>OX402045.1:27111267-30061267 GCA_947859365.1 Archips crataeganus
GGTCGCGGCGACGCCGCAACGCGTCCGATGCTCGTCTCATACATTTATGATTTGATAAACTGAAATGAGCGCCCCAGCTTTGTTTTATTTTGGTATTTACATCATAAATAATCTGCACATGATTTATATTTGTAACATAACTACTTAGCTTTTGTTTTTTTTTAATGTGTAATAATTTGGCACACAGGTAGTTTATTAGTATTACAAGGATTAACACATAAATGAACTGAATAGAATAGAATAGAATAGAAATACGTTTATTCAGACAACACATCACAACAAAAAAATAATTTACAAAATGAGAAAGAATACAAAAACAAACAAATAAGGATGTGAAGCCGAAATGGTCTCCACTCAGCAATGCCGTTGGCACAACTATAGCGTTGTCAACGGCGCTGGTTTTCTGCAGAGCCAGCGAGGTGTGCGGGACAGCATACTGCGCAACTTACACAACTGAAACAATTACTTCCTTCTCGGAGGAGGATGAGCTCTGGTTGAGTTCGAAACATGTCTGTGTAGTTTGGTAGTAGTAGAATAGAATAGAATAGAATAGAACAGAATAATTTTATTTCAGGCTGCATAGGCCCATATAAAAATACCTTAAAGACTAACATACATATTTATATTATACTTAATTAACAACTTAATTACTAGCACGTGAAGTCTGTGACGTGGGCACTTTTGCGATGTCAGTTAAAAGGCCACGAAACCGGCGTAAGCGACACCTTTCGGCCAAAACTCTTCTCTTGTGAAGGTCGACAGTTGATCAGTCGGAACCCTCACTACAAATGAATTAAAATTACGTCATGGCGGGACTCCAACCACTCGACCCTCAGAGTGAGCTTAGTCTACACACGCACATATTCCACGATGTCCGCAACCTTCGTGGAGTGATGCAGGCGGGACACGTAGGTACAGCTGTGTCGTTGGTGTCGCGGGACGCAGCAGATGGTTCGGTCCGGTCAGGGCGGTGCCGCACTGATTGCGACAGGCGGGCTTCTTCTTCCTTTCCACCTTAATGAAGGCATCCTTGTCGCAACGGCGACTGTCCCTCTTCGAAATCGTCTGTGGCGGATCTATGTGAGCAGGTTCACAGCGACTCTGCTTCACCTTCGGCTTCTGGACGACAGCGGCGTACGCGCGACGAGGAGTCGACGTATTAGCGGTCATCAACTCCACGGGAACAGAAGCGGCGGCGGCGGGGCGGAGGGCACCAGGTGTTATGACGGTAGCCGTGACGTCAAACTACCGACGAATGCACTTTGCACTCCGCTGCATATGTCCACGTTATGCTATGTCCACGCCAGTGCGCTTTTACGTTCATCTTGCGTTTTCCTTTGATGCACGAAATTCTGCACGCCGATCCACCGGCGTTGGATAGACATGCGCTAGCGGCATGCGCTGCTGTTCAATTAATTTTGAGGCACGCGCTATTGCATGCGCTATGGTTGCTCGGGCATGCGTCAAAGGAAAACGCAAGATGAACGTGAAAGCGCACTGGTGTGGATATAGCATTAGAGGGCACGTGCGACCTACTTACCGAAACAGTGTTGCGTAACAACACTACCTCGGCCCGCAGCTCACTTATGGTGTTACTTGACACCTCTAACTTAGACTGGACGTCGGCCAGACTAGTTTTCAGGAACGTAATGTCCTTCAGCAGCCTGGTGACATCGACATGGTCGAAAGTGACGGGGGGCAGCTTGTGCAGCTCCTTCGCCACGAAAGCAGGCACGTCGTCTGGGTCGGTCTCCTTGAACAACGTTATGATGTCCTGGACACTTTTTGCACCTCCATCTCTTCAGCGGGAGGGCATCTGGTCGGTCTTGCCGAGCGTCTGGAAGAGCAGCGCCTTGCCACTGCAAATCTCGTCCTCCTGAGTGATAGATGGGTTTGTGTGATTTGTATACCTAGATATTTTCCTAGCACGAACGAAATGTTGGAAGAGTTTGACCAAATAAAAACATCGACAGACCTGTTTTATCGATAATTACCACTTCAACGTCATAGAGGTTATACAAATATATAATTAAATAATAGTAACAAAACCAATAATTTATTTATATTTAACATACTTCACAAAACAATTTGGTATAAATTCGTAATTTTCTTTCTTCGTGTCACTGAATTAATTATTCTATAAGTCACTCCATAACACGCATACACCGAGATTGTCTTTCAAATCGTCGCAGAATGTCACAACATGTAGTTTTTTCCAAACCCATTTTTTTCCCCAAAACAAATCTGTGTCTCTGTATAATGGTTACAATGTAGGTGTATCTTAGCTTATTATTATTAGCAGTATTGCACTGAAGGATTATTGATTCTCTTTTCTTTCTCTTTGACTTACGTTGGGAAATCAAAAAGTTCTTAGAATAGGGTCAAAAACAAATGAAAATCAATATTTTTTATTTTATTTTTCTACATAATTTCCTTCTTGTTCTATACATTTCTGAAACCGTTGTTAAATTTTTTTTATTCCATCATAAAAAAGGATTTTTCTTGAGTCTTGAAAAACTCCTCTACGGCACCCATGACCGCGTTGTCATCGTCAAATTTAATTCCGCGAATGTGCTCATTTGGTTTCGGGATTATGTGATAATCACTCGGAGCTAAGTCTAGTGAGTAGGGAAGATGAACAAAGAGCTCAAAACCAGCTTGGCGGATTGCAGTGAGGGCCATCTGTGACCGAGGAGCTGGAGCGTAATCATGGTGGAAAAGCACACCAGCACGCAATTTTCCTCGACGCTTTTCTTTAATTGCTTGCTGCACTTTTGGGATCAATTTGGTGTAATAGGCTCCAGTAATGGTTTTACCTTTTGGCGGATAATCAATAAACAGGATTCCTCCTGCATCCCAGAAAACTGAGGCCATTACTTTACCCGCCGTCGGAAATACTCGGTATTTTTTTATTGGAGGGGAAGATGGACGTTTCCAGGGCATGCTTTGCTTCTTCGTTTCAGGATCAAAATGGTGAACCCATGTTTCATCCATGGTTACGAAACGGCGATAAAAAGTGTCCGGGTTACGCTTGACTATTTCAAGATTCCGGTCTGAAACCGCCACACGCAAGTCTTGTTTGCCTGAGTTAACGTTCGCGGAACCCATCTTGCTGACACTTTTTTAAAACTCAAAACATCCGTTAATATTGAATGTACACTACCAAATTAAATTTAATGGGTCTCTGCTAGATATTTAATTGTTAATCGCCTGTCTTCCAAAACCATTTTCTCAGTTTTCGCAACGGTTTGTGCGTTGACTGAGGCAGATGGACGGCCGGAGCGGGGGTCGTCTTCACAGCTAGCTCTGCCTCTTTTAAACTCAGCAACCCAATAAGCGACAGTGGAATAGGGTAAAGCATCAGTGTCTACAGTTTGCTGAATGTCCAAAAAATTTTCCTTGGTAGTCATATTTTTCATACACAAGTACTTTATCACGGCTCGTAACTCATTTTTTTCCATAATGTGATGTTTTAGTCGACTTGCTTCACGAAATATCAATTTACTACGTAATGGCGGGAACGATTCGAATAAAAGTAACGGTCAAATATTACATGACACTGACAGCTCAGAATAAAAAAAAACTTCATTTAAAAAGTTTATGTAAACAGCCCCTTCTAAGAACTTTTTGATTCGCCCTCGTAAATAGGTTAACAAATTTTTATACATTTTGGACGTATTTTTATTGTACGTAATATTAATTAAGTATAATATATTCTGTGTAAGTTTTTATACATATAAACTGCTTCTTGGGAATGAGTGTAATCACAGAAATAAATCATAAATCATTTGTTAGTAAACTTCTACGCAGTTTTACAGCCAGTAATAAAACTATCAAAAAGGTTTTCTTATATGATTCTCGAAGTAAACGATCAAAATTTTTTCCATGTTTTCTGGTGTCAAACTTCTTCGCCTCTTGGTGAAAATCCATTTCAATTGACTGAAAGACTTTACAACTTCGACTGATGTTATGGGTGCGTATCGGAAATATGGAAAATTATCAACTGCTCCACGTTTGTCATTTTGATTAAGCTCCACTTCTTCACAATTAAGTAGTTGATTAATTTTCATTACAGTTTTGTATCCCGATATTTTGTTAATGACGGTACGAAATTTACGATATATTTCATTGCCCTTTATGTGCAAACTGATTTTTGATAAATTTGTTTGCACATTTTTCACGATATTAATACTCGAGTCACCTTCAAGGTGACTCCAGTTTTATAATCGATCTTTGAATTATACACAAATTTTCTGCAATAAATGATAAATCTTCTTGTATATTTGCTTTATTCATTTCTCTTTTTGCTTCACGTATGGATGCAGCCGAGCGTCTGTTTCTCTAAATGTATTTATGACTCCTTTTATGTCATTTAAATATTTTTAATAATATTCTGCGGCTTCAAGCCATGTACCCCATCTTATAATCGTTGGCTCAGGCGGCAGAGGAACATTTTTTTTTTTGAATGAGTCGCCAGAGTGGCCAAAGACGCGAAGTCTTTGCTGTTTTTTACTTTAAGGATTGGAAGGGTGACTTGTGCTCGGGAAAAATCCCTTCGGACGAACTGGGAATGGAGGGCCCAGACAGTGTCCGACTTGCACGGACTAAAAAACCCGGTCACAAGTCCCCTTCTCTATTGGTTATCAAAACAAAAACGTGTGCTTTAAATTTTGAGGAGGGGAGGGGTAGGGAGGGGTAGGGAGGGGCAGAGGAACATTTGGTAACATCATCTTAAAAGTATTTATTCTATTTGGTACGAAACCCACTCCAAATTCTATGTCTATTCTTATACTGTCCAGGCTATTCGGTTGTGGAATTCCTTACCGATTGACTTACGACGGGCAAAATCTCTGTCAATTTTTAAATCTATGCTTAAGGAGCACTATCTGTCATCTTGTAATAATTAACTTTATTATACCTAGTTTATTTATTTATTTTTCATCACACTTGCTCATCAATGGTGTTATTCCATGCCTGTATACTAAATGTCAAAGGCCTAATTTGTTCTTAAGGGAGTTATGGATTTACGTACAGTTTTTCTTTCCCAAGTTCTAACTTTAGTTTTAAAATTTTCAAACAGACTAAGGAGGTTTCAAGTCAGCCAACGTTATATTTATATGTTTAAAACTTAGCTATAACCCAATTGTACTACACAAAACTTGTCTACGCTTCATGAAACTTCGTAAATTTTATATTTTAAATTTATATCAAATAGTTTTTTGCAATAATTTTAGTAAGTAAAAAGGAAGTGTTGGCAGAATGTGCCCGTATGACCATTCGAATTCTAAACACAGTTTACATTATCTATGGTAGATGACTTGAAAAAAGTGACAATCTGTATTGGCGGGTAGCCATTATTTATTTCATTTAAGTGTTTAGAAACAAAATAATTTAATTTTGGATTTTATTCCTCGCAGTGTGATGAAAATCATTGTGTGTATCACGGGCAGTAAGGGGATTACAAACTCGAGTCATTAAAAGCCCTCCGCCTCCGGCGTCGGGCTTCTAATAGGCTCTCGTTAGTAATCCCCTACTTACGGCCCTTGATGCACAATGTACTATATATGTGGCTGTTTATCCCACTGCCTATATTTATTTATGACGTCTATTATATGTACGATGTATGTATGACTAGATGTACTATTTTTTGTTGTGTTTAATTTTCTGATCCACTGTTGATGCACCACCTGCTGTAAACTAGTCCTTCCTTCTTTCTGTTAAAGGGTTTCCTGGAAGAGATCGCTCTTAAGCGATAAGGCCGCCTATTGCTTACCTTGTAACTTTCTCTCTGTGTACCTGTTTTCTGTATCGCTTACTATTTCTGGTGTACAATAAAGAGTCATTGTATTGTATTGTATTGTACCTTCAAAAATACTTTTTAATGGCTGAAATCAAGGTATTGACATTGGGAAAAAGAGTTCTTACTTTCTCTGCAACTCTATTTAAGCCGTGGGTTAAACACGTAACGTGGGTCATATTAGAAAGATGATGTTCCAGATTTTTACCTGCTTTAACCATATAAGGTACTCCATCAGTCAGTAGTAACAAAACGTTGTCCAAGTAATTACCTTCAGTTTATTTGTACAGATTTTGAAGAGACTACAACCAAATTTGTAATTGTATTGTTATTTGTTTCTTTTAAACATTTACTGGCTATAATAAATGACACCGACTTTGTTTAACCTGGAGAAGCGTGCCAACGATGACGTTCGCGATTTTCTTACCATTCCCGCCAGTTGTCTCATCTACTGTTACGTATATATTATTGACTTTTAATTTCAGAGCGAATTTTCTCCATTTCTTCCTCGTACACTTCCGGAAGAAATTGTTGCCGTATGTAACTTCCAGTAGGCAGTGTTCGATTTGAATATTTCCCTGTGATACAATTTTGAATAAAATGTTCGAAAATTGGGGTTGTCTAATTGGTACCATGGCACATTGCAGTTGATCATAAACTTCGTTAGGTCCCTTTTAGGTCCGTATGAAATCGTTTTTTCTCTTCCTGAATATTCTTATGCTTGTCTGTGTTAATGTGACATGTGATGTTATGTTTCTTTGGGACGATGTTTATTTCGCATTTGGTGCAAAGTAATGTTGAACCACAAAATTTGATTTCCGGTAAATTTACAATAAAGGAGGTGATTCTCTCTTCTCGGGACGTTTTTCTGGGTGCCATTTTTTCGTATTCAGTCTTATGTTAGTAATATATTTGCCTTAACATGCAATGTAAATAAACGTCACATTGTATATCAAATATTTTACTTCTCTAATGAAATAACGTCTATGAATATAAAAAGTTTGATTACATTTTTACGTTGGTAATAAGTAGAGGAATTAAATGATATGTGTTTTTTACTTATTTATTTATACTACAATCAAGACAAACAAAAAATACAATACACCTTAAAAGAGTCATTTAGGCTGCTCTGTATAAACAACTATTCATTGCATATTATAAAAATAAATTGTAAAGGATTAAAAGTGTACGGATTACGTTCAATTTGTACTAGATCGGTGGCACGCGGCGTCTAGGTAGGTAGCCGATATAAGTCTATGTACCTATCCGAAGCTTGGTAGTCTAGAACTTATGAAAATAACTTTATATATTTTTACATAATGGTACATTTGGAATTTCGGCATTTTTATTGATACGTACCCGCGGTTGAAAGCTACTACAAAATATAATTGGGCCATTCTTTTATTTTTGGGCCATTAATCTTTTGTGAAAGATAAGGCATACCTGGTGATTTTTTCAAGTGTAAATAACTTTTATAAAAACTAAAGTAAAGCAAAAAAACTTTAAATATAAAGAAATTCTGTGGAAAAAATGGGTAACTCAGCTGAGAATGCACCAATTTCCATACAAATGGCGGGGCCATGCATGTCCACTGCGTTACCTACTTTATAGAAAATAATGATTACTTTTTATACGTAGTGATAATTTTAAATGTAAGCTTAATTATGTGCCTATTTAAATGTTTAATAATAAAACCGAGCACTTTACCGTTTTGTAAAAAAAATATTTGAAGAGCACATTACAAAAAAATACTGGTCAAAGAATAGTAGAAAGAATGACATTGATCCGGTCAAACTAGACATTCAAAGCTACATTAATTAACATCAAACTGAAAATTAGTAAAATTGTTCAAACCATAATTAAAAATAACGTGTCAAAACTCCCCATTGTTCCGGCATGTGGAAAAAAAATATTCAAGGTCAAAGGTCAAAAAAATGGGTTTTTCGCGATTTTCACTGAAACGATAAGTGTTATCTTAAATTTATTTGAGACAGAATTATTTAAAGAATTATTTATAGTAAAGGTTTTATTACTTTTTTCCTAAGAGCCACCGTTTCTGAGATATAACGATTAAAAAACTTGTAATATTTTGAACTTTCGGAGTGAATATCTCCGAAAATATTCTTTTTATCAAAAAATGGTTTTAACAAACCCCTATTTATTTTCAAATACCTATCCAATGGTAAGTACCCCACACTAGTCTAGTAGTTAGTCGAGAAAAAAAATCACCCCCACTTTACGTGTCTATGGGAGGTACCCTAAGAATTTTTTTTTACTTTTGTTTATTTAACCACTTTGTCGGCGTGACTGATATATATATTCATGCCAAATTACAGCTTTCTAGTACTAACAGTCTCTGACCTTAGCCGCGGACGGACAGACAAACAGACAGACAGACGGACAGACATGGCGAAACTATAAGGGTTCCTAGTTAACTACGGACCCCTAAAATCGCGCTAAGTACAGTACACTACCTACCTCAGAGGTGGCGTGGAAACGTGTGCATATTAAGACGATTACAACTTTTTGAATCGTTAAGTATATCTCAGAAACGGTGGCTCTTAGGAAAAGAGTAATAAAACCTTTTTTATAGATAACTAGCTGTTGCCCGCGACTCCGTCCGCGACGAATTGGGGTAGGCACACAAAAAATACCCTACGACCTACCGATTATAGAGAAAAAAGTTTCATAAAAATCGGTCAAGCCATTTCGGAGGAGTTCTGTAAAAAACACCGTGACACGAGATTTTCATATACTAGATTTTATGATCTACAATTCTGTCTCAGATAATTTTATGATGAAACTTGCCGTTTCAGTGAAAATCGCGAAAAACCCATTTTTTGACCTTTGACCTTGAATATTTTTTTTTTCAACAATGGGGAGTTTAGACATGTTATTTTTAATTATGTTTTGAACAATTTTCATGTCTAATTTGACCGGATTAAATAGTCTGCGTTTCGGCAATCAGTAGGTAATCACTAAACGCTAAACATCGAGACCGAAATTGCGTACCTACCCATCTTTAAACAGGATGCTACTACGATCTGTTTATAAATACAATTATCTGTCAACTCCATTGTTACCTCGATTTGTTCTCAAATCGGAGTACATAAAGATAAGTAGATAAGACTTGTGTGGCCATTCGGAGACCACTGTCGTATAAGAAGCACAGTAGTAAAGAAACAGCATAGTGCACGTTTTGTAGCAATGCTTGGCAAGATTATCCAACTATTTATTATTTTTACCTCAATGAAATGTAAGTATCTACCTTGTAATCAATAACAGGGTCCTAACATTAGATTAGATACGATGTCGTGTCCTATGGCTACACTCGGACGTGTATAGGAAGTAAAAAAATATTTTACTAAAATACTTATATAATTTTGGATAAGTAGACAAGTTTTCTCTTAATATTTAGTTTCTGCTGACTATGTATCCCAGGCAGGAATAAGTGCTCAGACAAATAAGAATTCAGCTATACTTAGACGAGAATCGACTTAAAAAATGTGGAAAACGTCACGAGCAATTTAAATTTATACTTTTTTTACAATACCGATTTTAGATATTGAATGTCACGGACTTCAATTATTGAGTCAGTGTTGAACTCTGTCTTATTAACATTACCAATCCGTAGCACCGTGTTTACTAACAATAACAAGCAATCTTCTCACTATTACAATATTCCATATTATAACTACAGTCGGGGTACGAAATCATTGATTCCTTTATCAAGTCATAGACTCTTAGATCTACATTCATACATCACACTGGCAATTTTCGAACATGTTAGACATGGAGCGAACGCGCAACGTGTTCGCCGCGAGCGCACAACAGATTTGCCGCGAGCGCCCAACGTATTCGCCGCGCGCGAATGAACATTTTCGTCGCAAACACGCAGCAGTGCAGTCTATAAGGCTGGGACGCCATGATATACACTCAGTAACCTATCAATGTTTCGAAACTCTTTTACTCGAATTTAATTAATCGGAAAACGGTTCACCGAAGTTTTAAAATCCATATATTTTGTTTTCCATGACTTTACAATGCCACAGATTCATTTAACCTCCATTTTTTCCAACAAATTCGTAATCCCGACCAAATAACAATATCCATTTTTTTTATTTGACAACTCAATCACTTGCCATCTTTTTTATAACAAAGTCAAAGTCAAAGTCAAAATTCTTTATTCAATTTAGGCATCAATTGATGCTCCTATGAACGTCGAAGAATCTACCACCGGTTCGGAAAAAACCCTGTTGTGTAGAAACCGGCAAGAAACTCAACAAGATATATTTTTTTCAATCAGATCTACATTGTTATTAAATTACATACATCTAAAGTATTTAATACAATTAAATTTTTTAACACAGTAGATACGCTATTTGAGACTAGGTATCGCCATCCTGCAAAAAACCGAACCCGCAAAAAACGGGAAGTTGCCGTGTGAAAGAGCCGTTAGTGTTTTCAGCGCCTTTTTTTTTTACGTGGAGTAATCCTCATGGATACCCACCATCCTCGGGGGAGGACGATGGGTTATGTCAGACTCCTACTGACTAAAACCCCACGGTGTTCCCTCTCTCTGCTTAGGTAGGGGCTACGGGAACGGTTACGCCATCCGCGGCCCCCACCGGCGGCTGCCCCTTCGGGCCCACCTCTGTGGGACGTAAGCCCCACAAACTCCGTTTAAGGCGCACCGGAAACACCTGGAGTGCCTGACAACCTCGGGACATCTTTGGCGGGTGACGGACCCCCCGATCCACCACCCGATGTCCCTCTGAGGGAAGCGGGGTAAGCTCGCCTCTCTGGGGCCAGGAAAAGACCCAAGGGCATCAATCCTTGGGCCACCCGGGGCACTCAGGCCCCAGGATACTTTTCCTCCAGGATGCCCCAGGAGCTACCCCACATCCAGGTCTGTGGTCCTGCCACCGACCACACCTCGGCTGCAGAGAATAGGGCAAGCGGCGCACCGCAATACCGACATGCCTCTTCCTCTGCGGCCCCACCAGTGCCGTTTCGACGGAACGGCCCCGCCAGCTCGCAGGGGGTAGAGAGAGTGGCGCACCGTAATACCAACACGCCTCTCCCCCTGCGATCCCTCCACGGCCGCAGAAGATAGGGAGAACGGCGCACTGTAATACCGGCACTCCTCTTCTTCTGCGGTCCCATCTCCACGCGCGTCCGCAGCGGACTTGTTCAGCCCGCTGGGAGCGCCCTCCTCGGGCCAGCCGGCGACCCAAACAGGCCGGCCCTGGTTGCCTCTTAGCTTCACCGTGGGTGACCAGTCCACGGTTACTAAGCCCCCCCGCCACGACAAGGCGGCCAACCCTCGGGGGGGAAGGCGCGAAGCGCCTAAACTACGCGGAATAGGAGCTCAGCGAAGCGGAGCTCCGTCGACTTTGTCTCGTAGCCCTTTGCATTTCAAATCATCTTTATTTTTTTTTTAATTTATTTACTAAACAGAAAAACAATATAACATTTTACAATAATGCAACGAGCAAAACCATACTAAGGTTTAACTGCCGTTGAAATCACTCACAAAAATACTTAAGTAGGTAATTAAATTAATCAATCACGCACGATTTAACTTTAGGCTAGTTAGGTATATAGGTAATCTTAACACAAAGTTTACGTTGGGTAAATTGCTTCAACAATACGTTTACAGGGTGGTGTGGCGTTTCACACACACTCGTAAGTATGTTGTGATCGAGTTCGTTGAGAATATTAGGTAACATGTATTCCCATCTCCGTTTTCCATACACATTGTTACATTTTGGCAGGACAAATGTGGGTAAGTAATCTAATTTTCTAAGGTTTTCCGGTCTACTGGTTTTTTTAAGACTTCCAATATTTTCTATTTCGTCACTAAGTATGAGTATTTTGGTACTGTTATGAACATTGATTATTTTACAATATTTAAATATATGTCGGTCTCAGAGTTAAACATTTTTTTCCTAACATGGTTAGGTATAATTGACATACCTACAAAGCGTAGATTTCACGGATAATGATTCAAAGTCAAAGTCAAAGTCAAAGTCAAAATTCTTTATTCATTTTAGGCATCAATTGATGCTCCTATGAACGTCGAAGAATCTACCACCGGTTCGGAAAAAACCCTGTTGAGAAGAAAACGGCAAGAAAATCAACAAAGTATATTTTGAACTAAAACAATTACTTTGCTCACCCGCGACCTTACAATAGTTACGTTTATGCAAGAAATGTGCGTTCATGCAGTTCCTCCACCTCCACACTGTACGAACACACACAAATAACATAAACCCAACCATCACCACCACCAAGCTACACTGACGCGTTTCGAACTCAACCAGAGCTCATCTTCAGAGTTACCACAACCGTATGCTATGCTACCAACTGTTAAACTAACAAACCAAAACAAATGTTTTAACTTGTCACTGTAACTTCTCAAGTACCCACTTTATTTTTCTTATTCTCAAACTACCCCACAAAAATTAACTTTTATTGACATATTATAAAACTACCTTGAATTTTTTGTTTATTTATTTATAAGGCATATTTAATTAATACTAACTGTTCAAATTCGACCCAAGCCGCAGTAAAGGAGAAGATACTAAATTTACCTGTTCATTAATAATAGACCCCATAGTGTTGTACCTAATTATTTCCATGCATTCCAGAGCATCCAGACGCAACCCCTTGCCGCAATAATGTAACACTTCATAAGAATCTGAATCTAACAATGAATGATTTGATTCCAACAAATGTTTTGCAAAATTCGATCTATCTGGATGCTCATTCCTATATGCCGAAACATGCTCTTTAAACCTAGTATTAAAACTTCGGCCTGTCTGTCCTACGTATATCCCATTGCAGTCATTACAAGTAAGCTTGTATACCCCCGATCTAGTTCCCTTATCTACCTGTTCTTTGTGGTTACATAGCCTAGAGTACAAAGAGTTGTTAGTCTTAAAGGCAACATTAATATTGTTTGATTTTAAAATGCCATAAATCTTATCAGACAAACCCCCGACGTAAGAGATGCTAGATCTATATTTGTTAGTAGACTGAGAAGGTAACGCAGCGTAAAGCATGCTATTTACTAACCGTGCCTGCCTCTTTTGAACTAAACTATCTACCATTGATTTTGTATAACCATTTGAGATCGCTATCTGATAAATAGTACTCAACTCTAAATCAAAATGTTCCTTAGAAATTGCGGTTGCGTCTGGATGCTCTGGAATGCATGGAAATAATTAGGTACAACACTATGGGGTCTATTATTAATGAACAGGTAAATTTAGTATCTTCTCCTTTACTGCGGCTTGGGTCGAATTTGAACAGTTAGTATTAATTAAATATGCCTTATAAATAAATAAACAAAAAATTCAAGGTAGTTTTATAATATGTCAATAAAAGTTAATTTTTGTGGGGTAGTTTGAGAATAAGAAAAATAAAGTGAGTACTTGAGAAGTTACAGTGACAAGTTAAAACATTTGTTTTGGTTTGTTAGTTTAACAGTTGGTAGCATAGCATACGATTGTGGTAACTCTGAAGATGAGCTCTGGTTGAGTTCGAAACGCGTCAGTGTAGCTTGGTGGTGGTGATGGTTGGGTTTATGTGATTTGTGTGTGTTCGTACAGTGTGGAGGTGGAGGAACTGCATGAACGCACATTTCTTGCATAAACGTAACTATTGTAAGGTCGCGGGTGAGCAAAGTAATTGTTTTAGTTCATTAATATGGACCTTCGCAAAGTAACGCCTGATTCAATAAAGTATATTTTTTTCAATCAGATCTACATTGTTATTAAATTACATACATCTAAAGTATTTAATAAAATTAATTTTTTTAACACAGTAGATACGCTATTTGAGACTAGGGATCGCCAATGCGGATCGGACGGAATTATTATTATTATTTTGCTGAATAAATATATATATTTAGAAAATTATCCCACGGAATGTCATACAGTTGGATTTTGAATCAATTGTCAAATAAAAAAGTGGATTTTTATAACATTTTAGCAAAAGAAAATATGGCAGTCAAGTGTCCAGCAATGAAACATATAAAATTCAAAGTCTCATAAATCTTTTGATTTGACAGATATAAGTCTGAATTTTTTACCGTACCTAGGTAATTTTATTGGGTTTCGGGTGACATATACAGTATTCTTTAAGAATGTGTAGTAAGTCATCAAAAATATTAAAATTAAAAACCGGCCAAGAGCGTGTCGGACACGCCCAAGGTAGGGTTCCGTAGCCATTACGAAAAAATCAAGTAACATTTTTCTAAGGATTTCGTATGTGTACGGAATCATCCAAGTTTAGGTATGTTTTATACCTTAGGCTACTATTTGCTCTTAAACTACAAATAATTTCCAAGCAATCTTAGCCGCTATAATTTTCCTAGTAAATTTGATATATTTACTACCCTTCTGAATTTTTTCAAATTTTTCCACCCAACAGTTTAGATTTTAGAGGGGGGGGGGACGGCCGATTTTAATGAAAACTTTCACTTTAAAGTTGAATATTTCGCAAACAGATCACTGAATAGAAAAATCATGTTAGCAACCCCGCAATGATTTTAAAAGACCTATCCAACGATACCCCACAATATAGGGTTAGCCGAGAAAAAAAAATCACCCCCACTTTACGTCTATGGGAGGTACCCTAAAAAAATTTTTTTTACTTTTTTTTATTCAATCACTTTGTCGGCGTGACTGATATATATATTGATGCCAAATTACAGCTTTCTAGTACTAACAGTCTCTGAGCTTAGCCGCGGACAGACAGACAGACAGACAGACGGACAGACATGGCGAAACTATAAGGGTTCCTAGTTGACTACGGAACCCTAAAAAATGGGAATTGTTTCACTGTGTCCACATTGGTGTACAGAATGAAACACTACATTTTTAACAATTAAACATGAAAATCAATATAATCTGTTTCATAATTTTGGTACGCATTTATGTAATAAGTAAATAAAAAAAAGTCACGAATATAATCAAAACAGTTTTAAATTAGGTACTTTCACTTTAATCAGTCTCATTAGGTTACCTATAAACAAAAAATCTTATGGTAATTAAATCACAAATTATGCATTTCAAACTAAATACAAACTGAAATATAGATGCACAGAAAAAACCCAGAAAAAAGACCAATGCTGGGAATCGAACCCAGGTCCTCAGCGTTCCGTGCTGCGTGCTTACCCCCAACGTGGTGTGTTACGTGGTGTAGGGGTAAGCACGCAGCACGGAACGCTGAGGACCTGGGTTCGATTCCCAGCATTGGTCTTTTTTTTGTTTTTTTTCTGTGCATCTATATTTCAGTTTGTATTTAGTTTGAAATATATGGTTTCACGGGATGACCGTAAAAGTAATAAAAAAAAATACAAAAAGATACTTCATACTTAACTTGTTAAAGTTGGCTTAGTAGCGCCATCTCTTGGTCCAGGTGAGCGGTTAGCTCCGAAGGAGTGTTAAGTCTCTCGGTAGAGGGCATAACATAGATGCGCGCTTTATCACTGCATAATGTGATTATAACAGACTGTATGGGATAAATTCGTCGCTAACTTCTAGACCAGTGATGGTGTAGGGGTAAGCACGCAGCACGGAACGCTGAGGACCTGGGTTCGATTCCCAGCATTGGTCTTTTTTCTGGGTTTTTTCTGTGCATCTATATTTCAGTTTGTATTTAGTTTGAAATATATGGTTTCACGGGATGACCGTAAAAGTAATAAAAAAAAATTAAGTATAAAAAAAAATACAAAAAGATACTTAACTTCACAAATTATGCTTTATTTATGGCACTCGTTAATTATATTTTTTTTTCTTTCTTTTTATAACTTTAGTTCGCGCCATCCTGAAAAAAATGCAAAATAGGTAAACATTACGATAGCCATTCAAGCCACACCTACACGTAATAATTAGGTATATCAAATTACACAGTAAAATAAGTTTTTGGTAAAAATTTCATTTTTAGTTCAAAGCTTTTTTGCTGACTGTATTTTTGTCGACTTCACTTGCATTGTCACCCAAACTATATTTGGATAGCAAATTTCAAGTCGATGCCACTAACCATTGAAGAGTTCCATCCTGCGAAGACGATCCTGGCCGGACTACCAGGATGTCATTACCAGATTATTGTATTGTCACGCAGTTTAGGTACAAAAGTATCCATCGCATGCAGCAGACGATTACTGTTGATTGGTCCAATAATGTCGTTTCAGCACGCCAGGAATGAAATACAGAAATTATCTTTCAAAAAGTCGTATCGTATAATGAAATACATATACTGATACGTCCTGTTTTCGATTTGTGTAACATTGTTGTCGTGCTTGCGCGCCATAAATGAGTCAGCTGTTAAATGTACATACACCGTGAAATTTTAGTGGTTGTTTTCCCGAAACGAGGTGATTTAGTACCGATTGTACAATCGATTTATAATTACTATTTTGACTAGAGTCAAAAATCCAATTGTGAAAAACGAAAGTCGAAAATGACCGCAAACCAATAGTAACGCTTCGTTGGTACCTAACTTATCGTACGATCGTACGCTACTTGTACCAACGAAGCGTTACTATTGGTTTGCGGTCATTTTCGACTTTCGTTTTTCACAATTGGATTTTTGACTCTAGTCAAAATAGTAATTATAAATCGATTGTACAATCGAAACTAAATCACCTCGTTTCGGGAAAACAACCACTAAAATTTCACGGTGTATATAGGCAGTTTTGAGTACTGGATTTAGGTTATCTATGGCCACATTTTCGAGCAGTGTCGTGAAAAATATATTTTGATGCTTAAGATCTAATTAAACTAATCCTAAAGGTAATACTTTAAGTGTGAAATTTTGTGAGTGTGTGCGTGTGTGTGTGTGTGTGTGTGTGTGTGTGTGTGTGTGTGTGTGTGTGTGTGTGTGTGTGTGTGTGTGAGCATGTGTGTCTTTGGGACTCTTTTACGCTGAAACTGCTGGACAGATTTTGATTAAATCGGAATGCAGATAACTGGAACTCTAGAATAATACTTAGATAAATACTTTTAATCCCGATATTCCCATGGGATCAGAATTTATAAAATTCCAAAATCATAATCGCTCTAACCTTACATACATGAAATAATAAGTACGGAACTGAGGAACACTTCTATGTTTTTTTCACGTTTATACTGTTATTTAAATGATAAAACAAGTAAGCTTTTTCTTTTTTTTCAGTTTCACAATGTGAATTCCCAATGTCTCCTGAAATAAACGACAATATGAATACATGCGAACCAAGCAGAAGCAATAGATTGGTAGAACATTTCTTCAATTTGATATTTACAGAATTTCATGCTACGCCACCAGTATGCACGTGTGTGCAGATGTGTCCCGACCAACCTGCCTATTGCTACCCAAATGGATGTATGAAAAAAAATTTGAAGGAATGCGAGACTAAGAGTTCACATGAACAGTTTAGACGAAGTGCCCCAATACACATTCATAAACTAGCCGATACAGAACCTGTTAGGTTATTTATAGAGGATAAAGATGATTTTCTGGCTTTCTTTGAAAAAACCCAAAGAACAAATTCAAACACTGGTAATTCTACCTTTTTAAATTAATTGTATATTTATGTAGTTTTAAGATTATTGTTATGTAATACTCATTAGGTACGTATTATTGGGATGAAATTAAAAACCTAGGTAAGTAAATACTACTTAGGTACATGTCGTCTTTCTCCCGGCTAAGTGTCGTAACTAGCCAAGCTTTGTTAGATACTACAGTTAGCTGGGAAGGACGCGATATACAGTCAAAACCGTTTGTAGCGACACCAATTACAACGACATATTGGATGTAACGACCAAGAAAAAAACCCAACCCGATCTTATATACCAAAGTAACACTGGTTACAATGACCAACCGTGTTTAACGACCACATATTGCTGTCCCTTGAATGTCGTTATAAACGGTTTTGACTGTAATCGTAAACATTTTTTTCCTACGGAAATGAATTTCCGTGCAGAGTTTTTTATCATCAGACCTAGTTAAAGTAAGTACCGCACTTTTTTTTGGATTTCCTATCGAATTAAAAAAAACCTTTATAGAATCATTTCGTTGTCTGTCTGTCAACACCCTTTAGACCTAGTTAGGACCGCGTGGAAGACATCATCATCATCCCAGCCTACTCCACGGCTCAGGCATCCTCTCAGAATAAAAGTGCTTGCGCTGTGATTCCCACGCGGGCCCAGTGCGGATTGGGAACTTAACACACTATTGAATTTCTTCTCAGGTTTTACTTCACCGTAAAGCTCATGGTAAATTTCAAATATAATTTCGCACACAAATTCCGCAAAACTCAGAGATCTGAGCCCAAATTCGAACCCACGACCCTCTACTTAGGAGGCAATAGGTCAAACCACTAGACTACCATGGCTTTTACGCGTGGAAGTATCAAGTTGAAATTAATATCAAACATTCAATCATAGATGTCAGTGAATACATATTCGTTTATTACTTTATAAGTTTTTATTTCTGTACAAAAAAAATATATACTGAGTATATAAGTTAAATTTATTGACGTCTCTGAAGAAAACGTTTAAGTAAGGTTTTTCCAGCGGCATTCCATATACAGCATCAAAGACATTTAAACGAAATTAAAAGTGTCATTTTACCACCACTTGATTTTTTTTGTAGAAAAACCAGTTATACCCATTGATAATAATAACTTGCGACCAAGCCTATTTAAAGATCGGTATAACATGTTAATAAAATATAAAAGAATGCCAAAAGTCGAACTTAAATACAATCTTCGAGAACAAGTCAGGACAATGAAATCAGCTAAGCTGAAAATTGAAAGCGTTGATGTGTCAAAAACGAGGTGGCCTCATCCGAAGCAAAGTCATCAGAAAAACATAGAAACTGATGGCGAAGCATTTGTGACCAATATGGTAATGGAAAATAATCCGACTAATAAAGGTTTTTCTAAAAGGGAGAACACAGATGATAAAGATCCAAATAAAATGCCTTTTTCAGAAGATGCTTCGAATTCATTGAACACAGCAACCGGAGGCCAAGTTACAAGCAACTCATCACTAAATAATATAGCTAAAGTGCTTACCATGGCAAACACAATATCCTATGCTGAATCTGAAAACAATGACACTACGAAACAAAACAAGACTTCCCAAAATAAGATATATGTTGTGCTTCGTCTTGGTGAGAGCAATGTTGTGCCCTCAGATGAAAATTCTACAAAACTGGGAAATTTCGACATCGATTCGTCCATCGATTTAAAAGAACCACATAACAACAATACATATAACGATATGATTGCTACGTTATTCAAGTCAATTGGAAAAGACGAAAATGCTAGCATGGAGATAGAAAAAACGTATGTTGATGTAGATAATGTTAATTACAGGAAGACAGAACAGATTCATTATGATTATAATCAGACATCTGAAATTAACACAAAATCGAACAACAAGAGTGAAGATAATTCTTCAACAAGAGAAACAACAACAAACGCCCCTGCAAGTACCAAATAGTAAGCCACGAAAACATATTTTTTTTTTATTAAAATATGTTTACCTTTCATTTTTCTTTTTCTTGAACCTGTCCAAGCTTTTTCCCCGTTTTGAAAAGAGATATCATAATCAAAATGATTATGAATAATACCCATGAGAAACGTTATCACAAATAATTTAAAAAATATTTTTCACTTCTCATGCTCTTAAAATGTTACTTTAGTCTCTGCATGTCGGGACTAAAGCTCTTTTTTGATCTCTAGGTATTAAAGTAATAAGATTAAGTACACAGACCGATACGCACTGCGGACGCTCCATGGCATCGCGCGCATGCCCCGCGCTTCGGTCTGTGGAAGCCTTTAGCCCGTGGAAATAACCTTAAAATGACAACTGTGCAATACTATTAAAAAAAAGATTTAATTTCGTGAAACATAATAAATGAGTGATATGAATATTAATCTATTTAATTATACACCGTAAAATTTTAGTGGTTGTTTTCCCGAAAGGAGGTGATTTAGTTTCGATTGTACAATCGATTTATAATTACTATTTTGACTAGAGTCGAAAATCCAATTCTGAAAAACGAAAGTCGAAAATTACCGCAAACCAATAGTAACGCTTCGTTGGTACAAGTAGCGTACGATCGTACGATAGGTTAGGTACCAACGAAGCGTTACTATTGGTTTGCGGTCATTTTCGACTTTCATTTTTCACAATTGGATTTTTGACTCTAGTCAAAATAGTAATTATAAATCGATTGTACAATCGATACTAAATCACCTCGTTTCGGGAAAACAACCACTAAAATTTCACGGTGTATTAAGAGGGTACGATGCGCAACATTTCTCCATACAAACGTAATCCCCTGTTTCCTCCCTGGATAATGGATTTAGAGCCAAATTTTTTTTACTGTGTAATCTGTATCTACCATAGCTATGCCCCTATGTTTCGTTTTTTTTTATATTTCAATTAACATAAGAAATATGAGCTTTCAAAAACTGAAAAAATTGCCCAATTTCAACGTCATTTTCAGACACTCATCAGAAAAGAATCCCTGATATAAACAAAAAAAAAGGAAAACATAGGGGCATAGCTAAATCTGTCCTCTAATTATTTTTGAAAAAAATAATTTTATTGGTCCAGTTTTCGAGAAGAAAACAGGGGATTACGAAATGCTGTTTTGATCAAATTTACGCGCCTATTAACGGTCTGAGCTGCAGTTGTCCCGCTCTTGCTGTACTGACACGGAGGGGTTCGGGCGAGACAGCGACATTTCATTAAAATACCTATTTCTCAAAAGTCTCTCAGCCATCGTACCCTCTTAAGGATGAATTAATTTTATTATGCAGACCTAGTCCAATTAGTTTTAAAATAGTTTTCTAGTTTGGATCTGTTGGCTGAATATGCATATATATAGTATTTGAATTTAGAACAGATGTCCATTATTCGTATTGAGCGTTCGTTGTAAAAAAGTAATATTGCAATTTTGTATAAAACGTCGTTTTTTTTCCTCGCATTCAAAGTGAAAAGTAGAGTGTTTAACGCGAGACTAAACAATCATAATGACACGCGAATTATAGCCACCCTCGCTATGCTCGGGTGGCTAAATATCTTGTATCACTGTGACTTGTTTTAGTCCCTTGTTGAACAATCTACTATAAAATAACCTAACCTAAAATCATATTTTAGTACGAGCTTATTGGTGATTGTTATCTAGTCTACATTTGCAGACCAAGTTTCAAATCGACGACCCGACTACTGGTGGATATTATTATGTGTATACATACATATACAGTGTTATTGGTAAGTCGACCTATTCCCGTTAAGGGGTTATGGGGGAGGTCATTTCGTCGGGTGACAAGCAAAAGTCACTAAGTACCAAATACCTACTTAAAACAAAGCTCGTATCTCAGTATGAAATTACTAACTAGATACGACTTTTTGAAGAACAGTGACAGAAATTTTAGTGAGTTTTGCTTGTCATCCGGCGATTTGCAATCATTTTTGTTCCATAATGTCCTATGCAAAAATTAACCATTTCTGAGATAATTGAAATTTTAGTTTTTTGCAAAAAAAAAAGTCTGAAACGCATCTTCAAAAATTTATTTTAAAAAAGTTGTAGGAAGCACTACACCAAGATATAAGAATAAAAAAAAAAAACATTTTTTACATTCCAAACAAAAGCAGAGTCGATGAACTAAAGATTTAAATAAATTTACAAAAGAGAGAGAATTAGTACAGGATTTTGTAGATAAAAAAAACATCTGTTGTTGAGTGTTTTAGTAGGCTATGGTGAAGTATAATTTTTGAATGTTTTTTTTTCTACGGAGAGATGACTTGGTTATTTTAATGCGAAGAAAGTGTGTTTGCCTTTAATAATAAGTTGTCTAAATCTTAAAACAATGTTTGAACCAGAAGTAAATCCAAGTAGGTACATAACATTTTCTGTGGTTTTATCTCGTACGAGGCAGCAGCTTACATTTTTAATGGCTAGCCCATTTAGTTTAAAATATCTCTTATTTATTTTCTATTTAAGTTATAACAAGTTTGAAAAAAACTTTAGCTTATGTGCCAAGTCATATAAATTTGCCGTTTGTTTACCTACATTATTTGCCGTTTCTGTGGGACTCCAACTTAAGTAAATTATTGCGTGTGCTGCCTTTTCGGCGAATTATTTTTCGCAAACTGATTCATTTGGCAAATGTTTCATTTCCCAAATGTTATTTTTTTCTGAAACTGTAAACTATTCAGGATATATTTTAGGACTATCCTGTAGGTTATGTTAGGTTAGGTTAGGTTTGTTTTATAACAATCCTGAAAAGTTTACAGTTTCAGAAAAAATAAACATTTGGGAAATGAAACATTTGCCAAATCAATCATTTTCCGAAAAGTTTTTCGCCGAAACATTAGTAAACCGTCGGATAAGGAATATGACGAATCAGAAACAAATCGAAACGTCTTCATTTTGATGATATGTCACACGATGGTCACCCCGTACCTACCTACATGATTTGCACAGCAGCGATGTATTCAGATGTGACCGCTGTTTTTGGCGGACCTGCATAAGGTATTTATTTATTTAGATACGGTGCTGCGGTGCTGAGCAACACACGATCGCGTCGCAGTCCAGCATACCAACAGTGATATAATTGGGGATGTCTATTTTTTTGCAATGTATAGTAAATCGAAAACCATTTCGAGATAAATGTTTATTAACTCGTTTTCTGTAGTTATTTAATTTTAATATTATGTAATGAATTTATTAAATAACAAATAAGCAATGAACTTCATTTGATATTGGTGTAAATTGCGTGACCGGTCCAAGTCGTACTTTATTCTGTGTGGTTAGAATTCTTCACAATTTACGCGTGGATTTATACTACGGAGTTTGATTTGGACCCGCTATCTGACATCTAGCACTTTGACAGCGCCAGTGAAGTGACACTAGTTACAGTGTACCACTATGCAAAAAATAATTAAAGGGGTTGCCTTATCGTAACGCATTTAGATAGATTTAGAAATTTGACAGTGTGGGAGCCCTCAATTACAATCTGACGTCATCAACCAAAAGAGTTTCAATAATTAATTTTGAAAAAAAGTAGTGAACTAAATTTAAGATTATTTAAAAGCGAAAAATAGCGAAAAAAAAAAAGTGAAAAAGCTAAAGCGATTTGAGTGAACTAAATGACAAAATATTGAAATTAGTTTCTTCTAATTAACTTTTCTATACAAAAAAAAATATAAAAACCATTGGTAATTTTTTTTAGACATTCCCAGTATTGTTCGGCTAAAATGCTTCAAATTAATAGGTAGGTACTTAAATTGAAACAAGCTTACAGGGACATTCATTCTGAGATAAGTAAGCCTGGTCGAAAATTGTGTCAATTTCTCACACGTGAGCCTCATTTCTATACCTATTATAAATCTTCCCAGGTAAATTTTTCGCTTCGAGCCATTACATTAAATTTGAACCTTAATACTATGACGATACCGTTTGTTTTGAAAGATAAAGGCTCGAAGCGAAAAATTCACCTGGGAAGATTTATACTATACCTACTAACGACACCATGTCAGCCAACAGTTTTCAAAGAGATTAGTAGAGAGTAATAGTTTAGTTTAGACGACCAGATGGCCTACTGGTTAGAGAACCTGACTACGAAGCTTGAGGTCCAGGGTTCGATTCCCGTCTCGGGGCAGATATTTGTATGAAAAATACGAATCTTTGCTCTCGGGTATTGGGTGTTTAATTTGTATTTAAGTATGTATCTATCCTATAGGTATAAGTATGTTTATCCGTTGCGTAGACCCATAACACAAGCTTTGCTTAGCTTACTTTGGGACTGGGTCAATTAGTGTGAATTGTCCCGTGATATTTATTTTATTTAATAATAGTCACTACTAAGTACATTTTTTTTAATTGTATAAAAAGATTTTAAGTTCCAAAAAAGGTTGTATTGTAACTCGATCTAAAATACCTAAGTTGGTATTTTATGTTCTGACTACTTAGCTGCTGCCCGCGACTCCGTCTGCAAAGAATTCGTTTATTGCTATCCCGCGGGGATTATGCAATTTTCCAGGATAAAAAGTATCCTATATGTTAATCAAGGTTATAAATTATCTGTGTGCCAAATTTCATCAGAATCCGTCAAACCGTTTAGACGTGAAGAAGTAACAAACATACACACTCACAAACTTTCGCCTTTATAATATTATTGTGATTATTTTCGTGTGCCCCTCTTATGAGAAAGGGTGTTAAAGTAATAATAAGTACAAACAATTATTTCGAAATCAAAGCTACAAAAAGAGGAATACAGAATGGTTGCTGCCACAACACTGCTTAATGGCCAAATGGAAAAAGTTTTTCCTTTACGAGTTAATGGAAAACGCCTCCGTTTTGTTCCATTCTCAATTGGATTTGTATCTGAAAAGATGGTTTTAATCTATTTTTATAACTGTCCATTTCGATATAACTAAATAATAGTAGCTGTGTGCGTTGAATAGCTTTTATCGGAAATGGCTGCTCAGTTGATACATATTTATACACTAGCCGTTGCTCGCGGCTCCGTCTGCACAGAATTCGGTTAACGCTATCCCGCGGGAACTATGCCACATTCCGGGATACAAAACTATTCTATGTCCTTCCCAGGGTCTCAATCTATCTTCATACCAATTTTCATCTAATTCAGTTCAGCGATTTGAATTTGAAAAGGCAACAGACAGACAGATAGATAGACAGACACACTTTCGCATTTATAATCATCATCATCAGCCTCGCATCGTATCGGTTACATCATGTTTAGTATAAATATCGAGTAGGTAAATCCGCGTAAAGGTGATGAAATTCGCCATAGTCACTTATTTTTTCATTTATTTTTATTTCATGAACTCATTCTGTCTTAAGTTTCAACGCTGAATTTTCGAACAGAAGCTTTTTTATCGGGTCATGTAATAAGTTAAAAATCTCATTTTCAATGCAAGCGTTTTCGCTGACTGTACTTTTTGTTAACTGTACTTGCATTGTCATACAAATTACTTAAGTAGGTATACCAAATTTCAAGTAAATCCGCCCACTGGAAGTGGGCCAAACGTCAAATGCAGCTGAAGGATTTGATGTGGCTATACCTACATTTCTTTGTCATTTCGAAAATTTGTCTTTCATGATCTGTCCAGCGCCACGGGTGTCTCCCACTGGTTAGTTCGTGTAGGTCCGCACAAAGTCAATGTAAGTGAGGTTTGAAGCGTTCATAAAAGTTAACAAAACCAAGAAATTATCGTAATTCCTTTGAATTAGTTGGTTCAGTCGCTTTGGCTACAGTCTTTTTTGACGTGGATCGTATGCCATCTTTGTTAATTTTGTTTGTGTCCGAGGAATTCTATCTCATTTTTAAGAAAAGAGCACTTTTAAAGCTTACCTCCAACAAGCGTTCAAAAATTAAACTAAGGGTACGTAATTGTTCGTCCATATCTTTGCCAGTGGGTAAATATTTAGCGTTTTTATGGCGGTTTTTTTTTGTCATTACCATTTGAGCAGAAATTATTAAAATGGATGATGCTTAGGGTTAACTTTTTATGAAATCTTAAGACAGTACCGATGCTGAATCTAGTTTGATGAAATTTCGCGCGATTCGTCCTTCGGTTGTGGTAATAATCGTCGAATGGTAATGACGTTTAACCGCGCGGTCAAAACGCTCCAATATTCACCTCAGTCACTGCGATGTCATCAAAATATACTGGTGTGTTGGGTATGTTTCTTAGTAGTGTGTCTAGATAATGTTGGAAAATAGACGGTGCTGTGGAGATGGTATTGAAAATACCCTTTGTATGTTGACAGGGTTAAATATTTCTTTGAATCCGGTGCTATTTCAAACTGTAAATGGGCGTTTTTAAGATCAATTTTCGAAAATATTTGACCGTGTGCCAATTTCAGTCTTAGTTGGTCTAAAAGTGGGACGGGGTGCAGACGTTTTAAAAGAACAGGGTTTAACGTGCTCTTGTAGTCTCCGCAAATTCTGATATCCCCGTTTGGTTTTATGACGTTGACGGTAGGTGTGACCCACTCTACGGGTGTTAAGTTTGGATCGACTTCAGCAATGATGCCTTCAGAAATAAGACGATCTATCTCATTTTCGATATTTCGTTTCATTCCGATTGGTCGTGCTGATAAATGGACTGGTTGTGCTCCTTGTTTGTCGTGGATATTAACTTGATAATCATTTACTTTGCCAAGTTTTCCGTCGAAAAGTTGTTCATATTTTTTCAAAATCGCACCTTCAGAATTAAACTGACTTAATTCAAAATAATGTTATAATATGTTCAAGTGAGGTAGGATTTGCTTTGTTGATGGAGTATACAGGTTTCGGAAATTCCATCCCAAAAGTCTCACTCCATTGTAAACCAAATAGCATTGGGTCGGCATTTTTCATGACTACTACAGGTACAATTTTCTGTCTGTTATCAACTTCTACAGTCACTTCTGACAGGCCCTTTGATTTAAGTTTGTAGTTACAATATGCTTTTAACTTGGGCGCTTTAGTTAAGGCTGGGGCCCCTATTTGTTGCCAAAATTGGGTGCTTATCGCAATGGCGAAATTTTAAACCTGATGCAAAATATGTGCAGAACCGGGGTCCCAGTCCATGGTACATCGTTGTCCGTTAATAAGCACATCGATTCTTTTGCAGTCTTTGTTACACGCCTGTGCGATACTGCATACTAACTCATCGTTAGAGTTGCTGTATTTATTCCGAGGTACTTGATCTATTGTCCGTGGTGTCTATTACACGCTGTAGCTTGTGCCTGGGTTTTATATAGAAAATAGAAAAAAAAACATAAAATAATAAGTAGTAACTGTCTTTAGAATAAAATATAAAATTAAAAATAAAACATTTGTTTATAACAAATTATTTATTAAATAAACAAATAAAAAAATACAAAAGAAAACTTTTTCCCCGAATCTTTAAGAACAATACAATTTATGATTTATGGAGGAAAAACGGTTTCTTAATATTCATATTTAGTGGTAAAAAACGATTCTTAGTTAATAAATGCGTTTTATAGCAATAAAAATTTTTTTTAACGCAAATTTTTTTTCTCAAAAATCATAATATAAATCAACAAATAGATTAAGAAATAAAATTATTATCTTATAAACAATGTATTTGTTTATAACAATTATTTAAACAATGATGGTAAATAATTTAAAAAAAAATGTAACTTTTAACCGTTAGAAATCAAATCAATAGAGATTTTTTTTTTTAAATATTATTTATTACCTTTATAGTTTTTATTTTTTTTTATCTTTTCAATTGTTAGTAAAAAAGTAGAAAATTAACATTTTTTAATTTTTCCAAGGGGGAACTAGTACTTACCTCATACATATAGTGTTCATTTTCATAGTTTATATATTTAATAAAACGCATATACAAAGCGAGCGCGAGGGACAAATGTCGCGTACAAATTCCATTATTATCGAGTCTCAAACTTTTTAAAAACTTAAAACGGCCATGGTAATAAGTTGGCACTATTCGTATAGGTACAGCCAATTCAAATGACCGGTATCAGTTGTTTTGTTGGAACTCCAGACTTTTTTTATTGTGTTTGAAACAGCTTGTGGTGTTTTCGGTAGAAATACACCTGCAGTTTTTTTTTAATGGAAAAAGGCGGGAAAGTGTTTAATGACATTTAATTTTAAGTGATTTGCAATTCTTTGTACCTATTTAATTAATAAAAGTTTATTCTATTTTTTTCCTTCACCATTTTTGAGAAAAGCTTTATATTAGTCTCGGCTGGAATAGCAATTGCTGGCTTCGTATTGGTTAAACGGACTCGCAAGCTCGTCCGTTTAATACTCATACTCAGCCAGCAATTGCCTACTTCCAGGCCACGACAATAATGTACTATTAAATCACATAAAGAAGATTGCCAACCAAATGAAAATAAAAATATCATACTCAAAGAACTCCATGTGTTACAAAATGTAATTAAAAATTGTGACCCAATACTGAAACAGTACAATAGCACCGTGACACGGCTGTCAAACGAAGGAATCCACCTGCTAGAGCCCATACCAACATTTTCGAAAATTAAGACTGGTTTGTACAATCAACGCAATAATGCTTTAAACGTTGAAAAAAGTGTTTGTAAGCATCACAAAGAAGTCCAAGTACCAGAAAATGCAAAACAATTTGTTCTGGCCGACTATCAAGATACAGATAACTGAATATTGATATTTGCTTCTAAAGAGGCACGACAACGCTTGTCTGAATTAAAATATTACTTTGAAGACGGAACATTTAAAAGTTGTTGTCGACCTTCTATGCAATTGTTTTTTGGTGATCTGGGAAGCACCGAAGAGGCTATTAACATCGTACCTCTAGTGTATGCTTTGCTCCTGAATAAAAAGCAAGCTACGTAGATATGTTAAATTATTTTCTTTGATTAAAGCTGAAATAACCACATGGCAACCAGAAAAGTTTACTTTAGACTACGAGATTGCATCAAGAAACGCCATCAAAAATATTTTTCCCGATATCGAAATCAAGGGCTGTTTTTGTCACTTTTATAGGAACTTAAACAAAAAGGCAACTTTGAATGGAATAAAAAAGACTGATAAAATCGGCCGTCGCCATGTTAGTCTGTGCACTGGACTCGCACTTTTACCTGAAAACAAGATAAATGATGGATGGTGTTATATCAAATCTGATACACATAAAATAATTCAATGTTTGACCAATGGATAAAAGACGAAAACTTTCACCAAATTTGGCGTTGTCATGATCAACATCATCGGGCAACAAATTTCGCAGAAGGATGGAATTCCAGACTAAATCGTTTCGTAGGGAGAAGGTACCCTTACCTCATTTATTGTCAGTCCTACAAGATGACGCAAAATTTTACGGGATTTTCAGGTCAAGAATAAATAGGACGTTCACAAGGAAGAAAAAAACAGCTCAAAATGTTGCAGTGAATATCCGCATAGACAGAGCAGTTACCCAACTTAAAGAAGGCAAAATTTGTGTTGGGCATTGCCATGAAAAAATTTCTCCTTTCTTTTAGTTGATTTGTTTTTTTTTTTTAAGGAGAAGCTATTTTTTTAATACTGAAATGGTGAATTGTCATTTAATTTATAATGAATAAATTTGACGTAATAAAGAGATTAAGTAAAGAATATATGTTATTTTCGTAATTTTCTACGAGGATAAAAATAATTTCGTTTGATAACCGAGTTAGCTAGGAAAAAAAGTAACTTAGTCGTAGAAAACCGAATAAAATAGCAGTTTTCTACGAGGAAAAAACAATCCTGTTTGATAACCGAGTTAGCTAGGAAGAAAAGTAACTTCGTCGTAGTTTTCCACATTACGAAGTTTCACTTCTTCCGGGCGGAGGAACCGCACACACTATTTTTTAAAGGTGCTGATACACTTAAGCATTCACTTGAAATGAGCATTCTAGCGAATGTTACATTACAGGTAAAAGCTCGCAAAATAAAAGAAGCGTTTTAGCGAGCATTCTAATAACGGCGAATGCTCGCCGTTCTGTTACAAGTGAATGCTCAAGTGTATCAGCACCTTAAACAAAATAGACTTCTTGTTTCATGTAACTGCGACTAAAACGTGATCACCAACGAATACTGATCTAGAAAAATTGGGTCCTGATCACCGTTTAAAAATCATCGTGTATAGGTACGTCCCATAGCTGCTCACATCCCTCGTTACAGAATAAGAGAGCTTGGAGTGTAGTTCCCAATACGGATTAAGAACTTCACACACACCATTGAACAGTTTTGCAGGTGCGTACGGGATTTCTCGCAATGTTTTCCATCGTCGAAAAACCCATAATAAATTTCAAATATTTGCAAGTTTAGCTCAACATAAATTACGAAAAACTAACGTGTTGCGAGCTCGGGTTCGAAAACACGATTCTGTACTTGCTAGCCCACAAGTCAAACCATGGGTACGCTACTACAGGCTTTGCTAAGAATTTTGGCTATCCATATTCTTTGACTAAACATGTATACAAACAAAGTAGAGCTTGTTTAATTTAAAATGACGCCCCACCACCGCATTTACACGCAGGATTTTGAACCTATTGAAGCTGTATTTAGGGACATTTTCTACTTTCAAATCCTATGCGTAAATGCGGTGGTGGGGCGCGTCATTTTAAATTAGACAGGCTCTACACGATTATGACATTAATTTGAATTAGTTTTCTACACTAATGTTATAAAGAGGTAAGATTTGTATTTTTGTATGTTTGTAACGAATAACTCTAAAACTAGGTACTGACCGAATTCAAAAAATTTTTAACTGTTCGAATGCTACATTATCCCTGAGTAACTAGATACTATTTATTACTGAAAAAAAAATAGGGACTCCGCCTAAAACTTCATCAATGTAACCCAAGGTGTAAAAAAAATACCCATAACATGTCTTACATCGCACGCGCTGCGGTAGCTATTGATGATAGGACAAAAAAATGTTCTACAATATTAACCTTTTCGACGCCAACGACGCATGTATCCGCACCGCAGGTTCAACGCCAACGACGGATATACGAGTCACGGCCAGCAGAGCGATGCTTTTCCGTAGGGATCAACTTCGCGTTTGACATTCCGATGTCATAGCGTATGAGTGAGAGCTGTTGTATGTGACAAAGCGTTAAAAAGGTTAAAGAAGGTACTTATCAATATCTACAAAAACCTTCGGGATATCATATATTATGTCCATCTGTTGTAGTGTCACTTGGTAACTGCTTTTTTACATTTTAAAAGACTAAAGAAATGCTGACCAAAATCAGACCATGCTATTCATACAGTTGTATTAATCCTTATCCAAATGAACCAATTCATATTCAAGACTGCTACAATACCTATAGATTACTTTTTAAAACTGTAAGTAGGAGATTAGAGAATCTGTTTTAGGAACCATTGGGTCTTTTAGCTAATAATTATTTTGGTCAAGCGATAAAAATGAGTAGAATTGATTAATTTTATTTAATAAGGCTTACTCGTAGATACTGGATGGATAACCAAATGCTGGCCTTTTATCATGCTCAAATTAAATTGAACTTGAACCTCATACAACAATGTCAATATATTAGGAATTACATCTTTACATATTTCTTCAACTGTGCAGATATATATTTCTGACTTTGATAGTATTTACTACTTATAAAGGTCAAACTTATTGGAATATAGATTAACTTATGATTAGCTTATTCTTTAACAAGTATAAGGACGCGTAAACATTATGTTTATTTGATAGAGATGGTACAAAAAAAGCTCTGAATATTTTGTGAGATTTTTCAGCATCCAGTAAAGGAGTACTTGATATTATTTGCCATGAAGCTGACTGAAGATGGTACGCTGGCTGCAACGCGCTGGGCTGGCCAACATCAGAGTCAAGTAGATAATGGCACTCAGAGGGCTTAAGATAGGTCCTGTTATCTCCCTTGTTTAGGTCGTTAAAATGGCGGTGTATGAGACGGGTTGCTGTAAAAGAATAAAATAATTACACGTGGAAAATGATTTTCCTTTTTTCACTTTACAATCTTCACATTTATACAGGATTCATCAAGAATTATAATTCTTAATCGGTAGGTAGTCAGAAGTTAAAAAAATATTCATAAATCAGTCAAAATATTTATTATTTAATATTTGAGGTCTCCCGCAATTACCCTGCTTAATTAATTACAATTGATGATAGATTATGATATGGTTAAAACCAATAAACACTAGGTACATGGTGTATTGCAGAAAAGGAATGTTTGGTTTCATATAACAGCGGTCCAATAAGATCGCCAACAATTACTGGATTAGAAAAATTAGATCCTGATCAACCCTTAAAAAATATTGTGAATATTCACAAGCCACAATACCTCAGAACCGATTCAGATGATTCTTATTTTGCTAGATAGGTAGCATGTCTCAAAGTAACCCCACCCCGTATAGCTTTTATCAAAATCGGTTCAGCAATTTGAAATCTAGTCACATTTGAAGTCAGTTAATGTTTTAAGTTTTAAAAAAAGTATGCATGCATGACAGGAAAATTATAACGTAAAAAATAATACCGTTATAGGCCGAATCGTAAGGTGCCGGTAGTTGTCCATTGAATTCACTTGTTATGAAACGGATCCGATACATAGGAGGTAAGTGGTAACTGGATGGCGACCGGTACCAATCTTTGCCAAAACACATGTACAACTCTTCAGTATTATTTGTTCCTGCTGGAAGGTCTTGTAGAATAGTCATTGGACCATGATAGTTGTTGTATAGCGCTAGTATCCTCGAAACACCTGCACAGAGGCAAATAAAAAAAAACGTCAAAATATAACTAATCATTTTTTAGATACAACTTTAATATAGGTGACAGCACCAGTAATGGACAAGAACCAATTATGGCCATATTTTTTTCGTAAACCCAAATTTGGCTCAGGATGACTTCGTCCACAGTCCCATTTCGTCACCTTCTTAAATCGTCCACAGTGCCATGTTGTCGTCATTGCAGCCATAGGTAACGCCATCAGAGTTGAGGTCACGCAGACAACAACACGCCATGTAATAAAAGCGGGATTTTGACATTTATTCGTACCGATAGCAAGTTCAACAGACTCAACATAGAATTACAAGATTGACTAAAAATTTCTTCAATCTATTTCTTTAATAATAATTTAGGAAAATACATTTAGTTCAAACAAAACAGAAAATAAAATATTTTGATCTATCTATACCTATAAAACAGTACCGTGACTGACTGACTGACTGACTGACAGACAACGCACAGCCTAAACTACTGGGGCTAGAGACTTGAAATTTGGCACACATGTACCTTGAGTATTGTAGAGGTGCACTAAGGAAGGATTTTTCGAAATTCCCACGGGATAGGGAAATATCTAAGGTTTCTTTGTTTATTTGTTTGTAGCGGAATCTCTGAAACTATTAAGCCGATTTTTAAAATTCTTTCAGAATTAGAAAGCTACACTATCCTTGATTAACATAGGTTACTTTTATCCGGGAAAATGCAAAATTCAAGCGGGATAGAAATAAGTGAATTCAAATTCGGGGCTGATTTTAAAATATTCTTTCACCAATAGTAAGCTACAGTATCCCTGATTGATATAGGGTACTTTTACCGGGGAAAATACAAAATTCCCGTGGGATAGAAATAAGTAAATTCAACTTCGGCACTGGTTTTAAAAAACTTTCATATGGCTATCCCCAATTGACAGGCTACTTTTTCATCGGGAAAATGTAAAATTCCCACGGGATAGAAAAAACTGAATTTTACTTTGGGGCTGATTTTAAAAATTCTTTCACCAATGGAAAGCTGCACTATTCCTGATTCATATAGGCTACTTTTTTTAGGGAAAATGCGAAATTCCCGCGGGATAGAAGTAAGTCAATCCAAATTTGAAGCTGATTTCAAAAATTCTTTCACTTATAGTATGCTACAGTATGCCTGAATGGCATAGGCTATTTTTCTACGGGAAAATACAAAATTCCTAAGGGATACTAATAAAAAGCTACACTGTCTCTGATTTTCAAAATAGGTCAAAAAAGTGATTTCTATCCCGCGGGAACTTTACTTTGCACTTTCTCGGGATAAAAAAAGCCTGTATCAATCAGGCACAGACCTCCTCCGAGAACGAGAGGACTTGGGCAGTAGTTCCCACGCGGGCCCAGTGCGATTTGGGAACTTTACACCCACCATTGAATTTCTTCTCAGATGTGTGCAGCTTTCCTCGCCATGTTTTCCTTCACTATAAAGCTCATGGTAAACTTCAAACGTAAAATAGCATATGAATTCGGAAAAACTCAGAGGTGCAAGCCCGGGCTCAAACCCACGACCCTCTGCTTAAGAGTCCATAGGTCAAACCACTAGGCCACCACGGCTTAGCGGCTATAGAATTCACTTATTCATATTCCACGGGAACTTTGCATTTTCCTGGCATTATCGTATGTGTTAATCCATGTAATAAGCTACCTGTGTGTCAAATTTCATCCAAACAACTAAGAACGTTATTGTCTTCGCGTACGAAGTCGCGGGCAAAAGCTAGTTTTATATAAATCAGATAGACGTATTTTTCGCTATTTTTTTTTCTTGCGAATATATCATATCAGTTTCAAATTGTTTTATTTCATAAATATGTTATAAGAAAAAGAAAAATTATAATATGCATTATTATGCATAGTATTGCGTAAGTATTTCATCATAAGATCATATAACTCACATTTTCATTCACTCAGTCATTTCATTCATTCACTATCTTTTTTGCAATCAGTAGCTGTGTGTGTAATCAATCATTCGCCTCAACTCTCGTGGCGTTACCTATACAATTCCTAAATCGTTACCTTCCTAACTCGTCCACTTTCTGACTCGTCAACATTTCTATTTCGACCACAGTGCCAACTCGTCCACTTTCTTTTATCGACCACAGTACTGTACTACTTGGTCACCAGTGCCAACTCGTCCGTCCACATAACATTATCGACCACAGTCCACAGTGCTGCTTGTTAGAAATAGGAATGTTGACGAGTTAGCACTATGGTCGAAATAAGACTGCTCTGCTGACGAGTTGTCACTGCGGTCGAAATAGAAATGTTGACGAGTTGGTACTGTGGCCCATGCAGGAATGCGGACAAGATAGGAAAGTGACGATATAGGAATGTTGGCGAATCAGAGCGGTAGACCATATGACAAAAAGAACGATTTAAGGTGGCGAAATAGGACTGTGGACGAAATCGTCCTGAGCCCCAAATTTTAAGAAACGGCCACACGTTATTTTAAACTATCAAGTCCATGAATGGTGGGCTGTAAGGCATTGAATCGTTGCTGTTCATTACTGGGTACTACTGTACTTAACATGTCCATGATTGTCGTCACCCTATACAGAATAAAATAATATAATAAAAATATATAAAATAATATAAAATTACTTACTGGCAATACCTGCTACCAACACACACATAATCATGAGCGGGCCAGTATAAACCAAATAGTGCAGCTTCTCTCTTTCTCTACGCCACCTGAACAACTCGGTGCACACAGCAAAGGTCATCTTCTGTAAGCAATCTAAGCCAATAGCCCCAGCTAAGACAATCATGTTGTAAACTGGGTATAAAAATCTAAAAAATAAAAAACCATTAATGTGTATTTTTTAAAAGACACTATTTAATTATGTAAATTTGTCCCCAAATTAGGCCATTGGTGGGGTTGGGACTAATAGCTGCCACATATTGCGGGCCAAATTGTGGATTTTATCTGGTCAGACCAGTCACGCCATTATTCATAGCCAACAGTGGCCTGCTTGCAGCATTGCTCTGTTTAGCATAGATGTAAAAAGCAAGTGAAAAACTGGAAAGATTATAACGCAGTACAAACCTTTCTTCTTTATGAGGCTGCAGCATGAACACGGCCAGCCACAAACCAAGCGGCATCAGTCCCAACCAATAGGGAGAACAGAAATCAGCGCGAGCCGTAGAACGGGTGGAAATAGCAGTGCACGCAATTAGTAGCAGAGGGCAGGATAGCGCTAATACCTGAAATAGTACATTGTGCATCAAGGGCCGTAAGTAGGGGATTACTAACGAGAGTCTATTAATGCCCGTGATACAAACAAAGATTTTCAACACATTGCGAGGAAAAAAAATCGAAATTTAAAATTATTTTGTCTCTACACATTGAATAAATAATGGCTACCCGCCAATACAGATTGACACTTTTTTCAAGTTATCTACCATAGATAATGTAAACTGTGTTTAGTTTAGAATTCGAATGGCCATACGGCCAGATACTGCAAACATGTTAAAAAAATACTTACTAAAATTAGAACAAAACTATTTGACATAAATTTAAAATATAAAAATAAGAAAGTTTCATGAAGCGTAGATAAGTTTTGTGTAGAAAAATTGGATTATAGCTAAGTTTTAAAGATATAAATAAAACGTTGGCTGACTTGAAACCTAAGGAGGTTTAGTCTGAAATGACATACCAACTAAATTGGGGATGTCTATTTTTTGCAATGTATAGTAAATCGAAAACCATTTCGAGATAAATGCTTTTTAACTCGTTTTCTGTAGTTATTTAATTTTAATATTATGTAATGAATTTATTATATAATAAATAAGCAATGACTTTCATTTGACATTGGTGTAAATTGCGTGACCGGTTCAAGTCGTACTTAATTCTGTGTGTTTAGAATTCTTCACAATTTACGCGTGGATTATACTACGGAGTTTGATTTGGACCCGCTGTCTGACATCTAGCACTGTGACAGTGCCAGTAAAGTGACACAGTGTATAGTGTACCACTACGCAAAAAATAATTAAAGGGGTTGCCTTATCGTACGCATTTAGATAGATTTAGAAATTTGGCATTGTGGGAGCCCTCAATTATAATCTGACGTCATCAACTAAAATAGTTTCAATAATTAATTTTGAAAAACGTAGAGAACTAAATGAAATAAAAATATAAAAATATTGAAATTAGTTTCTTATAATTGACTTTTTTATACAAAAAAAATATAAAAACCACTGGTAATTTTTATGAGACATTCCCAATTGTTCGCAACTTTTAAAACTAAAGATGAGCGTACATGTATATGGTTTCATTATTAATCAATCACACAAGTAGTACTTATTGTAAATAACGGTATTTAACCCCCGACACAAAAAGAGCGGTGTTATAAGTTTGACCGCTATGTGTGTCTGTCTGTCTGTCTGTCTGTCGGTCTGTGTGTCTGTCAGTGGCATCATAGCTCTTAAGCGGGTGCACCGATTTGGATGCGGTTTTTTTTTTAATAGAAAGCAGGTTTCTTGGCGATGGTTCTTAGATATGTTTCATCAAAATCGGTGCAGCCGTTTCAAAGTTATCAACTCTTTTGTTAGCTGCGGAAGAGATCTTAGACCATAACGGGCATTGACAGTGACATTATTGCGTTGGGGGTTTTTTAAATTTTTAATTTATAGTTATAAAGAAACAAATTTTCTTGTACTAGTTTAATATTTGTATTTTTAGTAAAGCGATGTAATAATTAAATCAAGCTACATCTGTCCTATTCATAGGTCTATTGTAAAAAAATACATTGTGGCTGGTGATCTGCTTTAGACTGTAGTGCACACTATGACAATGAATATGTAGCAATGTGTCTTGTGTCATTTAGGTATATTATCGATCTCTCCCGATGAATGTCGAATTTCCGAGTGTCAAAGTGGAAGTAATCGTATTGTATGACAATGGATACAAGTGGTAAAAAAAAACTATTAAATATACAAAACCAATGAAATCAGTCATACCATAAATACAGGTTTTATTAATGATCCAAACATGGCAATAAAATAAATAAAAAACACAAGAGACAAATTCCTTAAGTAGTACTCACCCAAACAATATTGAAATTAAGAAATCCATTCACGAAATAGTAAGTCCAAGGTTCTACTCCATACAAATCTGGGCCATGTTCAGTAAATATATTATAGGCAATTATATTCCAAGGTGCTACTACCAGTCGTCCGTAATGCCATGAGTCAACAACTATAGTAGGAAGTAGAATAGTCAAAAGTGATATAATTGACCATTTAAAAAATGGCTTAAACTGTCTCTTCATTATAAGCATGTCTACTGCAATTGGCAAGCCAATAAGAGCAGTAAAAGGCCAACCTGCAAAAGTATCTTGATAAATATTTACGAGTATTCTTATTACGAGGCACATATATGGAAAGGTGGATGAACAAAAGCAACGCATAATACATACCAGGTGCATGCAAAGGAATAACATGGAATTTCTCTTAGAAGTTCTACAAATATTATAATATTACATTTTGTGAGTGTGTGCATAACACACATACATATAATACAGTACAGATGTGGATGAAATTTGGTATGGACTTCTGGAATAACACATATTTATTTTTATCTCGATGTTCACACTGGATCAGGATAAAATCCCAAAATCTTAATCGCTATGTTTAGAGACATGAAAGGACCATGGGCAGAATTGTCTCCACCCACTAACAGAAGTAATAAATGTCTCAATTAGATCTTGGCAGCCTGATGATTTTTTACTATGACAACAATCTCCCTATACTATTTTTCACCTATGATGAGTTCTGTGACGTTTGTAGTTTGACAGTTTTAGAAATGTACTTAGGTACCATTTATGAAGTAAACTATCGATTTCTCTAAGAGTTTAGTGCCTATTTTTGGACTGTACACCATTTGTGCACGATCAGTTTACGTTTTTCTGGAGAAATTCCACGCATTTTGCGTATCTTGCAGAAATTTACTTCAAACAATAACGAAATTTCTTGGTAACCATGAAAACTGAACATTTAAATTTTTTTCAAATCATTATTATAAAGTAAATATCAGCACTGCAACTTAGTGCTTATATTTTCAGGAACACCCGATAGCCGCGTTTACAAAATCTTGCAAGTATTGTTTAAAAATTTAAAATATCTTAGTGTTCACTGCTATCGAATAATGAACCGCGGCAATTGCCGATAATGTTGTGTCACGTCACTACTCTGTTCCGTTCCACACATTGCGTCATGTTAAAAAATAAATATTTTTCTATCGTATTTGATGGAGTCTATTTAATGGACACTGATATTGCTTTATATTTTTAAAAAGTACAGGTTTACATTTTTTTGATTATTTTGCTTCAGAATATAAATTACTTTTAAAAAATATTTTGCGACCATAGTATGCGTAATTCGGAAAATTTTCAAGTGTCACAGAACTTATCATAGGTGAAAAATACTTTAGTGTATGGGCTTTTTTTATAAAAATCGTATTTTGTATTTCAAATTCCCACAAGAACTTTGTCAAATGCCCTATCTTATAGCTGTCGCAAGCTAAGCTGTGGGGTCAGTCGGAAATAAATTCAGTTAGAAGTTAAGAAACTTACTCAGTAAAGCAGTAATTGCTGTGAACAATATTGCTGCAGGGTAACGCCGACGCCACCAGCACGCCAAGGCAGCCGAGCACAGCGCAGAACTCCACGCCGACGGAAGCAGCGCCGCGCTGCTCGCGAAGCAGCCCGCCGCCGGAAGTGCAAGGCACAGCCATACCCGGCCTACGTGCACGCCAAATTCATGACACACAGCTCTAAAAAATAGCCATAAATACAGTTCTTTATTCTTGAACACTTTTTAAGGTTCCGTACCTCAAAAGGAAAACGCGGAACCCTTATAGGATCACTTTGTTGTCTGTCCGTCCGTCTGTCAAGACCCTTTTCTCAGGATCGCGTGGAGATATCAAGCTGATATTTATATCAAATACTCAGGTCTACTGTCCCTTGGAGCTGTGAAAAAATCAAACTTTTAAGCCAACGCAATCAAAAGATACAGCCATTTATGCCGGAAATTTTCGACACTCGCAAGGGAATCACAACCTACAGGCTACTTCCCGTGAACTCAGAATCTTGAAATTTGTTACGAAGCAAGGTAAAGGGGTTGTAGTTTACTATTTTAGTGCCAATAATTTTAATTGTAATTGTAACAAATTGTAACAGTATCAGAATAAGGGAAAACTCATACTTGTAAAACATAAATTCTGCCATGGCTGTCAGAACTGCCAGCAATGTTCTTATTGTGTAAAATAATGTGATTGGGTTCATTATCAGTGCAAGCATCTTGGCGGGTACAGCAAACAGCCACAAGGGCATGTATGATCTGATAGCATAGACTGGACTGTATTCCCATGTTTGTAAGCCATTTCCATACACTGCAAAAAAAATTACAATTAGTTATAATTATTGCCCATTTACACAAATTCACAATGCTGGTAAACAACTTGTATGTTTGTAGGTAATATTTAAGTGAGTTTTCAATACTCTCAATGGTAACAAATTAAATTATTCCAACAATCCACAAAACCAAATAATAACAAAAATTTATGTGCAATATTTGTATTCTTTATCTAACATTATTTTTACTTTGCCTTGTATGTTTTTGGGTGTAAAAAGTTCCCTTAATAATACCAAAGATAATGGACCAGTGCTCAAAAGTCACCTGGCCAAACACAGGTTGTATTTTGAACACTTCTTGTAGTCAACACTCATAATGCTCCATGAAAATGTTGTGAACATAGGGTCATTATATAATACTAGCTGATGCCCGCGGCTTCGCCCCCGTTTTTAAAATTTCTTTCATAGAAACCTTCTCATGAGAGTAAAAAATGCATCAAAAAAAGAATTATCCAATTTAGTGCAGTCGATCAGAAGTTATGCACATACAAACATTTTGGTGATTCATTTTTATTTAATATAGATTTAGTAATCATTATGTAACTATAGGTATATTGATGGGGACTGTGTTCAACTACTACTTTATGTAACCCATTGTCTTCAGTTATATAAATCAAAGGTGACAAAACACTATACAAATGTGTCTTAGTTCTCTTGAAGAGAATGACACATCATTAAATTGCCCACCTGCACTTACTTCTGTGGGCAGATTTTCTGTGTTTTATTCCATAGACAAGCTCAATGTGTCAAATCAAGTTGGAAATAAGTAAATATTTTTAAACATCAACTTACCCAAATAATGCAATGGTTCCCAATAATTGAAAGTCTCATCACAATCAGCGATGTGCCCATAATATGCTGACAGTAGCCGGGCAGTAAGTAGCAACATTAAAGCCGCTGCTCCCCCAGGGTATGCAATGCTCCGTAAATCAGAAGGAGCATTTGTAACAAGGATCTCGCTGAAAAATATACTCCAATCAACTGTATGCCAAATAATTAAGCGTCTAGGCAACATTATCATAACCCACCAATCTTTTATCACACAAATTGGTTGGAAATGGAAACACTAAATACAGACGTAAGGAAATTGGTCTGGCTGGAGTAATATTATAAAGATTAATCAAAGCCAAAGTGAAGCCGTGGTGGCCTAGCCATTTGACCTATTGCCTCACAAGCAGAGGATTGTGGGTTGAAACCCGGGCTAGGACCTCTGAGTTTTTGGGAATTTATGTGCAAAATTATATTTGAAATTAACCACAAGCTTTATGGTGAAGGAAAACATCACCACACCAGAGAAGAAATTCAATGGTGTGTGTGAAGTTCCCAATCCGATCTCGGCCCGCGTGGGAACTACGTCCCAAGCCCTTTCATCCTGAGAGGAGGTCTGTGTCCTGCAGTGGGACGTATATAGGCTGGGATGATGATAAATCAACACCAAAGTATTAATATAAAGTTTCATGCAGTTTAAATCATAATAAATAACATTCATTGGTTTATGCAGTAAGTAGTGATATTCCATTCCATAGATATAGGTCATTCATCATACAATATGTACTAACAGACACGTTGGAAATATCCCAATTGCATCAAAAAGTATGCGGTGGACGGAGCGTAGTTCACAGCTGTGGATGGTTTTAAAAATGGCTGTGGGGATGTAAACGTTTTAAGAGCAAAGATTTATAATTATAAAGTACCAAATCAAATAGTGTTTCACAAACGTAAAAATTAGCGTAGTTACCCTTCGCCACTTTTAGATGCTCGCTTTCCTTTAAGACTAGTACATCTTTTAGCGCCATTTTTGTTGTTTATAGTCCTTTGCCGCACTGATAATGGCATTAGGAAAGCCTAATTAATAAAACAGCTCGAGTTTTTTCACCAATTTGCGCCTACCTACCCAATAACAAACATTTGATTCTATAAAATAAACATTCGTAATTCGTACTAGCATAGTAAATAACCTAACCTCTCTCGCTCCCTTCAATGTTTGTTTTTTAATTGTTGTTAACTCTGGAAAAGGCTAAGGAATCTTAGTCCGTACTGCTGTTGGCGAATGAAAAATAACGTCGTACCCTGTGCCTGCGGTAGTACCAATATTAACCGACTGCAAAAAAACTTGATAATAATTTTCTACTCATCTTGTTTTTGCTTAAAGTCGGTGCCTCAGCCAGCACTAGCCAGCAGCACTAGACCTAGACATCTAACTTACCTACATACTATCTATAGGGCTTCTACCATCTAAAATATATGACTATTGTCAAGAGGGCGCTATTGTTCTTATTTATATGGCAATAGTTCAGTATTGTCGGAACAATGACATCTTGACTTGTCTAAAATCGCTGTCAATTGAAATTGCGAACAATGTAAATAAACCATTTAATGAAATATCCATATTCTAGCACTTGTTTATTGTATTAATGGTTTAGGATAGTGTTGTGGTAAGTATTGATTAAATAACACACGGATTTAGCAGTATTTGATGAGGGAAAATGAAAATTAAACACATTTTAAATACAAGGTTTGTTTACATTTTTTGCAATTGACTGACAGTTTAACGTTTACCTGTTAGCTCTGATGTTAATTTGGAAAGGTTTTGTAGCGAAATAGTTTCATTCCCCAAGCGTTTTTTTCCAGTAGTTTATTATAAACATTATTTGCAATGATCCGTTGTTGACTACGAATCGTTTTGGGCATTTTTTGTTATTGTTCAAAGAAACCGCCAGTGACACTGACAATCATTAAAATTATTGCCAGTGTAAGAAATTAGTTCCAATGAAATTCCGCAACATGGCGAATAGTCATATATTTCTGGTCAGGCTTTACCACTAACTAGCACTGACTTCTAACTGATTACTGATTAGTAGAAAGTTACGTATATTTTCATGGTTTTCATAGTAGATACAATTTTTAGGGTTCCGTACCCAAAGGGTAAGGGTAGGGGTCGGGTTTTCTGCTAAACGCCTGAGTGATTTTGCGGTCCTATTTTCGGTTTATAGGTCGCGTTTTTCGGCCGCTTTTTGGTGCATCAAAAAAGGTAAATTCCTCATCATACTTCCGTTAGCTGTACGTACGGCTCCGATGTTTACTCCCTCCGTTTTTGCCAACCCTTTTAGCGTTATCTTAGGAATTGTATCTACACCATTTGTGCAGTAATTTCTGGAGTAATTCCACGCATTTTGCGTATCTTGCAGAAATTTACTTCAAACAATAACGAAATTTCTTGGTAACCATGAAAACTCTTCTTCTTCTTCTTCTTGCCCCCCTCCCATCTCAACTGGGGTCGGGCCTCCTTGTACGTCGGCGCCAGGACGCTCTGTCCTGGGTTGTCGTTGGTGAGATATTCAGGGCTTTCAGGTCCCTCTCAACATTAGTCCACCATGTAGACGGCGGTCTTCCTCTACCACGGGGTTTCGTAGGGATGTTTAGCGCTATCTTTACGGAGTAGCTCTCATCTCTCCTATTTATGTGGCCGTACCAGCGAAGTCGACTCTCCTTAAGTTTCTCTGCAACTGGAGCCACTTGAAATGATCCTCTGACGTACTCGTTGCGGACTTTATCCAAACGCGTCACGCCACCCGCCCAGCGCAACATTTTCATTTCTGCTGTGTGTAACTTTTGTTCGTGCTTTTTGAGGGTGGTCCAAAACTCCGATCCATAAGTCATCGCGGGTCTGACAGCAGTTTTGTAAATTTTACCTTTAGTTTTTATTGGCATTTTGTTATCGCAGAGCACGCCAGATAGGGATCGCCATTTCAGCCAGGCTGTGTTTACTCGATGATTCACGTCTTCTTCTATGTGCGCATCTGTCATAAGCATGGATCCCAGGTATTTAAAGCGGGAGACCTTGGGTAGTGCTATGGAGTCAATAAGTATGTCACATCCTGTCTCCTCAGAACCCCCGAAGTCACATTCCATGAATTCTGTTTTAGTACGACTTACTCGCAGGCCGTGCCGTTCAAGCTCCCTCAGCCATATGTTGAAAGTATTTTGTAGCTCCGATGCCTTTTTTGCAACAAGCACGATGTCATCCGCATACAACATGCACCATGGGATTTCCGCTTGTACGTTCTTCGTGATATGGTCCATAGTAAGGTTAAAAAGTAATGGACTTATTGTTGAACCTTGGTGTACTCCTACACGGACATGAAACGGGTCGCTAATCCCTGCCGGGCTCTTCATTTGCGTGCTGACGCCATCGTACATATCTTGAACTAGCTTTTGCCCGCGGCTTCGCTCGCGTGTACTATGAGTATTACAAAGAACCAAGATATCAAGCAAGTAAGCATACAGGCAAGCAAGCAAGCAGGTCCACAATTGACCGAGAAATCGGTGAACATACCTACATAAAAAAAGTGGAATGCATAACCTCCTCCTTTTTTAGAAGTCGGCTAAAGAGCCCTTTGCGGCCTACTTACAGTATAAACTTATGAATTTTGAAATTTTAGCTTTCTACAACCAGTAAAACGAAAAATCCCGTTTTTCCCGTTCCCGTGGGAATTTTGGAAAGTCCTCTCTCAATGCTCCTCTAAACTCCCCAATCAACCTACATGCCGAATTTCAGCTTTCTACGACCAGTAAAACGAAAAATCCCGTTTTTTCCCGTTCCCGTGGGACTTTGGGAAAGTCCTCTCTCAATGCTCCTTTACACTCTCCAAGCAACATACATGCCGAATTTCAGCTTTCTATGACCAGTAAAACGAAAAATCCCGTTTTTCCCGTTCCCGTGGGAATTTTGGAAAGTCCTCTCTCAATGCTCCTCTACACTCCCCATACAACCTACATGCCGAATTTCAGCTTTCTATGACCAGTAAAACGAAAAATCCCGTTTTTTCCCGTTCCCGTGAGAATTTGGGAAAGTCCTCTCTCAATGCTCCTCTACATTCCCCAAGCAACCTACATGCCGAATTTCAGCTTTCTACGACCAGTAAAACGAAAAATCCTGTTTTTTCCCGTTCCCGTGGGAATTTTGGAAAGTCCTCTTTCAATCCAGCTCTACACTCCCCAAGCAACCTACATGCCGAATTTCAGCTTTCTACGACCAGTAAAACGAAAAATCCCATTTTTTCCTTATACCGTGGGAATTTCCAAAAATCCTTAAAACTGTTTTTTACTATTATAATTACCTACTTCTATGCCAAATTTGAAGAGCCTAGTAATTGTAGTTCATAGGATCCCGTTGAACTGAATATGTAAATCCCGTTTTTTCCTTATCCCGTGGGAATTGTGAAAAATCCTGAAATAAATGTTTTAACTAATGTAATACCTACTTGTGTATCAAATTTGAAGAGTCTAGTTATTATAGTTACTGAGATAGGGTCACTCGGAATCGAATATATAAATCCCGTTTTTTCCCGTTCCCGAGGGAATTCCCAAACATAGTGGATGCCTACATTGTATAAGGTATCTATGTGCAAAATTTCAAGTCTCTAGGTCCAGTGGTTTGGGCTGTGCGTTGATATATCAACAGTCATTTAGTTTATTTAGACATTTCAACCCCATCGCACCCCATCCAGGGAGATGGTATTTTACGTCTGCCACGTCGGATTTTAAAAACGTTGTTGTTTTCATAACCAGCGACTCGATAAACCATAGAAACAACACCCATGTTGATTTTCAGACTTTGTTACCCCTTGCCCCCCTTTTAGGGGTTGAATTCTCAAAAAACCTGAAACACGTGTTTACTCATTTATCATTAGGAGTACTTCTGTGAAGTTTCGAATAAAATAGTCGAACTAATCTTGTTTCCCCATACAAACCTTGGACCCCCGTTTCACCCCCTTAGGGTGTGAATTTTGAAAAATCCTTTCTTAGTGCACCCCTAGACCTTATAAGAAACCTACATGCCAAATTTTGAATCTCTAGGCCCAGTGGTTTGGGCTGTGCGTTGATATGTCAGTCAGTCAGTCAGTTTCTTCTTTTATATATATAGATTAGAGTGATGTATACCTCTGGGATCTCTTGTGCGCGTAACGCTTACCAAACCAGCTCTCTCGGGACTCTGTCAAACGCCTTTTCTAGGTCGATAAAAACAAGGTAGAGGTTTTCTTTATTAATCCTGTGCTTTTCCATGAGTATTCTGATTGTTTGTATAGCCTCTATTGTTGACCTCCCGGTAGTAAACCCAAACTGGTTCGCCGTGGTTTTTGTTAATGCGGTTAGTCGTGCGCCAATTACTCTTTCCCATAATTTGAGGGTGTGGGACATAAGTTTTATACCCCTGTAATTGTTGCATTGGGCAACATCACCCTTATTCTTAAACAGAGGACACAAATAGCTTAAGCGCCACGACGCTGGTATTTTCCCTTCAGAAGCTATTTTATTAAATAATAATGTCAACCAGGGTAAGGCGTCTTCCCCTAAGAGTTTCCAGATGTCGACAGGTACGTTATCCGGACCAAGGGCTTTGTTATGTTCCATTTTCTTCATTGCTAGTTTTATTTCCATAGGATGTATGCATTCAAGCGGCCCCGCAATAGATGGTAATGTAATCTGATTTTCACTCGGGAACTCCTCATTCAACAGTTGCTCATAATACTCCTTCCACCTATGATTAATCGCGTCATTGGAGGTAAGTAATTTTCCGTGGCTATCTTTGATGTAGTTGTTAAACTTCGTGTCTAACGTAGCTCTATAACGCTGTTTAGCGACCTTGAATACTTGATTTTCGTTAGTGGCATTTTCCAATCTATCGTAAAAGTCTTGTCTGGATATTGCTCTTGCATGTGCCACGGATGATTTGGCCAGTACTTTGAGTGTTTTATATTCTGCGCGGTCGCCTTCCAGTATCGATTTCTGCCATAACTTAAAAGCTTCTCTTTTTGCCTTGATGATTTGTTTGATCTCATCATTCCACCATTGTTGGATCTTTGGCGGTAGGAGGCCCTCCCTTGAAGACACCGAGAGTTAATTTTGCTTCTAACCATGAAAACTGAACATTTAATTTTTTTTCAAATCATTACTGTAAAGAAAATATCAGCACTTCAAACTTTGTGCTTATATTTTCCGGAACACCCGATAGCCAAGTTTACAAAAACTGCTATCGAATAATGAACCGTGGCAATTACCGATAATGTTGTGTGACGTCACTACTCTGTTCCGTTTCACACATTGCGTCATTTAAAAAAATAAATATTTTTATCGTATTCGATGGAGCCTATTTAATGGACACTGATATTGCTATATATTTTTAAAAAGTAAAGGTTTACATTTTTTTGATTATTTTGCTACAAAATATAAATTACATTTTCAAGTGTCAAGAACTCATCATAGGTGAAAAATACTATAGTACTAACAGTCTCCGAGCTTAGCCGCGGACGGACAGACAGACAGACAGACAGACAGACGGACAGACATGGCGGAACTATAAGGGTTCCTAGTTGATTACGGAACCCTAAAAAATGTATGTACCATGCGAGATTGGCAAGCAATTTAAAAAATTGGCGCATTAAATGAGGACTCCCAATTGGTATGATACTTGTAGATTATTTCATAAATTGTAGTCAGTATTTTTTTTTGTCATGAAATGAAACCCAGAGTGGAACGAATTTTTCTTACCTACTTGTAAATGATTCTAGTCAGTATACCTACCCAAAGCTGTAACTTTGATTCTAATGTTAGATGGGGAAAAAAACGCCTGATTTAATGGAATAAGACATTTACCACAGAATAAGTAATAGTACCTACTAACGTACAGAAGGATCACTGTCGAAAAAAAGTCAACTTTAGGTATAAAAACTTGCCTAATGATGAGTTTTCAAAAAATTTGTACACAATTAAGGGATTAATTAAAAACAAAATTGAATTAATTATTTTTGTGTAACGGAGTTACCCATATACTTTGTATGACTAACTTACGTTACACAAAAATAGCGATCGTGATTTTTGTTTTGATTAAGCCGTTAACTATGTACAATTTTTTTGAAAACGATCCTAATCTTACTGCTTGCACGCGAAATTGAAACTTAGCGTGTGATACGAGCGTTTATATTCCGTTGGGCACCGCTGATCCGAAACCAAGGGCACAGGGTTCCCACTCGCCGATATTTGGTAGGTATATAAATCAAGAAAGATAACAGTGTATATTAATTCAGTAAATAAGCTTTAAACGCAACAGTATCTTTTATACGGATTATAAGATCGTTTAGAAGTCATTGTTTGTTGCAAAAAATACAGAAAAATAATTACGCGCGACGCGGCTACGGCTAGCGTGCAAACCGAATGTCAAACGACAACCTACTGCCATACGCCTCCCCGGGAGGCGCGGCGGCCGAACATACCTAAACTGCGGAGTGAAACCCCCCTGATTTTACGAAGAATGAGCGAAATAAACATGCATACATGCTATCTTCAGGTAGTTCAAGGGCGCCAAGGACCACAATAATAATAGTGACTCACTCTTTTTAACACGCTTTACTAATCTATGGATGACCCCTTAATTAAAAAACTCAAGCAACAGTACTTCATGTTTATTTCAATGTAGAAGTGAGTAAGTATGTAGTCATAGTCACACTCATAATCTTAACATCTGAAGAATTTCTCTTAACATTGCATGTTCACGTTGCGCTTGATATCTTTGTCGCTCGTGCTAGAAACGATATTAGTCTGCTTCAAGAGCTCAAAATCGTGAAAAATAGAGATACTTAAAGCTCCTAAAATAATAAGTTTGAATTTTTTATCGGAAATTTCCTCCTCTTTGAGAATTTTTTTTAAGATAATTTCTTAAGTATGAATAGTTTTTGATTTAAGATTCGTTTATTTGGCCATGTGACATCAGTCACATTTAGCAAATCATTCAATCAATTCAATTGTCCTCTAAACAAGTCTATAAATTCATTAATTAAATATAAAAGTTGCATTTCAAAAAACTGTTTCAATTTTCTTTTAAACTTATTTAACTTTAATCTCCTCTCTGTGTACTTGTATTTTTATTTTTTGTGTGCAATAAAGAGTTTACATACATACATATACATGATGTTATTTTTAAAGGAATTAAATTATAACTAAGTACAAATATATTTTTAGTGGCAAGCCTTGTTTAAATGTTTTCTTTAACTACGATTTAGGCATATCAATTTTATTCTTGTTTCTGGTGTTGAACTTATGGGTACATCTGACCATAATTAAAGTTTCCCTTTTCCTGATGAACATCCACTAGGTTATTAAATACATACAATGAGATTACTGTAATTATACTATCTTTTACAAAATAATTTCTCGCTGATGTAAACCTACGTAGACCATTCATAATTTTCATAGCTCTTTTTCATAGCAGTTTTTGAATATCAGATCCATTTCCCCAAACTGTTACACCATAACTTTTATCTAGAAGCGGTTTTAGTTTAAGTAACGCAAAATTACCCCTAGCTATCTTACCACAAACATGGTTTATGTGAAGTGAATGGCTCCATTTACTGTCAATTCTATATCCCAAGAAGAAATTTGTGTCCTTAACGATATTCAAACCCAAGTCTTTATATATTTTTATGTCAGAGTTTATATCATAAAAATGAAAAACCTTTCTTTACTACTTCTCCGGTGTAGGACTTCGGCCGTGGCTGGTCACCAACCTATAGTTTAAGCCAGTCCGCCAAGCGACGCTCGTCGTGTTCCGGCCTGATACCTATAGGCTATAGAAGCCATTCTGGAGGAAGGGTCTGAACAGTTGTGCAGCGCACGCGCACCGGTTATATACAGTGCCCAATATTTTCTGTACTCAGGCTCAATTGCCTAGACCTATTTTTAGGAGCTTTATCTCTATTTTTCACAATTTTGAACTTGTGAAGCAGACTATATAGAAATAAGAGCACGCTCACGCATTAATACAGCAAGTGAACTGCAAGGATTAGGGATGGAGCTGCTTAATAATGTCTACATAATAAACACAGCTCTATAATCACGTTTCATAAGGTAGTATTATAATTTTGAGGAGCTTACTTGCGCAGACGATTTGCAATTGGCTAAGTAAAGTTTTTTGAAGAGGTGCTAATTATATTTTTTTTCGACAGTCGGCGTTCTGGAGATCGAAAAACTGCAGCTGTTTTATTTTTATCTCCTATTGTTTACTGGAAATATTTTTTTGAGTGTTCGAGATGACATTTGTGAGATTTTATGGTTGACAAGCCGTTCGTGCTCAGAACTTGGTAGAAACAGAAAAAAAAACTGGCCAAGAGCATGTCGGATACGCCCAAGGTAGGGTTCCGTAGCCATTACGAAAAAATCAAGTAATATTTTTCTAAGGATTTCGTATGTGTACGGAAGCATCCAAGTTTAGGTATGTTTTATACCTTAGGCTACTATTTACTCTTAAACTACAAATAATTTCCAAGCAATCTTAGCCGCTATAATTTTCCTAGTAAATTTGATATATTTACTACCCTTCTGAATTTTTTCAAATTTTTCCACCCAACAGTTTAGATTTTAGAGGGGGGGGGGGGACGGCCGATTTTAATGAAAATTTTCACTTTAAAGTTGAATATTTCGCAAACAGATCACTGAATAGAATTATCATGTTAGCAACCCCGCAATGATTTTAAAAGACCTATACAACGATACCCCACACTATAGGGTTAGCCGAGAAAAAAAAAATCACCCCCACTTTACGTCTATGGGAGGTACCCTAAAAAAATTTTTTTTACTTTTTTTTATTCAATCACTTTGTCGGCGTGACTGATATATATATTCATGCCAAATTACAGCTTTCTAGTACTAACATTCTCTGAGCTTAGCCGCGGACAGACAGACAGACAGACAGACAGACGGACAGACATGGCGAAACTATAAGGGTTCCTAGTTGACTACGGAACCCTAAAAACCGAAGTGAACAGGGGGGTTACTACGAAATTCGAAGTTCGGATCGTGCGGTCCCTCTCACCCTCGTAATAAATACCATTAGCGTGAGCGGAACGGCATGAAACGAAGTTCGAATAGTATAGGACAGAAGCGATAGTAGAATTCGTTTTTTTTTTCTATTTCTTCTTAGTACTGAGCACGAACCGCTTGTCAACCATAAAATCTCACAAATGTCATCTCGAACACTAAAAAAAATATTTCTAATAAATAAAAGGAGATAAAAATAAAACAGCTGCTGTTTCTTGGTGTTGAAATCGAGCACTGTCGAAAAAAAATATAATTAGCATCTCTTCAAAAAACTTTACTTAGCCAATTGTGCAAGTATTTAATCAGAGGCCGTATTGTCTAACGCACGGTCGCTTGCCATCGCTTCCGTTTTCGATTCGATCGACAGAAAGCAAAAGTGAATGCGATAGCAAGTGCTGGCCGCGCGTTAAGCCGCATTCACATTTATTTTATCTGACGTGTTGTGTTGTGACGCAACAAAATAGTATCGGTTTCACACATTTAACACAAAAACCTTCACAACACGCTGCATCAGTGAAATATGAACGCAACCATATTAAATGTATGAAACCGAAATTGTTCTGATGCGTCACGACACAACGCGTGAGATAAATGTGAATGCGGCTTTAGACAATAAACGCACAGTACACGTCATATCCTGCAATCGTTTTGCAGTTAGATGCAGGTTTAAAGCCGGACACCACCATTACAGCAGATAAAATTTGTATTTGATTGTATAAGTACATATACATAAGTTGTTATTTATTTTGCTGCAAAGTGACAAAGTGCAAAAGTGAGGAGCTACTTTTGATTAGTATACAGCCAGAACCTGTATTAGCAAGTTTTGTTTGTCATATTCTTCTTAGATGCTATTACAATTTCAATAAACTTGGTGATTTTATTTCACAACATTCTGTAAGTTATTATATCGATACCTTAGTTCACACTCATACTAATTTCTAATTACAATGAAATGCACAATTAAGTAGTAGTTTTGCACACTAGGACATACAGTGCTAATTTGTATGTGCAGTTCATTGTAATTAGTATGAGTGTGAACTAAGGTATCGATATTCTAATGTATAGATTTTCATTTGACAAGTTTCGTTTCATAGTTGGGAATAATAGATTACATACTTAAGGCAATATAAAACACAACTACGTACCTACACAGGTTGAAATATTTTTGTTCCTTGAGATTGATGTAACATAACACTTGATTGATTAACAGATACCCTGACCCGAAGCAATGTGCGGCGTTCTTTCGACACGTCCCCATAGTAACAATGACATTAAACGCTCATAAGAGTCATGAGGCACATGTGCCTCATGGACGTACAGTCCAGTTCAAAGATATCTTTACACTTTAGTGCCTTGTCACTGTATGCCTTCTGACAATTTCATATTAAAGTTCAAACACAAAGTGACTGCTACAAGGTAGTAAAGTGTAACGATATCTTTGACCTCGACTGTACCAGTAAAGTCACACATGAGGCGCATGTGCCTCATAGGACAGGGAACCTGGTAATGAAGATCAATCAAGTGAAGTAGTAATTAACAATGCTATACATGATCCAACAAAATTGCACTATCATTATAATTATGTAGGCTGCTAGAAATTCTGAAACAGCTACTTTAAATACACCGATCATTGCATTATTGTTTTCTCCTTGTTCTGACCACAGTCCAACCAGGCTCTACATCTTCGTCCATCGGTTCAGGTTCAGTGTTGTGTTTTGATGATGATGGCCCCATGCTATTCACAGAATCATTGCATGGGTCATCTTCACTGCCGCTGCTAGTTGTGTCATCATCTGGATTGCCATGACTCTAAAATGAATTTAATTAAGATTTACAATCATAAAAAGTAGCATTTTTACACCAATTTCGATATATTGATCATACATACTGTAAACATAATACTATTCTCAAAAAGTACTTCATTTTCAAAAACAAAAAAAAATCGTATCCCTCTTAATTTATAAGTACCTGGGCGACCGAGCTCCGCTCGGGCTGAAACTCGGTGCCAAGCGTTTTCCCAGAGATAAAACCAAGCTAGATAAATTTTTCATCCCCAAAAACCCCCACATACCAAATTTCATCGAAATCGTTGGAGCCGTTTCCGAGATCCTGATTATATATATATATATATATATATATATATATATACAAGAATTGCTTGTTTAAAAGTATTAGATTTTATTATTTGTTATTTTATTGTACTGGTAAAAGAAATGCACATTAATAAGTTAATGTAAGATTATTGTTGTACATTTCAGCTGTCTCTCTATTATGGTTCTTGATATGACCGATAAAATGTCTGTTACTGGGCTATATAGGGTAATTATTTAATCAGTGCACAAATTATGATACGTGATTCAGTATCGTTAATAGATCACAAATATCTTTCAAGATTTTTTTTTTACATTTTGAAATTTGGGTTGGTCATAGTAATTCATCCAATAAATTGGTCGAGTTACTATGAAAAATAAATAAGTGATAAAAATTATAACGAAAAATACTGAAATTTGTTATTTTAACGACACTGTATCACATATTAAAATTTGAGCACTTATTAAAAAATGACCCTGCATAAAGCTCTGCTGTCCACAGCTTAGCGACATTAATATTATTATAATAAGGTTTTCTCAAACATGCAATGAAATATTGCTATGTTCCTTACTTCCTTATAATAGGCTGCGAAGTATCACATTTCAGGTGCGGCTTCCGGCAAAATGATAATTTTTAGGGTTCCGTACCCAAAGGGTAAAAACGGGACCCTATTACTGAGGCTCCGCTGTCCGTCCGTCTGTCCGTCTGTCACCAGGCTGTATCTCGGGAACCGTGATAGCTAGAGAGTTGAAATTTTCTTAGATGATGTATTATGGTTGCCGCTATAACAACAAATACTAAAAAATGGAATAAAATAAATATTTAAGGGGGCTCCCATACAACAAACGTGATTTTTTTGCTCGTTTTTGCTCGATATTGATAACGGCAACAGGTAGAAGCTTGAAATATTCACAGAATATTTAATTATGTACTTTAAAAATAAATCATAAAATTAAAATAAAAAAAAAACATTTAAGGGGGCTCCCATACAACAAACGTGATTTTTATAGATAATTGTACGGAACCCTTTGTGCGCGAGTCCGACTCGCACTTGGCCGGTTTTTAATTTTCATTCCTCACGGGCTGACAAGGCATCATGGAGTTTGTTCAGACATTAAAAAAAAGCAACATTTGCTTTTGGTTCATATGAATTTCTGCCACTATGCTTATTAAAAATCAATTTTCTTGAATTATCACTGTTTTCTATTAAATCCGAGTTGAAAATGGAAAGAAATAAATAATTATAAATGTGTTAGTTATATTCTTTTATCTAGTATAGGTATATACCACATAAATATATCGAGATAGAAGGAAAAAGCTCGGCAATTTGTAGCGAGACCGAGCCTGTAACATCTTGCGTAGGTACTTTGACGTCACGAGTGTAATTTAGTGATGGGAAACATAAGCCGCGCGAAAACAATTCAAAAGCATCGATTCACAGATCGATTAGGGAACCGATTCTTATGCACAGAGGAAATGATAATTATTTTCGACAGAGGAAATGACAAAGGTCAGAATTTCAAATCGAAAAATATAAATGTAGGTAGATACCTTATGTAAATGTGTACCTTTTCATCATATGACATCATCACTACATCAATACCAATAGTCGGATAAGCTGTACTGATTACTCGTCGGTACTTTGATGGGCCAGTAAAGGTGTCTTCGTGGAAATGTATAGAACAAATCTTACTGTTTTTTGTAGGAAACCATTTTTTTTACGACCAGTTGTTTTCAATCCATTTATTTTTAATATAAGGATCATTCGGAAAACTAAAATAAAATTGTAATATAGAAGAAACCATAACCTGTTTGTTAATAATATTTGCTTTGCACTACGTACATTATATAGCTACATAATAATATAAAAACGTAATTATCATTTCCTCTGCTTTTTAAATCGATTTCGATTTCGATCGAGTAAGAACTGCGATAGTGTACTGTACATCACTATTCTTACTTTTGACAGAAAAAATGATAAATCGACCTTGGACGTGACTCGACAGTTTGAAAAGCATATTTTTACATCGCTGGTTTTGAACGCACGCCATGTCTGGCTCGTCAAATTAAAGCCGCAATGGAAAGCTAGCGTGGATACACAATCGCCCGCTACTGTTCTGATGAAAATAATAAAATAAATCGTTTTTTAATTAATAACAGATATTTTAGGACAAATATAATTTAATTGGTAAATACTAAGTATTTACCAATTAAAGGAAATACATCGACTAACAGCTCCAACTTTATCTGTAGTATTTGAACAGTTAATTACTGAACAACGAGTCATTTTATTTTTAAAACCTGTCGTCGCACGCAGACCGCGGTCGGGAGCAGACTAAAGTTCGCGGCGAGCAAGTTATCCGTTTGGACCACTTTTCGGCAGACGAGGTACGTACACTCTTTCCTTCTATCTCAATATATTTCTGTGGTATATACTTATAATTTCTCTGGATAAAACTTTGATTTCTTATGGAACTTTTTTTTATGTATTTCATTGCATGTTTGAGAAAAGCACTATACAAGACTCTGCCGCGAACATGGGATTGTCGACCTCGTATATCTAGAACTTGGCCGGCAATCCGCTATTTCGCGGCCTCTGCAATAATGTACTATTTGTTTGTCATCTTTTGAGCATGGAATGGAACCCTAAAAATTGTAAAAATATTGAATGTTGTTCACGAGAAATTACATAATCTATTTATTTTTTGAAAGCTTTCTGTTACTCAGTATTTCAGAACTTAACAATAGTAGTAGTGACAATTGGCTTTATGGGTGACTTACTTGTGGAGGAACAGCACTACATACTGGAACACTCAGCCATTTTTGACATGCAGGCATTGCAGCAATTCTTACTTGAATTTCTTCCCTTCTACCCTCCTTGAGCAGTGCCAGGAATTGTAGAAGCAATGTTGCCACTTCTGTAATTATAGATTACATTAACGCAGTCTGATAGTGTGCATGTACAGTCAAGGTTATAAATATAATGTTACCCAGGCATCAAAAATATGTGTACAACTCGTAAGCCACTAACCATAAGGTTGGTATTTGCAAATATCTGATTCAATGGCTGTATGGATATTTTATGCCTTCGACTGTACACCTTGGCCTTGGCTCTGGGCTGGACTTCGCAGCCAGTCTTAAAATTTGGCAGCATTAAGAGCAGGTGAGCAGTAAACACTTTCTAAACATGTGCCATTTAAGAAAAGAAAACTAAAGAAATTAATAAAAATTAGGTATTTACAAAAAAGGGACCTTGTTTCCATAAATCCCTACGAAGATAATAATATGCTAATTTTCACCTCTGGAAAAATCAACATTCCCACAGGATGCAGATAAAGTTGTCAGCATGAGCAAGTAGTGAATTATGTAAATAGTTAATGTTAACCCCTTGTATGCTTAAGACACGGATCCATGCCCAATTGAAGGCATTCTTTTTGTATTATTTTTTGAATCTGTATCTGAAGCAGTTGAGACTAGAATGCATGATTCTTTTCACTTCCCGCATATAAAGGGTTAATTAAAGATTTTTCAGTTTCAGCCTGTTCACTGATACAAGTGATGTGAATGCAATAACAAGTACTTGGGATCTTCATCATCATTTCAGCCATAGGATGTCCACTGCTAGACATAGGCCTCCCTCATTGATACTCAATCATTACAGTTGGAAGCGGTTGGTACAAGGGCAGGTCCAAAAGTTTCCGGCCTAACAAAGAAAAGAAGTACATATATTCACAAAACTTCTTTTAATTTTTAATATAGTCTCCCTCTATTTCAATGCACTTTTCAGATTGAATTGAAATAGAGTAAGACTATATCGAAAAATAGAAGAAGTTTTGTACATACATACATATACCTACTTCTTTTCTTTGTTAGGCCGGAAACTTTTGGACCTGCCCTCGTACATGGGATACTCAGATTAGATACGCCCAGCTTTGATGACCATTATTATGAGAAAGGGTTGTCTAAAAAGTAGGAACCTGGATATCTATGCAGATTAAATGCCCTCCAGCTTTTATGAAAACCAGTTTTCGATACTGTAAGTACTTTACAAGATGTAACAGTAAGTGTACTCCAAAAATACCCATTACCATTACATTACATTTTTACCCCCCACCACTTATGTACAACTCCGCCGAGGGGGAAACCTAATGCCGGCTCCACATGCTTGGCAAACAACAGCAAACAGCGAAAACCAAACAACAAACACGAACATGTGGATAAGTGTTTGCAGGTGTTTGCCTGTTTTTGTTTGTGTTTGCCAGTGATCGGCGTTGGTGTTGGTTTTTTGTACAAATCAAAGGGTGTTCGACAAACGTGTTTGTGATGTTTCAGAATGTATCAGTAGTGGTCATCCCCACACTTGGCGAACGTGCAAGAATAGTGTGTTTGCCAAGCATGGGGATGCCGTGTTTGTGTTGAGTGATTTTGGACGATGTTTGGTGATTTTTGGTATTTGTGGCAAACATTGAGCATGTGGAGCCGGCATAAGATAGTCATATTGGGCAACAAATGAAGCAATAAAATTAATAAAACCTTTTGTAGAAATAATTTCCGATTTCAATTTGATTCCTACTGACCTACTGATATTTTCCGAATTTGACATAGACTACTAGACTAGACTACTTTGACTGGACTTGTAGAGCCACAGTTATATTAAGTTTGCCAATATTGGTCCGGGTATCGGTATCAAAATCATTGCAATCCTAAAGATGATGTTACCTTTTGGTGAATTGTCATGACAAACTGTATCAAATTCTTCATCCATCAAGTCTTCTAACGCTTCTGTAAGGTTATCGATGTCCACAATATTTTCGACGCAATATCGCGCTATGTATACTGACATAAGTTGTGCTGTCTGTAAATAAGAAACAAGTTACAAACGCATGTGACTTAAAATTTGACTTTGTTGTTATAATTAAAACAAAACATGGTCCATTGATCGTATCGTACCTTTTCTCCACCCGGTGCACCCATTCCATGTTCTACAGCCAGCTGCAAAGCAGTCCAATTGTTTAAAACTAGATCTACAAGGGGTTTAAACTCGTCATACAACATTTTAATTAATATGTTTAGTCAAACACCAATTTGTTAAAAATTACAACCCCATTCATAAATTAATATTTTTAACCTCTAAATAACTAGAACATAAATATTGGCGAATGGCGAATGAATGATCGGATTCGGACGGATCCGTTCCGTCCGTCCGATGGATGGATGGATATTGTTGGATGGAGGGAGAGATGGAGTTGATGGAGATTGATTTGTGTTATTTTTAAACCGCATGTGAAAAACAAAGGAATCTAGCCCATACCGCCATGTCCTAATTAAAACTGTCATCAGTGTATTTTTAATGCGGCCATGTAGTATGTCATTCATTATCATTATTATTATTTTAGTGCCAATTATTTATGAAAAAATTAAACTAAATTAAATTTAAACTAAAACTAGATTAAAATTAAATAAACTAAAACTACAGTAATTCTAAAAATGGCCCTGCAGCAAGGTACCAAAGACGCTGGCATCATTTCCACGCTGGATTGTAAGACTGATGCGTTGAGCGAAGAAGGAAGCTGCCAGCTCTTCGATCTCTTGTGGTAGGCATCTCTAAGTCTCTTTGATAAGTCTTTGAAAAGACTCAGAGCGCCAGGGCCCAACGGATCAAGGGTCTTTTAAGTGGCCTGCACTTCTATGACAGGAAAGACCGTGGTGCCTTAGCCGGTTCACTACAATACAATACAATACAATGACTCTTTATTGTACACTAGGCATAGTAAGCAATACAGAAAACAGGTACACAGAGAGTAAGTTACAAGGTAAGCAATAGGCGGCCTTATCGCTTAAGAGCGATCTCTTCCAGGCAACCTTTTACCAGAAAGAAGGAAGGACTAGTTTACAGCAGGTGGTGCATCAACAGTGGATCAGAAAATTAAAACGCAACAAAAAATAGTACATCTACTCATACATATATCGTACATATAATAAGTACACGTCGAAAACAAATATAAGCATTGGGATAAACAGCCACATATCTTAATATATAAAAGAAGAAACTGACTGACTGACTGACTGACTGACTGACATATCAACGCACAGCCCAAACCACAGGGCCTAGAGATTCCAAATTTGGCATGTAGGTTCCTTATAAGGTCTAGGGGTGCACTAAGAAAGGATTTTTCAAAATTCACACCCTAAGGGGGTGAAACGGGGGTCCAAAGTTTGTATGGGGAAACAAGATTAGTTCGACTATTTTATTCGAAACTTCACAGAAGTACTCCTAATGATAAATGAGTAAACATGTGTTTCAGGTTTTTTGAGAATTCAACCCCTAAAAGGGGGGAAAGGGGTAACAAAGTCTGAAAATCAACATGGGTGTTGTTTCTATGGTTTATCGGGTCGCTGGTTATGAAAACAACAACGGTTTTAAAATCCGACGTGGCAGACGTAAAATACCATCTCCCTGGATGGGGTGCGATGGGGTTGAAATGTCTAAATATCAATATGGGTGTCGTTTTTAATGTATAGCCCAAACCACTGGACCTAGAAACTTGAAATTTTGCACATAGATACCTTATACAATGTAGGTATCCACTAAGGAAGGATTTTTGGGAATTCCCACGGGAACGGGAAAAAACGGGATTTATGTATTGGATTCCGAGTGACCCTATCTCAGTAACTATAATAACTAGACTCTTCAAATTTGATACACAAGTAGGTATTACATTAGTTAAAACATTAATTTCAGGATTTTTCAAAATTCTCACGGGATAAGGAAAAAACGGGATTTATATATTCAGTTCAACGGAATCTTATGAACTATAATTACTAGACTCTTCAAACTTGGCATAGAAGTAGGTAATTATAGTAGTAAAAAACGGTTTTAAGGATTTTCAGAAATTCCCACGGGATAAGGAAAAAACGGGATTTTTCGTTTTACTGGTTGTAGAAAGCTGAAATTCGGCATGTAGGTTGCTTGGGGAGTGCAGAGGAGCATTGAGAGAGAACTTTTTGAAATTTCCACGGGAACTAGAATAAACGGGATTTTTCGTTTTACTGGTCGTAGAAAGCTGAAATTACGCAAGTGGGTTCCTTGGGGAGTGTAGGGGAGCATTAATAAAGCATTTCCCGAAATTCTTACGGGAACGAGAAAAAACGGGATTTTGCGTTTTACAGGTTGTAGAAAGGTAAAATTTCAAAATTCAAATGTTTATACTGTAAATAGGCCACAAAGGGCTCTTTAACCGACTTCAAAAAAGGAGGAGGTTATGCATTCCACTTTATGTATTTTTTTTATGTAGGGATGTTCACCGATTTTTCGGTCAATTGTGGACCGATTTTAAAAATTCTTTTTTTATACGAAAGAATATAATATACTCCTGAGATGGTCCCATTGTCACCAAATCAGGATCTGATGACGGGATCTCAGGGAAATCGAGGGCAACCTTCAAATTTTGTAGGCACGCATTACGATTTTCATATATTTTCTCAAGCTACGAGGGGCGTTCAATATAAAGTGAGAATGAGATGCAAACTCTTTTAATATTACGAAATTAAATACTGGCCGGTAAAGCTAATCTATCTAGCTGATTGCTATGAAAAAAAAAACTAACTGTCTTTTGTTTAAAAAAATATACGGTAATTTCTTTGCAATGCTATTGAGTACGTTAGCGAAAATGGAGAAAATTTAACTGCGCGCCGTTATCAAATACTTGTATTTGAAAAATTTTTCTACGGACCAAGTCTATTTGGATTTACGGGACACTTTAGGGTCTAATGCTCCTCCGTATTCGACAGTCGCACGTTGGTGCGCCGAATTTAGACGTGGAAGAACATCGACAATGGACGACCCCCGCTCCGGACGCCCTACTACAGCAGTAACTGAAGAAATTGTGAAAAAAGTCGAAAACTCAGTTTTGGCGGATCGTCGTGTCACAGTTCGTTTTATTGCTGAAAATGTAAAGATTTTAACGGGGAGCGTGCATAATATTTTACATGAACGCTTGGGTATGAAAAAGGTATCTGCGCGTTGGGTACGAAGAATGCTTACTGACACGCAAAAACAAACTAGACTAGAGATTTGTCAAGAAGCTTTGAACCTGATGCAGCAAGACCGGGAACTTTTTTTGGCGCGATTTATGACAATGGACGAAACATGGCTCCATCATTACGACCCTGAAACGAAACTGCAGTCTATGACATGGAAAAGGCCATCATCTCCAACTCCGAAGAAATTCAAGGTGAGCCCATCTGCCGGTAAGGTCATGGGCTCTGTTTTTTGGGATGGTAAAGGGGTATTAATGATTGAGTATCTCGAGCATGGAGCCACTATTACGGGCACTTTATACGCCAAACAAATAGCAACATTGCGCAATGAGATCCGCGAAAAACGGCGAGGTAAACTCTCGAAAGTTGTGCTGTTCCACCAGGACAATGCCCCGGCACGCAAGTCCATCGTTGCAATGGCTGCAATTCGTGATGCTGGGTTCAATATCCTTAAGCATCCTCTGTATTCACCAGATCTCGCTCCCAGTGATTTCTACCTATTTCCGAGATTGAAACAATACCCGAGAGGCCAGAAATTTGAAGACGACGACGCGGTAGTCGCTGCAGTACAAGATTTTTTAACCGACTTCAAAAAAAGGAGGAGGTTCTCAATTCGGTTGTATGTTCTTTTTTTTTTTTTTTTAAGTACTCAAGATGAGACCTTTTTTAAAAATGAAATTTTAAGTTTAGAAAAATGATTTAATAAGTGTATTATGCTTAAAGGTGACTATGTCGAAAAATAAAATTACATTTAGTAAAAGTTGTTTATAACATACTCATTCTCACTTTTTATTGAACGCCCCTAGTATTTAAGTGTTTGCGTCTGGTAGACATCATCTCTCATGTTTATGAGCTGATGGTGGAAGGTTAAACTCCTTAACGGTTAGGAGTTATAGGAAGTTTCTTTAAATATCATATGCATGTATAGACCTTTAGTTGTATTCTTTCTGGTTATACAGATTTTTAGTGCTCGCTTCCGAATTAGTGAAAAACATTGTATACAAAGAAATACTGTAAAGGATCGTATCTACCTGAAGTTTAGTCGTGCTTGCTTGCACGCTTGCTTGCACGCTTGCTTGCACGCTTACTTGCACGCTTTCTTGCACGCTTGCTTGCTTGCGTGCATGCATGCTTGCTTGCATATTGCTTGCATGCTTGCTTGCCTGTATGCTTGCTTGCTTGATATCTTGGTTCTTTGGAATACTCATGGTACACGCGAGCGAAGCCGCGGGCAAAAGCTAGTAAATAAATAAACTATAACAAAGCTAATTATTACAAGACAGATAGTACACCTTAAGCATTGATTTAAAGATTGACAGAGATTTTGCCCGTCGTAAGTCAATCGGCAAAGCATTCCACAACCGAATAGCCTGGACAGTATAAGAATAGACATAGAATTTGGAGTTAGAGAGAGGCACGGTAAGGAGAAAGTTCTGAGAGCATCGAATAGAAGTTCACGTCGCTTCCGGTGGGACACCAATGTGGGGCGCAGACAGGAACCCCGAGGCAACGGCATACAGATAGTCAGAGGGTATTTAGTTCCAGGAAGGTGCCCATATTTTCAGGAGCGGTGGGCTTGGAGCCAGTAGCCGACTGCCTTCGTTCCTGCAGCTAATAATTTAGCTCGTCCAGCAGTGCAGCATTAGTGGAGTAGAGAATCCTAGGTCAATTTAGATATACTTAACTAGTGTCACCCCAGCTCCTTTCTTTTTTATATTTCCAAAGCCTCTCTTTGCATAGTATCAAAGGCAAAATTTAATGATAGACAATGTGTAATGTAGGCTAATTTCAAGGAGGCCATGAGAATGATTTTCTAATTTAAATATGGATGGAATTTTAAATATACTTGGAGAAACTATCTAAACTGTATTTTAAGATAGTTTCTCCAATTTAAAATAGAGCATAGTACCTACAGTCACCATTATAAAACATCTGGGGGGCTACTCCGAAATTTCAAAATCGACGTTCGTATCGGATCGTCTTGCTCGCTCTTGTATTAAATACTATTAGCGTGAGAGAAATGGTACGATACGAAGATCGAATTTTGCACTTCGTAGTATAAGGCCAGGCCCTATACTACGAAGCGCGAAATTCGAACTTCGTTTCATGCCGTTCCGCTCACGCTAATGGTATTTATTACGAGAGTGAGAGGGACCGCACGATCCGAACTTCGAACTTCGAATTTCGTAGTAACCCCCCTGGGCCTATACTCCGAAGTGTAAAATTCGAACTTCGTATCGTGCTATTCCGCTCATACTAATAGTATTTAATACGAGAGCGAGCGAGACGGTACGATGCGAACTTCGATTTTCGAATTTCGGAGTAGCCCCCCTGAGCGTTCAAGATGTTCAAAAATATATATACACGACCGTATTGTAGATTGCATACGAGCGTATTCAGATATTTTGGAACACGTCAAGGTGTTTAATATCAAAATTTTGAATATTTCTCGTTTTATGATTCAGTGTTATACGTGTTATACAACGCTCTGGGCACGCTCCTCGGTGTTGCGCGCACCCCCCACGCTCGCTGCGGTCTGTATAAGGCTTTACAGTACGGGACGGAGCACTCAGTTTGTCTATGTGTAATAAATATTATAAAATAAAATAACAAACATACATACTTATTTCATATTAACAACGTAGGTAATGATAATGAACTATTACTAACGTAAGAAATTACAGCTATGAACATGTTTTATTTTGTATCCTGCATTTTTTGGTGACTGTCGAAACTTTTGAGTGATAAATAGAAATTCTTACATGTTGTAAAATACAGTTGTTTCCTGAACAATGAAATAGAAAAGCTAAAATTTTAAAATCTTGACTTTCCCGTTTCCAAGTATCTCAAACGACCTCACCTCATCCTTTTTGTTCTGTCAACGCAACGAACGACGTACGGAACGGACGTAAACGTAATGCGAGCAAAGCAAGCCGCGCTGTGCCGAACAGAGTAGAGTTAGCTTGCTGACTTGACTGACACTGATGAATAACTGAAAGTTAAGTAAAAAAAAGAAGCAAACAATAATAATGAGTGAAGATATTCAAGTTACATTTATTATTCCGCGGCATTGTAATAACCAAAATGATTGTTCCGAGGAAATGCTAATTGCCTATACGGTAAGCTTATCTACACTGCAATGTTTATTTTTGAAATAGCTACTTTACGCATGACTACGGGCCACAGCTATACGGACGTACTTGTACCAACGAATTTCTGTACTGGTGTGGTATGGTTCTGCTAAAGATAGGTAGAATTATTATGCAAAGCTGTTGTTATTACATAGTAGTTTCTTTTAAAGAGGTTTGCATTCTTAGTAAGGTCTTTTGTGAAACATCTGATAAAGTAATTTAAGTTAAAATATATACCTACCTATATTAACAACCGCTTTTGCCTAGTTGGTAGTGACCCTGCCTACGAAGCACGAGGTCCTGGGTTCGAATCCCGGTAAGGGCATTTATTTGTGTGATGAGCATGAATATTTGTTCCTGAGTTATGGATGTTTTATATGTATTTAAGTATTTATTTATCTATATAGGTATGTTTATCGTCGTCTAGTACCCATAGTTCAAGCTTTGCTTAGTTTGGGACTAGGTTGATTTGTGTAAGATTGTTCCCTAATATTTATTTATTTTATTTTATTTATTTACCTAAAATAAATGACAAGTTTGGTGGGTAGAGACAGGTAGCTTCTTTATTTGTCTAGTTCATGTTAGCATTAGGACCTCAAGAAAATGAGCTGAAAAATGTTTAATGCATTCCTTAATTGGCAGCAATTACAAGCTATTATTTAATTACTTTTTTGGTAACATACTGTATCTATTACAAAGGCATGTGAGAGTCACCAAGGGGGCGGACTGCAAGCTAGATGGATACATGAAACTGAACTGAAACTTGATACAGATATGCTGTCAATGAAAAAACATGTTTATGTTTTGTCTGAATTTGAAGGAGCATTATATGAACAACTGAAATCTACAAATTGTCAGTATGTATACATTTTAAATAACTTATTAACAATTAATTTCTAAGTAAATGACATTTCTTTCTCTTTGTATTGGGCAAATATTTACCTGATTTTTATGATGATCTTATATTATGATTTTATGAGTAGACCCCAAATTTTTGTTGCAATGACGTCACAATAGGGTAGTTTGGGGAGTAAATGGAACAGTGATAATTAATATGAAAAACAAACTGGTTTTAACCAAGTACATTTTATTAATTCAGGATAAAAGTTACCTAGTAAATTAAATAAATTAATCAATATTATTTTTTGGTATATTACTGCAAACCATACATTTGTATGGTGAACTGACTTTTGATGAATAAAAAGTGACTGAAGTGAAAATGTTATTATGTTCCACTGTTCCATTTCCTGAATGGAACTTTGGTTTTTACGGCCGTTTACTTTTTATTTGTGAAAAGCCAATTTACCCTACAAATGTGTGGTTTACAGTAATACATAATATATCAAAAGATAATATTGTTAAATTTGTTCAATTTACTACATAATTTTTATTGTGAAAAACTTATTAAAATGTATTTGGTTAAAACCCATTAGTTCTTCATATTAATTAACACCGTTCCATTTACTCCCCAAACTACCCTGTTGTGACATCATCGCAACAAATATCTGGGGTCTATGTATGATCATGTCTGCATTGTTTTACTGTTTATTTTTACAGATTAGTTGGCCCTCGATGTTTGTCATGCTGTTTTACAGAAGGAAATCCCATTCCTTCAAGAGGTCACCCAATCTACACAGTGGCAATGCGAGGATTGGTCATCACTGCAAGTGGAATACCAAAAAATTCTAAGGTAGCCGAACTTTCCTATTTTGCTTTTTTTATCATTTATATATTAAAAAACCCTCAGCATGGCAAAGAATAAATACTATTTAAATTTAATTTCAGGCACAAATCCAGAAAAAAATTGAATGGATGGGAGGAACATATAGCCCCGTTTTGACAGATGCAACAACTCATTTAATTTCTAATAATGTTCTGTCAGACAAATATATCGTAAGTTTTATATTTTATTATTAGTTATTTGCTTTTGTTTGATTGTTACCCTAATATTGATATATACCCTAATGTTATATTGCTTGGTTAGCAATATGTAAAAATAACCTGTGGTAACTTTACTGTTTGGTGTATAACCTAAGTCTCTAAGATATTTATTGTAATTAGCCATATTGTACTATTTTTACCCAAATAAACATTAAAACATTAAACATATAAGATGTGAGAATGTTCAGATTTTATTGTAGCCACAAGCCATTTCTGTAGCTTTATAAGGTTTTTATGATTCTAAAATTCTTCATAAGGGCAATCAATGGTTATGATTATGAATATAATTTTGAACTAACTTAAGTTATCTTTAGCAATTGCTTAATTTTAGTTGATGGTAGTAGCAGCGCTATCCAACTTTTTCTATTGTTGTTTGTTACATGTTAAGTACAGTCAACGTCATAAATCAGTGATCAATTATGTAACTTGTTGCTTTCAGTTGTTATATGACTTTGAATGACTTTTCAAACATGACGTTAAAGTGAAAGGTACAAAAGTGATCACTTATTTATGACATTGACCCTACAAGCAAATATAGCATTATGTAAACTGTAACTCTTTATTGCATTGTACTCTTGAGAGTACTCAAAGCAGTCTGTTATCTGTATAATACGGAATAAGAATTACTCTGCTACTTTGAAGGTAATTAAATACATTTAATGTGATTTTGATTCATAGATAATAGACACAGTTGACTTATTTCTGATCTAGGTCAAGTACTTCTTATTTCTTTAGCCTTCCTATATTGCACTGTTCTGTAGAGCTCATTCTTCTCCGGACCGCAGAAGTGCTGTATGTCAGGAGAAGCAAATATCTTTGGGCTTCCTCTGGTATTTTTTTTAACATGCAAGCACTGTCTTTTTACCCTCCTCCCCCTCCTCATGGCTGCTGTTAATGAGATATGTTTGCATCTATTTATTTTATTTCTGCGTAGCTACTATAAATAAATTTTCATCTGTATAGTAATAAATGGATAGTCATTGTTTTCCAAATACAGTATTTTTGCCAAGCGAAGGTTATATTTATTAATTTACAAGAGTCTAATTTTTACTTTTGCCTTTGTTTGCAATAGCCATATTTTTTAAATGATTAAAATAGCCCTTGCGGTTATCAGCATTACCATTTACTGTGTAAAAACATGTTAATTCCCAAACACAGTACACACCCCCTACCACAGCCCTTCCCCCCCCTGTGTCCCTAGCACAGTTGAGCTATTTATTTTACTGTACAACTGCTGCTATGCTGTCTTCAATAGTTCTTTGACTAATATACCTACTGACTGAGTAAAAAATAATGTTATTATTTGTCATGCTTGTAAAGTCGTTATTTATGTCGAGAGAATGCTGCATAAAATAGCTTTTTATGCTGTAGTGCATAAAGTAAAATCTTCGTCTAAGACTAAGGCAATGCGCAAACAGCCACAAACAGTAGAAATTTATAAAATATAAGTTGCTTGTTTTTTTCATATAACTGGTATTTTTTTACTACAATACTAATAAAACATACATTATTATAGAAATTGCAATGCCCTAATCAGTGTTCAACATGCAACTTCGTTTATTGTGCAATGTGATAAAATTAGTACTTACATAATGTTATACATAACATTTATGTGGTGCATCTAAATAATGCAATGTTGCTAAAGATGCCAAAAAACATTATACATAACATAATTACTAGCAACAAAATTTAGTCTTTTGCTATTTTAAGTAATTGTAATGCCAGTAACTGATACCGAATTGGGGTTAGTGAAAATAAACGGATCACTCACGTCTTAAAACGAGTTTAACTCGGCATGTAAGACGTGTTAAGACGTGAGTGATCCGTTTATTTTCACTATGAGTGAGTCTCACGGTAGTTTCATGTCCGAGTTGGGGATGTCTATTTTTTTGCAATGTATAGTAAATCGAAAACCATTTAGAGATAAATGCTTTTTAACTCGTTTTCTCTAGTTATTTAATCTTAATATTATGTAATGAATTTATTACATAACAAATAAGCAATGACCTTCATTTGACATTGGTGTAAATTGCGTGACCAGTCCAAGTCGTACTTTATTCTGTGTGGTTAGATTAGAATTCTTCACAATTTACGCGTGGATTATACTACGCAGTTTGTTTTGGACCCGCTGTCTGACATCTAGCACTTTGACAGCGCCAGTAAAGTGACACTAGTTACAGTGTACCACTACGCAAAAAATAATTAAAGGGGTTGCCTTATACTACGCATTTAGTAGATTTAGAAATTTGGCAGTGTGGGAGCCCTCAATTTACAATCTGACGTCATCATCCAAAATAGTTTCAATAATTAATTTTGAAAAAAGTAGTGAACTAAATGACAAAATATTGAAATTAGTTTCATATAATTTACTTTTCTATACAAAAAAAAAATATAAAAACCACTGGTAATTTTTTTAGACATTCCTAATTAATAAATACTACCTATTTTTTATATTATACTAATTCTGAAATACGAAAAACATGTAAAACCAGCTTTTATTTTTCAGAAATCTACTGAAAGGGGTATACCTGTAATGCGAGAAACGTGGGTGGAGGCTGTCTGGCAAGCATCCCTCAAACTAGATATCAATGGTTCATCGTCTGAATTTGATAGACATCGTCTGCCGCCCTTTGCCAACCTTCAGATTACTACGTCAGGTCTTTCAGTACTCGAGAAAAAGCTTATAATGAAACTTGTTAATGCAAATGGCGGTGAATTCTCTAGGGTGTTTCAAAGCGAAACAACTGATGTCCTTGTATTATCAAGGTGAGTGAATAAGACCTGTTTAGACCTGATACTAAAAATACAAAAAAATCTTGCAAATCGATCGGATGTGTGGGTACAACCTTTTGACCGCCAGCATCGGCTATAGACGACAGTACGGTAATACAAAATTAAACCTACCCGCATCCGCATAAGAATCAATTTTGTTCCAAACAAAAACGATGCGTGGCGGTCAAAAGGTTAATGATTTACCTAAAACTTATTTAAAATAAATAGTTGTAAATGCAATAGTAGTTATAGAAAGTATTTTTTTTTTAGTAAATTGTGATTGTCTGCCAATCCTCCAATCCACTGTTATTGGATAGAAGTGTACAATTATGAATTCTTAAATAAAAAGGTAAATGAAAATAATGACAACAGCGATTCTAAAATTTACATCCTATCTGTAGGGATAATATAGGAAGTGAAAAATGCAAAGCAGCTGTAGAATATGGGAAAGTGTGCGTTACACCGTATTGGATTAAAGATTCCGCCGCGTTGGGCTTTGCCCTGCCTGTGGCCCGGTACAAGATCTGCACGGCGTCCACATCGTCACCAATTACGGAACACAAGCTGCCAGACATGAGTAAGTATTTTTTTTTTTCAGTAAACTGATCGACGATTAGCCTATGTCACAACTACTACTGATTTTTTCTAATGCTTTCAAGTGATAAGCACCATGATGTGTCTGATAACATGTTTTTTTTACCTCAAAGTAAAATAGAGTGTCTACATGGCGTTGTAGCTCCCAAATGGACGAACTGCGGTTATTTAACCTTTTGACCGCCAGCGTCGGCTATAGACGACAGTACGGTAATACAAAATTAAACCTACCCGCATCCGCATAAGAATCAATTTTGTTCCAAACAAAAACGACGCGTGGCGGTCAAAAGGTTAATAGAATGTAATCTATACCTATAAAACAGTACCGTGACTGACTGACTGAATGACTGACTGACTGACTGACTGACTGACTGACTGACTGACTGACTAACTGACTGACTGACTGACTGACTGACTGACTGACTGACTGACAGACAACGCACAGCCTAAACTACTGGTGCTAGAGACTTGGATATACATGTACCTTGCGTATTATACAGGGTAATTTGTGCATAAATTTTGATACGTGATTCAGTATCGTTGATAGAGCACGATTATCTGTTCAAGATTTTTTTTGCATTTTAAAATTTGGGTTCATAGTAATTCATCCAATAATTGGTCGAGTTTCTATTAAAAAACAACAAAAATAAGTGATAGATATTATAACGAAAAATACTGAAATTTGTTATTTTAAAGTCCCTGAATCACATATTAAAATACATACTTTCATTCATTGTTATAAATAAATAAATAATAAATATCACGAGACAATTCACACCAATTGACCTAGTCCCAAAGTAAGCTAGGCAAAGCTTGTGTTATGGGTACTAGGCAATGGATAAACATACTTATATCGATAGATACATACTTAAATACATATTAAACACCCAAGACCCGAGAACAAGCATTCGTATTTTTCATACAAATATCTGTCCCGACACGGGAATCGAACCCGGGACCTCAAGCTTCATAGTCAGGGTCCTAACCACTAGGGCTAGGCCATCTGGTCGTCAAAAATTGTTTCTTTGTTTGTAGCGGAATCTCTGAGTCTATTGAGCCTATTTCAAACTACACTATTCTTGATTGACACAGGTTACTTTTTATTCGGGAAAATGCAAAATTCCCGCGGGATAGAATAAGTGAATTCAACTTAGGAGCAGATTTTAAAAGTTCTTTCACCAATAGTAAGCTACAGTATCCCTGCTTGACATAGAGTACTTTTCCCCGGGAAAATGCAAAATTCCCGCGGGATAGAACTAAGTAAATTCAACATCGGCACTGATTTTAAAAATTATTTCATATGATATGATATGATTATCCCCGATTGACATAGGCTACTTTTTCTTCGGGAAAATTCAAAATTCCCACGGGATAGAAAAAACTGAATTCAACTTGGGGGCTGATTTTTCAAATTAATTCACTAATAAAAAGCTACACTGTCTCTGATTTTCAAAATAGGTTAAAACAGTTATTTCTATCCCGCGGGAACTTTACTTTGCACTTTCCCGGGATAAAATAAGCCTGTTTCAATCAGGCACACGCCTCCTCCCACAATTCGAGAACTTCATACACACCATTGAATTTCTTCTCAGGTGTGTGCAGCTTTCCTCGCGATGTTTTCCTTCACTGTAGGTATAGCTCATGGTATACTTTAAACATAATTTAGCACATGTATTCAGAAAAACGCAGAGGTGCAAGCCCGGGCTCAAATCCACGACCCTCTACTTAAGAGACCATAGGTCATACCACTAGGCCACCACGGCTTAGCGGCTATAGAATTCACTTATTCATATTCCGCGGGAAGTAAGTATGCATTTTCCTGGCATTATCCTATGTGTTAATCCATGTAATCAACTACCTGTGTGCCAAAGAATGATGGGCAAAAATGTATGGAACCCAGCCCAATCACCAATCACGTACAATACAATACAATACAAATATTCTTTATTGATCACCAAAAACAGTACAGTGACATTACAAAAATAAAAATTCAGGTAGACAATAGGCGGTCTTATCGCACGTATGTAGGCTTATTGACCCCACTATTTGCTGTAATTGTTATTATGACGACTAGACTGAAGGCTGGGAGAATCGTGATATTTCATGATGAAATATTTAAGTTCGTACAGACCCGGAATAATATCGTGGGTAACTTTCAACTCTATGGGGATGTGTTAAGGACAGACCCTCACATTCAGCAATTATGATGGACTGATCTCGCTTTCCATATACCTTTGAGGATCGTAGCTCTGTGCTATGACTGTACTTCACTGTTACAATACCTATTACTGTCCAAGCAGAAAACTATCTCGTGAACTCAATATTCGAACTTTTTGAAAGACTTATATTTTTTAACTAGCTTTTGCCCGCGGCTTCGCTCGCGTGTACTATGAGTATTACAAAGAACCAAGATATCAAGCAAGCAAGCATACAGGCAAGCAAGCAAGCAGGTCCACTATTGACCGAGAAATCGGTGAACATACCTACATAAAAAAAAGTGGAATGCATAACCTCCTCCTTTTTTAGAAGTCGGTTAAAGAGCCCTTTGCGGCCTACTTACAGTATAAACTTATGAATTTTGAAATTTTAGCTTTCTACAACCAGTAAAACGCAAAATCCCGTTTTTCTCGTTCCCGTAAGAATTTCGGGAAATGTTTTCTTAATGCTCCCCTACACTCCCCAAGGAACCCACTTGCCAAATTTCAGCTTTCTATGACCAGTAAAACGAAAAATCCCGTTTTTCCCGTTCCCGTGGGAATTTTGGAAAGTCCTCTCTCAATGCTCCTCTAAACTCCCCAAACAACCTACATGCCGAATTTCAGCTTTCTACAACCAGTAAAACGAAAAATCCCGTTTTTTCCCGTTCCCGTGGGAATTTGGGAAAGTCCTCTCTCAATGCTCCTTTTCACTCTCCAAGCAACCTACATGCCGAATTTCAGCTTTCTATGACCAGTAAAACGAAAAATCCCGTTTTTCCCGTTCCCGTGGGAATTTTGGAAAGTCCTCTCTCAATTCTCCTCTACACTCCCCAAACAACCTACATGCCGAATTTCAGCTTTCTACGACCAGTAAAACGAAAAATCCTATTTTTTCCCGTTCCCGTGGGAATTTTGGAAAGTCCTCTTTCAATCCAGCTCGACACTCCCCAAGCAACCTACATGCCGAATTTCAGCTTTCTACGACCAGTAAAACGAAAAATCCCGTTTTTTCCTTATCCCGTGGGAATTTCCGAAAATCCTTATAACTGTTTTTTACTATTATAATTACCTACTTCTATGCCAAATTTGAAGAGCCTAGTAATTATAGTTCATAGGATCCCGTTGAACTGAATATGTAAATCCCGTTTTTTCCTTATCGCGTGGGAATTGTGAAAAATCCTGACATTAATGTTTTAACTAATGTAATACCTACTTGTGTATCAAATTTGAAGAGTCTAGTTATTATAGTTACTGAGATAGGGTCACTCGGAATCGAATATATAAATCCCGTTTTTTCCCGTTCCCGAGGGAATTCCCAAAAATCCTTCCTTAGTGGATGCCTACATTGTATAAGGTATCTATGTGCAGAATTTGAAGTCTCTAGGTCCAGTAGTTTGGGCTGTGCGTTGATATATCAACAGTCATTTAGTTTATTTAGACATTTCAACCCCATCGCACCCCATCCAGGGAGATGGTATTTTACGTCTGCCACGTCGGATTTTAAAACCGTTGTTGTTTTCATAATCAGCGACCCGATAAACCATAGAAACAACACCCATGTTGATTTTCAGACTTTGTTACCCCTTTCCCCCTTTTAGGGGTTGAATTTTCAAAAAACCTGAAACACGTCTTTACTCATTTATCATTAGGAGTACTTCTGTGAAGTTTCGAATAAAATAGTCGAACTAATCTTGTTTCCCCATACAAACTTTGGACCCCCGTTTCACCCCCTTAGGGTGTGAATTTTGAAAAATCCTTTCTTAGTGCACCCCTAGACCTTATAAGGAACCTACATGCCAAATTTGGAATCTCTAGGCCCAGTGATTTGGGCTGTGCGTTGATATGTCAGTCAGTCAGTCAGTCAGTTTCTTCTTTTATATATATAGATTTGCAATGTGATCAGCTGTCTGATTGAGAACATTTCGCTATTCATTTATAAGTGTATAATAAACGTTGTGTGTGTGTGAATGAATATTTGAAGGCTGATAACTCTCTTCTACGGGGTTTTTGAAGTTAGTCCCCGTATTAGAAAATGTAGCTTAGGTAACTTTCTAGCTTTCACGTGGTATACATGAGATTTGTATTGGTTATATGGACCAATTTGCCAATCATTCTTTCATCCAAACAACTAACGTTATTGTCTTCGCGTACGAAGTCGCGGGCAAAAGCTAGTAAGCTTATAAATATAGAAATAAGTGTACTCATATGTTTTTAAAATATTGGACTTCAAAATAGCATTGGGAGTTCTTCTACTCCAACTTTCTCTCTACTCTTCAAGTGTTTGTAAGTTGTAGTTAATATTTCACAGGTTTGAACTTTTCCCGTATCACAAATATTGGACGTCCGAGGAATTTTATAGACGAAACAGGAGCGACAGACACTCACGGTCTTTCAGGGAACACAAAGGTAAGCTGCCTCAAATAAACTGAGTGAGTGAACACTAAAGTTTTTAGGGTGGTCCTAAAATATAGTGATATGGTGACGAAGCGACGCGTTGGTATACCAAGCCTACCTTGCGTCATTGCAATGTCGCTCCAGTGATCGCCGGACTACTTAATTAAAATAAATACATTAAAGGGCTATTTTTTTTTTAGTTACACCAAGAATCAAAAACAGATATTACAAGTTTGCCCGATGAAATTCAGAAAGAATTAGAAAAATTTGACATGACTAACATCAAGAAGGCTGGACCTATCTTCGACGGGTTTTGTGTAAGTATAAATAAAATAAATAAATATAAATAAATATTAGGGGACAATCTTACACAAATCGACCTAGTCCCAAACTAAGCAAAGCTTGTACTATGGGTACTAGACGACGATAAACATACTTATATAGATAAATAAATACTTAAATACATAGAAAACATCCATAACTCAGGAACAAATATTCGTGCTCATCACACAAATAAATGCCCTTACTGGGATTCGAACCCAGGACCTCTTGCTTCGTAGGCAGGGTCACTACCAACTAGGCTAAGGCGGTCGTTAAGTATGGAGAAAGGGAAAGGTATGAATTGTGAGTACAGTTTATAGTAGCAGAATTTTGAAGCGGTGCAGCTTGTGACGGCTATTTTGTTCGGTAAAGGCGAATAGGGATATTGACTCCATTAAAAAAAAATTCGAAGACACAAACGACTCCAGTAAAAATACGCGTAATTTTAGCCCTGAAAACCAGATTAATTTTCGATTAACTGCAAAATTAGATTTTTTGTTGCTTTAAAACAAATAAATAGTTAGTTGATTGTTATTATCTCGCCTCTTTTGTTTTACGTTTAATTCTTATTTCGTGTCATTCTTTATTCGTCTTGTTCGCTATCCGTCATTATCTTATTTGGTCAAATTCTGTAACTTGTCTCACTCTTTATAGGTCTTATTCGTTTTTCGTCATGTTCTTTCTTGGACCCATTCGTCGCTCTTCCCTTTCGTTTTTTGTCTCATTTATTTACGAACATTTATTTACCAGCACCGAACGAGAACGAAATGAGACAAAAAACGAAAGGGAAGAACGTCGAAATCTTGTTGGAAGTACGGTTTTTCGGTAACGCCAGAGACAATTTTGGTAACGCAGGAGACGCCCAAAGTGTCGGTGTAAAAGTTGATTGGCCCTTAAACCCATACGATCGAGTTAAACCTTTTCCAGGCGTCGTTCTATTTAGATACGCTACTACAATACTAATAATTGTGTTATATTGTTTATCTATGCAGGTTTCATTTAATTAAAGCAAAGCCTATTTTAAACTAATTCAATTTTATACCATATTCTAAAGGGTGCAAGGTCAGTCTTTGTGTAGACTTATGTGGTCGCATTATGATTTATACCGGAAAAAGGGTTAATTCGGCATTCGTCAACCTGTTAGGCCGGCTTGCGCGGACCTGGGTTAGCTACTTAACTCCAGGTTAACTACTAACCCAGTGTTAACAAGTGTCAAAATGTATGGAACTGTCATTCTTAACCCAGGGTTACCGATTTAATTTTTTAACCCTGAACTGTGCAAGTGACCCTTATTGTATTTGTTACGTGTAAGTTATATTTGAGGTAGTACTGTAGTTGGTATTTGTTGTGAAACAGATCTGGGTGACCGGGCTAGAGGGCGTCCCGCGCGAGCGCGCCGTGGCGTGCGTGTCGCGCGGCGGCGGCGTGCGCTACGACGCGCCGCACGAGCGCGTGACGCACGCCGTGGCGGCGCCCGCGGCCGCCGCCGCCGCCGCCGCCGCGCTGCCCGCCGTGCCCGTGCTGTCGCCGCTATGGCTGCTGCGGAGCATCGAGGCCCGACGGGTCTTGGATGAAACTGAGGTGATGCACTCATGGGGCTCTAGCGGTACTGCACAAACAAACAATACGGTGGTACGGTGATGCTATTCACCAGTATTTCAACTGTGTGGATGTTTGTTACTCTTTCAAGCTAAAACTGCTTGATGGATTCTGATAAAGTTTGGCACATAGCCTGGATTACCTAACATTATAGGATACATTTCTCCCCGGAAAATTGCATGCTGATAAGTAAAGACCGGATTATTTATGTGATCCACAAAAATCTTGAAATTTGTATGTAAATATGCAGGAAAAATTATAGAAATATGCATGAAAAATGTCAAAATATGCAACATTAAATTAAAAAAATAAATAGAAGTAGGTATTTATTTAAATAAGTTTGTGTTAAAAATTTCATTTTTAAAGCAAGCTTTTTAGCTGACTGTACTTTTTGTTGACTGTACTTGCATTGTCATCTAACCTACATACATAAGTATACCAAATTTCAAGTGAATCCGATCCCGATATCCCGTACATACATAAATACATCGACAGGTACATTGCAAGTTAAATAAAAGCTTGTAAAATCACATACCATTGCTCATTAGTAAACCGAAACCGTAACTTCCTTGCAAGGATCATGTTTTGAGGGAAAAGTAAAGAAAATGTTATTAAGTATAATCATATACTTTATACAAGTTAGCTATGAAGTATCTTTTTTTTTTTTGTACTTATTTTTTCAACTTCATTTTTTTATTACTTTTACGGTCATCCCGTGAAATCATATATCCCGCACCAAATACAAACTGAAATATAGATGCACAGAAAAAACCCCAGAAAAAAGACCAATGCTGGGAATCGAACCCAGGTCCCCAGCATTCCGCGCCGCGTGCCACACCCCTACACCACCACTGGTCCAGAGATTAGACACGAATCTTTCCTATACATCATACATTTCAATCTGCTAAATCATCACCTTATGCAGTGACAAGCGCACATCTATGTTACACCCTCATCGAGAGATTTTAACACTCCTTCGGAACTAACCGCTCACCTGGACAAGAGATGGCGCTACTGTGCAACTTTAAACAAGTTAGCTATGAAGTATCTTTTTTTTATGTACTTATTTTTTCAACTTCATTTTTTTATTACTTTTACGGTCATCTCTTGTCCAGGTGAGCGGTTAGTTCCGAAGGAGTGTTAAAATCTCTCGATGAGGGTGTAACATAGATGTGCGCTTGTCACTGCATAAGGTGATGATTTAGCAGATTGAAATGTATGATGTATAGGAAAGATTCGTGTCTAATCTCTGGACCAGTGGTGGTGTAGGGGTGTGGCACGCGGCGCGGAATGCTGGGGACCTGGGTTCGATTCCCAGCATTGGTCTTTTTTCTGGGGTTTTTTCTGTGCATCTATATTTCAGTTTGTATTTGGTGCGGGATATATGATTTCACGGGATGACCGTAAAAGTAATAAAAAAATGAAGTTGAAAAAATAAGTACAAAAAAAAAAAGATACTTCATAGCTAACTTGTTTAAAGTTGCACAGTAGCGCCATCTCTTGTCCAGGTGAGCGGTTAGTTCCGAAGGAGTGTTAAAATCTCTCGATGAGGGTGTAACATAGATGTGCGCTTGTCACTGCATAAGGTGATGATTTAGCAGATTGAAATGTATGATGTATAGGAAAGATTCGTGTCTAATCTCTGGACCAGTGGTGGTGTAGGGGTGTGGCACGCGGCGCGGAATGCTGGGGACCTGGGTTCGATTCCCAGCATTGGTCTTTTTTCTGGGGTTTTTTCTGTGCATCTATATTTCAGTTTGTATTTGGTGCGGGATACATATACTTTATTTTTAAAAGCTTTTTATTAACCTGCAATGTATGTAAATATGTATGTAATTTAGCATGACTTATTTCTTTAAAAAATTAAAAAATACTTTGATTTATTTTTCTGCAACCGGCTAGAAGGGCTCTGCAACCATGGCCACAAAAAAAAAACTAACTTATTAACACCTTCACAGTCCAGTGCATGGGGGTCACAGCGACTTAGCTTCACAGGTCTGTGCCCACATGTGGGGCACTAAGAACCAAACAGACTTGCATCCAGATTAGTACAATATCTTGTTTACACACTGAGCAAGACGGTACAATAATTAAATTAATTTGCTGGACTTGCCAAAAATTTTAAATTTGTATGGGACTGTGAACGTGTTAAAAAGTTATGTGACGGATAAAAATGCTAAATGCCACCTGATCTGATGGTTAAATAAAGGAATGGTTTGTCCGTCACTTAGAAATATTGCAATTTGCCTAGAGAAAATATGCATCATCACAAGATTTTAGGTAAAATATGCAATGATAGGTGAAAATGGGCTAAGTATGTAATTTCATATGCAAATATGCAATTGCATATAATCGGGTCTCAACTGATAAGCAATAAGTAATAACATGTCAACCCACACGAACGTCGTTTTGAGAAAATGAGAGCTAAAGATTTTTATTGGGGTTTTTTCAGTTCGTTCTAGATTTTGTGGGTTGACACGATATTGCTTATCAGCATCCAATTATTAAATAAGATATCAGGATTTTACGCAGATTCCGTGAGAATATCGTGATAATAAGTACATAACTTATTTGTTATTCCAGATGTCCAGTTAGTTATCTTATATCAAATTTTATTCAAATCCGTCCAGCTTTTTTAGCGTAAAGAGGTAACGAACGTACACGCGCGCGCGCACACATACTTTCACATTTGTAATATTACAAGGATGTAATCATTTAAGTTATTGAATCAGGCGTTTCTTTGCAAAATAAAATTTCATTAGTGAGGCTGCACCACAAGGGGAAATTGATTCATGCAAAATTAACAAACATATTAAATAAAAATCCAGGCTTTAAATCTGTAAAAAATATTAATCAGTTGTTAGAAAATAAGGAAGTTCAAATTGACAAAGGTATTGTAAGCAAAAGCTGCATAGAGCATTACAAAAAAAACTACAGTTTTTGCCAGTTACATCTGTAGAGGTCGAAAAATCATTTGCATTTTTTAATAGTAGATTGTACACCAAGGGGATAAAGCACTGCATTATGTCACGGGCGCGATATTGATTTCCTGATCGTATCGAGGGACTCCAGATTTAACTCTCGAGCGTAGCGAGGGGGTTTTTAGTTGATTCCCGAGCGAAGCGAGGGAATTAAGATGGAGTCCTGAGAGCAGTGAAGGATTTAACCGCGCCCAAGGCAAAATCAGTTTTATCCCCGAGGAGTATACTCTACTTTTCTCACCTTTTGCAAGACAATAAAAAACAAGGCTACTAGAAAAATACTCGAAATAGACCCAGAAGCACTGATTCTGACACTGACTTTGCGCCTTTCGCAGTTTTCCATTTGTCGAAATCTTTGTAAGCTTTTTAGTATTTTTCCTTCGACTTCTCTGGGAGTACATTATTAACAATTTCTAAGGCCGGCTTGCGCAGACCTGGGTTAGCTACTTAACTCCGAGCGAGTTAACTGCTAACCCAGGGTTAACAAGTGTCAAAATGTATGGAACTGTCATTCTTAACCCAGGGTTACCGATTTAATTTTTATACCCTGAACTGTGCAAGTGGTCCTAAGGCGTCTAATTTAATGGAATCAGGAGTCAAATCACTTTCGTCACTCGATATTTTCTTAATGTTTTATCTTCTTTTGCAGTTTTGATAGTTAAAATTGCAGCGTATTGAAACACTCGCGGCTTTTGTTTAAGTATTTGACTTTGTTTTCGTTCGGCCGCGGAACTGCAAATAAATGAGGCGCGGCGCGGCCCCCGCGGGGCTGAGCTCGTTGAGCACGTGCACGTGCTGCACGCCGCCGGCCTGCACGCGGGGCGTTTTAAAAATTAGACTTTAAGTGCATACCAATAAGAACTATGAGAAGTGAGAATCACATTACTGCCCGGTGGGTTATAATGAAATTCAGTACAACATTACGCCCCGGCGAAAGCCAAGGGCTATAATGATTTACTTTGAAAGAGGTTTGCAAGATATATAATAAGGCATTGTCGAGCAGGTGGTGTGAAAATGGATTTTTGCAAGCAGGCGACGAAGTTTGACTTCATATACTCGTAATTTGGAAAAAATATTGTTAATTTATTATGAAACATACTTGCAAAAATAAAATAAATGTAATTATTATTTTTTCTTTAATTTCATAATAATTTTTAAAAATCACTATAGCAGATCTCTATGGATCTTTTGATAATTATGTTAGTGAGTGAGTAAATGACCTTCATTTTTTATCGATTCAGATTATCGAAACTGCCCCATCACTTGCCTCGAAACTGAGCGTTAGATAACGGAGTATACTTCTCAAGTACTCACCATTATTTTTCTCAAACAGAATACCCACAAAAATTGATGAACTTTAATCGTCGCATAAACCAACTTGATTTTTTGTATTTTTTACTGTTAAGGCTTGATTTATTATTTCTAACCAAATTAGACCAAAGCCGCAGTAAGGGAGAAGATATTAAATTTGTTCATTAATAATAGTCCCGTACTGTTGTAACTAATTATTTCCATGCATTCCAGAGCATCCAGACGCAACCCCTTGCCTAGTTTTGGATGTAATCAACCGTGAATAATTAAATACTGCAAATGATGAACGTCGTACAATACGTTTACTTTTAGCTTACCACTGACAGATGGCTTGCCTTCATTTCATTTCCAACTTTAACACCATACAAATAAAGTAGCTATTACAAAATATGCAAACGTGGGTAACAGTATTCTAAAATTGGCTTTATTTGTAGGTCGTTACAGTTGAATATGAAATGAATGGTATGTCAGTGGTAAACTAATAAATAAATAATAAAAAAAATATTAGGGGACAATCTGACACAAATCGACCTAGTCCCAAACTAAGCAAAGCTTGTACTATGGGTACTAGACGACGTTAAACATACTTCTATAGGTAAATAAATACTTAAATACATAGAAAACATCCATAACTCAGGAACAAATATTCGTGCTCATCACACAAATAAATGCCCTTACCGGGATTCGAACCCAGGACCTCTTGCTTCGTAGGCAGGGTCACTACCAACTAGGCTAAAGCGGTCGTTAAACTTTGTGTAATTTTACTGTAAACTGTTGCAGTTTGTTATGAACGCGCCGCCGGCCACGCCCGTGAAGAGCCAGGCGCGCGCCGCGGCCGACACGGCGTCCCCCATGAGCAAGCGCAACCTGCAGCTGCTGCGCAACCCGTCCGCCGCGCCGCCGCCGCCGCCCGGCTTTGACGCTCACGAAGATCCAATCGTCAACCACTATTTGAGCCGTAAGCAGACATTGGGGTTTTCGGTGCGGGAATGATTTGAGATAGAGTAGAAATAAACAGATAGGTTAGTCTAAGAAAGTATCATATTATGCCTAATGAATAACTACTGCTCTGCGAATTGTATTTTAATTCATGTAGTACTTATGAGACCAAGCCTTATGAGATAATAATAAAAATAAGTTTAATTAATTACAGCAGTAAATTCAGTAGTTGACACGATTTTCAAAATAAATTATTAATTTTTTTCCTATATTTGGAACAGTTAATCTGCGGCGTCTTGCTGTAAATATCCATTTCAACGAAATGAACGATCTTTCCACGTCGGCAGTTGTAATATGCATATTTAAATTTCTTGAAGGAATCAATTGTTGCACGAAAAGTTTGTGATCGCAGTTTTATCTTTGCTTTGTAACAATTCGTTCGTAGTTTTTAGTGTGCTATAGACAGGATTCTTATTTAAAACCAACTTCAGTTCATTAGGTAGAAACCTGCTAGATTACATTCTGTTTTTTAAGTCAATATCTACTCTTTGGCTAATGTCAAACATTCCCGCACCGAAAACCCCGATGTATGCACGCACATAAGAGTCCTTAATAGATGGCAGATTTAAACCAATTTGGAAAATTAGCGGGCGAGTCCCCGTACCTAAGATTCTTGATAGCTTTTAAGGCCGTTTGCACGGTCTAGGGTTAACGGTGTAATTTTTTAATCCTAGACTGTGCAAACGGTGCTTAGCTTGCATGCGCACGAAAGCTGTGCGAGGTAGCTGTTTAGAGCCTATCCAAATGAAGCACTCGCGCGTACCCGAGGTACTAAAGCTACAATAGTATGTACATACACCCCTTCCGGGTGCTCTCGCGCGTAAACACTACTCTCTCGGCGACGCGCGAGCGCCGCGGGAGTCGAGCTACTCTGGCGCCATTGCCGCTGCCGCTTTCAGTAGCACGCGCGACTCCGTGGCGAGTGCACGTGTTTTATTCGAAATGAAGCATGCTACTTGTAACTCCTCCGACGTACGCCGCGCGTAGAAACACGCGTAAGGTACTGGTCCCACCGCTGGCGACGAGAGGAGAGATAAACGAGTGGCCGAGCGGCGAGAAGCGAGTGTGTAGTTTCGATAGATTTGTCGCTCGGCTATAAGCGAGTGTTCGAGTGCGACGGGCGATTGTACGGTAGTTCATCACCGAGTACCGTTGAGCGAGTTTTATCGTTGATAGCTTTTATCGCTGCGATCAACTAGTAAGAAAGAGTCCTCGCCGGCAGTGTGAACAGCCAGCGATGAACTATAAATAGATATATATCTCTCTCTTTTATTTACACGGGAGCGATTATCTTTTGTTTGTTTCTTGGGCGAGAAAGTCGCCGATAGCTCATCGCTTACTTGCCGGCGGTGGTGGGACCAGTGCTTAAGTTAAGATGTGTCATCTAGACGCAGTGTAAATTGAAGAGCGAGAGCGCATATCGCTTCGTCTGGACAAGCTTTTAAACGACGCGCGCAAGGAAAAATCCACCAACAGGATTACTTAACATTCCTAGCCTCGCTCGTGCAGCTCTCGAGGTTATTGGTTTACCGAAACGAAGTGTTTGTACATGCGATCCAAACGAAGGCAATTTCTGTTTGCCGTTGCTATCTCCGCTCCTACACCCATCTAAAAGGAGTCTGCTGCGTTTCCTCATACCTCATATCTTATCTTAGCATTTTCGCGCACCTTTTTTAGTGAGAACTCTCACACTTTCACTGGGCGTATACCAAGTAAAGGAGTAAAAATTTCGGTACTATGAAGGGAAAAATCGATAAAAAAAACAAGTGTAACTTATTTGTTTCAGAGAATTTGCCAAACACGTCATCAATCGTAACAAAGTCTTTAGAACCAGTACAAGAGAAAAATACTACCGAAGTTAACGAGCATACGGCTACAACCCAATCAGACTACACTGTCGTTGACAACATATTCAAAGGTTAGTACTTAATAAAGGATTTATCTGTTTTTTATAGTGCTTGACATTTATTTTATCATGATATGTCATTTTGATATGGGGTATTTCATTATTTTAGATGTAGTATTTGAAGTGCAAGGGTTGGAAGAGGATGCGATCTGCGAAATCGGAGCGGAAATTCGCGAGGCGGGCGGCGTGGTGGCGGCAGCGGGAGCAGGGGGCTCCCACGCCCTCGTGCCACTCGACTTTGATATTCAGAATCTCGTCACCAAAAGCGCGGAGGCAGTCACTGTGTTTTGGGTGGTAAGACGCTTGTATTAAGTCAAGGCTTGGAAAAACGCCCGACATTTTGAAAACATAACCCTGTTCCGTACAATAGAGACTTCCTTAAGTATATTGTTAATAAAAAATGATGATGATGATGATGATGATGAATTCATATGTAACAAAATATTCAGCGACAATTTAATGACACCGGAATGGTTATAGGAAAAATCCCTTTCGCGAATCAAAAAGAATGACTATAATATTTTCTAAATTTTCAGTTGTGAATGCATAACGAAGTGATTTAGGACCCATTTATGAGTCGAAAAAGTTCGTTCACAGTCTACAGATGTCATTAGAGCATGTTGTCAACGATTAAATATGCCCCGATGACGTGCGTAGACTGTGAACGAATTTTTTCGACTCATATTGGGTCTTAAATTTACGTCATTGTGCATTTACAACTGAAATTTTGTAAAAAAATAGTCTTTTTTTTTAAATTCGCGATTATATTTTTTCCCATAACCATTCCAGTGTTATTGAATTGTCGCTAAATATTTGTTACATATAAATCTTAATATATAAAAGATGAAACTGACTGACTGACTAACTGACATATCAACGCACAGCCCAAACCACTGGGCCTAGAGATTCCAAATTTGGCATGTAGGTTCCTTATAAGGTCTAGGGGTGCACTAAGAAAGGATTTTTCAAAATTCACTCCCTAAGGGGGTGAAACGGGGGTCCAAAGTTTGTATGGGGAAACAAGATTAGTTCGACTATTTTATTCGAAACTTCACAGAAGTACTCCTAATGATAAATGAGTAAACACGTGTTTCAGGTTTTCAGAATTCAACCCCTAAAAGGGGGGAAAGGGGTAACAAAGTCTGAAAATCAACATGGGTGTTGTTTCTATGGTTTATCGGGTCGCTGGTTATGAAAACAACAACGGTTTTAAAATCCGACGTGGCAGACGTAAAATACCATCTCTCTGGATGGGGTGCGATGGGGTTGAAATATCTAAATAAACTAAATGACTGTTGATATATCAACGCACAGCCCAAACTACTGGACCTAGAGACTTGAAATTTTGCACATAGATACCTTATACAATGTAGGCATCCACTAAGGAAGGATTTTTGGGAATTCCCACGGAAAAGGGAAAAAACGGGATTTATATATTCGATTCCGAGTGACCCTATCTCAGTAACTATAATAACTAGACTCTTCAAATTTGATACACAAGTAGGTACATTATTTAATACATTAATTTCAGGATTTTTCAAAATTCCCACGGGATAAGGAAAAAACGGGATTTATATATTCAGTTCAATGGGATCCTATGAACTATAATTACTAGACTCTTCAAATTTGGCATAGATGTAGGTAATTATAAATTCCCATGGGATAAGGAAAAAACGGGATTTTTTTACTGGTCATAGAAAGCTGAAATTCTGCATGTAGGTTGTTTGGCGAGTGTTGAGCTGGATTGAGAGAGGACTTTCCAAAATTCCTACGGGAACGGTAAAAACAGGATTCTTCGTTTTACAGGTCGTAGAAAGTTGAAATTCGGCATGTAGGTTGCTTGGCGAGTGTAGATGAGCATTGAGAGAGGACTTTCCCATATTCCCACGGGAACGGGAAAAAGCGGGATTTTTCGTTTTACTGGTCGTAGAAAGCTGAAATTCGGCATGTAGGTCGTTTGGGGAGTGTAGAGGAGCATTGAGAGAGGACTTTCCAAAATTCCCACGGGAACGGGAAAAACGGGATTTTTCGTTTTACTGGTCATAGAAAGCTGAAATTTTGCAAGTTGGTTCCTTGGGGAGTGTAGAGCTGGATTGAGAGAGGACTTTCCAAAATTCCCACAGGAACGGGAAAAAACAGGATTTTTCGTTTTACTGGTCGTAGAAAGCTGAAATTCGGTATGTAGGTTGCTTGGAGAGTGTAGAGGAGCATTGAGATGAGACGACCAGATGGCCTAGTGGTTAGAGCACCTGACTACGAAGCTTGAGGTCCCGGGTTCAATTCCCGTGTCGGGGCAGATATTTGTATGAAAAATACGAATGTTTGTTCTCGGGTCTTGGGTGTTTGATATGTATTTGGGTATGTATCTATCTATATAAGTATGTTTATCCGTTGCTTAGTGCCCATAACACAGGCTTTGCTAAGCTTACTTTGGGACTAGGTCAATTGGTGTGAATTGTCCCATGATATTTATTTATTTATTTATTTTATTTATTGTGAGAGGACTTTTCCAAATTCCAACGGGAACGGGAAAAAACGGGATTTTTCGTTTTACTGGTTGTAGAAAGCTGAAATTCGGCATGTAGGTTGTTTGGGGAGTGTCGAGGAGCATTGAGAGAGGACTTTCCAAAATTCCCACGGGAACGGGAAAAACGGGCTTTTTCGTTTTACTGGTCATAGAAAGCTGAAATTTGGCAAGTGGGTTCCTTGGGGAGTGTAGGGGAGCATTAAGAAAACATTTCCCGAAATTCTTACGGGAACGGGAAAAAACGGGGTATTGCGTTTTACTGGTTGTAGAAAGCTAAAATCTCAAAATTCATAAGTACTGTAAGTAGGCTGCAACGGGCACTTTAACCGACTTCTAAAAAAGGAGGAGGTTATGCATTCCACTTTATGATTTTTTTTATGTAGGTATATTCACCGATTTCTCGGTCAATTGTGGACCTGCTTGCTTGCTTGATATCTTGGTTCTTTGGAATACTCATAGTACACGCGAGCGAAGCCGCGGGCAAAAGCTAGTAGTATAATAAATCTATAAAATAATTATATTTTTTATTAACAATATATGGAAGTCTCTATTGTACGGAACAGGGTTACGTTTTCAAAATGACGGGCGTTTTTCCGAGCCTATTGATTATGCAATGTATTCGTTTTAACTGGAACATAATGGAGAGGAGTTGCGATACCGTTGGTGATACAAAGTTTGGCTTACTAATACATATATTATATCCGATCCGCTATTAGATCCGATTTGCGGGTAGATACACGAAACTAATTAGTGTAGGAATTTAAAAGTAGCAATGTACTATCGCCCCAAGCGCCAGATACCCATTTTCAAAACAAAATTGCTTGCAGCCGTTGATGTTTATTGCTATGGATTGTTATGGACAGATGTCTAGCCACTGCACGCAAACTGGGCCTTTAAGGTGGTTATCTGGCGCTTGGGGCGATAGCACATCATGTACATGTATAGCTCGGACAGGTCATCGCAAAAACAGGTACGGCAAAGGTCTTCAACCTTTTTGAAGTCAAGGGCCTAGTATACTCTGATGTTGATTCGGTGGGCCGCTTCATAATAAATCTATGTCGTTTTAATTTCTATTCTTTTTAATCTGTAAATAGGTATAATTTGTAGACATGTGAATTTTAATTTTGTCAATACAATGTCGGGCCGCCATGGAGGCAACCGCGGGCCGCCCGCGGGCCGCCGGTTGAAGACCCTTGAGGTACGGCAATAGAACAAGATTCAGTGCCATCGTAAAAGTTTACCTAAGATTATGATTATCGAAATGAATATTTGTTAGGTTTTCGTACCCAAAGGATAAAAACCGGCCAAGAGCGTGTCGGACACGCCCAAGGTAGGGTTCCGTAGCCATCACGAAAAAATCAAGTAATATTTTTCTAAGGATTTCGTATGTGTACGGAATCATCCAAGTTTAGGTATGTTTTATACCTTAGGCTACTATTTACTCTTAAACTACAAATAATTTCCAAGCAATCTTAGCCGCTATAATTTTCCTAGTAAATTTGATATATTTACTACCCTTCTGAATTTTTTCAAATTTTTCCACCCAACAGTTTAGATTTTAGAGGGGGGGGGGGACGGCCGATTTTAATGAAAATTTTCACATTAAAGTTGAATATTTCGCAAACAGATCACTGAATAGAAAAATCATGTTAGCAACTCCGCAATGATTTTAAAAGACCTATCCAACGATACCCCACACTATAGGGTTAGCCGAGAAAAAAAAAATCACCCCCACTTTACGTCTATGGGAGCAAACCTAAAAAAATTTTTTTTACTTTTTTTTATTCAATCACTTTGTCGGCGTGACTGATATATATATTCATGCCAAATTACAGCTTTCTAGTACTAACAGTCTCTGAGCTTAGCCGCGGACAGACAGACAGACAGACAGACAGACGGACAGACATGGCGAAACTATAAGGGTTCCTAGTTGACTACGGAACCCTAAAAACGTGACCCTATTACTAAGACTTAGTCCGTCTGCGCGTCTGTCTGTCAGAGATGATGTATTTCTGTTGCCGCTATAAAAAAGGGGGGTCGTCATACAAGAACCGTGTTTTTTTTCAGCGTTTTTAACTCGATTTCAATAATGTTTATTACTGTATTAACTACAACAAGAAATAATCAAATTATACACCGTGAAATTTTAGTGGTTGTTTTCCCGAAACGAGGTGATTTAGTATCGATTGTACAATTGATTTATAATTACTATTTTGACTAGAGTTAAAAATCCAATTGGGATGTCCCAATTTTTGACAACGTATAATAAATCGAAAACCGTTTGGAGAAATAGGCTTTGTGAAGCGTTTTCAGAAATCAGATTCCAAAAATATGATAAACTGAATTAAATAAAGAAAATTTAAGTAATGATCTTCATTTGACCCCTGCAGTGAATCATCACAAAAGCAGATATAAGCAGGTCTACACTCTAAAGCAAATTGACAGTTTGAAATGTTGCTGTCCTGCTTATAACAGCAAAGAGTGACAAAGACAGAATTTTAATCACATGATGCGCACCTGGCTTTAAACAGTTGTCATTTATCGTAAAGTCCGAAATGTATACGAGTATTTCCAATGTATTTTTACAAATTTAATTATTAAATTACTACGTTACAAGTAAATAAAAAAGAATTTAAATATCAGATTTTTATAAAAAATATCTATTTACTATCACACCATTAAACAAACAGGAATAATCAAAGCTAAAAGAAGAGAAATAAAATAAAACTATTTTGTCATGGTTCATTTAGGACCCTAAGCCGTGCTTATTTATTGACAGTGACAAGACAAATCAGTAGTGCCACAGATTATGTTATTTACGACTTGAATTTTTCAAGGCAATGGAACGTGGCTCTCTCACTGTGACGTCATCCAACGTATTTCTTAAAAATATATAAAAAATTATATACGTACTCAACCAAATTCAAAATCGATGAAAATGGTATCTTAAAATATCCTATTCTTTCCAAAAAAAAATATAAAACTATAGGTCATTTTTTTTGGTACATCCCAATTGTGAAAAACGAAAGTCGAAAATGACCGCAAACCAATAGTAACGCTTCGTTGGTACCTAACCTATCGTACGATCGTACGCAACTTGTACCGACGAAGCGTTACTATTGGTTTGCGGTCACTTTCGACTTTCGTTTTTCACAATTGGATTTTTGACTCTAGTCAAAATAGTATAATATAAATCGATTGTACAATCGAAACTAAATCACCTCGTTTCGGGAAAACAACCACTAAAATTTCACGGTGTATACATATTAAGTGGGGGGATGGGGGGGAGGGGGTCCTTGTCGAGGGTGAACAAATTAATTGTTTCAGTTCATTAATGTGGACCTCCGCAATGTAACGCCTGATTCAATAAATTATTAAATATAAGTTTACTTAGAAGCAAAGCAGGGCTCTGCTAACACTGGATTATTATATTATGCAGTTACAGCTGTTAACCTAAAATTTGTACGGAACTTTCAGTGCACTAACAGCCGCCCTCAACTTAAATACAGCTCTGTGTTAATGTTGTTTTGTCAGAAAGACTGCTTGTCGCAACAAGCGCTGGTCCGCATAGAGTACTACCACCGGCCGGTGAAGCTTGCGGCGGCGGGCGCGGCGCCTCTGCGCGGCGTCGTTTCCAGCCTCAGCACATACACTGGTGTCGAGCGCGCCTTTCTCGACGAGGTCGCTAAACTACTCGGCGCTACGTAAGTAATTATTTTCTAGGGAAGTTGGTACTTGATATAAGTAACTTAAATGAAATTCAATTATCTACTATTTATAGTATCATTCGTATAGTAATTGTGTTTTAGTGACGAAACAAGTACACTTAAATTCTAAGGCGGGCACTAGAGTAGACCATCCTAGGGTGGGTACGTCTCACCTGGCCTGTACCCTAATGTATACGATTTGTTAGATCAATTTGCCAGAATCGTTATTTCCTAGTAGCAAAATTTTCATTCCCTTTCTTCTCCCAGATGCTTTTTTTCTCACACTTTTTTACTGAAGCTTATTTTCACAGTAGCATTATTTCCCTATTTGGATTGACTCAGGAACAGTGTCGACGGTGCTCCGCTTTCTTCTGTGTGCTTTTGGCCCCTCGGGCCGATGCAAACTTAACATGGCCTAAACCTGCCGATGTTTCTGTGTCGATTAGAATTGAAAAAAAAACGCGATTGTGAAAATAGGCATTTGGAAAAAAATGCGAATGGAAATTTTGCTACTAGGAAATATCGATTCTGGTAAATTGATCTAACAAATCCATGAGCACGCCACAACGGCTGTCCACTAAACTCTACACACATTGTACGTGTTTAGCACGCAACCACAATTGTCCATTCAAACGCTAAGCTCAATGTACCTAATTTAATGGTCCAATCAGTCGCTAAGCTCAATGTATCTGTTTAGCACGCAACAACGGTTTTGCCGGAGGACGACCGCCAGTGCGCTAGCGTCGACGCACCTTATCTGTCCGGAGGCGAGCGGTGCCAAGTACAGCGGCGCGTTGAAGTGGGGCGTGCCGGCCGTGCGCGCCGCCTGGCTGCTCGCGTGCGCCGCCGCCGGCGCGCAAGTGCCGGAGGCCGAATACTCCGTCGACAACAAAATTACTCACCCCGAAGTGGATGCCACTACTGTGGCCAAACAATCCGAACCCGGTAACACGGCTTCGTGTCACTTTTGATGCTTTTTTACTGACCCTTGCTTTTATTTTTTTTTTATTGTGAGAGGGAGGCAAACGAGCAAGCGGGTCATCTGATCATCATTCATTGCTTGACCTCTTATCTCACCTGATGCAAATTGGAGACGAAGCCAAAGGTGCAACTCACTGGTTCGGTAACACCCTATACACTATAGCCTTATACGCCTTTTCATTCATCTAAAGCCGAAAAATACACTTTAAACCCTATTCATATGGTTCATTAAAATACATGAACCTAGTTAGCTATGAATGCTATGATATTGTAGAAAAAGTAGTTTTACTAATTTCCTTTCTTTTAGTGCAATCTCCCAAAGCGGAAAACAAGGCACACGATGATCTACAGGAATCGGACCCACCTAATTCAAGTTCTAATCAACCTGATCCAGTATTGCCCCAGCCAGATGCAACAGTCGAAGCACGCAGTTCATTACCCAAAGCTATTGATGAAATGCTTCCACCCGCCATTACTCGCCCGCGGCTGCCCGCCTCAGCGACGAACAATCATCCCCAAAAGAATAGAAAGCGGAGTAAAAGTAATTATTTAGCACGCTCTACAAGGTGACTGCAGACGTAGAAAGTAGCGCGCAGGTTGAAGCCGTTTGCACAAGTTTCTGCCAAGCCATGCCTCTTCCTGTAGACGCTTATGCTACAGGCACTGCAAGCTTCCCATAAGCATGTAGCACTGTCTGTAGCACGTCTGTAGCCGTCTTTATTCCTCTAAGTAAGATACACTGGTACTAAAATGAAAGACATAGAATAAGCTAACCTCTTATTTTTCTTTAATATTGACCTAAAAATAAGTAACACAAAACCATTTATAAATGTAAACAGCTTGGTTATATTGTATGCCTCGTTGATGAGGACTACACTTGAATACTGCTGTGTTATCTTATCTGGCAACCTTTCTATACCAAATACCTACTGGGACCGATTAGAGTCGGCACCTCTGCAATAAGACAGGGTCACGTCATAAGGTTCCAGAATATAGTGACAGACTCATGAAATTCAACCTCGATTCATTGTCACATCGACTTGATATCATTGACTTGGTGTCCTTGTGTAGGATGTTGCTTGGCGATCTCGACGGGAATCTTTTGGATTGCATACTGCATAGGCTTTAGAGCTAATACGAAGCGCACATGAAACCAAAATCTATTTGCTGTGCCCATTACAAATAATAATGTCAGCCACAGCGCTCCAATAATACGAATGTGTCGTCTATTTAACGATTTGGATCGTGATGTTGATATTTTTTGTGATTCTCTAGCCACATTTACGAGGAAAATATCGATAAATTAAAATAAAATTTAGTTAGTAATTATTATAATCATTGTTATTATTAGGGTTACTTAATTTCTAACAATTGGTCTGTATAAATGTTTTTATTCTTTATAGTAAATACTATTTTCTTACTCTGTTGTTTACAATATGTAATTGTACCGTATCAATAAATAGATAAATATTTCGTTCCAGAAGCACAGTTTGAGGGTTTATCTCCTGCATCGCGATTTATTGCTATGTTTCGGATGGGCATGTTTAACAGCGATCACGAAGACAGTTCTAAAGAAAATAGCCTCATAGAAGACAGCCCTACAGAGGAATCAGAAGGTAACCAAGTATTTAAAGACTAATGAATGCAGATCGGCCTTTTCGGTTGCAGCTAGAGCTGGGCTGGGTCCACATTTGTATCATTTTGTTGATCACGATCATGCGTACCATTGAGCTCGCGTATCCTAAGTAAGGTCGCTCACTTTGGGCATACCGTATCTCTAGGAATCGTATCAACGCCGTATCGTTTTTCTGTGCAGAGCGGCGGTTCAAAAATGTCGCCTACTGATATCGGTTACCGAAACATGGTATTAATGTGTGCTTGTTTTATAGTAATAACAAGGAGATTATTGGTGGCTGGGGTTCCATGAAATTTCTTTGATCTTATAAGTAGGTCTCAATTAATCTAACCACTGTCTCGTCATCCATATTTTAATAAATAAACAAACTCTTGCTGCGAGCGCACTGCACTGATCTAATCTCTGCTCGGATCGTGTAAATGCACAAACTTGCCAATGGCGTATCCGTATCCCCTTTGATGATCAGGGAAAAACCGATTCGAGACGGATCGCGACGTTATCACGTATCAAATCATAACTGCATATTATGATACAGTATCGAAATACGTCCATACTTACCGATCTCGTTCCGCGTATCAGATCGCAAGTGTGTGGGGTATTTAATAAACGCGTATAACAATGGATCGCGAGCGATCAGATAGGAGACACGTTACGGCAAAATGATACAAATGGTGACCCAGCTTAGTATTCCGGACGAATTTGAGTTATTCTAATAAATAAATATCGTCACACTGCCATATGTAAATGGATATGCTGTTACATATTTTTAGTTGCAAATGTAAATATGATATTTGAGACCTTAGGTCCGTGGGGCCCCAGCGCAAAAATACTTTATAAAGACCTTTCAAAAAGGCTTTGTGATAACACAGGGGACCGAAGAGCTGGCAGCTTCCTCGCTCAACGTATCAGCATTGCTATACAGCGAGGTAATGCTGCCAGTATCTTTGGGTCCATGCCGCGGGGGGAACCATTTATTAATTTTGTTTAGTTTTTAGTTTAGTTAGTTTTATTTTATTTTTAATTATAGTGTTAATTTATATAAGTTTACAGTTAAGTTTTAATTATTGTTATTTTTTCTTAATATTTGTATTCTATGAATAATAAACTTTAGAAAATAACACAATTATTGATTTGCAATTTTGTTTCAGCATCTTTTCGGGAGCCCGATCCGGAGCGCACGATTCAAACACCGCCTTTAGATGAGGTGTTGTTGACACCTAATCTTCGCGGCTTGAGCCCTTCGACACGCCGTAGGCTGCAAGCTGTTAAGAGGGGAGAAATGCTTTCAGATCCTATCAGGACACCCATGAATCCCTGTAAGTATGATATGAGTACGCGTAACTATATCATTGATATTCAATTGACTCAAAATTGTACGTGCACTTCCAATATTTATTTTTGGTATAACATAATAGGCTCCTTAACACCACTTATCAATTGACATTACTTTTCAACCGACGAAAAGAAAAGGAGGAGGTTCTCAAGTCGACGTGTATATATTTTTTTTTATGTATGATCACGCATAACTTTTTACAGAGTAGGCCGATTTTGATGATTCTTTTTTTATTGGAAAGCGTATACCCCGAGGGTGGTCCCATTTAAATTTGGAAATAATATTCCTACTCTAAGAAACAAACAGGAAAACAGGGGATGATTGATTGTTCAGTTACTGATTGTACTATATGACCACGCATAACTTATTACAGAGTAGTCGGATTTTGATGATTATTTTTTTATTGGAAAGCGTATGTATACCTCAAGGGTGGTCCCATGTAAATTTGGAAATAATATTCCTAAGGGTAGGAAAACAGGGGATGATTGACTAACTTTTTACAGAGTAGTCTGATTTTCATAATTCTTTTTTATTGGATAGGGTATACCATGAAGTTGGTATTATATAAATTTGGAAAAAAAAATTAACCCCAAAGATGGGAAAAAGTATAAAATAAAACTTTTTAACAAAAAAATTAAACCGCCGAAAAAACTGAAAAGCAAAAAATAATACCTTTTTTGTTTGACCTTAATCTAGGTACCAGTTTGAAGTCGGTGCCTCAGCACGAGCCAGGACGAGTGATAGAAGCCAATCAGGTAGAAGATTATAGGTCCACTCCTCCTGGCTAGTGCTGAGGCACCGACTTCAAACTGGTACCTAGATTAAGGTCAAACAAAAAAGGTATTATTTTTTGCTTTTCAGTTTTTTCGGCGGTTTAATTTTTTTGTTAAAAAGTTTTTTATGAGGTGTAAATAAAAACGCGATTCCCCATTCCTATGGTACTTATAGTGTAATAATTGGGAACGTCTAAAAAAATATGAATGGTTTACTAAGGTCATTGCTAGGGTTCCGTACCCAAAGGGTAAAAACGGGACCCTATTACTGAGGCTCCGTTGTCCGTCCGCGTGTCCGTCTGTCACCAGGCTGTATCTCATGAACCGTGATAGCTAGACAGTTGAGTTGAATTTTCACAGATGATGTAGTTCGGTTGGCGCTATAACAACAAATATAGGTAACGCCAGGAGAGTTGAGGTCACTCACACAACAACACGCCATGTAATAAAAGCGGGATTTTGACATTTATTCGTACCGATAGCAAGTTCAACAGACTCAACAGTGAATTACAAGATTGACTAAAAATTTCTTCAACCTATGTATATCGTTAAGAATTACAAATTTAGGAAAATATCTACATCTACTTCGAACTAAACAGAAAATAAAATATTTTGATCTATTTTATTTAAAACAGATAAGCATATTTTGCGTTATAAAATACCTATTTTTTTGTTGCGAATATTTCTTATCAGCTTCAAATTCTTTCATTCCAAAAATAGGTTATATGAAAAAAGGAAAAATTATAATAATATGCATAGTAATGCGTAGGTATTTCATCTTAAGATCATATAACTCACATTTTCATTCACTCACTCATTTCATTCAATCACTACTTGTTTTGCAAACAGTACTTTATGTAACTGTGTGTGTAATCATTCGCCTCAACTTCCGTGGCGTTACCTATACTAAAAAACAGAATAAAATAAATATTTAAGTGGGGCTCCCATACAGCAAACGTGATTTTATTGCCGTTTTTATAGATAATGGTACGGATCCCTTCGTGTGCGAGTCCGACTCGCACTAGGCCGGTTTTAAATATTTGGTAGATGACCTGCCCAAGTGCCCACCTTATCTCCCATTTAAGTTTGTTGTACCACTTACGCCGTAAGTGTTACGGCGTCCTGTATAATTCCAAGTGACTAAAAATTAAATTTGACACTTAATTGAAAATTAATCTGGTTTACAGAGTTAAAATTAAATATTTATAAGTTTTTTAGAATTATAGGGATGTTGACATCATTAAAAAATAATTCGAAGACACGACTCCAGTAAAAAAACGCTTTATTTTAGCCCTGAAACCCAGATTAATTTTCGATTAACTGTAAAATTAGATTTTTTGTTGCTTTAAAACAAATAAATAGTTAGTTAATTGAGTATGCGAACAAGTGACGTCATATGTTGTTATTGCCATTCAAACTCTATGGGAGAAATGTGTTTTGACAGCTCATAAAAAGTACGTCAGTTGATTGGTGGTGTCAACATCCCTATTGGTTAATGGCTTAGATAATGTAAGACGTTAATGGTGGCAAATACCATAATTATCGGGCGTTAATCTGTTCCTTACTATTTCGTGAATTTTGCTCTGAACAGATCTTTCTGTAACGATAAAACCGCCTATTGCTTAGATACATTGTAATCTCTATATCCTTTTCGTTATTGAGTGTTATGTTGTGTTCAAAAAAGAGTAATTTTATTTTATCATTGTCTCACAGTTGAGAAAAAAACACCGAACAGTAAAATTGGTGGCGCCTTAAGACCGGGCTCTAAAGCCTTGTCGGTCGACGCTCGGAAACGTCTCTGGGGTTTCGTCAACGACCTGCCTTCTGCAAGTGACCAGCGCAATAATGACGATACGGTGAGCTCTTACTCCTACTTCCCAAATTAAATGAGAGCCTGGTTGAGTACGAGGCACGGAGAGGGAGCAAAGGTTGGTGATCAATTAACATGAAAGTAGAATTCTTAAGATTTTTGGTATTATTAGAAAATAGTACATTACTACAGAGGACGGGAATTAAGGAGTAGCCGGCCGAATAATTTTATACGGCCGAGCGTTAGCTACGTCGGATAGTTCATGAGGCTGGTAACTTCATTTCCCGCCGAGGTATGTATAGTGCTTTTTTCACACAAAATACAAACTGAAACATGGATGCACAGAAAAACTCAGAAAAAGAGACCAGAGTGTTGAGATCTCACGATGAGAACTAACATAGATGTCGCTAGTGTCGCTGCTTAAGTGACTAAAAGCTGAGATGGATAGTTTTTTTTTCAAAAATATCCGTAAAAGTTGACATTATTCTTTACATATCAGAACGCGAAGTGCATAGTGCAGGCTCAATAAACTCCACAGCAATGTCGCATACAAATTCCATTATTGTAGAGCCTCAAACTTAAAAAAAGTTAAAACTGCCATGGTTATAAGTTTGCACTATTTGCCAACTCAAATGACCGGTATCATTTTTTTTGTTGGAACTCCGGACTTTTTTTATTGTGTTTGAATCAGCTTGTGGTGTTTTCGTTGGATTAATGCACCTGCAGTTTTTTTTTAATGAAAAAGGCGGGAAAGGGTTAAATGACATTTAATTTTAAGTGATTTGCAATTCTTTCTAACTATTTAAGTTAATAAAAATAAAAGTTTATTCTATATTTTTTTAACTTCGCCATTTTTTAGGGTTCCGTATTCAAAGGGTAAAAACGGGACCCTATTACTTAGGCTCCGCTGTCCGTCCGTCTGTCCGTCTGTCACCAGGCTGTATCTCATGAACCGTGATAGCTAGACAGTTGAAATGTTCACAGATTATGTATTTCGGTTGCCGCTCTTACAACAAATACTATAAAACAGAATAAAATAAATATTTAAGGGGGCTCCCATACAACAATCGTGATTTTTTTGCTCGTTTTTGCTCGATATTGATAACGGCAACAGGTAGACTTAGATATAGTTAATTTGAAAATAAGCAATTCAATTAAAATTAAGCAAATATTTAAGGGGGGCTCCCATACAAAAAACGTCCGTCGAGTCCGAGTCGCACTTGGCCGGTTTTTAGTATTTTATTATTATTATAGTGGCAACCGAAATACATCATCTGTGGAAATTTCAACTGTCTAGCTATCACGGTTCATAAGATACAGCCTGGTGACAGACGGACAGTTGGACAGACCGACGGACAGCGAAGTCTCAATAATAGGGTCCCGTTTTTACCCTTTGGGTACGGAACTACGGAACCCTAAAAATGATTGGATTCCATGCTGGGGTGAATCGGATTACTTCGTGTACTCAAGCATTACGGTTTCATTTTGGCACATGGCGTTAAGGGGGAAGAGTTGCGTTTGGGCAGGTGCACACTGGGCAACAACACTTAAATAATGTTAACTAAAAATGCCAAAATCGTCATAGGTGTGCCTATAATATGAAGTCGGTTAAAAATTTGAGTGTTTCCCTCAATTTCCCTACGATTTCATCATCAGATCTTGACTTGGTGCCAATGGGACCACCTCAGATACACTTTCAATCAAAAAAAGAATTTTGAAAATCGGTCCACAATTGTCGGAGATACCGATGAACATACATAGAAAAAAAAAGAGTAAAAGAAAAAATACATACCGACAATCGAACATAGAACCTCCTCCTTTTTTGAAGTCGGTTAAAAAATTAAAATTACTTTGATATATTTTTCTGGAACCGGCTGAAGGACTGGCCACAAAAAAAAAATAACAAATTAAATAGTTTTGTGACGGATAAAAATGCTAAAATGCCACGATCTGGTAGTTAAATTAAGAAATAATTTATCCGTCACTTAGGGCTAATCAAGACTTGTGAAACAGAAATTTTAACTCCATCTGTCAAATAAGGTTATAATAACTAATCTGAACTTTAAAAAACTGGTGAAAAAGCCCCTAAGTATATTAAAGTGTACGCAGGTATGTGTACTAGGGGCATTCAATAAAAAGTGAGAATGAGTATGTTATTAACAACTTTTACTAAATGTCATTTTATTTTTCGACATAATCACCTTTTAGCATAATACACTTAGTATATCTTTTTTATAAACTTAAAATTCCATTTTTGAAAAAGGTCTCATCATGAGTACTTAAAAAATCTTGTACTGCAGCGACTACCGCGTCGTCGTCTTCAAATTTCTAGCCTCTCAGGTATTGTTTCAATCTCGGAAATAGGTAGAAATCACTAGGAGCGAGATCTGGTGAATACGGAGGATGCTTAAGGATATCGAACCCAGCATCACGAATTCAGCCATTGCAACGGCGGACTTGTGTGCCGGGGCATTGTCCTGGTGGAACAGCACAACTTTCGAGAGTTTACCTCGCCGTTTTTCGCGGATCTCATTGCGCAATGTTGCTATTTGTTTGGCGTATAATGTGCCCGTAATAGTGGCTCCATGCTCGAGATACTCAATCTTTAATACCCCTTTACCATCCCAAAAAACAGAGCCCATGACCTTACCGGCAGATGGGCTCACCTTGAATTTCTTCGGAGTTGGAGATGATGGCCTTTTCCATGTCATAGACTGCAGTTTCGTTTCTGGGTCGTAATGATGGAGCCATGTTTTGTCCATTGTTATAAATCGCGCCAAAAAAAGTTCCCAGTCTTGCTGCATCAGGTTCAAAGCTTCTTGACAAATCTCTAGTCTAGTTTGTTTTTGCGTGTCAGTAAGCATTCTTGGTATCTAACGCGCAGATACCTTTTTCATACCCAAGCGTTCATGTAAAATATTATGCACGCTCCCCGTTGAAATCTTTACATTTTCAGCAATAAAACGAACCGTGACACGACGATCCGCCAAAACTGAGTTTTCGACTTTTTTCACAATTTCTTCAGTTACTGCTATAGTAGGGCGTCCGGAGCGGGGGTCGTCCATTGTCGATGTTCTTCCACGTCTAAATTCGGCGCACCAATGTGCGACTGTCGAATTCGGAGGAGCATTAGACCCTAAAGTGTCCCGCAAATCCAAATTGACTTGATCCGTAGAAAAATTTTTCAAACGCAAGTATTTGATAACGGCGCGCAGTTCAATTTTCTCCATTTTCGCTAACGTACTCAATAGCATTGCAATGAAATTACCGTATTTTTTTTTAAACAAAAGACAGTTAGTTTTGTTTTTCATAGCAATCAGCTAGATAGATTAGCTTTACCGGCCAGTATTTAATTTCCTAATATTGAAAGAGTTTGCATCTCATTCTCACTTTATATTGAACGCCCCTCGTACAAGTGTAAGTAGATTTGGCTAGACCCACCGAATAACGCCTGAATAAACATTAACTTGAATTTTACGTCATGTCACACGTTTTCTAACTTCGATGCTTGAATGTGCTTGCCCTCCTTTGTCTGTGTTATATTTTTGTTAAAAAATTTAATGAAAGTCCACTCATTCATTCAAGTCATTATAGTAGAAATATATTTCGGATCCCAGAAACGACTAAGTTGGCAGAATTCCATGGAATTAAAAATGTAGGTATAACGAACATGCGAATGCGAAACATTCTAAAATACTGCTACAATAAACTGCAATGAATTTAATACTCTTGTGAGAAATTTATTGGAGTTCCTTCCTTCTACGTATTGTTTTATTAAATATTACGACTTTTTTCAGCCACTGTCGGACTTGTGCAGCCATTTCCTGGCTAAGTTTGATAAGACAGCTGTTGAACAAAATGTTGCGAGAAAATTGGAATTGGAGGTAAAATTAGTTTTTTTATTATTATTATTAACTAGGTTTTTCCGCGGCTTTGCATGAACCATAAGTATTACAAAGAAACAAAAATGCAAGCAAGCATACAACCAGAGGCCGAATTGTTTAAAACGCTCTTAGGCACTCATCTTTTCGGCCCTCATGTTAAACTGTGACAGAAAGATGTGGTGAAAACGATTGAGATTCGAAGTGCATTAGACAAGCATTGCATTGCAAATATGCATGAAGAATAATGCGAGAAAGCATACTAGTAAGCTTGTAAACAAGCGACCATGCAAGGCAACCAAGCAAGGAATCAAGCAAACAAGGAACTTAGCAAGTAAGAAGGTAAGGTATCGTAAAACTGGGTGATTTTGAACTGCCAGGCCGACATTAAAATGTAGTTTATTTGAGTTTGCAACTCCCATTTGATGTCGTTAATCTTGTATTCGTCTACATCTGAAAAGCTAGCCTCGTACGGAAAGTATCGATTTTATAGATGGATAATAATTTTGAAATTATCAAAACCAACCCGTTCCACAGTAGAGTAAAAAGTTTGGAATGAAGATAACTTTCAGGGATGTCTTAGGCATTTTGTAAAAGACTGCTACTCGAATAATGTTTATTTACTACAACATTAAATGTCACGAAGCTATACCTTGACAAGCTCGTGCGCGGCGCTCGGCGGAACCCTGTCGCAGGGAGCCTCTGCTGTCCTTAACGAGATTGTTTTTAACAAGTGCGGCAAATGCTGACTGCGACAGGGTTCCGCGGAGAGCCGCGCACGAGCTTGTCGGACTATAATTTTATATCCTTTTCACGCCACTGCTCGGAAATGTGGCGAAAGATGGTCTATTCTTGGTCCCCAAAACAATCAATAGTTGTACATTGAATGAGCAGGCCTTCTATGAATTTAAACTGGACAACAATAATATTGTTGGCCTGTTCCATTAAGCAAGTCGACCTATCACATCGGTTTGCTGATCACTGATTCGACCAATCAGAACACGACTTGTGCTAGTTTTGCTGCATATGACATTAAATTGGCCAGTGAGAAGTCGTTTTATTTTTTAATAATATTCATCCCTTCACGGATAGGCAAAGGAATCAGATTCCATACAGTCATATATACAGTGGTGGTCATACAATTAAGAACGATTTGAAGTTTCCGATTTTTTTTTATCTAAATTTTGTCATATGTCTAGTTGTGTTCCTTCTTAGAAGTAACAAGTTATGTTATAAAATAGCCACATGGATAGAGCAAACGGGATTAAGAATAATAGTGTATAATTGCTAACATTTTTTTTACAAATTTTATTAGTTCTTTATAGTAATAAATTCAAATAGTAATGAAGCTGGACAAATAATTAAGAACGATTTATTAAACTGCTCGAGAGTTGTTTTATATGAAACTTGGATTAAATAAATCATATTAATGTGAAGTTGGTATAGAAAAAAAAGCAATTAAATACATTTGAACTAAAATTAATAGTTAGTAGCATGTCCACGGCTTTTAATTACGGCTTTACACCGGCGAGGCATTGAATCTATCAATTTTTGACATTTCGCAAGAGAAATAGAGTTCCATTCTTGTAAGAAAACGTCGTACAGCTCTCTCAAATTGCCACACTGTCGATTTGAAAACTTTTTCTTGACTTCGCACCAAAGATGCTCTATTGGGTTAAGATCTGGGCTGTTGGCTGGCCAATCTAAGACAGAAACTGATTGTGATGTGAGGAATTCCTTAACGGTGCGTGCAGTATGCTTTGGATCATTGTCGTGCTGGAATGTCCAAATAACCGGAAGCACGTCTTCGGCATATGGTAACATTGTTTCTTGCAGTATATTTTTGTATTGGAATTGATCCATGTTTCCTTCTATCAGCCTAACAGGTCCAACGCCATGTCCAGAAAAGCACCCCCAAATTTTCACATTTCTCCCGCCATGCTTTAATGTCACTTTTGTGTACTTTGGGTCGAATGCTTTATTCGGAGGGCGTCGTACGTATCGTTTTCCATCAGAACATACCCTATTTATTTTTGTCTCGTCAGAAAAAAGAACGTTTTTCCACTGTCTGACTGTCCAGTTTTCATACCTTCTTGCAAATGCAAGTCGGGCTTGCCTATGACATCGTTTCAACATAGGCACCTTCCTTGCTATCCTTCCGTTCAACTTATTTTCTACCAAACGCCTTCGAATAGTGCGTGCAGAGATTGCTGAAGGGTTGTTTTCGCCAAAATATTCTTTTCTCAACTCATTAGACCCTTTAAAAGGATTTTGTTTTGCCAAACGAACGATATTTCGATCATCTCGACGAGATGACTTTCTCTGTCTAGGTCCACGCGGAACGTTTGAAGTAGTTTGATACGTGGAAAAATGCTTTACGGCATGGAAAACCATTGTTTTTGAACATTGCAGATGGTCGGCTATCTTTTTATACGACCAATTCTTCTCGCGAAGTTTTATTATTACTTCTCTTGTAGATTTATCACAACTTTTATTTTTCCCCATTGTTTTTATACGAAGTAATCACTTTTAAGACTTTAACAGCACGAAATGGCGCCAAAATTATACGAATAATAATCTACAACCACAGAGCCACACAATGTTCTCTATTTAAATTTGAAAAAATAATAAACTATTCAGCGTTCTTAATTACGTGACCAGCCAGTAAGTACTAATACTAGGTTCAGATCGAATGTATAAAGTTTCTCTATTAATTTTTTAGCCAACTATGTTGCATAAATGAATGTACCGGTAGTACGGAAAAGTTTTGCAATACCGAGAGAAATAAAAAAAATACGGGCAATTAGTTATACTTGTTACTTTGAAAAAATCATCTCAATAAATAATCGTTCTTAATTATATGGCCACAACTGTATATATCTGTTTTTAATTATCTGAAATATAGTTCTGTCAGAGTCGTCAGTCCGTCCTAGTCATGTCCTGTGAGCTCCTCTTGCCTTCTGTAAAGGGATATAGTGTACTTTATGGCGAGCTTCGACGAGCGGCCAGCGGCTACTAGGGGGTACACAAACAAAGGGAATACGCGTTTTTACTTGAATTCTTAATTTGCTTACCCGTTCATTATAAGAATTGATTTTTATTTTCTCGCAGTGGTCGTGAAAAGCGCTGTGTTAAGCCTCGGCGCTACGCGTCGGCCCTCGAACTAACTCGTCCATCTATTGCATACTTTTTAGCCTCTACAACAATGTACTATTATTCTCTACAGGAGCCAGCGAATACGCCACCACCAAAGATCGCTAAATTGTCAGAAAATCAGGCAAGTAATAATCTACAACATTGCTGGTCTTAGATAAGAAAAATTTAATTCCTTTAAATGAAGCCGCTTAAAATTTTGTTAGCTTCTTAACAACTTTATCTGCATCTATATCGTAACTTCCCCATAATATGTTCAGAAGCGATAAGCAAATGGCATATATTAAGAAACCTGTGTTTGTGGCTGCATCTTAATGTTTACATGAAAGTATCGAAATCAATACTTTAATTACATTCAAATTTCGAAAATTTTCTTAAACAAAAGGATCATGAATCATGTCAATCAATCAATCAAAAAAGTGTACTTACATAACATGAATTTCCCATTTAATGAAATTACAAATCGACTAATTTGATAATCAAAACCAAATATGATTCTTTTATTTAAGAAGATGTTAGAGATTTTAATGTAATTAATGTATCTATTGATTTCGATACTTTTAATGTAATCATTATGATGCAGCCACAGCTACAGGTTTCTTAACCCTTTATAAGGCCCCATTTATTGGAGCATACTGGTCGCTGTTGCTGGTTGGTCGCATAGTGGTCGCTAAATCGCCTTTACCTTATTAAGGGTCAATATAGGCCTTTTGCTTATCGCTTCTGAACATATTATAGGGAAGTTATGATGTGTGTACCAGTGATAAGGGTGACGTGTGTAATGACAGTGCGCCGGCGGGGCTTCTGTTTTGGAGTTGGGAAGCAGCGAGGGCGGGCACGAGGGCAGCGCGTCGAGCACGCTGCCCGCCGAAGTGGACGTGCAGTTGCAGCGGCTGAGCGTCGTGCTGACGGGCCGCCGCGCGCCGCTGCCCGCCACTGCGCGCGCCCGCTCCTCCAGCGCGCGCCCCGGTAATATCCTGCCAGGAGTCGCCCACCTTACGGCAGCCAAAGCCCACCTAATGCCAGTACAGCGGCAGAGGTTACCTTTCCACCTGAAATGTGCTGTGCTACGTTGCTATCCACCAATCATTATACATTGGTCCACATAGTATAGCACTGGCGGAAACGTGTTCAACTAAGCTATGTTTTTATATGGAAAGATGCGTGCTCTGCATCTTCCTCGAGGGGCTACATAGCTTAGCATTAGTGGAAACGGTCACATAGTTTCGTAGTGTAATTGACAACATTTCATATTTCTAAGACTATAATTTTATTAATTGATTTATTAAAATATTTTAAAGATGTGCTTATTCTAAAAGAGCGTAACGATAGAATAGATCCATTACTTTTGTCTAGTCTCTATTAAAAAAAAGTGATGACGTAAATTTAACATTAAGGTTGTTATCAAATTTAAAATTATGACAGCTCTTTTTTCTAGTGAAAAGGGTAAAGGAAACATATCTATTCTGTGGAGGTACAGGTAAGTACACATAATAATATGTTTTTTAAATATGAAGAAATAAATTACAATAAATATTTTTCCGTGTTCAGGAGGCGAAACTCTTTCGATTCCTGTAGTAATTTTCAGGTGTTAAAAAAATGAAATGTTGTCAGTTCAAATCCGACCAGCATTGTCTAGTCTTGTCTGTTATGACTAATGATGTAATAATCAAGAATGAGTCGTAGAAAAGAGTTATACCGAATAGTTTTACAGGGTGTCACAGAAGTTGACGTCAAGCCGAAAACAGATGATAGGCCAACTTATATTGGTCATAAAAAATACAGTGAGTTACCGGTGCGGGGGCATTTATTACAATGGGGTAAAGTTACATAGTTCTCTAACTTAACCATGACCTTTATTTCATTAATAAACTAAAATTCAGACTTTATGAACTTTCTAACAAAATTTGAATTGCCAGCAAATTTTTTTTTTTTATAAGGTGAAAAATAAAATAAATAAATAAATGACAGCCCTTCATTCTTTGTGTACTTATGATAACTACAGCAAATTAAAAGCACTTATTAATTGATAACCACTTTAAAAACTACTGAATAAAACATAAATACAAACCCCGCGTTTAATTAATCATTCCGTTTCGAGAAAAAGCCTCTTTGTCGGTCCGTTTTATTTTGTAGAAAGTCATTTTTCTCTTCACACTTTTGTAAAAACCAATCGCATTAATTAACTTTTCTTATTGGCAAAGTAATAATTACACTTTTAAAAACCAATAACATTAATTAACTTTTCTTATTGGCAAAGTAATAATTACACTTTTAAAAATAAAAACTAGAAGATATGTGTTTTCTATTCCTTTTTAAAATAGTATGCACAGTTTTGTTACGGACACAGTACTCGACGTTGGAATATGTCTGTAGCGCTCGAGAATCTATTCTTCAACTTGCACTGGCACGATCCTGTTCATGGCCCTTTCAGGCTGACCAGGGGCGATTGGCCTGTACTCACGAACTCGCTGAAGCGCCGCTGTTATCAATCGAACAGTGTGTGGATGTCGTCGATTTGGGAAGCGTTCTCGATTAAGCCTTGATAAGGCTTGAGCTGGATTTCCATGTGTCTCGCCGTAAGCATATCAGACAATTCTCGTGCACCGTAAGCCATTTTAAAGAAAACAAGTACCTTGTTTGCTAATTTTTTAGTTTGTAGGTAATTTGACAACTCGACGTCAACACTTTTGAAATTATCATGTCAAAGTTTACAAAAAACTCTTTAATTAATGTATCAAAACCTCCATACATGAACGCAATGATAAGAACGACGATAATTTTGTGATAGTTGTCTCAGTTTTTTACCCCCGTACCACGACATGCCTTGTACCAAGTGCATTAGCGATATGAGTAACGACAATTACGTAGTACACCCACTACATTTAACTGCGGATTTTGGAAAATTAATTGTGCAGTTAATTCACATAATTATGGTTTGCTAATACATGCAAACAATTGCTAATGGAACATATTATTAGCAGTTTTAATAAATGCTGCCGCACCGGTAAATCCCTGTATAAAAATGTAAAATATGTTAATGACTTGACGCGAAGCATCGCTGAGCCTAACTAACACTCGCTGTCGAGCTAATGGCAGCCGCTGCCACGACGTGCGTAGAAGTCAAACTTAACGCGGGACAGTATCTAAGGGGACACTAATGAGGGTTTTCTATGAGAGGCTATTTGGCGCTAGTATCGTCAGGTCCGTTTGACAACTTTGACATTTGTTGTATGGGTGTAACGTCAAAAAGACCTTACGATACTAACGCCATCTAGCGATATTCCACCTGTCAGAAAACCCTCATTGGCAGTCCGTGGCTAACGGCGATCTTTTAAATTTGATTCCCCCCGCGATACGTTTCGCCTCGGTCTACCCTATTGCTAATCAGGAAAATTTAAAAAAAAATATCAAAGTTAAAAAATATGGCATTTAAAAAGATTCGAGAAAATCATCCATCATGTGTCAGTCTTTTCGCTCCTGTTGCTACAAATCTTTACTTACTTATTTATTTATTTTTGTTAAGTAATCCTGAACAATGCTTTTGTGGATTTTTGTTTAGAATTTAGAGTTAACTGCTTCAGATTAGAAGAAAATGTTACTTTTTGGCCAACCAAGTATTGAGTATAAGGGTAAAGCCAGACGAGCGTAATTTTCCGAGTCGTGAGCGGCAGAATTTCGGTTGCGCCATACATTGTGTCACGTGATTGTCACGTGATGACCTGCATATCGTATGGCGCGACCGAAATTCTGCCGCTCACGACTCACAAAATTATGCTCTTCTGGCTTCACCCTAATACTTAATATAACAATGAATGATATATACTGATATAACGTCATCTAGCCATATTCCAACCGTCAGAAAACCCTCATTACTTGTATTGCTTCTTTACCTTCTCCAAATATGTATGGTAATTATAACCATGGTAATTCTTGGACTTAACAGAGGGGAGCCCATTTTGAATTTAATGTAACATCTTTAACGGTTGGGGCCCTGTAATAAATAGCGTTTTTCTGTAAAATAAAATAAGTTTTGTAATTTTCATAGAGAGGTATCGACTACTTTATAAATGTGATGTTGATTCTTTTAAGTTTACGAAATCAGCTGTCCTTGGTTTCAAGTAGTTTTATTATTAGACATAAATAAAAAGCTTAAATATGTATTGAGTTTCTGGCTATTGTCGTTTTGTTGACTTTATTAAAACTCTTTGATATTGTGTTTGTAACTTGGTAGATATGGAATACGAGCCTGGAGCGGAATCACAACCCAACACTGTCGGCTGGGACGATATTACGCCATCACAGAAAGATCTGGACTGTTCAGCCCAAATATCCAAACCAAAGCGGATGCAAACGGCGCCTGCAGAAATGGTCAGTTCACATCCGGCTACTAAACTGCCGGACATGAAAAAAAATCTACCTGCTACGGTTCCACTACAGGAAGAAGTAAATGATCTCGAAATAAAATTAAAGCACGATGCTCCCCCAGTAGTAATGGTGAACCAAGATAATGTTCCGGATTGTGATCGCGACCAAAATGCATCGGTGGCTGATGCATTTTCGTCCAACGGTAATAAAGTGACCGGTAACTCCAAACATGACGTGCCCGACGAAACGGTTCTTCTCGAAAACAAACGCTCCCGAACAACCGCCCTAAATGAAGAAAAACCAAATGAAACGTTAAAAATGCCTTGTTCAGTGAAACGATTCATGCTTTCCTCAAATGTTGACGTGAGTAATGCTTGTATATTTTAACTCTGATACACTCTAGGTTAACTCTGATGCTGATATTAATTCGATGTTTTAGAATCATGAGGAGACTGTGGAGATGATACTGCGACTTGGGGGCGAGGTGACGGACCTGACGGAAGCGGAGGCGGAGGCGGGCGCAGACGCGGGCGACGCGCCGCCGGCAACACACCTTCTCTGCACGGCGCCAGCGCGCAGTCAGCGCATCGTGATCTCCATCGCGGCCGGCTGCTGGGTGCTCCACCCAGCTTATATCGCCAGGAGCGCCGCCGCCGGGACCTTCTTGCCGGTAACTGCGCACACAATTATTGAATGCATTGTTGTAAAATTTTAAGTGAGTTCATTGTGTTTTAGTTCATTATGTAAAACACACATAACTCACTTAAAATTGTAAAAATATGATTGAAGAAAAGCACCAGAAAAAGAGCGTATCTTCTTATTATCGTACCTACTTTTCTTGAGAATTGCAGTTTTTTTTGCAAATACTCATAAACGGACGTCCAATCATGTTGAAAATAATTTATGTTGGAAGTTTTTATTGAACCTTGATTTTTTTTCTAATTGTTTAGACATACGGTTAGTTTAAAGTTAAAAGCTAAGTACTTTCAAAGCGATTATTTTGGAGTAGGTACAGCCATCAAAAACATCTTGTATACAAAAAACAATTCGTTTTAAGATTTACTTAAAACAAAAAATATTACGGGTGCGCCGGACGGGATCCTTTTGTTCAATAAAAACTTAAAAATGTAATAAATGGCCAGGAGGAAGCTTTCGAGTGGGGCAACCCTGTGGCGGAGAGCCTCCCGAGTGTGGGCGAGAGCGAGCGTGCGCTGGCAGCGGCGGCGCACCGCTGGCGCACGCGGCGCGCGCGCGGCCTGCCCGGGCCCTTCGCCGGCATGGTCGCGCTGCTGCACTTGTCCGCTGCGCGTCGGCTGCTGCTCGCCCGGTTCATCCTCGCCGGCGGCGGACGGGTCATCGACGAACAGTTAGTTTTTCCTAATATTGTAATATTCTGTGAATGTGGAACTGAGTGTGTATGCTAGCGTTCATGTGTGTATGTGCGTGCGTGCGTGTTTATTAGTCTCTCATACTAAAATGGTTGGACGCAATGTAAATATCTCTGGAATAAGATAGGCCACTTTTTATCCCCATATTTCCACGGGGTCGGGATGCACCAAGGAAAATTACGCATTTAAGTTAGCGATTAAAACACACACATCCTATAATAGTACAGCCACATACATCAGACATCAGGAATACTTTGACACTTCGGGCGAAGCTACAGCCACTTCGCTCCACTGTCGGTAAACTCACGCACATTGTAGTATTTTATACAATCGTTGCATAATGAAGGCTCTTAAAGTCGAGTACCGTGTTTAGGCCACGAGGCTTGCCGAGACCCATTTCGGAAAAATATCTTTTGAATTCCTATACAATATGACAGGATTGTCAACCTTAAGTGGGTCCCAAATTAAAGCTCGTGACTGTACATACATAACCTTTTTCGTCCGCCATTCCATCCATCCATCCACGTAAAATGAGAAGGTTCCTCCTTGGTACGTGGTTCAGTTTCTTCGACTGCATAATATGGCTGTAGAATATTTTGTGCATGGTTTCAGGCCTCCTTACTCTGACGAGAGCGTAACGGTTTGTTTCACGGACCCGAAGCGATGCCCGATGAAGCTGCGCGACAAGGAATGGCTGGTGTCGCGGCGAGTACCGACGTGTGCACCCATTCTACTGAGTGCCTTTCTAACTGAGAGCACGCGGCCCGACCTCCAACAACACTGCCTCTCAGAATTCAGACCATCAGACTAAGCGCCTGTTTCGCCACTTTCTGCCAAGTTCCTGTTCTTTCATGAGACAGATATTTGTAATTACGTTTCTGTTTGATTAAACTAATAAACAGAGATGGTATCATTCGACAGTGGAAAGGTAAAAGCGCTTTAGCGTCAGAATGCCAGCGCTAAAGCGCTTTTACCTTTACAAGACAAGGTAGAATCGCCAAGACGCCACTGTCAATATGTATTTGTTACATAAAATAACGATTTTTTTTCGGAGAGGTTAAACAGAGGACAAACGCTTTTTAACACGTACCGGCCGGCATGTGAAATGTATGGGCGTGTAATTTGCACTGCATTAGAAAGATTCTAATAATGCTCAGCTCAACAACCGGTACGCGTGAAAAGGCAATTCCCCTTGTCTCATCGACACTTGTGATCCCATAAAATGAAAACCTGATTTGGATCCCTTAATCGACACTCACTGAATAAATTTTAGTTTAAGTTTTTTTTGCCTTTATCTAATTGTTTAATAACATGTCTTTAACAAGAGACTAACATTACTGGTTAAATAATATAGTGACAACTGCCAAAGAGAATAGAATCACTACGATAACGATAGCGGTGGGGATGTTCTCTATTGTAATGAAGTGACGAGGCACTGGTAACCTTTGGTATAATTCCTAAGGATTCGACTCTAGCTGTTCGCACAGACACGGAATTAAATAGCCAATAATAAATGTATAAAAGACTACCCGTGTTGTCAATACTTATTAACTAGTTAATAGTAATACTTGATTTATATGTATATTTTTAAATGATTCCAGATTTCTCAAACAAAATTAAAAAAAAGGAGGTACTGCAGGATAACAGAAGGTTTTCAATTAAATTAGTCAATTAAAAATAAAAAATGACTACAATTAAAAATATTTATTAATATAAGTCAGTTACTAAAATACATATGAATTTAGTTCTAAAAATCCTGTTTTGAAGCCTAGAAAATTTAATGTGTTTAACACGCATGAACGTCAACATCAAAGGCGACTGCCTACTTACCGCTTGTTTCTTAGCTTGTATTTCCTTAATTTGTTACAATGTATAATCTAATCGCCTTGAACGCGTCCCAACTATCATAATTTGGGTGCGCTTATTTCCTCCTTCAAAAACACTAGTACAGTAAGTAGTAAAACAAAAACCTAAATTATTCTAAATGATAATCTTCATATGATATTTTTGAATAAATATGAAGAGTAAAAAATATTTTCTTCGTTATACATGATTTGAAGATAAAAGTGTTCGAGGAATGATTAAACAATCATGATTAATTAATCTATGCTGATTTTTGATACCTGATGATTAATAATAATATATGATGTTGACTCATCTATGTAGGTAACATAACATAGCTTGTAAATTTAAATATAGCAACGCCATTTATTGTAATTACTACAAGTACAATCCAGGGCCCAATTGGATAACAAATTACAAGCTAATAGTACTTATTAGCTATTTTGTATTGAAATTCACTAATACTATTTGCTTGTATTTTGTTATTACCAATTTTATGTATATTACCAAGACGTCAAAAAACCTGTACACCTCTTATATATCACTAATCATAAGGTTGGTGTTTATGTCGTGGCCATATCGTAGATGCAAATCAAACTTCAATCATTAAATGATCTTCACTTCATTAAATGATCGAGAATTTCATGAAATGTTTCACTGTCTATTGGCCACATCATGATGTGGTTTGGGCAGATCAATGACATGCGCGGCTACTTCATGAAATGGTCAAAATTATTTGGTCATATCGTAAAATAGTCTTCTTCTTTTTTAAAAATATGGCTTCTGTCCCATTTTAAAGGTAGGACAATTTCGCCAGTGTCGAAGTAAGCTCTCTTGGGGGGAGCGACGTTGTACGGTGATTGTAGTTTCTGCAACTTGATAGAAAAATTCCAGAAACCACGTGGAGACAACTTGCGCATTAAAAAATGTCAGACACGAGAGCAATATAGAATTTTGTGATCACTGTTAATTAAGGTTAATCGCCGCATAAAACACTATCAAAATTATAGGTACTTCAACTAGCCAAAGAAACAGAAATACCAAAATTAGATACTGTCTACATCCGCCATGTTCGGATGCTACAAATCGAATCGCCGTAAAATAGTCACTTTAATTACCGGTAGAGGCGCATTATTTTTTTTTTTTTTTTTGCTGATCTGTCATACAGGTCTTCCTAGTACGGACACCAAGCTCTCACACTAACCGGCTCAAGTCCACCTTGATCGATGATCGCTAATCATTGTAATAGTTCATAAGTCTGTGTGTGTGAGAGTAAATAAAGATTTATTATTATTATTATTATTTGTATTTTGCTCAGTTTTCGTGTGACCTTTTCGTCGTAAATTGTTTTGTTATCACTTTCTTGAAGAATGTTTCTTCCTCATTGAATAACGAAGCATTCACTTTTTCACTACGAGAAACAACATTGCCGTCAGCGGCCGCCATCTTCACACATAAACAAAGCGCTTACAGCCGTCTCCACCGGTAATTAAGAGGGCGCCGAGCTTTTGGCGCTACTCGATTTTAGGTATTATTGTGCTAGGTGTCTCGGCGGAGTCGCGGACAGGAGGGAATCGTGGCGGCTCAGGTTAGGATGGGAGGAACGCGCGCGAATGTAGTTATTTCTATCGTATTATTAATAGAATAGATATTTTGAAGATGTAAGTCGTATACGTTACAGAAAATAAGTATTTTTGTTATTATAAAATACTCATTACGTTCCGTTATGTATTTTACGTTGTACTAAGGGAATCCATTCTTTTTTAGAGTTAACTTTGGATTTAATTTCTTTCGAGCAAAGTATAAGTAATCGTGTTTCTAAAGCGTACGACTTATAGAGTAAATCCTTAAATGTCTAATTTATGACCCACATAGACTAAGATTTAGAAATAACGATTTAGTAAGGAATCTAACAAACGCAATTATATCGTTATTTCCTCGGCACAGCCTTAATGTGACTATTTTACGATATGATCAAATAATCTTGACCGTTTCATGAAGTAGCCGCGCGTTTAGTTGACCATATCCAGAAACGATTTATTATTTAAAAGCGAAACAGTTTTTCGGGTGCGCCGGTGGGATTCGAACCCAGCTTCTAATAGTTGCGATGGATGTTACCACACGCCACTGTTGGCGTATGTAAGCGATTAAGAATTTCGGGGGAGTCGGTTGGATGCGACGTGGTTCAATTGGTAGAACACCCGTTGGGGCGCATACCCAGGAGACGTGGGTTCGAATCCCACCGGCGCACCCGAAAAAGTTTTTCGCTTTTAAATAATCTTAGATTCGGTGAGCAGCCGTACTGCTAATAAAATAAAAATAATAAACGATTTATTATCATTGATCTGCCCAAACCACATCATGACGTGGCCAATAGACTAAACATTTCATGAAATGCGAATTCATACATTGTATTAACGCGATGCTATACAGGGTGCCTTTTTTTATGGGGCTTTAAATGCAAGGTTCGATTCTACTCTCATAACCAGGGGTCGGACAAAAAGTCCGGATGACGTAAAAATGACGTAATCTTGCACACAGGATGATGTTTGTATTTAAACTTCCGTGTGACATGTAGTAACGAAGTAGTATTAATGAAGTAACAAAATAATCGTACATAAATCAATGGAATTCAGTGAATATTTATCACTCAGATCAAATAAAAAGTAAAGATAGAGCGCTGCAAACAACGAAGTGAGGCCGGTCAAACTACACCAAACCGTGTGCTTACACAATGGCACGCACACACTTGCATCCAAACTGCACCAAATTTTGCTTAGAACCCAAAACGTCAACACTAGTGTTGCCATTATAATGTTGTAGTTACCCTGTTATTGCAACCTTTTCTTTTTTCATTTTAAATTCTATTCTTTATTAGCACGGCTTCAAACGTGAAAACGTGATAAGCAAGTTGTTTGTTTCTTGTAAAAGTTTATCAACGTTTTTTACTGTAGTAACGGTATCAACGCGAAACGCAACGTAGTATCGGGGTATTAAGAATTATTATGGCAACACCGGCCTACGCACACATGTTTATAAAACCGGCCTCACTCGGCTGTTCGCAGCGCTCTATCTTTACTTTTTATTTGATCTGAGCACTATCAATGCATTTTTTTATGAAACTGCGGAAGTTTTCATTTTGTAGTTGCACCCAGGGTATGTTTGCTGCTATCATAAAATTTGTGAGGTTCAAATTAAATTCATATTGACCTTTTTTTTTCTACGTTTCCGACATGTTTGGTTGTCTCCAAATGTCTTTTAATATTGCTTACCTTCGTTGGTATATCTTGATTACAGCAAGAGCAGTATACGTGTTTGTCACGTACCTCCATGAACGGAAAATTGCCACAATACTCGAGTAAAGATGACATTTTACAGCGTTTTTTTTATACATTAGTTAATATAAATTTTAGCTAAATATAATCGTGAAGATACAATAGCTAAACAATAAAGAAGTCAATTTATTATTCATCAATCTGATTGACAATGTGTCAGTCAAAAACGTACTTACTCATTTCAAGTGGCGATATCGTTGAATAAAGAGGTTGATAAATGATAAGTGATAATTGTTTATGAAAATCAAAAATACTATTTGAAATCATCCTATGTATAAGTGGTTTGACGTCATCCGCACTTTTTGTCCGACCCCTGCTCATAACTTAGCAATTTTTGTTTTAGAACTTTTTCCAAAAAAACTTTTGTTTTGGAACTTTTTCCAATAAGTTAAATTTAGATAATTTATTGATCCTCAAAGTTTAATCGGTGAATCAGTATAACGGACATGGCGGTATTATCGCTGTCTCATGGTACGAGGGCAACATTTCCTTGGTACGGGGGCCTTTAAATAATAATTGCCATATAGAGTGCCATAATAGTAGATTGTACACCAAGGGGATAAAGCACTGTATTATGTCACGGGTGCGATATTGAATCCTGAGAGCAGTGAAGGATTTAAACGCGCCCAAGGCAAAATCAGTTTTATCCCTGAGGAGTATACTCTACTTTTCTCACCTTTTGCGAGACAATAAAAACCAAAGCTACATAGAAAAATACTCGAAATAGACCAGAAGCACTGATTCTGACAGACTTTGCGCCTTTCGCAGTTTTCCATTTGTCTAAATCGTCGTAAGATTTAAAGTATTTTCCTTCGACTTCTCTGGGAGTAGATTATTAACAATGCCAGGCGTCTAATTTAATGGAATCCGGACTCAAATCACTTTCATCACTCGATATTTTCTTAGTTTTATCTTCTTTTGCAGTTTTGATAATTAAAATTACAGCGTATTGAAACACTCGCGCGGCTTTTGTTTTAAGTATTTGAATTTGTTTTCGTTCGGCCGCGGAGCTGCAAATAAAAGAGGCGCGGCGCGGCCTCCTCACCGCCGCCGACCAGCATGTGCACGGGCTGCACGCCGTGCGATTTTGAAGAAATTAGACTTTAAATGCATAGCAATAAGAACTATGAGAAGTGACAGTGTATTACTGCCCGGCGGGTTATAATGAAATTCAGTACAACATTACGCCCCGGGGAAAGCCAAGGGCTATAATAATCATCTTCGCCTTCCATCAAGCGAGATTGAGGCCAAACGTAAGCCTATTTTTGTATAAAAAAAATTATTTACTTTGAGAGAGGTTTGCATGATATATTAGGCATTGTCGAGCAGGTGGTGTGAAAATTAATTTACAACCCTTTTTTTAAAAATTGTGTGTGAAGACACAATTTGTATAACAAAAAACAAATTCGTCAATAAAAAATAGTTGTTGTCAAAGAATTTTATTCAGTTTATCGATTAATAAAAATAAAATGCCGAATCAATTATGTACTGCAGCAGAATTGATCAGTATATTGTAAACAAGGAAACGAAGCCCAAGCAAGCACTTTTATATACCGAGAACGGTTTCCCAATAATAGGCATACACGTAACTCTCGTGTAATAGTAAATGCAGTTCAACGAATAAGAGAGGATCGACAGATTACTGGCAATAAGAACGTGGAAGCCGTGAACAATAACCAGTAATCGGGGTTTTGTATGCCACTCGGGGTCAATTATTATGCTAGTAAGCATAGATATGCCGCGGGATTCCAGGCTTTGTGTGGTTAAAAAACAGTTTTATTTTGGCATATTATTCGATGACATTTTGATTATCAAGCAATTGCTATTACGAGTCAATGTTTTAAATAAATATGAGTAGGGTAAGTGTACCAGTGAATGAACACTTAAGAAAATTTTCGACTTTGAAAATTAATTTTAGGGAGTTGGACACAGTTTATTTAACATATTACTTTTTGTTTAGCACAACCAACTACTCTAGTTGGCTAACAACATCATTATTCAACAGTATTACTGCACAATTTGCACTATTTAAGGGAAAAAATGGAAAATCACCAGGGTGAATTGCAAAAAAAGTATACATTTCATAAAAATTAAATGTCCTCGAACTTCAAACATCTATAAAGAAATATTTTTCTTAATTTATTTAAATTCTAGTAACTTTTTCTAATAGTGTACTTTATATTCTAATACGATTAGTACAGTTTTACCGTGTAACTTTGTTCCAGTACTTATAAAGTCGCATTAACGAAAAAATCGTATTTCTTCTCCCATACAAATTGCGTGTGTCCTCTCTACACCACTCGATAAACAAGAAATCATAACTTTGTTTTTTGATTGGATCGGCTTATAAAACTTTTCAGGGTGTTTAAAATACGTAATGGAAATCCTCGTAAATATGGGTTTTAGGTGAATACGACATAATTTCATTAAGTAAATTTAATTTTAAAGTTCGGGGACAGATTTCGTGTTTTTGTGTAACACCACCTGTGTAACGCCATATCATGCTTTTAAACGTAGTTTTGAACGCATCCGTAATAATAATTAGGTCTGGCAACATTCATTCTATGCCGACGCGAATGAACGCGTCGGTAGCCATATTGGTTTCGTGGCAGCGAAGCAAACAAAGTGCGCTCCAGTTTTTGGAAAAAAATAAATTTAATTTTGGAACCTGTTTAAAACCGATAAGTATTTATTTTTCTGCTGCCGTTTTAACAAAATCTGGTAGTAAATTTACTTGGCTAAAGGCTTAATATCTGCGAATTCCAGAATTATTTTACATTTCATTCTTACACGTGCTAAAAGATTTTGCGACTTAATTTTTTGATACCTTTGTGTAACTTTGTGTAACGTTACACAGAAAATTTAAGGCTAAGGTTCGTTCACATTGGCAGTTTAACCGAATTCAAACTAAGAGGGGGTTCTTCAGTTCTCAATTAATAAAATGCCTTTTTTAGAGCTCCAAACAAAAATGTTAAAAAACCGGCCAAGTGCGAGTAGGACTCGCGCACCGAGGGTTCCGTACAAATTTATATGTATCTATTAACATCCAGTCTTAGCAGACCCCTGCTCCTAAGCAAAATGTACGCAGTGTGGGATCATTGTAGATAAAAAATGGAAACCCTCAGAAGTACACAACTTTTTTCAACAAAATTTTTCATCGTTTAATAGTTGCACGACAGTGCACAAAATGATAGAATTAAAATATGCAGATTTAATTTTGTCTGTTATAGTAATAGGAACATCAATCTTACAATTAATGACAGAGTTATATAGATATTTTTGACACTTTGTTAACTTGTTAATATATATATTTGCACTTGACCGTACCTTCTTAAATACTACCGAATATTCATAATTAATTATGAATAAACGTCAAAAGATTCAAAATTGTGAAAAAATATAAATTGGTATTTTTTTTACTCTTCGAAATATAGGTATGTCGACTTTTTACTCATATGAACATCTCCTTATTATTTTTTTTGTGTAACAGCCTTCATTTTTGTGTAACAAATGTGTGAATACTCCTTTGTGTTACGTACAATTTTTTTGCAATTCACCCACCAGTGAATGAACGCAAAATTCTAGCGAATGAACAAATGAAACCAGTGAATGAACAACTTTGAAAATGATGTTTTGTTATACTATAAGAATACAAAAGCGAAGTTATATTAACACAACTACGTTCAATATACTTATTTGGTCAATTCCATGTTCTAAAACAATTAAAATACAAAAATAAGATTATTGTTCATTCACTAGATCTTTGAAACTAGTAAATGAACTAGCTATAAGTGACATAGTTCATTCACTGGAAAACTTGAACCAGTTAATGAAACTATATTTTACGTTTGTTCCAATACTAGCCTTTCGGTAGATAATATATTTGGATCAATATCACTGAAAACGAAATCTTAATACGACTACTAGAAGAAAAGAGATATTGCACAAATACAAAATCCTGCAGTCCCAGTGAATGAACACGCCCGTTCATTCACTGGATTTAGGCGATTTTGGGTTCCAGTAAAAAAAAAACTGGATTAAAAGGTATTGTTTATAAATAAATTACATTAAACTATATATGAATAGCACTAACAGGTCTTTAAAGCTTTAAAAAACATACCCAATGAATGATAGATGGCGGGGACAACTGCAGTAACACATCAGAAGTATAGTAGCTTTCCTTCTTCCTTAATCCATAATCTGCTCCATAGAAAAAATGTACAACATTCGTACGTCCACTTTACATCGTCGCCATTTCAAAACTGTTGCTTAGTAGTCAAAGCAAATTTACCAGAACCTAACAAGTAAAGGTGCTAGTCGAAAAAAAATACGAGGCGTGATAGAAACGTACCAAATTCTTATTATTTCAAAAAATGTTCGTTTTGTTCATTCACTGGTATGTACGCTTACCCTATATGATAAAAAAATAAAATAACAAAGTATTTTTTTATAAAATCATTTATTTCGAATATTTAGCGTATCATTTTTTTTATTTTGTTCTTTATAAAATTAAAATAACAAACCTAACCTAACCTTTGTTTGACATCTAAAACCCATTTATAAGCTGAAAATGATACTTAAACTGACGTTAGCGGAGCGACTTTATATACAGAAATTTCATCGGATGTATTTATATAACTTTACTGTTTTTTAGCATAATTATTGTTATTTATATCTTCACCAACACTGCTTAATTAATGTTGTTTATTTTATAAACATACATAATACCAACACGCAAATAGCGTTTATTTTTCGAACTGTTTATACTTAGTGTTTAATTGGTATCGCGGGCTAAACAAACAGCGTATCCGTAACACCATTTCTACTTGACATGCCGCGATGTGGCGTCCCAAACCCCGATCACGGACAATAACCCATTGCCATTACAAGTCCAAGGCGAGTTTGGAATTATTTTGCTGAATATCGTCGTTCAAGTATACTTGTCGCAGCTAGAATATTTGGAGTTGAGACGTGAGAGAAGGCAAGTTGAAAATTCATTACGTTACGTGAGTGTAAATAAATGAATAAGAAGACGTTTGATTTGAACGTTAAGTTTTTGTTGTGATATGGATAACTTGAAGTAAATTAAATCTTTTGCTAAAGAAACGTGTTTTAACTTTTATTTTCATAATAATTGCCGCCATAATATTTAGTACTCGTGAGGAAAGTAGATCCTGATTTTGCTTAATTAAATTTTGAAATGTTCTGTCAATTTTGCATACACTTAGGAACTTTGTATGAAAAAAAAATGAAATTAAGACAATGTTTTTAAAAAGTTGCCGAACAAAAGTTACTCAGTTATGCGAGTAGAATCGAACCTTTCATTTAAAGCCCCGAAAAAAGGCACCCTGTATAGATATTTATGGCCTCGACTGTAGGACTATAGGAATGATTCTAGCTGAAAAGTTTTTTTTAAATATTTACCTACTTTAAACCTAAGTTCTGTAGTCTTAGTATAACTATAAAATATGCCTGTGCCTTCTTATCTACAACAGAACATATAATGTAATAAATGTAAATTGACGGATCGGAAGAAATTTATTTTAGTGTTTTTGGATTCGGTTCAATTTTTATTTTATATCTTTATTATTTCTCTCTTTTTAGTGCAACTAATTTAAATTGCAATAGCTCAATGTCAACTGCTAGGCATCTTTTACAAAATATTGCTTTTCCCGATTCAGTGACCTTAATTGTTGAGGAGTCCTCTTGGTGTTTCATCATCAGTTCTACTTCACCAAATGATAATTTCCAAGAGCAAATGCACGAGTTACTTCAAAATACTTATGCCTACCCAAATCACTATATAACTGTGTCCATACAATATTTGAAGAGTTCCCTGGATTTTCCCAGGTTCCACTCTTCAGATCCTGACTTCTGTTACAATGGGACCTCATTGAGAGCATTCCCGGTCCAAACCAAAAAAACAAATCGGTTTATAATTTACTTCGCTCTGAAGTAACAAATATAAAAAGACATAACCGAATTGATAACAACTTCTTTTTTTAAGTAAGGTAAAAATACGAAACGTTTTCGGACATCAGCAATTCGGATTAAATTTCTTAGTGATTGCAATGGGTTACCTACTCTAAGGGTTATAATATAAACCTACCAATCAATCAGATATATTTGAAGGGTCCACGGAAAGAACATGTCTAGTCACTTTAGTGACATTTTGAGTTATCGCGTTTTTAAAGCTCTGAACGATGCAATTAATCAACAAATATATTTATGCACTTGTCTATAAATCAATTGTATGTCAATATTACTTATCTTTAGATAAATAAATAGAATATTAGTTAAAAGTGACGGATTGTTATTATTAATACCAAAAAACCGAGCCAGACCCCTGTTGAACACGGAAGAAACATGCGTTGTCACTTATCTACAGGAAATAAACATGCAAAGTCCAAAGCAAAAAACTATATTTTATTGGAATCTGGTAACTTTGAATATTAATTAGGTATATTTTGATTGCATATTCCGTGGTACTAAATACCATGGAGTCGCTATTGTCTTTATTAATAATATTTATTTAAATGTAAGTCAATCTAGGTATGTCATCTATAGGAAAGTAGTAGCTTAGTAACGTGAAAGTAAGTAAGTAAGGAAGTAACGAATAAAGTTACTTAAAATTAGCTAATAACTCCATTACCTACTTTATATTACCTGTATGAAATAATGCAAAGACTCCGATCCGATCGAAGTCACATAAGTTGAGCACGGAATTAATACCTACCTTTTAATTCGTTCTCATTTTGTAATGTGATATAAGAAAAGTTTATCTAATGTATTGTTTTGTTTTGTGACATAACATGTTTTTTCCATGTACCTAATACACAACGCACGTTATCTCCGTGTATAGGTTTTTTAAAAGTAAAAAAAAAGTCATGTTAATATAATAATACAGTTGCAACAGTAGATGTAAGTTATAGTTTATTAAGTACTTGCTTTACATTTTGGCATTAAAATCTCATTTTCATCAAAAAAAGTGACTAGACATGTTCTTTCCGTGGACCCTTCATTTATTCTAGTTAGCATAAATACCGGCAAAGTGCGAGTTGGAGTCGCGCACCGAGGGTTCCGTATAAATTTTTAGGAAGGTAAGTATGTATGTCAAAAATATTTATACGCCGTAAACATCCCTAACTATAATAAGTAATCCAGTGTTAGCAGAACGTTGTTACGCAAACAAATAAATAGTTCGGACATTCTTTGAAGGGGATTTTGTTCGGCAATGTGTATCTTCAGTTATAATTTATCAAAGTTGACTGTACTACGTTTTTTTTTAATGTATACGTCATGTTCGGATAGAACAAACGATTGTGCCAATGATGAAGTGCGGAAACGGGTGGAAATTGATCAAAATACCACGGAGTTTTGGATTTAGGTAGGGAAAGATAGGATCAGGTCAGGACAGTTAGGTATATTGTATGTGACGTGACGACCTGTACTACCTGCACTGTCCAGTTTTATTATTCTATGAAAATTTACTGGTTGGATGACATTTCAACTTCCAAGTAACATTCTCGTAAGGTAAATACCCCAGTGCCCGACGGTGCCCCAATAGCCGACACTTTCAATCTTAACTTAATTCGTAGCAATAAAGACGCCAAGCAGGGTGTCGATTATTGGAATTAAAATGTCGAACACTGGGGTATTTACATTACGTATTCATATTATTAATATCTTTTTGACATAATTTTTAGAGTTCTCTTATCGCCTTTGGGGTATTTTATTCCGTTTTCTGCCAGCTCGTCTAGGGTTACTTCCAATACCGTCTTGTAACCGCTTTGAGCAGCTAGTCTCTGCGAGGCAATTCCAGTGAACATGGTCGCCGTTGCGGTTAAGCCATATTTATGACACATGGGTTCTCTGTAAGGATAAATAAGTATTTTAATTTTAAATAATAATAATAATTATTAATATAATGTAATAAGTGCCGGAAAGCGCGAAAAAAGATCATCAGCACGGTGTTGCGGCAAGCAAAAACAATTTTAGCTTTTTAGTTTCTGGGCGTTTTTCACGCCACGCTGCTGGTGATCGGTATGCCCAAAGTGAACGTCCACACTTATGATACGCGATCTCGATACGACCCAGCTTTAGATTGAATTAGTAAAAAATAAAATATCTAAAAAAAATAAAAATAAAACCGCCTTCAAAAAAAAATTAAATAAAAATTCAACCGACTACAAACAGAAAACATGAAAATATTTTTATACTAATATGTTTGTTTCGTTTCGATGAACACATCGAAGACTAAAATAATGTGCAACAACTCCAATATAGATCACATTACAGTGCATGGGTATGCGATAGAAAGAGTTGAGGAATAAAGTATGTCTACTTGGGACAAACCTTGAACCTTGCCAAATTCGGACAAAATAGCGAGATTGAGCGCCGCATCCGCCTAGGCTAGGGTGCTTTTGGCAAACTGTCCGAAGTGTTCAAGAGCACAAGCATTCCCATTAACCTCAAGCGTCGGACCTTTGAACAATGCGTCCTACCAGTCATGGTCTACGGAGCCGAGTCATGGACGCTGACAAAGCAGGTGATACACAAGCTCCAAGTCACCCAAAGAGCCATGGAACGGGCTATGTTAGGTATCTCTCTACGTGATCGAATCAGGAACACAGAGATCCGGAAGAGAACGAAATTGGTCGACATAGCTCATGTGATCGCTAGCAGAAAATGGAAGTGGGCGGGCCATAGGTATATGCCGTAGACAGGACAACAGGTGGGGTGGTCGGTTGCTTGAGTGGAGGCCTAGAGTAGGGCACATAAATGTAGGCAGGCAACCGATGCGCAAAACCGGGAAAAATGGCGTGCATTAGAAGAGACCTACACTCAGCATTGGGTGGTGAAAGGTTGAAGAAGAAGAAGAAGAAGAATATGTTTGGAGTCGGTGCCTCAGCACGAACCAGCAGGAGTAGTACTTAAAAACCCAATAGATAGTATGTAGGTAAGGTAGATGACTAGGTCCACTCCTGCTGGCTCGTGCTGAGTTACCGACTTCAAACAGATTAGTAGAAAGATATTTTCATGCTTTCTGTTTGTAGTCGGTTCAATTTTTAATTTAAAATATAGTTTTTGGGTGTTTTCTTAAGGCGATTTTATTGATTTTTTTTTGCTTTTTAGTTGTATTTGTATTAGATGCGTAGGATAAAATCATGTTTGACTTCGAAATAAGTTGTTAAAAAATATATTTTTAATACAAGCATTTTTTGCTGATTGTACTTTTAGCCCTGGTTACCAAAGTACTCATCAAGACTAATCAAACGTGACAAAACTTGATGGGGTTATTTCGTTTTATTACGGAGTTCTTATGGTTACTTAGCAGCTCCATCGTCAAACTCCGGTTACCATCAAGGATCAAAGTACTCGTCAATACGAATCAAACGAGCCCAAACTCTATGCGGTCGTATCGTTTTATTACAGAGTTTCTATGGCCACCTTCCAGCTCCATCATCAGATCAGCTTCATGTCATAATATTGCATTGTCATCCGATTTATACATGTATACAAAGTTCTAGCAATCCGTTTTAGCTAGATCGGAAACCGCAAAGTGGGTCAAATTGAACTAGCAAGATTTGACCCCTTGAGGAGTTCCGTTGGTCATCTGTGGTCTTCTCCATCAGATCCAGTTTACCAAACGATATTTTCTGAATGAAAATGCTTGATTTGATGCTAAAAATGCCATAATCATTACAGGTGTGCCTATAAAATTTGAGGGTTTCCCTCGATTTCCCTAAGATTCCATCATCAGATCTTGACTTGGTGCCAATGGGAACACCTCAGAAGTATACTCTTTCAAACTAAAAAAGTATTTTGTAAATCGTTCCACAATTCCCTTTGGTTAAATATTTTTTTGTATTTTTTTTATATTTTTATCATTGAGGAATAATGTTATACAACCATTTTCTGTAGTCGGACTTAAAAGTAAACAGCTAATAGCGGAGACATTCCAAAAAAACTGATGTATTTAATTTGATCTTCAAATGACGTCATTAAAGGTTCAAAGGCATTTTTCTTTTACCTTTGCTCTCACGCTTCACTTAAAAAACAATGTCAATGTCTGTCATACATAATGTCATTTTTTAACTGATGTCAATAGGATAGGAAACAAAACAAAAAGGCTATTTTCATTTTTGAATCTAAAAAATGGACTATAGAAAGTGTTTTATTTGTTCAAATGACTCCATGAATAGCCCCGGCCCATGAGTATTTTATATAAGTATGCACTCAATGTTGATGATTGAACAGGTAGATGTAGTTGGAATTTTATAAGCTGGGGATTTAGGACTGCAGAACTCATCTGGGTAAGATAACATTGTTCTCGTTTGTTGAAGCCTACCGCTAATAACAAATCAGAACAAGTAACAAATAATTAAAACAAATACTTATCTACCGTCTCCTCTAAGTTACATTACAAGGTTGAAATTGCAAAAGCTTAACTCATTAAGAAAGGCCTTTCGTCATTGTAAGCGGTACTCAGGTGGCTCATCGGCGTTGTAGTGCGTCCATAATAGAACAAACGAGAACAATGTTATCTTTACAAGATGAGGTCTGCAGTCCTAAACCCCCAGCTTATAAAATTCCAACTAAACTCACATAAACATCTTAGCCCCCCTTATTTCGGCAATATTGTGCATATCGCTGGTAGCAATGCACTCCAAAATAGACACATTTCGCAATTTGGGTAGATTGAGCGTGTCAGCCTTGACAAATTTTTCACCGGAGTTTCCACTAGCAAGCATTTTTTCAAAAATTATCGTGGAAAATAGACTTTCAGAACCAGAAGGTTATAAACTTATTGACGACATGACGACGTACGAATGACAGATGACGGTATTTTTTCTCTAAGCAGATGGGCAAAGGAAATCAAGAGTTTCGTGCCACTGATGACGTATATCCGGTCAACCATATCCGGTATTTAACAAATTAAATTAAAAAAAAAACACGCGACCAAATTTTAAAATATTCAAATAAGTTTCTCAAATTGGCCTAATCTGTAAGAAAAAAATATAAAAAAAATACATTTTTTTTCTAACCAAAGGCGGAGATATCGATGAACATACAGTCAGCATCAAAAGTCGCTATACGCTTCAGGTGCTCAAAGAGAGGTAAACGTTCAAATCGTCAAAAAGTTGTTGACTGTCATGGTAGTATTTACTTGTGAGCGCTCAACGTGTCACAAATACCTAAACAGTCGATATTCATTAATTTCTACACTCCAAGTCATTGATACCTTAGCTTCCAAAAAATCACTGGTATCTAAGCAGTCAACATATCAAATATATCTGAACAACATGGAAAAATAGACGTTTACAGCATATACCTAACTATGGTCGAATTTTGATAAAAAATAGCTATGCTAATTTCAGGTTTAAAGCGATATGACAATCATCGAAAACAGTACAGACTTGTCATCACATCACATCACATACATCTGTCTCAAGTTTTCTCTTCAATCAAATTTGACAGATACCTTTCGGTCAACTTACTCTAACTTATTTACTTTTCAGTAGAATCGTCGAAACGTCTGACACATAGCAAATCTAAATGAAGGCAAATTTCGAACCCTTTGCGAAGACACGTTGTAGTCTCAATGACATTGGTTTGCTTTTCAATGCAGAGATCCCGGGATCAAATCTCAGTCAACACATAATTGAAATTGAACGGCTTTTTTTTCGGGTTTCCTTTTTATTTTTTGGCTTTTTATTTCTTTTAAGTTTGGATCGCATTACTTTTTACGTTTTTTGTCAATTTTCTTTAACATAGCACTTGCTTTTTAAGAAATTTGTGAATTATCAACAAATTAATATATTTAGTAAACCTTTCGAAATATAATAGTTCTACAGACCAAGCCGAGAATACTAAGTTTTGGTGATTTCGGAAATTACTTGGAAAATTTGTACTCCAACTAGGTAGTGCATTCGGCAGTTATTCTTACAATTGATTTAGTACTTAATGAAGTACACGAGGACTTACGAGGCTAGAACCACAACTCGTGCTCAAAACAAACTGCATTAAATTAAGTACTGAGTTCCTTAGATTCCCTGTGCGGAATGCCATTTGATGTTATATTGCAAGCATATAAGATTCAAATTTGTACAAATTATATTTTGTCAAAATTGATGCTTAGTTACCATTGAAATAATAACTGCTTAGCAACAAGTTATTGGGTAGAGGGTTAGTTGTTTGGAGAGCGTATAGATGTTATTGACAACTGTGAGTGCTTAGTTACCTCTGATTTTCTAGTTATTATTATCTTTTCCTAATCCTGTACTTTTATCTGTTTTTTACATGGTCGCGAACAAATATACACCGTGAAATTTTAGTGGTTGTTTTCCCGAAACGAGGTGATTTAGTTTCGATTGTACAGTCGATTTATAATTACTATTTTGACTAGAGTCAAAAATCCAATTGTGAAAAACGAAAGTCGAAAATGACCGCAAACCAATAGTAACGCTTCGTTGGTACCTAACCTATCGTACGATCGTACGCTACTTGTACCAACGAAGCGTTACTATTGGTTTGCGGTCATTTTCGACTTTCGTTTTTCACAATTGGATTTTTGGCTCTAGTCAAAATAGTAATTATAAATCGACTGTACAATCGATACTAAATCACCTCGTTTCGGGAAAACAACCACTAAAATTTCACGGTGTATAAGAACATAGATAAAATGACTGCAGAAAGTCTATACTTAATCTATGCGCCATAACAGCACTTGTGTCGTAATGTCGTTATTACGATACACCTAGCTGCCACATAATATTACCCTACACTCAACACTAAAGCCCAGTTTAGACCTGCTGAGTTGAGTAGAGTAGGGTACAGTCTGGTACAGTAGGGTAAAATAGGGTACAGTCGGGTACAGTCGGGTACAGTAGGGTAAAATAGGGTACAGTCGGGTACAGTCGGGTACAGTAGGGTAAAATAGGGTACAGTCGGGTACAATAGGGTAAAATAGGGTACAGTCGGGTACAGTCAGGTACAGTAGGGTAAAATAGGGTACAGTAGGGTACAGTCGGGTACAGTAGGGTAAAATAGGGTACAGTAGAGTACAGTCGGGTACAGTCGGGTGAAATAGGGTACAGAAGGGTACAGTCGGGTACAGTAGGGTAAAATAGGGTACAGTAGAGTACAGTCGGGTACAGTAGGATAAAATAGGGTACAGTAGGGTACAGTCGGGTACAGTAGGGTAAAATAGGGTACAGTTGGGTACAGTCGGGTACAGTAGGGCAAAATAGGGTACAGTCGGGTACAGTTGGGTACAGTCGGGTACAGTAGGGTAAAATAGGGTACAGTTGGGTACAGTAGGGTAAAATAGGGTACAGTCGGGTACTTTACCATACTGTACCCGACTGTACCTAACTGTACCTTTTTTTACCCTACTTTACCCGACAGTACCCTACTGTACCCTATTTTACCCTACTGTACTCGACTGTACCCTACTGTACCCGACTGTACACTATTTTACCCTACTGTACCCGACTGTACCCAACTGTACCCTATTTTACCCTACTGTACCCGACTGTACCCTACTGTACCCTATTTTACCCTACTGTACCCGACTGTACTCTACTGTACCCTATTTTACCCTACTGTACCCGACTGTACCCTTCTGTACCCTATTTCACCCGACTGTACCCGACTGTACTCTACTGTACCCTATTTTACCCTACTGTACCCGACTGTACCCTACTGTACCCTATTTTACCCTACTTTACCCGACAGTACCCTACTGTACCCTACTTTACCCTACTGTACTCGACTGTACCCTACTGTACCCGACTGTACCCTATTTTACCCTACTGTACCCGACTGTACCCTACTGTACCCTATTTTACCCTACTGTACCCGACTGTACCCTACTGTACCCTATTTTACCCTACTGTACCCGACTACCCTATTTTACTCTACTGTACCCGACTGTACCCTACTGTACCCTATTCTACCCTACTGTACCCGACTGTACCCTACTGTACCCTATTTTACTCTACTGTACCCGACTGTACCCTACTGTACCCTATTCTACCCTACTGTACCTGACTGTACTCTACTGTACCCTATTTTACCCTACTGTACCCGACTGTACCCTACTGTACCCTATTTTACCCTACTGTACCCGACTACCCTATTTTACTCTACTGTACCCGACTGTACCCTACTGTACCCTATTTTACCCTACTGTACCCGACTGTACCCTAATGTACCCTATTTTACTCTACTGTACCCGACTGTAACCTACTGTACCCTATTTTACCCTACTGTTCCCGACTGTACCCTACTGTACCCTATTTTACCCTACTGTACCCGACTGTACCCTACTGTACCCGACTGTACCCTACTGTACCCGACTGTACCCTACTGTACCCGACTGTACCCTACTGTACCCTACTGTACCCTATTTTACTCTACTGTACCCGACCGTACCCTACTGTACCCTATTTTACCCTGCTGCACCCGACTGTACCCTATTTTACCCTACTGTACCCGACTGTACCCTACTGTACCCTACTGTACCCGACTGTACCCTACTGTACCCGACTGTACCCTACTGTACCCTATTTTACCCTACTGTACCCTACTGTACCCGACTGTACCAGTAGAGTCGAGTCGTATGAAAAATATTGTATGCAACGGTGTATAATTTGGTCTTAACGGCTCGTGCCGTCTTCCATTGCGATACTCGCATTCGCTCGTATCGCAACTCACGTCACTCGCCTTTTAAGACCTCACTTATACAACCGTTGCATAAAATACTATTATGACTTTCAAGTGGTGTAAGTATTAATGAAAATGGGCTGTCAAGAGAATTGTGACGTACTGAGCGTCCACGTGTAAATGATAACTTAGTTGTCAATGAATTTGTGACGATTGGAATGTACAGGTTTATATGAACACCTGGGGCGCGTAGATATATCTGATGCTGACTGTACATAGAAAAAAAAAGTAAAAAAAAAAACATACAGTCGAACATAGAACCTTCTCCTTTTTTGAAGTCGATTAAAAACAGAAAACACACAAAATATTTATCTGTAATAAAGTCTAGTTAGAAGGGTAATAAATTGACGTTATCTCAGTTACAGAGGTCGGTGTTTAGTTGGACTGATTTCGCTTAACGATTTGGATTTTGAACCAAGGCAAAACTTTAGGTCCTTAGTCGCACCAATCAAAATCCAAATAAATAAGTAAATTAAACATTTTGGAATTATTTCGTTGACATACGAGGGGCGTTCAATATAAAGTGAGTATGAGATGCAAACTCTTTTAATATTACGAAATTAAATACTGGCCGGTAAAGCTAATCTATCTAGCTGGTTGCTATGAAAAAAAAAACTAACTGTCTTTTGTTTAAAAAAATATACGGTAATTTCTTTGCAATGCTATTGAGTACGTTAGCGAAAATGGAGAAAATTGAACTGCGCGCCGTTATCAAATACTTGTGTTTCAAAAATTTTTCTACGGACTAAGTCAATTTGGATTTGCGGGACACTTTAGGGTCTAATGCTCCTCCGTATTCGACAGTCGCACGTTGGTGCGCCGAATTTAGACGTGAAAGAACATCGACAATGGACGACCCCCGCTCCGGACGCCCTACTACAGCAGTAACTGAAGAAATTGTGAAAAAAGTCGAAAACTCAGTTTTGGCGGATCGCCGTGTCACGGTTCGTTTTATTGCTGAAAATGTAAAGATTTCAACGGGGAGCGTGCATAATATTTTACATGAACGCTTGGGTATGAAAAAGGTATCTGCGCGTTGGGTACCAAGAATGCTTACTGACACGCAAAAACAAACTAGACTAGAGATTTGTCAAGAAGCTTTGAACCTGATGCAGCAAGACCGGGAACTTTTTTTGGCGCGATTTATAACAATGGACGAAACATGGCTCCATCATTACGACCCAGAAACGAAACTGCAGTCTATGACATGGAAAAGGCCATCATCTCCAACTCCGAAGAAATTCAAGGAGAGCCCATCTGCCGGTAAGGCATGGGCTCTGTTTTTTGGGATGGTTAAGGGGTATTAATGATTGAGTATCTCGAGCATGGAGCCACTATTACGGGCACATTATACGCCAAACAAATAGAAACATTGCGCAATGAGATCCGCGAAAAACGGCGAGGTAAACTCTCGAAAGTTGTGCTGTTCCACCAGGACAATGCCCCGGCACACAAGTCCGCCGTGGCAATGGCTGCAATTCGTGATGCTGGGTTCGATATCCTTAAGCATCCTCCGTATTCACCAGATCTCGCTCCCAGTGATTTCTACCTATTTCCGAGATTGAAACAATACCTGAGAGGCCAGAAATTTGACGACGACGACGCGGTAGTCGCTGCAGTACAAGATTTTTTAAGTACTCAAGATGAGACCTTTTTAAAAATGGAATTTTAAGTTTAGAAAAAAGATATACTAAGTGTATTATGCTAAAAGGTGACTATGTCGAAAAATAAAATGACATTTAGTAAAAGTTGTTTATAACATACTCATTCTCACTTTTTATTGAACGCCCCTAGTACGTGTAGTTTTTTGTTTTATTTTTGAGAAAAGCACTATATAAGCTTCGGCCAATAAGTGCCATACTCTTCAGTACCTATGCATTATTAATATTATATTCTAACTTACTCAACGAAATTATATTGCAGTTTTTTTTTTTAAGTTATACCTACTAAAAAATTTTTGCAGTCCGTTTTTTGTTTGTAAATTATGTAATTCATTTTAAACTTTTTAGTTTTAATTGTTGGACCTAGCTCGTCCCACAGCCCGCCACGCCACCTGATTTCAAACTTGTATGCTATAGCATTAAATATTATACCTACTTACAAAGATTATTTTCACTTCTCATGCTCGTAAAGTTGTTCTTTATGTCGAGAGAATGCTGCTTAAAATGGTTTTTTATGCTCTAGTCTAGTGCATAAAGTAAAATATTCAAGATCAAGGCAATCAGGCGCAAACAGCCACAAACAGTAAAAGTTTTAAGTGTCGTTTTTTATAAAACTGATATTATGTATCACAAAATTAATAAAACTAGGCAAATTTAATACATTGTTATAGATATTGCAATGCATGAAAAATAACAACTTGTAAATTTTATTTTCTATGTTGCTGTTTAATTTCCTTTCAATCGAAGTGAAAAGCAGAGACCAATCGAAATCGCGTGCCAGTTTTGTCTATGAGAGTGAGTGTTACGTTTCAATTGCCGTTAGTTTTTTTGCGTAAATGGAATCAAAATCGAAGCGGTAACTGTAGGCGATTACGCTTCCAGAGAATTATTATTCGTAGGTACCTAGTACCAAATTAGTAATCGCATAGCGTTTGTTAGATCTTCGTTTGCTATCACTAAACAAACATGTAGGTAGATTGTTGTTTACATGATTTGAAAGTACTAAGACCCAAAGACCCAGTTTACAAGAAATCGGTTTGGTCACCATAAAAGGGTGAAGCCAGACGAGCGTAATTTTGTGAGTCGTGAGCGGCAGAATTTCGGTTGCGTTGCGCCATACATTGTGTCACGTGATGACCTGCATATTGTATGGCGCGACCGAAATTCTGCCGCTCACGACACACAAAATTACGCTCGTCTGCTGGCTTCACCCTTTAAGCTCTAATACACATCCGGTAACATCACTATTAGAGCTAAAGCTCTTTATTTGTGGTCTAGACGGCGAATTAAGGCGCCAATTATAACAGAAAAATAGAAAAGTTCAATTATCTAGAAAACCATGGAACTTTCACTATACCTAACGGCTCGGCCACGACTTCGCGCGTTTAGCCGTAAGAGCATTTTTAGGGACCTGTATGCTTAGTATAAGTTTTTACTTCACCAAATACTTCTCGATCGCGTTTACGTAAAAAATTCAATTACTAGGGAAACATGGACAGCGTCTCCGCGCGCGCGCTTCCATGTTTCCATAGAATTGAAATTTTTACGTAAACGCGATCGAGAAGTATTTTGGTGAAGTAAAACTTATACTAAGCGTACAGCCTTACCGTCCAGTCACGACAATGAGCGAATGCGAATTGCGGCAGCCGCGGCGGTGAGTGGCGCGGCGGGCGGCGGGAACAAAGACGCGGGCGAGTAGTTACAAAAGGCGGCGCGAACGGGCTTACCGGCGGCACGGATCGGCCGGTAAATTGAGGAACAAAATTTTTTAGACGAATGTGCCGCGACAAGCGGCACAAGAATGTTTAGAACTAAAATTTTAAATAGCCCCTAAGCTCGATGCCGCTAACGCTCCTACGAAGTACGTGGCGTGGTCGCCGCACCGCTGGCCGCTAAGACCGATCGGCGCCCTGGCGGTGGATCGGCGTGGTATAACCGCATGTGTAAACAAGCGACTTAATTAATTAATGTTACATTTCGATCAAATGACAGACAGTTGCAGAATTTTACGGTGAGGATTTCACTTACGAACAAGGTTTAAATTTGTATAAGAGCCTGAGATGTACCAAGCGCGATGCTGATTTTATAGGGATTGGTACCTATACACCCATAAGATCCATCTTTATCTTAACCGGGAATTCGACCACGTTTCTCTACTCACCTCGCGGCTAGTAACTTGGCACCAAGTTTTAAGCCTCTATTCTCCCGGGTGACGAACAGACCCACACCATACAAGTATTTGTCCACGTACAGTTTTTCAAAGACATCGAATTTCGTGTCTAAATATTCCAGAGTCTTCATAAGTTCTACGAAACCGCCAGATTCCTGCTAAAGTGACACAAATGGAAATTAATAAATAGAACTTACAATTAGTTCAAGTTGTGATGGAGTGTCGTCGTATTTTATGACAGACTAGCTTTTGCTCGCAACTTCGTTTGCGTAAATATCTGTTTTCTTAAAATGTGCAATTCTCAAAACGTCTGCGTTTTCACAATAGCACATCGATTTTTTTCAGCTTTCTCAAGATGTCTGCTATTTAAAATGTGTACAATCTCAGGAAGTCGTCTATTCATAATGATTACATTCCTATAATATTAGCATTAGGTACCATAAGTTTTGCTTTTCTGTTATGTTCACTTTTTTATATAAGGTCACCTGAGGTAAAACCCACTATGGGGTTATTGCGTTTATTTGGGTTATCTTGAGTGAGTTACAACAGCACCTGCCATCTAGTGATAGACACTTTAACTACTTGGAGGACAACACGTAACATAGAGGGCGTCTTGGTGAATCGTATTCAAGACATTGGTAATTTGGAAATTTAGAATCATAACAACAGAGCTACGCAGTACGTGGGGTAAGTAAGTAAATAAAATGCATCTAAATCATATCTTTTTTTTAAGGTTTTTGGTGTTAATTTGTATTAAAGATGAATGTATGGACAACTCAAATTTAATAAGATTAATTAAAACAAATGAGTTAGAGCATTATTTTGTTCAGCTGAGTAAGATTTTGTATCACCATTTTTGTGTCACCCTGTATAATATGTGTTTCACTTTCATCATTATAACTTTAAATATATACTCATTTCTTATATTAAATAGAACACAAGAATACTTGTTCATATCGGACTGTTAGGTTTTATACAGCTACCTAAGGTATCACCAGTAAGGCGCTCTGTGCGGCGCCCTTGCACTAAAGTGCGTCCCACCCAAAGATCCCACATAGATCCCATTCTAAAACTTTACACACATTATTTATGAACTACTAGCTACATTTTGTAATAAAAATAAAAAATATTAAAAATACCCAAGTTAAGCAAAATCCGACTTGAAATGTTTACTTCCGGTTTGCTATGTAAAAAAAAAGAAATTTCAAATTTGTAGTAAATGACAAGAAATCAGTACCTTTATTTATTCTCAAACGTCCAACTCCAATATTTACTTTATTTTTTATAAAATTTAATATAAGCAAAAAAGCTATCGAAAAATCCGTTCTCAAATTTCGCCAATTCTTTAAAGGCTAGTAAAGAACAAGCTAAGCTTCAAATATTATTTATTTTTATTAGCAATACGGCTGCTCACCGAATCTAAGATTATTGAAAAGCGAAAAAGTTTTTCGGGTGCGCCGGCGGGATTCGAACCCACGTCTCCCGGGTAAGCTAAGCTTCATAAAAAAAAATGATGTACCTAAGTACCCTTAATACATGAACAAGATCTAAGATCTGACATTTTTTTGCTGTCCGCTTCACGTGAAATGCCCCAGCCCAGCACATATCAAAATAAATAGTGCAGTGATGGATGACTAACACTTTATATTAAGTATTTAGTACAAAATAAAAATCTTACTAATAAAGTTTGTATAAACTGTCAGTCAATTGAAATTGCAATGTAAACAAACCTTGTATTTAAAATGTCTTTAAGGCTGTGCCGAGGAAATAACGATATAATTGCGTTTGTTAGATTCCTTACTAAATCGTTATTTCTAAATCTTAGTCTATGTGGGTCATAAGTTAGACATTTAAGGATTTACTCTATAAGTCGTACGCTTTAGAAACACGATTACTTATACTTTGCTCGAAAGAAATTAAATCCAAAGTTACCTCTAAAAAAGAATGGATTCCCTTAGTACAACGTAAATACTTAACGGAACGTAATGAGTTTTTTTATAATAACAAAACTACTTATTTTCTGTAACGTATACGACTTACATCTTCAAAATCTATTGTTTTAATAACACGAAGGAAATAACTACATTCGCGCGCGTTCCGCCCATCCTAACCTGAGCCGCCACGATTCCCTCCTGTCCGCGACTCCGCCGAGACACCTAGCACAATAATACCTAAAATCGAGTAGCGCCAAAAGTAATAAAAAGTAAGTCATTTCCATTTTCCCTCATCAAATACTGCTAAATTCGTGTGTTATTTAATCAATACTTACCACAACACTATCCTAAACCATTAAAACAATAAACAAGTGCTAGAATATGGATATTTCATTAAAATGGTTTATTTACATTGTTCGCAATTTCAATTGACAGCGATTTCAGATGGATGTATGAAAGTTGTTAACCTTTCACCATAAAACGGTTTGACGGATTCCGATGAAATTTGGCACACACATCCCGAAAAATTGGAAAGTTCCTGCGGGATCGGTTAGATCAACTTACCAGAACCATTATTTCCCAGTATGTAGCAAAATTTCTACGCATTTGCATTCCCAAATGCTATTCTTTCCCACTATGGTATTTTACTGAAACTTATTTTCACAATCGCGTTTTATCACAATTTTACTCGATACAGAATCATACCTATAAGTAATTAGGTACGTTTAGGTTTAGATTGTTTTTGCATCGGCCCGAATGTCGATTCAAGTTGGAAAAAAGTGCCACTGTAAAAATAATCAGCCTCGCTACAGGACTACAGGTCATATATTATTTATAATCAGCCTCGCTACAGGACTACAGGTCATATATTATTTATAATCAGCCTCGCTACAGGACTACAGGTCATATATTATTTATAATCAGCCTCGCTACAGGACTACAGGTCATATATTATTTACAATCAGCCTCGCTACAGGACTACAGGTCATATATTATTTATAATCAGCCTCGCTACAGGACTACAGGTCATATATTATTTATAATCAGCCTCGCTACAGGACTACAGGTCATATATTATTTATAATCAGCCTCGCTACAGGACTACAGGTCATATATTATTTACAATCAGCCTCGCTGCAGGACTACAGGTCATATATTATTTATAATCAGCCTCGCTACAGGACTACAGGTCATATATTATTTATAATCAGCCTCGCTACAGGACTACAGTCATATATTATTTATAATCAGCCTCGCTACAGGACTACAGGTCATATATTATTTATAATCAGCCTCGCTACAGGACTACAGGTCATATATTATTTTTCACACCTTTCATTCGGAAAAGTAGATTTGGCTCCCGACTCCGATCAAAATGCTACTTTTCTGTTCAAGCTACTTTTCTAATTTATTTATTTTCGCAATGTGCTAATGAACCTTAATAAAATAATCGATTGTAATTTCATCGTAATCGATTAAAAACGAACATATTTCATGTTGTAATTTTTAACAACATTATATGAAAAATTATGAATTTTTCGTAATAGTTTAAAAAAATGTCACAATAAATTATACGTTTTACTTAAATGAAAACTATCGGGGATTGTTATTTTGATTTAATGAATATTGATATCCGATACCATTGTAATATTAGATTCCATTCGATTATTTTTTAACATTGTTAAAAGTAGCACAGGAATACTTTATCTGTGGTGACCTTTCCCTATCTATCACAACAATCCATTTTCCTCATAGTCGGTGTGAAAAGTTGTATGTGTCACTCAGGAGCAAAATTATTTTCACCTCAGCACCTCAAACAGGCAGGTTTTGCTACTAAAAAACAGTGAGCAAAATCCGATTTTGCTCACTGCGTGAGACAAAGTAGCTTTTTAATTATTTTTTTTAAAAGTCAAAGACAATGATGGGTCTGCTTACTGAATTCGAAAGATTTGAACTTCAGTTTGATCTGTCACTTTCATTTCGATACGAAAAGAGCGAGAGATAAGATCAAATCGATTCGAATTTCGATTTCAAATTCTATCCTAGTAGACCTAAAAATAAACGAACGATTGAACGTTCGGATACTCATAATAAGTTCTTAACCTTAAAATTGTAATTCGTCTGTTTAGGTTTTAAATTAAATTATTGTAGGTACTTTTTTAATAATTGGATTATTTTTTTATATAATCAAATTAATAGTAAAAATGTTGTTGAAAACAAAGTTTAAACATGTATCTATATAATTATTAATAATTTTAACAATCTTGAACATCGTGGTAAATACAGCGGATGCAGCATCGGAACGCAGCGGGTGTAGTAGTATCGGAACGAATCTTTAAAAAAATAGCGGGATTCAAATTTTAATTCTTTTGTTCTGTTTCTCTAGCTACAGAGTTCGATATCTATGAATTTGGTACACGATCAGAGGCAATTTGGAAATTATTAGAATAGTAATAAGTACTTATTTAATACATTTTTGAATATGATATGAGTGAATTGAGTGAGTCCAGTGACGAAGTCAACAATTGAACAGCAGACGAATTAATGGAGTAATACATAATACAGAGTAAGTTTCTTACTTGAAAAGTCTCGCGAAAAATATTTAAAAGCTTATGATATTTTTAAACAATGCAAACACTTTTTCGGAGACTGTACCTATTGTTAGGTATATATATAATATGAAGTATTTACTCAATGTTGAAAACCACAACAAAGACAAAAAGACGACGTTCATATACCTTTAATAATTTATTATGTTCTCGCTGCTGAGGTGAAAAGTTGTATGTGTCACACGAGACCAAAGTTTTTTTGCATCTCGTGTATTTGAATCACTCGCGCACTCAGGATTCTAACTTAGAATCACTCGCTAAACGCTCGTGATTCAATTATAGAATCCTTTGCTAACTCGTGATTCAAAATCAGCACTCGCAGTAAAAAACAACTTTGCTCTCTTGTTGCACAAATAACTATTTCGTCTTGGGCGTTAAAAGTTTTTCCAAACGGCAGAGCAATGTGAGTTGGAAAAGAAAAAAGATCATATTTTAACGATTTCGAAAACCTCTGTAGCCAATAAATATCATGAAGTAAGTATGTGTAGTAGAATGAAGGTTAATGCAAGCCTTTTAATAGAGTTAACTGCTATTAATTAGTTTTGTGAATTAACCTGTTCATCTTTTGGTTTTTCGTCGTCAATACATTTGACGATACAGATATTAAAGCCAATCAAAATTTTGTCATCTCCAACTCCTTTGTAGCAGGCTAAGCTCACACGTTGAGATATGGATTTGCGCCAAAAGTTACCAATACTGCGCAAGGATTCAGGGTCCTTATCGATACCTGTAAATTAAAAATACAAAGTAAGTAGTACGATCTAGTTGAAATAACGTCGATGAAACTGCAACACCGCGTAACCAACAATGGCTAATGCCGCGTAACAAACAAAATATGTCAAATTGGGAATGTCTATTTTTTTGTAATGTAGGTATAGTAGATAAATCGAAAACCATTTTGAGATAAATGCTTTTGAAAATGAGTTAGGTCCTAAAGACCTTATTTGCATTTAGCCTTGGCATTCAAAACGTCTCAGTAGTACACTGACCAAGTAAGTATGCAAAATGACTTGTTTATCTAAAATGATTACAAAATTGTCTAAGTTTCAGGAAGACTTTCTTAGCAAAACGTCTAGATCTTGAAATGCACAAGTAGGCAGAATGTCCCAATTGTGTAAGATCTTGATTGTATTAATCAAAAGATCTTGTTTGTTTTAGTTGTAAAATGAGCAAGTGGATGAAACGTCATATTTGCTAAACGACTACGTTGTATGAAAAATGTAGGTGCTTAGATTTTATTTAACAATAAATCTAGGGTTATTAGGGGTTCGAATGAATTCTAGACGAGTTCGCAGTATGTGTCATTTTTATCGTCTAGTCAAAATTTGGTAGAGTTTATTTTACCAAGTATAAAATTAGTGGGTCTTGAACGAAATAAACTAAAAAATAAACTTAAGACATTGCGAAAAAACTATCCTTTCGGTAGCAATAAATATTTTTAAAAGTAGGTTTTATTTTTTTACTCGAGTTTAATTCCGATGTACTTACTTATGTTCGGGTTATTCCGAATGACATTAAAATTTGGGTTTTATTGACTTACAGCATACGGTACCTACCGGGCGGCGATGTTTAGATATCTTAGTGTTGCCGGATACTCGATTTTCAATTAATCTATTGTTTTCCCCCTAAATAATCTAGATATCGATTATCCAATCGATGTCTCGAATAAATCGATTATATCGATATAATCGATACTAAGATTCATACAATTATATCGATTATAATCGATTGACAGACATACAGACAGACAGACGGACAGTGGAGTCCTACGGCACCCTATTAATAGTATTTTATGCAACGGTTGTATAAATGAGGTTTTAAAAGGCGAGTGACGTGAACGAATGTGAGTATCGCAATGGAAGATGGCACGACCCGTTAAGACCAAATGATACACCGTTGCATACAATATTTTTTCTACGACTCGACTTTACTGTACTGTACTCTACTGTACTGTACTATACTGTACCTTATTTTAACCTACTGTACCCTACTGTATCGTACTATGTACCGTAATGTATCTTACCGTACCCTATTTTACCCTACTGTACCCTATTTTACCCTACTGTACCTTACTGTACCCTAATGTAGCCCATTTTACCCTACTGTACCCTACTGTATCCTATTTTACCCTACTGTACCCTACTGCACCCTACTGTACCCTACTGTACCCTACTCTACCCTACTCAACTCAGCAAGTCTAAACTGGGCTTTAGTGTTGAGTGTAACCTACATTTAATAATCTGTGGCAGCTAGGCTAGGTGTATCGTAATAACGACATCGACATTACGACACAAGTGATGTTATGGGGAATAGAGTAAATATAGACTTTCTGAAGTCATTATTATCTATGTTCTTATATATAATTTGTTCGCGACCATGTAAAAACCGATAAAAGTACAGGAGAAGGAAAAAAGATAAATATTTTTTCACACCTTTCATTCGGAAAAGTGACTTTTGCTCCCCAACGACAGGGATCAAAATGTTACTTTTCCGTTCAAGCTACTTTTTTAATTTATTCATTGGAATGTATCATTTACGCAATGTGCCAATGAACACAGAACTTAATAAAATAATCGATTTAAATTTCATCGTAATCGATTAAAAACATATTTCAAGTTTTAACTTTGATGATTTGAAAATTGATGACTATTTCGTAATACTTAGTGAAAAAATGTCACAATAAATTATACCTACGTTTTACTGAAATCAAAAATAATTTAATGAATATTCATATTCGATACCATTGTGATATTCGATTCGATTTGATTATTAATTTAAAAGTTGTTCATTATTTTTACAGCATTATATTTAAATTTTCATCATAGTCGGTGTGAAAAATTGTATGTGTCACTCAGGAGCAAAATTATTTTCGTCTTGGGCGTTAACACTTGAATCCTTCGTTACGCTCAGGATTTGAATCCTTCGTTACGCTCAGGATTCTAACTTAGAATCCCTCGCTGCGCTCAGGATTCTATTGTACAATCGCTTCACTCTGGATTCAATGCACTGCCCTCGCCGTAAATACATCATTTTGCTCCCTTGTGACACAATAACTATTGTGGTGTCACATAAAAAAACATAGGTAGGTAACTACTTAGGCCAGCAAAACGGTGAACTTCTGAACAATAACGAAATAGGTAAAATATAAGTCCGTGGATGGGAGGAGTGTCAATTGGTCCAAAATATGTTGCAAGTGTCCCTACCTAACCTACCCGTCCTAAGTCCCCTCCCTACCCCTCCCCTCCTTAAAATTAAAAGCACAAGTTTTTCTTTTTGATAATCAATAGAGAAGGGGACTTATGACCGGGTTTTTTAGTCCGTGCAAGTCGGACACTGTCTGGGCCCTCCATTTCCAGTTCGTCCGAAGGGATTTTTCCTGGACTCAAGTCACCCTTCCTACTCTAAAGTAAAAAACAGCAAGGACTTCGCGTCTTTGGCCCCTCTGGCAACTCATTAAAAAAAAAACCTACCCATCCTTCAAATTTGGCACACGAGCTGCCGAACATCCTGTAAATATAACATTTCTTCTGTATCCATAGATGATGTCGAAATAACTTTTTTTTCTTTTAATTAAGTTAAACTAACCTAATGTAGAACATAATGTCTCATCTGGACAGAATTGTTCTAAAAGAAGCTGGACAGCACGTTCGTCATCCGCTGGCGGTAGATCTTGTACAGTCCATGTTATGCCATCAACTTCCCATTTATCCCATATCACAGGGCATGTTGAATCCCACAGTCTTTTGAACCCCATGTCAAACCTGTCTGACTGAAACAAAGTGATATTAATGAGGTTTCCGTACAAATTTATACATGTATCTATGAACATCCAGTCTTAGCAGACCCCTGCTCCTAAGCAAAATGTGTGCAGTGTGGGATCATTGTAGATTGGTTAGTGATATAGACAGACAGACAAAAAAATTATGCTTTTCGCAATTTTTCCTTTATCTGTGCTATAAGACCTTGCTTCGTAACAAATTTCAAGATTCTGAGTTCACGGGAAGTAGGTACCCTGTAGGTTTTGATTCCCTTGGCTGTATCTTTTGATTGCGTTGTCTTAGAAGTTTGATTTTTTCACAGCTCCAAGGGACAGTAGATCTGAGTATTTGATATAAATTTCAGATTGATACCTACACGCGTTCCTGAGAAAAAGGGTCTTGACAGACGGACGGACGGACAACAAAGTGATCCTATAAGGGTTCCGTTTTTTCCTTTTGAGGTACGGAACACTAAAAAGAACAAAAAATTAAATGAACAACATGAAAATTATAAAAATAGTTTTTTTTTGGGGTAAAACATAGCCTCGCTCGTTCCGTAAATATCAAAATTGCAAAATACTAGATTGCACTTACCCTATTTCTAAAATACCAAATTCCCAGAATACCAGACTTCTCTGTCACCGTGTTTTTCTCTATATCGGATTGGTTTTGCAAGCAGGCCCAACGACAGTTTAAAATTTATTTATTATGAACAAAATATGGACCAGTGATAAAACACAGTTAAGTGTTGCAGTACTGAAAGCTATTCTGATTACAAAAATAAATATAAATAAATCATGTACAGTTACACACATATCTAAAAACAAGACCCGATATTTTAAAAAGTTGTTCAGCGGACAAATACAAAAATACGACTTAGAAGTCACGCCACTACTGGGGGCTTAGTCAGTAAGTCATGCCAACTTAACTATTTTATGTTTTGATTATTCTGTGTTATTCTATTTTCTATAAGAAAATACTTGTAAAATACTAAAAACTTTTTTTTATTATATATTTCCGCAGATGTGTCCCGGTCTGATAAAATAAATAAATGGTCACGTTATGTATATGCCGTAATGCTTGGCTGAATGCGTATGTGTTCCATTGACAGCAACACATCAATCATCATGTTGCCTTTATTTTTTTAAATTCTTTTCTACCCTTGGGAAGAAAATAATAGTTATCCTCCCGTATGTCAGGTATGATTTGCCTCACTTTCCGAGATGAGAGATGAAATAGTAGATTGTTCAACAAGGGAGGAAAATAACCAATATCACACGAGGTTACTTGGCACCCGAGCACAGCGAGGGAGCCAATATTCCGAGGGTGATATTGGTGTTTTTCCCGAGTTAAACACTCTGCTTTTCATTTCGACTACAAGGAAAGTAAGAAAATATAAGTATAAATAAATAAAAATGTCTAAACTGGTCAACATGATCGTTGTAAAATATTCAATGGAGTTTATTGTTAAGGAATAATTAATTTAACAAAATTTGAATGTTCAATATAATAATCAATGAAAACAGTAGATAAAGTAGGTATTTTAGTAAATTTATTTATAAAATATGTAAGTAACCAATTTGATCCAAGGAGTTAAGCTGTATAGAGATAGGCTGTGTGGACAATAACATTGTCGTTTACCGTGTTTTTTTCTTAACATTTTGTAACTTTTCTTGTTTAATTCACTAAATAAGAAATAAATAATTTAATTTAATAATATTTCACTGGCATTATAAAATTTGTAATGACTAATTAAATTAAGAAAAAAAAAGTCAATACTTAATTTATTCCATGTATATGCCGTAATGCTTGGCTGAATGCGTATCTGTTCCATTGACAGCCAATGCCTTTATTTTTTGTAATTCATTTCTGCCCTTGGGAAGAAAATAATAGTTATCCTCCCGTATGTCAGATATGATTTGCCTCACTTTCCGAGTATGAGAGATGAAAAACCTATTTACGTTGTTTGTTGTTATTACACATTTTGTTAATTTCATAGTGTAAACTAACTACTTAAAATTAAAAGTTATTTACCTTTTCATAAAGGTAGGTAAGTAACAAAAAAACTCGTGGGATTGTAAGTCATACATATCCATGTTAAGATACAGGTTTTTAGGTTTAGATTAAGTTAATTTAAGTTTATTTTATTATTTTTGTCTTTTAAAATATGTTTCTATGAATTTGTATATTTTGTGGAAATACACCGTGAAATTTTAGTGTGTCAACCAAAGAACAAATAAATAAATCAGGTGGAATTTTAGACAAGAAAAGCAATAAAAGCTTGTAATATATGTATGTAATATTACAAGTATATTATATAAATATTAGCTGTTGCCCGCGATCCCGTCCGCGGAGAATAGGGGAATAAAAATAGCCTACGACCTATTCTCAGACCTACCGAGTGTAGAGAAAAAAGTTTCATAAACATCGGCCAAGCCGTTTCGGAGGAGTTCGGTAACAAACACCGTGACACAAGATTTTTATATATTAGATTGAGTACGTTATCGTTTTTACTTCGTTACGTTTATTATAAGAAAACTTCTTACCTAAATATACTTGCTATCAAGCGCTGATGTCGCCACCGAGTAAGTAACTAACGCTGTCACGAGCGCCGAATGAATGAGGAGCAAATTGTTTTAGTTAGATGATGTGAGTCGACTATTTATAACTTGTTGCTAGCTTTGGAAACTGCAACTTTAAATAAATGGTACCATCTATGCCTTTTCATTGAGTAGGTACGTGAAGCATGTAATTTGCTAAATGACTTAGCACTAATGCTAGTCAGTCGCTCAAAATGTTATGTTATGCCCAGAACGTGACGGATGACGTGTGTGTAGCGTAGAACAATATGATTACGAAAAAAACATATTTCTCGCTTTTTAGTGTAACTAATCTAAGTTACAAAAGCTTTTTGCCACTTGCTCGCCATCTTTTAAAAAAATGGATTATTCGCGGTAGTTCCATTGGCCGTTTCTTCGAAGGAACTATTGCATTTTTTTTCGCACTAATTTCATCACCCGAGGTGAAAGAAGAACTACGTTTATTTTTTCGCCTTTGTTCCTTTGCTAGAATTGAAGGTGCTACTGCGACAAGGAAAAAAGGCGAAAAAATAAACGCAGTTCTCCCTTCATCTCTTGTGAAGGAACTACTAGGGGCGTTCAATAAAAAGTGAGAATGAGTATGTTATAAACATCTTTTACTAAATGTCATTTTATTTTTCGACATAGTCACCTTTTAGCATAATACACTTAGTATATCTTTTTTCTAAACTTAAAATTCCATTTTTAAAAAAGGTCTCATCTTGAGTACTTAAAAAATCTTGTACTGCAGCGGCTACCGCGTCGTCGTCTTCAAATTTCTGGCCTCTCAGGTATTGTTTCAATCTCGGAAATAGGTAGAAATCACTGGGAGCGAGATCTGGTGAATACGGAGGATGCTTAAGGATATCGAACCCAGCATCACGAATTGCAGCCATTGCAACGGCGGACTTGTGTGCCGGGGCATTGTCCTGGTGGAACAGCACAACTTTCGAGAGTTTACCTCGCCGTTTTTCACGGATCTCATTGCGCAATGTTGCTATTTGTTTGGCGTATAAAGTGCCCGTGATAGTGGCTCCATGCTCGAGATACTCAATCATTAATACCCCTTTACCATCCCAAAAAACAGAGCCCATGAACTTACCGGTAGATGGGCTCACCTTGAATTTCTTCGGAGTTGGAGATGATGGCCTTTTCCATGTCATAGACTGCAGTTTCGTTTCAGGGTCGTAATGATGGAGCCATGTTTCGTCCATTGTTATAAATCGCGCCAAAAAAAGTTCCCGGTCTTGCTGCATCAGGTTCAAAGCTTCTTGACAAATCTCTAGTCTAGTTTGTTTTTGCGTGTCAGTAAGCATTCTTGGTACCCAACGCCCAGATACCTTTTTCATACCCAAGCGTTCATGTAAAATATTATGCACGCTCCCCGTTGAAATCTTTACATTTTCAGCAATAAAACGAACTGTGACACGACGATCCGCCAAAACTGAGTTTTCGACTTTTTTCACAATTTCTTCAGTTACTGCTGTAGTAGGGCGTCCGGAGCGGGGGTCGTCCATTGTCGATGTTCTTCCACGTCTAAATTCGGCGCACCAACGTGCGACTGTCGAATACGGAGGAGCATTAGACCCTAAAGTGTCCCGTAAATCCAAATTGACTTGGTCCGTAGAAAAATTTTTCAAATACAAGTATTTGATAACGGCGCGCAGTTAAATTTTCTCCATTTTCGCTAACGTACTCAATAGCATTGCAAAGAAATTACCGTATATTTTTTTAAACAAAAGACAGTTAGTTTTTTTTTTCATAGCAATCAGCTAGATAGATTAGCTTTACCGGCCAGTATTTAATTTCGTAATATTAAAAGAGTTTGCATCTCATTCTCACTTTATATTGAACGCTCCTCGTAGTTCTAGTGCGAAAAAAACCGTAATAGTTCCTTCGAAAAAACAGCCAAAGGAACTACCGCGAATAATCCACAAAAAATCACTTTTCCCGATTCAGAGACGATAAATGTTGAGGAGTAGGTACTACTCCTGGGGCTTCACCAACGGTTCCATTTTACTATACATACCTACATATGTAGGTATTGCAATGAGCATAAATTGCTTATCAACTGAAGAAGGGCTACGGATTTGCCCAAAACATGTAAAGTTAAACTCGTTTTAAGACGTGAGTGATCCGTTTATTTTCACTGTGAGTGAGTCTCACGGTAGTTTCATATTATTCACTTCAAACTATACCTAATTAGTATAGCTAGTACATTGCAACACCATTGGCACTCATGCGAAGCCGGGGCGGGTCGCTGGATAAGAATCGAATAATAGACTTCTTACTATCTTCAAACTTCAAATTTTCAAATTCACGTAAGAAAGACTAATGAACTTTATTTTTAATAAAAAAAAAAACAGTATATCGTGAACTTGTTGATATAATACCACAATGACCTATACGAATATTTGTATTATTCTTGTTCATTTTCTTCTGCAGATACTTCATCCTCACCTTCAAATTCTTGGTCCCCTAAAGTAGCATCTTGGTATTGCTGGTATTCTGAAATAAGATCACTCAGATTGTTGTCTGCTTCTGTGAAATCTGACTCGTCCATACCTTCCCCTGTGTACCAATGGAGAAATGCTTTTCTTCTAAACATTGAAGTGAACTGCTCGGAAATTCTTTTGAACACCTCTTGAATGGCTGTCGTATTGCCTATGAAAACAGAAGACATTTTAAGGCCCCTTGGTGGTATGTCGCAAACAGCTGTTTTCACATTGTTTGGTATCCATTCCACAAAAAAGTCTTTATTCTTATTTCGAATATTCAGCATCTGTTCATCCACTTCCTTCATGGACATTCGGCCGCGGAAGACAGCGGCGACGGTAAGGTATCGGCCGTGGCGCGGGTCACACGCCGCCATCATGTTCTTGGCGTCGAACATTTGCTGCGTCAGCTCGGGCACGGAGAGCGCGCGGTACTGCTGGCTGCCGCGCGACGTCAGGGGCGCGAAGCCCGGCATGAAGAAGTGCAGCCGTGGGAACGGGACCATATTGACGGCCAGCTTGCGGAGATCTGCGTTCAGCTGGCCCGGGAAGCGCAAACACGTCGTTACGCCCGACATTGTCGCAGAAACCAGATGGTTCAAATCGCCATACGTTGGAGTTTTCAACTTTAATGTTCTAAAGCAAATATCGTACAATGCTTCATTATCTATACAATAGGTCTGATCTGTATTTTCAATTAACTGATTGAGTGAAAGAGTTGCATTATATGGTTCCACTACAGTATCAGATACTTTTGGACTAGGTATCACAGAAAAACTAACAACAATTCTATCTGGATATTCTTCGCGCAAATTAGACAAAATTAAGGTTCCCAATCCCGAACCCGTTCCACCACCTATCGACTGAACCAGTTGAAATCCTTGAAGGCAGTCGCATCCTTCTGCTTCTTTCCTAATCACGTCGAGAACTGACTCTAGGATATCGGCTCCTTCGGTAAAATGTCCTTTAGCCCAATTATTACCAGCTCCTGCTTGACCAAAAACAATACTGTCAGGACGAAATAGCTCTCCGTGCGGTTCAGACCGTAATGAGTCCATGGTACCAGGTTCAAGGTCAACTAATATAGCTCGAGGTACGTATCTGCCGCAGGAACCTTCATTGTAGTATACATTGAGGCGTTCTAGTTGGAGCTCCGAGTCGCCATCGTACTCGCCTCGAGGGTTAATACCGTGCTCATCACTTATCACCTCCCAAAACTGAAAATAAATTTTGTATTTAAAACATTTTTATGATACTGCCTATACTGCTCGCGTCATCTCTAATCAACTTTTTGCTAGTTAGTCTTTTCTTACGAATAGAAAAACTATGAAGTTCAAATTTATATTTTACTGTCTTTAGATGTAATAGATATGTACAGAACCATAGCGCACGAGTCCGACTTGCACTAGCTTCTTTGTATGTCTTTGGCCTGTGATTACCTACTGATATACTATTTTATGAAATAGCACTAACCTTAGATCCTATTTGGTTACCGCATCGCCCGACTTGTAAATGAACAATTTCTCTCATTGTTACCAACTGAGAATTTATATGTAATATAATAAAATAAATAAATTAACAAAAATTAAATAAATAATATTATGAAACAAACATAAATTTGTCTCTTCCTACATCAGGCTTAAAATAAACTACACTGACCGTGTTTGTTTCGCGGCCTACGAGATTTAATGGAAGAAATAATTTCATCATGGCCAAGAGTACCTAGCTGGAGTTCGGAGCCAAGCGCGGTGTGGCGCTGCGCTCTGTCGCTACGGCAGAATGGTACGGATTTTTATTCATATGGAGTGGAAAACGGTGAAGTGTTTCACCTAGTGGTAAGTGAGGACCACCATCCATGGATACCCACAACAATAGAAGATTAAAATGCGTGCCAGCCTAGAGGGCTAAGATAGAATAGATAGCAAATAGTACAGTACAATAGTCTGGGAGCCGCAAAATAAAATTGTTTTAACCTTTTCGCAGCCACGTCAAAAAAACAACAGCGTGCCACCCAGGCCAAGCAACCAATTGCGCGTAAACAACCCGTCAAACATAAGGAATCCAAAAGTCCATGTCGATAAATATATCATGGTCAAAAAAAGATTAATGATAAGTACTTATTAATCTAAATTGGTTTCGCGTTCTAGGCATGAGGAGGTAACAGACGGACAGACAGACAGAGACATGCTTTGTCATCTATAAAATTAGTGTAGATTTCTACCATAGTACAACACTAGTTACATTTTGATGTTTTAGATAGACTTGATATGCAGTCATTGGCGTATGGGACTTTAAATTTTGTGCAAACATTAGAGATGGCTAGATTAAATTTATTAAAACGATTAATAACTACGTTTTTACCCAGTTACTTAATTGTCCTTATTATTTTAGTAGGGGCAAGAGGTAAACTTATTTTTGTCTTTTCTTCTCTTATCCCGGTCCCACACATAAGTAGATATGCGTGCCACCACGGAATAGAAAAAACTAGTTTTTTTATGTTCTGTGCGTGCCACGTACAATTTGAATAGCAATGTTCATGTTCGTAAAGGACTGCATAGTATAATGGGCAAAAATAATAAAAAACCGGCTAAGTGCGAGTCGAACTCGCGCACGAAGGGTTCCGTACCATTTACCATTAATATCGAGCAAAATACGACAAAAAATCACGTTTGTTGTATGGGAGCCCGTTTAATTATGTAGTTTTTTATTTTAATTTAATTATTTTTTTAAAATGAATATACAAATAAATGTTTTGTGAACATTTCGAGCGTCTACCTGTCGCTATTAACCTTTTCAACGCCAACGACACATATAGGTGTCACTAAGTACAGTGTCAAAGTGATCTTGACACAATGACATAAGATTCAAAGCAGGTTTACGTTTTGTCGAGGCGTGGCGTTGAAAAGGTTATTAATATCAAGCAAATATATTATTATACATACAGTTAAGTAAAAACTGGGATCCGCTTTGACTATAGCCAGGTTTTTTTGTGGACTAGGGGGAAATCTCGAAATTTAATACCAGACTCCCTGGAACCCAGCCTCCCCCCGCGGTCCTCGCCTGTGCGTAGAGGGCTCTAAAGTCTAGACTATACCTACATCAGCAGCACAGCAACCAACTCCCGAGTAGACAAAGATATCGTGGTTAACTATGGGAGGGGCACAACACTAGTGGACTGCAAATCAAGCCATTGGCGTTGGTGGCTGTATTTTAAACCCGACTTTAATGTTTAGTTTATTACCGCCATTCTAAAGCGGGTATGGATACCGGATTTATATATTTTGTAAATCGAAGATGTAACTATGCAAATTACAAGACATAGAAAATATAAAGTACTTGAGTTAACTTGTAAAACCTCACCAAACTCTTGACTTGATATCAAGTCGTGGCCTGTGGGGCACGAAATGTTTTGACTTCATTATCAAGTCGTTGGCTTCGAAAAGGTTAATGTCACTTTATTTGCGTTTCGTCAATTGTTACTCTAGTACAAATTGTAAAGAGATTACAGTTCACGAGCCGCAATATAATGTGGTTGTGGTTTATAATTCTAAATTAAATGGAGTATAATTCATCGGCTAGCTAACTTTTCTCGTTGTAACATAGCAGCGCAAGTACTGTTTGGCGGCAGGATTAGTGAGCCTGCAGATGATGAAAGCGATACAAATGAACCCTGCGCAAGGTCCTACAAACCGCACTTCGACACATATATATATAATTTAGGTAAACACTGACTGAAAACAGGTCTGTTTCTGCACTCGAAATGAGTTCTATGCTTTACGTATAGGTAAAAGTCAAAGTATTTTTTTAATTCAGTTTATATAGGCTTCATCAGTTAAAGCTCTTATGAACGTCGAAGAATCTACCACCTGTTCGGAAAAACCTTGTCGAGAAGAATACGGCAAGAAACTCAACAAACTAAATAGCTATATTTTTTTTCACACAGATAACATTGTTGTTAAATTAAAATTACATAGTAACATCTAAAGTAATTAAGTAATACTAATAAATTTTTTAACACAGAACACAGAAGAATTATTTCCAAATCCAAATATCTCTTTTCATGATGTAGTCATTAATTTTATTGTACGCCATAGATATTAATGTTTTCTTCACAATGGATTTGAATTTTGTATCCGTTTGGTCGGTTATTGTTTCGGAATCTATACTACTATCTATATTTTTATATTATAGAATATTATTATTCTATAATATAAAAGTGAACGGCCAGAACGGGATAAAAAAAACGAGACAGAGCAGGATGGCGCTCTACAACTGAACACCATTTTGACACGTTTCTCCCAAACAACTCATTATTTCTCTGGAATTTTAAAGCAATTCGATTCTTTGACCCTGGGAATCGCGATAAACTTGAGAAAGTATGATATTATTTCGTATATTAAGCAAAATCAAATCAGGCTTGATCGAGTCCCTTTGAAGAGGCTTATAGCAAAACTTGATCACTTTGGAATCCGTGGTCAACTACTAGCATGGCTGTTGGACTTTTTGGTGAACAGGAAATCGAAATTTAGAGTGGGAGAGCCTGTGTCGGACGCATATGATGTGGAAAGTGGCGTGCCCCAAGGGTCAGTACTGGGGCCGATCCTGTTTGGAAATTTTATTACGGACTTGAAGGCAGTGATACAGTCTGATTTGTCGATTTTTGCTGATGGTGATGATTCAAAAATTATGGGGAACCCTCTGATTGCTAATAATGTCATCCAAGGGGATCTGGATCGTGTTGTGCAGTGGACTAAGGATTGGCTCCTCTCGCTGAATGCAGCCAAGTGTACAGTTTTGCATATTGGAAAAGGTAACCCGAGACTGCGATATGTAGTTGATTCAGTACCCCTGACTCCTGTGATTACGCAAAAATATCTTGGCGTAACCGTCACTGATAACCTCAAGTGGGGTGTGCACATTGCTAATATCTCCAAGCAAGCCAACTCTATGCTTTATATAATCAGGAAAGCATTTTTTGTCATCAGTAAGGAACTTTTTCTTAAAATATTTAAAACTTATATTCGACCTTTGCTGGAGTATGCTTTTCAAATCTGGAATCCATACTTTAAGAAGGACATCATTATGCTGGAGAAGGTTCAGCGTAGAGCAACAAAAATGGTTTTCTCACTTAAAAACAAGCCCCTATGAGGAGCGTCTTTCGGAGCTTAATCTTTCAACATTGGAAGAACGTAGGAAACGTGGAGATCTCATTGAGACATACAAAATTCTGCACGGGCATTACAATGTCCATAACATCAAGGATATATTTAGGATGAGTGGGAACACATGTTTGAGAGGGCATTCTATGAAACTGACCAAGCAACTAACTGTAAGCAACCCTAGAAAACACTTCTTACCCAACCGTGTTGTGTGCGCCTACAGTAAACTGTTTTAAAAATAGATTGGACATTTATATGTATAAAAAGACTTAAAACACAAGTGTAGTGATATGCACGCATCAGCTCTATGAGCTGCTAGTGTATTATTTTAAATAATAATAATAATAATAACATGTTCGAATTTCGAGCCAAAAGTGAGCTATCTATTATCTATGCCAGTGTTGCCATTCAGGGAAAAAGGAATCCAAATTGCAGTCTGTGAAGCTCTTTAAGCACTGACCTCTTACTGACCTGCATATTAAAGCCTGACAAGTTCCTATTTAGCCCTCGCTATGTTGCGGATTTTCAGTAAAATGTTTTTTTAACACAGATGCTCAAAAAGTGGCGTATTGCAGGGACGTATAGCGTTCGGGATGTGGGCTATTACATACTCGAGCTTTTTCTTTACCTTTTCCGAACTCGTGCGTTCTCTTTCCCAACTGTCAAAATAATGTCTATTAAAAAGAAAAAAACCAACCACGAAGTATTTACTAAAAAAAAATAATCGAAGTTTTTATGATTCATGCAAATATTTCTAAAAAGAAGCTACTAATTTGTTTCAATATCAGATTTAATGATTTGATTCAATGAGTTAGTTAGGTTTCATTTCATCTCAATAAAAAAATTCTACTGAAGACTTGGCTGTATGGGCATAGTTCCCTTTGCCTATCCAGAATGGGTGAAGAAAACAAAAAAAAATCTCTGCTTATATTCTTTTACGGTTGGCGCCATTTTCCAAAAATGTTATTTGCGAGTTTAGTTGTTTGTTGCACAAAATGAGTAATTTCGACGACATTTTATTTGAATTAACACCACCGGAACTCAGTATAATTGCACAAAATGCTTCGGAGAACATTTTACCGGAAAATTCAAAAAGTCGCTACATTATCTACATACGACGAATTTATTGCGTGGAGAGAAAAGAAAAAAGCAAATAGTTTTTCAGAAAATGTTATGTTGGCATACTTCTCCGAACTCTCAGCAAAATTAAAACCTTCTACGTTATGGTCGAGGTTTTCCATGATAAAAAGTAGGTATACTGAAAATAAGGAACAACGTGGATATAAGTGAATACCCAAAACTAAATGCTTTCTTAAAACGACAATCAGACGGTTTTACAACTAAAAAGTCGAAAATATTAACATCGAATGAAGTGGAAAGGTTATTGAACGAAGCTCCCGATGATCGTTATTTAGCCACAAAGGTAATTTATTAATAAATACTTATATTTTTCTTTAGTATTTAGTTTACGAAATCGCAAAATTCAGTCAATATATTATTTAAAAAAATATTAATCAAATCCCTTTTTTTGTAGGTTGCGCTGATTTTTGGCGTTGTTGGAGCTTGCCGCACAGAGGAGTTAGCCAATATTACTTTAAAAGATATATATGTTATATATGTGAATTATAACTTTTATAAGAAATAAATGATTGGTTAGTTGATTTTATTGTGTTTTTATTATTTTATTAAATTGCTACATTTTTTCGCAACTGTATTAAAAATAGTTGTTCAGTACACGTGCGGAACCGTCATTGCAACTTGTTCCGACTGTCAACCCTCACCATCGGCTGCGCCTCGGCTGCGCCTCGGCTCGGGTAGACATTTGTCGGAACTCTTTGCAATGACAGGCTTTCCGCACTCGTAATGAAATATACTATTTTTTGACAACAGACGTTAGAAGTCATTGAATGTCACCGATGTAAACAAAACGAAAATAATTGTACATATTTCAGAATAATAATCGATTTTGCAATCAAAATGCCCAAAAAAGTTCACCCCGATTAAAAAAAAAATTTAAATACTTTCAAATGGTTGCGGCCGTCACGGTGTTTGTTATCGAACTCCTCCGAAACGGCTTGTTTTATTATAAAAACGTATCAATTTCCCAGAAACGAGTTTTTGGTTGTAGTCAGTCTGTAAGACGGAACTTTAAGCTTCCCTGTGTTTTTATTATTCGCCCGCGATTAGGAAGGGATTGGAGTTGACAGTAATTCTATATGCTTACGTCAAAATAATAATATGTATGAAATGACAGCTCTGACAGTCCCATTCTGATTGCGGTTTGATAATAGTAGCCTTTGGCTTATAGACGTTAGTGGGAAAATCATATATATATTTTCTCACATACATGTACTCTATTATCATTATCAGGCAACAATAATAAAACAAAATTTTCACGACACTGCTCGAAAATGTGGCCATAGATAACCTAAATCCAGTACTCAAAACTGCCTATATATGTACATTTAACAGCTGACTCATTTATGGCGCACAAACACGACAACAAAGTTACACTAATCGAAAACAGGACGTATCAGTATATGTATTTCATTATACGATACGACTTTTTGAAAGATAATTTCTGAATTTCATTCCTGGCGTGCTGAAACGACATTATTGGATCAATCAACAGTAATCGTCTGCTGCATGCGATGGATGGATGGATGAATGGATGGACGGACGGACGGACGGACGGACGGACGGACAGACGGACTGGATGGACGGATGGACGGGATGGACGGGATGGACGGGATGGACAGAATGGACGGATGGACAGATGGACGGGATGGTCAGGATGGACGGATGGACGGATGGACGGGATGGACGGGATGGACGGAATGGACGGATGGACGGGATGGATGGACGGATGGACGGATGGACGGAATGGACGGGATGGACGGGTTGGACGGGATAGACGGGTTGGACGGGATGGACGGGAAGGACCGGATGGACGGGATGGATGGTTTGGACGGGATGGACAGGATGGACGGGATGGACGGGACGGATGGACGGGATGGACGGAATGGACGAGATGGCCGGAATGGACGGGATGGACGGGATGGACGGGTTGGACGGGATGGACAGAATGGACGGATGGGCAGATGGACGGGATGGACGGAATGGACGGATGGACGGGATGGATGGACGGAATGGACGGGATGGACGGGATGGACAGAATGGACGGATGGGCAGATGGACGGGATGGACAGGATGGACGAGATGGACGGGATGGACAGGATGGACGGATGGACGGATGAACGGATGGACGGGATGGACGGGATGGACGGAATGGACGGATGGACGGGATGGATGGACGGAATGGACGGGATGGACGGGATGGACAGAATGGACGGATGGGCAGATGGACGGGATGGACAGCATGGACGGGATGGACGGGACGGATGGACGGATGGACAGGATGGACGGGATGGACGGGATGGATGGATGGACGGGATAGACGGGATAGATGGACGGATGGACGGATGGTCGGATGGACGGGATGGACGGGATGGACAGGATGGCCGGGATGGACGGGATGGATGGATGGATGATTATGATGATGATGATGATAATGATTTCCTCGCATTAGTCGTGAAAAGCACAATGTTTAGTCTCGGCCCACAATGTTTAGTCTCGGCCAAAAGTGCAATAGATGGACTCGTACTTTCGAGGGCCTCCGCTACGCGTCGACCCTCAAACAAACTCATCCATCTATTGCTTACTTTCCAGCCTCTACAACAATGTACTATTATTCGTCGTTGCGCTCATTAAAAATATACCAAAACTGATTAAAACACAAATAAATATGATGGATACAGGATTTGACATTATGTACAATTTACTATTACCTAAATAAAAACATTAAATAATACATACTTAATTAAAAAAAATACTATCTACGAGAAAGGAAAGGAAAGTACTTAACTTAAAAAAAAATCGGTTTATTGGTAAGTCGACCAATTCCCGCTAAGGGTACTCCACCTCACCTGGGGCCTGTTGCATAACAAAGTACAACTAATATTACAAGCGGAACTCTCGCTTCAGTTATATTAACTAGAAAGGGAGTTCCGCTTGTAAAATAAGTTGTACTTTGTTATGTAACAGGCCCCTGGTGTGGAAGCGAATTATAATCGGTGAAAACGCGTGTTACATTACACTTTGCGGCACTCATACGCCGAAACTATTGATATTAGAAAAAGGTTACGAAAACGTGATTGTAGGAAATTTTCTTTAGTTTAATTTGTACATACAAGTTTCTATCGTAGAATGAGTTGAAAAACAGATATCGTCTAAAAACTGTTATTGGTGTACCAGAATCTCATGGCAAATGGGGAAATAAAAAATTGTAGAGGGCAATACTGGGGAAATCGGACTAAACGGTATTGATACTTAATGTGTAATTTTTAACTGACTTCAAAAAAATTAGTAAATTTAAGATTCGACGAATTTGTATCAGAATCTCATGGCAAATGGGGAAATAAAACTCAAGAATGGCTGATTGATAGGTTGATTGATTGATTTTTATGATTTTCGACTTGCTAACATACGAAATATTCTCGAAAAAAAAAACAAATTATTATAATAATAATGAATAAATAATAAATATTAGGGGACAATCTTACACAAATCGACCTAGTCCCAAACTAAGCAAAGCTTGTACTATGGGTACTAGACGACGATAAACATACTTATGAAGATAAATAAATACTTAAATACATAGAAAACATCCATAACTCAGGAACAAATATTCGTGCTCATCACACAAATAAATGCCCTTACCGGGATTTGAACCCAGGACCTCTTGCTTCGTAGGCAGGGTCACTACCAACTAGGCTAAAGCGGTCGTATTAAAACAGTCGTGAGCACAACTAATTACGAAATAAATGTTTCTCTAGCCTCAAAGGCTCTCTCCATCCCTGGAAACCAATTTCTTGGCGAAAAATTTGTAACAGTTTCATAAGAATTTCCTTTTTTTTCCGTAGGAATTTCCTTTCGCACAGAGTAGAATTCTTTTATTTTTCATTTATTTAACTCCAAATCAAAGTCATCCAAGTTGATTTTCTTCTTCCCACCTATTCTTTTCTTACCAGGTGATAGAAAATTCGCCATCATTAGAGGTGCCCTCAGTTATAATTCGACGTATGGTAGAGCTGGGAACCCCTGTAATAAAAAAGTACGAGTAAAATTTATGTAAGATAAAATATACCTAAACGTAAAAGTATCAAAACAGTTCATTTCAACTTACCAGTAAACTCCACGACACGCTTTAAAATCGAAGATTGTGTTTGATTTACACCTCCTTCTTCGCGTATTGTATTATACATATTGTATACAATATTCCTCGCTTGTGATCTAAGCGGTTTTCTCTACATTTTCACCAGATAACAATCGTTGAAGTCGAATTACAAAATGTAAGCAACGGTAAACAAACGATTTGACACAGCTGCCAGTTGACAGTTGCCATATGAAAATCACTATTTTTTTACTTTTAAAAATGCCATGAGATTCTGGTGCACCCAAGAATATTACATAAAAAAACTGGATGTTGCCTGCCGAACTATGAGTTGAAGCCAGGTTCATTCACCTTTGCTCCTATGTTCTATCTCTTTTCAACACTGTGATATATTGCCAGGTTATTTATAAAAAAACCTTATTTTTTTTAGAAATACGCATTATCCGGCATCACCTAATTAATTTACTTTAAGCTAATTTCAACAGAAATTTATATTTTTCTTATAAAACTTTCTGCAATAAAATTTACTTAGTTTTCTTTGTATTATACAAAAAAAAGAACCCAGTCAAAATCCTCATTTCACCGGTATGCACCTCCTGCGTACTATGGCAGCACTAAATGGCCGATATGTCAGAATCACGTCAGAATTGTCAGAAGTCATTCACCAATTTCAGAGGATTTTTGCGTTAAATAAACGTTTTTCGTCGATTTACTTGGGTTATGCGCTATGTATTGCATAGTAAAGCATTGTAGGAGTAATTGGAGGCCGAAATCCGACATAAAACTTCACAGGTGAGTACTTATTTTACGAAAATGTTCATAAATCTTAGTGGCACTCAATTTTCCTATATTTTGCTTCTAAGCTTTGTTAGTTTTTATTCAAAAACCCCACGAATAGGTTTATAATGTTAAGTTAGAAGTATATTTTGTTTATTTGGAGTTAAACATGACCATAAATGAAAAATTGAAGAATGTGTGGTTTTACAACTAGGGTGACCAATCCTTTTTCATGCATGGTATTTATTCGTATTGAATGGAGCTAAATCTATCAACTTGGTACGGTTTCTATCTTCATAATTCATATCACAGTATATAATAACATGTTTATTGTTTGTGTCTTTACAATTAACATGAATAATATTTTACATTGCAGTTTTCCAAAAGATGAAAGAAGGAGGCAAAATTGGCTGTCGATTGTACCGATAAAGGGAAAGGTGTAGAGCGTTTGACAATTTGCAGCTTGCATTTTAAGCCTGAAGATTATGACTATGACCCAGAAAGGCCGGGACGCCTACTCAGTACAAAACAATATTATTCTCACATGTGTAGAAAATAAAGAAACTGTTATAACGTCCTAGTATTTTATTATTTTTTTCCATTGACAAATACTTCAATTATGTTTTGCAGTAAGTATTTGTAGCGTCCTCAGGTAAAAGGTAACCTTTTGCCGGATATCAGTAAGGCCGAGTAACTGCAGAGTGGCATAGAAATGCAACCAGAAATGGACCTTATATTGACGACTGACAAAAAAAATAATTATTAAATTATTATTATTAATTGGTACCTTTTACTTGAGTTTGTGAGGATGGATGCGCACTTTCATGATAAAACGGTTGAATAAAAATTTAATAACAAAACCGGCCAAGTGCGAGTCGGACTTGCGCACCGAGGGTTCCGTACAAATTTATATGTATCTATGAACATCCAGTCTTAGCAGACCCCTGTTCCTAAGCAAAATGTGCGCAGTGTGGGATCATTGTAGATTGGTTACTGATATAGACAGACAGACAAAAAAAATTTATGCTTTCTGCTTGCAATTTATGCTTGCAATTTTTCCTTTATCTGTGCTATAAGACCTTGCTTCGTACCAAATTTCAAGATTCTAAGTTCACGGGAAGTATCCCTTGCGAGTGTCGAAAATTTGCGGCAAATGGCTGTAGGTATCTTTTGATTGCGTTGGGTTAGAAGTTTGATTTTTCAGAGCTCCAAGGGACAGTACAGTAGACTTGAGTATTTGATTTAAATTTCAGCTTGATACCTCCACGCGTTCCTGAGAAAAAGGGTCTTGACAGACGGACGAACGGACAACAAAGTGATCCTATAAGGGTTCCGTTTTTTCTTTTTGAGGTACGGAACCCTAAAAATTGAATTTAATTGAAATTGGTTGAATTTAATAAATTACAAAATCAATCTGTTGTATAAAAGTATGTCAAATTCCGTGGGATATTCCTAATGTATGCTTAATTATGGACACCCTAAAGAAAGAGATGCAAGATCGGCGTGACGTAATTCAAGGTCATTTTTTCTGGCTTCAAAGGAATGTTCGGCATGCAATATCCAGTTTTTTTATTTAATATTCTTGGGTGCACCTATATTAGACTCCATTTTTAGGGTTCTGTAGTCAACTAGGAACCCTTATAGTTTCGGCATGTCTGTCCGTTTGTCTTTCTGTCCGTCCGCGGCTAAGCTCAGAGACTGTTAGTACTAGAAAGCTGTAATTTGGCATGAATTATATATATATCAGTCACTTAGACAAAGTGGTTAAATAAAAAAAACTAAATAGTATTTTATGCAACTGTATCATAATAAGGCCATTAAGACACGAATGCGATTTCATGACATGAGGCGAAGCCGAATGTCATGATAGATACGCGTGAGTGTCTTAATGGCCGATTATGAATAGTTGCATACAGTACTTTTTCTACGAGTTTAAAATAAACAATTATTAAATAATGAATACTTACATAACGGACAATAAATGAATTTTTCGATTTTAAAAGTAGCAGATTATAGCTCACTTCCATTACCGCCTGTTTTATTTCTGGCGGCGTCAACATTTCTGCATCACTCTTGGCATCACTTAAACTACGATTTTTAATTTCGTGAAATTCTGACAAATGCCAGATTTTGATGTTTCAGAGGCAACAAACCTTTTTTCATTTTAAATCTATTTATTATTTTAGAAACATAATAAAATAGGCAAATATTACTAATCCTAACTAATATTATAAATGCGAAAGTAACTCTGTCTGTCTGTCTCGCTTTCACGATAAAACTACTGAACCGATTTAAATGAAATTTGGTACGCAGGTAGTCTAGAGCCTGAGAAAGGACATAGGCTATATATCATCACGCTAACACCAATAGGAGCGGAGCAGAGCGGAAAAATGTTTCAAAATCGGGGGTTTTTGAAGCATAACTTCTATAGGCACGCTTGACTTGGGAGTACGGTGGTGAATGTGAACGCGGTGTGCGGGGGGGTTCGGTTTTATATCGAGGAACTAAGGTGAGCCATAATTGATGAAAAAGAATATTGGATAAAAAAAATAAGCTGCCCAAATTACTAATTCCACGCGGACGGAGTCGCGGGCAAAGGCTAGTTATAAATATAGTGAAGGAGAGCATTTACTATAAGAAGTTATCAGTTTTAATTTATTAGTCTGTATTTATTTCATAGGTTTTAAAGAGATTCGTGTATTCATGGTACGTGTGAGACAGTTCATAATGATATTAGTCCTCTTTAGAAAACATAACACATAGCAAAAAACAAAAACTTTTCAAGGAAATAATAATATCAATCAACGAAAACGACAAAAATAATACGGAAACAGGAGAGCGAGCACATTCGAACATTCAAGACAGAAGCCGAATAACTTTACTTACTATTGTTTTGACAGAAAAATGATATTTGATGGTTTTTATTATTTAAGTAAGTATGTAACTTGTCTATGAAATTTTAAATTACAAACCTCTTGAGACGACGATTGAAACTTAATATACAGGGTTATTTGTTATGGGATGCTTTTAACCCTAAACTCCTACCACTTAAACAAATGTTTTTTGTTTTACGGCTTTTGTCATAACTTAATATTTAAGGTGTAATAACGTTTTTAAAATTTGAGATTACCTCTTATTTTTACGATACTCTGTGTATTTATTTGTATGGGGAAAAAAATTGCTTCATTTTAAAAAGTCGTAAAATAAAAAACATTTGTTTGAGTGATAGGAATTCAGGGTTAAGAGGATGTCAGTGAATTACAAATAACCCTGTATAACTATTAATTATAATTTAAGTCCGAAAGTTTGCGATATATGTCAATCATCGCAATTATACCCGAGACAATTTATTTTTTACTCATAAAAGGGTTAAATATTTTATTACGCCTGAACAGTAAGATCAAAAAATATTCTAACTACGTATTAATTAATGATTTATTACATTATGTCCAATTTTAATGTGTATACTAAGGAATTTGTGCTCTGTATTTCCTAGTTTTTGTTTAATCTCGTTTAAATTTTCGGGAAATATTTTTTGCCTAGTAACACTAAGAAATGTCAGAATTCCACGAAATTAAAAATCGTAGGTTTTTTTTTTTTTTTATGGCAATGTACAAGTTCGGATAGAACCAAGATAGAACAAACGATTGTGCCAATGACAAAGTGAGGAAACAGGTGGAATTTGATCAAAATAGCACGGGATTTTGGATTTAGGTAGGGAAATATAGGATCAGGATAGTTATATGTGACGTGACGACTATAATAACATATACATATTTATAACTTAATATCATTAGTAACGATAAAGGAGGCAATGGAAGAATAAATAGATGGATTATTTGATGAAAGTAAGCATAGAACGGATGTTGGTAATGGAAGACTTTGTAATATAATACTATTGTATAAAGAAACATGGTCATAAAGAGGACATGACAGTATTATATGGTTCAGTTCCAAACCACATTCACAGGCAGGGCTGTCTATGATGTTAATTTTCGCCAGATGTTCCGGAGTACAAACATGACCTAAGCGCATTCTTATTAAGACACTTGTACTTCTTTTGCAAAATTTATGCTTAAAAAACCAGGGTTTATTAGGAATGGAGGGCTGAATAAGACTGTAACTTTTACCCTTCAGAATACAACTTTGACACCAACAATCTTGCCAAGAATGATGGAGATATGTTCGCGGAAGATTAATTAGGTCGTGAGTATAGTTTTTGTAAGGGAACAGATCCCCATCCTCAACAGCTTCATTGGCAATTCTGTCAGCCCTTTCATTACCTCTGATGCCGCAATGACTTGGTACCCAGGCAAAAGCTATTGAGAAACCTTTGAGAAAACACTGGTACAATTTATTCCTAGTTTCAATTATTACAGGGTATGACGGAGCAGATCTACAAAATGGATACTTTTCAAGAGCCTGCAAAGCACTAAGAGAATCAGAGAAAATAACGGCTTCCTTCAGTTTCATAAGTAAGATAAGATAAGATAAGTATATATTCCACAGCCTTTAGCAGGCCAAATGCTTCCCCAGTAAAAACTGAAGTCTCAGGTGGAAATTTAACATGCTGTGTTATTTTGTATTGGCTATGATAAATTCCGACTCCAGTACACCCGGAAGGAGATCTTTTTGATGCATCAGTGTAGATGTAATTCCATCTCGGCCAAATGTTAGCAACTTTGCAAATAAAATAAGAATTAGCATTCAGATTGCTTTTATCAATGTTTAAATTGTATTTAATGTTGGGGGACAGTATTAGAGCCTGACACGTAAATAAAGGAAGATTGTGAGATCTATGAGTAGGAGCATGCAAAGAATGGAATTTTTCCAGACTTTTAACTAAACAGGGAGGAGACTTGTGAGACCAGTAACGCGATGACCTGATATGAGAAGATAAACTTTCCAATTTGCTTAGAATTGGATGCTGAGAGAACTGAACGGAACGGAATAAATATTTATCTGATAGAAACTGCCGTCTTAGTTTGAGTGGGGGATCGCAACATTCTACCTGTAAAGCATTTATCGGGCTTGACTTCATAGCACCCGTAATTAATCTAAGACATTTAGATTGAATCAGATCTAATTTCTTTAACCCAGTGAGGTTGCTTGGTTCCAATAAAAACGATCCGTAGTCAATCTTGCTTCTAATTAAGGCATTGTAAATTAATTTTAATGAAAAAGGATGGGAACCCCACCAAACACCCGATAAACATTTGAGGATATTTAGGAGTCTTTCGCACTTAGCAGCAATATACTCGCAGTGCGGAAGTCCTGACAGCTTAGAGTCAAATATAACTCCTAAAAATTTAGCCTGGTTTACCTGAGAAATTTGATTATTATTGTAGAGTATGGAAACTTCAGGGTTTGCTCTCATTCTGCTAAAAACCAATACAGAACTCTTATTTGTTGATAGCTCCAAGCCATTTGAGCAAAGCCAAATGTGTAAACTGTTTAATGAAGAATTAACAATTTCAGTAGATTTAGCTACATCAATATCAGAATAGTAAATTAGAAGATCGTCGGCATACTGTAAAAAACATTAACAGGGCTGTTAAGGGATAATTCTAGATCGTATGTGTAAATATTATAAAGGATAGGGCTTAAAACCGATCCTTGAGGCAATCCCTTCCAAACAACTCTGTTTTGTTCCAAGGAGCCTTCAGAAACGATAATGAACCTTTCAGCTAAGACGTTAATAATAAAATTAGACAAGCATGCAGGGACCTTCAGCTTGTTCAATTTTTCAAGCAGAATAGTTAAGAGAACATTATCGTATGCTGCAGAAATATCAAGGAAAACTGAAATAGTGTGATGATTAAGTGATAGTGCTGATCTTATGTCTATTGTAAATATACTTAAACTATCCAACGTGCTTTTACCTCTTCGAAAACCAAATTGACTACTAGCTAATAGACCGTTAGATTCCAAATACCACTCTAAACGATTCTTTACTAAATGTTCCGCCACTTTAAGGAGCACGGAAGATAAGGCTATAGGACGATATGAAGAAGCATCTGCGGCGGATTTATTTGGTTTTAATATAGGTATAATAATTTGCGTTTTCCATGTCGAAGGAACATTACCAGTGAGAAGAATAGTATTAATAATGTTTAAAAAATATGTTAATGAACTATCGCTAAGATTGCACAAGAAAGAATAAGGAATACCATCTTTCCCAGGAGAAGAGTCTTTAAGACCACGTAATACACCTTTAAGTTCTATTAGAGAAAAAGGAGAATCAATACTTGGAACAGATGGACTATCGTCAATTGAACGGCTAAAGGTAAATTGGTGTAAAAGAATTTCCTGAGGAGCTGAAGCTGGTGCTAGTTGATCTAAAAATTGATCCGCTAAAGACGGTGACAGCGATGAGATATTATTGTCATTAAAGGCCGATCTAAATCGTTTGACCTTTTGCCAAACCTCAGAGGAATTCGTTTGAGGCGAGATGGAAGTACAAAAGCTCCTCCAGCCCTGAACTTTTTTCTTTTTAAGAAGTTTCTTAGTACTGGCAACAACTTTAGAAAGATTTGACAGATTCTCAAATGTCATATCTTTAGCATAAATTATTTCAGCTTTTTTTCGGGATTTTATTGCTGCCGTACAATCCTTATCCCACCAGGGCGGAGAAGGCAATTTTTCTGATCTAATGCTTTTAATTGGAAAAACATTATCCGCAGAATCGATCAATGATTTAGCAAAATTCTCGGCACACATAACCTCATTTCCCGGAAAAACATTTGGTAGAGAGGCAATCCTTTGATCCACTTCTGTGCTATATTGGCCCCAGTCAGCATGTGTTAGAATATGTTTTAAACGAGGAGTAAATTATTATTAAGTTGAGATTGTGTTAAATAATTTAACAAGGCAATTAAAATTTCTGAGAAAGATGTGTTGTTGTTTTTATTCATACTGACTGAAGTGTTATTGAGAGCACAGACCTTAGTTGGAAGGGGAATGTCATAATCTTTTATTAACGCTTTATGAGCCTCCTGATCATAACCTTTACTTAAGATCATGGGAGGTCTTGACTTTTGTGAAATGGTTTTCTTATATGATTTTGAAGGGGAACTACTTGTATTTATTTTCATGTAGCCTGATAGATTCCGAGGGTTATTTTGGCCATGGGATAATACATCAGCAAAAGATTTTGAAATTGCGGGATGCAATTTTGTAGCTTCAGCATAAGAGATTGAAGATGTTGCCATGCTGTATTTAATTTTTTTTTGCCTGTCAAGTTCAGGGCAGGACTTACTATTTGCATAGTGATGCCCAGCACAAAGAGGACAGGAAGCATCCTCTGGAGAAATCTCGCAAGAAGAACCAGTGTGGCCTTGACCGCACTTAAAGCAACAAGGTTTTGACCTACATTGCATTTTAGTATGGCCAAAGCGACAACAGTTGTAGCATTGTATGGTCTGAAAAATGTATAACTCCACTGGTAAGGCATTGTAACACATAAAGACTTTTTTGGGAAGTGATTGGCCATCGAAAGTGAGTACAACGGTTTGAGAGGGTTTCCATACTGGTGTTCCTGAAACCATTACTTTGTAATTCAGGCGTCTTACTTTTAGAATCTCGCCACATCCCATAGGGACTTTAACATTGTCTTTGACCTCCTCAGGGCTCCAATCCTCAGGCACCCCACGTATAAGACCCATTCTGGTAACATTGAAAGTGGGAATAAAAGCACTCAGCTTATGCGCAGTCAGGTTTGCATCAGAAATAAAGGTATTAGCATCTGAAAACTTGGAAAAAGAAACAGCCACTCTATTCCTCCCAATTCGTTTTACACTGCCGTTTACAATGTTATTGTATTTTTGTTTCAATAAGAAGTTTCCAAATGTAACCGGGTGTAATGTAGCATTGTCTGAAGGAGATGACACAATGCGCTGCACATGAATAAGGAATGGAGAAGCGTCTGATGATTGGTAGGTCTTTCTACCAATGGGGATCTTGGCTGGAGTATCTATTGTCATATCCTCTGTATTTTTTGGTGTTTCAATTGTTTGAGTTTGAAGCTCACTCTTGCAATTGCAAACTTTAATTGAGCTAGAACCATTCTTGTCACTATGTCTTGTTTTTTTGTTGCATGATGAGCATGTGTGAATAACGAAAGAACGTTTGAGATTCGACTTTTTGGTCTTTCCGGTTGATGATGATGCAAGCGACGTATCAGTATCAAAGCCTACATCAGAGTCCTTATCTTTGTAATTAAAATCGCTATTAGCTTCGCTACTATTAGAGACTGTTACATAACTCGCAGGTGATGGTGGTTGAGATGAAAATGAACCCCCAGGATCTGGGGGCTCCTCTTTGTTCATATTTACAAAAAAATTCTACCTACTTACCGAATCGACCGCTAAAACTACATTGTTTGAGTTTGAAGCTCACTCTTGCAATTGCAAACTTTAATTGAGCTAGAACCATTCTTGTCACTATGTCTTGTTTTTTTGTTACATGATGAGCATGTGTGAATAACGAAAGAACGTTTGAGATTCGACTTTTTGGTCTTTCCGGTTGATGATGATGCAAGCGCGTATCAGTATCAAAGCCTACATCAGAGTCCTTATCTTTGTAATTAAAATCGCTATTAGCTTCGCTACTATTAGAGACTGTTACATAACTCGCAGGTGATGGTGGTTGAGATGAAAATGAACCCCCAGGATCTGGGGGCTCCTCTTTGTTCATATTTACAAAAAAATTCTACCTACTTACCGAATTGACCGCTAAAACTACACAATATGAGAAATATATACACAAGTTCTAAATATTTACACTTTACACTTAATTGATCCTATATTTACATAAAAAAATTAAATTTTAAAATAGATTTTCAAAAAACGCGTCCACCAAGTTTTATAGTTTCCCGCCTTTCTCAAAATCGTAGTTTTAATTCACCAAAGTAACAAATTCTCACAGATAAAAAGCCATTTAAATAGTGATTAACTCTTTTATTTCTCTCAACATGAAAGAACTCCGTGCAAAAGCAAAACAAATTCCCGCTATTTTGAAACTTTTTATTTCACTATTCACAACCTTAGAATGGAGCCGGGAAATTTAGGACATACAGCCAAATTGAATAATATTAAAATATTCATATTTAATAATGACTTTAAAATTCATTTATTGTCCGTTATTTAAGTATTCATTATTTAATAATTGTTAATGTAAACATATTTTAATTAATGTATAATGACTTTATATTAATTTCCCGCTTTATTTTTTTTTAATTTGCGACCTTACTCGTACCATAGAGCTTGATCAGCGTGTTCTCAGTTACGAAATTTCACTTGAAAAAATAAACCTTGATTGTGATTGGTCTTACCTATTCCTACTCATTTTTAAGCAACCAATCACGTGGCACACGCATTTTTAAAGAAACTCGATTATCAAAATCTATTTCAGTATTCTTTTTTGAAATGTTATTATATTACTCAGTCCCGTAACATAATGAAAATTGTAAGGGTTATTATGTTACTGAATTTGCACCATAGAGCATAGAACTTGGAACAGACTTATAACGTTAGTTATTATTGTATAGTTTTTGACCATATAATTGAAAGATTATACTACAGGAGTAGAAATAGTACATTACTGCAGCGGCCGCGTAATAGGGGATTGCCGGCCGAGTAGTTATAGATGGCCGAGTGTTAACGAGGCCATCTAGAGATACGAGGCCGGCCATCCCTGTTCGTGGCCAAGGCTTGTATAGAGTTTTTCTCAAACATGCATCATCATCATCACCACCATCATCACCGCCATCATCATCACCATCACCATCACCATCACCATCACCATCACCAACAACATCATCAACATCCATCAACATCCATCAACATCCATCAACATCCGTCAACATCCATGAACAAGAACATCCATCAACATCCATCCATCCATCCATCCATCAACATCCATCAACAACCATCAACATCCATCAACATCCATCAACATCCAACAACATCCATCAACATACATCAACATCTATCAACCAACATCCATCAACATCCATCAACATCCATCAACAACCATCAACCAACATCCATCAACATCAACCAACATCCATCAACATCCATCAACCAACATCCATCAACATCCATCAACATCCATCAACCAACATCCATCAACATCCATCAACCAACATCCATCAACATCCATCAACATCCATCAACATCCATCAACATCCATCAACATCCATCAACATCCATCCATCCATCCATCCATCAACATCCATCCATCCCTCCGTCCGTCCGTCCGTCCGTCCGTCCATCCGTCCGTCCATCCATCCATCCACGTCGACCACGTCGACCTATTAAACGTCATGGTGCTGTGTCACATAAAACAATAGACGATCACTTTGCTGGCCTTGGCCAGCAATGTTGTATGAAATTCCATTATTGACCTCTCGTCTAGCCGCACCTGCAACGTGACAGTTCGTGGCGTATTTTAAGGAACATAACGTCAATATTTCATAGCATGTTTGAGAAAAAAAATTTTTTTAGGGTAAATGGCGTAATGTGAGGGTGATGTTTTTTTTCTCGACTAATCCTATAGTGTGGGGTATCATTGGATAGGTATTTGAAAATAAATAGGGGTTTGCTAAAACCATTTTTTGATAAAGTGAATGTTTTTGGAGATATTCACTCCGAAAGTTCAAAATAATGTATCCCCCCCTCTAACTTTTGAACCGCACGTTTAAAAAATATGAAAAAAATCACGTAAGTTAAACTTAATAAAAACTTTGTAGGAAAATTATTTTCAACTTAATCAGTTGAGCAGTTTTTATGTTTTGGTAAAAAAATATTTCTAAGCTAAGATTGTTATTTAACCGCCACTGGAAGCATTTTCTTTTCTTTGAGTACTATAAGGTCACGCTAACAGTATCTTCTTTTAATAAAAAAAAAATTAAATCTGTTCTATAATAAAGAATTACATCTGAAAAAACATCAACATACATACTAGTTCTAGTAGATTGCAGATTAGATTAGTTACCCTATTCGCCTGATAGATGGCGCTGTACCGCCGACGATGAAATTCTAGGTACATCGCGCTGTTAACCCCAGCGCGCGGTGGGAGTTGGCAACAAAACAACCTCATTAATAAAGTATGCAAAGATTTTTTCATACCTGCTACGGACGGAACCCTATCTTGGGCGTGTCCGACAAGCTCTTGGCCGGTTTTCCAATATAGCGGCGCGAGCGGCAAACATACGAGGTGGCGAAATTGAAATTCAAAAAGAGCACATCAAATTTACCTATTATTAGGGTTCCGTACCCAAAGGGTAAAAACGGAAACCCTATTGCTGAGGCTCCGCTGTCCGTCCGTCCGTCTGTCTGTCTGTCTGTCTGTCTGTCTGTCTGTCTGCCTGTCTGTCTGTCTGTCCGTCTGTCACCAGGCTGTATCTCGGGAACCGTGATAGCTAGAGTTGAAATTTTCACAGATGATGTATTGCGGTTGCCGCTATAACAACAAATACCAGAAAATGGAATATAATAAATGTTTAAGGGGGCTCCCATACATCAAACGTGATTTTTTTGCTCGTTTTTGCTCGATATTGATAACGGCAACAGGTAGACGCTTGAAATATTCACAGAATATTTAATTATATATTGACTTTAAAAATAAATCATTAAATTAAAATAAAAAAAATATTTAAGGGGGCTCCCATACATCAAACGTGATTTTTTTGCTCGTTTTTGCTCGATATTGATAACGGCAACAGGTAGACGCTTGAAATATTCACAGAATATTTAATTATATATTGACTTTAAAAATAAATCATTAAATTAAAATAAAAAAAAATATTTAAGGGGCTCCCATACATCAAACGTGATTTTTATAGATAATTGTACGTACCCTTCGTGCGCGAATCCGACTCGCACTTGGCCGGTTTTTAAAACTCCCGTAAAACTTTCCCAGTTGATCTACCATGACCATGAGACCATGACTGAATCAATCAAAGGAATCAATAGACGTTTGAGCACTTTGTCGTTTAAGGTTTACTCGTAAGTAGAGGTTTAATTACACAGTTCATAAACTCTTTTGTTATTGGTTTATAACTGCCTGCAGATAAAGTAAATGTTTTGAATATAGATTTTTTTTTTGTAGAATAACAAAAGAATGAATTTGGCTCATTCATTATACTTTAAAATTCCGCGTATGATGCACATGCTGTAATTTATTTAGATTTTTATATAATTTTATTTTTCGATTCTTTGGACGAATAAAATTTTATCCTAGTTTAATATTAGACGCAAAATTTTAAGTGGAATAACAATGAGGGAAATTGTTCATATACAAGCTGGGCAATGCGGCAATCAAATCGGAGCAAAGGTAATTGTAATTTAAATTGTATTCGATTTTTAACATTCTAGGCTAGCTATCTTAGCGTAGCGCTTCTTAAAACGAAATACTAAGACACGTTCTTAACTAAATTTGTAAGATGTATTGAAAACTTGCCTTCAAAATACAGTCGCGGTCTGAAATTGAAAGGTTCTGTAATTTCCAAGATAATCATAGCAGCACTAAAACTATCTCAGAAGCATGTATATATGCGCCATTGATTGGCAATGTGGTTATAATCTATGTAGTCTACAAGGTCTTATAGAGCATTTTCTTTGTAACATATTTTTAGGTTCCATTTCAATTAACTTCAGACCTTTATTCTATCTAAATATGTCATTGTCCCGTAATGTCAGTTACAGCTATTCAAGCTGAATTATCATTTGATTTATGGTTCTTAATTTATTGTTTCAGTTTTGGGAAGTAATATCAGATGAACATGGTATCGATCCCACAGGCGCATACCAAGGGGATTCTGATCTTCAGCTGGAACGTATCAATGTTTATTACAATGAAGCTTCTGGGGGAAAGTACGTGCCTAGAGCTGTTCTTGTGGATTTAGAGCCCGGCACTATGGATTCAGTGAGATCTGGGCCATTTGGACAAATCTTTCGGCCTGACAATTTTGTTTTCGGCCAATCAGGAGCAGGAAATAACTGGGCGAAAGGCCACTACACGGAAGGCGCCGAACTTGTAGATTCTGTACTTGATGTAGTAAGAAAAGAAGCAGAAGGCTGCGATTGCTTGCAAGGTTTTCAGCTGACTCATTCTTTGGGTGGTGGCACAGGCTCTGGTATGGGAACCTTGTTGATATCTAAAATCAGGGAAGAATATCCCGACCGTATAATGAACACTTTTTCAGTAGTTCCCAGCCCAAAAGTGTCTGATACCGTGGTGGAGCCGTACAATGCAACTTTATCCGTGCATCAGTTAGTTGAAAATACTGATGAAACTTATTGTATTGATAATGAAGCTTTGTACGATATTTGCTTCCGAACGCTAAAGTTGATTACCCCCACGTATGGCGACCTGAACCATCTGGTGTCTGCGACAATGTCGGGCGTAACGACGTGTTTGCGCTTCCCGGGCCAGCTGAACGCAGATCTCCGCAAGCTGGCCGTCAATATGGTCCCGTTCCCACGGCTGCACTTCTTCATGCCGGGCTTCGCGCCCCTGACGTCGCGCGGCAGCCAGCAGTACCGCGCGCTCTCCGTGCCCGAGCTGACGCAGCAAATGTTCGACGCCAAGAACATGATGGCGGCGTGTGACCCGCGCCACGGCCGATACCTTACCGTCGCCGCTGTCTTCCGCGGCCGAATGTCCATGAAAGAAGTGGATGATCAGATGCTGAATATTCAAAACAAGAATAGTAGTTACTTTGTCGAGTGGATACCAAATAATGTGAAGACAGCTGTATGCGACATCCCACCTCGTGGTCTAAAAATGTCTGCTACGTTCATAGGAAATACAACCGCAATACAAGAATTATTTAAAAGGATATCCGAACAATTCACTGCTATGTTCAGACGAAAAGCATTCCTCCATTGGTATACGGGCGAAGGTATGGACGAAATGGAGTTCACAGAGGCCGAAAGCAATATGAACGACCTGGTGTCCGAATACCAACAATACCAGGACGCCACAGCTGATGACGAGGGCGAGTTTGACGAAGAAGTGGAAGAAGAATAATGTTTTTGTAATGTGTCTGTTCTGTTTTATGTAACTGTGTAGTATTTAGGTGTAACTTTGGTTCTGTTTTGCAATAAATGTAATATATTTGAATTTGGCGTTTATCTGAATAATTAAGGGCATATGAATTATTTTTATTAGTCTATAGCATCGATAGTATCCCCCTGTTCCACTTATCCCCACCAGGATATCTCCACTGGCAGGGATATATGGATAGGTGGAACCTGTTTAGACGCTTTATTTCAGCGTTTAGATTCACTTCGTCTCCGTCTTCGGCTTAAGTAGGCTCAAACTCACTTTCCCGAAATGTGCACCTTCTCTAAGGAGAACACCTTGTTTAGAAGGATCACTTTCTCGGAAGGCGCACTGTCACACTTCTCACTCTCTGCACTTCCCAATTGGTACACTTTCTCAGAGCACATTCTCAGAAAGTGCACTTTCCCAAAAAGTGCACTTTCACAAATGGACCACTTTCTCAATTAGAGCACTGTCTTAGGTCCAAATAATAATCTAAAATTAAAATAGTATGCATATAATACTTGAAAGAACTGGAAAAGTACGTCTAATAAATAAAAATCTTGTGTCACGGTGTTTGTTATCGAACTCCTCCGAAACGGCTTTACCGATTTTTATGAATCTTTTTTCTCTATTCTGTAGGTCTGAGAATAGGTCGTAGACTATTTTTTTCCTTATGCTCCTATTCTACGCAGACGGAGTCGCGGGCAACAGCTAGTATACCCATATATAGATATTACTAAATTAAAAGTTTAAAAACCCTCAACGCAATTTGGCCGCACATATGTTTGAAAAAAGTAAATGCCCAGTTATGCGTCTAAGATCCCTTCTGCAGCTAACTTTGAAACAGCTGAACCGATTTTGATGAAACATGTCTAAGAACCAACTCAAGAAACCTGCTTTCAAATAAAAAACCGCATCCAAATTGGTTCACCCGTTTAGGTTCATTTCGTCCACATTCCCACAACGTCCACATTCCCATTTCGTCCACATTCCCACTTAGTAAACATTCCCATTTCGTCCTTTTCCCACTTCGTCCACATTCCCGCTTTGTCTATATTCCCATTTCGTCCACATTCCCACTTCGTCAACCTTCCCATTTTGTTCATGTTCCCACTTCGTCCACATTCCCATTTCGTTCACATTCGGGTGTATTTTTTTTAATAGGGTGCCTTAGGAATGTGGACGAAATGGGAATGTTGACGAAGTGGGAATGTGGACGAAGTGGGAATATAGATAAAATGGGAATGTTGGCAAAATGGGAAGTGGACGAACTGGGAATTGATTGTGACGAAATGGGATTGCTGACGAAGTGGGAATGTGGACGTAATGAACCTAAACGTTTAAGAGCTATGATGCCACAGACAGAGAGACACACACACACACACACACATACACACACACACATACACACACACACAGATACACACACACATAGCGGTCAAACTTATAACACCCCAATTTTTGTATCGGGGGTTAAAATAAAAATTATTTATGTAAAAACTTTTGCAGTTTTTTTTACTATATGGGCGGCTTCAGACTAGCGTTTTTCTCTGCGCGTTAATGTTTATTTTTGGCACACGCGCTTACACGCGCGCTACATTATTTTAATCGAAATCCCGTGTACGCGCTCATTCGTACATACGTGTTCGCTCGAAACGTGAAGTAAGGGCATGTTCTCGCTCGCGCTTATACGAGCTTATTATATGCGCGTCAACGCAAGAAGAAAACAAAACCGAACCTGTGCGCGCGTAGACGCGCTTTCTAAAACGAGCTTTGTACGCGCGTATGCAATGCAATTTTCCGGGATAAAAAGTATCCTATATGTTAATCCGGATTATAAACTATCTGTGTGCCAAATTTCATCAGAATCCGTCAAACCGTTTTAGCGTGAAAGAGTAAAAAACATCCATCCATCCATCCATCCATTCATCCATCCATCCATCCATACTTACAAACTTTCGCGTTTATAATATTAACTAGCTTTTGCCCGCGACTCCGTCCGCGTGGAATTAGTAATTTGGGCGGCAGCTTATTTTTTTTATCAAATTTGCTTTTTCAGCACTCATGGCTCTCCTTAGTTCCTCAATATAAAAATAATTACCCAAACCCCCCCCCCCCCCCCCCCATTATTTTCATCGTACACCCAGGTGGTGAAAGGTGAACGGTAGTAAAAAAAATTGGTTCACCTAGGTGGTCTCGGGAGGTGGACGGTGGGAAAGAAGGGGAAAAGGTTAATATTTGTATTCTATGAACAAATTTATAGATTAAAACTTAACCTAAGTTTTCTGTCCCGAAAGGAATTCGGTTTTCGTCTGACAAAAAACAGGCTATAAATTTATCCCTGTTTTCTCGTGGTCTCATTAACCTTTTCAACGCTTTCACATTTGAATGAAGTGATGATCAGTCACACGCCAAGCTGTTTTGCGTTATCGAAAATGACGGATCTTGTGAGTGTTGTACAAAACAAAGTTATCGATAAAATGTACTAGAATTAAATCGTAGTCAAATTAAACATAACGTTATTTTTATGTAATAAACGTTATTGCTTAACAGTTTCACTTGGATCTACTTGCACTGTCTTTAATCATTTTGTTATTTAGGTATGTTTGCAACAAATGGTAAATAGCGTACGAGTCTATCACATTAGTACATTATGTAAATAACAAATTATATTCTTAATAACATAAATGTGATATTTTAAATAAATACAACAATTTATTGAATCAGGCGTTACTTTGCGGAGGTCCATATTAATGAACTAAAACAATTACTTTGCGTCAACTTTCAACAACAATTACTTTGTTTACAACGCGTCAGTGTAGCTTGGTGGTAGTGATGGTTGGGTTTATGTGATTTGTGTGTGTTCGTACAGTGTGGAGGTGGAGGAACTGCATGAACGCACATTTCTTGCATAAACGTAAGTATTGTAAGGTCGCGGGTGAGCAAAGTAATTGTTTTAGTTCATTAAATACAACAACACTTGTCTATACCAGTTTATTTAGACAGGTTCTTTAAATATATTTTTCATCTCTCATACTCGGAAAGTGAGGCAAATCATATCTGACATACGGGAGGATAACTATTGTTTTCTTCCCAAGGGTAGAAATGAATTAAAAAAAATAAAGGCATTGGCTGTCAATGGAACACATACGCATTCAGCCAAGCATTACGGCATGGAATAATTAAGTATTGAGTTTTTTTTTTCTTAATTAGTCATATTACAAATTTTATAATGCCAGTGAAATATTATTAAATTAAATTATTAATTTACATTGGTTTCTTATTAAGTGACTTAAACCAGAAAAGTTAGAAAATGTTAAGAAAAAAAACACGGTAAACGACAATGTTATTGTCCACACAGCCTATCTCTATACAGCTTAACCCCTTGGTTAAAATTGGTTACTTACATATTTTATAAATAAATTTACTAAAATACCTACTTTATCTACTGTTTTCATTGATTATTATATTGAACATTCTAAATTTTGTTAAATTAATTATTCCTTAACAATAAACTCCATTGAAATATTTTAGAACGATCATATTGACCAGTTTAGACATTTTTATTTATTTATACTTATATTTTCTTACTTTCCTTGTAGTCGAAATGAAAAGCAGAGTGTTTAGCTCGGGAAAAACACCAATATCACCCTCGGAATATTGGCAACCTCGCTGTGCTCGGTCAAGTAACCTCGCTGTGCTCGGGTGCCAAGTAACCTCGTGTGATATTGGATATTTTCCTCCCTTGTTGAACAATCTACTATTTCTAGGACTTTAACTGCGGCAACCCAAAATATTTCAATATTTTCTGGTGGTATTAATAGGAGCATTTTTCTAATGTTTGATTGCCGATTAATATCACATATACATTATACAAAATCTTTCTTTTTTATATTGAAAAAAGCCTTATTTTTGATGTTTACGGAAAACACTAATCACATCGTTGAAGCAACTATCAAATGTTATCTTGGACAAATATCACACATGATCTAAATCTATGCACTACAGCTACACCATCACTAGTAGTCCTTTTGGCGTCGTCGGTGACGTCATAAGCGGACACCTAAAGGGGTGGTTAGCGTGTATGGAACTATAACTTCCCGCGATCATAGAGAAGCGAGTAGTGTTACGCTATATGAATACTTTTTTCATATCGACTCATTAAATAAAGTAAATTTATGAACAAAGAAGATGAATTGATAAATGTTATAAATTAGATTCAGGTTAAATATTGGACAAAGGCCCCTTCAAAGCCATATTTTAACAATAATCAATTTTAAATAAAACAAATCCGGCTACAGCACTAGCGACGATTTTATGTGCTGTTGGCGTATGGGACATTGACTTTATTGCGGCAAATTGTAACCGGAGAATAATCCTGATATATTTGTATTTAACCTATACAGTCATACATCAATTATCATAAGGAACGCAACAGTTTAATGTAACATGTGAGTCAATAAAAATACGAGAAAACCATTCACAACAGACTTTATTCATCATCAAAACAAACCTTAGCTCGGACACCTTTAGGTGTTGTTGGCGTGGTGGGCACGACAGCACGCGACACTTTTATGTGTTCTTGGCGTTGAAAAGTTTAATTTGTCCCATCAATAGGACCACGAGGGAGACTTATTTCTCGTAGTCCCATTCAGTTCTATTGAAATGAACTCAAATCTCATCTAAATGTATGTATGTACGGTACCAAAAAGTTGGTATTGAACAGGTAGTCTAAAGCTGCGTACGTACACGTACACTGTACGCGTACATGGCGTACGGACATGGCGTTCCAGGACACGCAAGCCCGGGTACGCGTACCCGAGCGCGCGCAGTCCGTACGCAGCTTAACCTGTACTCATTACTGTACATTCATACATATACAGGAGGTTTGAGTTCGTTTCAATAGAACTGAATGGGACTACGAGAATCAAGTCTCCCTCGTGGTCCCATTGATGGGACAAATCAATAGGACGACGAGAAAACGGTAATTTGTCCTGACGAAAAAGGAATTAGACGAATGTGTCTTAGATCATTTCTCCACCTATCCCACCAGTGCGGGTTGGTGGAAAAATTCCATACATCCCTACCAGTGCAGATAGCCTGGTATGGATAGATGGAACAATTCTAATACTTGTCTGGCGGATTGAATGATATTCACCAGCAAGCTGTCCTGTCCAGTAAAGAAAACTTAAATTCTTGATATATTTTATTTTATTAAAGAGACATGCACAAGTAAAAAGCCTAAAACAAGTTATTCTAACCCTTCGCCCTCTGCTTCTTCATCAAACTCTCCCTCCTCTTCTGCCGTGGCATCTTGGTACTGTTGATACTCTGACACCAGATCGTTAACGTTGCTTTCTGCTTCTGAAAATTCCATTTCATCCATTCCTTCGCCGGTGTACCAATGCAGGAATGCTTTTCTTCGGAACATCGCCACGAATTGTTCTGATATTCTTTTAAAAATAGACTGTATGGCTGTTGTGTTTCCAATGAACGTGGATGCCATTTTTAAGCCTCTTGGAGGAATATCGCAAACGGCGATTTTAACATTGTTTGGAATCCACTCTACGAAATAAGTGCTGTTCTTATTTTGAATATTCATGAGTTGCTCATCCACTTCTTTCATAGACATTCTTCCTCTAAATATAGTGGCAACAGTCAAGTATCTTCCATGACGCGGATCGCAGGCAACCATCATGTTTTTGGCATCAAACATCTGCAATGTTAATTCTGGGACTGTCAGAGCTCTATATTGTTGAGCTCCTCTTGATGTTAGAGGTGCAAACCCTGGGGTATAGAAATGTAATCTTGGGAAGGGTATCATGTTAACTGCTAGTTTTCTCAAATCGGCGTTTAATTGACCCGGAAACCTTAAGCATGTTGTTATGCCGGACATAGTCGCACAAATCAAATGATTTAAGTCGCCGTATGTAGGCGTGGTTAGCTTCAGGGTTCTAAAACAAATGTCATATAGTGCTTCATTGTCCAAGCAGAATGTGTGATCTGTATTTTCCACCAATTGATTTACGGCTAATACGGAGTTATATGGTTCCACAACGCAGTCTGATACTCTTGGACTCGGGAAAACGGAAAAAGTAAGTATTATCCTATCGGGATATTCTTCTCTAATCCTATTCATGACCAGTGTTCCAAGACCAGCTCCAGTACCGCCGCCAATAGAATGCGATATTTGGAAGCCTTGAAGACAATCGCAGGCTTCTGATTCTCTTCTGATAACGTCCAAGCACGATTCTAATATTTCAGCTCCTTCCGTGTAATGGCCTCTAGCCCAGTTGTTAGCTCCGCCAGCCATTGAATATACGAAGTTATCAGGTCGGAACAAACATCCGAAGGGTCCAGAACGTACTGCATCCATCGTCGACGGTTTAAGGTCTATTAAAACAGTCCTCGGCACATACTTCCCGCCAGAAGCCTCGTTGTAATACACATTGATTCTTTCTAACTGCAGATCAGAATCGCCGTGATAGACGCCACTAGGATCGATGCCATGTTCGTCGGATATTACTTCCCAAAACTGCGAACAAACAAACAAATTTTAATTTCATAAACCAATAGGCTTAACCATTATTCGGCATTTAGAATATTCTTAAACACGTAAGTAAAAACTTAAAGAACCGTAGATTTTACTAATAGGCATTTTCATTTTATCTACGTGAGAACGCAATAATTTTTATAACAGCAAATAAGGCACGAGCAAAGCGATGCGTGGCTAGACTTTCTAGCTGTAAGGTATGGGAAATTCAGTTTCAAATCTGTAGGAATGGCAATTCTTTGTACCGTCGTATGGCTATACCTAAGTTACATTTTTGCACACATGTGGACTGCGTCAAGGCCAAGCCTGCTGTAAAGAGTGAATCGGTTTACCAACTTTTTCGTGTTATTCACTAAGTTCTCAGTTGTCCAGTGACATGTTTCATAGAAAAAAATCACTCAACTGAAATTGCAAACAATGTAAACAAACCTTGTATTTAATATGTCTTTAATTTCCATTTTCCCTCATCATATACTGCTAAATCCGTGTGTTATTTAATCAATACTTAAGTACCACAACATTAGGAAACCATTAAAACAAACAAAGTGCTAGAATATGGATATTTCATTAAATGGTTTATTTACATTGTTCGCAATTTCAACTTTAGGTTGTCCTGGAGATTATAAAAGAATTCACCCCAAAGCGCAGTTTAGACCTGAAAAAAAATGCACGTTGCATTACATTGCGGCGCTCCATTAACTTCAAACTCGTCGCTTTACAGCCGCGCAATGTAGTGCAACTTTCACGATTTTTGTTGCAGGCATACCCAGTCTTATTGGTAATATTATCACTCGTATTACCTTTCCACCGATCTGGTTTCCGCACGAGCCAACCTGGATATTAATGATTTCCCTCATCTTGTAAATTTCTCAAAAATTAGGACCGGTCACTTGTTAATTTACTTTAAATGTTATCTATGAATAAACTCAATGTTGATGTTGAAGAGTAGATAAACTTAAAACTAAAACTAAAATAAAAAAATAAAAATCTAACTCTTCTTTACGCCGTGTGCATAGCGTCAGATTTCAGATAAAAATGATCTGAAAGAAATTTTTGAAAAGCTTGTCAAAGAACGTTCAAGATTTAAAATAGAGTTCTAGAACATGTTTTTTTGTCACCGAATGATTTCACTTGGCAGTTTTTTTAAACTAAGAAAATGTTTCGGTTCTCAGTGTGTAAAACATTGAGCGAAATGATATTTACAGTTTATCTTATTATTTTTATTTAACGTTTAATTTAGTACCGAATAAAAAATATTGTTTCTTATTCGGTGTTACTTTCTACTACGCCATCTGCACAAACGTTTGGAAACGCAGTGCCGACGTCCGGCGGCAATCCGCGCTACGCTACGCTTAAGTTCCGTAAGGTCCCGCTAGAGTCCTCTAGCTTGCTTTCAGAGTTGTTTTGTTTTCAGCGGCGACACTAGTGTCATGGCGCTCGCTTAAAATGTCAGTGAGATAGCAATCGAGTCTGCGTATAATGTAAATTTATTTATTTTTCTGTATGATGTAGTTATATTTGATGACTGTTGTGCGTAATTTGAGTGAGTGTCCGCGAAGTGATGTCATTAGCAGAGAAAAATGTTACTGCGGGAGAGAAAAAAACAGTTTACTGTGAAGACAGCACTGATAGTGAAAATGAAACTGAAAGGAAACCCTTGCTTCGCAGAATATCCACCAGTAAATGTGTTGGTAGACTGGTAAATATGCAACTTTTGTCATTCTTTCTTGTACATATCGTAAATACGATTTTAACAAACTTGGGCGTGACAAGTGACAATGTTTGTGGAGGACGTGGTCGCGCGCGAAGGAGTCGCGGGGGGAGGAGCAGGGAACGTGACATACGCCTGGGGCTCGGTCCTAATTTCCAATTATTACTGTTTATTGTATGTAGCGGTATTAGAGTGAGTATATTTAATATTGAAAATATAAGAAAACACAATTTATTTGAATAGATTTATTAATATGTTAATGGAATCTAGTTCTTTTTTCCAATAAATTGAGAATATTTTTCCGCTTAAATGCAATTTAAATGTAAGTGTATTACACGCACTAACTTCTGTCGCATATAACATAATCTAATATATAAAAATCTCGTGTCACGGTGTTTGTTACCGAACTCCTCCGAAACGGCTTGGCCGATTTTTATGAAACTTTTTTCTCTACACTCGGTAGGTCTGAGAATAGGTCGTAGGCTATTTTTTATCTTCGCAGACGGAGTCGCTGGCAACAGCTAGTATAATGTATAAAAATCTCGTGTCACGGTGTTTGTTACCGAACTCCTCCGAAACGGCTTGGCCGATTTTCATGAAACTTTTTTCTCTACACTCGGTAGGTCTGAGAATAGGTCGTAGGCTATTTTTTATCTTCGCAGACGGAGTCGCTGGCAACAGCTAGTATAATGTATAAAAATCTCGTGTCACGGTGTTTGTTACCGAACTCCTCCGAAACGGCTTGGCCGATTTTTATGAAACTTTTTTCTCTACACTCGGTAGGTCTGAGAATAGGTCGTAGGCTATAATTTAATTCATAATAATTTAATTATAATTATGATTTATATAGCTAGTATTATAGTAAGCGTGTGGCGAAAGGGATAAGTAATAAGTAGATGATTAGGTAGAGCTTGTCTAACTTAAAATGACGCGCCCCACCACCGCATTTGACACACAGGATTGGTGGACTTCGGCGCTCAGTACCGAATCGTCTATGTAGCAAATTGTCCAGTGGTTCAAATTGACCAAGAAGCAAAATGTTAGACATTCTATTAGCCTTTTACCCCATTAGTATAACATCTATAACGTCCAAACTACATAATTATCAAAAACGCTATCACCCAAAAAAGCAAATCGTCAAATCTTATTGGAAGCAGTTAAGCCGGACTAACCAAAAAGTGTGTTCGGGTTTCAAGTGGTCGGTTATATTATCAATTTAGATCTACCGTGCAATACGCAACGTTATGCGATTTAAGCGTTCAGCTATAAGGGTGTGTTGCTGTCTGGCCGTGCCCCTTCATAGACGTTATGCTAATTGGGTATTTTACGATTAAGACAACTTCACACAATGGACAATTTACATAATTATGTAACAACTGCTTTTTATACCATCTGGATCGTGGTAATTTTGTTTCATAGACTATTCGGTACTGAGCGGACTTCGGGACAGCGTATACCTATATTGAATGAAACGCTTGAACAGTAACACGCGCCAAAGCTCCAAGCCATGCCAGCGATGCTTTTACAGTAATAATGCCAAGCCAGCGGGCTTGGCATGGTGTGGAGCTTTCATCAGTGCTGCAGAAGGGCCAAGCTAGAATGATTACGTATTGTAACATTTCTCGAGACCCCATTGAATTGATCGTAATGTTATTTCGGAACTATTGTAAGGTACTTCGTAGTTTTGTTTTGTTATCTACTTGCAACTACGGCCCGAAGAAAAAGTTTATACTTCAATCGATATGTAGACCAGTCAAATAGTAGCCGGAGCTTTATATGCACAATTGACTAGCACCATTACGGTAGGTATATAGCAGTGTCGTTTGCACCATTGATGGTGCTAGTCAATGTTGCATAAACTACGGCAAATAGCTCGTAGTATATTTGAAATGGCTAAGTCGCAAAGTAACGACGACGAGAAACTAGTTAGTAACGGCTGGTTCTGGTTATGGTTTTGTTTTTTTTCTGGCGTGCGTATTTTTCAATTTTGTTCTGGTTTTTTTCACTTTCGGGTTTTTCACTGATTCCATTATGCGTTATTCGTTGTTAAACAAATTGGGAATTATGAAATAGTTATTTATGATACAAGTGCGGAAAGTAGGCTATTCTCAATGAATGGCGGAGATCTACACAAACGAGCGAAGCGAGTTTGGTTTTGGCGACATGAGTTGGGAATTTCCTACTTTCGACACGTATATCATACAACATTTTACAATGCATTAAGCGAGTAAAAAAATTGGGGCTAAAAGCGCGCGCAGACAGAGAGCGGTCTGGAGTACCGAGTTCCAGTCGCCTGCTGTGTGCGTTATCGTAAGAGACTCAGTACATTCGAAAGAACGCAGAACACTGAACTCGGAACTCCAGACCGCTCTCTGTCTGCGCGCGCTCATAAACATTTTCGGAAATATATGTTCCGTTCTTATTTACCTTTCATTGAGGGAAAGTCTCGTAGATGTTTACATATTTCAGCATCGGTTTAGTCAGCAGGAGGCTATCACATTTAATTTTGTGCTTGGTCTAGGACGTCAGGCGGCGTTAAGTCCTATGTAAATTCATCACTTGAACTCTCCATTTTAATTTACTAAACTTAAATTAATTCTCCGGACTGAATTCATGAACATTACTGTGGCGGGTTTTCATGACAGGCGCGAACGGAACGAACTATGATTGGTTCGTGTTACGCCATGCGCGCGCACTGAAAACTCATTGGTTGACAGGCGCGAACGGGTAACGGTGATTGGTTCGTGTTACGCCATGCGCGCACACTGAAAGCTCATTGGTTGACAGGCGCGAACGGGTAAACATGATTGGTTCGTGTTACGCCATGCGCGCGCACTGAAAGCGCAGATGTCGTACGGTCCGAAATGGACTCAAGGAATTATTTTAGTACTAAATTTTTATTTCAAAACTTTTGACGAAATTAAAATTTGTGTGTTTTAATACTAAAACAATGTGTTATATTATTTTATCAGTAAATATTCATTTGGTTGCATCAAACATTTTCTTATTTGTGCAAAGCTGAATTATGAAGTCACAACTCTCTAGTCTTATTTTTTAAACACTAGTTTGGACACAACTTTTTGAGATTTGGCAATTTAAAAAGTTACTTTTCCGCACGCGTGTGGAAAGTAAAATCTATACAATTTTTTTTCACACTTGCGAAAGTGTGCTGGGATGACTAACTTTCTATAGATATGTTGACTCGCGTCAAGAGGCACTTTCCGAGCATATGCATTGTAAAATCTATTTTTAGTGCACTTCTATTATCTTCAAGGAATCTGTTTCCAGGCTAGCTTCAGTAACTTAAGGTGGATTATCATACTTATTATAGTTATCATAATCATGATATCACCCATGAATCAGTCAGGACCTGTTACGAGGTTAGCGCAGGTCTTTCGAAGCTGCAAACTTGAATATGTACACACTATTGGTAGTGGCCCTAACACACAGTGGTAGTATTTAGACTGAAAGGAGATGTTATCGCCCGTAGGTTGCTAAACAATTTTTCTGCCAAAACTCGCGGGGGGGGGGGGGGGGGGGGGCAATGCACTCACACACAAGCAATTTAACTACAAATGAAAACAGAGCAATGTTTGTACACACGCACACAAACCGAATTCGTCAACACAACAGTGATCGCCATAGACACATTAAAAAACATCTCGTCTATACATGTCACACGTACATCACACATAGACAACTATCTAGGAACAGCTAGAGTTAGGGCCATGTCGATAAGAATGTCGATAAGCATTCACTCGTTCATACATTCAGTCGTTCAATTAATCCCTAAGTTGTTAATAGAAAATTCGTTTTCTAAATAAATGTGATTGCTCTATAAGGTTTAAAAGTGGAGGATTTATTAAAATATGTACATATAGCAAGTAATATTAATGTCAGATGTGCCAAATGCCTCTTTTACTTTGTAATTTTATATAAATAGAATAGACACATCACTCTGGTTAACATTTTGTTGAGAAGGTACCTAGACAAATTTTAATAGACTAATAATAAAGTACCTAATAGGTACTAATTTTACCTTTCAGAATCAGCAGGAAGTTGAAAAAATTACAATGTTGGTTTTATCACCGTTGAATTTAGGCACCCGTAAACACTGCAATACACACGTTCTCGTGACGCCGCCATTATTAAAGAAAATATTATAATATGTACCTAGTTACTTTGTACCGAGCGCTTATAGCCACGTTACGGAATCGAAACGGGGGCGAATAGAGCGGGCGGCGCGTCACAGCACTCACTCAACCACCAACGACCGAACTGCGCGGCGTGCGGCGTGGAACTGCGTAGTTTTGTCTGGCGAAGATTGGTTAGCGGCCGTGTAAGACGCTTGGCTGTGTGCGTGCGTCGATTCGGGTGCTCTAGTATGAAGTCGAATCACTACCTGTTACTTGTATTGAATCATTAAAAAGTATTTTCACCTCACTAGCTCGGAAAGCCCTTTTTGTTTGTTTGACATCTATTGAGAAAATCGCTTTTTATCCACAAGTGAAGAAAGAGTTTTGACATTTGAAGGCAGCTTAAGTGATATTTGACAGCTAACAAAACGTAAAACGTTAAAAGTGCTGAATTTTTAACATCACAATTAATGAATTGCATCGAGTAAAAAACACTAAATACAGTCTTACAACTTTATTTTAATTCATAAATATCAGCATTCAACATTAACCTTCATTCTTGTTGTAAAAACGGATAAAATGTTCTGACAGTCCAAGTAAGTCGATGTGCGAACAAAACGCATCCGAAATAATAAAAAAAAAACTTAAGTCAAAACGGTATACAATTTAACAGTAATACAGTTTGCTCGTATCTCAAAATCGATAATCTGGCTAATTGAACTTTACTCGATGTGCAATAAAGTTCAGTTGTAACTTAACAGTGAGTGTAACTTATATATTTATTTATGAAAAAATAACAGTTCAGTTTGGTTTATTCATTGATTGGAGATACGAGTTTTTTCAAAGTAGTGACGATATGTCGGTATTGGAATAGTTCCATAAAGACTGGATTTGCTTAGGCTATTTTGCATTATTTTTGATTTTACCAATATTTCTATAAGTACTTCAAAATTATTGTATTGACAAAGAGGTAAATAAATAATAATTGATAGTACAAACCCTTTTTCTTATTTTCCTCGCTGTAGTGAGGTGAAAAGTTTTGTGTTTTACACGGGTGAAAAGTTATTTTACGTCTCGTGTGTTGAAGCACTCGCTATCGAAAGAATTCTATTTTTGAACCACTCGCTTCGCTCGTGGTCAATCATAGAATCCTTTCGATAGCTCGTGTTTCAAAATGAACACTCGCAGTTAAAATACAACTTTCCCCCCTTGTATAACAAATAACTATTGTTAATACTTTCACGTCAATTTTTATAACGAGTTCGATACTTTAAACATACATTTATTACTAACCATACATTTCCATTTTATTAGTAACCTTTAAAATATGAAACCATGATAAGACAAATCATTCACTGATTCATTCACTCAATAGTTTATCGATTGTGGAAATATGTGTGTCCCCTCTCTAGTCGATACTAGACCGGTTATCGGTGTGGCCAATTATTTAGTAAGTAAAAATAGCCAATATTACTAGTGGTCGGTGAAATACCACTTAAATAAAAAAAATAGCTAAATCTATTTAGAAAAATAAAAAAGAGAACTAAGCTTCGTCCATAGTTAAATAAAAATAGCAATTAAAATAGTAACGATTCTTAGAATTACTGTCTGTATCTGTGCGTTTGTTCGTGGTAATCTCCGAAGCGGCTTAAGCTATAAGGATGTGGTTTTCACTTATTTGTTAATCTCATTAGTCGTGGGGGGGAGGGGGAGTGGGGGAAGGAAGTGCGGGGGTTCCAAAGGGGGGATGAAAATTTCATTGATTTTGCCGTAGGATGCACCGTTTTCAAGATATTTGACAAAACACCGGTTCTCGTCCGATCAGCGAGGTTAAGCAACGTCGGGCGCGGGGACGGGTGACCGCCTGGTTTCATTTTTGTTTTTTGAATGTTTTGTTATGACGTTGTCACGTTAAACTATCGTCCGTAAGCCGACTTTACAGACAACCGGTTTTTATTTAATAATTGTCTGGCCAGTAGTTTTTTGCCAAACCACTTGATATATATTTTTTACTGTACTAAATTTGATATAAAATTATTTTAACCCGTTAAACAGATGGGTGGATGGTAACTTCTTCTTTATTATTATTATTTATTTATTTAAGGTTTACCAACAATTGTTAACACTAGGTACATCAGAAATTGTTGCTTGTCCAAACATGTTGAGCTGAGTGTCACAATCACTTATATCTTATAGGTATAACCGCATACAAAACAAAACTGAGCTAGTTCTAGTACGGATCTTAGATTATTAGACCAGGCGCCGACTGCACTTTTTTGTCGCTTCGTTCGAGTCGAGTCCTATAGAATTGTTAGGAATTTTTAATTGAGAGATGAAAACTTGTTTTTTGTGTTGATGGTAGCAGCGGTGGCATTTTGAATGGTGAGCGCGCTTTCATATAATTCCAGCACAAAAATCAGTAGCAATCAAACGAGGTGATACAAAGTTGCAGTCAGCGCCTGGCCTTAAAATGTACATGGATGAAGTCAATCAAACAATGTAATGAATGTATAAGATCAATCAAAATAATTTATATTTTACCTCGTTAGTAATGAATTGATTTATAAAAATTATAAATGGCCAATGTGGCTATTTTTACAAAAAGCTGGCCACACTGACTGACATTAATATTATTATAAACTTCACGTATTTTTACTATGAATCAACAATAATTACGTTACGAAATACTTCCAGATGAAAAGTTACGTTGTCTTTTTGTAGACTCGATGTGTCAGACATTTTTTCACGCCCGAATTCTTTGCATTTAGTCATTTTTGTGGGAGCTCATTCACTGACGCGTGCCGTTTTGAAATGTCACGAGAGGCGAGCGAAACAGTTTTGTATAACGGTTATACCCGGCGGGTTCATACCTTTGGCAGAGGGGAAATGCGCTTCAAGGCGCCTCCCTTCAGTCTAAATACTCAAAGCCCTAACATTATATCCAAAATCCATAGCCGTTAATTTGTGATTTCAATGTACAGTCGAGGTCAAAAATATCTTTACACTTTACTACCTTGTCCCTTTCACTTCGTCTTTAAACTTCTATACAGGGTGTCCCGTTAGTAGTGGGTACGAAAAACTGAAATGGGAGATAGGTGGGCAGGTCATCCACCAAATATCAAAAAATTACCTCGGTAAAAGTCGCACCGTTTTCGAGAAATTCGATTTTTCTGATTTTTTGAAAAATGTACACTCGCACTGAGATTTTGAGTTGTGATCATGGATTTAATACCTAACCAGGACTGAGTACTGTGACAAAAAAGTGAGGCCGTTAAAAAAAATAACCAGAGAATTGCATCTCGTTCTAATTAGGGTGATCAAGTACTGGTGCGAGCGGGACACAATTCTCTAGTTTCTCTAGTTTCTATGTAATCTCTCGGACCGCTGTATCTAGTTGCCATTATTAAACTGTATGACTAGGTAATATGGGTCACTTTTGATTGACTAATAAAAGTTAGTACTCAGTCCTGGTTAGGTATTAAGTCCATGGTTGTGATATTCGGAATTAATTATATTTTGCATTTATTTTTATTGGAAAATAATTTTGAATTATTTATTACTTATTTTTATTTTTTTATTAATTATTTTTTTAATTTTTATTTAAAAATAATTAAAATTTAAAAATAATTTTGTTAATCATTTGTTATATTTATCCCGTGTTAGCAGAGCCCTGCTTCCAAGTAAAATGTACGCAATGTGGGATCATTTTAGATTGGTTAGTCGGAATTATATGATGTAACTGAAAATTTATACTTTTCGCAATTTTTCCTTTATCTGTTTTCTCGTACCAAATTTCAAGATTCTGAGTTCACGGGAAATACCCTGTAGATTTTGATTCCCTTGCGAGTGTCGAAAATTTTCGGCATAAATGGCTGTATCTTTTGATTGCGTTGGCTTAGAAGTTGGTTTTTTTTCACAGCTTCAAGGGACAGTAGACCTGAGTATTTGATATAAATTTCAGCTTGATAAAAAGAAAAAGATTTCCTGAGAAAAAGGGTCTTGACAGACGGACGGACAGACAGACAACAAAGTGATCCTATAAGGGTTCCGCTTTTTCCTTTCGAGGTGCGGAACCCTAAAAAGATGTGAATGTTGTAATAAAGACATTCTGTAGTATATTTAGTATCGGCATTGCACCCGTGCGAAGCCGGGGCGGGTCGCTAGTAATGTAATAATTTCCATAACAACATAACTGGTGACGATCGTCTAGGTCTTAAGCACTATAGGTACCTACATCTGAAAAATCAGAAGTCAAGAGGTTAAAACAAGCTTTTTTATACACTCATCCAAAATGCCTAAGAATATTTTTTATCCCTAGACAAATTTGATGTTTTGACTCAGTAGTAATAAGCCTATATTTAAATGTTCAAAACTGTCTAGGGAAGGATAAAAAATATTAGTGCCTACTTTTGATGAGTGTACATTTCACGAGTTTTCATATGCATGTTCCATTATTGCGAAATAGATACTTTACATTTATTGTACTTATAAGCGTTATTTACTTGTGTAATATCAACAATATTTTCTGTCGCAGGGTCCGGCGTTCTGCGAAAAAAAAACCTAAAATAGTGTATGTATTATGTATACAATACAGGTTGACTGACGACGCGCTATGTTTACGCTTACGGGGGGTAAAGAAATAAAATGTGCAACTGTTCGCATTAAACACGACTGTTATGGATATCTGAAGTATTTAAAGGAGTTATTTTATTAGAATCATTCTCCGATGTCAAATGGCATTGGATATTGTATACATGCAAAGGATTCCTAAAACTTATTTTGCTATCTCTGCAATGCGAATGCTTTATGCTTACTTAAGCTATGAACTGTGCGTGTTATGTTTTTAAATAATATATTGAATCAGGCGTTACTTTGCGGAGGTCCATATTAATGAACTGAAACAATTACTTTGCTCACCCGCGACCTACGATAGTTACGTTTATGTAAGAAATGCGTGTTCATGCAGTTCCTTCACCTCCACACTGTACGAACACACACAAATCACACAAACCCAACCATCACCACCACCAAACTACACTGACGCGTTTCGAACTCAACCAGAGCTCATCCTCAGAGTTAGCACCACAACCGTATGCTATGCTACCAAATGTTAAACTAACAAACCAAAAACAAATGTTTTAACTTGTCACTGTAACTTCTCAAGTACCCACTTTATTTTTCTTTTTCTCAAACTACCCCACAAAAATTAACTTTTATTGACATATAAAACTACCTACCTTGAATTTTTGTTTATTTATTGATAAGGCATATTTTATTAATACTAACTGTTCAAATTAGGCCCAAGAAGCAGTAAAGGAGAAGATACCAAATACCTGTTCATTAATAATAGTTCCTATAGTGTTGTACCTAATTATTTCCATGCATTCAAAAGCATCCAAACGCAACCCCTTGCCGCAATAATGTAACAATGTTATGTTTTTAAATTCATTTATTCTTTAAAAAAATATAAAATGTCAAAAATACATTTATATTGTACTAAGATTATTTTCACTTTGACACTCGGGACGTCTCAGTTTAAACCGTAAAAGTTCGTGTTTTCTCATAGAGTACTTATATAAAATGCTATCACCTGTCTCAAATCAATATCAACATAAGTTTTCTTAAAATTTTAATTTTTAAGCAAGTTTGTTTAGCTGACTGTACTTTTTGTTGACTGTACTTGCATTGTCATCCAACCTACATAAGTATACCAAATTTCAGGTGAATCCAACCACTGGAAGTGGGTCAAATTCGACTTCTAAGATTTGACCCAAGAATAAAACAAACGGGGTGAGCTAAATAAAAAGCTTGTAAAAATATCCACACCTATTTAATGTAATTTAATTAATAACAAAAGCCTAAGTATTGCACTTCCGATCTCTCTCTACGAGTATGTATGTCAAGAATTGCCGAGTGCCAAAGTGGAAATAATCTTACTGTACCTGTAATTTATGTCAAGTTATGCCAAAATGTATAGGTATTTAGTTGTGGTGTTTACATAACGTAAGACTTTGTTTACGCGGGCGGCGTGTACCAACGGCAGAGGCAACTATAGCTGTTGTCACCTATCGGCGGCAGGCATCAACACGTTGCAGTAATTAAGTCGATATGGACTGGTAGAGCTTGTCTAATTTAAAATGACGCGCCCTACCACCGCATTTACAGGCATGCGCAATTTTAAAAGACGGATGGCACACACGCATAAGGCTGCGGCTCCACTGAGGCGGAGACGAGAGGAGCGGAGAGGAGACGTGTAGGGGTCGACCAATCATATCAGTTCCATTGAAGCGGTGTGGAGACGAGATGGGGATTTCAACTGATATGATTGGTCGACCCCTACACGTCTCCTCTCCGCTCCTCTCGTCTCCGCCTCAGTGGAGCCGCAGCCTAAATGTCATTTTTATTGGTAATTCAGTACCCCATTAGGCCTCCTGGGTGTATTGGCCCAAGTGTTCAAATGTCCAAGGGGTCTAGATGTCCAGATGTCATAAACACCACAGGTCAATTTGGCCCAAGTGTCAAAATGTCCAAGGGATCTAGATGTCTAGATGCCATAAACACCACAGATCAATTTGGCCCGAGTGTTAAATTGTCCAGGACGTCATAATGTCCAGACGCCACAACGACCACTGGACAATTTGGCCCGAGTGTTGAATTGTCCGGGAGGTCATAAGTAATATCATAATGTCTAGATGCCACAAAGACCACTGGTTAATTTAGCCCGAGTGTTAAATTGTCCGGGATCTCATAATGTCCAGATGCCATGTAGACCACTGGTCAATTTGGCCCGAGTGTTGAATTGTCCGGGATGTCGTAAGGTCCAGATGCCATAAAGATCATAATTAAATGACCTTGCTATATAGTGGCTCAACAAATAATGTTTTGAGCACTGGACGTTTTGACACTTGGACATTTTGACTACTGAGGGTTTTGGCCATTCAGAATTTTGGTAACCGTACGTTCCGCCCATTATAGTAAGAGAGCCCACGATACTAAACCTAGTTCGATAAGACTCCCAGATGATATATGTATAATTAGTCACGTCATTAATGGGGGAACACGAAACGGCGATGCTGCAATGCAAAAAACCTGGCAAAGCCATAAAAAAATAAAAAAATAAAAATTATATAATCCGATTTCTAGTATGATAAGACTCCCAAGTTTTGTTTGTTCCTCGAACATATTAAATAGGCATATTTTATGTGATATTGTTCGATTTTTCAGCCATTTTCATTGTGTTGTTTTTAATTTTTTGAATAATTTAACTGACCTCATACAGGCTGTTTCCGTTAACACGAACAATAAATTAAATTATACATCCTTTACCTAATCTCTAATTAAGTCCGAGTGGTTTAAATTGTTTAAATTAAAAAAAAAGAATAAGTTATTTTCTAACAAAAATAATCGGGCCAGCAATGTACTGCAGACCGTCATGTCTAGTCGAAGTAGGTACTTGACGTTGACATTTACTATCGTTTCCAATTGAAAATGCACTAAATACACCAACAGTTTGCTTAATAATCATGCGCAGTTCTTAATTACCATCAGTTATTTCAAAATTATGTAATAGTTTCCTCATCAAGTCGTAGGTTCCTGGGTTCGAATCCCGGTAAGGGCATTTATTTGTGTGATGAGCACGAATATTTGTTCCTGAGTTATGGATGTTTTCTATGTATTTAAGTATTTATTTACCTATACACCGTGAAATTTTAGTGGTTGTTTTCCCGAAATGAGGTGATTTAGTATCGATTGTACAATCGATTTATAATTACTATTTTGACTAGAGTCAAAAATCCAATTGTGAAAAACGAATGTCGAAAATGACCGCAAACCAATAGTAACGCTTCGTTGGTACCTAACCTATCGTACGATCGTACGCTACTTGTACCAACGAAGCGTTACTATTGGTTTGCGGTCATTTTCGACTTTCGTTTTTCACAATTGGATTTTTGACTCTAGTCAAAATAGTAATTATAAATCGATTGTACAATCGAAACTAAATCACCTCGTTTCGGGAAGACAACCACTAAAATTTCACGGTGTATAAGTAATTTATCGTCGTCTAGTACCCATAGTACAAGCTTTGCTTAGTTTGGGACTAGGTCGATTTGTGTAAGATTGTCCCCTAATATTTTTTTTTATTTTTTATTTAGGTGTGGGCGAAATGATTAAAACACTAAAATAACTTTATCCTGTTCATTTAACGTTGGCAACAAAAAAGTGCATTATGATAATATCACTGACAATAGTATAGGTAGTACATAATGTGTTAAGGGCGGTAAGTAAGGAATTACGATCGAGGCTCTAGTAAAAAATCGAGGCTCTGAGTCGAGTTTCGTAGTTCCCGTACCGCCCGTGAAACACAATGTTTTTTATCACATTTGCGAGTAACTAAATAAAATTACACGAACTTGTTTTGTTTTCGTTTCTTCGTTTTATAAATTGGTCGTATGCAGCTATATCACTCCTTAAGACTTCTCTGTTAAAAGATTTTCATTAATTGTTTTTGCTGCATGGATAAAAAACACTCTCTTCGTACGACGACGACATTTTTTATAACTTTTACTTTCTTCAAATACCAAATGTAAATAATTATGAATTATAGCTTTTGTGACGTACCCTCATTTGTTGTTATTATTTACTTGTATAGGTGGCGGGTAGTTTTTACTTTATTTCAATAAACCAGTCAGTCGATAACCCTCGCCTTTCCTTTACGTCTCACTGGCGACGAGAACGGGATATTTTTTTTTTCTTCGTTATTCACAAGTATAACAAAATGTCTATAGGCAAATTGGAACCGTTCAACTTGAGTTCGAGGCAATGGCCCGCGTATATCCGCCGCGTCAACCAATATATATAGTGCTAAATAAAATTAGTGACGACTTAAAAGTACCCATGTTGATAACGGTAGTCGGTGAAGCCACGTACGCGCTTATGTGTGACCTGTGCTCGCCTAGTTATCCTGAAAACAAATCGTATAATGAATTGGTGCAACTAGTGACAGACCATTTAGAACCGCAGCGGTCGGAGATTGCCGAGCGCCACATATTTCGGCAACGCCGGCAACGCGTTAATGAGTCCCTCTCCGAATACCTACAAGCCCTAAAACACCTTGCGGCGACGTGTAATTTCGGAAGCTGCATCAATTGCTCAACACTGGAGGATAATCTAAGAGCGGGCGTCTCCGCAGCTTGCAGTTTCCTCGCCAGCGTCCTCGCCGTCAAATCCCTCGACTCGGGCACTGCGTGCAATCGACCGAGCCAAGCGTACGTTATTAAACTGGATACAATAAAGATATAAAGCCAGTATCATATAATGATATATGTTATAGTATGTGGTATGAAGACTCAGAGGGGAGAAGTGTGACGTACCCTCATTTGTTGTTATTATTTACTTGTATAGGTGGCGGGTAGTTTTTACTTTATTTCAATAAACCAGTCAGTCGATAACCCTCGCCTTTCCTTTACGTCTCAGCTTTAATACACAAGTCAGAAGAACTATTATTACGAAATACGTGAACTTTTTAAAGCGGATGGCGGGCTTTTTACCCGCACCACAGAATATAGAAATGTTTCGTTCAGAAACGTTAAGGACAAATGCGTATATACAGCCATGACGGAGTGTAAAAAAATATATATATTGACGTTTTGATACAAAAGACTATTAAAATTTATTATTAAGAACATTGAACTTGAGTATTTGAGTAACATGCAGTGAGATTGCAATGAAATTCCTGTTTAGATAACATTTTAAGATAATTTTTCAATTGCGAGCATATATAAACTCCTTACTTGAACTCGGAACCTGCATGACTGTGTGCAGTGCTATAAATTAAAAAAAAATACTTACCGACCTTGGGTTTCATGGTAAGAAAAAACGTCGAGGGTTTTATATGGGGTATTACGGTCAAGTTAACCTGTATGTTTTGACACTGTTTACGCGCAAGTGTGATGAAAAAATTATGACATTCTCACCAGGTAACTTCTTCTCTAGATAACTTGTACCTACTTCTACAACGAAAATGCCCGAGGATATGCCATGCGACAACAACACGAATATTATCAAATCTCGGCTTACATTGGCTCTTGTTTAGTCATAATTCACTTGCATCGTAATTTAATTTTGTTGATGCCGTTTTAAATTATTTATATTTGTTTACCAACTTGACTTTTGTATTTGTTAATGAAACATGTAGTTATAGAGTAACCAACTCATTCTTAATGAAAATAAAAGGTCACATTTGCAATGTATGGTTTATGGTGTGTGGAGGTCCGAGGCAGTAATATTGAACTTTTTGGAATTAGGTTAATAAAAAGTTTAAACAGGCGCGGATTGTAGAGATCTTTACGTTTATGAGTTATGAGTAAATATAATATATATATATATATATATATATATATATATATATATGTGTAATGTTTATAAAAAAAATAACATCGCCCCTGTACCAAGGAAATGCCTTGTACCAAGTCATCTAACAAGTCATCTAACGATCATAATTGACAATTTCGCAATGATGAAATTCATTGATTATGCATTGTAACTTTAAAGTACTATTTTTCTGAGATTAAGCATTTTGGCGCATTAGGATCAGGTTGTTTTGAGAATATCATGTTTTGAGAATACCGGGATTTGTGAATATCGTTTTTCTGCGAATATTATGTTTTGCGAATATCCTGTTTTGCGAATATATATCTTGTTTTGAGACTATCGTGCTTTGCGAATATCGTGTTTTGAGAATATCGTGTTGTGCGAATATATTTTTTTTTTCGAATATGATATTCAGCGACGGAGGGCAAAATGGTCATGACAACTTTGCATCTCGATTGTGATCTTAAAGAAATAAAGGGTCATTTTCGAATGTTGCGCAAGTAAACTTGTCCCAACCTAAAAAAAAGTTGTTTCCGTTTGCATTATCTGTTTTCTGCGGTTATTTGAGTGAAATAATTAATGATTTGCAATCAACTATAAGTAGGTATATCATACAGGGTGGAATGGGACGACGGCCCTTCCCATAAATTCGAGATTATGTATCGTTAGTACTATAATTTTCTCCAAGAAACTATGCTAATATTTTTGGTATCCTACTATCTCACCTTATTCGTTTTTCGTTTCATTCTTATTTCGTCTCATTCTGTATTCGTCACTCATTCTTTATTCGTCTTGTGCGCTATCCGTCATTATCTTATTTTTATTTGGTCAAATTCTGTAACTTGTCTCTCTCTTAATAAGTCTTATACGTTTTTCGTCTCGGTTTTAATTAGACTCATTCGTCGGTCTTCCCTTTCGTTTCGTTTCTTATTTACAGCATTTGGCGAATAAATAAATGAGACAAAAAACGAAAGAGAAATCGACGAATGAGTCCAGGGAAGACCGTGACGAAAAACCTACTAATATTATAAACGCGAAAGTTTGTAAGTATGTATGGATGGATGGATGGATGGATGGATGGATGGATGGATGGATGGATGGATGGATGGATAGATGGATGGATGGATGTTTGTTACTCTTCACGCTAAAACGGTTTGACGGATTTTGATGAAATTTGGCACACAGATAGTTTATAGCCTGGATTAACATATAGGATACTTTTAATCCCGAAAAATTGCACAGTTCCCGTGGGATAACGATAAAAGGATTCTTTGCAGACGGAGTCGCGGGCAGCAGCTATATGCTCTTGTTAAGGTTACAGGTTGGCTTTCATCAAAATTACTGACCCTAAATGTCGATAAATCCAAGGTCATTCGTTTTTCTCTGCCAAATTCTGTCGCCCCACCTGGCGAATCAGAATTTGTCAAAGTACACAAATGCTCTGGCAACACTGCCGACTGTAATTGTGCCCCCTTATCCATCGTCTCCAGCATTAAATACCTAGGTGTACATATTGACCAGAAGTTGGACTGGAGTGTGCATATAGAGACCCTCTGTGCTCGCATTAGACGGCTTCTTTACATTTTTAAACTGCTTCGTCATTCGGCAAATCCTGATATACTGTTCTTGACTTACCACGGCCTCTGTCACTCAATAATTTCATATTGTATTTCGGTTTGGGGTGGCCTCCTTTAAAACAACGTTATTAAGAGCTGAACGTGCGCAGAGAGCTGTACTGAAAGTAATGTTCTTCAAAAGGCGGGATTACCCGACCGCTCAACTTTACTCGGAATCCCAAATACACACAGTGAGGCAAACTTTCATTCTCCAAGCTATTTTGCGTCACCATTCTACATTGCCATTAGATGAGTCTCTGCTTGTGCGTCGCCATGGCCACGCCGTCTCCAAAACTAGGACGTGCCGTACAGCTTTTGCTCGTAGGCAAACAGTCTGTCTGAGTTCTAAACTCTATAATAAAATTAACAAATTAATTCCTATCTATAAATTAAACAAATACGAAGTTAAAATTAAGGTTAAGAAATAGTTGCTGGGTCTTACATATCAGGATACAGAAAATCTCCTCCTTACAGTGTCCTAGCGTTACTATAAGTTACCACGCGTTTATATTTATGCCAAAATTTGCGTCTAACTAAAGTTACACGGTTGAGCCTCTGATCATCTATAGTTTTTGTTTTCATCTTATTTTTATTTTATTTTAATTTTTTTAATTTTTTGTATATCCAATTTTGTTCCTACTGTTTTATTGTATAACTTCAGTTATCATTGCTATTGATCATCTGCACTGTAAATATTGTACGTCGATCGCCGAAGCCGGAGATACTCAAAATTAGTCCCCCAAGACACAGGTCTTTACCTAGTTTGGGGGGTCAGAATGTATGACAACTCTTGTGACTTCTCTGTACAAACCTACTTTATGTATTGAGCACTGTAACTAATTTGATGTTGATTGTACAATAAATCATTTTTTTATTTTTTTTTTATCTAATATATAAAAATCTCGTGTCACGGTGTTTGTTACCGAACTCCTGCGAAACGGCTCGACCGATTTGTATGAAACTTTTTTCTCTACACTCGGTAGGTCTGAGAAAAGGTCGTAGGCTATTTTTTATCCCCCCCCCATTCTTCGCGGACGGAGTCGCGGGCGACAGCTAGTATAATATAAAATAAACATTCCAAATAAAATACAGATCATTTCGGAGGGACCTGCCTGCCAATTAAAAAATTTAGGGTCAAATGCTGATTGCTCTCGGACATGAGGTTCAAAGTAGCTTTACGTTTGGCTAAATAAGCTTGACGATGAAAAGGTTAAAAAAGCCACTAGAGAATTATAAGAGTAGATTATTATAGCTAGACCGTTTAAATTTGTCCTAGCCCGCGCAGTACAGGGGCTGGTGAGGTAAGATTAGAAAGGGGCCGAGAGAGGTGCGTTTCATAAAACCATTTCATAAAACTCGCGAGATTTACTACAGCTCACAGAGCCAGCAGTCTATCCATACTAATTCCATACTAATATTATAAATCCGAAAGTGTATCTGTCTGTCTGTCTGTCTGTCTGTCTGACTGTCTGTTACCTCTTGACGCTTAAACCGCAGAACCGATTTAGATGAAATTTAGTATACAGATAGTTTGAGTCCCGGGAAAGGACATAGAATAGTTTTTATCCGGGCAATCACCTTTAAGGAGGTGAAAAGGGGGTGAAAAAAAGCTCAAAAAAAATTTTTTTTATACTTAGTTATTTTCTTTTATAAATACACTTTTCTTTATTTGAAAGCATTTATTAAAAAAAAACAATAGATCAGGCCATTTGGTTGATTTTTATAAAATAAATAGTACCCTTTTCGATTTAAAAACAAAACTACAATGTAAAAACCTTTAACTGCGATTTACTCGAAATAATGTTTTTGTGACATACCCCCTTCATCCACTCATTGTCTTCAATTATCTTTAACATTTGTTATTATATTGCTTGTAAACGAAGTGTTTTTTTAGCTCAATTTCATTTATTATACACATACGTGTCGTTAACGCGGGGGCAATAACAAATCAGATAAAGAACATATATAGCAGAATCTGGAGAGTTTTTGCTAGAAAAAGGTCTATAAAAATTATCTTCTACTAATTAAACGCTTACCACTTAGAAGACAAAACGTCTACTTAAATATATTATAGTATTTTTCACTTGTATTTTATTTGGTTTTCGTAATAGATTATAAAGATTTTATCTAAATTTTCTACAGTCAATTTGCGGCGTCGTTCAGAAAATATCCATTTCAATTGACTGAACGATCTTTCAACATCAAATGTTGTTGTATTTAGGTGCGTACTTGAAACGATAGAAGTAATCTAGAGTAGTGTGACAAGCTCGTAACGATGATTCAAGTATTATTTCCTTCCCTTGTATCAATTCATTAATTTTTTTTACTAACTATGCGAAATGTAGTATTTTTCTCCAAAACTTGTTTTAGCTTTTTAAATATATTTTTTTCCGTTTGCACTCAAATTTAATTTCGATGTAGGGTGAGGCCACACGAGCGTAATTTTGTGAGTTGTGAGCGGCATAATTTCGGTTGCGCCATACATTGTGTCACGTGATGGCCCGCATATTGTATGGCGCGAACCGAAATTCTGCCGCTCACGACTCACAAAATTACGCTCGTGTGGCCTCACCCATATGCTTGTATGTTTTTTGAACGATGGCTAAACTTTCGCTGAGAGATAGATTCGGGCACTGCAATTTGTTTATAGCATGCAATTTGTTTTCACACTGCGAAAAGCTATTTTTGCTTTTGCGATAGACGCTGCGTCAGAATTACGAAATGTGTCCAAAACGCGTTTTATTTCGTCAAAATACTTGTTACAGTATGTCGCAGCCTCAGTCCACGTTCCCCAACGAATAATTGTTGGATTTGGAGGTAAAGGGATTGCATCAACCATTTCTTTGAATGCTTTTATTCTTTTTGACGATATTCGAAATATTTTTTACATCTGATATTAATTTATTCACTTCTGGAAAAAGAACGCGAACTTGATCAGCAACTCTGTTAAGAGGGTACGATGCGCACCATTTCTCCATACAAACGTAATCCCCTGTTTCCTCCCTGGATAATGGCTTTAGAGCCAATTTTTTTTACTGTGTAATCTGTATCTACCACAGCTATGCCCCTATGTTTCGTTTTTTACCATATTTCAATTAACATAAGAAATAAGAGCTTTCAAAAACTGAAAAAATTGCCCAATTTCAACGTCATTTTCAGACACTCATCAGAAAAGAATCCCTGATATAAACAAAAAAAGGAAAACATAGGGGCATAGCTAAATCTGTCCTCTAATTATTTTTGAAAAAAATATTTTATTGGTCCAGTTTTCGAGAAGAAAACAGGGGATTACGAAATGCTGTTTTGATCAATTTTACGCGCCTAATAACGGTCTGAGCTGCAGTTGTCCCGCTCTCGCTGTACTGACACGAAGGGGTTCGGGCGAGACAGCGACATTTCATTAAAATACCTATTTCTCAAAAGTCTCTCAGCCATCGTACCCTCTTAAGACCATGAGCCAAACATGTAACATGGAGAATGTTTGGAAAAACTTTTTTCAAATTTCTACCCGCTTTTAACATGTACCACACACTATCAGTCAATAATAACAGCACTTTATCATGCTTATTGTGGTTGGGACCCCTCAAATCAATTTTTGACGGTATCGGTTATACTTATATTGTTAGTTTTTTTTTCTTCAAGCAATGCACCGACTATCACATTAGCAATTTGACGACCCTTTGGCATCTGTTATTTCATCAACACTCACATAAATATAAGCATTTTCTAGCTCCTCTTTAATTTTTTTGCATTTGTTCGTCGTAAATTGGTTTACGTAATTCTGCCTCAACAAAAATTCTGAAGGGACCTCCACAGTTTTTTCAAACTTTCCAGAGACGCAGTTTTCGATAAAATTTTTGAATATGGGATTTTCTAACTGAGACCATGGTATATTACAGCTTACCATAAAGGTCAATTCCATCCTAAAATCTTTTTCGACGGATGTATGCTTTTCCGAGTTGAACTGTCGTTCCATAGAAGTTTTTTTTTGGCGGAAACGAACGTTGCACTTAGAGCAATATCGCGAGCCTGTAACTCAGGATAATCCTTTATCCACAACACCACAAATTCATCGCACGTTTTTTTCCTTCGCGGCATTTTTAAAAACACTCGGCAATAATTGTATTGTGAACACAGTTATCAGTGCGAATAATTGACAATGTCAAATAGGAAAAGAGACTATTATGACTATGAGTTTGCATTGCGACTGCATAGTTAATCTATTTAAGTAAACGTATTATAAAATATGTTTGGCTACCCTGAAAAAAAGGCCCGTTTAAGTTTCTTGTTCTTTTTTTGAGATCTTATTTTCAACCGACGAAAACAAAAGGAGGAGGTTCTCAATTCGACGTGTATATTTGTTTTTTTTTTTTTTTTTTTTTTTTTTATGTATGACTTTTTACAGAGTAGTCCGATTTTGATGATTCTTTTTTTATTGGAAAGCGTATATCCCGAGGGTGGTCCCATTTAAATTTGGATACAATATTCCTACCCTAAGGGTAGAAAAACGGGATGATTGATTGTTCAGTTACTGATTGTACTATATGACCACGCATAACTTATTACAGAGTAGTCGGATTTTGATGATTCTTTTTTTATTGGAAAGCGTATACCCCAAGGGTGATCCCATTTAAATTTGGAAATAATATTCCAACCCTAAGGGTAGGAAAACAGGGGATGATTGACTAACTTTTTACAGAGTAGTCTGATTTTTATAATTCTTTTTTATTGGATAGATAGGGTATACCTTGAAGTTGGTATTATAATTTTAGAAAAAAAATTACCCCAAGGATGGAAAAAAAGTATAAAATAAAAACTTTTTAACAAAAAATTAAACCGCCGAAAAAACTGAAAAGCAAAAAATAATACCTTTTTTGTTTGACCTTAATCTAGGTACCATTTTGAAGTCGGTGCCTCAGCACGAGCCAGAAGGAGTGATAGAAGCCAATCAGGTAGACGATTATAGGTCCACTCCTCCTGGCTAAGTGCTGAGGCACCGACTTCAAACTGGTACCTAGATTAAGGTCAAACAAAAAAGGTATTATTTTTTGCTTTTCACTTTTTTCGGCGGTTTAATTTTTTGTTAAAAAGTTTTCTACTAAATATACATAGTTGAACTCAAAAAAAAACATGTGTCTATACACCTACTTACCATCTTTGACCCCACTCCACCCGCCACAACAGGACGGCTCGAAATTACAACTAAATGTGTAATTAAGCGGGGCTCTTCAGCACGGAATGGAACACTCCACGTCCATTAGAGGCCTCTTAAAATAAAGGAGCTTGACATGTGAATGAACTGACGCGTAAAGTGTAGACGGTGTCCTTTAAGCCAACGAAACCAATTTTGCTGAAAACTGTGCCAACTTACCAAAACCTCCATACCTCTTCTCCTCTTTCGTTTACTTTTAAATATACAGGGTGTATCCTGTAACAGGGACATAAAATTAAAATATACACCCATTAACTACTTAGTAATTAAAACCAAGTGGTTTAAAATGTTGTTTTCTTAGCCACACTTTTAGTCTCATTAATTCGGTTATGATGTCAAACCGAACTACTGAGAATTTAAACGATTCAAAAGTACGGTCAGGCCTCATGCATGCCATGTACTTACGCGCGATATTTACCTACCGCGGGGACCATCTGCTACGATCGAAATTTCAGTAGGTTGTCACAAGCGCGCGCCGACGCACGTTTATTCGTGTTCCACGGAAAAAATATGCCGCCTGGACTTTTATAAGTGAAAATGGTGAAACAGGGGCAAACTTTAATATGACTATGCTAGAATTAATAGCTAATATAACAATTTGGAAGTTCGTATCGTGCTGTCCCTCTTACTCTTCTATAGAAAGCTATAAGCTTGAGCGGGATGGCACGATGCGAAGTTCAAAAGTTGACCGTCGTATCTAGTATAACGTTAGGGTACTGTGAGCATGGCAATGTGTTCTGCGCATTACAATAAATATCCTTTTTTGTTAGGATTCCAGAGCTAAAATGGTAAAAACGGAACCTTTATAGTTTCGCCATGACCGTCTGTCCCTTTGTCCGTCCGTGGCTTAGCTTAGGGAATATTAGTGCTAGAAAGTTTGCATGGATATAATATATAGCAATTATCCCGACAAAATGGTAAAACAACATGTAGAGAAAAAAATTTAATCCAAACTGCCAGCCCTTGTCACTGTCGGCACGCACACATTCTTAAGGAGACGGAGTAGTATAATCTGTGGCTACAATCGCGGTAAGTACCAAGATTTTGTACGGGATGCAGTATCTGTTACGAAGTAACTATTAAGTAATCTGTGGTACGGTTAAGGATGTAGCTAAATAAAAATCCTTTTTTTTCCATGTTAATTTTTTTCTATTTCTACATTTCTTTTCTATACATATATAATAAAACAGTAGAAATGGTGTGTCTGTACATTGCATTATTGTATAAAAATAGTGTTGCCGATAAGAAAAAGAGTAACAGAACATGAAAAACCATTTTATTGACATTTGTGTCGGTCTGTATGTACAGTCAAGGAATCTAATTTCCAACCCACCTAAGGTTCAAATAGTACAGCAAACTATCACCATAAGAGCTGCTAGAGCACGACGTTGCTTTGTCATATCGCATGCATTGTTTTATGTTAGTAACTTGGCAACAGATTAACTACGTTGACATGGTGAACTGGGGTCTCATTCGGCATTAAGAAACACAATTGGACATAAATATTATAGAGTAACAGCTCCTGCTCACTCTTATCTGTCAACTACACGATGCAAAGATCGCCATATATCTCCGTGATATCGCCAAGTGAGCGTACCGAATAAGGCCTGAGCTTTGGGACGCCAAGGAAGCCAAAACTGGAGTCCGGATTCTTTTTTCATCTCACTAGTTCTGTTATATGATATGATCCAGACTGAAAGCTACATTTTTCTATCCAAAAACTAGCAGAACCGACGAAAGTGTTAATTCAATAAAACAGCAACTTTATAAAAACATAGTTCTTATCGGAACAAATAAAATAAACTAAATGTTAATAAAAACAAAGTTCTAATTAAAAACGCGTATATCCACCATCATTTTGAATGACGACGAGAAGGCGGCATAGATGCGATCAATTGTTCACATATATTAGTGCCACGAAAATCTTCCCATATTCTATGACAGTGATTGATAAGTGCTACACGTGTTCTTTCGTTCTGATTGTTCCATCTTTGGACCACTACACAGTGTGGGATTTTACCTTAGTTGCGGACGTCCTTTTTTTATTTTCTATTATGGTGTGTTTTGCAGTAATAAAGCATTCTAAGAAACTCCCGTTGGAATATTTTACTTAATTTCGTAGTTATAATTTTTTTTCTCGAAAGGTCAACGACCTCCGTAAGAAATACTTTGATCAAAATTTCCTAAAAGAAATCAATATTCAGCTTTAAATGAAATTCATTATAATTGTCAACACTGACAATTATAATGAATTTCATTTAAAGCTGAATATTCTACACAGATTACATTATTTTAGATTTTTTTAGGTCTCTAAAGGCACAAAAGTTGCCTTGACCGAAAATCATAAATTAGTCCGACGTCACTTTGCCCGCAGGTATTTAAATTTTGACTGGACGTCTACAGCTTTTACTGACGAGAATACCTTTTCAAGTTCTCAAACCGGAAGATTACATTTGTGGCGGTTTGATCGAACCCGGTACACAGAAGACCACATCGAGGGGAAGATGGACGTTTCCAGGACATGCTTTACTTCTTCGTTTCAGGATCAAAATGGTGAACCCATGTTTCATCCATAGTTACGAAACGGCGATAAAAAGTGTCCGGGTTACGCTTGACTATTTCAAGATTCCGCTCTGAAACCTCCACACGCAAGTCTTTGTTTGCCTGAGTTAACATTCGCGGAACCCATTTTGCTGACACTTTATTAAACCCCAAAACATCCGTTAATATGGAATGTACACTACCAAATGAAATCTTAAGGGTATCTGCTAGATAATTAATAGTTAGCCGCCTGTCTTCCAAAACCATTTTCTCAATTTTTTCAACGGTTTGTTGACTGAGGTAGGGAGTCGCCTTCACAGCTAGAACGCCTGAATGTCCAAAAAAATTTCCTTGGTAGTCATATTTGAGTCGTTTCCAAAGAAATTGTACAGAGTTAAGGGCTTAATCAAAACAAAATCACGATCGCTTCCTTTGTGTTACGAAAGTTAGTCATACAAAATATATGGGTAAGTTTCGTCACACAAAGGAATCAATTAACTTTTGTTTTTATTAAATCCCTTAATTGTGTACACTTTTTTTGAAAACGACCCATTTTTCATATACAAGTACTTTATCACGGCACATAACTCATTTTTTTCCATAATGTGATATTTTAGTCGACTTGTTTCACGAAATATCAATTTACTACGTAATGGCGGGAACGATTCGAATAAAAGTAACGGTCAAATATTACATGACACTGACAGCTCAGAATAAAAAAAAACTTCATTTAAAAAGTTTATGTAAACAGCCAGTTCTAAGAACTTTTTGATTCGCCCTCGCGTGTGGTCACCCACTTATACAATAATAACAATCAAACAAAGGTAGGACCTTGTTACCCGTGTTAGTTTTATAACCACAACATAGAACCATGTAATATCGGGATTATTGGACTATTAGTTTATGATATTAAGAGCCTGGTTTCAGCAAAATACAGCTAAATACACGTAGAATTACGTATATTGTGGAAAAATGCAACATAGAACCTTGTAATATTGGGGCAGCGACATGTTCTTTCCGTGGACCCTTCATATTAGAAATGAAAATATAATATGTATCTACCAAATACTATGTGAAATATTTTCTATGAAACCAAATTCTATGAAATATTTGTCTATAAAACAAGGGGCAGCCGTGAAAAATACTGTAGTAGGCATACTTGTACACTGTTGACATTAATTTTTGCCAGAATTCCATAAACATAGACATTTAGACATTTTACAAACATTTTAGACGACCAGATGGCCTAGTGGTTAGAGAACCTGACTATGAAGCTTGAGGTCCCGGGTTCGATTCCCGTGTCGGGGCAGATATTTGTATGAATAATACGAATGTTTGTTCTCGGGTCTTGGGTGTTTAATATGTATTTAAGTATGTATCTATCTATATAAGTATGTTTATCCGTTGCCTAGTACCCATAACACAAGCTTTCCTAGCTTACTTTGGGACTGGGTCAATTGGTGTGAATTGTCCCGTGATATTTATTTATTTATAGGTTCAGGTCAGTAGTATTTAACAGAAGTTTGCGAAGGTTTGTTTTCTTGTATATTCTTGCAAACAGTGATTTTTTAGAGTTCCGTACCCAAAGGGTAAAAACGGAAACCCTATTACTGAGGCTCCGCTGTCCGTCCGTCCGTCCGTTCGTCTGTCTGTCTGTCTGTCTGTCCGTCTGTCCGTCTGTCCGTCTGTCACCAGGCTGTATCTCGGGAACCGTAATAGCTAGAGAGTTGAAATTTTCACAGATGATGTATTTCGGTTGCCGCTATAACAACAAATACTAAAAAATGGAATTAAATAAATATTTAAGGGGGCTCCCATACAACAAACACGATTTTTTTGCTCGTTTTCGCTCGATATTGATAACGGCAACAGGTAGACACTTGAAATATTCACAGAATATTTAAGGGGGGCTCCCATGCAACAAACGTGATTTTTTTAGATAATTGTATGGAACCCTTCGTGTGTGAGTCCGACTCGCACTTGGCCGGTTTTTTTGTCTTTATGTCTATATCAGTAACCAAACTATTTATGGCCGTCAACTCAGAGTCTTGAAATTTGGTACGAAAGAAGTTCTTATAGCACAGATAAAGGAAAAATTGCGAAAAGCATAATTTTTTTTGTCTGACTGTCTTATCAGTAACCAATCTACAATGATCCCACACTGCGCACATTTTGCTTAGGAGCAGGGGTCTGCTAAGACTGGATGTTCATAGATACATATAAATTTGTACGGAACCCTCGGTGCGCGTGTCCGACTCGCACTTGGCCGGTTTTTAAATAATAATATTATCGAAAAGCAAAGAGTAAACAGGTTAATATTTTTTCTTACCATTGTCTATTTAATAAAAATCAGCAAGACCACCAATTGCACCAATAAAATTCATCTGCTTATAAAATACGGACTAACCCTTAATCATCTATATTTTGAACTTTTGATAGATATCAAACCATGTTTAGAAGATCATAAAATATTACCAGTGATCGTCAATTCGTCAAAAGGAGATGATCGTCCTCCACAAAATCCTGCAAACAATCTACCTCTATGTCATCCAGTTGCAGTTGCAGTTGAGTCTCTTCCGAGGCCGAGCTGGTGCTTGGGCCTTCTGCTTCCCGCTCCGTTCCACCTTCGTCATCATTTCATAAACCAAATCATCATAAAAAACCGGTTTTTAACCAAGGTCAAAATGTTTCGGTTAACCGGTTTGCATTCCCTAGTACCTACACTACCACCATTACATTCAGCGATCTTCTTATTTAGCTTTATAGGTGTATTGATCTAATTAATCAGATTTATACGATTTCCTGTCATTAAATTACGAGTAGGTGAATCCGCAGTGAAAAACTATTAAAATTCGTGAAAAATTTACTTAATGATGACCACTTTCATTCAAAATATATGACTTTAATTTCAGTCATTCGTTCTTTCTTTGATGTCCATTCAATTGAATCGGTCTTTACACATGTCACATCACAATTTCGTGTGAGTTGTCGTCTAAAAATCAGTGTCATTACGACAAAATGTCTAGTTGTGTGTGTGTGTTTTACATTTGTGTGACGATTTTGTTTTGGTAGGCATCTGTAGGAACGCAAAAATTTTTGACATGAGTGTGCGGTAATGCGTAGATGTGTGCTGTACGTCGTACCTCGCCCCCCGGGCGAATTGGCAGAAAAAGTTACAAGTAAAGGTACGTCAAAGGCGCATCATCAATGAAATAATAATGAACTTGAAAAACCGAAAAATAAATCTAGAGTTGAGCGTTGAACAGTTATTGATGTAGGTATGTGAGCCTATTCTATTTTTTACATATTTGTTTTGATACACGTTGTAGGTGTAGACAGTGACAATAATTTAATATAAAAGAAGTGATATGTTTTTTTATTTCAATAAAAAATGTTCAATAACCTTGTACGTTAATTTTAATAAACCTTTAGTGAACAGTGCCCACTTACCATCAGATCAGCCGTCTGCTTGTTTGTTACCTTTATTGTCCAAAAACAATGACCTGCGGTAGATGGGGTAAGCAATATAATGTTAATTTAAGCCGGTGGGCCGAGTTGACCCTTCAGTTGAGAATAGTAGTCGTCTGAGCCCGTGGGCCGAGTATACCCTTTAGCTGAAAATAGTAGTCGTCTGAGCCCGCGGGTTGAGTCAAGTCCACTCACCCATGCAAAAAACCGAAAGGGGTCATTCAGCCCGCGGGATGATTTTTATGAGGGATCTTGACCATGAAGGGGTAATAGGGTCCCGTTGACACCCTTTGGGTACGAAACTCTAAAAGGGTAGGGCAAGAATTACCTACCGCGTGCTATTTTATCCTGTAGCAAGTATTCTAGGATTAAAAGAAGTGGTTTATTATTTCATTTGTAAAGCCCAGTTTAGGTTTGCAAGAAAAATCGTGCAAGTTAGCCAAGTTACCCACTCGTATGCTTTGTGCAACTATGGTTGCCAATTTATTTATTTATGTCTATCAAATTTATTCCTTTAACAATAATCGAAGCTACGGTAGAACAATCGTAAATACAAACATACATAAGTAGACTGCTAAACACACACACTCATACACACACATTTGTATAATAGCTTAAAATTTCCTTGTATTTTTTGTTTTTTTTGTTTTGTTTTCTTATAACCACAACCTGTGTTATGGAGGAGCGGGGCTTCCTGATACAAGTATATTGCTTACTTAATAGGAAGCTCCCACCCTTCATTTTTGTAATAATGTTATTTTTTAGTGAAATAAACATTTTCATTTTTCATTCTCATTGAACTTCCTTTTGGCTTTGCCAACAACTGAGTGTGGTTACATTACCTTGCGAGGCTGTAAAGCAAACTAAATAGTTTGAAGAGGTACAGCAATGTGATGCAACTTACGCAATATTTTTTGGAGGTCTAAACTGGGCTTTACACTATAGATGTAATAATTTCTATCAGATGTACAGTCGAGATCAAAGATATCTTTACTCTTTACTACCTTGTCGCTGTCGTTTCTTGTTTGAATTTTTATATGAAATTATCAGAAGGCATACAGTGACTAGGTACTAAAGTGTGTTAAGATATCTTTGACCTCGACTGTACACAGATATCTATTTGTTGGCAGCCCGTGGTCAAGGAGGGGTTCCTGATGAAGCAGACCCGGAGCTTCCAGCGATGGCAGCGCCGCTACTTCAGACTACGCGGACGCACATTTTATTACGCCAAGGAGAAGGACGTGAGTGGAGCTGAAATTTATCGCTAACAATGAGTCAGTCGCTATTAGGATTTCAGTGGTTTAAAATGAACCTGTAACGTGCACTTACAGAGTCTATCTACAGAGTTATTTTTAATTCACCAGTATCCTCCCCCTAACCTACCTCTGAATTTTTATCACTTAAACAGTTTTTTTTTGTTTTACGACTTTGTAAAATGCAGCATATACTTTTTCTTAATTCCTTTTTAATGATTAATAAATTCTGCTTACTCGACGTCTTCTCTATTATTGCTATGCTAGGTACGGTCAAGTGCAAAAATAAGTATCGATTTAATCCTCCCATCGTTACATACCTATACCTACGTAGCATCAGTTCTCGGTTACGGCCTTATTTTGTGGGGAAATGCTGTAGACGTAGATAGAGTTTTTATAATTCAAAAAAGTGTGTCCGGGTGATTTGCGGTGTGAGGCTTGATGATACTGTGTCCCGTTGTTTAAAAGGTTGCGCGTTCTACCACTGCCATGCTTGTACATTAGGAGCATTTGTCTGTTTGTCAGCTCTCACCAGACGCATTTCAAATAATAAAAATAAATAATAAATAAATATTAGGGGTCAATCTTACACAAATCGACCTAGTCCCAAACTAAGCAAAGCTTGTACTATGGGTACTAGACGACGATAAACATACTTATATAGATAAATAAATACTTAAATACATAGAAAACATCCATAACTCAGGAACAAATATTCGTGCTCATCACACAAATAAATGCCTTTACCGGGATTTGAACCCAGGACCTCTTGCTTCGTAGGCAGGGTCACTACCAACTAGTCTAAAGCAGTCGTTAAAAAACGCAATAATATTCCTAAAAGGTCAACAAGGAAGAAAATGATGTGCCTAATGTATAGACCTCGTTGTAACAAGGCGATATATCGTAGGAATGTGTATAACATGTGCATAGACATTTATAATCATCTACCGGATGACATAAAGCTGCTTCAAGGGAACCTTTTTAAGCATAAATTGACTGACTAAATTTTTTATAGTGTTCTGGATAAATGTTTTTATAGTGTTAGGGATTATTTAGAATTTAAGATAAATCAATTATAATTTATTATTATTATTACTGACGATGTATTATAACGGAAACGAATGATTATTAATTATTATTTGCATTTATCAAAAATATACTTGTATTAATTAATTTAATTATAAATTGACATGTTTCATTATTTAAATTCAACAAATATTTGCACGCTTGCATGCAGGCTGAATACACTGTACCACTTTCTTGTAACACCTTAATAACTGTATTCTAGCAAATAAACTTATTTGATTTGATTTGATTTGACTTAATTCGACTACATAAGAGCTATGGGACATATTTATGAGCAAGTTGTGTGCACCTATATTTTTACACTTGACTGTACATATGCGAGCACGCTACTACATGTTTACGTTGCACGTAAGCAAACGATATTATAAACTAGCATTTGACTGCGACCCGTGATTATATAAAATACAGAAAAAGCCCTGTTGCGCCCTAATCCTTTGAATCATTCGCCCGCCGCCGCACGCGCCGATAAAGTTCCCGAGATATTTGTGCGTGGCGGGCGATGATTTAACAAGTGCGCCCGTTTTCCTTGCACTGACTTGATTGCGGGCAGCCCTCAGCCTTTGTAAAGATGACTGATGACTTTTTAGTATGTTATCATTGAATACTCAGACGTGGTGCTAGTGCTGGCTAGAACCATGTTCGCGATTACACTAGTTTATTACCAAATTCACGAATGCCGACTCGGGAATTTTGGGTGTTAGATATCACAAGTAGAAAAACAATTTGAACTGTGGCCGCTAAAGGGCCGCTATAACAACAAATATTAAAACCGGCTAAGAGCGTGTCGGACACGCCCAAGATAGGGTTCCGTAACAGGTACGAAAAAATCTTTGCATACTATATTAATGTGGTTTTTTTGGTCCCAACGTCGGCGGTACAGCGCCATCTATCGGCGAATTGGGTAACTAATCTGCAGTCTACTAGAACTAGTAAATGTATGTTGATTATTTTTCAGATGCAATATATTTTCTATATTTGAAAGAAGATACTGTTAGCGTGAACTTATAGGTACTTAAAGAAAAAAAATGCTTGCAATGGCAGTTAAATTACAATCTTAGTTTAGAAATATTTTTTTACAAAAACTTAAAAACTGCTCAACTGATTAAGTTGAAAATAATTTTCCTAGAAAGTTTTTATTAAGTTTAAATTACGTGATTTTTTTCATATTTTTTAGACGTGCGGTTCAAAAGTTAGAGGGGGGGGGGGACACATTATTTTGAACTTTCGGAGTGAATATCGCCGAAAATATTCACTTTATCAAAAAATGGTTTTAGAAAACCCCTATTTATTTTCAAATACCTATCCAATGATACCAAACACTTTAGGGTTAGTCGAGAAAAAAACCACCCCCACTTTACGTCTATGGGAGGTACCCTAAAAAAATTTTTTTAGTTTTTTTTATTTAACCACTTTGTCAGCGTGACTGTTATATATATTGATACCGAATTACAGCTTTCTAGTACTAACAGTCTCTGAGCTTAGCCGCGGACGGACAGACGGACAGACATGGCGAAACTATAAGGGTTCCTAGTTGACTACGGAACCCTAAAAACAAAATAAAGATATACAGGGCGCCCAGTAATTAATAGCCAAGCTTCTAACCACCGATAGAGCACCTTAGGCTGGCCCCAAAAATGCACTTTTTTACACACCTTACTTCACTTAAATGACCGTCTAGGCCACAAATCAAAAATTTTTCTCGTTCTGTTTGTTGCTAAATATTCTCTAATAGTGAAGCTAACGGATGTGTATTAGTTTTATTGTGGCTAGACCGGTTTTTTGTTAGTTGGACTTAATTAAAAAAAATCACAATACTCTTTATATTTTTCAAAAAGATTGATTGCTTGTGGTGAATAAAAAAAATTAACGTATTAAAACCAGAGTGGCCAACATTCTCAAAAATTAGTACTTATATCTAATACAAACACAACTAAAACTAAAAGACAAATATAACTAAAAGGATAAACAAACATAGTAAAAATGAAAATAATATATAAGCTGAATAATATATATAATAATATATATATAAGCTGTTGGTTCTCCATAAATAAATAAATAAATAAATAAATAATACACACCCTGAACTAGGATAAAAAAAAATCCTGTGTTTCAGGTATAATAGGACTTAAAATGCTAACATAAATAATCAAATGCAAAATACCTACACACAAATGTTTTTGAGTAGATTTTGAATAAAAGACAAGTTGTAAAACATTTTTGGATCTAAAATAAACACCTAACATAAACTTAACACTATTTAATCCTATATATTTTAAGACAGTCAATAACTTTTCTGAATCCTCATAAGACATTTTTAAAAGATCTTCTTGGAGAATTTTTTTGGTTTTATTATAATTAAAAGAGTATATGCCCAATTTAGCGTGTAATCTATTGTACAGTAGTGGTGCCAGGAATACATAAAATCTGGAGGAGAAGGCATGTTTTTTATTAATATTAGGAGGGCAAATTAAATCCTTACGCCTTTTTTTGGAGTGCAGCGTGCTGTTTAAGAACTGTGCTCATTATAAATAATTGTCTAACTGTTAGTACATTACAAGATTTATATAGAAGGTCGGTAGGGTAAAGAAAAGTATATTAACTTACGGACTCTGCCACTTCAAGCTTCGATATGAGGCCTAAAAGAAAGTGTTTCATCTAATATTACACCTAAATACTTTATATTATTAGTCATTGCAATATTTGGGCAATTACACGGGTTAGTACGGGAGACTTCACATTGGTGGGCAATTACTGTTGGACTAGTTAACTTCGATTTGCGCATTGAAAATTGTACACAATTAGTTTTTTCCGCATTTAGTGTTAATATGTGACGCCAAAGCCAATTATTCACTACATTGAAACCTTGTTGAGCAAGTATATAAATCTCTCTTTCGGAGCCTGCTGAAAATAACAAGGCAGTATCATCAGCATATGAAATAATTTTACCACCATCCAATTTTTTGATTACAAAGGTCATTTATGTAAATTAAAAATAAAGTGGGGCCTAAAATACTTCCCTGTGGCATGCCAAAAGATGTATTTTCCAAATCAGAACTAAACGTTGTGCCTATTTTTACACATTGAGTGCGCTCATCTAGATAATTTTCAAATAATTTTAGTTGGGTCCCTCTAATACCTAAAGATTCAAGTTTCTGCAATAGAATAGGTATAGAAACTGAATCAAATGCTTTTGCGAGGTCCAGGAATATTCCCACTGTCCGATTACCCTTGTCCAGTTCCCGCACTACGTAGTCCGTGAGTTCATGCACGGCATCCGCAGTCGATAATTTGGATCTAAAGCCAAACTGTGTTTTTGACAGTACGGATTTTTCCTCCAAGAATTTTACTAGTCTAATATTAATATTTTTTTCTAATATTTTAGATATTGCCGGTAAAATTGAGATAGGCCTGTAATTTGTTATTTGCTCTTTACTGCCACCTTTATGTACGGGAACAACAACGGCTTTTTTTAAACACTTAGGAAAACATCCTTTAGCCAAGCATTTATTAAAAATATTAGTTAAAATAGGGAAAAATAAGTGCTTAAATCGTTTCAGAATAATATTAGATATGCTATCCCAACCAACTGCGGAGTCTTCCTTTAGGTTCATAATGATTCTGTGGACCTCAGCTTCGTCAGTATCTAACAGCACAAAAGAGTTTAGTGAACTGTGATTTGTTGATTGGAAGCGCGGAGTTGAATCTGCTGTAAACGATTGATTTTGGAATTGTTGTGCAAGATTTATTCCTACGTTAAGGAAATATTCATTTACGATATTACCAGACGTCAGCTGCGATGAGTGCAATTGTAATAACCTTGAAGATGATTCATGCTGCTTTGTTGAATGTGTTACGTATTTAATAAACTGCCAGACTTTTTATGCTGTTTTTTCGAGCTTTTTCAAATTGATTTTTATCGTAACTATTTTTAACTTTTTTAAGAAGATTACTACAAAAATTTCTATATCTTTTGTACGATAATTGTAAAATCATGTTTTCTGGATTTAATTTTGCCTTTTTATGTAATCTGTCTCTATGTCTCATAGACCGAAGAAGCCCCGGAGTTATCCATGGCTTAATGTTGTATTTTTTACTACTCAGACGAACTATCTCAGTATTTTTAGGGTTCCGTACCTCAAAAAGAAAAAACGGAACCCTTAGGTATAGGATCACTTTGTTCTCCGTCCGTCCGTCCGTCTGTCTGTCAAGACCCTTTTTCTCAGGAACGCGTGGAGGTATCAAGCTGAAATTTATATCAAATACTCAGGTCTACTGTCCCTTGGAGCAGTGAAAAAATCAAACTTCTATGCCTACGCAATCAAAAGATACAGCCTTTTATGCCGCAAATTTCCGCATATTTTCGAAACTCGCAAGGGAATCAAAACCTACAGGGTACAGGGCACTGTTGATGCACCACCTGCTGTAAACTAGTCCTTCCTACTTTCTGGTAAAGGGTTGCCTGGAAGAGATCGCTCTTAAGCGATAAGGCCGCCTATTGCTTACCTTGTAACTTACTCTCTGTGTACCTGTTTTCTGTATTGCTTACTTATTCCTGGTGTACAATAAAGAGTCATTGTATTGTATTGTATTGCACTTCCGGTGAACTCAGAATCTTGAAATTTGGTACGATGCAAGGTCTTATAGCACAGATAAAGGAAAAATCACGAAAAGCATATTTTTTTTGTCTTTCTGTCTATATAAGTAACCAATCTACAGTGATCCCACACTGCGCACATTTTGCTCAGGAGCAGGGGTCTGCTAAGACTGAATGTTCATAGATACATATAAATTTGTACGGAACTCTCGGTGCGCGAGTCCGACTCGCACTTGGCCGGTTTTTTTATAATTAATTGCTGTACACATTAAATTTTATAAGACTCAACATGCAGGTCTCCGCGTTATCAGAAAGGTAAAGCGGGTCAAAGTCTACGTTGCATAAATCTTCTTCAAGTGATATGACTTTTGCAAAAAAATAAGCTTAATTTTTTGACAGCCAGCCATTTGGCATTTTAAAGTCCATCCTGGTTGTAACCGCTAGTTGGCGCTGTCATCGCGCACCCAGCCAATAGAACTCATTTGGCGTAGCTTTAGCTTGTCACAACTTGCGGTCGCTCGCGACCACTTGCCGCACTTCGGAGCGCTGTCAGTTTTTTTTCACAAATCAAAGGCGCTCGCGCGCACTCGGCCAATTAGTGTCCACATGTTTTGTCAGCGCGCCATTACGCGGCTGGCCGAACGTGTAGGCAGTAGCACTTGCCTTGTATTAATTTGCCTACGCTCGCGTTGGCCTGAGCTCGACCAACATCTATTGCAGGCTTTACGTGTTCATTCCCATATATCAGGTTTACATTTTGGTCATTATAGCACTTTTGTACCAACATTACCCGCTACCGTTTGGTCGTTCGTTCTTACAAACATGTCGACATTAATACATAATATAATTTTTGACATTTGTACAATTTGACAAAGGAATTTTTAACTCCCGACACAAAAAGAGGGGTGTTATAGAATAGAATAGAATAGAATAGAATAGAATAGAATAGAATAATTTTTATTTCGGGCTGCATAGGCCCATATAAAAAATACCTTAAAGACTAACATACATATTTATATTATAACTTAACTAGCAGCCCGTCCCGGCTTCGCACGGGGTAGACAATTATTTATTTTTGGAAATTTGGATATAAAACACTTTTTTTCACAAATATTTTTATTTATTAAAAAATTATTATTTATTATTTATTAATTATTACAGACGTGCACGCCCCACTCCTGTATTTCAGTGCCCCCTCCACCCCGCCCGCCGCGATGCCCGGCGCGCTTTTCAGACTGCATCGCAAACAACGGCCACGGCGCTATGGCGGTTTTGTTTACTGTTTGAATTTTTTAATTCGTAATATCTTTTGAATGGAAAGTCCAATTTAAATAATTTAAAAACAAAACAATAATTTAATAGTAACTATTAATAGTGGCTACCTATTTGAGCCGTTTGGGGTTGAGACTCTGGGGCCCTGGGGAGAAAGCGCCCACAGAGTCTACAGGGAATGCTCCAAGCGGTTGGTCGAGGCGACGCGTGACCAGAAGGCTGCGTTATACTTGGCACAGAGGATCAGCATTGCCATCCAACGTGGCAATACTGCCAGCCTTCTGGGCACGCTACCCATAGGCAGCAATCTGGGGCAAATTTTTTATTTATAATTTTTATTTTTAAGTCTAGTTTTTAATTTTAGTTTTAATTTTTATAATTACTGTGTAAATTTAATAAACTCCCTAATTTAAAAACTATTTTATAGGTAGTTAAATGATCTTTACCATTAAATAATTTATTTGGATAAGGATTAATATAAACACATAAATAGCATGGTTTGAATTTGGTTAGCATTTTAATTAATGTTTAAAATGAAAAAAGTTGTTGTAGTGACATAACTACAATAGTTGGACATATGCTACCGCGGAGTTTTTTGTAGACATTATGATGTTCTTCAATATTGTTGTACATTATTTTGTTCTATCGCTAATAGTTTCGGCAGCGCATTCGACGAAAGACATTTTAAGACTCATTTTTCTACACCTTCGGTTACATTGTTCAAATTTTACCAAGGATCCCTAATTTTTTTCAAAATGAAATGTAGCCTATGTCAAATTGGAAGAATGTAGCATTCTATTGGTGAAAGAATTTTTTAAATCGGCCCTGTACTTTTTGAGCCTATTCATTACAAACATACAAACATACAAAAATAGGTACAAATCTTTCCTCTTTATAATATTAGTGTAGATGTAGATTACTAACACGAAAAGTCTGTGACGTGGGCACTTTCGCGGTGTCAGTTAACCGGCCACGAAACCGCCGGTATGCGACACCTTTCGGCCAAAACTCTTCTTTTGTGAAGGTCGACAGTTGATCAGTCGGAACCCTCACCACAAATGAATTAAAATTCACGTCATGGCGGGACTCCAACCGCTCGACCCTCAGAGTGAGCTTGGTCTTAACACGCACATATTCCACGATGTCCGCGACCTTCGTGGAGTGATGCAGGCGGGACACGTACAGCTGTGTCGTCGGTGTCGCGGGACGCAGCAGGTGGTTCGGTCCGGTCAGGGCGGTGCCGCACTGATAGCGACAGGCGGGCTTCTTCTTCCTTTCAACCTTAATGAAGCCATCCTTGTCGCAACGGCGACTATCCCTCTTCGAAATCGGCTGTGGCGGATCTATGTGAGCAGGTTCACAGCGACTCTGCTTCACCTTCGGCTTCTGGACGACAGCGGCGTACGCGCGACGAGGAGTCGACGTATTAGCGGTCATCAACTCCACGGGAACAGAAGCGGCGGCGGCGGGGCGGGGAGCATCAGGTGTTATGACGGTAGCCGGTGACGTCAAACTACCGACGAATGCACTTTGCACTCCGCTGCATGCGTCCACGTTTGAGGGCACGCGCGACCTACTTACCGAAAAAGTGTTGCGTAACAATACTACCTCGGCCCGCAGCTCACTTATGGTGTTACTTGACACCTCTAACTTAGACTGGACGTCGGCTAGACTAGTTTTCAGGAACGTAATGTCCTTCAGCAGCCTGGTGACATCGACATGGTCGAAAGTGACGGGGGGCAGCTTGTGCAGCTCCTTCGCCACGAAAGCAGGCACGTCGTCTGGGTCGGTCTCCTTGAACAACGTTATGATGTCCTGGACACTTTTTGCACCTCCATCTCTTCGGCGGGAGGGCATCTGGTCGGTCTTGCCGAGCGTCTGGAAGAGCAGTGCCTTGCTACTGCAAATCTCGTCCTCCTTGAAGTTAGACTTGCAGATCTGCACAACGCTGACTTCATCCATGGTGTCGATAGCATTTTGAATAAACGCCAACAGCTCATTCGCTATGAGTTGTTGCGAACCCATAAGTATATAGGTATAGGTATAAGTTTGACCGCTATGTGTGTGTGTGTCTGTCTGTCTGTCTGTGGCATCATAGCTCTTAAACGGGTGCTCCGATTTGGATGCGGTTTTTTTTAATAGAAAGCAGGTTTCTTGGCGATGGTTCTTAGATACGTTTCATCAAAATCGGTTTAGGCGTTTCAAAGTAATCAGCTCTTTTATTAGCTGCGGAAGAGATCTTAGACGCATAACGGGCATTGACTTAATGTTCAAACATACGAGTGACATAATTGCGTTGGGGGTTTTTAAAATTCATAGTTATTGAACCCATTGAGTATTTCGAGTATTTATCTTCCGTTCGTTTTTTCTATCATTGTGATTTTACTTTTTTATCTTAGGATTTTGTCGCATCTAATTTATTTTTATTTTTTATACTATATAGGCTTGCGTTTGGCCACAATTACGCCTAATGGAAAGCGAAGATGAGGCCTACGATGGAGCACGCTTGCCTAGTAAATGCTCATTCACCCTAGACTTGAAAGCGGCCAAATTGTAGTGTTCAGGGAACACAGTCGCAGGCAGGGAATTCCACTCCTTAGCTGTGCGGTTGATGAAGGAAGAGCGAAAACGCTTTGTTTGTGTGAAAGGAGCAGGCGGAATAAGGTCGTGCAGTACCGAAGCACATTCACCGAAATGCAGCCTGTAGAATACCGACAGAGAAGCCACTCTTCTGCGATGACGAAGGCTCTGGCGACAAAAATCCGCATCGCAAGCGACGCCGATGAGCCTCTTCGCTCGCTGTTCTACCGAATCCAAAGCAGCTAGCTGATATTCAGCAGAACCGTCCCAAAGGTGGCAGCAATACTCCATGCAGGATCGAACTTGGGCTCGGTAAAGACCAATGAGCTGGTCCGTAGTGAAGTATCGCCTAACCTTGGATAGGATACCAAGCTTTTTCGCAGCGGTTTTTGCCAAGGATTCAATGTAACTCCCGAAGTTCAGTTTAGCCGAGAGGTCTAAACCAAGGAGCTGAAGGTGGTCAGATATTGGTACAGGCACACCTCGAAAGGTTGGAGTAAGGTTAAAGGAACTCCGTTTTGCGGAAAATAAACACGCCTGGGTTTTAGAGGCATTAAAACCGATTAAATTGGCTTCGCCCCAATCGGACACTGCCTGAAGGGTTCGGTTCAAATTACCTATCATAGTCTCTCTGAGAGTGTTGGTATCTGAACCACTGGCTCGAGCAACGGACAAATATCTTTCAGACACTGTGCTGTCATCGGCATATCCAAAAGTACCGGGATATACCAACAGGTCGTTTATGTGCAGCAAGAATAGAATGGCAGAAAGCACTAAACCCTGAGGAACACCGGCATTAATGTCCATAGGATCGGACGAACAGCCATCGATCACAACCCTAAAAGACATACCCCGCAGGAAGTCAGCTATCCAGGTGCACAAGTCAGTAGAAATCCCATAAGAAGGGAGTTTACTCACAAGTCCATCGTGCCAAACCCTGTCGAAAGCCTTCGAGACGTCCAGAGAAACAGCAAGTGCCTCTCCGTGCCTCTCGATGGCCTCACCCCACAAATGTGTTGCGTAAATTAGAAGGTCACCAGTGGATCTACCCCGACGAAAACCATATTGGTGGTCGCTAAGGAGATCACTGGCTTCCAGATACGCAAGGAGGCGGTTGTTTAATACACGCTCCATGGTCTTGCAAAGAATGGAGGTGATAGCAATTGGCCTATAATCAGCAGGGTTGGCACGACTTCCCTTTTTTGGTACAGGCTGGACATTCGCAACCTTCCAGGACTCGGGGACTCTACCTTGGCTCAGAGAGAGGCGATACAGGCGCGTTAGGACAGGAGACAGCTCAGGAGCGCAGGTCCGCAAAACAATGGTTGGAATGCCGCCTTGTTCACGTCTAGTGCGCGAAGCACTTTAAGGACCTCATTCTGGCGAATACAAACTTTACCCATTGTATGTTTGCAACGAGGTACGCTTGGAGGTGACTGGTGTGTATCATCCAGACGCGAATTCTCCGCAAAAAGAGAGGCAAACAAATCGGCCTTCTCCTTAGCAGAGTGCGCGAGTGACCCATCAGGTTTCAGCAGTGGCGGAAGCGACGGGCGGCAAAAGTTCGCCTCGACTGACTTAGCTAGCGACCAGAATGCTTTGCTCCCAGAAGGAAAAGAAGCAAGTCTGGCGCCAATGCGGCAAACGTGATCAAAGCGAGCCTTTCGCGGTACCTTTTTGCAGGACTTGGCGGCTTTGTTAAAGGCTTTCTTCAAGGCTTGACATTCCGGAGCTTTGCGTCTACGAGCGTCAGCCCAGGCCTGGAATGCAGTGCGTTTAAGTGACTCAGTACTAGCGCAACTTGCATTGTACCAAGGGCGCGCTTTGGTATTGTGAGAAGTGTCAAAGAAGGGTATGAAATACTCCATAGCTTGACGTATCACCTCAACAATCGCGATCTCGCAGCTCGACGGATTTTCCGAAGAAAAGCACATTTTCCGCCATGGATAAGATGCAAAGAAGTGCCGCATCTCATCCCAATCTGCTGACTTATATCGCCACACCCGTCTGACGCCCCGAGGGCTAGAATCAGTCGGAGAGTGGACAGATACAGACTTCACCAGACAGTGGTCGGAAGTTCCTAAAGGGGCACAAACCGACACTTGGTAGCGGTCCGGTTCGGTAGTCAGTAGAAGGTCCAAACAATTGGCAGTCTGGCCATCAGCGTCAGGGACCCGTGTAGCACAGTTCACCAACTGCGAGAGATTTAGTGATAGTGCGAAAGCATGTGCTACTCCCAGCATGGTCAGTCTTCTGGTATGGGAATAGCCATTCCTGGTGATGGGCGTTAAAATCCCCCAGAAGCACAAGCTGTGCCGTAGGGAACCGCTGTTGGGCCACCTCAGCTGAGTCACTAAGATAAGAGAACAGCCTAGTTGTCTCCTCATCACCACTGTGCGATCGGTACAAGCAGGCATAAATAATATTATCCATACCTGTGTCGACCATAATCCACAGAACTGAGAAACCGGCGACTTCAAGATTACGGAGGCGTCGGCAACAGATGTCATCGCGAGCATAGAAGCAGACACCAGCACGAGGTTTGAAATTGTGCTCCAGGATATAACCCGGGTAGTTAAGGTATGCAGCGTCAGCCGGACATCGAATTTGCGTCTCCGTAAGCACCAGCAAATGAGGCTTCTCGGTCTCTAGGTGGTGGTGGACCGCGTCGAGATTGGAGTGCAGTCCTCGAATATTGGAGAGGTGCACTTTCAATGAAAGGACGTGCATCCGCTGTTTAACAATTCTTTTATTTGGCCTCATTTTTCATACAATTGATTAAGGGGAAATAAGCAGAAAGAAGGCAGTTGAGCGAGGTGTTGCGCTCGCCCCCAAGCAGTGCGAACAGTACCGCAACGCTAATGGGTGGCTGAGCTGGAGCGCGCGGGGACGCCCGAGCCCCCCCGAAGATGGCCATCGGGTCCTTTCATCCGGTCGCCAACCGGCACGATGGAGCATCCCGGAATTTTTCGCGAGGTGGCGGGGCAGCCTTTCATAGGTGGCTAACCCATTACTTGGGCCCCCTACTACCTGCGGTCGGCCAGTGGAGAACCGTGCCTCGGATCCCGCTACCCTCCATGACCAGCCGGATCCAGCGCAACAAATACGGGGTACTGTAACTGGTACGCGCGCGCAGCACAACTGCTCAGACCCTTCCTCCAGAATGGCTACTAATTGTTTTGCCTTTTGCTCATTACAACATGTTTACATTTACATACTTTTTGACCGTTGTACATTTTAATCATAAGACACTTGAACCATTATAATTTAGAAATTTTGCATATACACGTATTGTATAATTTGTGTGTACAGTAAGAGCAGTCTGCAAAAGTCCAATCCTTGTGGGAAATAGCCCAGTGCAATCTTTTTGCCTTGTTTGGTTTGCGTAATAATGGTTTTCAACCGACGAAAACAAAAGGAGGAGGTTCTCAAGTCGACGTGTATATATGTTTTTTTTTATGTATGATCACTCATAACTTTTTACAGAGTAGTCCGATTTTGATGATTCTTTTTTTATTGGAAAGCGTATACCCTGAGGGTGGTCCCATTTAAATTTGGAAATAATATTCCTACCCTAAGGGTAGGAAAACAGGGGATGATTGATTGTTCAGTTACTGATTGTACTATATGACCACTCATAACTTATTACAGAGTAGTCGGATTTTGATAATTCTTTTTTTATCGGAAAGCGTATAACCCCAAGGGTGGTCCCATGTAAATTTGGAAATAATATTCCCACCCTAAGGGTAGGACAACAGGTGATGATTGACTTACTTTTTACAGAGTAGTCTGATTTTCATAATTCTTTTTTATTGGAAAGGGTATACCTTGAAGTTGGTATTATATAAATTTGGAAAAAAAAATTACCCCAAGGATGGGAAAAAAGTATAAAATAAAAACTTTTTAACAAATAAATTAAACCGCCGAAAAAACTGAAAAGCAAAAAATAATACCTTTTTTGTTTGACCTTAATCTAGGTACCAGTTTGAAGTCGGTGCCTCAGCACTAGCCAGGAGGAGTGGACCTATAATCTTCTACCTGATTGGCTTCTATCACTCCTCCTGGCTCGTGCTGAGGCACCGACTTCAAACTGGTACCTAGATTAAGGTCAAACAAAAAAGGTATTATTTTTTGCTTTTCAGTTTTTTCGGCGGTTTAATTTTTTTGTTAAAAAGTTTTTATTTAACAGCTACACAGCCCTGGAGACCGTACTGAAGTAGTTGGTTTTTTATTGTAGACACGCACAGGGGTTGATTTCACGCCTGTTTATTTCGGCACAGATTTCTGGAGCAGTTAAAAGTCGAATTCGTTTGCTCTTCGTCACTATTCTTCGATCCTCGACTTTACTTGTTAATTTGGGTCTCGCTGAATGTGCACGATCCACTAGTCTAGACTCCCAGTTACTTAGTTATATTGTTATGGACGGTTTACCATAATTTCATAAATAACATTTCATAAATGATCATTTTATGAAAAACTATTCATTTCATATTCCGCAAAATGCTCATTCTATAGATAAATTATTTATTCATTCAACAAATGGTGCACTTTAAAAAAATATAGAACGTTAATTAGACATTTTGAAAATGATCATTTTCTGAAGAAATCGTAATATACAGCGTGTATTTTTCATACGCGAGTATATTTTGATGGCAATTAGTGTTGGTCCTAAACAACACATTTAGGTACATAAATTTAGTTAGCTAATTGTGTAGGTATTTTTTTTAATTGTTAGGTCAAACCACTTGGCCACCACGGCTTCTTTTCTATATTCTTCCCGACAACTCAAGCTATCTTCACACCAAATTTCATCTAAATCGGTTCAGCGGTTTAAGCACTCAGACAGACAGACACACTCGCATTTATAATATTAGTATGAATAGATATGTTGATTTCTAATGTAATATCCATAAGTATTTATTTGTCTTTAGGTATGTATTAAGTAGTAGGTGTCTAGCTGATCTACGTTTGCCCTTTATTGAAGTTAATTTTCTCAAGGAAGACATGAAAAAATCAAAAATATACTTAAGTGCTGAAAAACTCCGCTTGCACTCCACTGATGTTAATGGGGCAAACTTAAGTAGTTTTATAGGAATATTATTATTCCAGTATAATTCAGAGTTTATTTTCTGTTCTAAGTTGTGGGCGATAACCTCAAAATCGGGATTTCTGTCAAGAACGGCTTTCATTTTAGTTTGCAAACGGTTACCTTGTTCTCCTGGTATACTGTCCAGATTAGTTAATATATTTCTTATTTTACTCAAAGTATATTCAACAGTATTCGAAGAAGACTGTAAATTCTCTATTACAACCAAAATTGATTGGAAATGTTGTGAAATGAAGTGTAAATTGTCAACAACATCAGCCGACTGCTTAATCTGTTTACGAGAACGACAACTGCCACTTTAATTAACATTTTGCTAATAATTTTATGCATGTGTAAATTTTTATCTCCGGGAGTTCAAATTTTATTTCGAGAAATTAATTAAATGATTAATTATTTGATTAATTTTTGAGTCATGTCCACTTTATTGCGAACGATGACGCAAATCTGTCCGATCTCTGCTTATTATTCAAAAGTGTATTTCAGTAAAAAGACACGTCAATATCGCTTACCTTCTTTCTAATGCTAAAAAAAACGAAGTATAGTGATGTGCCGTTCCCGGGAATATTGGAAATTATCCGAATATTCCCAGAAGCGTTCCCGGCAATATTCCAAAATAAATGGAAATAAGTATAGGGAAGAATTGCTTACAATGTATTTTTTGTTTTGTTATATGCTAACCATTTAATTAGCAATAGTTTCGTCGTGTAATGAATACCCCAAAAGTTAATTACACTACTAAGGCGAAAATTTCCAAAATTCCCAATATTCCAGGGAATATTCCCAGTAAATTTTTAATGTTTCCGGGAATATTTCTATTATTTAGTAACAGAGATCGGTCAAAATGTGCGTATGGGCATGGCTCCAAAGATTAATTAAATGATTTCTAACTTGAAATTTACTATGTCTTTACTATGTCATTTTGTACAACTATTGTAAATAGAACTGAAAGTTAATCGCAAAGATTCATACAATAATAAAGGGCATTCAATTTTTAAAAGTTCTGTCCAATCGATATTCGTAAGATTTTCCCGTACTAGTTTTTTATTTATCACAGCACGTACCTCACTGCTCTTTTTGCCTACGCCGCACTCCTTTTGTGTTATTCCCTCGCACAGTACCAGGGGCGGTCTTAATGAACAAGCATAAAAGCAGTGCCTACCTTATCACATTAACATAAATATTTATATTAAATTAATTAAGTTACTTTTATTTTACTTCATATTTATTAATGTTACTCGTTCAGTTCGTATTGTACCGTTCCGCTACCAACTTTAAAAAAGAGCGCGCTGAGCGTATGAATTTCCTCCCTTCATGGCTTACGATTTAATAATAAGCGCAGGTAAGCACAGCTCATGGCTGCTTATGTGAGCACACAATGATATACGCTACGCCTGTGTAAAAAGCATCCGTGAACTACGTACTGATAGACTTCAGGCCACTACACTTGCATTCACACACACAAGCATAGCCATCAATTTATTTTTGTTTTTTGTATAGGTTCTCAGGAACGGCGGCCGGACCGGGAAGTGTTGCCATTCCTGTCCAGATTGGGCGACTTGGGCGCTAAACTTGTATTATAGAATTGTTTACGCTTTTCATTTGGAGTATTTTGGAGTTAAATATTTGTTTGAAAATTGTAAGTAAACATAATATTGAACATAGTTGATAACCGATTTTCCATCAAATGTTCGATAGTTTGCGTAAAATATTTTGTAGAGAATCAAAATAGTTAATATCCAGAAAATTTCGCTTCGTGCTAATGGCTATATTCACTGCTAACATCGCGCGATCGCGGTATCTCTCTCTCTCTTGTATTAAATATTGTTAGCGTGAGCGAGATAGCCCGACATGGCGTTCACGCATGCGCCAAGCCCACAACCCGGACAAATTATAAGTGTCTCGATTTTGCATATTTATCACAAACGCTCGCACTTTTAAATTTGTCAGGTTTTTATTTTGGTCTATTATTTGAACTCGGTATGCGACTAGCGTCATGTTTGTTTTTATTGCGAGAGACCGGGTCATTATTTGTAGAATTATTGGTTTTATAGTGATTTTCTTTTGTTATTAACTTAGATTGTCGTGGGATTTCACCGGATAAGGATTTAAATAGTGTTTTTGGTGAACTTGAGCTTAAATTGATTAAAAAATATGTGTTTTAGTTGTGGAAAATGTGTTGACCTCGTATGTTTGCGAAAGTTGATTAAAGGTAGGGTTACCATATGTAAATAGAGGGATGCCTGTCTATGGTACCTAAAATGCCTGATTTTTTTCAGAAAAATGCCTGTCTAAAGCAAAACGCTGTGAGTAATAAGTAAAAGCCAACAGATAATAATGAAGAAGGATGTGATTTTTAAAAATGCCTGTCTCAGACCAATGCCGGCCGCACGCCTGTCTAAACCTTAAAATGCCTGTCAAATGCGGCAAACGCCTGTCATATGGTAACCCTAATTAAAGGCGAATTTAGTAAGTTTTCGTTCGAAAACCAGCTTGCAGTAGTTAAAAAAGGTTGGTGTGTTCCCGAGTTAAAACCAAGTCAAACTAGAGGAAACATAACTCGTCAATTTCATGCGAAATATTATGAAACTTTTAGCTGGCTTACAGGCTGTGTAGGTACTGTAGGCACGGCTCTTTCGGGTCTTGCTTTCTATAATAAAAAGACTGAGCATAGTCTTCTTGCGATGGAAATTGTTCTGCCAATTTCTGTATTACTAAATCATACGACTCCAACGTCGTAAAATTGGCCTTGTACCATGCCAACGCGGGTCCCTCTAAATAAAGCGCGATGGCCACTCGCTTCTGTTCTGCATTCCAATTCTTGATGATCGCAATCGTTTCAAATTGGTGAATAAAATCTTCTACATCTGAGTATCCTGCGAACTTTTCCGCCATCTTCTTTCCAAATAACCTTTATCGGAGCACAATTTCTAAATAACACAAAATATTGCAAGCTGACTCACGGTTTTGCTTCTTAAATTGATACTTTTACCCAAACTTTCCATACACTTCACGCGCTCCGTTTATGCGTCAAAGCGCGGCTTACAACGGGGAATTGGTCATCCTTCATTTACCGCTCACGGTTTTTCTTCGCCGCCCTCTGGATGGCTAGCTAAAACATAAAAGACATCGACCGCGCCTAACCTCCACCAACTTGTGGGACTGAGCTAGAGTTTAGGTAGAACTGGTACAGGGATACGCGCGTGATGCTAAACTTCAATAAGTAATAACAATAGATATTTTTATACGTGGATTTATTCCTTGAAATCAGTATAACTACTACAGTATTATGACCAGCACCTTGGGCTGTCCGGAGCAATCTGCCCTGACACGCATACCGCTGACGCTTCTAATTTATTTAAAATCAAGTTCTAGAATTATTTACAAATTTTATACATAATAACATTAAACTAACCTGCCAGTTGGACAACATTTTTACCACTGGCTAGCGGTATCGAGCCGTGCCTACAGTACACACAGAGCGTTTGTATTGTTTTTCGTGCATTTTATTCGGAAATTTTGTAAATGTTTCGAATGACACGGGTTATGTCGACTTAAGAAACTCCCAATTAACAAAGAAGAAGAAAGAAACACCCTATTAAAAAAACTGCTGAACTTAGCTATGTTCTTCAGCCGGTCTTACGTTCAGGAGCACTGCACGCTACTGCACAGTACTAAACCAGTTAAATAGTGATCGGAAATCTTTCCCGCCTCGATCACGAACGATGAATGATGATAGGTATATAAGCGGGTCCATACATGGTCCAGGCATGACGCAGTCAGCTGTTCCCCATATAAGTATATTTTGCTGAAAAATTATACAACAAGCCCCCCGCTCACCCACTGTCTTTCTTTTTGATTTTGACGAGGTACTGATCATGATAACGATTTACGTCAAAATGTTTCTTATGTATGTTTGTAACATAACTTTGGATTTTACTTTCATGTTTGCTATGAGTTTTCAGTAGCACGTAGCTAAATGTTTAAAAAGTGAAGACGGGTGGGTAGCGGACTGGGCGCGGGTGGGCGGGTGTCAGCTCGGCGGGCTGGGCGCGACGTGCACCTGCCCCCGAGGCCCCGAGGCCCCGAGGCCCCGAGGCCCCGAGCCCCGAGACCGCGCGGCGCCGCCGCCCGCCCGCCACCCGCCGCCCGCCGCTCGCCTCAGCCGTTCGTTTCAGCCAGTCGCGCATCATGCGCCGGGTACTCTGTACGTGATTTTTACGTTTCATATCTCGGCACCGTGTAAACCAAATACTTAAAAATCGTTACAGGGAGCAAATCACAATAACTTCAATTCTTAATAATCTTAGACTGTCTATGAGTCTCTGCCTATCTTTACCTGTATACTGAGCTTTGGTGCAAATTTTGCTTAAATTCTGAACACTGACCTGGTTTTATTTTGAATGTCTTTCACAATTTTATTTAACGCGTTGTAGCAAACGGAATGAATCGGTAAGTTTTAGTGATATTATTTACAGTTGTGTAACTTATGTAACAGGTGTAGGATTACGTTATGTTTGTATATGGATAGCCCAGAAGTAACGCTGGATGTTGCCATCAGAATGCGTAAAATGACAAATTTTAAGTGCTTGGTTAAAAAAACTTGATGATTTAGCAGAATGTTTCATCAAAACGGCAAAATATCCAAAAAAAAACACCTAGTTGCAGTGCAAAACATATGCTGCAATCAATCAGTTCCAAAATAAAAATACTCTTTTTCAATGTAAGCGAATCTGAAAAACACTTGTTCAATTCCCTAACTAGGTACTTACTGATTTTACTAAACGAAACTTCGTCTATACTTCGTTTTTTTAGCATTAGAAAGAAGGTAAGCGATTTTGACGCGTCTTTTTATTGAAAAACACATTTGAAAAATAAATGATTTTTTTAAAAGCGTTTTTCAATAAAACGACTCATCAAGTTTGTTTACCTTCTTTCTAATACTAAAAGAACGAAGTGTACGTCCCGTCAAAATTTTAAACTATCCTGGGATTTAATGAAACCTAAGTTATTCAGGGATAGTGCAGTTGTGAATTAGTGAATGATTCGTCATGTCTGTCTGTCTGTCCGTCCGTATGTCACAGCCACTTTTTTCCGAAACTATAAGAAATATGCTGTTGAAACTTGGAAAGTAGATGTATTCTGTGAACCGCATTAAAATCTACCATAGTATTAAGATAGTAAATCTTATTAAGCAACAGAGATTTACTCGGTGATGGCTTAATGCAGAATTTTTGTGATGTGTCAATTGTTTGCCGAATTTCCAATTCTGCTACTCTGCAAATCTGAACCGCATCATTTGATGGGTAAACGAGACCCCCTTCATCCTTGAAAGTGACAAACTCAAATGTATGATCTATGCCAGGTTCTGGTAATGACAACGCACTGGTGCATTCTTGGCATTTGATAATTTTTTCAAGCGCTCTTACCACGTACCTATCCAGCGATATATGTTATAATCTGCTCAATAAATTCAGTCAATTGAGGCAGTGTACTGCAGAAACTATCGAAATCACGGATACTACTTATATTAAATTCTCTGGTATCTGCTTCGTCATCAGCCAGTGAGGCTCGGGTTGTGGTAGAATTTATTGTTTGGACCGAAGAAGAACAATTTAGTACTGAAATTTGTTCTAATTCAACACAATTTCCTGCATCGCAATTTTTGATTTCAACATGACTTTCTTGTAAAAAGGCTAAAATTGTTTAGATGTAGGGTTATTGTTGACCCTAGAATTGTCTAGATGATCATGACTAAATCGGTACATCGACATAAACTTCATTCTTTCCTCTTCAATCATCTGCTGAAACAGTACTTTCGTGCTTTTATACACACTAACAAACCGATGAAACCTGTTTTTCTACCACTTTTAATCAATAAGCCCCCTTGTGTAGTCCATAATCTATTGATGTAATTTTCAGCCTTATCCAAGAATTCCATTATTCTTGTCTTGTTGCTCATGTTAAGAGGCTGCTAAAAACCAAATTGTTTGAAGTTTCTAGAGTTGAATACGTCAAACAGATCATTAAATACCTATACGTATAAATTCCGCTGTAGCTAAAGATTCCTTAAAACCAGGAATTTTTACTTTTTCTCTACAAAAATCAAGAGATTGTGCTACACTTTTACTCAGGAGTTGGGTTGGGCCAACTTAACCTTCATCTCTTGATTATGAAAATTGATGTGGCAGTTTCGTAACCTGTTTGCTACATGGAAATATTATGTTGTTTAGTGTTTGTTTAAAAGTTCAAGATATGCCCATGAAACATATTTACCATTAACCATTACCATCTACGATATTTCCATAAGACTGAAGAGAATTCCTCACTAACTTCATCATGTGACAAGCGTCCAAAAAAACCGCAATTGATTGTTTTGTAACAGGGTGTTCAAATGTTGATTTCGTCTGCTCGCTTGGTTCTAATTTGCAACCCAACATTTAGCCATTGTTAAATTCGACGGATATCCATCAAAGGTAAAGTCGCATACGACTATATTTGATTCGTTTAAATGCCTCAAGCATTGCACCACTAGGTCCGCTTTTTGTTGACCAGTTGCCCCATCTATCAAAAAGTATCCAACGGGAACCTGTATGTAAAAAAACCATTAAAATATAATGAGAACTAAAACACAAATCTTATTTAACACAACAAATCGAGTCACCTTCCAGTTAGCATTTATTCAAGTGACTAAAAACACCAGTGCTTCTTTAGCTTCAGGAGCTTCATCGGTATCCAAAGCACCACCAAAATCTACATAGAACCAAAATCTACGGAACTGTTTTCCATCCCATTAATTTTTTTTCTTGATTTCCATTTCATCAATCATAAGACAACAATATAAGGGAAGTTTCGATTTTTCCGCTATTAATTTCAAAGCCTTTAATGATTCAGTGGTAAATCCAGGTCAGCCATTTAAACATCTGAACCACTTTTCAATCGTGTGGGGATGTGGTAACCACAAATTAAAAACGTTTCTGACACAGTTGTAGGCTTTGCTTGAACAGTAGTGCAAAGTAAGTGCAAAACTCCGAAGTGCCGGTGAATACTTCGTTGTACTGACTAGGTTTGTGTTCGCCTTCTGGCTGGAGTAAAGTTCTTTAGTTGTGATATTAGTTGTATTCAGTAAATTCGCTTGCTCATCGTTTATAAAATAATTATTTTTTAAGCACTCTAATAAAGACACTAGAGTGATTATCTTTAGGCCTTTACGACGATTCTGTTCCCTCAATCTTTTTATTTGCTTATTTTGCTGTTTAATTTTTTGTTGAGCAAGATTCAGTTTGTGTACTATTTTTCTTTTCTTGGGCAAAATTGACGCTGTATCCTCATTTGACGTAGACGGTTGGTGAATGTCCTGTAACAAGATGTAACTTTTAAATAATCCTCATTACGAAGGGCGTTCAATATAAAGTGAGAATGAGATGCAAACTCTTTTAATATTACGAAATTAAATACTGGCCGGTAAAGCTAATGTTTCTAGCTGATTGCTATGAAAAAAAAAACTAACTGTCTTTTGTTTAAAAAAATATACGGTAATTTCTTTGCAATGCTATTGAGTACGTTAGCGAAAATGGAGAAAATTGAACTGCGCGCCGTTATCAAATACTTGTGTTTGAAAAAATTTTCTACGGACCAAGTAAATTTGGATTTGCGGGACACTTTAGGGTCTAATGCTCCTCCGTATTCGACAGTCGCACGTTGGTGCGCCGAATTTAGACGTGGAAGAACATCGACAATGGACGACCCCCGCTCCGGACGCCCTACTACAGCAGTAACTAAAGAAATTGAGAAAAAAGTCGAAAACTCAGTTTTGGCGGATCGTCGTGTCACGGTTCGTTTTATTGCTGAAAATGTAAAGATTTCAACGGGGAGCGTGCATAATATTTTACATGAACGCTTGGGTATGAAAAAGGTATCTGCGCGTTGGGTACCAAGAATCGGGGGTTTTTGAAGTAAAACTTCTATAGGCACGCTTGACTTGGGAGTACGGTGGCGAATATGAACGCGGGTGTGCGGGGGGGTTTGATGGGGGGTCGGGTTTGGAGGGGGGTGCGGGGGGAGGTATTTTTGTTTATATCGAGGAACTAAGGAGAGCCGTAATTGATGAAAAAGCAACTTGGATAAAAAAATAATCTGCCCAAATTACTAATTCTACGCGGACGGAGTCGCGGGCAAAAGCTAGTTTTAAATAAAAATGCGATTTACGAGTTTATTATAAGAGTTTATTACATACTAGCTTTTGCCCGCGGCTTCGCTCGCGTGTACTATGAGTAAGTATTACAAAGAACCAAGATATCAAGCAAGCAAGCATACAGGCTAGCAAGCAAGCAGGTCCACAATTGACCGAGAAATCGGTGAACATACCTACATAAAAAAAGTGGAATGCATAACCTCTCCTTTTTTAGAAGTCGGTTAAAGAGCCCTTTGCGGCCTACTTACAGTAAAAACTTATGAATTTTGAAATTTTAGCTTTCTACAACCAGTAAAACGCAAAATCCCTTTTTTTTCCTGTTCCCGTAAGAATTTCGGGAAATGTTTCTTAATGCTCCCCTGCACTCCCCAAGGAACCCACTTGCCAAACTTCGGCTACCAGACCAGTAAAACGAAAAATCCCGTTTTTCCCGTTCCCGTGGGAATTTTGGAAAGTCCTCTCTCAATGCTCCTCTACACTCCCCAAATACTTCGCCCCCGCTGAAGTAGATTAAAACGTGTTTTCCCGTGGAAATGAGATATTTTCCCGTGGTAAAAAGTAGCCTATGTCACTCTCCAGGCTCTCCAGCCCTTGAACTATGTCCATACAAAAATCATAAATGTATAAATAAATAAATATCTGCCCCGACACGGGAATCGAACCCGGGACCTCAAGCTTCGTAGTCAGGGTCTCTAACCACCAGTCCATTTGGTCGTCATCGATATTATCGGCACATTGACATTTCTTTATTGTCTTTGTTAAATGAAACATTTTAAATTAAACATATATCGACAGTAGAAAGGTAAAATCGCTAATGCGCCATACTCGTGTATCATATACCTATAGCAGTTTAGCGTTTTTACCTTAACGATAGGTAAGATTAAAGATATATGTATGGCGCTTTAGCGATTTTATCTTTCCACTGTCGTATGAACAATGGATTTGAGCGTTGGATGACAAAGAAGGTTCGAAACATTGGGAAGTTTAAGTTTTACTCGTTTAAATCGGTTTACGGAAACATTTATAAATATACTCTGCCAGTGTGCGCAATGAGAAAATCCCTTGGTTATAAATCGTAACTTATAAGTAATTAGTACTATTTCTCCAATCTTTAGAACTTTGAAACACTAGGATCATTTTGTAATAACTATGGATAGGTACTGTGAAGAATCTCCATCGTATTGAATTGCTCCAGGGCCCACACTCCATTGTGCATAAAAATATTAATACAGTTTTTTAATTATTCTGTAAAGTTTTCAACTCCACACATTTGCACTTGTTTCAGAGCCAATTATGGGATGAGTTCGAGCTGGAAGACGCAACCTTTGCAGAGTGCAGTATCAATAACGCCAATAATAGTTTTCAAGTGAGTAACCACTAAGGCTCTATGAGAGGACCTATTTGTTTTAATTTATACTGCTGCCTTGAATGCATATTCCCAGTACGCTTCAGGTAATGAGCTCTCAGCTGAAATCGATTTTGTCTTTTCTAATGAGAGTAAAATTCGTTGTGCAGTCCCATTTTGTAGCGGAATGTACCTAACTGCAGCTCGATGCGCGATCCCTTTAGAAGAGAGATAGATAGCAAATTATTATTTACTAGCTGTTGCCCGCGACTCCGTCCGTCTGCGAAGATTCGGGGTATAAAAAATAGCCTACGACTTATTCTCAGACCTACCGAATACGGAGAAAAAAGTTTCATAAAAATCGGTCGAGCCGTGACGGAGGAGTTCGATAGCAAACACAACACCGTGACACGAGATTTTTATATATTAGATTTACATACTAGCTGGTGCCTGCGACTTCGTCCGCGTTAATCATTGATGCTCATCTCCTATTGGTCTTAGCGTGATGATACTAGGGGCGTTCAATAAAAAGTGAGAATAAGTATGTTATAAACAACTTTTACTAAATGTCATTTTATTTTTCGACATAGTCACCTTTTAGCATAATACTAGGGGCGTTCAATAAAAAGTGAGAATGAGTATGTTATAAACAACTTTTACTAAATGTCATTTTATTTTTCGACATGGTCACCTTTTAGCATAATACACTCAGTATATCTTTTTTCTAAACTTAAAATTCCATTTTTAAAAAAGGTCTCATCTTGAGTACTTAAAAAATCTTGTACTGCAGCGACTACCGCGTCGTCGTCTTCAAATTTCTGGCCTCTCAGGTATTGTTTCTATCTCGGAAATAGGTAGAAATCACTGGGAGCAAGATCTGGTGAATACGGAGGATGCTTAAGGATATCGAACCCAGCATCACGAATTGCAGCCATTGCAACGGCGGACTTGTGTGCCGGGGCATTGTCCTGGTGGAACAGCACAACTTTCGAGAGTTTACCTCGCCGTTTTTCGCGGATCTCATTGCGCAATGTTGCTATTTGTTTGGCGTATTAAGTGCCCGTAATAGTGGCTCCATGCTCGAGATACTCAATCATTAATACCCCTTTACCATCCCAAAAAACAGAGCCCATGACCTTACCGGCAGATGGGCTCACCTTGAATTTCTTCGGAGTTGGAGATGATGGCCTTTTCCATGTCATAGACTGCAGTTTCGTTTCAGGGTCGTAATGATGGAGCCATGTTTCGTCCATTGTTATAAATCGCGCCAAAAAAAGTTCCCGGTCTTGCTGCATCAGGTTCAAAGCTTCTTGACAAATCTCTAGTCTAGTTTGTTTTTGCGTGTCAGTAAGCATTCTTGGTACCCAACGCGCAGATACCTTTTTCATACCCAAGCGTTCATGTAAAATATTATGCACGCTCCCCGTTGAAATCTTTACATTTTCAGCAATAAAACGAACTGTGACACGACGATCCGCCAAAACTGAGTTTTCGACTTTTTTCACAATTTCTTCAGTTACTGCTGTAGTAGGGCGTCCGGAGCGGGGGTCGTCCATTGTCGATGTTCTTCCACGTCTAAATTCGGCGCACCAACGTGCGACTGTCGAATACGGAGGAGCATTAGACCCTAAAGTGTCCCTCAAATCCAAATTGACTTGGTCCGTAGAAAAATTTTTCAAATACAAGTATTTGATAACGGCGCGCAGTTCAAATTTCTCCATTTTCGCTAACGTACTCAATAGCATTGCAAAGAAATTACCGTATATTTTTTTAAACAAAAGACAGTTAGTTTTTTTTTTCATAGCAATCAGCTAGATAGATTAGCTTTACCGGCCAGTATTTAATTTCGTAATATTAAAAGAGTTTGCATGTCATTCTCACTTTATATTGAACGCCCCTCGTACACTTAGTATATCTTTTTTCTAAACTTAAAATTCAATTTTTAAAAAAGGTCTCATCTTGAGTACTTAAAAAATCTTGTACTGCAGCGACTACCGCGTCGTCGTCTTCAAATTTCTGGCCTCTCAGGTATTGTTTCAATCTCGGAAATAGGTAGAAATCACTGGGAGCGAGATCTGGTGAATACGGAGGATGCTTAAGGATATCGAACCCAGCATCACGAATTGCAGCCATTGCAACGGCGGACTTGTGTGCCGGGGCATTGTCCTGGTGGAACAGCACAACTTTCGAGAGTTTACCTCGCCGTTTTTCGCGGATCTCATTGCGCAATGTTGCTATTTGTTTGGCGTATAATGTGCCCGTAATAGTGGCTCCATGCTCGAGATACTCAATCATTAATACCCCTTTACCTTCCCAAAAAACAGAGCCCATGACCTTACCGGCAGATGGGCTCACCTTGAATTTCTTCGGAGTTGGAGATGATGGCCTTTTCCATGTCATAGACTGCAGTTTCGTTTCTGGGTTGTAATGATGGAGCCATGTTTCGTCCATTGTTATAAATCGCGCCAAAAAAAGTTCCCGGTCTTGCTGCATCAGGTTCAAAGCTTCTTGACAAATCTCTAGTCTAGTTTGTTTTTGCGTGTCAGTAAGCATTCTTGGTACCCAACGCGCAGATACCTTTTTCATACCCAAGCGTTCATGTAAAATATTATGCACGCTCCCCGTTGAAATCTTTACATTTTCAGTAATAAAACGAACTGTGACACGACGATCCGCCAAAACTGAGTTTTCGACTTTTTTCACAATTTCTTCAGTTACTGCTGCAGTAGGGCGTCCGGAGCGGGGGTCGTCCATTGTCGATGTTCTTCCACGTCTAAATTCGGCGCACCAACGTGCGACTGTCGAATACGGAGGAGCATTAGACCCTAAAGTGTCCCGCAAATCCAAATTGACTTGGTCCGTAGAAAAATTTTTCAAATACAAGTATTTGATAACGGCGCGCAGTTCAATTTTCTCCATTTTCGCTAACGTACTCAATAGCATTGCAAAGAAATTACCGTATATTTTTTTAAACAAAAGACAGTTAGTTTTTTTTTTCATAGCAATCAGCTAGATAGATTAGCTTTACCGGCCAGTATTTAATTTCGTAATATTAAAAGAGTTTGCATCTCATTCTCACTTTATATTGAACGCCCCTCGTATATAGCTTATATATAGCCTTCCTCGATAAATGGGCTATCTAACACTTAAAGAATTTTTCAAATCGGACCAGTAGTTCCTGAGATTAGCGCGTTCAAGCAAACAAACAAACAAACTCTTCAGCTTTATAACTCACACTTACATACTTTACTCACACTTATATAGGTCAGAAAATCAAAACGGCTGTCGTAAGTGGAATGTTTTAATGCCAAATCGCGTTTTTTCCCAATTCTAATGGACACAGAAAGATAGGTAGGTTTAGGTTATGTTGAGTTTTCATCGGCCCGAAGGGCTAAAAGCACACAGAAGAAGGAGCTCCGCTAGCGGAGCTCCGTCGACACTGTTTCTGAGTCAATTCAAATTGGGAAAAACGACACTGGAATCCAACTAGGTCATTGATGACCTAAATGGAACAATTTTTTTTCTGACCTATGTGGCAGCTGACGTAAGTGGAATAAATCCAATCTGCCACCTAATTATCTTCAACTAGGCATGTGTAAGAAAAGAAAGTTAAGGATAATTGGGTAAATATATTTGATTGTGAAACAGGTCATTCAGGACCTGTACAGACGTACAGATTTTCAACTGCAACCCAGCTGCAAAATAGCGTTTCAGTTTCGTCAATTGCCTCAGAACTGAATCCGAACTGCCATTTTGCAATTGGGTTGCAGTTCAAATTCTGTCCGTCCGTACTAGCCCTTATCTATTACGAAAACCAAGATACCTCATAAAAAAACAGAAAATAAATAAACTTGTTTCTCGCCTATTAATGAAACAAACTATTATTTAAAGTATTATTTTATTTCAGCTTCGATTCACAAATTAAAATAATTCTAATTCCGGAATCTTTTAAACAAACAAATATTTTATAATCTTATTAATTAATTTATACATTTAATATTACATATTTTGATACTATTCTATTAGGTCTTTATCTACACTAGTGTTCCTTAAATATTTGCATTTTTATCTTGATAATATTTTTCAGAAAAGTGAGCGGTGTTATGTCGCACTCAACTAGTTTTTTCAGTTCTCTTTTGTGTTCTTTATTAAATTGTACATCCGTTTTGTTTCTAATACTTTTTTCAAACAAAGTAGCTTTAATTTTCACGTTTTGCCATTTTGCTTCAACCAATAACTTTTCGAGAAAAAGTAAAAATGTTGCATTAGGTGGTATGCGAGCGTTTATTCTTCGGTGCCATCCCTCCAACCCGTTATTCGTGCGGTTAGTTTCTGATGCACAACTTAGAACCTTTGGCAATAATTTCAGACACTGTTTTTCGAAATATGCCGTGAAATTTTTCATAGTATTGCTAGGTTCGGTGTGATCTTGGACTATTGCCAACCATCCGTCCATAATGTGTTCTGTTGGTAGAAGAGGCAAATTTGCTATCAAAGCGATTGTATGCCGGCCTGTTTTTGACTCCAACATCTGTTGTTTGTCAGCTTGCTTCCAAATAGCCTTATTGTAGTGGTAGTAACATCCACTAGTTTCAATGTTAGGGAACACTTTCTGTAAAGCGTTAACTTGGGCCAATTCGTAATCGCATTTCATTTTATGAAATTCGATGTTCAAGTGTTCTTTTATGAGAAGAAACAATCTTACATACGTTTCCTGTGTCTTTTTGGGCAGTAAGGCATAGATCAATGGCATTATATTAGTCATTTGCTCACCGCTGGCTATATCCAAATGTATCGTATAGAGCTGGAAAAACGGAGTTGGTGTTCGCTTAAATGTCCCATCTGCGAACAGCTGGGGTGGGGGTGATTTACCTGCCATGTTCTGAAGGGTCTTTTTTACAAAAGGAGTTGCAAAAATTAAAATTTCGTCACTATCTTCACCTTCATCACACACGAGAAAATCATGAAACATTTCTGGTACAGTCAGCAACAAAAATATGAATACACACAAAGTACCAAAAATATGCATCCACGACTCTATTACCAGGGCATAAAGGCGTGTATACATATTTTTGGTACTTTAAGTGTATTCATATTTTTGTTGCTGACTGTACAATGACGTCATTTAAATTCTTAAAGACTAACTTTGGAGCTTTTAAAAAACGTCTTCTGGCCCGTAGAAGAGTTTCTTTCTTTGACTTAAATATAGGTAGCATATCTTCGTCATCTGATGTAATATTGCTTTTTGTGTAAACATTTTCAAAAATTTGTTGTACTGGTATAAATGATGTACAAATTTCGGTTTTGCATTCATCGATCATAGAAGATATTTTATTTTTTGTGAAATTATGCCAGCAAGCATAAACGCTCTTTTTTAAAATTTCATTTTTATCGGCATTTAGTTTTAGTGATAATATCATTTACAATTAAAAAATAACAAAACACGAACTAAGAATAAAACGAGACACATTATACACACTAACGTAGTAGGAAAGTTCCCTCCACAGGCATCACAGCCACGTAGCTTAGCACAGGTGTTTAGGTCTTCCATATCGAGTGATTGTATTTTTTTAATTTATCATTAAGGTGCTTACTGCTTTTCCCCTTTATTCCATCCAGTCCTACTAGTAGTTCGATAGTCGAACTCCGCCTAAATGATGACACCAAAAATGTTTATGTCCTAGGTTAATTTGTCTAATGCATGACCTATTGAAATGTCATTGTTAACTAATTCCATTTGGACCATTGTTATGAAATCGTCATTTACGATTTGGTGAGGTCTTCTTTTTTTAGGAACATATTCTGTTTCATGAGCATTTTTCATTACATTCAGTACGCATCAAAGTGACGGTGTTCTTATTAAGCAATTTGTTAATTTTAGAGTGAAATGCTTCTAATACGTTTGTGGTTTGATAATATAGTCTTAAAAGCTAGTGACTTAATAAACTTTTTTTGCAGTCTTTCGATCCTGTCTATATGAACATTATAATAAGGTTTCCACACCGAACAGGCAAATTCTAAGTGCCTTCGGACAAAGCTATTGTAAAGAATTTTGTATGTAGAAGGATTTTTAAATGGCTTGCTTACATGCAAAATAAAACCTAGTTGTCTATAGGATTTGGTTAACATTTTGTCTATGTGTGGGATAAATGATAGCTTGCTGTCCATAATTACACCAAGGTCACGGACTTCTGTAACTCTGTTCAAGGTCTTATCTATTAGTCTATAATCATATTTGACTATATTACTCTTTCTTGAGAAAGTGATCAGATTAGAGTTCTTCCTGTATTTAGTAATATCATTGACGTAAAACGTGAAAAGCAAAGGACCTAAGTGCGAACCCTGCGGAATTCCAGAGCCGATTGATTTCCGTTGCGACATTGACATTTTCCATTGCCGATTGATTTTCCTTTGCGATTATAGACAGTGAATTTTTGATAGATAAAAACCAATTGGGATGTTCCAATTTTCGACAACGTATAATAAATCGAAAACCGTTTGGAGAAATAGGCTTTGTGAAGCGTTTTCAGAAATCAGATTCCAAAAATATGATATACTGAATTAAATAAAGAAAATTTAAGTAATGACCTTCATTTGACCCCTGCAGTGAATCATCACAAAGGCAGATATAAAGCAGGTCTACACTCTAAAGCAAACTGACAGTTTGAAATGTTGCTGTCCTGCTTATAATAGCAAAGAGTGACAAAGACAGAACTTTAATCACATGATGCGCACCTGGCTTTAAACAGTTGTCATTTATCGTAAAGTCCGAAATGTATACGAGTATTTCCAATGTAGTATTTTACAAATTTAATTATTAAATTACTGCGTTACAAGTAAATATAAAAGAATTTAAATATCGATTTTAATAAAAAATATCTATTCACTATCACACCATTAAACAAACAGGAATAATCGAAGCTAAAAGAAGATAAATAAATAAAACTATTTGTCATGGTTCATTTAGGACCCTAAGCCGTGCTTGTATTATTGACAGTGACAAGACAAATCAGTAGTGCCACAGATTATGTTATGTACGACTTGAATTTTTCTAGGCCCTGAAACGTGACTCTCACTGTGTCGTCATCCAACGTATTTCTTAAAAAAAATATAAAAAAATTAAATACTCAACCAAATTCAAAATCGATGAAAATGGTATCTTAAAATATCCTATTCTTTCCAAAAAAAATATAAAAACTATAGGTTATTTTTTTTGGTGTATCCCAATTCAAATTAAAGTGGCCAGTATCTAATCTAAAAATAGGGAATTCACAGAGGTTCTATACAGGGCGTTACCGGTGCGTGGGCATTTATTAAAATTGCTAATAATATGTTCCATTAGCAACTGTTTGCATGTATTAGCAAACTATAATAATGTGAATTAACTGCACAATTAATTTTCCAAAATCCGCAGGTTAAATGAAGTGGGTGTACTATGTAATTGTCGTTACTCATATCGCTAATGCACTTGGTACAAGGCATGTAGTGGTACGGGGGTAAAAAACTGAGACAACTATCACAAAATTATCGTCGTCCTTATCATTGCGTTCATGTATGGAGGTTTTGATACATTAATTAAAGAGTTTTTTGTATATTTTGACATGACAATTTCAAAAGTGTTGACGTCGGGTTGTCAAATTACAAACCAAAACATTAGCAAACCTGGTACTTGTTTTTCTTTAAAATGGCTTACGATGCACGATAATTATCTGATATGCTTTTAATAATACAGCAAGACACATGGAAATGCAGCTCAAGCCTTAAAGCTTTATCGAGAACGCTTCCCAAATTGACGACATCCACACAATGTTCGATTGATAACGGCGGCGCTTCAGCGAGTTCGTGAGAACAGGCCAATCGCCCGTGGTCAGCCTGAAAGGGCCATGAACAGGATCGTGCCAGTGCAGTGCAGTGTTGAAGAATAGATTCTCGAGTACTACAGACATATCCCAACGTCGAGCCCTTTGCCCGTAATAAAACTGTGCATACGATTTTAAAAAGGAATAGAAAACATAATCTTCTTGTTTTTAAAGGTGTTATTATTACTTCTCCAATAAGAAACTGTTACTGCGATTGGTTTTTACAATACTGTGAAGAGGAAAATTACTTTCTACGAAAAATAAAACGGACCGAAGGAAGTGCTTTTTCTCAAAACGGAAAACGGAAAACGGAAACGGGGTATTGTATTTAAAGTTTTATTCAGTAGGTAATAAAGTGTTTATCAATGTAACAAGTGCTTTTAATTTGCCGTAGTTATCATAAGTAAACAAAGTATGAAGGGCTGTCATTTACACTTACTTGTCAATTTACTACGCTGTACATTGCTGGCAATTTAAATTTTGTTAGAAAGTTAATGAATTCAGAATTTTAGTTAATTAATTAAATAAAGGTCATGGTTAAGTTAGAGAACTATGTTACTTTACCCCATTTTAATAAAAGCTCCGGCACCGGTAACACTCTGTATACCTATATATGTCACTTCCTAACGATGTAAACTGCAATAAAATCTTTCCTCTTAATAATATATAGGTGTAGATTTAATAGAAGCCAGAGTAACCAAAAAAACAGCTGTAAAAATGCAATCTCACATAATAAAAAAAAATAAAACTTTAATTAAGTTGAAGCAAAAAAATTAAACCCTTCCTTTCGCAAGGAATGAAGAATTTTTTTTGAGTCACCTATTGACTATAATGCTGGAGGATATTGAGCAGATACATTTTGCCCATGCACGTAATAGCGGGAAAACCATTCGATAACTTCATGGGCTTCCACTGGCAGAGTTTCTGCTCGTAATAAATCAAACGCGGTAGGAATTTCACGTTTTAGGCCAGAGTTTTTAATTTGTTTCCGAATATTTTGCGTTAAATGAACATTTTGAACGACAGTTAGGAAAGCTTATCTTTGAAGCCTTCATGGCAGCATTCTCAAAATCAGTTAGTATAATTCCTGGGACTAAAAATATATTATATTTATCCCTCGCATGAGACTTAATAAGTTCAAGATAAACAAAATAAACTGTGCGTAGACATTTTGCTCAGTAAACCCTACACTAATGGGACAAATTTTTGTTCGCCGCTACTGATTTGGCTGCCCACATGCACAGTATTATTTGCCATAAAAAAATGCCCTTTTTATTGCATTGTAAGACAAAGCTTTTAATTGTGAATCTACGAGTGAACGTACCGCGCGTCAATTCCAAGTAGTTTCGATAAAAATATTTATTTAAAATTTTGACCCCCCAAATAGAAAATGTCGAAAAAAAAAATATTTTTATGGAAATCTATGTACGACAGAATTAAGTAATCGATTTATCTTATGTTGTTGTGCTATATTGCCGCTACATATTCCTATTTTCAGCTCCGCTAAAAGTAAATAGTATCGAAGTTAACTTGACTTTTTATAAATTTTTGTTTTTATTTAATTACATTTTTTTAGGCCGTAGTAGAATCTCTGTCCTATATAGATACACGCCAAAAGATGTTAGCAATAAGCTACCAAAGCAGTATTCTCTAACTCCGCTTAACTTTTGAATTAAGTGTATTTCAAATTATACCGTCAGGGTTGTCACCTTGGGACCCCCCAAGGTGACATTAAAAAAAAATACTCCGATCGCATTCAAAACTAGGATTCTTCGTATTTAGCTAATTTTAATCACAATCCTGAGGTTCTAAACGCAATATTATACTAATTACAATTTTTTTATCTATCTATACTATAATAAAACTGTCTCAGTGCTATTTCTGTACCTACATGTAGTAATTTAGAAAAAATATATTTATGTATTTTTAGTACTAATACCCTTAAATACAAATAATTAGAAACGTCTGTCTGTCTGTTTGTCCGTGCACAAAAAGAAGTTGTGGGCATAGCTAGTTACTACTATTTACAATTATATACACAACTAGTTTACTAATATTTACAATAATTTACAAAAGGGTCAAATATTGTATTTCAAATATCCGTTTCCAGATTTAGAAGAGTTGTATTGTCTTCGTTGTCATTGCCCTCTAAGCATTGTTGTTCTGCATCACTCTCTTCGTCTGAGTCTGTATCGTACATAACAGATCAACGGAATCGACAGGCTTTAGTAATTCCCTTACCGCGATAGGCAAAGGTAAACTTTTTGAAAATCTTTGGCGCTGCCGTAGTCGCACCGTGGACACTATGGGGTCAGAAGACTACTACGAGTAAGTACGACGAAAGAGATCAACCATCGTCGTGTCTCTGTCCTTCTTTCGGCAATGGTTGCTCACGACCATAACCATAACGATAGAATTTATTTCTGGACTCTGCAGCCTGTTCAGAAAGCATGCCTACAGGAAGGGCGTTTTTCTCAATAATTTCGCAACCATGAACTAAAATTTTGTGAATTGTCACAGTCATAGGGTGCCAGCTGTATGACGAGACATATTTCTCAGCTATGCTGCGGCAGAAATGTCCAAATTTTACAGAGTCTACTGGTAACGCGCAAGATAGAGCCACAAGAATTGTATGCAGATCGTTGTTTTTTTTAATGACCCCCCAAGGTGACAACCCTGACGGTATAATTTGAAATACACTTAATTCAAAAGTTAATCTGAGTTAGAGAATATCTACTGCTTTGGTAGCTTATTGCTTACATCTTTTGGCGTGTATCTATATAGCGTAGAGATTTTTCGCCCTAAAAATATGTAATTAAATAAAAACAAAAATTTGTAAAAAGTCAAGTTAACTTCGATACTATTTACTTTTAGCGGAGCTGAAAATAGGAATATGTAGCGGCAATATAGCACAACAAGGATAAGATAAATCGATTAATTCCGTCGTACATAGATTTTCATAAAAATATTATTTTTTTGATATTTACGATTTAGGGGTCAAAATTTTTAAAAAATATTTTTATCGATACTCTTGGTATTGAAGCGCGGTATGTTCAGTCGTATATTCACAATAATTACTAAACACAAAAGCTTTATCTAACTATGCAATAAAAAGAGGATGTAATTTTTTTAGGGCAAATAATATACTGTGCAATGCCATGAATAGAATAAATCTGCATGAATAGCGATGGACAAGATTTGAAGGTTCCATCCATCAACCACACACGAGACCTGTTCAAAATTTTTATATCTTCTTGTGTGCCAAATACGATTTGTACGATTACACTCTCACTTTCTTGCTTATATTATTATTCATTAGGCATTATTCATTAGGCACAAATAATTTTACGACAAAGTCATGGTAGTGACAAGTTTTTGGCATGAAGTAGGTACCAAAGCTAATATTTTGAATTTAATATATGTAGTAGGTATATAACATAGATGGGCAATTCATTAAATAAAAACTGTAGGTGCCGCTATACCAGAACACCAAAAAAAAATTGACAAATTATAGTTTCCATTATTTTGACCTTATTTTCAAAAAAATCAAATCAAATCAAATAGTTTATTTGTAAGAATACAGTTAGGATGATGGTCAATACATTTTGACATATATCTGAACTAAAGTTTCAGACAATATTTTTTGAAGTGATGAGGTTTAATACGTAGTACAGCCTACCAAAAAATCAAATAAATCGCAAAGAACAAATTCAAGAAAATAATTAAAAAGTGAAAAAAATCGTGTGTGCAGCTCCTCCGCGCGGAAAAAGTGAAACTTCGTAATTTGGAAATGAAAAAGGCACTTATATACATCAATATGAACCTTATTGCAATAACTTAAAGAACTAAATTTACTTATGCATCTATGTGTTTAATTCAAATTCAAATTCAAAATTTAAATTCAAATTATTTATTTCATTTATTTTATTTTTGGTAAGTACATAAATGGTCGAGTCTTCCTCTTAGGTATAATGTACCTGTGTCAGGAAGCCTCGCTCTTCCATCTTACTGTAAGAGTTATGCGCTAAGATGAAAGAAAAAATAAACAAAAACAAAAATAAACAAGTTAGCATTATTAATTATTATTATTTTACTACATTTTAAAATAGTATGTGTGTGTGTGTGTGTGTGTGCGTGTGCGTTTTGTATTTATGTGTCAGTGTGTTCGCCGTTTCAAAATTATTTGTAAAGTTAGGGTTTATACATTATAACATCTTTAAACAGAATGTTTTCAGTCTCATTATAATCAAGTTCACCTATCCATTTACATTTAACTATTAATTTCTTACATTCATGATAATTCTTAGGATACACATTAATTTCTCTGTTCACCTTGTTATAAATCAATGCAGACAGTGCAACAAACGATGCCGAATAAATAAAAATAAATGCCGCATAAACGATGACGAATCAAATTAAATATTAATGGAAAGATTTTTTCGAGTTGAATGTTGGTCATCTAAAGATGACTCTGGCGTGTCAGGCATTTTATTGGCTGTCACGACTGGTTGACTCTGGTGTTCAAAGGGTTAATGGGTACTATTATCGTGAACAGAACGGCATGACACGTAGTTCGAAAATTGATTTCGTAGTATAAGACCTGCCCGTATGTACTAGCCCCCAGCGCTGCGCACGGCTCTGCGCGTTCCTGTTTGCCGCGCTCGCTCCGCCAATCAGCGCGGCCGGCTCGCAGTCAGTCTGACAGTCCGCCATAAGTGTCATAAGCAGACATAGGAATCCGCGGGGCAAACTTTGTTGACAGGTAGGGACTTCCTATACCGACAAATTAAATTATCGGTGCTCGTTCTATTATACTAGTGATCGCCCCCAACATTGTGTGTTTTTGTTCTATTGTTCATCATAGCATATTTTAAATAATCGCTTGGTTATATAAAGATAGGGCGTAATACCTATTGCACTACAAAATAGTTAATATTATCTCTGCCTCTTTAGATAATTAATTAATTAATTAACGCCCGAAAATATGGAACAAATTCTGGTCGTTTACTTTAACAATGGGACATTCACGAAGAAAAAAATTGGGACGAGTAAAATTATAAAATTGTTTTCAAAAACGAAGAAGAGTAATGAGTTATTATTTAATTTTTTTTTACTCTTAATAAAAACATATTTTTACAAGCAAACCCTTGAGTGATCACTTGTATATAGAACTAGCATCGATAGTTGAGTTTATCGATATAGGAACTCCCTACTTGTCAAACAATATTGCCCCGCGGATTCCTATGTCTGGTCAGAAGTGGGTGCGTTCTGATTCTGATTCTGATGCAATCGGCACCACAACAATCCATCGATTTAAAATACGATCATTTTCTAGCAAAATTGATAAAAATTTAAAAGATATTGGCAATATTTTTAAATATAACATAATAAATTTATTTTGAATATTTCCTTCTGAATGAAACTTTCGGCGAAGTATTCCGTAATTATTCGGAATCTTTCGGAAGTTTTGCAACTGTAGGCATGTCAGCATTAGGTAATTTAACGCGAGAAAACTTTCGTGCAATGATTTTTTATGACTTTCGGTGTCATTTAAGTCAACAAGAAAGTTATGATAGACTTCTATTGGCATTTCACGATAAAGCTTCCTCTCGTGCCACTGTTTACAACAGGTTTAATGAGTTTAAACGTGGTCGCATTAATATTTTTAAACACTAATAATACGATTATCGTAAATTTGTTTATTGCGGTGTTTTCATAGTGAAATTAAGTAATTAAAAATGTTTAAGTATTTAACTCGTTTGTGTTTTAAAATTAATGAACTACAACCGCAAATCCTAATTCGCAGGGTGAATGCAATAGTAACAAAATTAAAAATTTTCTTGTTGTCTTGTGTCTCTTCTTCAAGTAACATAAATACCATAAAAAGTGTTGTAACAATAACATTATCACTCGCGAGCAATGACAGAAACGTCCGCGTTCACGCCGGACGTATCGACCGCCGACGCTCGGCTGTCTGTTACGTTCAGTACCACTACCATGAGTTTACAATGACCGTACTCGATAGCGACTGCGTAAATGATTTGTATGGAGACTCCATACAGTCGCTATCGAGTACCGTCACTGTAAACTCATGGTAGTGGTACACACGTAGACCGAAACGTTGATCCTTACGTCAGACGTCGCGTACAGCGTTAAATAGGAGACCATAGCCTTATACTTACATTCTACCGTTCCTTTACTGTAAAGCTATTACTGGAAATAAACCTCTTAACATATGTATGTAATAATTAACACGATTGGTTCTCAAAAACTATTAAACATATTATATATCACTCACTTTATTAATATATCGTAACCTTTGTAAAGGTAATAACATCAAGTCGGGTCCTCGTGTTGTGCGCCGAGAGTCGCAGCGAGATGGAGTCTTGGGCCGACGCGCTGCGCGGCGCGCTGCACTGCGGCGGCGACGTCGCCGACCTCGTGGCGAGGCTGTCCTGCCGAGACCATCAATGGTAACTACCGTACTCGCTATTTTCAATCAATCATAAACATAATCGAGAAGAACAAGAATAGAAACCCACAGTAGAGTAGCTATATTTTTTTATTGTTCCTGCGCAATAAATATAGAAAAAACTACAAAGTGCGATTTATTTTACATAAGAACGAAGAAATTTTAATTTTATGTAATGGTTTTGATAAAAATAATATTTTTAAGTCCGCTTTTTGCCGTGTGACGTAATGTGCATATAGCCCGTCTATTAAGTATATTATTTATACTTGTTTCTTCGCATAATGTATTATAAAACGTTGTATAATACCTAATTTTCGTGTGCAAGGTAGGCTATTTCCAAATTGATCGGTTTGATTTGAAATATGAGTGCTCACTTCGCTCGTGTTTTAGGATCACTGTTATTTATAAAATAAAAAATTAACCGACTCCAATTGTGATAAAAACTTTTAACAAAAAAATTAAACCGCCGAAAAAACTGAAAAGCTAAAAATAATACCTTTTTTGTTTGACCTTAATCAAGGTACCAATTTGAAGTCGGTGCCTTAGCACGAGCCAGGAGGAGTGATAGAAGCCTATCAGGTAGACGACTACAAGTCCACTCCTCCTGGCTAGTGCTGAGACACCGACTTCAAATTGGTACCTTGATTAAGGTCAAACAAAAAAGGTATTATTTTTAGCTTTTCAGTTATTCGGCGGTTTAATTTTTTTGTTAAAAAGTTTTTATTTTATACTTTTTTTCCCACCCCGGGGTAATTTTTTTTTCCAAATTTATATACCTAATACCACACTTGGGATTAGTTCACCTAGGGCCACTTCCTTGGACGGCCACTGTGTAAATTCCTACATCGGCCACTTCCCCGAAATACCACTGTGCAAATTCCTACTTCGGCCATTTCCCAGAGTGACATCTACATGAATTTCTCGCTGCGTAAACTTAATTCACCTAAAGTTACTTTACCCAGGATTTATTCATCCGTAATTCATTTAAAACCTATAAATTCGAAGGCGCGGGGCTCCTATTTCTAGGCGGTTTGCCCTTCGGGCAGGAGAAGCTACCTAACTAACCTAACCTACCTATTTTCTGAACTGAAGTGGTCGTTCAAGGGAAGTGGCCGTTAGGAGAATAGGCCATCAAAGGGAAAAGGCCGTTTAAGGAATGTGGCCCTAGGTGAACCGATCCCTTCAAGGTATTATACCCTATCCAATAAAAAAAGAATTATGAAAATCAGACTACTCTGTAAAAAGTTATGCCTGGTCATACAGTACAATCAGTGACTGAACAATCAATCATCTCCGGTTTTCCTACCCTTGGGGTAGGAATATTTTTTCCAAATGTAAATGGGACCACCTTCGGGTATACGCTTTCCAATAAAAAAAGAATCATCAAAATCGGACTACTCTGTAAAAAGTTATGCGTGGTCATACATAAAAAAAAAATATACCTACACGTCGACTTGAGAACCTCCTCCTTATGTTTTCGTCGGTTGAAAATAACTTTTTTCTGATTTGATTGAAGTCGGTGCCTCAACACAAGCCACCTTACCTACATAATATTTATTGGTCTTCTACCATCCCTGCTGGCTTGTGTTGAGGCACCGATCGACTTCAAACAAATCAGAAGAAAGTTATTTTCGTAGTTTTCCTAGTCTAAGTTACAATCATTATTTTCAAAATATTGGTTTAAGAAAGACTTTAATTGTTAAGGTAAGAAGTCCTTCTGGTACTTCACCATCAGTTCCACTTCACCGTATGAATTGAGACGAGGAGCATCAATTTCTCAACAACTGTATTAACCCTTAATAAGGCCCCATTTATTGGTGCATACTACCACAGAATCAGAATCAAAACTGTTGAAGGAGATGATGATGATGATGATGTATGGGGACGCCTTGCTGAGTCAGGCGGGCTGTCGATCGTTTGCACAGTCATTCAGCCCAGTTCCCCGTGGTTGGAGCCGACAGGTTACTGTCCCAGCAGCGCTCCCACACAGCAATTCTCCTCGAATCTTCTCGTTCTCCTGCTGAACAAAAGGACATCTTTGAGACAGACATCCTTTAGCTCCTCCTCCCTCAGCTCGTCACTCCCGAATACATCACGCCTCGCTGCCGCGTACATGACACACTCGGTTAGGACGTGCTCACTCGTTTCCTCCTTCCCACAATGTGGACAGGAGGGGTCTCTTTTTATACCTATTACGCTTAAGTGCCTATTTAACAAGTTATGGCCAGTAATTATGCCAGTTATAGTTCTTAAGCTACTCTTACCTAGATTTAGGAGATACCTAGTTCTTCTGTGGTTTATGCCATCCAGCATCATCTTCGATTGTCTGCACCCTACAGCCTGTTTCCACTCACTGTTTGCTTCCTGTTCCTTCATTCTATCTATAACCCCCTTGGTGACTTCTGCAGACATTGGAAGTACCGGTTCAGGACCTATGAATCCCGTATCCGCTCCCTCCCTTGCCAGCTCATCAGCCTTCTCATTACCTGTCACTCCCTGATGTCCTGGGACCCAGGCCACCGTAACCTTCGTACTCTCTCCTAGTTTATTAAGTGCATCTCTGCACTCTCTTACCAAAGAGGAGTTAACTGTCGGCTTGTTTAATGCCTTTAGCGCTGCTTGACTATCAGAGTAAATCACCACTGTTCCTACACCTCGATAGTCACCCAGTTTTGCTTGCATAATCTGAGCGCACTTCAACACTGCGCACACTTCAGCCTGAAACACACTGGCATATCTGCCTAATGGTATAGCCTCTCGAACATTCATCTTGGGTATTATTATACCTGCTCCCGCAAGTTGGGACGTTTTCTTCCTTGATCCATCCGTAAAACAAATTGTAGTCGGATATTCAAGGTCTACCTTCCAATCATCTCTCTCTCCTATATGGATTCTGTATTTCTTATCGAAAACCCTCTGTTTCTTAATTAAGTCGTTATTCTGTGCTAGCATTCCTAGCTTTAATAACGCCTCCTTTTGTATAAGTGCATGTTTCTTGTCTGTGAAGTTCCCCCTCCACTCCTCACATGCCCTCATTCTAAACCATTGTTCCATGGCCCTCTTCTCTATTTCCAGATGAAGTGTCTTCAGTCCTAGCATAACTTCCATGGCATGCGTTGGGGTTGTTCTCATTGCCCCTGTTATCATCAGGCATGCCAATCTTTGAACTTTATTCAGTTCCTTTTGATACTCCTTAATACGGGCCCTATGCCACCATATCACAGCACCATACAGCAGCCTTGGTAATATGACCGCCTTATACATCCAGTTTATCATCCGGGGTTTTAGTCCCCACTTCTTTCCAACTGCCCTTCTGCATTGACACAGTGTTCTTATTGCCTTTGCGGCCTGCTCCTTTATATGTGTCTTGTATCTGAGGTTTGTATCGATTGTCACTCCCAGATACTTAATTTCTTTCACCAATTCAAGATTCTCACCTTTTACGCTTATTGGCCTCATATCGCCTATCTTCCTTTTGTTGGTAAATAATATCAACTTCGTCTTTGTAGGATTTAGATCTAATCCTCTCTCCCTGCACCACTCTAACGTCTGTGACAGTCCTTTTACCATTATGTCTCTGACGATGTTAAGAACCATGCCTTGTACCAATAGCACACCATCATCAGAGTATGCTTGCATATAGAGTCCTCCTTTGTTTAGCTTTTTAATCAGCGAGTCCAGCAGTAGACACCACATAAGGGGGGACAGACATCCCCCCTGTGGGAATCCCCTACGAGGTCTGATTCTTTTCGTAGATCCGCCCAGTTGGGCCATTACTGCCCTTCCTCTGAGCATCCTCGAGATCCATCTTCCTATAATCTGACTAATTCCTTCTCTCACTAAACTTTCTTCAACCGCGATATACGTTGCTTTATCGAATGCCCCCTCCACATCAAAGAAGCATCCTAGCATGTATTGCTTGGCTTCCAGTGCCCTTTCCACTCTAACCGTTAGATTGTGCAAAGCCGTCTCCGTTGACTTCCCTGCTACATAGGCATGTTGATTACCATGTAGCGGTCTGCCACTACTTTCTATTCCTTTTCTTACGTGTATGTCTATCATCTTTTCTAGTGTTTTTAACACAAAGGATGATAGACTAATGCTTCTGAACGCCTTCGCATCCTGGTACGTTTTCTTACCCGGTTTTGGCAGAAAGACTGCTCTAACCTCTCTCCATTCCTTCGGAATGTATCCCATTGCTATGCTTCCCTGATATAGTGCTATCAAATTATCTCTAATGCACTTAAAGCCTTTCTGAAGAAGCACCGGGATTACACCATCTGGGCCCGCCGCTTTGAAAGGGGCGAAGGATCTAATTGCCCATTCCAATCTTTCCTCCGTTACCACCTCCTCAGCCTGTACCCAGTCATGCATACCTCCCTCCACTTCTTCATCCTCTATCACCTCATCTACGCAGTCTGGGAAATGCGCTTTAAGCATGATCTCCAGAACCTTATCAGGCTCAGTGACCATGTCCTCACCCACCCTCAGACTTCCTAGTTGACACGTTCGTTCGCCAGCTAGCAGCTTCATTATCCGTGCCCCCTCAGAATAAGTTTGTATTTCCTCCGTATAGGTTCTCCAGCACTTGAGACTCGACTGTTCCCTCATCCTGGTGTACCTATTCCTCTTAACCCTATACATGTCCCAGCTTTGGGTATCATTCTTCTTAATGGCAACCCTCATTGCCTTCCTTGTTTCTTTCCTTACCTTCTGCAGCTCTTTATTCCACCAAGGTTGCCCCTTACCAGACCTCACCTCCCTTTCAGGACATGCCTTGCAGAATGCCTCCATTACATCTGTCTTGAGTTTTGATGCGCCCCTTTCCAGGTCCTGTATACTCGCATACCTCCCAGTCATGGTCACATTCTTACTCAGTTCCTCCTCATACTTCACCCAGTCTGTTTTCCTGGGATTCCTTATCCTAGTTTTCTCCACTAGATAGTCTATGCTGAAGAGTAACCTCCTGTGATCAGACATACTATCCTCTGTGTCCACCCTCCAGCTACTAATCTTCTCGCTTACACCCTTCGATGCCAGCGTAATATCCAATACCTCCTTCCTTGCCCTAGTTACAAAAGTGGGTACACAACCAACATTCATTATATCTAGGTCACTACTTACTATGAATTCTAGCATAGATTCCCCCCTGTCATTGGTGTCTGTGCTCCCCCACACCTCATGGTGGGCATTAGCATCACAACCAACAACTAGGGGTATACCCTTATCTTTGTACTTCAGTACCACTTCCTCGAGTTCCTTAGTTGGTGTCCCGTCCTCACTTGGCAGATAGCAGGATGCCATTGCCACCTTGTGCCTTCTCCCATCCGCGCAGGTAAAGAAAGTCTCCACCACCACGAGATCTCTGTAACATATGGTCATTACACACCCCATATTTCTCACATCACTACTCACATATATGCATGTTCTGGGAGGTCGCTCACCATTCCTCTCGTAGTAAAGAGCTCCCCCCAGATGTCCCAGGCCTGCTACCTGATTTTTCCATACATAAGGCTCTTGTAGCAGTGCAATTTCAACTCTATTCCTCACAACAAATTATCCCAGTTCAGACATTGCATCTTTGCAGTGTTGGAGGTTTACTTGGCATATCTTTGTTTGTGTTTTTGTGTGTATATGTTTGTTCAGTGTGTTATGTGTAAGTAGCATGATTTGTGTTATTGTATAGTGTATTTGTCCCCACACCTTCACTCGGAGAGGTCCTCCCCGGCGTCACTCACTCTCACACCTCCCGAGTGAGCGCCGTCCGATTCAGTCCCCCCCTGCTCCAGTGTGGGATCTTTAAGAGGCGGGTCAACCCTGCCCTGCTCCAAAACTCTTCTCTCCTTCGAAGACTGGGACCTAATGAGCCTAGCCCGAACCTTGGTGGCCGAGAAAAAGAGAATCCTATGATTGGACTCTCCCCATTTCTCCTCCACCAAGGCCGGCACCGAGAAGCACAGCCGCGTGCCCTTCTCCTGCTTCTCCCGGCTCACCAGGCTCCAGTCTCCCATCTGGAGTTCTGGCTTGTCCCAATTCTGGACCGCCAGCATCTCCAGAAACCTCTCCGTGTCCGGCTCCCCTGGAACCCAGACCTGCACCCTAGACTGCTCAACTTTCCGCACTCTGATTTGGTGTCCGCCAATTACACCGAAGGACCGACCCAAGAGCCACTCCCTCGACTCCACCGAAACTGGTGTCACCAGGAAAAATCCCTCGGACACCAGTCCCGACGCAGCAAACTGGGGAGCCCTCGTACCAGTCCCTCCCTTCCAGATGTTCATGACTTCCACCTCAATCATGTGGGTCAGTTCCTTCCTAATGAGCCTCGCCAGAGACTCATCCACCGAAACCCCATCCTCCCGGTAGACAGCCACAGCGAGATCGCGATTAGCCTTCGCCTCACTACGTCCCGCTGCAACCGCCCCACCAAGATGATGACGCTTCGACGGAGGCTTCTCCGACTGCCCTTCCTCATCTGTGCCTTGTCTTTTCAGCTTCAGACCGGGAGTGGGGCCCTTCTCTGGTCCACTTGCCTCCACCCCCTCGCGCACTGTCCTCTCTACCTTTCTTGCTCTCCTCGCCCTCTTCTTCTCCGCCTTCGACCGGTATTTCTGGAAGGAGTTCTCCCTATCAAACGGTTTATCCTCCTTCGCAGTCACCTCCATCGGCGTGGGCGAACGCAACAGCCTCTCCTCCTCCGCTATCTTCAGGCCTCCCAGCTGTAGATGGACATCTGGGGGTGCCCTACTCGGTCCCGGTGTTGACTCCGGTCCCACATCTCCTTTCCCTGCCATTGCAGGTCCGAAAAATTTCTTTTGCAAAAGATTGCTCATTTCAATGAAATTATCTGTATGGGAAGAAATATTTAATGAAAGATGGCAGTGCTCCCTTACCACCCCCCAGCTACATTTCACATACGCAGTGAGCGCCACCTCCCCTGCGCACAGTCGTTCCCGACAGCGATTGTGCCGAGTAGGCTCGCAAGCCCGGAGTAAGCAGCCCCTATACCGCTTGTTAGCCGCGGTCCGGATCCAGTGGCGTTCTGTTTCCCCCAAGGACCTCGCTCCTGAGGCCCAAGAGTTCCGTTTCCCGCACACCTCTCCATTCCACCGCTCCGTTCCTGGTTCCGAGAGGCGTTTGATCCGCCCCAAGTACGTCGCTAGTGACGCCCTAAGGCTTCCCGCACACTCCCCCTTCCCCATCACGGACACAGCACAGGTCCTGCCACCCCACCCCTCGACCGCTTGCGAGCCCAATCTGCACCCACCCCCCGCTGCCCACAGCCGGCTGTGAGGGTCTTCGGCACGTCCTCCCACCACTGACCCTGGGGGTTTTAAGGGGCGCGCTGCTATACCGGGATAAACACCAATATGTCAACGCGACCAGTGCACTCCTCTTTTATCCGGGCTTGTGACCGGCTCCATACCAGACCCCGACCTGCCGCAAGCGGTAGTCAGTGATCCGTTATCGAGGCAGAGTTCTGTTGAAGGAGGGTTACCTATGTTGTATTTATGTAGGTATGTATCATTCTTTGGCACGCCCTGCAGCCTAAACGGCTCAATGGATTTTGAAGTGTGAGGAGTCATTACTCATTAGATTCGTCTCAGTTCCGAGAGAGACATCGAGTATGTATTTTCCCGGATTTTGTATGGGAACGGGAATTATACAGGCGGGTTTTTTTAAAATCTAGTATTGAAATTATATGAAGATATAAATGTCAGGATCGTAGCAGGTGGAAACAAATAGTCTCTGCCTATCCATTTCAAAGTCAATGGTCGCTAAATCGCCTCTACTTTATTAAGGGTTAAAGCAGGGGTTTTCACGCCGCAGTTTAGTATGTTCGGCCGGCGCTCCTACCGGGGAGGAGTATGGCAGTAGGTTGTCGCTCGGCTATCGGTTCGCACGCTAGCCGCATCGCGCGTAATCCGCTTTTTCTGTGATTTTTGCTACAAACAATGACTTCTAAACGATGTTATAAATAACTTAATTACTTACTAAAGGTAGTTTACTGAATTAATACATATCTTTCTTGATTTATATACCTACCAAAGATCAGCGAGTGGGAACCCTGTGCCCTTGGTTTCGGATCAGCAGTGTCCACCGGAATATGAACGCTAGTGTCACACGATAAGTTTCAGTTTCGCGTGCAAGCAGTTGTACGCAAGTTTTTTTATACCTAAAGTTGACTTTTCTTCGAGAGTGATCCTTCTGTACGTTGTATGGGTGTATCACATGTTGCAATAAAAATATGACTACTACGAAAAAACTTCAAAGAGTAACTTACTTTGGTTTTCCACTGACCAAATTAAACTCGTGTACGATTAAGTTTATTATACGGGATTCGATTTGTAGCATTCGAACATGGCGGATGTAGACAGTATCTAATTTTGGTATTTCTGTTTCTTTGGCTAGTTGAAGTATAATTTTGATTTTGATAGTGTTTTATGCGGCGTTTAACCTTAATTAACAGTGATCACATAATTCTATATTGCTCTCGTGTCTGACATTTTTTAATGCGCAAGTTGTCTCCACGTGGTTTCTGGAATTTTTCTATCAAGTTGCAGAAACTACAATCACCGTACAACGTCGCTCCCAAGAGACTGTGCAAGAGAGCTTACTTTGACACTGGCGAAATTGTCTTACCTAAAATAGGACAGAAGCCATATTTTTAAATAAATAATAATAAATAAGTTTATATACGTACTTAGATTTGACCAGTTTTCTAAGAATATTGTACCAATGTAAGTATTACTTACGTGTTTTTTTACTGTATCGTATGTTTAGTTACGCCTTTCTTCCTTAAATTATTTAAAAATTGTAACTTGAAATACGTTTTTAATACTGGGTGAGAATTAACAACGATTGTAAGTATCGTATAATACTTAGTTATTCCAGGGATTATTATTTTTGTCCAAAGTTCAGTATTTTCCTACAAATTTGTTATAAAAAAAAAAAAATTCACATAAAATGTGCCGACATCATGTAAAACCCTTCATTTGTGTCATGACATCATGACATAGTAGCCAAACTCACGCATTCTATGCGATTTCTAGCTTGCAACTTGCATAGATCAGCTCTCAAGTCTTGCCAAGACACTTCGTATATCAAGAAACGATATTTAAAATATAAAATCTAGCACTGTAAGTGTTGTTACGCATAAGTTTTGCTTCCTACAATATTGACAAAAACACATTTTAATATTTAAGAAATTTAATGTTATGTATTTGCGGAGGAACCGCTGCCTACTTATATCTACGAAATTAAATTAACTAAAACCTCCCGTGTAAAAACCGGCCAAGAGCGTGTCGGACACGCCCAAGATAGGGTTCCGTAGCAGGTACAAAATCTTTGCATACTTTATTAATGGGGTGTGTAATGATCGGTATAAAAATAAATAATATAATTTCTTTCCATATAACAACATTTGATATAATTTCAAAGAGTATACTCACTCATTTTATATAAATAACGTTTAGTATTTAATTATATATTTTTATTTTTTATAATTATCGTTTGGTATAACACTTATTTCTGATAACCATCATATGGTATAACGCTTATTTCTGATAACCATCACATGGTATAATGTTCATTTTATATACAAATCATATAACTATCAAGTCTAACCTACCCTACTTTTCTGGTAGCAGTTCGTTTTTGCTGGGGGATGCAGTTCTAACCTAACCTAACCTACTTTTCTGGTAGCTGTCGCTTTTGTTGGGGGATGCAGTTCTAACCTAACCCAACCTACTTTTCTGGTAGCAATTCGTTTTTGTTGGGAGATGCAGTTCTAACCTAACCCCTAAAGCGACAGACAGACAGACAGACAGACAGACGGACAGACATGGCGAAACTATAAGGGTTCCTAGTTGACTACGGAACCCTAAAAAGGCGTATGTAATATTACGACTCAGATACCAAGCGAGACTAGTGCGTGACTAAAGTTACGACTAATTTATTTTTTAAGTTTCAAGGAAGAAATGTGTATGTGTACATGCGTAAAGAAACATTAATTTTGTTTTGTATAATAACGGCTTAACTTGATTTACTTATAAGTTTCCAAAAAAACCGCATCTTATGTAAACTTACCATACTTAATGCATGTACAAATTTAAATCTTAAACTGCGTAATTATTTTTATTTCTTCTATAACTTTTTAAATTATTGCCCTAAAATTCTGATATTTTGACACAACATGTATTTCTTGCTGCTTTATCTCTGGTGAATTAATTGCATAAACGCGTAACTATGACTTACGTCTTTCTTCCACGAATAGTGCGAAATGTATCTTTAGCAAATGTCTGGATCTTTGAATGTTAAAATTTAAAGTACTCTAGTTTACGTCTATTTAGTAATTAAGACATTTTGAGACACAAACGTTTCGCTAACGGGCCATTTAGCGTTTATGACTATTAAGTAATAAAGACATTCTAAGATAAAGATGTTTCGCTACTAGAATATTTTAAATTGTAACACTAAGATCCAGACGTTTTGCTAAAGATACACTTAGCGTTCATGTCTACATAGAAACAAAGACATTACACAATCCAGACGTTTGAATAATCTGCTATTTCAAGAATTTGCCATTCAGGGAAAAAGGAAAAATATACCTACACTCATACAGGTCTAACTATAAACGTGGCTGATGGACAATAATAGATAGAGTCGATTCAGAGTTTCAACGACCCCTGTCCCTGTTCAAGGGAATTGTACGTCTATGCTGCAATAATACGTTTTTACTTCAAAAATACAATAACGTCCTTGGACGTTACATGAGGAAAAATTACCCTTGGTTTCAGTTAGGTTAGTTAGGGTATTACTGCCAAGTAAGCATGTTGTTATGTATGACATGTTTTACGCGCAATTGTGATGAAAATTTATTGATACCAGGTACGCGGCTACGCACGCTCGGCCGACGTTTTGCAACGTGTGTCGGGAACCGTTCGGCGCGCTGGGCACAGCGCACGCACTCGCCTGCGAGCTGTGCAAGTTCAGGGCGCACAAACGCTGCGCCGCGCGCGCGCCGCCTTCTTGCAAGTGGAGTACGCTGGCGTCGCTTGGCCCGCACTTAGTCGAGGACGCTGAAGGCGTAAGACAGTCAAACGCATTCCTTAAGCCCTTGAGCTCATAACATACGGGAGAGGTGGCATGAAAGGATCACGTATTGAAAGGCATAATTCAAAATAAAAGTCCATTTATGAAAGGGAAAATACACATTTTTTTTAAATATGCGAAAATTAACAACTAAGAATTGATTTGATTAATGTCAATTATTGTATTTCATTTCAATAGTTTAAATAATAAACGCTTTCTATATAGGAACCTTCCTAAATTTGAACTGTCCCTTTCAATACCTACGTTTCCCTTTCATGCCACCTCTCCCTTAACTTGTTTTGTTAACACTTTGATCCTTTAAGACTCCCGCACTGTTATAAATTTAGTACCTAGACTTAAATAAGTATTCTTTTTAAACGACTTCAAAAAAAGGAGGAGTTTCTATGTTAGAATGTATATGTATCTTATTTTTTCTATGTCATGTTCATCGATATCTCTGCCAATTTTATTGTGGACCGATTTTCAAAATTATTTTTTTGATTGAAAGAGTATACTTCTGAGGTGGTCCTATTGGCACCAAATCAAGATCTGATGATGGAATCTTAGGGAAATCGAGGGAAACCCTCAAATTTTATAGACACACCTACACCATTTTGGAAATTTTTAGCATTGAGTCAAGCATTTTCATTCAAAAACTGTCATTTAGTAAACTGGATCTGATGAAGAAGACCACAGATTACCAACGGAACTACTCAATGGGCCAAATCATGCAAGTTAAGTTTGACCCACTTTGCGGTTTCGGATTGAGCTGAAATTTTGCATTTATGTGTAAATCGGATGAAAATGCAATATTATTATGACACGAAGATGATCTGATGATGGAGCTGGAAGGCGGTCATAAAAAACTCTGTAATAAAACGATACGACTGCTTCGAGTTTGGGTTATTTTTATTCGTATTGACGAGTAGGGTGTCCCTTGTTTTACCGACAAACTTTACATCGAATATTATTTCATCTAAAACGTTTCATGGAAAATTTAGTTCTAGTATTATCGTTTGGTGTAATTTTATTTCGTTACCAGTTCATTCCAATTTTTATTATTTCATAGAAAAACTGTTGTTAGGAATATTATTTGGCAGATGATTCATTTTGCAACAATTTTAAATGACAGAATTACAAAACAACGATGTTCATTTCCTCGCAGTTTTATTACAACACATTAATAAAATAATCGACAACACGCATAGTAGTGATGAGTCCCTCACTCGTGAGGTACCTCGTTTGAGTTCCTCATCGCGACAAAATGAGGGAGTACTCGAATTGCAACTTTGAACCACCTCATTTTCTATCACGAGGCGCGAGCACAGAGTACGAGGTGCGAGGTGCGAGCACAGATAACGAGGCGCGAGGCGCGAGCACAGATAACTTACTATTTACTCACTGACTCACGAGCGAGGGAGTCGAAACGGATGAACGAGTTCGATGGAATGAATTGATCGAACATTAATTGTTACAATGAGGAAATTTCGGGGTTTTCTTACTCAGAATTAAGAGCGCTATTGATTTTGATGATAAAAAGGAATGTCTCAAATTTTTGTTAGTTTTGTGACGTTTTTTTCATACAGTTTGCCACAAAATTGACACAATTTTTTTTTATGGAAAATAAGTAATACTTTTACGAAATGGTTGAAATTTCCCAAATCAACATTTAATTTTAATAAACCGTTATTTGACAAAATTTTATAAATAAAATAATGGTTTTCGTTTATTCGTTCGTTTGCTACGCTACGCGCTTTTCATGCAATCATTTTAAATTCTTTACACCTCACCTCAAATGAGGGGCACCTCGCGCGCGAGGCAAAACGAGTAGGGATGTAAGCCTCCCTCACGTCGTGTGGCAACGATGCGCGCGCCTCGCTACGCTAAGCGCTTTTCATTGCGATCGTTTTGAATCGTTTTACACCTCACCTCAAATGAGGGGTACCTCGCGAGTACCTCACGAGGCAAAATGAGGTCCTCCCTCATCCTCATTTAAAAAGCAAGAGTTACACAACGCTAACGCATAGTCGAGCAAACTGAAACGTGTACCAGGATGAAACCTTTTCATAATCTATTTTTCTATAATTGCAATATCATGTGTAGTCCGAGTTTTTTAACCAAATGTGAGCGAAAGGGGGGAGTGGGGGGCATAGCCCCCCACGGGGGGGGGGGGGGGGCTCGGGGGCGAAGCCTCCCGCAGAAAAAGAACTAAATCTTCCTTACTCCTGTATTACTAGTAGGTTAGGTTAGGGTTATCTTCTGTCCCTTAGAGCGGAAATAGGCGTGTCGTCGTGGTGACGTCGACACGCTGGCGATCAGGTTAGGTTAGTTAAATAACATAATATGCCCCTTCAAATCAATATCAAACTACAGCATAACTTGGCATAGATAACTGTGTATGCAAAATAACTCGTATTCAAGTGATTTTACGTGAAATAAGTTTTATGATATTTGAAAAAAATGAAACAATAAATTACGAAACGTTTTCCGTGAAATAATATAACCATACAATGAATCTTCGGCCAATTAAAAATATATGAATTGAAATTACTTGCAATGACAATTCCATGAAATGAATTGTCGATGAAATGAAAATACTCGAAACGTCTTTGAAATAAAAATCGATTATTTAAGTGTCGGTAATTTGATGATAAACCTGACGAGTACTTTGATCCTTGATTAACCAGGTGTTAACCAGAGTTTGACGATGCAGCTGGAAAGTGACCATATGAACTCCGTAATAAAACGACATAACCCCATCAAGTTTGGTCTCGTTTAATTCGCCTTGATGAGTACTTTGGTAACCTGGGGCAAAAATGGGGATTTTTGAAGATGGTTTTATTTTTTATTTAATTTTAATTACAAGCAACCGTAACAAGTTCAATAAACTGGTTGAAAATGTTCCCTAATATCCATCGTATATACTTAGCACATTATTTTCCGCCTCAATCCACTTCAATATTGCGTGTTATTGTTTCAGAATATAATTATGCCACATCAATGGTTGGAGGGTAATTTACCAGTTGCTGCTAAATGCGACGTTTGTGATAAAACATGTGGCTCGGTTCTAAGGTCAGTAAATCCAGGATATCCATACTAATATTATAAATGTGATTGTGAAAGTGTGTTTGTTTTTTGTTTGTTTGTCCTTCTTTCACGTCGAAACTGAGCGACAGATTGTCGTGATTTTTTGTATGGTCATAGTTGAAGGGCTGGAGAGTGACATAGGCCACTTTAAACCGCGGGAAAATATCTCACTCCCACGGGAAAAGACGTCTTAATCTACTTCAGCAGGGGCGTAGCCGTGGGCAACGGCTAGTTTTTTATAATTTCCTACCGTTTCGTGACATGAATACCTAAATAATTTATTGAATCAGGCGTTACTTTGCGGAGGTCCATATTAATGAAAAAAAAGGTCGCAGGTGAGCAAAGTAATTGTTTCAGTTCATGAATACCTAAGTTACTTGTATATTTATTTGGCTATTCAAATAATTAAAAAAACAATAGTGTAATGGCATGGCTCATACGAGTAGATAAAACAATACTTGACTTTGGAATGTGCTTTGGACCAAATTACTTAATCCAGAGTCGTTCAAACTTGAACAAAAAACTGGTATAGTTGCATCTGTAAATACGGAGCTACGTATAATAATTTGTTTCGACAATTGGGGATGTCTATTTTTTTGCTATGTATAGTAAATCGGAAAACCATTTCGAGATAAATGCTTTTTAACTCGTTTTCTGTAGTTATTCATCAAATTACCGACACTTAAATAATCGAATTTTATTTCAAAGACAACGTTTCGAGCATTTTCATTTCATCGACAAGTCATTTCGTGGAATTGTCATTGCAAGTAATTTCAATTCATATATTTAATTTAATTGGCCGAAGATTCATTGTATAGTATTATTTCACGGAAAAAGTTTCGTAATTTATTGTTTCATTTGTTTTTCAAATAGCATAAAACTTATTTCACGTAAAATCACTTGAATAATAGTTATTTTGCATACACAGTTATCTATGCCAAGTTATGCTGTAGTTTGATATTGATTTGAAGGGGCATATTATGTTATTTAACTAACCTAACCCGATCGCCAGCGTGTCGACGTCACCCCGCTTCGCGGGGTGCCTATTTCCGCTCTAAGGGACAGAAGATAACCCTAACCTAACCTACTAGTAATACAGGAGTAAGGAACATTTAGTTCTTTTTCTGCGGTGCCCCCCACACCCCCTTTCGCTCACATTTGGTTAAAAAACTCTGACTACACAATGATATTGCAATTATAGCAAAATTGATTATGAAAAGGTTCCATCCTGGTACACGTTTCAGTTTCCTCGACTATGCGTGTTGTCGATTATTTTACAATGTGTTGTAATAAAACTGTGAGGAAATGAACATCGTTGTTTTGTAATTCTGTCATTTAAAATTGTTGCAAAACGAATCATCTGCCAAATAATATTCCTAACAACTGTTTTTCTATGAAATAATAAAAATTGGAATGAACTGGTAACGAAACAAAATTACACCAAACGATAATACTAGAACTAAATTTTCCATGAAACGTTTTCGATTAAATAATATTCGATGTAAAGTTTGTCGGTAAAACAAGGGACACCCCGAAATAAATTTATAAAATGTTGTTTCACCGGCTAACAGTTTAACTATACCAGTAAACATTAAACAGTTTTTCTCGTTAACGCAAGCATGAGAGTTTAACGTGTTTGTGACCTCGTAACATAGCACGGTCTAATCGATTTCCCAAATGTGTTGATTCTGTGGTGTTTTCATTGAATGACAATGACACGCCTATCAAAGACAGGTCACTGTTTAGATTACATAAAACGCCTCCGCGACGCGCTGTGGGATTTTCGTGGATTTTCCAACAGAGCCAGCAAGGTGATGTGAGTGTTAAGATTTTGAGCCTTGAGTCGCGACTGCTGTATCCGGAATGCTCAAACCGTAGGCTCAGGCTCGTTCGGTCCGTTTCCTAACATGTCTGCTTCCTAAAGTGGCCTTCTTCCCACATTGACCGTTTCCTATGATGTCTACTTTTGAAAATGTCTGTTTCGTAAAATGTCTGCTTTTCAAAATAACCTTCTTCCCACATTGTCGCGGCTCAGGCTCGTTCGGTCCGTTTCCTAAAATGGTCTTCTTCCCACAGTGTCAGTTTCCTATGTTGTCTACTTCTCAAAATGTCTGATTCGCAAAATACCCTAAATTTATTTATACTACAACTCTACAATATTTATTTAATAACAACAATCACTTAATAAAGTAACTTTGAAAAAAAAAACATGAAAAAGTGAAACAAAATAAGAATCACCATTGGTTAAAGAAAGGTTTCTACACGATTAGTTTGTTTTTGGTGTTTTTTGGGACTCTGGTGTTTAGAGATTAGGCTATTTCAAATTTATGTTTATGTGACAATACCAGTTTTTGACATTGGGTTGTACAGTCACGAGCTTTAATTTGGGACCCACTTAAGGTTGACAGTCCTGTCATATTGTATAGGAATTCAAAGGATATTTTTTCAAAATGGGTCCCAAATTAATGCACGCGACCGTACTGAGTATAAGGGTAATTTGAGCTTAGGTGCCAATGTACCGGAAGCGATATATTTTTTTGTCGATAATATTTTGCTACATCACTTTCGTATAGATGCCCCGAAGTATCCCAGGCATGCTTATTTCAAGTACTTCCGGAAACTACTTCTTGAATTCAGGGACAAATATTACATCACAGGACATAATAGGAAACGATCATTCTAGGACAGTGGCATGATAGGAAACCATTTGCTGACATTATAGGAAAGAGTCATTTCTTGGAAGAAGACCAGTTTCAGAAGCAGACATGTTAGGAAACGGACCGAACGAGCCTGAGCCAAACCGTAGACAAATCTTAATCTAAAACGAATTACCGCTTTACGCACAAAACAGAAACCATACCACACGCTTGAAAAAGACATATATAGTCTATAATGCCGTCTCAGTTTATCAGGGTTCCGTACCCAAAGGGTAAAACGGGACCCTATTACTAAGACTCCTCTGTCCGTCCGTCTGTCTGTCTGTCTGTCCGTCTGTCACCAGACTGTACCTATCTCATGAACCGTGAAAGTTATTATTATTATTAGCCGGTTTTGTCCCACTGCTCAGCAGTGGGATAGTTAGACAGTTGAAATTTTCACAGATGGTGTATTTCTGTTGCCGCTATAACAACAAATGGGTCATTATTTTATTTTTCGGCCAGTATTTTTTGTAATGTGCTCTTCAAATATTTTTTTTGCAAAAACGGTAAACTGCTCGGTTTTATTATTAAACATTTAAATAAGTACATAATTAAGCTTACATTTAAAATTATCACTACGTATAAAAAGTAATCATTATTATCTATAAAGTAGGTAACGCAGTGGACATGCATGTCCCCGCCATTTGTATGGAAATTGGTGTATTCTCCGCAGAGTTACCAATTTATTTCACAGAATTTCTTTAAATTTAAATTTTTAATTGCTTTAAAAGATTAAATTTAGTTATTTTAGTTTTTATATAAGTTATTTACACTTGAAAAAATCACCAGGTATGCGTTATATTTCACAAAAGATTAATGGCTGAAAAATAAAATAATGGCCCAAATACCTACTAAAAAACAGAATAAAATAAATATTTAAGGGGGCCGGCCCTATACAAAAAACGTGATTTTTTTGCCGCTTTTATAGATAATGGTACGGAACCCTTCGTGTGCGAGTCCGACTCGCACTTGGCAGGTTTTTGTTCGATTAAACACAATCGGTATTTAATATATTTGTCACATTAAATAAAATAACAGTTCAATTCGTGACCACGGCCACTGCAATGTGGCCGAAATGTCGAGGTAAAAATATAAATGAGTGATAGTTGTAATAGTGAAAATTACGAAAGTTTAAAACATTATAAAATTACAGGAACTTTATTGAGAGTGGTGAAACATTCTCTAAATACCTGATCGTGACCCATATACGTAGTAGGTAACATGCAGACATATAAACGGACAGTGCAGGCTTATTAATGTCTATCTTTTGGTAGCATAGCGTACGGTTGTGGTACCACGTCTGAAGACGCATTTCTTACATAAACGTAACTCGTAAGGTCGCGGGTGAGCAAAGTAATTGTTTCAGTTCATTATTAATAGGGGTTCCGTTAGGTTAGCGGATAGAAATAAACGTTTTCGTTTCGTTGAAACGCACTTCGTTAGCATGTACCTTTATTAGGTACATGGTCTTTTGTCTTACCAGAACTAAATGATTTTCAACTTTTTAGCTCTTTTTATCAACATGTAGTAAATAAAAGTTGTAACGCGGGCATTCTGTCCAAAAGCTGGGCGAATTGTTCGGGTGAAAGCATTGTGGACTTATTCCTCTTGACAGTGGTAACGCGTCCGTAGCGTGTAACGACAGTTGGGCTCTTAAGTTTCGAAGTTCCGCAGTCTCCTCGCTTCATTAGTATTGTAGGTCGTCCTAGTGTACGTCGTAGCGTTGCTCGTAGCGCAGAGTCGAGAACCGTAGCTCGTAGCAGCTGGCATAGCGAGATGTGTCGCACGATGATGATGGTGACGTCACGTAGAACGGGCCTCACGTTGGGCGCCAGTGTAACGCGGGGAAACGGCGCCAAGATACGTATGAAGATACGTATGAAGGTTTATTATAATGATTACTGGTATACAATCTACAAGAGAGCAACTGTAATTGTCCTTGGATATCCCAACAGAGGTGGAAGTACCCTAAAACATTGGCAGTAAGGCTCAACACAATTAGATATTAAAACGTCTCACTGGGGTGAAAGCGCAGAGTATGCAATATGCAAGCATGTGTTAGTCCCTAACTGAACTGAACAATCACGATGGTTTGTGTTGCAAGGTCATGTTTCTGTGTCGACCAAACGTTAGCGCCATCTAATTTGCCTTGTCGCGCCATCTCTTGGAGCGCAGCGTAAATGATGTCTGTAGTATGAGCGCAGGTGGTGCGAGATGACTGCATATTGGAGGACTGCTAACGACATCTAGTATTGTCGTGCTACAAAGTTCGTTTTTATTTTTTATCTTTTATTTTTTTTAGTAGTTATCTTCTATAAACAAATAATTTGTACCCTAAACGCTCCTATTATTATTATTATTACTACTATTATTATTTGTATTCTATTAATTGTGGCCTATCTATCTCTCAAAGGGCCGACTACGCACCTATGACACCCTTAATGTTGCGGGTGTCCATGGGCGGCGGTGATCGCTCCCCATCAGGTGACCCTCATGCTTGTTTTCCCCCTTTTATATAAAAAAGATCCTGTGTAAACAATCCGCACCAAAAAACACGTGTACTCAGCTCCGAAATTTTAGAGTGAATATATCATCTGGCATCTGCACAGTGTGTGATAACCTTCAGACAGATAAGTTTTTATACGCAGATAAAATCTTACCGTATCTGCGCAGTGTGTGACTCGCTTAACGCGCTTTAACTATGATTGGATGGATGGTCATACTAAATCTAAATAAAATAAGCACACTGCAGTCACATTTACTTAATGTTTAAGTCGACTGTGGGTAGCCTTGAGTTGACCAAACGAGCACGAATCGCCTCCGTTCCAGTTTGGGCTAAAATGCTTTCGTATGTCCAGCTGTCTGTTCTCCTTTACTTTTGGCGTACTTGTCAACTGATTCTCGTGAAAATTTGTGAGGCGGTTCAATAATTATAGGTATATTATATAGAAATATTAGTCGATTCAGTTGTTGGAAAATTTTCAAAATGGCGGAGTCATAGACTAGAGGTTGAAAACGTAAAAGACAGGCTCGCGGTTTCTACAACTCATAGCTCAGCTATTCTGGTTCATAGTATGGAAGGATGCCGAATTTATTCCGAGACAGTACGAGTCTGACTCGAACACTGAACGTGGAACCCGTCATTCTAATTAGAAATAGAATTCAGTGACTTTTAGATGTTTGGTTCATTTATTTTGTGAAACTTGTTTTCTTACCTGGGACCTGTTGCATAACAAGTACAACTTATATTACAAGCGGAACTCCCTTTCTAGTTAATATAACTGAAGCGAGAGTTCCGCTTGTAATATTAATTGTACTTTGTTATGCAACAGGCCCCTGGTCGTAATTCTATGTCAACGTCAACGGAAATGATTTTTATTACCTACTGAAAATACTTATTATATTAATACTTTAAAAAAGACTTGCCTATCTTTTGATTGCGTGGACCTAGAAAAACTATATATACATACAAAATGGATATTAAATTAAACTTATGATGTTAACTGTTCTTTAGGAAATAGTCTCGAACACAGCACAGGTGACCAAAAAACGATCCCATGTTCCATCTTTATATTTTACAGTTAGTACGGAACTCATCAATTTAGGCATGATTTGGCAGGCTGCAAGACTTCAGATGTGTGTGGTGCCGTAAGAGCGTCCACGCCGCGTGCAAGCCCAGTTGGCGCGCCGCATGCTCTCTGGGCGCCGCGCGCGCCTCCATCGTGCCGCCCACGCGACTGCACTCCGTCGGCCCCGACGACGCCTGGGTCCCGGATAGACCAACCAACGCCTCGCCGTTAATTGTCTTTGTCAACTCACGATCAGGTCAGGCATAATAACACGGCGGAATCAAGTGTCCAAGGCATTTATATTTGAATGTTTGGGCACAAACGGTACAATTTTTCGATGCACTCTCTACCATACTTGAATAGATTCGGCCACTTGTAAATCATGGTTTTACTATGGCATTGACCTCCGCAAACAGCTGACATCTCAATCATTATAATTTGCAGAGATTTTCCTTGCCTAGACAGGAACTTTATCACGGCACGATATTCAATTTGGTTCTTAATGACCGATTTGTTCCAAAATCATTTGCTTTCAAGGCGATATAGCAAAAACAAAAGACAGTCTTGTCATAACTTTTTTTTTTTTTACTTAAAAAGGTCTCACTATAACTGAGCATAAAATGTGTATTGTACAAAGTTGTATGTTCATAAGATCATATGTATATTTTAAGGGTAGTTAGTATAAGCCCTAATGAATATGGTTTAATACAATTTGTAAAAAAAATACTAATTTCCAAATTAATTCAGCAAGCAATGATCACGGAACAGAAAAGACAACTAGGTATCACGTAATCTACGATTTTAAATTCCGTGGAATTCTGATATTTCTTAGTGTTACTAGACAAAAAATATTTCCCGAAAATATAAACGAGATAAAACAAAAACTAGTGTTAACTTTTGTTAATTACTAAATGATTGTTAGTTTGTCAGTTTAACTTTGATAAGCCAACACTTTTGATAAGATAAAAGAGGGTAAGTATATTAAAATAAGGTTAGGCTATATTCTTAGAAGGTCAGATAATATGGCAATCAATTTCTGGCTACATTAAGCGACTGTACAGTCAAGAGAAAAATATATATTTTTTTTTATTTAAAATATGGCTTCTGTCCTATTTTAGGACAATTTCGCCAGTGTCAAAGTAAGATTCTAACGAGCCCAAACACGACGAGTTTATCGTACGTGTTCCTATGACCACCTTCCGTCTTCATCATCAGACCCGCTCCATGGTGTCATCACTACATAGTATAAAAGAAAGTCGCTTCCCGCTGTCTGTCTGTCCCTATGTATGCTTAGATCTTTAAAACTACGCAACGGATTTTGATGCGGTTTTTTTTATTTATTAGATAGAGTGATTCAAGAGGAAGGTGTATATGTACAATACATGCATAATTTAGTAGAGAAACACTGATAATTGCACCCGTGCAAAGCCGGGGCAGGTCGCTAGTATTACCAAATTTGAGCCCGATCGGACGTCGGGAAGTGGTTCTATTTCAACTTGCAAGATTTGATCCTTTCTTTACTACTACTGCTTGGCACTACCAGTAGAGTGAAGGGAAATTTTGTTTTCCCGTGATACTGCTGATAGTGCTACGGGTAATACCTAGTACATTTATAGTGGCACTACACTATTACCAGTAGTTTCATGGGAAATATTATTTCTCGTGGCACAAGGGGGCTATCTATAAGATCTAGGTATTAAATCTTTATCATAATTTAAGATAAAGATTCATAAATTAAATCTTAAACTAGGTACTTGGAACCGCTCGTTCCCTAAATATCAGAATTGCAAAACACTAGTCAGCCAATAGGAATAGTAATGTCACGGGAAAGTAAAATTTCCCTTCACTCTACTGGTAGTGCCAAGCGGTAGTGCCTAAGTAAAGATAGGGATTTGATTACATACAAACAAACATCGGGACAGGTGAGACTATATATTGAGCTGACTTCTATACCACTCTCTACTACTACTACTCTCTCTCTCTCTCTACTACTCTGACCATAGATAAGCGTAATACAATATAAACAGAAAATAAAATTACACTTATTTTGCAAATAAAAGAAAACTTAACATTATTACTCTTATTCAATTCTATCGTATTATTTTATTGAAGTTCGTCTATAGCTTCTAATATATCATTTGTTGTGATAATTTCTGAGTCACTAGGAGAAATACACGAAGAATCACTGGAAGAACTAGTATATTCAGAATTTGAGCTGTGAGATTCAGATTCTGATTCATCGTGGCTGCCAAATAATTAATTTTTGATATGTCTTTCATAACTTAAATGAGCAGCTTTTTCGAGGAAATCCATAATTTCTATGGTTTTGTTGTTCACGTCCATTATTAAGTCTTTCACATGCTGATCATATTTTAGATTCGTGAGTTTAGATGCGCGATGAGCACACGCTTGTTTAATGCTGATATCGTAATGTTTAGCCTCTTTTTTTCAAAATGTATAATAAATTAAATATATTCGGCTTCTTACTTAATTTTTTGTTCAATCGATTGTGCCACCCCTCTAAATTATTTGTTGGCCGATATTTTTCGCCAGAACAGCCGAATATAGCTGGCGTAATTGTTAATAACCAATATTTTTCAAAATATTTCTGGAATTTTTCAATGTTTTTCACATTTGCAAATTTTGTGATCAGAGTACGCTATGCTTATTCGATATACTCAACCGGTAGTAGAGACAGATATGTCAGACACCTTACAAATTGTTTTCCATTAATTTCGGTATAAATATCCATTTGTTTGGATTTTTTCCAAATTCCCTTAATGAAATGCAGGTAACAACCAGTTTTTTTCACTGTTGGGAAGAAATGGAGATACCGCATTTAAAGCAGCCAACTCAAAGTCAGCCTTATAATGTTGGATTTGTATATTCAGAACTGTTTTTAATGTTTGAAACAGTCTAATATAGGTATTACTAGCTTTTGCCCGCGACTCCGTCCGCGTGGAATTAGTAATTTGGGCAGCTTATTTTTTTATCCAATTTGCTTTTTCATCAATTATGACTCTCCTTAGTTCCTCGATATAAAAAAATTACCCCCCCACCAAACCCCACCCGCACACCCGCGTTCACATTCACCACCGAACTCCCAAGTCAAGCGTGCATAGAAGTTTTACTTCAAAAACCCCCGATTTTGAAACATTCTTCCGCTCCGCTCCGCTCCTATTGGTGTTTGCGTGATGATATGTAGCCTATAGCCTTCCTCTATAAATGGGCTATCTAACACTGAAAGAATTTTTCAAATCGGAGCAGTAGTTCCTGAGATTAGCGCGTTCAAACAAACAAACAAACAAACTCTTCAGCTTTATAATATTAGTAGGTAGGTATATAGATAGCTGTGCCCGCGACTCCCGTCCGCGTGGACTGCGAATCGTGCCCTCCAGATGAGACTGCGTTCGGGGAAGTCCGGCGAGCGATTGTCAGTCAATTCTTCTAAAAACTGTTCGATAAATTCTTAAAATAGACGTAACTTTCTTATTTGTGAACCGATTCAAATGAAACAAACACTAAATGTTAATCCAAGAAAATACCAACATATCAGTGAAAACCGCATCCTTCTAGGTTAAGACGTTTCTGAGATTAGCGCGCACAAACGCACAGACAAAACAGACAAACAGACAATAATTCTAAAAATCATTGTTTTGGGTTCTATTGCGCTAATAAATAGCCCTAGTGACAGTTTTTCTCAAATATCTTCAATGTACAGACACCGACTTGTTACAGATTTATTATATGTATATAGATGTTGTTTCGGGTTAGTATCAGATGGTCGTAAACGCAACTGGACTACGGCATCAACTCGTCCTAAAATCATCACGACGAAATTGCAACTAGCCTAAACATTAAAGCCATCACCAAGGGTGCGTTCCAGAGATTAGGGTTCGTGCAGCGCAATGCAGTCTCCCTGACGGCTCAGGCAACACGTGCGTTGTATGGTGCGTTAGTCAGAAGCATCCTTGAGACGAATGCGGTGGTCTGTAGCCCACATGAGGATAAATATATCCTCATGTTGGAGAAAGTTCAAAAGAGGTTTCTCAGATTCCTTTACAAGAAACTTAACTTCTTTTACCCACATATGTACCCCACACGGTATTTGCAGGGAATGCTGGGCTGGGATACGACTCTCTTGAATTGCGCAGAAAGATGAGTCTTCTCAGCTTCGTGATGCAAATCCTTAGAGGCAAGCTCGATAGCGTGGCTCTTCTGGGACTGATGCTCAGGCTGTATGCTCCTAACGAGTACTGTGGCCGGCGCCGCGCGCCGCCGCTGCTGGCCGCCGCGCCCGCGCGCACCCTCCGCGGCCGGCAGACGACCGTCCCCCGCGCGATTGCGCTTCTTAACTCTCTGCTCGTGGCATCACCCCAGTGTGATTTATTCGCGACAGGTATAGCGAGATTGTTGGCGGAATGGAAGAGGGTGTTAGAGGTGAGTGTATGAGTCAATCGGCAATATTGTAATTTTGTAATCTAATTTTAAGGAAATTAGGTTTAACTGTACTAGCTATAACGTCTTGGCTTTTGCTGTAAAGTTATATGTTAAGTTGTGATAAATAAATACTTCGTGGGAACGTTTGCTTACTTTTTCTTATAAGAACTTTCACATCCCACACACAAAATGTCATCGAAGTCTGTCAACTATAATCAAAAGTAATTTAGTACACCTTGCTTTCGGTTCTTCAGACAATTCCGTTACAGATAAACAAATTCAAAACCTCTCTTCAAATCCTAAATATAAAACCAGATTGATCGAAAATAAAGTCTCAGAAGGGGATTTAAAAGGTGCTACCAGATTACTTTTTTCTAGCGATACGTTGGCCACTCACTCTCCCGAAGTATTCAGCGCACTCATAGAAAAGCATCCTTCCCTAACTGTTTCTTCGCCACAAACTGATCCCCCTTCTGCTTCACAGCTACCTCCACTGCAAGTGTCAGAAGAGGCCACTCTCTATTCTATATGCTCCTTCCCTGCTTGCTCAGCTGGAGACTTGGACGGCATATCACCGCAACACCTAAAAGATTTGACCAGTCCGCTGGCTGGTGACGGTGGTGAGTGTTTATTGCAGGAGCTCACGGCGTTGGTGAACCTCATGCTATCGAGTAAGGTATGCCCAGAAATAGTACCAGTGTTATACGGAGCCAACCTCATCGCATTAAATAAGAAAGACGGTGGCGTTCGCCCGATAGCAGTGAGAAGTACGTTTCGCCGGCTTACGTCCAAACTATGCTGCCGCCATTACCGAACACGACTGACTGACAAATTTAGTCCAATTCAACTTGGTTTTGGTCTTAAAGGGGATTGTGAAGGAGCAGTACACGCAACCCGGGCTTTTCTAGATAGACAAAATTTAGAAGTATTAGTTAAAATAGACGTCAAAAATGCTTTCAATTCTATAGACAGGTGTGCACTTTTAACACAAATACAGCTTGAGCTTCCTGAAATATACGGATACATGTATCAATGTTTTGGCTCGCCTTCAAAGCTAATGTATGGCAATGATGAAATTTTATCTTGTGTAGGATGCCAACAGGGGGACCCGTTGGGCCCAGTAATTTTTAGTTTGGCGATTCACCCTAAAATTACTCGGCTTCAGTCAGAATTAAACATCTGGTACTTAGATGATGGCACTATTGGAGGTACAGCCGCCTCAGTTAAGGCTGACCTCGATACCACTTTAAAACGTTTCTCAGAGATCGGCCTTACGCTTAACACCAATAAGTGCAAGATTTTCATAAATGAGAGTATTTTTCCTATCCTTCAAACTAATATAATAGACAGCGTAAATAATCTCACTTCTAATATTTCAGTTCAGTTTTATAGCGTGACACCCTTACGCTTCTCGGAGCACCTATTTTTGACGATTCAATAACTTCGACCTGTAGCTGTATTTTTGGACATGTCAAAAGCCTTTGATTGTGTTGATCATTCCTTGCTTTTGATAAAATTGGAAAGATATGGCATAAGAGGTCCTACAATTAACTGGTTAAGTACATACTTAAAGAACAGGAAACAGTGTGTTGAAATTACATAACTAAATGAACACAATGTGGAAACTTGCTACAGATCTGACTTTAAATATAACGAGTTTGGTGTTCCTCAAGGAAGTGTACTTGGCCCATTGTTATTCATTTCATTCATTGTTCATTCATTGTTATTCAATGAACTTCCAGATATAATACCATACAAATCTGTTATGTTTGCAGATGATATATCTATCGTTGTGACATCAAATAAGAATAAAAATATTAATGAACATGAATGTAAGATCACTGACATGTTAGAAATTGTAATTAAATGGTTAGAAAGACATAATTTACAGATCAATATTACTAAAACAAACTATGTACAATTCAATTCAAAGCGAGGTAATAATATTAGCATAAATTTACATTATAGAAATAAGCAAATACATGAAATTAAAAGTGTAGCATTTTTGGGATTACTTTTGGACAAGCATTTAGACTGGCAGATGCAAATAGAAAGAATTTGTTGTAAATTGAACAGATTTATTTATGTATTACGAAAAATGAGACGTACTTCAGGCTTGTAATTCTCCTTGGCTGCCTACCATGGCTGTGTTAGCTCAACCTTAAGTAAGATACGGTCTTATTCTATGGGGAAATTGTACAAATTTTAGCAAGGCATTCATTGCACAGAAAAAATGTATACGAGCTATCTGTGGTTCAGCCCCATATGAATCATGCAAGCCATTTTTCAAAAAGCTTGGTATTCTGCCTTTGCCCTGCCTTTATATTCTGGAGATACTTATGCATTATGCATGTTTGTAAAGAGGCTCATGTATCTTTTCAAAACAGCAAAAGAAAATTCTTCTAGAGTTCAGCGGAATCCAGGTCGACTCGTTCATGTTTGTGTGCCTCGGACAGCGCTTTACACAAAACATTGCTTTGTTATGTGCATGAAATTTTTTAACAATCTGCCACAGTGTGTACAAGTTCTACCTCTAAATAAATTTAAAAATAAGTTACTACAGATACTGTCAGAAAAAACCTACTATAGTGTAAAGGAGTTTCTCACTTACCTTTAAGCCTAAAAAAATAATATATTTGCATGCTAAAATTAGAAATAGCAGAATAAGCTGCCTATTGTCTCAATACCACCTAATGATATTTTATGTAACTACTTATTCTTTGCAAATAAATATATTCTATTGTAATCTATTCAAAGTTTTTGTTTTTTGTTATGTGGTATGTTTTTTACAAGAGGACTAATATCATTATGAACTGTCTCAGACGAACCATGAATACACGAATCTCTTAAAAACCTATGAAAACAATATCGACTATTAAATTAGAACTTATAACTTCTTATAGTAAAAGCTCTCCTTCTCTATATTTATAATTAGTAATGTGCCTATTTTATTATATTTCTGAAATAATAACTAGATTTAAAATAAAAAAGATTTGTTGTCTCTGAAACGTCAAAATTTGTCATTGGTCAGAATTCCACGAAATTAAAAATCTTGGTTTAGTTCGTTATTAAAGGATGGTTTGCCTAGTTAAGCGAAAAGTTTCATTTTTGGACGAGAAAAAAAATACCCGTAGACCCACCAGTGGGATTAGTATCCGTAGTATCCGTAGTCCACCCAGGTGATCCACGGGTCTGCGTCAGTATCTGTAGTCCACCCAGGTGATCCACGGATCTGCATCAGTATCCGTAGTCCACCCAGGTGTATCAAGGGTCAGAATAAGTGCCCGCCCATAGTCCACCCAGGTGAACTGAACTTGTCAGGTCGACCCAGGGTAAGGAAGGATTTAACGTGCGGATTTCGGAAATTTAATTGTGCAGTTAATTCACATTATTATCATTTGCTAATACATGCAAGCAATTGCTAATGGAACGTATTATTAGCAGTTTCAATAAACGCCCGTGAGCTGGTAACTCACTGTATAAGGTACGCCATCAGTGCCATCACTTAATAACAGTACATACTTAAAACTTTGTGAGATTGATAAGCACTAAATAAATTTTAGAGAGACTCTGTAACTAATTGCGTTATTGTATTATTTTGGCCAAAACAACATTTTATTTGCAATTAAATCTTCGGCAGCAAAGAGTAAACGGTTATCTATGGAATTTTAATTTCACAGTAGAATTTATTAAGAAAAAAACTTAATATTTTTGAAACTAATAAGTTTTGTTAAAATTTGGAGCAGTGCTTTTTTTTTATTGTTTCCGGTTCATTCCAACCAAATATCATAATAACGTGTTCCTAGAATATCGACTTGTACACAAAGGCCAATCAAAGCACGACAATGCCTGGTTTGAGTCGCTGAGGGAAAAACGCATAAAGCTCCACAACCGGACCACCAACCCTCGACCATCTGGGGCTGCGTACACTTGTCGCGACTGCGGCCGAGGGATCCTATCCCGTAAGTATCGGTCTTTTTAGCCACGAGCGCAAGTGTCGCCAGGGTGCTACTTAAATCATCTGTCACAGATGTTAAGGCCTATTATTATTATTATTAGAATATCAAAATGTCAAAACAGATTATTCTCATAATCTCTAAAGCTCGAAATGACTCACGCCTATTTCTAAAATTACCGTATTCTTCATATGACTATAATTCATTTAGACTCTATCGCGTTTGGATAAATTTACAATTCTACCATTTCCCAAAATGTGTTGTTTTGATGAATTTTCAATTATACCATTAACCAAAATGTCTAAAACTCAAATTAACTAGATACAAAAACGTCACATTGTAAAAAAAATATCTAAAATTATGTTGAAGTTTACAGTTTTTAAGCAATGAGTAATTAAATTTATTCTGTACAATCGAGAATTCATTAAGTAAGACTGCTTGGAGGTACGAGTACTGATATTGTTACTGGCCACTTGAAAATGAGGTGCTTTTGAAAGATAAATAGTGACAAATGCAATGAATTCCTTTCGCCTGAACATTATACAATTGCGATATTACATAATGGATAATTAATATTTAATAATACAGTCACGAGCTTTAATTTGGGTCCCACTTAAGGTTGACAGTCCTGTCATATTGTATAGGAATTTAAAGGATATTTTTTCGAAATTGGTCCTAAATTAAATCACGCGACCGTACGAATTTGTCTCTACTGCCAGAAACAGAGATGGCTGGCTCAACATAATCGACATCGCACCAGGAACCAATGAAATGGAAAATTTTATAGGCTACATGCAGAGACAGTGGATAAGGTTAGGTCCATCAATATTGAGTTGTGCTCAAGACAAACACCGGACGAATAACCCGGTTGAAGGTTGGCATAATCGCCTTAACGTCCGAATGCCTTTCAAATCAACATTGATTCGGTTTGTACACAGATTGAGAGTAGAGGCAAGATATCAAAACACAAGAATAATTAATTAGCTATTCTCGACCATGAGTAGAAAACGGAAAGATATTTTGTTTGACAGTCAATATCGTCTTCACCTGAAAGATTTAAACGAGGGACTTATAACTGCAGTAGAGTTCTTGAAAAATATGTGTGCAATAAGACAACGTTTTCATTAAATGTTAAAAAAAACAGTAGCAGTTTAGTAGGTTTAATTATTAAGGCCTGTAATCGTAAAAGCTACTCGTAATTAGGTATTTATTTTTTACAGTCTGCAACATAGAACAGTGTCTTTTGCATAATTATAAGACCGCAGTTCTTCTGCAAGACTTCTTCAACTTGGCAACATGGTTCTTAATGCCTAGGAGCCCTACTACCCCTTTCGAACCCGAAGCCCGTTCGAAGTGAGTATGAAAAGTGTTACAATAATGGACTTTGTGAAATGTACTAATATTATCTTTAAATTTGGAATCCCCAAAATGATGTCAAGTTCAAATTTCAAAATGATGTAAAGTTCAATTTTAATTGCCATTAAACGTCATAATTGTATCAACCGGGTTCGAAAGGGCTACAAGAATCAGAAGTCAAACTCCGGTCTAATAAGTATGCAAACGACACTGTTCTACGGTGCCTGCTCTATTTTAGCAAAGAAGTGTTGTGTTATGTTGATTTTAATTCGTGACACGTATTTAAGTAAAAATACAATTAGAAAGGAAACGAATGTAACTTTTTATTTATTTCAATAAACATATATTTCGTACTAAATACAAACTGAAATATAGATGCACAGAAAAAACCCCAGAAAAAAGACCAATGCTGGGAATCGAACCCAGGTCCTCAGCATTCCGTGCCGTGTGCCATACCCCTACACCACCACTGGTCTAGAGATTAGACACGAATTTTTCCTATACATCATACATTGCAGTCTGCTAAATCATCACCTTATGCAGTGACAAGCGCACATCTATGTTACACCCTCTATCGAGAGATTTTAACACTCCTTCGGAACTAACCGCTCACCTGGACAAGAGATGGCGCTACTGTGCAACTTTAAACAAGTATCTTTTTGTATTTATTTTCAACTTCATTTTTTTATTACTTACTTTTACGATCATCCTGTGAAATCATATATTTCGTACTAAACACAAACTGAAATATAGGTGCACAGAAAAAACCCCAGAAAAAAGACCAATGCTGGGAATCGAACCCAGGTCCTCAGCATTCCGTGCCGTGTGCCATACCCCTACACCACCACTGGTCTAGAGATTAGACACGAATTTTTCCTATACATCATAGATTTCAGTCTACTAAATCATCAACTTATGCAGTGACAAGCGCACATCTATGTTACACCCTCTATAGAGAGATTTTAACACTCCTTCGGAACTAACCGCTCACCTGGACAAGAGATGGCGCTACTGTGCAACTTTAAACAAGTTAGCTATGAAGTATCTTTTTGTATTTATAAAGTATCTTTTAGTATTTTTTTGTATGTATTTATTTTGGAAAAATTAAGTTGAAACAATAAATACAAAAAGATACTTCATAGCTAACTTGTTTAAAGTTGCACAGTAGCGCCATCTCTTGTGCAGGTGAGCGGTTAGTTCGGAAGGAGTGTTAAAAACTCTCCGCCGCCGCTTCTAGCCGCTCGGGAATATTTTGTTGATAAGATAAAATTGCTAAAATTCCAGCCTGCCAGCTGAAGTTTCTTCACATAGCGCTACAGTTTTGATGATTTGAGGCAAGCGAGGATCTTGGAATGATTGGCAGTGTTCGTTGGAAATCGCCAGACAGCATTTAAAATCATTGCGCCTCCAAAATATCTCGGGTCATTGCGAAGATCTTTCAATATTCTGAATGATTAATGCATTCGTCAAGGAAGATGATTTTAGTCGTTACTAAAACTTTGGCTATAGAGGAGTGTTTCGCAATTAGCCGTACGGCATCCGTCTAACGATGTGGCCGCTATTCAAAAGAATCAAAGTGCTATCGCAATGTTGGATCTCGCACGAACAGTGGCCAAAATCACATGTCTTCGATCAAGAGCAAAGCCTGGTTATGCATCTCCTCATTCGCCTCAAGATCGTGAGTTTTTGAACTGACAGGATTCGATGTAAAATGACTTCTGATATGTTGTCCTTGTGAAGCATTTCGAAATGATGATAGCAAATAATGTGTGTATCTGACTTGAATATGCAGAAATAATTGCTATTGCAATTGTCATCTCCCAATGAGTATCGTTTTCAAGTAAATTGAGGAATTGACATGCAGCAAGAAATGTTGGGCATAATACCGTTTACTCTTTGATGCTGTCGAAATTTGGCCGGCTCGGTTCGTCTTCAAGTTTATCAACTAAAACATTTGTAAATTGATCTCCTTTCGCATTTGTCGTCTCGTCAACGGTCACATAAAATATTCTTGTATTCTCGGTGGATGCAATTCTGTATGAATATAATTGGGATTATCCAATTGATGCCAGGCAATTCAGGAATTTCGTTAAATCGATATAAAATGGACTATTTTTCATACGGCTACCTTTGTGCTTTTGAGTATTCAAATGCTTTTTTATTATATTATATTTATTTTCTTAGCTACGAAGCTAATCTCACATTTAGCATAAAAGATTTTAGATCCACGTCGAATATTATACGTAATCTCATAGTCATACATAACTGTTATAAGAAAGAACAATTTATCGATAAATTAAATATCGTTGGGAAGTCCCTAGGACAATTTTATCCATGCTACAAAAACTTCTATGTCTACTTATGAATAAATGAGTCTTTTACTAATAATTTTTAATTCTTTTACAATACAATACAATACAATACAATGACTCTTTATTGTACACCAGAAATAGTAAGCAATACAGAAAACAGGTGCACAGAGAAAGTTACAAGGTAAGCAATAGGCGGCCTTATCGCTTAAGAGCGATCTCTTCCAGGCAACCCTTTTAACAGAAAGAAGGAAGGACTAGTTTACCTTTGGGTGTTATAATTTTTCTAACTTTTTATGGATCAAAATCAACGTAATTACTAAAAAACTTCATTATTAAGCATTTGTAATGATTCATTCAAAAAGGTGACGTCCGAAAAATGGTTCTCATAACACACTCCTGCCACACGGATTATCATTTTATTAGGTTTCAGTATTTTTTTTAAACTTTAGAAATCAGCCTAAACCCGAAAGTAACTGGGTGGGGCCGTGAAGCGTTTTAACCACCGTGTCCTGTGTCTTACCAAAATCAACTAATAATTCCATCTACTAAAATATCCTAGTGAGTGGTCACAGAAAAACGGGTGGTGGGCTTAGAATTTCGTAACACGCGGGTTACGGCGGGTGATTCGCTTCACGGCCCCACCCAAGTAGGAGACTTTTTATTGAGCTGATGGGTCGACGTTACAACATAATATTTGTTTTAGGAGACAACCAGGGAGTAAAGTTCCTCCGGCGCTTCAAGCAGCTGTTGAACCCGGCACAAGTGTTCGAGCTGAGCGGCTGCGGCCCACGCCTGGGTCTGCGGCTGTTCCGGCATTTCGCGCCGCTGCGCGTGCTGGTGTGCTCGGGAGACGGCTCCGTCGGCTGGGTCCTGCAGGAAATAGACCAACTCGATATGCATGTTAGTATCTTTTCACACCTCCTGCTCGACAATGCCTAATTATTTAATTATACAGGGTGACTTCTAAGTCGTGAACAGAAACCACATTTTCCGATAGAGCTGCCCAAGATTAACACGGAGCACTAGTGGTCATCGCAATTAGTCAGTCCCTCAATTAATTAAAACAAAATAAGAATATCAATCCCTACCTATCATCATCATCTGGTCACCCTACTCGGCCCAGACCACGTGACTTGTTTACGATATTAAACAAGTGTGTAAGTAAACACACACTTCAATCAAAAGGATGCTTGACTGCGTCAAAGATTACGTTAAGTATTTACACAAAATACTTGATTAAAATGGAACTATTGGAACTATTAAACGAAACATTTATTAAGGTTTAGGAAATAAGTTTAAAAAGCGTAAAATACGTAAAAAAAACAATAAAATAACCATGTTTAACAAACATGTTTATTGTATCCAACCAAAGAATGACTACAAATGACACTGGGTAATGTGGAAATGGCTATTTTGGAAATTGTATGTTTTTTCAGTTGTTCTTGAAGGTACAGATCCGGTCTTCTCGTTCTGTTATGTAAATCAAACAGCTGTTCTCGTGCCGGCAGTAGGGCGTTCTTTAAAAGAATTAGAAAACTCAATTTTCTGTCGATACGAGCATAACAGCTGTACAGTGCAAGTATGCAAGCTGTTGTTCTGGTAGATGCATTTACAATGATGGCTCGTAGCTGCTGGATAGTGAAGCCTGTGCTGTGTTATGGTATGCTATAATTCGGTTCACTTTTCCTCTGGCTGCAACGTAAACAGATGATAATATCATCTCACAATAACGTAAAATCAATCTAGAGCCATAGTAATTTGTTATTTTTGTGATTCGCTCAAGACTTTTGACTTGACAACTTGACATTGTCAATGTACAATATCACAATGTAAACTTCGGTTATAATCGTAGCAAAGCATCGGAAATCACGACTATTTCCGAACTCATTTTACCAATCATAACTGACGCTGCTATGGTTACTGTGTAACAATGTCCGCTAGTACCGGCATCGTATAGGCGGACCGGTTGTCATTAGTGCCTACAGTCACTAGGTTACGGTTGCTAGACTTGCAATTGGTTCGCCGCATTAAACGAATACAACCGAACTCGTACGAAGATATCATCGGGAAAACTCGGAAGTCCCTAGCCGACCGTAATTTCCCGGGCTTTGACGTTGCTACGGTCACGATATAACAAGAACTCATTGACCAATAGGCGATCACAACTTCTTCGGAAACTATCGTTGCTATGGCTACACCATAACATAAAGTCTGCTATTTGACATAGCTAAAATGTGACAATTGGCTAGTTTCCTTCTGAATCAAATCAGCAACTTTTTTAGAAGTCAAATTGGTTCAAGTGCTTCAAACATTACATTGAAGTACTTGATAAGAATGGAATTGTTAAAACGTTTTGCCTTATTGAACGTTTAATAAAATAAGTTAAATAAAACAATGTTATAAAAAAAACTGTTATAAAAATATTTACAAATTTAATTACACATATTTCAATAAATTTTCAAAATGCTCGCCTCCTAAATCTAGGCACAATTGTGCCCGTCGCCTGTGATTGTCTTTAACACGCTGTAAAACAAAAGTATCGGCCTTAACTACCTCGAACGCGGATACGATCTTTGAGCGAAGCTCTACCACTGTGTTCGATACATGCTCGTAAACCCTTCTCTTTATTTCACCCCATAGATAAAAATCTAATGGCGTCAAGTCCGGGCTACGTGGCGGCCATTCTACGGGGCCACTTCGACCTATCCATCGTCCAAGGTACACATTGTCCAAGTGACTGCGAACTTCTCGTAGAAAGTGAGCCGGGGCTCCATCTTGTTGGTAGTGCAAGTTTGTCAAAGATTCTTCCGGGACGTCTGTCAGCAATTCTGGGAGGACATTTCGTAAAAACCTGAGATAGTTTTGTCCATTTTGCCTACCTTCGATGAAATAGGGCCCAATCACCACATTATTGACAATACCTGCCCAGACATTCACACTAAACCTTACTTGGTAAGCATTCTTCCTTACAACGTGCGGGTTTCTTGCACTCCACCAATGTTCATTGTGCACGTTGTACAGTCCAATCCTCGTGAAGGTTGCTTCGTCTGTCCATAGCACATTTGTGTCTGGGTTCTGCAATAGCCACTGGCAGAATCCTACCCTTTTTGAGTAGTCTGCCAACAGTAGGTCCTGCACTGGTTGAAAGTGGTATGGGTGAAGGCCGGATGCGTTAAGCAGACTCCACACGTAATATTGGCTCACTCTGAATCGTCTTGCAGCTTGTCTGGTACTAGCTTGTGGGTTCCTGTTAAAAAAGTTTCTAATTCTTCGGTAAAGCCTTTGCGGATGTTGAACTTGGCGTCCTTTCACGAGGACGTGCTTGGCGAGAGCGGGACAACTGCAGCTCAGACCGTTATTAGGCGCGTAAAATTGATCAAAACAGCATTTCGTAATCCCCTGTTTTCTTCTCGAAAACTGGACCAATAAATTATTTTTTTTTCAAAAATAATTAGAGGACATATTTAGCTATGCCCCTATGTTTTCTTTTTTTTGTTTATATCAGGGATTCTTTTCTGATGAGTGTCTGAAAATGACGTTAAAATTGGGCAATTTTTTCAGTTTTTGATAGCTCATATTTCTTATGTTAATTGAAATATGGAAAAAAACGAAACATAGGGGCATAGCTGTGGTAGATACAGATTACACAGTAAAAAAATTTGGCTCTAAAGCCATTATCCAGGGAGGAAACAGGGGATTACGTTTGTATGGAGAAATGGTGCGCATCGTACCCTCTTAATATTTTTTTACTACAATGTTATAAAATGATTTAATAAACCTATTCCTCGAAATGGTTTTGGAATTAGACCACATTGTAAAAAAGTGATCAATGCCAATTTGGCGGAGATATCGATGAACATAGGTACATAGAAAAAAAAGTAAAAAAATATATACAGTTCAACATAGGACCTCCTCCTTTTTTGAAGTCGGTTAAAAAAGTCGTATCGTATTATGAAATACATATATTGATACGTCGTGTTTTCGTTTTGTGTTACATTGTTGTCGTGTTTTGCGCGCCATAAATGAGTCAGCTGTTAAATGTAAAGCCTGACCAGAAATATATGACTATTCGCCATGTTGCGGAATTTCATTGGAACTAATTTCTTACACTGGCAATAATTTTAATGATTGTCAGTGTCACTGTGGCGGTTTCTTTGAACAATAACAAAAATGCCCAAAACAATTCGTAGTCAACAACGGATCATTGTATGTAATATAATGTTTATAATAAACTACTGAAGAAAAAAACGCTTGGGGAATGAAAGTATTTCACAAATCCGAATTAACATCAGAGCTAAAAGGTAAAATAAAAATATCAATGTCAATTGAAATTGCGAACAATGTAAATAAACTATTTAATGAAATATCCATATTCTAGCACTTGTTTATTGTTTTAATGAATTAGGATAGTGTTGTGGTTAGCAGTATTTGATGAGAGAAAATGGAAATTAAAGACATTTTAAATACAAGGTTTGTTTACATTGTTCGCAATTTCAATTTGACTGACAGTTTAAACGTTGTAGATAAGTCAAGATGTCATTGTTCCGACTATACTGAACTATTGCCATATAAATAAGAACAATAGCGCCCTCTTGACAATAGTCATATATTTTTCACACCACCTGCTCGACAATGCCTTATCATCCAAACCTCTCTCAAAGTAAATCATTATAGGCCCTTGGCTTTCGCCGGGGCGTAATGTTGTACTGAATTTCATTATAACCCGCCGGGCAGTAATGTTGTACTGAATTTCATTATAACCCGCCGGGGCAGTAATGTGATTCTCACTTCTCGTAGTTCTTATTGGTATGCACTTAAAGTCTAATTTCAAAATCGCCCGGCGTGCAGGCCGGCGCGCAGCTCGTGCACGTGCTGGTCGCGGCGGCGCAGCCCGCGCTGCTGCTGGTGCTGGTGCTCAGCGTGCTCAGCCCCGCGGGAGGCCGCGCCGCACCTCATTTATTTGCAGTTCCGCGGCTGAACGAAAACAAAGTCAAATACTTAATTAAGCAAAAGCCGCGAGTGTTTCAATACGCTGCAATTTTAAGTATCAAAACTGCAAAAGAAGTTATACATTAAGAAAATATCGAGTGACGAAAATGATTTGACTCCTGATTCCATTAAATTAGACGCCTTAGGACCACTTGCACAGTTCAGGGTAAAAAAATGAAATCGGTAACCCTGGGTTAGCAGTTAACTCGCTCGGAGTTAAGTAGCAAACCCAGGTCTGCGCAAGCCGGCCTTAGAAATTGTTAATAATGTACTCCCAGAGAAGTCGAAGGAAAAATACTTAAAAGCTTACAAAGATTTCGACAAATGGAAAACTGCGAAAGGCGCAAAGTCAGTGTCAGAATCAGTGCTTCTGGGTCTATTTCGAGTATTTTTCTAGTAGCCTTGGTTTTTATTGTCTCGCAAAAGGTGAGAAAAGTAGAGTATACTCCTCGGAGATAAAACTGATTTTGCCTTGGGCGCGCTTAAATCCTTCACTGCTCTCAGGACTCCATCTTAATTCCCTCGCTTCGCTCGGGAATCAACTAACAAACCCCCTCGCTACGCTCGGGAGTTAAATCTGGAGTCCCTCGATACGCTCAGGATTCAATATCGCGCCCGTGACATAATGCAGTGCTTTATCCCCTTGGTGTACAATCTACTATTTGGTTTACCTTTACATATATAGGCAGTTTTGGGTACTGGATTTAGGTTATCTATGGCCACATTTTCGAGCAGTGTCAGCAGTGTCGTGTCGCAAGATGTGGAAACTTTTCTGAATGCCTGACCACAGCTTTCTTGCCATGAAAATAAGTATGAGTACTGCCTACTTCTTAGTAGTAGTATCTATAATCTCTTATATTAATATCACAAAGCTGCAGAGTTTGTTTGTTTGTTTGTTTGCTTGAACGTGCTAATCTCAGGAACTACTGGTCAGATTTGAAAAATTCTTTCAGAGTTAGATAGCCCATTTATCGAGGAAGGCTATAGGTTATTATATCATCATCATCACGCTAACGCCAATAGGAGCGGAGCACCAATGAAGAATGTTTCAAAATCGGGCGTTTTTAAGTAAAAATACTAAAGGCAAGCTTGACTTGGGAGTATGGTGGTGAATGTGAACGCGGGGGAGGGTGCGGGGGGGTAACTATTCCACGCGGAGGAAGTCGCTGGCAGAAGCTAGTAACTCTATAAAAGAGTTAATAAATAAAAGGGTATTTTTATGGCACACTTTTAAAAATACACATTCTAAGATTTCGCCGCAAGCTTTTTTTATTAATATAAAGGTCAATAATTGTAGTACCCAAATCTACCTATTTTATGTTAAAGGTGACCTTGATTTTTGTAGTGAATGGCGCTCGTCGTAGAAATGAACTCGTAAATATGAAAGTCAATGATATCAAAAAACATGCAGAGTTATTGCTGATAAACTTACCAGATACCAAAACAAATAGAGAACGTTCGTTCAATAGTTCGTGAAGAGTATGCTTGAATTGTCGAAAAGTGCCAAGCCCTCCGCCCCTCTAATAAGTATAAACACCAACGGATTCTTTATAGGTTGCAGTAATTGCAAATGCACCAGGCAAGTCATTGGCAAGAATAAAATCAGCGCCATGCCAACAAATTGCAAAATACCTCAAATTGCAAAATCCCGAGCTCTTTACAGGCCATTGTTTGAGGAGGACATCGGCAAGTCTGTTGGCAGATTCAGGAGGAGATATGGCCCAGATAAAACGTCATGGTGGCTGGAAATCCGATGCAGTATGCGGAAAGCTACACAGAGAACTCCATACAAAACAATAACAAAATGAGCTGTCGTATTGGTGACAACATTTATTTGAAAATTTCGTCCATTATTGATGATCCATGGAAACCTTTGCCACCACAGACTTCTAGCTCAAAATACAGCCCATCAAGCCCATTGCTTCAAGCACCACCTTCCCCAACCTTTACTACGCCAAACGACCCTCAGTCGCAAGGTTCTGATGTCTTGGGTATAGTATAAATCTTCCCAGGTGAATTTTTCGCTTCGAACCCTTATCTTTTTAAACAAACGGTATCGTCATAGTATTAAGGTTCAAATTTAACGTAATGGCTCGAAGCGAAAAATTCACCTGGGAAGATTTATACTATACTACTCAAATAAATTCCTCCTCAGATACAAATACAAATACGTTTATTGCCAGAACATAGTAAATACTCTTGTAGTAAATGTTCTTATGCTCTACCCTATCTAGGCGTGCAATATTGAATTATTATTACTTAGCATTAACAATATGGGAATGATTAAGCCATATGCATAAATAGGCATTTAATTAATAGGCAACTAACATAAGCGTACCAAATAAAAATATAAATATATCTTTACATAACTGGACTAATGTATCAAACCTTGGTTTTTATTGTCCCGCAAAAGGTGAGAAAAGTAGAGTATACTCCTCGGGGATGAAAATGATTTTGCCTTGGGCGTGCTTAATTAAATCCTTCACTGCTTTCGGGACTCCATCTTAATTCGCTGCGCTCGGGAGTTACATCTGGAGTCCATCGTTACGCTCAGGATTTAATATCGCGCCCGTGCTTACTGTACAATCTACTAAAAATCTATTTAATATAAATTAATAACAAAATCTCAACCTAAGTATAGAAACTTCATGAAATACTTTTTTTAATTATTTAATAGACTATATCTTTTATGACGTATTTGTCGGGTTAGCTTCCAAAATAAAAGAGTTTGCTTGGAATTTATAGGTGTACCAGAATCTCACGGCAAATGGGGAAATAAAACTCAAGAATGGCTGATTGATTGATTTTTATGATTTTCGACTTGCTAACATTCGAATTATTCTCGAAAAAAAAAAACAAATTACTAAAACAGTCGTGAGCACAACTAATTACGAAATAAATGTTTCTCTAGCCTCAAAAACTCTCTCCCTCCCTGGAAACCAATTTCTTGGCGAAGAATTTGTATCAGTTTCATAACCGTTGGAATTTCCTTTCGCACAGAGTAGAATTCTTTTATTTTGCGTTTAATCAATTCCAAATCAAAGTCATCCTAGTTGATTTTCTTCTTCCCACCTCTTCTTTTCTACCAAGTTTTTTTTTTATGTTAGAGAGGTCAGACAAACGACAAACGTGTTAAGTGTAGAAAATTCACCATCATTAGATTAGAGGTGCCCTCAGTTATAATTCGACGTATGGTAGTGCTGGGAACCCCTGTAATAAGTAGCATTTATGTAAGACAAAATATAGGTACCTAAACCTAAAAGTATCAAAACAGTTCGTTTCAACCTACCAGTCAACTCCACGACACGCTTTAAAATCGAAGATTGTGTTTGATTTACACCTCCTTCTTCGCGTATTGTATTATACACATTCTATACAATATTCCTCGCTTGAGATCTAAGCGGTTTTCTCGACATTTTCACTAGATAACAATCGTTGAAGACGAATTACAAAATGTAAGCAACGGTAAACAAACGATTTGACACAGCTGCCTGTTGACAGTTGCCATAATTATGAAAAACATTATTTTTTTACTTTTAAAAATGCCATCAGATTCTGGTACACCTATAAATTATCTGTATTTTAGTTACATGTTTTTGTGTAGATAATTAATAAATTATAAGAGGTACCCACAAAAAAATATCCGAGCCCATTTGATGTCAGGGCCGAGTTACTATGGAAACCAGGCGAAGCCTTTTTTTATCTAAAATCTAAGCAACCATGGAATCGACCAACTTTTTGATAAAGTAACCTGATATAGGTGGATTGGGAATAAAATAAGCATTCATTTGATATAGTAAAGTAATAGTATATTTTTTATCGAGGGACTAAAAGAAGCCAATATATACCCGAGATGGTTAGCCACCCGAGCTTTAGCGAGGGTGTCTATTTATCCGAGGGTTTATATTGACATTTAGTCTCCAGGTAAAAACTCTATTTTTCACTTCGATTGCGAGAAAAAATAGTCAGTTTAGTACAAAAAGATTAAACAAAAAAAAACAGTGCGTGGAGTCCCTCCGCGTGGAAGAAGTGAAACTTCATAATAAACCAACCCGCTCTTAACCCGCCCCCAACCCTCACCCAATCCGCTATCAACCCGCCCCCAACCCGCTCCCACCTCGCCCCAACCCGCCCTCAACCCGCGCCCAACCCGCTCCCAACCCGCCCATACACAAACTGGAAAAAATATAATGGCGCCACCTTCTATGTGGAAAAAGCATAGAACTAAGACCACGTAGACTAAGATCGTAACATTTTCGTCATGAAAATGGTCCACACAATCTTATTTTTTTATATATATTTTGTTTTGCCACTAAGCAAGTACTGGCTGTTTGAGTTTATCTAAGTCACTCGAAATGAATTAAAAAATTAATTACTTTTACTCCCTAGGGACTAAAGCACTCACTTTACTCCCGCCTCGTAAGGCTATATTGACCTACTTTTAGAGCATGAGAAGTGAAAAATTCTTTATTTGTCTACAAAAATCATACACAATATTTAAAAAAGTAAAGTACAAACTAACTTACGTTTTAAGCCTAAACTGCTCCTTCACAACAACACGCATTGCTACGCTAACGATTATTTATTAAAATTTACACATCAATCAACGTATGCATACGTATGTATGTACGGGTAGTACCTTGCGTGATGGAATAACTCTGTTTTTATTTTATAAAATTTTCTTTTGTTTTTAACAACACCTACTTACCTGTACAACCCTGTACATACATGCAATGACACGGTGGTTGAAACGCTTCACGGCTCCACCCAAATATTCTAATTTCCAAGCAGCGTCATGTGCGGACCGCGGTGCTGCCGCTGGGCACTGGCAACGACCTGGCGCGCGTGCTGGGCTGGGGCGCCTCCTGCGACGACGCCGCCAACCTGCAGCAGCTCCTCGAGCGCTACGAGCGCGCTTCCACTAAAATGCTAGACAGGTATGCTCACCAAGAAATCCCTTTACCACCCTAAGGTTTAATATCAGTTCTACGGATCAAAACATCAAAGGCTATTATTTCCACTTACCTACAAGTCGTTCTGACAATATGGTTTTTCCTCTGTTTTTTTAGGGTTCCGTATCCAAAGGGTGACAACGGGACTCTATTACTGAGACTCCGCTGTCTGTCTAATGTCTGTTCGCTGTCTGTCTATCTGTCTGGTTGTCCGTCTGCCAGTCCGTCTGTCACAGGGCTCTATATCTTGAACCGTAGTCCGTAATAGCTAAACACTTGAAATTTTCACAGATTAAGTATTAGTTACTGTGGTTGCTATAACAACAAATACTAAAAATAAAATAAAGTTTAAAATTAACGGGGATCGTCATACAAGAAACGTGTTTTTTAGCGGTTTTAACTCCGTCGACAGTTGGTAGGCGATAGCTAACAGTTGCTAGGGCAACGCGAGCGACCCTTATGTTGTTCGGATTTTTACTTGCATAATTATAATTTTGCAATTTAAGTGCTACCATTTCGAGGTTTTTTTGCTTAACTGTTTTTAAAACATTGTACGTCAACGGTTTCTTATTATTATTATTTTGATTATGAGATCCCGGAGGTAACGAACAAGCGGGTCATCTGATGGAAAATTATCACCACCGCTTTGAATATCAACAACTCAAGGAGAGTCACTTTCCCTCCGGCCACTTAGTCCGATCGGCTTGTCCGATTGATCGGACGACGAATATTTTTTTTACTGTTGATTCGATTGATCGAACTTTAAAGTTCTCGTAGCCCGAGTGTCGAACAACTAGGACGATTACATTTCCTTGTAGTCCGATCAGTCGGGCCATTAGGTCGGTTTTTTTTCCTGTATGAGCCATTGATTGGACATAATGTTCAATCGAACCATAAAGACATAACTAGTTTTGTTAGTCCGACTAATGATTCAGACTCATTACTAAACCTCGTTATTAGAATCTGGCATTTAATATTTTTTTTTATATTAGGCATGAACTTATACCTACCCTGGACTGAGTACTAACTTTTATTAGTCAATCAAAAATTACCCATATTACCAAGCCAGCCATACAGTTTAATAATGACAACTAGAGACAGGGGTCCGAGAGAGAACAATAAACTAGAGAATTGTGTCCCACTCACACCAGTTGCCAGTGGAAAAAAAGATAATGAAATAGTGGTATTAATTAGTACTGAAAATAATTACCTTCTTATAACAAATAGCTATACAAGGTGGGCCCTGTAAGTAAAGCAAAAAATTTAATAATCAGTAATTAAGTCCAAATGGTTACAATTCGTTAAAAAATTAATCGAGCCAGCAATGTACAGACATTGTGTCCAGTCGGAACACTTGACATTGACATTTACGATCGCTTTCAATAATAATAAAAATCCTACTAAATACATCGATATTATATTACTTAAACGTATGCAGTCCTTCTGATTTAAATAATCAATTCTTTCAACACGACGTAACAGTTTTTTTTATCAAGCATGTGGGGACGGACGAAATGAATAAATACTTGCTAGTAAAAGTTACGACTTTTAACTGTTTATTAAGCAGTTCAAACAAAAAAAAACATATACACGTCGACTTGAGAACCTCCTCCTTTGAAAATATTGCACTATGATAAAATCACTGTTAATAATTAGGTAGGTATGCCAATCTTACTGGGTTAATCCTTTCACAGGGTAACTTGCATTTTCAACAGTTTGTGAAGATGTTTATTTTTCACGACCTTGACTACGATGATACGTCCAGTGCTCCGTTTGACACCGTTCCGACACGACATGTGTAACACTAAAAGTAGGGCTTTTCCAAACCCGCGGTCACAATCAGAATCACATTCGGCGACACCGCATTCGTTGCTCTGAGTTGAAAATAACGCAGCTGCTCTATTATCTAACCGGAGGATACTCGTTCACAATATCGATTTGCATTATATTTGCATTATAGTAGTTCCAATCATTTATTTTCTCGATGACAGCTCCCGTAGAATGTAACTGCGTTTAGTTACGCAAAAATTAACTTTTAAATGCGAGATATAAAAAATACGACAATTGACAAATTTTGTTCCTTGATCCCATATAAGATTCATCTAAGACACATTGAGTCCATATATGCAGTAGTTTCTTTTAAAGTACGATAAATAATAAACGTTTCAATAAAGTTACATTCTATGGCAATACCAATGTCATGTTATGATTGCCATAGAATGTAACTTTATTAAAACGTTTATTATTTATCGTACTTTAAAAAAAAACTACTGCATATATGGACTCAATTTGTCTTAGATGAATACTATACAGGTTGGTCCAAACACTGACATCCAAAAAAAAATTTAGATGCCTCACATCCGGGGCTATCCGAATATACCCCATGTATGTTGGCCGATTTTTTGTAGTTTTCGAGTAATTAATTTTTAAAGATTTTTTGAAGAATTTTCGGGCCGAGCAGTTTAACATCATGTAACTTTTTTTGGTTACGTTTTTTCTGAGTGATTTTTTTTGTGACATCATCCTCACAAATTGTACTTTCACACATAAAACAATCAGCTTCCCAACCTTGACGCAAGTTACAATAAAATTGACCGAAAGTGAAAGTTTTACCATTGAGCAAATCAGAGTTTGATTTTGTAAAAAAAAAAACCTAAATATCTCAGAATTCAAAGACCAGGAGTAATTTTAAAAACTTCGCCAGACTCTAAACTTTCGAAATAATACAAAAAAAGTGACACTTAATAGGGCATAATTTGCTGGATTCGATTTTCAAACGTACTAAGGTAGAATGTTCGTGGATCAAATTAAACAACAAAATTTAATTTAAACACATTATTCATAAAAGATTTTCAAAATTTCTGCCGTCAACTTCGATACATAGCCTACATCTTCTTAAAAAATTCGCTCCTAGTTTTCGGAATGCATCTCTACTTTCTTTTATAGTCCTTTTGCTTTCTTCTAATTTTTGTCTGAGTTCCGCTTCGGTGTTTGATTCCCTTGCATAAACCAGTTCTTTGTAATATCCCCAGACAAAGAAGTCCAGGGATTCAAATCCGGCGACCGCGGAGGCCATGGAATCGGCCCGCCACGCCCAATCCATAGGATATGTTGCGTCCAGGTGGTCTTTTACAGCCCTTGAATAGTGACAAGGAGCACCATCGTTCTGAAAAACCATTTCTCTCCTTGTTGCGAGGTTGACATCCTCCAGCAATCCATTTAAATCATTTTGCAAAAAATTCAAATATTCGGCTCCATTTAATCTCAAATTCAAAAGGCCCAATTAACTGGCCATTCACAATCCCTGACCACATGTTCACACTGAACCGCATTTGAAAGTTGGAGCCTCTTCCTAAGTGAGGGTTCTCAATGGCCCAGCTGTAGTAGTTATGGATGTTGAACACTCCAGTCCTTTCAAACCGCGATTCGTCGCTCCATAAAATTTTATTAAAAAAATCTGCGTCTTCTGTGGATTTCTGCAGCATAGCTTGGCAAAATGCTGCGCGTCTCGGATAATCTTCTTCATGAAGCTGTTGGACCCGCTGAAAGTGGTAAGCGTGGTACCGCTCTGAAAGAAAAAACATACAATAATCATGAATTCTTACTAAAAGTGTAACCTGAGAAATTTAGAGATTTTGGTTAATTGTTAAAAGGCTTCTGCCAAATTGCCAAGTTGACGTTAACGCCGCAAATTAAACTTGCCTGACTTAAGAACTCTTAGGACCGAAGTACGAGGTATTCCAGTTCTGTTAGTAATCCTCCTTGAACTTGTAGACGGGTCTCTTTGGATTTCTGCCAAGACTTCATTCCTCCTATCTGGATCCACTCTGGGAACTCCTTCGTGAGTTGGACGGCCAGGAACGCGTCCAGCCATCAGTGTCAAATGTGTTTTTATGAATACTCTGTGGTCCGGGTAATGCTGCCGTGGGGCTCCCCGGTGCTCCAATTGTTGCTGGTACAGCCTTGCCGCTAAATATCCGTTGCCTTGAGCTACACCATAATAATAATGCATCTCTGCATATTCACTAAGAGTGTAGTTCATGTTGCTACACGAAAGTAAATTCAATCACTAGTCAAAGTTCAAAAGTCCAAAACACAAGCACAGGTCGGTCGTAAGGCAAATCAATCAGAGTCCAGTTAACAAAACGAGAAGAATTCAGAAATTAAACGTAACGAGAGCAGAAGTAACTTATAACAACATTAACTATTAGTTATTTGACAATAAAAGACGTGATTCTTTTCTTAAGACAAAAGAAGAACAAATTTAAATTTAAATTTGTTCATAAAAAGTATTACATGGCTTTATTGATGGCCAGTACCAAATTAGGTTCGGCCAAATAAAAAACAGTTTTTATGTTACTAACAACAGACTCTTTATTACACATTCTACCTTAGTACGTTTGAAAGTCGAATCCAGCAAATTATGCACTATTAATTGTCAGTTTTTTGTATTATTTTGAAAGTTTAGAGTCTGGCGAAGTTTTTAAAATTACTTCTGGTCTTTGAATTCTGAGATTTTTAGGTTTTTTTTTTTACAAAATCAAACTTTGATTTGCTCAAAGGTAAAACTTTCACTTGCGGTCAATTTTATTGTAACTTGCGTCAAGGTTGGGAAGCTGATTGTTTTATGTGTGAAAGTACAATTTGTGAGGATGATGTCACAAAAAAAATCACTCGGAAAAAACGTAACCAAAAAAAGTTACATGATGTTAAACTGCTCGGCCCGAAAATTCTTGAAAAAATCTTTAATAATTAATTACTCGAAAACTACAAAAATCGGCCAACATACATGGGATATATTCGGATAGCCCCGGATGTGAGGCATCTAAATTTTTTTTTGGACGTCAGTGTTTGGACCAGCCTGTATAGGATCAAGGAACAAAATTAGGCAGTTGTCGTACTTTTTAAACCTCGCATTTAAAAGTTAATTTTTGCGTAACTAAACAAAGTTACATTCTACGGGAGCTGTCATCGAGAAAATAAATGGTTGGAAATACTATAGCTCTTGTTTCGTCATAGCATGTTGTTTTCACGTGCATTGTAATTTAATTCATAAGTGCCATTTTGTATTACTTTGATTTGACAATTTGACGTACATTGTCAATACAGAGTACCTTCGTATTTGCAATTGCGAGATTTATGGTCTTTGGAGGTTTAAGATAATAAATATGAACTTTTTTGAGTTTAAATAAATATCAAAAGCGACGCACCACGGTAGAAAACAGTCATTATTGTCATTAACAAACTGTTCAGTCAGATATCAATAAGACGGTTAAATATGTCTGCACTGTAGTACAAAGTAACGAATTTACTACGATCTACTGTATTCACGATATTGCATTTCTCTACCATGCCCACGTTTAGGTTCACTTCGTCCACATTCCCATTTCGTCAACTTTCCTATGCCCTGTCTATTTAACAGAGTTAGCAAAGCGTTCTCTCTGTTGCACTTTTGTATGCAAATGAAAGGGACAAGAAACTGTCAGTGGGCGTCAACAATCGCACGTCGATGGCGGGCTCGGCTTACAATGCCGTTTGTTGGAATATTCGTAATATTTTTCGTGATTTTTGTTTGTAGTTAGAGGCAACTCAAATAATAACATGTAATGTTTATTCATCTATTGATCATAATTATGTAATTTAAAGTAGTAGATAATAACTATTACCCCGTTATCTAACGCTCAGTTTGGGGGCAAGCTAAAATAGTGATGTAGCTTCACATAATTATTTGATTCACATTTACTTATAAATAGTTATTTGTCAAATTGAAATTATTCTTTTGTGAAGGTTCTTGGGATAACTCATTCATTGCATCTATTTGATCGGATAGGAGGCCGACAATTATTGAATTAACAAACGTATTAAATAAAAATCCAGGCATTAAATCTGAAAAAAATATTAATCAGTTGTTTGAAAATAAGGAAGCTCAAATTGATAAAAGTATTGTAAACAAAAGCTGCATAGAGCATTACAAAAAACTACAGTTTTTGCCAGTTACATCTGTAGAGGTCGAAAAACCATTTTCATTTTTAAAAATAAATTTTTACAAGCAGACGACGAAGTTTGACTTCATATAAGTAATTTGGAAAAAATATTGTTAACTTATTATGAAACATACTTACAAAAATATCTTTTTTTCTTTCTTTTCATAATAATTTAAAAAAACACTATAGATGAGCTCTGGTAAGTATGGATCTTTGTGATAATTATGTTAGTGAGTAGTAAATGAACTTAATTTTTTATCGATTCAGATTATCGAAACTACCCCATCACTTGCCCCTAAACTGAGCATTAGATAACGGGGTCTAATAATAACATTTAAATATGTGCCCTGCAGTGGGACGTAAGTGCCGGTGCATCGTCCTTATCGCTGACCAATTACGTGCATTCTCTGTTTTCTAGTACTAACTCTGTTAAATAGACAGAGTATAGTTCATCAGTAATCCCATTTCGTCCACAATCAATTCCCTATTCCTCCACTTCCTATTTTTTTTGTTGTTGTTTAATATTACGAAATTAAATACTGGCCGGTAAAGCTAATCTATCTAGCTGATTGCTATGAAAAAAAAAGTAACTGTCTTTTGTTTAAAAAAATATACGGTAATTTCTTTGCAATGCTATTGAGTACGTTAGCGAAAATGGAGAAAATTGAACTGCGCGCCGTTATCAAATACTTGTGTTTGAAAAATTTTTCTACGGACCAAGTCAATTTGGATTTGCGGGACACTTTAGGGTCTAATGCTCCTCCGTATTCGACAGTCGCACGTTGGTGCGCCGAATTTAGACGTGGAAGAACATCGACAATGGGCGACCCCCGCTCCGGACGCCCTACTACAGCAGTAACTGAAGAAATTGTGAAAAAAGTCGAAAACTCAGTTTTGGCGGATAGTCGCGTCACGGTTCATTTTATTGCTGAAAATGTAAAGATTTCAACGGGGAGCGTGCATAATATTTTACATGAACGCTTGGGTTTGAAAAAGGTATCTGCGCGTTGGGTACCAAGAATGCTTACTGACACGCAAAAACAAACTAGACTAGAGATTTGTCAAGAAGCTTTGAACCTGATGCAGCAAGACCGGGAACTTTTTTTGGCGCGATTTATAACAATGGACGAAACATGGCTCCATCATTACGACCCAGAAACGAAACTGCAGTCTATGACATGGAAAAGGCCATCTTCTCCAACTCCGAAGAAATTCAAGGTGAGCCCATCTGCCGGTAAGGTCATGGGCTCTGTTTTTGCACACAAGTCCGCCGTTGCAATGGCTGCAATTCGTGATGCTGGGTTCGATATCCTTAAGCATCGTCCGTATTCACCAGATCTCGCTCCCAGTGATTTCTACCTATTTCCGAGATTGAAACAATACCTGAGAGGCCAGAAATTTGAAGACGACGACGCGGTAGTCGCTGCAGTACAAGATTTTTTAAGTACTCAAGATGAGACCGTTTTTAAAAATGGAATTTTAAGTTTAGAAAAACATATACTAAGGGTAGTATGCTAAAAGGTGACTATGTCGAAAAATAAAATGACATTTAGTAAAAGTTGTTTATAACATACTCATTCTCACTTTTTATTGAACGCCCCTAGTATCTGAATAGTATTGACCGCACCGTGCTTAGCGAGTATTTTACTTAACATAAATACCTACCTAAATCACAAAATAAAATTTTCCGGGGGAATTAAAATAAGAGATAGCGAAAACCGCATTAAAATCTGCTAGGAATGTTGACTAAATGGGATTGTGGACGAAGTGGGAAAAGGACGAAAGGGGAATATGGATGAAATGGGAATGTTGACGAAAAGGGATTGTAGACGAAGTAGGAATGTGAACGAAATACTAGGGGCGTTTAATAAAAAGTGAGAATGAGTATGTTATAAACAACTTTTACTAAATGTCATTTTATTTTTCGACATAGTCACCTTTTAGCTTAATACACTTACCCCCTGTTTCACCATCCATTGATCAAATTTATTTGACGGATAAATGTGATGCCGTCTCTGTTTGTTTTGTTCGAATATACGGAGACGGCATCACATTTATCCGTCAGTTAAAATTAATCAATGGGTGGTGAAACAACCCCTTAGTATATCTTTTTTCTAAACTTAAAATTCCATTTTTAAAAAAGGTCTCATCTTGAGTACTTAAAAAATCTTGTACTGCAGCGACTACCGCGTCGTCGTCTTCAAATTTCTGGCCTCTCAGGTATTGTTTCAATCTCGGAAATAGGTAGAAATCACTGGGAGCGAGATCTGGTGAATACGGAGGATGCTTAAGGATATCGAACCCAGCATCACGAATTGCAGCCATTGCAACGGCGGACTTGTGTGCCGGGGCATTGTCCTGGTGGAACAGCACAACTTTCGAGAGTTTACCTCGCCGTTTTTCGCGGATCTCATTGCGCAATGTTGCTATTTGTTTGGCGTATAAAGTGCCCGTAATAGTGGCTCCATGCTCGAGATACTCAATCATTAATACCCCTTTACCATCCCAAAAAACAGAGCCCATGACCTTACCGGCAGATGGGCTCACCTTGAATTTCTTTGGAGTTGGAGATGATGGCCTTTTCCATGTCATAGACTGCAGTTTCGTTTCAGGGTCGTAATGATGGAGCCATGTTTCGTCCATATTGTTATAAATCGCGCCAAAAAAAATTCTCGGTCTTGCTGCATCAGGTTCAAAGCTTCTTGACAAACCTCTAGTCTAGTTTGTTTTTGCGTGTCAGTAAGCATTCTTGGTACTTTTAGCTGGCAGGCGACTGCGTATGTAGGTTGTCTATGGATTGATTTAAATATTAAATATAGAACAGCAGTCGAATGTCAGCCATGAAAAGGAAAAACTCTGTAGCTTTGCAACAGACAGTCAATAAAACGGAGGCGTATTAAAAACAAGTATCTTTTATTTAATAATAAATAGTGTTAGGAAAGCTGCACTCCCAAGCTCGTGGTACGATCACCACATTATGGTGGAGGTGCGGGGTATAAGCTCCATCTTCGACAATTGTTATCAGATCCCATGGTGTAATTGGATCAGATGTTCCTGCCAACACCCTATCGAAGGACTTCCACTCCTCTGACGATGTTCCACATACTGACTTCATGATCATAAATAGGAAACATTTAGCCGTATTTAAGGATAACTTCAATGCATTAATTCCGCCCTTTACTGCAGCCCTCAGTGTCGCCGGTGCTCCTCCGTACTTGGGGATACGAGCTGTTGGCTTTCTGCCCGGATTGTTGTTAAACCACACACTAGGGTATTGATAATCTAATGATGGCGGTTTGAATGGAAATTTTACTTCGACGTTCCCTTTTATGCGGGTTGTTCCTGTTCTTTCTCCCATCGTAGACAATGACTTCAGAATTTGAAATTGTGCTTAATAACAGGTATTTCTGTTAGTGGTTAATAGTTAAAGCCATTCTTAACATACTCACTGATTGAACCTTGGCGAACATCTCCAATCCTTCTTCTCATAGATCGTATTTTATCCTGAACGAAAGATGGAAACTTGAACCCTGATGATTTCAATAGTACATACCAGGTTCTGGGGTCTCGGCCTGTAGACCTATGTTTACTGGAGTTATATGCCATAGTCACCATAGGCAACATTTCGCTCCATATCCTCTGATCTTGCTCAAGATATTTCGATAGCATATTGATCAAAATCTTGTTCGCCGCTTCCGTAAGACCATTACACGCTGGATGATACGCCGAAGTATGAGATATCTTACTCCCAAATGCCTCCACAGTTTCTTTCACCAGTTTTGACGTGAACACCGAACTTCTATCACTCAAAATATTCTGGACTCCTCCAAATTTGCAAAAGACTTCTGTTACGAGGAACTCTGTGATTTCTTGAGCCGTGACTTTCTCAACCGCTCTTGAAATTACGTACTTCGTCAGATATTCCACTGCCACAATTGCATATTTTTTTCCAGTATAAGATCTTCTGAATGGTCCAACAACGTCGATTCCCACTCGCTCAAATAATCCATTCACTGGAATACTTATTAACGGCGCAATATTTCTTCGTATATTTCGCTCCTGACATTTCTGACAGCTCCTTACATACGCATCTATTCGTCGATGACGTCTCACTCACGAGTACGATGCTGATTTTTCATGTGCCACAGATGCATTTAAATATTATTGATATCAGCATCAGCGCAAGTCGTGTGTGGGAATGCTGCCACTTATCTGTGTATGTGCACTATACATGCCATAGGCAGACAAATTTTAATTGCACAAGCACAAAACACAGATAAGAACTATTTAAGCATCGCAAACTAGAACGCCGAACGGTTGATACTTTCCGATCTGCAGCCTTATCATGTGACAAGGATGTGGCCACACTAGCAAGAAAAATAAGGGAGTAACCCCACTAAGGCTCATTCCCTTGGCACAGATAAGAGGGTGCAGGTCAGCCTTAGTAGGCTATAGCACAGATTATAAAATAGTCCGTGCATAGGTAGGGTAGACCCGACCTCAATAGGAGGGAGGGATGATGTTAGCTGGCAGGCGACTGCTGTATGTAGGTTGTCTATGGATTGATTTAAATATTAAATATAGAACAGCAGTCGAATGTCAGCCATGAAAAGGAAAAACTCTGTAGCTTTGCAACAGACAGTCAATAAAACGGAGGCGTATTAAAAACAAGTATCTTTTATTTAATAATAAATAGTGTTAGGAAAGCTGCACTCCCAAGCTCGTGGTACGATCACCACAGTACCCAACGCGCAGATACCTTTTTCATACCCAAGCGTTCATGTAAAATATTATGCACGCTCCCCGTTGAAATCTTTACATTTTCAGCAATAAAACGAACTGTGACACGACGATCCGCCAAAACTGAGTTTTCGACTTTTTTCACAATTTCTTCAGTTACTGCTGTAGTAGGGCGTCCGGAGCGGGGGTCGTCCATTGTCGATGTTCTTCCACGTCTAAATTCGGCGCACCAACGTGCGCCTGTCGAATACAGAGGAGCATTAGACCCTTAAGTGTCCCGCAAATCCAAATTGACTTGGTCCGTAGAAAAATTTTTCAAATACAAGTATTTGATAACGGCGCGCAGTTCAATTTTCTCCATTTTCGCTAACGTACTCAATAGCATTGCAAAGAAATTACCGTATATTTTTTTAAACAAAAGACAGTTAGTTTTTTTTTCATAGCAATCAGCTAGATAGATTAGCTTTACCGGCCAGTATTTAATTTCGTAATATTAAAAGAGTTTGCATCTCATTCTCACTTTATATTGAACGCCCCTCGTAGGAATGTGGACGAAGTGAACCTAAACGCATGCCCACATGTCAGTAAAATAACGAATAAAAAGCGAAGGTAATCTTATCATGTTTATTAAGACAAAATTCTAGAAAATAAACTGAATCATTTCAGTCTTCGTCCGCTCCTTGATAGAGATGAGATAGTAATCGTACCTAACTAATGAAACAAATTTTCAATGTGCTGACCGTTTCCTGTTCTGCACGCTTCATACCGCAAAAGTGTGTTTCGATTTTCGGTGCACTTTGTCAAGATCAACTTCACGAATTTTTACAAATGCCTCTACAATTCTATTCCTCAGCATCTCGACTGTGTCTACCTCTGCCGAATACAAGTACCTAATCTTTAACAGCTCCCCAAAGAAAAAAATCTAAACATGTAAGGTCAGGGGACCTCGGCGGCCATCTTCGGGGACCAAACCGACCAATCCATCTGTTACCAAATATTTGGGTTAGCCTATGTCGGACTGCCAAAACAAAATGAGCAGGTGCACCATCGAGTTGAAACCAAGTTGCACTTTTAATGTTCTCGGTCAAATTATTAAAGTAGTCTGTCACGGTCCCGTCAATTAGTTGCATAAAACGTGTCGTATTCAAGGTGCCGTCAATAAAAACTGGGCCTATTATAGTGCATCCATGAATAGCTGCCCATACGTTTAGGGAAAAGCGGTACTGGTGAGCCGTTTGTCTCATTAGAAAAGGGTTGTTACTACTCCAGTAATGTGTATTTTTTGGGTTCCATTTCCCATTATTTGTAAAAGTTAATTCATCCGTCCATATCACATTACGCACAAAGTTAGCGTTTTCTTGGCACCACAGAGCAGAAAAAACTGTAGAAGTGTTATGCAGTCATGTCGAGTGTGGCACAATTGGGAATGTCGAAAAGAAATTACCAGTGGTTTTAATTTTTTTTTTGTATAGAAAAGTCAATTATAAGAAACTAATTTCAATATTTTGTCATTTAGTTCTCTACTTTTTTCAAAATTAATTATTGAAACTATTTTAGTTGATGACGTCAGATGATAATTGAGGGCTCCCCTCAATGCCAAATTTCTAAATCTATCTAAATGCGTACGATAAGGCAACCCCTTTAATTATTTTTTGCGTAATGGTACACTATACACTGTGTCACTTTACTGGCACTGTCAAAGTGCTAGATGCCAGACAGCGGGTCCAAATCAAACTCCGTAGTATAATCCACGCATAAATTGTGAAGAATCTAACCACACACAATAAAGTACGGCCGGTCACGCAAAATACACCAATGTCAAATGAAAGTCATTGCTTATTTCTTATTTAATAAATTCATTACGTTATATACAACAATAATAACTACAGAAAACGAGTTAGAAAGCATTTGTCTCGAAATGGTTTTCGTTTTACTATATATTGCAAAAAAATAGACATCCCCAATTATGCGCAGTTCCGCATAACTTGTGCGCAACCGGCTCAGTTGCGCGCAGAGGCTTGTGTCGGGTGATTGTGCAATCAAAACGACAATTATAGAGAAAAGTTGAGAAAATATGCCTTATTGTTCGGTTTTAGAGTGTAAAAATGATAGCCGCACCAAAAACGTCACCCATTGTGGTATTTCGTATCATCGGTAAATAGTATTTCATTTTAACTTAGATTAATTTATATTTTTTCTATTCCGTAAGACATTTTTTAGAAATGCGTATTATAAAAATAGACTTTATTCTAATACGATAACGTCGATTTTTGTCTGTGTCACTGAACTTTGTGAGACCGGAACATTCTGCTACTCGCAAAGAGCGGAGGTGTTGTCGATAAAATTATCGATGTTTATTTCTGAGTATTCCGTGTTAAGGCCACAACAAACCGGGAGCGCAGGGCGCTGACGCAACAGCGCGGTTAATAACAGTGAATCAAATACAGTGTTCCGCGCTGCCAGTGTGTGTCACCGTATATTTTATTCCCGGTTTGTGGTGGCCTTTAAAGTTGAATTTTCATTCCGTTTCCTAGTTGTCGGGCATAAAAATTAAAACTAATCTACACGGAGTTTTCTTGTGTATGTCACCGTATATTTTATTCCCGGTTTGTGGTGGCCTTTAAAGTTGAATTTTCATTCCGTTTCCTAGTTGTCGGGCATAAAAATTAAAACTAATCTACACGGAGTTTTCTTGTTAGAAAAAAACAGGCCAAGTGCGAGTCGGACTCGCGCAAGAATGGTTCCGTACAATTATCTAAAAAAATCACGTTTGTTGTATGGGAGCCCCCCTTAAATATTTTTTTATTTTAATTTAATGATTTATTTTTAAAGTCAATATATAATTAAATATTCTGTGAATATTTCAAGCGTCTACCTGCTGCCGTTATCAATATCGAGCAATAACGAGCAAAAATATCACGTTTGTTGTATGGGAGCCCCCTCAAATATTTCATTCCATTTTTTAGTATTTTTTGTTATAGCGGCAACCGAAATACATCATCTGTGAAAATTTCAACTCTCTAGCTATCACGGTTCCCGAGATACAGCCTGGTGACAGACAGCCAGACAGACAGACAGACGGACGGAAAGCGGAGCCTCATTAATAGGGTTCCCGTTTTACCCTTTGGGTACGGAACCCTAAAAATAGCCTACGACCTATTCTCAGACCTACCGAATACAGAGAAAAAAGTTTCATAAAGATCGGTCAAGTCATTTCGGAGGAGTTCGGTAACAAACACCGTGACACGAGATTTATAAAATATTAGATTAGTGTTGCCATATCCATTTTATGTAAATCCGTAGGTCCAGGCGAAAAAATCCGTAGAATTCCGTAAATCACCTAAAGAAAAATCCGTAGACCTACGGATTTTTTTAAATTAGGTATATTCGACTGCACCTGAACGTTTAAATGCTATTCACAATTAGATTAGAGTCTGGCTAAAGTAAATTGGCAATAGAAAATCGACAAAAATTTAAAAAATATTAGCAATCTACTCTGACAAGGAAGAAATTTTCTATTCATACGCTTCCGTTTCCCGTTCATTCCGTTCCGTTTTGTTCATTTTTGCTAGTTGTCAGCGAAACAAGCAGGTAAATTTTAAAAAATGAGGCTAGTCTGAAATTCCGTAGATTAGCCAAGCATTTCCGTAGGTCTGGGCACAAGGCCTAAAATCCGTAGATCTATGAATTACATCGATATTCTCATAAAATGTACTCTGCCCACCACTAGTATGTACGATGATTTACGAATATTATTTTTCAGTCGTGATGAACCCAAACCCTATCTCATAGAGTTCATTATTCAATGGAATATTTTAACGACCTCTGACGACGTGTAGCAGAACTTTATTTTGACACCTGTCATTTTAATTCAGCTACTCGATGAAAGACGGCAGCACTTTGTATGCAATTTTACTTACTTGCCCTTGTAATTTACTCTCAACGATATACCGTGGTAGTAAAGTTTAAATTGTGTTACCGGATTCAGAAGTTATGACTTTTTTGAATAGAAGCTGCGACCAATGATTGCGAAACTTTCAATGTATTGCAAGAGTGTGTGTGTGTGAGTTTTGCCACACCTGGTTTCGATACAAAACGGGACTCATGGCACTTCCACTAGTTTTTTCTGTTCCGTGCTAGGCACTGTGTCAAAAACCAATCACAATATGCAAATCGCACTGGGTAGTCTCGTGGTAACATAGCTTGCACTCCGAGAAATGTATACGGGTGACTTTTTCTCTGTTTTAGGACTTTTTGTACTATTCGGTGATTAACCCCAAACATAAGACCTGCTTTTCTGGTGCTGGTCGTAGGTCGTTGCCGAAAATGACGCATTATTCTTTCTTCTATACGTAACGCCAATCTTACATTAAATGTCGCACCCGGGCCGTGGTGTAGGCCGTACTGACCCGTTCACAGGCTCGTTGTCCCGCACACGCTGTACGGCGTTAGTGATGAATCGGCCGTTGGTGGGATGCCTTCGATCAGGGTATCGCTTCGCGGTATAACCTTAGAGCTCGGTGTGCGTTCCCTCTGGTTTCACCGTAAAGTAAAATCATATCGCACAATTCGCGTGCATCGTAAATTATTCTTGGCATTTTTAATTGCTGATAATTTCTGTTTGCCAACTTGACATTGTCAATGTACCCATAAAGTTATACCTAAATTATTTTAAAATATTTCTTACCACTGCACAAGGAACTGCATCATTAGTTAATCTTGCCAAAGTAGTAGTAGTAGTTTTGAAATGTTCCTTTTCAAAATGACGGCTGCAAACAACTGGATTTTTAGATGATATTTAACTGCTTATGGCTTCTAACCCTTAGCCTTTAATCGTTCACCCTTTGGAAAGCTGAAATTGATAATTACATATATTAAAAAAATACAAATAATTTGAGTCGTAGGTCATCTTTATATATATAAAAGATGCTTATTTTAAAGTTTTTAAAAACAAATTACGAAAAACGCGAAAAAAGTTTTTTTCTTCCTAATTTTTCTAAGTCCTAAATTCGGGCTCCTTTTCCTATACCCCAACCTGCTTTTCCGAATTATCTACGAAATTGCATTAGTACACATACTCACCCCGGCCTAAATCATAATGTTTGGCATCTAGTTTTGTCGTTCTATCGTAAAATAGAGCCAAATGTTCCTTACCTGTGAAATGACATTCCACAATCAGCAAAGCTTTCACTCTTACACCCCTTAGCACAGCATATTTTCACCATTTTTAGCGAATTTAGTTGAATTTAGTTTAGTTGACAGAATAACAAGAGCCACTTAACAAATTTAAAATTTGATGGAAATTTGTCAACGTCGGTGATACCAGTTAAAATTTACAATCACCACTGGATCATCACAATATTTAATGCATTACCTTGTTTTAATCATTAAATAATGTTGCAATCTTAATCATTTACAAATTAGGTAAAAGGTAATATTTTGTATTTACAATCACCACTGGATCATCACAATATTTAATGCATTACCTTGTTTTAATCATTAAATAATGTTGCAATCTTAATCATTTACAAATTAGGTAAAAGGAATATTTTGTATCTAAATACAGAGTGGGCCCTGTAACTAAGGATAAAAATTAAAATAGAGATTCCTTAAAGTATCTAAAGTTATTACAAAGTGGTCCTAATGTTTCAAAGCTCTTAAGTTCGGAGAAATAGTCATTTAAAGTTAAGAGTTACAATCAATGAATTTTCACATTGCGACATTGTCGCTTTACGGTCGTAAGATGTCTTGGTACCGGGCATTGTGACAGTATCTAACATGTATTAATGTGAATTATTTTTAAAATGAAAACGAACAAAAGTAGTCCTTATACCTTCGCAATTTAGAACTATGGTAGTACGTAAGAGTCTGTTGCCATTGTTGCACCTTTCCGACCTTTTCTTTGAAATTTACATTTAGTATTTAGTTTAATTTCGTAATTATTATTGGAAACCTCCATAAACCACATCGGCTAGATTTGATTATTTAAAAAAAAAAAATAAGTAATTTATAATATTAATGCATGTATTGTATTCCGTAGGAAGTAGAGCTTTTATTTCTTCTTCTATCTTTCCTTTTTGCTCAAGAACGACTGATCCACTTTCTTTTACAAATCTGAACATCAATGGGCGACAATAGGGGGGGTGAGCAAGGTTTTGGATTCGTCCATACAATGTCTTCTCCAGAAACTAACTTAAGTGGTGCTAAAGATGTCATGAATATTATTGAGTCATCTTGTTCGCCTTCCATTTTCTGCTTATATCAGCTTTGGCTGGAAGCACCATCAAAACCCCACTTAGATATTAGCGTCAACTGTTTGTTTTCTACATTGCTAAGACGTCTGGGACAGAAAAATAAATTAAAAATGTCGTCGATTTTTAAAAAAAAAACCGCACCTACGACTGAAATATGTAGTATGTCAAAAAACAGGAATAATTAGTAGTAAGTATAACCGGCTGTAAGGATAATTTTATTTTTTGCGATTCCCGAGATATCCCGTCTCTTCGTTCCAGCTACATACATTTTTTTCGATAAAAAAATATAACTCATCAGTTTTCGTGCCAAATCATGCCAGGATCATAACTTAGCATAATAATAGCAAGTGATAGCCATTTCAAGTAAAAAAAACTTTAAAATGTTAACTTCGATTCCTATGTCTATGAAAGCCGATTTTCAGCCCACAGTGCGTCGAATCCACCACAGACTGTCTAAACATCGTCCCTTTGATTTATGTTTTAATGTCGGATTGACGGACAGAAAATTACGTTATCCTTTTTGAAATGATCAAAACTCAATTGCCAGGATTTAATCCATCACAGTTTATGACTGATTATGAAACTGCTGCAATGAATGCTATATCAGCAGTATTCCCAGAAACTACAGTTAAAGGGTGTTACTATCACTATGCCAGAGCAATACATAGAAAAGCGAAAAAGTTTGGTATCACAAAAAGACAACATGACAAGAGAAAAGTTGCTTTAACAACTGTGCTTCCATTTTTACCGGCTGAGTTAATAACTTCTGGCTGAGAATACATCTTAGATAACTTGCATGATTCGGACGACGAAGGGATGATTAAATTTAAACATTACTTTGAAGGTCAATGATTGACGACTGCAGAGTTTATAAAAAAGTGGTCAGTGCACGGAGAACTCGTTAGAACAACAAATTGCCTTGAGGGCTGGCATAGCAAAATTAATGGTCTCGTTCACAGATATAGTTAGACTTAGATGACAAAATGCTCACGATTTTTATTGAAACCAAGCGTGTCGACTTTTTAACACCAACTGTGACGTCACAGCCGAAATTTAGTGATGGTAAATCCAAACCACAGACATAATACATCCAAATCGATTCAAATACAACGATGTCGCCGATGCCCCTTCACCCCGCTACTATTCAAACGATTCAACTGGAGCCACCGCCGTGACCGTCTCGCTCATACTCGTAGATTTTATATGTGTGGTACCGCTCGCTCACCCCGCGCTCGCCCCCCGCTCGCTCCTCTTGAACTGAACTCTGATAATCTGGATCTTTTTCTGAATCGGCAGAAAATTCGTCGTTAGAGTCATCTTCATAGTCCACTAACTTGACGTGTTCCTTTTTTGCCTGAATGTAAAATTCGAACAGAAATCAATAACGATCGCATTGTAAAGGAAAAGGCTTTTAACTATAAAAATTTCGTGAGAATCAAACATATTACAAAAATATGACTATCGGGTTACTCATCATTGAAAAGTCGAAAAACTACTCGACATGTTTCGGTCAGCTCTCGATGCGGGCGGTCATTCGTGAAAAAGTACCTACATCGGAATTGACTGAAACATGTGGATCATTTTTTCGACTTTTCATTTACGTGAGTAACCCGATAATCATAATTAAATAGACTTTTACACGTCTTGTCTACCTATCCCAAACCTTGTATATGTATAACGCTTACCTTCACGAAATCGGTACGTTGCCTTACATTAGAAAAAATCACTGAAGATTCATTTAGGACCGACATTTCATGGTTTTGTAATAATTATACTCGCTCAGAACTTGATAGTTTATAAATTATTGATTGACAAGCCAACTGCGAATGACACATTTAATTTTATACGTACAAAATATTGCCAGTACCTAATGAAGTGGTTTATCAATACGATATCAAAACTACTTAAATAATATGAAAGGTTGAATAAAACACATTTCAAAATAACATTTCATTTAATTGCAAAACTCTTCTTCTTCATTTTTTGATTTTTCAATCACAGACAATATTTGATCGTACGCCTCTTCTAAGTTTTTTTCAGGAAAATCTTTAAGAAGCTTGGCGATGTTTGTAACTATGAGTTTCCTTTTATCAAATTGAGGATCTAGAATGAGAAATTTTAGTTTAGTACTTATTGTATAATTACTTTTTCATTTCTCATGCTAAAGTTCGTCTTTATGTTGTGTGTAGGCTGCATTTTATGCTCTATTGCATAAAATAACGAACATTTTTCGCAAGCACCACAGCAAGCAACCGATGCATAAGCTCCAGAGTCTTGCTGTGTTTTTGATTTTTCCTCTGTAATAAATAAATAAATACACATGGGAGGGCGAGCTTACACAAGCACTATTTATATAATGTATAATATTGTGAAATGAAAAATTGCAAACGAATAGGTACTATCAGTATACTTACTCAATCTTGCTTGTTCCTCTTCGTATTCTTTTTTCCATTTTCTAAATTCCTCCGCATTTATCATTTTTCTTCTGTGTTGACGGTGAAAAGAATCGCTTGACAAGTTTTTGTTTTCACTATGTCACTATGAAGTATAATCGTTATTTTTTTTCAATGACGTGCAAAGAGTATTGTATTGTAATAAATATATTAAATCTACTTTTATATGATATAACAACGTTAACAGTGTTTTGGTTTGAAGATTACTTGCCGTGAAATATAGTCTTTGGCCCTAAGTAAAGAAAGTGGACGTTTTTATACGTTGTCTGTTTTAATTTCAGTTTTTTTTTACTTAGGTACCATTATAGTAGACATTTTTATTCATCGTCATTTTTTATTACAAACATTTACGTACTATGATGATTCTAGACATTTTTATACTTTGATAGTTGTCATTTTTATATTCCGGCTTAAATATACTCAAACGTTTTGAAGTTTTGGCTTTCTAATATTCAGAAAAATATTTTTATTAAAAGTGGACATTTTTATACACCGCCATATTTCCTTACAGTCCATAGTCGCATAAATCAATAAATAATGTAAACTTACCTACCTGATGTAATATTATGTAACAGCCTGACATGTACAATAATGAGTTTTATCAATAAATTTCTGTTTCTAATTCAAAAATTGTTCGTATGGATGTCGATAGAATAGTCGATATTTAATTAAGCACTAGGAAAAGTGCATTTTTTCTCCCGTCAAACCGGGCTATGATCATCAACTGTAAACAAAGTCGAAATTAGAGACATGTAAAATTCATTAAATGCAGTAGTGAGTTTTTGCTGCCAAATTTACTTAATGTTTTTTTTTTACACGTAAGTTAATTATACACTGCTCGTATGAGATTTACGAGTTTGTCAGTAACCTAAGATGCAAGAAAATAAGACCTTCTGCCCAAAAAAAGTATATTTTCACAAAAGTGTACTTAGTGAGTTTTGGTTGTCACCCGACGATATTTATATGAAAAATATATACTAGGGGCGTTCAATAAAAAGTGAGAATGAGTATGTTATAAACAACTTTTACTAAATGTCATTTTATTTTTCGACATAGTCACCTTTTAGCATAATACACTTATTAAATCTTTTTTCTAAACTTAAAATTTCATTTTTAAAAAAGGTCTCATCTTGAGTACTTAAAAAATCTTGTACTGCAGCGACAACCGCGTCGTCGTCTTCAAATTTCTGGCCTCTCAGGTATTGTTTCAATCTCGGAAATAGGTAGAAATCACTGGGAGCGAGATCTGGTGAATACGGAGGATGCTTAAGAATATCGAACCCAGCATCACGAATTGCAGCCATTGCAACGGCGGACTTGTGTGCCGGGGCATTGTCCTGGTGGAACAGCACAACTTTCGAGAGTTTACCTCGCCGTTTTTCGCGGATCTCATTGCGCAATGTTGCTATTTGTTTGGCGTATAATGTGCCCGTCATAGTGGCTCCATGCTCGAGATACTCAATCGTTAATACCCCTTTACCATCCCAAAAAACAGAGCCCATGACCTTACCGGCAGATGGGCTCACCTTGAATTTCTTCGGAGTTGGAGATGATGGCCTTTTCCATGTCATAGACTGCAGTTTCGTTTCTGGGTCGTAATGATGGAGCCATGTTTCGTCCATTGTTATAAATCGCGCCAAAAAAAGTTCCCGGTCTTGCTGCATCAGGTTCAAAGCTTCTTGACAAATCTCTAGTCTAGTTTGTTTTTGCGTGTCAGTAAGCATTCTTGGTACCCAACGCGCAGATACCTTTTTCATACCCAAGCGTTCATGTAAAATATTATGCACGCTCCCCGTTGAAATCTTTACATTTTCAGCAATAAAACGAACCGTGACACGACGATCCGCCAAAACTGAGTTTTCGACTTTTTTCACAATTTCTTCAGTTACTGCTGTAGTAGGGCGTCCGGAGCGGGGGTCGTCCATTGTCGATGTTCTTCCACGTCTAAATTCGGCGCACCAACGTGCGACTGTCGAATACGGAGGAGCATTAGACCCTAAAGTGTCCCGCAAATCCAAATTGACTTGGTCCGTAGAAAAATTTTTCAAACAAAAGTATTTGATAACGGCGCGCAGTTCAATTTTCTCCATTTTCGCTAACGTACTCAATAGCATTGCAAAGAAATTACCGTATTTTTTTTTAAACAAAAGACAGTTAGTTTTTTTTTTCATAGCAATCAGCTAGATAGATTAGCTTTACCGGCCAGTATTTAATTTCCTAATATTGAAAGAGTTTGTATCTCATTCTCACTTTATATTGAACGCCCCTCGTACTACCTTTTCTAGTTTTCTCTTCCTTAGCAATGATGAAGGTTGTTGTGGTGTATCTTTATTCTGTAAAGCACAAATGAGTGTATATCAGCCACCCTAACACACTAGTTTTGATGTCGTAGACAAAACATCTGTCACTTTTGACGCATTTACGAGTGCGAGAGAGACGAATGCTTTATCCACGACATAAAAGCTAGTGCTAGGGGGGCAGATTATGTTATACGCTATAAAAAAAAACACTGTTACGCATTAAATCTATTTACTAAACCTCACTATCATTGTCAATGAATTTTAGTATATTAATAGTGGGGTTTGCCGTTTTTTTCACCAATCTCAACTTTTCCCTTCAATGAAACTGGTATTTTCAAAATATACAGAACAAATCGTACTGTGTTTAGTCGGGAACCAGTCTTTCCGTCCCGTGGCTGCAATCCATTTTTCTTTTAAGATTGGATCATGTGGGAAACTGAAAACATGAAAGTTTTTTTAAACACAACAGACACATAGTCGTATATATTCCAAGGATAAACATGAATACATTATATACATGAACTTTAAAAATATTACCCTCGTAGTATTTTCTTCTATTTAAGTTTTTAAAAAGATCATCACACCTTGTAAATGAAACACTTAAACGGAATGGGAAAAAACGAGAACATGGGGCTTGTAAGGTTCAGAAACCTCGAAATAAAAATAAATTCCGCAATAAATTCTGTTGAAGTGTTTCATTTACAAAATTACTCTCCTTTTTTAAAGCTGTCGTGTAAAAATAGGACATGAGCTAGTTTTTGTCAATAAGTTCTAAATTGGCCATTTTATAATGGGTATTATCATTCGTCTGTCAGAATTTGGTTTTGAATTTGACCAGATTTTTTTCTTTTATCATACAACTCCATTTGTATTTTGGTAATGTTTTGTATGTTCTGTAAGATGAAGTACCACTTCTCTTCTTAAACGCTGTCATTGGTCGTATTTTCTTCCAATCGTATATATGAAGATTGAATGAAAATGATTTCGAACTCAATTCGTAATTTATGATTTCGGATTCCGATGACTTTGGAGTGCTACACGCAAATAATAAATCTTTTTTTTCTTCAACGTTATTAGCCTTTTCACATGCCTTTCGTTGACGGTTGAATGCTAAATATAAAGCTATTGATGACATTTAATGGTCAAGTTCGTTCGAAATTATTGTAAATATTGGATTGTTGTATTTAATGTCGCATTCTTGCAAATATTTAGCGTATTTTGTAAAAATTTCCTTTTGTTGTTCATAAGATACTTTTGGTGGTCGATCGATGGCAGTTGTGTTACTGTAATAAAACATCTTGTCATGATTCGAATGCAAATATCTGATATATAAAAAAGTGCCTTGTAGTGATTTACTACCATCAACTGGTGAATGACAAACCATACTAATAGAATATAATGCTGCTTAAAGGAGGTACTTACCAGATAAACAACGCGGAAAACAGGAGTATGAATAACAAATCCATTGCAACACAATACTAATTTGCCTTTTACACAGCAATAACAAACCAAACACATCAATTCAAGTTAATTTACCGCCTTTTTATTTTTTACACATAACACGCAAGGCAAGTATATTCGAGCTACATGTTTTACCGCACCAAATCTGATACCAGTTTGTTTTTAATTTCGTAATTTTGCTTACAGAATCTAAAATGTAGTTGGCTGTATGCAGTTTTTCCTTGGTCCATTTCATATTAGTAAGCAAATTTAAAAATTTGCATTTAAATATGATTCACGTTAGTAAATGCTTTTCATTGTGTGGACTCCCTAATAAACACTCTGCTAAGGTAATATTAAAAAGCAATTTATCTTATATTATACGCCATCAATCCACGTTAAAAATGTATATATATATGTAGTCAAACTTTTTAACTAAACCTCAGTACGACCGATGACATCCGAATGGGTATGGATAATAGAAAACTCACTGTTTTAACTCTATTAGATTTCAACAATGCTTTCAACACTGCTGATTTCGACATTGTGCTTGGAATTTTACGCTCTCTTAACATATCTCCTGCGGTTATTGAATGGTTTCGTAGTTACTTAGTGGGTCGTCGGCAAAGAATAAAGGCGGAAGATTCTCGATCTTCCTGGTGCAACACTCTTGCTGGTGCAACACTCTTGCTGGTGTACCACAAGGTGGAGTGCTATCTCCATTATTATTCTCTATTTTTATAGATTCTATTTCTCGTAATCTCCTTTCTTCGTATCACCTTTATGCTGATGACCTACAAATCTACTCTCAGGGCGTGATAGGCGATCTTCCGTTGGTTATCGAGTCTGTTAACTTGGATCTAAAGAAGATTTTGAAATGGAGCCAACGATTTGGCCTGATTGTTAATCCGACAAAGACCCAGGTCATTGTTATTGGTAGCTCGAAACTTGTCCCAAGAGTCGACTTTGCATCTCTGCCACCGGTGCTTTTCGACGGAGTACTAATACCGTTTGCACATCAGGTCAAGAGCCTGGGTGTTATTTTAGACCGCACTCTCTCATGGTCTCCTCATGTGTGCGAGGTGAGCAGGAAGGTGTTTGCTGCGGTGAGATCTTAAAGACGGCTTCAGAATTTCCTACCTTTTGCTACCAAGGTTGCGCTTGCTCAAACTTTGCTGCACCCTATATTTGACTATGCTGACAATTGTTATCCCGATCTCCTAGAAGAGCAGCTTAATAAACTTGAGCGAATTCAAAATCTATGCATTCGGTTTATTTTTGGTCTGCGTAAGTTCGATCATGTCTCTAATTTTCGATCACAGCTCAAGTGGCTCCCAATCCGCCTTCGCCGTAACTCTCACGTTCTCCACCTTCTTTACGGCATTCTCTTTAACCCTGCAACTCCTCGCTACCTCAAAGAGCGGTTTAGCTACGTAACTTCTATTCGATGCTCTCAGAACTTTCTCCTTACCGTGCCTCTCTCTAACTCCAAATTCTATGTCTATTCTTATACTGTCCAGCCTATTCGGTTGTGGAATGCCTTGCCGATTGACTTACGACGGGCAAAATCTCTGTCAATCTTTAAATCTATGCTTAAGGTGTACTATCTGTCATCTTGTAATAATTAGCTTTGTTATAGTTTATTTATTTATTTATATGTGGCTGTTTATCCCACTGCTTATACTAGGGGCGTTCAATAAAAAGTGAGAATGAGTATGTTATAAACAACTTTTACTAAATGTCATTTTATTTTTCGACATAGTCACCTTTTAGCATAATACACTTAGGGGGTGTTTCACCACCTTACTGTCAAACTACTGGTCACGTAACCAATGAATAAACTGAGTACTGGACAAATCTGTCGGCTAGTTTTTTTTCAGTTTCACCACTCCGGTCCTGTGCAAACTAAGTACCACTTAACTAATCGTCGGTTTAACATAGAGGGGTATGACAACGTCACATTTCAAGATCACGCGTTCCTGTTCGCACACTTTCGTTCAAAGAGTCGCTCATTATTAAAGCAAAAGAAATCGTAAACTATGTAATTTTTAAATACATCTATTTTTTTGCATAAACAAATGTGTAACATTATAATTAATCCAAAAACGGTATTTATTTACGATACTTTGTTAACAATAACAAAGAAAAATAAAATCATGTAAAACGAATCGAAAAGTGGCGCCAAACCATTTGACAGATTAACTTTTTTTTGTAATGGCGATGTACAAGTTCACGTGGCAAACGATTGTGCCACTGAAAAAAAGTCTGTAATTAAAAAATATTACAAAATTTTGGATTTATTTTTACATACTAAAAGCGTACCTATATTTTTTCATTCAAATCTTGATATTTGAATCCTCGTTTGCAATTTAGCATGTCTTCTTTCTTTAAAAAATAAAAAATACTTTGATTTATTTTTCTGAAACCGGCTGAAGGGCTTTCCAACCATGACCACAAAAAAATTACCTGACTAATTAAAAAGTTATGTGACGGTTAAAAATGCTAAATGCCACCTGATCTGATGGTCAAATTAAATAACACTTTGTCCGTCACTTAGCGCTAATCAAGACTGGTGAAACAGAAATTTTAAGTTCATCTGTCAAATAAGGTTATGATTAAGCTAATCCGAACTTTAAGAAAAGTGGTGAAACAGCCCCTTAGTATATCTTTTTTCTAAACTTAAAATTCCATTTTTAAAAAAGGTCTCATCTTGAGTACTTAAAAAATCTTGTACTGCAGCGACTACCGCGTCGTCGTCTTCAAATTTATGGCCTCTCAGGTATTGTTTCAATCTCGGAAATAGGTAGAAAGCACTGGGAGCGAGATCTGGTGAATACGGAAGATGCTTAAGGATATCGAACCCAGCATCACGAATTGCAGCCATTACAACGGCGGACTTGTGTGCCGGGGCATTGTCCTGGTGGAACAGCACAACTTTCGAGAGTTTACCTCGCCGTTTTTCGCGGATCTCATTGCGCAATGTTGCTATTTGTTTGGCGTATAATGTGCCCGTAATAGTGGCTCCATGCTCGAGATACTCAATCATTAATACCCCTTTGCCATCCCAAAAAACAGAGCCCATGACCTTATCGGCAGATGGGCTCACCTTGAATTTCTTCGGAGTTGGAGATGATGGCCTTTTCCATGTGATAGACTGCAGTTTCGTTTCAGGGTCGTAATGATGGAGCCATGTTTCGTCCATTGTTATAAATCGCGCCAAAAAAAGTTCCCGGTCTTGCTGCATCAGGTTCAAAGCTTCTTGACAAATCTCTAGTCTAGTTTGTTTTTGCGTGTCAGTAAGCATTCTTGGTACCCAAAGCGCAGATACCTTTTTCATACCCAAGCGTTCATGTAAAATATTATGCACGCTCCCCGTTGGAATCTTTACATTTTCAGCTATAAAACGAACTGTGACACGAAGATCCGCCAAAACTGAGTTTTCGACTTTTTTCACAATTTCTTCAGTTACTGCTGTAGTAGGGCGTCCGGAGCAGGGGTCGTCCATTGTCGATGTTCTTCCACGTCTAAATTAGGCGCACCAACGTGCGACTGTCGAATACGGAGGAGCATTAGACCCTAAAGTGTCCCGCAAATCCAAATTGACTTGGTCCGTAGAAAAATTTTTCAAATACAAGTATTTGATAACGGCGAGCAGTTCAATTTTCTCCATTTTCGCTAACGTACTCAATAGCATTGCAAAGAAATTACCGTATATTTTTTTAAACAAAAGACAGTTAGTTTTTTTTTTCATAGCAATCAGCTAGATAGATTAGCTTTATCGGCCAGTATTTAATTTCGTAATATTAAAAGAGTTTGCATCTCATTCTCACTTTATATTGAACGCCCCTCGTATTTGTTTTAGACGTGTACCTATTATTTGTGAGTAGATGTACTATTTTTGTTGCGTTTTAATTTTCTGATCCACTTTTGATGCACCACCTGCTGTAAACTAGTCCTTCCTTCTTTCTGTTAAAGGGTTGCCTGGAAGAGATCGCTCTTAAGCGATAAGGCCGCCTATTGCTTACCTTGTAACTTACTCTCTGTGTACCTGTTTTCTGTATTGCTTATTATTCCTGGTGTACAATAAAGAATCATTGTATTGTATTGTATTGTATTGTACGACAAACCTTTCCATAGTGTTTATATTTTAGGATATTTAAATTATTTTATTAATTCACTAGCTTTTGCCCGCGACTTCGCACGCGAAGACAATAACGTTAGTTTTTTTGCATGAAATTTGGCACACAGTTTATTACGTGCATTAACACATAGGACAATGCCAAGAAAATGAAAAGTTCCCGCGGAATTTGAATAAGTGTATTCTAAAGCTGGTAAGCCGCGGGCCTAGTGGTTTGACCTATGGTCTCTTAAACAGAGGGTCATGGGCTCGAGCTTGAACCTCTTAGTTATTCCGAATTCGTGTGCTAAATTGGAGATGTCTGTTTTTTGCAATTTATAGAAAATCGAAAACCATTTCGAGATTAATGCTTTTTAAATCGTTTTCTGTAGTTATTTAATTTTAATATTATGTAATGAATTTATTATATAACAAATAAGCAATGACTTTCATTTGACATTGGTGTAAATTGCGTGACCGGTTCAAGTCGTACTTTATTCTGTGTGGTTAGAATTCTTAACAATTTACGCGTGGATTATACTACGGAGTTTGATTTGGACCCGCTGTCTGACATCTAGCACTTTGTCAGTGCCAGTAAAGTGGCACAGTGTATAGTGTACCACTACGCAAAAAATAAATAAAGGGGTTGCCTTATCGTACGCATTTAGATAGATTTAGAAATTTGGCATTGTGGGAGCCCTCAATTATAATCTTACGTCATCAACTAAAATATTTTCAATAATTAATTTTGAAAAAAGTAGAGAACTAAATGACAAAATATTGAAATTAGTTTCTTATAATTGACTTTTCTATACAATAAAAATATAAAAACCACTGGTATTTTTTTTTAGACATTCCCAATTACGTTTGAAGTTTACCCTGAGCTTTATAGTGAAGGAAAACATCGCAAGAAAAGCTACACACACCTGAGAAGAAATTCAATGGTGTAACACACCCGCACTGTACAAATCGCACTGGGCCCAAGTGGGAACTGCGGCCCAAGTGTTCTCGTTCTGGGAGGAGGCCTGATTGAAACAACAACAGTTTATCCCGGGAAAGTGCAAAGTACAGCATACCGCGGGATAGAAATAACTGTTTCCACCTATTTTGAAAATCAGAGATAGTGTAGCTTTTATTAGTGAAATAATTTTAAAAATCAGCCCCCACGTTCAATTAGCTAAGTAAAGTTTTTTGAAGAGGTGCTAATTATATTTTTTTTCGGCAGTCGGCGTTCTGGAGATTGAGAAACTGCAGCTGTTTTATTTTTATCTCCTATTGTTTACTGGAAATATTTTTTTGAGTGTTTGAGATGACATTTGTGAGATTTTATGATTGACAAGCCGTTCGTGCTCAGAACTTAGTAGAAACAGAAAAAAAAACCGAAGTGAACTGTTACTGCTGTCAATATCAAATCGTTTGCGTTTCGTTTGCTTTGCGTTTTGGTGTGCTCAGTGTGATTTTTTTACTATTTTTATCGACCTCCGCATAAAATCCGGACTTTCAATTTTACCGCATTTCTCCACAACTTATGCACAATAATTGATCACGATTGAATACTTTCGATCACTATTTCGGACCTGCTTCTTGGACAACGCAAAGCAAACGAAACGCAAACGGTTAGATTTCATTTGACATTGATAGAAGCGACAGTTGACTTCGTTTTTTTTTCTATTTCTTCTTAGTACTGAGCACGAACCGCTTGTCAGCCATAAAATCTCACAAATGTCATCTCGAACACTTAATAAAATATTTCCAATAAATAAAAGGAGATAAAAATAAAACAGCTGCAGTTTCTTGGTGTTGAAGTCGACCACTGTCGAAAAAAAATATAATTAGCATCTCTTCAAAAAACTTTACTTAGCCAATTCACTTATTTCTATCCCGTGGGAATTTTTCAATTTTCCGGAGAAAAGTAGTATGTAAATCAGGGATAATGTAGCTTTCAAGTGAAAAAATGTTTTTTAAATCAGCCCCAAATTTGAATTCACTTATTTTGAACCCCCGGGAAATTTCCATTTTCCCGTAGAAAAGTAGCCTATGTCAATCAGGGATATTGTAGCTTTCAAATTGTATTTTTTTTTTAAATCAGTCACTAAGTTGAATTTACTTATTTCTATGCCGCGGGAATTTTGCATTTTCCCGGAAAAAGTACCTTATGTCAATCCGGGATACTGTAGCTTACTATTAGTGAAAGAATTTTTAAAATCAGTCCCGAAGTTGAATTCACTTATTTCTATCCCGCGGGAATTTTGCATTTTCCCGAAAAAAAAAGTAGTTTATGTCAATTGGGGATAGTCATATCATATCATATGAATGAATTTATAAATTCAGTACCTTAGTTGAATTTACTTTTTTCTATCCCGTGGGAAATTTGCATTTTCCCAGAAAAAATACCCTGTGTCAATTATTTTTTATTTTTAAAATCAGCCCCAAAGTTGATTTCAAATTTTTCTATCCCGTGGGAATTTTGTATTTTCCCGAATAAAGAGGAACATTTGTCAATCGGAGATAGTGATATCACATAATAAGAAATAATTTTTAAATTCAGCCCCAAAATTGAATTAATTTATTTCTATCCCGTGGGAGTTTTGCATTTTCCCGGATAAAAAGTTACTTATGTCAATCAAAAATATTTTTTTAAATCAGCTTAATAGTTTCAGAGTTTCCCCTACAAACAAAGAAACAAAGAAAGTTTAGATATTTCCCTATCCCGTGGGAATTTTTGAAAATCCTTCCTTAGTGCACCTCTACAATACTCAAGGTACATGTATGCCAAATTTTAAGTCTCTAGCACCAGTAGTTTAGGCTGTGCGTTGTCTGTCAGTCAGTCACCAATCAGTCAGTCAGTCACGGTACTGTTTTATAGGTATATAGATAGTGTGTGAACTGAGGGACCACAAACAAATATAAATTTGACGAAATTGATTAATAGTTGTGCTTTTGTTTAACTTTTATAATCTTCCTTGCGATTTTTACTAATGTTTGCAAAGAAAAATGCATTTTTTTTGTACAAATGTACCGATTTATTAGATATTTTATGTGGTCTCTCAGGGACCAAAGAAGGAAGACTGCTTTAGTGTATAATCATTGCCAAATTACGTTTCGGTCATTACGAATGCGTTTAAACAGGTTTATGCAAAAAGTTAAAAAACAGATCATCAGTAAAATACAGATCATGGTTCAGATATGATACGATTAAACTGATCAAGTGTTGCCATACTTACTTCCGGTTTGTACCTGTTTAGGTTTTGTTGCGAAGTACACTTTCCGCTGGCGTTCGTGTCATCACAATGTTTCTGTTTTTTTTTTTGTGTTTAGTTTTTAAATGGGTCCTACTGAAAAACAGCGTTGCGGCTTGCCGCAACATTATGCTGAGTGGGGCCCAATTTATACTATTCGATGATTTTTATTTGTATCTTTTCCTGTCTACTGTATTTCCTGTGTATTGAATATGCGTAAATAAACATCTCTCTCTCTCTCTCTCTCTCTCTCTCTCTCACAGTGTATTTTTTTCCGTATCTTGAAAAGTCCAATGTCAAAGAGTACTAAGTTGATCCGATATTAAGCTAAAACGAGCGTTTATATTTGGATAACTGTACTTACCTACTACACAAGGTCCGACTTAGTAAAATATGTTCTTCCTCATAATTAGGTAATGGCTTATAAAAATGATTTAATTTTGAAGAATTATCGGACGTGATTTTATCATAACCATTAATTATCCACGCAACAGGTGGTCAATTATGACATTCGAGCGACCCGTCTCAGCACCGCCGCCACCACCTCCGCCACCTGACATAGTAGAAGAGAGCTCGCTGCTAAATAATCTTCACGAAATTATGCAGGTAACCTATTCTAAATTAAGGGGCTGTTTCACCAATTTTTTTAAAGTTCGGATTAGCTTAATCATCATAACATAACCTTATTTGACAGATAGAATTAAAATTTCTGTTTCACCAGTCTTGACTAGAGCTAAGTGACGGACGAACTGTTCCTTAATTTGACCATCAGATCAGGTAGCATTTAACATTTTTATCCGTCACATAAGTTTTTAATTAACTAGTTAGTTTTTTTTTGTGGCCATAGTTGCAGAGCCCTGCAGCCGGTTTCAGAAGAATAAATCTTCTTCTTCTTCTTCTTTTTTAAAAATATGGCTTCTGTCCCACTTTAACGGTAGGACAATTTCGCCAGTGTCGAAGTAAGCTCTCTTGGGAGCGACGTTGTACGGTGATTGCAGTTTCTGCAACTTGATAGAAAAATTCCAGAAACCACGTGGAAACAACTTGCGCATTAAAAAATGTCAGACACGAGAGCAATATAGAATTTTGTGATCACTGTTAATTAAGGTTAATCGCAGCATATAACACTATCAAAATTATACTTCAACTAGCCAAAGAAACAGAAATACCAAAATTAGATACTGTCTACATCCGCCATGTTCGAATGCTACAAATCGAATCCACGAATAAATCAAAGTATTTTATTTTTTAAAGAAAGAAGTCATGCTAAATTGCAAACAAGAATTTAAATATCAAGATTTGAATAAAACAATATAGTTACGCTTTTAGTATGTAAATATAAATTCGAAATTCCGTATTATTTTTTAATTATAGGCTTTTTTTCAGTGGCACAATCGTATGTTCTAGTTACCTGAACTTGTACATCGCCATTAAAAAACAAGTAAATATGTCAAATGGTTTGGCGCCACTTTTCGATTCGTTTTACGTGATTTTATTTTTCTTTGTGATTGTTAACAAAGTATGATAAATAAATACCGTTTTTGGATCAATTATAATGTTACACATTTGTTTATGCAAAAAAATATATGTATTTAACAATTACATAGGTAACGTTTTCGTTTGCTTCAATACTTAATTTACTACTCTTTGAACGAAATTGTGCGAACAGGAACGCGTGGTCGTGAAATGCGACGTTGCCATTCCGACTTTTTGTTAAACTGCCGATTAGTTAAGTGGTAGGTACAGTCGAAGACATAAGTCGCAAAACAAAATAAAGCTACAAAATTAACTGTACACATGAACTTTCCATATGTTAATATACAAAAGTATGTTCAAAACTCCTTGTTCGTCATGAAATTTCGAAAGGCAGTAAACATCATCACTTAATTAACATCAAAAGTCGCTGGACACAAAACTCGATGAAATAATCCAAAAGTCACTGTACGCTCAAATTCCACGAAGAAGTCCAAAACTAGCTGGACACTTAAACTCGATGCAATAATCCAAAAGTCACTGTACGCTCAAATTCCACGAAGAAGTCCAAAACTAGCTGGACACTTAAACTAATTTTTTACCCTGCGACTAAGGAGTTACGAACTATTTATTAGTAATAAAAACAACAATAATGGTGATATGAATATTTATTTAATCTTCAATTTCCGAACAATTTAGTTCATCCTCATCCGTATTAATTATAACAGGTTCGACCACATCATCAATTAAACCATCTAATTACATCATTCTGTCTTCTATTTTAATCACATGATCAAATACATGATCTCCAACGCTCCGGTGACACCTTTTGCAGACCTTTTTCGAATAAGTGTTTGACTTCTGCCATTTTAAAAGATTTATTATTGTTGCTACGTGTCCTTTCACCTGTGCCCACACCAACTCAATCGGATTTAATTCGCAGTGGTAAGGGGGGAGTCTTAATATTTTTATATTTTGAGCAGCTGCCATTTCATCGACAGCCAGTTTTTCATATTTTAGCTTTTCATTTTTTACTAACTCCCACAACTCCGTTCTTACCATACTCTCATCACACTCAATGCCCTTTTCTTGCAACCACTCAAGAATTTGGCCCTTCCTCCATTTACTTGTGGGCCCATTTTCCAACTTTCTTGAGTGGTATGGAGCATTGTCCATAATAATCACGGAGTTTGGCTTCAACTTCGGCAGAATACTAGCCAGCCACTCTTCAAAGTGTTTGGAGTTCATCTCATTGTGATAATCAACACAATTTTTTTTTTATTCAAATGACAACAGGCCTCCCTCCACAAAGCCTTCGTCGCTGCCAATAAGGCTGATAATTAATCGTCTCCCCTTTCTTGAGGGAGCACGTCACGTAGTCCCGTTGTAAGTCCTTCTAAAAAGGCTTGCCGGGATGATAAAACCTGGGGATCTTGCCAAACCTTGCTATTTGTGTGACCTGTAAACATGATAACTTTACAGTTACGTAATTACAAATATCTGCCCCGGCCGGGAATCGAACCCGGGACCTCAAGCTTCAGAATAAGAATCAGTCAGGTTCTCTTATCACTTGGCCATCTGGTTGTCACTCAACAACAATAATTTGTGATTAATTATTTAATAGGTATATTGATTTGTGTGAAAACTTTTGACAAGCCGAAACCGGTAGGCAAGCCTGATACAGCAGAGTATGGTTTTTTCTTAATATAAATGTTATTAATATACACACATCAAAAAAGCCTTGGGATAATCATTATCCCTAGACAAATTTGATGAGTGTACAATAGTACATCTATACAATTACCTTCATTAAGCCAGGTCTCATCTTGGTAATACAGGGTTCTTCCCTCTCTGCGGTATTGCTTAATTTTCATCAGATATCTTTTTCTCCAAATTATAATATCTGCTCGGTCGATGAGGCAACTTTGGCGTTTCCGACTGGCATATTAAAAATTTAGATGCTTCAGCACCCGCCGCAGCGTAGTTGCTGACAAATTTGGCAGGTCCGCATCATCATTCACAACTTGTAAAACCTGCAAACAAATGCATAATGTTATATTAGCATTGTTCACGCAAATACATACTGAAATGAGTAATATCTGTTAATATATGTAAGATAAATTGCTCACCTTTTCCACGGTTGGTGGCTCATTGCGATGAAAAAATTGATGAACAATACGTCTGATAGCAGCGTAGGTAAAATCATCAAGTTTGTCGTTTACTGTCAATTTGCGGCCGGGTTTCGTGGGAGGACTGAACTTTTCACTCGTTTTGTTCTCTTTTACAATATTTTATTAGAGCAGTGGATACCATCTCTACGCGGACGATCTGCAGCTGTACGTCTCCTGCGCGCCGTCAGAAACTTCCATTGCTGTAGACGCCATCAATGCAGATCTCGATCGTATTTCAGCTTGGTCGGAGAGGAACTGTTTAGTCCTCAACCCCGGCAAGTCGAAGTATATAGTTTTTGGATCGAGGCATCAAATTCGGAATACTATTGATGCTCTGACTACCGGGGATGTTGCCGTTATGGGTAAACCAATAGAACGGGTGGTAGAAGCCAATAACCTTGGTCTACTTATGGACGGCAAGCTGAGCTTTGAGAACCACATCCTAAAAGTTGTGAGTAACTGCTTCTACCGCCTCAAGGTTCTGTACAGTATACGCGATTACCTTAGTGTTGATTTGCGTGTTAACCTTTGTGAATCGCTTATATTGTCCAGATTAAACTATTGTGATATTGTTTATGACGGCTGCATTGTTGGTCGTTCCAAGAGGCTTTTACAGCGAGTGCAAAACGCATGCGCTCGTTTTTGTTTCCGTGTCCCTCCCCGGTCCCACATCACTCCGTACCTGAACGCCGCTAACTTGCTGAACATGCCTGCACGCAGGCGCATGCACCTCGCCACTTTGCTGTTCGGTGTGAAACGCTACAGGACACCGTTGTACCTCTTCAATAAAATTGTTTGGTCAAAGAGTGAGCGCAGGAGTGCTATGATTCTTGTGCCTAAACACCGGACCGCGGCATTTCGCGGAAGTTTTAAGTTCGCGGCGTCCAAGTGCTGGGATGATATTCCTCCCCCTATCCAAGGAGCGTCTAGTAGGTACACCTTCAAGCGCAAGCTGAAGGATCACTTATTAACGCTCCAAAAATCCTACCTATAAAACCAGCACTTGATATGCCAACCTGTTGTTTTACAGGGTTATGTTTTCACAGTTTACTTTTTCTTTATGGTATTTATTTATTTACATATTATGCTACGCAATAATAAATCTAAATTATTTGTTAATTCATTATCATTTTATTAATTTATCTTTTTATTAAGTAGTTTATATAGTATATTTGTGTATCGTTCCGTGAGTCACAGACGGTTCTGGCAGAAAATCAGCGCTGCAGGCGTCTAACGCCTCAGCATAATGCTGAGTCAGCGACCGTTTCACTTTTGCATGGACACACATGCAGATCTGTGTATTTATTACTTCGTTGTTTTGTGAACTTTGTTTATTTGTATGAATTTGTGTGTACTTTCTTGTATTTGTGTGTCTTGTAAAAGTGAATAAATGTCTTCATTCTTTTCTTTCTTTCTTTATTTCTCACTGTTTTGTCACACATGCCCAATATTTCAGCCACTTTTTTTGCACAGTCTACTACTGACCAACATTTGTAGTCGGGCCACGTTTTCTGGGTATATTTATAACAGTACGCTACCATAATTTTCTCACTGACACTCATATGACTTCTAGGACGCTTCCTTGGTGGAGAAGGAGGAAGATTCTCGTCCCTGTGAGAGGGACCTGGTACCTGTTCCATGTTACTTGCGTAAATGCAGAACCCACGAACAAAACTTAACAGGAAACAAAAACTCAACAACGAAAATTATCAAGAGTACAGAAAGCATTCGATCAATCCAAACTTCAGATGCCGAATGAAGTGACAATTGGAGATGTCATGGTGGCCCTGTGGCTGCCATGTTTACCATAAAGTTTGGCCTTAGATAGTTTGGCATACGTGATTTGTTGTCAATATTTCTGATGATGGTCGTCGGAGTTCAAAAACGGAAGCGGTCAAATGCGCAGGATTATATTAAGGTGCGCAAGCGTCTGCGCAGACGCAGGCGCACGCACTCGTCCTCCCTCTCCTTGGTTCGGTGGAACGGTAAACCGCTACGACTGAAGGAGAGTTCAGATGATGTGTCTTACCGATGGCAACTATACGCCCTCTACCATCGCTCTAGGCCATTCACCTTGCCTTGCTGAATCGCCGAGTCCACCAAACCTCTTTGCATATCTGCGCTAGGTAGCCTTCCTCGCCGAATCAGACTTTTTATGCTGCGCGGGAGGGGACCGCTCACTCACAAACAGTCGCCACAAGCTGCCTGCAATGACTAACTGCACTGGCAACAACACCACCAGCGGGCGATGGGGTCGTCACATCCCTACTATCAATATTTCTATGTACATATCAAAAATATTCTTAAATAGTATATAGGTACGCAAATAACATTAATAGTATCCAAATGTTGTTTAAACCTGAAGTATTACCACTGTAATATGAGCTTTTCTTCTACAAAACAGTTTCAACCAAATATCTGTAGGTGAAATTAATATTGATATTAAATTATTTATTTATGGGGTTGCATTTAATTTTAACTTTACAATTATATATAAATAAATTACTTATGTACCTATCATATTTCGAAAAGTTAAAACTTACTGATGCAAAACTTTTTCATTTTACTGGCAACACAATAGTAGTTTTTTTGGAATCTATATACGGCGTCGAGTATAATTAAATTTAAACTCGACCTATTCAATATTTTTTGTCAATCTTATGCGAATAAGATAAAAAGATTGCACTATCCCAAAACGAAAGAGCGTTCAACATTCAAAAATGACTCAACTCGGCACTGTCTGTTAGCAACAATATAAGGAACTTTATAGTGTGCAGGTGTTTTGTAAATATGTGTTTATGGATTTCCGTTGCTATCAATTCAGCAACTTTTGATAAAATATTGTTTACTAACTTTTGATATTCTTCATTGTACAACAATTTGTTCAGCGACATAATGGAACTTTACATTATGCAGGTGTTTGGAAAATTTGGTAAGTCCAGCAACTTTTGATAAAATATTGTTTACTAACTTTTGACATTCTTCAATGTACACAGAGATTTGATCAACAATTTGTTCAGCGACATATGAAACATTACATTGTGCAGGTGTTTTGAAAATTTGGATCTGTTGATCAACTTATGTCTTCGACTGTACTTACTTTACACAGGACCGGAGTGGTGAAACTGAAAAAACACTAGCCGAGAGATTTGTTCAGTACTTAGTTTATTCATTGGTTACGTAACCAGCAGTTTGACAATAAGGTGGTGAAACACCCCCTAAATCACCTTTTTCTCTTTGAGCTTAGTTTGTTAGTTTTCCGTGTGCCTCGATTGTTGTTAATACTGTCTGCAATTTGTTGTAGCAGGGTGAAGTGAGTACGGCCGCTAGTTCAGCACTGCGCACCGGGTGCGGCCGGCTGGCGGCGGCCGGGGAGCGCGCGGGCGGCGGCGCGGCGCGCGCGGGGCACCGCCTGCGTCGCGCTGTTTCCGTGCTGCTGCATGCCAGGGCACATCTCTCGCACGACCACGCTCGATGCAGGTGCGACCAAACAACATGCTTTAATTAATTACCCGACTGTGCCACTAGGGTTGCCAACCATACTTTATAATAAAGTATCCTACTCTATTTTTGGTAATTATACTTTATACTTTTGCATACAAATAAAGTATGTGAAAATACTTTATTTCCAAACTTTATTGTGATGCGTATAACAAAACACTCATTATGGGTACTTAACTATTTAACGTTAGATACACTCAAGGATTTTAATTGTTAGGCCACTTTATGAATTTTTAATTTAGTCGTTTAATAAAGTTTTGCCATCGGGAAATCTCGGAATACGACGGCACCCGAAGTGTCAGTCAATTATTGTATTAAATGAGTGACATCTGCGCATCCATTAATATGGAACTTTACTATTCAGTGTCAAATGTCAAAGTGACAAAAACGATTAGGCTGATTGAGAAAGCACAATAAATACGAAGTTATCCGATACAATACAATGGCAAAACTTTATGCAATACATCTGTAACTCTACTAGGTACTGTGCTGTGCGTCAGTTTCAATATTTTGAATTAAGAAGATATTATGGCCGTCTCTATCATCATTCATCAACAACTGTGTGTGAACTTGAGTTTTTTGAATTTAGAATATTCTATTACTTTGAACTCATCTTCTGCGTATCAATAGAGAATCAAACTATTTAACCTGATTTATAAATTGAAACATTACCTCACAAGTAGCGGCAGAATTTTGGGTGGGCGATTTCAGGCGTGGGGGAGGCACGATGGCTCAAGATAGGTTGGTTGGACTGCGCTTGTTTTTGGGTATTTTCATCTTATTATATTACTAAAACAAATAGATATTTTAAAAAAATGTAGCAACACTACGCCCTAGAAAACATCTTGTTTTATTAACATTCAAAAAGTCATGACTTGCCGTGCAGTATTAGCGTGGTACTACGAATTTTTTTTTTAGAGACGACTTTGGATTTTTTTTATCGAGCGAACTATAAGTAATCGTGTTTCAATAAACACTTGTTATTAGAGTGAATTCTCAAATATCTTACACATGAATTTCAAGACTATAATTTTACTTATAATGATACAGCACAAGATTAGATGAATGCCTGTTTTCATGAAGCAATTGGCAGTATCTCATTTTTGGACATTTCGAGTAAATCGAGAAAATGTGTAAATTGATTTCGCGTCGCCTTAAGGAGGTTTTATTGTAACGTTGAAGGTTGAATCATAACATATCATGTTTAAACTTAATATATAGATAGGGTCTAAGTAGTAAAAATATAATTATTTTAGCGGTTATTTGAGATACTGCCATTACGCTACGCATTACAAGAACTATTTTTTGGCTTACTGCTGTTTCCCTTAACGCGTCAATACAAAGCCCCCTACAAAAATACTTGTAACATAATTTAGTCAAAAAAGTGTGTAAATATTAAATAAAACACAAAGTTAATATTCAGTTTTAAATATTTATTACTTTAACAAACTAAAACTAATAAGTAATTTAACAAAATACATCCATTGTTATGTTTTTTACTGACAGGAAGTTTAGGCATCTGAAACGGGCAATTCTTTCCAAAATTGCATTCTATTGGTAGGAATTATATTTTGAAGTGATTTGATTATATTATTTTTTTTACTTGTGATATACCTGCAGATTTAGTCTTCTTCTTCGGAGGTGGGAGCACTTTGGATTTTAATATATTCGCACGCACAATACTAACAATTATAGGTTCATTATCAAAGTCTGTTTGATAAGTGAAGTCATAGGTTCATCTTTTAACTTCAACCTGGGTCACCTCACTAATATATGGACGAGGACTCAAATTTGATAATTTATATTGCGTTGTGTAATCCTGCCATTCGTACAAATCATCCAACATCATCCTTTTCACGGTTACTTTTTTTCCTGCGTTACTTACCGCTGTAAAAAAATCTTCGAAACATAAATTTTGTTTTTCATACGTTTTATGGATTCTTCTACCCTGTGATGGAAAGAATCGGCGGACATAAATGTATGACCAGCTTCAAAATATTTGATAGTGATTTTTTCTACGCTTATTTCATCAGAGTTGATAATGTAAATTAAAGCTGAAAAAAGCCCAATCTTTGTTCTGTGCTGAGCAATTGTCAACCCACAGTATAATGGTCTTAATGTCTTTATGCAATTTAAAAAACTGGTAATAAGCACTTATAATTTCATCCTTGGTCCTTTCGCATAATGCCTCGTGCCAAAGTACAGGAAACACATTGCAGTTAAGTTGATTTTTCCAGTAGGAACAAATGTTTCGTTATATACGTCAATTCTTTGCGTGAAAATAGCCATTTTAAACATGTCTATGCGAGGCAACATTATGACTTTCTGTAAGTCTGCTGAATATACGACAATATCACGATCTGCTAATTCTGAATCCGCCTTATAGTTATCTCGAGACTTTTTGGCACGTTCTATGTGACTTTTCCATTTCATGCAACTATCCTGAGTTTAGAGACAGGAAAATTGGCCCGGCTATTATTTATGCAACGTTAATGAAGACTACTATGTAATGTTTTGGATTTTCCAAGGCATTTTTTGCGAAATGCCTGAATTTCAATTCAAATTCCAGATCCAATGGCAATCGCGCGCGCAACCGCGAGTAAAGGCTAGTGTAGATATAAATTAATATAGAATTTATCTATGCAGATTTTGGGAGCCCGCAGATACAGCAAGTGATAGCGAGAGCGAGGCACCGCCGCCTGTTGCTGAGAAGGGGAGTATTGAAAAGACGGAAAAAGTGAGTGTCTGAAACCATTATTATTTACTTAAATTCTGTTATGTCTGTTTTAATACGGTTTTGTTTTACGTGTTATTTTCAACGTAACTGACAGTTATACAGGGCGTCCCACGGCTATGCCACATGGAGGGGAAGTAGGGTCAACGTCATAAATAAGTGATCACTTTTGTACCTTGTCACTTTAACGTCATGTTTGAAAAGTCATACGAAGTCATATAACGACTGAAAGCGACAAGGTACATAAATGATCACTTATTTATGACTTTGACTGTACCTACCTTAAATATTGTAGATAGACAATTTTACTGAAGAGAGACTTCATTTTGATATTAAAAACAATTTTAACTGCATTCAAAGATTTTTGAATAAACGCCTGTCTGAACCGGGAACCAAACCCGTCAAATGGTAAAATAAATTGCATGGTCTTCCTTTTATTTAAGATGCTATGTTACTTGGAAAAAAATAATCCATTCGATTGAGTCTTTTGATCGGTGTCGTTAAATTACGCGTGTTTTTTTTTTAACCATTTGACGGGTTCGATTCCCGGTTCAGACAGGCGTTTATTCAAAAATCTTTGAATGCAGTTAAAATTGTTTTTAAAATCAAAATGAAGTCTCTTTTCAGTAAAATTGTCTATCTACAATATTTAAGGTACTTCCCCTCCATGTGGCATAGATAGCCGTGGGACGCCCTGTATTTTAATTTAAAGGTCATATTATATCACTATAATATCATATGTTTAGCGACAGTCATAGATTTTCTATACAAATACCTGCACCTACCTTAGTAGTGGCGGGGAGTGAAAATTATTACGAGTAAAGCCGGAGCAAAAAAATGTGGAGGTATCAAGCTGAAATTTATATCAAATACTCAGATCTACTGTCCCCTGGAGCTGTGAAAAAATCAAACTTCTATCTAAGCCAACGCAATCAAAAGATACAGCCGTTTATGCCGCAAATTTTCGCATATTTTCGAAACTCGCAAGGGAATCAAAACCTACAGGGTACTTCCCGTGAAATCAGAATCTTGAAATTTGGTACGAAGCAAGGTCTTATAGCACAGATAAAGGAAAAATTGCGAAAAGCATAACTTTTTTTATCTGTCTATCTATATCACTATATCAGTAACCAATCTATTTATGCCGCAAATTTTCGACACTCGCAAGGGAATCAAAACCTACAGGGTACCTACTTCCCGTAAACTCAGAATCTTGAAAGGGTATAGCCGGGTAAGCATAGTAAAACTGCCCTTAGCGAAAAAATTATTTTCCTTTTACCGGATTATTAGCCTTCATATATGTAGTGCTTTCACAAAAAATTAAGCCTCAAATGCTTCTGGTTTAAAAAAAATGCATAAAAAGAAAAAACATTTTTATTTTTTTTTAGCCAAACTACTAACCCGATTTATTTGTAATTTAGATATATTGTAGATATAATTAAGATCGCTTTTTGAAAAAAATATGATTGATTTATCTTTTGAAAAAATAGTTAATATATGAGTTGAACGTTTTTTAAAAAAAAAAAAACTTGCGACAGCGACAGTTGCCAAATTTACATATTTCATGTAAAATTTAATAATGTTTAACATATTTTTTTTTTTCAAAAAAATAAAATGGGATTAACAGTGTGAAAATATCGAATTTGTAACATCCCATACATTCTCTCCATACAAAGCGAAGCTAAGTAGACAATAAATTATTAAGTACCTACCTATATATTTCGAACGCAATCTTTACGAATTTGAATTAAGAACGTGACGTATTGCACTTTAAATTACTTCTGTGGCTATATACGGCTAGGACGTACGCATTTTGTAATATATCTCATAATAGGTACATATTCGTATTATTACGTAGTTGTACAGTCAAGTGCAAAAATAAGTATCTATTTGAACCACTCAAAAATATGTTACTACGGCCTTATTGCGTCGGAATTTTTTGAAACTTTGAATAAGTTCATATTTTTACACTTGACTGTACATACCAGCGATTTACATTGTAGCCATAACACAGCGAAAACCTTTTCAAAAATTTGTTGAACAGGTTTGAAGTTCTTTGTAACTTTCTCTTTACACTTCTCCATCAGTACCAATACCTCATCTTTTGTATTATTTACTTCACAAGTATGTATGCTCTGCTCCAAAACTCCATCTTTCGCTTTATTAATTTTTAAGGACGCACTGCATTCGTTCCGGTTGGAACATCTCCACGAAGAGGAACCATCTTTATTTTTATAATTTAAAGTGAACCGTCTACCAGAAAAGAGTAACGTGGATCCACCTTTATTATTTTTTATAAAATCAAACCCGGGAGTTCCTTCATTCTTTTCTTTTTCAGACATTATTAAAATTAAATAACGTTTATCCTCAGACCAAGAAAGGTTTAGGAAATTATTCTGAACATCGAATGATTGACAGAGAAAATTCTTGGCTGTCAACGCATAATAGATAATTTCAATTTCAAGTGGCCAGTACTTACCTACACTATCATAATGACAGAAAAGTTTTTAAGTGACTTATCTTGTACAGCCGCCATCAGATATATCAGCATTACTTTTCAATTAGTTCGTTACACTAGTTATGGTCAATAACATCAGAACATGCAAATTGTCATAAATATAAGAGCAGCGACTTTTCAAAAATTCGAAACATATAACGAGGTAAAAATATCAAAAAGCACAGAACGTGATCAATCAACTGGTCTAGACGCCCGCCATTGTAAACCAAAGGTCCCGAGTTAACATCACTTATAATTTTCTGAGTCTATTGACTTATCTGACTCTTAGTTGGATGCTGTTTTGCAATACTAAGTCAACCCACTGTCATTTTGCAATACAATGTCAACTGTAAAATTTATTTTCTAAGGGTTGGCATTGTATTACAGAATTAATCAGGGTATCGTATACATTTCGGACTTTACGATAAATGACAACTGTTTAAAGCCAGGTGCGCATCATGTGATTAAAGTTCTGTCTTTGTCACTCTTTGCTGTTATAAGCAGGACAGCAACATTTCAAACTGTAAATTTGCTTTAGAGTGTAGACCTGCTTTATACCTTCCTTTATGACTATTCACTGCAGGGGTCAAATGAAGGTCATCACTTAAATTTTCTTTATTTAATTCATTTTATCATATTTTTGGAATCTGATTTCTGAGAACGCTTCACAAAGCCTATTTCTCCAAACGGTTTTCGATTTATTATACGTTGTCAAAAATTGGGACATCCCAATTGTCGTAAGACTCCTTTGTGTGTTGATTTATCCTTTGAGAGTGAAACCTCTCTCATTTCATCATAATTATCACCTCAATTCATATTCATACCTCCATATCCAATTCATCGTTTATCATTATCATTTCAGGTTCATTAACAATACATGTATCACATCATTAGTTCAGACAAACAATAATTCCATCGTATCTTATCAAAAAATATATGTATCAAGTTCCTTAAAGTTCATTATCATCAATCTGTCAATATCACTATTATAATTAGTTCAACATTCACTTATTCTAGTCATAATCAACGCATCCTAGACTAGTTCTAATAAACTTAAATAAATATTACTACTCTCCTTTACTTTTCCGATTCTGTCTAGTTATTCATATATCTAATTTACTTCCTCATTGCTATCAGACTGTTCATTTTCAGAATATACCACATCCTGAGTAAACGATACCCATGGAAATATTTTATCCACGGAAATAACTGCCTCATACCTTCGGTTTTGCTTTCGCGTCAATGGTGTATCCTCGACCAAATACCTATCCTTATCTAATACCTTACTAATTCTATAAGGACCTTGTACCTTGGGAAGGAGCTTTCTTGATTTACCATCATTACTAGTAACTTCTCTTATGACCCTGACCAAGTCACCTACCTTGTACTTATTCGCAACTTTCCTATGTCTGTCAAATCTATCCTTGTTCTTTTGCTGTTCCTCGTCAATTCTCAAATTAACTTCATCCCTAACGTCATTAAGTGAGGGTCTGCTAGAGTCTTCAATATCTAATAAGGATGCTACTATAGCATCACCTTTTGTTTTCAACCTCATTCCAAATAATACTTCTGCTGGACTTTTACCTAATGCCTTATTGAGTGTAGTATTTAATCCTAATTGAATTTCCTCTAAATGTTTGTCCCATTCATTTTCTTCCTTATTATGATTTTTTACAGAGAGAGAAGATAAAATCGTACGATTATATCGCTCTACCTGGCCGTTCGCCCTTGGGGTAGAGACTGCATTTAAAACGTGTCGTATGCCTAATTTTGTAACAAATTCTTTAAAGCACTTACTAGTGAAAGAGGTTCCTCTATCGCTAATCAAACGGCTAGGTATACCGAAGAGGCTAATATAATTATTAAGTACTTTAATCGTGGATTTGGTTTTAGTGTTCTTTACTGCATATAGTGAAATGTATTTGGTATAAGCGTCGACAAGTACAAGCAAATAGGTATTTTTAGATTTACTTTTAACGAACGGCCCTAAATGGTCCATATGTACAGTATGAAACGGTTCATTAATTTTTGGTATCGGATGAAGCATACCCTGCCTCTTTCCCGCTGGAGTTTTATAATAGGCACATTCTAGACAAGACTTTACGTACTTACTGACGAACTTGTTCATTTTGGGGAACCAATAAAGCGATCTGAGCTTATCTAGAGTTTTCTCTACGCCAAAGTAACCAAGTTCATCGTGGTTCTTTTTAAGTAATTGCCATCGTACCGCCCGAGGGACTAACCACCTCAGTTGGCCATCTACAACTCTATAAACCTTTCCATTCTTTAATTGATAATTCGAATAGATATCCACTACTCTAGGAGTTTCGGGGTCTTGTAACACACGTTTAATATGCTGAACTTCCTCATCAACTTCCTGAATAGTGGATAGCCAATCTTCAGTTTCAACTGTCAGCACATCAAATATTGGCTCGGGTTCCTCCGTTATCGGTATAGCATTTCGACTTAAGGCATCTACGTGACTCATGCGGGCCCCGGGCCGATATTCAATGCTACAATCATACTCCTGCATTTGTAACCACCACCTACAAATACGAGGAATCATGTCTCTTTTTGACAGTGTTGTGCGCAAGGCACTGCAGTCGGTTACTATAGTAAATTTGACACCTAAAATATATACGCGAAATCTATGTAAAGATGCGATTACTGCTAAGGTTTCGAGCTCGAAAGAATGATATTTTTGTTCTTCTAAAGTAGTCTGTCTGCTATAGTAAGAAACTGCCCTCCACCTACCTTTATCACCCTCTTGTAACAACATACCTGCAATGCCGGTTTTGCATGCATCGGTATGTATTTGAATCCTAGCGTTCGGGTCATATAGAGCTAGTACTGGTCTTTTTATAAGCTCAGTCTTTAAGGAATCAAACGCTTGCATTTGTTTTGTGCCCCATTCCCATTTACTATTTTTTTTTTAATAATTGGGTCAGAGGGCTAGCTACAATCGCAAAGTCTTTAACAAAACGACGAAAAAAAACTCGCTAAACCTATGAATTGTCGTACCTCGTGCTGGTTAGTCGGCTGTTTAAAATTGTCAACTGCCTCTGTCTTTCTTAAACCTGGCCTTACACCCTCTTTGCTTATTTCGAAACCAAGATAATTAATTTTTTTACAAAAAAAATTACATTTGGATAGTTTTAATGTTAGTCCTGCATCTTTAATTAATTTTAAAACAGTTTCCAATCTCTCCATCCCTTGATCAACACTCTTTGCAGGAATAATAATATCGTCCATAAATGCGTGTGCTTCTTTGTTTTTTATGGTTTTGAGCATGTTATTAATGGTTTTCTGGAAAACTGACGGCGCATTTGCCAGGCCGAATGGCATACGAGTGAATTGGTACTGACCATCCGGTGTGACAAAAGCAGTTTTATCCTGACATGATGGAGCGATGGGAATCTGATAATAACCAGAAGCTAGGTCTAGGGTAATAAAATAATCATAACCTCCTAACTGGTCTATTTGGTCGTCTATCCGCGGCAGGGGATAATGTTCTTTGACCGTTTTAGCGTTGAGGGCCCTATAATCTACGCATAGCCGTTTCTCTCCCGTTTTCTTTTGAACCAATATTATCGGGCTTGCGTAAGAGGAAGATGACTCAGTTATTATGCCACAGTCTAACATTTCTTGAATAATTTCTTTGACTTTATTTCTTTCCGAATAAGCTAGCCTATATGGTCTGTATACCACTGGGGCATTATCTTTTAAGGTAATGGTCATTTCATTTAAATTAGTCAATCCTAAGTCTGTAAAATTGAACGAAAAACAAGTTTTATATTTTTGCAACAATAGTTCTAACTTTTTTCTATCTTCATCCTGTAACTCTTCACCTGTTTTTAAATTGCTTGATAACGATTCATTTAATTCAACTTCTACTTTACAAACTTCCAAACTACCCTCATCATTGAAACTGCACCCCCTTGTTAACAATTGCCCTTTTTGAAATGTTACCGCCGTTGAATCTAAGTTTAAGACCAATACACATCCTTTTCCTTTAGTTATTGAATAAAAACCCGGTAAAATATAGTATCGCTGATCGCCAATATTTCTTATAGATTCTCTGACATACACTTTACAATCGTAGTCTATATTAACGTCGACAGGTATCGATTCTATATAGCTTACACTAACGTCGGCACTAATAATTAATTTTATTTTTTTGTGAACTTGATTTTGTGGGAACTCGGGTTTTTTTTGTAAGATTAGGTGTTCGTCGGTCTTTACGATAATAATACCTGCCTGCTCTGTAAACGTATGCCCCAACAAAATTGGGTGCTTAAGCAAGGGATCTGGGAGTATAAGCGCTTCCACCGAAGCTTCTACCGACTGTACTTTCAAATGTACCGTACATTTTCCTACTGGATCAATGTAGGAATTTCCGAAACCTTTCAAAGACGGCAACTCGTTGGTGCAATAGTCAATGCCTAATTCTTTAAAGTCACTATACCTAATCATTGTACATTGACTGCCAAGATCTACATAGCAGGTTTTAGATAACCCGTTAACCGTTAGAGTTAGAACATATTTTTTATCTAAAATACCCGCTACTTTAACTTCAGAAACTGATTTTACCGTGTCACGGTTTTTGTTGGCATCATTATTGTCTCTAACCAACCGCCTACAATTAGAACTCTGGTGACCTAACCTTTTGCAAATTGTACAAGTTAATAAAGGCTTAGAGCACTTAAAACTTGGGTGTCCCATTTCATTACAGTTAAAGCACCTTATAGAACTAGGTTTGGCTCTGTCGTTTATGATGTCACTTGGTTTCTTAAAGGAGATGGGTCGTTTATCCCTACTGTCTTCCATCTTAATCGATTTGAAATAAGCTAGAACGTGTTCTGGCTCGGAGTAATTCGCGGCTTGAGCACCTAATCTCATTCCTCTATCCTCTAATCCGTCTATAATGCAATCTACCGCAGCCTTGCCAAATATTTTACATCTATTTAACAAATTCATCTTATGGTAAAAGTATGTTTCCAATGATTCGTTATGCCTTGCCTTCCGGTCCAACATTTCATGTAAAAGCCGTGAATAGTCCTGTACGTTTGGAAAGGTTTTGACAAGTTTCTCTTTCCACTCTGTCCATGTATTATTAATCGACGGCAAACCCTGATACCAAATTTTTGCCACGCCTCCCAATTTCGGTAAGGCATAATGAATCATTTGAGTTTCCGACCATTGATACAATTTTGAACACTCTTCTACTTTACTAATCCACGTGTCAATAGTTTGCTCTTTGCAAGCCGGGTCGAACTCTGGGACGGCATTAGCATTCATTGAAAAGTGATTTTGAGATGGAGGAGTAGAAGAGGGTAGTGACTTAATTAATTCCATGACATCTTTTAATGACAGGCTTTCGACACAAGCGTTATTTTTATCTGAACCACTTCTACTAGCATAACGCTTGTGTCGACTGGCACTAGTATCGACACTACTACACGAACTAGAAACACTCACGGTTGCCCGACGGCGCCGCTTACTTGCTCGCTGTGGACTCGGTTCACGTCGGCTGCGCGGCCGCTTCCTCGACCTCCGTCGCTGGCGCCGTGCGCGCCCGCTGGATTCCGAAGAGCCCCTTGACGACCGCGAACGATCACGCGATTCTCGCGAGCACCGCGCTCTCGTACGGCTCCTCCTGCGCCGCTTACGCGAGCGACGCGTTTCGCTACGCCTGCGCGCTGGCGTTGCTGGCATCTCGTCGCTGCGCCCCGCTCGTGGAACGTACACGAACGACGGCTCACGCTCGTCGACTTCGCTCCGATTAGCCGCCATTAAGATTTAACTGTAATCGCGAGAGAGGGAAAAAGTTATTACCACTGTAATTACTAATTACTTATTATTGTTACATGTAATCCAATGCATTAATAAGCAATTTACTGAATCAGGCGTTACTTTGCGGAGGTCCATATTAATGAACTAAAACAATTACTTTGCTCACCCGCGACCTTACAATAGTTACGTTTATGCAAGAAATGTGCGTTCATGCAGTTCCTCCACCTCCACACTGTACGAACACACACAAATCACATAAACCCAACCATCACCACCACCAAGCTACACTGACGCGTTTCGAACTCAACCAGAGCTCATCTTCAGAGTTACCACAACCGTATGCTATGCTACCAACTGTTAAACTAACAAACCAAAACAAATGTTTTAACTTGTCACTGTAACTTCTCAAGTACCCACTTTATTTTTCTTATTCTCAAACTACCCCACAAAAATTAACTTTTATTGACATATTATAAAACTACCTTGAATTTTTTTTGTTTATTTATTTATAAGGCATATTTTATTAATACTAACTGTTCAAATTCGACCCAAGCCGCAGTAAAGGAGAAGATACTAAATTTACCTGTTCATTAATAATAGACCCCATAGTGTTGTACCTAATTATTTCCATGCATTCCAGTCAGCGTAGCTTGGTGGTGGTGATGGTTGGGTTTATGTGATTTGTGTGTGTTCGTACAGTGTGGAGGTGGAGGAACTGCATGAACGCACATTTCTTGCATAAACGTAACTATTGTAAGGTCGCGGGTGAGCAAAGTAATTGTTTTAGTGCATTAATAAGCGTTAAAGCTGTAAGGAAATAAACTAAAATTTATCCTTTGATTTATGCGAATGACTACTGCGGACGTGTTGGATTATGCAAAAATAATCCTGTTTTATCCCACTTCTGAACTGCAAGCTTAACACAAATTAACATGTAGCAAAGTAAAACGCCGTATAAGAATCTTAGCAATTTTAATTACGATCACAGAGTTACCTTTTGATTAGCTGACACTCGAACAAGAACTGAGAGCTCGTCACAATGGCCGCCTGTATTATATCCTAGTTGCAGGTAGTATTGCAAACAAGTCGAATACCCCCCTTTTATTTATCGTATGCACTAATTTAAAATTCAATCTTACAGAAGTTTACTAATTTTCGCCCGAATCTATATATACCTACCAGTTGTAATCAGTATCGACATAATATGGTATGACTCTACCCACTATTTATTCTGATATTTATTTGCGTGTATAATGATTTATTTCCTATAAATTCCCATTGTTTCTATGTCTGGAGAACGTTCCTGAAAATTTCACGAAAGATTCTCTTGGGAACATTTCGCAGCATAGGAAAGTTTCACTATTTGCGGCTGATATATCGAGCATCACTTAACCTCAAACTCAGCTTGGACGTTTCAACCCTTTCGCCGCCATGTCAAAAAATGTCTTTCGTTTGTCACACGCCAAAGATTTTTGCAAGATTGCGAAAATATACCTTGTGTACTACAAGATAGGGTCTAATGCCCCGACTCGATATGAAGTCATGGCGTGTAGGGCACGAAATTTACTGACTTTATATCAAGTCAATGGCGGCGAAAAGGTTAAAATTTTTTGATTAGGGTTATATTTTCTCCCTATTCTGAGTTCACGGGAAGCACCCTGTAGGTTTTGATTCCCTTGCGAGTGTCGAAAATTTGCGGCATAAATAGTTTGGTTACTGATATAGACAGACAGACAAAAAATTTATGCTTTTCGCAATTTTTCCTTTATCTGTGCTATAAGACCTTGCTTCGTACCAAATTTTAAGATTCTGAGTTCACGGGAAATACCCTGTAGGTTTTGATTCCCTTGCGAGTGTCGAAAATTTGCGGCATAAATGGCTGTATCTTGTGATTGCGTTGGCTTAGAAGTTTTATTTTTTCACAGCTCTAAAGGACAGTAGACCTGAGTATTTGATATAAATTTCAGCTTGATACCTCCACGCGTTCCTGTGAAAAAGGGTCTTGACAGACGGACGGACCTTTTCCTTTTGACGCGCTTAACTGGATCGGCCGCAGTTTTTGTAGTTCGACTATTAAATCTAGATGGCGCTGAAATATAGCCAGAGGCTTTGAAGGCTAAATAATTAGACTACAGATATTTCATATCACTGCAAATGTATTATTATGCAATATTTTTGAAAAATAATACATTTGTAGTAATATGAAACATCTGTAGTCTTATCGTTTTGCCTTCAAAGCCTCTGGCTATATTTCAGCGCCATCTAGATTTAATAATCGATCCGTACTATGGCGACTGCCAATCCAGTCTATATCATCCTTGATGTTACTGATAGAATTACTCAGTAATGCAATGCAGGTCATTTGTCATCGGTTTCTGAACCCATCTTAGAGTATTTATAATATGTGTGAAACTGTATGAAACTGGTCTTAAAACACTCGTGTGACACTCTTATTATACCCTCATCTGTTATTTGATAGATTAGGTACTATATCAAATGAATGCTTATTTTATTCCCAATCCACCTATATTAGGTTGCTTTATCTAGAAGTTGATCAAAACCAAGGTTGCTTAGATTTTAGATGTAAAATTTTCAGCGCGAGCTCTGGGAGTGACAGAGAAACCACCTCGTCTAGTTTGGACTCGTTTGATTCGTCTTGACGAGTACTTTGGTCCTAGATGTCCTTAGTCTGAAATGACTGGTTTACAAATTTTAAAACTATACTCATATTATCGTAATAAGATAAGATATCGTGTGTGGGTTACACAGGAGCAGCTGAACTGGGCGGCGCGCGGGTGCGTACTGGCCGGCCACGCCGACAGCGTGCGCCGGGCGCTGCGCTCGCTGGGGCGCATGCTCGCACAGCTACATCCGCAGGTGACGACAATTAAATTAGCATTATTATGTATGAATATGACTTATGTGCTTATACCTAAAACTGCTAAAAGTAGCCCCGAAACGTATGAAATTTTAGCTTCAACATCTTTATTTTTATTCCTTTACAGTCTTATTAATAAAAATCATCTAATTCGAACCTAATCCAAACAAACACTAAGACTAGTTACTCCTAGCATAATTAAGTGTCTTATAATTAAGTATAATCTTAGTTTTAAAAATTAGCTTGGTACAAATGGTTGAATTGTTGTTTTGAAATTAACGTGTTCACGTCGGTATGGCGGGCTGTAAGTCAAACCGGAGAAGTATGGCATTACGCTACGCTTCTCGTTATTTATCCGACACGTTCGGTTCGATTATCGCCCTCGCGATTGGGCCGCTGGTACCAGCGCTATGACCATCATTTTCCTTTTTGTCATTACGTAATTAGATCCCTGAAGAACCGCCATACTGGTACAAATGACCTAGTATTTTGTGTCACCATCTCCCGGTCTATTAGCATGGCTTTACCTGACACTAGTGGGTTATTCGCTTTTGAAATACTTACGAGGGGCGTTCAATATAAAGTGAGAATGAGATGCAAACTCTTTCAATATTAGCAAATTAAATACTGGCCGGTAAAGCTAATCTATCTAGCTGATTGCTATGAAAAAAACTAACTAAAACTAACTGTCTTTTGTTTAAAAAAAAATACGGTAATTTCTTTGCAATGCTATTGAGTACGTTAGCGAAAATGGAGAAAATTTAACTGCGCGCCGTTATCAAATACTCGTGTTTGAAAAATTTTTCTACGGACCAAGTCAATTTAGATTTGCGGGACACTTTAGGGTCTAATGCTCCTCCGTATTCGACAGTCGCACGTTGGTGCGCCGAATTTAGACATGGAAGAACATCGACCATGGACGACCCCCGCTCCGGACGTAACTACAGCAATAACTGAATAAATTGTGAAAAAAGTTGAAAACTCAGTTTTGGCGGATCGTCGTGTCACGGTTCGTTTTATTGCTGAAAATGTAAAGATTTCAACGGGGAGCGTGCATAATATTTTACATGAACGCTTGGGTATGAAAAAGGTATCTGCGCGTTGGGTACCAAGAATGCTTACTGACACGCAAAAACAAACTAGAGTAGAGGTTTGTCAAGAAGCTTTGGACCTGATACAGCAAGACCGGGAACTTTTTTTGGCGCGATTTATAACAATGGACGAAACATGGCGATTCAACATCATTACGACCCTGAAACGAAACTGCAGTCTATGACATGGAAAAGGCCATCATCTCCAACTCCGAAGAAATTCAAGGTGGGCCCATCTGCCGGTAAGGTCATGGGCTCTGTTTTTTGGGATGGTAAAGGGGTATTAATGATTGAGTATCTCAATCATGGAGCCACTATTACGGGCACTTTATACGCCAAACAAATAGCAACATTGCGCAATGAGATCCGCGAAAAACGGCGAGGTAAACTCTCGAAAGTTGTGCTGTTCCACCAGGACAATGCCCCGGCACACAAGTCCATCGTTGCAATGGCTGCAATTCGTGATGCTGGGTTCAATATCCTTAAGCATCCTCTGTATTCACCAGATCTCGCTCCCAGTGATTTCTACCTATTTCCGAGATTGAAACAATACCCGAGAAGCCAGAAATTTGAAGACGACGACGCGGTAGTCGCTGCAGTACAAGATTTTTTAAGTACTCAAGATAAGACCTTTTTAAAAAATGAAATTTTAAGTTTAGAAAAATCATTTAATAAGTGTATTATGCTAAAAGGTGACTATGTCGAAAAATAAAATTACATTTAGTAAAAGTTGTTTATAACATACTCATTCTCACTTTTTATTGAACGCCCCTAGTATTTAACTAAGCAGCTATATCAAGCACAATCATAAATTTGCTGTTCACAGAACCCTGATTATAGAAATGTTATAATTACTCATTCAAAAACTTTGAAAGATGAGGAACATAAAAGAAAAATGGAAATGGCGGAGGAGGAACACGCATTAAAAATAAACATCCTTAAGGAAAATTTAGAATGCACTATATTGGAAAAAGAAATTCTAAAATTAAAGAAAGAGCACCAAGAACAGCTGATGCGGAAACATGATTGATATTTTGGATTTTCTTGTTTTTATTTTGTTGTGTAGATAAATTCTATTATTTTATTATTCATTGTAATTAAAACAGTTTGTATTATAAATATAACAGAATCTCATGGCAAATGGGGAAATAAAAAATTGTAGAGGGCAATACTGGGGAAATTGGACTAAACGGTATTGATACTGTGTAATTTTTAACTGACTTCAAAAAAATTAGTATGTTTAAGATTCGACGAATTTGTATCAGAATCTCATGGCAAATGGGGAAATAAAACTCAAGAATGGTTAATTGATTGATTTTTATGATTTTCGACTTGCTAACATTCGAAATAGGTATTTTCGAAAAAAAAACAAATTACTAAGACAGTCGTGAGCACAACTAATTACGAAATAAATGTTTCTCTAGCCTCAAAGGCTCTCTCCCTCCCTGGAAACCAATTTCTTGGCGAAAAATTTGTAACAGTTTCATAACCGTTGGAATTTCCTTTCGCACAGAGTAGAATTCTTTTATTTTTCGTTTAATCAACTCCAAATCAAAGTCATCCAAGTTGATTTTCTTCTTCTCACCTCTTATTTTCTTACTAGGTGTAGAAGATTCACTATCATTAGAGGTGCCCTCAGTTATAATTCGACTTATGGTAGTGCTGGGAACCCCTGTTATAAACAAGTAGCATTTATGTAAGACAAAATATACCTAAACCTAAAAGTATCAAAACAGTTCGTTTCAACTTACCAGTCAACTCCACGACACGCTTTAACCCGTCACGCGTCCCAGGGACTACGTTAGTCCCTAACTTTTTTTTGCGGGAAATGTTTTAGAGACTACTACTGAAGCCTCTAGGACATGTCCCGCACAAAAAAGTTAGGGACTTATTTTTGTATGGTGGACGCGTCACGGGTTAAAATCGAAGATTGTGTTTGATTTACACCTTCTTCGCGTATATTCCTCGCTTGTGATCTAAGCGGTTTTCTCGACATTTTCACCAGATAACAATCGCTGAAGACGAATTACAAAATGCAAGCAACGATAAACAAACGATTTGACACAGCTGCCAGTTGACAGTTGCCATATGAAAATCACTATTTTTTTACTTTTAAAATTGCCATGAGATTCTGGTACACCTATAATGATCATATATTTTGATTTATTTAAAGTTTTCTTCAATGAAGGCTGCTCTGCAGGCATTGCCCCTTAAAATATTATTACGAACACGCAGTATTGGATATTCCATGTCATTTACAAGTTCTTCATCGAAGAAATCATTTCTTTGTACACTAATATTATGTAGCATGGCCAGTGAAACAATGTATAACTTGATGTTGCTTATTTAATTTTGTTGTAAAACCATTCAGTAGACACCGAAACCTTTGCTTTCACACCCCAAAACAGCGCTCCACAGTATTACGTGTTCGTATATGTGCCCTGTTGTATGTCTCCTCCTTTCGAGTGCTGGGATTTAATACAGGAGTGAACAAACACGGAGTGCAGGCGTAACTTGAATCTGCAAGCAATCTTCCTTTAAATTCTGATTGCTCTAGTCGTCCTTGTATTGTAATTTGCTAAATATTCTAGAGCCATGTGTGCTTTGCTTCCTCGCCAATGAGCCACTATGTCCATGATTTCTAAATTAGCATTACACACTACCTGAAAAAATATACAATTAGGTAAGTAATATACTGGTACTACAAAAATAAAATTAATTAACTCACTTGCACATTTAGTGAACTAAATCCTTTACGGTTTATGTAGTACTGCCCAATGTTTCAACTCCCTTTTGGTATTCTAATTTGAATACAATCAATTGCACCTATAACTTGCCTAAAGCCACATATAGAGAAAAAACCAGCAATCACATTATTTTGCTCTTGGTCACTTTGGGGCATTTTAATATAGTCCGCTCTTTTAGCTAATAACGCTAAAGCAACTTGTGTGCATATAATGGACACTGAAGTCTGACTCATTCCACCTAAATCTCCTGCATTATCTTGAATCAGTTGAATAAAGATTACATAAACATGTAGAAAGTTCATAGTGAAAATAAACGGATCACTCACGTCTTAAAACGAGTTTAACTCGACATGTTTCGGGCTAATCCGTAGCCCTTCCTCTCGGAGTCGGATGTCGAGTTAAACTCGTGAGTGATGAGTGAGTCTCACGGTAGTTTCATGTTTAATGTAGAAAGTTACAAAATAATTAGACAATTAATACAATATATAACACACAATAATACAATTAATTATCATTATTAAGAAACCTGTGGCAACTCTGTTGGTTAATTTTTTAATGTAACTGTTTGTAGTATAAGTTTTATTGTACCGTTTGTGCCCAAAAACATAAATAAATAAGTAAATAAATAAATAAATAGCGAATATAAATATCATTTTGGTATGACTTAAAAGCGAAAAAGTTTCCCGGGTGCGCCGGTGGGATTCGAACCCACGTCTCCTGGGTATGCGCCCCAACACAGGTGTTCAATTGGCAGAACACACAAGTCGAATGGATTTTTGCGTATATTATAAAATTTCACGTGCCATAACAACCTATTCTAATTCTTCGACTTCTTCAAGTTCTTGCAAGACACGCAAATCTTCGAGGTAGTAAAGTAATCCATGTTTTAAAAACTCAACACTTAAATAATAAATGAAAATAAGTTTCATCAACCACACTGACATACTTCAAACTCAAATGTTATGTTACTCCACTATTACTCCATTGTTAAACTGGGCACTACCAAGATTTAAACTTTAGTCCGAGCTTAAATCTGGAAGCCTACTCTTCCCTTAATCTTTGTTTATTAATACCGATTTTACTAATCTTAAGTTCAATCCCGATGTATATTTACACCTACTCTAGTCCACGTTTATTTATTATTAATAATGAGGCTGTTAGTGTATATTAATGTAATAAGTAATACAACTCAGTCATACTAAGTATCCCGCTTTGAAAAAAAAAACAAAAACTTAGCAATCAATTTTAATATAAATGTATAAGGTTAACTTTATAAATTAGGAAAACAGAGTCAACTTATCTTGCCTTTCCTTTCCTTTTTGCCTGGGGTCAGTTGACTTGCCACTTGGGGTAAGTTGACAAATTAACTTATTAGTGCTAAGTCTACAAAGAAATAGGTGAAAAAATACATGTAAATAAAATATTATACTCATTTTCTTTTATTGAAACAAATAGCCGGTCTTCCAGCAACTTAAATAAATCTACACTAATATTATAAAGATGAAAGATTTGTATTTTTGTATGTAATGAATAAACTTAAAAACTACTAAACCGATTTCAAAAATTCTTTTGCCGTTAGAAAGCTACATTATCACTGAGTAACATAGGCTATATTTATTACTAGAAAAAATTAGAGATCCTCGGAAAATCCTCACTAAAACCAACCAAAGGTGTAAAAAATTTGCCATAAAATGCCTTTCATCGCATGCGCTGCGGAAAGTATTGATGATAGACAAAAAATGTTTTATAATATTATAGAACGTATCAATATCTACAAAAAACTTCAGGAGACCATATATCCAACTATTGTAGTTATGTCACTATTTCTACTTTTATACATTTTAAAAGATGATAGAAATGCCTATCATATTCAGACCATGTTATCCACACCTTTGTATGAATTCTTATCCAAATAAATTATTTCGTATTCAAGGCTGGTTCAATACCTGTTGATTTCTTTTTGAATTAGTTAAAATTTATTTTGACATTCCATTCAAAAGATAATACGAAATTAAAAATGTCAATATAAATTAATGTCAGTTTTTAATTTTGAAAATTTGGACCTCTTGCATGCTGCTTACACGCTTTCTTGCATGCTTGCTCTCATGCTTGCTTGCATGCTTGCTTGCATGATTGCTTGCGTGCTTGCTTGCGTGCTTGCTTGCGTGTTTAATTGCGTGCTTCCTTGCTTGCTTGCTTGCGTGCTTGATTGCGTGCTTGCCTGTTTGCATGCTCGCTAGCATGCCTGCTTGGATGCTTGCTTGCATGCTTGCTTACTTGCATGCTTGCTTGCTTGCTTGCTTGGATGATTGCTTGCATGCTTGCTTGCTTGCATGCCTGCTTGCATGCTTGCTTGCTTGCTTGCATGCTTGCTTGCAAGCTTGCTTGGATGCTTGCTCACATGCTCGCTAGAATCCTGCTTGGATTCTCGCTTGCATACTTGCTTTCATGCTCTCTTGCAAGCTTGCTTGCTTGCATGCTGCTTGCATGCTTGCTTCAGGCTTGCTTAATTGCATGCTTCTCTGAAATATTTATGCTTCACGCTAGCGAAGCCGCGGGTAAAAAAGCTAGTGTTATATACTTTAAATTAGAATAAACATTCAGATATTTAAATATTGGGCAAACTGAATACCTAAAACTACATAGTTTCTTATAAAGTCTCTAAAACAAAACTGTACGTCTTCTTTTAAACTTTTTTATTTATTTGGTAACAAATATGTAGTCATACCTACCTAACAAACGTATCATTTATTTATTCCGTAACAGTCTTGATGGGTATAACATTTATAATTATAAGTTGTTTAATTTACATATTGAATTAGGCGTTACTTTGCGGAGGTCCATATCGATGAACTGAAACAATTAAGTATTTTGCTCACCCGCGACCTTATGATAGTTACATTTATGTAAGAAATTTGTATTTATGCAGTTCCTTCACCTCCACACTGTACGATCACACAAAATAGCATAGTGAACGGTTGCGATACTGCGAGGATGAGCTCTGGTTGAGTTCGAAACGCGTCAGTGTAGTTTGGTGATTGTGATAGTTGCGTTTGTGTGTGTTTGGGAAATGAACAACATTCCGGGATAAAGGATATTCAGCTAAATTGACGTTTTAGGAAATTTAAGTAATATGAAATGGAAATGGATTTTTTGGTAAATGGGTCTTCTGGAAAACAATGGTGTTGGGTTTATAATATGGATATGGAGGTTTTGGTACATGGGTGTCTTAGGAAAAAGATGTATGTCACCCAACGGATATGTTAGGAAAGAGATCTCTCGTGTCTTAGTTATTGGTTTAGTGAAAAAATTTCTTGGCAGTAGGTAGCATATACATAAAATAACGAAATTAAAAGGAAAACTCACATGTATGTTTTGCAAGGTATCGAACATTAAGTGTCGAGCAACTACGGGACCTGGCTGGCACCTGGCTGCTTTTCCCAAGTAATAGAATCTGTTTGTTAGGACATATCTTGCGAGATGTGTGGAGCAGACGAAGTCGCAGCGAGCGAGCTGGTGCTATCGGCGCTACCGGTGCCCCGCGCTTTCGCTGACAGCCGCCGCTCCTCGACCGGCTCGGCCATTTCAGCCGCTTCTTTACACCCAGACAAGTAAGTAGTGGGTGCAAACTGACGACTGGACTTCTCCTCCACTGGTGTAATTTAAATTTAAAAACCCTGCCCTTAGTACTCTCTGTACCGGTCTAAATGTCCTTGTGTCTGGAAATTTTTACGACAATATACTTTGGGTTCAAAATGCACAAAATGCGATTGACTCGTGCGTGCGATACGTGAATGTGCTCAATGCTCATTGACATTAATATACTTTTTGACTCTTGAACAATTTGACAAAGGAATTCGTCGGCTTAGAGCCACTTGCACGGTCCAGGGTTAAAAAATTAAATCGTTAACCCTGGGTTAAAGGTGACAGTTCCATACATTTTGACACTTCTTAGCTCTGGGTTTGCACTTAACTCGGTTTTATACAGGGCGACCCACGTCTATGCCACATGGAGGGGAAGTACCTTAAATATTGTAGACAGACCATTTTACTGAAAAGAGACTTCATTTTGATTTTAAAAACAATATTAACTGCATTCAAAGATTTTTGAATATACGCCTGTCTGAACCGGGAATCGAACCCGTCAAATGGTAAAAAAAAACATCCGTAATTTTACGACACCGATCAAAAGGCTCAATCGAAAGGATTATTTTTTTCCGAGTAACATAACATCGTAAATACCATGCAAGTTTACGCTTATTAAAAATAATTACATTTTGCTTACAATTAATTTAATTTAGCAAATGCTCAAAACGTGTCCCGTTCTGTAGTATACAAATTCTCACTCTTTTAACAATTTCGCTCCCTGTTGATTTTTTTATCTTTTCATGTTGAATGGTTAAAATAATACGTCTACGTTCAGCTTGTAACTTCTGTACATTTTCATACTGTTTCTTGTAAACTAAATCTTTTACGTAACCCCAATAAAAATACAAAAATGGTAGGCAAAATGTAATTATTTTAAATAAACGTAAAATTGCATGGTCTTCCTTTTATTTACGATGCTATGTTACTTGGAAAAAAATAATCCTTTCGATTGAGCCTTTTGATCGGTGTCGTAAAATTACGGGTGTTTTTTTTACCATTTGACGAGTTCGATTCCCGGTTCAGACAGGCGTTTATTCCAAAATCTTTGAATGCAGTTAAAATTTTTTTTAAAATCAAAATGAAGTCTCTTTTCAGTAAAATTGTCTATCTACAATATTTAAGGTACTTCCCCTCCATGTGGCATAGCCGTGGGACGCCCTGTATAGTTAACTCGGGTCTGTGCAAGCCGGCCTTAGGGAGTAAACCTGCTCAATTTATTTCAGCCGTCATCCAATTTTTGAATTTACTGACAAAGATAGATAGATAGATAGATAGATTTATTTATTTCATGATAAAAATTACAATATAAATTTGCATTTATGTCAAAATTACAAGAATTTATACCACGATGGTCAAAATAATGTAAAATAAAAATAATTAATTATAGTGCACAAAATTTCAGAAAATAAAATGTTCGCCCAATAAGGATCGTCAGTATACAAAAAGAGAAAAGAAAAACACTGTAAATATAACTATCACTATGTCAATATCATACATTAAAAAATAAAATATCTCCCAATAAGGATTGTCATTTCACAATTTAAAAATAATAAATATGAGTATTCGATACCATTACTACAACTATCACAATTTAAAATAATTACTTAGTATACAATTAAAACATGAAACAAATACAATTTTTTACTGTAATAATATAATTATTTTTAGAAATTTATGTCCATATATTCCTTTACAGAGTACAACTGTATTGAACATTTAATGACTATTGAAATGATTTAGCAGGTTTACTTACTCCCTAAGCCGACGAATTGTCTGTCTCTCAGTTACCAGGCTGTGTCTCATAAACAGTGATAGCTAGCAGTTGAAGTTTTCACAGATGATGTATTTCTGTTGCCGTTATAATCACAAATACTAAAAAATAAAATAAAGTTATAATCCGGTCAAATTAGACAAGAAAATAAGAGTGAAATACATGAATTAACATCAGCCTGAAAATTAGTAAAATTGTGCAAAATATAATTAAAATAATATGTCAAAACTCCCCATTGTTCCGGCATGAGGAAAAAAAATTATTCAAGGTCAAAGGTAAAAAAAATGGGTTTTTCGCGATTTTCACTGAAATGGTAAGTTTTATCATAAAATTATCTGAGACAGAATTGTAGATCATAAAATTATCTATAAAAAAGTGTAATTACTTTTTATCTAAGAGCCACCGTTTCTGAGATATAACGATTCAAAAAGTTGTAATCGTCATAATATGCAAACGTTTCCACGCCACCTCTGAGGTAGGTAGTTTCGCCTTATAGTTTCGCCATGTCTGTCCGTCTGTCTGTCTGTCTGTCTGTCCGCGGCTAAGCTCAGCGACTGTTAGTACTAGAAAGCTGTAATTTGGCATGAACATATACACCGTGAAATTTTAGTGGTTGTTTTCCCGAAACGAGGTGATTTAGTTTCGATTTTACAATCGATTTATAATTACTATTTTGACTAGAGTCAAAAATCCAATTGTGAAAAACGAAAGTCGAAAATGACCGCAAACCAATAGTAACGCTTCGTTGGTACAAGTAGCGTACGATCGTACGATAGGTTAGGTACCAACGAAGCGTTACTATTGGTTTGCGGTCATTTTCGACTTTCGTTTTTCACAATTGGATTTTTGGCTCTAGTCAAAATAGTAAATATAAATCGATTGTACAATCGATACTAAATCACCTCGTTTCGGGAAAACAACCACTAAAATTTCACGGTGTATATCAGTCACAAATAAAAATATTTTTAGGGTACCTCCCATAGACGTAAAGCCTTCATGAGCAATTTACCAAATTATCAATTCACCACATTCTCAACATACCACATTCTCAACTCACCACATTCCTGTCTCACCACATTCTTATCTCACCACATTGTCAACTCACCACATTCTCATCTCACCACGTTCTCAACTCACTACATTCTCATCTCACCACATTCTCAACTCACCACATTCTTATCTCACCACATTCTCAACTCACCAAATTCCTATCTCACCACATTCTCAACTCGCCACATTCCTGTCTCACCACATTCTTATCTCACCACATTATCAACTCACCACATTCCTGTCTCACCACATTCTCATCTTACCACATTCTTATCTCACCACATTATCAACTCACCACATTCTCAACTCACTATGTTCTCATTTCACCATTTGTAGCAGAGAGAGAGGTTGACTAAATTTCGAAGTTACCAAAAGCTTCTCTTAGTAACTAAACTAAACCCGTTGTTTGTATAAATGTATACAGACTTACTCTTCCATAATAAACTTTAAAGTATTTTTAGGGTTCCGTAGCCAAATGGCAAAAAACGGAACCCTTATGGATTCGTCATGTCTGTCTGTCTGTATGTCACTCCGTCTGTTACAACCGTTTTTCTCCGAAACTATTGGACCGATTGAATTGCAATTTGGCACACATACTTTTAAGAATTTTCATGTCCAGAATATTAAATTTCAAAATCGATGCCATTTTCGTAATTAACGACCCAAAAAACCATAAAAACGTTACGTTACGTTGCATGTACCTACAGAGCAGTGAAGGCCAAATGTTTTGTTATGACGTTGTCACGTTAAGAGTGTAGAGGAGCATTGAGAGAGGACTTTCCCAAATTCCAACGGGAACGGGAAAAAACGGGATTTTTCGTTTTACTGGTTGTAGAAAGCTGAAATTCGGCATGTAGTTTGTTTGGGGAGTGTCAAGGAGCATTGAGAGAGGACTTTCCAAAATTCCCACGGGAACGGGAAAAACGGGCTTTTTCGTTTTACTGGTCATAGAAAGCTGAAATTTGGCAAGTGGGTTCCTTGGGGAGTGTAGGGGAGCATTAAGAAAACATTTCCCTAAATTCTTACGGGAACGGGAAAAAACGGGATTTTGCGTTTTACTGGTTGTAGAAAGCTAAATTTTCAAAACTCATAAGTACTGTAAGTAGGCCGCAAAGGGCACTTTAACCGACTTCTAAAAAAGGAGGAGGTTATGCATTCCACTTTATGATTTTTTTTATGTAGGTATGTTCACCGATTTCTCGGTCAATTGTGGACCTGCTTGCTTGCTTGCCTGTATGCTTGCTTGCTTGATATCTTGGTTCTTTGGAATACTCATAGTACACGCGAGCGAAGCCGCGGGCAAAAGCTAATTTCTTATAATTTGAAAATGGAAGTGCTTACACATTTCTTAATCCGCCACTGCAGCAAATAAGGAATAAGGAACATTTATGAATGGTATTAAATATAAAAACATCGTAAGATTTCAAACTTAATTCTTTTTTTGTTTCAGTTTGGTATTTTACATTAGTTATTGTTGTTAGGTTGTATTTATAACAGGTATTATTGATAGATTTAAATAATGAGTTACATTTAAGTTATGTTCGGACGTGATTTTCTTCCTGCGTCCTTTGTGATCATTTTTTTCGAGCGACTATTGACAAAAATGATATTATTAATAGCATGTTAGAAAGCTAGAAATACATACATGTTTTGTGTACAATCTGCACGCCAAATGTGTTACCAAAATTTTCTGCTTTTGTGTCACTTATGTTGAGAAACCTGATAAAAAAAGCATTTTTTTTTTACTTTTCGATCTCGCATTCTTAAACGTGTACAGATAATTATACTTTTAATATTGTATAAGAACAGCTATTTTATCTTGTATGTACATAAGAAAATAAAAAAAACTGACTTTAATGGCCAACTTTTTTTAAATAAGTTTTTAAAGAGATGGTTTTCCAACTTTTTTTGCAAAAACTTAAATTTCAATCATTTACTAAACTAAAACGCTATTAAAATATGTAATTCAAAGAAACTAAATTCTTAAGGCAATCGCTCACACTTATTTCCTGATTTAGGCAATCTGAAATAATTCGATTCATCCTTTCATTTTTAAGTAGAATTTTTCGACTTCTTTTGTTTTCTTTGCAGTGCAATGCGTTTTTTTGCATTTTAACATCTTGAAATTTAGCTTCGTTTTCAACCGACGAAAACAAAAGGAGGAGGTTCTCAATTCGACGTGTATATGTTTTTTTTTATGTATGATTACCCATAACTTTTTACAGAGTAGTCCGATTTTGATGATTCTTTTTTTATTGGAAAGCGTATACCCCGAGGGTGGACTCATTTAAATTTGGAAACAATATTCCTACCCTAAGGGTAGAAAAACAGGGGATGATTGACTAACTTTTTACAGAGTAGTCTGATTTTCATAATTCTTTTTAGGGTTCCGTAGTCAACTAGGAACCCTTATAGTTTCGCCATGTCTGTCCGTCTGTCTGTCTGTCTGTCCGCGGCTAAGCTCAGAGACTGTTAGTACTAGAAAGCTGTAATTTGGCCTGAATATATATATCAGTCACGCCGACAAAGTGGTAAAATAAAAAATAAAAAATAATTTTTTTTTAGTGTACCTCCCATAGACGTAAAGGGGGGTGATTTTTTTTTCTCGACTAACCCTATAGTGTGGGGTATTTTTGGATAGGTCTTTTAAAACCATTGCGAGGTTGCTAACATGATTTTTCTGTTCAGGGATCTGTTTGCGAAATATTCAACTTTAAAGTGACAATTTTCATTAAAATCGACCGTCCCCCCCCCTCTAAAATCTAAACTGATGGGTGGAAAAATTTGAAAAAATTCAGAATAGTAGTAAATATATCAAATTTACTAGGAAAATTATAGCGGCTAAGATTGCTTGGAAATTATTTGTAGTTTAAGAGTAAATAGTAGCCTAAGGTATAAAACATACCTAAACTTGGATGATTCCGTACACATACGAAATCCTTAGAAAAATATTACTTGGATTTTTCGTTATGGCTACGGAACCCTACCTTGGGCGTGTCCGACACGCTCTTGGCCGGTTTTTATTGGATAGATAGGTATACCTTGAAGTTTTTATTATAAATTTGGAAAAAAAATTACCCCAAGGATGGAAAAAAATTATAAAATAAAACCTTTTAACAAAAAATTAAACCGCCGAAAAAACTGAAAAGCAAAAAATAATACCTTTTTTGTTTGACCTTAATCTAGGTACCAGTTTGAAGTCGGTGCCTCAGCACGAGCCAGGAGGAGTGATAGAAGCCAATCAGGTAGACAATTATAGGTCCACTCCTCCTGGCTAAGTGCTGAGGCACCGACTTCAAACTGGTACCTAGATTAAGGTCAAACAAAAAAGGTATTATTTTTTACAAGTTAAGTATGAAGTATCTTTTCTATTTATTTTTTTCAACTTCATTTTTTATTACTTTTACGGTCATCCCGTGAAACCATATATTTCAAACTAAATACAAACTGAAATATAGATGCACAGAAAAAACCCCAGAAATTTCTGGGGTTTTTTCTGTGCATCTATATTTCAGTTTGTATTTAGTTTGAAATGTATTAGTTTTTGCTTTTCAGTTTTTTCGGCGGTTTAATTTTTTGTTAAAAAGTTTTTTAATATTAAAATGCATTTCAACAGGGATGGTTTTGATGTAATCTTTGTGTTGAGGCGTCTATGCCACCCTTCCAAAGCATTGGTCGTCCTATTTTTTTCGCCATAACAACTAAAAATATTCATGGTCACTTTTTTCATCCATTGGTCTTCAAAGTAATCCCTCAATTTGATGAAGGTTTCACCTTGTGGTGCCTTTTCCCAGATGTCCAAATAGGCTTCAGGGATTATATTCGGAGGGAGTAAAGCCAGCAACGTGCACAGATGTGTAATTTTTCTTCCTTGAACTGTTTCGCTTGAACCAATTTTTTTCTCATCCGCCATATGGCCTGTTGGAAATGGTAATAGCAACCCTTTATTTCCACGTCGGGAAATACGTCTTTCACAGCTTGCATCGCCGCTATTTCGTAGTCACACTTGTATTGTTTCATATTCATGCCAAGTTATTCCTTAAGTACCAGAAATAAGCGTTTGTACGTGTTTTGGCTTTTGTTTGGAAGAAACACGTAAACTAATGGCACAAAACAAATGCCATCTTTATCATGTGCTATATCTGCATGTATCGTGTAAATTTGATAGAACGGTTTAGGTGCAGCTCGGAAAGTCCCATCCCCATAATATGTAGTGACGAATTTCATCTTTTCTTTTGCTGCTGGGGTGCCAAAAAATATGATTTTTTCTTCGTCTCCATCATCATATAGAAAGAAATTTTCTACAACGTGTTCAGGTAACTTGACATCCTTAGTGTCGGTAACCAAACCCCTTCCTACATTTAAATATTTTTCTCGAGCCCTGTATAACGTATCTTTCTTAGATGAAAACGCTGGAATCTCGTGCCTTGCCATTTCAAACTTAGAATCATCATTATAAAAATGTTTGTCAAATATTTTTGGCACAGAGTCCATATTCTCACAAACTTCTTTTTTACATTCGTCCATCGTTGCATCAATTATGTTTTTGACGTGGTCTTGAAGCAATGTCGTCCTTTTCTTTTAATTGTATTGTTGGCGTCCAAAGTAGTTGAAGTGTTGCATTCCTTCTGATGGCAACATCTCCAATTGGTAGTACCGGCTTTGTTTTGATAATTAAAATTATATTTATAACCCTCGTGCAATAAAGTCAACCTGCCTCTTTGGCTGGTAATAAATTGAATGTCACTATTATTCATTCTAAATTTCTCAGCCACACACAATTACACACAATTATACTCGAATTCAAGATAAAATAGTTATTAATTACTATTCAGAAGATTAAGACATTAAGTCAGTGTCATTACCCGTCATAAGTACTCATAATAATACATGCCAACCTATTTATGAAGATGATGAACAGCCAGCCAGTTATCGCCAGTAATGTAAACAAACCTCGTGTGCATTTGAATCGATTTTGTCAATCCTACTGATATTACAAATGCGAAAGTTTGTGTCTGTATCTGTCTGTGTGTGTGCGTGCGTGCGTGCGGTCGTGTTTGTGTGTGTGTAAAAAATGCAATATTCTATACATATAATAAGTTTTTATGGGGAAACAAGGTTAGTAAGAAACAATTTTATACGAAACATCACAGGAGTACCTACTCCTAACGATATATGAGTAAACACGTGTTTCAGTTTTTATGGGAATTCAACCCCAAAAAAAGAGGGAAATGGGGTGACAAGGTCTGAAAATCAACATGGGTATTGTTTCTATGGTTTATTGGGTCGCAGGTTACGAAAACAACGATTTTAAAATCAAACGTGGTGGACGTGAAATACCATCTCTCCCGGTGGGGTGCGATGGGGTTGAAGTATCTAAATATCAATATGGGTGTCGTTTTTATGGTTTTTTGGGTCGTTAATTACGAAAATGGCATCGATTTTTAAATCTAATATTGTGGACATGAAAATTCTTAAAAGTATGTGTGCCAAATTGCAATTCAATCGGTCCAATAGTTTCGGAGAAAAACGGTTGTAACAGACGGAGTGGCATACAGACAGACAGACATGACGAATCCATAAGGGTTTCGTTTTTTGCCATTTGGCTATGGAACCCTAAAAATACTTTAAAGTTTATTATGGAAGAGTAAGTCTGTATACATTTATACAAACAACGGGTTTAGTTTAGTTACTAAGAGAAGCTTTTGGTTACTTCGAAATTTTAGTCAACCTCTCTCTCTGCTACAAATGGTGAGATGAGAACATAGTGAGTTGAGAATGTGGTGAGTTGATAATGTGGTGAGATAAGAATGTGGTGAGATGAGAATGTGGTGAGACAGGAATGTGGTGAGTTGATAATGTGGTGAGATAAGAATGTGGTGAGACAGGAATGTGGTGAGTTGAGAATGTGGTGAGATGGGAATGTGGTGAGTTGAGAATGTGGTGAGATAAGAATGTGGTGAGTTGAGAATGTGGTGAGATGAGAATGTGGTGAGTTGAGAACGTGGTGAGATGAGAATGTGGTGAGTTGTGAATGTGGTGAGACAGGAATGTGGTGAGTTGATAATGTGGTGAGATAAGAATGTGGTGAGATGAGAATGTGGTGAGATAAGAATGTGGTATGTTGAGAATTTGGTAACCTGCTCATGAGGGACATAAAGTGGGGGTGATTTTTTTTTCTGGACTAACCCTATAGTGTGGGGAACCATTGGATAGGTATTTGAAAATAAATAGAGGTTTGCTAAAACTATTTTTTGATAAGGTGAATATTTTCGGAGATATTTACTCCGAAAGTTCAAATTTTTGAATCGTTATATCTCGGAAACGGTGGGTCTTAGGAAAAAGTACTTGTACCTTTTTTATAGATAATTTCGATCTACAATTCTGTCTCAGATAATTTTATGATAAAACTTACCGTTTCAGTGAAAATCGCGAAAAACCCATTTTTTTGACCTTTGACCTTGAATATATTTTTTTCCACAAGCCGGAACAATGGGGAGTTTTGACATGTTATTTTTAATTATGTTTTGAACAATTTTACTAATTTTCAGCTTGATGTTAATTTATGTAGCTTTGAATGTCTGGATTGACCGGATTATTAAAAATTAAAGGGGGTCGTCATGCAAGAAACGTATTTTTTTTTCAGCGTTTTTAACTCTTAGCTTTATAATGGCATTAATTAACTAGACACTTGAAATTTTCACTGATTATGTACTTATTACTGTGGCGGGTACAACAACAAACAATGAAAATATAGTTCTATTAAATATTAAAGGAGGATCCTGAATAACCAATATAAAATGATCTCACACTGCGTACATTTTACTCAGAAGCAGGGTTCTGCTAACACTGGATTTTTGTTGTTACGGCTGTTTACGGCGTATATTTTGACATACCTAAAACGTTTTTCTATCATACAATTAGGCTCTTAGGTTTTTGTGGCATCTAATTTTTTTGTCTTTTGTTCATTATAACATGTTAATATTTGCATACTTTTTGACCGTTGTACAGGGAGCGTAACTTTGGTGCGGGTGACGTCATTATGACGCAAAGTCACATATGGGATGTTTTTTTAATACAAAATTGCAACACTGCAATGATTCCTAATAATTTAATGGTAATGTGAATTAAATTATTTACGTTAGTATAAAACATTTTATTGGGTAATCTAATTCAACAAAAAATATCTTTCTTCGAGTAAATGAAACAATAGATATTTCGTTGAATGACGAAGTATGCAGAACGCCTTAAATTTAAACATAACGCATTTCTTTCTTATTTACACGAGGATTCAAATAGACAGATTTCCTTTTGGTCGTTCAAGTCAGCCATATTTTTTTTAATGTGTTGTCCCCTATTTTCTGTAATATTATTTTGTTTTGTATACTTACATATTTTCTCCTTTGCATGTAACTCAATCTTAAATAGTTTTGCCGTGATAGTTTTAACCACACACAATGACTCGCTGCACCTCGCTGAACCTGCCATACACCTGAGAAAAATTCAATGGTGTATTGTATATGAAGTTACCAATCCGCACTGGGCTCGTGTGTGAACTACGGCCCAAGCCTTCTCATTCTGAGAGGAGGCCTGTGCCCTGCAGTGGGACGTATATAGGCTGGGATGCAATGAATGAATGATTCGCTAAATTAAACCACTCTGTATGTAGCTTGACGTCATACATCTGTAATCGGCACCAAAGTTTCGCTCCCTGATAATGAGAAATTTTGAACCATTAATTGTACAGAGCTGTATTTAAGTAGAGGACTCTTGTTGCCTATCCTGCGTGTTTAAACATATCCTAAATTTGTTTTTTGGATTATAAAGATTTATTTATTTTCCAGCATTCCAGATGTAGATGAAGATATAGTTAAACTCATTAGCTTTAATTCAATGGATACTTTGGAAGTGGATAATAAGTTAGAGCTAAAATCTAATTTAACGAAGAATGAAGATCGATTATCAGTTTCAAACCTTTTGGCATGTGATACTAATTCATGTAAAAATCTGTTCAGAACAGAACCCGAGACAGATCACGACTCCAGCTTTAGCAGTAATTTGATGATACCAGATTTAGTTGTCTCAGATGTTAGTGATAAGAGAGATTCTATAATACAGGGAGAAACTTATGAATCGGACCAATTGACCATTATAGATATAGACAAACCATACACTGATGATATTCACTTTCAAGAATTAATTGACTGTGTTATGGCAGGGAGTGGAGAGTGCACTCCGCATAGGCGAACGTCTTGTGTAGATTTAGAAATTGATGATGAGGATGATGATAATCGAGATGACGATACAAGTTCAGAAGCATCCAATATAAGCGATGATTTTAGTTTAATTTCTGAAATCATAGAAGCCAAACCTGGTGACCTAGAGGAAGTCGGAGGAATAGCACATATTGACTCTCCTGAAGCATCGGAGACGTATGTAAACTCCGAAACGTTACATGGTGAATCTATTGTGGATGATATAAGCTCTATGTTAGGACAAGACGTCCTACTAGCAATGATAGGAAAGAATGGTGAAAATGAAACTTACACTGATGATACAACTCTTTTCACATCTGACACTGTTTCAGATATAGCTATGGACAGCCGAAATCCTAGCTTGGAAAAAAATAATGAATCTAAACTAAAATTCATCACTAAAAGTAAAACACCAATGGTCAAGGACATTGATAAATTTGGATTTGAAAACAAAGTATTTTATATTGAAAATGCAGCAGAACCGAAGGAACAAAAAAAATACTGCAGCTTAGCACATTTTGAAGAAGGCAATGATATTGCCCGAAAATCTTTTAAAAAGCACTATAGAAAAAGTGTCAAAAAAGTATCCCGAGCTGATGACGGGAACATTAAACTTTTGTTACCTAAAACAAGTATCAAAGAAAACCAGTCTGAGGAAGCCGCGAAATGTCCTGACCATTCTGGAATAAATATCTCAGCATCTGTATCCCCGATTCATTTAAGTACGAAAGAAAATATAATTGATAAAGATAATATTAAAACTTCTGGATTTCCAATGGTCAGCGTTGTAGTTGAACCGCCATCTCCATCGCACAGTGAAGACAAAAAAAGCCTAAAAACATGTGGTAGCCGCATGGCATCAGTTCTGAGTGATATTTTTGAGCAAGGCACCGACACGCTTAGTGTATATTCTCCAGAACCTAATTTAGATCCCAACAGGGAAAGAAGGCAGTCTGATAACCCGAAATTGCTTGGCTCAGATCCGGAATATGGAAAGTTTCTCAGCTGTTCTCCAGCAGCAACTAGAAGGATATCCTGCGGAAGTCTTATCAAGCCAGGAGAGCCAGACAAGTAAGTTCTAAGCTAAATTGAAAATGGAAGCTCACTTTTACTTTTTCATTTATTCTTAGACAAAGCATCGCTAATCACCACATAGCAATACCTTTTTTGCTCATTTTAAGACCTGCCGTGTTTTATAATTTTATTCAAAGAAAAGTTTTATTTATTATATTGTTGATTTTAGTGTCCTCCAACATGTAACTATAAATTTATTTGTTTATCCCTTAAGCAGGTTATCCACTTCTGTTTCTTCCATTTGGGGAGAAGGAGGTGTCACTGGAGGAGCAAGTGGATCTTCTAAATCTGATACGAATGAACGTGCCAAAAAGCTGCCAATCATAAATCCGCTAGTCCAACTACCAGCTTGGCCCCATGTCACACAAGGCTTTATCAGCCAGTGCCTGCTGGCCAATGCCGATGCTCTTTGTGCTGCAGTAAGCCCTTTGATGGACCCTGATGAAACTCTACATGAAGGTTTCTACGAGAAAGCTGTAATGAATAACTACTTCGGAATAGGAATCGATGCTAAAATAACACTGGACTTCCATAATAAAAGAGAAGAACATCCTGAAAAATGCAGGTCACGTGCGAGAAATTATATGTGGTACGGAGTACTAGGCTCAAAAGAATTGGTGAATAAGACGTACAGGTAATTACGTTTAAAGGCCGTGGCAGGATAAGGGACCAACTTGTGCCTTAAAAGTTTTTCGGCTTGATTTTTTTTCTAATGATGGATCACGTCATTAGCAGGGTTCGGATTTTTCATCGCACGGTAAGATGAAGAAAACTATGGAGTCGATATTAAAGCTAAAATTTGATTCATATTCATACTCATATTCATTCATTCAATTAATACCAAAAGTAAATTGTCAATTAATTGAATTAAATTATATTTTAAATAAAAAAAATAACTGCCACACAACAAAGAAAAATAACATTAAGAAAGCTCCTAATTTGTAATATCCATATACAGGAATAGGTGCGTCAAAATCTTGACAAGGTATGGCGTGTGTATTGTAAAATGAGTATAATAATGGCGACCTTTTCCATATTTTCTGGAGTAAAACAGGTTCTATACTGGTTAAAAATCTACTTGTGACTTGAAAAATATCGGTCTACATATATCAACGGACCTTAGATTAGTAGTATATTCTAGACTTCCCACATCGTACTACAAAAATTCATTTTAATTACATAAGTAAGGATAACTTTCGATTGATGGTTTCGATCTGTCAGTCTTGTAAAGGGATAAAAGCATTAAGGGACTAATTAAATGAATGAGTATGAGTATGAATATGAATTAAATTTTAGCTTTAATATCGACTCCATTGTTTTCTTCATCTTACCGTGCGATGAAAAATCCGAATTCTGGTCATTAGTAAGTGTTATACTAAATTTCAGCATTCGCCTCATCTTAGTTTTGAGAAAAAAATAAGAAAAAATTTTTCATGAATAGTTCCGTTTTAATGGAATGAATTACTTCGTGCTTTTCACATACCAATTTCATGACCCGCAATTTGTCCCTATAAACCGGATAACACTCCATATAAAAAATAATAATGTCTCAACATTTTTCATTTTTTTTTTAACTTGTATAACAGAGACACCTCCAATTTTTCTAATAATAATAGGCTTTTTAATGAGCTATAACATATATTTAATTCAAGCTTCTAACAATGGTGCATCATAACAAAAGTAAGTCTAGACTCAATCGCCTCGTCGCTATTTTCAATTAATACTATCCTTAAGCCATTTTAAAAAAGGTTTCTTAATTTCTTGGCCGGTCTTGGTATTTTAGATAAAAACCTTCCATGTGATAAACAGTATATAATTGCAGCAATGTGGGAGCAGCAGCTGACTGTACGTAAACCGCAAGCACACTCACAGAAGAAACTCTTGATACCGTCAATTTCATTGCAATTTGGAATATATTCCACAAAACAACGATATCGTTTTCTGGGCATGTGTCTGGACTGGACCTGTATTTTCAAGATGTTATGTTAGATTGATCTTTTATGAATTGCATATTGATAGTACCGTCCTCCAGAATCATTTCTCCCAGATACGACATAGCTTGACCCATTTGATATGTACCAGTGAAAAAATGATTAGTTGTAGTTCTGTCAATTCTGGAAAGTCAATGATTTCAGTACTATTTATTGGTTGTAAAGGCAATTTTTTTCGGAGCCATCCATGTTCTTCGACTAGTTTAATTAAAACATTCTCGTTGTCTCTTTTTTCAGTCATTCTTTGCAATATTAATTCTGTCGTAGAGTCATCTCATGTATTCTTTTTGCCATATCGATTCAAACATAAGGATGCAATGCGATAATAACTTTTAATCGTGGGCAACATTTTGCTGTCTAAAGTGTGGCTAAGTAGCTGATTTTTTTATTTTCACATGCCATGGACAGCTTCGACGACCCAACGTACTTTTGTTACAAAGCGAGATTCGTTAGCTTCAACACTGGTGACTTGTTTTCTATTCCCTTTGAGGGCTGGCATTTGAACTTTGAATCCTCGAGCTTCTAAATAAGGAACGACGTCTCGGAAACCGCGATCTAGTACAAATATATCTCCTACCTTCATTAGAGTACACAGACCATTAGGATCGTCCATGATTTGTCGAAGTATTGGTGCATCGTCGAGGTTGGCTAGAAACGTACCCTAACATATCGACAACAAAGCCAGTAGTCGTGCAAATAGTAAAGGACTGACAGAGCGGTGTTTTTTTTTTGACCTGAAAATGATTTTCTCTGATATTCGTTGTAGGTACTCTTTTTATGTCCATCGCATATCAAGATCAGGCAATCAGTAGTATTATGTTTTTTTTTGCAACGCAACTACTTTGATTATCTATTAAACTATTGTCTTTTTTATGTCCATCGCATATCAAGATCAGGCAATCAGTAGTATTATGTTTTTTTTTGCAACGCAACTACTTTGATTATCTATTAAACTATTGTCTTATTTGAGAATGCATACCAAACTTGTGCGAAAGAATATCATTATCAAAAGCCGCTATGACACTATGACAATATTCAGATATTATTTGATGTGCTTCGAGCAGTTTCAGTTTCAGTTTATTTAATCAAAAACAATTTAGAAAGAAAGAAAGAAAGAAAATACATTTATTTACAACATCACAAGACACAATATTTTACAAAACAAAAAGGCAATACTAAAGCTAAAGATAGAATGTGTCATTGCGGTTGCAAATCGGACACTGGCTCAGCATAATGCTGAGGCGTTTAAAGCACCCCAGCGCTGATTTTCAGCCAGTACCGTTGGTGACACTCGGATCGCTGTTTAGATAGATAAATAAATAAATAAACTGCACACTAATAGCTACATACATAAGACTAGGTACATGCGTAAATAAATAATTTGTAAATTGTAAAAGCAAATAATAATAACAAAATTTCTTGAACATAATTAGTATATCTCACTTGCCAAGTATACAACCCTGCGCGGACTAAAACGAAAAATGAAATAACCACGACAATAAAAATCAAAAAAGTTTTGTGAAATAGTGCTGGAAAGAAGAGGAAATTAAGGATTTTGCAATGACAACAAATAGCCTTTAAGCTTTCGCCCAAAGGTGTACCTGCTAGTCACACTTAGGATGGGAGGGGGGATGTCATTCCAGCACTTAGACGCCGCAAATCTAAAACTTCCTCGAAACGCCGCCGGTGCGGCGGCACAATAGCCTTAAGTCTGCGCAAACTTTTCAACCATGACATTTTTTCAAAAAGGTAGGAAGGCGTCTTGTGTCGCACTACACCGAACAGAAGGGTTGCAAGGTACAAGCGCCTGCGATTGTGCATCTTAAGCAGATCAGCAGCGTTCAAGTACGGAGTGACATGGGACCGAGGAGGGACTTTGAAGCAAAAACGAGCACATGCGTTTTGAACTCGTTGGAGCAATCTCCCAGAACGACCAAGTAAGCAACCATCATAAACGACGTCACAATAGTTCATCCTAGACAATACGAGTGATTCACACAATCGGACACGCAAATCCACACTGAGGTAATCACGAATATTGTAAAGAATCCGAAGGCGATAGAAGCAGCTGCTAACTAACTGAGCAATATGGCTCTCGAAGCGTAACTCGCCGTCCATAATTAGCCCAAGATTTCTTGCTACGTCTACCCTCTCTATTGGTTCGCCCATGATAGCAACATCCTCGGAAGCCAGGTATTTCAGAGTATTACGAATTTGATGCCTGGATCCAAATATAAGATATTTACATTCTGTATGAAATTAATTACAGTATATAATAATTAAATAAGCTCAAATATTGTACATAATAGTCTATTAGATCCACCAGTTCGTATCTTAGTAAAAAATAATATCAAAGCTTGTATTATTAACGACCGCTTTAGCCTAGTTGGTAGTGACCCTGCCTACGAAGCAAGAGGTCCTGGGTTCAAATCCCGGTAAGGGCATTTATTTGTGTGATGAGCACGAATATTTGTTCCTGAGTTATGGATGTTTTCTATGTATTTAAGTATTTATTTATCTATATAAGTATGTTTATCGTCGTCTAGTACCCATAGTACAAGCTTTGCTTAGTTTGGGACTAGGTCGATTTGTGTAAGATTGTCCCGTGTTATTTATTTATTTATTTATTTATTACTGTCCGTTTACAATTATTACGCATTGATGTAATCTCTTTTGTCAAATCATTGATGTTTTCCCAACTCATACCAGTTAAAACATGTATCTGTTCCTCTGAAATTGATTGGTCTTTTATTCTATTGAATAAAGTAGAATCAATTTTTCTTGCCATAGACTTGAATATGTTAGTTATCTCTGCTGTACGGTACTTACTTCCGACGTATTTAAATGGACAGATAAGTACGTTAAATCACTATCATAAAAGCGGTCTTTTATAATTAGTGATTAAACGAACTTACCTTACGTGAAGTTCTATCATAATTATCTGAGTTGCTTCGTCGAATAGATTAGATTTAATACACTTGTAGTAACACGTACGGTATCGCCAATAAGCACTGAATTTTGAGAGAGTTCTAATAAAAAGTAAAAGTTAAAATCAAAAGAGGGTATGCCGGCCGCTCAGCGCGGCGCAATCCCACCCGCATATTATCATTTAGTTCAGAGAGAGCCATTTTCATGATATTTCACGCACTGGGCATGTAAATGGGACGAAGCAACTCAGATAATTATGATAGAACTTCACGTAAGGTAAGTTCGTTTAATCACTAATTATCTTCATTGCTTCGTCTTCTAGATTAGATTTAATACTCTTGTAGATTTTGAGAGACGTCGTGAAATATCAATTAAAATGAGAAAATTCATATCCAAAATGAAAATAGATTTAATCATTTATTTACACGAATGTGAAAGTTTTACAATGAACTTTATATTCGACAAAAAAACTGCCATCTATTTAACATAATATATCTAGCGAAACAATCATTGGAGTCAATTATACTTCTCTTATAGAATTTACCAAATGTTTGGGATGAGCCGCTCCAACCAGCGATCTTCCTACTCAAGTCCATGTTGACTCCCAGGCTGTGGGCCTTGGAAGTCGACGCGTGTCGCGTACTGTGAACCGTAAACATTGTTATGTCTATTCCGCACTCGCCTAAAGTCATTCTAATCCAGCGACTTATCGTCTGAGAAAACACCGATTTACTTATGAGGTTTCTTTAGGCCCATAAATAGTGGCTGAGAATTGCCACGGAATAATTTGGTCTTATCTAGGTACGCGGATAATGTGTTTACAGGGCAGATTTCGGTCTTATCATAAAAGTAAGGTAAGGTTAGTAAGGACTGTATGGCACCCGCCCTAGAAGTTTTAATTAAATCTGGAATTTGAATCACTACTTTGTCGGAATGGAATTCGATATTAGTTATATTATAAGTATCTTAGTCAATGTTTTGCACCCTATGAGCAGTCACGAGAGGAAGCAGGGTCACGAGCTTCCTTGCAATTTTATCTAACTCTAGGTCTGCGTTAGGGTATTATAAAATCAAAATGACAATGGGATTCGAGAGTACCGTTAGCACAACAGTACTTATAAATGTTAATCATTTATAATCATTAGTCATTCTTTGATATCTTCATAAGTACAGACACTTATTGACAATAGAATTAATAGACTTACAGATTACAGAGTATCCTTTGCATATTTGGACTCTATTCTTGGTAAGTGTTGCCATTTGTTTTATAAAAAATATTAATATCATATCTGACAAATCTGTCACTAATTCACATCATTTTCGCTTTATCAACTTGCCGTAGCTGTTAAAAAATACGTATGTATAAAACTTAGATTATTTATAAATACACTAGATGGAGTGTCAGTAGCAAACACTGGCATACAAAACGTCCAAAAACCCATTTGACAGCTTCATATTAATATCATGTTACGTCATTCAGACTGAAGGGGGACAACTGACATATAAGCCAACTGTTGGCTTATATTTTTCGGGACGTTTTCATGCCGCCTAAGCTCCATCCAGTGTATAAATAATCCAAGGTATAAAATGTGAATCGTGGTAAAGTATTAAACGGTCGGTGCCAAGAAATGATCTGCAATGTACTAACATATTTCAATAAAGAAAAAGATAACGAAGGTTCTTCTGAAAACTTTGATTGCCATTTTAAGCAATTATTTACAATATTTGTATTTTATTTAAGTAATATAATTTAATGTTTTTTCCTTGCTTTAGAACTTCATTGTACTAAAATAACAATTTAATTTGTCTGCACCCTCTACCACTGACAATTTCATATCATGCCATAGTTCAAAAATGTCATATGAGCTCAATCCCTTTCTAAATGCGCTTTGATAATACCAAGCAGCTAATACCTCCTGGGCTATAGCAGTAACCCAGGTAAGGTTATATTTCGGTACTTGAGGGCGTAATCTGAGGATCCTTTTGGGAAAACATCTAATTCGCTCATCGTTACCTATTTGGGATTCAAAAATGAGCGACAGCACTGATTTACAGCTATTTAAGGCACTGTACCGGGCTCCTTGCTCAAAGAGATTAGTTAAGAATGAGGAACGCAAGATTCAAACATATCAATCTTCTCCGAAACACAAAAATAGTAGGTAGATACCACTTTTTTAAATATGTGTCATATTTCTTGATAGAGTTTTCTGTCAGAGAAGCTAGCGTGATGTTGATGACTAACAGTCAAATGTCAATGAGTCAGAGGTAAGTAATGTCCTAAACAACGGGGACCACGGTTGGGTCAGCCACAGCGGGACTACTACTATGCCTGTTGCCTTTGTCTCTTACAATTTTCCTCAAAGTTTTAAGGACCATAGTAAATGGTGGAAATGCGTAAAAGTAGTATTGGGTCCAGCTTAACCTAAAGGCGTTAATGGCGAAGGCGTCAGGATCTCTGTACCAGGTCACGCATCTGTTGCATTTATTATTAAGTCGGCTGGCAAAGGGATCAATTTCAGGTATACTAAATGACCTGAAAATTCATTGAAATGCAAGATCGTTTAGCTCCCACTCGATATCTGGATGGGAAAGTCGTGATTCGGCATCAGCTATGTTATTGTCTACATTTTTCGTCCGCAGTCCATAGGCCGCTTGCAGTTCCCCCTCCCCACGCCGCCCCCCACCCCGTAGTTGACGCATCACTGAAAATTTCTAGGCAGTAGTCGTCATACTTGATTTTATTTGTTGGGTGGTTGATAGCTTTGCACCACCACTCAAACTCGGAGGACAAATATTGGGGTAGATTCATATACATATCGTAATTATCAGGGTCATCCCTAAGGTTAAGATATTTCTCCCTTTGTAACGCTTTTGTGTAAAGCCAGCCGTATTCCACGGCTGGGCATGCTGAGTTAAGTATTCCGAGCAATCGTACAAAGTCTTTAATTTTGCAACGCCTTTTATTTTTGAAATTATTTAACTCTTTTTTGTCTGAGGGTAAACTGACTTCGAATTTTTCAGAGTCTATTATGTACCCTAGAAACTTGCACTTACGTAGTGTTAGGTTCTAAATTGCTTTTCTCAAAGTTAATTAATAATAATAAGCCCTAAAGCCGATAACAATTATTTGTGTATCTCGAATGTTACAACATGAAGTCTTAGTAGTGCCCAATAAAAAAATGACATCCAAATATATAGTGGATAAATAACCACACGATCTCAGTAGTTTAATGACGGGTTTCATTATTTTCGTGAAAACAAAGGCTAGGCCAAAGGGTAAAAAGATGAATTCACATAATCTGTTGTTAAATTCAAAAAGCAGGTATTTTCGTGAGTCTTTATGGATACTTATTAAGAAATACGCATCTTTTAAGTCTAATATGCTCATGAAGCAACCTTCTGACACTAAATAGTTACCTACTGATACTAAGTCTTCATGTTTAAAATGTTCGGTATCAATGAATTTATTGAATTGATTTAAGTTGAGTATAAATCTGTGATTACCGTTTGGCTTCGGTATTAAGAAAATACTAGACAGATACTGTCCTACGCACGGCTCACACTCTGATATAGCGCCAGATTTTAACATATCTATAATACAATATGTAACAAGTCTTTTATCGACATTTGTAAAATTTTTATTGGTAGGATGGTAGGCTTGCTCACAGGGGTGAGATAACTGGATTTTGTAACCAGGTATCCATGATAAGACTCTGTCGTCATCGGTTAATAAAGACCGCTGCTGATAGAATTGAGAAAGTCTACCCGCATGTCTCACCAAGTTGTTGTGTACCGGCGACTGCCGTGAGGCTGCGGCCGTGCTCGATATGATGTGCGCGAGCTGCCGCCTTGACGACTCCTCGGACAGGTCCCCTGGTCCTCTGACTTCCCTGTGGCCTGCGGTCAAGGGGAAGGGGGGGGGGTGGATTGGAAGATTGCGGTGGTCCAGGTTTTCCCTTGGACCTTGTCGGTGATTTGAAGCGTTTCTGCAAGATACGCACCAAAAAGAAGTTTATCGATGTTTTTTTTTAAGGTTAATCAATACAAAGTTCGACGCGTTAGAGTCTATATTTTGAATATCGCAAGGTAAGCGATGAGCGTCCATAAAGAGTTTTATGTTTGCCGTGTCTTTATCTTCTTTAGACATCAAAGCACTTATAGCCTCCGCGATACATGTGATTGCTCGTCCTAGCTGCTTCTGTTTTAGCTCGATAGCTTTATCTCTCTTTATTACAGCTTCAGAGACCGCCGCTTTAATTTCCTGTAAGCTCCGGAGCGTCAATAAGAATACAGTTACTGCGTGGGCGCGCGCGACATGGCGGGAGCGGCGGCGGCGGCGCCCGGCTCGATCACCACTGAGCGTAACACATGTTCGAGATGATAATGACGGTGAAGTGACAACCCCACAGGTTGCCCGCAACACTCGTATAGGTTCAAACTAGCCAATAAAGTGACTGCCCCAAAAACAGCCCGCAGTATTGACCCTCCACGTGATTTGATTAATTCTGTATAATAAAATTGAAGGTGAGATGATAATGACGGTGAACGGTCGTATGAGGTCACGTTAGAAAGTAAAGTGACAGCCCCAAAAACTGCCCGCATTACTAACCATACACGTGAAAGTTCTTTAAAACACATCGTAGCTATCACGGTGAAGTGACAACCCCACAGGTTGCCCGCATCACTCGTATGAGGTCACGTTAGAAAGTAAAGTGACAGCCCCAAAAACTGCCCGCATTACTAACCATACACGTGAAAGTTCTTTAAAACACATTGATTAAACGATTTAACACAGTAGCCATTGTTTACATAGGAACATAGGAATTCCTCGGTAACATCGAAGATTCCGAATCCTCGGAAATATATCGGCGGCGCCTGCGTCGTCCCTCGCGCAGCTTACCTTCTAACTTCCTTATTTTGTGTACAACATAGTTGTAATCAGCACCATCGTCCTTTTCACGTTTCCTTTTTCCCATTATGCACCGAGAAACACTGCTAAAACTACAATTTAATGACCGGTTTAAAATAAATAAGGTTATACGTGCGAACTGGCGGAGCACTGAACTGTGAATGATAATATGCGGGTGGGATTGCGCCGCGCTGAGCGGCCGGCATACCCTCTTTTGATTTTAACTTTTACTTTTTTTTAGAAATCTCTCAAAATTCAGTGCTTATTGGCGGCACCGTACGTGTTACTACAAGTGTATTAAATCTAATCTAGAAGATGAAGCAATGAAGATAATATGAGAATGACAACATCTATTTCCTACCCCTTCCGGCTGATTAGACACTACTCCCAAAACACTCTAGTCGTCAATAGACCCTAATTTCAAAATCACCTTCTCTCAAAAACCTTTTTTTTCAATGTACACTACTCTCGATACAACCCAAATTCAAGTGGACTGCGTCCCATTACGGATGAGTGGCAAAATACTCTATTCCCAAAATACCCTAAAAGGGCTACACCTAATAATGGCGAAATAACCTAATGTCATAATCGCTTATTCACAAAACCCTCTAGTCCCAAAATACCCTAAAAATCACTTTCGTGAATTAATGCCACTTTTTAATCAATTTAAACATAAAGTTACCGGTTCGCTACAACCAAGTATCATAATATCATGTTCTTAGTACATCGCAATGTCAAAACAGATTAGTTTCAAAATGTCTAAAACTTGGAATGACTTACGCCTACTTCTTAAAATGCGTTACGCTTGATATCCCTTTCAGTCTAATTGACTTTATCTTGTTTTGACTAATTATCAATACAACCTTGTCTCAAAATGCCTAAAACTCCAATTAACTTGATACTAGCATGTCTCAAGGTTTAAACGTCAAATTCTCGAATTACCCTAAACTCAGTACCTATGGAATAAATGTCTAAATTTCGAAATAACTTCATAAATAGGAATGAGGAACCCTAAATTTAAAGGATAAACCTAATTTTAAATCGAATGCGAACCTCCTTCTGTTTAAATCGATTAAAAAGTGGCATTAATTCACGAAAATGGAATTTTAGGGTATTTTGGGACTAGAGTATTTTGCCACTCATCCGTAATGGGACGCAGTCCACTTGAATTTGGGTTGTATCGAGAGTAGTGTACATTGAAAAAAGAGGTTTTTGAGAGAAGGTGATTTTGAAATTAGGGTCTATTAACGACTAGAGTATTTTGGGAGTAGTGTCAAATCAGCCGGAAGATTCCTACCGGAATGTATATACATACATCTTTTGACATAAACTTGTATTCTAGCCTTTTCGGGAATAACTTGTAAATTGGTTTTACCTTTACAAACACAGCAATAACTATGCGTAGACACAGTTCTTGGAATACCTAGGGGGCAGAACAGTCTCAGTTGCCTCTATTTTTACGGCACAACTGGGCAATGTATATGTGCTGCCATCATCAATATCCGTATCTGAGTCACTGGAGTCCCTTTCGTTATCCTTTTTTCGATATGCCTTAATTCGACATACAGGACATAAAACATCGTTAATTGTTAAAGCTTTTGATAATGACGCTGAGAAAAATACAGATTCTTGTACAGTCAAAATAGTTTTCTTTTTACCTTTTATTTTAGAGAAATGTTTCCCACAGCAAGCATAATTTCTCTTATTGTTTTGATTAATCATTGACATTATTATGGCTAGTATCTTAATCCAGCTTCTTTAGGCTTCTTATTATAAACAATTCTTGCAGCACTTATCTTATATAATGATAAAAGCGAGAGAGAGAGAGAGAGAGAGAGAGAGAGAGATTATTGAGACATTCGACACATGTATAAGACTGATCAAGTTATTCTAAGTAATGTCTAATGAAGTAGATTATTAGTACCTATTTAGTTATCTATTTCGTCGGTGCGAATTACAAAATCGCTATGTGATTTTGACTTACTTTACAGAAGACAAAAAAAACTGTTTTTATAATAGTATATGCAACTTTTGTTACATTTGACTTTTTTAAATAATAGAGTAGTAAGATTTACATGATTTTCACGAAAAAATAAACAATTCTTCCTCATAGATTTTTATGATATTAATAAAAAACCAAAATTTAGATACATAGCGACTTTAATTTGGCTTATTTTAAATCGCCATGTGCCAAATGTACACATAGCGTAGTTTTACAACGTAGAAGGCGACACATAGCGGGTTATAAAATGTTAAAATTTGGTAATGTAAGTCGACTTTTACTATTATAAATATTGAAAATATGAATCTTTATTGTTATCTGCTCAGAAGTTAGTTTATTAGTTAAACCTAATCAATAATAATTCAAGCAAGTGTAATAAAGAAGAAAACTGTACCTACATTTTAGATTACACTAATTGATTTGCATAAACTTCATGAAAACATGCTGTTTAAGTTATACTAGTAAGTAGGTACTGATTTTTCATTACTCTTGCCTCTTATAATTTTAATGCGTAGTCAAAGATTAGTTGAAATCACTTAATAAATTATACGTTAACAATAGAAATTATGATAATCTTTGTGCAACCAGTAAATATTGCAGACTATTATATTTCGCTGAATAATATTTTGGACGGCTATTATATAATGGTAGTGCTTTATTATGTTCACGCTGTTCAGGTTGCCTTTGCGGTAAAAGAGTGAATATATCAGTGTGGCGCAGTTTATATTTGACACCGCCATCTTTGTACCACAGGCTTTTTATCTCGGTCACTGTCGGATCACCAGACCGTTTACCAGGCCTAATGCTTATAAAATTGCCCGGCACTTCTTCGTAATTTTAAAAAAATTAGTTATCTAAATAGTTCACAATATACGGTTGCGTTAGCCTTGCCTGTCTCATGCGAGTTAAATAGTCAGTAGGTGCATATATTGGCGGCCTAAATTGGTTTTCTAATGTTGAATGAACACTGTCGACTTCCATCATGGTGTGACCTTTCTCCAATATCAGTTGTTCAATTTCGATACCTAAAGAAGTCGACGCATTAGACAAAGCACTACTCAAAACCTTGTTTCTGTTCTGGTAACAGCAGCCGTGAGATATTATAAGGTATACTTTTTTATAAGCACAGCAGTGCTCTTTTAAAAACTGTATAATACAGCTTGATAAGATGTTACTGGTCGTCACACCGCCTTCTCCCTCATGCCATACATATAAATAAACGTTTTTATGAAGATAAAATATAATTTTTTTTGACTAGATAAGTGTAGTTATGTACTACCAGCTTTTGCTTATAATATTGCTCAGAGACAGCGAACTTCGGTCTTTTTGGGTTTAAAAATAGAAAATATTCTTTGCTCCAACTTTTCTATTAATAATTTACGTGTCACTGCATTTAAAATATTCTCCTTGCACCAAAGTGTGTACACTTTGTGCATATGGGTCTTAGTGTGAAAGGTGTCCTCAACATAATTATGTCCTGTTACTATCTCCTCTACAATAATGACTAGGTACAACGGGTACTTGTTCAAGCCATAACTCCACATGTTGATGTTGGCACTTTACATCTATCAATTTTCTGTATCTTACTGGGGAAAGAATCAGTGTGTTCGTAGTTCTGATCTGAAACACGTCATTCTTTAAATCGAAAGTATCCAAGAAGAATTACATACAGACTCGGATTTTGACTTCAGTTTGACTTTGCAAGAAGCAGTCGAAACGAAACCGTACATATTTTTGGGCAAGTAATTTCCTTTTTCGCACCAGGCCGACGTTTTAATGTGCTACGAATTTGTATTAAGCCATTTGTATACGATTTTTTAGCGTCCCACGATGGTAGATTCCAAAAATATTCAAAAATGTCACTTTGGATTTCATCACTTATAGCTCCGCAAAGAAAACTCCTATCCGACTTTTGTTCCGCTCCATGAGTAGGTCAAGGTTTTTCTTTCAAAGCACGATTTTTCTTAACAACATCATTACTAAATATTTTAGATGTAGATGGATCCCGCTGTCTTTTGTTACCCTTATAAGTCTGTCCAAGAAATCGCAAATGTTGATTTTCCCTAATTTTTGATGGAAGTATGCAGAAGGGTCTACAATCGCATGATTTGCTGGGCCAGTGACAATTTTCTCAAGTGGTAAATCAATAGTTATACCAGTTTCATGATTCAACATAAAGGTTAAGTATATTATCCTCAGCAGTTCTGTCATCTGACAAATTTTCGACAGAACAACTAGCCTGTTCGATACGGCTCGTGTGGTTCAATATAGTTCCAGTTATTGATATACCCGACACATGGTCTACGTTTATATCCCTATTGTCATTATCCAGAAACATTGAAGTGAGTGTAGGATTATTTAGAGAATTTTGCTTAAGCCAGGCAGCAGGTTCACTCAAATTTCTTTCGTTAGTAAAGTTTTCGCCGTCGATGAGATTTATATTAATACGCAATGAAAAATAAGATATATCAGTCAAATTATCGCCATTAGAATTGCTAATTAAATCCCTTGAAGTATTTCTCGGTGATGTTTCATGGACTTGAACGAAGCGGACAGGATTTGACAAAATATCCATACTGTAGTCATCAAAAATAGCATAGTTAGGTCATGAACGTAATTAAATGATACGTGCAATTTTACTAAGTAGAATGAAATGAAATAGGTGGGAAAAAAGTAATTTGATAAAACCTAGTAGCACTTACTTGATAAAATGTGAAATTAAAGCACTTATTAACATTAATTTCTCCAAATTAGTCTTACTGTCGGGTAATTCACTTAAGAAATAATCGCCATGTGTAACACACTACAGTAATAAACCATTGATTTTAACGGAGAACCTCACACATATAATCGCTATGTGCTAAAAATCACAAAGCGATTTATTTCCATACGAACTTTGTTCCGCGTGCACATAGCGGAATTCGTTATTTTCAAAACCAATAAAGATATCAAAAAACGGTTTTGTGGGTTAACGTAGGACATTAAAAGGAATCAACGAAGGAATTGACGACCAGATGGCCTAGTGGTTAGAGAACCTGACTATGAAGCTTGAGGTCCCGGGTTCGATTCCCGTGTCGGGGCAGATATTTGTATGAATAATACGAATGTTTGTTCTCGGGTCTTGGGTGTTTAATATGTATTTAAGTATGTATCTATCTATATAAGTATGTTTATCCGTTGCCTAGTACCCATAACACAAGCTTTTCTAGCTTACTTTGGGACTGGGTCAATTGGTGTGAATTGTCCCGTGATATTTATTTATTTTATTTATAAATTATCAAATAATCGCAAAATCGAAAAAAAACAGCGATTTTTGTATTCGCACCGACGATTTGCGTCATAATATTACGAATAATGCGTTGCTGTGTGATTTCAACATAATTACAGCTTATTCCACAGCCACATTTTTATAATGAACTAAAACAATTACTTTGCTCACCCGCGACCTTACAATAGTTACGTTTATGCAAGAAATGTGCGTTCATGCAGTTCCTCCACCTCCACACTGTACGAACACACACAAATCACATAAACCCAACCATCACCACCACCAAGCTACACTGACGCGTTTCGAACTCAACCAGAGCTCATCTTCAGAGTTACCACAACCGTATGCTATGCCACCAAACGTTAAACTAACAAACCAAAACAAATGTTTTAACTTGTCACTGTAACTTCTCAAGTACCCACTTTATTTTTCTTATTCTCAAACTACCCCACAAAAATTAACTTTTATTGACATATTTAAAACTACCTTGAATTTTTTGTTTATTTATTTATAAGGCATATTTAATTAATACTAACTGTTCAAATTCGACCCAAGCCGCAGTAAAGGAGAAGATACTAAATTTACCTGTTCATTAATAATAGACCCCATAGTGTTGTACCTAATTATTTCCATGCATTCCAGAGCATCCAGACGCAACCCCTTGCCGCAATAATGTAACACTTCATAAGAATCTGAATCTAACAATGAATGATTTGATTCCAACAAATGTTTTGCAAAATTCGATCTATCTGGATACTCATTCCTATATGCCGAAACATGCTCTTTAAATCTAGTATTAAAACTTCGGCCTGTCTGTCCTACGTATATCCCATTGCAGTCATTACAAGTAAGCTTGTATACCCCCGATCTAGTTCCCTTATCTACCTGTTCTTTGTGGTTACATAGCCTAGAGTACAAAGAGTTGTTAGTCTTAAAGGCAACATTAATATTGTTTGATTTTAAAATGCCATAAATCTTATCAGACAAACCCCCGACGTAAGAGATGCTAGATCTATATTTGTTAGTAGACTGAGAAGGTAACGCAGCGTAAAGCATGCTATTTACTAACCGTGCCTGCTTCTTTTGAACTAAACTATCTACCATTGATTTTGTATAACCATTTGAGATCGCTATCTGATAAATAGTACTCAACTCTAAATCATAATGTTCCTTAGAAAGAGGCACAGTCAACAATCTATTAACATAACAATGGAAAGCAGCCAGTTTATGCTGCCACGGATGATTAGAAGATGCTGGTATAACAGCATCTGTGTACGTGGGCTTACGGTATATTTTAAATTGATGTTTACCATTTAATTTTGAAATCGTTAAATCCAAAAAGTTCAACGAACAATTTTCCTCCAATTCTTTTTTGAACCTTATCTTTACGTGCTTGTTATTCAAACCATTAATAAACACGTCAAGCTGTCTCATACTCCCTCTCCAGCATAGGATCAAATCATCAACAAACCTAAAATAGTACACAATATTACTATTACCCACAATATACTGATTCTCAAAATGATCCATAAATATATCTGCCATTAAAGTCAGTGTAGCTTGGTGGTGGTGATGGTTGGGTTTATGTGATTTGTGTGTGTTCGTACAGTGTGGAGGTGGAGGAACTGCATGAACGCACATTTCTTGCATAAACGTAACTATTGTAAGGTCGCGGGTGAGCAAAGTAATTGTTTTAGTTCATTAATATGGACCTCCGCAAAGTAACGCCTGATTCAATAAAATACATTTTTATAAAGCAATTTCCAGCACAGATTTGACAAAATAAATATTGTAAGTCCATTTCGTTATTGCTGTAATCATCATCAATTTCCAAGTTAGTGGGAATACCACAGTTTGTACATGCACGACTTCGTCCTCCTCGAGGTTAATGTTTAAATTTAAATCCTTAATTATATCTAAAAACAAATCCCGACAGATATATGAAGGAAGGCGTTGCTCATTTATATTCGATTTCCATCGATTGACCTAAAACAATAATTGAGGACATCTTAATTAAACATAATATTAATCCTATTTTATGATCAAGAAGACCGAGAATAGAGATATTTCAAAATATAAAAAAACTCTTGTGAAAACTGATACTTACCTCCTCCAGCGAAACAACGTCGTCACAACTTTAAAAACTAGTGAATCCCGTATTTACTTTTTAATTTTCATAAAGCATATTGAGTAAAGATTCATATTTTATTTGAAATTCTAGTCTTTGCATGATTTTCCGTTTACTCTCTTCGCAATGTTCATCAAAAAGATCGAGAATAGAGAGATTTCAAAATATAAAAAAAATCGTGTGAAAACTGATACTTTTATCTCCTCCAGCGAAACAACGTCGTCACAACTTTCAAAAACCAATGAATCCCGTATTTGGTTTTTAATTTGCATAAAGCATATTGAGTATATAAAGATTCATATTTTATTTGATATTCTAGTCTTTGCAAGATTTTCCGTTTATTCTCTTCGCAATTATTATTCTTTTTGTCGATGTCAAAATTATGATTTCAGAATAGTATTATGCAACTGGCCAGTATTGATACACATTTGCAAGAAGGTTTAATATAATGAAATTCATTTCATTTTAATTATGTCAAGGAGACTTACGACTTTTATAAATTATTAGTAGAAAAATTTGAGGTGTCTCTGTTTTAAAGTTAAAAAAAATTGAAAAATTGTGACACATTATTATTTTTTATATGGAGTGTTATCCGGTTTATAGGGATAAATTGCGGGTCTTAACTAAGTGTACTATATGTGCAAAGCACGTAGTAATTCGTTCCATTAAATCAGAACTATTCATGAAAAATCATTATTCTTATTAATTTTTTTGTTCAAAACTAAGATGAGGCGAATGCAGAAATTTAGTACACAATTACTAATGACGTGACCCATCATCAGAAAAAAATCAGGCCGAAAAGCTATTAAGGCACACAAGATGATCCTGCCACGGCCTTTATTTAAAAAATTAGTCTAGTAAACTCCAGACTCTAGTTGCAATGACGTCACAATAGGGTAGTTTGGGGAGTAAATGCTAGGACATAATGAAATATATTAAAATTATCTTTATCACTTTATCAGCTTTAACCTATACAACCTAATTAAGTTTTGACCCAAGATATAAAATTTTTGCTTTATTTGCAACTGTCACATGGATTTTGTCAATGTGTCAAGAAACTGTCTTAAAAAGGCCTATGTTTTGATAATTTTCTGTCATGCTGAATTAAAATAAGATATGATCTCTAAATAAATATCTTGGTAAATATGACCTTTTCAAAGTAATCGGAAATAAATTATTGTAAATGGTGTAACATGAACTTGCTTCGAAAAGGGATCAATATACATAGGTTACCGTATTAAGAAACACCATTCCATTTACTCCCCCAACTACCCTATTGTGACGTCATTGCAACCAGATTCCGAATTCTGCTCTAATTTAATTTACTAAAAATACACTTGTATATATATATCAGTTAGAAGTACTTAATAACTAAAAAAATCGTGTCTTGTTTTAGGCACCTCGGTCAACGCGTTCAACTCGAATGTGACGGACAAAGAATACCTCTGCCTGAATTACAGGGTATCGTTGTACTCAACATTTCATCGTTTATGGGCGGCACGAATTTTTGGGGAGGAACAAGGGCCGATGACATCTTTCTAGCACCTTCTTTCGATGACCGCATCTTAGAGGTAATATTATTTATTTTCAATATGTACTTAAGTAAGTACTTATAAATAAATAAACAAAAAATTCAAGGTAGTTTTATAATATGTCAATAAAAGTTAATTTTTGTGGGGTAGTTTGAGAATAAGAAAATTAAAGTGGGTACTTGAGAAGTTACAGTGACAAGTTAAAACATTTGTTTTGGTTTGTTAGTTTAGCATTTGGTAGCATAGCATACGGTTGTGGTAACTCTGAAGATGAGCTCTGGTTGAGTTCGAAACGCGTCAGTGTAGCTTGGAGGTGGTGATGGTTGGGTTTATGTGATTTGTGTGTGTTCGTACAGTGTGGAGGTGGAGGAACTGCATGAACGCACATTTCTTGCATAAACGTAACTATTGTAAGGTCGCGGGTGAGCAAAGTAATTGTTTTAGTTTATGTACTTAAGTAGGCAAATGAAAGGATCTTCAAATGAAGTATCAATAAAATAAAATTGAGTTGCAGGTCGTAGCAGTATTTGGCTCAGCGCAGATGGCCGCATCTCGTCTGATCAACTTGCAGAAGCATCGCATAGCTCAGTGCCGTGCCGTGCAGATCAACATACTGGGCGAAGAGTGCGTCCCCGTACAAGTGGACGGCGAGGCCTGGCTCCAACCGCCCGGATGCGTGCGAATCATCCATAAAAATCGGGCGCAGATGATGTGCCGCTCACGCACACTGGAGACTAGTCTAAGGTTAGTATTTAAAGTACCTACCCACATCCATGATGGACTTTAGTTTGTATCTCCTTTGGCAATTATTTAAAATTTGGTTGAAGCATTATATAAGTTTAGAAAAGTTGTTCACTGCGCAGGGCGTGGGATGAGAAGCAACAGATGAAAGCTCATGCGGCGACGGGCGCGGGCGCGTCGCAGTCGGCGCGTGCGCCGCTCTCTGCCGCCGAAAACACAGCGCTGCTGGCTCTGCTCGAAGACGTCAACAATCTCGTCAAACATGTAATAGTACATTACTGCAGCGGCCGCGAAATAGGGGATTGCCGGCCGAGTAGTTATAGATGGCTGAGTGTTAACGAGGCCATCTAGAGATACGAGGCCGGCAATCCCTGTTCGTGGCCAAGGCTTGTATAGAGTTTTTCTCAAACATGCATCATCATCATCATCACCACCACCACCATCATCATCACCATCACCTTCATCACCATCACCATCATCATCACCATCACCCACCATCACCATCATCATCAACATCACCCACCATCACCATCATCATCACCATCATCATCATCATCATCATCATCATCATCATCACCATCATCATCACCATCATCATCATCATCATCATCATAAAATCATCGTCATCATCATTATCATCATCATCATCACATCATCACCATCATCATCATCATCACACCATCACCATCACCACCATCACCATCATCATCATCATCTTACCTTAAATAAGCGTAGTGGCAGAATGTCATAATGAACCAAAACGCAAATATTGCTTATAGTTTTTTTTTAAAGGCTAAATGCTATGATGCCATAGACCTATAAACGTCATGGTATGAAACAACAGACGATCACTTTGCTGGCCTTGGCCAGCAATGTTGTATGAAATTCCATTATTGACCTCTCGTCTAGCCGCACCTGCATTGTGACACTTCGTGGCGTATTATAAGGAACATAACGTCAATATTTCATAGCATGTTTGAGAAAAAAGCTTTTCACACCACCTGCTCGACAATGCCTTATTATATATCATGCAAACCTCTCTCAAAGTAAGTCATTATAGCACTTGGTTTTCGCCGGGCAATAATGTGATTCTCACTTCTCGTAGTTCTTATTGTTATGCACTTAAAGTCTAATTTCTTCAAAATCGCACGGTGTGCTGGCCGGCGCGCAGCTCGACCTGCACACGCTGGTCGCAGCGGCGCGCAGGCTCCAGCTGCTGCTGGTGCTGGTGCTCAGCGTGCTCAGCCCCGCGGGCCGCGCCGCGCCTCATTTATTTGCAGCTCCGCGGCCGAACGAAAACAAAGTCAAATACTTAAACAAAAGCCGCGAGTGTTTCAATACGCTGCAATTTTAAGAATCAAAACTGCAAAAGAAGATAAAACATTAAGAAAATGTCAAGTGACGAAAGTGATTTGACTCCGGATTCCATTAAATTAGACGCCTTAGGACCACTTGCACAGTTCAGAATGACAGTTCCATACATTTTGACACTTGTTAACCCTGGGTTAGCAGTTAACTCGCTCGGAGTTAAGTAGTTAACCCAGGTTTGCGCAAGCCAGCCTTAGAAATGTCTAATGTTAATAATGTACTCCCAGAGAAGTCGAAGGAAAAATACTTAAAAGCTTACGAAGATTTCGACAAATGGAAAACTGCGAAAGGCGCAAAGTCAGTGTCAGAATCAGTGCTTCTGGGTCTATTTCGAGTATTTTTCTAGTAGCCTTGGTTTTTATTGTCTCGCAAAAGGTGAGAAAAGTAGAGTATACTCCTCGGGGATAAAACTGATTTTGCCTTGGGCGCGCCTAAATCCTTCACTGCTCTCAGGACTCCATCTTAATTCCCTCGCTTCGCTCGGGAATCAACTAAAAACCCCCTCGCTACGCTCGGGACTTAAATCTGGAGTCCCTCGTTACGCTCAGGATTCAATATCGCGCCCGTGACATAATGCAGTGCTTTATTCCCTTGGTGTACAATCTACTATTTCACTTCTCATACTCTTAAAATGTTACTTTAGTCTCTGCATATCGGGACTAAAGCTCTTTTTTGATCTCTAGGGATTAAAGTATTTTTTTTTAATTTACTTTGGAAACCTCTAATCTGCCAATCACGGTGTTTGTGAACGGAGGATTATCGCCATTTTCAGTGACTGGGCATAGACAATTTTAAAGCCTTCCACAGACCAAAGCGCGCTGCGGACGCTCCGTGGCATCGCGCGCATGCCCCGTGCTCCGGTCTGTGGAAGCCTTTAGGGCGTGGAAATAACCTCAAAATGACAACTATGCAATAATAATAATAAAAAGATTTAATTTCGTGAAACATGATGAATGAGTGATTACGAATATTAATCTATTTAAGTACCTGGGCGACCGAGCTCCGCGCGGACTGAAACTCGGTACCAAGCGTTTTCCCAGAGATAAAACCAAGCTAGATCAATTTTTCATCCCCAAAATCCCCCACATACCAAATTTCATCGAAATCGTTGAAGCCGTTTCTGAGATTCTGATTATATATACACCGTGAAATTTTAGTGGTTGTTTTCCTGAAACGAGGTGATTTAGTATCGATTGTACAATCGATTTATAATTACTATTTTGACTAGAGTCAAAAATCCAATTGTGAAAAACGAAAGTTGAAAATGACCGCAAACCAATAGTAACGCTTCGTTGGTACCTAACCTATCGTACGATCGTACGCTACTTGTACCAATTAAGCGTTACTATTGGTTGGCGGTCATTTTCGACTTTCGTTTTTCACAATTGGATTTTTGACTCTAGTCAAAATAGTAATTATAAATCGATTGTACAAACGAAACTAAATCACCTCGTTTCGGGAAAACAACCAATAAAATTTCACGGTGTATAAGTATATACAAGAATTGCTCGTTTAAAGGTAGTAGTCTATTTAATTATACTAAGGATGAATTAATTTTACTATGCATACCTGCCCAAGCAGCAAAACAGTCGTATGAGCAAAGCTTCTTACAGCTAAAGATCGAGAAATAGTCGTGAAAAGGAGTTAAAGATGCCAAATCGTCGTATAAAAGAACTATACTCAACTCTTTAGCATTTTCGCATTTTGGGCGTAAAACTATGTCGACTATTTACTCGACATGTTTACAGCGCGTTTACTCAATTATTGTATAAATGTGCCAAATTTCACTTTTATACCACTTTAAGTTCTAAATTAGCTGTATATCCTCACGATGGTTTTCCTTAAAGCACACGGTAAATTTTAAATGTAATTTCGAACATGAATTCCAAAAACTCGGAGGTGCGAACCCGGGCTAGAACCCACGACCACGACCCTATGCTTGAGAGAGGCCATAGGCAGGTCAAACTGGTAGGTCCCATTTGTTCTATCTAATATATAAAAATCTCGTGTCACGGTGTTTGTTACCGAACTCCTCCGAAATGGCTTGGCCGATTTTTATGAAACTTTTTTCTCTTTATTCGGTAGGTCTGAGAATAGGTCGTAGGCTATTTTTTACACCCCTAGGTGATATGGCAAAAGAACGTTTGCGGGGTCAGCTAGTAGAACTATAAAATCGTGAAGTAACATAGTTCAAAATTGAACCAAATGATATCAGTTCTATAAAACAAATAGGACCTTCTCGGTCAAATCACAGCTAGCACGGCTTAATACGGGATAATTTATCTATTATTGTTTTCTTTTACATCCAATATGCGTGATGGCCATGGCCCATGGCACACCTGACTATCGTCGGCACCAAGGTTTCTCTGTGGTCATAATGTGTGGGCGTTGCTTTGGGCTGGAGTGGTTGGTGTAGCGCGGCGATGTGCGCAGGTGAAGCTGTCGTGCATCAGCGAGGGCGGCGCCGGCGTGCCCGCGGCGGTGGCGCTGGCGCGGCGGGCGGCCGCGCGCGCAGACTCGCTGCAAGACGCCGAGGGCCGGCTGCTGCCGCCGCCGCTGTTGCGCCGCCTGCTCGCTGCATTGGTGCGTCCGTAAATACACTATTCTAAAAATACAGAACCCTAAAAAACCACCGCAGCCCACCGGTGGTTCCGTACACATTTTTAGGTAAGTATTGCTACATTAAAAATAAAATAAAAATCACTTTTATAGCAGTAACACGATGGTTATTTATTAAGTAAGAACAGGCCGGAAGAATTTTTACAATATTACAACACACGAGAATCAGGGCAAAAATCGGACGTTACGAGTCGTAGAGTACACTGCTTACTAAGCGGGCACTTAAGGTAAAGTTACAAAAACACCAGTTTACAAACACCGAAAATTCACTATACGTTCGCAAGTAAGCTAATTTAATATTAGGCCATGCAGGACTTGGTCACATAGACCGCCGGGCGGAGGTAAATTCTTTCAAGTAACGGTGGTCGATGGGTAATGATGAAGTGGGATGACGTCGCTTGGTAGACTATAGTTTTCCTAATAGCGTCACCAAAATTTAACAATTACGCAGATAAGTAAAGGTGTAGGTCTCCACGGAAAAATTAGATATCATGCGAATACAGTCTAGTTCTAAGCAGAAAGTCGTTACAAATAGGGCCGGTAAAGAGAGGCACGTTGGCGGGCAATGCGCCTTTTTTGAATTTAGGGAATTTAGCAAGGTAAAAAGGCACTGAGAATAAAAAAAACCTAATACGGACAATAAGAAATTTAGCTACGCTAGGTAAAAAACTAGGAACAATACGTGAGGATGTATAGGCGCTATTTCCAGTGCGTTTTCCCACGTCGACCAGTATTCACACGAGCGTCAGAAATCCGGCACGACGAGGTAAGTGGGCCGGACAGAACTAAACTTCTTCTGAAGCCGAAATCTAGTGCCCGTGTCAGGGAGTTACAACAAAAATTTCCTAACGTAAGCATCAAATCGGTAAGGCCGGGACTTGGCCGGGGATGAAAACAATTCGCAAAAGCTATTAGAAACTTACCCAGACGTAAAACACGGCTGGCATGCATTGGGTTAGAGCGAGTTGCTCCTTGGCTCCTCTAAGGAAAAAAATACCCCGCAGTTTCAGCAGGGGGAATCCCACGGATTAAACATAAACATGAACTGATGTTTAAACACAACACAGTTGATGCTAGAACACTTTTCCAGCCAAAAAAAAAATGAACAAACTCAAATCGTCTTCAATGACTCCTGGTAATAGTACATTACTGCAGAGACCAGTAAGTAAGCCATCCTGTATGAGTAGAAGTTTGATGGCCGAACCGCTAGGTGAGGCCAGCAATGATACGAGGCCAGGGTGGCGATTACTGGGCGAAGCTTGTATAGTGCTTTTCTCAAAAATGAAACAAGTTGATAAAAATTAAATAAAAGTACACATTGTAAAAATAAAGAAAATCTACGACCCGCCATTAGCTACTCACTCGCTAACCTATGTCTGTCTATGGTATGATTGTTTTTTTTAAAGGTACCGGGCGGCGATGTTTAGATATCTTAGTGTTGCCGGATAATCGATTATTAATTAATCGATTATTTTTCCCCTAAATAATCTAGATGTCGATTATCCAATCGATGTATCGATTAAATCAATTATCTCGATATAATCGATACTAAGATTCATACAATTATATCGATTATAATCGGTCAAGTACACGATATAATCGATTAAATCGATTTTATCTACATAATGATTAAATCGATTAAATCGATTAAATTTTAAAATATTAACAATCGATATAATCGATTATCGATTATATCGTGTACTTGACCCATTATAATCGATTTAATCGATACATCGATTGGATAATCGATATTTAGATTATTTGTGCGCCGCAATTATAATCGACGATTAATCGATTCACCAACAATTGTCCGGCAACACTAAGATATCTGCCAACTTCAAATTACAAACGTCATTATTTTAAAAAGAATTTTCTTAATTTTGAAACATTTGAAACACGAAAATTGTAATTACAACAACATAAATTAGTGAAAAATGTTCCACTTATTTAATCAGAGAACTATCAAATTTGCATAAAACCTCTTAAGTGTGAACTTTTTTATTAATAGTTTAAGTTTTTCACAGACGTAGAAGCACGGCACGGGTTCCAAATTTGAACACTTGATTATGTAATGGAATTTCATACTTACTTCCTGGACAGTTCGAGAGTAGAGCACAGGTTCCAAATTTAAATACTTGATATGTAATGGAATTTCATACTTACTTCCTGGTCGCTAGCAGCTAGTCTCCAGTACCTCTACCATGAGTTTACACTAGTTTACGTGACCGTACTCGCTAGCGACGGCGTAAATTATTTGTATGGAGAATTGTACAGCGCCTCTAGCGGTCACTTACGGAAGTATAATTCTCCATACAAAACATTTACGCCGTCGCTAGCGAGTACGGTCACTGTGAACTAGTGTAAACTCATGGTAGAGGTACAGGATGCGTTACTTTCTACAACGTTTTTGATGACGTAATGGCAACATTTCATACCATTTTTGAGAAAAATAATGAATGTCCAATTTCAATTTTTTTATTAATCAACATAATGATCCTACTTACACCTTGAAGTTTGTAAAAGCGTGTTGATGTGATAAAGCCTACATAGGAGCGTTTTCGCTACAGTAGGTACCTATATAAAAAAAAAACAAAAATATACGCCGTAACTATACTAATCCAGTGTTAGCAGTGCCCTGCTTCGAGTAAAATGTACGCAGTGTGGCATCGTTTTATATTGGTTTTGGGACCATTTAATGTAAACAATTACATAGCTAGCTGTTGCCCGCGACTCCGTCTGCGAAGAATAGGGATATAAAAAATAGCCTACGACCTATTCGAACCTACCGAATATAGAGAAAAAGGTTTCATAAAAATATATTTCCAGAGTAAATTTTATTAATCTGTCGCCTATATTTTTTAATGGTATCCTGATACCTTTCTCGGTTAAAGTAAAAAACTTGGGTGTTTTCATGGACCAGTCATTGGCGTGGGCGCCCCAAGTTAATGAGGTTAGCAGGAAGATGTTTGCTGCTGTGGGGTCTCTGAGGCGGCTTCGCAACTTTCTCCCGCTCGCTACCAAGATTGCGTTGGCTAATTCTCTCCTTCTTCCTATTTTAGATTACGCCGATGTTTCCTATTTAGATCTTACAGAGGAGCAATTGAATAAGCTTGAGCGTATCCAAAATGTCTGTATTCGGTTCATATTTGGTTTGCGGAAATATGACCACGTTTCCTATTATCGCGCCCATCTCAAGTGGCTCCCCATCCGTTTTCGCCGTAATACTCACATTCTTTCTCTTCTGTACAGCATACTCTTCAATCCTGCAACTCCTCAATATCTTCAAGAGCGTTTTATGTTTATGTCCTCTATTCGCTCTGCACAAAATTTTCTTCTTACTGTTCCTCCTTCTTCCTCAAAATTCTATCATAACTCCTTTACTATGACCGCCATTCGTCTTTGGAATTATCTTCCTTTGTCGTTAAGGCAAGCAAAATCCCTTCCCATTTTTAAAAACCTTCTAAAGGCTCACTATTTGTCACTAACGTAATCCTCGCTCTTTGACCCTTCTATATTCTTTTTCTTTTTTGTTTATATTGTTTCTTTAATTTCCTTTTTAAATCCTTTTCTCACATGCGGCCTTTTGACATTTTTTTCCATTGATATTTTGCATTAAGTATATGTAGTGTATAAGTATTATATTGAATGTATTTGTTTATTTATATAATTTATATTATATTTGTATTGTTTTTATTGTTTGTTGTCTATTAAGTAATACTGCGTTTCTCTTGTCTGTTATTTCTGCCACCTACATTCGTCTGTTGATATTTATTAATTTCTGAGTAATTGGTTGTCTGGAAGAGATCGCTTTTTAGCGATAAGACCGCCTATTGTCTACCTGAATTTTTATTTTTGTAATGTCACTGTACTGTTATTGGTGATCAATAAAGAATATTTGTATTGTATTGTATTGTATTGTAAAAATCGGTCAAGCCGTTTCGGAGGAGTTCGATAACAAACACCGTGACACGAGATTTTTATATATTAGATTTATTATATTTTTATTATTAGTAATAGTTTTAAGATGCTTCGGTGGACCGCTAAAATCAACAATACAACATTATTATTATTAATACAATTGTATTGTTGATCGAAGGCTAAAATGAAGAAGTATACCTACTTAATTATTTGTTATATCGACATACAGTTTTATTTTTTACTTTTTACAGTTTTTGTATCGGAGGTTATTTTTAGGGTTCTGTACCCTAAAGGTGAGACTCCACTGTTGTCTGTCTGCCCGTCCGTCGGTCTTTTCAGTGTTTTTTACTCGATATTTTTTATAATAGCATTAACCAGATATTTGACATTTTTACCAATCTTATTATTGGTGGCCGTCAACAGCAAATAATAAAATAATTAAATTAAACACTAAGAGTCCACCAATGCCGTCAAGTGCTATTTTTAAAAATCTTTGTATACAATTGGTCTATTTTTTTTAATAGCCTATACAGTGTCCCACTGCTGAGCAAAGGCCTCCCCTTTCTCCTTCCACTCGTCCCTGGCTTCGGCAAAGTGTTGCCAGTCCGGCTGGAATCGCTCGTAATCGTCCCGCCACCTTGTTTTAGGCCTACCTCTGGTCCGGTGGCCGTCGCCCGTCGCTTGGAACACTATTTTATGGAAGTAAAAAAAAATATTTGGATAATCTGCATCGTATTCCTCAAGTCGTGTTTGCTTCCGAAACACAATTAAACAAATTTGGCTCGATCGATTTTAATGCCGAAGTGAGCTCTTACTTTGATTTTGAATCCGAAAATCACATGAATAAATAGACGGAACAGAATAAAAGCTTCAAACAACGCCGCACACGCATTACACTACTACACGCACAACATATGTGTGCGTGACCTGTCACAGACAGGACGGGGGGGAGGCGTGCACCGGCGCCCGCTCGGAGACAAACCGGTTTGAACTAGCTCAGTGAGTAGACAAAGTTCAGGTGTGCCGCCAGCGACGACGCGACCGTTTAGCGATTAGCTACATAGTTCGGGTGTTCGGTTGTTTTTAAAGATGCCTACCTGTTGTAGTGTTTGTAGATATACAGATATTAGATACTTAAGTAAGTACTTGTTTGAATAAAATATTTTGATTTTTATTATTTTTTTACCGAGTGACAACCCTATGATAATAGGTAAGAATTTCGAGCTCTGTTCGGAAGCTTTTATTCTGTTCCGTTCATTTATTAATGTGCAAAAATACTTCGTTATTTATTATGGCACTATATTCAAATTACTAAGTCTGATTTACAAACAAAACGTAAAGATTATACTTTACTAGCGACCAGCCCCGGCTTCGCACGGGTGCAATTATGCATGTATTACCTATATACATATAAACCTTCCTCTTGAATCACTCTATCTATTACAAAAAAACCGCATCAAAATCCGTTGCGTAGTTTTAAAGATCTAAGCATACATAGGGACAGACAGACGGGAAGCGACTTTGTTTTATACTATGTAGTGATTGTAAGAATTTTTTGATTTTTAGGGTTCCGTACCCAAAGGGTAAAAACGGGACCCTATTACTGAGACTTCACTGTCCGTCCGTCCATCCGTCTGTCACCAGGCTGTATCTCACGAACCGTGATAGCTAGACAATTGAAATTTTTACAGATGATGTATTTTGGTTAACAAAAAATACTAAAGAACAGAAAAAATAAATATTTAAGGGGGCTCCCATACAACAAATGTGATTTTTTTGCTCGTTTTGCTCGATATTGATAATGGCAATAGGTAGACGCTTGAAATATTCACAGAATATTTAGTTTTATATTGACTTTAAGTAAAAACAAATAATTAAATTAAAATAAAACAAATATTTAAGCGGGCTCCCATACAACAAACGTTTTTTTTTGCCGTTTTTATAGAGAATGGTACGGAACCCTTCGTACGCGAGTCCGACTCGCACTTGGCCGGTTTTTTGATGAGTAAAGGCTGGCGCCTCGCCGAAGCCATATTTCCGGGCGGCATTGGTGGCCTCTTAAGGGGGTCCCAACTAATCAAAACTATAAAAATAAATTATCCCACACTGCGTACATTTTACTTACAATTACTGGAAGGGCTTTGCAACACTGGATTATTATAGTTACGGCTGTTTACGGCGTATATTTTAAAATACTTACCTTATAATTTGTACCATATTCCCATGTCAATTATTGCGGACAAATTGGAGTTCGATATTTATCAACTCATATAATATACATGTCCATTATTGATTGCGGATTGCATGTTAGGTGGAGAGCTGTCACGAACTGGTAGACATCGGCAGCGCGGGCGCGGCCGGCCTGCACGCCAGCGCCGCCGGCGCGCACGCGGCCGCCGCGCTGCGCGCTCATCTGGCGCGCTGTGACTTGCACGACGGACACGCATTCCTTCACGTCGAAGAGGTATTTTAGTTTTTACAGGATGTCCCGTACCTAAGTTGTACAGTCGAGGTCAAAGATATATTTACAATTGAATGTTCCAAAAATATTTAAATAAGTTTACAGACAGTTCGACAAATACCTGCTTACAAAGAATGTGATATTTTAATCATTTCACTTAAAGCACCAAAGTTCTCTTTACAATCTTTCTTCCATAGAAAAATTATCATACAATGTGACAATATTGGTTTACATTGCATATGACAGAATAATATTTCCAGTCAGTACGCCAGAAACATGTTTACATTAGAAGTGGCACTTGAAACTATACGTTCAATCAAACCACAGTATAATCATTTATTATACTGTGATCAAACGTACATTTTTATACTTACACCTGTTGCATCATAAATATCTTTACAGGAACCGTTCTTCATTTGAATTGTCAGGTCATAATTATTATGGTTCCTCCTTTATTTTCATCATTTGAGTATTATATTTTTTAGGTTTTTGTGTGTCTCTCTGAAGTATATATAACTCTCAACGATTTTGATGTTTTTTAGCCAACTTCAAAAAATGAAGGAAGTTATCGATTCCGTTGTATACGTATGCTTTTTGAGTGATTCCCATCTTCCAACCTGCCTCGGGTTGGATAGTGGGAATATAATTGATTATTAATTTTTCTTCCCATCTTCCAACCTGTACTAAAGTACAGTCACTAACAAAAAAAACTGCTTACATATAATAAGTATTTATTCCTTTAAAAGGTTCCATTACATGTTTTTTTTAATTAGATCTAGATATTCATCATCACTAGGTTGATCAGTAGGAGAAAACATTTCCAACGGAATTATTCAAGGCAAAAACTGAGAAAATAATATTTCAATGAATGACTACTATTGTCATTCATATGAATTAAATATGGCCAGCTAATTATTATAATGCACGTAAATGTGAAGAGGTATGATATTACTCTTAAAACAAGAGCCAATTTTCGTGACAATTGGGTACTTAAGTTATATATATTTTTTTTTGGTTTTATAGGAGATAATACATAATTAATACATAAAAATCGAGCTTACGGTGCACGCTATCGCCGGACAAGTCTAGATACAGACAAATATACAAACCTACATAAACTTGATTATACAGAATTACCTGTGACTTTACCCTTTTCAGTACAGGTTGGAAGATGGGAAGAAAAATTAACTATCTATTATATTCCTACTATCCAACCTAAGGCAGGTTGGAAGATGGCACTGTGAGTTCCCATTATCCAACCTAGGTTGAATAGCTAGGTTGGAAGATGGGAATCACTCCCAGTATGTAAGTTACTTGAGAACTCCGTTATTTGTAAAACCGATTCGTTTTTTTTTACTCGACAGGGAATGTTTTCAAGTAGGTCTAACTGTCACCAAAGTCAGGATCTGATGAGTACAACCCGGGCAAATCGAGAGAGCTCTTCAAAGATTGTATGGACACTTGTAGTGGCATATTTTGTAGTTACTCGTGCCTTTGTTATTGGAAATCTTCATTTTTTGGAGTGGAACTGTTGACGAAGACCACAGCTTGCCTCCGGAAAACAAGTATCTATTTCACGGGATATTCGAATACTACAAAGTTGCTAAGCCATTTATAGTTTTCTTAATTCATATGGTGGAGTGGAGCTGATGATGAAGTGCTAAGAGGACTCCTCAAGAATAAAGTTCATTGGAAAAAGCAAAATTTTGTAAAAGATGGCGAGCAGTTGACATTTAGCTATTGTAACTTAGTTTTTTATTGGTGCAAGCAAGCAAATAACAGTGGTAGGAGCCCAAATAATAGTACCTATGTGTATAAAAGCAAATGACTAGGTTCCCTCCTGCTGGCTCGTGCTGAGAGGCATCGATTTCAAACAGATTAAAAGAAAAATTGTATTTTTTGGAGTCGTCGGGTCAATTTTTATTTTATATTTTTTTGTTACTTACCTATCTAATTTAATAGAGAGTCGAACTTATCTAAGATTTATCAAAAGCGGTTCAGCTATTTCATTTATTTTTTTAAATGTATCTCTTGAAAAAATTTTTTGTTAAAGCCACTATTTGATACAGACCCAAAGCAGACCTACATGTTGCCTTTAGCGGTTACACGGTATTTTTGTGACATCTGTATATTGCTTATGTAAATCCGTGAGACCTTGTAAAATCAAAAAATATTAACATCAAATATACACCGTGAAATTTTAGTGGTTGTTTTCCCGAAACGAGGTGATTTAGTATCGATTGTACAATCGATTTATAATTACTATTTTGACTAGAGTCAAAAATCCAATTGTGAAAAACGAAAGTCGAAAATGACCGCAAACCAATAGTAACGCTTCGTTGGTACCTAACCTATCGTACGATCGTACGCTACTTGTACCAACGAAGCGTTACTATTGGTTTGCGGTCATTTTCGACATTCGTTTTTCACAATTGGATTTTTGACTCTAGTCAAAATAGTAATTATAAATCGATTGTACAATCGAAACTAAATCACCTCGTTTCGGGAAAACAACCACTAAAATTTCACGGTGTATAATAGATATTTTATTTTTGTAACAAAATATCGAAGAGCGCATTTGGCAGCAGCCGCCGCCGTGGCGTGTGCTCCGAGACGAAAGACCACGAATTAGCCCGATACGCCCGATACATGTGGAGCTAAACTCGTTTATAGACATGAGTGATCCGTGTTTTTTCACTAATATGGAGAGTAATCACATACTACAATTGGCATTGATCACTTTTTTACAATGCGGTCTAATTCCAAAACCATTTCGAGGAATAGGTTTCTTAAATCATTTTATAACATTGTAGTAAAAAAATATTAAATGATCGTGCGTATTTTTGCAAAATAATGTTTGACCTTTGTTTGACCTTTCTGGTGGGCATTAACTTTGAAATTCTTTGCAACAAGAAAAAAAAAGCCGTCCGTCTAGTTTCTCTATACTATTCTCTGTCACTTCGACGTAGTTATCATATGTCAGTTTAAGGATACTATTTTGAAGAACATTCTTCGAGTTTTTCATATTTTAAAATAGATTTATACATGAAGTGTTTCATTCCTACTTGTGAAAATGATTCTGTCAATAGCCCAAACAAATTAATTGTTCGCATTAGAGAAGATTTACGAGAGAAGTGGTGCCGCGAAGTTAATTCAAAGTTTACTAGGGGCGTTCAATAAAAAGTGAGAATGAGTATGTTATAAACAACTTTTACTAAATGTAATTTTATTTTTCGACATAGTCACCTTTTAGCATAATACCCTTAGTATATCTTTTTTCTAAACTTAAAATTCCATTTTTAAAAACGGTCTCATCTTGAGTACTTAAAAAATCTTGTACTGCAGCGACTACCGCGTCTTCGTCTTGAAATTTCTGTCCTCTCAGGTATTGTTTCAATCTCGGAAATAGGTATAAATTACTGGGAGCGAGATCTGGTGAATACGGAGGATGCTTAAGGATATCGAACCCAGCATCACGAATTGCAGCCATTGCAACGGCGGACTTCTGTGCCGGGGCATTGTCCTGGTGGAACAGCACAACTTTCGCGAGTTTACCTCGCCGTTTTTCGCGGATCTCATTGCGCAATGTTGCTATTTGTTTGGCGTATAATGTGCCCGTAATAGTGGCTCCATGCTCGAGATACTCAATCATTAATACCCCTTTACCATCCCAAAAAACAGAGCCCATGACCTTACCGGCAGATGGGCTCACCTTGAATTTCTTCGGAGTTGGAGAAGATGGCCTTTTCCATGTCATAGACTGCAGTTTCGTTTCTGGGTCGTAATGATGGAGCCATGTTTCGTCCATTGTTATAAATCGCGCCAAAAAAAGTTCCCGGTCTTGCTGCATCAGGTTCAAAGCTTCTTGACAAATCTCTAGTCTAGTTTGTTTTTGCGTGTCAGTAAGCATTCTTGGTACCCAACGCGCAGATACCTTTTTCATACCCAAGCGTTCATGTAAAATATTATGCACGCTCCCCGTTGAAAACTTTACATTTTCAGCAATAAAACGAACCGTGACACGACGATCCGCCAAAACTGAGTTTTCGACTTTTTTCACAATTTCTTCAGTTACTGCTGTAGTAGGGCGTCCGGAGCGGGGGTCGTCCATTGTCGATGTTCTTCCACGTCTAAATTCGGCGCACCAACGTGCGACTGTCGAATACGGAGGAGCATTAGACCCTAAAGTGTCCCGCAAATACAAATTGACTTGGTCCGTAGAAAAATTTTTCAAACACAAGTATTTGATAACGGCGCGCAGTTCAATTTTCGCCATTTTCGCTAACGTACTCAATAGCATTGCAAAGAAATTACCGTATATTTTTTTAAACAAAAGACAGTTAGTTTTTTTTTTCATAGCAATCAGCTAGATAGATTAGCTTTACCGGCCAGTATTTAATTTCGTAATATTAAAAGAGTTTGCATCTCATTCTCACTTTATATTGAACGCCCCTCGTACATGATTTACTTATTGTTGCGAGGATCATTTTAATGTAAGTATGGATTAAATCCGCCAAAGAACTTTCAAGGGAACACTCCTGACCATTTTATTTTATACGTACAAAAAATACCCCCCCCCCCGTAATAGCCCGAAATAGCCGTAAATCGTTTTTTATACCTATTCTCTTGGAAGAATCGGCAACTTTAGTGTTATTGTTATTGTAATGTAAAGTGGCATTGTCAGATGACAACTAACCATCGATTGTGACACATTTTTTTGTCATTATGTCTGTGGTTTACACACAGATTCAGCCGCGGCATGTAATTTACGAGAAGTCGTATCTCATATTTTCAATAAATTATAAAAAAATATTGGAGTGATGAATAGCTGAAATATTCAAATTAGTTTCTTAAAATGCTCTATATTTTCGATAAAAAAAATAAAAAGTGGGGGTTAGAAAAAATGAACAATCCCAATTACTTGACACATCATTGACGGCACGCACAAAATGAAAGAGACATAGATTGTTTGACAATATGGAGGTTACTCTCGAATTTCCCTTTTCGCCAAATGGCAACATGAAACGTCTGGATTGTGTAATGTATTTGTTGCTATATAGACATGAACGCTAAATGTACTAGGGGCGTTCAATAAAAAGTGAGAATGAGTATGTTATAAACAACTTTTACTAAATGTTATTTTATTTTTCGACATAGTCACCTTTTAGCATAATACACTTAGTATATCTTTTTTCTAAACTTAAAATTCCATTTTTAAAAAAGGTCTCATCTTGAGTACTAAAAAAATCTTGTACTGCAGCGACTACCGCGTCGTCGTCTTCATATTTCTGGCCTCTCAGGTATTGTTTCAATCTCGGAAATAGGTAGAAATCACTGGGAGCGAGATCTGGTGAATACGGAGGATGCTTAAGGATATCGAACCCAGCATCACGAATTGCAGCCATTGCAACGGCAGACTTGTGTGCCGGGGCATTGTCCTGGTGGAACAGCACAACTTTCGAGAGTTTACCTCGCCGTTTTTCGCGGATCTCATTGCGCAATGTTGCTATTTGTTTGGCGTATAATGTGACCGTAATAGTGGCTCCATGCTCGAGATACTCAATCATTAATACCCCTTTACCATCCCAAAAAACAGAGCCCATGACCTTACCGGCAGATGGGCTCACCTTGAATTTCTTCGGAGTTGGAGATGATGGCCTTTTCCATGTCATAGACTGCAGTTTCGTTTCTGGGTCGTAATGATGGAGCCATGTTTCGTCCATTGTTATAAATCGCGCCAAAAAAAGTTCCCGGTCTTGCTGCATCAGGTTCAAAGCTTCTTGACAAATCTCTAGTCTAGTTTGTTTTTGCGTGTCAGTAAGCATTCTTGGTACCCAACGCGCAGATACCTTTTTCATACCCAAGCGTTCATGTAAAATATTATGCAGGCTCCCCATTGAAATCTATACATTTTCAGCAATAAAACGAACCGTGACACGACGATCCGCCAAAACTGAGTTTTCGACTTTTTTCACAATTTCTTCAGTTACTGCTGTAGTAGGGCGTCCGGAGCGGGGGTCGTCCATTGTCGATGTTCTTCCACGTCTAAATTCGGCGCACCAACGTGCGACTGTCGAATACGGAGGAGCATTAGACCCTAAAGTGTCCCGCAAATCCAAATTGACTTGGTCCGTAGAAAAATTTTTCAAATACAAGTATTTGATAACGGCGCGCAGTTCAATTTTCTCCATTTTCGCTAACGTACTCAATAGCATTGCAAAGAAATTACCGTATATTTTTTTAAGCAAAAGACAGTTAGTTTTTTTTTTCATAGCAATCAGCTAGATAGATTAGCTTTACCGGCCAGTATTTAATTTCGTAATATTAAAAGAGTTTGCATCTCATTCTCACTTTATATTGAACGCCCCTCGTATCTTTAGCAAAACGTCTGGATCTTAGAATGTACAATTTAAAATATTTTAGTAGCGAAACATCATTATCTTAGAATGTCTTTATTACTTAATAGACATAAACGCTAAATGGCCCGGTAGCGAAACGTTTGTAGCTTAAAATGTTTTAGTTAAGTACTAAACAGACATGAACGCCGAATGGTCCGTTAGCAAAACGTCAGGATATTTGACACTTATATAATTAAAACTCATTCCCGCACAATCGATACGTACTATTTTAATTTCCAGACGCTTTGCTACTAACTCGTTCTGTGTTCATGTCAATTAATTAATTTTACTTTCGGCTAAATAGGTATTCTAATCACACGGACTATTTATATTTCCAAACGTTTGGCTACTTGCTCATTTCTATTCTATGACGTCCTGCTAAATTGACAGTTTGCTGACTGAGTATTCTACTTTCATGTCATTCAGCTGAATTGACTCTTTGCTGACTGTGTATTTTACTGTTATGTCATCTAGCTGAAATGGTCCTTTGGCGAAAAGGGAAATTCGAGAGTAACCCTTATTTAAAAGTAGGTAAAGATATTTTTGGAACACTAAATTGTAAATATATCTCTGACCTCGACTGTACTACAAACTAAAATGGGAGATAGGTGGGCAGGTCATCTACCAAATATCAAAAAAAAATACCTTAGTAAAGGTCACACCGTTTTCGAGAAATTACGATTCTTCTGATTTTTGAAAAATGTGTATAGTATAAATCTTCCCAGGTGAATTTTTCGCTTCGAGCCATTACATTGAATGTGAACCTTAATACTATGACGATACCGTTTGTTTTGATAGATAAGGGCTCGAAGCGAAAAATTCACCTGGGAAGATTTCGGCTATACCCACAATATGATTTTGAAATGTGATATTCGGAATTAATTATTTTCTGTATTTATTTTAATTGAAAAATAATCTTGAATAGTTTTGTTATCAGATGCAAAAAACTATTTTACATAAACTATTGCAGTTTTTTTTATTTTTAAATTTCGCGTCGTGTCCTAAGTAATTATTTTATGTTGTTTTTATTTTTTCGTAAATGTTAATTCTATGATCTCAGTTTGAGTTTTACCAAAGTGTTTGACTTATTTAAATAAAGGTTATTGTGTAAAAGCTAAAAGCAAAGAATTTGTGCAACATTGAGGATTCATGTGGCTCAAAGTATGGCATTGGTTCCTAGTCCGTTTCAAGACACCCGTTGTCCTATTCAATGTTACCTATGTTATGAAAGGACACAAGTGAGTTAAATATAATCATAAAATTTGTTACAGTAAATTTAATTTTCATTAAATATGGTGTATGAATAATTAATTATACAATATTATCTCTGAATTCCTTAAGGACAGAGTTAGAGTTCCCAAGTTTTTAGCTACGGTATCTAATAATACTTCAAAGTTAAACGTCCGTTTCATGGTCTATCCCCCTATTGTAAATTTTGCTATTGGTTACATTTTGCGTGTAGTGTACATTTTGAGTTTTGTGCATTTTGCTCCGAAGCGACTGTAGCTACGATTGTTTTCTTAACTTGTTTATCTAGTTTTTCATTAAATTTTTGCATAGAATAGGGAAGGCCAATAACTATACCAAAAGATGACAATAGTGTCGTACCAAAAACCACAGTTGGAGTCATTTTCCTGATGTTATAAAATTTATTCTTACCTCACTTAGATTTCGAAGAAGGGAGGCAGCGGTAGGAACTGGTTAAGAGGGCGCCGCAGCATCTCGGAGGGAGGGGCGAGCGCGTGCCACTCCGCAGGGCAGGTCCGGGCGTGGGGCGTGAAGGAAGTGCAAGCATGGCTGGAGACACTGCAGCTCGGAGAGTATTGCGACGCATTTGCAAAGCATGATGTAACCGGTAGAGAACTACTGTCATTAGCAAGGAGAGATTTACGGGATCTCGGGATCACAAAGGTTGGTCATGTTAAAAGGATTCTTCAAGCCGTCAAGGAACTTCAGTGACGCCGGCGAGGCCGCTCAGAAGGGGATGGCCGTGCTTAGAAGAACGAGCCAAATGCCGGTCATCACTACCTTGCAATAAAAAGTACGCAATAGGAACCACTTATTAAAAAACTTGGTTATCAAGTTTGTGACAATATAAATCGACAGAACTCACAATTAAATTTCTGTTCTTGAATCTACGGAAATAATCTTAAGTAACACCACGTTTTTTCATGAATCAGTTACTAACAGGTTCTTATCGCCAAATATCGTCAATAACGCCTATTAATTAATAGCTCGGCGTTGATCTATCTTGGTGTCTTTGTATGGCGATCTTCAGATTTAAATATTAAATAACTACTTGATTTAGAATTGGTCTGAAATTTTGATAGGTAGTCGACAATTTGGCCGACTGAAAATTAAGGAAAAGGTAGATGTACCTAATAGTCTTTAATGCCAGTAGTAACGCATGTGAACATTCCTATAAACAAAATACCTACGTTGTCACAGAGAGTTATAATAACTGTCGTAAGTCATAACTTCATAATATAACGGTAAAATTTTACAGAAGAGAATATTTTCAACGAATGTAAACGTACATAAAGACTGACTATGGAGAATCATAAAGATGATAATCTGATATACGTGTGTATGCGTGTATGCAAACACGCTTTTTTCATCAGTCATTAAAAAACTTATTGTTCTTGCTTATGTAATGTATTAGTCTCTAAAGACCAAGTAGTGATCCAGCAAGTAATGATATAACCAACTGTCTACTAGGATGACCACTAAACTAAAACCGTTATTTAGGGACCACTTCGCCTTCTTTCCCTTTACGGGTCATGATATTAATGTACTTGCAGGCAAAAATCAAAGTCATTTGAAGCGTTCTTTAACACAGTTCTAAACAGGCTCAATCTCTTTCAATAGGCGACATAAAAATCAGTTCCATGGCATTTTCCTGATAAAAACGTCCTATAGTAGGTACTTACAAATTAAATAAATTCATTACCTATAAGAGGCAAAACATTTTCAAACATTACCGACACAAGACAAGTGGAAATATTCTTAAATGTTAAAACATATCTTAGACTTAGGGGAATAACCGAGAATGAAACCTAATAAAAAATATGTAGATAGGGTAGTCCCTGGGAACAAAACCTGGAATTTCTTTCTCATTTTGCCTCTTTGGTACAAATGGGAACAAACTAATAATCAATAACATGGGACAGGACTTATGCATTCTGTTAGTTTAATTAGAATTATTCTCTGAGCACATTCCGACTAGGCCGTTATTCGTACATGCAGAAACGAATTGTGCTCTCTCCATCTGGTAAATATAACCAACCACCTTCAAAATGTAATGATATGACAAAAACCAGTATAGATTAAAAATAAATGAAACATGTTTTGACTGATAGGAATAATTATTTTTGAAATGAGAATGGTCATTTTGGCGAGAGGTCACTTAGCAAAAGGTTCATTTTGTGACGTGCTCATACTAGAACTTATCGTGGTCCGAAAGGTTGTTCTTTCTATAAAACTGAATATTTAGTGACTGTTTAAAATTATACTTATTATTTATAAGTTTTAAAGAGGTAAGAACAAAAAATACAGAACTTTTATAATTTAATTTAATTAGTGTGTTACGAAACCTATGCGGGAAACAATGTTTTGAATAGAAAGGAATACAATTTACACTTGAAGAGGTTTATGTTTAATGTTTGTTTGTAGGATTTTTATTACAACACTAGAGATTATTATTCATGTAAAATTTATTTAAGTCGTAAATAAATGAAGTGGGTACAGGCATTTAGATATCATGTGATCACTTTTGATTAGTTTACAAAAGAATGAAATACATTTCAAAATTTGTTGTAGCTGGTTTTATAAGGGCACGAGAGTTCTGTTTATTCAATGCAAATACCTTAGTCTTAGTGTTTTGTGACGTTTTTACATAAGTACTTACATAATTATTTACATACATTTATACATATTTGAATTTATTATCCTAGAATTGACTACAAAAATAATAATTAGGTACCTAATTAATATTCCTATTTAATACTTTTCGACGGACAGATGATCAGTTTTGCATACACAGAGATTTTACTACTTTTACCTCTACCCTCCATATTTTTAAATATAGACAATCTAAAATAACTCCTTATTGAATTTGTGTTTTAATGTTTTTTTTATTTATTACTCAACTTTTTGCATATTAAAAGAACCGTCAATGGCATGGTTTGGTATATGTATTGTATTTGGTATAAAGGAGAATAACCGCAGTAGCGTCAGACAGGCCTCTATGTTTAGGATTGCCCTGCAATGGGAATAAGTGTGCCTTGCTTACTTGCCATTTCGTTTTTTTTTTTGCTATTCTGTGTACCTTACTTGTAGCTAGAGAGCTAGTGAACCCTCCGAGTAACGGTCTTCCTGTAAGGCTAGAAATTTGTAGAATGATGATTTGATGATTTATAGCACGCTAAGGGCACTAACCATGACCTGGCAGGCATCAGCCCTGCACGTCATCAGCCCTTTTATTTTTTAAATTGTAAAATAAATCTACTATATAATAATCTCGTATCACGGTGTTTGTTACCGAACTCCTCCGAAACGGCTTTGCCGATTTTTATGAAACTTTTTTCTCTTTATTCGGTAGGTCTGAGAATAACTCGTAGGCTATTTTTTATACCCCTAGGTGATATGGTAAAACAACGTTTGCGGGGTCAGCTAGTAAGATATAAAAGGGCCATTCTACTTTTCGTTGACCAGTCATCTTTAGTAATGTGCTCTTCAAATATTTTTTTACAAAAACGGTAAAGTGCTCGGTTTTATCATTAAAGATTTAAATAGGCACATAATTAAGCTTATATTTAAAATTATCACTACGCATAAAAAGTAATCATTATTTTCTATAAAGTAGGTAACGCAGTGGACATGCGTGTCCCCGCCATTTGTATGGAAATTGGTGTATTTTCCGCTGAGTTACCAATTTTTTCCACAAAATTTCTTTGAATTTAAAATTTTTTTGCTTTAAAATATTAAATTTAGTATGTATGTATGTATGTATGTAAACTCTTTATTGTACAAAACAAGGAAAAAAAAAGAAATACATTATTGACAACCGTTGAAATGCATGTACAAAGGCGAACTTATCCCTTTAAGGGATCTCTACCAGTCAACCCTTGAGTGGATGAAAGGAGCGTTTAGTAAGGGACCGACAAAGAGTAAGTCAAAATAATACAGTCGGACAAAGCAAAGGCTACAATACAACTTTTAGTAAATACAATACATAAACTCATAATATAAAGAAACCTAATAAAAATATACTACCATATACAACATATATATGCAAAATACATACAATAAATAAGCAGTGTTCTCAATATATTAATGTGATGGTGTGAGCCACATCTTCTTCAAAGCTTCCCTGAACGACACCACGGAGGGAGATTGCCTAATGGAGGTGGGTAATCGATTCCACAGTCTAGCAGATTGCACAGTAAATGATTTTGAGTAAATTTTGGAAGAAGTAGAAGGACAGGCCAAAAGGAGATTGGTACTCGACCGCAAACGATGCTGGCTTCCTTCAGCCAAGTAGCTGAAACGCTCGGAAAGGTATAAGGGGGGTATTTAGTTATTTCAGTTTTCATATAAGTTATTTACACTTGAAAAAATCACCAGGTATGCCTTATATTTCACGAAAGATTAATGGTTACTTAAAAGTAGAATGGCCCAAAAACTTGTTTCTGTAAGCTTACAAATTTAATATGATTTAGTTTATTCATTTTTTTTTCCGTGACTGGTTCAACTGGAGTACCACTTCCTTGTTTAGAGCAGCGGCCTCCAAGCTCAGAATCGCCATGATGTTGTCCAACCTCCGATAGGAGAGGAATGGGAAGAAGATGAAGTTTATTCATTGTAAATTATGAAAAAAAAATACAGGCGATTACAGAGAGCAAAAGTACCTGCCAGGTGAATGGAAAGGTACACAGTTTAGGAGGTAAAATAAACATTCTTCTGTATAGTTGAAATTGGGAAATGTTTTTTAGTAAGCGTTTTAGAAAAATCTGTACAATGACTGACAGGCTGTTTTGAATAGCATAAGACCTTGACAGGCGAGGGAATTAGCCATGCTAACTTTTTAAATATGTATTGAAATCTCAAAACCAATTCGAGAAACAAGCTTTCGGTACAGTTTCTGTATATCAGATTTTAAAAAAAGTCTTACATTATTAAGATATTCGTTGAAATGTTTTGACCTTCAAATGCCCTTTCTGTGAGTCATCAAACGAATAATGGATAATGATTCTTTTGCCTTATTTAAAAAAAAATCGACTGACGTCTGTCTAGTCTATATCAATGTCTATATCAAACATAAACTCAAACTTGACATTGACGTGTCGTTTCGTTTTGTAGTTTGTTTGTTTATTTGTTATTTAAGCACAAAGAGTAAAACCATATACCTAATAAGGTTTAAGCAGCATTTTATTATAAAAGGACGGCTAATAACGAAAAAGCCGATTCTTGCAATTTGCCACAAGTGGACAATGTCATGATACTGGAGTTCATGACGAATTCTAGCAACCACAACATCGCTGAAATAAGAGGAGCTACTCAACGGTCAAGACTTTATTGTTAAACCATTGTGTACAAGTAATGTGTTTGTTTTAAATAGGCACATACATTTAAATGATCTTCACAACAAAACTGCAAATAGTTCTTGAAGTATTTTTGCTTCACTTCTCGACACCATTCCTCTCGCCGTCGTTCTGGGGTTGGTACGAATAACAAATCCGGGTTATCCCTGCTGTTATTCGAACATAAAGGGGCGAAACACTCGTAGCCTTCCATTTCAAACAAGTTCAGTTAGTGATTTCAATTTTTTTTGAGGTTAGCCGTCGGCGGTGACGTTAACACCTTGATGTTGACTTTACCATAGACTTTACTGTATTTTTTTTGTGCAGGCAAAGAGTACATTATCCATTATGCGTTTGATGACGTCACGTCAGCAATATATTAATATTTTTTTTTAATGAGAGAGAGAGAGAGAGAGAGAGAGAGAGAGAGAGAGAGAGAGAGAGAGAGAGAGAGATGTTTATTTACACATATTCGATACACAGGAAATACATTTGACAGGAAAAGATACAAATAAAAATCATCGAATAGTATAAATTGGGCCCCACTCAGCATAATGTTGCGGCAAGCCGCAACGCTGTTTTTCAGTGGGACCCATTTAAAAACTAAACACAAAAAAAAAAACAACACATTGTGAAGACACGAACGCCAGCGGAAAATGTAGTTCGCAACAAAAACCTAGATAGGTATACAAACCGGAAGTATGTATGGCAACACTTGATCAGTTTAATCGTATCAGAACCATTAAACCGCAACAAATTACGCCAAAGATTATTCTGGCTACTGTAGTGAATTATCAGCAATTTCACAAATTTTGATATTGTGACGCATTCACTCAACCTTCGATAAAACAAACTTAAAAACAACAAAACATTCTAAAGACTTAAGGTTAGGCGGGAACGCAGCCCGGCCCTTTGTAAAGTCGTTCACAATAAAATTAAGCTACCGCCATTTCGTGTGAAAAAAATAAATACTTAGCAAATAACAGATAGATAGGATTCATTAAAAACAAAGATACCGAAATTAGTTTCTTAAAATAGTCTATATTTATCAAATAAATTATAAAAACCATACAACAAAAATATGAAGCATGGCCAATTAGCTAGTGAACCCTCCGAGTAACGGTCTTTCTGTAAGGCTAGAAATTGGTAGAATGATGATTTATAGCACCCTTAGGGCAATAACCATGACCTGGCAACCATCAGTTCTGCGCGTCATTAGCTCTTTTATTTTTTAAATTATAAAATAAATAAGATATAAAAACTTGTTTCTGTAAGCTTAAAAATTTAATATGTTTTAGTTTATTCATTGTAAATTATGAAAAAAAATTGACAGGCATTAATAAAATATATTGTACTTATCTATCATTTTTAGGGTTCCGTAGTTAACTAGGAACTTTATAGTTTCCCCATGTCTGTCCGTCTGTCTGACTGTCCGCGGCTAAGCTCAGAGATCGTTAGTACTAGAAAGCTGTAATTTATTATGAATATACATATCAGTCACGCCAACAAAGTGGTAGAATAAAAAATAAAAAATAAATTTTTTTTAGGGTACCTCCCATAGACGTAAAGGGGGGTGATTTCGTTTTTCTCGACTAACCCTATAGTGTGGGGTATCGTTGGATAGGTCTTTTAAAACCATTGTGGGGTTGCTAGCATGATTTTTCCATTCAGTGATCTGTTTGCGAAATATTCAACTTTAAAGTGAAAATTTTCATTAAAATCGACCGTCTCCCCCCTCTAAAATCTAAACTGGAAAAATTTGAAAAAATTCAGAATGGTAGTAAATATATCAAATTTACTAGGAAAATTATAGCGGCTAAGATTGCTTATAAATTATTTGTAGTTTAAGAGTAAATAGTAGCCTAAGGTATAAAACATACCTAAACTTGGATGATTCCGTACGAAATCCGTACGACACATACGAAATCCTTAGAAAAATATTACTTGATTTTTTCGTAATGGCTACGGAACCCTACCTTGGGCGTGTCCGACACGCTCTTGACCGGTTTTTTTATTTAATGTTACGCCTCTTACTCGCACGCCCTTAGCATCTTTCCCCTCGCCTGTCAAGGTCTTATGCTATTCAAAACCGCCTGTCATTGTACGGTTTTTTTCTAAAACGCTTACTAAAAAACATATCCGAATTTCAACTATATAGAAGAAAGTCTATTTTACCTCCTAAACTGTGCCCCTTTCGATTCACCTGGAAGGTACTTTTGCTTACTGTAATCGCCTATATTTTTTACATAATTTACAATGAATAAACTCAATCATATTAAATTTGTAAGCTTACAGAAACAAGTTTTTATATCTTATTTAAATTACAATTAAAAAAACCGGCCAAGTGCGAGTCGGACTCGCGCACCGAGGGTTCTGTACAAATTTGTTGTATCTATGAACATCCAGTCTTAGCAGACGCCTGCTCCTAAGCAAAATGTGCGCCGTGTGGGATCATTGTAGACTGGTTTACTGATATAGACAGACAGACAATCCAATTCCAATTTTCGGTGGAAGTTTACATGGTAATGTACATCATATATTTTTTTTAGTTTTATCATTCTCTTATTTTAAAAGTTACAGGGGGGGGAACACATTTTACCACTTTGGAAGTGTCTCTCGCGCAAACTATTCAGTTTAGAAAAAAATATATATTAGAAACCTCAATATCATTTTTGAAGACCTATCCATAGATACCCCACACGTATGGGTTTGATGAAAAAAATTTGATTTTCAGTTCTGAGTATGGGGAACCCCCAAAATTTTATGTTTTTTTTTATTTTTGAGTGAAAATCTTAATGCGGTTCACAGAATACACCTACTTACAAAGTTTCAACAGCATAGTTCTTATAGTTTCGGAAAAAAGTGGCTGTAACATACAGACGGACAGACAGACATGACGAATCTATAAGGGTTCCGTTTTTTGCCATTTGGCTACGGAACCCTAAAAATAAAAGGTTTGTTGACGTGCAAGGCTGATGCCTGCCAGGTCATGGTTATTGTCTTTAGGATGCTATAGCATTTATAAATCATCATTCTACAAATTTCAAGCCTTACAGGAAGACCGTTAATCGGAGGGTTCACTAGCTCTGGGACTACTACAAGTGTAACGTTTCAGGTCAGTCAACTCTCGTGCCCATGAAACTATCGAGTGCACACGTGGGCCGCAATTGCAGCATGCTGTATCGACTGTAGAGTCTGTTCGCGCTTCGTACTTAAAACCCGACCCCGCATTTGTCGACCCGGTATGAACGACAATAATGTACGACCTGATAATTCAAACCCTTAATGGCGTTAACATCAGGGTTTGAATTATCACGTCATACAATATTATCATTTATTCCGTCTTGACAAAAGCGGGGTCGTGATTTATCCGTACCTCTTACCTGCTGGCGCGCAGGGCTGCGTGACGAGGCCGAGTTTTGCCAACTCTTCATTGAAAATCATATTCACTCGACGAAGTTATCGTTTTGACGAGAAAATGATTGTACCCACATTCTGAAAACATTATTGTGACCATTTTTATTTCTTCGTTCAAACCAAAATTTTCATGTCAATGCACAAAGTAGCTTTTTGTTTTTTACTGACCAAGCGGTTAGCCTGTACCCAATCACCTGATGACAACTGCTGACGTGGCCGAAGATGTAGCTCACTGGTTCAGTAAAATGGCTTATATTCACAAAAATTTAACATAAATTGCCAGTGAGGGAGAAACGTTAATGTACCTAGGTATTGGTGTTTTTGCCTTTTGTTACCGTGCGTTAAGTTCATTTTAAGACACCATAAGTATATTGTTTAGTTCTTTTTTTATTTTTACGTATTTTTTCCAATTAGAAATATTTAGAAAAACCAAAACCCTTTACGAATGTCGCGTGAGAGTAATCAATAGAGAACATAGGTAAGTATCTAATGTAGTAATGTGTTAAAAATAAATAATATTTATAAGCTTTTCTTCTGTTCTTGTACGAAAATAGAAAGGTAATTTAATCGAAAAACGTTCTAAATAGTGATAATTATCACACTAATCACACTAATATTATAAAGGCGAAAGTTTGTGAGTGTGTATGTTTGTAACTTCTTCACGCTAAAACGGTTTGACGGATTCTGATGAAATTTGGCACACAGATAGTTTATAACCTGGATTAACATATAGAATACTTTTTATCCCGGAAAATTGCGTAATTCCCGCGGGATAGCGATAAACGAATTCTTTGCAGACGGAGTCGCGGGCAACAGCTAGTATCATATAAATTTTAAAATAAATATTGTATTATCCCTAACAAGTAATCAATGCTTCTGGTTTCTATTACACACAATAGAGTGATGTATTAGTACCTACCTACCACTTGACTACTCAAATTCGAGACAAGGAATATTTAAACATCGAAATTGCTTCATCCTCCCGAAACAAAATCCCTATGTTTTAATTGTAATTTTAGCTCCACCATGTCCTCAAACTATGGTTTGCCATACTGAACACCGCTATTACGACTGTCTCTGAATCCGCCACGTATAGGTATGAATTTTAGTTCGTGTATCAAAAGTGGTTAACCAATCAAAAAGCCGTAGCGATAGGGGAAGGAAAAATGCCCTTTTATAATAAAAAGCTGGGTTTTTTTTTCTACAATTACTTACATCAAGCAGCAATTGTGCCAAGTTTGGATTCCAATATCGACAAAAAAACTGACCTAGGTACCTACCATCTACAAATACGGTTTCGATCATTCCGTCCACCGGAATCCATTAGTCTGTTCCCCTAGTGGATCCTGATAAACTCAAGAGTTCATCCGACACCCTGAACGCAGATTCCTGAAAAGTATTGTAAACCTCATGAATCCTGTACTCCGTGTAGGTACTTGTTGTGATTTTCAATGTGAATGCACCTTTGCATACTTTTAGCTTAAAACGGGAATGACCTCTTGTGTTCACCAGGATCCCCCGGGGAGCAGACCAGGAAATAAAAAGAGCAAATAAAGAAAAACAAAAAATTCTGTCCTAACTGGACCTGACCAAATTGGCATTAAAACATTCCACTTACGTTAGCCATTTTGATTTTCCGACCTGTACCAAGGATTATATAGACTGGATTGGCAGTCGCCATAATACGGATCGGCCGCGGTTTTTGTAGTTCGATTATTAAATCTAGATGGCGCTGAAATATAGCCGGAGGCTTTGAAGGCAAAACAATAAGACTAGGTACAGATATTTCATATCACTGCAAATGTATTAGTTATTATGCAATATTTTTGAAAAATATTACATTTGTAGTAATATGAAACATCTGTAGTCTTATTGTTTTGCCTTCAAAGCCTCTGGCTATATTTCAGCGCCATCTAGATTTAATAATCGAACTACAAAAACCGCGGCCGATCCGTACTATGGCGACTGCCAATCCAGTCTATATCAAACTTGCCTATACGGCATTTCATAAATTTTTATGTAAAAAAAAAATCTGACGTAAGTGGAATAATTCATGTAAAGAAAAAATAAAATACAAAAGAATAAAAAATATGCCCTAATTTTACCAGTTCTATGATACAACTAGCTTTTGCCCGCGACTTCGTACGCGAAGACAATAACGTTAGTTGCGTTAGTAACGTTAGTAACATTAGTTCGAACACAGGTAGTTTAATAGGATAATGCCAGGAGAAAGCAAAGCTCCCGCGGAATAGGAATAAGTGAATTCTATGGCCGCTAAGCCGTGGTGGCCTAGTGGTTTGACCTATGGACACTTAAGCAGAGGGTCTTGGTTTTGCGCACGGGCTTGCACCTAGAGTTTTTCCTAATTCATGTCCTAAATTACGTATGAAGTTTACCATGAGCATTACAGTGAAGATAAACATCGCGAGGAAAGCTGCAAACACCTGTAAGGAATTTTAATGATGTGTGTGAAGTTCCCAAATCGCACTGCGCCTGCTCTCACTCTAGTTCTGGGAGGAGGCCTGTGCCTGATTGAAACAGACTTATTTTATCCCAAGAAAGTGCAAAGCAAAGTTCCCGCGGGATAGAAATAACTGTTTTGACCTATTTTGAAAATCAGAGCCAGTGTAGCTTTTTATTAGTGTTTTTTTTTAAATCAGGCCCTAAATTTATATCTATCCCGTGGGAATTTTGCATTGTCCCGTAGAAAAGTAGCCTGCCTATGCCAATCAGGGATACTGTTGTAGCTTACGATTAGTGAAAGGATTTTTTAAATCAGCCGCGTATTTGAATTGATTTACTTCTAACCCGCGGGACTTTTGCATTTTCCCGAAGAAGAGTAATCTATACCAATCAGGAATAGTGTAGATTACTATTGGTAAAATAATTTTTAAAATCAGCCCCGAAGTCTATCCCGTGGGAATTTTACACTTTCCCGATAAAAAAGTAGCCCATGTCAATCACATGAAAGAATTTTTTTAATCAGTGCCGTAGTAGAATTTACTTATTTATAACCCGTGGGATTTTTTTATTTTCCCGGAAAAAGTACCCTATATCAATCAGAAATACTGTAGCTTACTATTGGTGCAAGAAAATTTTAAAATCAGCCCCGAAATTGAATTCACTTATTTCTATCCTGCGGGAATTTTGCATTTTCCCGAGGAAGAGTAGTCTATACCAATCAGGAACAGTGTAGCTTTCTATTGGTGAAAGAATTTTTAAAATCAGCTCCGAAGTTAAATTCAGTTTTTACTATCCCATGGAAATTTATTATTTTCCCGAAGAAAAAGTAGCTTATGTCAATCAGGGATAGTCATATCACATAATATGTAATAATTTTTAAAATCATCCCCGATATTGAATAAATTTATTTCTATCCCGTGGGAATTTTGCATTTTCCCGGATAAAAGTAACCTATGTCAATGGAGGATAATGTAGGTTTCTAATGATGAAAAAAAAAATCGGCTCAATAGTTTCAGAGATTCCGCTGCAAACAAAAAAACAAAGAAAGTCTAGATATTTCCCTAACCCGTGGGAATTTCGAAAAATCCTTCCTTAGTGCACCTCTACAATACTCAAGGTACATATATGCCAAATTTCAAGTCTCTCTCTAGCACCAGTAGTTTAGGCTGTGCGTTGTCTGTCAGTCAGTCAGTCAGTCAGTCACGGTAATGTTTTAGAGGTATAGATAGATGAAATACCACTGCCTTTTGCCAAAGAAAAAATAAGCTGTTCAATAATTTTGTATTTGACATTGACAATGTCAATTTTATTAAGTACATAACCCCTACTACGAAATAAAAAATTTTAACTTTGTGTCATGCCACTCATGCCCCTTTCACTCTTATGTTTAGTACTATTAGCGTAAACGAAACAGCACGAATAGCACGATGCGAAGATCGAAAATCGAATTTCGTGGTATAAAACCGGACATGGAAGTAATAAGTACTCCGTACAACGGGAATGAGCTGTTGCCGCAAAATTGAAGCCGAACGAGAGCTCAGTAACTGTACCTCTTATCCCTCTCTGGCGATGCTTGATTGGTTGGATTTTTCATGTGGGGTTGTCAGGTCAGGTGTCCGTATTTCATACAAATAAAAGAAAAACTAAACGCCAATCGCAAAATTTTTGCGTTAATAAGGCTTTACACGTAGCAACAAATAAGTAATATTGCTTTAACATGACGATAATAAATTATTATTTATATTTAAAAAAATTTTAGAAGAACTTCATTACATTACATAAATCGCATATTGTTCTACAAAAAACGATAGGATTGAAATCAACTTAATTCTGGCAACTCTAAGTCACTGTTAGAACGGGACACAGCGTTCAGTGGTTGCCCTCTCGCTCGGCTTCAACAAGACAACAAGACTCAACAAGACTCTTACGACCTTAGAATAAGGTTTTATTTTCTTTATTTTAGCTGCAAGATGCACAGATAGAGCTCATTCCGTTTAACGACCGCTTTAGCCTAGTTGGTAGTGACCCTGCCTACGAAGCAAGAGGTCCTGGGTTCAAATCCCGGTAAGGGCATTTATTTGTGTGATGAGCACGAATATTTTTTCCTGAGTTATGGATGTTTTCTATGTATTTAAGTATTTATTTATCTATATAAGTATGTTTATCGTCGTCTAGTACCCATAGTACAAGCTTTGCTTAGTTTGGGACTAGGTCGATTTGTGTAAGATTGTCCCGTAATATTTTTTTTTTTGTACAGTCAATGGCAAAGATATGTATACACTTTAGTGTATACAATGTATACACTTTAGTACCTTGTCTATTTTCGTCATATTTGAACTGCCATATATGAACTGTCACAGTGGTTAAAGTGACAAGGTACTAAAGTGTATACATATTTTTGCCCTTGACTGTACGTAGTACTTATTTACTTCCATGAAACCGGATCACTTAAAACTTTTTTTCGAACGAGATAAGACTAAAGTAAAGGGTCTATTCTACGGTAGACCTGGAGTTACGCCATTTTAGAATAAGTAATTAATAATAAATTAAATACATACCCTGGTGAAAAAAATAAACTATCAGCGTATTAGTTTTAGACGACCAGATGGCCTAGTAGGTAGAGAACCTGCCTACGAAGCTTGAGGTCCCGGGTTCGATTCCCGTGTCGGGGCAGATGTTTGTATGAATAATACGAATATTTGTTCTCGGGTCTTGGGTGTTTAATATGTATTTAAGTATGTATCTATCTATATAAGTATGTTTATCCGTTGCCTCGTACCCATAACACAAGCTATGCTTAGCTTACTTTGGGACTAGGTCAAGTGGTGTGAATTGTCCTGTGATATTTTATTTATTTATTTATTTATTAGTCTTTCCAAACCAAGTACAGGGAACCAATAATAAAATAAGAGGCTCAAAAAAAAATGTTGTCAATTGTCCATTTTATTTTGTCACAGTTTCTTCCCGGTTTTATCCATGAAACTGATAGGTGTGCAAGAACGTTAAGTAAGGCTTGTATAGCCTCCTGCGGCCCACGTCAAATTTTGTTTCAATGAAGTTTAAACTTTTTCACTAATGAGTTGAATTCAATGTCACATTAGAATAAGTCCTAATAATAGGACATCGGACCTCAAGAGGATAGAAATGACAATTAGAATGGTGCCTCTTTTAAAAATGGGAAAAAAATGAAATTTTTTACTTACCTTTTTTATGTAAATATTGAAGATGGAGACTCCGTTCTCTTTTTGCACATAATATATTAGATTTACCCCCTGTTTCAACATCCATTGATCAAATTTATTTGACGGATCAATGTGATGCCGTCTCTGTTTGTTTTGTTCGAATAGATGGAGATGGCATCACATTTTTGCATTTATCTCTCAGTCAGTTAAAATTAATCACTGGGTGGTGAAACAGCCCCTAAGTTTGCCAAAATGGAAAACAAAAGGTCTATTAAAGTTTAATAGTTTTCGAGAAAAGTTACAATTATTAAATTGGAATATTTTTTTTTTCTGCGGAACGACTGGGAATTTTTAACCTAACTAGGGATAATTGCACTGCTAGACATAACTGTAGAAAAAAAATCAAGCCATAATATTTAAGGGCACCTTTTCTTCCCTTATCCTGCTACGACCTTTTTAAAATTTCATACATATACGAGTTTGAGTTAGAAGCCCGTCCGTTTGGCGTCTGCGCATAGGGGGCCCCTCAGGTACACAGTGATGACATTAATACGAGTGGATAAGGATTTTAATGTATCTTGCGAATGTTTTTCAAATTTTGGAGGGCTTTCGTTTGGACTTAAAACAAAAAGAGAGTTATTTCAGAAGCTGTTTTTACCGTTATGGTCAACGCTATATGCATTTCGCGAGGTAGGTAGGTACAGTCAAGGAATTTAATTCCCTACCCATTTCGTAAAAAGATCGTTAAGCATTCGCAATGCATTAAAGGTCGAAATGTCAAACGCAAAACGTCAAAGCAACATCGTAACTAGTGACTAGTTTGCTGTACGACATTCAAACTTAGGTGGTTAGGAAATTAAATTCCTTGACTGTACATTGAAATCCCTATCTACTCGCTTTAATTTCATCATTGTATCGTATCTCAGGGGAGCCGCTAAGTATACTATAGCTATAGATAGACACGTCCACCTGTCGCATCTACTACCTAAGTACCTTTCTTACCATAGGCACTACTGCTTGGCACTACCAGTAGTGTCATGGAAAATTTTGTTTTCCTATGACACTACTTCTCTGATTGGCTCATTGGACACATACAACAAAATTACCCGTGATCTACTTAATTACCCGTGACACTACCATCCAATTGATTTGGATTTAAATATTCGTTTGTGAACTTTAAAGAAATTTAATGAAAACGAAAGTGACTTATCTTCTATTAAGTATTAAGCTTACTTAATAAACAATTTCATATTGATGCGTATTTATACGTTGAAAATCTCTAACTCTAATTTTTCCAACGTGTTACCAACCGATAATTCTCCGTTGATACGAATAGAAGATACGAATTAGAACAAGCTCTAAGTAGGTAGTTTGCATTGCAGTTACGACTGTTGCGATATGGGTATGAAGATAATTAAGAGGGTACGATGGCTGAGAGAATTTTGAGAAATAGGTATTTTAATGAAATGTCGCTGTCTCGCCCGAACCCCTCCGTGTCAGTACAGCGAGAGCGGGACAACTGCCGCTCAGACCGTTATTAGGCGCGTAAAATTGATCAAAACAGCATTTCGTAATCCCCTGTTTTCTTCTCGAAAACTGGACCAATAAAATTATTTTTTTCAAAAATAATTAGAGGACATATTTAGCTATGCCCCTATGTTTTCTTTTTTTTGTTTATATCAGGGATTCTTTTCTGATGAGTGTCTGAAAATGACGTTGAAATTGGGCAATTTTTTCAGTTTTTGATAGCTCATATTTCTTATGTTAATTGAAATATGGAAAAAAACGAAACATAGGGGCATAGCTGTGGTAGATACAGATTACACAGTTAAAAAAATTGGCTCTAAAGCCATTATCCAGGGAGGAAACAGGGGATTACGTTTGTATGGAGAAATGGTGCGCATCGTACCCTCTTAAGGGAAATTAATTTTCCCGTGACACTACTAAGGCCACTGTAGTGTCACAGGAAATTCTTTTTTACCCGTGGCACTATCAGTAGTGTCACAGAAAAGTAAAATTTCCCATGACACTACTGGTAGTGCCAAGCAGTAGTGCCTAAGGTAAGAAAGGCCTAAGTATACGTCGCGCGGTGGTTTAAGATCGCTCGGCGAAACTGGTGGGGGTAATTTGCGCATAGATTACATTAGATAGACGTAATTGTACTGCGCGCATGCCCCTTCCACTTTTGCCGAGCGATCTTAAACCACCGCGCGACCTGTACTTGTGTTTTGTCCACTCTTTTACGCTTGACAAAAGTGTACTTACCTGGGTAGGCAACCGAGAAAAATATTTATATTTAACGTGTTACGCCTAAGTCATGTATCTTGAGATACTGGGCACCGCAAAACAGACTTTGTATGGCGAACCTGTTATGCCTAACTCCTTTATAGTCTATGGACGCGATTCTACAGCGGCCGCTAAAATTCCTAATTTTATTTAGGCGTTGCTAAATCACTTTGCTATTCTATGAACAGCTATCATACATAATCAAATGACAACGCCAATTTGAATCTGACATTTCTTATTTTAGGCGGTCTATTCAATTTAGGTTTAGCTGCTTAAATGCTATTCTTTGCATGACCTTTTTAAGCAAAAGTCAAGCTTAACTGGCTAATTTTAGCGGCGACTAAAATAATCCCATTTAAAATAAAATTACGAAAAGTCAAGTTGTGCAGGATCAATTCCATAAACATAACGTATTTAATTTATATTAGTTTCGTTAATAATTGATTGTCTGGAAGAGATCGCTTTTAAGCGATAAGACCAATAAAAATAATGCAATAAAAATATTTGTATTGTATCGTATTGTATTATCCATTAGAAATGGATGAAGAAATAAATTAATATTCTAGCTCAAAGCCAACTAAACCCAAACTGGAGTGCAGGTGCTCCACGAGTAAATCCTGCTGGATTTTATCAATTCGTTTTCGCGACATTTTAATTTAAAAGACATGGACAGAAGCCTTTTTTTCTTAAATGTTGCCCACTCAAATTTTAGTAAATTATTGGAGAAAATCCTATACTTTTTACAGATTTCATTCATTTATTCGCTCACTTATTTTTTCCAAGTAGCAACACACTCAATTTAACTTAGAAATTTTAGAATACGGATAAAATCCGGCTAAATTTAGTCAGGTTGACATTCTGGAATAGCACTTGTTAAATCCGCCGTCTAAATTATAATTAAAATTTAGAAAATTTAGATTTAGACTATTTAGCCGACGTGCACGTAGAATCGCGTCCTATATATAACTTAAATAATATACAAAACAATAATAATCCAGGTATTACATAATATGCATAAGCCTAACACAAATCTATTTGAAATGGACAGAGTTGTGTTTTTGCGAGAAGCTTCCATCGTGGTGACGAAATCGTCGAGATCATACATATTCTTTTTTTTTTAATTTGTTAGTTATGCACGCATGCACAGCGTCTGCTGCTGCCATGTACGTATGGCCTGGCTCCAGATAAACAAATCATAGTAGATGTTATCATAGTAGAAGGCCTGTCGCACCTAAGTCGTATAACTTGAGTTAACTGAGTAAGTAATTGCTCAATGCGTATAAAGCTTGTCATGGCTATGTCGTGCCCGTCCGTCGCCCGCGATAAATTAATCTTCCCGTAGGAAAAGGTATTTTCCCGCGATAAAATTAGCCTATGTCACTCAGCGATAGATAATGTAGCTTTCTAACTACAAAAGAATTTTTGAAATCGGTCTAGTAGTTTCGGAGTCTATTCAATGCAAACAAACAAATAAACAATCAAATCTTTCCTCTTTATAATATTAGTATAGATATAGATGGCCAAAACTGAGTTACACGACTTTTGAGACAGACTCGTACAAGGAATTGGTAAGCAAAATTAAAAAAAATGTTTTGTTTATTTCAAACTAAATTTATACAAACTGAACATTCTGGAATGGTAAGCAAAATTAAAATATTTTTTTGTTTATTTCAAACTAAATACAAACTGAAATATAGATGCAAAGAAAAAACCCCAGAAAAAACACCAATGCTGGGAATCGAACCCAGGTCCTCAGCATTCCGTGCTGCGTGCTTACCCCTACACAATCACTGGTCTTGCGAGCTTACCCCTACACCACCACTGGTCGTGGACCAGTGATGGTGTAGGGGTAAGCACGCATCACGGAATGCTGAGGACCTGGGTTCGATTCCCAGCATTGGTCTTTTTTCTGGGGTTTTTTCTGTGCATCTATATTTCAGTTTGTATTTAGTTTGAAATATATGGTTTCACAGGATGACCGTAAAAGTAATAAAAAATAAGTTGAAAAAATAAATACAAAAAGATACTTCATACCTAACTTGTTAAATTGTAAATGTCTCATGTATCTCAAGTTAACTGACATAGGCATGACACGGCAGCGCAGCGGACTACCGAATAAACTTGAACACATTTTTATTTATTTTTTCACAACAACGTGCAACGATACGAATATTAGGTATGTTATAAAAGTTGTGATACACATTGCTAACTACATCATAGATTGTAGTGAAATTTTAAATTAAAGGTGACAAATTAACGCACAGCCACTACTTGATTACGCGTTTTTGGGATTGTGACATGCACTGATACTGATGTTTAGAGAATATACCTACCTACTGTAGAAATTTACAAACTTGCACCAGTAACCACCAGCAACAGGGTGGTGTGTATTTAAAGCATTGTAATAGCTATTTATGCAACTGTATCGTAATAGGGGTCCTTAAAACACGAATGTGGTTTCATGAAACGAGGCGTAGCCGAGTTTCATAAAGGGTCACATAAATGTTTTAAGGCCAAATTACGTACAATACGTACAATATTTTATCTTCTCTCACACATTTTTCCAAAAACGAAGTAGCCTTTTTGCATTTTTCATGCCATAAAATCTTGATAGCATTTATCGTATAATTTTCTGAACTTTGCTAGTAATAAATTATGAGTAATTTCCTTCGCCGCATCTAAAATATCGGGTGGAGTCAAATTTTCTTCGCATTCACTGATATGAGATATTTTTAAGCAAGAACAAAATTTTCCCACGAAAATTCGTACAACAAAACGACACGTATGAATGGAATGGCGCTAAAACCCAGTACCCAGTACATCACCGCGCATATGCGCGCATGCGCTAAAGCGGGTGCTGCCACAGACAAGTGAAAATTGGAATCAAAACTTGGTGATATAAACTTTTTGGATTTGCCCTGTATCGTAATGGTAAAAAAATTGTATTATAACATTATTTCGTTAGAAGAAAAGTGTTATAATATGTTTTTTTTTAATATTTCGGTATTGTGTTTAAAAAGTATGTCAATATAAACTCTTTTTGAATTTTATAATTCGAATTTTACGATATGAGAGTAGATAAAACGTTGTATGATATAAGTGTCGAAAGTAGGAAATTTCCAACTCATGCTGGCTAAAACCCACTCGCTTCGCTCGTGTTTTTAGATCTCCGTCATTCGTTGGGAATAGCCTACTTTCCGCACTTGTATCATAAATAACTATTTTCGAACAGTTTAACCGATAACACAGGCTTAGGCTGGATTTTACCAAACTTTTATTCCGAGAATAACGCTTACTCGCAGATAGTAATGTCAAACCGCCATAGTAATTTGACATTACTATCTGAGAGTAAGCGTTATTCTCGGAATAAAAGTCTGGTAAAATCCAGCCTTAGTGGTGTATCCAGTATCCACATTAAAATTGTTCTTGATGTCCCCAGACGTGCAACCAAATTGCCGATCCCTGACATAATTATATTTTTCTATTTATTTTTTTATTTTCTTCAACTTAATTTTTTTTTTTTAGTACTTTTACGGTCATCCCGTGAAACCATATATTTCACGAATATATAGTTTCACGGGATGACCGTAAAAGTAATAAAAAAAAAATGAAGTTGAAGAAAATAAAAAAATAAATAGAAAAAGATAATTCATACTTAACTTGTAAAAGTTGGCCTAGTAGCGCCATCTCTTGGTCCAGGTGAGCGGGTAGCTCCGAAGGAGTGTTGAAGTCTCTCGGTAGAGGGCATAACATAGATGCGCTTTATCACTGCCTAAATGTGATTATAACAGACTGAAGTGTACGATGTATGGGAAAGATTCGTCGCTAACTTCTAGACCAGTGATGGTGTAGGGGTAAGCACGCAGCACGGAACGCTAAGGACCTGGGTTCGATTCCCAGCATTGGTCTTTTTTCTGGGGTTTTTTCTGTGCATCTATGTTTCAGTTTGTATTTAGTTTGAAATATAATTATATTATCACACTTATTATTAATTTTTACCATTCACCTATCACATTGACCATTAGTAATGAATAACTTTATTTGTACGAAATAATAAAAAGAAAAAGTCAATTATTTAATATAATTTATCTAAACCAAAAAGTTACCAACCAATATGTCGGAGTTAATGGAAACTGAAATATACACGATGACTTTTAATCGGTGATGTGATGAGGAACCAATTTTTCTAAACGTCTATTTTTTTAAATTATGATTATTTGTAAATTAAAATCATTGTTGCCCTCATGTTGCCCTACACATGGCGTAGTCTATGAGCCTAAAACCTCTTTGACAAGTCAGTTTCTTAAACAAACTTTAACATGAGACCTGTCAAATTCCCCGCCAAAGCGATGACACTTGACGAAACTACTTATAGTAGTGTAGTTCCGTAGTTCCTGAGTGTAGTTCCAATCATTTATTTTCTCGATGACAGCTCCCGTAGAATGTAACTGCGTTTAGTCACGCAAAAATTAACTTTTAAATGCAAGATATAAAAAATACGACAACTGCCTAATTTTGTTCCTTGATCCCATATAAGATTCATCTAAGACACATTGAATCCATATATGCAGTAATTTTTTTTTAAAGTACGATAAATAATAAACGTTTTAATAGGCTCTATATCTAAATCCCTAATGATTATTTGTCCTAATGTAATGTTTGTCCTAATGATCGATTGTCCTAACTGTTTTTATTTCAAATCTATTAATTGTTCTGGATTTTTATAAAACAAAGGATTTCTAGAGGATAATCACTTCAAAGTTCCTGAAAAATACACGGTTTCTGAGAAAAAAAGTTTGTTTGTTTGTTTGTTTATACTCTTTATTGTACAAAAGGAAAACAAAAAGGTTACAGAAATAAAAAATTAAGTACAAAGGCGGACTTATCCCTGAAGGGATCTCTGCCAGTCAACCTTTGAGTGGTAGAGAAGAGCAATCAAAAAAACAAGGATTGACAAATAGAGCAAAACATTTGAATAAATATAAATGCATATGTAAATCTCAAATACCTAACTATACCTATACAATATACTTATAAGTTATTATACATAAATAAATAAAACATTAATACATACAATACATAAAAATAAAAAAAAAACACAAGTATAAAGGATAATTACTTACTAAATAAATAATCAAGGAACTATAGTGTAAGCCACATCTAAAGTGTTAGGACAATCGATCATTAAGACAAACATTACATTAGGACAAACGATGTTAGGGATTTAGAATGAGACCCGTTTTAATAAAGTTACATTCTACTATGGCAATACAAATGTAACTTTAATAAAACGTTTATTATTTATCGTACTTTAAAAAAAAAACTACTGCATATATGGACTCAATTTGTCTTAGATGAATATTATATAGGATCAAGGAACAAAATTAGGCCTTTGTCGTATTTTTTATACCTCGCATTTAAAAGTTAATTTTTGCGTAACTAAACAAACTTACATTCTACGGGAGCTGTCATCGAGAAAATAAATGATTGGAAATACTATAACTTCAACAAATGTAGGATGGTGCATTCATGATGGTGGAAAGAGGAAGTTTTAACAATAAAGTTTTGTTTTTAATTAAACAGCGTCTTAATTGTTTGAGATCTCATCTATTAAATTCCATTTTGGCTAGGGTTTCAAATTTTTAACTCCTGGTCACCGATTAAAAATCACCGTGTAGGTATACGATATTAATTAGTGTAAATAGTCAGTAAATCATTAACATTTCTGTGCTCTCAGTCATGAAACTCATGAAACTCGGTAAAAATAAGACTGTTACTTTTTAATTAATTTACGTAGGTAGGTACTTAGTTCAAATTTATGAATGGGTGAGTAGGTACCTAATGTTTGTGTTCAGACTAGACGTCGTATTTAGTAGCATCATGTTGCAGATGTTACTATATATAGCACAAAGCGCTTATGACGGGGAGTTTCCTTTAGCTTATCGTCGCACTATATCTTTATACACTTTTCGCGACAGGCGAAGTTTATACGTACTCATACCACACCTGACTTTATCTCGAAATTTGTTACGAAACGTATTCTTTGTCGCGATTTACCTACTCGCGTTTAAATGCCTGTTCAGTACCTAGTGTTCAGGGCCCCTTCATGGTCAACTGATCCCTCATAAAAATCATCCCGCGGGCTGAATGATCCCTTTCGGTTTTTTGCGTGGGTGAGTGGACTTGACTCAACCCGCGGGCTCAGACGACTACTATTTTCAGCTAAAGGGTCTACTCGGCCCACGGGCTCAGACGACTACTATTTTCAACTAAAGGGTATACTCGGCCCACGGGCTCAGACGACTACTATTTTCAGCTAAAGGGTATACTCGGCCCGCGGGCTCAGACGACTACTATTTTCAGCTAAAGGGTCTACTCGGCCCGCGGGCTCAGACGACTACTATTTTCAGCTAAAGGGTCTACTCGGCCCACGGGCTCAGACGACTACTATTTTCAGCTAAAGGGTATACTCGGCCCGCGGGCTCAGACGACTACTATTTTCAGCTAAAGGGTCTACTCGGCCCGCGGGCTCAGTCGACTACTATTTTCAGCTAAAGGGTCTACTCGGCCCACGGGCTCAGACGACTACTATTTTCAGCTAAAGGGTCTACTCGGCCCACGGGCTCAGACGACCACTATTTTCAGCTAAAGGGTCTACTCGGCCCACGGGCTTAAGTTAACATTACATTGCTTACCACATCTAACGATGGTCATTGTTTTTGGAACAATAAAGGAAATAAACAAGCAGACGGCTGGTCTGATGGTAAGTGGGCACCGTTCACTAAAGGTTTATTAAAATTAACGTACAAGATTATTGAACATTTATTAAAATAAAAAAAAACATATCTCTTCTTTTAAATTAAATTATTATCACTGTGTACACCTACATTGTAACGTGTATCAAAACAAATATGTAAAAAAATAGAATAAGCTCACATGGTCTACAATCTACATCCTTAACTGTTCAACGCACTCCAAGTTCATTATTATTTAATTGATTGTATCATTGACTGCTATAACTTCGGGATTTCTTTTAGGATACTTATTTGTTCTTATTTGGTCAACATCTTTTCTCATCAACCTTTGAAGTACTGCCAGAAGTTGAATGATATTGTGTTTTGATTTCAGAATTTTATTTAGTTTAGCATGCCATCTTCCGATGGCATTGTACGTGCGGTTTAGCTGTTAATAGCAGGTTCATCGACCAAAATACATAGATTTTGGGTTCATCCAGGTCTCGAAAAAATAGTGGTTAAAAAGAATTGTATTTTTTGTTTTCGATCCTACCTCAAAAGCATACAACCAGGCATCCAGTAATTCTTCAAACGGTAAATGGGTCAAAGCTGATAACCGCTTAATGTGAACTTTGCCCAATTTAGTATTTTTCAAACCGCATTCTTTTGCCTTTCTCCACAGACTTTAGACTTAGACGACCGGATAGCCTGGTTGTCAGAGAACCTGACTACGAAGCTCGAGGTTCCGGGTTCGATTCCCGGTCGGGGCAGATATTTGTGTGAAAAATACGAATGTTTGTGCTCGAGTCTTGGATGTTTAATATGTATTTAAGTATATATTTATCTATATAAGTAAGTTCATCCGTTGTCTAGTACCCATAGTACAAGCTTTGCTTAGTTTGGGACTAGGTCAATTTGTGTGAATTGTCTCGTTATATTTATTATTTATTTATTTAAATGGTAAAAATATCCATCAATTTGTGTTCCCGGGCAAGTACTAATTAATGCCGATATCAAGGCTTTCTCGAAGTCCACTTTAATGTGAGCCGGTTTCCAAAATTAGGAGCTTCACTTTTGATTAGTTTAAATAATGTCTCATAAGTTCCTTTTCGCTTGTCAGGTAAAGACGCGTACAAAACTGGCACCACTTTGATGTGTTCTCGGTCGCTTCCCAAATCTACATGCAATGTCACTAGTTGATAGAAATTTCGTTGACACGATTTAAAAGTCCCATCTATGTAAAATTCTTTATATTCCGATAGTAGTTTCTTTAATTCATGGCACGAAAATATCAATATTCTGGTATTATTTTCCGTGTAATCGGCAAATAGTAAGAGCGAAAATTTTTGTGATATTACAACATCAATGGCTTTATTGAATGTAATTTTTTTTAACCCCAGTGCTCCATAATGTTTCCGATATAACTTTTTTTTACGTTTTCAAACGAAGAAATTTTTGTGACTTTATCTAAGCCCGCATCTTGAATTTCGCTATTGATGTGCTCATATACATATATGAGAAATAGGTGTCGCTAAGTCATGGACGACTTGTTGGTCTAAGCTATCCATGTACTTTTTGACTTCATTCCCAGCAAAATCAGGATTGTGGTTATGGGAAGTCTCATTAAATATGACTCCCATCTTCAGTCATTTTTACGACTGCATAGCATTTAGGCTGTACACATCTCCATAAGATAGAATTGTCTTTGTTTTTTCTTTTAATACGGTAACGGACTCAGATCAAAAAAAACCGGCCAAGAGCGTGTCGGACACGCCCAAGGTAGGGTTCCGTAGCCATTACAAAAAAATCAAGTAATATTTTTCTAAGGATTTCGTATGTGTACGGAATCATCCAAGTTTAGGTATGTTTTATACCTTAGGCTACTATTTACTCTTAAAGTACAAATAATTTCCAAGCAATCTTAGCCGCTATAATTTTCCTAGTAAATTTGATATATTTACTACCATTCTGAATTTTTTCAAATTTTTCCACCCAACAGTTTAGATTTTAGAGGGGGGGGGGACGCTCGATTTTAATGAAAATTTTCACTTTAAAGTTGAATATTTCGCAAACAGGTCACTGAATAGAAAAATCATGTTAGCAACCCCGCAATGGTTTTAAAAGACCTATCCAACGATACCCCACACTATAGGATTAGTCGAGAAAAAAAAATCACCCCCCCTTTACGTCTATGGGAGGTATCCTAAAAAAAAATATTTTTTTATTTTTTATTTTCCACTTTGTTGGCGTAACTGATATGTATATTCATGCCAAATTACAGCTTTCTAGTACTAACGATCTCTGAGCTTAGCCGCGGACAGACAGACATACAGACAGACAGACAGACGGACAGACATGGCGAAACTATAAGGGTTCCTAGTTGACTACGGAACCCTAATAAAAAGTAAAGATAGAGCGCGGGGATAGTCGAATGAGGCCGGTTTTATAAACATGTGTGCGTAGGCCGGTGTTGCCATAATAATTCTTAGTACCCCGATACTACAAAAATATCGTTACCGTTAATAACGTTTTAATAGCGTTATTAAAAATTGAAACTGAAATAGTTCCTCAGCCATTCTGACGTGTGGTGTAGGCATAAAGTAGTGGCGGTAGTAGGATAGGAAGGAAATGGGAAAAGTGTATAGAAAATAAAATTACAGGGTATAAATTCTCTATGTGTTATTCAATTTATTTACCGACCTTGGTGTTGAATTAATTTCTTATTTCTTACGATAGTTTGGTGTTTCTTTTCCGTGGTTAATGAAATGTTCTCAACCAATAATTTTCGCACAACTGCTTCACAAATGACACAAATTTCAAAAAGATCCTTGGACGGGAAGCAAAGACCTCCTTTGTATTTCAAATTAATAAGTTTGTGAAAACCCTTTTTTATTTGTGTAGTACAAGTCGTCGCTTTTAAAATGAGCCGAACAAACTACGCTACGGGCAATTGGATGTCATAATGGTTCATTTCGATTATCACGAATTACTCCAATCCACTTCTCTGTAACATTTTTATTGCGCTTTGGAAATCTGAAAAAATACTTAAAACGGTATGTATACAAGTAAATATATATATTTCAAAAAATACGGGAAAATTGTAGCCTTTGGCACTCACGTCGCAAAGACAAATTCAACGATATCTCATTTGTCAAATCATCTAAGCCGTGGGTACTGGGCGTACATACATACATGACGGTGAAAAACATAACCCTCCTTTTCGGCTCCGCCGCAGTCGGTTAATTAGCCCGTACGATATTTATGTACTAATTACTTTCACACTTTAATACCGTTACTACATTAAAATAAGTTAGTAAACTTTTACAAGAAACAAACAGCTTTACATTGCGTGTCACGTTCTCACGTTTTAAGCCGTGCTAATAAAGAATTGAATTTAAAATCAAAAAAGAAAAGGTTGTATTACATAGGCGGCATTTACCCAATAATAGGGTAACTACAACATTATAATGGCAACACTAGTGTTGACGTTTTGGTATCTAAGCAATATTTATTATTTATTATTGAAAATATTGGTTTTTGAGTTGACTAACGTGTGATAAGTGATTCCATCCTGCTTTTTATTTTTATTTTTAGTGATAATATCGAATTTAAAAATACGTTGTGCTCCACCGGAATGCGTAGTTGAAGTAATAAGGTTTTGGTGTAGTTGGATTGCAAGTGTGTGCGTGCCACTGTGTAAGCACACGGATTGGTGTAGTTTGACCGGCCTCACTTCGTTGTTCGTAGCGTTCTATCTTTACTTTTTATTTGATCTGAGGTAACGGAACCCTGATTGCATCATGATACGACCGCCTCGTTGCGATATAAATTCTATAGTATCCGAACTAGACGATGCTGCACTTGGTTTGTATCCTGGATATGGCTGCATTTTGTTTAAAAATCCGTGAAAATCTCAGAGAAACTTGAAAGAGAAGAAACCTTGTAAAGTTATTAATCTGTACTTACAATTTATATCGTGTTTTAGCTCCCTTATCGTATCTTTTTCACGTCCAGTTGTCGAGCTCAATATCGTTACATTTTCCCCCATATTAAGATCGACAACTGGACGTGAAAAAGATACGATAAGGGAGCTAAAACACGATATAAATTGTAAGTACAGATTAATAACGTTACAACCTTCAATGACAAGTCAAAGACAGTGACATCAGAAGACTGATACATAAATTAATACGAGCCAGTAACTAGGAATTATGCAACCTATTTCTAGATTTATCAGCTATTGCTATACTGAATTTTAAATGAAAACCAAACTTTGCATTGTAATTAAATTACGTGATATTAACGGTTAGTTTATAAATATAGAGTCATAATCAGTGATCGTAATCGACGGAGAGTGGTCGACTGAACCCGTGGGCTGAGTAACCCTTTAGCGGTAGAGAGTGGTCGACTGAACCGTGTGCGTGTGGACTGAGGGACCACTTGGTTTTTAATGGTTTTAGACAGTTTTAGTAAGTGTAAAATTTAGTAGTAGTAGCGAATCACTTTGTAAAAAAATCCTGGAATTCGTAAAGAATTCACTAAAAAGTTATACAGCCAAAGGTGTGGTCCCTCAGTTCACACACTGAACCTTCCACTTCTGGGCAAGTGTTTAATTTGCTGGCTTATTTTGATGTTACAGGTTTAGTAAAAACATGTCTAAACGCATTCGTAATGACCGAAACGTAATTTGGCAATGATTATACACTAAAGCAGTCTTCCTTCTTTGGTCCCTGAGAGACCACATAAAATAACTAATAAATCGGTACATTTGTACAAAAAAAAATGCATTTTTCTTTGCAAACATTAGTAAAAATCGCAAGGAAGATTATAAAAGTTAAACAAAAGCACAACTATTAATAAATTTCGTCAAATTTATATTTTTTTGTGGTCCCTCAGTTCACACACTATGAATTAATAAAATAATTAAAATATCCTAAAATATAAACATTATGGAAAGGTTTGTCGTACTGAGATTTAGTTAAAAAGTTTGACTACATATATATATTTTCTTAACGTGGATTGATGGCGTATAATATAAGATAAATTGCTTTTTAATATTTCCTTAGCAGAGTGTTTATTAGGGTGTACACAAGTATTGTTTCCGAATACATCCGAAAGTTATTTTTCATGTTTGGGAATTATTAGATTTATTTGTTTTATTTATTTATTTATACAGCTAAGTAGTTAATAGAGTATTATGCAAACAAACGATCTCGCTATAACCTGTTCTTTTCTGTAATGTGAATAGTATAGTATCTATCCTTTATTTCAATCAAAAGTTGGCGCTGAACGTTATCATGACGTCAACAGTATGGTCAAATGCTAATCCTAATGTAATTTCAAAATTTCTACTAATGATTTTAGGAATTTTAAGTTTTATCTTATCACTTACTACAGTGTTACCTATGCCAAAATAGGAAACATGACTGTTATTAATAAAGTTGTTAGGTATATGAAGTAGAGTAAGAAATAATTATGTCGTGAAGTAGTTTATAGAAACTCGTATTCCTTACATTGTAGATTATATGAAATCCAGATTCTAAATCAAAACAAGCAATGGCTGTTTGTTTATTGTGGTGCGTGTTATAAGTAGGTACTTGTATCGTGTCGATTGATGGCTCTGCAAAATGTGATCTATTCTTCTAAATCTAATTTTTTCCATTACCTACCTAATGAATGTACTTACCTAAAACAATATAAAATTATTGAGTGGGAATTTACCTACATAATTATTCTTAAAAAAATAAATATTGACGTTTCTTGTTGTAATTAAATTATAAGTAAAGAATGTTGGCTATAAGTACGTTTTATCTTTTATCTTGGTGATAAGTGGAATATCCACAAATAAGTAAAATGTCACGTGGCTACCACAGTCATTTTTCCGTGAATAATATGCCTTATACATATACTACACTGTTTCTCATAAGATTGATTAATCTACCTGTTCTATTTGAAGTTTAATTGAGCCAAAAATTACTGTGTTCTTTATTATCATCGTCCATGGAATTGTTTGCTACGGCATAATGTTCTTATTCAAATAGTACCTATAGGACTTTTTAAGACGTAATACAAAACCTCTGTTTAGATATATTTTACCAAAATATTGTTATAATCAGCAAAATTATAATTTGAAAGTGTTCATCTGTCATTTTTGCTTTTAATTTCTAATTTCTCGGATTCCATTAATATTTATCTGAATTATAGCATTGAAGGGGTTCTCTTTGGTAGGTATAGGTAAGTACTACTATTAAGTCTAGATTTTATAGTAATAATAATAATAATATCACGGAACAATTGACACCAATTGACCTAGCCCCAACCAAAGTAAGTAAAGCTTGTGTTATGGGTTCAAGGCAACGGATAAACATACTTAAATAGATATTCAACATCCAAGACTCGAGCACAAACATTCGTATTTTTTGACGCAAATATCTACCCCGACCGGTAATCGAACCCGGGACCTCAAGCTTCGTAGTCAGGTTCTCTAACCACTAGGCCATCCGGTTGACTTTAGATTTTAAGTTTAAATCACCGATGAGTCCCATTGGATTGAGAGTCGTCCATGCTGCATTTGATTTTTACATTAAAAAACTAAATACATTTCACGAGGTAAGTACAGTACAGTACCAGGGTGAACCCTTTTCATTGCAAACGTCATGTTGATATTCCATACCCTATTAGAAGATAATCTACGATAACATGGCCCGCCCCTCCACAAATCAAGAAGTCTTCAATGTATTGTGAAAGTATTTATAAAGCACACCAAAACTTTCAACGCATGTGTGCTTGTTGAGACAGCCGTCAAACACAACCAGATACTACTAAATAAAAATTATTTCGTAAATATGTGTGACTAAACACATTGAAATAGTAATGTGGAGGGGCGGGCCATGTTATCGTAGTTTATCTCTACGACTCTATTAAATCTTGTTTACCTATTTATTTTTGCTTTAACCTGTCTTAGCTATGGTAACGCTTTTCTGCCTGTATTTGAAATCTTCAGAAGAAGTTCTTACATTTAATATGACTTATTTGCTCTTGGAAAATTACCATAAAAATGCATACTAAGTAATTTCAGCAAAATTGATTCAGTACATTCGGATTAAATTGGCCGTGACTACTGTCTGTCACAACAGAATTCTAAAATTAACAAAAATAAATAAATAGAGGAATTTGATGATTGCATATGTATAATGATTTTGTATTACGTCTTGAATGCCATCCTGTATGTAATTATATAATATTCGCTTACAATAATCCTAGATTTAAGTTGTTAACTAGCTTCAACAAAGCATTTCATATCGCACAAATTTAAATAAAATATTCCCTGTCCCAGTGTTACATTTATAATTTATTTTAAAAGAGCCGTGTCTAAAATAAAAACTTAAAAAAGGAAACAGTTTCTTCACTATTTTTATTATACTTACTCTAACGAAAACTGTTGCACTTATGTTAGTAATTTGTGTTAAAGGTAATAGTAATATTTTTATAGGCAACGACTTTCTCATTCATTATGTGATCTTTAGTTATAAGCGATCTTGACTATATTCTAAATTTTCGCATAAGTTTCATTTTATGATTTGTTTGTAAGTTTGTTGTGAATGAAAATTGTTGTATTTTACAAACTACTAAATGTTTTCTTCTAAGTATAATCATATCAATAATGTTACTTAAAATTTGTTAAAAATTTTCTTAATATATAAATAACAAATTTGTTTTAAATATATATATCTGTTCATGCAAATTTTGTTTCGGTGAACCAAAGTTTCAACAATGTAAACTGGATGCTCTTTTGCAATAGTGTGTTAACTCTGATTAATTCTGCAACACAATAATGTCAACCCTTAGAAAATAATTTTTACAGTTGACATTGTATTGCAAAATGACAGCGAGTTGACTCAGTAGGTATTGCAAAACAGCATCCAACTACAGTTTGATTTCATATTGTGATCCTTGATTTTTAACCTGGATACAAGTTTGCAATTGTATAGCCAACTAATCGTTTATAATGATTATTAATGATTGCAACTCAATCTAAATTCGACCAAGAAAGTACTAAATATATACCAGTTTTGGAATAATGATTTCTGCGAAGATAGACTTTCAAATTGAATGAATAAAACAAGGCTAAAAGTTTCGTCGTGCGAATTACATTGGCCCTTTGGACGGTCTAGATAACTTATTTATTCCAGTCGATTGTTGGATGCACTGGTAACTCATAACAGAAGTTATTTGGGCGACTAAACCTTAAAGGGCGTTTATTGGATAGTTTCAACCGCCTCAATTATCTGGTCACTTTTTTTTATGAATCAGAGGTACTGAGTCTACCATTATAGGTAACTGGAAACTGCCATTTCTTCAAAAATGTGACAAGATAAATGTGGCGGTTGAAACACTAGAATAAACGCTCAAAACAAACTAGGTAGGTACTTAAAATAGTAGGGGAGGCCGTGATGCTAAGTATTTGCCGATTTACACGAGATTGACATATTGAAATAGCTGAGCGTGTCAGATTATTATACAGATAGGATGGTTCAGCTAGGTGTCCCAGTCACGCTTCAAAATCTGACGAATATAATTTTTTTTCGCCGACATGTTACTAATCAATCAATCTACTAAGACTTGCTAGAAGGTAAATATTCAGCGTTTTTACGGCGTTTTTTTTTGTCATTACCATTTGAGCAGAAATTATTAAAATGGATGATGCTTAGGGTTAACTTTTTATGAAAACTTAAGACAGTACCGATGCTAGTTTGATAAAATTTCGCGCGATTCGTCCTTCGGTTGTGGTAATAATCGTCGAATGCTAATGACGTTTAACCGCGCGGTCAAAACGCTCGAATATTCACCGAATAGATGACGGATTGTTTATGTTTTTCGGAATTACTTTGAAAATATAGATCCAATCGTTTTTATTTAAAATTAATAATTTGATTCAGTTTAAAAATGCGTTTAATGTCGCCAACTGTGTCAAAACCGAACGACACGTTTGAAAGATAAGTATTACACATCAAAAATAAACAAGTGCGAGTCGGACTTGCACATGAAGGGTTCCGTACTAAAATATTTGGTAAAATGTCAAAAAAACACGTTTCATTTATGGGAACCCTCACTAATATTATTAACTTTTTACGGTTCCGTACCTCAAAAGGAAAAAACGGAACCCTTATAGGATCACTTTGTTGTCCGTCTGTCTGTCTGTCAAGACCCTTTTTCTCAGGAACGCGTGGAGGTATCTAGCTGAAATTTATATCAAATACTCAAGTCTACTGTCCCTTGGAGCTGTGAAAAAATCAAACTTTAAGCCAACGCAATCAATAGATACAGCCGTTTATGCTGCAAATTTGCGCAAATTTTCGAAACTCGCAAGGGAATCAAAATCTACAAGGTACTTCCCGTGAAATCAGAATCTTGAAATTTGGTACGAAGCAACGTATTATAGCATAGATAAAGGAAAAATTGCGAAAAGCATAAATTTTTAACGCAATCAAAAGATACAGCCGTTTATGCCGCAAATTGTCGACACTCGCAAGGGAATCAAAACCTACAGGGTACTTCCCGTGAACTCAGAATCTTGAAATTTGGTACGAAGCAAGGTCTTGTAGCACAGATAAAGGAAAAATTGCGAAAAGCATAAATTTTTTGTCTGTCTGTCTATATCAGTAACCAATCTACAATGATCCCACACTGCGCACATTTTACTTAGGAGCAGGGGTCTGATAAGACTGGATGTTCATATATACATATAAATTTGTACGGAACCCTCGGTGCGCGAGTCCGACTCGCACTTGGGCGGTTTTTTTATTTTTTGTTATATGGGTGATGAATCAACTTTTTTGTGTTGCTTACTCTGTCCCCGGTTGTACAAGTGACATCTTCATACTGTTTCATAGAAAAATTATTAGGTTGTCCATGAGTCAAAATTTGTATAACCCTTAGCAATGGGTGGCAAGACTGGCAAGAAATTGTTGATTCACCCATTTGTTGTATCTATTTATGGCTATATCAACATATATTAGGTAGGTATGTGAAAATTTCAAGTATCTACAACGGTACGAGAGAGTATAGAATAGGGAAAACGTGAAAGAGAAATAGAGGCGCAGAGTGGGGATTGTTTGCTGCTTTATGGTGCCTTCGCGCAATTACCTATAAAGATTTTGGTTGTTGCGGCTTGTGCAAATCGGCAGATTATATTATTTTAGGTACCGTGACGTTTATTCTTACAAATAAAAAAAATGAACCGCGCTCGAGTATTTCTAGGTAACATTTTTTTTTGCATATTTGAGACCCTCCCAATTAGTGAGATATAGGTAAGTACACTGTTCTGGTAGTAATCTTCTCTTAATCTGACGCGTTCGAGTATTTCAAAGAATAGATTTTTTTTTTACTACCTTTATGTACCTATTCTGATTCGCTTGAGGTACTTTAGACTCTAACGTACATATTTTGTACCTATCAGGTTTTTAAAATTTCTCCATGTGTTGGGTATGGCTACCTCTAAAGTTTAGAGGATATAAGGTATCCCCGATATATCGATACCGGAAATCTCAAATGGCGTAAAGGACAAAAATGCGAAAATGACTCTTAAATGCCATCGTATACAGCCTTTTTTCCCCTATCGAATGGCATTTAAGACTTATTTTCGCATTTTTGTCCTTTACGCCATTTGAGATTTCCGGTATCGATATTTAAGTATTAATCTGTCGCGCTCGAGCGACTCCCCATATCCCCTCCCCCCCTCCCCTACTAAAGCCCAATAGCCCAATACACGACTTTTCCTTTAGAAATTAATGACGTGGCCTTCAGCTTTGGACCCCAAGTTTGCCCCAAGCATTCCTTTTGTTCCTAACTACGAGTATTTGTATACTATACGCACTATCGAAAACTGTTGTAATCGTTATACTTACATTACATTACATACATCTTTATTACATAGAAATAGAATATGTGTCTTCTGTGAACGATCATAGAACTAAAATGTAAGAGTATGGTTTTTAACGATTTTTTCTACGACTTAAATATCATAATATTCATAATTTTATTAAAGTCTTGTCTTCTCTTAATTCTGACAGGAATATTAGATTACCTATTCAATATTATATTGAAGGCAACAATATAGGTAATATTATGTATTTGGAATATTTTTCATCGATAAACGAAAGTAGGATATATTATATGCTATTAAAACAAAACGATAACAAAACTTTACAAATCAAAACAAATAAAATCACAGCGCGCTTTTGAGCAAAACTTAACTCATATAAGAATGTACCTACTCCATACCTAGTGTTCCCTATCAAAAAAAAAAATCAAAAATCAAAAATAGTTTTATTGGTGACAGCCTTTTATAAGCTAGAGAAGGTTGGGACCTCCCATTAAGTACAAAATACCTGTGTTAGGAGATCCCGCTCTTCCTTAAGTTTAGCAATTAAATATGTGAACAACCAATAACAAGAGTATAATTAGTTAAATATACTAAATAATAACTAAAACTAAGAACAAAGAACACTTTGATAATGATAAAATGTGAGTGTGTGTGTGTGTGAGTGCGAGTGTGAGTGTGTCCCTATAATTAGTGATGTTAAAGACTCGAGTTCTTTGAGTCTTATTTTATAAACTCGACTTGATTAAGTAAAGCTATGTGAGCGAGCTCTAAAGGCTCTTAAGTTCCGAGTCGAATCGAGCGCGAGCTCTGTACGCTTAGTATAAGTTTTACCTCACCAAAATACTTCTCGATCGCGTTTACGTAAAAAAATCAATTACTAGGGAAACATGACCAGCGCCTCCGCGGCCGCGCGTCCATGTTTCCATAGAATTGAAATTTTTACGTAAACGCGATCGAGAAGTATTTTGGTGAGGTAAAACTTATACTAAGCGTACTGTACGCTTAGTATAAGTTTTACTTCACCAAAATACTTCTCGATCGCGTTTACGTAAAAAAATCAATTACTAGGGAAACATGGACAGCGTCTCCGCGCGCGCGCTTCCATGTTTCCATAGAATTGAAATTTTTACGTAAACGCGATCGAGAAGTATTGAAGTGAAGGAAAACTTATACTAAGCGTACTGAGCCTCTACCATGAGTTTACACTAGTTTACGTGACCGTACTCGCTAGCGACGGCGTGAATCATTTGTTTGGAGAATTGTACAGCGCCTCTAGCGGTCACTTATGGAAGTACAATTCTCCATACAAATCATTTACGCCGTCGCTAGCGAGTACGGTCACTGTCAACTGTACCTCTACCATGAGTTACACTAGTTCACAGTGACCGTACTCGCTAGCGACGGCGTAAATGATTTGTATGGAGAATTGTACTTCCGTAAGTGACCGCTAGAGGCGCTGTACAATTCTCCATATAAATAATTTACGCCGTCGCTAGCGAGCACGGTCACGTAAACTAGTGTAAACTCATGGTAGAGGTACTAGTGTAAACTCATGGTAGGGGTACTGAGCAACGGCTCAAGCTTTCTAAAGGACTCTAGCTCTGAACTGAACGAGAGTTTAAACAAATCCTCAAGTTAGAAATTTGAGTCTATCATATTTTTGAACACTTTTGCTTTTTATTTAAGATTAATATCCAAAATTATGAGATGCAGTAACCGAGATATTTAAGCTATTAGAACACAAATAAATTAACAAATATACTTACAACCTCTTCTTAGACCACCGCTGTTACCTTCACCGTTCCTTTGTCTGTAAAAAAGACTCACCGCACTCAAACACGACTCGCAGCAGTAGGTAAAAGCACTCCAGCGCAGAAGAAAGACTCGAGCTCCTATTGTCACACTCGGAGACGCACTAAGCTCAAAGTGTTCGAGCAATGGAGTTCTAGTTATCATGAGTCGAGCCTTGTAATACGACTAACTACCTACATAGAAACAATTAAGTAATTGAAGTAATTTAAGGGTGGAATGAAGGCTATACGAATGAAATTTTGAAGGCAAGTGTCTTTCGTTGCACACTGACGAGCAGTTGATGAACAAGATGAAAGTAGGTACCATACTTATCACAAAAAAATAATGAAAGTACTTTGACAATTATTTTGAGTGGCAACGAGATACATGTACCTAAGTACCTATTTACAGTACAGTAGGCAATCGTTGATACCCTGTACTATATCTGTGTTGGGGACAATGCATTTCATCTTTTATACCTACTATAGCAAAAAGACTGGCGTTCTCGGCCTCTTGCTATTGCCCATGTTTCTACAAAAACTTAGACGCTTGTTGAATAAGTATTTTCAGACATGCCACTTTCTAGAAAACTGTAGTTAATTCTAGACTTCACTTGTCTGAGACGTGTTTAAGTTTTTTGTGGTATGACCATTTGTGTGCAGGGACGCATTTGCTCCTACAGAACTACATCACATTTTTTTTTTTTATTAAATGGCGTCTGTCCAATTGGACAATTTTGCCAGCGCCAAGGTTGAGAGCTACAGAAGTACATTACATAATAGTTTGCCGAGTCTAGTTTGATCCAAGTTCTTGGGAATTGCCCTTCCGTTGTGATAAAAATTGTGAGATGGTAATAATGTTGAACTGAGCGGTCAGTAGTAGTAGTGTTTGACCCGTATGTATGTATGTATGTATGTATGTATGTCCATTCCTATGTCCTCTCGTAACTACACAACGGCTGAACCGATTTTGATAAATGATACGTCATTGAATTGGTCTTGATAACGCGAGTAACACTGGATACATGAAATTCTTGAAAAATCAAAATAGCGGATTTTTGGCGCCAAATTGTCTTCAAAAAAATTTTTTTACTAAAACCTATCGAGTAGGGTATCAAAATAAAGGTATTTTAAAAAAGATTACAAAAATATATACAAGTCATGTGTTTAAATTTAATTTGGAATAGTAAATTGCCAATTAATGCATTAAAACGACGACGTACCTATTTCGTAATATACTAAGATATCTTTGAGCAATAATTTTCTCTATGAAACCCATGTGGAAAATTAAGTACCTACATATTTCAAAATTGGTTTTGAACTTTAACTAAATAGCAACGGATTCCTAATTCAAATACTCAATAATTTATCTGGGTCTAAGGAGCTTTCACTAAAAAGAAAGAAATAAAAAAGTAATTAAAAAAACTAAAAACCCGCCTGCAGAAATACTGAAAAGGTGGAAACAAGATAAAATGTGCAATAACAATAAAACAAATTTAAAACACGTCGATGACAGTCTTTCAAAATTTAATGCAACGATAAAATGCAGTCGGAGGCATGGGAGTCAGTGGCTGCATGGGATTTCATGTCACTTCATGCTTGCCTCCGATTGCATTTTATCGTCGCATTAAATTTTGAAAGACTGCCATCGACGTGTTTTAAATTTGTTTTATTGTTATTGAACATTTTATCTTGTTTCCACCTTTTCAGTATTTCTGCAGGCGGGTTTTTGATTTTTTAATTTATTATTTTATTTACACCGCAGGCGGGTTTTTAGTTTTTTTAATTACTTTTTTATTACTCTTGGATAATAGCCGATATAAAAAGCCTTTTTTTATTGCTTTTGGCAGATTCCACGTAGATAGATGTGGGGAGACACATAAATTCCGAAAAACTCTAAAGTGCGATCCCCTGCTCGAACCTACGACCCTCTGGCCACCTCTGGCATTCAGGCCACCACGGCTTAAGTTATTGTAAATCAGAAAGTACTCATGTCATGAGTGCTTATATACGAGGGTGAATTGAAAAGTTTTGAGCCTAACCTTTAAAATAAAGACTCGAGTTTTTATAACAATTTTATTTCTCTACATAGTCTCCAAAACGATCTATACACTTTTGCCACTTTGCTTTTAACTTCATTATTCCTTGTAAAAAAAATGAATCTTCAAGGTGATCGAAATATTCAGTCACAGTTCTTGTACTTAGCTCACTATCCGTCGAAAATTTCCGCCCTGCCAAGTGTTTTTTTAGGTTCGGGTAAAGATGATAATCAGAGGGGGGCAAGTCCGGCGAATAGGGTGGATGCGGCAACAATTCAAACCCACAGTTATGTATTTGTGCGATAGATTTCGCTGCAGTATGGACAGGAGCATTGTCTTGGTGGAATAACACTTTTTTAGATATCATACCAGGTATATGTTGTGGTGTATGCCTTTTAATGTTTTGTAAATTAATTGAAATTTGGTAGAAAGATAGTTTGAGACCCTAGAAATGACGTATGATATTATGCTATCTTGAAAAAATTGCATAGTTCCCGCTGGTTAGCGATACCTATACGAATTCTTTGCAGACGGAGTCGCGGGCTACGGCTAGTACCTTATACACGCAAAAAGGCTTATTTCAGCTCATAGCGTCCAGGCAAGAGTAGCGCGATGGGGGAAGTGCTAGTATGTGTAACTATAGTGATGGGGAAGTAGTAGGTACTGACATGGCTACGAGTATGTTGCCTATATTGTTGCCTTAAACACTTGACATAAGAACGGATACATCTGAGCTTACTCGTACTCATCAACATGGGCTTGTTGATCTTCTTATTGTAAATTTAAATAAAATAGATTTGTTATTTGTTTTCTTTTGTTGTATTATTATCATTAGGTACTACAATAATACTTATACTTGATATTTCAATAAAAATACATTGTTACTCATATTCTGTCTTTCATTCAGGTTCTAATTCAAGCCACAGAAGTACCTACTGTGTGTAAGCTTATTTAAATGTAAAGATATTTTTGAATTTGGAACACTCAATTTTAAATATTATATCTACGACCTCGACTGTACCTACTAGAGGTGTGCGCCGATGGCTAAATCAACGGCGGCGGCGCGTAATCTGCGTGATCGGCGTAAATGAAGGAAATTAATTATTAATGAAAATAACAGTTTACTTTCACTCGTTTACAACTCGTTTACTGTTTTCTGGTGTATTTTAACCTCCTGCATAGAAGTTCCACAATGAGGAATAAAAGGAGCAAAAAGAGAGGCAGGCAGAGGTTCCCCTTCTGCACTGTAGTGTGAGCTAGCAACTTATCCAACTTCAGCAACGGTGCCAGAGACGGGAGACAGACATTTTACGAGTGAAAGTAAACTGTTATTTTCATTAATAATTAATTTCCTTCATTAACGCCGATCACGCCAATTACGCGCCGCCGCCGATGATTCAGCCAACGGCGCACACCTCTAGTACCTAATAAATAACCTTCTGTTTTAACACGTTTTTTTATTTTTATTTTAGTAACAAAAAACATAACAACATAACCAACAAACAGATTTTAAAGAATTAAGATAAATTACGACAGCGAAAAGATACGAAGTAAGGTAAATATCCGAGTGTTCGACACTTTAATTCCAATAATCGACACCCTGCTTGTCGCCTCTATTGCTACGAATTAAGACTGAAAGTCTCGGCTATTGGGGCAGCGTCGGGCACTGGGGTATTTACCTTATGTACTATTGAACCAATTGAATCCGCACCCACTGTGGAACCTTTTCACATAAAAAGTCATAGTGACATCGCAATGTTTAACAATGAATTCATTATGAAACTTGCTGTGGAAACGTTCGATAGTACATTTGATCGTGTTTGACTCTGTTCCGAGTGACACCTAATTTGAAAATGCTAAAAACTTCACTTAAGTAGGTACCTAGTAGCATAATAACTAAAAAGGAGCTAAAAAGTCAATTTTAATTAAACAACTGCTCGTATCCTCATAAGAGACTGATGTTTTCCTAATAAATGCATCATTTCAGCTACACTAGGGCCCTCAGCCAATCCACTAAGAACCGATCGAAGCATTTTCATTAGAACTGGAAATTTAATATTATTTTTTGTACAAAAACCTCTCAAACAGTCCTTTAAATGAGTTTGGTCATAAGGTGTCAATGATTCCAAATCATGTAGGAGTTTCTCAATTAATTGCTTATTTATCTCACTCTGATGGGATTTAGTAGGCAAAATCCACAGGAATGCATATTTGACTGTAATTAACTCGTCCAATGTACCGATTCTGGCTGTTGCCCACTTCAATACGCTCTTGACATGATCGTCACTGATGTTCAGGTTTTCTTGAGGATAAGTCTTTTTCACAAGTTGCTGGAGTTGAGATATAAGTGCTAAGGATTCAATTTCGTTTTGCAACCGGCGTTTTATTTCCAGTTTGTTACATTCTTCGAGTAGATCTGGATTAAGGCGGCTTGGATGTGAAGATATTTTATCTATCTGAAACTAAATAATTCTCGTTTAAATAACTAAGTCACATACGACAACCGAACGAACGCATTATTAAGTAGTTAAATTATCATCACCTCTTGGGCCAATTCATCCATAGATTTCAGCATGATTCCAGCTCCCGGTACGTGGTCGAACCCGCCACCTGCTAGCGTTATGTAGTTAACGAGAGCGAGGGGAAACACACCTGTGACAAAGCATCTCATGTTATTGATGGTCTGTACATAAGAATAATAAATAAATAAATAAATATTAGGGGACAATCTTACACAAATCGACCTAGTCCCAAACTAAGCAAAGCTTGTTCTATGGGTACTAGACGACGATAAACATACTTATATAGATAAATAAATACTTAAATACGTAGAAAACATCCATAACTCAGGAACAAATATTCGTGCTCATCACACAAATGAATGCCCTTACCGGGATTCGAACCCAGGACCTCTTGCTTCGTAGGCAGGGTCACTACCAACTAGGCTAACCACTTGACAGTCCGACGATACCATGGTATCCAAAACCAATATGCGTCAACCCGTCCGCGGATACCTTAGTCACAGAATAAGTAATAGTACTAACGTACAGAAGGATCACTCTCGAACAAAGGTCAACTTTAGGTATAAAAACTTCCTACTCCTACTGCGTGCACGCGAAATTAAAACTTATCGTGTGATACGAGCGTTCATATTCCGTTGGGCACCGCTGATCCGAAACCAAGGGCACAGGGTTCCCACTCGCCCATATTTGGTAGGTATATAAATCAAGAAAGATAACAGTGTGTATTAATTCAGTAAACTACCTTTAGTATGTAAGTAAGTTATTTATAATATCGTTTAGAAGACATTGTTTGTTGCAAAAATCACAGAAAAAGGTGCTTAATTACGCGCGACGCGGCTAGCGTGCGAACTGAACGCCGCGCTACAACCTACTGCCATACTCCTCCCGGGAGGAGCGCGGGCCAAACATACCTAAACTGTGGAGTGAAACCCCCCTGCCTTAGTATCGTAAAAGGTGGAGGAATGAATAGTTGATTTCAATGCCATCTAGTAAAAATACCCGGCATTATTTACAAAATGTATTGATGCACCAACGTAGCCTAACTAAATTATTAGCCCTAAAAATATATAGATGGCAGTAGTGGCGGACTGTTTGTAGGTAAAAAAAAAAACATTTCGCAGTGACCTGTGAATTCTGCGCTTGATTGTCAGTGTTTGTGGAGAACGTGCTTTTATGTCTTAAGTATTTCACATTTATTACATAGTTTTGAGGGTTATTGTACATAAAAATGGCCAGAAATGTTTATTTTCTATGATTCCATCTTAAATCTACTGAATGTGAGTGTAAATACAGTGTAATTTCATTTTAAAAAATCGAGGTTTTTTTTGAGCTGGGACTGGGAAAATACTAGCCAAATTTTTAGTAATTTGACGCCCTGATTACTGAAATATACAATAAATATTGACGATTGGTTTATGAAGATTAGATTAATAAACTTTTATTTGGGAAATATGACACAATCGCCAAGGATTCATCAAAACATTTACGGTGCTCCTCAGGTTTTATGCTGTGGATGGTTGAGTATCCATGGACATTTGAAAATATATCTGAAATAAGGGTTTGTACAAACTATTTCTCGTGTGGCTTGATTATTCGGTGTTTGGCATTATTGTTTCTGTTTGTATGTATTTTTTAAGTTTTTGCTATAGGTGCTATTGTTTTTAAGAATGGTTTAAATATTAAATTAATAAAAATAATATTAAAAATATCCCACTAAAAACAGGCGAAATGCATCAGCTACCGATTTCATGTATTATGTAAATTATGTATTTAAAAAAAAATAAAAAAATAAAGAAATTGACTTTAGTTTTTGACGAAATTCACTTTCTCGTGACAATGGATACCATAGTATGCGCGAACTGTAAAGTGGATGTCGATTGCAGGCAGCCTTACGCGGGCCGCCATCTAGCTACAAAATCAGTTTCGCGTAATTATAAATGTTGCGAGGAGTAGGCAACTTGATTAATTTATTTTGCTAACTCACTGGGAACGGTATGTTTAGATTGTAGTAACATTTTAAAGGTGAAAAACTGTAGTTTTTTTTAGAAACAATAAAAATGAGGGGTCATCGCTCAATATTTCGAGTTATTAGTCGTCAAACATGAAACTTACAGCCAAGTTTACCGATTTTACAACTTTAACCTTGATTTATGCAAAAAAAATATTCGTGTGCTATTGTTTTATAAATAGTATTCGAAAGAATAAACATTAATTTACGTCTCAGTATTTTTTTCTTTATTTAAAACCTTGTAGTTCGGAAGATACAGACGTTTTTATTAGAGAGTAGTGAACGCGCGGCGCGGTGCCTCCGTCGATAAAAAACCCGGACGGTTTGAGGCATATTGGTCGCGCGGCCCGGACTGTCAAGTGGAGCGGTCGTCAAAAACATAATGAATGAATAAAACATTAATGTCACTGACAGACTGAATGACAGGCCACACAAACTGGAGCTAGAAATTTGAAAATTGGCAAATACATAGACAAGTCAACTCATGTACAGGATCAGTTAGTGAAGTTGAGACCCATTTCTTTAATCTCTTGTGTGTGCAAAATTTTCCATGTGATGTTGATGAAACGTTTAGAGTGGTTTATAGAGAAAAATGAAGTTTTTTCACGTGATACAATAGGCTTCAGAAGAGGTCAATCTTGTATGGATTGTTTAGCTCGCCTTGTGTCTTATATACAAGCGGGCTTTTCGAAGAATATGTCTACCTTGGCATGTTTTTTGGACATTGAAGGAGCATATAACAATGTGTCGGTTGGAAAAGTTGTTAATATTTTAGATTGTTTAGGTGTTGGTGCAAAATTTTGTAAATATTTATGGGCTTTCTTGAGTGAGAGGCATCTCATTTTACGAGATCATAATGATGATTCTTCTGTTATTCGATGGACTGATAGAGGTTTGGCTCAAGGAGATCCACTTTCCCCTCTTTTGTTTAATATTGCTACATATCAGATTTGTCATGAGATAGACAAAGTTCATATTGCACAGTATGCCGATGATTTTGTGTTGTATATTAGGTCCAAGTCTTTGCAAGATGGTGCTAGTAGTATGCAAGATTCTTTAAGTATAATGATAGATGTGCTAGATAGTTTAGGGCTAGATGTTTCTGCCAGTAAGTCAAAATTCTGTGTATTTAGCAAGGGTCATAAGGTTCAGCATGTCAGTCTTAATATTTGTGGTATACAATTGAGCTCTGACATTACAGCCAAGTATTTAGGGATGTGGTTAGATCGATCGTTGCGTTGGGGAAAGCATATTGGTTATGTTGTTGAAAAAACTCAAAGATTTCTTGGTATCTTAAAAACTTTAGCTGGTTCTTCTTGGGGTGTTCATCCTAAGCATCTTCGTAGATTATACATTTCATTGATTCGTAGTAGGATGGACTACGCATGTTTTTTGTATAATAACAGTGCCAAGACGCATGTGTATAAGCTTGAAAAAATCCAAAATCAGGCTCTAAGGGTGATTGGAGGTTTCATTAGGTCAACGCCTATTCATGTCATGGAGAGTGAACTCTGTATAGTTCCTTTACATGTCAGAAGACGATATTTAGCGATTAGGTTTAGTTTAAAAGCTTTGACTTATTCAAATAATGTTACTGTTGACATGATTCGTGAGTTAGGCAATGTATGCCAAAGTGGTTATTGGAATGGCAAGAGGAAGCCGTTGCTAGCTGATGTAATTGTGGAGGTTTCTGATGAGCATATCTCCTCGTCGTGTCCATTGCCTATGTTTAAATTAGATGCCTGGGTGTCAAAATTCCATTTAGGTGATGTTTTGTTCGGTAGTCTGGATTGTATTCGTGGGGCTAAACGTGAATACAACGGGCACGTTCTTCGTCTTGAGGTAATCTTAGAGTTGGAGAAAAAGTATTCCAGTTATCATAAAATATTTACTGATGGTTCCAAGTGTGGCGATAAGTTAGGGGCAGCATTTTACGACCCTGTTAATAATGAAAAGGCACAATTTAAAATTTTGGGCGGCCTATCGATTATGTCTGCGGAACTTTATGCAATTGCTGAGGCTTTATCATACGTCCATGTGTTAGATTATAGTGATATTGTGATATTAACTGACAGCAAAAGTTCTGTTCAGCACATAGCTCGGTGTACATCGGGCAAGCGTTGTTTTTCTACGGCTTACAGAATTTTGGAACTGATTTCTTTATTCCAACATTCAGGCAGACGTATAAAAATACAGTGGATTCCGTCACACATTGGCTTACTGGGAAATGAGGAGGCTGACCGGCTAGCCGCGTCATCTGTGACTGAGGGAACCGAGGCCGTTATTGCTCCTGAGTTCTCAGAGGTAATTTTGCGGTATAAGAGCAAATGTTATGATCTTTGGAAAGAACATTTTAGTGATCGGTCTCAGTTAAAGGGCATTTGGTACAGAACTATGCAGGCTGAGCCTCCTCATGTGCCTTGGTTTGACTCTGCTAGGCTCTCCAGAGCAAAACTGGTTTGTGCGCATAGGCTTCGGTCTGGCCATGTTCCTCTAAATAAGTTTGCGCATTTAATGAAGAAGACGGAGTCGCCAAATTGTGATGAGTGTGGTATGGTTGAGGATGTGCATCACTTATTGATGGAGTGTGCAAGGACTCGAGTCAAGAGGGATACGTTCTGTAGAGTCTGGGACCTTACCCTCTTAAATATTGGTGTTTTCCAAGCTATACTGTCGGAGCCCTTGTCGCAGGCTGCTAGATTTGTATACGGATTTTTAGAAAGTAAGTAAATGGACTGTGTTGCGTTTATTTAACAGAGAATCCGTGTACGGGTTTGGTGGTCTGTGTCAGGGGCTTCGGCGTTGTGATTTGGGGGTCGTGTCGTATCCCCTCTTGGCTTGAGCCATGTGTTTTAATTGTAAGGTTGGTAGTTTTTTATCTAGTTAAGGCCTATTGGAACTGACATGTTCAATCCACTTGATCAAAGTTCCTTAAAATAAAGATTAAAAAAAAAAAAAAAAAAAAATACATAGACGACCGGATAGCCTATGGTTAGAGAACCTGACTACGAAGCTTGAGGGCGTGGGTTCGATTCCCAGTTGGGGCAGATATTTGTATGAAAAATACGAATGTTCGTGCTCGAGTCTTGGATGTTTAATATGTATTTATCTATATAAGTATGTTCTTAGTACCCACAGTACAAGCTTTGCTTAGTTTAGGACTAGGTCAATTGGTGTCATTTGTCCCATGGTTTCTTTATTATTTATTTATTTACATTCCTTGAGGCTCATGGAGATGCACTAGGAAATTTTCGAAATAAGCAAAGGATATGCAGCTATTTTATTCTTTACTATCTCACAAAACTGTTTTGCAGATTCTATGAAAATTGAGAATGTCGTCGAAATCGTCAGCAACATCTACTCTCTGCCTCTTGATGGTGAATGTAGCAATGAAGGCGCAAATGTTTTTGGGAGTAATTTTAAGCTACTCTGCAGGTAGAAATGATCAATTCTCAATAAAACACAGTTTTAAAACACAAACAAGTTTCTTGACATAAGTTCTCGATAGTAATTGCATGTGATAAATAATAATAAGAATAAATATCAAGAACGAAAAAAAATGCCTTGAAACTTCTTACTATGATTGGGTCAACATAATGCAAGCAGCATCTTCAATATCAACTGACCAATTAACATTTCCAGGATTTAATGAAAATCACTAGCACCAACTTTAGTCCAAACTTCAAATGCTGGTTCAAGGCAAAAAAAATAGATTTTTCACATTGATTTGTAATAAATACTTGGGTACATTTGTTTATTGTATTTGCTTGTTTTTATTGAACTTTAAAAGTAGAAACTATTTTATTTTAAGAAACGGATCCCAAAGGAAACCAATTGGTGATGCCTGTTGTATGTATACCTACCTTTTAATCTGTAATCCTCTACTTTGACATCCTTCTGCCTCTTGCTAAGCTTAGTACCATCTGCATTAACTATCAAAGGCAAGTGACCAAACAGTGGTGGTTTCCATCCAAATGCCCTATAATAGACAAAATGCTTGATTTTACTGTTACCTTATTATTTGTTGAAGTAATAAATCATTAACGCCATAGTGTTGAACACTTACCTATAGATCAGCAAATGTTTGGTGGTAGATATCTGCCATTCCACACCTCTCAAAACATGAGTTATACCCATAAGATGATCATCAACCACATTTGCAAAATGGTACGTAGGAAATCCATCAGATTTCATCAAAACAGGGTCACCTTCATTGATAGATACGTCGTATGCAGTCCCTCCAAAGATCAAATCTTCAAAATATTGGCAGTCAGATGTGAGCTGCAGTTTTATGGACATCATGATTTAATTTTGACCAACTGTTAAATTACATCATTAAGAGCTTTGATGCAATGATGCAGCTAAGTTTAGTAGGTAAGTGATTTAAATTCTGTGTACTCAAAAGTAAAGAAGTCATATTATTCATGAAATTGATACAAACCTTAAATCTTATGCAATAAGGTGTGCCTGCAGTTATTTTCTCTTTGATCTCCTTCATTGAAAGGTTACGACATCTATTATCATATTTTGGTATACTGAATGACCTCACAGCATCTCGACGAATTACATTCAATCTACGCTCTGTACAAAAACATCTGTAGGCCGAACCATTGTCAAGGAGTTTAGTAATATTATGCCTGAAAATAACAAAATTATGAATAATATGATATACAGTCAAAACCGTTTATAGCGACACCAATTACAACGACATATTGGATGTTACGACCAAGAAAAAAACACAACACGATCTTATATACCACACTGGTTACAATGACCAACTGTGTTTTAACAACCAAATATTGCTGTCCCTTAAATGTCGTTATAAACGGTTTTGACTGTATCTATACTATTACTTATTAATTATTAACACGTTGGCTGCCATAAGCATCACCAGTGGGAACACATAATCTTCTCTGTGTGCTCTAAAGCTCATTTTCAGGATATTGTTTTGGGAATTATTTTGGGGGTCTGAGTCAAACTGTGAATGCTATTTTGTAGAGGATACTCTATAGTTATTTACAAAAACTTAACTATTTCGAATTGCTTGCACCTCATTAATAGGACAATGCTGTGAGCATCACCGGTGGGCTCACTATTTTGTATGTGGCATGGAAGAGATACTTTAGGTGAAATATGGTGGGCAGCCAACATTTTAATAAAATTACAGGTTAAATTTGAAGATATTGCTACATTCTCTATACTTGGAATAGTACTTACTAGAAATATATTTAATATTAAATTACTAAAACTAAAACTCGTAATAACTAAGGATTACCAAATAAATATTTATTTGGTAATCCTTTCCACTTTCCGCAAAATGTAGGGTCATCGTCATAAATAAGTGATCACTTTTGTACCTTGTCACTTTGACGTCATGTTTGAAAAGTCATACGAAATTATGCAATAACTGAAAGCGACAAGGTATAAAAGTGATCACTTATTTATGACGTTGACTGTACACTCCCAAAATGTCCACTTGCCCATTAAGGGCACTTTCCCTGTAAGTGCATTTTCCCAAAAGGTACATTTACTCAAAACGCACACTTTTCCATAATGTACATTTTCTCAAAACGCACACTTTCGCCGAACGAAACATACTTTTCCAAATCTAGTGCTCTATTTGAGAAATTGCACTTTTTGGGAAAGTGCACTTTCTGAGAATGTGCTCTATCTGAGAAAGTGTACCAATTGGGAAGTGCAATTTTTGAGACAGTGCGCCTTTCGTGAAAGTGATTCTTCTAAACAAGTGTACCCTTGGAAAAAGTGCACATTTCGGGAAAATGAGTTTTTTGAGCCTAAGCCATTTCAATGGGCAAAATTTAATGACAGCTGGGAGGTCCTTTATTGAAAAATTCAACTATCAACATTTTTCCCATATACTAGTGATTGCCCCGCTTTCCTTGAAAGTTAGAATGTCCGACCGAAGTTTCGGTTTCGGTTTCGGTTTCGGCCAATTTCGGCCAAAAAAGTGATTTCGGCCGAGGTTTCGGTTTCTGCCAGAATCCGGCCGAAACCTTCGGCCGGGCCGAAATTACTTCGCGGCCTCACGCGGCTCTCGCATCGGGAGCGCTCGGCTTAATTCGGACACGCTCGGCCGGGTAGGTATAGGTAATGCATCGGCGGCCGGCCCAGCTGGGACCAGCGACAGTAGTATGTATGAGTGTTGTTTATTTATTAAATTATTATTTACTTTTTAGAATCTGTTTGGCGACCGCTTTAGCCTAGTTGGTAGTGACCCTGCCTACGAAGCAAGAGGTCCAGGGTTCGAATCCCGGTAAGGGCATTTATTTGTGTGATGAGCACGAATATTTGTTCCTGAGTTATGGATGTTTTCTATGTATTTAAGTATTTATTTATCTATATAAGTATGTTTATCGTCGTCTAGTACCCATAGTACAAGCTTTGCTTAGTTTGGGACTAGGTCGATTTGTGTAAGATTGTCCCCTAATATTTATTTATTTTATTTGTTACTGCATTTTATGCTGTGATTAATGAACAATACGTTTGATAATAGGATTGTGAATTTAGTTTAGACGTGATAAGAATAGGTTGTTTGTTTTGAATAATATAATACCTATGCCAAGACATTTTTCATTAAAAATAAACGTTTTTTATTTTGTTTAACAAAAAAAGTAACTGTTCTCATATAAGAAATCCTTGCAATAACCTTTTCCTTACGATCTGTACAGTAATTTTGAATATTTTGTTTGATATGATACGTCTTCAAAAATTTCGGTTTCGGTTTCGGTTTCGGCCGAAATCAGAAAAAAACCGAATATTCGGTTTCGGTTTCGGTTTCGGCTAAAAATCGTGTTTCGGTCGGACACTAGTTAGAATTATTTTTGTAAGTCTTATTTTGGAGACAAATATGATAAATTTTTCACAAAGCATATTTTAAATGACAGTGGTAAACTAGTGTCATTGCACTTTACAAGTTACAATAACCTTGTAAGGCCCAACATACTAAATTTAGTACATGGTACAAAGCAAAATGTCCACTTTTCTTGGTTGGCATTGGCATATATATGAGCTTTACAAGAATAAAGAAGACAAATAATTTATTATTTTGTTAATTTTAATAATAATATCTAATATATAAAAATCCTGTGTCAAGGTGTTTGTTAATGAACTCCTCCAACCGACCGATTTTTACCTCTTTCTTAGGTCTTAGAAGAGGTTGTAGATTTTTATGTACAGTAGGCGCTTGTTAATCCGGCACCCATATTTTTTCGCCATTGCCAGATTATCGGACCTGCCGGATTATCAGATTTGTATGGGAAGTAAGCGGGAGACCTACTACAGATCCACAATAGACTATATTATATGGTTAGGTATTTTTATTTAAAAGTGGCGATACACAAAAAGCAAAACAAACACATGGCTTCACTGTCAAGGTTAGGCCCGGACTGCCGAGCGAAACAAATAATTACACAACACTCTGTATTCCGGCATGCCGGACTATCAAGCGGGTAACCTTGAGTCGCTGAGTGCCAGACTACTGAGCGTGCCGGACTAACAAGCGCCGGATTACCGAACGCCTACTTTGGTAGGTTTGAGAATAGGTTGTAGACAATTTTTTATACCTCTACTCTTCGCAGACGGAGTCGCAGGCAACAGCTAGTTTTCTATAAAATAATATTTTTACAAACACAACTTGGAGCATATATAGTACATTTGAGGAAACTGAATAGAGTGCCATGATGGAACCTATTTGTTGCAAATGTCACGTTGACATTCCCTACACCTGTCAAAGAAATCATCGGGAAATTGGCTGTGAAGACATTCCACCCTGGTGCACAATTCATTTTCCTCAACTGTATATGGGGAAAGCCTCGATAACTGAGTTTATTGATATAGAAACACCCTACATGTCATTAAATTTTACCCCTAAATTCCTATGTCTGTTCATCAACATGGGTAGTTGAGGTACTTCTACTAGCATTTCAACCACATTCAGTTTCCTGTCAACACAAAGTTAGCATGATATTTTAATAAATAGCATACTGCATTGTTTAACAAAAACCTTCAGTTTAATGTGGATCTTTTCTTTAATATGTCTGACAAGATACTGATAGAATTTAAACATTAGTTAGGAAAAGAACCTGTTGATTTATATGTTTCATAATGTGAAATTTTAGGTTATAATTGTGTTTACTATTAATTATATTTGAGAAAAAATATAAACAGTTTAAGAAACATGTTTGCGGCAAGGTTATTTATCTATTACTTACGTGTATATGTCCAACCTCTCGCTCTGTACGTATGGCCCATTGCGACCTCCAATGCTAGGCCCTTCATCACAAGTAATTCCGGCCCATTCTAAATCTTCAATGAGAGCTTCGACTGAACCTTGAATTTTACGTGTCTGATCAGTGTCTTCTATACGGAGAAGGAATAATCCTTTGTGCGATTTAGCAAATAATTTATTGTACAGTGCTGTCCTCAAGCCACCCAAATGAAGATAGCCAGTTGGACTTGGAGCAAATCTAACCCTCGGAGCGTCCGTCATAAAATACCGAAAAGTAGAATGCTTTGATAATCGCTGTAAAAGCTTCATTATTATTCAAAAGTGTAACTCGAAGCTTAGTAGCCTAGAAAGGAACGAGCCACGAGATTTCAGCTTTGCTTTTGTTGTTTTGCTACTTTTGCTTGCCTTGCCTAGCCTTGCTAAGTGTTACTCAAAGAGTATTGTAATATTATATGAAGATGAAGTGTTACTTAAATGCCGGTCTAGCTATTGCCTATTATTAATTTAAGCGATGGTGAATGGCGGTGCGGTTAAAGTATGACCTTAAAGCCTCTTTGTTATTTAAGCTCTCTACAGACCGCAGCGCGGTGGGCGTGCGCGCTGGCCGCGGGGCTACGGAGCGTGCCCAGCGCGGTGCACACTGAATTATACAAGATGTCCCGTAAGTAGTCCGACAAACTTAAATGGGAGATAGGTAGGCAGGTCATCTACCAAATATCAAAAAATGACCTTAGTAAAAGTCGCACAGTTTTCGCAAAAAAATCGAATTAAGCAAGCAATCAAGCAAAATAATTCGCACTAAGATTTTGAATTGTGTTAGAAATAGAAATAGAAATATTTATTGCATAAACTGTGAGGAGTGTACAAAGTCGACATGTAGTACAAAGTATCAACAGCTACCCGTTACGGGCATACAATATGTTCAGAATACTTATAACCTAAACTACAATATGACAATAACTTGTAGGGACAATAATAATTACAACAACAATGATAACATAATAATTAATGATCCCTATAGAACTCATTCAAATTGTAAAAAACCTTATCCATCAGCCACTTTTTAAGCTCGGATTTGAATTTTATCCCTTCAAGCACTTTTATATTTACGGGAAGGTGGTTAAAAACCTTTATGGCAGTAATGTAAGAGCTTTTTTTATACATGGAGTTATTAACTTTGGGCAGGGGGGTTTCACTCCACAGTTTAGGTATGTTTGGCCCGCGCTCCTCCCGGGAGGAGCATGGCAGTAGGTTGTCGCGCGGCGTTCAGTTCGCACGCTAGCCGCGTCGCGCGTAATTAAGCATCTTTTTTTCTGTGATTTTTGCAACAAACAATGTCTTCTAAACGATATTATAAATAACTTACTTACATACTAAAGGTAGTTTACTGAATTAATACACACTGTTATCTTTCTTGATTTATATACCTACCAAATATGGGCGAGTGGGAACCCTGTGCCCTTGGTTTCGGATCAGCGGTGCCCAACGGAATATGAACGCTCGTATCACACGATAAGTTTTAATTTCGCGTGCACGCAGTAGGAGTAGGAAGTTTTTATACCTAAAGTTGACCTTTGTTCGAGAGTGATCCTTCTGTACGTTAGTACTATTACTTATTCTGTGCTTTGGGCAAACAGAGATTATACATATACTGAGAGCGTAAGTTACTACGCAGTGCAGATTTATTAACAAAAAAATCGGCATGGCTTTTCACAAATAAACACAACTGCAAAATAAATATGCCAGTCAGCGTAAGAAAGAGTTTCTCTTTAAAAGTATTTCGTAAAGACTGTTGAGCATGCATGTGATAAATTTTACGCAGGCACCTCTTCTGTAGAACAAATGTAGACTGGACGTTGACTGATTTACCCCAATATATAACTCCATATGTTAGCAACGGATATACGTTTCCATAGTAGGCGCCCCTAACAACAGCTTCCGAGCATGTCTCTGATAATATAGAAAGGGCATAACAACCACTTGATATTTTTTTATTTAATAAATCAATATGTGACTTCCAGTTCAAGTGAGGATCAATTGTCACTCCTAGAAAGTTGATACTGTCCACCTCCTCGACTTCAGACACATTAGTAAGTGGCGGACAGAAAGTTTTGTAATTCCTAAACTGCACTACTTTAATTTTCTTTAAATTTACGCTTAGATCGATTGATTGAAGCCATTTAACAACTGAGTCCAGTGTAGAGCCCATTTTGGTCTCCAAGTCGGCAGAAAATGAGTCACCCGTGAACAGTATTGTAGCATCATCAGCAAACAGAGCACACAATTCATCGATTATTGCCGGTAGTTCATTGATATATATCAAAAATAGAAGGGGTCCAATTACATTTATTATTAGTTATTCGGTATTAATTATTTAAATCATTTATTTTTAATGAAAAAAGTTGTCTTATCAGATCAGAAAAATTTTTTGTTTAATATTTATTTATACTATTTTTTTTTTTTTTTATTCTATTTATTCTATTTTTTTTTTTAATTTGATACATTTTCCATGACCATCTTCTTACATGGCAATGCTACTCACACTCACATCTCACATCATTCGAGACCACAGACTTCAAATATTAGTATTTCAAGTCTGTGTCGACTGTCGACGAGATCCGCGCAAAAAAAAAAAGAAATCACTATGGTTCCGATGTCGAAATAACAGTGAAAGTCATTGTTAGAATTACCAAAAATCATTCTAAAATGGTGAGCATTAGCATTATAAGAGTGTAAAAAAATCTCTCAGTGCAGTATTTTCATAAAAAAATCATATTTCAGTATATTAGTTTGCAACTAGCTGCTTTCAGGAGTGCTTAACCTGAGGTTATGACATTACCTTCTGCGTTTCTTTTCAGAATAAATTAAAATCATCACAGAGAGACAAAGTGAAGAAGTTTGTCGCCTTCACCCAGACCAGTGAGAGTACCGCGATATACTGCCTCACCCAAAACGACTGGAAGCTGGACCTCGCTAGCGACAACTATTTCCAGAACCCTGAGGCGTATTACAAAGATCCTGTCAAAGCCTCCGTCGACAGAAAGAAACTGGAGCAGTTGTTCAACAAATACAAAGATCAACAAGAGAATGACAAAATCACTGTTGATGGAGTGATGAAGTTCCTTGAAGACTTAAACCTTAGCCCTGAATCTATACTAGTACTCATCATTGCGTGGAAATGTAAAGCTGCTGTACAGTGCGAGTTCTCTAAGGATGAATTTTTAACTGGACTCATGGAACTGGGTGCAGACAGCATAGACAAATTAAAATCAAAATTAGCTACACTTGAAACAGAAATTAAAGATCCTAATAAGTTCAAAGATTTCTATCATTTTACTTTTAATTATGCCAAAAACCCTGGTCAGAAGGGGCTGGAATTAGACATGGCAATAGCCTACTGGAATATAGTGCTGCGTGGGAGATTTAAATTCCTGGATGCATGGTGCAAGTTTCTTACGGTATGTAGTACTTGTTCTTATTATTTTGTCTATTTTTTTTTGTTGAACCAGAATGTTCTCTTTGCTATTTATAGTATTTAAAAAATAATTACCTTTTGTTCTTGTCTATTTTCTTCTTCTTTTATGGCTTTAATACATTTCACAAATTTGGTGTTGTATTTAATTGCTACAGACAAATCCCATAACCCAGTCCTGCTAAGTTGTACATTGCCCACTACACAAACCTTGTCTTGCTAGCCACAGCATCAATATACTAATAATTGGCCACTTGACTCCTGACTTTTCATAACAGATCAAAGTGTCTAAAACCAGTTTTGTAGTTTTGCAAATTATTTTAACATTATTGTTGTGATTATTATATTGTTCATTCATTTGGATGGTCAATTAAATAAAATTAGTGTTTCTCTGTAAACAAAATTTTATTTTATGAGTCATGTCATGTGTTATATTGAACTGAGAGGAGGCCTGTGCCCTGCAGTGGGACGTATATAGGCTGGGATGATGATGATGATGATGAAAATACTTTGGTTACTTTAAGAAATGTGTTTTTACCATTATGCCATGCATGGTGGTTAATTGGTCCTTAATGTAATACCTTTAAACAAGCAATTTGTGTATATTTATATGTAATAATCAGAATCTCAGAAACGGCTCCAACAATTATGATGAAATTTGGTATGTGGGGGTTTTCGGGGATGAAAAATTGATCTAGCTTGGTCTTATCTCTGGGAAAACGCTTGGTACCGTGTTTCAGCCCGAGCAGAGCTCGGCCGCCCAGGTACTACTCATTAATGTGAATTAATAAAAACATTAACATAGAACTCTATATGTTCTTCCAAAGTTCTGTTTATGTATTTGCATTACTTGGTTGGTTTTTGTGGTGGTAAAATCATTTTTATTACTAAATCACTGCTACACTTGATCCAATCCAGCTATTAACCCGTCACGCGTCCCAGGGACTACGTTAGTCCCTAACTTTTTTTTGCGGGAAATGTTTTAGAGACTACTACTGAAGCCTCTAGGACATGTCCCGCACAAAAAAGTTAGGGACTAATTTTTGTATGGTGGACGCGTGACGGGTTAAATACACTCTATATAGAATAACTTTATTAAATAAAATAAGTTAGATTTTTTTCCAAATGTCTTACCTGGGGGCACTGTAGTGCCCCCACCAAGACAAGCCAAGCAAAGCGGAAGGGCACTACTACCTTTTCTCAAAGCACTTCTCCGTTTTTTGATTATACTAGTTAAACAAAATTCTCAGGATATGATGTCAATAGTAGAGTCATGAAAAATATGAAGTTTCAATTGCATAGCTGTTATACTTTAAATTTTATTCATCTTCATCATCATCATCCCAGCCCATCCCACAACTGGGCACAGGCCTCTTCTCAGAATCCGCTTAGTGGGGTTGGGCCGTATTTCCCACGCGGGCCCAGTGCCGATTGGGAACTTCACACGCACCATTGTTGTTCTTCGCAGGTTCACCATTAGGCTCATGGCAAATTACAAATGTAATAAATTATTTTTTATTATATTTAAAAACCCTGATTTTATCACTGACTCCTAGAAAGCTGAAGTTTTGTATGTAAGCTAGTATACATACACAAACAATAAAAAAAATATAAAAGTTCGAACTTTTGATAAAAAATTGTCTTAAGTAACTTACTAAATTTAAAAAAGTAAATCCCACGAAAACATTTTAATTTAAAAAAAAATATGAGACCAAATTCCTTGCACTGTCAAAAAGTTTTCAGATCTTGTATAGAGCCAAGCTTCCTAACTCTACACATCCTAACCTAACTTCACTAACTTTACACCTTAGTCAAAATGCTTAGGGTTCATTAAAACAAAATTGCATAATGATGACTTATTAACTAATTTGACTAAATTTCAAATGGCCATGATCCCATAATGACTTTGACCAAAAACATCCAATTCCCGGAATGACTAAATAAACTGCTAATATTTAGGTATTTTGGGATTTGGTTGTTTTGCGATGAAGGTGTTGTGATGAGTTATTATGAGACAATGACATTTTAAAATTCAGTAGTATTAAAAATCCGGTGTTTTGAGAAAAAAATATATGTATTTTAGGATTCAGCCAATTTGACACCAAGTTATTTTGAGATCTAGGTATGTTGGTAATAGGGTATAACGAAATCAAGGTAAAATGAGACCTAAACGTCAAAATATGTGACTTGGCCGTTCGGCTACTACAAGATATTGTATGATAGAAAAGTAATGTAATGTATAATGATAGAAAATAAAGAATAAAATTTTCACTTTTCCCAAATGGCCAAGCCACATATTTTGACTAAGGTGTAAAATTTGTGAAGCCAGGCCGTATAGAGTTAGGAAGCTTGGCTCTATATGAGATCTCATAACTTTTTGACAGTGCAAGGAATATGGTCTCATCTTGGCAACATTTTACATGAAAATGTTTTTGGTGGGATTAAATACTTCCACATCTTGCTAGATGGCTAATAAAAACCATGCCAATATTCAAATCGAAAAAGCAATAATGACACAATAAGCCATAACACAAGCAGAACATAATAGTAGAAAGAGATTGAGAATTATTTTCTGCTTTTCTTTCATGTTTTATTAAGTATTTTTGTACATTACATCTGCATCAGGGCTACCCCTGTTGATAGATTAGGGTACAGCATTGTATATAATAATGGGCATGCTTGCTTACAGATATTTGAAGTACTTAAAATAAATAATATTCTTTTTTATCATACTCAAGCAAGTTATCTCTATTGCGAAATTTATTTATATTTGGTACTAAATGAAAGTTGTACTGTATGCTGAAATACACCTTGTAAATATAATAAAATGTATAGTATAAGGCTCAAGCGAATTTAAATGCATAGAACTTAATGTCTTACTATGTATGGACATTTATTTAGTTTTCTTAATTGTAGCACAGTTAGTTAATTATAGTAATGCCTTAATTACACTATAACTCAAAATATATCATTATTTTGTCATTTAAAGAAATTAAGTTTTGCCTTGCGATGAATTTAAATTTGTAAGGTAACCCTAGTGTTAGACATTTTAATTCCAATAATCGTCACCCTACTTTGTCGCCTTTATTGTTACGAATTAAGATTGCAAGTGCTGGTTATTGGGGCACCGTCGGGCACTGGGGTATTTACCTTACTATGTTTTTAACTTAATTTTGCTTGCAGTGGCGTCAATTAAATTTTGTTCACATCATTCTTTATTCTGTAATAATGCATTAGCTAGAATGTTTTTAACATTTTCCCGGTCCCATGAACCACATGTGCCTCATGACCAGTGATCGGAATAGGTAGTACAATTTCGAGACTTTGGTGCAAAAACTTAGTATGGATATAGCTTACATATTTTAACCCCGGGATTTCATTTGAAAAGTTTTTTGTGTTTAATTTTGTGATTGTTTGATTATACACGTTTCATATTATGTACTATGTTTTATTAAATGGTAAACACTTGAACTGTTAAACAAATTATGTAAAGTTAAATTAACAATGTATTTCCAATGACAAAAAAAAACTTTTCGCGTCGTTTTCCCATATAAGTAACTTCAATTAATGTCATATCAAGTAACTATTCCGTAAAAAAATACGAGTCCCGGAATCCCGGGTCTTATCCATATTAAGTATAATGTTTAAGGTCATTCACCCGAAATTGCACTACCTATTCCAATCACTTCTCATGACTATTAGTATTAAATGTCATTATTATTATGGGGTTGTGTCGAAAGAACGCAGGCATTGCTTCGGGACAGGGAACCTGTTAAAAGACTTGCTGCAACGCAATAGTCGAGTCGCTTTGCCAATGTGCTGTCAACCAACGCATTCACTGCCGGCAACACATCTAATACTAGCTGTTCGCTGTTCCCTGCAATTAGTCTGCGAAGTATTCATTTATCGCTATCCTGCATAGACTACGCAATAATTTAAGAAAGTATCCTATGTCTTAATCCAGTTTATAAACTATCTGTGGGGTGACTATCATTATGTCGAAATTTGTTACGACGATTTTCATTTCATCTAAAACTATTCCACGAATTTCTTTAACTAGGCACGTTTTTTTTTTAAAAACATAATATTCAATTCATTACTTTTTATATAATTGAACAACTTTTCATCGTCAATCGTTTAGAATTTGTCTCATATCGTAGCGTAACAAACGATTCATTAAATTTATCTGTCATAGAATAGTCTGTTATTTATTAATAATATCAATTTTCGAAACATGATTCACAGATGTACGTCCCTTATGTTATTACTAGCTTTTGCCCGTGACTTCGTCCGCACAGAATTCCAATTTATGGTAAAGCTTCTTCATCTCTTTCATCGTATAAAACAAAAATCCGGCAACGGCAACATCCATCATTATCATCATTTCATCATTATCAGTTAGTGAATATATAAATCCCGTTTATTCCCTATCCCGTGGGAATTTCAACAAATTCGTAGCCTTCTATGGCTAAGGGTTTGGGCTGAGCGTTGATGAGTCAGTCAGTCAATCATTCAGTACTTTTCTTTTTATATGTATAGATTTTTGATCACTTTATGACTAACGTTGATTATGAAGAATGATACATTAACCCCCTGTTTCACCATCCATTGATCAAATTTATTTGACGGATAAATGTGATGCCGTCTCTGTTTGTTTTGTTCGAATAGACGGAGACGGCATCACATTTATCCGTCAGTTAAAATGAACCAATGGGTGGTGAAACAGCCCCTTAGACTTGTTAAATTATGTGAAAACATAGACACCCTTTTCAAATTCCGAGAAAATTCAAGGTCCTCGCAATGTAGTAATAAATAAGTGAATTCTATAGAAAGCTACAGCGTCCCTGATTGATACATGCTTCTTTTATCCCGGGAAAGCGCAAAGTTCCCACGGAATTGAAATAACTCTTTATATTGTTTAAAATAAAACTTTTTGTATTGGTAAAGAAATTTTAAAATCAGCCCTAAAGTGAAATTCACTTCCTTCTATCCCACCGGAATTTTAGATTTTCCCAAAGAAAGAGTAGCCAATACCAATCAGGGATAGTGTAGCTTTGTATAAGTGAAAGAATTTTTAAAATCATCCTTTAATTTGAATTCACTTATTTCTATCTCGCAGGAATTTGTTATTTTCCCGGAAAAAAGTAGCCTATGTCTATTGACATAGGAATAGTGTAACTTTTTACTGGTAAAAAAAATATTTTAATCGGCTTAGAAGTTCCAGAGATTACCCCCTACAAACAAAGTATAGAAATTCGTTTTTAACCCCCAACCCAAAAAGAGGGGTGTTAAAAGTTTGACCGCTATGTGTGTGTGTGTCTGTATGTGGCACTGTAGCTCTTCGACGGGTGAACGGATTTGGATGCGGTTTTTTTATTTGCAAGCAGGTTTCTTGGCGATGGTTGGGTCATTCTACTTTTCGTTGAGTAATTTTTTGTAATGTGCTCTTCAAATATTTTTTATACGAAAACGGTAAAGTGCTCGGTTTTATCATTAACCCTTTCAACGCCAACAACACATATAGGTGTCACAAAGTACAGTGTCAAAGTGATCTTCACACATTGACATAAGATTCAAAGTAGGTTTACGTTTTGTCGAGGCGTGGCGTTGAAAGGGTTAAACATTTAAATAGGGACACAATTAAGCTTACTTTTAAAGTTATCACTACATATAAAAAGTAATGATTATTATCTATAAAGTAGGTAACGCAGTGGACATGCGTGTCCCCGCCATTTGTATGGAAATTGGTGTATTTTCCGCTGATTTACCAATTCTTTCCACAAAGTTTATTTAAATTCAAAGTTTTTTGGTTTAAAAGATTAAATTTCGTTATTTCAGTTTTTACATAAGTTATTTACACTTGAAAAAAATCACCAGGTAGGTATGCCTTATATTTCACAAAAAGATTAATGGTTACTTAAAAGTAGAATGGCCCGGTTCTTAGACATGTTTCATCACAATTGGTTCAGCCTTTTCAAAGCTATCAGCTCTTTTGTTTGCTGCGGAAGGGATTTTAGACGCATGATGAGCATTTACTTTATTTTCAAACATTTATATGTGACCTAATTGCGTTGGGGGTTTTGAACTTTTTAATTTACTAGGGGCGTTCAATAAAAAGTGAGAATGAGTATGTTATAAACAACTTTTACTCAATGTCATTTTATTTTTCGACTTAGTCACCTTTTAGCATAATACACTTAGTACATCTTTTTTCTAAACTTAAAATTCCATTTTTAGGGTTCCGTAGTCAACTAGGAACCCTTATAGTTGCCATGTCTGTCCGTCTGTCTGTCTGTCTGTCTGTCCGCGGCTAAGCTCAGAGATCGTTAGTACTAGAAAGCTGTAATTTGGCATGAATATACATATCAGTTACGTCAACAAAGTGGTAAAATAAAAAATAAAAAAATAATTTTTTTTAGGGTACCATAGACGTAAAGGGGGGTGATTTTTTTTTCTCGTCTAATCCTATAGTGTGGGGTATCGTTGGATAGGTCTTTTAAAACCATTGCGGGGTTGCTAACATGATTTTTCTATTCAGTGATTTGTTTGCGAAATATTCAACTTTAAAGTGAAAATTTTCATTAAAATCGAGTTTCCCCCCCCCCTCTAAAATCTAAACTGTTAGGTGGAAAAATTTGAAAAAATTCAGAATGGTAGTAAATATATCAAATTTACTAGGAAAATTATAGCGGCTAAGATTGCTTGGAAATTATTTGTAGTTTAAGAGTAAATAGTAGCCTAAGGTATAAAACATACCTAAACTTGGATGATTCCGTACACATACGAAATCCTTAGAAAAATATTACTTGATTTTTTTGTAATGGCTACGGAACCCTACCTTGTGCGTGTCCGACACGCTCTTGGCCAGTTTTTAAAAAAGGTCTCATCTTGAGTACTTAAAAAATCTTGTACTGCAGCGACTACTGCGTCGTCGTCTTCAAATTTCTGGCCTCTCAGGTATTGTTTCAATCTCGGAAATAGGTAGAAATCACTGGGAGCGAGATCTGGTGAATACGGAGGATGCTTAAGGATATCGAACCCAGCATCACGAATTGCAGCCATTGCAACGGCGGACTTGTGTGCCGGAGCATTGTCCTGGTGGAACAGCACAACTTTCGAGAGTTTACCTCGCCGTTTTTCGCGGATTTCATTGCGCAATGTTGCTACTTGTTTGGCGTATAATGTGCCCGTAATAGTGGCTCCATGCTCGAGATACTCAATCATTAATACCCCTTTACCATCCCAAAAAACAGAGCCCATGACCTTACCGGCAGATGGGCTCACCTTGAATTTCTTCGGAGTTGGAGATGATGGCCTTTTCCATGTCATAGACTGCAGTTTCGTTTCAGGGTCGTAATGATGGAGCCATGTTTCGTCCATTGTTATAAATCGCGCCAAAAAAAGTTCCCGGTCTTGCTGCATCAGGTTCAAAGCTTCTTGACAAATCTCTAGTCTAGTTTGTTTTTGCGTGTCAGTAAGCATTCTTGGTACCCAACGCGCAGATACCTTTTTCATACCCAAGCGTTCATGTAAAATATTATGCACGCTCCCCGTTGAAATCTTTACATTTTCAGCAATAAAACGAACTGTGACACGACGATCCGCCAAAACTGAGTTTTCGACTTTTTTCACAATTTCTTCAGTTACTGCTGTAGTAGGGCGTCCGGAGCGGGGGTCGTCTATTGTCGATGTTCTTCCACGTCTAAATTCGGCGCACCAACGTGCGACTGTCGAATACGGAGGAGCATTAGACCCTAAAGCGTCCCGCAAATCCAAATTGACTTGGTCCGTAGAAAAAATTTTCTAATACAAGTATTTGATAACGGCGCGCAGTTCAATTTTCTCCATTTTCGCTAACGTACTCAATAGCATTGCAAAGAAATTACCGTATATTTTTTTAAACAAAAGACAGTTAGTTTTTTTTTTCATAGCAATCAGCTAGATAGATTAGCTTTACCGGCCAGTATTTAATTTCGTAATATTAAAAGAGTTTGCATCTCATTCTCACTTTCTATTGAACGCCCCTCGTATAGTTATTTGCTGTTATGTTATGATCATTTACATTTAAACTGAATTTGAAGAGTCTAGTAATTGTAGTTACGGAAAAAGGGTCCAGTTGATTTGAATATATAAATCCTGATTTATTTTTATCCCGAGGGAATTTCCACAATTCTTGAAATCAGTTGTTTACCCTTATACATATATTATACAGGGTAATTTTTTAATAAGTGCACAAACTTTAATAGGTCATTCAGTATTGTTAAAATAACAAATTTCAGAATTTTTCATTATAATATTTATTACTTAATTTTTTGTTTTTCATAGTAACTCGAACAATTTTATTATTGGATGAATTACTATAACCAACCCAAATTTTAATATGTAAAAAAATAAATTCTCGAACAGATAATCGTGATCTATCAACGATACTGAATCAAATATCAAAATTTGTGCACTGACTAAAAAATTACCCTGTATATGTATTTTATCTCCTTGCATATTAAATTTTAATCAAAGTTATGAATCATAATATTCATAATTCATAACTATGATTAGGTAATACTAGACTTATGAAGATATGGTCATTCTTGAGTCAAACATATATAAAACCAGTTTATTCCATATCCCGTCTGAATTTCCAAAATTCGTGAAATTAGTTTTTTACTCTAATAGTTACCTACTTACATGCATATCAAATTTAAACAGTCTAGTAATCTTCGTTATGGTGATAGGGTCACCCTTAAATCAAAAACATAAATCCCGTTTATTCACTACCCCGTGGGAATTTCGGAAAATCCTTTCTTATCGGATGCCTACGTCATACAAAGATTACACCCTGTAAGTTGCAGGTCTCTACGATCAGCGGTTTGGGTCATACACAGCGAAAGAAACAAAAGTCGTCTCCCCTGTGGACATAAAATTAGCGACTCCGAGTCAGCAAACTTAAGATTTATTTAAATGGGCCGAAAGTTGGCCAGGCGTCCCACACGCTGATGTAGACTTGACTAAAAAATAACTAATAATTAACTTTTGCAATGTCCACAGGAGAGACGCGAACAAAAAAATGTGTATGACCCGTTTAGGCTGTGCTTTGATCCGTCAGTCAGTCAGTCATTCAGGACAAAGCATGTATAGATTGCCACTAACAATGTTTCATCGTAGTAACGTTACATTGAAACTTGAAATACTTGTGCTAATGAATAGGACGATTTATGTAAAAAAATGATTTAATTTGTCGAAACCCTACATTCGATGACACGAAATTAAAAACTGTACCTATCCTATAATTTTATGTGGCAAAAGAAAAGAATTCAAAAAATTGTTGACTACTGTGAACTATCACGTAACAGAGTTGACGGAGCCCCGCTTAGCGAAGCTCCTTTCCGCGTAGTTAAGGCTTTTAGTACCGTGCCGCAAGAAAAACCTAACCTATCGACCTTGATATACCTAACCTTGTTAAATGGTTCTGTTGTGGCGGAGGGCTGCGCTCCCCCCTTCTCCCAGTGGTTAACCTCTGCAAAATAGACCGTCTCGATAACTCTCGATGAAACGTATTGTCTTAGACATGTATACCAAGTATAGTAACACTGGTGAAACACTTTTCTGTATTATTATAAGAATTTTAAGGACCGAAACTTACCATAAACCACAAATATAGTAACTACACTGACGAGCAAAAATAAAGGATCGGTTACAAAAATGACGATAACTACAAAACCCGCTGTAATACCTTCTTCGAGTAAAATGAGTTTAGTAAAGAGTTTTATTCTTAACAAGAAAAAGTATACTTGAGAATAAAACTCTTTACTACACTTATTTTACTCGAAGAAGCTATCTCAGCGGGTTTTGTAGTTATCGTCATTTTTGTAACCGACCCTTTGTTTTTGCTCGTCAGTGTATAATCAGTGTATACTGTTCTATGATCGATCAGTGTGCAATATAATGAACTTCAACGGCTGCAAGCAAATTTGTTTTGAAACTGGGCAGGCCTCGCTTTTGTCGACTGTACATATTTAAGTTGCCTGGGTTTTCCCATCTCAGATTACACCCTGTACATATATGGTGTTGTAGATAGTTAATACATTAAAAAACTAAATGAAACAATATGATATGTTTCAGGAGCACCACAAAAGGTCTATTCCCAAGGACACTTGGAATCTTCTTTTAGATTTTGCGACACAAATCGACGATGGTATGAGTAACTACGATGCGGAGGGAGCCTGGCCGGTGCTGATCGACGACTTCGTGGAGTGGTGCCAGAAGCAGGGGCTGACCGGCGAGGGGCTGCAGGCGCTGGAGCCGGCGTGCGGCTAGCCGGCGGCGCGCGCGCGCGGGCCCGGCCGCGGCGCCGCGCGCCCGCCGCGCCCCCCGCGCGCCCCGCGCCCTCGACCCCCACGCACCTCTCTGCGGATGCTGACCACCTCCGTGATACTGCTGCTGACTCGCTTTCTCATCTACGGTTTGGAGCTGTGTACCGTCGAGTGGATCGCGGTTATAATCGTATTCGAACTATGTGGCTGATACAATTGAATTGTAAGCTAATCCAAAAAGATATTTTATATTACATTTTATAGATGATTGTCCTGTTTTAAAATATATAAGATAACAAATACCTATGTAGAGACATAGATTTAAAACCATAGGGACTCTGTTGTAAAGTTTTTAGTCACTCTTCCTTATACAGCTCTCTCGATAGCTACGATGTCTGGGTTAATAGGAATTTAATTTACCGTTAACATTTCCAAATTTGAAGGGTGCCCTTTTAATATATTTTAACTTATACTTAATAGTTTGTAGGTGGCCATGCACCATTGTTCTGTTCCTATCAATAATCCTTTTTTTTTCTACAACTGAACCTGGCTCTTTTGTTGTGCTGCGATGCACACAGATTAGTAAAACCTTTGATTTTTATTATTGACGTACAATAAAAAAACTAGACTCCCGATCGCTTAACAAAAGTTCCTCAAAAAACGTCCGAGCGGCGTTGTGTGTACGTATACATCAATTTATACAGATAACATTAACAGCATTCATTCAAATGAACACCTTATTTCCTAGCAGTAATGTTTAATGTCAATTGAATACGATCGTTAGAAGTAGTGACATGACGTCACGCGCTGGAAACCGCCTAAAGAGTAAAGAATGCAGTGGAGTGGTCATGCGAAGCGGAAGCTAGACTGTCTGTCTCTTTTTTTCTCGTGAGTTTGATTACGGTGCGAAAGAGACATATACGAATACGGGGCAAGAAGTGACGTTGTAATCAACGCGCGGTCGAAACACAACTGAACCAAAACTCTGCACAATAGACGCGTGTGCAGACTTTTGCTTCGGACAATTTTTGAGCGTGATTGGGAGTCTAGTTGTTTTATTGTACGTCAATGATTATTATGCGAAGCTTGACATGTTTTCTTTGGTATCGTCTTGGGTCGTCCCATTCGTTTTTTGTCAAGTTCTTAATTCGTCTCATTTTGATTTCGCCATCCATTCTTCATTCGTCACTTTCGGTGGTATTCTTTGTCGTCTTTGGTCATATTCGTTGTTTGTCTTTTTCTTATTCCGGGTCATTCCGCTGTTAGTATTCATATTTTTTGGTCATGATCGGTGTTAGTCTATCTCTTTTTTATAGTCTCATTTATTCGTCCTATCGTCTTTGGTCTTATTATATGTTCGTAAATTTCTTATTTGGCCTTTTTAGAAATTGATCTCATTCTTTATAGGACACATTCACTATTTGTCTGGTTTTCAATTTGACTTGTTTTCATTCAGGCGACTAGGTATAGGTAATCACGAAAATCACGAAAATCACGAAAAGAGAAATTACGAAAATTATGAAGTATAACATTGTCTACTATACTTAGTCAGGGGTTCCACTCCTTTGTACGAGCAAATTCGGCTCCAAGGTAAATAGTGATCTGTGGTTCTAGACAAAACGCTTCGATATCCGTTGTCGAAATGAGATTAAAACCGAACAAGACGAATTATAAATGGACCTAAAAACGAAAATGACTTACTGCTAATGGGACCGACAACGAACGCGTCGAAAAAAAATGTGACGAGTAACGAATGAGACTAAAAAATAAAAAGACTAACACCGAACATGTCAAAAGAAGAAGAGGCGAACATCGAATGAACCTGAATAAAAACAAGACAAACAACGTATATGACCAAAGACGACAAAGACTACCACCGAAAGTGACGAATGAAGAATGGATGACGAAATCAGAATGAGACTAATTAAGAACTTGACAAAAAACGAATGGGACGACCCAAGACGATACCTTTTCTTTATTATATGTTTACACTTGATGTCATTTTAATGTGATTGTTTACGTGTTTGCAATATCAATCAATGTTTTTATTTATATGTATGCATGCGATCGTAACGGTTTTAACATATATGTACGACGCAAAAGATAATAAGATTAATAGGTAAGAGCCACTCGAGTTTCATCCGTGAATCGAAAATTAAAAATACATTTGCGTTTTTATCTGAATACATTTAATGCAACAAAACGTACCTATTTGTATTGTATTAATAAAACCCTATTTTAGACAAGGGATGTTAGAAATAATCATATGTATTTATTTGTGTTTCTATTTTACCAATGAAACTCAATGGGTCCCTATTTTCTTTTGATGAGTATAATAATAATTATGTTCAACAGATGTTTTCAAACCAGTAGACCAAGCAAAGTTGCCAATATAAAAGTGTTAAAATCACGGAATAGAAAAAAACAAAAGGAATCAGTCTGTATTTTTATGTATAACAGTCAAAGGAAAATCTATTGCATGGAAGCTTTTCGTACCATTAATTAATTTATTAACTTTTTTTTTTCAGGGTTTACTAATGTTTCGCAAATTATTTTTCCCAATCTGATTCATTTGGCGAATGTTTTATTTCCCAAATGTTTATTGTTTCTGAAACTGTAAACTTTTCAGGATTGTTATAAAACACACCTAACCTAACCTAACGTAACCTACATAATAGTCGTGAAATATATCCTGAATAGTTTAGTATTTGCGAAATGAAACATTTGCCAAATGAATCAGTTTGGGAAAAATAATTTGCCAAACGGAAGTACACCGTTCGATTAAATAGAGATGGTATCACAGATATCTGGTACATAACATAAGATAACAGCAACATGACAGTGAGTGGTGAATCAGGGGGTGTGTTATACCTATTTGCTTCCTCGAATGTTCACATGATCATTTAGTTTTTACAACCATGTACAACCAAGCGCAGCGTAGGACGTCTACCAACGAGATGGACGGACGATTTGGTGAAGGCCGTAGGTTCAGGGTGGATGCAAGTCGCTTCCAACCGTAATGATTGGGCCTATCTCCAGCAGTGGACGTCCTACGGCAAAAATGATGATGATGAACCATGTATTCTTTGTATCAACCAAAGTGTTGAGTTCATTTTGTACAATTATTGTTATTTAATCGTCTTGTCGTTGAGTGGCCTACCAATACGAGTAGTTTACGCTCTAACAGCTTCACGAATAAACTGGCGTTAGATATTTTTGAGTGCTTTGTCCTATCGGGTGTTATCGCCAGAGATGGCTACCTAAAATATAACAATAATAAAATAATAACCCTTTGCAATTATCTTTATCACGTGAATGCGTACTGATGTTTATTCACCAAAGCCAGAGTTTTGTTTTTTCGGTACTTATTTCAGTACATGCCACTTTTCTACATCGATAATTCAAATACATCACACATTCATTCAAATGTGTCTGGTATGTATGTACAGTCAAGTGCAAAAATAAGTATCTATTTGAACCACTCAAAAATATGTTACTACGGCCTTATTGCGTCGGAATAAGAGTCTGTGGTACTTATATTTGAAACTTTGAATAGGTACATATTTTTACACCTGACTGTACCTACTAGAGTGCGTTTAACACGTTCACAGTCCTATACAAATTTCAAATTCCTGGTAAGTCCAGCAAATTAGTTTAACCCTTCGGATGCCTTGTACCGGATCCGTACCCAATTTAAGGCTTTCTGTTTGTATTTTTTTTTTAAATCTGTATCATTGGATTTATATGAAACTGTTGAGGCTAGAATGCACGACTTTTTTTTTTTACTTTCGGCATACGAAAGGTTAATCATTGTACCGTCCTGCTTAATGTGTAAACAAGATATTGTACTAATCTGGATGCAAGTCCGGTTGTTTCTTAGTGCCCCATTTGTGGACACAGACCGGTGAAGTTAAGTCGCTGTGACCCTTATATGGGGCACTGGACTGTGAAAGTGTTAATTGTAATTGAAATGTACTGAACAGACTACAAAATAAGTATTTCTCAAAAAAAAGAGAATTATGCGAATACTTTAAATAGCTATTGGAATGAAACAGTTAATCATGCGCGGGTGCTGAGCTTGTCTGGCAACGGTCGCATGCGACCTTGGTCGTACACCGTGAAGTAATATACATATAAAATGTCTCGCAACATTCTACTTTAAATATGTGAGTTATCCGTTTGTTTCAGAATAACCCACTTTTACTGTAGTTTTAAGTAATAGGACAATTTGTTGTATAGTCGACCAAGAAATTTCATTGGCAGCCTAAGGTTCAATGTCAGTTGTATGGCTTAAATCGTACAAAGGCTAATAATTATCACCTGCAAGGTAATGTGGCAATCAGCCTTAGTTTTTACTTTAATATAGAAACTGTCGTAAAAATGGGGGTTGGGTCCTGAAGGCCTTATTTCCATTTAGCCTTGGCATTAAAAACGTCTCAGTAGTACACTGACCAAGTATGCAAAATTACTTGTTTTAATATCATGATTACAAGAAGACTTTCTTAGCAAAACGTCTAGGTCGTGAAATTCACAAGTAGGCAGAATGTCCCAATTGCACAAGGTCTTGATTGTATTATGTACTATGTAATCAAAAGACCTTGTTTGTTTAATGTCTTAGTCGTAAAATGAGCAAGTGGATGAAACGTCATATTATTGTTTGCTAAACGACTACGTTGTATGAAAAATGAGTAAATACAGATTATCATTTTGTGAGCACGTGAACACTCAGAAGAAATTCAGTTACATTAGAAATTACTTGTCAGTGTCAAGTCAATATCGAATTTGAAGTAGGTACTAGGAAGGTGATAATAAAATAATGTTTTGTCATTCATTATCACTGTATGTGCAACCTGGACAAATTGCTACTTAAGACAATTTTTATACTTCACGATTTAACTACATAGTCTTTATGCCATAAAGACATTCTACAATATACCTATTAAAACATTATGACATTAAGTCGTTTTACAGCCAAGTCATTCAGTCTACTATGTCTTATAACAATGAGGGCGTTTTACAGACCAAGACATTTTGCAACGCGGACAAATATACAACTGAGGTGCTCTGCTCGCCAAGGCTAAATGCAAGTAAGGCCTTCAGGACCCAACCCAAAAATGGTAAAGCACTTGGTCGACTATAGAATTTCTGACAGAGGTACTGCGGTTATCCAAGCGCGTTATTAATTGATTTTTAATTTGTAAAAACTAGAATATGCAAATTTCCGATAAGTGTTTTGGCGAACTAAAGCACCGGAAGTTATGCCTGGACACTTTGATCAATAATACTGATGGGTGTTCAAAAGTCTTCTCGGGAAATGAAACCTCATTCGCGGAGTGAGGTCTTATTTTCATTAGTTTTGGACAGTGGACACTAGTATTGTTCCGTGGCGAAAGATCATAATAAGAGATTAGCGACTCTTAACGTGCATGTTATGGTTGTTTTTGGATTTAATTTAAAACTTTTGTGGACCCATGGTATAGTTATGTAGGTAAGTATAATATTATATTGACGCAGACAGCATTTATCTTTGATATTGTACCTATGTGACCTTTTGTGTGATTTGTGGTATTACTGATCAAAGCCTGGACTGAAACTGGTCTTACTCGTATCACACCGTGCTGATTGTTATTTAGTCCAAATATTTACCAACGGCAGAATCTTAAATCTTTTGCGGTTTATTTTGGGGACATTTTGGTCTGCCTGAACGTGATTTAGGTACTTATAGTTTGCATTATGGACATGTGCTCATATCTAAAGATATAACACTTCAGCAGCCAGTAAGTAATTAGATTCAATTATAGGGCACCCTTCCGAGATTTTACTTCTACTCCTTGGTAATTTTAGATAGATTGCGCTGCAAGAGTATAAAATTCAAACTGTAAATATGTATATAATTATGAATTAATATTACTTGTTTTATTGTATTACTTAAATTCGATTTATTAATCGTCCAACAATTTTAGAGCCGAAATGGGTTACCGCTGACCACGAACCTATGTTCAAGTGGATACCGCTAGTCGAGTTATCCTGCATACCAAATTCCTTGGCGAAAGTGTAAAGCGGCTAAATTGTAGCGTCATGCATACAGAGCAACTGACGCAGTGCTGTCAGTCAACTTATTTAGCCATTCTATAATTTAACCAGTTGATAACATTTATCCGTTGATTGAAAAATCGGCCCTAAAGTTAGTTAGCAAGTCAGCTTGTCCGTGACGGTTATGTACGTAAAGGAAAAAGTGATGATGTATTCAACCGTGTTCCACTTAAAAAAGTGCCTTGGCTTTATGTGCTTCGTCCGCTGGTGAGTATCATACGGTGGATCATGACATGAGCCAATCTTATTGCAGATTCACTATCAATAAAGTGCTGAGGGGTTATCTTCGTTCCATCAATTTGCATGAAGTCAATTACCCGTGTAATTCATATTATCTCTCTTGCGGCCTCGCTAGCAGCCACAATTTCAGCTTCTGTAGAGGATATAGCGACCGTAGACTGACGCTTGCTTTGCCATGCTATAGCACCGTTGACGTAAAGGCATATCATGCCACTCGTTGAGCGTCCAGTACAGCTGACACCTCTGTGAGGCTTTGCATTTTTCTATACTACCATCTGGGTTTGTCTTAATCCCTCATGAGCAGGTTGTCACCACATTCTCAACATACCACATTCTCATCTCACCACATTCTCAACTCACCACATTCTTATCTCACCACATTCTCAACTCACCACATTCTTATCTCACCACATTCTTAGGTATCTCACCACATTCTTATCTCACCACATTCTTAGGTATCTCACCACATTCTTATCTCACCACATTCTCATCTCACCAGATTATCATCTCACCACATTCTCAACTCACCAAATTATCATCTCACCACATTCTAAACTCACCAAATTCTTATCTCACCACATTCTCAACTCACCACATTCTTATCTCACCACATTCGCAATTCACTACATTCTCATCTCACCACATTCTCAATTCACCACATTCGTAGGTAGGTACTATATAGGTATTCTTTCAAAAAACATTCTTTACTATGTTACACTCATAATCGGAGGCCCTGAGTCTCGTTTTATGAAAGCTTGAAACTCGTATTACAAGTGGAAATCTCTTTACAACAATACAGGGTGTTTGGCAGTCGAGTGTCTAGGGATTTTAAGGGGTGATAGTCAGGGTCATCCTGAATATTTTTGTCCGCATTTACAAACTATTATGCCAATAATAATAATATTATTATTATGCACAATACAATTTCATATTTTATAGTAAATAGGTTGAAAGTAGTAAAAGTAAAAAACGCCAAGGGAATCACATGAAAAATTCGATTCTCAAGAATGACCCTAAAGTGGCCAAGTAAATCTGCCAGTATCAATGAAATAAAATAAGCAGAGTATGAAAACCAAAACATCCATGCGGCATTATAATGCTGCAAGATGCAAAATCAAAGCAGGATGTCTCGTAACATAATGAAAAATTAAATGAAACTTGGAGTGACTACCACCGAGGTGCGAAGACGTGCTAGTGCGTGTGTCAGGAACAGTGAAGGACATTTCGATCACCTAATTAAAGCGTAATTAAGTAGTTAACAACATTATCCTGCTGTTTTTTACCTGAAATAAACGCTATCTATCTGTTTATCTATCTTAGTATACCTACAGGCTATTTAGTTACTCGTCGTAATTGGGGATGTCTATTTTTTTGCAATGTATAGTAACTCTAAAACCATTTCGAGATAAATGGTTTTTAACTCGTTTTCTGTAGTTATTTAATTTTAATATTATATAATGAATTTATTACATAACAAATAAGCAATGACCTTCATTTGACTTTGGTGTAAATTGCGTGACCGGTCCAAGTCGTACTTTATTCTGTGTGGTTAGAATTCTTCACAAATTTACGCGTGGATAACTACGGAGTTTGATTTGGACCCACTGCCTGACATCTAGCACTTTGACAGCGCCAGTAAAGTGACACTAGTTACAGTGTACCACCACGCAAAAAATAATTAAAGGGGTTGCCTTATCGTACGCATTTAGATGGATTTAGAAATTTGGCAGTGTGGGAGCCCTCAATTACAATCTGACGTCATCAACCAAAATAGTTTCAATAATTAATTTTGAATAAAGTAGTGAACTAAGTGACAAAATATTGAAATTAGTTTCTTATAAAATTGATTTTTCTATACAAAAAAAAATATAAAAACCACTGGTAATTTTTTTTAGACATTCCCAATTATTCAGTTAAGTGACAAAAGTTGAATGAATGTGTTTTTTGTTTTGCCATTCCTAACTTGGGTGAATAACACAATTTGTTTGTAGTGTAGATCACTCTTAGGTTGATTAATAATTCCCTTCTATGATGCACTAATCAACAAGCAAGAAAACACAACTTTGTAGTTGTATAGCCAGTACCGTCGTAGTCATACATAATTGAAAAACGGAAATAGTGTCTCTTTTTTTTGGAAATGACTCAATTTGTAATAATTTTTTTAGTTTTTCTTTTTTAAATGGCACATGCTTAGAAATCCCGTAAATCCAAGAAGTTTATCAAGTATTTTTTGCACGTAAATCGCTTTTAGGTTCTTTTTTTTGTAACACGCAAAGTTACAAAAATATTTGAGATATTTTTTCTCGTCATAATGTCTAAAGAAGTTTTAACCAGCATATTGCCAAGGCAAAACACTAAAAATTCATTCAATACAGGCTATACAGGAAGTTAAAATTAAAAAATCTGGCAAAAAGAGTGATTTTTCAAAAAAAAATGTCCATATCTCAAAAACCGTGCAGTTTAGCATAATGCATAATATTATTATTATTGGCATAATAGTTTGTAAATGCGGTCAAAAATATTCAGGATGTCCCTGACTATCACTATCACCCCTTAAAATCCCTTGACACTCGACTGCCAAACACCCTGTATTGTTGTAAAGAGATTTTCACTTGTAATATGAGTTTCAAGCTTTCATAAAACGAGTCTCAGGGCCTCCGACTACGAGTGTAACATAGTAAAGAATGTTTTTTGAAAGAATACCTATATAGTACCTACGAATGTGGTGAATTGAGAATGTGGTAAGATAAGAATTTGGTGAGTTAAGAATGTGGTGAGATGATAATTTGGTGAGTTGAGAATGTGGTGAGATGATAATCTAGTGAGATAAGAATGTGGTGACACAGATTACTTAATAGTTACTTCGTAACAGATACTGCATCGCGTACAAAATCTTGGTACTTACCGCGATTGTAGCCACAGATTATACTACTCCGTCTCCTTAAGAATGTGTGCGTGCCGACAGTGACAAGGGCTGGCAGTTTGGATTTTTTTTTCTACATGGTGTTTTACAATTTTGTCGGGATAATTGCTATATATTATATCCATGCAAACTTTCTAGTACTAATATTCCCAAAGCTAAGCCACGGACGGACAAAAGGACAGACGGTCATGACGAAACTATAAGGGTTCCGTTTTTTCCATTTTAGCTCTGGAATCCTAACAGAAAAGGATATTTATTGTAATGCGCAGAACACATTGCCATGCTCATAGTACCCTAGCGTTATACTAGGTAGATACGAAGGTCAGCTTTCGAACTTCGCATCGAGCCATCCCGCTCACGCTTATAGCTTTTTATAGAAGAGTAAGAGGGACATCACGATACGAACTTCCAAATTGTTTTATTAGCTATTAATTCTAGCATAGTCATATTAAAATTTGCCCCCCTGTTTCACCATTCACTTATAAAAGTCCAGGCGGCATATTTTTTCCGTGGAACACTAATGAACGTGCGTCGGCGCGCGCTTTTGACAACCTACTGGAATTTCGATCCCAGGGGATCGTCCCCGCGGTAGGTATTTATCGCGCGTAAGTACATGGCATGCATGAAGCCTGGTGGTGAGTTGAGAATGTGGTGAGATAAGAATATGGTGAGTTGAGAATGTGGTGAGTTGAGAATTTGGTAACCTGCTCATGAGGGGTCTTTATCCGGTAAAGCCACTTGCACGGAATGGCTTTCCTTCCGTTGGGCAGGTGTGACATTTCCCAGGTTTCATTTTCTTTCAGTGGATTGATCTCGCTATCCATTGCTTTGCGCCATTGTTCAGAGTCCTTAGCTGTCATCGCTTCTTTGAACGTGCTTGGTTCTGTGAGAGGATCGCCGCTTACCGAATCAACGTTGAAGCAAACGTTGCAGAAAAAAGTCCTTATATTTAGCTGATGGCTTGGGGTTTCATCGATCTGGTAGCGTCATCCTGCCTTCTGCCTCAATTTCACATGCAGACAGTGGCGAATCAGTTCGACCTTCTTCTGTCTCTGGTTTATTTGCATCAACGACTTTATCATCTGCTTCTATCTTATTTTTGACCTCTTGCTCAAGTAATGGCTCATCAAAAGGCTGTTCTGCTTCAGAATATGTGTTTGCTACAGGGATTTGTGTTTCAAACGGCGTTTAATTTTGTTCAGACAATGGACCAGCTGTTTGTGCATCTCGCTGATACGATGATGCAGTTATTTCTCCATCGTTACTTGTCAATGATTGCTGGTTATCACATTTATCGAACTGGCTTTCATATTCAGGCACACCGAAGTTAAATTGGCTATCAGGCCTGTTGACATCATTGTTACCTTGCATAACAGTCAGGTTGTCAGGTTCTTTGTTATCTTCAAGATGACCCAACAAGGGATTCTCATCGAAAATGACGTCTCTTGATCGTATGAGTTTGAAGGAGTCGGAGTCCCATATACGATAATCGTCGTCAGAGTCGTAACTGATCAGTATTCCCTTTTGTGCCTTTCTTTCCAACTTTCTTCTTTGCGTTGTTTAGGAACATGTGGATAACAGTGAGATCCAACTATTCTTAAATGGCTCAGTCTAGGCTTCTTATTGTGTCATAAGTTCATTCGGGGATTTTCCATCGATACAGGTAGGGCCTGTTCTGTTCAAAATATACACCGATGCCATAACCATTTCGGCCCATAGCCCCGTAGGAATCTTGGCATGTGCATGCATCAGACTTCGTGCCATTTCCACAACCGTCCTGTTTTCTCTCTCTGTTGGATTCTGTTGTGGAGTGTAGGTAGGGCATCGTCATTCTCTGCTTAGTGCCTTCTTTATTGAGAATCCCTTGTACCTTGCCGTTGTCGAACTCACCGCCATTATCGCTGAGCAGTTCCTTTTTCCAGCTGCTTTCACTTCAGACAGCATTAATGACAGCTTCGCGTGTACTTCATAAACAAATCTGTACCGCGTGTAATCATCTTTGAAGAGGACGAAATATCGCAGCTTTGAAATTGAGTAGGGAAAGGGTCCGCAAACTTCAGCACATACCAATTCTCCAGGTCGTGTTGCCTGCTCTCTGGTTCCAAACTTTAATCTGTGTTGTTTTCCATAGATGCAACCTTCACAGAGCTCTTTGGTTACTTCTGTTTTAACGTTGAACTCTCTTTCTATCAATTTCTTCACATGACTCTTGTTTTTATGGCCTATTCTTTCATGATACAGTTGTAACAGATTTGAAGTTGTTGACAACTGATTCACTCGTACAGTTGGTTTCAGACATCTCAGTTTCAGATTAAATAGTCCTCCAAACTTGTTAAACTTTTATTTTTCCATCTACTTTGAGAGTGCATTTTGTTGTGGTTGACTTAAAAACACTTCTCCGATTTGTCATGGGTAGCGAGTACTGACTTTCTGCTGATGCTGGGTACATACCAAACATCCTTCAACAGTATAGGTTCTGGTTTGCCGTTTACATCAGCCTCTACAAGAATATTTCCAATGCCTAATGGCTTCAAAACATTGGCCATTCGCGCCGGTCACCGTTTGCTGGCTTTCGAAATAGGTAAAGCTTTGAAACAGGCCTCCCTGGTGACTGGTTGCTCCATTATCCACGTACCAATTTTCTAAGTCCTTTGTTTCGCCAAATCCTTCTGCCGAATGTAATGTCAAAATTGTCAGATTCATGTTAACAGCGTTGGATTCCTTGGGCGGTCTGCCATCAGGGATCCATTTCTTGCAACTTCTAACTCTGTGGCCCCTTTCATTAAAATAATTGCAAATGATTTCCTTCTTGGAATAATTCTTCTTCTTACCCTTGTCCGTCTTTGCATACAAAGCTTCTGTAATAGTCTCGTCTTCTCTGATATTTAAGTCATTCTGACATACCTACGAGTTCTCTTTCATGTGCGCATAATTGACTTGTGAGGTTTTCAACTGAGCGTTCCTTTTTTGAAATTAACAGCCAACTGGACTTAAATCCTAGATATTCTGAAGGTAGTGTGTCTAGGATTTCAGAAATTTGGAGAACTTCTGGTAGTTTCACCCCATTCTGTAATTCCATACACAATTCGCTCCAGATGTTCTTTAGAACTAAAACATGAGTTATGATGTCGTGATTTCGGTCCTTTTTTTTTGTAACTGAAGAACTTCAGGCATAGGTCATAGGTTTTGTCAACACATGTACCTCCAAAGATGCATTCTAGCTTATCCCGCGTGTCTTTTGCACTATCAAATCTCAGAACTTTTAGCAAGATATCATGATCAATATATCGGGAACAAAATTAAAATTGCACTGTTCAAGCTTTCAAAACTCTGAAGACTTTCTTCAAACTTTACCTTTTCAGCGGCTGTTGCTGTAGGCGCCACGGTTGGCCTGGTTTTGTTTCCTTCTAGAATGTCAAGACATCCCGGCATTGCCTTCAGCACTATTTGAATTTTATATCTCCACAAGATCTCCATGTTTTATAGTTTTTGGGATCCAGGATCCAGGTTATATTTGAACTTTGCATGCATTTAGAATTGCTTTTTCCATGATCTCTGCTACTACTTTAAGAAATACACAAAGAGCAATAATAAATTCAACGACATTTACTTTTCCAGCTAATATACTGTACTACTAATAATACTAATAATACTCTTTAGCAACAAACGTTGTTAGTTAACGATAGGGAACGTGCAGTAACTATAGGCGGCAGCACTAATGCGACAAAAGAGACACTATGCGGACAGTAATAGGGAACGTGCACATCGACGGTGCTGCCAACTGGTGCCATCAATTTGAATGTTTTACCATGTCAGTAAATATTTGACATTTACAATACGAGTAAATAAACATAATTTTATGAGTGAAAATACATATAATGTAGCTAATCATAATGTATTGTTGCATTACTGGATGTACCAACACATCAAAAAAACATAGTAAATCAAATGGGGTACAATTTTACTGCTTTCCCAGGAATAGTACTCGCATGCCATGATTATGTGAAAAACGGCAAAAGTGGATAAACGTAGTAAAGAAACATACGTAAGTATGAGATTTAAAAGCATGATTACCAATGATATTATATTAGTGAAAATAACTAAGTTTCTAGTTTGTAGTTAATACGATCTTTTTATGTAAACATAACCTTTAAAACATTGGAATGATTGGCTTCCATCTAAAAATACAACAATATGAAGTGCTCACTTCATTGGCAACAAAAAAATTAGAAAATCCTACACATCCATCATAATGTTCCTACAATTTTCCCGGGTGAAGAAAACAATCCACAAAAATATATACAAATATACAAAACATACATACATAGAACGAATAAAACGTATACTTTGAAAACATGATACATTTAATAAACGAAAACGTCATTCAGAAAATATTTTACCGTTATTTTCACGTCGTAAGCAATGGAAATTTTTGTCTGTGCGACAATTTTACCAATGATCACTGTCTCATTTTCAACATCTTCAAATCTAATACGTGGCCGGTCTCGAAGAGTTTTTGACCTTTTAATACGCTTTGGTCACGCAGTCGGTCATTATTAATTTAATCATGATATAAAATTATTTTGATTCTTGTTTACATTCTTGATAGCACGATGACAGATCTGATAAGTTTCTTTTTCTGTCCGCATAGTGTCGCTTTTGTCGCATTAGTGCTGCCACCTATAGTTACCGCACGTTCCCTATAGAAACTTATCAGGGTAAAACACTCAAATTGATGGCACCAGTTGGCAGCACCGTCGATGTGCACGTTCTCTATAGAGAGAGACGTATCTCAACATTAAAATCTCCTAAAATAATAAGAGGCGAAGGAAATGAAGCTAACATGGATTTAATTTCCCTAAGTATATCTAATGAAGGATGAGGAATATACAATGAAACTATACAAATATTATTTACAATTGGAGCAATTATAGAGAAATTGCTACTGTGAGATGGTATTGGATGATAATGTGAAATACTTATTTAAATGTAATAAATCTGATTTTTTATTCTTTATGCTGCGGCAGATCCACTGAAGGATATTTGAAATAAAACTAATTATATTATCTGCAACGTTGTTCGGTATTATTTTTGATGAGGATAATAATTTAATAAGCTCAAGAATGAGCTCACTAATGGAGGGTTGGTTATTGAGGGTTTTTTCTTTATTAATAACAGTACCATTGCCAGATGTAGATGTTAGGCATTTTTATCATAACCTTTTTGAGGTTTAGGTATATTACGAGGCTTAATAAAAACAGTTTTTTTTGTAAGAATGTAATGATGGGTTAGTCTGTTGGTTACTTTGAGGCTGTGAGAATGTTGGGGGAGTTAATACAACATCTGCATAAGGTTTACTGACAGGATGATGTAGCTTTGATGCTTCTGCATATAACAAACAGCTTTGTGCAATAGATAATTTGATACTTTTTGTCTCTCAAACTCGGGACAGCGTTTGCTTATTGCAAAATGTAGTCCAGTGCATAAACAGCAAGAAACACAGTCTTCTTCGACATATGAAGATCCTGAGTGACCCTGACCACACTTGTAACAGCATGGTTTAGATCTACATTGAACATTGAGTCTTATTAGTATGGCCACGACGACAGCAATGCTACAAAGCATTGGATTGTTGGGAATATAATACAAATCTACAGGTAGTGCATTATAACAAATAAATATTCGCTTTGCAAAACTTGGCCATCGAATGTCAAAACCACTGTCTGTGAAGGTTTCCAAACAGCTGAACCATCAACCATAGTTTTAAAATTCATTCTTCTTGCTTTAATCACTTTTCCTGTACCCAAAGGCACGGAAATGTTTAACATAATCTCTTCTAGGGACCACTTTGCCGGAACACCTTTAACTACACTGACGAGCAAAAATAAAGGGTTGGTTACAAAAATGACGATAACTACAAAACCCGCTGTGATACCTTCTTCGAGTAAAATGCGTTTAGTAAAGAGTTTTATTCTTAACAAGAAAAAGTTTAATTAAGAATAAAACTTAACTAAACTCATTTTACTCGAAGAAGCTATCACAGCGGGTTTTGTAGTTATCGTCATTTTTGTAACCGACCCTTTATTTTTGCTCGTCAGTGTATTCCCATTCTCATGACACTAAAAGATGGGATAAAAGCTTTGTATTTACCTTCCAAGAGGTTTTTATCATGCAGGAATTTGTTAGCATCCTCGAGATGGGAAAAAGATAAGGTGACTCTTGGTCTAAGATCCGGCTGCAAAAGTAGTACATTCATAATGTAGTTAACCGAGATTTATTTTTTACATATTTTTATAAATTGGGGAACCCATTTCTCATGAGGTGCCAGCTAAAAAGTGGCCGCCATTACTATTAATTTAAATATTATTAATTGGCTTTTCGTTAAACATTTCGTTTACGTCCTATGGAAATAATAGTAGATTGTACACCAAGGGGATAAAGCACTGCATTATGTCACGGGCGCGATATTGAATCCTGAGCGTAACGAGGGACTCCAGATTTAACTCCCGAGCGTAGCGAGGGGGTTTTTAGTTGATTCCCGAGCGAAGCGAGGGAATTAAGATGGAGTCCTGAGAGCAGTGAAGGATTTAAGCGCGCCCAAGGCAAAACCAGTTTTATCCCCGAGGAGTATGCTCTACTTTTCTCACCTTTTGCGAGACAATAAAAACCAAGGCTACTAGAAAAATACTCGAAATAGAACCAGAAGCACTGATTCTGACACTGACTTTGCGCCTTTCGCAGTTTTCCATTTGTCGAAAACTTCGTAAGCTTAACATTATTAACATTAGACATTCCTAAGGCCGGCTTGCGCAGATCTGGGTTAACTACTTAACTCCGAGCGAGTTAACTGCTAACCCAGGGTTAACAAGTGTCAAAGTGTATGGAACTGTCATTCTGAACTGTGCAAGTGGTCCTAAGGCGTCTAATTTAATGGAATCCGGAGTCAAATCACTTTCGTCACTTGACATTTTCTTAATGTTTCATCTTCTTTTGCCGTTTTGATTCTTAAAATTGCAGCGTATTGAAACACTCGCGGCTTTTGTTTAAGTACTAGGGGCGTTCAATAAAAAGTGAGAATGAGTATGTTATAAACAACTTTTACTAAATGTCATTTTATTTTTCGACATAGTCACCTTTTAGCATAATACACTTAGTATATCTTTTTTCTAAACTTAAAATTCCATTTTTAAAAAGGTCTCATCTTGAGTACTTAAAAATCTTGTACTGCAGCGACTACCGCGTCGTCGTCTTCAAATTTCTGGCCTCTCAGGTATTGTTTCAATCTCGGAAATAGGTAGAAATCACTGGGAGCGAGATCTGGTGAATACGGAGGATGCTTAAGGATATCGAACCCAGCATCACGAATTGCAGCCATTGCAACGGCGGACTTGTGTGCCGGGGCATTGTCCTGGTAGAACAGCACAACTTTCGAGAGTTTACCTCGCCGTTTTTCGCGGATCTCATTGCGCAATGTTGCTATTTGTTTGGCGTATAATGTGCCCGTAATAGTGGCTCCATGCTCAAGATACTCAATCATTAATACCCCTTAACCATCCCAAAAAACAGAGCCCATGCCTTACCGGCAGATGGGCTCTCCTTGAATTTCTTCGGAGTTGGAGATGATGGCCTTTTCCATGTCATAGACTGCAGTTTCGTTTCTGGGTCGTAATGATGGAGCCATGTTTCGTCCATTGTTATAAATCGCGCCAAAAAAAGTTCCCGGTCTTGCTGCATCAGGTTCAAAGCTTCTTGACAAATCTCTAGTCTAGTTTGTTTTTGCGTGTCAGTAAGCATTCTTGGTACCCAACGCGCAGATACCTTTTTCATACCCAAGCGTTCATGTAAAATATTATGCACGCTCCCCGTTGAAATCTTTACATTTTCAGCAATAAAACGAACCGTGACACGACGATCCGCCAAAACTGAGTTTTCGACTTTTTTCACAATTTCTTCAGTTACTGCTGTAGTAGGGCGTCCGGAGCGGGGGTCGTCCATTGTCGATGTTCTTCCACGTCTAAATTCGGCGCACCAACGTGCGACTGTCGAATACGGAGGAGTATTAGACCCTAAAGTGTCCCGCAAATCCAAATTGACTTGGTCCGTAGAAAAATTTTTCAAACACAAGTATTTGATAACGGCGCGCAGTTCAATTTTCTCCATTTTCGCTAACGTACTCAATAGCATTGCAAAGAAATTACCGTATATTTTTTTAAACAAAAGACAGTTAGTTTTTTTTTTAATAGCAATCAGCTTGGTCCGTTTTCTCTAGAGTTACAAGTTTATTGACATAGCAACATTCAAAAACTGTCAAGTAACTGTCACTCTTTTTTTTTCGTATATAACTGTCTAGTTTAAACAGTTCGTTGAGACCGTCAAGTTTCGCCTCTCTCTCGTAAAAGTATAGTTTCGCCTCTCGTACCGTACAAGGTAGTTTCGCCTCTCGTGTCGTGTAGTGCCTTGTGGATTTCACGAAAACACGCCTGCTTCGATTTCTTCGCGTGTGGTTTAGCATAGGTAGCAGGCAACCCAAGGACCGTAAGGTAAGCCTGGCCAGCGCGATAAAGTCCAGTGGCCCTGTACCTGGCTGATACCAAGCTCCGACACAACAGTAAGAAGGTGAGTGTTTTCCTGGACCTCACAGGGCTAAATTTTCGGAAATATTAGTTATTAGATACAGTCCATTTCTTTAAAACCCCAGATCTGCTTCATTTTTGGTCCATCGATCCGTATCTTGAAGAGGCGATCTATGGTAATTTTGTTGATTTCGCGTTAAATTCGTTGTTTTCTAGTAGATTCCGTTCATTTTGGTGTAAAATTTGTCGTTTTTCGTTTTAACTTTTTTCGTCCACCAAATTGTAGGGTATGCCTAGAATCCTTTGTTCGAAAGTTCCAGCCCTTGTGTGCGGAATTAATTTGTATCGAAAAATTGTGTAATTTAATAAATGGTAGTGAAATTTTGTAATTGAATTAATTATTATTGTTGTTTAATAATAAATTTATTAAATATAAATTTATTTTCGTGATCGGCAATTTATCGATAGAACGGAAACATTGTTGTAAACCAGCCGTGTAACGAAACGCATCTGTTAATCTGTATTATCGAATCTGTGAAACGTCATACATCAAACGTCAATTGACTTAGATATTTTAATAACATCGCGGTACTTAATCATAATTGTCGTATGTTTTTTGGTTTTTAGCTCGTTAATTGTCGAAAATGAGTATCCACGATGATGAAACATTTGAGCCCGCAACTGTTGATGTTTATAGAATAGATCGGGACTACGCAATTATGCGGTTGGAGCACATTGAAAGTTCGGATTTAGTTGGTTATAATGAACAGGATTTTAAAGATATTGAGAAAGATTTTCACTGTCCTCAACTTAGAATTTTGCGTCCTCTAAGTCTTGAACAACGTTCCGCGGAGTACGAAGTGACTAAGTTGTTTGAAATGCGGATGAAATCTGTTAAAGGTAGACTTAGACAAGAGAGTAAAACTGACACAAAAATTGTGGTTTCAAATGATTCCTCGAACTTAGCTAAGTTGCCTAAAATTTCGATTAAGCCTTTCGATGGCAAACTTGAGAACTGGGTACCTTTCAAGGAATTATTTGATTCTTTAATTCATAGTAGGAATATACCTAATGTCGAAAAATTACATTATTTGTTGATTTGTGTTCAGGGTTCTGCTTATGATCTAATAAAAACTTTTCCACTGTCGGGTGATAGTTATATTAGTGCATATGAAACCTTGTCTAAGTACTATAATAAAAAGAGACAAATTGCAATTACTTATTATGAAAAGTTGTTACATTGTGAGTCGGTTAAAAGTAAAGGTGATTTGGATAGAGTTTTTCGGATATTTAGTGAAAACTTAAGCATATTGTCGAAGTTTGATTTGCCCGATAAGAATTTCATGCTGTTTTACTTGTTGTTGTCAAAGTTGGATATCGCAACACATGAAGCGTTTGAATTGCAGCTTGGCTCTGAGATTGACATTCCTAAATTTGAGGATTTACAAGATTTTATTGTAAAGAGAAGTAGGGCATTAGAGAACTCAAATGTTAGGTTAAATGTGGATAAAAGCAAACCCATTGTAAGGAAAAAGACTTCATTTGTGGTGCCTTCGGCACCTGTGTGCATTTGTCCCATGTGCGCTGCCACAGGTCATGAGTTAGACAGGTGTCCTAGTTTTATAAATTTATCTCCAGGTGAAAGGTTTTCAATAGTAAAAGACAAAGGATTGTGCCTGTTATGTCTGTGTTCATCTCATATTGTGAGGAATTGCAAATCAATAGCTCGCTGTAGTCAATGCAACTATCGTCACCACACATTGCTACACTTCCCAAAAAATATGGAAGCTACAAATAATTCACAATCAAATCGTCAGTTGACAACTTTATCAACTCAGACTTGTACTACTCAGGTTTTGTTTTCAACTGCTGTCATTCACATTAAAAACAGTCGAGGGAAATTGGTTCCGATCCGTGTTCTTCTAGATTCTGGTAGTGCGTGCAACTTTATTACAAAAAAGGCTGCAAACCGCCTCGGATTGCCTATAAATAACGGTCAGCAATCGTTGAATGGCATTGGTCAGACATCAGCAGTGACACTTGGGTCTGTTGTTTGTGAAATCTTTCCACCTAATGGAGATGGCTCGTATAAATTTTCGTTGGAAGCTTTCGTTTTGGCTCGTATTTGTTCAGATATGCCATCTGGGCAATTTGATATTTCGACCTGGAATCACATAAGGAATTTGGATCTTGCTGATCCTCATTTCTATGAACCAGGACCTGTCGATATGTTAGTTAATGTCAGCTTTCTCGCGTCAGCGCTTCAGCCAGGTCTTGTCAAAGGCGAGCCAGGTCAGCCTATTGCTGTCAGCACCATTTTCGGCTGGATAGTGATGGGTGAATGCGCTCCTGGCATTGATTCTTCTCGTTGTCGTTCTGAAAGCGATCCTTGTGTCAATGTCGTTACCAAGGATTGTTTTCTCGTCTCTAGTTTGTCTCTGGACAACAATATTAAACGGTTTTGGGAGATAGAAAATATTGTCGAAGCTCCTAAATCGGTCAGTTTGTCGAAAAATGATTTGTCGTGTGAAAGCCATATGGAGGCGTCTTATTGTCGAAATCCTGAAGGAAGGATGGTCGTTCCATTAACCTTTGTTGATCCTCAGGAGAAGCCTCGGTTCTTGAATTCTCGTGAAATCGCTCTGAAGCGATTTCAAAGTTTAGAGAGGAAATTTCGTATAAATCCTCAATTTCGGACAGCTTATGTCTGTCTACGGATGACTACCTAAAGTGTGGTCATATGGAAGAAGTAGAGCCTCCTTTGTCGACTGAAGGTAATTTCTACTATGTGCCACATCATGGAGTATTGCGACCTGACTCTATCTCCACTCCTCTGCGTACCGTTTTCGATGCAAGTGGTAAGGACGCTAGAGGAAACTCTTTGAATGATGCGCTATTACCAGGCCCCAAATTACAAAGGAATATTTTCGATTTGTTGATCCGTTTCCGCTGGCACACTGTCGTGTTTACTGGGGATATTAAGCAAATGTATCGCCAGTTTCTCGTTGACCTTGAAGATTGCAACTATCAACGCATCTTGTGGCGATCATCTCCAGAAGAGCCTGTGAAGGACTTTCGTTTGCTCACAGTCACATATGGCGTGTCCTGTGCCCCATACCAAGCCTTATGGTGTATCTCAAAATTGGCAAAAGAGTTTTCTTCAACTGCTTCTCTTGGTTCTGCAGTTCTAGATAGAGATACGTCCGTAGATGACATCGTGTCAGGCGCGGACACAGTGGAGGACGCTATACGTATTAGGCAAGAATTAGTGCAAATTTTATCGTCGGCGCATCTTCATCTGCGGAAGTGGACATCGAACAGTCAACTATTCTTAAGTGGTTTGTCGGACTCTGATTTGTATTCAGAACAATTTCGTAACTTCGAGGACGTTCATGACGTCTGGTTGAAGATTTTAGGTCTTTTATGGTTACCTAAATCTGACACATTCTCGTTTAAGACTACGTCGTTGGATGGTCGATACACGAAACGATCCATCCTCTCAGATATCGCACGGATCTTCGATCCACTGGGTCTTCTCTCGCCTGTTGTATTTCTCGCAAAATACCTGATGCAACTTCTGTGGTTATCAGGTGTCGGCTGGGATGATGACGTACCTAAATTTATCGCTGAAGAGTGGCTTAAATTTAAATCTCAGTTGCCATCATTAGGTTCGCTGTCTGTTCCTCGCAGAATGTTAGATTCGTTTAAAGAAATCCAATTTCATGGATTTTGTGATGCTTCGGAACGTGGGTTTTGCGCTGTATTGTATTGTCGTGTTGTAACAACCAACGATGAAATTGTCGTTCGTCTTTGTTGTGCAAAGTCAAAAGTAGCACCGCTCCGTAAACTCTCAATTCCTCGCTTGGAATTGCAAGCAGCAGTTCTGTTATCGGAACTTGTGGTGTCAGTATCTCATGCCTTGGAGGATCTCCACCAGATGGTCATGACGTACGCCTGGTCAGACTCCACTGTCGCTCTCACATGGATCAAATCCTGTCCTTCACGGTGGAAAACTTTTGTTGCCAACCGGACTGCTTCCATTCAGGAAAAGATCGCTCCTGATTCTTGGCACCATGTTTCCACTACGGACAACCCAGCAGACCATGGCTCTCGCGGTTTGCTTCCAACTGATTTAGTGCGGTGTGAGTCATGGTGGGCGGGTCCCTCGTGGTTGTCGCATCCTGAAAGTTATTGGCCAAAGCATCTAACTGGAATTGATGAATCTGCTCTCGAAGAGGAAAAGATTTTGACCTTGTTTAGCGCCATGAACTCTGATTTCGTTGACCAAATTTTATCTCGTTTTTCGTCTTTTCGTCGTATCGTTAATGTCTTGTCGTATTGTTGTCGTTATCTTCATAATTTGAAGAATCCTAACCAAAAGAGAATTGGTGTAGCACTATCGTCTGACGAGACCAATTCCATTATTCGATTTCTAGTAAAACACGTCCAAGATTGTGTTTTCTCGACTGAAATCCGAATTATAAAAAAGGGTTTAACTAACTCGCTCCCTAAACCTCTCCGTAAATTGTGTCCGTTCGTTGATAAAGATGGTTTACTGAGGGTGGGCGGTCGGCTCTCTCATAGTCTCAATATGAGTTATGAAAAGAAGCATCCCTTGTTGCTACCTCGTGACCATAGACTAACTTCATTGATCATCGAAGAATATCATCATCGGTTCCTGCATCCTGGTCTGCAAACCTTGCAAAATCTTATCGCCCAAGAGTTCTGGATTTTATCGTCAAAACGGGCTATTCGTTCGGTGATATCTTCGTGTATCAAATGTTTTCGTGTCTGTCCACGAGTGACTCCACCACCTCTCATGGGAGATTTACCCTCGTTTCGTATTAGTCAGTTAAAGCCATTTTCATCAGCCGCTGTCGATTATGCTGGACCTTTCAACGTCTCCTTGGGGCGTGCTAGAGGTAGTAAATCATATAAGGCTTACGTTTGCGTTTTCGTGTGTACTGCCACAAAGGCAATACACTTAGAGCTTGTTTCGGAGCTAACGTCTGAAGCCTATCTCGCAGCGCTTAGGCGTTTCATTGCTCGTCGAGGTCGTTGTTCTCGATTGATATCTGACCAAGGTAGAAACTTTGTTGGTGCAAGCAATATTCTCAAGGATCTCATGTCTGAAGCTTCACAGGCAGAGCATGTTGAGTTCGTATTCAACCCCCCTGGCAGTCCTCACTTTTCGGGCCTGGTTGAATCGGGAGTTAAGTCGGTGAAGACTCACTTGTCGCGAGTTATTGGTTTGCAACGTCTCACATTTGAAGAATTCTATACTCTGTTAACCCAAATAGAGGCGCTACTTAACTCGCGCCCGCTATCGCCTTTGAGCTCAGATCCTAATGATTTTTCTGTGTTGACTCCGGGTCATTTTTTAACATTAGAGCCTTTGACTATTCTCCCTGAACCAAACTTAACTGACGTCAACGTTGGTCCTCTTCATCGTTGGAAGCTTTTGCAGAAAATGCACCAAGATTTCTGGCGTAAATGGCATCTCGAGTACCTGCACACGCTTCACCAGCGAAAGAAATGGACCAACCAAGAGAACAATCTCGTTGTAGAGGTAGGAACCATGGTTCTTATTATAAATGAACAATGTAGTCCTTTGAAATGGAGTTTAGGAAGAATAGTTCAATTGCATCCGGGTGCCGATGGCATTTGTCGCGTAGTAACCGTCCGCACTGCAACCGGAGAATACAAGCGACCAGTGGTAAAGCTCTGTTGCCTACCACTGGCAAATTAGTTGTATAAGTATCGTGTCGTTATCGTATCTCGTTAGTTTCTTAGTTCGAACTTAACACACTATCAAACTATTTTCATTAAGTTTAGTTAGTTGTAATTTCGAAAATACCCTGTATTTTGGTGGGCGGAATGTTCCGTTTTCTCGAGAGTTACAAGTTTATTGACATAGCAACATTCAAAAACTGTCAAGTAACTGTCACTCTTTTTTTTTCGTATATAACTGTCTAGTTTAAACCAGTTTAAACAGTTCGTTGAGACCGTCAAGTTTCGCCTCTCTCTCGTAAAAGTATAGTTTCGCCTCTCGTACCGTACAAGGTAGTTTCGCCTCTCGTGTCGTGTAGTGCCTTGTGGATTTCACGAAAACACGCCTGCTTCGATTTCTTCGCGTGTGGTTTAGCCTAGGTAGCAGGTAACCCAAGGACCATAAGGTAAGCCTGGCCAGCGCGATAAAGTCCAGTGGCCCTGTACCTGGCTGATACCAAGCTCCGACACAACAGTAAGAAGGTGAGTGTTTTCCTGGACCTCACAGGGCTAAATTTTCGGAAATATTAGTTATTAGATACATAATTTATTGAATCAGGTGTTACTTTGCGGAGGTCCATATTAATGAACTAAAACAATTACTTTGCTCACCCGCGACCTTACAATAGTTACGTTTATGCAAGAAATGTGCGTTCATGCAGTTCCTCCACCTCCACACTGTACGAACACACACAAATCACATAAACCCAACCATCACCACCACCAAGCTACACTTTTATGATTTTATGATGATGATGGTGATGGTGGGTGATGATGATGATGATGATGATGGTGATGGTGGGTAATGATGATGATGGTGATGGTGGGTGATGATGGTGATGATGGTGATGATGATAGTGATGGTGGGTGATGATGATGATGATGATAATGATGATGAAGATGGTGATGGTGGGTGATGATGATGGTGATGATAAGGACGACGACGACGATGGTGATGATGATGATGATGATACATGTTTGAGAAAAACTCTATACAAGCCTTGGCCACGAACAGGGATTGCCGGCCTCGTATCTCTATATGGCCTCGTTAACACTCTGCCATCTATAACTACTCGGCCGGCAATCCCCTATTTCGCGGCCGCTGCAGTAATGTACTATTAAGTGCATAACAATAAGAACTACGAGAAGTGAGAATCACATTACTGCCTGGCGGGTTATAATGAAATTCAGTACAACATTACTGCCCGGCGAAAACCAAGAGCTATAATGACTTACTTTGAGAGAGGTTTGCATGATATATTGTTGCCACTGGCAACACTGCCTAGCGTTTTGACTGCGCTGAGGGACGAGGGGGGGAAGGTCCGGCCGCCATCTTGTCTCGAACACTATCTAACAACGGCCTAACTAACAACATCTTACAACATCAAGTAATGTTATAATTTCTCCTTTTCTAAAAATAAGCCTCTTAAAATATAAGTTTGGGCAATTAATTAATCTTATTAGTGCCAAAAACATATGGTGACCCCGACGTGATCAAGATGCGCTCGGATTGACTGGCCATCTAGTTAACCTAGCGGCGCGGGCGCGCCCTTCTTCTGTGCTTCTCTTCTCTTATGGCGGCGACGGCATCGACTTGCTGCGAAATCATCGCGGAACAAATTGGCTGCAGCTCATATGGTGATAGATAAAAAGGCCTGTGTTGTCTGTTGGTTATGCTTTCCAGGGAAGTACGCCCAGTTTTAGTTCTTATTCCTATCTACTAGTGCTGACGGTGTGTCGCGTTCATAAATGCTTCTTTTTGTCAGCAATAAGCGTTTCTCAACTACATGCCGCTGTCGCATCGGTGTGCCCGCCCATTACTTACTTTTCTAGATGTGTGCATCTTGAACGCTCTATACTCTCAATTGACTTGGAGTGAGAAAAAATTCTATACTTGCTTATCTCTACTATACTTAAAATACTTACTACTGAAAAAGTACACTACTTACTTATGCTGATATATCATTAAGTCCTAGGTTTTGTCGTAAACCCTAAAGTGCCTACTCTTGAACTCTCTCGGCAAACTACATTCAATTTTGTTACTGCCTAACTAACGTCGTCATAGTGAATCTATACGAGTGCTTATTCTACTTTGAAACTACTCACTGAAAGTGATACTTACCAACTATACTAATCTAAACAATACTATCTTAGTCTAAACTTTATAAAACAAAGTGTCCGGTGTCTTAAAACTTTGAAATATAAAATTAACCTATAGGTACCTTTAAAAGGCGTGGTGTTTGAGCTCGTTTTAATTCCAATCTCTCTTTTACGCACTTTAACCCTGCTTCTGCACACTGCTTAGCATTTCAACTAAATATTTCAGGCGTGCCGTGCGTTGGTTCCTAAATCGAAGATCTCACCGGAACGAGGTTGGTACCTACTGCCCTACACGACACTTGAAAACCTGCGCGTGACCTCACATGACCCGAATTGCACGCGAACAGCTGTTTGCTGAGCCGGCGCCATTTTGCCGTGACTTGCGGACCTTTAAGGTTGGATCTTTATTTTCTTTTGTGCGGCCTGTTCAGTGAAAAGTTATTGTGTGTTGTGATAAAAACATTACGCGTGTGCTTAATTCGAAAGTTAAATAAATACTTGGTGAATTTTTGTCATTATGGCAGACTTAAAAACGTTAATACAACAACGCGGTTCTATTAAGGCTAGAATTACAGTGTTTACAAAATACTTAGAAACTCTGAAGGTAATGGATAAAGCGTCTTTTACTAAACAAGCGATCGGCGAATTTGAATTAAAATTGTCGAGATTCCGTGAATTATTCAATCAGTTTGACGAACTTAAAACTACAATTGAAATCACGACACCCACTGTTGAGGAAGCTTTGATTGAACACGAATCGATTGAAAACAACTTTTGTACTCTCATTTCTACGGCCCAGTGCCTTCTTGATCAGTTCGTGTCCGGAAATATTCCCGAAGTAGCTCAAGGTTCTTCCTCGACAACGGGTGCAAATAATGTAAACTGCAACTTAAAGCTGCCTACCATACAACTACCATCCTTTGATGGAAGCTATATTAAATGGATGGAGTTTAAAGACACCTTTGACTCTCTTATAAATAAAAATGATACCATTCCTGAGATAAATAAATTTCACTATCTTCGCTCATCACTTGAGGCAGGAGCAGCCAATGTAATAAAGTCACTTGAATTCACTTCTAATAATTACCATTTGGCATGGAAACTTTTATGTGAGCGCTATGATAATAGCAGGATATTGATAAATAATCACTTAAAGGCATTGTTTAACTTTGAAAACATGAGTAAAGAATCACATAAATCGCTTCGGTTTATGATAGACTACTATTCAAAAAATCTTCGGGCTTTAAATTCCTTGGATGAGCCCACAGACCACTGGGATACCCTTATCATTTACTTAATGGCATCCAAACTGGATAATGCCACTAGTCGAAGATGGGAGGAACAAAGAAACTTAATAACCTCTCCGACTCTGGAAGAATTCTATTCCTTTCTGCGCAACCGTGCAGATGTCTTAGAGACTCTACAATTCAGTAAAACTGAAACTCCTAAACCTGAAAAATACTCTCAGGGAAATTTTAAAGAAAACAATAAATATGTGAAATCTTTTGTGATGTCAACTGATGACAGGAACTGTCCAGTGTGCATGAAAAATCATTTGGTCTACAAATGTGACAAATTTAAGGCCTTGTCTTTAGAAGCTAGATTCCAAATGGTTTCAAAACACAATCTGTGTCAAAATTGTCTGCGCCCTGGCCATCATTCTTCAAACTGCAAGCATAATGCTTGTAAATTCTGTAACAAAAGGCACAACTTACTATTACACAAACAATCATTTTATACTGACAATAGTCATCCACCTGCGGGTAACTCTAATGGAAATTCTACTCCTATGTCAACTCCTCAAGTAGCTATTCCTGCTCATACTTCAGCGCATCAAAAGGCGTCTCCTGATGTCGCGCCTATTCTCACTAGTCCTACTCATACTACTCAATCTCATCCTGTCTCACTCTCTGCTGTCACACCTGGACAGGTTCTTCTTTGTACTGCTGAAGTGGAATTAATTGATAAACGGACAAATGAAACTCACCTTGCTAAGGTTCTTCTGGGTGTAGGAAGCCAATCTTCTTTCATATCTGAAAAAATTCAAAGGAAAATGAATCTTATGTGTTCTGAAACTGATCCGATTGCCATATCTGGAATCAATAATAGCTTGACTAAAACTACTAAAATTTGTAATGTTCAACTGAAGTCTCGAATAAATTCTTTCTCAATGAATGTTTCTTGTCTGGTCATTCCGGAGATCACTGGTCAACTGCCTAGTGTAGAAGTTAACACTTCTCATCTCAATCTTCCAATCTATATAGAGCTAGCAGACCCTAGCTTCCACCGTCCTTCTGACATTCATATTTTGTTAGGAGCAGATGTCTTCTGGGACCTTGTAGGTTTCAATCAAATAAAATTGGGAAAAAATAAACCCATTCTTCAGGAATCCAAACTAGGTTGGCTTGTGTCTGGTCCTACAGGTCAAACATCTAGCACTGCTACTCGCTGCAACTTTTCTAGGGAAATTCGGGAATCTCTGACTAAATTCTGGGAAGTAGAAGACATTCCATTCCCTCCAGCTGTACCAAAGCTTACTAAAAATGAAGAATATTGTGAAACTCACTTCATCGAAAATACTGTTCGACTAAATGATGGTCGCTTCTGTGTCAAGTTACCACTTCGTGAGGCCCCCGAGGATGCTCTAGGCGAGTCTTATCACATTGCCAAGAGGCGTTTTCTCAATCTTGAAAGGAAATTAAATAAATGTAATAAAATGAGTGACTATGCTGCCTTCATCAATGAGTATGAGAGGTTAGGCCATTTGACTGAAATAAACCGTCCCTTATTTGGATACTTCATACCTCATCATGCAGTGTTCCGTGCAGACAGTGAGACTACTCCCTTAAGAGTGGTCTTTGATGCTTCTTGTAAAACTACTTCTCAAAAGTCTTTAAATGACATTCAACTGGTAGGACCTGTGGTACAAGATGACTTATTCTCCATACTGCTGAGATTTCGTAAATATACCTTTGTAGTCACAGGTGACATTAAAAAAATGTATAGGCAGGTCCTTATTCATGAGTCTCAGCGACACTTGCAACTAATTCTCTGGAGAGACAGTGAAAGCGAACCATTAAAAGTATTCCAGCTAAACACTGTCACATATGGGACGGCTTCTGCTCCTTACTTGAGCACCAGGTGTCTCAAACAATTGGCAGCGGAGTGTCAAGATGAAGTTGTTGCAAAAACGCTCAGACATCACTTTTATGTAGATGACCTAAGCACGGGATCAAATTCTAAATCTGAACTAAAAGCCACCTTACAAGGTGTCATAGAAAAACTTTCTGAAGGTTGCTTTCTTCTTCGCAAATTTCGCACTAATTGTCCAGATATCTTTGACCAAATCACTACTACTACACAAGCCCAAGACTTCTGCAAAGAGTCCTCTGTGCTGGGACTGAAGTGGGCACCAAAGACAGACACTCTGCAATTTTCTGTAAATAATGATGTCATTACTAAAGTTACTAAACGCTCTATTTTGTCTAATTCTTGCAAAATCTTTGACCCCTTGGGTCTTCTCTCAGCTTGTACTATTTTTCACAAAATAATATTGCAAAAACTGTGGTTGCTAAAGACTGAATGGGATGATGCTGTCCCAGAAGACATAGAAAAGTCCTGGACTGAGTTCCATAACAACACTAAACACTTTTCCAATGTTCAGATACCAAGGTACATTCTCTGTAACTCTCCTACTAACATAGAAGCCCACTGTTTTACGGATGCATCACAGGATGCTTATGCTGCATGCATTTATTTAAAATCTACTAATGAGTCTGGTGATATTTCTGTTAATCTTCTCTGTGCTAAAACTAAAGTCGCTCCATTAAAGTCTGAAACAATACCTCGATTAGAACTACTGGGAGCCTTACTAGGTGCTCGCTTGCATGCAAAGGTTGTAGAAGCACTAAAATTAAACATCTGTCGGTCGGTCTTCTGGACTGATTCTACAATCATTTTAGGATGGTTGCATACTGATCCTAAAACACTTAAAACATATGTGTGTAACCGAATAGATGAAATCCGTGACTTAACTGATAAAAATGCATGGCGTCATGTGCGTTCAGCACTCAATCCTGCTGACATGGCATCAAGGGGCATCCAGCCTCATCTTCTTGGTAACAACAATTTCTGGTGGCATGGCCCAGCATTCCTATTAAAACCTGAAATTGACTGGCCGGTCTATAAATCTCCTACTGAAGTGCTGCCTGAAACTAAGAAGGTCTTAACTATTCAAATTGCATCCAAACCAATCATACCATTTGAAAAATATTCCAAACTTCATAAACTACAAAGAATATTTGCCTATGTAATAAGGTTTATAAATAACATAAAAAAAACTTCTCTAAAATTGAATGGTGAACTCACTTACTCAGAATTAGACAACTCTCTCGTCATGCTAGCTCAAGCGTCTCAAAGGGAATCCTTTGCTAAGGACATAGCCTCACTAGAAACAAATAAATGTCTAAATCCAAAGTCCTCTATAATCTCACTCAATCCATTTCTGGAAAAAGGCATCCTACGCGTCGGCGGTAGGATAGGAAATGCAACTCATTGTTCTTATGATAAAAAGTATCCTATTTTGTTGGATCGTAAGCACACTTTTACTAAACTATTATTTATAAAAGAGCATAACCGCCTTCTACATTGTGGTCCGAAATTATTACTTAATTCTATTCGCGATAAATTTTGGCCAATCGGTGGCATGATATTAGCTAATTCAACTGTAAGGAAATGCATCACTTGTCAAAGATTTCAATGTAAGGCTATGTCCCCACTAATGGGAAATCTACCACAACCGCGTGTAACTCCTACACTACCATTTGAAACTTGTGGCACGGACTTTGCTGGTCCATTCTTAATTATGAATAGAAAGGGCAGAGGAGCTAAGTCATCGAAATGCTATTTATGTATATTTGTTTGCTTTTCGACAAAGGCAGTACACTTGGAGGTTGTTAGCGACTTAAGCACAAACGCGTTTATTCTATGCCTTCGTAGATTTATCTCAAGGCGAGGCAAACCTAATACTATTTACTGCGATAATGGCAAGAATTTTGTTGGCGCAAACAATGAGCTGAACAGGCTGCTACAATCTAGTAAAGTGTCAGTCGGCAGCTTCGCGTGCAATGAAGGAATAACTTTTAAATTTTCCCTGTGTACGCACCACATTTCGGTGGGATCTGGGAATCGGGCGTAAAGTCAGCCAAATTCCACCTTAAACGCATCGCTGGTAACACCAGCTTGACCTTCGAGGAGTTGTATACTTTGTTTTCATAAATTGAAGCAGTTATGAACTCGAGACCCCTAACTGCAATGTCAGCCGATCCTTCTGATCTAACTCCTATCACCCCTGGGCACTTCCTTGTGGGTCGACCACTGACCTCACTACCTTCACCTGTTACCGAGCGAGTCACCATCAGCCGGTACCAGCTGATCGAGCGCCTACGACAGCATTTCTGGTCCCGTTGGACAAAGGACTATCTATCGACTCTACAGCAGCGTATCAAGTGGAAGGTGGACAAACCCAACGTCAGAATTGGGGACCTAGTACTTATCATGGACGATCAGCTACCGCCCATGAAGTGGCTTTTGGGACGGATCACTGCACTACACCCAGGTTCAGATGGTATTTGCAGAGTCGTCGATGTACTCACTAAAGGCGGAGTTATTAGAAGATCTGTGTCAAGAATCTGTGCTCTGGAGCTCCTTGAAAGACAAGCTTTCAATGGGGGGGAGCATGTTGCCACTGGCAACACTGCCTAGCGTTTTGACTGCGCTGAGGGACGAGGGGGGGAAGGTCCGGCCGCCATCTTGTCTCGAACACTATCTAACAACGGCCTAACTAACAACATCTTACAACATCAAGTAATGTTATAATTTCTCCTTTTCTAAAAATAAGCCTCTTAAAATATAAGTTTGGGCAATTAATTAATCTTATTAGTGCCAAAAACATATATGTATAATAAGGCATTGTCGAGCAGGTGGTGTGAAAATGGATTTTTCTCAAACATGCTATGAAATATTGACGTTATGTTCCTTATAATACGCCACGAAGTGTCACGTTGAAGGTGCGGCTAGCCGTGCGGGCGGCCGTGCGATCAATAATGGAATTTCATACAACATTGCTGGCCAAGGCCAGCAAAGTGATCGTCTATTGTTTCATGTGACAGGACCATGGCGGTTATTTATAGTACTATGGCATCATAGCATTTAGCCATTAAAAAAAATATAAGCAATATTTGCGTTTTGGTTCATTATGACATTCTGCCACTAGGTTTATTTAAGGTGAGATGATGATGATGGCGGTAATGGTGATGATGATGGTGGTGATGATGATGATGATGGTGATGATGGGATGGTGATGATGGTGATGTGATGATGATGGTGATGATGATGATGATGGTGATGACGATGATGATGGTGGGTGATGGTGATCATGGTGATGGTGAAGATGGTGATGACGATGATGATGATGGTAATTGGTAATGGTGATGGTGGTGATGATGATGATGGTGGTGATGATGATGGTGATGATGATGATAATGATGATGATGGTGGTAGTGGTGATATGATGTGATGATGATGATGACGATGATTTTATGATGATGGTGATGGTGATGATGATGATGATGATGATGATGGTGGTGATGATGACGACGACGACGACGACGACGACGACGACGACGACGACAATGGTGATGATGATGATGATGATGATGAGGATGATGCAAGTTTGAGAAAAACTCTATACAAGCCTTGGCCACGAACAGGGATTTCCGGCCTCGTATCTCTAGATGGCCTCGTTACCACTCGGCCATCTATAACTACTCGGCCGGCGATCCCCTATTTCGCGGCCGCTGCAGTAATGTACTATTAAATGACCAATCGGCGCTTAATCCTTAAACTCGTAACTCCACAAAGGTACTGCAAGCAGGGTTCTGCATGTAGGTAATGTAGGTAGAGCCAGGTGGGGCACACTTACATATATCACACTTTTCATGCGACTACAGCGATCTCTGGTGTTTTATTAAAGAACTAAATTAGCGGCCATCTTGGTTGACTTGTCAAACTTGTATTGTCAGTTGTCATTCATCGGCCATGGCCATGGCGTACCAAATTGTACGGTCAAGGACTTTAATTGATAGACCGCTTGCCAATGTTCGTATTTTAGCCGTATAGTGCAAATCGGGTTTAGCCGCTTATACTTCGTATATGCTGATTTGAATTAGACGGCTAAAATACGAATAGTGGCAATTAGCCTATCAATTAAAATTACGCGTAATTATAGCTGTACATCACTACCAACATATACATATAGATAGGTATACATCTATAGATACGTCACATTAGTTCTTCACCAGGGCGTAGGGCAGCAGCACCTTCCATACATGCATATTTGACCATAGAGTGGCCACTCTTGTTCATATAATATTACAATACTCTTTGCACTTATTGTTAAGCCAGGCCTCATGCATGCCATGTACTTACGCGCGATATTTACCTACCGCGGGGACCATCTGCTACGATCGAAATTTCAGTAGGTTGTCACAAGCGCGCGCCAACGCACGTTCATTCGTGTTCCACGGAAAAATATGCCGCCTGGACTTTTATAAGTGAAAATGGTGAAACAGGGGCAAACTTTAATATGACTATGCTAGAATTAATAGCTAATATAACAATTTGGAAGTTCGTATCGTGCTGTCCCTCTTACTCTTCTATAAAAAGCTATAAGCGTGAGCGGGATGGCACGATGCGAAGTTCAAAAGTTGACCGTCGTATCTAGTATAACGTTAGGGTACTGTGAGCATGGCAATGTGTTCTGCGCATTACAATAAATATCCTTTTTTGTTAGGATTCCAGAGCTAAAATGGCAAAAACGGAACCTTTATAGTTTCGCCATGACCGTCTGTCCCTTTGTCCGTCCGTGGCTTAGCATAGGGAATATTAGTGCTAGAAAGTTTGCATGGATATAATATATAGCAATTATCCCGACAAAATGGTAAAACAACATGTAGAGAAAAACAATTTAATCCAAACTGCCAGCCCTTGTCACTGTCGGCACGCACACATTCTTAAGGAGACGGAGTAGTATAATCTGTGGCTACAATCGCGGTAAGTACCAAGATTTTGTACGGGATGCAGTATCTGTTACGAAGTAACTATTAAGTAATCTGTGGTTAAGCTATCGTTACACTGTCATGAAATTTGTAGTAAGTGAAAAAAAAAGTGTGGTGTTTTATTTCACCAAGGAAAATGTATAATAATAAAATTGTTATAAGTTAAATATAATTTAATTACCCTTTAATTTCTAGTCTATATTTTATTTAACAAAGTATAAAGAACTCTATTTTTAGTAATCTTCGTTTGGTTTGACACAAACTAAAAAGGAGATTTAGTTACTTTCTTTAAGTATAATTAATACCTTTAACAATTTGATTTACATAACCATTGCAAGTCGCCTTAAAAATGTTTAATTGTACAAAATCAATCTTCAACACTGTCGGAAAGCGATTCTTATCCACGATCAAAACAAAAAATGTAACACATTGTATTTTTGATATGGACGGACTTTTGTTAGGTAAGTGTGTTTGCTAACTGTTGATTAAGTTAAGGTTAATTTACTTGGCGTGAAGGCTAAATTGTTAAAATTAATTAAGATTTGAGAAGGTCGTAATTATTTACTTCTGACATATAGACCTACTTTTTATATTAAATTGTTTTTTAGCCGGGCCGTAAATATAATTTACCGCAAAAAATCTGTACCTATTCTCTAATCTGTATTAAATAAACTCAATAATGCCGTCCTCCAAGTTTTGTGATTATGCTGTTTCATTAAATTGTTTAATTTATTGAATCAGGCGTTACTTTATAGTTCATTAAATTGTGTTTTGAGATAAACTGCGTGCCTGTTGTATTGCATAATGTTGATTGTCCTAAAAGTTTTTGGCTGAGAATGTTTGGCCTAGTGTTGAATGGCATACTACTCGTTTATCCTAATCATTTTTGCGCATACATATTTAAAAGCCCTAAACTTTTAACATTTATTAAGGCCCTAAAGCATGTTCATCCTAACATTGATAACTTGAACATTGAATTACCTAAAACATAATATTCGTAATATTAATTGTCCTAAGTATTATTTTGCCTATTATTAAAATGGTTACAATTACAGCACCTAAAATATGGTAGGTATGCTACTTACAAAGGAAAGGAGGGAAGTGGGGCGAAGCGCCCCAGAGGGTGGGTATGGGGGCGACCCCCGCATTAAACAAACTGTCAAACCACAACTAGTTTAACCTGGTTAGGTTTGTTCGTTTGTGTCCCTCAGAGCGTAAATGGAATGAGCTTTGTCTACTGGCTCACATCGCCCCACATTAACACATTCAGTGCCGGGAACGCCACAGGGGAGTTCTCCGTACTCCCCTGTGGCGTTCCCGTCACTGAATGTGTTAAAATTCCACCACCTTCCAATCAAATATTCTTAACCCTGGCAAGATTCGTCATCATCATCACAATTATGCACATTAATCATTCAACAAATGAATCTTAGACAACAAACACTAGGACAAACAATATTAGAAACAACAATTCTGGCAAATAAAAAATATGCGGAACAAAGCTTATGGCATATGTTATTTGCAGAAAAGTAGTTATGCAACATAACAATAGGACTAACAATTTTATGCCATCTGATATATGTAGATCCGTGTAAACTTCTTTTCTTTGAAACACAATTCTTTGTTCAAAAATTTAATATCCAATTGATCATGGGAAGTAGGTATTTTTAATAAACAACTAGCTGTAGCCCGCAGCTTCATCTGGATCCCATGGGAATTATATACTTTCCCTGAGATATTATTTACCTATCCTATCTCAGGGAAATAAATTATAATTAAATAAGACAATGAGATGCGCTTTTTACCATCTAATAAAATAATAAAAAAGTCCCAGTGATAAAAATCATAATTGTATAAAAAAAAACCAATAGCTATATAAAATAAAGATTACTCAGGTAAATCAGTAATGTAAAAATAATAATTTGTGACACAAATGTAAAATTCAAACAATAAGTGACTAACTGTAAAAAACAGTGTTAACAGAGCCCTGCTTCTAAGCAAAATGTACTCGGCGTGGGGTTATTTTTATTTTGTATTGGTTGGTTGGGACCCAGTTAATTTAATTATTTTTTGTTGTAGCAGCAATAGAAATACACATCTAATATATAAGAATCTCGTATCACGGTGTTTGTTATTGAACTCCTCCAAGACGGCTTGACCAATTTTTATTAAACTTTTTTTTTTATTTGGTAGGTCTGAGAATAGGTTGTAGGCGTTGTAGGCTATTTTATAACTCCCTATTATTCGCAGACGGAGTTGCGGGCAACAGCTAGTTATGTATAAATTTCAGCTGTTTGTTTATTATGGTTCTTGAGATTTAGCCCCGTGACACACAGACAGGCTGACAGTGTAGCAATAAAAATAGGGTTCTCTTTGTCACCCCTTAATTTAGGTACAAAATCTTTAAAACTAAATGATCTTTTTGTGAAATAATTAAAAGTCAATTCAGTATGAAAATCAAAAACTATTCAATAATAGTTTTTGTCAAACTGAAACAACCAATTATAATGAATTCGGCCAAAATATATTAGCCATTTGGGTAATTTCAATTTTAATTTATGTATTTATTTACCAAAATTACTAACCAAATCATCATCATCATCATTTCAGCCGTAGGACATCCACTGCTAGACATAGGCCTCCCTCACTGATGCCCAATCATTACGATTGGAAGCGATTTGCATCCACCCTGAACCTGCGGCCTTCACCAAATCGTCCGTCCATCTCGTTGGTGGACGCCCCACGCTGCGCTTGCCAGTCTGTGGTCTCCTTTCCAGAACTTTTGGGCCCCAACGGCCATCTGTTCTGCGTGCTATATGGCTACATATTAACCAAATATAAGATATATAAACAAATAATAACTTAATAAAAGTAATTAAATAGGTAACATACAACACATTTGTTGCAGCAATTGGTTTAACTTGTCAATTAACATACATGTTGATGTGACCCAATGGACACATCAACCCCATACCGCAGCAAATATAAATAACATAATAATTAGGTAGTATAAATAACTCTAAAATTTGTTAAATTAAGCTTGTATTTTCATCTAAAATAGATAGTAGGTGTCATTATGAAAAACAGTTTTATTTCAGACACTGAATTGGTTTACAAGAAGATGGTCACTCAGCTGTGTGCAAGTCATGGCCATAATTACACAGATGAGCTCATGATGAAGGTACTTGGGGGAACAGAACAACGCTTGTCAGAGATCTTGTGTAAGGAATTAAATCTTCCAGTTTCTCCAGAGGAGTTCAGGAATCAATTACTGAAACTGGGAGACACTATGCTTGCTGGCACTCCTTTATTAGATGGTACTAGCAATTTCTTATCAAATTTTCAAGATATAAATCTCTCTCTCTCGTATTACTTAAATAATTTGTTTATTTGTTGTTAGGAGCAGAAAGGATAATCAAGCACTTGCATGAAACTAAAGTCCCATTTGCATTAGCTACCTCCTCTAGTGAAAGGTCTGTTGTTACAAAAGTGGCTGCTCATAAAGATTTATTCAATCTATTTCATCACATGGTAATGGGAAGTAGTGATCCTGAGGTCAAATATGGAAAGCCAAATCCAGACATATTCCTTGTAGCTGCTGCTAGATTTCCAGATAAACCACATCCATCAAAGGTAATTCAGATTAACCAACAGTTTCAAATCCATAGTACAAAGCAGAGTAGTAAGCTCATGATTCTCTATTTTGTTTCAGTGTTTGGTCTTTGAAGACTCCCCACATGGCGTCACAGCGGGAATATCTGCTGGAATGCAAGTGGTCATGGTGCCAGATCCCCATTTAGACAAGGCATTGACTGAACACGCAACTATAGTGCTTCCATCATTAGCCGAATTTAAGCCAGAATTGTTTGGTTTACCACCTATGCAATAGGTAGTTAACAAATTGTACAAATAATTAAACGTGTATAAACTCAAAATAAATACCTACTGAAATCTAACTGAACTTTGTATAATCAAGTGTAAAAATATGGGTGCACACAACTTGCTCATAAATATGTCCCATAGCTCTTATGTCGTCGAATTAAGGTATAGGTATATAACGATGGGAAGATTAAATCAATACTTATTTTTGCACTTGACCGTACAATTGTTATTTTAATGCAAAATCAGGAAAGTGTTAATTATCATTTTATACTTTATCTTAATGAATCTGCAATATTGGTTGGAAGTTGGCAAGTGAAAGGGCTTGAGCAGAGTGATATATGTATATCTACTCATTTGGGTCTAAAGGCATAAAGACTTATATAGTGTCATTCAGCAAATTGAGAATAATAATTGTATCATTGTAGCATCATTTCGTTACGTAGATGTTAAATATATGGAGGCTGTAAGCCCAATAAAAAGATAATATTATAAATATCCTACTAATAACAGCTGAAGTATGCTATTGTGCGCGTGTGCGGGTTTTGATGAAATTTGGTATGTACCTATGTATGTACATAGCTGAACCTCTGGAATAACACTTATGCACCTAGACTTACTTTTTATCCCGATATTTCCACGAGATCCATGTAAAAGGCCATGATCTTAGTATTTAGAGACATGAAATCTTGCATGGGTGTTCTTCACGCAACGGAAATAAATACCGCGATGTAATCTTTGGGAATTCCCGGACTAGTCCTGCTAATTATAAATGCGTAATAAGAATAGTTGCTTTCGTTTATTTGCCTGCATTTTTGGCTTGAACTTTGGAAAGACTACACCAAGCACAGGACTTTATCCTGTACAAGTAGTAGACCAGTAAATAAAACCAAGATAAAACGGACTATTTTATCCGAGACGATTATAATGTATATATCTAATATATAAAAATCTCGTGTCACGGTGTTTGTTACCGAACTCCTCCGTAACGGCTTGGCCGATTTTTATGAAACTTTTTTCTCTACACTCGGTAGGTCTGAGAATAGGTCGTAGGCTATTTTTTCATCCCCCCCCCCCCCATTCTTCGCGGACGGAGTCGCGGGCAACAGCTAGTATATTTATATATACATCATAATAGATGGAGCTGAAGAAGTTTTACTTCCGTCTATTTGAAAATTGAGATTTCAAATGTCAAAATGTAGAGCTCGCAAAGTACTATGAGAAAAAAAAACCGGCCAAGTGCGAGTCGGACTCTCGCACCGAGGGTTCCGTACAAATTTATATGTATCTATGAACATCCAGTCTTAACAGACCCCTGCTCCTAAGCCAAATGTGCGCAGTGTGGGATCATTGTAGATTGGTTACTGATATAACTAAAGACAAAAAAAAATATGCTTTTATACTTATAATATGTTTATACGTATAATATATACGTATATATGTATAATACATCATGTAGATGGAGCTGAAGAAGTTTTACTTCAGTCGTGTGGTCTAAAGCACACTGGGTTTTTTTTTTATTATGAGAGTTAGGCAAACGAGCAAGTGGGTCATCTGATGGAAAATGATCACCACCGCCCATAAATATCAACAACCCAAAGAGAGTCACCAATCTGTTGCCGGCCTTTAACCTCTTCACCGCCATAGTCATGACAGCCAATGGAATGCCTCGCACGCCACGGTCATCTATACATGACCAACATTCAACTCTAAATTAATCCTGCAATGGAATTAAAAATCAAGTTGAGTTGTTCCTGGTTTTTCTTAAGTATTTATTGTCTTTCTTATTGGGTCCACAATTGAGTCGTTTTCAAAAAGTTTGTACGCAATTAAGGGATGAATTAAAAACAAAATTTAATTAATTATTTTTGTGTAACGGAGTTACCCATATACTTTGTATGACTAACTTTCGTTACACAAAAATAGCGATCGTGATTTTTGTTTTGATTAAGCCGTTAACTATGTACAAATTTTTTGAAATCGACCCAATTACAGGCCGCACCCGCCCGTTAAAGTCTGTCTAAGTGCCCTAAGTGGTATGGTTATGTTTAAGGCTCGGAATTTTGCGTGCGGCTGATGACAGATCGTAGGGAGAGAGCACCGCTTTTTACCCGACTGCGAAGAAGGAAAGGTTATGTGTTTGACCCGTATGAATGTATGTATGTATGTCCATTCCTATGTACTCTCGTAACTACACAACGGCTGAACCGATTGTGATAAATGATACGTCATTGGATTCGTCTTGATAACGCGAGTGTGTTGGCAGGTTCTTGTGTCCGACTGTACCACAAATTCAGTCGGAAACAAGAACCTGCCAACACAGGATTTGGCCGACCACTTTTTTTACTGTCCTCAAAAGGTCTCTATCCCATTAATACAAGTTTCATTCTATTTTTCGATGAGGTTTTTTTTGCACCACTTTTTTAATTTGCGCAAAATTTGCCAAGTTAAACCGCGGCCGACCAAGAGCAGTTGAAGCTACTAAAATTTAGCTACCCCTACAGAGTAGGTATTTTCTATTTTTTTATAAGGTAGGGTTTCTTGCAGTCGGCTCCCAGACTATTAGTTATGTTCTAGTGCAGGAATCTGCAACCTGCGGCTCCTTCGATGTAAAATTGCGGCTCTCCAGGTCCATATGCAAAAATTGGTAATTACTAGTTGTTGCCCGCGACTGACTAGTAAGAGTTTGTTTATCGCTATCCTATGACCTTACCAGGGTCTCAAACTATCTCCAACCATACCAATTTCATCTAAATCGGTTCAGCGGTTTAAGTGTGGAGAGGTAACAGACAGACACACTTTCCCATTTATAATATGAAAATCATCAGTGAGTTCCATTTCTTCCTCTCCATTATTTATTTAAAATAAAATCGAATTTTATGAACAATACCATATTATTGAAACGAGAAATTTTGGTGGCTTCAAATTAAAATATTTTTAATTTGCGCATTTTTTGCGCCATAAAAAATCCATAGTGTCAAAAGTCAGGATTTTTTTTCCAATGTGACTTGACCCTTATGCCTCAAAAAATTACTGACTTCTGTTCTAGTGCAATGTTGCACTAGTTCAGTCACTGAGATAAGTTTTTTGACCTGGAATAAAGTAGTCTTTACTACAAGTGTTTGCATGATGGTAATAATATATTTTGTGTGTTCATGATCATTTCATTACATTATACATAGATATCAAATACTTGTTGTTTAGGTTGAATGTACATTTAAGTTGTAGATTGTTAGTGGGTTTCAAATAAATAAACAGACTTAAAAATAAAGAGTTTAATTACATTAAATATTCATTATTTTCTATGCCGCTACTATTCACTGCATGTAACAAAAATTACTTAATAAGGTGTTTTACAGCTGACAAAACATCACCTGCCGACAGATTTGTCAGTGCAGTGCTGTGTTCTACTCCTCTCTCTGAAATTAAAAACATTTCATTTTAACTACACAAAGATAAACCTTTCCATTATACACCGTGAAATTTTAGTGGTTGTTTTCCCGAAACAAGGTGATTTAGTATTGATTGTACAATCGATTTATAATTACTATTTTGACTAGAGTCAAAAATCCAATTGTGAAAAACGAAAGTCGAAAATGACCGCAAACCAATAGTAACACTTCGTTGGTACCTAACCTATCGTACGATCGTACGCTACTTGTACCAACGAAGCGTTACTATTGGTTTGCGGTCATTTTCGACTTTCGTTTTTCACAATTGGATTTTTTAATACTTCAACTAATCTAAATACATTCCAAGTAAATATCTATTATACTAAATTAAATAATACTAATATAAATAATAACATAAAAAGAAACCTATAAGGCAAATACGTCGTCGAAAGACGTTGTAGGCATGGACCCTAGTACGCTGGCCACATTACCTCTTTGTACCGCTATCCCCAGCCTTTGAGCGAGGTAAGTGCCAGCTTTAGGGTCCCCAGAGGCCAGAACTCAAGCACAAGTCCTTTAGCACCTTTTTTGTGTCCGTTGACCATATTATTGGATTTTTGACTCTAGTCAAAATAGTAATTATAAATCGATTGTACAATCGAAACTAAATCACCTTGTTTCGGGAAAACAATCACTACAATTCCACGGTGTATATTAGTTACATTTTGTCAACAATTGATACATTATTTAACTTATAAGAATTGAATGTTTCTATTTACCATATTAACTACTTAGTATACAATTCTATTATACATAGTTAGTAACAAAATTACACTACATTATTTTAATAAAAATTTTACTTCTTGAGCCTTATTTAGCCAACTGCCTAATAGCACATAAAACCTGGTCACAAGTAAAGTCACAAAGTGAAATCATCTCTTCGCGGCCTTTTTCTGGAACCAATATTTTTTTTACACTATCCACAGCTTATAGCTAGGCAATATGACATCAAATTGGTTTAACTAGCAAATGATAGATACCCTATTGTTATAATAGGTACCAATTACAGTAAATAGCAGCGTAACCCATCTTCTACCAAAACTCACAATTTTCATTTTCATAATGTAATTAAACAAAGAAACAAAATTTTGAATAACTGCAACCTGTTACTGCTCAAAGCTTAAACTATGGTAAACAAACATCATAATTTTTGTGATAGTAGCCAGCGAGTGTATAACTTGACCACTTTTGTTTCTGAATATCACATCATGAAATTACTTTGTATTTGCAATGCAAGAAAATGAAATTTTTGTTTATCGGATTCAAACACTTGCACTTTTAAACCTGCTAATAATTTGCTGTAATCAAGATTTCGTACTTACCATAACGAGCCCACACTCTGGGTTGAATGCCACTGCACTCGCGAATCAATATAGGGAAACCAGGGTTGTCATGTTTGATTTTGACATAATTTTGCTGAATAAATTCTCTGAAACCAGAAAATCTCGATCAAATCGAATTTTCGTAGCAGGGTCCTTAAAACAGTTTATGTAATCAAGCATACCTCACGCCTGCAGACTGCTTACTCGTTTGACAGAGATGAATTCGGAGTTCTTTCAAAGCGCCTCCTAAACGAATGGACATTTTAAAAATAGATACTTTAATCTAGTTTCTGTGGAAGTTTTCACCTAAGGGCACGTAAAAAATATTTTATTCCCAGATGAACGAATAGGTAAATCAATAGCTTTATATGTCAAGTTCTGACAGCCGAGAAAAGACTATACAAGAAAAGATTATACAAGATAAAATTTGTAAGGAGCAGAGCAAGTCGAAAGGAATTTTGTTTGTGGGCAACTTTTTTAAGGGTCTGCCGTATCGTCATGCTACATTTACACGTTTGCCGAGGCTTGGCAAGCGTATACAAGCTACAAGCCTTTACAAACGCTTGGACGCCATTTACACGCTTGCGATTGGGTTAGTGTGCTCTGGTGTGCTCCGGACAAGCAAACATGGCAGACGTGGACTTTGAAGTTGTGTCGACTATTGCGTTTAGTTTGACATATTTTTATTTAAAATATAAACAAAAACAAAGAAAGCGAAAAGTTCGGCAGAAAAGGTGGTGGATGTTAAAAATCCAAAAAAATAAAATAAAAGTTCTTTGCTCACCCGCGACCTTACAATAGTTACGTTTATGCAAGAAATGTGCGTTCATGCAGTTCCTCCACCTCCACACTGTACGAACACACACAAATCACATAAACCCAACCATCACCACCACCAAGCTACACTGACGCGTTTCGAACTCAACCAGAGCTCATCTTCAGAGTTACCACAACCGTATGCTATGCTACCAAATGTTAAACTTAACTTGTTCTGCTATAGTGATTTTTAAAAATTATTATAAAATGAAAGAAAAAATAATAATTTCATTTATTTTATTTTTGTAAGTATGTTTCATAATAAATTAACAATATTTTTTCCAAATTACGAGTATATGAAGTCAAACTTCGTCGCCTGCTTGCAAAAATTCATTTTATAACTCATACATAGCATTGGCAGCAGCGCTGCCTTGTTTATACGCACCGAGTACTCGGCCGAGAGCACTATCTCGCCCGTTTACTCGGTACGTGTGATCAAGGCATTAGCACCGTAACGTAAACAGGGCTTCGAGTGGGGCAGGGTCACTTTAAGGCCACCACAGACGAATCTAGTAATGTAAAACTGCAAGAGTTGATTTTGCCGTAGGATGGGCCGTTTTCAAGATATTTGACGAAAACACCGGTTCTCGTCCGATCACCGAGGTTACTTGGATGGGTGACCGCCTAGTTTAATTTTTGTTCTTTGAATGTTTTGCTATGACGTTGTCACGTTAAACTATCGTCCGTAAACCGACTTTACGGACAACCGGCATTGCACATATTCGGTATTAAGTATACAGCGCGCTCGCCCACTCCCTCGGCTTCCGGTGCACGCCCGCGCTTTGGTGTGTGGAAGGCTTTATCGAAATTTCTGATAATGTGCGCCGGGTATAACGAGTTTCTGCTTTGCTCACACTGTCTGTACGTTACGTACGTCATTGCAAACTGAGGCGCTACTACGAAATTCGAAAATCGAAGTTCGTATCGTATTATCCCTCTCACTCTCGTGTCAAATCATATTAGCGTGAGCGAGACGGCACGAAACGAAGTTCGAATTATGCACTTCGTGGTAGGGCCTCAGTTGGCAGCATTGATCAACTAGCTGAATGATTCTCATCCCGCATTGGTTGGACCCATGGACTAATTTACATCATTGTCATTGCATTGCAGGCAGTCGGACTGCGGCCATCATGGATCACAGTTGATTGTGAAACAGTTTATTAGTGAGCACGCGCTTGCGTTTTTGTTTATTGTAAAAATACGTTTAAAAACAATTTATGAACCGTTAATCCTAAAATATCTACTCACTAATGTTTATAAATTAAACTGTGAATAATGGCTGTTACAGAGTGTTATTGTGTTGAACTGTCGCCTAGAAAAAAATCGATTCACGGATTGAGAATGAGCCGAATGTTGTATGTACTGGTACTCACCAGTTTTATGGCGAGAAATTGTGTCGCAGATACGGAAGTATCTTGCGCAAATGTACGAAGTTTCTTTGAAAAGAAAGGAATGTTGTCGGCGGTGGACATGCAGGAACAGCCTAACTCAGGTGAGTGCATTGCGTGCCGTTGCAAGCAGCGCTCGGCGCGCCCGTTGAATTCACATTCGTATGATAATGAAGATAACGATTATACACATAGATTACTCGGACTACTTGGTTCTTATACATACATAATAGTGTCACATGCTGACGAAAATTTTACATATTAGTATTTACATAATTTTTAACTAAATGTATGTAAAATAAACTGTTGGACAATTGCCCTTACATACATTTTTTCTCTTAATTATGTGACTTGAATAATTGAATGAGTTAATAATAACTGTTTTGCTTATGGATCAACAACATTTTATCAACAAATTCGCGGAAGTAGATTAAAATAAAATATATATAATTTACACCTATTGAAACTATGCAAAGCCTATACTATGGATACTAGACAATGGATAAACATACTTGTATAGATAAATACATACTTAAATAAATATTAAACACCAAATATTCATATTTTTCATACAAATATCTGCCCTGTCGCAGGAATTGCACCAGAAACCTCAAGCTTTGAAGACAGGTTCACTAAAAAAACGCCATTAAAATTAGAAAAAAAAAAAATAACAATAAAAATTAATTTTTAGGCCAATTTGGCCATTAAAATTAAACATAATAACAATTCTACTAGAAATGAATGAATTCTACTTTTTGGCTGGTTAATGGATGCCATAACTTTTGATTGTTCATGTTTGTTTATATTTAGTTAAGTACCTAAACATTTCTAGTATAGCTTTTAAACTTGAGGGGAAGATGCTAGTTGATTTTGGAACCAATTCTAACACTAGACTTATCTGCTATTTACGCACTTGAATTGTGATTTAAATGTATGTTTAACAGTATATTGCCACCGAGTTATCTATAATGAATGCAAATAGAAATTGTGGACAATATTAACAAACCTTTTGAAAATATTTCTCCATGAATTATCACAGTAGCTCCTTAGTCCTTAAAATACCTACAGGTTGATTCACAAGAGTTGGCACAAATGAAATGAACAAAAGCAATGTCACTTTGACATTTTTATAGGAAAATGACTGATGCATGACATTTTCATATTTGTGTGAAGTGTATTCAAATAGGTAACATACAGATACTTTCATTCACTCATTTGATCCATTCGCACCAACTCTTGTGAATCAACCTGTACTTATCAATAAAAATAAAATGAACCAAACAGTACTAAAAAGGGTTATTTTGCAGTTCATCACCAAGTAGCGGAATTTCTCATAGCAAAAATCAAACATCAAAGGGTATGAACATAAGTTTTATCGACTATTCCAGTTATCGATGTTATCAAATCGACTCATCGCTTGTTATCGTCTTTTTTTCTCTCTTTTTTTCGAGGCCTGTGCACCTGTGTGACTATGCCAGCCTTCTAAAAAAAAATTTATCGCCTTTTAACATTATTGAGTAACAGAACCTCTTTGATAAGCGACTTGCATCTCCATATTAAAATAAATCGCTTTGGGTTAGTTAGGAAAAAATCAAATAAGTACCTACTTTTAGATATGCTATTAAGCATTAATAGACTCTTTCTTAATACTAGACCATGTGAGGATTATCGTTGAGTGGTGTGGATGTAATGCAGTGAAACTAAAAAATACTAGATAGGATTCCGGACTATGACCTAATTCGCGACTGCCGATTTTATAGCAAAAAATGAATACAACCAAAACAGCATTATCAAATACTAGCCTACCGTACGCAGCTTCGCCCGCGATTAATTAATTTTCCTGTAGGAAAAGGTATTTTCCCGCAGTAAAAAGTAGCCTATGTAACGTAGCTTTCTAACGGCAAAAGAATTTTTGAAATCGGTCCAGTAGTTTCAAAGCCTATTCAATGCAAACAAACAAACAATCAAATCTTTCCTCTTTATAATATTAGTATAGACTACAAATATGCTCCTGAAACCTCAACAGAGGTAGATCTTTCTCAAACTATAAATGGATTTACAATGATAACAGGACCAATTTAAAGGGTGACAATATAGAAAAAAATATGTCAATTCTCTACTACAGAGAAGATGAAGAAAATGCGATTAGAACAAAACTAGATTTTGATTGTTATTTTGAATGAAGGTTAGATTTTAGTTTCATTGCATTTCCGTTTAAGGTTTTATATTTAAATTGTAATTAACTTAAAAAGTTCTATTTCATAAGTACCTAGGTACTATTTTCTGTTTTGTTAATGCTGAAATATTTATAGATAGTCGATAAAACTTATGTTCAATCCCTTTGATGTTTGATTTTTGCTATGAGAAATTCCGCTCCTTGATTATCACATTCCATTAATAGTTTTTGTCTCATTAAATAGTGTATGTAATGCCAAGTGATGGACTTGTTTAAATTAATTACCTACTGTACTAATAAGTTTTGAACATAAAGTTTGTATTGTTAATTTTGCCTTTTATTTTATTTCACTTGAAATCAATTCATTATTTATTTTAGTGTTTTAAATTATACTTAAAAGAGCCACTGAGTTTATATTATAATTAGGCATCGGAAATTCGGATACATATTTACCTAAAGTTGACGAAACCCATGAAAAAGTTATGTCAATCCATACTTACAGTCAGCTTCTTATAATAAAATGTATTTAATCATTTGAATTTCGGGATTCTGGGGTTGAACAAAACAAATATATTTAGATTGTTTCTATTTTTGAATATTTTTGTAAACACAAAAATTTCATACAATTTTATCAATGTTATGTGCTTAATACATAAACACATAACATCAAATGTTTTATGTAAATACATTGTAGTCCATTTAGTACGATTTTTCATATAACAACTGACTGTTTTTAGCGACAAAAGTATAGGTATGTGTTTGGGTTTAATAAATGAATAAATAAATAAATATCACTGGACAATTCACACCAATTGACCTAGTCCCAAAGTAAGCTAAGCAAAGCTTGTGTTATGGGTACTAAGCAACAGATAAACATACTTATAATAGATAGATACATACTTAACTACATATTAAACACCCAAGACCCGAGAACAAACATTCGTATTTTTCAATAATACAAGTCATTATGAAAGTACATCCCTTTATTATGACTCCGCCTATAACAACCAACCGCTTTTAACAACAGATTTCACACAAGTGTGCGGTTACACCAACAAGCATTGTCGATTTAAAAAAAAAACTGACCAGGTGCGAGTCGGACTCGCGCACCGAGGGTTCCGTACAAATTTATATGTATCTATGAACATCCAGCCTTAGCAGACCCCTGCTCCTAAGCAAAATGTGTGCAGTGTGGGATCATTGTAGATTGGTTACTGATATAGATAGACAGACAAAAAAATGTGTGGCTTTTCGCAATTTTTCCTTTATCTGTGCTATAAGACCTTGCATCGTACCAAATTTCAAGATTCTGAGTTCACGAGAAGTACCCTGTAGGTTTTGATTCCCTTGCGAGTGTCGAAAATTTGCGGCATAAATAGATTGATTACTGATATAGTGATATAGAATTATGCTGTTCGCAATTTTTGCTTTATCTGTGCTATAAGACCACCGTCCTTCTTCCGTTATGGTTTGGTTGGGAGTGGGACGTTAAAAGATACGGTGTAAGCAATATTGCGAAAGCTCTTTCTCGTACCATGTTTCAAAACTAGCATAGCATTGGGATTTTCAACAGAACTCTGCTCCAGCTCATAAGGCAAAGTCTTCTCAAGGGTGGCTCGAGTCTCTCATGAGACTTTATGAGGCATGAAGATTGGCCATCCTCTAGCCCAGATCCGTGAGTGATCCGTTTATTTTCCTCATCAGACCTTAATCCTCTGACTACAAAATATAACAGCATTTAGAGGAAAGAGTCCGCTCTATCATACAAACCTGGAGTCATTAAAAAAACCCCTCAAGTGTGAGTAAGACTCGTACATGGAGGGTTCCGTATCTCTGACTAATGTTTTAAAAACAGTAAGCACTAAAATCACAAAGTTATGAATAGGTAGATTCATAAGTATTACTTGTATACGGGACTTATCACGCATTAATATATTAATCTAGACGTTTCGACCACATTACAGTGGCCGTGGTCAGCTCGTGACTACGGCCACTGCAATGTGGTCGAAACGTTCCCGTGTATAGTAATAGTTGAGTGAAAATCACGAAAATTTTAAACATTATATTATTGGTAGGTTTCGAAAAACATCCAAATAGCGTAGGGTCGCTCTCTCGTACACGCGCGGTCATGGCAAAGGCTGTTAATAATTACTTTACATTTAAATTCGTTATATCATATGCTTTAAAGTAATATACATGCTCATTAGCAAAAGTTGAATAAAAATGTTTTATCTAATCTATCTATCTATCTAATACCTTTAAACGAGCAATTCTTGTATATATATATAATTAGAATCACGGAAACGGCTCCAACGATTTCGATGAAATTTAGTATGTGGGGGTTTTCGGGGATGAAAAATTGATCTAGCTTGGTCTTATCTCTGGGAAAACGCTTGGTACCGATTTTCAGCCCGAGCGGAGCTCGGTCGCCAAGGTACTTTGTAATAAAGAGTGTGACAGAACTTGTGGACCGAATATGAAGCAAAGCATGTTGTATGCAATTTTTAGGGTTCTGGAGCTAAAATGGCAAAAACGGAACTCTTATAGTTTCGCCATGTCTGTCTGTCCGTCCGTCCGTCCGTACGTATGTCCGTCCGTCCGCGGCTTAAAAAAATCATGATGGCAGGTTATAAGTAATTATTAGTAGTTTGCTTAAGAGTATACAATAATACAGAGAGTATAATTACATAATAGTAAAATTAATAAGATATGCAAGAATTTTTCATAACGGCTGCGGAACCCTATCCTGGGCGTGTCCGACATGCTCTTGGCCGGTTTTTTATTTACAATACATCGCTGTCGTAAAGTTTAAGAACCGATTCAGAAGTTATTACTTTATTTAAAAAAATATTTTTGCGAAATTAAAAGGAACTCAATCGCTTTATTAAATAGTAACTTACGAGTGGAAACCAACTTGGATCAAGCCCGTCACTCGCAACAAATTATTATGTTTTAAATGAAGACCGACTGCGCCGTAGTTTGCGTTGCAGCCTCAAACGGCCGCTGTAGAGAAACCTGCCCAATAACATCACCCACGCTCTTTCTCCCAAGTACTTACAACATCGGCATCTTACCTGACTATTATGAGCGAACTACCAAACGCACCTCTATCCGCAACATAGAACTGGCGTAGGTATAATAACTTTTCAGACCAAAACAGAGTTCCGCGTACTTACGCTACCAAAAAAGAGGGGTTGTGGATTTCAAGTCTGTATTATGCATGTATATATTTGTGTAGGTATATAATTCTTTAGCATGCTCTAAAGCTTTAAAAGGCTTGATTGATGAATTAATTTCATTACGTTCTTCCTAATTGTGGGAGTGAGTTAGGGTATAATTTCAGTAAACGCACAACTGGGACAGAGGGGCGCCCTGAAAACGTGTTTTCATCTCACATACTCGGAAAGTGAGGCAAATCATATCTGACATACGGGAGGATACCTGTTATTTTCTTCCCAAGGGTAGAAGAAGGGTCTTTTTTTTGAGCATTTCCCGATAATGTCGCCGTGTACACAAACAACAAAACATTGACTCGAGCGTTACGGAAACAATCACACTTGAAGGCCGGCGCAGCAGACCAAATGCGTGTGCGTGTCACACACCAGACGTAATGAACGAAACTGTAACAAAGATGGCACGCCATCCGTACGCATCTGGTGCGCCATCTTTCTTACAATTTAATTTATTACAACTGGTGCGTGTGCGTGATGTGTATACCTAGTGATTTTTCTGCACGAACAACTTGTGGTTGGTGTTTGACATAGTAATAACATCGATTCGATTTGGTATTCTTTTGTTCTATATTTTCAAACGTGTCTCATTGATATACGTATAATGCCACTTATAAGACATCGATAAACTAAGTATTAGAAGGAAAAGTATTCGTTCATGTTAGGAAAATCTCTAGGTATAGTGATGTGACACGTACACGAATCTGGTCTGCGCCGGCCTTTAACGGCCATGACCACCGGTCATAACTTGTCATAACTTTTCGTTCACTACCACTACTCCACTCCACCCATCATTGGCCTTTCCATTCCTTTTGGTTTAATACTCTAAGATCAAAAACATGACATGAGGTAATAACTACGAGCATATAACCCCTAGAGACGTAGTGAAAGGCGACACTAATCTGTCGACTAGTCAGTGATTTATCAATGATGTATTTCCCGACTCCTTGGTTTACCGTCAGTTTCAACCATAAAGTATGACCGATGAGACAGCTGACATTTACGACGTAAAACAGCTTCAATATACGGCATCATGTCTTGTTGTGCAGTTAAATGGTGCGGAAACAACAGTAAAAAATGTAATGAAACAAAAAACAATGTTACTTTTCATCGGCAAGTCCATTTGTTTATTTTATCAAAATATTTACGAAAATTTGATTAGTTGCAACGCGGGTCAAGTTGGATTGGACTGGTCCGTCCCCCATCTTTTCTTTCTCACTGCAATCGTGTATATCTATCTCTTATTATCGTAATTAGTCTCGTGTCGCCAATGACTAGTGTGGTGCGATGCATTTATTTTGTATTGTCGATAATTATCCACTAAATGATTATTGTATGCCTTGCCGATTGACTTACGACGGGCAAAATCTCTGTCAATTTTTAAATCAATGCTTAAGGTGTACTATCTGTCTTCTTGTAATAATTAGCTTTGTTATAGTTTATTTATTTATATGTGGCTGTTTATCCCAATGCTTATATTTGTTTTAGACGTGTACTTATTATATGTACGATATATGTATGAGTAGATGTACTATTTTTTGTTGCGTTTTAATTTTCTGATCCACTGTTGATGCACCACCTGCTGTAAACTAGTCCTTCCTTCTTTCTGGTAAAGGGTTGCCTGGAAGAGATCGCTCTTAAGCGATAAGGCCGCCTATTGCTTACCTTGTAACTTACTCTCTGTGTACCTGTTTTCTGTATTGCTTACTATTCCTGGTGTACAAAAAAGAGTCATTGTATTGTTATTGTATTGTATTGTATCTTTAAACATGAAACTACCGTGAGACTCACTCATAGTGAAAATAAACGGATCACTCACGTCTTAAAACGAGTTTAACTCGACATGTTTCGGGCTAATCCGTAGCCCTTCCTCTCGGAGTCGCACGTCACGGCGGCTGCCAAACGTGCACTGCGTGTTAACGCCCTGGTCGCGCGGCTACTCGACGCAACTGCTGCTGCTGCTGTTTGGCAGCCGCCGTGACGTGCGACTCCGAGAGGAAGGGCTACGGATTAGCCCGAAACATGTCGAGTTAAACTCGTTTTAAGACGTGAGTGATCCGTTTATTTTCACTATGATTATTGTATCTATTGATATCGGATTTTTTTTCGTGGTTTATTACTATCGTATTACTTCGTGATATTAATTATAATTCTTATTTTCGTGTACGGTCGAACAAATTGAATCATGACACAGGATAGAACCTTTTAATAATCAATTTCACTATGATTTCCATGACAAAAGTATGAGATGTCAACATAACATTAGTAGCACAAAGGTCCACCCTGGGTCATGATTCAATTTGTTCGACTGTACCTGTATTGGATAGGTATAACGTAATTTTATTTGAACTATACCTATTATGATAATATTTTAGTACTTACTTAAGTTCAATAAACCATTAAAAGTACTTTTCAACTTGTTTAATTTAAGCTTAAAATAAATTCAAAGTTGGCATTTAAATTTTACCAGAGTGTACTGCTTGAAAAACCTTTTTGCACAACCTTTTATCGATATCGATAGAAAGCATAGTCATTACGATGCACGCCCTAGCGATCGGGTTCGGAATACTTCGGAACACTTCGAACCGATCGCAACTCCCCCCGCACCTCAGCTAGTTGACAGAATCGTTTCCTTTTAAATTCGCAGGCATTACGTCTCCAGGGGTTATATGCTCGTAGGGTAATAAATACATAATTAACTGAAAAAGAAAATAAAGTCAAACAAAGTCACTTCTTTAGTTTTCTCGTTGAGCTATAAACAATAAACACATCAAAAAAGTCTTGGGGTACTAATTATTCCTAGACAAATTCGATGTTTTGACTCATAAGTAATACATAGGTATATGTATATTGAAATGTTCAAAACTGTTTAGGGATAAAGAATATCCCAAGGCAGTTTTGATGAGTGAATATAAAATGATTTAATTGAATTAACCTTCTTGTTAATGAAATTTAAAAAGGAAATATTGGATCATAAATATAAATAAATAAATAAATAATCTATTACCATGGTTAAATTTAATCATTAGGTTGATTGTCTTTAAAACAGTCTGCACGAGCTAGGATACTAGTGAGTGTCTTAAAAAAAAGAATCTTTGTTTGACTTGAAAAGGCTTCCCCTTAAGAGGGTACGATGGCTGAGAGACTTTTGAGAAATAGGTATTTTAATGAAATGTCGCTGTCTCGCCCGAACCCCTCCGTATCAGTACAGCGAGAGCGGGACAACTGCAGCTCAGACCGTTAATAGGGGCGTAAAATTGATCAACACAGCATTTCGTAATCCCCTGTTTTCTTCTCGAAAGCTGGGCCAATAAATTTATTTTTTTCATAAATAATTAGAGGACAGATTTAGCTATGCCCCTATGTTTTCCTTTTTTTGTTTATAGGAGGGATTCTTTTCTGACGAGTGTCTGAAAATGACGTTGAAATTGGGCAATTTTTTCGGTTTTTGTAAGCTCATATTTCTTATGTTAATTGAAATATGGAAAAAAACGAAACATAGGGGCATAGCTGTGGTAGATACAGATTCACAGTAAAAAAAATTTGGCTCTAAAGCCATTATCCAGGGAGAAAACAGGGGATTACGTTTGTATGGAGAAATGGTGCGCATTGTACCCTCTTAAGTTAAGGGAACGGAAAGTAAAAAAACCGGCCAAATGCGAGTCGGACTCGCGCACGAAGGGTTCCGTACAATTGTCTATAAAAATCACGTTTGTTGTATGGGAGAGCCCCCCTTAAATTTTTATCTTATTTTAATTTAATGGATTTATTTTTAAAGTCAATATATAATTAAATATTCCGTGAATATTTCAAGCGTCTACCTGTTGCCGTTATAAATATCGAGCAAAAACGAGTAAAAAAATCACGTTCTTTGTATGGGAGCACCCTTAAATATTTATTTTATTCCATTTTTTAGTATTTGTTGTTATAGCGGCAACCGAAATACATCATCTGTGAAAATTTCAACTCTCTAGCTATCACGGTTCCCGAGATACAACCTGGTGACAGACGGACAGACAGACGGTTGGACAGCGGAGCCTCAATAATAGGGTTCCCGTTTTTACCCTTTGGATACGGAACCCTAAAAACAGATATAGACTAGTCCGTGAATTTTGACACGTATCCAAAATTAACCATTATTTACCCTTTGTTTGAGATAATTACCTGAAGGATTTGAAACGACCAAGTTTCTTGAATACAATACAAACATTGTGATTTAAATAAAAATTTGTAAAAAAGCTTAGGTATTCAGTCAAAAAAAGTTTTTGTTCAGTCATTTTGCTGTTTTTTTATCATTCATTATATATACATGATTTAGTCTGGAGTCCAATATTTGGTAAAAGGTGCATAGAAAATCGGCCAGTGGGTGGACTGGTTGACAGACCGACAGAGCAAACATAGGCTGAGGTCATCAACCTTGGTTGCAACGACACGCACCGTCTTATTTATCAATTATCATACTTCACTTCACTTTGGTAGTTTTAAAGATATGGTTGGGTACATGGTTCTCGAAGGACCAAAATTGTTTTTCAGTGAGAAACAATCTGACAAAATGTAGGTACTTCTATTTTATTTTAACAAAGCTTCTCACGCTTTTTAGGGTTCCGTAGCCAAATGGCAAAAAACGGAACCCTTATAGATTCGTCATGTCTGTCTGTCTGTCTGTCAGTCCGTCCGTATGTCACAGCCACTTTTTTCCGAAATACATAACATTATGAATTACTAGCTGTTGCTCGCGACTCCGTCTGCGAAAAATTCGTTTATCGCTAACCCGCGGGAACTATGCAATTTTTAGGGATAAAAACTATCCTATGTTCTTTCCCGGGACTCAAATTATCTGTGTACCAAATTTTATCCAAATCGGTTCAGCGGTTTAAGCGTGAAGAGGTAACAAACAAACGGACATTCACATTAATAATATTAGTATGGATGTATCTAATAATACTAATTTCTAGCGGATATTATCGCGACCAACATTTGACCTTATTTTAGTTGCATTTCTGTCATAGTTTTGCCAAAGTGGCATTCCTGAATCAGTTTTATGACAACTAAAATAAGTAATTAGTACATTACTGCAGAGGCCACAACCTCTGTTCTGGCTGAGGCTTGTAATGCTTGCATTGCATGCAATGAAATAAATGAAAAACTTCAAGAAAACAGTATTTTTCACAACACTGCTCGAAAATGTGGCCATAGATAACCTAAATCCAGTACTCAAAACTGCCTATACGAGGGGCGTTCAATATAAAGTGAGAACGAGATGCAAACTCTTTTAATATTACGAAATTAAATACTGGCCGGTAAAGCTAATCTATCTAGCTGATTGCTATGAAAAAAAAAACTAATTGTCTTTTGTTTAAAAAAATATACGGTAATTTCTTTGCAATGCTATTGAGTACGTTAGCGAAAATGGAGAAAATTGAACTGCGCGCCGTTATCAAATACTTGTATTTGAAACATTTTTCTACGGACCAAGTCAATTTGGATTTGCGGGACACTTTAGGGTCTAATGCTCCTCCGTATTCGACAGTCGCACGTTGGTGCGCTGAATTTAGACGTGGAAGAACATCGACAATGGACGACCCCCGCTCCGGACGCCCTACTACAGCAGTAACTGGAGAAATTGTGAAAAACGTCGAAAACTCAGTTTTGGCGGATCGTCGTGTCACAGTTCGTTTTATTGCTGAAAATGTAAAGATTTCAACGGGGAGCGTGCATAATATTTTACATGAACGCTTGGGTATGAAAAAGGTATCTGCGCGTTGGGTACCAAGAATGCTTACTGACACGCAAAAACAAACTAGACTAGAGATTTGTTAAGAAGCTTTGAACCTGATGCAGCAAGACCGGGAACTTTTTTTGGCGCGATTTATAACAATGGACGAAACATGGCTACATCATTACGACCCTGAAACGAAACTGCAGTCTATGAAATGGAAAAAGCCATCATCTCCAACTCCGAAGAAATTCAAGGTGAGCCCATCTGCCGGTAAGGTCATGGGCTCTGTTTTCTGGGATGGTAAAGGGGTATTATTGATTGAGTATCTTGAGCATGGAGCCACTATTACGGGCACTTAATACGCCAAACAAATAGCAACATTGCGCAATGAGATCCGCGAAAAACGGCGAGGTAAACTCTCGAAAGTTGTGCTGTTCCACCAGGACAATGCCCCGGCACACAAGTCCGCCGTTGCAATGGCTGCAATTCGTGATGCTGGGTTCGATATCCTTAAGCATCCTCCGTATTCACCAGATCTCGCTCCCAGTGATTTCTACCTATTTCCGAGATTGAAACAATACCTGAGAGGCCAGAAATTTGAAGACGACGATGCGGTAGTCGCTGCAGTACAAGATTTTTTAAGTACTCAAGATGAGACCTTTTTTAAAAATGGAATTTTAAGTTTAGAAAAAAGATATACTAAGTGTATTATGCTAAAAGGTGACTATGTCGAAAAATAAAATTACATTTAGTAAAAGTTGTTTATAACATACTCATTCTCACTTTTTATTGAACGCCCCTAGTATATGTACATTTAACAGCTGACTCATTTATGGCGCACAAACACGACAACAAAGTTACACTAATCGAAAACAGGACGTATCAGTATATGTATTTCATTATACGATACGACTTTTTGAAAGATAATTACTGAATTTCATTCCTGGCGTGCTGAAACGACATTATTGGACCAATCAACAGTAATCGTCTGCTGCATGCGATGGATGGATGGATGAATGGATGGACGGACGGACGGACGGACGGACGGACGGACGGACGGACAGATGGACGGATGGACGGGATGGACAGAATGGACGGATGGGCAGATGGACGGGATGGACAGGATGGACGGGATGGTCGGGATGGACGGACGGATGGACGGGATGGACGGGATGGACGGGATGGATGGATGGATGGATGATTATGATGATGATGATGATAATGATTTCCTCGCATTAGTCGTGAAAAGCACTATGTTTAGTCTCGGCCAAAAGTGCAATAGATGGACTCGTACTTTCGAGGGCCTCCGCTACGCGTCGGCCCTCAAACAAACTCGTCCATCTATTGCTTACTTTCCAGCCTCTACAAAAATGTACTATATTTGTAAGGCAATTAAATCTAAACTAGTAAAACAAAATCTGATGGCATTGTGGTCAATGCTTTATAATTATAATAATTAATAAAAAAATAGTACATTACTGCAGCGGCCGCGAAATAGGGGATTGCCGGCCGAGTAGTTATAGATGGCCGAGTGTGAACGAGGCCATCTAGAGATACGAGGCCGGCAATCCCTGTTCGTCGCCAAGGCTTGTATAGAGTTTTTCTCAAACATGCATCATCATCATCATCACCACCATCATCACCGCCATCATCATCACCATCATCGTCACCAACAACATCATCAACATCCATCAACATCCATCAACATCCATCAACATCCATCAACATCCACCAACATCCATCCATCAACATCTGTCAACATCCATCAACATCCATCCATCAACATCTGTCAACATCCATCAACATCCATCCATCAACATCCATCAACATCCATCAACATCCATCAACATCCGTCCATCAACATCCATCAACATCCATCCATCAACATCCATCAACATCCATCCATCAACATCCATCAACATCCATCAAAATCCATCCATCAACATCCATCCATCAACATCCATCCATCAACATCCATCAACATCCATCAACATCCATCAAAATCCATCCATCAACATCCATCCATCAACATCCATCCATCAACATCCATCAACATCCATCCATCAACATCCATCAACATCCATCAACATCCATCCATCAACATCCATCCATCAACATCCATCAACATCCATCAACATCCATCCATCAACATCCATCAACATCCATGCATCAACATCCATCAACATCCATCCATCAACATCCGTCAACATCCATCAACATCTATCAACATCCATCAACATCCATCCATCCATCAATATCTATCCGTCCGTCCGTCCGTCCATCCATCCATCCATCCATCCATCCATCCATCCATCCATCCATCCATCCATCCATCCATCCATCCATCCATCCATCCATCCATCCATCCACGTCGACCACGTCGACCTATTAAACAATTTATTGAATCAGGCGTTACTTTGCGGAGGTCCATATTAATGAACTAAAACAATTACTTTGCTCACCCGCGACCTTACAATAGTTACGTTTATGCAAGAAATGTGCGTTCATGCAGTTCCTCCACCTCCACACTGTACGAACACACACAAATCACATAAACCCAACCATCACCACCACCAAGCTACACTGACGCGTTTCGAACTCAACCAGAGCTCATCTTCAGAGTTACCACAACCGTATGCTATGCTACCAAATGTTAAACTAACAAACCAAAACAAATGTTTTAACTTGTCACTGTAACTTCTCAAGTACCCACTTTATTTTTCTTATTCTCAAACTACCCCACAAAAATTAACTTTTATTGACATATTATAAAACTACCTTGAATTTTTTTGTTTATTTATTTATAAGGCATATTTAATTAATACTAACTGTTCAAATTCGACCCAAGCCGCAGTAAAGGAGAAGATACTAAATTTACCTGTTCATTAATAATAGACCCCATAGTGTTGTATCTAATTATTTCCATGCATTCCAGAGCATCCAGACGCAACCCCTTGCCGCAATAATGTAACACTTCATAAGAATCTGAATCTAACAATGAATGATTTGATTCCAACAAATGTTTTGCAAAATTCGATCTATCTGGATGCTCATTCCTATATGCCGAAACATGCTCTTTAAATCTAGTATTAAAACTTCGGCCTGTCTGTCCTACGTATATCCCATTGCAGTCATTACAAGTAAGCTTGTATACCCCCGATCTAGTTCCCTTATCTACCTGTTCTTTGTGGTTACAAATAACAAACATAGATCTAGCAACACTTACGTTGGGGGTTTGTCTGATAAGATTTATGGCATTTTAAAATCAAACAATATTAATGTTGCCTTTAAGACTAACAACTCTTTGTACTCTAGGCTATGTAACCACAAAGAACAGGTAGATAAGGGAACTAGATCGGGGGTATACAAGCTTACTTGTAATGACTGCAATGAGATATACGTAGGACAGACAGGCCGAAGTTTTAATACTAGATTTAAAGAGCATGTTTCGGCATATAGGAATGAGCATCCAGATAGATCGAATTTTGCAAAACATTTGTTGGAATCAAATCATTCATTGTTAGATTCAGATTCTTATGAAGTGTTACATTATTGCGGCAAGGGGTTGCGTCTGGATGCTCTGGAATGCATGGAAATAATTAGGTACAACACTATGGGGTCTATTATTAATGAACAGGTAAATTTAGTATCTTCTCCTTTACTGCGGCTTGGGTCGAATTTGAACAGTTAGTATTAATTAAATATGCCTTATAAATAAATAAACAAAAAAAAATTCAAGGTAGTTTTATAATATGTCAATAAAAGTTAATTTTTGTGGGGTAGTTTGAGAATAAGAAAAATAAAGTGGGTACTTGAGAAGTTACAGTGACAAGTTAAAACATTTGTTTTGGTTTGTTAGTTTAACATTTGGTAGCATAGTATACGGTTGTGGTAACTCTGAAGATGAGCTCTGGTTGAGTTCGAAACGCGTCAGTGTAGCTTGGTGGTGGTGATGGTTGGGTTTATGTGATTTGTGTGTGTTCGTACAGTGTGGAGGTGGAGGAACTGCATGAACGCACATTTCTTGCATAAACGTAACTATTGTAAGGTCGCGGGTGAGCAAAGTAATTGTTTTAGTTCATTGACCTATTAAACGTCATGGTGCTGTGTCACATCAAAACAATAGACGATCACTTTGCTGGCCTTGGCCAGCAATGTTGTATGAAATTCCATTATTGACCTCTCGTCTAGCCGCACCTGCAACGTGACATTTCGTGGCGTATTATGAGGAACATAACGTCAATATTTCATAGCATGTTTGAGAAAATACACTTGTCAATTGTGACAACTGAGATCTAACCTATTTACATTCCCGCCGAGGTATGTCTAAGTGCTTTTCTCAAACATACAAGGAAATAAATAAAAAAAAACTCCAAAAAAATAAAGGTTTATTTCTAGATGAATATATGAACACAAGTAAACTAGATAAAAATATAACTAACATATTTATTACTATTTATTTCAATCCATTTCCAACTCAGATTTAATAGAAAACAAATAATTCATAAATATTTTTTTTTATAAGCGTAGTGGCAGAATGTCATAAAGAACCAAAACGCAAATATTGCTTATAGTTTTTTTTAAATGGCTAACTGCCATGATGCCATAGACCTATAAACGTCATAATGCTGTGTCACATGAAACAATAGATGATCGCTTTCCCGGCCATGGCCTGCAATTCTGTATGAAAATCCATTGCATATATCACTTGTCTAACCGCGCCCGCAACGTGATACAACCCGGCCTATTATTTGGAACGTAAGGTTAACATTTCATTGCATCTTTGAGAAAACTTCTTTACTTATGTTTATTTCTATAGTACATTACTGCAGCGGCCGCGAAATAGGGGATTGCCGGCCGAGTAGTTATAGATGGCCGAGTGTTAACGAGGCCATCTAGAGATACGAGACCGGCAATCCCTGTTCGTGGCCAAGGCTGGTATAGAGATTTTCTCAAACATGCATCATCATCATAATCATCATCATCATCACATCACCATCACCACCATCATCATCATCACCAACATCATCATCATCACCCACCATCACCATCATCATCATCACCCACCATCACCATCACCATCATCACCCTCATCATCATCACCATCATCATCATCACCCACCATCACCCACCATCATCACCATCATCACCATCATCATCATCATCATCATCACCATCATCATCATCACCCACCATCACCATCATCATCATCACCCACCATCACCATCTTCACCATCATCACCATCATCATCATCACCAACATCATCACCATCATCATCACCATCACCATCATCATCACCCACCATCACCATCATCATCATCATCATCATCAGCATCATCACCATCAGCATCATCACCATCAGCATCATCACCATCATCATCATCACCCACCATCACCATCACCATTATCATCACCATCACCACCATCATCATCACAATCACCATCATCATCTTACCTTACCTTAAATAAGCGTAGTGGCAGAATGTCATAATGAACCAAAACGCAAATATTGCTTATAGTTTTTTTTAATGGCTAAATGGTATGATGCCCTAGACCTAAAACGTCATGGTGCTGTGTCAATGAAATAATAGACGATCACTTTGCTGGCCTTGGCCAGCAATGTTGTATGAAATTCCGTTATTGACCTCTCGTCTAGCCGTACCTGCAACGTGACACTTCGTGGCGTATTATAAGGAACATAACGTCAATATTTCATAGCATGTTTGAGAAATAGTACATTACTGCAGAGGCCGGGACTTAAGGGGTTGCCGGCCGAGTATCTAAGTAACCCCTGTTCCGGCCGAGGCTTGTATAGTGCTTTTCTCAAACATGCACCATCACCATCATCATCATCATCATCATCATCATCGTCGTCGTCGTCATCATGATGGTGATGATGATGATGATGATGATGATGATGATGATGATGATGATGATGATGGTGGTGATGATAATGATGGTGGTGGTGATGATGATGGTGATGATGATGGTGATGATGATGGTGATGATGATGGTGGTGATGATGATGATGGTGGTGATGATGATGATGGTGATGATGATGATGGTGGTGGTGGTGATGATGATGATGGTGGTGGTGGTGGTGATGATGATGATGGTGATGGATGATGATGATGATGGTGATGATTATGACGATAATGATGATGATGATGATGATGGTGGTGATGGTGATGATGATGATGATGATGATAATGGTGATGATGATGTTGATGGTGAAATATTTCTCTTTGCAGGTTACCATTACCATCACTATCACCATCTTACCTTACCTTAAATAAGCGTAGTGGCAGAATGTCATAATGAACCAAAACGCAAATATTGCTTAGTTTTTTTTCAAATGGCTAAATGCTATGATGCCATAGACCGATATAAGCTTCTTGCATAGACCTATAAACATAAACATCATGGTGCTGTGTGACATGAAACAATAGACGATCGCATTGCCGGCCTAGGCCTGCAACGGTGTATTTGAAGCCTGTTTTAAGGAACACAACGTAAACATTACATAGCATGTTTGAGAAAAAGGATTTTGCTGAAGTTTTGCCTTGCTAAGTTGAACTAGCAGGAGCACTGCCACATCCTCAAAATCATAAGCTTTCTTTCTGTGTCCTCTGCTAAATCTTACTCCTAGATGCAACCAAGTTTGATTAAACTTACTGACCGGTATGAAATTATACCTAAAGACAAGAGTGAATGTAAATTTATCATTTATCCACTGTGGAAGCCTATTTAATGGCAAAAGGTTTAATTCCCGAGCGGACATTCCACCGGGCGCGGGCGGGCTGCGCGGGCGCCGCGCTGCAGGTGCCGACCGGCTGTCGCAGACCGGTCCTCGCAGTCCAAGCCAGTTTCCGCAAAAAATATGCATTCAACGATTGTGATGTGCTTTGCAAACAAGTTTTAATTAGACCTTTAGGTTTTTCCATATCAGAAGTTCGGTAAATTTTACTTGAGCTATTTATCTGCGGACGTGACTATAAATGAACGAGCACAATCCTGCTACAAAGTTCTTTACGTTAGCAAAATATTTGTACCCACCTATATTTAATGGTCCGGCCACGACTACGTACGACAGGTAGCGCGGCGAGCGTTTCCTCTGTTGTTGCGTGTGCAAGCACGTGGCGATTGTCTCGGCAGCGCTGGGCACTTGTCCCACCGCCCCAACGATGAACTAGAAACGGGTAGAGCTAAAAATTAGACACGACTTGGCGAGCAGCGAAATACGAGTGTTTAGTTCCAATAGCTTTGTCGATGGGCTATAACAGAGTGCACGAGTACGACGGGCGATTACTCGTACAGATGAATGAAATGGAGCATCGCTGAGTGAATTTTATCTTTAATAGCCGTATGCTTAGTATAAGTTTTACTTCACCAAATACTTCTCGATCGCGTTTACGTAAAATTTTCAATTGTATGGAAACACGGACGCGCGCGCGCGGAGGCGCTGTCTATGTTTCCATAGTAATTGATTTTTTTACGTAAACGCGATCGAGCAGTATTTGGTGAAGTAAAACTTACACTAAGCATACTGTATGCTTAGTATAAGTTTTCCTTCACTTCAATACTTCTCGATCGCGTTTACGTAAAAAAATCAATTACTAGGTAAACATGGACAGCGTCTCCGCGCGCGCGCGTCCATGTTTCCATAGAATTGAAATTTTTACGTAAACGCGATCGAGAAGTATTTGGTGAAGTAAAAACTTATACTAAGCGTACTGTTGTCGCTGCGACAAACTAGTGGAGAGAGATTTCTCGCCGGCAATGCGAACAGCTAGCAATAACTATTAATAAGTATATGTACATTACATATGGTTTTTACTGACACGGGATTTATGTCTTTTGTTCATTTTTTGAGGGAGAAAATGGTCGAAAGCTAATCGCTTCCTAGACGGCGGTGGGACTAATGGCGAATAAACAAAGAAAAAGCTAGCCGCGCTGTCAGTCGCGTGTAAACGTGGCCGGGCCTTAAAGGTTCACCGCAACGCAACGCAACGGTTAATTATTGTTTTTCTTTGACAGCTATGTACTTAGGGTGGAAAATGGTAAAACAACTAAGACTATTTAAAAATGAAAGTATTTGGCTGCGTTTCCACCAGAGATGTACGAGGATGCGTTGCGAGGGATGTTTGTCATGAACCAATAGAAACACTTCATTCACTTAGGACCTTTTAAACGAAGTGTTTCTATTGGTTCATGACAAACACATCCCTCGCAACGCATCATCGCACATCTGTGGTGGAAACGCAGCCTTACTAACAATCTGTGGTGCCTAGCTTGCAATAAAGAATTAAATCGAAACTAGAACGCCATTCTCTTCGTAACTGGTAATTTTTTGACATGAAACGTTACATCATGGCAACAACTTAAGTTCTTCATTCGTCTGTCTCTATTCTTTATTGACGTACTGTAATGTAATGGACTAATGAATAATGATATTTTCATATGACACACCACACTATCATACGTGCTGGGTTATTAGGTACCTACTTGGTCATTTCGCACATTTTGCGAAGTGTCCTTCGGGGTCTTGTCGTTGTGGTGGTTGACTTTTATTAACAGTAAGTATTGTGAACAAAATTCGTTTAAAATCGTGTAACTTCAATAACATTAAATAGAATTTGTTATGCTAATTGAATCAAATATATAATTAATTTTATTCTTGTTTTGCTTTAAAGTATTTGTTTATCGCTATGCCGCGCGAATTATGCAACTTTCCGGGATAAAAACTATCCTATCCTTCCCAGGCCCAGGGTCTCTAAACTATCTCCATACCAAATTTCATCTAAATCGGTTCATAGATTTAAGGCTGTGCCGAGGATATAACGACATAATTGCGTTTGTTAGATTCCTTACTAAATCGTTATTTCTAAATCTTAGTCTATGTGGGTATTGTTAGACATTTAAGAATTTACTCTATAAGTCGTACGCTTTAGAAACACGATTACTTATACTTTGCTGGAAAGAAATAAAATCCAAAGTTAACTCTAAAGTACTTAACGGAACGTAATGAGTTTTTTTATAATAACATAAATACTTATTTTCTGTAACGTATACAAATTACATCTTCAAAATATCTATTGTTTTAATTATACGAAGGAAATAACTACATTCGCGCGCGTTCCGCCCATCCTAACCTGAGCCGCCACGATTCCCTCCTGTCCGTGACTCCGCCGAGACACCTGCTCAATAATACCTAAAATCGAGTAGCGTCAAAAGCTCGGCGCCCTCTTAAGCGTAAAGAGGTAATGGACAGACAGACATACATTTGCATTTATAGTATGGTGTATGGATATCTATTATACGAATGTTTCATTTTTAACCGACAGTTCAAGAGGGTTTATACCTGCTGAGCTGGCAACGTTGCATTTTTGTTAGTTTTTCTCGATTATTCCATAAAAATTTAATGAAAATGAAAAATGTTTTGTATACAAATTGTTCTAATATATAAGTTAATGTGTCTACTGCAATAATAATTCGTGATAACTTGATAAGACTTTTATTTTCTTTAAAAACCGTTAGGTAATAATTTGTTCGTTTTTAAACAAAATAAAAGTCTATCACGAATTATTATTGCAGTAGACACATTAACTTATATATTAGAACAATTTGTATACAAAACATTTTTCATTTTCATTCAATTTTTATGGAATAATCGAGAAAAACTAACAAAAATGCAACGTTGCCAGCTTAGCAGGTATAAACCCTCTTAATTAATTAAAAGAAAATTAAGGGACACAGAAAAGTAATGCAAAGCAAGATAATAATGCACGATGTCATATTCAATGATAGTATTTTTCTCAAACATACTCGGAAATGTATGCGTAAATATCACGAAATGAAGACATGAAGTTTCTTGTTTATGGCTCTCTATCGTTATGGGTTAATTTTATTTATGATAAACAGCAATAGTCTGACTCAATTTGTTGTATATATTATTTTAGGACCCTATTTCAGCAATTTATTTTGGTTTTGACTACCCTTTAAACTTTAGTTTTACAAAATTAATGTGAACACATCAAGATTATTAATTAGTTGAGCAATGGGAATATGTGTATTTTGTGCAACTATGATGGTTCAAGGCTCTACATACAGGGATGAGTCAGAGCGGGTTATGACGTGGCGAAAACAAAACGAGTTTAAATTGATTCCGTGCATTCCGATGCTTCTTGGATTCCTCAGGGCTAAGAATGCCAGCCTGCGAGGTCGTATAATGATTATAATCTCGATTTAGTGCTCGATTCGTCATCGTCTGATTTCGTTAATGGAATAAGAAAAAGCGTGTGAATTGGTAAGGTGTAAGATAGCTTTTTATTATTCTATTTCTTGTTCCTATTATTAGCTCGGTTAACTCCCATAAACTTATTTTATTTATAATACCTATTATATTTTATATTATTATGTTTTAATTCTTGATGTCTGTGTATTTTTCGTTTGTTGTTGTATATTTTTAATGTGTACCATTGGTGCAATCTGGCCTACATCCTTAAGTCTCGCAAGTGAAGTGAAATGTATGGGCAAAAATATAAACGTCATTTTGGAAAGATCCTGGAGTGAAAAGGGTGCAGGACGCAGTCGCATGGGAACGGAATGCGGTCCAACGACCAAACCGACTGCCGAGGGACAGTCGGCAGGCGGGAGGGAGGAGGTTGCAAGCGAGCGAGACTCTGGCCAGGCCGCGGAGCCGGACTATAAACTGCGACGGAGTGGTTAGCGCGCCCCGTAATTATGCCGTGAGAGTGCACGGACGATCACCCCGATGCTATATCGGCACTGCGCATTGTTTTAAGTGTCCCTTCCGATATCCGGCCGAAATAATCTTAACAACTTTAAGAGCGAGCATACACGTGGGTGCGTAAAATGCAAAAAAAAACTCAATTTTTTATGCCAATTCGTGCGGATAGATAAAGTGCCTTTTTTACATGAGTCAACATTTCTATAGAAAGTTCATCATTCATTATCATAACGCAAGATGTGGCAATAATCATCCTTCGACAGTCGGGTAAAAAAAGTCATAAGTGATCTTTCTTCACTCAAGTTCACTCAACTGCGGAAATAGTAGATTGTTCAACAAGGGAGGAAAATAACCAATATCACACGAGGTTACTTGGCACCCGAGCACAGCGAGGGTGCCAATATTCCGAGGGTGATATTGGTTTTTTTTCCCGAGTGCTTTTCATTTCGACTACAAGGAAAGTAAGAAAATATAAGTATAAATAAATAAAAATGTCTAAACTGGTCAATATGATCGTTCTAAAATATTTCAATGGAGTTTATTGTTAAGGAATAATTAATTTAACAAAATTTAGAATGTTCAATATAATAATCAATGAAAACAGTAGACAAAGTAGGTATTTTAGTAAATTTATTTATAAAATATGTAAGTAACCAATTTTAACCAAGGGGTTAAGCTGTATAGAGATAGGCTGTGTGGACAATAACATTGTCGTTTACCATGTTTTTTTTCTTAACATTTTCTAACTTTTCTGGTTTAAGTCACTAAATAAGAAACCAATGTAAATTAATAATTTAATTTAATAATATTTCACTGGCATTATAAAATTTGTAATATGACTAATTAAGAAAAAAAAACTCAATACTTAATTATTCCATGCCGTAATGCTTGGCTGAATGCGTATGTGTTCCATTGACAGCAAATGCCTTTATTTTTTTTAATTCATTTCTACCCTTGGGAAGAAAATAATAGTTATCCTCCCGTATGTTATGTCAGATATGATTTGCCTCACTTTCCGAGTATGGGAGATGAAAAAGGTTTTTAATTACCTAATGGTCATAAAGTCATAAACAAATTAAATTGTTTTAAACAGTGAGACTCGGATTCAGAGTTGTGCCTCTTCATAAGATCTGCTTTGGACGAAAATAATAAATTATTTGACGTAATAAAGTGAATATTTACAGATTCATTATTGATAATAATATGAAACAGATTATTCTTTGTTTCATTGTTACGTTTTAAAGGCGACAGTATTTTGGACCTCGCAATGCACGCACCACAGATTAGGTAAGAAAGTTGGACGCTTAGTTCATCATGACATGAAGTTACTGCCAATTGTCCAAATTAAGTGTTAATTAGTTTAAAATTATAACGTTTTAAACTTGTCGAACAATGGATATCAATCCTAGCCATGAAATGAAAAGTGAAGAGTTTTATTTTATATTTTTTTGCTAATTTTAATTGAAACGACCAATATTTGTTAATGCTAATGTATTAAAAATGTTTTTTACGTCATTCAGAAAGCATTGTTATAGAACTTATATACATCTAAAATTATTTCCTAACATACAGTCCGATAATGGGCTTTGATAACCCAGAAATCCAACTACTTGGTTGATTGTACGTAAGCGGTCACGTGAAGCACGAGGGAGATCCATAACTAGGTACTTACTAGGAAATTGTTTGGTTTGATCTTCCTCTTGCTTTAATACAGTTCTAGGTTTGTTTGTTTGTTTAGACCGCGTCGGTAACAAACAAGCGTGTGCATGGCCCCGTTTGATAGTGAGCGGTTACCATAGCCTACGAACGCTTGCAACTCCAGGAGACCTGCATGCTCGTTGTCGACCCTCTAAAACCTATTTACTCCTTTCTTGAAGAAAAGGAGAAAAAAAATCGTATTTTTGAATTAAGAATTTTGTATAAGTAAAATAAAAATACAAAAATAATGCCTTAAATTTGACATGCATTCGTATCTTGTAGAAACTAGGGGGATATCATCTGTCGATGCCCGTTGCTAAATAAAACCACACGGCAGCCACGACGTATAAACTACGCGTTCTTGAATCTACTTAAGCACGACGACATCTGTACACTCGTCAATGTGTGCGTAAGATAGGTACACAGGGCTGACCATCGCAAAAACCTAGTACTAGGTATAGTACTACCAATGACATAAATAATACTTAGGTACTTATAATATTATGTAGGTATGGCTCAGATATGTGCAAATAAATGTAATCGATAATCTTTTTTTTTTTTCGTTAAACTTATCTATTTATTTAAACCTACTTAAAATCTATGTCTGTGTATTTAAGCATTATTATTTTCAATTACAATAGATATACGACTAAAAACTTAAGAGGGTACGATGGCTGAGAGACTTTTGAGAAATAAGTATTTTAATGAAATGTCGCTGTCTCGCCCGAACCCCTCCGTGTCAGTACAGCGAGAGCGGGACAACTGCAGCTCAGACCGTTATTAAGCGCGTAAAATTGATCAAACAGCTTTTCGTAATCCCTTAATTTTCGTAATTTTCGTAATTCTTCTCGAAAACTGGAGCAATAAAATTATTTTTTTTCAAAATTAATTAGAGGACAGATTTAGCTGTGCCCCTATGTTTTCCTTTTTTTGTTTATATCAGGGATTCTTTTCTGATGAGTGTCTGAAAATGACGTTGAAATTGGGCAATTTTTTCAGTTTTTGAAAGCTCATATTTCTTATGTTAATTGAAATATGGAAAAAAACGAAACATAGGGGCATAGCTGTGGTAGATACAGATTACACAGTAAAAAAAAATTGGCTCTAAAGCCATTATCCAGGGAGGAAACAGGGTATTACGTTTGTATGGAGAAATGGTGCGCATCGTACCCTCTTAAACGAATTATTCGGTAAGTAGGTAGTTATTTCATTTCATGTACTTATTAATCGCGATAATTTCAGAAAGCATTATTTATAAAAGGAAGTAGGTATGGTAGGTAAACTCCTTTCCTTATCTTTGGCTATTGACAAACACCCATACAATGCAGAGTATATTATTACCATTTCACAAAATTATTGCTCCCGCCTGGACTTAGCACCGTGCGACCGACATGCATGCATCGCGCGCGTTGCGCACCCGACTGGTTTCCGGCGGTTTTCCGGCAATCAGCGCTTGAGGGGTGGGGTAACTCGAATTGCCATTGTGTACGTTAGTACTATTATACACCGTGAAATTTTAGTGGTTGTTTGTGTTTTGTGGTTTTGACTCTAGTCAAAATAGTAATTATAAATTGATTGTACAATCGATACTCAATCACCTCGTTTCGGGAAAACAACCACTAAAATTTCACGGTGTATAATTCTGTGATAAAACTGTAGTTTTGTTTAACCTTTCTTGATCTAAATTAACCTAAGTGCGTGCGTTCTACTAAGTTGAAATTTAAGTACTTAACCCTTAGATTATATATTACATAGATACCCAGTTCCGAAGAAAATTTTCAAACAAATATTATTAACGTGACATTTGCAGCTGTATTCAGGAAGATGCCAACATAAATTGTTTACAACTTGTATTGAGATTAATATTTTATGAAAAAAACGACTCAATTTCATGAGAGTTTAATATCAAATTTGCAAACATTCTTATCAACATGTGGAATACTTTTTACGGAAGTAGCTATTCTAACAATATTGACACATTGTCAACGTAAAAGTGATGCTGGACGAAACATAGAATGAATAGAGTCTCGATTCGCTGTAAAATACTTGATAATTTTTTTTAATAAGATAAAATTTATAAAATATTTTTACATGGGTTATTTTACACGTTTTAAGACGTAAGTAATATACAATTTATTTACACTATATTTAATTTACATTTTCGGCGATCTTTATTGTGCTAGTATAATCGATTTAGCTAGGATATCGATGGGGCGAAAATGTGTCGAGCACACAACTGACCCGTTAGGCTGCGGCTCCACTGAGGCGGAGACGAGAGGAGCGGAGAGGAGACGTGTAGGGGTCGACCAATCATATCAGTTGAAATCCCCATCTCGTCTCCACACCGCTTCAATGGAACTGATATGATTGGTCGACCCCTACACGTCTCCTCTCCGCTCCTCTCGTCTCCGCCTCAGTGGAGCCGCAGCCTTATTGGGCTTAAATAGTTGCATCACGCCTATCTCGTGCTAGTATTGCAGCCCATTCTGCACGTCGCTTAAGATTCCGTGGAAAGCTTTAATTATAAAATATAATATTATGTATAAACATTATTCCTACACTTTTTTGTCGTTAGTCAAACAAATTATTATGATTATAGTGAGAATATATAATTTAATAGCTACTCCATATATTTTTGTTCCATGTGATACCAATAAAACGTTGTACGTACGAAATAAATAATTTAAATTAATAAAATTGCTATTTATGTATAGTATTTGCTAATGAATCAATAGTACTTATGAAAAATGAGACATCCCATCCTTTTTAGGGTTCCGTATAGTTAGTTCCCTTATAGTTTCGCCATGTCTGTCCGTCTGTTTGTCCGTCCGCGGCTAAGTTCAGAGATCGTTAGTACTAGAAAGCTGTAATTTGGCATAAATATGTACATATCAGTCACGCCAACAAAGTGGTAAAATAAAAAATAAAAAATATTTTTTTTTAGGGTACCTCCCATAGACGTAAAGGGGGGGTGATTTTTTTTTCTCGACTAACCCTATAGTGTGGGGTATCGTTGGATAGGCCTTTTAAAACCATTGCGGGGTTGCTAACATGATTTTCCTATTCAGTGATCTGTTTGCGAAATATTCAACTTTAAAGTGAAAATTTTAATTAAAATCGACCGTCCCCTCCCCCCACCCGCTCCTCTCTAAAATCTAAACTGTTAGGTGAAAAAATTTGAAAAAATTCAGAATGGTAGTTAATATATCAAATTTACAAGAAAATTATAACGGCTAAGATTTTTTTTATTTTTTTTTATTAATTGGCGCCTGTCCAACTGGACAATTTTGCCAGCGTCAAGGTTGAGAGCTACAGATGTTTATAGATTACTCCATGGATTACTCCACTGATTAGTTGGATTAGTTGTCAGGCGCTGTGATGTCAAATGACCGGTAGAGTCCGGTAGGGGTTAGTTCAGGATACCTACAACAACAACAAAAATTGACAATTTTACTACACATACTTAAAGCATACTTAAACCGCTTAGGATGCTTAGAAGTTATTTGTAGTTTAAGAGTAAATAGTAGCCTAAGGTATAAAACATACCTAAACTTGGATGATTCCGTACACATACGAAATCTTTAGAAAAATAGTACTTGATTTTTTCGTAATTGCTACGGAACCCTACCTTGGGCGTGTCCGACACGCTCTTGGCCGGTTTTTTCTCATTATTGAGCCAGTATTTACACATTTCTTGACGTAACATTTGGCCATTGTTGAGAACTGACACAGTCTATGGTCAAAACAAGACTAATCTCAAAACTCGGAACACAGTCGAAAAGATCCGAGTTTTGTAGTACCCATTTATTCCGGCTGATTGTGTATCTATGTAAATATATAATCTAAGACTTAACCGGATATTATACGGCTGATTTGATACTTGTTATAACAACTAGTAACTTGGTGCAACTCACACTAATCTAACTCCTGGAAACTTAGCATCATACAAATATTCGTGACACCAATAGGGTTGCCAATTTTTTTTGGAAGAAAGAGAGTATATACCAGACCCATCTTAGTTTATGCCGGGGCCCTTGTGCATCACAAAATATGGGGCCCCATTGGGACGTGTTAAAGTGAATGTCTGACAGCAAAAACTAATTATTTTCGTGTAAAGAAATATTTATATCTGACTGCCGGGGCCCGCCTGGGCACGGACAACGTGCGCTCTTATGGGAAAGACGATTCAGAGTGTCCGATTTAAACAAGGTAGAATAAGAGCACCAACTTATAAAAAAACCGGCCAAGTACGAGTCGGACTCGCGCAACGAGGGTTCCGTACACATTTGTAGATAAGTCAAAATATACGCCATAAGCAGGAGTATCTATTAATATCCAGTCTTAGCAGAGACCTTCTTTTAAGTAAATGTACGCAGTGTGGAATCTAATCTTCTTTTCTAACATATAAAAGTCTCGTGTCACGGTACTCACGGTGTTTGTTATCGAATTCCTCCGAAACGGAAAGACCGACTTTTTGAAACTGTTTCTCTGTATTCGATAGGTTAGGTTAGGCTATTTGTACTCCTATTCTTCGCATACGGAGTCGCGGGCAACAGCTAGTCATTTTATATTAAATAGTCGGGGGACCCCCTTACAAATTACAAATGTATAGTTTCAGATTTTCCCCTATATTTGTATTCTTCTTGCCAAATTCATAGTTCTAGGTCAACGGAAAATCTTATATATAAAATTCTCGTGTCGCGGTGTTTGTTACCAAACTCCTCCGAAATGGCTCGACCGATTATCATGAAATTTTGTGTGCATATCGGGTAGGTCTGAGAATCAGCCAACATCTATTTTTCATACCCCTAAATGTTAAGGGTGGTTCACTCCTTAATTTTTGACGTGACGACGTCTAATAAATCGATGAACGCCGCTGCATACACGAAAAAAGATGACGCATTGTAAGTACATGAGCCGCGAGGGCCATAGAAGTTTCGTTTTTTCACAGCTTCAAGGGACTGTAGACCTAAGTTTTAATTTTAACTCGATACCTCCACTCCCACTCCAAGGGTTTCCGAGATAAAGGGTCTTGAGAGACAGACAGACGGACGAACAACAAAGTAATCTTTTAAGGTTTCCGTTCTTTTCCTTTGAGGTATGGAACCCTAAAAAGAGTATCATTTATTTCAAAATTTGAAAAAGATATTTTTCGTAGTTTTTGCGGCATATAACAATTTTTTATTGTTTAATAGAATTTCACAAAAATTTTAAAGAAAGAGCATTTTAGCGTACTCATTAGTGTTGTTTTTTTTTTTTTTTTTTATGATATAGGGGGCAAACGAGCAGACGGATCGCCTGATGGTAAACGATTACCGTCGCCCATGGACACCTGCGACACCAAAAGAGTCACAAGTGCGTTGCCGGCCTTTTAGGTAAATTAAAGTATGTACATCTATCTATCTAATACCTTTAAACGAGCAATTATTGTACACAGGGTTATTTGTAATTCACTGACATCCTCTTAACCCTGAATTCCTATCACTCAAACAAATGTTTTTTGTTTTACGACTTTTTAAAATGAAGCACTTTTTTTCCCATACAAATACACAGAGTATCGTAAAAATAAGAGATAATCTCAAATTTTCAAAACGTTATTTATTACACCAAAAGTATTAAGTTATGACAAAAGCCGTAAAACAAAAAACATTTGTTTAAGTGGTAGGAGTTTAGGGTTAAAAGGATGCTAGTGAATTACAAATAACCCTGTATACTTATATATATAATCAGGATCTCGGAAACGGCTCCAACGATTTCGATGAAATTTGGTATGTGGGGGTTTTCGGGGATGAAAAATTGATCTAGCTTAGTCTTATCTCTGGGAAAACGCTAGGTACCGAGTTTCAGCCCGAGCGGAGCTCGGTCGCCCATGCACTACATACATGATAAAGAGTATAATACTCTATCTTAAAGTACGGTTGGCAACCCTAGACTCCAACACCATACAACTTTCTCAAAAAACACTTGAATTACATAAGTTGCTAAGAGGCACTTGTATTGTAAGCTTTTCGTTATTTATTTTTCCCGACGGGTTATCACATCAGGGCCGCAGGGGGTGTACCTAGAAATGTTTCGAATGATTCACAATTTCAATTAATTTAACAATTTCATATTTAAAATTTATTTCTCTAATATTTTAGTCAAGAACCAGAAATACTGTCGCATTTTTGGCATGGGGCAAATAAAAAGTACCTCGGAAGGGGGTAATTTTGATATAACAAAATTTACTATTATTATTTATTATTATTTTATTATTTTTATTATTTTTATTTTTGGTTACATGATAGGTACAAATTATGTCATTTGGCGCACTATACACTGCATTGTTACGAGACCATGCACTTTATGTAGGCAAATACCTACTATTAACTTTAAGAAGACTTGAGTGAAGAGATCTTCTAGACTAAACTATTGGCAAGTAATAAAACATGTCCACTATCGGTAGAATTTCAGTGACCTCAATGCATCTTGCAGACGTTCTATTTAGTAGTGGGACTGGGATGGCGTTATACTGGCATCACACGGCGTTATGAATGAACGTGTTCCCTGGCCACCCGTCCTCGGCGGGGCTTAGAATAAGGCCGCCCTGCTCCCCGCACTCCGCCATGCGCGGGGGCATACTCCCTTAGGAATTCGAAAAACTCCAGTGGGCGATGCCGATGTGCTTACGCGTAAAAAAGTCGAACCGACGAACTAGTCATTCCCAGGTGCGAGCTGGAAAGAGATAAGAAATAATCAACTGAAACTTGTATTATTAATGCAAGGAAACGTAGTTACGCTATGCCTTGTTAAAATAACAGAATAATGAGACTTTTGTTTGGTTAACATGACAAAGACAACTGGTCGAGGAATGTCGTTCATCTCGCCGGGGCGCTTGCGCTCCGGTCGAATTGTTGATTGAAAATCCTGGTTTTCCATTCGATCTGGTGCCAGGTCACGTACATTGAACTTCGTCTTGCTACTACCAATCGAGTCATTTGTAATACACATGTATTTAAACTCAGGTACCTACTTGTTATTTTTGTTATACATTTATTTTATTATTCATGAGTAAAGCAAAATAAACGAAGTAACTACGTAATAGCTAACTATTTTTGTAGTATTTAACCAAAAGCTAGCTGTTTTTGTACCTAATTGAAGATATATTGATAGGTACTAATAGAATAGTTTTAGAAAATTAATGTCAAGAAAACTCGCGTAAACTTACCTCATACTATTTACATTTACGTCATGTAAAGGTGTTTGAAAACTACGTCTATATTAAATAAAGCCTCAATGGAACCCTTAAAAATTGGTTAAACCTATCAGGTTTAGACTTGTTTCGACGAGTGTCGAGTCGCACTGTGATGCTCACAGCTGACCAGAGTGACCAGTTTGATGAAGACGATACACGTGTTTTTTTTTGTTTAGTTTACTATCCTAAATTGGTTAAAGGTAAGTACGCGATATTTTTAATTTATAGGTACTTAATACAAAAAACCCTACTGCGTAAAAAAACTTTTAAGAAAAACTAATCTAGAATTCTTGAACTCAGTAATATTGAACGACTAAGTAGGTACACCAGTGAAATGTTTGACAGTCATTTCATAATATATAAAACAAATGCGGTCGCAATTTTTAGTGGATAAGGATTGAATGTATGTATAAGTTTATATTTATTGATTAACGCTTATCTCGTATGTGCAGGACCTATACTTCGTTTTTTTAGCATTAGAAATAGGATAAACTGCCGGATGTCAAGCAAAACTCACTAAAATTTCTGTCACTGCTCTTCAAAAAGTCGTATCTAGTTAGTAATTTCATACTGAGATACGAGCTTTGTTTTAAGTAGGTATTAGTGACTTTTGCTTGTCACCCGACGAAACAATCTTGATGAGTCATTTAATTTTATTGAAAAACACTTTAAAAAAATATACTTATGAAACCAAAATAATGTAAATAACCATATTTCCTTGCTAATTGTTACAAACATATTTGCTGTGATTAATTTTTAAAAAGTGTTTATCAATAAAAATACACTTCAAAATCGCTAACCTTCTTTCTAATGCTAAAAAAACTAAGTATAGCAGTTGCTTCTGGTTTGATAAGATGCATAAAATGCTGATTAAAGTATGCATAAAATTAAAGAACTATCAGAAAATTTAAAAATTCTACCTTCTTTAAATAAGGAAAAAAGAGTCATTCGGGTGTGGCATTTTTCAGGGAGGCAGGAGACCCGGCTGCACCGGCTAACTGGCAATAAAAGCCTACCTGCCCGATGTAGATGTTATCTCGGTCGGTCAAAGACGCCGGCCGCCTCCGAGTCGAGGTTTCACTAACGCTGATGTGAACTTCTTTCTCTCATACACAAGGATCGTTTTATCTTAACGTTTGATGTGCTAACAAACACGTAACGGCGTGGAATTACAACACTTTTGTTAGATTGTAAGCTTTTGTCATCGTTACAAGTATACATTAGTCATAAGTACCGCACATTAGAGACCCGAGAAAACAGATACAAGTTTTTGGAGACGGTAAAGACTTACTTAATTTACCATTATTTCTGTTATAATAATTTGTATACTCGTTATTGTTTTAAAAAATGGTACCTAGGTATATTTTATGTTTTATTCGTATCAGGTGAACTTGGTTAAAAGATTGCCGCCTCTAAATTATAAATTCGTAAACAATATAATTCTCTATTAAAACGTCTAAACGTCGTAATAAGACCGTCTAATATTGCCGAGACCAGATGAAGCCAGACCAAATTAAAATAACTTGTGAATGTTCTCTTAGAAATCACCATTTCATGTTGAATCAACAGTTGGCCACCGAAACTACTCCATAACAAGAATTACACGGGTTGTGATTCGATTATTTTAAAGTAGGTAGTTGTTAATCAATATGAGCTCGTCGAAATGCGTAAAATATGGCGAAGTGGAACTGATGGTGAAGCATCAGAAGTCAGAAGTATTCCTTAACAATCAACGTCTCTGAGTTGGGAAAAGCAATATTTTGTAAAAGATAATAGGCCTAATCATCAACCTAACTACCTATGTATGTATGCACTTACTTGCATACATCTATTGGAGTGCGACGCGAACCTGCTGGCTCGCGCTGAGGCACCAAATTCAAACAGATTAGGTACTTAGTGATTTTTAGGGTTGATTTAATTTTTTTTACATGTAATTACTGACTTCGGACATCAAAAGCGCGCATTGGCGTCTTTTATATATTGTTACTGTTAGTACAGTCAAGTGTAAAAATAAGTGTGCATACAACTTTCACATAAATATGTCCCATAGCTTTTACGTCGTTGAATTAACGTATCGGTACATAATGACGAAAGAATTAAATCGATGTACATTTTTGAACTTGACCGTACTATGAGAGTAGTTTGTACCCAATGTTTGCAACTTAGAGAAGTTTGTTCAACTCTCGTGGTAATCGAATAAATGGAACCTTTAAAATTTCTTCTGAAGAACTACTTTAAGCAGGCATTTTACAGAAATCAACACTTTTAACTTTTAACCTTTGTTAGCTTACACAATTTGTTATTTTTACTGTCAGTTAAAAGTCGCATTTTTTTGAGTTTTTGAGCATTTAGTAGCAATTAGGGTTATTTTCCATTAAACGCACAGGCTATTAGTATTAACTTTACTGGCTTGACTGGCTGTATCTGCACAAGCAAAGGACCTACAAGTTGTAACGAATTTAGTTAGCTTTGCGAAAGTAGAAGCGACAATTCACGAAAAAAGCTTGGTTATGTACAAGTACTACTTATTATCACAAGTATCACAAGGATTTAAAAGTTTAAACATGGGTCTCTCATTTCTACTAAAAATCTAATATATAAAAATCTCGTGTCATGGTGTTTGTTACCGAACTCCTCCGAAACGGCTTGGCCGATTTTTATGAAACTTTTTTCTATACACTTGATAGGTCTGAGAATAGGTCGTAGGCTATTTTTTATCCCCCCCCCCCCCATTCTTCGCGGACGGAGTCGCGGGCAACAGCTAGTATAATATAAAAAATTGCTAACACGTCACGTCATGATAGTTTTGTGATGTTTGCCTTTTTCGTAATAAATGGATAAAAAGTGACTAGAAAGCTGTACATTTACTTTTCCGGCGCAATTTGTAATGAAGCGCCGCTCGGAGCACCCACAAAATTGGTTTTAGTAAAATTTATGAAAACTGCAAGACTCGAATGTAGCCAGATCTGTGGTACCTACATGATATTTCATATCGCCTGCGTAGTCTTGCCGACCTACATACATAGACATGCTATTTTTGGATGGTTCGATGAGCTTTGCTCGGCGTTAATCGTTTATGCCGCATATTTGTGTTAAAGATTCGCCTTAGTGTACAGGCGGTAGGTAGGTTAATTAAAATTTAATTTATGGTAGTCACAAATCACAATTACTAGTTCCTACTCAGTATCCACGAAGCACGCCAATAAAGAGTAGGAAACGGATAATGTATAATCTTTCAAGCATGTAGCTGACATTGCCATAGTTATTCAACCGTTTTACTTCAAAATTGAAACAGTTATATGACGAAAAAAGCGGCTTCATTTAATTTCTATTACTTTACTACTTTGGCGTTATAATTCTATAATAATTTGCTTGTAAATATCAATTTACTACTACTTACTGTAGACGTACTTATACATATCTTATGTATGAAGAATATGCTGACTAAATAATTGACTGACTGATATGATATATCAAGGCACAGCCTGAACTACTGGGACTAGGAGCTTAAATTTTTAAACAGGTCTTCCTTTCATCGTGTAGGCGATCACTAAGGACAGGTTTTCGGTAGTTCAATTCCTTCAGGAGATGAAGTGATGAATGCAAGATAGGAACCCCAGAAGCTGCAAATTTCAAATTTTAGGTTGTATCTAAGGCCTGTACTGTACCGAAAAGTTTATAATACTTACGTTTTAGTATTTGCGATATCAATGAAGTCTAAAACATTTTTTGGTATATATAAATTCGGTTAATGTCAACAAATACCCCTAATACCTATTTACAATAAATATTACAGAAGTATGGTATAAAGTTTGGCGGCTAAAGCTGCTTTAGAGCGCGCGCAGACAGAGCGGTCTGGAGTTCCGCGTTCCGCGTTCAGAGTTCTGTGTATTGACCGCTCGAGAGTTCCGATCGCCTGCTGTGTGCGTTATCGTAAGGGACTCAGTACATTCGAAAGAACACAGAACTCTGAACGCGGAACGCCAGACCGCTCTCTGTCTGCGCGCGCTCTTACTGATTTGTTTCTTGAAACCCGCCATAAATTTTGCACAGTACTTTGGTTGATTTTTCATTAAGTTGTATTAGAAAAACCTTTCGGTCGTCCACTCCGAGCTTGTCTTCTATTCTGTACTCTTTTACGATTTTGTATCGATGAACTATATTTTGAACCGTAGCACGGCTTTATTTCCACTATTTTTCGCAAAAGATTAATCAGGTTTTTCAAGGCAAGTTCGCAAAATAAAGGTAGATTCAAAAGAGCTGGCACGAGTGGATTGAATTAAAGTAATGTCACTTCGATATTTTTGCAGGAAAACTAGTTGTTGCGCGCGACTTCGTCCGCGAAGAATAGGGGTAGGTATAAAAAATAGCCCACGACCTATTCTCAGACCTACCGAATGTAGACAAAAAAGTTTCATAAAAATCGGTCAAGCCGTTTCGGAGGAGTTCGATAACAGACACCGTGACACGAGATTTTTATATATTAGAAGATGACTGATGCATGCCATTTTCATATTTGTGTGAAGTTTATTCAAATGGGGAACACACAGATATTTTATTCGCTTATTTAATCCATTCGTGACAGCTCTTTTGAATCGACTGGTAGTTTCTCCTCTGATTTTTTCATACAATTATAAGTTTTTTCTAACAATATACAGGATGGAATTTTGTAATGCCACCTCCAGGGAAGGTACTCTAAATACTGAAAATAGGAAAATTTACTTAAAGGAAACATTCCGTTATTTTTAAAAAGAATGAAAACTGCATTTAAAGATTTTCGATAATTCACTTGTTTCACTCGGGAATCGAACCGGCTAAAATCTGAAAAAATAGCACCCTGTAATTTTATCACATTGATCGATAGGGTTACCTAATGATTCGCCGACTATTTTTAGGCAGATTATTGATTGGCAAACAACGTTTCGCCGAGTAACGGTACGCCGATGAATTTGTATGCAGATGTATTGTTTCGCAGACTAACGTTTCGTAACTCAACCTTTAGCAGATTATTTACTTGGCATATGAGTCAGTAAGCCGAACAACTATTAACAGAAATTCGTTTAGCCTATTAATCACTACACATTTTGCACGTTTGGTCGAACAACCTTTCACTTTTGTAACGGTTGAAGTATTTATTATTCAGTACGCTTAGTATAAGTTTTACTTCACCAAAATACTTCTCGATCGCGTTTACGTAAAAAAATCAATTACTAGGGAAACATGGACAGCGCCTCCGCGGCCGCGCGTCCATGTTTCCATAGAATTGAAATTTGTACGTAAACGCGATCGAGAAGTATTTTGGTGAAGTAAACTTATACTAAGCATACAGTATGCTTAGTATAAGTTTTTACTTCACCAAATACTTCTCGATCGCGTTTACGTAAAAAAATCAATTACTAGGGAAACATGGGCAGCGCCTCCGCGGCCGCGCGTCCATGTTTCCATAGAATTGAAATTTTTACGTAAACGCGATCGAGAAGTAGTTTGGTGAGGTAAAACTTATACTAAGCGTACAGTGCGCATATTAACTTTTCGCAACTTTTCGTTTCGAATTTCATCCAAATTATGAATTTACAGTTTTTTTTTACTGTTTCCTATTGTTTCTTTATTTTTCATGTTTTTTCCTCTGTAATAATAGTATTTTATGCAACAGTTGTATAAGTGAGGTTTTAAAAGGCGAGTGACGTGAGTTGCGATACGAGCGAATGCGAGTATCACATGGAAGACGGCACGAGCCGTTAAGACCAAGTTATACACCATTGCATACAATATTTTTTCTACGACTCGACTCGACGCAATTTGGCGCAAATCGACGCAACTCGACACAACTCAACTCAACTCTACTCGACTCGACTAGACTCGACTTGACTCGAATCGACTCGAACCGACTTTAATCGACTCGACCCGATTCGAACCGACTCGTACCGAATCGAACCGACTTGAGTCGACTCGAATCGACTCGACTCAACTCAGCAGGTCTAAGCTGGGCTTTAGTGTAGTGTAACCTACATTTAATAATCTGTGGCAACTAGGTGTATCGTAATAACGACGTTACGACACAAGTGCTGTTATGGGTTCTATGTTCTTATTTACTTGTTCGCGACCATGTAAAAAACAGACCAAGTCGCGACACTAGCAGTCCGGATCTGGCACTTCGCCGGCCGCTACCGCGGCACGCTCGCTTCGCTCGCTCGGCTCGTGCGTTGTTGGTCGCAATTCTACCTAACACTCCTCGCTGACGCTCCTCGTCGTACCTAACTATATTTTCGACGAACAGTTAAATCGACTGAACATTAAATCTACTTATCAATATTAATGCCATGTGATAACTCTGCTTATCGTGGTTCGACGAACAGTTGTTCTGTTAACTGAAACAATTACGAAACAAACAATTGACTAAACGTAAATCTGCTTATCGCTATTCTTCCTACCGACTACTCGGCGAAACGAATAACAGGCGTAGGTAACAAAAATATACCAAACGTTGCTCGGCCTAAAGAAAAATCTGCCAATAGTTGTCTGCGTAACGAAAATCTGCGTAATTAAACTAGCCGAAGCGACAGGTCACCGATCGATAGTCAATCATAAGGCCCAAATATCTCTAACAAACTTAGTAAATTATAAAAAAAATTTAAATAAAAAATAAAAACTATGAAATTATAATTGAACCAAACCGACCACAATAAGCATGAAAATATCTTTCTTCTAATCTGTTCGAAGTCGGTGCCTCAGCTCGAGCCAGCAGCAGGAGTGGACCAAGTAATCTAACTTACCTACCGGTACATACCTACTATCTATAGGGCTTCTACACTCCTGCTGGCTTGTACTGATGCACCGACTTCGAACAGATTAGAAGAAAGATATTTTCATGCTTATTGTGGTCGGTTTGGTTCAATTATTATTTCATAGTTTTTTGGATGTTTTTTGAAGGAGGTTTTATTTTTTATTTAAATTTTTTTATATTTTGCTTTTTAGTTGTTTCTGTATAAAATAGATGCGTAGGATAAAATCATCAGTTTGACTTCGAAATAAGTTTATGTTGAAAATTATATTTTTAATGCTCGACGGGATTGTGTCGTTTTATTACAGAGTTCCATGATACTTTCTGAATGCAAATGTTCGATTTGTCACCGAAAATACTAAAAACGCTATACATTTCTCTTGAATTTTTGAGGAGTTTCTTCAATTCCTCATGAATCCCATCATCAGAACTGGATTCTGGTAACAACGGGACCAACCTTGAAGCATGTGCTTTCAAACAACGAAAAAATTTTCCAAATTGTTCATAAATGACGGATTTCTGAGGTAACACACGTTAAAAAAAAAAAGAACATTCAACCGAATTGAGAACCTCCTCCTTTTTTTGAAGTCGGTTAAAAAGAAAGAAAAACTGTGACATTGTCTTACACCAAGGCAATTGTCAGTCCTGTCAACATTTTATTTCAAACGAAATATAATATAGCATTGACGTTTCCCATTTTTGGTGCTAAAAGTCTGTGACTTGATAAATAAATCAATTTAATAACTGACGAAGGTTTTCGTACCCCTACTGTACGTACAGTTGAAATGTTAATGCAGCACTTTTGGATCAATTTGTATTTATTTTTGGCGTAGGAAGTCTTGGGTAAAATTAAGCTAGTTTATCAATAAGGTACCTACAGTAAGAACCAAAAATATAAAAGATAAAAGATAAAGATAAAAGATAAATTTATTGAAAATTTGATTTTTACAGAATAACTTAATAGGTACAAAGTTTCCTTATACTAAACCTAAGTAAGCAACTCATGGGCCCGAACTAGGAAATCCTGTGTTTCGGGCTGTAAGAGCTAAAATATAAGTTTTAAATAAATAAACAATCAATCAGTGAAAAACACAATCAAAAACTATCTAATATATATCACCTTTAGCGTTTTTGAGTTCACATTCTGTTACAAACGAGTTTTGTTAAAAAAAATATTTTTAATAGAAGCTTTTTTTGCTAATACCTTTTTGTTGACTGTGCTTGCATTGTTGTCCAAATACATATCATAAGGCTATAAGGAAGTGGTTTGCAAATTTTGTACTACAACTTATTTTCATACATACGAACGAACGTTGCAAATTAAATAAAAGCTTGTAAAATAAATGCATCATTTTCAGCCGAAAGACTTCCACTGCTGAACATAGGCCTCCCCCAAGGCTCGCCAAACAGAAGATGTAATAAATATAATACTTTAACTTAAAAATTACGAGTGTGCTCATAAATTGATATTTTTGTGTCAAAAACACAGAAAAATGACAATATGCACAGCGTATTTTGGTACACTGTTAAAGGTACCAATCCTACTGTATTTAAGTAATTTATTTGGATGTTATACTTACAATTAGATTTACATCTTTGACAAAGTTTGTGATCGTAAACAGGCTCAAGCAGACTTAATTATTCTGCATGGCCAACACAATATTAAAATGAAATTCTATATCTTTGGCCTATCATAATAGTACTCAATGAATACTACGGTTGATTGTGTTAGAACAAGTGTTTTTGTTCGTTCCATTCCATTTAAACAGTTGGGTGGACTACTCGTGTTGTATTGGGGCTTAACCATAGGTAAATGGCATGTACCTACTCGTAGTAATAATGTAAGTTTTCTTCTTTGTAAGTACATGTATATATTAGAAAAAATAAAATATATATCATTAATTATTTGTAACCATCATACTAGTACTACTTCGTGCTAATATCCCACTAATATTATAAACGTGAAAGTTTGCATGGATGGATGGATATGCGGATGTTTGTTACTAATTCACGCTAAAACGGTTTGACGGATACTGATGAAATTTGGCACACAGATAGTTTTTAACCTTGATAACATATAGGATACTTTTTCACCCAGAAAATTGCATAGTACCCGTGGGATAGCGATAACCGAATTTTTCGCAGACGGAGTCGCGGTCAACAGTTAGTTAATAATATGAAAGTTTACGAGGATCTATGTAAGTGCATGTGTGTTTGTAATTAGTATGTATGTAGTTGGATTTAGTATGTAGATAGCTGGCCGTCTCTGGAGTAACACAAACGCTAGTTTTTGTCTTTTATATTCCCATGGGATACATCTGAAATTCCAAAGTATTAACCGCCTAGTCTAGTGGCATGAAATTTCGCTGGGGTGTTCGTCATAACTTAAATGAAGATGTTTTTTTTCGGCAATTCCTTTGGTAGGTATTTAGGTAAGTAATTTAGTAAAATCTGCCAGATCGATGGGTGGGAGTTTAAACCTTAAATTAATTAATATCTTAGTCTTGAGGTACAAATTAATATAATTCTGTAGTGCAAAACACTTGAAACGTTTTCAACCGACGAAAACAAAAGGAGGAGGTTCTCAATTCGACGTGTATATTTTTTTTTTTATGTATGATCACGCATAACTTTTTACAGAGTAGTCCGATTTTGATGATTCTTTTTTTATTGGAAAGCGTATTCCCCCAGGGTGGTCCCATTTAAATTTGGAAACAACATTCTTACCCTAAGGGTAGAAAAACAGGGGATGATTGATTGTTCAGTTACTGATTGTACTATACAGGGTTATTTGTAATTCACTGACATCCTCTTAACCCTGAATTCCTATCACTCAAACAAATGTTTTTTGTTTTACGATTTTTTAAAATGAAGCACTTTTTTTCCTATACAAATACACAGAGTATCGTAAAAATAAGAGGTAAACTCAAATTTTCAAAACGTTATTACACCAAAAATATTAAGTTATGACAAAAGCCGTAAATCAAAAAACATTTGTTTAAGTGGTGGGAGTTTAGGATTAAAAGGATGCTAGTGAATTACAAATAACCCTGTATGACCACGCATAACTTATTACAGTGTAGTCGGATTTTGATGATTCTTTTTTTATTGGAAAGCGTATACCCCAAGGGTGGTCCCATTTAAATTTGGAAATAATATTCCTACCCTAAGGGTAGGAAAACAGGGGATGATTGACTAACTTTTTACAGAGTAGTCTGATTTTCATAATTCTTTTTTATTGGATAGATAGGGTATACCTTGAAGTTGGTATTATAAATTTGGAAAAAAAATTACCCCAATGATGGAAAAAAGGTATAAAATAAAAACTTTTTAACAAAAAATGAAACCGCCGAAAAAACTGAAAAGCAAAAAATAATACCTTTTTTGTTTGACCTGAATCTAGGTACCAGTTTGAAGTCGGTGCCTCAGCACTAGCCAGGAGGAGTGGACCTATAATCTTCTACCTGACTGGCTTCTATCACTCCTCCTGGCTCGTGCTGAGGCACCGACTTCAAACTGGTACCTAGATTCAGGTCAAACAAAAAAGGTATTATTTTTTGCTTTTCAGTTTTTTCGGCGGTTTAATTTTTTGTTAAAAAGTTTTCTATATTTTTTTAGGAAGTATGTAATCGAAATATTGTAATAAAATTCGATGTTGAGTTCCCTTGAAACCCATTGAGTTATGGCATTTCCCTTCTATTTGTGGTGGGATATTGACCGCGGCGGTGTGCACCATTATTTATTTTTTACACTGCTAGATCATGTCGGCTTCAGCTAAAGATAGCGCTGTGTTATTACTACGAGTGCGCGGCGAGGCGAGTGTGAAACTGGCGTTTGCGTATAGAGCTAAGCAATAGCTAAAAGTGGCAGAATTAAATTCATTTATTGGTGTAATCATATAGACGACCGGAATTCTTAGAAAATATTTTAATACTTGTTAGTTTTAGACTGTGGTATTTTCACTTAGGAAATAGGAAATCGTTTACGGTTTGGTGACTTATTTTAAGTGAATTATGAAGGAAGACTTATAGAATGAGAAAACAAAAACATGTTTAGTACAAGTTTCTTTTGCTGAAAGTACATTTACAGCAGCAGTAGCTTTGTAGTCCAAACTACATATCCGTGCCAAGTTTCAAAGTCGATACCATAAACCGTTGAAGAGTTCCCTCCTGCGGAGACGATCCTGGACAGACAAACAGAATTTCGCTACCAGATTATTATGTATGATGTTACCGAACTTACCTAAGTGCTTATGCCAAATTTCAGCTCAATTGGATATTATTTAGGAAGTGGTTGAAAAATTTGGAAACCACAACTTACATGTGTAAAAATCGAAATCTTGTAAAACTCTGTTTATTAGTGATGAAACTGTGGTGAGTTGTTTTCCTTTGGCCACCCCAGTGCGGGTTCCTGACATTGCTTATCATTAAATAACTACAACAAAAAAAAACTTTAAAAATATCTTGAAAGGAAAATTCCTTTCAAATTCCAATATTTGTTTGATTTTACCTACTCAGCTCAGTATATTAGTATTTAATCCAGCTTTTTATAAAAAAAAGTCCTAATCGGTGCATCCACTTCAGAGCTCTACGGTGCCGTAGATAGTCGTACAGGAACACAGTTTCGTGTCCGCGGTTAAAAAATGTTAATTTCTATAAAATCTTGTTCCAAGCCGCCGTTGTAAAAAACTTAAATAATGCTCACGCTAGGTTTACCTAATTTTTTTCTCTTAATAAATAAGTATATTTACATTACAATTTTTTTTTACAATCTCTCTCACTGCGGGTTCCCGACTAATTAAAAATATATAATGAGCCTTTTCAATTATGTGTACTTACGTTTTGCCATTCGCAAAAAATGGTAGATAATTAATATTATAAATTAAAAAAATTATAAACCCCTGACACAATTTAATCACACAAGTATGTTTGACATTAAGTCAATGCCAATTACGCGTCTAAGATCCTTCCGCAGCTAACGAAAGAGCTGATAACTTTGAAACGGCTGAACCAATTTTGATGAAACATGTCTTAGAACCATCGTCAAGAAACCTACTTTCAAATAAATAAATAAAAAAACCGGCCAAGTGCGAGTCGAACTCGCGCACCGAGGGTTCCATACAAATTTATATGTATCTGAAAGAATCTGAAAAAGTATTTATTGGAAAAATGTTTCTATAAACTGGATGATTATTTAAATGCCAAAGATAAATAAGTTAATGTATCAATTTAAGAATAACGCTACTACTGTTTTAAATATGACAATGCCCTATCAATCCGGGCTTATGTAGTGGCGAACTATTATATCTATAAGATTGAATTATAATAATTTTAGAAGATTGACATTAATATATTTTTATTTTTCTGACTTAATATTTAACATAAATTGTATTGACATAAAATAATTCATCCATGCATGCATATTGTTATAATAGATTGATATTCTATACCCTGACAGGGTGTCATGTACCTATCATCTTGTAAAACTACCATCTATTAATGTAATGAACATGAATCTGAATGAATAAATGAATATGAATATGAATATATATGAACATCCAGCCTTAGCAGACCCCTGCTCCTAAGCAAAATGTGCGCAGTGTGGGATCATTGTAGATTGGTTACTGATATACATAGACAGACAGACAAAAAAAATTATGCTTTTCGCAATTTTTCCTTTATCTGTGCTATAAGACCTTGCTTCGTACCAAATTTCAAGATTCTGAGTTCACGAGAAGTAGCCTGTAGGTTTTGATTCCCTTGCGAGTTTCGAAAATTTGCGGAAATTTGCGGCATAAACGGCTGTATGTTTTGATTGCGTTGGCTTAGAAAATTTGATTTTTTCACAGCTCTAAGGGACAGTAGACCTGAGTATTTGATATAAGTTTCAGCTTTATACCTCCACGCGTTCCTGAGAAAAAGGGTCTTGACAGACGGTCGGACGGACAACAAAGTGATCCTATAAGGGTTCCGTTTTTTCCTTTTAAGGTACGGAACCCTAAAAAACACATTTGAATCGGTTCACCTGTTTAAGAGCTATGATGCCACAGGCAGACAGTCACACACTCACACACACATACTCACACACACACACACATACATACATACATAATGGGCAAATTTATAGTATTATAATAACGGTATTTTTGTGTCGGGGGTTAAAATTAAAATAAGTCAGGTATTTTAGTATTTAGTTTTAAATAATTTGTTAATGTTGAATAATTAAATAGATTCACAGTGAGTTTCTTTTAGTGAATTAAGTATTCATTCAGGTATGTGGTTACTTTAATCTATTCAGACTTACTAATATCTTATCACGTAAACAAACATGACGTAAAACATAATCCTTTCTGTTTATAATTACTTTAAAAACATGACTACGCAATCCTTAAGCCGAGTTTAGACTTGCAAGAAAAAGCGCCCAAGTTGCATAAAGCCGCATTCAAATTTATCTGACGTGTTGTGTTGTGTTGTGACGCAACAGAACAGTATCGGTTTCATACATTTAAGACAAGCCGTCACAACACGCTGCATCAGAGAAATATGAACGCAATCATATTAAATATATGAAACTGAAACTGTTCTGACGCGTCACGACACAACACGTCAGATAAATGTGAATGAGGCTTTACACTGCGGCGCTTGATTGACCACCTCAATCTTGTTCGCCTTACTGCCTCGCAATGTAATCCAACTTGCACGTTTTTTCTTGCAGGTCTAAACTCAGTTTTAAGAAAGTCCTATTTAATACATTATTTGCCTTTTGTATCAGTGGGTCTCTTTTAGAAGACAGTAAGTATATAATACTGAATTACGTGATTGTGTCCTGAATCAAACCGAATTTATTTTAACATGATAAAAGTAAAACACAATTTCAAGTAGATACTTGTAGTTGGTTGAAGTCAGGCACATAAAATATGTAAAACTAATTCCTTTGCTAAGGTTTCGTCTTTTTTTAATTTTCTCGATTTTCTGCGCACTTTAGTTATTATTTCCCTATTTTGATAACTTTGGTTTAAAAATGAATTGCGAGTCCAAATGCTCCTAATACTCCTAGTTATCATAAGCCTTAAGCAACATATGTAATAATGACAAAGAAGCTGCGTGTAAAAATAATTTCGGGGCCCTGTAATGTAAACAAATATAAACTGACGATTGACTCGTTCCAAGCGCTTTCGATGCGTGTGATCGGATATTATTTGGTCATGATTTTGTTCCGTATACTCTTCCTTAGTTATGTTTTTCACGAAGTTTCTACAATTTCACATTAATACGGAACACATCTGAAGTCACGTGTAAGGTATAGGTGGGGCATATCTGGCACACCGGGATGTGAAAAAACACCATTGCCCAATATTTTATAAAAAGTATAGCTGAATAATCGAGGTCTAAATAGTCTTAAATATTATACAGCCTTATAGCATCAAATATAATGTGCACTACGACTTTATAATTATTGACACGAAGGTGTATATATATTTTTCATGTCTTAACGTACATAGGTAGGTGTATGTATGCAGGGTTACTGGTAATTCGATACATTCCTTTAAGGGCATGATAGTACATACCAGAAGCTATGAATTTAACCCTATATTGCCTTAGACAAATGTTGACCGTTATTGAGAAATTTTGAAATTTCGTAATTTTCCAAAAAATCCAGAATTTCGACTTTAAAGTAAATTTTTAAAAAGTTCGCAACATTTTTTTTTTCTTTTTTTGCTTTTGGTACTGAGGCCACATGCCAATTCATTTTCGTTTCGTTTCGCCACAATATCTTAGAACTCGCGTCATTTTTAATTATTCCTTTATTTTCTTATTGTTTAGAAAGCCAATAAAAAAAGTAAAGTAAGAAGTGTACAAAATCTAACAAAAATTCCCTCACCTATCTAATTCTTAACACATATGGAGAATAATTCTTAGAAACGGAACAAGTCGCAATTTGTTAAAATTAACATGTAAGAGTAATTTTTTACACAAACGCGTAATAAGCTTACAAATAAAAATTGGAATTGGTTTTAAAAAAACATTTATTATTTTTACAAATCTTGTTCAAATTGTGCCCCCAAAAATTGCACGTCTAGCACAATAAGATGAACCATTATAATATCTTAATCTGAGTGCTTGAGTATTTCAAAATGGCGAATTTTTTTTGCACATTCTAATAATGACCGCGGGTTTGCGTCACATCCAAATCGTCAGCTTATTGAATGAGAGCTTTTTTTAGGTTCACTAAACATCCTCTTAGAAAATCTGACGCGCTCAACTAATTTTTTTTTTTAATTTTACCCTTACGTACGACCACCCCCGTCATGCAAACGATCAGATTAACATACGTACATTATTAAAAATACGTAGGACATGGATGCTATCAATATCTGACGCGCTCGAGTATGTCCAGACAACAGTTTTTATTTTATTTTTGAAAATCTATAGCCGAATCGATAGCCCCCCACTGATGAAAAGGTATACATTATATAACATTTTTTCTTTTTATCATCTAAGCTTCGCAACCCAATAGGTCTCTATGACGCTCGAGTAAATCCCTATTTAGAATCGTGGGCTCCTCTACTACTAGAACAATTGGTTCAATTGATCGTTTGAATAAATCGATCAATTTAATAATTGAATCGAGTTATTTTGTGCTTGACGGAACCCTAAAAACGGGATTTATATTAGCTAACTGATATCAATGATGGATTTAGGATTTATGCTTTATTCAAATAAAAAGATGCAGCTTTACCCACAAATTTGAATTCTGCGCAGACGAAGTCGCGGGCCAAAGCTAATTCAATTATAAAAGCTCAACCAATTTTCAATTTTAAAAAGTATTCATATTCATATTCATTTATTCGCTGCAATCATGGTATTAAAAGGTGAAAAATAGATATTTCAGTGCTACATGGACCCTGCTAGGGCGAAGCAACAACTTATCCTTAACTTATTCTAGATTAATGCTATTATTAATGCTATTATTATTATTATCATTTCAAAATTTTACTTAATACCTACTTAAGTACAATATAGTAAAGTATTTTTAATCTCATCTCTTATTCCATCGATCATCAATCGATTTTTAAAATGTCAAATATTCTGCTACCACAGAAGTCAGTTTGTGACGAAAATATCTTCTTCTATATATATAAAAGAAGAAACTGACTGACTGACTGACTGACTGACTGACTGACATATCAACGCACAGCCAAAACCACTGGGCCTAGAGATTCCAAATTTGGCATGTAGGTTCCTTATAAGGTCTAGGGGTGCACTAAGAAAGGATTTTTCAAAATTCAATCCCTAAGGGGGTGAAACGGGGATCCAAAGTTTGTATGAGGAAACAAGATTAGTTCGACTATTTTATTCGAAACTGCACAGAAGTACTCCGAATAATAAATGAGTAAACACGTGTTTCAGGTTTTTTGAGAATTCAACCCCTAAAAGGGGGGAAAGGGGTAACAAAGTCTGAAAATCAACATGGGTGTTGTTTCTATGGTTTATCGGGTCGCTGGTTAAGAAAACAACAACGGTTTTAAAATCCGACGTGGCAGACGTAAAATACCATCTCCCTGGATGGGGTGCGATGGGGTTGAAATATCTAAATAAACTAAATGACTGTTGATATATCAACGCACAGTCCAAACCACTGGACCTAGAGACTTGAAATTTTGCACATAGATACCTTATACAATGTAGGCATCCACTAAGGAAGGATTTTTGGGAATTCCCACGGGAAAGGGTAAAAACGGGATCTATATATTCGATTCCGAGTGACCCTATCTCAGTAACTATAATAACTAGACTCTTCAAATTTGATACACAAGTAGGTATTACATTATTTAAAACATTAATTTCAGGATTTTTCAAATTTCCCACGGGATAAGGAAAAAATGGGATTTATATATTTAGTTCAACGGGATCCTATGAACTATAATTACTAGACTCTTCAAATTTGGCATAGAAGTAGGTAATTATAATAGTAAAAAACAGGTTTAAGGATTTTCGGAAATTCCCACGGGATAAGGAAAAAACGGGATTTTTCGTTTTACTGGTTGTAGAAAGCCGAAATTCGGCATGTAGGTTGCTTGGGGAGTGTAGATGAGCATTGAGAGAGGACTTTCCCAAATTCCCACGGGAACGGGAAAAAACGGGATTTTTCGTTTTACTGGTCGTAGAAAGCTGAAATTCGGCATGTAGGTCGTTTGGGTAGTGTAGAGGAGCATTGAGAGAGGACTTTCCAAAATTCCCACGGGAACGGGAAAAACGGGATTTTTCGTTTTACTGGTCATAGAAAGCTGAAATTTGGCAAGTGGGCTTCTTGGGGAGTGTAGAGCTGGATTGAGAGAGGACTTTCCAAAATTCCCACGGAAACGGGAAAAAACAGGATTTTTCGTTTTACTGGTCGTAGAAAGCTGAAATTCGGCATGTAGGTTGCTTGGAGAGTGAAGAGGAGCATTGAGAGAGGACTTTCCCAAATTATAACGGGAACGGGAAAAAACGGGATTTTTCGTTTTACTGGTCGTAGAAATCTGAAATTCGGCATGTAGGTTGTTTGGGGAGTGCAGAGGAGCATTGAGAGGGGACTTTCCAAAATTTCCATGCGAACGGGAACAACGGGATTTTTCGTTTTACTGGTCATAGAAAGCTGAAATTTGGCAATTGGGTTCCTTGGGGAGTGTAGGGGAGCATTAAGAAAACATTTCCTGAAATTCTTACGGGAACGGGAAAAAACGGGATTTTGCGTTTTACTGGTTGTAGAAAGCTAAAATTTCAAAATTCATAAGTTTATACTGTATGTAGGCCGCAAAGGGCACTTTAACCGACTTCTAAAAAAGGAGGAGGTTATGCATTCCACTTTATGTATTTTTTTATGTAGGTATGTTAACCGATTTCTCGGTCAATTGTGGACCTGCTTGCTTGCTTGCCTGTATGCTTGCTTGCTTGATATCTTGGTTCTTTAGAATACTCATAGTACACGCGAGCGAAGCCGCGGGCAAAAGCTAGTTTCAAATAAAAAAATTATATTGATATGAACTGAACTTTGGTGGAAAAAGTGATTAGACGTCAAAACACACGAAATATAGATGAATGTGTTATTGATACGATCTAGTGAATGTTTATGCAAGAACTTTGATGAAATAGGATGGTTTACAGTTTCATTAAAACTGGATTGACACGGAATGTACGGGTGATTTTTTTCCTTAAATTCAGAAAAATCGAAATTGATGACACTTACTATTGTAATTTACTTTATAAAGTAAAACTCGTGTTTTCGAGTTTTACTTGCGAAGGTCACCTGGGTACTGGACAGTACTGGACACATGACATAAAAAATAATTTCAATTAGAAATGCATTTAAGCAAACACTTAAAGACTGACTGTCTAAACATTATGTATACATATACCTATTATTTTCTTTGAAAGAAAGGACGCTTATAGGGATTTTAGTTAATTTGTTCTAAGATTAATACTTACTTGAATGAAACAAATTATAATTTCACTACTTCACGTGCAATTATCCAAATATTGTAGACTTTCTAACTTTCAGTTTGTAATTTGTTGTCTGTTAATGAAATATTCGACTAATTGTTTTAATACCGACAAGCGCATGAAATATGCATCACTGGCGCATACTTAACATAGTTCTTACCCATACATCGAAAGTTTTTATTTATTGCCGGTATAGTTTCTAGGTGCTACTGATATCTATCATAATTAATAGTAATAAACGCCCAAGTATTTACTTCCCTGATTTGGTTGCGTGTTTAATAACATTGAGTGAACGTTGAGTGTTTTATGAAGGCTTCCACAGTTAAAATCGCCATCCGTTCAGGTTTGCTACATACATCCATCTTTTGTGTAGTTAGACATTACTGACGAATTTGTTAAATTTCACCTCCTCCTAGTCCTTGTCTAGTCCTATTTCACCCTTTATCTGGGGGCATAGTAGTGCTACAATAGAGAAATATTTCTCTAGCCCCTTTAAAAACCCTGATTTCGTCACTGACACACTGATGTTCATCAAAATTCTTATGGTACTTTCTGAAGTCCTAGAAAGCTGAAATTTTGTATGTAAGCTAGTATAAACAACAAAAAACAACACAAAAAATATACACAAACAACAAAAAATATATATAAACTTTAAACTTTTGAAAAAAATGTCTTAAGTAACTTAAAAAAAGAAGTGAAATCAAACCAAAAACATTTTCATGTCATGTGAAATGTTGCCAAGAAATATGTGGCTTGGCCGTTTGGCTACTACAAGAACTATTGTATGATAGAAAAGTATGAATGAACAGCAATAAATATAAAAAATTAAGAATAACATTTTCACACTACGTGTGAAGGATGGTAGCCAAAAGGCCAAGCCAGATATTTTGACTATGGTGTAAAGTTTTTGAAGTTGGTGAAATTATTACGACCTATTCAGTTTTTCTTTACTAAGTCGACCAAGAAATTCCTTTAGGTTCAATGTCACTTGCAACTCTTGCAAGTCAATATGATTGTCAGCCTTAGGGCCTTTTTGTATTTATTCTGATGTAGGAACTGTCATAAAAAATAGTAAAGCACTTGGTCGACCACACCTAGTACCATCATTTATGACAGCTCTACAAACTAATAGTAAAGCAGAACTGTCACACATTTTTTAGCAGAGGGAAACGCGCATTACAGTCATTTATTGTAATACATAAATGCTTGTAAAAGTAGTAGGTAAATTATTAACGTTTTATCCCGCTCCCTAACATAGCTAAACTATAAATAACTAGGTATACCTATTCGGTATTCATCGTGTCTTGCAACACTCAGGTGTGAACACAAAGCTTTCTAGTGTCCACTTCACCCAGATTCCTAGTAGCAAGTCGCAACTGCGAACGACTCTAGGCTTTTGCACGAAGCCAGTAAAATTAGTGAAAAGTGAAAACAACAAACTTATTTTTTTTACAATAGATTTTCGGTATCAGATAATAATAATCTGCGCTGCTGAAAATATCCGGTATCCTATTATCTCGCCTTATTCGTTTTTCGTCATGGTATTCCTTGGACTCATACGTCGTTCTTCCCTTTTGTTTTTGTCTCATTTACTTATTTGCCAAAATTATTTCGATACGTTCGGTGCTGGTAAATAAATGTTCGTAAGTAAATGAGACAAAAAAACCGAGTGTGCTTTAGACCATACGACTGAAGTAAAACTTCTTCATCTCCATGTATATATATATGTATATATATATATATATATATATTATTAATCAGTCATATTCGATAACACATGTCATGTACAGTCAGCAGCAGAAGTAGATGAGCGGTTGTGGTGTTCAGAATGATCTACACACCTCCTTGTTAAATTGGGAGTAGAGTAAGTAGTCATTACTCATTATTAACTTCTGAGGTATCTGGTTGCCTGGGTGGAAATGTGTAAATAGTACGTAATGGGGGTTTAGCATAAACATTGAATGAATATGTATGTGCCTGGCTTTGTTATTTGTACCAGCAGTGCCTCGTCGAGGAATTCAACGTCCTTTACGTGACCTGTGTCCGTAAACGTGTTCGGGGCTAGGTCGTGTCGTGTCAAGATGTGTCTTTATGTTCCACTTCACACCGCATTGTGTGAGATGTTTCGGGGGTCATCGGAGTTCGTCATGTTTACGCTATTAACTTCAACATTTCTCATTCGTAAACCCATAAACACATACAACTGACTATTAAGTCTCTTCATTATGTCAGTGGAATTCACAAGAAGCTGGCTGCATTATTTTATTTAGCCAGAATTCAAGTACTTGTTACATAATGAAAACCACTAAATGACGTTGTTTTGGAGGTTACGTTTTTTTACGAGGTTATTAAATATATTTGTAATCAAATTCACTTACGCCTAAAGAAAATTGGGTTCTCGGTACATGCACAGAAAAACAAAAGAATAACCATGCCTGATGCCAGCGGATGCGAACGCCTCGAGTAATAATAGTTCTCTGATGCACGCTTTCATTTTGTCGTCCTTATTGTTCTTCTTCATTAGTTTGTACCACTACTAGTCAGATTCAGTCAAATAATGGAATTTAATTTGAGTTCGTTCCGTTAAAAATTAACAAAAAATTGCATCTAGTTCGTGTAAGTACTCCAATACCGAAATACATGAATTGAATCTTGAATGGATTATCTTTGCACTCCACACAAAGGGCCAATACATACGGACTGCGTTCCAACTGCAAGGTAACTGCCGACTGCCCATACATTTAATAATTAATAATAATAATAAAAGTAGTAATAACACAACGACAACTGATTCTATTTACAGGTGCTATTTTTTTATTCCTAATGAGGGATAACAGGAACACATCATCATCATCATCATCATCATTTTTTTATTCCACATTTAAAAGTGGTTGGAGTGTCAACAATTATTTAAAAAAACATTAGAATTTTGTTTACTAGAACAGAGTTAGACTTTAGAGAGAATATAGTTAACGATTCTGTTTATATGTGTATGTTTATACTCGTAGTCAATAAACACTTAGCAAGATGAATTAAATAGTTTTATAATATTTATTTTAATAGACAGATGTGAGATGTGTTGTGTCCAGGAAAATGAACTCGCCCGTGACTTACAGTACTCTCATGGTTACAGATCAGCGGCGTTTCCTTTCGCGGAAATGGTGCGCTTCAAGCAGCATCCGTTATGCCTTAAAGAGCCTACTCATGTCAGTCATGTCCATGATTTTAGGGTTCTGTACCTTAAAAGATGAAACATGGAACCGTTATAATAAGATCAATTATCCGACCGTGCCGGAGAAGCAGTGGTGGCCTAGTGGTTTTAATAAAGCGTGTTAAAAAGAGTTAAGTAGTTACCATTATTATGATCTTTGGTGCCCTTGAAATACTTGAAGATAGGATGGTTTTCTCACAATTCGTAAAATAGCCTTTTCTATCTTAATCAAATTATAATCTTAAAGTTACGGCCTTGGATAGAATAGAATCATTTAAAAAAAAATATTGCCTTGAATTTAAGAAAAAATCTAGCACATATGTATGTACATATATATTTTGAAATCCTCATTAAATGCGCCACTTTTTTAAGTTACTTGCCAAACATGCGTCGTACTTTTTTTTTCAGTTAAAACTGGACAATAAATTGATTTCGTAAACTTGGTTGGGCAAAAAGTGATATTTTCTTCGAATATTGACCAATTGACTCAAAATTTTAAATAACAATTTACAGAAGCATTATTCAGGATTACATAACAAAAATAAATAATTAAATAAGTTTTGTTAAAAATTTCATTTTTAAAGCAAGCTTTTTAGCTGACTGTACTTGCATTTTCATCCAACCTACATAAGTATACCAAATTTCAGGTGAATCCAACCACTGGAAGTGGGTCAAGTTCGACTTCTAAGATTTGACCCAAGAAGAATAAAAAAACAAACGGGGTGAGCTAAATAAAAGCTTGTAAAAAGTAAATATTTGTAGCAACAGGAGCGAAAAGACTATCACAGGTTGAATATCTTATTTTTTTAAATGCCTATTATTTTTAAATACATAACTTACATTTTTTAAAGAATTTTCAGAAAACCAATGTAAGTTAGGTTTATAGAACTTTATTTCTCAAAAGAAATTATTACATTTCACTTAATGAGAACTTATATCTACTTGTACAATATATATACCAGTGAGCACCATGAGGCGCACGCTGAAAAGAAAAAGAAAAAACCGGCCAAGAGCGTGTCGGACACGCACAAGGTAGGGTTCCGTAGCCATTACAAAAAAATCAAGTAATATTTTTCTAAGGATTTCGTATGTGTACGGAATCATCCAAGTTTAGGTATGTTCCTTATGTATGTTGGTGTATGTACCTTAGGCTACTAATTACTCTTAAACTACACATAATTTCCAAGCAATCTTAGCCGCTATAATTTTTCTAGTAAATTTGATATATTTACTACCATTCTGAATTTTTTCAAATTTTTCCACCTAACAGTTTAGATTTTAGAGGGGGGGGACGCTCGATTTTAATGAAAATTTTCACTTTAAAGTTGAATAATTCGCAAACAGATCACTGAATAGAAAAATCATGTTAGCAACCCCGCAATGGTTTTAAAAGACCTATCCAACGATACCCCACACTATAGGATTAGTCAAGAAAAAAAAATCACCCCCCTTTACGTCTATGGGAGGTACCCTAAAAAAATTATTTTTTTATTTTTTATTTTAAACTATAAGGGTTCCTAGTTGACTACGGAACCCTAAAAACAAAATTTAAACCCTTCATGTACATTATTATACCTCACATAAAATTGTGAGGAAGGTACTGCTAAATTCTAAATCCGAAGCCCGCACCGCGCCGTCCTTTTTACTCTTCTGTTTAATGTTATTAGCGGGACCGGAACGGCACGGTACAAAGATCGAATTTCGCAGTATAAGGCCTGACACGATCAGCTATTATAGATATTTGAAGTAAATAATAACAAAAAAAAAACAACAGAAATACAACGAATAAAAAAAACCCTATAACATTTGTGCAACAAACTACTTGTTGCACAAATGTTATAGGGTTTTTTTAAACTAACTAGGTGCAAGTAATTTACGAAAACCACTGCCGTGCGGGTAGGGAGGAATCTCCGTGCAGCGGAGTAGTTATAAAGGTTGCCTCTTTTTGTGTTCATATTTAACTGCAACTCACAGGGCCGAACTTAGATTTTCTCAATAACATATTCTTTCAATTTACGTTTAAAGACATTAATATTTTTACATTCCTTAATCGACTTAGGTAATTGGTTGTAAAATTGTGCTCCTTCAAAATCTATGTTTTTTTTACCAAATTTAGTTCGCGCCTTTTGGAGACACAGGTCGTTAGCATTACGCAGACGACAAAAACCTAGTTCAGTTTGGTTTTAAAAGTTAATTGTGAATGAATTTTTTTATCTACAATCTTTTTAATTAAAATACAAGTATTATTAAAATATAACTGATTTAGGTTCATAATTTTAGTTTCCGAGTAAATTATACGACTAGACGTGAGAAACTCGTATTGAAAGAGTGTTTTTATGACCTTATTTTGAGCGATCTGTAAACTTTTTAGCGCGGTTTTATTCGCACTACCCCATATTTCTATTGCTAAGGCTACACACATCGCGATAACACGAATATTCGCATTATCGCGATGTATGTAGCCGAATATTCGCGAATACTTCGGCACTTCGCCCGAAGCCGCAGACCCTTCGCCCCGCTGTCGGTAAATTTGCGCACATCAAAGGCTGCTAAACTAAACTAAACTCTGCGGCATTGCTCTCTATAGCAGTGTGGCCATGCACATTTGCCGTAGGCCGAAAACGATGTTTTATCGCGATAATTCTATCGCGATGTGTGTAGCCCTAGTATATGAGGTAGTTTAGGTGAGACTTAACAAGGGAGTTATAAATAGTGTATCGTACCTGGCGAGGAAAACTGTGCACAGTATTGAAAAGGCAGCCTCGCAACGATGACAATTTTGTCCTGATTTTATTTATGTGAGGTTTCCACGTCAACTCACTGTCAAGTATGAGTCCCAGATACCTTTCTTCTGATGATTTTTTTATTTGTGTGTTATTTATTGTAAGTGGAGTATCATCATTTACTCTTTTATTTTTAGCCTTGAATATTACGTAACTTGTTTTAGCAATGTTGATAGTCAATAAATTGTACTGAAACCAGTCATGAAGAGCATTGAGATCTTCTTGTGCAATTTTCTTTATTTCATCTACAGAATGCGCGTAATAAAATATACACGTGTCATCTGCGTACAAACTTAACTCCCCGCGAATAGGTATTTGTCTTATATTGTCAATGTAAATTAAAAACAAGAGTGGCCCGAGAATGGGCCCCTGAGGGACGCCGCAAGTGATTGATTTCGGAGAGCTTTGTTCATTAGCATTACCTAATTTGACAATTTGGAAACGATTTTTTAAATACGATTCAAAAACTTTATTTGCATTGCCAATAACGCCTATGTTTTTAAGTTTTTCTAGAAGAAGCGAATGACTTACCGTGTCGAACGCTTTTTGAAGGTCAATAAATATCCCAAGTTGACCTATCATCTGGTTTCGGCTTGACGGCGACTTCTTGGACAACCCTGTTTGTCATGTCATGTACCTAGACCTACCTAAGTAAATTAATCTAAAGGAGATTGAGACAGACATGCGTAAAATAAGGAACTAAGTTGATGATTTTTAAACTGAAATACTAGCAGGTGAGGCGAGAGTCGAATGCCACTCCATTTTATGCAATTAGTTTTTTGTTACATAATGGGTAGGTGGCGTAAACGGTAATATGTATATAATGAACAGGAAAAAAAATGTGTTTTTCTAAGAAACTCTCTCGCTCTCGCTAATTGTCGGTTAGGTGCACATGACCAGCTATGCCTAGGTTTTTATTTTATTTATTGTATAGTCTACAATGAAATTTCTTTACCACCCGAAGTTTTAAAGTCAGTTGTATTGTACGTCTTAAAACATTAAAGACTATTATGACTTACGAGTCCATGTGCTACTCAGCCTTTTTTTCTGATGTATAAACTGTTCTTAATCTACCTAGTGAACTATACTGTGGAACTAACTGAATCGTTACACCCACTGTTACAACTTTCAAAAGGTCATAGTGATGCATTGCCTGGCAAAGAAAATCATTATGACACTTAATATGACAAATGGTTCGAGTGCACAGTTATTTTAAGGCTAAATCCAAAAAACTTAAGTCGATCAATGTCGAATTACGAAATTCTTAAAATTAACAAAGTATTAACCGATCGCTACTAAAGGGAAACGTTTGAAGTTGTAAACCTTTACATAAACCACCTTAATACAATAAGAACAAAAGCGTCAGGAAGATATTTAGTTATTATGAGAATGCTTGAAACTAAACTATCTGCGATTAATTCAATCGATTAGAGCCACAGGCCGCACGCGGAGAAGATCGTTGATGACTTCATTGTGTCGATTATTATTTTCCCCACAAAAAGTATAATGGTTGATGCGAGCGGTATCTCGCGGGTGGTCTATGTAATTACCTTCAATCATTACGACATCTATATATTTCTTTCTCTTTCACTCCACAAGAGGACATATTCACTACATTCGTGGTCTAAATTCTGATTGTAAGTCAAGTAAGGAAGGTATTTTAATGATTGTTTCTTTAAGTTAATGTATTTAAAACTCAATACCTGATTATAAAATTTCTGCGCTGCGTTGAAGAATATAATCACTACGGAGACGCGGCGGATGTTACTTACGATGTATTTATAGCAATCGACAGGCGATGACTCCGATCACTCGACTCTATGTCACAGTTTCGCTTACTCTTGACTGTGTGAAATGAATTATAATATCAAACTGACTCGAGAACCCCTATCTTAAATATGCACCTCAATATAAAGTGACTTGCAAAATATTTCGGAATATTTAAGCACATAGTTTGGTTAGATTGACCGAACACCCACCGCACCCCTCTAAAGGTTTTTATGCGGAATTTTCGATTTTAATGTAATGAAAAAATGTGTCAACCGCACTTCAAAAATCCTGAAATTTAGAGGGATACTTAGTCAAACTAAAAAACAATCCAAACAGTCTGCTGAAATATTCCGAATTAAATTTGAGGCACCTTGTATATTATACACCGGTGGCGGTACATGTTACGCATTCATAATGATAAGTTTTAATTTTACGTATACTTAAGTATTTACCTAATTACTATAACTTTAAAATAAAATGTAACATTTTAAGAAGTAATGCTAGCTGTGACTGTAATATAGTGATGGATGAGTCGCCTTATTCGCCGAGTATTTTTGAACTGGGAACATTTTTAGGACACCGAAACTTAAATTTTTAACTGACTTAAGGACAAGATTCCGAAAATAATAACCGAACAAACTGATACAAAATTCAAACCCATTGTGAAGAAGACATTAATATCTAAGGCGTACTATAAAATTAATGACTATATCATGGACAGGGATGTTTGGAAATAATTCCGATCCGCATTGGCGATCCCTAGTCTCAAATAGCGTATCTACTGTGTTAAAAAATTTAATTGTATTAAATACTTTAGATGTATGTAATTTAATAACAATGTAGATCTGATTGAAAAAATATACCTTGTTGAGTTTCTTGCCGGTTTCTTCTCAACAGGGTTTTTTCCGAACCGGTGGTAGATTCTTCGACGTTCATAGGAGCATCAATTGATGCCTAAATTGAATAAAGAATTTTGACTTTTTTGAAGAGAAGAATAGTTATCAATACGGTTGTTTTTTTTATAATTGATTGAGTCAGGCGTTAATTTTGCGGAGATCCAGCCCAAGAGGACTATTAACTTTTTACCTTGCTTCTCCGCTACTCAAGTGTTCTGGGGAAGCAAGCTAATAGTACATTACTGCAGCGGCCGCGAAATAGGGGATTGCCGGCCGAGTAGTTATAGATGGCCGAGTGGTAACGAGGCCATCTAGAGATACGAGGCCGGCAATCCCTGTTCGTGGCCAAGGCTTGTATAGAGTTTTTCTCAAACTTGCATCATCGTCATCATCATCATCATCATCATCATCATCATCATCACCATCACCATCATCATAAAATCATCGTCATCATCATCATCACATCATATCACCATTACCACCATCATCATCATCATCACCATCATCATCACCACCATCATCATCATCATCACCATCATCACCATCATCAATATCACCATCATCATCATCACCCACCATCACCATCGTCATCACCATCACCTCCATCATCATCATCATCATCATCATCATCATCATAAATCATCGTCATCATCATCATCACTATCACCATCATCACCACCACCATCACCGTCATCACCACCACCATTACCATCATCATCATCACCACCATCACCATCACCACCATCATCATCATCACCACCATCATCAACATTACCATCATCACCATCACCCACCATCACCATCGTCATCACCATCATCATCATCATCATCACCACCATCATCATCATCATCATCATCACCACCATCATCATCATCATCACCATCATCACCATTACCAATCACCATCATCATCATCATCATTACCATAATCATCATCACCATGATCACCATCACCCACCATCATCATCGTCATCACCATCATCATCATCATCACCATCATCATCACATCACCATCATCACCATCCCATCATCACCATCCCATCATCACCATCATCATCATCATCATCACCACCACCACCATCATCACCATCACCATCATCATCACCACCATCATCACCATCACTATCATCATCACCACCATCATCATCACAACCATCATCATCACCATTACCACCATCATCATCATCTCACCTTAAATAAACGTAGTGGCAGAATGTCATAATGAACCAAAACGCAAATATTGCTTATAGTTTTTTTTAATGGCTAAATGCTATGATGCCATAGTACTATAAATAACCGTCATGGTGCTATGTCACATGAAACAATAGACGATCACTTTGCTGGCCTTTCCATTATTGACCGCACGGCCGCCCGCACGGCTAGCCGCACCTTCAACGTGACATTTCGTGGCGTATTATAAGGAACATAACGTCAATATTTCATAGCATGTTTGAGAAAAAATTTAAGAGTTCGTTGATATGGAATGCAATGTAACACCTGAATAAATAAATAAAAAAAAAATACATTTAAGGGTCCCATACCTTAAAAGGAAAAAAACAATCTTCGGTGCGCGAGTCCGACTCTCACTTTGCCGGTTTTTTTTTATATTTGTTACCTCAGAGCTCCGTCATTATCGTTGCCATCAAGTTATGATGTGATGAGTGGATCCCAAGCAAATCGACGGAACTCTTCAAATAGTGGTATATTTTGTAGTAACTCGTGCATTCATTCGCTTTCCGATATCACCACTTGGTGAAGTAGAACTAATAGGAAGACCAAAGATGGCTACCGGAACTTCTCAATAACAAGTATTTTATGGGTAACGATTCGATGACTAAACACAGTTGCCATCCAATTTGTGCTCTCGCAATGCATGTGGTGAAGTGAAACTGGTAGAGAAGCCTCAGGAGGACTCCTTAACAATGAGAATGAAATGACGAATTTTAAGATAAATGTCGCAATGGTTAACAGTTTTAGACGCAAAATCATGGGTTTTCTTAATAACTCGGCGATTATTAGTCTTATTAACTACATAGGTATAGTAACACATTGAGCAGTCCAGTCCATTATAATAATAAGTCCTAACTTTTCTCAAATTTCAATATTTATACCAGTCCTACTGTACCAATTTTATCTAACACTAGCGACCCGCCCCGGCTTCGCATGGGTGTAACTTTGAAAAATAGGTGTGAAAAATAAAGAAAGTCTATAATTTAAGGTGGTAAGTTATATTTACCTCTTTTTCCCCAAACTACACCCACACGAAGTCGGGGCGCGTCGCTAGTTTTAAGAATAAAATTTCGACCCGTACATTTAATTTAAACGATCGTATTCTGTCAATCACGCCAACTGTCAAACGACTGGCAGTTATGTCAAACGCCATAAGGTTACATTAGAAAAGTTATTATGGACGGTAATTTTTCTTATATTTTCTAATTTTCCGCGCAATTTTCTTAATTTTTTCTTTCATAAGAACCTTCTCCTGACAATGACGAACACAACAAAAAAAGAATTAGTGAAATCGGTCCAGCCGTTCATGCGTGATGCCGTGACCAAGGGAAATAGGGATTCATTTTTATATATATATAGATTAAACCTAAAATTGCTAAAAGTAGCCCCGAAAACGTAAACGTAGCGTTTTGTGTGCTCCCTTTGGGGTACAGGTACAGGCGTGATGTGTATCTATGTATACCAAACCCTTGATAGTATTTTTTAAATAAAAGATAAGTTGTTGACTATGGGAATTTTTAATTAGTGTTCTAGTATTTGACATAAAATTGTTGACACTAGTTTTGTTCTATGTTCTAGTGTTTGACATGTAAATACATAGGAACCCGTCAAACATTATACTTCATTTAATTTAGCATTGAAAAGCACAACAACATTATATTGCGTCTGGTCAACTATTTCTTACCTAGTAAATAGTACAGTACAATAGTCTGGGAGCCGCAAAATAAAATTGTTTTAATGCCACATTATATGCGTGTCGTCAATTGTTACTCTAGTACAAATTGTAAAGATATTAGATTACAGTTCACGAGCCGCAATATAATGTGGTTGTGCTTTTCAATGCTAAATTAAATGAAGTATAGGTCCCCAATACAATACGCACTATAGCAAAAGAGTCTTTTCGACGCACGCCCATTTCAAAGACTACTCAAAATGGACGACAGTAATGTGTTTATAAGAGGTTGGGCTTATTCTCCTACTTTAAAATATAGTTGAAAATACACTTCATAATATAATAGCCAGGAAGAGTGTTTGACATATATGTCAACAACTAGAAATTGAAGAAGTTCCGTCGTGACACGAAAATTAACCATATTGTAAGGCTTATCTTCGTGTTTCACAACGGAATACAATTAAAATTAGTATAAATACCAATTCTAACAGTCCTGCTCAACCTGAATTTAGTGTAAAATAAGTATTAATTTGAAATATGACTAATACAATACTATCGTAGTAGAATTTACATTGTCATCGTTTTTTTAGATGTTGGCGGATTATGCTTGAATCGCGGATGCTGCGGAACAGGGGCGCGCACGCGGCTCACGCAGCAAGCGCGCGGGCAGCTCGAAGCCGCGCTACGCAGTGAGCTCGGCAAGCTCGCAGATGTACTCAACAACAGAGCCAAGCGGTTTGACGGTAAGTTTGCTTTTTAGGCTTATAATGAACGCAATAAATATTACATTACTGAAGAGACCAGTAAGTAAGCAATACTGGACGAGTAAGAATTGAATTGAATTGTTGGCTTATGTTCAGCAGAGGACGTCTTACGGCTGAAATGATGATGATGATGAAAAATTGAAATGCGAGCCATAGACGAGGATTTCTATGTACGAGTCCAGTATGGCACTTATTGGTCGAAGCTTGTATAGTGATTTTCTCAAAAATACATAAAAAACTTTAATGACAAGATAAAGTACATGACAACGAAATATTTCCAAACTAAAATTTCTCCCGCTCTTTTTAAAGTAGGCATACCTACAACCTCGTTGTACGAATGCTGCTGCTCTTAGATTGTTTTTTTTTAATAATCGCGTTTCGTATTCTGCGTGCCTAACCTAACTCTTAGAGTTGGAACAAATATTTGTCAAATTGAATGAATTGGCAACTAATCTATTTATATTTCAAACAATATAAATCCTAATAAAATCATTTTTAAAGGTATCATAGGTAACATTTAAATATCATATACTAATATTATAAAGCTGAAGATTTTGTTTGTTTGTTTGCTTGAACGCGCTAATCTCAGGAACTGCTGGTCGGATTTGAAGAATTCTTTCAGTGTTAGATAGCCCATTTATCGAGGAAGGCTTATAATCATCACGCTAAGACCAATAGGAGCGGAGCATCAATGATGAACGCGGACGAAGTCGCGGGCACCAGCTAGTTAAATTATATTTTTTTTGTTCAACCTTTTTAATGACCAAAAGACGGACTTTTTGACATATTTTACAAGTAGTAAGTTCAAATCACAACGATGTTATTTATGATATTTGTATCGTACTTACTTACTGGACATTTTATCATTCTGAATTCAAAACCTCTCTTCTCTACTTACCGGAGACTTTTGATCATTGTCCGGTATTATTAACTTACTGGTGACTTTTTAAAGATATAATGGCGATATTACGTATCATTTTTGAGAAAATAAACTTTCATGCTTAGATAGCATTTCGTTGACATATCGTAGTCCTAAAGGATGCAATAGCCACTGCTTAGTCTGTTTCTGAACATTCGTTCACTACAATAAGTGATCTAACACGTTTTCGAAGCGTGTTTTGTTGTTGGAATTATTTTGTATTTAATAGTCGCTTATATTATAAGTAGCCTTAATGCGCGGCTTGGCACGCGGGAAATATTATGTCTTAGGTCAAATTACATTGTACCGTACTATTCATTAATGTTGCATAAAAAACACCAGTGCCAAATTTCATGTATCTAAACCTAGCGGTCGAAATTTTGGTATTGTGTCCCGATCCCGTGGGAATATTGGGTAAAAAGGTAGTTTATCTGTATTACAGACGTCTTGCAATCTACATACCAAATTTCATGCAAATCCGTCCAGCATTTTTAGCGTGAAGAAGTAACAAACACGCATGCACGCTCGCGCGCATGCACATACATATTTTCTCACAAACTTTTGCATTTATAATTTAGTAAGGTAAATGGTGTCCCAATATTTAAGAAAAAAAAACCTGCTCAGAGCAGAGGCCAGACGGCAATTTAGTGATATAGCGGTGTCGTAATGTGTCTGTTAAGTCAGTAGTCAAGAGTGGTGTCGCTGCGCGAGTCGCCGATCCATGTTTGGAGAACCGGCCGCTGGCGCCCGTTCAGATCATTGCTGCAATTAGCCAACAACTGCACGGCACGGAACTGCCTACCCAATTATTATTGATTGACACTGTAGAGGATAATCCTAATAATATTATATTATAAATGGAAAAGTTGATGTAAACTGCGTGTGTGTATCTTAGATAGGTCCTCAGTAAAATATCTGTAGTCGATGGGATAGTTATTAGCTGCGGTGGCCTAGTGGTTTGACCTTGGCCTCTTAAGGTCCTTTTTTTAAGGCCTCCTTTTTGGAGTTTATGTGTGAAATTAATTATAGCGTTGTGTGACTCTTGATTTTTAAATGAGGATGAAGGAGGACCTCGTTTTGCCTCGCGAGGTACCCCTCATTTGAGGTGAGGTGTAAAGAATTCAAAACGATCGCAATGAAAAGCGCGTAGCGTAGCGAGGCGCACGCATCGTTGCCACACAACGTGAGGCTTACATCCCTATCGTTTTGCCTCGCGAGGTACTTGCGAGGTGCTCCTCATTTGAGGTGTTAATTACATTTGAAATTTACCATAAGCTTTAAATATGGTGAAAGAAAACATCTTGAGGAAAGCTGCACACACCTGAGAAGAATTTCAATGATTCTGAGAGGAGGTATAAGCCTTGCAGTGGGACGTATATAGGCTGGGATGATGAGATACTTCTATTTGGCGATTTCAACGCTCGATTTGGCATGGATTTTGATGTTTGGGATAAAATTTTGAGGTGGCATGTATTTCGCATAAATATGTAGTGCCAAAGGCCTTGACTTTTTCACTTTGTGCGCTAAATTTGGTCTTTACACGAACACATTTTATTACTGACCTGGGAAGTTTATGACCTCGTAGATGCACACAATATCAAATCATTGGCATGTCCTAGTCCTAGCTTGTGATATTTATTATGCAAGAAAAATCTCAGCAAAGTACTGATCACTCGACCAATGAGGGGTTCCCATAGCACATGGCCACTTCTGACCGCTCGAGCAAAACTGCTGTTAAAATTAAAAACATCACGCAGAGCTGATCACAAGATCACTGCGAAATCAAGTTATGTAAAACTAGTCTACATCACAACTAATAGATGTAAAAAACAATACCTACCTACCTTCTTCGTTCGAGATTCCCCCGTATGCCACCGCCGTGCGGGGAACGTTGCAATCGGCAGCGGACGGAAGGGCAACCGCGACCTCGCTATTGGCGCTATTCTCAGATTTAACAGGTACACATGCTGGCCTGTTCGGTGAAAAAGCGTCTCTAACGGATATGTCGCTCGTATCCTTTCTTATAAAAATACTAGCAGATTGCAAAAGACAACAACACTGAGTTATAAATACAAATAAAATGCGCGATACTATCCTACGTTATTATCAGTACGTAATAATCTTGATAATTCTCATTGATATTTATCAAGATAATTAATTATAGCATGCAACCCTATTTCTAAGTGCCTTAGATCCATATCGGCGGTTAAAAGGCAAAACGCATGAAGCGACAGTTTGCATGAAACCCGGCTCAAACGACGGAGAAAAATTCGCTGATTTCAAATATTATATATATAACTCATTTTGACAAAAAGTGTCGCTTCATGCGTTTTGACTTTTAACCGTCGATATATCGTCGTTGAGAATGCCAAATCCGCTATGTGTTCGATTTTTGATTGACAAATAGGTATAGTCGACCAAGAAACTCCTTTACCACCCTAAAGTTCAATGTCAGTTGTATGACTTAAGACATCAAATGCTATTTTCACTTACAAGTCAATGTGACAATCAGCCTTATTGTTTTTATTCTGATGTAGGAACTGTCACAAAAAATGGTAAAGCACTTACTTGGTCGACTATACCTAGCAACATTACATTACATTACTACCTAAGAGTAAGGGTTATTCTCGGAATAAAAGTTTGGTAAAAATCCAGCCTAAGTATATTTATTCATTCCTCTATAATACTAGTATTTTCCTATGAAATATCAGAATCATGTTAGTGGCATTAAACGGCTATCTTAAACGTTTTATTAACACGTTGAATGAATATGTATCACGAAATGATAGCAGGTCGGGCGACAACAATGAAAATAGATTCTTAATAGAACCTTTTGTACAACAGAACAGTATTGATCGCCCACACGGCAAGCATATTACATTAATGTTATTTTATAAGTTTCGATTTACCTATGTTATCATAATTTAGTATAGTCAAAGCCATGAATCTAGTAAGAGCGAAGCAATAGATTAACCTTATTTTATTAACATTAGGTAACACAAGTCGGTTTCATAGTTTTAACAAATTCACACTTATTATAACCGCTTATTGGATAAGTTGCCAGTATAAATATTTTTATAATCACTGGTATAATACTTCCACTGTAGCATGGTGCAGGTGGCAGGTGTCAAAACCACAGACTAGAGAAGTGAAAACTTTAAAACTCGAATCGATAAAACTAGAAAGGACCATAGACAACTTTGTATGGAGTCGGGTCCCAAAACCAACCAAGATGAGAGTTAGATCATTAAATAGGTTATAAAATCTACTTAATTTCGTTCTACGCAGCTACCCACCAAGTCAAATTCCATTGCAGAACTGAGATATTCATATTTTAGTCAGAGTGAATACGATTTATAAGAACACTGCAGGCTAATTGTCTAACTCCCTCGCAATCGCCATCGCGTTCATTTTGACAGTTCTTGTATGGGCTGACATTGACTTGGCAGTCATAGGTCTAATTCTAGTCTTCATAATTAATATAGTTACACACATGTCAATCACTACATATGTAGTATAAAACAAAGTCGCTTCCCGCTGTCTGTCTAAATAAAGTGATTAAAGAGGAAGGTTTATTATGTATAATACATGCATAATATAGTAGAGACACACTGATAATTTAAGAGGTTTCTAATGTGATGTCGTAAATAAACACATTTTTTGCGCTTACATTGCAAACGCTGGCTGAACCCTACGAGATAGATCAAAATAATGTACTAATGACAAAAATCTATGAACGTTGTATATAAAGACATTCTGTAATATTATTTAGTATCAGCATTGCACCCGTGCGAAGCCGGGGCGGGTCGCTAGTGTTTAATATATTTGAGCTAGTTCAATACTTATTTATTAAAATTAATTAGTTGCTTGTAATATACAGGGTGTCCCGTAAGTATTACGACAAATGGAAATAGGAGATAGGTGGGCAGTTCATCTACCAAATATCAAAAAATGACCTCAGTAATAGTCGCACCGTTTTCGAGAAATTTCGATTTTTCTGATTTTTTGAAAAATGTACACCCGCACGAAGGTTTTGAGTTGTGATATTCCGAATTAACTATTTTTTTCATTTATTTTTATTGAAAAAAAATCTTGAATAGTTGTTTGTGTTAGCGGATACAAAAAAACATTTTTAAAAAACTATCGCTGTTTTTTATTTATTTTTATTTAAATTTAAATTTTGCCTTTTCTCCTAAACTTTGGTCAAGATTTGATCTACCACAGTGAAAAAAAAATACATGACCACTGTTTAGCTTACTAGCTTTAAAATATGTCCATTTAATGGACATTCAAAAATGATAAATAGCTTATCAAAAAAATATTTACAGGAAAAAAATCTAATCTAATTTTTTCATTGATAAATACGTAAGAATTAATTAGGTAAAATTTATTTCGTGTATCATAGTTTTTTTAATTGGTTAACTCCAGACATATTCGGACTGGAATTTAAATAATTCGCCTTGTATATACACCGCAGCAATTTTGTCTAAGTGTAACGAAACGGTGTGTCAAGTGTCACCCGCACCATGCTACAGTGAAAATAATATAAAAAATGCGCCTTGCGATTGATTCCTTCTTGTATGTACATAATTGATGTTGGTAGGAATTTTCGATCACGAATCAATAGGGACCCGGTCATGTGAAAGGCATTCATGAAGTTCACACGAAGAGGCCTTTACTACCAAAATTATACTACTAAGGAGATAGATCCCTTAAACCATGAGGATGTGCTAGGGGACAGACCTCCGCCGTTCCCAAACTAATTTCTGGTAAGACGGGACATGGAAAACGGGATGCTGTGACAATAATTACCATGCTATGGAGTTAGATAACGGACACTTACTATTGCAATACCATAACTTGAACCTTTGGTGGGCGACTGACTCGCCGTTTGAGAAATGTGCCCCTCAAACTGAACTGTTACCAATCGGGGCAACAATTTGCGAAAAGGAGAAGTTTTCCTGAACTTTAAACTACTACTACTACTTTTTAAACTACTGGCACATCATGTGCCAACTCGCCACTTTTAAGCGTGTGGTTCTTGTTTTCCACTTTAGACGGCCAACTAAGACAAACCATAAATGTGTTACTTTGTGTGAATGTGTACCCTCGGAGGTCTCAGGTTCGTGATGTCGCTACGCATTTAACGAATCAACACAAGCCAAGGGTCACCAGAATACAAGGGTCGTCATGTAACTAAGACTTGATTATTATCAATAGTCTGGAGAAGTGACGTACTGCTGCAGTAAGGCAACGCTTTCCCCCATATACTTATTCCATTTATTTTCCTGGTTTGGAGCGGTATCCGGTGAATTGGGAATGTCTAAAAAAATTACCAGTGGTTTTTATATTTTTTTTGTATAGAAAAGTCAATTATAAGAAACTAATTTCAATATTTTGTCGTTTAGTTTACTACTTTTTACAAAATTAATTATTGAAACTATTTTGGTTGATGAAGTCAGATTATAATTGAGGGCTCCCACACTGTCAAATTTCTAAATCTATCTAAATGCGTACGATAAGGCAACCCCTTTAATAATTTTTTGCAGTAAAGTTACACTGTAACTAGTGTCACTTAACTGGCGCCGTCAAAGTGCTAAATGTCAGACAGCGGGTCCAAATCAAACTCCGTAGTAGAATCTACGCGTAAATTGTGACTATTCTAATCACACAGAATAAAGTACGACTTGGACCGGTCACGCAATTTACACCAATGTCAAATGAAGGTCGTTGCTTATTTGTTATGTAATAAATTCATTACATAGTATTAAAATTAAATAACTACAGAAAATGAGTTAAAAAGCGTTTATCTCGAAATGGTTTTCGATTTACTACATTGCAAAAAAATAGACATCCCCAATTGGGGCTCTAGTGAAAAAGGGGTTAATTCTGCAGAAGTTGAACAGCTGATTTCGACTTGACCCCCTTTACACATGAAATAGAAAATAGCTGTTTGATTTCTGCAGACTTAACCCCTTTTTCACTAGGGTCTTGTTACGGAACGCGTCTAGATAACCCCGCTATCGCGTCTGGGCATGCCACGTCTCTGCAATCCATGTAAAAATATAATAATATAATCGATTAAAGATACCAATTTTTCATATTCAATTCATCTCTAGGTGAGTAAATAATCGATTTGTCCCCGGGGTCAAGTGGAATCTATTCTTTTTCGTTTTTCTTTACAAAATTCGAAATTTACACTACAAAATCAGTGTGTTTACTTTTACCTAAGTGTTGGGTGAATTTAATGAACTGTGATTGTTACAGATTTTTTTCGCAAGTTGCTGCAGATCTCGCGGGAGGGCTTTCACACCATGTTCAAGCGCACGTACGGCATGATCTACGAACAGCATTCCTACGTCTTCGAACAATTGTTCGAGCAACTCGAACGGTAAGCGCACTATCAATGTAGATTACGTGACATGCTATCCCCTATCCATAAAGTATTTATGAAAGTAACTATAGTGAGAGTCAGAATGGCGGGTGTACCTTCACAAATATTTAAAACAACTATACTAAAAAAATGTACTTAAAATGTACTATTTAGTACCTACTTTAAAAAAAATTGTACCGCCTAGTACATAAAGTTATTACAATGTGGAGGTACACCCGCCATCCTGACAGTCAGGATGGCGGGTGTATGCCAATTTGAAAGGAAATATTTTATGGTCATTTACGCTCTTTTAGTTTCATAAGTAATAGTTACTATTTTTTTAAAAGCGTTTTTCAATAAAAAGACTCGTCGTCAAGATTGTTTACCTTATTTCTAATGCTAAAAAAAAGGAAGTATAGTGGAGTAATAAGATGCTTTAGGAATAAACTACGAGTACAGTCAACAGCATAAATAAGTGATCATTTATGTACCTTGTTACTGTAACGTCATGTTTGAAATGTCATACAAAATAGTCAAACGATTGGAAACGACAAGGTACAGAAATGACCACTTATTTATGCTGTTGACCCTACGAGCTATAAAGCTATTCGTAGTTCATTCCGTGAGTCTTGAATTAACACAAATTTAATTTTTATATTAGGGTACTTTTATCTCAGAAAGTTGCATAACTGCCGAAAAAATAGCAATAAATGACTATTTCACAGGCAAAGTCGCGGGCAATGGCTAGTTTATTATTATATATGAAAGAGGTAAACTTTGTTTTTGATAATAAATATAGGATTTATTCACACACACGAGCAGAACATACCGATCTAGTTCGTAGAATGGTTCGCCTTCGACAGATAAGTCATGGAGTACATCATGATCAATGATAGTCTACTCCTAACAAACTACTTAAGTAATACACCTAACAAGGAAGTAAGGAATAAAACTTTTTTTCCAGATATTACACTTTGGGCGACACTAACTTCGAGCTCATGATGGATCATTTCTTTGGCATACTTTACCAAAAAATGTTTAGTGTGCTCAATTCCCAGTACAGTTTTGACGACAAGTAAGTTAATGTTTTATTTTATGAATACTGAATTTGAGAAAAATACATTTTTACTGAACATAGCGATGAATCGTCTTTATTCACTTCTATTTAATTAATAAATTACTATATTTGTCTCGTGCAAATTGTTACTCATTTTTCGTGTCACGAAAAACAGTTAAAAATTTGTGGTAGGGAGCTTGGCTAGTCAACCACATATAATAAATATGGATTCCCAATTTTTTTTTCTCTATGCCAATTAAAATTGGGATTTTCTTTTATGCTTTCGTGGCTGTTTAAATCTAAGGATGATAAATTATTTTAAAGAAATGATAGAGCTCGATCTTTTTAAATATGTCTTTAATAATAATAATAATTTAATAATAATTTATTCATTTAATCAGATAACTAGAACCAAAAATTTTTGTTAGTATACAAAACTTACAAACTACGTTAGTGTCATAAATTAACAATTTTATTATATAAAATATGGCAAAAATTATCATTAAAATCACAGTTTAAAACCTCCATACAGTCTTTACCTCCATATAGTCTTTAACCATCATACATTTATTTAAGTACAAAGGGTTGCCTGGAAGAGATCGCTCTTAAGCGATAAGGCCGTCTATTGCTTACCTTGTAACTTACTCTCTGTGTACCTGTTTTCTGTATTGCTTACTATTCCTGGTGTACAATAAAGAGTCATTGTATTGTATTGTATTAAGTACATATCAGTATATTTTATTAAATACTAGGGGCGTTCAATAAAAAGTGAGAATGAGTATGTTATAAACAACTTTTACTATATGTCATTTTATTTTTCGACATCGTCACCTTTTAGCATAATACACTTAGTATATCTTTTTTCTAAACTTAAAATTCCATTTTTTAAAAAAGGTCTCATCTTGAGTACTTAAAAAATCTTGTACTGCAGCGACTACCGCGTCGTCGTCTTCAAATTTCTGGCCTCTCAGGTATTGTTTCAATCTCGGAAATAGGTAGAAATCACTGGGAGCGAGATCTGGTGAATACGGAGGATGCTTAAGGATATCGAACCCAGCATCACGAATTGCAGCCATTGCAACGACGGACTTGTGTGCCGGGGCATTGTCCTGGTGGAACAGCACAACTTTCGAGAGTTTACCTCGCCGTTTTTCGCGGATCTCATTGCGCAATGTTGCTATTTGTTTTGCGTATAATGTGCCCGTAATAGTGGCTCCATGCTCGAGATACTCAATCATTAATACCCCTTTACCATCCCAAAAAACAGAGCCCATGACCTTACCGGCAGATGGGCTCACCTTGAATTTCTTCGGAGTTGGAGATGATGGCCTTTTCCATGTCATAGACTGCAGTTTCGTTTCTGGGTCGTAATGATGGAGCCATGTTTCGTCCATTGTTATAAATCGCGCCAAAAAAAGTTCCCGGTCTTGCTGCATCAGGTTCAAAGCTTCTTGACAAATCTCTAGTCTAGTTTGTTTTTGCGTGTCAGTAAGCATTCTTGGTACCCAACGCGCAGATACCTTTTTCATACCCAAGCGTTCATGTAAAATATTATGCACGCTCCCCGTTGAAATCTTTACATTTTCAGCAATAAAACGAACCGTGACACGACGATCCGCCAAAACTGAGTTTTCGACTTTTTTCACAATTTCTTCAGTTACTGCTGTAGTAGGGCGTCCGGAGCGGGGGTCGTCCATTGTCGATGTTCTTCCACGTCTAAATTCGGCGCACCAACGTGCGACTGTCGAATACGGAGGAGCATTAGACCCTAAAGTGTCCCGCAAATCCAAATTGACTTGGTCCGTAGAAAAAATTTTCAAACACAAGTATTTGATAACGGCGCGCAGTTAAATTTTCTCCATTTTCGCTAACGTACTCAATAGCATTGCAAAGAAATTACCGTATATTTTTTTAAACAAAAGACAGTTAGTTTTTTTTTTTCATAGCAATCAGCTAGATAGATTAGCTTTACCGGCCAGTATTTAATTTCGTAATATTAAAAGAGTTTGCATCTCATTCTCACTTTATATTGAACGCCCCTCGTACAATGCGGGTAATGGCGAATACTTTTGTATATAAAAAATTTCAGTCCTTTGTCCACTATACAGGCTGATTAGAGCGGGTAGGAAGAGTGTTACCTGTCCGAAAATGTGTTAAAAGTCTTGGTAGCCTAGTGGTTTAACCTATAACCTCTCAAGCAGAGGGTGTGGGTTCGAGCTTAGGCTCGCACCTCTGAGTTTTTTGGAATTCATGTGCGGAATGCGGAATTACATTTGAAATTACCATGAGCTTCACGGTGAGTCAAATCATCCACCTGCATACACCTATGAAGAAAGTGGTGTGTGAAGTTCCCAATCCGCACTGGGCCCGCGTGATAACTAAAGCCCAAGTCCTCTCATTCTGAGAAGAGGCCTGTGCCCTACGTGGAACGTATATAAAACGAGATGATGATAGTGATGCAATCTAGCCTAGTCATTTGGCGCACGATCTGCCGAACACCCTGTATGATTGTTCTGTAAGCTGGGGACGTTACTAATGCTAACCGCAGAGCCGACCTCAATTCCATTGTTTCAAAAATAAACCTAGGCAATAAATAGGTATACACTTCGATCAACAATACTATTTTGTACTACTACTTTGTTGTATTGTTGATCGAAGGGTATACATATTACTTGACAAATTTGTTTGTTTAACGGGTCCGGAGATAGATGACCAACTAAATGTTACCTAGCGTGGTGGTAATTCCTATTTATTCGATAGAACTACGAAAGCGTTAAATAATTAATTTTAATCAAGATGTAATATGTTATAACATATTTCGATTTCTTGAAATATTGAGAATACTTATTACCGTCAATATACTCCATTATCAAGCGAGAAGCTTGGTGGCTACCTAACATTAGTGATGTGCAATACAGACTATCCAAGTCTCGACGACTTGACGTTGTAGCTATATATGGGAACTCCAAAATTTATCTGAAAAATCAATTAGTAAAAATATTTTTTTTATTGACATTCCACATAACTAATGTAAGGTAGCCATCAAACTGCCCGCTTGATAACGGAGTAAGTATAACCATCAGATATGGCAACACTGCCGTTTTTTACAGTAAACCAGTAAAGTTATAATTACTAATATAGGCTACTTTTTTGCCGGGAACGTGTAAAGTTTCCCGCGGGACACAGACCCAAGTTGCGGGCAACTAAGTACTTGTTATAAAAATATCGTGCTAGCTACTGCGTGGCCAACTGATTATAGCTCTAGGCAGATAAGGGTAGGATAGAAGTGTAGTTGACCTGGTAAGGTAGAGTAGCCTCATCCAACGGTACTCATCCTGTGATGTGGCCACAAAATTTCATAGACTAGTGAAAAATGCAAAAAATGATTGTGTTAACCCTTCGTGTGTCTAAGCACTGACAAGTGCACCCCTCTATCTCTGCTTAAGCACTGATCAGTGTCAGAATCACAAGACATACAGATACATGCCTTTATACGATGGGTTAATAGAACTGTTGTATGTATAGGTACTTAAAGTGCGTAAGCGGGCACATGCGGGACATCCAGCCGTTCGAAGACGTGCCGCACAAACTGTCGGTGCAGCTTCGGCGCGCGTTCGTGGCCACGCGCACCTTCCACAAGGCGCTGCGCGCGGGCGCCGACGTCGTACGCGATATGCTGCAGGTACGTGGCTGCAATGTTACTACATATACGTTCATTGCTTGATGCGTCTGCTGCCAGTGCTCCGTCACTCCATTTTATCAGGAACCGGACAACCCTTCCCTCGATAAAAGTCTTTCACTGGGCGTCCGTTCAAGACGGCTAACCCAGTGAAAGACTTACCAGTTCCAACATTCCAGTTGCTAATCCATGACTATCCCTTACCGAAATACCAATAAAGCTAGCCTTTAGCAATTTTTTACTGCTGTCCTTTATGCCTTGCAATCCCTTTACACTGCAACTTAAAACTGCCATGTATGCGGTTGGTTTGCTATATTCTCGCGAATGTATTAAAAGTAACATGAGGCGAATTTTATTGTATTTGATTTTTTTTTAATGCTAAGCGAAGTTCATGTACCCATAATGTGTAACTTATGGGCTTTAACTCACAGATAAAATCAATAAATTAAAAAAAAAGAAATACCTTTGCATTAGCATTAGGATATTAATGTAAAAAAATTTTGTTAAATATTGTCTTAATTCATATTGATATATTTTTATGAGACTTGTGATAAGTCAGTCACCGTTCCACAAAGTGAAAACTGACATTAACAAGCTGCTATGCTATATACACCGTGAAATTTTAGTGGTTGTTTTCCCGAAACGAAGTGATTTAGTTTCGATTGTACAATCGATTTATAATTACTATTTTGACTAGAGTCAAAAATCCAATTGTGAAAAACGAAAGTCGAAAATGACCGCAAACCAATAATAACGCTTCGTTGGTACAAGTAGCGTACGATCGTACGATAGGTTAGGTACCAACGAAGCGTTACTATTGGTTTGCGGTCATTTTCGACTTTCGTTTTTCACAATTGGATTTTTGACTCTAGTCAAAATAGTAATTATAAATCGATTGTACAATCGATACTAAATCACCTTGTTTCGGGAAAACAACCAATAAAATTTCACGGTGTATATGATATATTTTTGCAATTGACTATGACTTATTTGCATAATAATACAAGCCAATAGTATCAGTCAATTTCAGTACAAAATCGCTAATGCTATATTTACTTGTGCTTTATTATGCAATTGGGCACTGGTTGTACGTAATCGCTGCCCAATAAGATGTCTATTCATTTTAATTTTGGTACTTACGGTGTGCTTCCTTTAGCGGTGTATAAATTAATTTTATAATTACAGACAGTGCCAAAAGCTGCGTTCTCCATTTTGAACTTTATAAAATAATACTTGAATGCATGCATAAAATATTAATGTATTATTTAAGCAAATTGTTATTGAAGACGAATATTTGGCCTTCGTTAAGCTGACATTAGCTTTAGCAGTGAGTCATGTTTCAGCGAGCTAAGTCGTTTGGCGTGCGTTGCTCCCGCCGCGCAGGCGCGGGCGCGGGCTCGGATGTGTCACCGGCACCGGCGCCGCCATCACATCCTGGGATAATGTCTAATTGTTTCTACACTCGCTTCCTATACTGGCTTAAATATCAATTTTAAATAATGCATACACAACACACTGCGACTTTAAGCATTATTAGCACCAATATACATAAGCGAATAGTAAAACCAACGCATCGAATCAAAATCAAATTATTACTACAAAGTTATGTCCTGTGGCTCAGACACCTCTATCGTAAACAGATGGTTTAAATAACCAAAACGATTCTATTTGGATAATGTGTACATTTTGTTCTTTGTCAAATCATACCTAAGTCTCCATCGGTTAGTTTTCTTACTAATTGATTACGGGTTTCTTGCTTATATTTAGACGCGTGATCTCATTGATTAACAAAGTGGTTAGGCGCTCTCCATTTATTATCCAGTTCAATGCTATGCACTCTTTTATTTAGATAAAAACGTGTTGTCCCTGCTGCAATTTCGAATTTGGTATTTCGGTTAACGTAGTTTTCTGCGTCGTGGAAATGATTGTGGTTATGACTTTGCAATTTTATGATAGTTAATTAAGTAATTTAGTAAATGTTATTCAGCTACTTATATACCAACTGAAATCCAAAATAAATGTTGTAAAATGCATTAAGCTCAAATTAATTACTCGGCCAAAGCACTTAGTTTTTAGCGCGTTGTTTAAGATGTAATTATAAGGCAGTTTATGGCCGCTTGGCGAAACAGATCTAAGAAGTTACTTCCGCGCGTGCACCTTCCACTTTCGCCGAGCGATTTAAAATCGTCGTGCAACCCGTAGGTATATACCTACACTAAACGTGGCCTGTAATAAGGATTAGTTCACAATGAGACGCAACGCAAGTTCTTTGTGTCGTATTCTCTTAATGTGCGTCCTCGCGTCGCCTCTCGATGTAAACTGATCCCAAGACTATACGGGTGCCAGCTCTATCAATGCCCCTCGACCAGGAATGTGACTAATGTCGTTGAAGCTTCACAGATATGAAGACATTTTCATACTTTAAATACTATCAGCAGATTCTAGTATTAGAAAGTACTAACTAAATGATAACAGTTTTTTTCTTTTACGGTAACATTTGAGTCTGCACCGGCGAAATCCTTTTCACCCGACTGTCGAAGAAGGGTTATGTTTTTTGATTAAATTAAAGTTCTAGTGTTAAAATAATATAATTTAATTATTTAAGAAGCATTGTGCATTATAAGCGAAAACTACCCTTATCATACAAACACTGATAACGTTAACCGATTTTGATCAATAACATTGTTGATACGCCGTTTTGTCAGTCGAAACAAAATCTAAGTTTGTAAGTCGGCAACATTTTTAGTTTTATTGTGTTTTAATTTTAAACCTCTTCTGCACTAAACAATTTCATTGCTAATCAGATTTGTCAATTGAATTAGCTACAATCTGATAGCCCGCCCTGGTGTACAAAATAAGGTTGCCGATTATACTTTAATTTTAATCACAATCGAGTCAAACACTCCAGAGGCCGTATTGTGTAACGCTTCTGACGCTTGCCTTCGCTTTCACCATCTCTTTCTGACATCATTTTATACCGTTTGACAGAAAGAAATAGTGATTGCGAAGGCAAGCGTCAGAAACGTTAGACAATAAGTCTGCTGGTCAATCAATGCCCTTGAATTTCATATTTCAATCCACACTACGCACGCAAATCGATAGTCAATCTACTAACAATTAGTCAAATTGTACATTAAATTATGTCGTATCGAAGGGCTTTAAAGCGTAAAACAAATAGAAGACAGTAGCGGGCCGGGAGCGGGTCGCGTCAGGAGTACGGCGGGCTTGTTTACCTACGAACAATATGCTCCATATAATAGTGTAGGAAATAAAGGTAGTGGGACCCCACATTAAATCCTCTGCCAGAAAAAACTTTACAGTATAATAACGTACCTATCAATAAATAAAAGTATTGTATAAATTTCCAAAGAATAATAATAATAGGATTTAAGTAAATACCTAAAGTCATAAATCGTTAATATCTTTTTACGGCAAAATGCTCCGTTCAAACTTTCTTCACCGGACATATTCATGTAACGTATTGCAACAATATATGAAATATCAAAAAAAAATAGCCCAGCAGAAATACCAATATCAATAAAATATAATTTATTGGCGTGTCTTGGACCGGAAAATTGCTGCGTCTAATTTTTTCACTAAAATGCCATTTTATTGCCGTTTTATACGTACAAAATGAAAATCAAAAAAATACCATGTAACTATACTATTTTTAGAAATTGCCTTTTTACTGGCTGTGGAAAATTTCTATATCCATTTTATTTAATTGAATTAAGTTCACAGTTTTCTTTCCATTCAACTATAAAAACATCCAAAAAAATAACGAGCGTATTAAAAACTAAACATATCGGGAGCAGTGTGTAGGGAGCGGGGTGTACAAGCGGGGTGCGGGAGCGATACCGGCCGCTACAAGGCCGGTACAAGGACGCTAATCTGCACTTAATTGCTAAAGGAAGACGGTACATTATTGCGTAACTGCGGGATGGATTTATCTTCGCTTCCAAAAATTTCGGTGTTCTGGATGTTACTTCTTTTGGATATTTTGGATTTAAGTGTATACATGACTACAATATGCATTTTTTTTGGATTTTCTTACCCACTACGCCAAATTATATTCTAAGACCATATAAGAAGAAAAAATGACAGAAATTTTCCGATGAAATTAACGTCGAAAAAAGGAATTATCAAAAAAAAAAATAGTCTCATGTTTGACAAAAGTTTTACATTTTTTTCTAGTATCACATACTGATACAAATAACTTATTTGGTAAAAAAAAAAAAACAAATATACACGTTTACTTGAGAACCTCCTCCTTTTGTTTTCGTCGGTTGAAAATAATTTTGGACGGAGGAATTACTCGGTTCAATATATAAATAACTAAACAGATTTGTAGACAGGTTATGCCTAGTGTATGGACCAGTCAAATTGGATTGGAAATTCGTTGCTCTTTAAATTACATGTAAACCTATTGCTGTTTTATGATATTTTAACTGTCCTTGTATTTTTTTAGAGAAATAAATTAATAATAATAATAAGAATAATAATAATTATTATTTTTACGTATAAATATCTAACTAAGGAGTGTTTTTTTTTAATATTATTGTGTTAGTTTCGGCTCATACTATTCAATAACCAAGCAAAATTTCATCGACTGAGAAATTAATGCATGGGACTCCATACAACAACTTGCTTCATTTCCTACACTAATAAATGATATCACACTGACGCGCCAGTCTGTGTATTTTACTCTTAAGACTAGTCGAGTCAAATCAGAATGTCAGTGGACTTTATGGACTATAATAGGCAAGGGGCGGAATTTTCATAGCAAAAATCAAACTTCAAGAGGGATTGACCATTACGTTTTATCGACAATTCCAGTAATTCACTATGTTAAACTTCATACAGGTCTATTTTTGTTTGGTAGCTTATAGAGTGCTACTGCGGGGCAAAAGCCTCCTCCATTACAAGTGTAATTTCATTACTTAAAACATGTCGTACTGAGTGACAAATGATCATCGACAGTCGATAAAACACAATGGTCAGTCCCTCTTGAAGTTTGATTTTTACTATGAATATTCCGCCCCTTGCATATGGCAATGGCATAGCAGTATTGTGTGTTGCTAATAAAGTAGTGGTGTTATGTTATGTGTGGTGTGTGTCAGGTGGGCGTGAGCGAGCAGTGCGCGGGCGCGTGGGCGCGGCTGCGCTGGTGCGGCGCGTGCGGCGCGCTGCAGCCGCCCGCCTGCAGCCGCTACTGCCACAACGTGCTGCGCGGCTGCCTGCCCGCGCACGCCGACCTCGCTGACAACTGGGACGCCTACGTCGGTCAGTAGCACATTTTCGATATATAGGTAACGCCACGAGAGTTGACGCAAATGATTACACACACAGCTACATAAAGTACTGATTGCAAAAAAGATAGTGAATGAATGAAATGACTGAGTATGAAAATGTGTTATAATGATCTTATGATGAAATACTTACGCAATACCACAGAATAAGTAATAGTACTAACGTACAGAAGGATCACTCTCGAACAAAGGTCAACTTTAGGTATAAAAACTTTCCTACTCCTGCTGCGTGCACGCGAAATTAAAACTTATCGTGTGATACGAGCGTTCATATTCCGTTGGGCACCGCTGATCCGAAACCAAGGGCACAGGGTTCCCACTCGCCCATATTTGGTAGGTATATAAATCAAGAAAGATAACAGTGTGTATTAATTCAGTAAACTACCTTTAGTATGTAAGTAAATTTTTTATAATATCGTTTAGAAGTCATTGTTTGTTGCAAAAATCACAGAAAAAAAAGATGCTTAATTACGCGCGACGCGGCTAGCGTGCGAACTGAAGGCCGCGCGACAACCTACTGCCATACTCCTCCCGGGAGGAGCGCCGGCCGAACATACCTAAACTGCGGAGTGAAACCCCCCTGGCAATACTATGCATATTTTATTTTTTCTTTTTCATGTAACCTATTTTTGAATTAAAACAATTTGAAACTATAAGAAATATTCTCAAGAAAAAAGTCAGTATTTTATAAATAGCGAAAAATATGCTTACCTGATTTATATAAAACTAGCTTATGCCCGCGACTTCGTACGCGAAGACAATAATGTCAATTGTTTGGATGAAATTTGGCACACAGGTAGTTTATTAAATTACATGGTTTAACACATAGGATAATGCCAGGAAAATGCAAAGTTCCCGCGGAATAGGAATAATTGAATTCTATAGCCGCTATGCCGTGGTGGCCTTGTGGTTTGACATAAGAGCTTTGCAGTGAAGTAAAACACCGCAGGGAAAGCTGCACACACCTGAGAAGAAATTAAATGGTGTGTGTGAAGTTCCCAAATCGCACTGGACCCGCATGTGAACTACGGCCCAAGTCCTCTTGTTCTGATAAAACGCCTGTGCCTGATTGAAACAGACTTATTTTATCCCAGGAAAGTGCAAAGTAAAGTTCCCGCGGGATAGAAATAACTGTTTTGACCTATTTTTAAAATCAGAGACAGTGGAGCTTTTTATTACTGAATATAATTTTAAAAATCAGCCCCCAAGTTCAGGTCTCTTATTTATATCCCGTGGGAATTTTGCATTTTCCCGAAGAAGAGTAGTCTAAACCAATCAGGAACAGTTAAGCTTTATATTAGTAAAATAATTTTAAAATCAGCCGCGGAGTTGAATTCATTTTTTCTATCCCGCGGGAATTTTGCATTTTCCCGAAGAAGAGTACTCTATACCATTCACGAATAGTGCAGCTTTCTACTGCTGAAAGTATTTTAAAATCAGCCTCAAGTTGAATTCTTTTTTTCTATCCCGTGTGAATTTTGTATTTTCCCGAAGAAAAAGTAGCCTGTATCAATCGGGGATATTCATATCACATAATATGTAAGAATTTTTAAATTCAGCCCCGAAATTGAATTAATTTATTTCTATCCCGTGGGAATTTTGCATTTTCCCGGATAAAAAGTTACCTAGGTATGTCAATCAGGGATAGTGTAGCTTTCTACTGATGAAATAATTTTTAAAATCGGCTCAATAGTTTCAGAGATTCCGACAAGCAAAGAAACAAAGAAAGTTTAGATATTTCCCTATCCCGTGGGAATTTCGAAAAATTCTTCCTTAGTGCACCTATACAATACTCACGGTACATGTATGCTAAATTTCAAGTCTCTAGCACCAGCAGTTTAGGCTGTGCGTTGTCTGTCAGTCAGTCACCAACCAGTCAGTCAGTCACGGTACTGTTTTATAGGTATATAAAATAGATCAAAATATTTTATTTTCTGTTTTGATTGAACTAGATGTATTTTACTACATTATTCTTAAAGAAATAGGTTGAAGAAATTTTTAGTCAATCTTGTAATTCTAAGTTGAGTCTGTTGAACTTGCTATCGGTACGAATAAATGTCAAAATCCCGCTGTCATTACATGACGTGTTGTTGTGTGCGTGACCTCAACTCTGATGGCGTTACCTATACTAGTTGCTCACCCGGCTACACCAGCGACATGGCTATGAAGTCTATTTAAATAAATACTTAAATAAAAAAAAATATCACGGGACAATTCACACCACTTGATCTAGTTCCAAACTAAGCGAAGCTTGTACTATGGGTACTAGACAACGGATAAACGTACTTATATAGATAGATACATACTTAAATACATATTAAACACCCAAGACTCGAGTACTAACATTCGTATTTTTCACACAAATGTCTGCCCCGACCGGGAATCGAACCCGGGACCTCAAGCTTCGTAGTCAGATTCTCTAACAACTAGGCTATCCGGTCGTCAAATTTCAATACAATCTGACTATCTCGTAGACACTTGTGGCCAACTGACATGGACGCAGAATTGTCCAGGTCCTTAGTGATATGATTAAAATCTTTTTACAAGCTTTTTATTAACTACGGGTCAAAACTTGCAAGTGAAATTTGACCCACTTCCAGGTTTCCGATTGAGCTGAAATTTTGCATGCATGTGTAAATCGGATTACAATGCAGTAGTATCATGATGATACTGATTGCTGATCTGATGATGGAGCTGGAAGGAAGGTGGTCATAAGAACTCTGTAATAAAATAAAACCACACGGCCGCATCTAGTTTGGGCTTGTTTGATTCGTATTGACGACTACTTTGGGAACAACGGGCAAAAAGTACAGTCGGCAAAAAGCTTGTATTAAAAATATAATTTTTAACAATAACTTATTTTATCGTTTTTCGGTTATAATCATACATTTAGGACCTAGATGATCCAGGTGTCCATAGGTATCTAAAAGATTGTCATATTTTATTGAAATGAACTTTAGCCTAATCCAGTGATACCCAAAGTGGTCTATATCGACCCTCAGGAGTCGACAAAGACATGCAAGGGGTCTGTGTAACGTACGGCGCAAAACAAAAACATTTAAATTACGCTATAGATCTATATTAAGAAGGGGTCTAGGAGACACAAAAGTTTGAGGATCTGTGGTCTAATCTCTACTACTCTATTCGTGAATTCAGTCCTTTCTTTCTCCTTTCAGTGACCTTACTCCCTGTACAATATGGTAGAAAATCTATTAAATTTGATTGTATGCTTTGCTTTTAAATTTTATAAATCCTGTATTCTTTGATCAATTATAACTGAAGATACACATTGCCGAACAAAATCCCCTTCAAAGAATGTCCGAACTTTTTTATTTGTTCGCATAACAATTAAATCATCACCTACACAGAAATTTGAACCTAGTCTTTACTTCATTACAGTCGAATTTCGGTTGACACTTGACAGCTAAACTTGACAATTTCACACAACGTACTGAGAAAAAAGAAGGCCACTTTTATCAAAGTGGCGCTCATTTGGCTCGAACATTTTCGGGCGCGCGACTGTGGATCTACAGTTATAATTGATCAAAGCCTGTATTGGTAAAAAATATAAAACAATGATTAATCACAGTAGCGTATCTAAATTGACGGGGTCTGGAAAAGAGTTTTAACGCGTTCAAAGCGGGTCTAAATATTCAAAACTCCTCGAATGCGGTAGGTACGTATCAAATATGACTTTAGAGATTTGCCTTTCCTATGTTACGCATCATTTACAATGCACATGCTCGGAAAGTGTCTCTTGACATGAGTCAACATATCTATAGAAAGTTAGTCATCCCAGCACACTTCAGTAAGTGTGAAAAAAGTTGTATGGATTTTACTTTTCACACGCGTGCGGAAGAGTAACTTTATAAACTGCCAAATCTCGAAAAGTTGTGTCCAAACTAGTTTTAAAAAATAAGACTAGAGAGTTGTGTCTTTATAATTCACAGCTGTGCACAAATAAGAAAATGTTTGATGCAACCAAGTGAATATTTTTTACTGATAAAATAATAAAACAGATTGTTTTAATATTAAAACAAACAAATTCTAATTTCGTCAAAAGTATTGAAAAAAAAAATTTTTGTAGGTACTAAAATAATTCCTTGAGTCCATTTACTTGACATCATGCGCGCGCAATTGAAATTCAACCAATGAGATTTCAGTGCGCGCGCATGGTGTAACACGAACCAATCATGCTTACTCGTTCGCGCCTGTCATGAAAACCCGCTAAAGTCCGGAGATTAATTTTAGTTTAGTTAATTAAAATGGAGAATTCAAGTGATGAATTTACATCGGACTTTCCCTGAATGAAAGGTAAAAAAAATGCAACATTTTTTCCGAAAATGTTTAGTCCCAAATTTTTTCCTCGCTTAATGCATTGTAAAACGTTGTATGATATACGTGTCGAAAGTAGGAAACTCCCAACTCATGTCGGCTAAACGGGAATTGCCTACTTCTACTTTATTCTGAATCATTCAAAAGTACTCTATTCCCGATCATTTCGGTGTGCCCTGTAGCACTTAACCAGTGCAGACGAGACGCTCGAAATAGCAAAAAAAAAACAACGCGGAAAAAGCCCTGTCGAAATCGGTACCTACGCACGAACCAGTAGGAGTGATTGAACGTGAATTATCGAAATTCGCTTCATTTAATTATTTTTTTTACTTCAATTACAGTTACAATAGCCTATATAAATTTCCAGCAGTGTATCTATCTTCAAAACTAACGAAGCCCTTGTTCGTACTGTCACCGCATAATTTAACTTCCTAGGGGTTTAAGAAATCACTGAGGCATGTTATTATTTGTTTTATATTTAAACCCAATATTTTTAAGTTCCACGTTTTTTTTTTATGGTAGAGAGGCCAGACAAATGAACTCGTGGGTCACCTGATGTTAAATGATCACTACTGTCCATAGACACCCGCAGCGCTTTACGCGATGTCAGTGCGTTGTCGGCCCTAAGGAAAAAGGAGAGGGAATAGGGGAGGGGGAGAGAAATTGGGCCCCCGGCGCTCTCACTGACCGTACGAAACGCAGCAGGAGTAGGTACTGCTGCTTCACGCCGGTGTTCTGTGAGAGGGTGTAATAATACCACCACGTTTATAATTTCAAAAATAGCAAAGTTTCCTTACAAAATTTCTATCCAGGATTAATTTCTTTATATATTATTTATTTATTGGAACATAAAATCAAAATATAATTAGAAACTAGAACTAAATATAACTTAAACTAAAACTACAAAGTAAAAATATCGTCTAAATTTCCTGTCACAGGCATAGATCCCAAGATACTGGCCGCGTTACTTCTCTGAATTGCTATTCCTAATCTTTGTGAGAGGTAAGTGCCGCCTTGGGGTCGCCTGAGGCCAAAATCAGGCGTGTAGACAATTATTATTTTTATTTATTTCATACGAAATAATTTGTGACTTTTTTTACCTATACAAATTTTCATTTTCCTGATGGCGACTGTACGAATTGTGTAGGCTGGAGGCGAGTACCCACGTCATATAATATCAAATTCAAATTATTGTTTATTAAAATAAATCTTTTATTCCAAGTACAATGATTAAGAAGCAAAACGTACTGTCGCAAGGCATGCGTGAGTCACAAGAGTTCACTGTTGTTTACATCAGTCGAAATAACATTATTTATCACGTCTAACTAAGTAAGTAGCTGTAGGCATCCTGTTTAGTATAACTGAAACGGGACATGCTTACTACTGTGTGGGCTCCATCTGCAATAACATCCTAATTTAGACAGGTACAAAAGGTTTAGGGTGTATAAAAATACATTCTATGGAGGCGTGTGAAATTTGTTTGCAAACGTGCAAACTTGCTGCGTTGGAGACTTCTTATCGCTTTTGAATTTTCAAAACAATGTACCTAGTCGCCTACCAACATGGCGAATTATCACTAAACTACGATTTTTAATTTCGTGGAATTCTGACATTTCTTAGTGTTACCAGGCAAAAAATATTTCCCGAAAATTTAAACGAGATAAAACAACAACTAGAAAATATAGAGCACCTTTTCCTTACTATACACATTAAAATTTGACATAATGTAATAAATCATTAATTAATACGTAGTTAGAATAATTTTTGATGTAACTGTTTAGACGTAATAAATTATTTAACCCTTTTATGAGTAAAATATAAATTGTCTCTGGTATCATTGCGATGATTGACGTATATCGCAAACTTTCGGACTTAATTATAGTTAATAGTAATTAAGTTTCAATCGTCGTGTCAATAGGTTTGTAATTTACAATTTAGGCTTCTGACTTGAATGTTCGAATGTGCTCGTTCTCCTATTTCCGTATTATTTTTGTCGTTTTCGTTGATTGATATTGTAATTTCCTTGCTAAGTTTTAGTTTTTTGTAATGTGTTATGTTTGTTAAAGAGGACTAATATCATTATAACTGTCTCACACGAACCATGAATCTCTTAAAAACCTATGAAATAAATATAAGTACACAAATAAATGAAAACTGATAACTTCTTATAGTAAAAGCGACGTATTTAGTTTTAAACAAGTTTTTTCTTTCGTCTTCTCCACTATATTTTATAATTAGTAATGTATGTGCTTATTTTATTATATTTTTTAAATAATAAATAGATTAAAATGAAAAAATGTTTGTTATCTCTGAAACGTCAAAATCTGACATCGGTCAAAATTCCACGGAATTAAAAATCGTAGTTTACATAGTATAAAACAAAGTCGCTTCCCGCTGTCTGTCTGTCCCTATGTATGCTTAGATCTTTAAAACTACGCAACGTATTTGGATGCGGTTTTTTTTAATAGATAGAGTGATTCAAGAGGAAGGTTTATATGTATAATACATGCATAATTGCACCCGTGCGAAGCCGGGTCGGGTCGCTAGTATTATATAAAGACCTACATAGATCTCATCTTAATCTTTTTTTTTCATATAATATGTGCACGAAATTTAGTTACACATTAGGTATGTAGTTATTTTCAACGGAACGCTTAAGGCGTTTTTTTTCTGACGTTATTGTATTGTATTATAAATCGTTACAAATTAAACTTGTTCAAAATTTGTAATATTTTTTCAGATGCTGTGGAAAAAGTAGCGGATCGACTCCTCGGTCCTTTCAATATTGCTATGGTGGTCGAGCCGATCGACATCAAGATATCTGAAGCCATAATGAGCTTCCAAGAACATAACCAAGAAATCTCTCAAAAGATATTCGCCGGGTGCGGGAAGCCGGTGCTGGGCGGCGGCGCGAGCGGCACGGGCGGCGCGGGCGGCGCGGGCGGCGGCGGCGCCGGCAGCGCCGGACCCTTCTTTGCGCCCGACCGGAGTCGCCGGTTCGCGCGCTCCCTTCCAGACTTTCACTTGGACCAAGATCTAAACGGTGTGGACGATTTTGAAATTGAAGCGTCGTTCGAAAGTCTAGTGAAAGATGATCCTTCCCTTCTCAGCTTGAGGACCCCAGAAGGTATCAAAAAGATGACAGACGAAATGGCCGAGCAAGCCAAGTCGAGAGAGAAATTCTTACAATATATGAGAGGAAACATTAATTTAGCAGCATTTGAAGAACACGAGAGGCAGAAACGAGACGCGGAACCAGAACCTGCCGGAGGGTCAGAAATCGATTTTAGATCTTACGAATTTGATGGCAAACGCGTTTCCAAAAAGAAGAAGCCCGCCGCAAAAGCGGAGGATAGCCACGGTGAGTGCAACTGTATGTAACTTAGAGTACAACATCAAACAGTACAAAACTGATAAAAAAGGATCCGGACATCCAGGAGTTACTTTGTGGAGATCCATATCGATAAATCTATACTAATATTATAAAGCTGAAGAGTTTGTTTGTTCGTTTGCTTGAACGCGCCAATCTCAGGAACTATTGGTCCGATTTGAAAAATTCTTTCAGTGTTAGATAGCCCATTTATCGAGGGCTATAGGCTATATAACAACTCGCAGCGACCAATAGGAGCGGAGCATCAATGATTAACGCGGACGAAGCCGCGGGCACCAGCTATAAACTATATAACCTTTTATAATTAATTCGTTCACTAAAATTAAACTCACTAAATTGTTGCCATGTTCAATTATTTTACTTTAAAAACATGATTGTTACGGATAAATTGTTAATCTAACTTAATTTCTACTCTGCTCTCCTGTCCTAACGTACACACTTTGAGAAGCGAGACTCCGACTAGTCGCGTACACATACCAATCACAATTTATTTATTGTTGCGCTACACCTTCATTATGCTTCACACCTGCACCGGGATCGGTGTCCCAGGAATGCATTCAAGCTCAGTCGACCTTTTATCGCGGAAAAGCATACTAATAAGAAGGGATCGTTACGGGTATATCCCACGATTTCCATATTTTTCAGTTCCATAACTAATGGCACATTAATTTCACCTCTGTAACTAAGTACGACTTTAACAGACTTCAATATTGCCGAAGGTTCTATGTTCGGCTGTATGTATGTTTTACATGTATAAGTTCTTTCAAAGGAACTGCTGCCTAAGGAACTATCGCGAGTAAACCAACGTCTTATTTCCAACCCCATATTCATTAACTGTAAGTTTTATAGAACACGCGTTTTTTTGCCAAAATTAGTGTCAAGCCAAATTCAGGTGTAAAACTTAGTATGTAGTTCCATATGAAACTATTGGGATCATTTATTTGACATTTACTTATGTACCGATTGTTCTATATGGAACTCCTCGGATATAACCATCGTTACAATATTTTAACCCTTTTTCGAGCACATTGCATATAGGGCATACAATATAAAACTACACAAAGTTATCGAATCTGGCAACCTTAACAATATGGTAGATAATCAATTAAATTTGTTTAAAATATGCTTTGCTTTTAATTAATTTTGCATAGGAAAAAAGTGTTAAAAATGTACAATTAAGGATAAGAGTGTTAAAAATGTATGGAGCTGTCATGCTTTACCTGGGTAAAGTTTAAGTTGTTAACCCTGGGGTTAACAAGTTAAATATTTAACCGTAGAATTGTTAACCTTGGGGTTACCAAGTTAAATATTGAACCCTAGAACAGTCTTGCAAGTGGCCTTTAGTGAGTTGTTTGGCGTGTGTTGGCAGGTTCGGAGTGGGCGGGGCCGGCGCTGGAGAAGCTGGTGCGCGACACGCGCATGCGCGTGCGCGCCACGCACCGCTACTGGAGCCACCTGCCCGCGCTGCTGTGCAGCCCCGTCAGCGTCACTAGCGCGCCCTGCTTCAACGGCACGCGCCTCGGCAGGTACGACACAGACAAATAGCAAACACAGGCACACACAGGCAAATAGCATTGTTCGATCGCGGCAAACCTGTGTTTGGGCACGTTTCAGCGCGGTTACCACGCGAGCCAATGTTCGAAGTCAATACACAGCTTGACACTTACTGTGAAAACGTTCTATGGTAGATCCTGATTCATCAAATAATTTGGCTGTATTACCCTCTAAATTCTCTGATTTGGATTTTTTGGGATCTCTATCTCCAAACATTTGTGTCTCGTAAACCCCCTACCCCCTACCCATATTTTTCGAAAATGTTTTTATGTAAATGTGATTTTTTTTGAAGACTGACTTCGATATAGACTACTTTGGGTATGACTGCTCTAACTACTTTTACATGAAATTAAGCTTCCGTTACACTCACCACCATTGACGATTTCTTTGAATTAAATTGTTGCACGCAATTCTTTTTTAACAAGCTTTTATCTGACTTGCAATGTTTGTATGTATGTATATCGAGCCATATCTTGCACGCGGGCCGTAGCTGGCCCGCGCTCCGTACTTTGCCCACCACTGAGCTAGTAAATAATAAGTTGTATACGTTGTTTTTGTCAGCTACTTGTTGAACTCTGCGGGCGAGGGCAGTGCGGCGCTGGCGTCCAACCCGGAGGTGAGCGGAGCGGGCGCGGGCGCGGCGGCGGGCGCGGGCGCGGCGCGCGCGCCACTCGACGCGCTGCGCATGCTCACCGCGAGGCTCAAGGATGCCTACAACGGCCTCGAAGTGCAGTGGAAGGACACTAGTACGTATCGATATAATTTCTATGTGGATTATTGACAAATTAATGCCTGCTACAACTAACTACCTATTCGCCTAAAAACGTCTGTCGGAATTTCGGTTCGACAAAAGGTCATCTTCTTTCGCGCATTTTCGTCTACCGTTGGGTTTATAATTTTTCTCCATTCATTCTACTGTCTGCTGTGGCAGAAATAGGTATTTTAATGAAATGTCGCTGTTTCGGCCGAACCCCTCCGTGTCAGTACAGCGAGAGCGGGACAACTGCAGCTCAGACCGTTAATAGGCGCGTAAAATTGATCAACACAACATTTCGTAGTCCCATGTTTTCTTCTCGAAAACTGGACCAATAAAATTATTTAAAAAAAAAATATTATAGGACAGATTTAGCTATGCCCCTATGTTTTCTTTTTTTTTGTTTATATGAGGGATTCTTTCCTAACTGATGAGTGTCTGAAAATGACGTTGAAATTGGGCAATTTTTTCAGTTTTTGAAAGCTCATATTTCTTATGTTAATTGAAATATGGAAAAAAACGAAACATAGCGGCATAGCTGTGGTAGATACAGATTACACAGTAAAAAAAAATTGGCTTTAAAGCCATTATTATCCAGGGAGGAAACAGGGGAAGTGACTACGTTTGTATGGAGAAATGGTGCGCATCGTATCCTCTTAATGGCTCAATGACCATCGATCGGCCATTCTGCCCAAACTTCTTTTACCTAGCCGGGGCCTCCCCTCCAGAAAGAGCTTGCTAAACCGTTTTTCGTGCGTCGGCACACGTGGTCGGCCCAAGTCCATTTTAACTTGGCGACTCTGTGAGCCACGTCGACCACTTTTGTGCGTCGTCTAATAAGTTTGTTTCGGATTCAGTCGCGCAGCGTTAGGGCCGGCGCCCACTGACGGCATTACTATCAAGTTATTTTGAATCTTATTTCAATGAGTTTAGAATTCATGTTACTTTATTGGTTATGCGTGGCATCGGCCCTCAGGACGTCGCGACATCGTGGTATCGAAATAAAGTAACATGAATTCTAAACTCATTGAAATAAGATTCAAAATAACTTGATAGTAATAAAATGCCACGCCGTGCCATGCCGTCAGTGGGCGCCGGCCATTATGCCGAAGATGTATTCAACATTTATTGTTTCGTGTTTATTTTTTGTCCGAAAAAAACAATTCAAAAACTAAATGACTGTGCCGGGAAGAAATCGTGGAAAAGTGGTTCGGTTAAATAAAATTGAATAAAAAATCTGTTCCTTGACGTGACTGTAGAGTGTATGTACGGCAGGTGATTCCCTGGCGGCGGCGGAATCGCTCAACCACGAGCTGTCGGAGCCCGGCTCGGGCTCGGGCTCGGGCGACGACCGCGACGACCGGGACGACCTGCCCGACGACGACGAGGACCGGGAGGCGCCCGTCGACTACCCTGAAGGTACTTAGTGTATTATCATTTTCTACCGTTTTAAATCCAGAATCGCGTACTTCACAAATGTATTAAAAAATCCAGTCGTTTAAGCAATACAAAGAGGACCAACTTCGAATTGAGAGATAAGTTGGAAACTCGTACAGTAGTACAAAACTGATATGGCTCACCGATGGACCTGCCCAGTAGTATCGGCATACTCCACCCACGGTGCGTCTTTTTCCTGTGCCGCTATTGATGGGTTGCTGCCGCCATCTTAGACTGATTTAAAGTTTGAATCGTATCATCGGCTAGTTAGTTCGTGTTTGCGCGACCAAAAATGCACGACGTGCCATATAAAGTGTGTACTACTGTAATGACCTTTATTATTTGTGACGTTATAAACTGTCTCAAGTGTCATACATAAAATATCATGTCCGCGTCTTACGATATTCAAGGTCAAAGGTTCATACGGTTTTGATAACATTTGTATCTAGGTAGGTACTACGAAATTGTAGAGTATAAAATGTGCCTATAAATTTTGCATGGTTTTTTTTAATACGCTAACTGCTTCTGATACAGTACGAAAAGCGCGCAGCGCTCAGTCTTTTCGCATCCTCTACACTACACCGTGTATTTTTTATTTCCGTTAACTTTAAAGCTCCAAACGCACAGACAGTGGAGGCGTGGCGGTGCGGTGGCGGTGACGGTTGTAGTATTCTAATTTGTATAAACGGTTGTGCGGTACCGTAACGCGAACTCGTTCATACAAGTTAGAAATTCTAACTTAGAATATTACAACCTTTACCGCCACCGCACCGCCACGTCTCCGATGTCTGTGCGTTTGGTGCTTAAGGGAAGATTATTCAGGTTGAATAGAATTAATTTCTCGAAGAAACTACTGTCTTTCTACTATTTTTGATATATTCAATAATTGAATTAAATTTAATGGCTGAACCAGTGTTGAAGGTCCTTCATTACGTCCTATTATTATTTCTCTGTTAAATTTCGTTAGTAAAGAGTTTTCCATTCATTGCTATTCGCTACAAGGAGATTATTGAGGAGAGTTTGTTTGACATTACATACTTTTTATTTTATTATGTCATATCAATGTCATAATCATAATATTCATAATAGTAAACATTGGTATTGTATCAATAAGAGTGAATCGGAAAATCGATTTTAACGACAATCAATATACCAGGTAGTTTCTGTTCTGTTAATGTACCAAGCAACGTGTCGAATTTAACGAAAAAAAAAAACACGTATATTCTTTATCCCACGAGAATTTCATAAAATGTTTAAAATAGTTTACAGCTATTAGAGTGGAATAGATTATAATTTATAATCGAGTCACTCATGATGACGCGTGCCGTGGTTCTTATTGCAATGTCATTAATGTCTAATTTTGACAAATTTATGCTTCTTCGTGAATCTATATAATATAGCGTTACGAAGATAGAGACACGTAACTATTTTTTTTTTCTATATCACGTGGGGATTTTGTAAAATCTTTTCTTAGATCACTTCTATCTAACTATCAAGGAATAAGTCTGCCAAATGTCAAGTCTTTAGCTTCAGTTGTTAAGCCTCTGCGTTTCGTTTTACTTTCAGGTCAAGAAAATCGGTGTAAATAAAGTAACTATCTCGCCTTCCCATGGCTTTGATGACATCTAACACAAAATTGTAAAACATAAAATAACATTTTTATACGTTTTGAGATAGAGCCCATACGTTACATTAGCAGGTTGGCATTAGCAAAGTCAACCGAGTCTCGGTTCTGTAACTAATTAAAATTAAATGAATGCAGGATCAGGTGACGAAGGAACGGACGATGAGAACACGTTGGAGCCGGAGGTGGAGCGGGCGCCGGCGATGTCGGAGCGGCCGCCGCCACCGCCGGCGGGCGCGAGCGGGAGCGGGAGCGGGAGCGGGGGCGGGCCGGCGCGGCTGCCGGAGCCGGCGGCGCCGCCCGCGCCCGCCACGCCGCCCGCCGCGCCCGGCGCCGCCGCCGCGCCGCGCCCCAGCTTGCAGAAGGCGCTCTTCACGTACGCGCTGCCGGTCGTCTGCGCCTGGTTCGGAACCATCATCACCGACTTGATATAAAACCACTGCCACACCTAGGGTTACATTATATACCTAATGAATTATGCATCGTGATGAGTTCGCACACGAATGAAGAGAAAATTTTAACCCGGCTGTTATGATATGATCGGTGTCAGTGAAATTCATGATTTGATTATATTGGAGATGTTTCCAAATAAAACAGGACGTCCTGTGCTATATGATGAAATTAATTGGATAATAGTAACCTAGTCAGTTAAAGCGACGGTCGTGAATATAGCGTGTGAGCGCTACTGTGATATGAGAGAAGTGGACGGGTCATAAACCTGTTAAACAATCAAGGTATATTAGACAATGAACTTCCTGATAATGATAACCACTACCCTATAAACTGAGTAGTGAATTTTATTTATTAATATTCTTTGAATCTTGGAGCTTAGAGTATTTGAAATTCAAATATGAATGCATTTGTAAAAAAAATGTCGACAATACTATAAGTCCTGTTATTTTACGTAATTACTTTAACATATAAATTAATTAGATCGGAATTCAAATTAATATTCCTCATTTTTTTATACCAACAACCAATAGATACTGAATGCAACAATACGGCAGTTATTTGGGCCAGGAACTCAAAACCGATCTATTTATTTTATGAGGAATGTACATAAAGTGTAAATTTTAACCTTAGATAGTGAATACGATGTTTTGATATCTTCGTTTATGAATTATTGTATACTGTATGCTTTTCTGCAAGTATTTGTGGAAATGCAAAACTGACGTGAAAGTTTTAGGAAATTATTTCTATGTGACTTAAAAATAAAGTTAAGCGTTATGTGCATCGATTTAATTTTAAGTTCTTAGGAGGAATACTTACTACTCTTTTACGTTAACACGACTAAAATGTATATATACAACTTAGGATTAACTTAAAAAATTAAATTTAAGAGACTGATTTGCTTTCGATTATTTTTACGTTTTGTAGCTAATTTTATTTACATCATGAGCATTACGCAACTGTGTAATTTGTTTAGCTTGCAATCGAGTGGCGCGCACCTCCATATTGCCGCTGGGCAAAGTGTCCACTATGTAATTTATAAATCAATTTTATTCATATTTTTATGCATGACACACGCCAATCTGTTATTTTTTGGCAAAGAGTGATGTGCGTGTTTGTTTGCTATTCATGTGTATATTATTTTTTGAAAATAATGATATTTAACATATTATTTTGGTGGAACGTTGTATAATTTAAGTATATTAACTTAATAACTATAGCTTATGCCATACTAAAATCAAAGTGAAATGCACAAACATAACGTTACTATCCTACTTTTGTACTGTTTTTGTTTAGCTTTAGTTAAAAAAAAAATATGATTAAATGTGTATCCCGTATGATGCATCTTATTATTTATAGTTAAACGTTATATATAAATCATGAACGTTTGTACTACAAACCAACTCATATACAATGATAAAATCGATACTAATATAACAAAGTGGAAAACTTTGTTAGTTTGTAAGTAGGGGTTACTCAGGAACTACTGGACCGATTTAAAAAATCTTTCAGTAATAGAAAGCTACTAGGTACTCCTGATTAACATAGACGGGATATGTTCTATTATAACATCTAATCCCAGGCATTTACCAAACTCTCACGAAACGCAGACGAAATTCAGGTAGCATATACGCAGGTATATTACTGTAGCAATTTTTCTAATGATGATTTTCTAGCATTGTGAGCTCGCCACTGTAAGTACCAAAATAAAATCCGCGTCGTGCTTCCAGATCGCGTTTTGGCTAGAACGGCACGGATGCAAGATTTTACTTGACTGAAACGCGAGAAAAAAAAATTAAGTAAAGTGCCACCAATCATTTTTAACTAAATAAGATTGATGTCTGTATTTCAACGTTAACGTAGGCATATATTATTTTAATGTTTAACAATAATGACTAAAGTCGAATTCCTCTACAGGCGACTAAAACAGTCCATTTTTGAAGTTCAAAAAATATGCAAGCTACGGGACCAAAATGTTCGAGGTATTGCCAGCTTTATGTGCCATCGTACTTTTTTTTATTACGTATATGTGTATACTTTCCTTTTTTTATGTAATTAGTCAGATATTTTTGTTATTTTGCTAACTCAAGGAAAATCTTTTACAAAATAATGTTTTTGGAAGCTTTGTGATGGTCCATTCAAATATTTAATGTGATTATTTAACTAAACTATATACATATATTTATCATTGTGCTTTGTGTTTATTGATAAATCAAACCCGTGGAAAGTTGACGTTAAATTAAAGTTAACAGCGTAATTTTCGACTTATTGAAACGAGGATAATTATTTGACTGATGTTTGTATCAAGACTGTATGAAGTTTGGATTATTTAGCAGACTGGTTCTATTTAACCCTTTACAAGGCCCCATTTATTGGAGCATACTACCATATAATCAAAAGCAGCTATCGAATGCATACCTGACAAAGGATATTGTGACTTATAGTAAAATCAATAAGATTGAAATTTTAACCTCAATGCATGTGGGCGCTAAACCGCCTCTGCCTTATAAAGGGTTAATACTTTACTCAAAATTAAATTCAATTATTTTCGGTGTAAACAATGTAAATATCGTATTAAATAAAAACATGTAAAATATCTACATTAAAATTGAATGTGGCTATAAAATGTAGTTTTTATACAGTTTGACTAAACAGGGTATCGAGTTGATTTTCAATAGCCACCCCGATTTTTTAGTATTCAGTATGACATAGCCTTATTCTGTGGTCAGTACGCCAGCGGGCAGCGGAGCGGCGAACTTGTTTTCTGTTCATTGCGCGGCCGAGACGCTCGACGAGCAGTGGTTATCTAGCCAATGACCAGAGAACACGCTCGCGGCGCCGCTTGCGCGCTGGCGTCCGGTCCGCGCCTTAACACGATATCAGGTGATAGTGACGCTACGACCACGTTACGAATATCGTTAGGAGCGGACAATTTTGTTCTGCCTGGCGGACTACTAGCTAGTGCGGCAGAATTAGGCTGCCCAAAGACCTTTGAACTTAGTGCGGTGCAGAATACCAGATACGGAGATCAGATGCTGTTGTTTCATTTGTCCCATTGACTAGCACCATTACGATACATACTTAGCGTTAGTGTAATGGTGCTAGTCAATGGTGAAAATGAAACTACGGCGATCACTCATTCTAAATTATTACCTATTTTCATACATACCTACTAAAACACCGAAAAACAACGATAGCATTTACTTTTCCATTACTCTCACCTTAAACCTCACTTATAACTCTCGTTCCGTCTCGCACGTATTCGAAAGTAATGCCGTTTGCATGCTGCGCTCGACCGTTCGTAAGGCTGTGTTATTCATGATTTTTCCATCCTTTGTCAATTGTCACGCATGAAACTACTGCACTGGAAAAATCTGCGCACGATTGCGTGCTATAGAAAAAGCAGTGGGATAACAACCCCTGGTCTGTGTGCCAGAGGGAAGTCTAGTCAATCAGTGTAGTGGTATTGCTATTTTATTAACACTTCATTCAACACTTCGCGTGTTAGGCGCCAAAATTTGCATCTTGTCACGTTCAGATAAGTTTCATGAATGATCAAGTAGAGCTACCATCTGAACCAGGCAATTTCTGTGTGTCGGTGATAGCTGGACTTTTCATAGTGACACGCTTAGATCGTATAAAACTGGAGACAGCATTGTTTTGTCTGTTGTCATGTATACTTAGTTTATATTATTAATAAGAATAAAGTCAACAGAATTTTCCATATACTTTAGGTCGTGCGAAAGGATCTCTTACGCATCTCAAATGCCAGCTCCAGCTTTATATGCTCCAAGATAAAACACAATAATAAATAATATACAATTATTGTCATAATCGGTATTATAATGGTTTTACAAATATTTATACATAAATATATGTTACATGAGGTATTCAATTTAAGATCTTAATAAAAGAAATCATGAAAATAACCATTGTGTTTCTATTATTGCTTTATTACAATGTAAGCTATCGAATAAAAACAATGTTACCTTAAATTGATGAGAGAACCCCACTCGCTGCCGTCTGCCTTTAGGTGGGCCCGATCAAAATCTGAAAATGTCTGAGCAAGTTCGATTCTGGTTATACCAAATTCACCATTAAGGCCCATTTACCTAGATGGTGTGAGTTTCTCGCCTCGACCATACGATTCCGTAGTACGAGAAAAAATATAGTATCATGTAAACTACACGTACGACATCGCACGAGAAGGGGCGATAATCGCCTCGCCTTTAATGATTGACTGTCTCCGTGTAAACAAAATTTGAACGCGAAAATCGAATTTCGAGTTCATGTGCTTTTCAGTCGCCATCATGAGTCGTATGACATTGCATACGTATAAAAAAACAAGCTCAAATCTTGTGAAAATGAATGAAGTGGAAGGCTACTGTTTCTCCAAAGCAAAATTCCCGAGGGATAGAAGAAATAAGTGAATTCAACTTCGAGGCTGATTTTAAAAATTCTTTCACCAATAAAACGTTACACTATACGTGATTGACACAGACTGCTTTTTCCCCGATAAAAATGCAAAAATCCCTCGGGATAGAAGTAAGTGAATTCCACTTCGGGCCTTATTTTAAAAATAACTTTCACCAATAGAAAGCTACACTATCCGGGATTAAGATAGGCTGCTTTTTCCCCAGTAAAAATGTGAAATTCCCGCGGGATAAAATTAAGTGAATTCAACTGCTTTTTCCCCAGTAAAAATGTGAAATTCCCGCGGGATAAAATTAAATGAATTCAACTTCGGGACTGATTTATAAAAATTATTTCATCAATACAAAACTACTCTTTAAACTACTCTATTCAGAAACAGAAAAAGTGTAGGTAGCTATTTATTGATGAAATAATATGGAAAAAGTGTAGCTTTATATTGATGAAATATTTTTTTAAATCAGACCCGAAGTTGAATTCACTTAATTCTATCCCGCATTCAACATACTTAGACTATTTTTATCCCGAGAAAGTTTAAAGTTCCCGCGGGATAGAAATATCTGTTTTAACCTATCTCAAAAATACTTTGATGTCAATCAGAGACAAAGTAGCTTTCTAAAACTTTCTATTAGTGAAAGAGTTTTTAAATCAGCCCTGATGTTGAATTGGGGATGTCTATTTTTTGCAATGTAAATCGAAAACCATTTCGAGATAAATGCTTTTTAACTCGTTTTTTGTAGTCATTTAATTTTATTATAATGTAATGAATTTATTACATAAAATAAGCAATGACCTTCATTTGACATAGGTGTAAATTGCATGACCGGTCCAAGTCATACTTTATTCTGTGTGGTTAGAATTCTTCACAATTTACTCGTGGATTAATACTACGGAGTTTGATTTGGACCCGCTGTCTGACATCTAGCACTTTGACAGCGCCAGTAAAGTGACACTAGTTATAGTGTACCACTACGCAAAAAAAAATTAAAGGGGTTGCCTTATCGTACGCATTTACAATACGTTTACTTTTAGTTTACCACTGACAGATGGCATGCCTTCATTTAATTTCCAACTTTAACACCATACAAATAAAGTAGCTATCACAAAATCTGCAAACGTGGGTAACAGTATTCTAAAATTGGCTTTATTTGTAGGTCGTTAAAGTTGAATATGAAATGAAGGCAAACCATCGGTCAGTGGTAAACTTTATGTAATTTTACTGTAGATAGATTTAGATATTTGGCTATGTGCGGAGCCCTCAATTATAATTTGACGTCATCAACCAAAATAGTTTAAATAATTAATTTTGAGAAAAAGTAGTGAATAAATGAAAAAATATTGAAAACCGGCTCAGTAGTTTCAGAGATGACCCCTTACAAACAAAGAAAAAAAAAAGATTAGATATTTCCCTATCCCTTGGGAATTTCAAACAATCCTCCCTAAATGCATTTCTAGTTACATTATGTACTCGTATGCCAAATTTCAAGTCTCTAGCACTATACTAACCACGTAAATTGTCTGGATAAAACTCGTATTGAAAATCGGTTCGCACCGATTCGTGCGATACTCGCACGTTCGAGAAAAAATGTCATACGAGAACGAGTTAAGACTAGACGAGAAATCGTAAGCAAAAATCTCCCTAGAATGCAGGTCCTCGTGTAAACTACCTGGCGATTATCTCCTTTCGAATATCGAATGACAATCGTGGGAGATTTTTTATTTCTTGCATGAATGTAAACATTTTCATACGACACTCGCTTGGCGATTATCGCATACGAGAATGTCACACGATTTCTCACCCCAAAACGTGCGAGAAACTAGGTCCAATTAAATGGGCCTTAAGTCTGTTTCTGAACCAGACAGTTTGAGGATATGACTAATGAAGTGGCAGTCACATTCTCTTTAAGTCAATTTCTGAGTAGGTCAGATTCATGGTGGGTCACGGTCATAATAGTATTACGTCGTATTAGCAATAAGTTAGATTCGGCAAATTGCATTTTCTCATTGTATCAGATTCGTATCGCATATGAATATGTCTAAATCTTACACAAAAAATTCTGAATAGTTTTTTAAAGTTAAATATTTCGCAAACGAATCACTATATCGAAAAATCGTCTTCATAGCCTTGAAATGATTTTAAATGAACTGTCCAACGATATCCCACACAATAAATAAGGTTAGACGAAAAAACAAATCACCCCCATTTTACGTCTATGGGAGGTGACCTAAAAATTATTTTTTTCTACTTTTTATTTTTTCACTTTGTCCGGATAATTGCCACATATATACATATGTCCATACAAAATTACAGCTTTCTAGCCCTAATAGTCTCTGAGGTAAGCCGCGGACGGACGAACGGATGGACGAACAGACAGACATGGCGAAACTATAAGGGTTCCTTTTTTGCCATTTTGGCTCCGGATCCCTTAAAAAAGGGATTAGTAATTAATAGCAATGATGAGATCCTTTTTTCATTTATTACATAAGAAATACACGGTATAATACATTTTTCATACAAGACTAAAATAAAAAAGAGGAAACAAAATAAATAAAAACTACATAAATATACCTAACTATAAAAAGCAAACACCATCTAGAAGGCCCTCCTGCGGCATAGACCCCAACACACTGGCGGCATTACCTCTCTGTACAGCCAGAGAAATTCGCTGGGAGAGGTAAGCGCCAGCTCTGGTGTCGCCTGAGGTCTCTATCATCCGGGACGACAAGGCCCCCATGAAGGCACTCATGTCAGCCGACTAGATGTCAGTTTAGTTTACGTCTGTATTGTAACTCTCGTGCACCAACCGAATGTGATTTTTTCTACTGTGTAGGCCCTACGACTCTACCCGCGCGATATACCCGGTTTCTTTTTGTGTCACTAATTTCCAGTGTTTATTATGTGTTTGGCTTATTTTTATAAATAAAATTCCAATCGCAATGTGTCATTTTTTTTTAAATTTTATGTAGCAAATGGGCCATTCTACTTTTCGTTGACCAGTCATTTTTTGTACTGTGCTCTTCAAATATTTTTTTTATAAAAACGGTAAAGTCCCCGGTTTAAATCATTAAAGATTTAAATAGGCACATAATTAAGCTTACATTTAAAATTATCACTACGTATAAAAAGTAATCATTATTATCTATAAAGTAGGTAACGCAGTGGACATGCATGTCCCCGCCATTTGAAATTGATGTATTTTCCGCTGAGTTACCAATTTTTTCCACAAAATTTCTTTGAATTTAAAGTTTTATTGCTTTAAAACATTAAATTTAGGTGTTTCAGTTTGTATATAAGTTATTTACACTTGAAAAAAATCACCAGGTATGCCTTATATTTCACAAAAGATTAATGGTTACTTAAAAGTAGAATGGCCCAAATCCATTTTTGTAGCCATTTTTGCTAAATAAAAATTAAAAAAAATAAAAGACACTTGTGTAGACACATTACGATCGGAATTTTATTCATAAAATTAAGCCAAACTGATGGATTTTTGCTATATTCAATAAAAGAGATGAAGAAGCTTTACCACAAAGAATTCTATGCGAATGAAGTCGCGGGTAAAACCTAGTGCAAGTATAACCAGTAAAATATCTCGTATTAAAAAAGGTTTTTATTTTAAAAAAAAATTATTGTCCTCACATTTTGTGAGAAAAGCACTAAGTATGTACCTATTCCTCCACGGAGACAAGAATCGCATGACTCTTATCTTTACACCCGCGAAGCTCGTTTGTAAACTACCTCGTCAGGCAAATCCCCACAATGTACTAATTTTCTGCTATCAGATTATTCACTTCATTTCGTTATTCTTAATAATAACACTATTGATACAAACTGCAAAAGGTAGTAATGCACAAGGTGTAAATTTTTGTCATTGCTCGGAGTCTGTACTAGAGTCGCTGTGGTCCGAGTCGGAGTCGGAGCCGGAGCACCAGCTGCCACCGTCGGAGTCCGAGCCGAGCCAGGCCGGCAGCGGCGGCTGCTCCACCAACGTGCGCCACTCGCTCAGCTTGTGTAGATCTGAACAAACCGAAAACACTTTAATTATGCTTATGTCAAAACATAGTGAATCTATGAAAATAATCCTATTATTATCCATACCAATATTATATGTAAATGCAAAAGTGTGCCTCTGTCTGCTACCTCATCTCTTCACGTTTGAATTGAGATATTACAGAAACCGTCCCACTTCAGGTTTCCCACCCTTCATAACGCAGAAAATATCGTCGACGTATCGCTTCCACAATTTAACATTCCATGCCTTCAAATCCATCGACGTCTCTAAATATTCCATACAGATATTGGCCATCACCGGTGCCACAGGACTACCCATAGCAACGCCATCTATCTGTAGATAGTGCTGTCCACGATACAAAAAGTAACTCCCTTTCAAACAATTTCTAAGCAATAGCATGTAGGAATCTGACATGACATGTCATTATCATATAACTTCCCTCGAATTATCTCACAGCATTCTTAAAGCGAAACATTGGTGAAAAGCGACGCAACATCAAAACTCACCATGATGTCTTCCGGTTCCAGCTTATAGTCTTGAGAATTTCCACAAAATGGCGAGAATCCTTAACATAAGATGACGTTTTTCCCACAAATGGCTGCAACACTGATGCTACGTGTTTTGCGAGGTCGTAAGTAGGTGAGGAAATTTGACTTACGATAGGGCTCAAAGGCACGCCAGTCTTGTGTACCTTCGGCAAACCATACTGTAGCATTTAGGAATTCGCTTGGGAATTTAACAAAATCTCGGTAATGGTCTACAGGAGCGAAGTCGGGCAGAGGCTAGTTACAAATAAATACTCGCCTAAACTGTACATGTCACTAAGACAGAACTGTTTGTCGTCTTTCTCGAGCACTCCGCCGTAGACGTAGAGCACGGACCGTTGCACGGCCATCATGGCGGACATGCGGGCGCAGGGGCCGGGCGGCGCGGGCGCGGCGGGGGCGGCGGGGGCGGGGGCGGGGGCGGGCGCGGCCGGCGCGCCGCCCAGCTTCATCGTGAACACCTCATCAGTTATCACTGGAAGATTTAAAGAATACATAAACATAAAATCACGCCTGTATTCCCAAAGAGGATAATCAGAGCACACGAAACGTTACATTTACGTTTCGAGGCCACTTTTAGCAATTTTAAGTTTAAAAACTTGTACAATTAGTACCATTTATAAATGTTAAAATAAGCCACGGTATTCTAGTGGTTTGGTTTGACCTATTGCCGCTCAAGCAGAAGGTCGTGGATCCAAACTTGAGCTCACACTGTTACGTGAAGAGGTGTGTTCTTAATTTTTCAGAATTCATGTGCGAAATTACATTTGAGTGTTGCCACGAGCTTAATAGTGAAGAAAAACATTGTGAAGAAACGGTGTGTGAAATTCTTAATCTGCAGTGGGCCCGCATGGGAACTACAGCCCATGCCGTCTCTTTCTGAAAGGAGGTCTGTGCCTAGCAGTGCGACGTATAAGCCGAGATGATGACAGTGATAAATCTGTGTGCAGCAACAAAATATTGTACAGCTAACTCCTGCCCTCACCTGTAATAGTCTCCGCTGGCGCTGCGCCGGCCGGCGGCGGCTGCGACGGCGGCTGCGGCGGCGGCGGCGGCGGCGGCGGCACGCGCAGCGCCACGCGGCGCCACTTGCCGGACTCCAACTCTAGGACGTGCAGGTCGTCGCTCATCTCCCCTCGCAACTCTTCCTCCGTCTCTTCCACGTCCTACCAAATCTTTGGATTATGTTTCTATCGAATGTGCTAATCGATAAAATGATTGATCAATCAAGTACAATAGAATAATACATACTTCCCTCCCAATGATCTAAAACATAAGTTTTTGTTAAAAGTTTCATTTTTAAAGCAAGCTTTTTAGCTGACTGTACTTTTTGTTGACTGTACTTACATTGTCGTCCAACCTACATAAATATACCAAATTTCAAGTGAATCCGACCACTGGGAGTGGGTCAAATTCGACTTCCAAGATTTGTCCCGTACATACATAATAATAAAATCCACGATAAAATCAAAATAACAACATGATTCGAGAGTACCGTTAGCTCAACAGTACTTATAAATGATTAAATATAATCATAAGTCAATCTTTGATATCTTCATAAGTGCAGACACTTATTGATAATAGAATTAATAGATTTACAGAGTATCCTTTGCATATTTGGACTCTATTCTCGGTAAAAGTTGTCATTTGTTTTATAAAAAATCATATCTAGCTGTTAAAAAATACGTATGTATAAAATATGAATCGTGGTAAAGTCTTGATAAAGTATTAAACGGTCGGTGCCGAGAAATTATCTGCAATGTATTTCAATAAAGAAAAAGATAACAAAGGTTCTTCTGAAATCTTTAATGGCCATTTTAAGCAATTATTTACATTTGTATTTTATTTAAGTAATATAATTTGATGTTTTTTTCCTTGCTTTAGAATTTCATTGTACTAAAATAAAAATTTAATTTGTCTGCACACTCTACCACTGACAATGTCATATCATGCATTAGTTCAAAATGGCATATGAGCTCAATCCCTTTCTAACCGCGCTTTGATAATACATACATAAGTACATTGCAAGTTAAATACTACTATGCCAAAAATGCCAACTGATGTCTCTCAATATGGCCGTTAAGGTGGTATCAGATAGTTAATTACTTAATCACATACATATTTCATTTTGCATGCATGTGATCTAATAATGTCTGACTCTGAATGAATTTCCTTCAACTACAATTGCTAGGAAATAAGAGGCAAATGTTCCTTTTTAACCGACTTCAAAAAAAGGAGGAGGTTCTCAATTTGGTTGTATGTTCTTTTTTTTATGTGTGTTACCTCATAACTCCGTCATTTATGCACCGATTTGGAAAATTTTTTCGTTGTTTGAAAGCATAAGCTTCAAGGTTGCTCCCGTTGTTACCAGAATCCAGTTCTGATGATGGAATCCATGAGGAATTGAAGGAACTCCTCAAAAATTCAAGAGAAATGTATAGCGATTTTAGTATTTATGATGACAAGTCGAGCATTTGCATCCAGAAAGTATCATTTGGTAAACTGGATCTGACGAAGAAGACCGCAGATGGCCAACGGAACTCCTCAATGGGTCAAATCTTGCAAGTTGAATTTGATTCACTTCCCTTCACTTCATGTGTAAATGAGGTGACAATGCAATATTATTGTAACATGGAGCTGATCTGATGATGGAGCTGGAAGGTGGCCATAGGAACTCTGTAATAAAACGACACAACCCGCCGCGAGTATTAGAAATCGAATTTTCAACATAAACTTATTTCGAAGTCAAACTGATGATTTTATCCTACGCATCTATTTTATACAGAAACAACTAAAAAGCGAAAAAAAAACCACCTTCAAAAAACACAAAAAAACTATGAAATATAAATTGAACCAACCACAATAAGCATGAATGTATCTTTTTATATTTCATATATATTTATATTTCATAGTTTTTCTTGTGTTTTTTGAAGGTGGTTTTATTTTTTATTTATTTTATTACTTCATTCCAGCAAATGCGGCGTTAGGCGTAAACGATGTGGGCCACCACCTACGGCCTCGCGGTCAGAAGGGACTCGTACCTCGAAAGTTTCTCATTTTTTTGCTCATTTAAAAATCTGTAATGATGTGTGGTGCACCATCATAGGGCCGCGCAAAACATATCTTGCCCACACCAAATTTAGGTCCAGGTTTTATACTACGGAATTCGATTTTCGAACTTCGTATGGTGCCATTTCTTTCACGCTAATAGAATACTATTAATAAAACAGAAGATGATCGGCACGATACGAACTTCGTAACTGAATTCCGGCTAAGCAGTTATCCCAGCCTATATACGTCCCACTGTAGGGCACAGGCCTCCTCTCAAAATGAGAGGGCTTGGGCCTTAGTTCCCACGTGGGCCCATTGCGGATTGGGAACTTCACACACACCATTGAATTTCTTCTCAGGTGTATAAAGGCTTCCACACGATGTTTTCCTTCACCGTAAAGCACATGGTAAATTACAAATGTAATTTCGCACATTAATTCCGAAAAACTCAGAGGTGCGAGCCTGGACTCGAACCCGCGACCCTCTGCTTGAGAAACCATAGGTCAAACCACTAGGCCACCACAGCTTTTTTAGCTACGGCTAAGCTGAGTGAACACGAAATGAAAGAAAAAATGAGTATTCACTCGAATGAACATTTATTTGAGTTGACCGTTTGATAGCACCTTAAGCCACTAGCGGTGTAATGTTTAAACTCACTGTGACCCCTCCGAAGACGTAAGCGCGGGCCTGGTGCGCGTGCAGCGCGGCGGCGAGCTGCGCGCGCGGCGGCGGCGCCCCCCCGCCCCCGGCTCCCAGCGCGCGCCACTGCCAGCCTGCCGCGCCCCCCGCGCCCCCCGCGCGCTCCGCCAGCCGCCACAGGTCCGCGTGGGTCACCCCGCGCTCCGAACGCCCTTCGCGCACGCGCGAGAACCCACCGTAGATCACCACCTGAACAAAACAAACGTCTAAAGTCAGCAGCACTTTAGGTGCTGTAAAAATATGTAGCAACACCTATAATTCATTGATTTGAGGTCTATTCGCTATGTGCGCGATGAAACCGCCCCTAGCGGCCACAATCATTGTGGCGTTGAGATCTGTCAAGCTATAGCAACTGGATTGTTTGATAACGATTTTCGGGTTGTTTTTTCAGCGAAATTAAATGAAAATAAATATCTAAAAATTGTGTGCATATCATAACAAGTGATTTTACTATTTAAATGGAAGAATGAATATTACAATACGTACGTACGGGATTTAAAGCGATAAAACATGAAATAAATTTCCAACAACAAACTGTGCAAAAAGGGAAAAATTTAGTCATGGACCCATTCAGCACTAAAACAAATAACAAAGGGTTGTAATTCTTGCACGTAGTAGAGTAAAAATGAAATATGTCCAGTAATATCATACAAGGTTAAGTTGCTTACTTTTTTCTCTTCTCAACAGCTATCCATTTACGTCTTTGCTCTAATTTCCATAATTTTGATATTGGAAACGAATAAAACTTGCACGAACTGTTCATCCCATTGTTTCTACACTTTACAACACAACATTTACTGTGACCCATATCACGAATTTTAACGTTTTTACTTAAAAATACTTAATAATGTTAGTATGGAAATTCTATGAAAATATAGAAATTTGACTCATGATACGGCGAAGTTTATTCACATTTCTGCCACATCGCGCGTTGCGATCGATTTAACGTTCGCCACCACCCACTTTGCACATAGCCAATAGATATCAAAATTATGAATATGTAATTGCAAAGAAAATTAGTCAGGTATGTTAGATAGATACTCTATTCAAGTTAACAAGCTAGTACTGAGGGAACACAGCTGCACGTGATTGGTTCAAGATACACCACTAATGCCGCTGATTGGTTTGCGCGGCGTTAGCAACGTATTTTTAACTAGTGACGTGCCGCTGTGTTCTCTTAGTACTAGCTCGTTAACTTGGACAGGGTCGTTTTTCAATGTGTTTGTGGGGATAAGCCACGTTAGAGAATATGTGTTACAGTAAAATTACATAAAGTTTACCACTGACAGATGGTTTGCCTTCATTTCATATTCAACTTTAACGACCTACAAATAAAGCCAATTTTAGAATACTGTTACCCACGTTGCACATTTTGTAATAGCTACTTTATTGGTATGGTGTTAAAGTTGGAAATGAAATGAAGGCCAGCCATCTGTCAGTGGTAAAGTAAAAGTAAACGTATTGTACCGAGTCGTTTCCGGCGGGCACCATGACGCAGGCCGAGCGCGGCGAGGGCCCGGTGCCGGCGGGCGCCAGCCGCGTCCAGGCGCGCGTGTCCAGGCAGAAGCAGTGCACGTCCTCGAAGTAGCGGCACTCGCGGCCGTCGTCCGTGTACCCGCCGAACACCAGCAGCCGGCGCCCCGCCAGCGCCATGCGGTGCCCCGAGCGCGCGCCAGGCCCGCCCGCCGCCGACACCTGACCCCGCACCAACATAACTCTTTAACAGGGTTCATACCTGCTGAGCTGGCAACGTTGCATTTTTGATTGTTTTTCTTGATTATTCCATAAAAATTGAATGAAAATTAAAAATGTGGTCTATAAGAATTGTTCTAATATATAAGTTAATGTGTCTACTGCAATAATTATTCGTGAAAATTGTGATAATTTGAAAATCACAATCAAGTAATTTGAAATTGTTCGTGATAATTTGTTCGTTTTTAAAGAAAATAAAAGTCTTATCTTGAATAATTATTGCAGTAGACACATTAACTTATATATCAGAACAATTCTTAAAGATCACATTTTTAATTTTCATTAAATTTTTATGGAATAATCTAGAAAAACTAACAAAAATGCAACATTGTCAGCTCAGCAGGTATAAACGCTCTTAACTAGCTGTATCTTTAATAATACGTCTGCAAAGAAAATGTTTTGTAGGAAATTTGAATTTAGATGTTTTACATTGTGTTCTTTTAACAACAGTCAAATATTTCAATTTATCGGCTTTGACCATGCAACACTTGATATAGTAAATGTTCTACAATTATCAGGCTAGTGTGGTTTTGAGATCAGAGAAGTCTGCCAATTTATAATATTTTCTACTTTCGTGGTAGAAAGCCTTAAATTAGTCAAAATGTTGCACCTCCAAGAATATAAAAACCAACCAAGTGTGAGTCGGACTCGCGCACAAAGGGTTCCACACCAAAGTATGTAAGTAAGTAGTTTGTTGCATTGCATGGGAGCCTCCTTAAATATTTATTTTATTCTGTTTTTTAGCATTTATTGTTACAGTGGCAACCAAAATACATCATATGTGAAAAATTCCAACTGTCTATTTAGCTATCATGGTTTGTGAGATACGGCCTGGTGACAGACAGGCAGACAGACAGACAGCAAAGTCTCAGTAACAGGGTCCCGTTTTTACCCTTTGGGTACAGAACGCTAAAATAGATATAAAAAAATGTTTGAACCATATGTATATTATCTTAATGTTGTTACCTTTTCCCATTTATTCTCAGCTAATGAAAAGCACCATAGATCTTTGTAATGGTAAAACTGAGACTCAGACAAGCTTGTAAACTCTCCACCAAATATCCAAAGTTCACCTCTGAAAAAAAAAGTAAAAGGTATAAGTATGTTTCAGAATTCACATGTCATTATTTATAATCATGACCACTTTGCTGTTTACATCAAATATGGTGAGATATTATATACATATACTAGCTGTTTCGCGCGGTTCCATCCGCGAAGAATAGGGATATAAAAAATAACCTACAACCTATTCTCAGACTTACCAAATACAGTGAAAAAAATTTTATAAAAATTGGTCAAGCTGTTTCAGAGGAGTTCGATAACAAACACCGTGACAAGGGGTTTTTATATAGGTATTAGATTGAAATATCTCACCCTATATTATATGTAAACATGCAGGAAACATGAAAGTGTGAAACAGTACAAATATGACCGCAAATGAACAAAACTAATTCACAATACAAATTCATGAAGATTTTATTGAGCCTGGAGTTAAAAAAGCGAAAATGATGACTTTTACAGCTTTCCAGAGAAAGCGCTGCCAGATGAGCACTCAGCAAGGGGAAGTTTAACTCAGCATGCCAAAAGAGTGCTCCTATTTTCACCTTTCTTTTTATTTTACAGATTCTTTAATTGTTATTTATTGCAATGAATATCTCGCTGTTTTTAAAGTTTTGGTGGTACAAAATATATGGCTATTTGCCTACGTATTTTTGATATACCTCTAATTCTCTTAGTAATTTCAGGTAGAACTGAGATCGGGAAACTTTTTAAGGGTTTTTGCACTTGGTTTAAATAAGACACCGCAATTTGGCTTAGTTCAGGATGTCTTTTTTTAAGCTATCAGGTGGCATAAAAATCAACTTTACGTTTTTTTTTTGAGATACCGCTTTTATACTTAGCACGGCAGTATAGTCAAGTTTAGTAAGTGAGGACAGCATATCCTGTGTGAAGGCATACTTGTTGGCAGATGTGGCGACGGCCTGGTGGGCGCTGCGCGGCGGCGGCGCGCCCGGCGCCTTCACACGCCGCCACATGTTGTTGCTCGGGTTGTAAAATAGCAGCTCATTGTATACTTGGGTCTGTAAATATATAAGGTAATACTTTAGGATTCTTAACTATTTACAAGTTTTTCCTAAATCCGAACCTGGTATAGCTACAAGTGAAGTGACTTGGTAACTCATATCAACCTGCAACTAATATCAACTAAGTAAAAAAAAGCAGTTGTAAAAATTAAAAGAAAATACCTTTTGACCATCGTGGTACTCTCCACCGAAGAGAATAAGCTCATTATTAGTGGGATGAGGGGTCAGCGTTGCATATGCTCGGGGTGAAGGAGGTCCTAGAAGGTTCTTTTCTTTTGGCGCTAATCGTTTCGCTTCTTCACGTTCTATTTGAGCCACTACCTTAGCAATGTCTTCCTAAAACATTAATTATACATAATTGTAATGTCTGTTCACTTTTAACTGCCTACTGCACGAAGTCATTCGGCATGTACCAACCTCTCCCAAATCGGCAAGCTCTTTCTTAAGTTTATTCGCCAATTTTTTTTCTGTTTTGGCAGCGGTCTTCACTGCTCCACTAGGCTTATTTTTATTCTTCTTTTTTCCCATATCGTCAACTATTATGAACTAAAGTTATTATGTGCGAATTAATCATACAGTATACAACTTGTTCACATGGCGCGCATGCATATTATCAAACCGCAATCAGAATGGGACTGTCAGAACTGTCATTTCATACATACTTTGACGTAAGCATAATAGAATTACTGTCAACTCCAATCCCTTTCTAATCATGGGCGAATAATATCTGTTTACGGAGTGCGAGCACAAGTGCAAGATGAATGACTGATGAAATGTCAAAATAGTCAAAGATTTATTTTTTTATTTTTTTTTGTCTCCCTGAAGATAGCCAAAAGGAGTTATGTCCACACAGCTACATCATTAGATAATTTCAAAGCTAACTAAAGGGTCCGCCACATTATTATTCTGATTTGTCCAAACAAATTTGGGGGTTCTGCAAAAAGTTTAGTCCTTTTATCTAGTCAATTTAGAATTTCAGTGCTGAACCTACCAACTTGATGAACAAGATTTGTAAGAGTGGTGGTATCCCCTTAAGCCTTCAACACACCAAAACATAAACCGTGCGGGAACGCCAACTGAGTTTCAATGCGAGGAAGGCTAATAATGAGTTTCAATGCGAGGAAGGCTAATTAGCATTAACGCTCGAGGCACGCACCCGGTTCGTCACTCCCAAGATCCAACAGTCTTATTTATTATTTACCTTATGCAAAGAAGTTGCATTAAAATATCTTAGGTATATATAAAATTTAATATATTAATTTAGGACCTAAAAGAGATTACTTAAATTTTAGATAATCTCTTTGAACTCCAATCAATTGACTCAAAAATATAGCACATCTAGATGCTATTTAATGTCCAAGTTTTACTCATGTGGAATAATGTGACCAAGACCTGGCTGTGTTGTAATAAGCTTTTGTCTATTTCCTATTGCAAAGAATAATAAAAAAAACTCATGTCATTCACCCTCCCCTCCCTCCGTCGTTATTTTTATTTTATCTGTCAATTCCGTCAGAAGATCCTACGGTCATCCATCATTGTTCTCACGGAAAAATATAATTTTGTATATCTATTACTTTCGATTTGCTAGAGAATTATTCTTAGAAATTATCAGTATTTTAATAAATGTACAGAGCGTACTTATTACCTTGATCTAGTTTTAAATTATCAAACTAAATTATTGCCACGACACGACATTAATACTACATTTTTATTACACAAGACTTGGAAAACCGAATTTAGATGACAACTCCAGGATCTTCGGTAAGGTTTTTTAAAAATGTTTTAAATAATGTAAAAATTTAGATTATTGACTTAGTGTTTGATATTAATATACCATATACATTCAAATTTATTTTTACCACAATGTCGGATTGCTGTTCATTCGTCGGACTTTGTCAGGCATCTTAATTTGTATTATTTTTTTAATTGAAACGAATATTCATTAAGGGTCTGTTTCAACCCTATGATAGTTCCTGATCATAATGTGTCAGATCAGATGCCATCTCTGCTGCTTTGTGTTGGTTTCTTTAGTCACACTACTCACACTATGGCTGTTATATATGTGCAATGTGAGTAGAGTGGTGACAGTGAACAAAAGGAGGTAGAAAGAAAAATCCACCAACCTCTATTAGAAAATCTCTTTGTGCCAAAATTACATGAGAACGGTCTTTCACCTGAATGGATTCATTTATGAAGACTAAAGAAGGGGGGAAAGTGAGTGCTCGAAAACACAAGTCACATTTGTATAAATATTGTTTACCTTCATGGATCATTATAAAATTTACCTTGTTGAGTTTCTTGCCGGTTTCTTCTCAACAGGGTTTTTCCGAACCGGTGGTAGATTCTTCGACGTTCATAGGAGCAACAATTGATGCCTAAATTGAATAAAGAATTTTGACTTTGACTTTGATTATGTGCTTGAGAGGTTGCTTTTGTTGACAAATGAATAGTTGCAGTAGTGGCATAGGAAGTGTCTTCGGTATAGTGTTTTGCGTGGGTTTTCTTACTGAGGTACTTCTTCCCGCAGTGTTTGCAGATGAAATTGCGTTGGCGGTTCTTTGTGTGGGTCTCTAAGTGGTACTTTAAAGTTAAATGGCTCTTAAACTCTCTCCCACATTCGGCACATATCTGTACTTTCTGTTCTTCATGGGTCTTATAATGGATCTTCAAAGTCAATGGGGTCTTGCAGATTTTAAAGCACACTTTGCAAGTAAATTCTTTGAAACTATGGGGAGAGTGGTCTGATTTGTAATGCCGCCGCAAATCACTCCACATCACAAATGTTTTGTCACATGGTTCACAGTGGATTGGTGCTATTTTTCCTTTGTGTTTTAGCTTGTGAGCTTCAAATCATTCTCTGAACACAAACTTTTTGCAGCACAGCACACATGAGAAATTGAATGGTCTTTACCCCCTTTTTTGTTCACGCTTTTAGATCTTTTGTATTTATTTTAATGGCTTTTTCTGATTTTGGATGTTGAGCACATAAACTACGTAGCAAGAACCAGATGACAGGGGTGGATTTTTCCTTCTACCTCCTTTTGTTCACTGTCACCACTCTACCCACATTGCACATATAAAACGGGTATGTATTACAATATCGAAGTACAAAAGACCGAATGTATTAAAACATTGAATGGGTCAAAAGACTGCCACAATTTTTTTCTGAAACCATAAACTTTTCAGAATTTATTAAAATGGCATCATACAGAACCCATTAGGTTAGGTTGGGTTTGTTTTATAACAATCTTAAAAAGTTAGCTATGAAGTATCTTTTTTTGTACTTATTTTTTCAACTTCATTTTTTATTACTTTTACGGTCATCCCGTGAAATCATATATTTCGTACTAAATACAAACTGAAATATAGATGCACAGAAAAAACCCCAGAAAAAAGACCAATGCTGGGAATCGAACCCAGGTCCTCAGCATTCCGTGCCGCGTGCCATACCCCTACACCACCACTGGTCTAGAGATTAGACACGAATCTTTCCTATACATCATACATTTCAATCTGCTAAATCATCACCTTATGCAGTGACAAGCGCACATCTATGTTACACCCTCATCGAGAGATTTTAACACTCCTTCGGAACTAACCGCTCACCTGGACAAGAGATGGCGCTACTGTGCAACTTTAAACAAGTTAGCTATGAAGTATCTTTTTTTGTACTTATTTTTTCAACTTCATTTTTTATTACTTTTACGGTCATCCCGTGAAATCATATATTTCGTACTAAATACAAACTGAAATATAGATGCACAGAAAAAACCCCAGAAAAAAGACCAATGCTGGGAATCGAACCCAGGTCCTCAGCATTCCGTGCCGCGTGCCATACCCCTACACCACCACTGGTCTAGAGATTAGACACGAATCTTTCCTATACATCATACATTTCAATCTGCTAAATCATCACCTTATGCAGTGACAAGCGCACATCTATGTTACACCCTCATCGAGAGATTTTAACACTCCTTCGGAACTAACCGCTCACCTGGACAAGAGATGGCGCTACTGTGCAACTTTAAACAAGTTAGCTATGAAGTATCTTTTTTTGTACTTATTTTTTCAACTTCATTTTTTTTTTTATTACTTTTACGGTCATCCCGTGAAATCATATATTTCGTACTAAATACAAACTGAAATATAGATGCACAGAAAAAACCCCAGAAAAAAGACCAATGCTGGGAATCGAACCCAGGTCCTCAGCATTCCGTGCCGCGTGCCATACCCCTACACCACCACTGGTCTAGAGATTAGACACGAATCTTTCCTATACATCATACATTTCAATCTGCTAAATCATCACCTTATGCAGTGACAAGCGCACATCTATGTTACACCCTCATCGAGAGATTTTAACACTCCTTCGGAACTAACCGCTCACCTGGACAAGAGATGGCGCTACTGTGCAACTTTAAACAAGTTAGCTATGAAGTATCTTTTTTTGTACTTATTTTTTCAACTTCATTTTTTATTACTTTTACGGTCATCCCGTGAAATCATATATTTCGTACTAAATACAAACTGAAATATAGATGCACAGAAAAAACCCCAGAAAAAAGACCAATGCTGGGAATCGAACCCAGGTCCCTGGTCTCTGGGCTGGTCTCACTGGTAGACCAGTGGTGGTGTAGGGGTATGGCACGCGGCACGGAATGCTGAGGACCTGGGTTCGATTCCCAGCATTGGTCTTTTTTCTAGGGTTTTTTCTGTGCATCTATATTTCAGTTTGTATTTAGTACGAAATATATGATTTCACGGGATGACCGTAAAAGTAATAAAAAATGAAGTTGAAAAAATAAGTACAAAAAAAGATACTTCATAGCTAACTTGTTTAAAGTTGCACAGTAGCGCCATCTCTTGTCCAGGTGAGCGGTTAGTTCCGAAGGAGTGTTAAAATCTCTCGATGAGGGTGTAACATAGATGTGCGCTTGTCACTGCATAAGGTGATGATTTAGCAGATTGAAATGTATGATGTATAGGAAAGATTCGTGTCTAATCTCTAGACCAGTGGTGGTGTAGGGGTATGGCACGCGGCACGGAATGCTGAGGACCTGGGTTCGATTCCCAGCATTGGTCTTTTTTCTGGGGTTTTTTCTGTGCATCTATATTTCAGTTTGTATTTAGTACGAAATATATGATTTCACGGGATGACCGTAAAAGTAATAAAAAAAAAAATGAAGTTGAAAAAATAAGTACAAAAAAAGATACTTCATAGCTAACTTGTTTAAAGTTGCACAGTAGCGCCATCTCTTGTCCAGGTGAGCGGTTAGTTCCGAAGGAGTGTTAAAATCTCTCGATGACGGTGTAACATAGATGTGCGCTTGTCACTGCATAAGGTGATGATTTAGCAGATTGAAATGTATGATGTATAGGAAAGATTCGTGTCTAATCTCTAGACCAGTGGTGGTGTAGGGGTATGGCACGCGGCACGGAATGCTGAGGACCTGGGTTCGATTCCCAGCATTGGTCTTTTTTCTGGGGTTTTTTCTGTGCATCTATATTTCAGTTTGTATTTAGTACGAAATATATGATTTCACGGGATGACCGTAAAAGTAATAAAAAATGAAGTTGAAAAAATAAGTACAAAAAAAGATACTTCATAGCTAACTTGTTTAAAGTTGCACAGTAGCGCCATCTCTTGTCCAGGTGAGCGGTTAGTTCCGAAGGAGTGTTAAAATCTCTCGATGAGGGTGTAACATAGATGTGCGCTTGTCACTGCATAAGGTGATGATTTAGCAGATTGAAATGTATGATGTATAGGAAAGATTCGTGTCTAATCTCTAGACCAGTGGTGGTGTAGGGGTATGGCACGCGGCACGGAATGCTGAGGACCTGGGTTCGATTCCCAGCATTGGTCTTTTTTCTGGGGTTTTTTCTGTGCATCTATATTTCAGTTTGTATTTAGTACGAAATATATGATTTCACGGGATGACCGTAAAAGTAATAAAAAATGAAGTTGAAAAAATAAGTACAAAAAAAGATACTTCATAGCTAACTTGTTTAAAGTTGCACAGTAGCGCCATCTCTTGTCCAGGTGAGCGGTTAGTTCCGAAGGAGTGTTAAAATCTCTCGATGAGGGTGTAACATAGATGTGCGCTTGTCACTGCATAAGGTGATGATTTAGCAGATTGAAATGTATGATGTATAGGAAAGATTCGTGTCTAATCTCTAGACCAGTGGTGGTGTAGGGGTATGGCACGCGGCACGGAATGCTGAGGACCTGGGTTCGATTCCCAGCATTGGTCTTTTTTCTGGGGTTTTTTCTGTGCATCTATATTTCAGTTTGTATTTAGTACGAAATATAATCTTAAAAAGTTTACGGTTTCAGATAAAAATCGTGTTGGTGTTTTGACCCATTCAATGTTTTAATACATTTGGTCTTTCGTACTTCGGTATTGTAATACATACCCTATAAAACAATAGCCCATCTGATAACTTCTAATTTTTGAATAGTAACCCAAAATAAAGCCATCTGCTTGATTTACTGATGCTTCATTAATACTTCAATAGTATAAACATGCTATATCATGAATTTTCAGGCTCCGGCCAATCAGGAGTTCAAAATCAGAGTTCCCAAAAATGTGAAGAAGAAGCATCATGTGATGCGTTTCAATGCCACATTGAATGTAGACTTTGCAAAATGGACACAAGTCAAGATGGAGAGGGAAAACAATATCAAGGAATTCAAGGGAATAGATGAAGAAATGCCCAAGTATGTATTTTCTGAAATTCTACTTACCAATTTATTTTTCTATTCATGGATTATCCAATCGTCCTCAATACCAGCCTTGCATTTTAATAAGGGAACTAAAATCAACTTATAAAAACACAAGAGAAGAAAGAGGCTTAGTATAGGTTATGCCATCAGAGTTGAGGTCACACACACAACAACATCTCATGTAATGACAGCGGGATTTTGATGTTTATTCGTACCAATAGAAAGTTCAACAGTCTCAACAGTGAATTAAAAGATTAACTAAAAATTTCTGCAACCTATTTTATTAAGAATTATTTAAGAAAATAAATCTAGGTCAAACAAAACAGAAAATAAAATAATTTGATCTATTTTATTTAAATCAGATAACCATATTTTTCGCTTTTTATAAAATACCGATTTTTTTTCCTGCAAATATTTCTTATCAGTTTCAAATTGTTTTATTTCAAAAATAGGTTATACAATAAAAGAAAAATTATAATATGCATAGTATTGCGTTAGGTATTTCACCTTAAGATCATATAATTCACATTTTCATTCACTACTTTTTTGCAATCAGCTTCAGGTTTTATGTACGAGGGGCGTTCAATATAAAGTGAGAATGAGATGCAAACTCTTTTAATATTACGAAATTAAATACTGGCCGGTAAAGCTAATCTATCTAGCTGATTGCTATGAAAAAAAAAACTAACTGTCTTTTGTTTAAAAAAATATACGGTAATTTCTTTGCAATGCTATTGAGTACGTAAGCGAAAATGGAGAAAATTGAACTGCGCGCCGTTATCAAATACTTGTGTTTGAAAATTTTTTCTACGGACCAAGTCAATTTGGATTTGCGGGACACTTTAGGGTCTAATGCTCCTCCGTATTCGACAGTCGCACGTTGGTGCGCCGAATTAGGAGCGTGCATAATATTTTACATGAACGCTTGGGTATGAAAAAGGTATCTGCGCGTTGGGTACCAAGAATGCTTACTGACACGCAAAAACAAACTAGACTAGAGAATTGTCAAGAAGCTTTGAACCTGATGCAGCAAGACCGGGAACTTTTTTTGGCGCGATTTATAACAATGGACGAAACATGGCTCCATCATTACGTTACGACCCTGAAACGAAACTGCAGTCTATGACATGGAAAAGGCCATCATCTCCAACTCCGAAGAAATGCAAGGTGAGCCCATCTGCCGGTAAGGTCATGGGCTCTGTTTTTTGGGATGGTAAAGGGGTATTAATGATTGAGTATCTCGAGCATGGAGCCACTATTACGGGCACTTTATACGCCATACAAATAGCAACATTCCGCAATGAGATCCGCGAAAAACGGCGAGGTAAACTCTCGAAAGTTGTGCTGTTCCACCAGGACAATGCCCCGGCACACAAGTCCGCCGTTGCAATGGCTGCAATTCGTGATGCTGGGTTCGATATCCTTAAGCATCCTCCGTATTCACCAGATCTCGCTCCCAGTGATTTCTACCTATTTCCGAGATTGAAACAATACCTGAGAGGCCAGAAATTTGAAGACGACGACGCGGTAGTCGCTGCAGTACAAGATTTTTTAAGTACTCAAGATGAGACCTTTTTTAAAAATGGAATTTTAAGTTTAGAAAAAAGATATACTAAGTGTATTATGCTAAAAGGTGACTATGTCGAAAAATAAAATGACATTTAGTAAAAGTTGTTTATAACATACTCATTCTCATTTTTTATTGAACGCCCCTAGTAGCTATGTGTGTAATCATTCGCCTCAACTTTCGTGGCGTTACCTATACCAAAGTAAGCACAAATGTTCCAACTGGGGCAGTGGCACTGGTTTCTCCTGGTTTTGAGGGTCACCGAAGAACCTGGTTACAAAATATCATAAATATATATCATTTTTTGAGCCTCTTATTTTATTGGTTCCCTTTACTTGGTTTGGAAAGACTAACTCTGATGGTTTCTTTTTTTTTTATTATTAATTTATTTCTAGTTCTACTATAGAATAAACCCTTTACTTTAGTCTTACCTCATTAAAAAAAAAGGTTTTAAGTGATCCGGTTTAATACCACAAAATTCAACTCTCGAACTTCGCATTGTGCCGTTCCGTTCACGCTAATATGTACTAAACATAAGAGTGAAAGGAATGACATAATTCGTAGTTCAAAAATCTAATTTCGTAGTAGCCCCCTAGGTTTAGTAATAATAATAATGTTTCTTATACAATATAAATTGTATGAACAAGGTAAAGAAAAAACATTTGAACAAAAGACGATTTACATATTTATTAGGCGCTTAATCTCGGCGAACTAAGCAATATGTCGAAGTTAACAAAAAAAAAATTGTATATCTTCAACATGTCTTCGTTGTGATATTTTAGGTTTGGTGCTGGCTCAGAGTATGGTCGCGATATACGGGAGGAGGCGAGGCGAAAAAAATTTGGCATCATTTCTCGCAAATACAAGCCAGAAGACCAGCCTTGGATACTTAAAGTGGGTGGCAAGACGGGGAAGAAGTGAGTAAATTCAATAATCTTTTTTGATCTTGTTAAATTACTTTCTCAACAATGTAATTTAAGCGTTGACGGTACTTCTCATTAGTGGCTATTATTTACATAGTTGTATTGTATGTGTATCGGCCGCAGGTTCAAAGGTATCCGCGAGGGAGGCGTGTCCGAGAACGCCGCGTACTATGTGTTCACGCACGCAGCAGACTCCGCCATTGACGCCTACCCGCTGCAAGAATGGTACGTGGCCATAGTTACAGTAGAAACTACCTACATTTACATTAGATCGGCAATGCAAGCGAAAGAGCGAGATAATACACGTACGCTGAGACCCGAGAACGCGTTGATGAGACCATTTTTCTTACACGCTGTGGACCTGTATGAACCTATATTCTTCGTTTTTATAGCATTAGAGATAGGGTAAGTAAACAATCTTCATGAGTCTTTTTATCGAAAAACGCTTTAAAAAATTTGAACTATTACTTAGGAAACCAAAATAATGTAAATAACCATATTTCCTTGCTAATTGTTACATATTTGCTGTAATTTATTTTTCAAAAGTATTTTTCAAGAAAAAGACATCAAGATCGCTTACCTACTTTCCAATGCTAAAAAAAAGAAGTATAGTGACACTCTTCAATAAAAAGAGTACATCTTATTTTTAGGGCACGTGGGAAACAGCTGTCTATTTTTAAAAGCTTTTCTTTACCTTGCAATGATCGTATGTGTGTGAGTTCTCTCTACATCTTGGGAGTCCAATTTCATTTACTTCTAGTGATCGGATTGACTTATACGGTATGTAGCTCTAGCTTGGATGACAATGCAATGAAAGTCATCAAAAACTATACTCAGCAAAAAAAAACTTGTATTAAAAAAAACAACAAACTTAATTTAGTCTAGTTTTCTTTCACCTGTTGTCTTACCCTCCGGAAATCGGCAGCGCGAGCACTGTTGCTTGGCGGTAGGATTAGCGAGTAAAATGGTGGTAACGATCCAGACAGACCTTGAACAGGATCATACCACCCGCAACACAAAACATAACAAAACGTATCACGAAAGTTAAGGAGCAGTATTTATTATCACAGTATTTTGTATGCTAAAATATTTTTCACAGGTATAATTTTCAACCGATCCAGAGATACAAAGCTTTATCGGCTGAAGAAGCTGAACAGGAATTTGGAAGGTTAGTTTTTAAACAACTTAACAGCAGCAGCATACTCGTGTCTGACTGTTAGCACGTTTGGTCGACGTAAAAGTTAGATAACACGTGTCCCATCTACTCGTATACAAGGTGCTTAACAAATTGATGCCAATACTTTTAGAGCTGACAGTACTCGTCCTTAGAAGTAGACTTAAGTATAAAATTAATTTAAAGTTTATGTTACTTTTTGGAGAAAATAAGCCAAACAACTGTGCTGTTTGGGCAGAATTTTTATTGGATTATTTTGTTGGGAAAATTAAAATGTAAAAGGTTTTAAAAAGTAATGTAAATTTTTTTCTTGATTCCTATTTAAAGTAAATTATTTTGATGTAAGTGAACGCCTCTTAGGTGGGCTTGCGCGGACCTGGGTTAGCTACTTAACTCAGAGTTCACTGCTAACCCTGGGTTAAGAAGAGTCAAAATGTATGAAAAGATCATTCTTAACCCAGGGTTAACGATTTAATTTTTTAACCCTGGACTGTGAAAGTGGCCCTTAAAGTACCTATTGGCATTTAATTTGTAAGCACCCGGATGTTTGTGTGCGTGTGTAGGTGGATTACCCCCTAACGTCATTAGAAGGCTAAATCTCTTTCTAATATGTGCATAACAATAATTAATTTTTGATATAAGGAATTGATTGGTCGACTTTACATTGACAAGGCAGGTTCACGTCAAAATCTTGTTAATACTGATATTATAAATAATGTGAAAGTTTGAATGTGTGTATGGGTTTGTTACTCTTACGGATTAGGATGTAATTCGGTGTGTTTAGCTGGATCCTGGTAATAATTCGTAGGCTACATTCGATTTTCCCATGCGATTGAGATGTACCTACACCTACGTGTCTGTGTAAAATCATGAAATCTTAAACGCTTTGTCTAGAGACATGAAATTTTGCATGGATGTCCTTCATACAATGTAAGTGAAGACTACGATGTAATTTTTGGAAATGCCAATGGCAATTTAGTTAAATCGCAAAATTTCATTATCCCTGCCAGAAGCGTTTACGCACGCCAAGTCTCAGGGCATAGTTTGACCAAACCGTTTCAGACGTAACAAGGTGATCAACTACTTCTCGCTGATGTTCCGCAAGCGCATGCGCGGCGACGACGCGCCTGATGATGCCGACGACCCCGACGAGAAAAAACCCAAAGGATCCAAAGCCAAAAATGGTAAGAGCTTTTAATAATATCACATATTGCTTGCCTTTTTACAGTATATATTGCTGTAGTACCCTGTGAATCCAATACACTGTATCTTCAGTACACTTTCTATCGGAGTTACAGTGTATTGGATTCACAGGGTACTGTACTGTTTCATATACTTCGTTTTTTTTCCATTAGAAATAGGGTAAACAATCAGATTAGTATTTTTATTGCAGAACGTTTTCAAAAAATAGAAACTATTACTTATGAAACCAAGAGAACGTAAATGTCCCATATGTCCTTGCTAATTGTTACATATATTCTGTGGTTTATTTTTCAAAAGTGTTTCTCAATAAAAAGACACGTCAAGATCATCACTTCCCTTCTTTCTAAAGCAACAAAAAACGAAGTATACTTAGTTACGTACAGTCAAACCATTTGATATCTGACACATGGTAGAACGTATTTACAGACCTACAGTAAGCGTCATAAATTCGTAATGACTTTCGTTGTCAAGCAACGCGATGTCTCTAACATTTTCTGTGAAAAGGTTTCAGTGAGTCATGAATTAGTTGGTTGATTTACATTGTACATTATAAGCTATTTTATTTTGACTGATGATTTTTGATTTTAGCTTAAATATAATGTTATTGGCTATCCGCAACTTTGTTAGCGTCTCGCAGAAACTTTGCACTTTCCTGGTGCTTTCAATGGGTGGAATTAGGTCAAACAGTCAGTTTTTTTTGATACCACGTCATTGGTAAACAAGCGTACGGCCGCCCGATAGTAGGCGGTTATTGTAGCCTTAAGGATGTTTGCAACTTCAAAGGACTCATAAGCGCGTTGCCGAACCTTTAAAACCTGTACGCTTTTTTATTGAAGAACCTCATACTGTAGTCTCTCTGGAAAACCTCGGTAGGGAGTTCATTCATTACACACCCATGACGTTCATTAACCTTTTTATTAACGCCCTTTTATAAGCTTCACTTGAAACAATGTTAACAAATCTTGCAACCCGCCAGGACGATCCAAATTTCACAGTAGCTAATTAATGATAACCCTGTCTTCGGGCGCATGACTATAGCGTCATTAACTTGTTAATTAATATGAACATCTAATTATTGTGAATTCAGTGAGATTTGATTTTGATTTGATTTGATTTTTTAATTTATTATTTTATTGAATATTAAGATTTTAGGTAATCTCAAAATGTAGAGCTTGCTTGAGTACTGTGACTTACAATTGAATTAAATATGGATACGAGAAAACAAGAAATAAATAAATATTAATATGTAGTTTACACTGTAAAAGTTTGTAAATAAGTCATAGTCATACATAATCCAGGGGTTTTTGTACAGCAAGGTTTGCGTTGCGTTGAATTTGTCAAAAATTATTTACGATCGCTTGGTTAAAAAGCAAATTATAAATCTTAAAAATAACTTCCAGATTTAAAAATCTCCGACATGGATGAGTGGATCGATTCAGAAGACGACTCCTCAGGGTCCGAGCCAGCAGAAAAAGACAATGAGAGTGATTCTGCCGCAAAGAAAAAACCCAAAAAAGGTAAACTAGTAATAAGCTGGTCGGACGGAATGTAGAGATAGCTGCTGTTCTAGAACTTGATTTTGCAATATCGCCATTGGATGTATTGGTACGGAAAAGATGCTCAAAAATATATACACGCATTTGCGGTTCATAATATATTTATTTAGGGATGTGTTATATCAGACACGACACTTTAGTATCTAGTATTGTACTGGGCAACCTATCTAATGAAATAATGAACCAAGCCCCGGTTACTAGCGGCATTGTACGGTATTACTTTCTGTATAGACTAATAAATCTAGTGATAGTTACTAAGTTATGTCAAAATTGATTCTCAAAATTAAGTATATCTATTTATAAAAATCTCGTGTCACGGTATTTGTTATCGAACTCCTCCGGAACGGTTTGACCGATTCTTATGAAAACTTTTTGTCTACATTCGGTAGGCCTGAGAATAGGTCGTAGGCTATAATTTATATGGCAAAACAACGTTTGCGGGGTCAGCTATTCTAATATATAAAAATCTCGTGTCACGGTGTTTGTTATCGAACTCCTCCGAAACGGTTTGACCGATTTTCATGATATTTTTTGTCTATATTCGGTAGGTCTGAGAATAGGTCGTAGGCTATTTTTTATACCCAACCCTATTATCCGCAGACGGAGTCGCGGGCACCACCTAGTAAATAATAAATCCTTACTCACGGTGTAGAATTATAAATGTAGACGAAAATAGGATAAACTCTCCTAAGACCAGTGGCAGCCGAAAAAAAGCTGATAATATAATAATATGATACACATAATATACCATAGGTTCATGAAAGTGGTGGAATTAATTTGAAATTTATTTCTTAGGCGCTCCAGTTAAGAAGAAAAAGAAGGTTGAAGATGAAGCCTTTGAGGAGAGCGACGACGGAGACGAGGAGGGAAGGGAGCGCGATTACATATCCGATTCCTCGGACAGGTATTTGAATTTTTAAGGCTACGCATCCACAAGAGTTGTGCGATGCAGCTAGGAGGCGTGGAGTGCTTTTTGTAGGGTTCCGTACCCAAAGGGTACTAACGGGACCCTATTACTGCGACTTCGCTGTCCGTCCGTCCGTCCGTCCGTCTGTCACCAGGCTGTACCTCACGAACCGTGAAATGTTCGCAGATTTCAGACAGATGATGTATTTCGGTTGCGGTTGTGGTTGTTTGTAAAAAACAGAATAAAATAAATATTTAAGGGGGCTCCCATACGACAAACGTGATTTTTTGCATGTTTTTACTCGATATTGATAACGGCAACAGGTAGTCGCTTGAAATATTCACAGAATATTTAGTTATATATTCACTTTAACAATAAATAAATTAAAACAAATATTTATGGTGGGCTCCCATACAACAAACGTGTTTTTTTTGCCGTTTTTATAGATAATGGTACGGAACCCTTCGTGCACGAGTCTGACTCGCACATGGCCGGTTTTTACTATGATCTCGGAGAAGATTTCCTCATCTAAATTGAAATAGGTACATGTAACATTTGTAAGTATAGGTCGATTCACAAATGCTGGCACGAATGAATTGACTGAGTGAATGATAATGTATAGGTGCATCACAAACTTCACATTCATTCATATAAGTGATAAGTGTTTTTAGACTATCTCGTCTTGTAACCGCCCAAATACAGTGTAAAAAATTATCAGTAAAATGTTCAAAAGCCGTGGTGGCCTGGCGGTTTGACCTATGGCCTCTCAAGCAGAGGGTAGTTGGTTCAAATCCCGGCTCGCACTTCTGATTTTTTCGGAATTTATGTGCGAAAGTACATTTGAAATTTACCATGAGCTTTACGGTGAAGGAAAACACCATGAGGAAACCTGCATACACCTGCGAAGAAATTCAGTGGTGTGTGTAAAGTTCCCACCCGCACTGGGCCCGCGTGGGAACTACGGCCCAAGCCCTATCATTCTGAGAGGAGGCCTGTGCCCTACAGTGGGACGTATATAATGATGATGATGATGTTCAATCATAATGAAAATTCAGATGTGACGTTTTACAATATGCTCCGTAGCATTAAATCTGCAGTCAGTAATGTAATGAAATTCTAAGCCGCAATACGCAGTAAAATTACTGTCAACTACAAAATATAGGGTAAGTTTTTAAATGTATATAAATAAATCGCTGCGTATATAAACTTGCTTGCACACTGGCGCCGTGAGCAGCGGGACCAGGCGGCTTCTGTATAAGATCGGCACTCACATAGTGGCAAGTGACATTACTTTCGTTTCGTTCAATTCATTGGTGCCAGATCTTGTGAACCGACGTATGTCTATGTAAATAATTATCTGTATATGTGTTTCTGTCGCAGTGAAACGGATCACGAGCAAAAGGCGAACAAAGAACTGAAAGGTGTTTCAGAGGAAGACGCGCTAAGGTAAGCTTTGTATATAAAATTTAGTAAACCACCAAAGCTGTAAGAATACCAGTTAAGCGTTAAGTAAAATGCACTTTACCCATTACGAGCTAGCGGTACCGTTTGACACCCAATTTTATGTGTTTATACTTTTGAGTAATACGCAATGTCCTCATCACTTCTCTCGTAAATCTTCTCTAATGCGAACAATTAATTTGTTTGGGCTATTGACAGAATCATTTCCACAAGTAGGAATGAAACACTTCCTGTATAAATCCATTATTAAAATATGAAAAACGCGAAGAATGTTTTTCAAAATAGTATCCTTAAACTAACAGATGACGACTACGTCAAAGTGACAAATAATAGTGTAGATCTAGAAACTAGACGAACGGTTTTTTTTCTTTTTGCAAAGAATTTCAAAGTTAATGCCACGATGAAGGTCAAACAAAGGTCAAACATTATTTTGCAAAAATACACACGATCATTTAGTATTTTTTTACTAAAATTTTATAAAATGATTCAATAAACCTATTCCTCGTAATGGCTTTGGAATTAGACCACATTGTAAAAAAGTGATCAATGCCAATTCGAAAACACGACTCCAGTAAAAAATGCTTTATTTTTTTATAGTTAGTTGATTGAGTTGGCGAACAAGTGACGTCATAAGTTGCTATTGCCTTTCAAACTCTATGGGAGAATCGTGTTTTGCCAGCTCATAAAAAGTACGTCAGTTGATTGGTGGTGTCAAAATTCCTATTGGCTTTATATGAAACAATTGAGAGTAGAATGCAGGTACCTTTTTGTGTTTTTATTTTAGTCTGTAACATTGATATTATTGAAGACAAAAAAGACTAGAACACTGTTCTTTTGCTTCACAGCATACGAGGGATTAAATTACAAATTCGATCGCAACAATAAATTGAAAGATGGCCTGCTTAAAGGTTATTTTTTATATACAAAACTGTATGAACTCGTACAGTCAAGTAGGTTTAGGCTAACCAAATCATGTTTTAGTTGGTAAATTCTGTTATTTATAAGAAAAAAATAAACTACCTCCTAGCCTATACATATACTATTTTAATCGGCTGGGTTGTGGGTGTCAGGAAACTTCTGACTTCGGACGAGGACAGCGAGGAGGAGCAGGAGCAGAAGCAGGAGTCGGAGGCCGAGGACGAGCCCACGCGCGAGGGCGAGGAGCGCGCCAGCAAGCTCACCAAGAAGAAAAAAAACAACGACGAAACTAAAAAAGGTCAGCCAAGACCATTTCATTCACAACTCGGAATTATACTGCGTCGCATCGCATACTCGTATATGTAGCGTGCGTGCGCCGCTGTGGAATTCTGGTTTAAGCTACTCTAGAATAGAAGAATGCTAAAAAGCACGCTATGAGTATCCTTAATATGAGCATGCTTATAAACTTTACATTTGCTAGCAATAAGCACGCTAGTTTTAAGTATGCTCCTGAATAAGCATGCTCAATGCAAACAATAAACATCCAATACACATGCCATTTGATAGCGTGTTCTCTACCAGTTTACAAAATCATGGAAAATCAGACAGCCATCCGCATGGAGCTGAATAAAATTATCCTTTTGCTGGCGATGCAATGTATCCAAAAACTTCTCTCAGCTAGAAAGAGGAAAAAAAAGGAATAGGAAGATTTGCACTTTGCAAACAAGATCGAAACCTTTCCCCCTTGCACCCCCGCATCAACTAGCGTGCTCAAAGATAGCAGGACGTGCTATTAGCCAGTTTGCCGCTAAAAAGCAAGCCTAATAGTAATAGTAGCATATCCTTCCTATACACACACGCTAGTAGGTAGCATTTGCCCGTTAGTAGTATGTTTTTGTGCTAGTAACTGCGCACTGGCATTACAGGACACGACTCGCATCTCGGTTTTATTGTAATAAATAATAGTTCCTTTTGTGCGACAATGTTACGTAATACTAAATACCTTTTTTTCTTATGCCTTGAGATTTTCTAAAAATCAAAAACAAGTTTGTTACTTTTGTAATCACCTACTTGTATGCCAAATTGAACAGTCTAGAAATCATAAATCCCGTTTATTCCCTATTCCGTGTATATTTCAGCAAATCCGTCCTTATTACTTGTCTGCATCATAAAAACTAAGGCCAAGCTTTTTTTTTAAAAAAAAATATAGTTATTAACTAAATTATTGTGCGGGAGTGTAAGATATCATTATTTTTAAGTATTTTCTTACTGTTCTGCTACGTAGGTGTTTAATTTATATTTTATATTTATAATTTGAAAAAAGTGTCACATTAAAAATAAATAAATATAAATAAATATTAGGGGACAATCTTACACAAATCGACCTAGTCCCAAACTAAGCAAAGCTTGTACTATGGGTACTAGACGACGATAAACATACTTATATAGATAAAAAATACTTAAATACATAGAAAACATCCATAACTCAGGAACAAAATTCATGCTCATCACACAAATAAATGCCCTTACCGGGATTTGAACCCAGAACCTCTTGCTTCGTAGGCAGGGTCACTACCAACTAGGCTAAAGCGGTCGTTAAAAGTAAAGTAAGTAATTAAAGTAGAAATATTTGCAATACAGACTACACCCACACACAGCACACAAAATATTGTCAAAGATATCACGGGCATGCATGACGTAGAAACACAGGGTCAATTTAAAGTCACATGAAATAAAAACAATAATTTTCTAGCAAAACAAACAAAAAACATTTATAGGAAATCAGAAAACTAGAAATTATTGCAAAAACTTATTCCTCGAAATAGCTTTAAAATTAAAATCAGTTGTAAAAAAAACATGGTAAAAGGAACCAACTTCAAAAATGTTGCTTGGTGAAAAGATAAGATAAACAAAAGGGTTAGTAAGAAAACTGTCATGGCTATTATCTTTTCGAATCTAATCGTTATTAATATCAATATTCGTTGAAAAGTTCGTTACTAACAGCATCATTGAAGGCCAAGGGAAAATGCTGGTCATCGTGAGTCGTTTTTAACTTATAGGTGTGCCGGCGCGGCGCAGAATACAAACGAGTTTAAATCGATCCATCAAACTGTCGAAAATATAGGAAATGAGGAAAATATGGAAGCGTAATATGCTGTAATTGAATTTAAGTATTAATGAACCCAATTGAGTAACCCACAACCATCAAAAAAGATTTATTTTCGGCAAAGTTACGTAACTTTTTGACGTAAATTTAGCCGTGCAAATCCTGCTTTTTCAAATGCATTGATTTTTAAACCAGAATCTCAATATTATTAATATACTAGCTGCTGCCCGCGACTCCGTCTGCGTAGAATAGGGATAGGTATACAAATAAGAGCCTACGACCTATTCTCAGACCTTCCGAATATGGAGAAAAAAGTTTAATAAAAATCGGTCAAGCCGTTTCGGAAGAGTTCGATAACAACCACACGACACGTGACACGAGATTTTTATATATTAGATACTCGTAGATCGCTAACTGTTCTACAAATGGCTTAAGCCATATGACCATTTGCTTTAGCCTAATAGATGGTATGTGGTAAGGAAGATGACGGGGTTCATTCTGGCTCGTGCTGAGGCACCGACTTTAAAAGTTCAGTATGAATCACACAAACATATTTTGATTTCTTTCTCTGGTAGCGCATTACATACTTATTTAATAAATTAACAGTTTATATTACGGATTTTATAGTTATTTTCGTTGTTTTTTTGGAGTTGAAACTAAGTTAAAATGGGTATGTATTACAATACCGAAGTACGAAAGACCGAATGTGTTAAAACATCGAATGGGTCAAAAGACCGACACGATTTTTAACTGAAACTGTAAACTTTTCAGAATTTATTAAAACGGCATCATACAGAACCCATTAGGTTAGGTTTGTTTTATAACAATCTTAAAGAATTAACGGTTTCAGAAAAAAATCGTGTCGGTCTTTTGACCCATTCGATGTTTTAATACATTCGGTCTTTCGTACTTCGGTATTGTAATACATACCCGTTAAAATAGATTAAAGTCAACTGCTCATCGCCATTTAAAAAATATTGTTTTTTCTGATGCAGACACTTTAATTGTTTATAAGTACTCCTCGTGCTTCCCTATCAGAACCACCACACCATGCACATAACTATGTTAAACTCATGAAATTGCACCCTGAGATTTATTTGTTATTGAGTGGTTCCGGTGGCATTCCGTAGTATATTACCCAACAGTTCCTCTTCACCAAATGGTGACTCAACAAAATGCACGATTTACAACTAAATATCTAAATTACAATTTTAGGAGTTCCCTTGATTTCCCCGGCATCCACTCATTACATCCTAAGTTGGTAACAGACCTAATTAGAAGTGGTATCCCATTTCCAACAAAAAAATATACCGTTTTCGAAATCGGTTAAAAAACTAGAGATACGGTATCTGGTGGGCACAAACTAATAAGCAACCCTATATGTAAATTGTTCTTTTTGGATTGAAAATATGCTTTTTTACTTATTCTTAATGCCGCCACAATGTTTTGAAAGTAAGCAATGTATTTAGAGTCTGAGAAATTAACCATTTACGTTTGTTTTACAGAGTCCAGTAGTGACTTTAGTTCTGATTCGGACACTGATGCAGAGAACAGTAACACAGCCAAAAAGGCGAAGAAGCGCAAGGAACCCAGCAGCGACAAGAGCGCGACACCAACCAGTGCATCAGGTCAGCCCTCCCACCTCACATATTATAAATGCAAACTGTGTCTATCTGTACGCCTGTCTCTTGAACTGATTTAGATCAAATTTGGTATAGAGATAGTTTAAGTCCCGAGAGAGGATGTAGGATAGTTTTTACCCCGGAAAATTGCATCCCACGGGATAGCAATAAACGAAATATTCGCAGAGGGTGTCGTGGGCAACAGTTTATCTACACTATCTACACTTCTACATCTACACTAATATTATAAAGAGGAAAGATTTGTATTTTTGTATGTAAATAAATAAATAAATATTAGGGGACAATCTTACACAAATCGACCTAGTCCCAAACTAAGCAAAGCTTGTACCTACTATGGGTACTAGACGACGATAAACATACTTATATAGATAAATAAATACTTAAATACATAGAAAACATCCATAACTCAGGAACAAATATTCGTGCTCATCACACAAATAAATGCCTTGACCGGGATTCGAACCCAGGACCTCTTGCTTCGTAGGCAGGGTCACTACCAACTAGGCTAAAGCGGTCGTTTAAGTGTAACGAACAACTTAACACATTCGCTGCCACGTATTGCTACGCGCTACGCTCGTAGCGTTTTTCCGCTTTGTAGCGAAAACTGCCTTACGAACGGAGAACTCCCCTGCGGCGTTCCCGGCACTGAATTTGTTAAAAACTACCGGACCGATTTCAAAAAATCTTTTGCCGTTAGAAAGCTACATTATCACTAAGTGACATAGGATACTTTTTACCGCGGGAAAATACCTTTTCCTACGGGAAAATTAATTTATCGCGGGCGAAGCTGCGTACGGAAGGCTAGTTTCCTATAAAATAGCAAGCAATGGGTGAGGATGCGAAGCAGCCATCTTATAGGCTTCCCGCTTGACTATGACAAAACCTAGCGTTCTAGCTAGACTGCCGTGCTAGTGCTAGTGCCATTAGCAGTAGGGGGCAGGGGCAGGGGCAGGGGCAGGGTAAGGCGCGCGGCGCGAGTGACGCGAGCGTGTGTTGCAGCGAGCGCGCCCGGCAGCGCCAGCACCTCCCGCTCGGGCTCGCCGGCGCCGGCCGCCGCGGCCGCGCACCCGCACCCGCACCCGCACCCGCCCAGTAAACGCGCCAAGATCGACCCCGTCTACACGTAAGCATTATAAACGTTTTTGGATTTGTTCCTGATTCGTCGGATTCCTATTTCGTCGGATTCCTGTTTTGTCGGGATTCCTGTATTGTCGGATTTTCAATATCATATGTAACGATGCAATTACTGTGACTCCACTCCTGTATTTAATATTTACAAATTTCACATCTTATTTAAAGCTCAATCTTTACAATTTAAATGAAAGAGAAGTTGTTTAAAAGATGATCGTACAACAAACTAAATTATTACACAAAAACATATTTAAAAATTCTATTTTTTTTTCCAACGAAGTCGTTGACTGTTTTCCTTTCTTGCTGATATTTTCACATGTCATTTGCTCTTCGTTTTGTTCGCACATACCTTCATCCGAAAATATTAATGTTCCTTTTCGGGTAGGTAGGTAGTCGGGTAGATACTGGTTCACTGTATGGTAGATTTAATTAAATACAGATAGGTAATTCCGACGAAATTAGAATCCGCCGAAACAAGAGTACCACCTTTTTTTGTTGCTCTTTACCACGTATGTAATAAACTTCCCCATATCTATCGACGACGATCGGACGTAGAGTTTTCTTTAAATGGCTTGGCTTGAGCCAATTTCGCGTCGATAGATGTGGGGAAGCCCTACCTAAATGATTGCGGATGGTCGACGTACGGGTGGTTTGGTAAGCTGCTGTGTTTGCACTGTTGTATTCCAATAAAACTGCTCGCACAAGAATCATTTAATTTTAATCGCGTAGGTCGGCAATCCGCAATCCTTCTGATATAATTTCTGTGTATAGAGAGCAGTTGTCCATTAGCTTGGACAAGCCACCGCAAAACAATCGCAACTCTGTAATTAATAGAGTCGTATTATGTACAGTATTATTTAATTTTTACCGGATACTGTTACATGTAAACTTTTAGTTTGTGTAATAAGTATTCTCTTTCTCTTACTTATATTGTGCTATTAAATTTCTAACAATAACCCAAAATAGTCCGTATGATTGTGAAGGTATTTCCTACAATTTTTTTTTAAATTTGATGATTTTATTGAACGTTATGCAACCATCAACATCCTGGTTACTAATTTCAGTAGTCATAAGACCTTTTCAGGAATGCCACTATGACTATGTCAGAAACTCAACTAAAAAAAGGTGAAATATTAATTGCTATAATATCCGCTTTAGATAATCATAATCTTAGTCTACTATTACGACTTATTGAATCTTGTTCTATTGCCTTATAAGTTTTAGCGGTTACCTTTCCGAACTGTGATCACTTACTGCTAATAGCTCACTTGCTTGTTTGCAAAAAAATATGGGTCCATTTTAAAGTGTTCACGAAAGAAAAAGTGGCCATTTTCAATAAAAAGTGTCCCCCAACTTTTTTAAAATTAGGAACTTTGGGGTTTTCTTACTGAAAATCACGAGTATAGTTTTGAGTCAGTTTTGCTACTTTTTTCATACAGTTTATATGGTTCGTCACGTCACAAAAATGTCACAATTATTTTTTATGGAAAATTAGGGTCATTGTTTATCATCAAAATCTATACCGTTCTTGTCTGAGTAAAAAAACCCCAAAATTTCCTCATTTAACAAAAAAGTATAGGGTATATTTTTTATTGAAAATGCCCAAGTACAATAAGTGGTAAGATAATCGTGTAATGTGGTGCAGCGAGTGCGGCGTGACCGAGGAGGCGGTGCGGCGCTACCTGGCGCGCAAGCCGATGACCACGACCGAGCTGCTCACCAAGTTCAAGTCCAAGCGCACCGGCGTCAGCAGCGAGCGCCTCGTCGAGACCATGACGCAGATACTCAAGCGCATCAACCCCGTCAAACAGAACATCAACGGCAAAATGTATCTCAGCATAAAACAAACATAAACTGAGCCCAACCTACAGCGTGCCGTCAGAAGGAAAAACTCATAGCACACGGTTATTTGCAAACAAAAAAGTTAACATTTCTTGATTTTAGTAAATTTAGATAACTATTATAGAATGTACTACGCATTTTTAAAATATGCCAACTTTTCCTAGATTTTTGCCAACAATGGAGGGTATTTGTGACAGGCTTGTTGGCGCTAGATCATCAGGTCCGTTTGGAATTGGTTTATGTATGATAAATAGTAGTAATAATTTATTTTCATAACTAAATATCCAAGAACTATCCAACACGCAAGTACGACCAAAGTAGTTATCAACATTTTAGATGATCTTTTTTACTCTGTATTTAACATTTGCGCAGTGAATTTGATTTATTTAGTGCTTCTTCTATTCTTACTTAAATACTTCATTTCACTTTTCATTATCACATCAAATCTTGCTTTTAAATAGTTTCAAAGAAATACTATGCGATGTATTTAATGTAATTCTATCCATATGGTTAAATCGTCAAGAAGAAGTTTTTATGATTTTGTTTATTCAGTTCGCGATTAAGGAAATACAAATACTCCTCTGGTATCACTTTAAAGTCAAGTGCTATGGACATATTTCGCACTCCCAGATCAACAGTGCATCATCTCGAAATAATACACCATTTTAATTTAGACTTTCCGGAAATTAAGTAAAGTCTAAATTAAAATGGTACATTATTTTGAATTTATGCACTGTTGATCTGGGAGTGTGATTTGGAAAATACCAAAAAAATAGAAGCACATGCCCGGAACGATAATAACACGACGCGTTTTCGGTAAAATGAAATTCGAAGTAAAGTTTTTAGTAATTGCGATAAATAAGGTAATAGTTAAGTAAGATAGCCATCTTTTGTTTGCTTACTAGACCAGACCGAATGCTTTGAGGTTGGTCGTCTGATAACGATGTATAGTATTATATATAATACAATTTTCATAATACTAATAATATGGTTAAGCCTTAACTTTATTGTTATAAAATAAGTAACTAAGTAATAAATTACTTCAACACTCAAATGAGGTTTTCTTGTCTTTGAGTCCTTTTTTTCTTGTTTAGTTAGAACCGACTCATGACTATGGACTCACGAATCGGTTTTTAAAAACCAGTTTAAAATGACTGGATTAATTTTTTATGCCTAACGACTAGAGAGAGAGTGAGAGAGATGTTTATTTACACATATTCTATACACAGGAAATACAGTTGACAGGAAAAAATACAAATAAAAATCATCGAATAGTATAAATTGGGCCCCACTCAGCATAATGTTGCGGCAAGCCGCAACGCTGTATTTCAGTGGGAGGGACCCATTTAAAAACTAAACACAAAAAAAAACAAATTGTGATGACACGAACGCCAGCGGAAAGTGTAGTTCGCAACAAAAACCTAAATAGGTACAAACCGGAAGTATGCATGGCAACACTTGATCAGTTTAATCGTATCTGAACTTTTAAACCGAGACAAATTACGCCAAGGATTGTTCTGGCTACTGTAGTGAATTATCAGCAATTTCACTAATTTTGATATTGTGACGCATCACTGAACCTTCGATAAAACTAACTTAAAAACAACAAAACATTCTAATGACTTAATGTTAGGCGGGAACGCAGCCCGGCCCTTTGTAAAGTCGTTCACAATAAATTTAAGCTACCGCCGTTTCGTGTGAAAAAAAAAACTTAGCAAAACAAATATATATCCAAACGAACAATTAAAAAGTCTGTGTCAAATGCGCTCAATGTACGTGTTGCCCTGAGAGCGTTACCCCAGCCAGCCAGATGTTTTGTTGGAGCGAGGTAAGTAGAAGTATGTTCTGTTTAGGTTATACATTCAGTGCGACTAGTCTAATGTTTTAATTTTGTAGTTTGAGCCGTACGTCTAATCTGAATCATAAATATAAAAGACTCCAAACGTTTCCTATTAAAACACGCTGTTTTAGCGATTATTGTAGTAATCATTTTCACTCGTGCCTAAAATATCACGTTCCCAAAATACCAGATTTTTCAATATAATACATTACTTGTTTACCACACTTCTAGCTTACCAGATTCTCGTTGCACCACATAAAATCGAAGATTACTCATGGAAGTGATTTTTTGGTGGAGGTTTTGAACATGTGGTGTAATGGCAATGTAATAGTGGTAATGTAGTAGGTATTTTGAAATATCTGGTATTTTTGGAACTGGTATTTTAGGCACGAGCGATCATTTTGAACTAAATTCGTATAAAATGGTTTCTCAATAAAGATGTTAAAATATTTAGTCTCGGTCATAATAAATATAAATAAAATGAATTCCTGGCTTAAAATTGTATTTCAGATTGAGACTTGTGCGAGAACTTAACTTAATAAAAATCAAGGCACTGCTGATTTAAGGACCCCTTTACTTTTTTAAGACAAACAATAATTATTATCAGATTTCATCCTTATGCTCAAACTTTTACTTTTTCTTTTCAAGTACACATGTTCCACCTAACTTTGATTATTTATACACTAGATAGGGTGTCAGTAGAAAACACTGCGATACGAAACGTCCATCTTTTTCTCGCTTATGTGCGTGGCGACCACTTGATAGCATTATCTTACGCTCGCTTCACGTCATTCCCGTTGTAACTGCGTGTGTGTATAAACAAATCAAATTAAACAAATTATCTTGCAATCCTCCAGTGCGTAACAATCCGCAGCAGAAATCATCTAATACCTAGAAACCAGCACATCTTGTATATTTATTTATTTCGGGGATCTAAGAAACGACTAACGATTTCAATTAAGTTTGCTGCGGGATTTTTGGGGGGTGAACATCGATATAAATAGGTCTTTTTTTTGGCAAACTCTTATTTAGCCCGAGCGATCGTCCAGGTACTGTGTTTAAAATTAACAACAAATTACTGTAGCAATGTGTGGCAATGGTTGATAGTTAGGGAAGTAAATCGCCAAAACATAGTACTACCTACTTTAATGTTGCTATGCGAACCATTCCTACGTCCACCAGTCGAGTACGTTATTTTTGTTCTTGAATCCAATACCGCGGTGTCACTGTCCAGTACAAACAAGCATAGAGTAGACCGAGATAGAATATCAAAGCTGTTTGACTGCTTATATAGGTAGCTGTACCTAAATATTTTCTGATTGATGTTCCATTCCGTCGGTCATTAAATTTTATGATGATAGTGCTTGAATAGACAATGACACGTAAACACCGCTGCACACACAAAGGACTACTTGAACACCGTACCATCTATTCTGGAAAGAGTAGGTAGTTTATCTTTAATATACCGCCATTTGATAAATTTCAGAGCGCATGCTATTCATATACATATAGCGTAAATCACCAATAACTGGCACCCTTCAAAAACTGGTCCCCTCATATTGAAAATGAACTCGGTTCCCCTATAAACAGAATTCAATTTAGTATAACGTGGCCGGTTATTGAAGGGTGGCCAGTAATAAACACCTTACCTATACCAAAAATTAATTCTATTCTGGGTGAATAGTGAATAGAGTTCATTTTTAGTATGAGGTGGCCAGTTATTGGCGATTTACTCTATATGAGTAGGTAAGCTGTGTTATAATTTAGTTTTATTGTAAGAACTATTATGTATTAATTAGGGTAAATCGCCAATAACTGGCCACCTCATACTAAAAATGAACTCTATTCACCGATAATAGAATTCATTTTACAAGATTTTATTAACTTGCAATGTATGTAAATATATATATGTATGTACGGGTCAAATCTTGGAAGTCGAATGATCCGCTTCCAGTCGTTGAATTCAGAAATTTGGTATACTTATGTAGGTTGTATGACAATGCATACTTTTGCAAGTACAATCAATAAAAAGTACAGTCAGCGGAAAAGGTTGCATTTAAAATGAATTTTTTAACAATAACTTATTTTCAGTAACTGCCCACGTTATACTAAATTGAATTTTGTTTGTAGGGGAACAGAATTCATTTCCAGTATGAGGGGCCAGTTATTGGCGATTTACCCTAATTGAAATTTAATTATCACTAAAAACCGATAAAATTAAAAAAAAAAACTTTCTAAAAGTTCTGTCGATGTTGGTTAAGTTTTGTGATAAGCGTTTTGCTTTTTAAGTATAACCAAATAGATGTCTTTCTTGAAAAACAACATCAAAATACAAAATAAAATAAAACAAAAAAAAATAAGCCAGAAATATTTTTGTTTTAATAAAATAAGGTGACTGAACTCGGTGACCGTAGTTCTTTTAATTAAGGTAATACAAGTAAAATTAATTAAATTAAGTACGTCTCCACCATAATCGTAAGGTTCTACCGACTAGAACTCAATTCTAAATAATTACCAAATATAATTAATTCATGATAGTTATTTTGCTTTATTCCATTACAATACAAAAAAATATTGAGACTAAAAAGTCAATTATTTGTTCATAACACAATGGAGTAAGTAAATAAGTATACTTAATTAGAAACAGGCAAAGAAAAAAACATACATAATTAATTTATATATATACAATTAAATACTTACAATTTAGACTTTGTCTCAATTTTTTGAATCCAGAACTTTTGTTTTGAGAACTTAGCAGCATCTTAATTTATGACTTTCACTGATCCTAGTTATAGTCTAACAAGTAAGGACGCGCTTTACCATTTTTATTGACAGTTCTGATTGTTTGAGTGCCGAATGTCATATTGACTTGTAAATGATAATATTTGATAATAGTAATAGTTTTTTTTATATTTGAAGTCGCATAACTGACATTGAACCTCAGGGTGGGAAAGGAATTTCTTGGTCGACTGTATAATCACCGTAGGTAGGAGCGGATAAGCATAGCCTCTATAATAGTTACAATCATTTATTTTATCGATGACAGATCTAGTTTGAAAGTTATAGTGTTGTGACCAAATAAGTGATCAGTAGATACGATATCGATCCAATTTTAAAATTGATAAATAAAAATTACCTGTTATTATAATTATTTCATTTCATTGACGATTACCTATCTATACTTACTTATATTACTTATAATAAAAAGAGGAAAGATTTGTATGTTTGTAATGAATAAGCTAAAAACTACTGGACAAATAAAAATTATTTCACTTGAGTAACATAGGCTATTTTATATCCCGGGAAAAAATTACAACGCGTAGCGTCAACGTCATATAAGTGACCACTTTTGTACCTTGTCACTTTAACGTCATGTTTGAAAAGCCATACGTAATTACGTAACGACTGAAAGCGACAAGGTACAAAAGTGATCACTTATTTATGACGTTGACTGTACAAAGTCGCGGAAACACATCTAGTTCAACATATACAATACCGATACAATATCGATATTTCAATCATAACATCACTATTTGTATTGCCATAGAATGTAACTTTATTAAAACTTTTATTATTTATCGTACTTTAAAAAAAAAATACTGCATAATATGGACTCAATTCGTCTTAGATGAATATTATATGGAATCAAGGAACAAAATTAGGCAGTTGTCGTATTTTTTATACCTCGCATTTAAAAGTTAATTTTTGCGTAAAAAACGCAGTTACATTATACGGGAGCTGTCATCGAGAAAATAAATGATTGGAAATACTATAACCCACGTCCGCTGCTGTGCTGACAATAGGTAATTACGCTTACCTACTAATTACTTCTTGGAGCCTAGCTGGATGAACCTTGTGATTTTTATTGACAATCGAACAACTTTATAGTCAACTAATTTACGACCCTGCTTTGAATATGTCTATATAGTTCATGCTATAGGTACTTTTAAATAATGCGCTTAGTTAATTGGCATTACATCATCGTATTATGACGCGCATGGCGTTTTTATTATAAAAATATTTATACCTATGTACATATAACATCAGTTTTAGAAATACGACGTATATTTCACTAAGTACGTACAGTCGACATAAAATATCTATACAGCCATCGCGTCAAATACATAAATAAATGTGTACATCAACCTTGTGGTTAGTGGCATATAGTTGTACCTATAGATATTTTTGACGCCTTGGAAACGTACGTATATTTATGACCCTGACTGTACCTACATAGATACTTACATATCTTTAATTCTAACACAGAATGGGTACCTATTTACAAGAAGTGAAAAACCTACATTCTAGTCCCGTTTGTCTCAAATAATACAAATTTATTTGAGAAAAAAAAAAAAAGATAGCCTTATGGCCTACCGAGCTTTTCGCGCTAATCGACTTTAAGTGGGCGATTTCGGGCGTGGGGCCGCGTGGGGCCGCGTGGGGGAGGCACGATGGCTCAAGATAGGTTGGTCGGACTGCGCGTGTTTTTGGGTATTTTCATCTTATTACTAAAACAAATACATATTTTAAAAATGCAGCAACACTACGCCCCAGAAAACATCTTGTTTTATTAACATTCAAAAAGTCATGACCTGCCGTGCAGTATTAGCGTCGTAGGTACTACGAATTTATTTTATTTTTTAGATACGACTTTGGTTTTTTTTTCTATTGAGCGAACTGTAAGTAATCGTTTTAAACATGAAACTACCGTGAGACTCACTCATAGTGAAAATAAACGGATTAAAACGAGTTTAACTCTACATGTTTCGGGCTAATCCGTAGCCCTTCCTCTTGGAGTCGCACGTCACGGCGGCTGCCAAACGCGCACATATGCGCACATGCGCGTTTGGCAGCCGCCGTGACGTGCGACTCCGAGAGGAAGGGCTACGGAGTAGCCCGAAACATGTCGAGTTAAACTCGTTTTAATTAAGACGTGATTGATCCGTTTATTTTCACTATAAGTAATCGTGTTTCGATAAACACTTGTCATTAGAGTGAATCCTCAAATATCTTACACATGAATTTCAAGACTATAGCTTTACTTGTAATGATACAGCCAAAGAGTATTGTAATATTATTTGAACAAGAGTGGCAACTCTATGGTCAAATATGCATGTATGGAAGGTGCTGCTGCCCTACGCCCTGGTGAAGAACTAATGTGACGTATCTATAGATGTATACCTATCTATATGTATATGTTGGTAGTGATGTACAGCTATAATTACGCGTAATTTTAATTGATAGGCTAATTGCCACTATTCGTATTTTAGCCGTCTAATTCAAATCAGCATATACGAAGTATAAGCGGCTAAACCCGATTTGCACTATACGGCTAAAATACGAACATTGGCAAGTGGCCTATCAATTAAAGTCCTTGACCGTACAATTTGGTACGCCATGGCCATGGCCGATGAATGACAACTGACAAGTTTGACAAGTCAACCAAGATGGCCGCTAATTTAGTTCTTTACCAAACAACCAGAGATCGCTGTAGTCGCATGAAAAGTGTGGTATATGTAAGTGTGCCCCCCCTGGATACAGCACGAGATTAAATTAATGCAATAAATGCGCCAAAAACACGATAGGCCCTTAAATTTTGCACTGATCCAGCCTAACATACGGACGTTTAACGAAAACATACGATCGCTCGCTGACGCGGGTGTCACAAATCTCAGCAGGTACACAGGAAGGTAGCAACCAGACTACCTGACAATCAAAGATAATTTAACCTCTCATAAGACTCTAAGATATTGCCATAGTAGTCAACCAATTTGAATCCTAGGCTAGGCCTATAGAACTTTGTCGCATTAACTATTAAATAACTACAACGTCAGTGCGGGTCAAACGATTATCAACTTTCCGATCACATCATGCAATAATCGTAAAGAGTTAACAATCGTTTCCGCTCCATGACGTGAGAAGAAAAAGACGTTTTGACAGACGGACAGTTACAATTTACGTTATTAAACTTATTAGTTATTAGGTACCTAATACACAAGCAAACTCCTTTTGTATTTCATTATCATTATCGTTGACACATGTTCGCTTAGATCGAGATGTCATCATGACAATTGACATACTTACATCACGCAATAATCAATGTCGTAGAAGATCTATCTGTAGAAGACAAGGTAGAAGATAAACAAGTGGATTCATTATGACATGGTTCTAAAGTGGCCTAGGAATCAAATTGGTTGACTGTACCTACTACGGTAACGATTAATATTCATACTAATATTATATATTTATATAAATTGTATTAAATTATAACAATATTCAAATCGTAACAGTGTTCTTACGGGCTAGGTAGGTACCTACGTGACGGCGTCATCACACTTCACTATAAATGTGTATACGTAGTGTACCTACTAGATAATATCAATTGCAATTATGAATTTATGAGTTAATGTTTAGGGAAAATAATTGAACTTAAAAAAAATAACTTTTCGATTAGAAATGTTTAACTACATCTTGTCGCTCACGCTGTTCCATAATTACCTACCTTACACTACAAGGCGCAATCTCTTGCTTTCAAGTGATTATTCGAAGACTTATAGCGAAGTCAGTGTCGCCGTCAAACAACAATAAGGTACAAACGTAAGATAAACAATCCTTATACTGTGAAGTTCGAATCGATCTTCGTATCGGGCCATCCTGCTCACGCTAGTTAAAATATAAGAAGAGTTGGAAGGGACGGTGTGCGATACGAATTTCGGAGTAGCCCCTCTGAAAAGTTATTCCAAAATAGATGTCAGCTACGTAATAAGGGCCTTCTCTTTACGTTCAGCTAGGTCATAGTCGGGATCTTCTTCTTCGGTAGAACTGAAAAAAAAGAGCTAAATAAACACTTAGGTACAGATCGATTCACAAGAGCTGGCATGAATGAATGGATTGAACGAAAGTAATGTCATTTTGACACTTTAGTAGGAAAATGACTGATGCACGTCATAGGTAACACATAGATACTTTCATTGGCTCATTCGATCCATTCGTGCCAGCTCTTGTGAATCGACCTGTACCCTTACTACAAAAACTTCAACACGTGTTCAACGGTTAAAAAGATTTGGTTGTAACACGGTAACTATTAAAATGAAGTCAATACATAATAAAGTCGAGAGTGAGTTGCACCAACTTAGGGTGAGGCCACACGAGCGTAATTTTGTGAGTTGTGAGCGGCAGAATTTCGGTTGCGCCATACATTGTGTCACGTGAGTGTCACGTGATGGCCCGCATATCGTATGGCGCGAACCGAAATTCTGCCGCTCACGACTCACAAAATTACGCTTGTGTAGCCTCACCCTTATATAACATAAACGATAAATACATTTTTGATTGCAGAATTTTTTAAACGTATTTATTTACTTGCGCGTGGGACTTGATATAGGTGATAGGAATAGCAAAGCAACATACCTATAAAATAATAACCATTAGTTAGCGAAATTCTACATAACTACTTCTTGTTCGTATTGTATTGTACGGATTGACTTGAGGTCGCTGGCCTCTATCGGCTTCGTAAAGCCGTGGATGTGGATTTTACCGAGTAAAAGCCTTCAAAACCGGCTCTGTCTGTACGTAGTGCAGAATACAAAGAGGTTTTGGTTATTTTCCCGTGTAGTGTTCCAACCACCAGGCCAATTACAGTAAATTCGACGTTATAAATGTTTAGTGGCTAAGAAGGTAAACGTTACTTATTACTCTTATTAGGTACTTATTTAAAATATAGATACCTACACTACTTTTATCCAGTTGAAAACAGACAAGCACCATGTTACCATAGTGGGTTATTTAGTGTAGTGCACGTTTTAAAAAACAAAAAAAAGTAGGTAGTACATTATGTTTTATTGTACCTATAAATGTCTATGTAACGTTGTGCAGGAACTATTTGCGTCGCATACAAAACCGATTTCGACTATACCCTGTCTATTTAACAGAGTTAGCAAGGCGTTCTCTCTGTTGCCCTTTTGTTTGCAAATGAAAGGGACAAGAAACTCAGTGGGCGTCAACAATCGCACTTCGATGGCGGGCTCGCCTTACATGCGGTTTGTTGGAATATTCGTAATATTTCTCGTGATTTTTTGATTTTTCTCGTGGCACCTCAAATAATTACATGTCATGTTTATTAATCATAATTATGTAATTTAAAGTAGTAGATAATAATATTTAAATATGTGCCCTGCAGTGGGTCGTATGTGCATCGTCCTTATCGCTGACCAAAATAGGTACGTGCATTCTCTGTTTTTCTAGTACTAACTCTGTTAAATAGACAGAGCATAGGTAAGTACCTATAATATTCAGTCTCTTGTGGTTCGAATCACACCTTCTTGTCAGACGTAATTTAACATTAACGACATTGTTGTACCTACTGTTTGTCAGAAGAAAATATTTACAAGAAATTAACATGAATTAACTAAAAAGAATTTTCAATTGTAGAGTTAGTTAACCGAATTCCCGACATCACCCTTGACGCTAAGTTTTACAAAATCGATTCCGTGTGAATGAGGATATTATCAAATTCAAGAACAACACCGATTTTTTTAAAGCAGAAACAGAAGTCGGATGACTTCAAGGGCTTTTAAAATCATTACGGGGTTGTAAAGACGATTTTTCGATACAGTTATTCATTTGCGAAATATTCAACTTTAAAGTGTTTTTTTTTGTTAAAATCGAGCGTCCAAAAAAAGCTACACTGTTGGTATAAAAATTTTGAAAAAAAAAACAGGATGGGAGGAAATATCTCAAATTAAAAAGGAAAACTATAACGGCTAAGTTTGCTTGAGAATTATTAGAAGTTTAAGAGTAAATAGCAGCTGATCTAGAAAATATATCTACTTGGGAATTTCCGTAAATACAAAATCCTTAGAATAATAATATATTACTTGTTGAATACCTACAGATAGTACAAACACGTCGTAATGGCTTGGGAACCCTATCCAGGGCGTATCCGACACGCTCTTGGCCGGTTTTACCCTTTGTGGGTACGGAATCCTAAAAAGCTTTACGATACCATATGTCCAGCTATTGTAGTATTTGTACCTATTTATGTCACTATGACTTACTTTTTGACGTGTTTAGAGTTGATAGAATATAAATACCAACTGAATTCAGACCATGTTAGGTACCTACCCATACCTTTAATTAATTATTAATCATTATCCAAATAAATCATTCATTTCATATTCAAGACTGTTTCAAAACCTGTAGATTAGTTTTGAATAGGGATGTTGACACCATTAAAAAATAATTCGAAGACACGACTCCAGTAAAAAAACGCTTTATTTTAGCCCTAAAACCCAGATTAATTTTCGATTAACTGCAAAATTAGATTTTTTGTTGCTTTACAACAAATAAATAGTTAGTTAATTGAGTATGCGAACAAGTGACGTCATATGTTGCTATTGCCATTCAAACTCTATGGGAGAAATGTGTTTTGACAGCTCATAAAAAGTACGTCAGTTGATTGGTGGTGTCAACATCCCTATTATGCAAATCGGTTATTCTAAGCAAAATACTAATAAGCAAATAGTAGAAAAAAAAAATGTCGCCGCGCCGTGGCTGGTTGGTGGGGCCAGCGCAGCTAGACGGCGAGGGAGGGGGCGCCGAAGTACGGGAGAGGGGCTTACACATCTATGAAAGCATCATCATTATCAATCAAGCCAGCCTATACCTATACGTCCTACTGCAGGGCACATGCCTCCTCTGGGAATGAAAGGGCTTGGGTAGTACCTAGTTCCCACGCGGGCCCAGTGTGGATTGGGAGCTTCGCACACACCATTGAATTTCAATGTGTACAGGTTTCCTCACGATGTTTCATTCACCGTGAAGCTTATCTATGAAATGAATTATCCGCGGACGGAGTCGCGAGCAAAAGCTAGTTTAATATAAATACGGACAGATTTAAACGTTCGAATTTATTCGCGGCGCCCCTAGAATCAGTTTTCATACTAAATGTATATAGAAGCCGCGCGATCCAAAGCGGACAGAAGAGACGGGGCGGAGACGCGGACTGCTACCGCGCCACCGTCCCACGTGCCACGTCTCTTCTGTGGGGCTTGCGCCTAGGCATGCAACCAACGGAAGATGATTCGCACTTACCCGCACAGGGTATAGTTGTTGGCAAGCGCTTCGCCGTCCGCGATGGTCTGCGGCAAGCGGCGGCCCATGGTCTCGGGGATGAGGATCCCAAAGCCCACGGCCACCAGCGCCGTCGCACTCATGATTAGCAGCGGCAGCGGACGCCAATAACGCTCCTACACAATACATAGCGAAACATAAGTAATTATATAATTATATAAATAATTTATTGAATCAGGCGTTACTTTGCGGAGGTCCATATTAATGAACTAAAACAATTACTTTGCTCACCCGCGACCTTACAATAGTTACGTTTATGCAAGAAATGTGCGTTCATGCAGTTCCTCCACCTCCACACTGTACGAACACACACAAATCACATAAACCCAACCGTCACCACCACCAAGCTACACTGACGCGTTTCGAACTCAACCAGAGCTCATCTTCAGAGTTACCACAACCGTATGCTATGCTACCAAACGTTAAACTTAAGTTTAGCAAAGCAAGTTTAACGTTTGGTAGCATAGCATACGGTTGTGGTAACTCTGAAGATGAGCTCTGGTTGAGTTCGAAACGCGTCAGTGTAGCTTGGTGGTGGTGATGGTTGGGTTTATGTGATTTGTGTGTGTTCGTACAGTGTGGAGGTGGAGGAACTGCATGAACGCACATTTCTTGCATAAACGTAACTATTGTAAGGTCGCGGGTGAGCAAAGTAATTGTTTTAGTTCATAATTATATAAGTAAGTAGTACGTACGTACGTGTAAAATCCGGTGTATGTCTTTTGAACGCCACACATCGTTTTCGTTACGAACAAAATTGATTCTTATGGGGACGCGGGTAGGTTAATTTTTGTATTACCGTATTGTCGGCTATAGCCGACGCTGGCGTTCAAAAGGATAAAATATTGTGTAACGGGTAGGTGGTACTAGCTCAGCCCGCAGCCTCGCCCCGTGTCCGTGGCGTGATCATATAAAAAACATGCTAGTTAGGTATCCACTAGCTTCCTATCCTATGGGAATTTCGAAGAATCCTTTCTTGGTGCAATTAGGTCTAGGTACTCAAAGCACTTGACGTTTGCGAAATTTCAAGCTCCTTTAGATTAGCCCGTGTTGGTTGTCTGTCCGTTAACGGCAGGGTAAATATTCAGCGTTTTTACGGCGTTTTTTTTGTCATTACCATTTGAGCAGAAATTATTAAAATGGATGATGCTTAGGGTTAACTTTTTATGAAAACTTAAGACAGTACCGATGCTGAATCTAGTTTTATGAAATTTCGCGCGACTCGTCTTCGGTTGTGGTAATAATCGTCGAATGGTAATGACGTTTAACCGCGCGGTCAAAACGCTCGAATATTCACCCGGCAGCCTAGTTACGGGATGTTGTAATTTTAAAAGCACCATTTTTTACCATTTAACTATTTTGATATCCCCTACGTACGTACGTAATATATGTACTTAAATACAAAGTTAGTGAATGTGCGTTTTGTTTATTGTAACGTAAGTAAGTAAGTAGATAGCAGAATCTTTAAAATAACATAAATTTAGTCGGTAAAGGTAAGTAGGTACTTTTTATTCTGATGTTCCCGCAGAAATCGGGATGACATGTAAATTTCCGAAGTCTCAATCGCTATGTCTAGAGACATGGAATTTTGCCAGTTATTTTTAATACAGCGTAATTTTCGGGAATACCTATGTGAATTTAGTAAAATCCCGGGATATAATTTTTATTACCAAATATGGTCCATGCGAGTGAAGCCGCGGGCAAAAGGGCTAGTGCAAAAGGAAACACATTAACTCCCAGTTTCACCATCCATTGATCAAAATTTATTTGATGGATAAATGTGATTCCGTCTCTGTTTGCTTTGTTCGGATAGACGGAGACGGCATCACATTTATCCGTCAGTTAAAATTAATCAATGGGTGGTGAAACAGCCCCTTAGTATCTTAAATTACTTAATACATAGCTCGGGACCAGCCGAGGCCACGCGTGCGAGTTTTATTTAACCAAGCTTCTGACACGAGCGAGGATGCGGACGCGCGCGATCGTGCCAGCAGCTCCGTGAACCACTGGACTGGACAGGTGCGGGGCGGGTGTTCTGGGTGTTCGGTTACCGAGTACACGACGAAGGGCGACATGGCGGTGGAGACGTAGCCGCTGACGTGCACGAGCGAGGAGCCGGACGCGCGCACGGGCGTCGGCAGCAGCTCCGTGAACCACTGGATGGCCGCCGTGTACGCCATGTTGATGAAGAACCGCGCTATGATCGCCAACGTCACTTGTGGGATACCTACATTAAAAACAATCTATTAATACACACACTTTCATACTCCTAAGTAATATATTAATAATTATATATTTAGATTTAATATATTTATTGACCAGTGCACACCTCTAGGTACAAATGCCGCAATGAAAATCAAAACTCCAGAGAAAGCCATCGGTACTACGGTAAGGTTGCGCCGTCCCCATCTGTAAATAGGTTAAGACTAATAAAGTAAACAAAATGATTTTTTTAACCTTGTTTCAGGGTGTGAGTGTGACTCCCCTTCCCTCTGTCTGAAAAAATATTAACTATACTTCCTTTAAATATTAACTTTACTTGAACGCGCTTTTTTTATAAAGAACAAGTACTTACATACTTAATTCTAGATAATGAATTTATTTTGAAATTACTACGACCTCTAGGTTCAGAAACAATGTACAAGGAGTTGAATAGTTACTCAAAGTAGGTAGTACAAAAAAACTAATAATTAAAATAATATACCTAAGTAACGAAGTAGGTATCAGTTATAATTAATTAGTAATTTCTATATTTTACTATCTGCCTGTTTAATTTTGCTAGAATCATAAATGCAGTTGTACAGTCAACGTCATAAATAAGTGATCATTTATGTACCTTGTCGCTTTAAGTCGTTACATAATTTCGTTTGGCTTTTCAAACATGACGTTAAAGTGACAGGGTACAAAAGTAATCACTTATTTATGACGTTGACCCTACCTATTAAATGAAAAACATATTGACGATGGAATGGTTATTAATTTTTGCTACTGATATTAACTAAAAATAAAACATTGCCTTTGATACTGCCCACTGCGGCTTTGCACGGATTTACTGTTTTTTTTTGTAAAATTTTCAGATCTTTTCTTTCATAGAAACTTGTCTTGACAATTACAATTACAAACACAACAGAAAATAATTAGTCAAAAGGTGCAACAGTTTTGAAGTGATGCATTTACCGGCAATTGATTTTTATTTATAAAGATGAGTTTAAACATAAAAGTAATGACCGACCGCTTTAGCCTAGTTGGTAGTGACCCTGCCTACGAAGCAAGAGGTCCTGGGTTCGAATCCCGGGAAGGGCATTTATTTGTGTGATGAGCACGAATATTTGTTCCTGAGTGCGGCCCCCGCCTTATGGATGTTTTCTATGTATTTAAGTATTTATTTATCTATATAAGTATGTTTATCGTCGTCTAGTACCCATACTACAAGCTTTGCTTAGTTTGGGACTAGGTCGATTTGTGTAAGATTGTCCCTAATATATATTTTTTTTAATGAACGTATAATTACATACTGTTACAGTATTATGTGTATGTATGTCAAGGTAAATTAGTTAGTATCTTCAAGTATAAAATTACGAATATGTTTGTAAATTATAAGTAATGGTTCCTTCGTCCTAAATTTATTTATTAATTTCAATCATATTTATTCCTTAAGTCAATAACGACTATGTTTGAATTCACTTGTCAATAACAATGACAGTAGGTAAAAGCAATAAAGCACGTGAGTGGTTGTACCTACTATACAGGGCTGCTTATGTAGGTTAGATGCAATCACTACGAAATAAAATAATTAACTGTCGTCCACATAAAATATCTAAGTAGGCATAAAAGGCATGTTATTACCAAAAACTGTATTTTCTATGTTCAACTACTTATTTATTAAGAGCTGTGGCCAAAGAACATACGTACTTATCAAGCACGAGAGCCAGCAATGTGACTGAAGGTATTTCCGTAGCAGAGGCTAGGGTAAACGTGAGGAAGAAGTCGAGCCCCAGCGACTCGGACAGGCGCACCAGCCCGTCGAAGATGACGGCGCAGCTCATGTACACGGCCACCATGCACGCCAGCATCGCCCGCAGCGGCGCGCTCGTGAACAGCGCGCTCACCGACGTATCATTGCGACTTTGGCGGGATGCTATCTAAAAAGGTACGAGGCTTTTCAAATTGAAGACGTATAGGTATAGGCAAAACCTGGTAGGTACGTAACCGCACACCTCTTATTTTACTTACAATGAAGTCGTCCATAACCTCCTGTGGAATCTGAGTTGCATTAATTTTTTCAAATTTTCTGAACACCGTTACAGCCTGATTCGTACGACCCTTGGAGATGAGCCATCTGCGAACAAATAAGCACGCTACATGAATAAGTCCTCATGAAATGTTGCAGCCAAAAGGCAACAGCATACTAGTACTTTACTTGTTTCGGGTTGTTTACCTTACGCTTTCGGGAACAGTGAAGGGTAAAATAATGACCAATAGCATCGGTGCAGACGTGGCCCACAGCAACATCCGCCAATCGGCGAGCCCCAGCGCCAGCCACGGCAGCATCACGCAGCCGCCGCCGAAGAACAGCGCTATCGCCATGTTCGCCGCCACCGTCCGGTACCGCGGCCCGATGTATTCGAGGACTACCACAACAAACTAAAATCTGAGTAATCCATCACATACGGCCCGACAGCCTTTGCCAAGCTTACAAGATGGTAAGTTTTAGTCAACTTTACCTAAAATGTAAAGCAGCATGAAGCAGCTGTCGTACGCCATTCCCACCAGGAACCTTGCAATCGTGTAGTCTACTATTCCTGTGGTGTATATAGTAGCAATTCCGCCCACGAATCCGATCAGATTGGCTCCTAGAAAACCATTTTTATTTAATTAATTATGTTAATAGTTTGTCATTATTTAGGTGTTGTGAAGCTTGTTGTCGTTACGAACATACTTAATGGAGGTATTAAGACCTAACTATTTTATATTATGAGCCCATAAATTCGCAATAATACTTGCCTGTCAAAGCGGGTAACCTCCCAAACCGATCTGCAAGCCAACCGAATAACAAGCCTCCAACGAATGATCCGGCAAAATATATTGACTGCGCCATGGGGGCATAACTTGATTTGTCACATACCCATCCTCGCTGTAAATAAAAGTGTGTCAATAAAGTTTGACTTGGTACCAACAGATAAATGTAAGAACTATGTGAATTAATAGAATAAATAAATACTTAAATAAATAAATATGTACAGTCAAGGAACTGAATCGCGTACCAGGGTGGAGGAACCTTTTCACAACCAATTTCACGATGATTTCTTTGGCAGATGTACGGAATATCAACATGACATGGGAATGAAAAGGGTTCATCATAGTACGTGATTCAGTTCGACTGTACATCAAAGATATTCACAAAACGAATTGGTCGAATTGTCAGTAATTGTCTTATTGTGGAAACTGTGGTGGAAACGAATCTGTACATGTAATGATTATGATATGACATACTTATTAGGTAGGTACAGTCAAGGAATTTAATTTCCAACCCACCTAAGTTTGAATATCGTATAGCAAACTGTCAAGAACCTCGTAGTTTGTTTGACGTGTTGCATTTGACATTTAGACCTTAGTGGATTGCGAATGTTTAACGACATTTTTACGAAATGGGTAGGGAATTAAATTCCTTGACTGTACGACGAGTTCACGGCTGTATAGAGCTGCAATATTGTACCAATTCATAGTGCCTACCTCACCTATGCATAGTGTAGGTATGTATACATAGCTCTACAAATAGCGGGAACTGCGATGAAAAGCTAATTAATACTTACTTCGCTCACGACTGTATGGTACGGGATATCAGTAAGCTCGAAATCAAAGCCATATTGACAGGGAGAGGTGGACGTCCCGTTGCCAGGGGGAGTCATAGTTTCGAGCACCTGGCTCCAGTTGGTATTGAACGTTGAACAGCGGTCCCACTCTCCACCACCAATGGCTCCTGGCGCAGAAAGATTACGTCTGCAATCGTATCAGCGTTTTATAAATAACTGTCTATCTCATTGCATAAGTTAGCACTTGATTGTGTCGTGCATTAACTTTAATTTAGCACTGTCATCAATCTTTGAAATGTGTTACAATAATATTAAAAACAGTATACCTTGTATAAACTTCAATTATTAAGTACATACTTATATCACAAAAAATAAGTAGCTGCATGGTATTGCGCTGTTTTAGTAAAGTTAAAGAAGAATAAACGACAGATCAGATAAAGTCTGTTTATATTCTTACCTACTTATTATTCCCAAGGAAAATTACAAGAATAGGGATGTTGACACCACCAATCAACTGACGTACTTTTTATGAGCTGTCAAAACACATTTCTCCCATAGAGTTTGAATGGCAATAGCAACATATGACGTCACTGGTTCGCATACTCAATTAACTAACTATTTATTTGTTTTAAAGCAACAAAAAAATCTAATTTTGCAGTTAATCGAAAATTAATCTGGGTTTCAGGGCTAAAATAAAGCGTTTTTTTACTGGAGTCGTGTCTTCGAATTATTTTTTTATGGTGTCAACATCCCTATTACAAAATCAACTCAATACTCTTCTGTTCTACCAAATTATTCAGTAATACACGATGATTTTTCATCGGTGATCAGGAACCGGTGTTTCTAGATCAGTATTCGGTGGCGATCACGTTTAACCCTAAGTGTTTATGCATTGGCGCTTTTCAACGCTGCCCCTGTTGGGCGCCGTAGTAGGTATGATCAGTGCCAAAATCACGAAAATTACATTTTATTGAATTTTGATTTTTATTAAATTCACTCGTTCATTTAATTTTAATTTATTTTTAGGGTTCCGTACCTCAAAAGGAAAAAAAACGGAACCCTTATAGGATCACTTTGTTGTCCGTCCGTCTGTCTGTCAAGACCATTTTTCTCAGGAATGCGTGGAGGTATCTGGCTGAAATTTATATCAAATACTCAGGTCTACTGTCCCTTGGAGCTGTGAAAAAATCAAACTTCTAAGCCAACGCAATCAAAAGATACAGCCGTTTATGCTGCAAATTTGCGCAAATTTTCGAAACTCGCAAGGGTGTCAAAACCTACAGGGTACTTCCCGTGAACTCAGAATCTTGAAATTTGGTACGAAGCAAGGTCTTATAGCACAGATAAAGGAAAAATTGCGAAAAGCATAAATTTTTAACGCAATCAAAAGATACAGCCGTTTATGCCGCATATTTCCGCAAATTGTCGACACTCGCAAGGGAATCAAAACCTACAGGGTACTTCCCGTGAACTCAGAATCTTGAAATTTGATACGAAGCAAGGTCTTGTAGCACAGATAAAGGAAAAATTGCGAAAAGCATAATTTTTTTGGTCTGTCTGTCTATATCAGTAACCAATCTACAATGATCCCACACTGCGCACATTTTGCTTTGGAGCAGGGGTCTGATAAGACTGGATGTTCATATATACATATAAATTTGTACGGAAACCTCGGTGCGCGAGTCCGACTCGCACTTGGCCGGTTTTTTTACATAATAATTATTTGGATAATGTTTTTTTTCATTAAAATCATTGTCACTCTACACTTAGTTTAGTCTCATAAACCTCTTTGACGAGTCAGTTTCTTAAACAAACTTTGACGTGAGACCTGTCAAATTCCCCGCCAAAGCGATGACACTTGATGTAACTACCTAACCTAACTTCAACAGATGTAGGATGACCATGCATTCGGCATTCGGTGGATGGAGGAAGTTTTAACTTGTAACAATAACTATTTAAAAAAAATTTTAACTGAGACTATATTGCTTGAGACCTCATCTATTAAATTCCATTCTGGCTAGGGATCAATAATTTTCAACTCCTGATCACCGTTTTAAAATCACCGTTTATACTTAGTCTTTTAATTCTGACATGCCGGCATTTTATATTTCTAGGTAGGGTATTTTTAAATACGTTTGTTGAGTAGGTAAGCTTAAATGGTCCACTCTTAAACAAACATTATTTCAAAACACATGCACCTACTAAGAGTACCAGGGTAAGGAGTGGAGCGACGGGCAATCAAGAAAAGCTGTTGAAATAATCACAGATGCATATCCCTCGCGACGCGACTGATCAAGATGACAACCTAAAGAAACTCGATTGAGTAAATATACTTAATGGTTAGGGATTGCTATCGGGATTGTCTAATTGATGGCTGTATAAACATTTTGATTAAATGAATCTTTTTCCTTTTTATGAATGTTGTGATAGACTAAAATATTATCTTATCGCATCGATTCGTTTGATTAACACTTTAGACTCACCTCCTCGAAAAGGACAAATTTCACAACATTTCACCGACCATGATCGATATTTTACGAATTTTTATGCTAATCAACTTTTGTCGGTTAACTACGTAATACTCACGATAATTAATAGGTACTTATTCATTCATTTATTTGTTTTCTACCTTTCGTGTAATGACTAAGTACTCCATGTAGCTGTGTCTAATCATTCATCTCATCTCTAGTTGCAAATAAAGATACATATACTTGTAGAACATAGTATAGATAAATTACCGAGAGCGTGGAATTGCATATGTACCTACGTAGTGGTGTTGTGTGATTATAGGAATTCCACTTTCGTGAGAAAGAGACAACAATATAGTGATCTCTCTCATCAATGCCTATAAACACAGTACCACTACATATGCATTTCCACACTCTCGGTAATTTATCTATAAGTTTGTACCTTACCTATACTGAGATGAGTCAAAATAAGGGGAACTTAAGTATGTTTTCATACAGCTTTGTCAGTATCACCTTAGTTCCAAATCTAAGTGCGCCAACTCCGGCACCTGGCACCAGTGTCGCTGCGGAGTCGCCGCGATGAACATCTGGACGAAACACACGAACGCAAAAATGAAGCCAAAGGGGAGCATTGCGCAGAACAGGAACTTTTGGTATCGGCCCATATCGCCGAGATACGAAAGTATGGTTTCCATGGCATCGTGGTCTGTATCTAAGGGCTTCTTGTTGAGCTCTTCTTTCACCTCCTACAAAAAGTAAAATTACTTAAGTTAAGTTGTTATTTTAAAATGTCACTTAAAACTGCATATAAATTAGTAAGTAAGTAAGACTTTAAAATATTTAGGAGGAGTTTTTTTTTATATTTTATTATGAGTGGGAGGCAAACGAGCAAGAGGGTCATTTGATGGAAAATGATCACCAATCTGTTGCCGGCCTTTAAAGAACCCTTTTCTTGAAAGCCCCGATGTCATAGTACGTACATATGCACATGTGGTGCATATGTAGTGGTGTTGTGTGTTTATAGGAATTCCACTTTAGTGAGAAAGAGACAACACTCACTCACTTTAGTGAGAGAGAGGCGTAACATCTGCCTAGAGAAATATTTCTCTATTGTAGCTTAATTCGGTTGTATTTTTTTTAGCTTTAATTTTATAGCTATAGGCTATCTTTCAGTTTTGAGTGATGTGTTTTCAAAAATCGGTCAACAAGTTTCTATTTGCTTGTGTACTTAAAGCAAACAAAACCGGCGAATTCCCAAGCAAACGTATTCCTCCTTTTCCTCACTAACTTGTATAAGACTTGTCATTCGTTAGAGATCTTCTTGAACCCGTGCTTCTAGATTTACTTTTTACGGGATAAAAAGGAGCTTATGTTTACCTGAGGCCGTAGTATTGTCTAACGCTTCTGACGCTTGCCTTCGCTTTCACTGTCTCTTTCTGTCATCATTTTATACCGTTTGACAAAAATAAATAGTGAATTGCGAAAGCAAGCGTCAGAAATAAGCCTGCGAAAGTTTTTTAAATCGGTTCATCTGCTCCAAAGATTACCTCCTTTAAGATAAACGTACCAATGCTCGAGACCTACAGGCTCAGTAGATGACACCCATCTGTTACCTCTCTTACTAGGTAATAAGATTCCTTTAATCTGCCATGTATTGGGTCAGTGTAGAGCACCTTATGCAAAGAAACAAAAACAAAGAAAGCTTACCTTTTATTATATTAAGTACCTGGGCAACCGAGGTCCGCTCGGGCTGAAACTCGGTACCATGCGTTTTCCCAGAGATAAGACCAAGCTAGATCAATTTTTCATCCCCGAAAACCCCCACATACCAAATTTCATCGAAATCGTTAGAGCCGTTTCCGAGATCCTGATTATACATATTATAAAGAATTTATATATACTTATATAAGTTTATATATACAAGAATTGCTCGTTTAAAGGTATTAAATATGCACATAGTAATACTTAATCCTCCTTAAATCTGAATAAGTAGCATTAGTGATACTTCTATACATATAATAAATCTGTAACAAGTCGGTGTCTTTACATTGAAGATATTTGAGAAAAACTGTCACTAGGGCTATTTATTAGCGCAATAGAACCCAAAACAATGATTTTTAGAATTATTGTCTGTTTGTCTGTTTGTCTGTGCGTTTGTGCGCGCTAATCTCAGAAACGGCTTAACCTAGAAGGATGCGATTTTCACTGATATGTTGGTATTTTCTTGGATTAACATTTAGTGTTTGTTTCATTTGAATCGGTTCACAAATAAGAAAGATACGTTTATTTTAAGAATTTATCGAACTGTTTTTAGAAGAATTGTTATTAATTTTGCGGAATCTTCGGTTAATATATTATAGGTTTTGTTAATTTTGTTAATACCTAATTGTTAATTATAGTCTCTTAAATGATGATTTAAAACTTTTGCGAATATAAATTTAAAAGAAAATGGATAGTACAGTACATAGAAAGAAAATCCAACTTAAAATGAGCGGACAACAATATAGTAGACTATACTAAATAGGGTTCATCTTAAGTTGGACATGCACACAGGCGTGGCAGGGCCTATATAAAGCTGAAGAGTTTGTTTGTTTGAACGCGCTAATCTCAGGAACTTCTGCTCCGATTTGAAAAATTCTTTCAGTGTTAGATAGCCCATTTATCGAGGAAGGCTATCCTCTATCCTATAGGCTATATATCATCACGCTTACACCGCGGAGCGGAAGAATGTTTCAAAATCGGGGGTTTTTGAAGCAAAACTTCTAAGGCACGCTTGACTTGGGAGTACGGAGGTGAATGTGAACGCGGGTGTGCGGGGGGTTCGGTGGGGGGGGGGGGGGGGGGTAAGGGTTGCGGGGGGGGGGGGGTAATTTTTTTTTATATCGAGGAACTAAGGAGAGCCATAATTGATGAAAAAGCAAATTGGATAAAAAAATAAGCTGCCCAAATTACTAATTCCACGCGGACGGAGTCGCGGGCAAAAGCTAGTAAGTAAATAAATAAGTGTTACGACTTAAGATGACTTAATAATTAGCTTGACTATTAGGTAGGTATATTAAGTATTAAATATGTGAATTGAGGCTAGTTGCGGAATTTCTTTGGAGCACTGATTTTGTGTTTGTCATGTCAAAATGTCATCGCGTTGTTTTGTTTAAGTGTAATCATTATTATAACTTCAAATATGAATAAAATATTGATTGCGGAACCTATGTACAAAATCCGGCCAAGCGCAAATTTAAGGAAGGTTTCTGTAGTCGAAATGAAATATAATGGTATGTAAGGAATTACGAACAAGACTACTAGAAGCTGAAGTTGATCGAAGACTCTGTGCGAAGACTCAATTTGTGACGAAAGCTTTCAGAGTCGTGCTTTTTAATTCCCATACCGCCCGTAACCGTGAAGCAAACAATGTACCTAGTTCTCACAGTTGTGGGGGTACAACCCCTTGTTCCTTCGAAGGTCACAAAGGAAATAACACTGTAATAGGTCAATTCAGATTCTTTTGCCTTTCCCATGACAAAAACTGATAAAAAAAATCTATTGCAAAAATCTATGGAGGATTTTAAATTAATTAAGTAGGTAAGTACTTAAATAAAAAATAAAAGGTCCTTGGCGTTTTATTTAGGGCATGGCAGCCAATTTAGCTTTTCTGTTAAGGCGTTCTCACGTACAGTCGACTACAAAAAGATCGATGCAGCCAAAGTTACAAAAATATGTATACACGACCTTAATGGTAAGTTAATAAAGTCGCGTATACATATTTTTGTAACTTTGGCTGCATCGATCTTTTTGTAGTCGACTGTACAAGTGTGATTAACAAACTTAGTTTTTAGGTAAGTCTCAGCAAATCGCTTAGCATTGGAATATTAACGTTCAAAACATCAGTAAAATATAATAAATAGGAAGGTACAGACCTTATGTTGGTCGGGAACCGATTCAAATTCATTTAAAATCATCTTTACAGACTTAGTGTTACCGTAACACAAAGCTAACCACGTGCTGTCTTTGTGGAAACTAAATACTAACTTTGATAATGGATAAGAAACTGGACAATATATACCTACTCGAACATGTGCTTGTTATCAGTCACGAAAAAGTGGGTGATTTTAGTGTTTCCTAATTTCCAACCCGAACTAACATAATATTACCTATACTTACTTATTTATGTTTAGGTTCTACTTATGTACTAATCTAGTCACTTCACTGATCTACTGAAGAATATAAATACCTAACTAGCTGACCCGGCGAACTTTGTTCCGCCTTAGAGGCAATAAATGAGCAGATTTTGGATTTTATTAAGTTCAATTTTTTATTAGGATAATAAATATAAATAAAAAAAAAGAGTATTTTAATGATTCTTTATTGGCCATGTATTTTGGTGCATGGGTTGCACTCTTCAGTGAAGCACCTTGTGATAGACGACCTTTTTCGTTTATGGACTCTTAAGCAAGAGGGTCGTGGGTTTGTGCCCGGGTTTGCACCTCTTAGTTTTTCCTAATTCGTGTGCTAAATTACGTTTGAAGTTTACCATGAGCTTTACAGTGAAGGAAAACATCGCGAGGAAAGCTGCACACACCTGTGAAGATTTTCAATGGTGTGTGTGAAGTTCCCAAACCGCACTGGGCCCGCGTGGGAACTACTACCCAAGCAAGCCCTCTCGTTCTGGGAGGAGGCCTGTGCCTGGTTGAAACAGGCTTATTTTATCCCAAGAACGTGCAAATAATTAAAGTTCCCGCGGGATAGAAATAACTGTTTTGACCTATTTTGAAAATCATAGCCAGTGTAGCTTTTTATTAGTGATTTTTTTTATATCAGGCCCTAAGTTCAATTCACTTGTCTTATTTCTATCACCTAGGAATTTTGCTTTGTCCCGTAGAAAAGTAGCCTATGTCAATCAGGGATACTGTATCTTACGAGGGGCGTTCAATATAAAGTGAGAATGAGATGCAAACTCTTTTAATATTACGAAATTAAATACTGGCCGGTAAAGCTAATCTATCTAGCTGATTGCTATGCAAAAAAAACTACTGCGCGCCGTTATCAAATACTTGTGTTTGAAAATTTTTTCTACGGACCAAGTCAATTTGGATTTGCGGGACCGTATTCGACAGTCGCACGTTGGTGCGCCGCATTTAGACGTGGAAGAACATCAACAATGGACGACCCCCGCTCCGGACGCCCTACTACAGCAGTAACTGAAGAAATTGTGAAAAAAGTCGAAAACTCAGTTTTGGCGGATCGTCGTGTCACGGTTCGTTTTATTGCTGAAAATGTAAAGATTTCAACGGGGAGCGTGCATAATATTTTACTAGGGGCGTTCAATAAAAAGTGAGAATGAGTATGTTATAAACAACTTTTACTAAATGTCATTTTATTTTTCGACATAGTCACCTTTTAGCATAATACACTTAGTATATCTTTTTTCTAAACTTAAAATTCCATTTTTAAAAAAGGTCTCATCTTGAGTACTTAAAAAATCTTGTACTGTAGCGACTACCGCGTCGTCGTCTTCAAATTTCTGGCCTCTCACAGTTCTGGTCGTGTCACAGTTCGTTTTATTGCTGAAAATGTAAAGATTTCAACGGGGAGCGTGCATAATATTTTACATGAACGCTTGGGTATGAAAAAGGTATCTGCGCGTTGGGTACCAAGAATGCTTACTGACACACAAAAACAAACTAGACTAGAGATTTGTCAAGAAGCTTTGAACCTGATGCAGCAAGACCGGAAACTTTTTTTGGCGCGATTTATAACAATGGACGTAACATGGCTCCATCATTACGACCCAGAAACGAAACTGCAGTCTATGACATGGAAAAGGCCATCATCTCCAACTCCGAAGAAATTCAAGGTGAGCCCATCTGCCGGTAAGGTCATGGGCTCTGTTTTTTGGGATGGTAAAGGGGTATTAATGATTGAGTATCTCGAGCATGGAGCCACTATTACGGGCACATTATACGCCAAACAAATAGCAACATTGCGCAATGAGATCCGCGAAAAACGGCGAGGTAAACTCTCGAAAGTTGTGCTGTTCCACCAGGCCAATGCCCCGGCACACAAGTCCGCCGTTGCAATGCCTGCAATTCGTGATGCTGGGTTCGATATCCTTAAGCATCCTCCGTATTCACCAGATCTCGCTCCCAGTGATTTCTACCTATTTCCGAGATTGAAACAATACCTGAGAGGTCAGAAATTTGAAGACGACGACGCGGTAGTCGCTGCAGTACAAGATTTTTTAAGTACTCAAGATGAGACCTTTTTTAATAAAAATGTAATTTTAAGTTTAGAAAAAAGATATGCTAAGTGTATTATGCTTAGGGAATGCAATCCCGACTCGAGATCGCAAATTCGAGATCCCGCGGGATTAGAAATATCAATCCTGCGAGATCCCGGAATTTTCGGGATCTCGTCTAGTTTAAAAAAAATGTAAATGACTGAAAACGATGAAAACTGCTTGTTTGTGATAGTGAGGTTATTTAAAATAAAATATTATTTGAAAGAAAACAAAAACCTTTATTCTTCAATATTACTAACGAAATAATTGAAGTTTTTTTTTGGAAATTAGCATAATCAAAACAAAAAGTAGTAACTCAAGGAGATTAGAAAGTAGTTACGGGTGATTTTGAAAGTAGCTTCTTAAAAATCAAAGTGTATTAAGAGTGCTAACTGCTAAACGGCATCTAATGTCCGTTGCAATGTACCCAGCTGCTGAGAGTGCCCTCTCCGACTCAACACTGGTTGGCAACAGCGTGACTAAACAATTATATGCAAACTGCAAAAATCTCCCCCTTGTTCCTCCACACTCAAATAAATTCATTTCTTTTTTATGACTGACTCTAATTTATCTAAGCTCGTTTATCGCGCACCGCTCGCGCCCCGAGTAGATGTGTGTAGCGTTGCTGCCGCCCAATCCCGGCAATCTCGAACGGGATCTCGTCATATTATGCTTCGGGATTGATCCCGAAAAATTACACGAGATCTCGCGAGATCGGGATCCCGCGAGATCGGGATTGCATTCCCTAATCGTAATAGTAATAACGACATTACGACACAAGTGCTGTTATGGGGAATAGAATAGACCTTCTGAAGTCATATTATATAGGTTCTTATTATATTTGTTCGCGACCACGTAAAAAACAGATAAAAGTGCAAGAACAGGAAAATTATTTAACAGATACCTAGTTGCATAATTTTACGGTTTTAGTTGCATCAAACCACGCAACATTTGAATTAAATATTGGGCGTTGGCAAAATTACTATAGGTATGGTCTAATTTTTATTTTGTGGTATGTTTTGGCTTTTTTGAATTTTTTGAAATTTTTATGTGACTTCTGCTCAGAATAACCTCAGATCAAATAAAAAGTAAAGATAGAACGCTACGAACAACGAAGTGAGGCCGGTCAAACTACACCAATCCGTGTGCTTACACAGTGGCACGCACACACTTGCAATCCAACTACACCAAAACCTTATTACTTCAACTACGCATTCCGGTGGAGCACAACGTATTTTTAAATTCGATATTATCACTAAAAATAAAAATAAAAAGCAGGATGGAATCACTTATCACACGTTAGTCAACTCAAAAACCAATATTTTCAATAATAAATAATAAATATTGCTTAGATACCAAAACGTCAACATAGTGTTGCCATTATAATGTTGTAGTTACCCTATTATTGGGTAAATGCCGCCTATGTAATACAACCTTTTCTTTTTTGATTTTAAATTCAATTCTTTATTAGCACGGCTTAAAACGTGAGAACGTGACACGCAATGTAAAGCTGTTTGTTTCTTGTAAAAGTTTACTAACTTATTTTAATGTAGTAACGGTATTAAAGTGTGAAAGTAATTAGTACATAAATATCGTACGGGCTAATTACCCGACTGCGGCGGAGCCGAAAAGGAGGGTTATGTTTTTCACTGTCATGTATGTATGTACGCCCAGTACCCACGGCTTAGATGATTTGACAAATGAGGTATCGTTGAATTTGTCTTTGCGACGTGAGTGCCAAAGGCTACAATTTTCCCGTAGTTTTTTGAAATATATATATTTACTTGTATACATACCGTTTTAAGTATTTTTTCAGATTTCCAAAGCGCAATAAAAATGTTACAGAGAAGTGGATTGGAGTAATTCGTGATAATCGAAATGAACCATTATGACATCCAATTGCCCGTAGCGTAGTTTGTTCGGCTCATTTTAAAAGCGACGACTTGTACTACACAAATAAAAAAGGGTTTTCACAAACTTATTAATTTGAAATACAAAGGAGGTCTTTGCTTCCCGTCCAAGGATCTTTTTGAAATTTGTGTCATTTGTGAAGCAGTTGTGCGAAAATTATTGGTTGAGAACATTTCATTAACCACGGAAAAGAAACACCAAACTATCGTAAGAAATAAGAAATTAATTCAACACCATGGTCGGTAAATAAATTGAATAACACATAGAGAATTTATACCCTGTAATTTTATTTTCTATACACTTTTCCCATTTCCTTCCTATCCTACTACCGCTACTACTTTATGCCTACACCACACGTCAGAATGGCTGAGGAACTATTTCAGTTTCAATTTTTAATAACGCTATTAAAACGTTATTAACGGTAACGATATTTTTGTAGTATCGGGGTACTAAGAATTATTATGGCAACACCGGCCTACGCACACATGTTTATAAAACCGGCCTCATTCGACTATCCACCGCGCTCTATCTTTACTTTTTATTTGATCTGAGACTCTGAGAGAATAACGAGCTTTTTTGATCCTACTAGGAGAACAAAAGTGTCACAAGTTTTTTATTTTAATAGGCTTTATATGACCGTAACAAGATTAATTTATTTATTCAACAGGTTAAAAAACAATAACAAACATAATAAAACTTAAAGTATATGTTGAAAATTTGGCCTAAATCGCCGTCAATGGGTAAGGTGCCCAGAAGGCTGGCCGTATTTCCTCGCTGTATAGCGATACTTATTCGTTGTGCGAAATAGTGGCCAGCCCACTGGTCGCCCGAGGCCTCTATTAGGCGCGTCGACAAATCTTTGTATAGCCGACGCGCACTTGGCCCCCATGGCCCCAAGGTTTCAACGCCAAACGCCGCAAACATGTAGCTGGTTCCCAGTGCGGCATATTTGCGGCGTTTGAGGCTTTCATTTGGAACATGGGACGGTGCCAGGGTATCGACACAAGTAGCATCCCAAACTAGCGGCCGACCCATGCTCCAAGGCACCAGCGACATTCCGTCAGGCCTCTTGCCGTCGTCCCTGGCCAGCCCGCTGGGCTCGAGAACTGCCGGCACTCTCACACTGACAAGGGCCCGACGGATGATATCATTGTTAATGCTGGCGTGGTGGGAGATAACTAAATAAATGGAAGAACCGAAAATTGTATGGAAATTTTGGGACATTTGTTTTCTCCCCGTAGGATCGAAAAACTTCTGATTCTGATCAGAAATCAAAGTAGGTATTAAAAAGACCGAGCGCGAACGAGAGAGAAACGTTTTTTGGGTGAAAAACTAATAAGTATCTACCACTAGGTACTTAGAAGCTGCAGAGCTTCTACGCGCACACTAAACACCGATACTTAAATTAAATAGGCAACTTACATTTATTTCGCAACCCATTAGCCCATCTTCAATAAAAAAGAATTGACTTCAACTCATTTATAATGTACCTACACTTGGATTTGTAGATCTTATCTAAGTACCTATATAAAGGAAAGTCTTGTTAGTTACACTATTTATAGGTACTTAACTCAAGAACGGCTGAACCGATTTGACTGAAAATTGGTGGGGAGGTAGCTTAGAACCAGGAGACAGACATATGATACTTTTTATCCCGTTCCCGTGGGACGTTGCGAAATTCCCACGAGATTGAAATAAATGAATTCAATTTCGAGGCTGATTTTTTAAATTCTTACATATTATGTGATACGACTATCCATCATTGACATAGGCTACTTTTTATTCGGGAAAATACAAAATTCCCACGGGATAGACACAAACTGAACTGAACTTATGAGCTGATTTTAAAAAATCTTTCACCAATTGAAAAGTACACTATTCTTGATTGGTATAGATAGACTACTCTTCTTTGGGAAAATGCAATATTCCCGCGGGATAGAAATAAGTGAATTCAACTTCAGGGTTGATTTTAAAATTTACTTGCATCAATAGTAATCTCTGATTGAAATAGGGTACTTTTTTATAGGAAAATAAAAAGTTCCCGCGGGATAGAAATAAATAAATTCAACTTCGGCACTGATTTTTAAAACTCTTTTATATGATATGATATGACTATCTCAGATTGATGTAGGCTACTTTTTTATCGGGAAAATGTAAAATTCCCACGCGATAGAAAAAACTGAATTCAACTTCAGGGCTGATTTTAAAAATTATTTCACCAATAGAAATCTACACTATTCCTAATTGGTATAGACTACTCTTCTTTGGGAAAATACAAAATTCCCGCGGGACAGAAATAAGAGAATTCAACTTCGGGGCTGATTTTTAAATTTCTTTCATATGATAATATGATATGACTATTCCCGATTGACACAGGTTGTTTTTTCATCGGGAAAATGTAAAATTCCCACGGGATAAAAAAACTTTATTCAACTTCTAGGCTGATTTTAAAAATTCTTTGACCAATAGAAATCTACAATATTCCTGATTGGTATAGAGTACTCTTCTTCGGGAAAATGCAAAAGTCCCGTGGGTTAGAAGTACCTAAGTCATTCCGGATTAGGGGCTGACTTAAAAAATCATTCACTAATAGTACTAGGGGCGTTCAATAAAAAGTGAGAATGAGTATGCTATAAACAACTTTTACTAAATGTCATTTTATTTTTCGATCACCTTTTATTACGATACACCTAGCTGCCACAGATTATTAAATGTAGGTTCCACTCAACACTAAAGCCCAGTTTAGACCTGCTGAGTTGAGTAGAGTAGGGTACAGTACGGTACAGGACGGTACAGCACGGTACAGTACGGTACAGGCGAGTACATGATAGAGGATTTAATATATGGATGTAGATAAAATATTGTATGCAACTGTATGTAATAGGACTTAAAACACTCATGTGACCCTTTATGAAACTCGGCTACGCCTCGTTTCATGAAACCACACTCGTGTTTTAAGGACCCCTATTACGATACAGTGGCATAATAGTATTTTATGCAACTGCTGTATAAGTGAGGTCTTAAAAGGCGAGTGACGTGAGTTGCGATACGAGCGAATGCGAGTATCGCAATGGAAGACGGCACGAGTCGTTAAGACCAAATTATACACCGTTGCATACAATATTTTTCCTACGACTCGACTCTACTGTACTGTACTGTACCCTACTGTAGGGTACAGTCGGGTACATTAGGGTAAAATGGGATACAGTCGGGAACAGTAGGGTAAAATAGGGTACAGTAGGGTACAGTCGGGTACAGTCGGGTACAGTAGGGTAAAATGGGGTACAGTCGGGTACAGTAGGGTACAGTAGGGTACAGTCGGGTGAAATAGGGTATAGTAGGGTACAGTCGGGTACAGTAGGGTAAAATGGGGTACAGTCGGGTACAGTAGGGTACAGTCGGGTGAAATAGGGTACAGTAGGGTACAGTCGGGTACAGTCGGGTACAGTAAGGTACAGTAGGGTAAAATAGGGTACAGTAGGGTACATTTGGGTACAGTAGGGTAAAATAGGGCATTTTACCCTACTGTACTACCCTGTTGTACCCGACTGTACCCTACTGTACCCTATTTTACCCTACTGTACCCGACTGTGCCCTATTTTACCCTACTGTACCCGACTGTGCCCGACTGTAACCGACTGTACCCTACTGTACCCGACTGTACCCGACTGTAACCGACTGTACTCTACTGTACCCTATTTTACCCTACTGTACCCGACTGTACCCTACTGTACCCTATTTTACCCTACTGTACCCGACTGTACCCGATGTACCCGACTGTACCCGACTGTACCCTATTTTGCCCTACTGTACCCGACTGTACCCAACTGTACCCTATTTTACCCTACTGTACCCGACTGTACTCTACTGTACCCGACTGTACCCGACTGTACCCTATTTTACCTTACTGTACCCGACTGTGCCCTATTTTACCCTACTGTACCCGACTGTACCCTACTGTACCCTATTTTACCCTACTGTACCCGACTGTGCCCTATTTTACCCTATTGTACCCGACTGTACCCTATTTTACCCTACTGTAGCCGACTGTACCCTACTGTACCCTATTTTACCCAACTGTAGCCGACTGTACCCGACTGTACCCTACTGTACCCTATTTTACCCTACTGTACCCGACTGTACTCTACTGTACCCTATTTTACCCTACTGTACCTGACTGTACCCTACTGTACCCTATTTTACCCTAATGTACACGACTGTACCCTACTTTACCCTACTGTACCCGACTGTACCCTATTTTACCCTACTGTACCCAACTGTACCCTATTCTACCCTACTGTAACTGACTGTACCCTTTTTTACCCTACTGTACCCTTTTTTACCCTACTGTACCCAACTGTACCCTATTATACCCTACAGTACCCGACTGTACCCTATTTTACCCTACTGTACCCGACTGTACCCGACTGTACCCTATTTTACCCTACTGTACCCGACTGTACACGACTGTACCCGACTGTACCTTATTTTACCCTGCTGTACCCGACTGTACCCGACTGTACCCTACTGTACCCTATTTTACCCTACTGTACCCGACTGTACCCTACTCTACTCAACTCAGCAGGTCTAAACTGGGCTTTAGTGTTGAGTGTACCCTACATTTAATATTATGTGGCAGCTAGGTGTATCGTAATAACTACATTACGACACAAGTGCTGTTATGGCGAATAGATTAAGTATAGACTTGCTGAAGTCATATTATCTATGTTCTTATATATTTGTTCGCGACCATGTAAAAACCAGGAGTAGGAAAAATACTATTTCTTATTCGGCTGCAGAAGCGACACATGATTGCTTAAAGGTGTTTGAAAATTGGTAGGTAAATTGTCTTTTAGAAAGAAATTAACTGTTAATGCTGTTAAATAAAAAAAAATCACGGGACAATTCACACCAATTGATCTAGTCCCAAACTAAGCAAAGCTTGTACTATGGGTACTAGACAACGGATAAACATACTTATATAAATAAATACATACTTAAATACATATTAAATATCCAAGACTCGAGCACAAACATTCGTATTTTTCACACAAATATCTGCCCCGCCCGGAAATCGAACCCGGGACCACAAGCTTCGTAGTCAGGTTCTCTAACAACTAGGCTATCCGGCCGTCACTTGAAGGGTCAATCAATACGTCATACATAAGTGATCATGTTGAAAAGCCATAGGAAATTATATAACGACTGAAAGCAACCAGGTACAAAAGTGATCGCTTATTTTATTTATGTTTTAGGTAGGTACTTAGTTAGTGCAGTTGCATAAACGATGAAAAAATGTCCAAAATGTCCGAATGCTCGGTCCATCTCTAAAAAATGCTAAACTATAGATTGCGTAGGTATTATTTGATTATATCAAGGTCAGGCACCGCCGGTCTCGTAAAAAAGCCGCTTAGATAAAGATTTAAGAAACCCGTTCGTTTATAGGTATATCGCTAATTTAAGATCCATATGCACACGAAATCGGAAATTAGTACCTACTGTTTATTAGTACTGACTGGCTGATATTTTTATTTATTCATATATTTTATTTAAAATGGAGGCATGGAGTTGTATAGATATTTCTGATGGTTGGTAACGTTACATTCTTATGAACATTAGTTATTTGTGCAACAAGAGAGCAAAGTTGGTTTTTCCTGCGAGTGTTGATTTTGAATCGCGAGTCAGCGAAATATTCTATAATTGAATCACGAGCGTTAGCGAGTGATTCTAAGTTAGAATCCTGAGTGCGCGAGTGATTCAAATACACGAGATGCAAAAAAACTTTTGGTCTCGTGTGACACATACAACTTTTCACCTCAGCAGCGAGAACATAATAAATTATTAAAGGTATATGACCGTCGTCTTTTTGTCTTTGTTGTGGTTTTCAACATTGAGTAATACTCCATATTATATATATAACAATAGGTACAGTCTCCGAAAAAGTGTTTGCATTGTTTAAAAATATCATAAGCTTTTAAATATTTTTCGCGAGACTTTTCAAGTAAGAAACTTAACTCTGCATTATGTATTATTGCATTAATTCGTCTGGTGTTCAATTGTTGACTTCGTCACTGGACTCACTCAATTCACTCATATCATATTCAAAAATTTATTAAATAAGTACTTAATACAATTCTAAAAATTTCCAAATTGCCTCTGATCGTGTACCAAACTCTTAGATATCGAATTCTTTAGCTAGAGAAACAGAAGAAAAGAATTAAAATTTGAATCCCGCTATCTTTTTAAAGATGCGTTCCGATACTACACCCGCTGCGTTCCGATACTGCATCCGCTGTATTTATCACGATGTTCAAGATTGTTAAAATTATTATTAATTATACACCGTGAAATTTTAGTGGTTGTTTTCCCGAAACGAGGTGATTTAGTATCGACTGTACAATCGATTTATAATTACTATTTTGACTAGAGTCAAAAATCCAATTGTGAAAAACGAAAGCCGAAAATGACCGCAAACCGATAGTAACGCTTCGTTGGTACCTAACCTATCGTACGATCGTACGCTACTTGTACCAACGAAGCGTTACTATTGGTTTGCGGTCATTTTCGACTTTCGTTTTTCACAATTGGATTTTTGACTCTAGTCAAAATAGTAGGTAATTATAAATCGATTGTACAATCGAAACTAAATCACCTCGTTTCGGGAAAACAACCACTATAATTTCACGGTGTATATACATGTTAAACTTTGTATTTTTCAACAACATTTTTACTATTTGATTATATAAAAATATAATCCAATTATTAAAAAAGTACAATAATTTAATTTATAACCTTAACAGACGAATTACAATTTGAAGGTTAAGAACTTATTATGAGTATCCGCGAACGTTCATCGTTCGTTTATTTTTTAGGTCTACTAGGTATAGAATTTGAAATCGAAAATCGAATCGATTTGATCTTATCTCTCGCCCTTTTCGTATCGAAATGAAAGTGTCAGATCAATCTGAAGTTGAAATCTTTCGAATTCAGTAAGCAGACCCATCATTGTCCTTGACTTTTAAAAAAATAATTAAAAAGCTACTTTGTCTCACGCAGTGAGCAAAATCGGATTTTGCTCACTGTTTTTTAGTAGCAAAACCTGCCTGTTTGAGGTGCTGAGGTGAAATAGTTATTTGTGAAACAAGAGAGCAAAGTTGGATTTTAGTACGAGTGAATCACGAGTAAGCGATGGATCCTATAGTTGAGTCACGAGAGTCAGCGACAGCTTTTGTGTTTTTGTAATTTCCTCAAGATACTGGTAATTTAATATTTAATTTTATTGATAATTTAGGATAGCCACGAAACTAATACAAATTGATAAAACATAGTTGAAAACCAGATACCTAGTCTCAAAGTCTATCGAAATCATCCTCATAGATGTATAAGTAGTTACCTACCTACCTATTATATTTTTTTTGTGATTTTTCAGTCAACTTTGAGTTTAAAAGAGTTTCATGCTACTATGTCGTCATTGCCTGACGTTTTGTGAGATGATGGATGCAGGATGACAGGCAAACCAGTGTTCCTACTTGATAACTTATTTACTTTTTGTGCTTTTTATTTTTTATTTGGTTTGATTTTTTATGTTTTATGTAGTTTCACAGTGTATTAGTGTAATTACTGTAATGCTGTGTGAATAAACTTATGTGTACTAAATAAATAAATGACTGAAATAGTCATAACACAATTAATGTATATTGGCGGCGGGTCCGACGGGTTTGGTGATTTTACAGTTGGCTTTTTAATTTCTTTGATATTTGTGCATTAAATATAATCGTTAGTTGTATGCCTATTCGTAACACAAATAAGTAGTACCTACCTACCTACCTACCTACTTAACTCTCTATTTCAATTCAATCCGATACGTTGACTCCATACCATTCTTAAGGTATTGTATGTGGCTCATTTGCATTCGACCAACCAACAAATGCGAGCCGATGAATCAATAAATCTTATAGGTACTTTGAGTGAAAAAAGTCATGCTTTTATACTTATTCTTAAGTACTTACGTTTTTATGGTTCCGGAGCCAAATTGCAAAAGCGGAACCCTTATAGTTTCGCCATGTCTGTGGCAATATGGATAGTATAATTAATAGTAAAATTATGGCATAATAAAATAGTAGCGATCATAAACAAAGTTGACGTTCAAATAACAAGACATTGGAGTGTGAGGCGCTTGGTAAAGGCGATTACGATAAGCAATATCGAGAAAAGGATGGGACGTGCTTTTGTTTAGCTCGGTTTGGCGGGGGTACTAACGTGCCCCCAGATACATAAGGCATGCAAGGAATTATTTGTAACAACTACGGAACGCTATCCTGGACGTGTCCGACACGCTTTTGGCCGGTTTTTTTAAATTTTAACTAAGTATATTAATCATAATGATCTGGAACAGCTTTGTAAGTACAGTTGGGGTAAAAAAAGTGCTTGCATTGCACCAAGGCATTTGTTAGTCCTGTCATGGTCCTGTCAACATTTTCTTTCAAACGAAACTAATTATATGGCATTGACTTTTCCATTTTTCAAGAGAAACAAAGAGTGTATATGTTGATAAAAGAATCAATTTAATAACTGACGAAGGTTTTCGTACCCCGAGTGTGCCTAGCTAATTACTTAATCGTACTTTATAAATAGTAAAAGAGTAGTTGACTGATCATATATTAAGACCACCTCTTCAAGGATCAATACTCCTTATAGCATTAGCTGACAAATAAGTAAAGGCAATGGGCACGGAGTGAATTTGCTAGCAAACCATTGGAAATGACCTTAACGCCAAGTCAAGCCATAACCCTCGCATGTGCAGGTTTCTGCGTCATTACCGGCCCGCGGTGGTGAAAACACTTGACCGCTCGATAAGATCTTGGTCAACTTGATCGTTGTGATGTAAAAATAGGATTTTACTTCTCACGCTCTAAAAGTACGTCAATATAGTAATAAAATGCGTAACTAATCTCTTGTCCTTGTCTTGTTCCCGTAGTCATCATGGTAGAAACAAAACTCTTTTAGTTTCGCCACGTCCCTCCCAATCTATCTATGTGTGCGCGGTTTGGCTAAGAGGCTTTTGGAGTAGTGTAAGATGTGATTTGCCATGGGTTTACATAATAATCACGCTTACTAAATGGAAAAATAAAATTTTAGAAAAAACGTTTACCGATAATAATTATGATCGCCATGATTTAAGTTTACATAAAGAAAATGCAACTAGCACACTCTTGTGCAAGTAAGTAACTAGGTCTTACTGCGTCCACTTTAGAAACAAAGAGCGAAAAAATTGGCGCGAAAAAATTCTTCGTTTGTTATATTTTAGTCAAGTCTACATCGGTGTGTGTGTGTGTGTGTGTGTGTGTGTGTGTGTGTGTGTGTGTGTGTGTATGTCGCTGTTTATGTCTGTGATTATGATTAAGTATCCCATTCCATCTAATATTTCAGCGTACATCAATTTATAACTCGTTTCTCACCTTTGGGGAAAAGTAAAAGATGGAACGCTTTGAAATTTGCTATGACTATAATACCTAATTATAGTTTTTATTGTTTGTATATGCTTCTGTTTGGTAATCATCATGTCAACATGTCAACTTAAAATCACTTACCATTTTCCATTCACCGTCAGAAATTCACGTGTATTTATGTCACATACAATTGTGCCACTTTTACGTGTACATGATTATTATGAACTTTGATACTCTTTCACCGGCACACGTATTTAGAATAAAAAATTAAACTAGACCCGTCAGCCAATTCACTTTTGCAAAAGTTTAATTTACACGAACGACTTCTAATTCAGAATTTCAAGCCAACCGGCGCGACCGCTCGATGCCGACACCAATGTACATACTGACTGCCGAATGACACGACAAATATCCACCATACTAAGTATATGCACCATTAACTTTATACAACAATGAGTAAAGTTATCACTGGACGTGTAGGTATTACACCCAGGCACAGTACATATGTACTGAAACACTCCGTAATACACCTTAAAGTACTATTTGAGAATAAGTTTTTCGGATAGCTCTACAGTTACACAATTTTCAGTTTCAGTTTCGCCGTCCCTGAAGAGGCAGACAGCGCAGTGCGGCAAACACGGCGTGAATTTAACCAATGGGTATCCAGCTCGCAATGTTATCGACCAATCAACACGTTAAAGGACATACGGCTTTACGAATACAACTTCAATGTTATTTCAAGCATTTTTTATGCATATTTGCGGCAGAAAACCTTTGTACCCACAGTTTGTACCTAAGTAATCTACTAAGTTATACCTACTCGTACGTGAATGGTTTGAAGGTATACCTTAAATAACGGTGACAGTAAATATTTCAATCGTTTGTTAACTACTTACTACTTAGTATATTTTCCATAATAAATAAAATATAATGATCGTGTACGCAACTTTCCATCAAACTTCGTCAAGAAAACTATCGTCGATTTCATCGTCAAGAAAACTTCTCAAACCAATATACGAGGGGCGTTCAATATAAAGTGAGAATGAGATGCAAACTCTTTCAATATTAGGAAATTAAATACTGGCCGGTAAAGCTAATCTATCTAGCTGATTGCTATGAAAAAAAAAACTAACTGTCTTTTGTTTAAAAAAAAATACGGTAATTTCTTTGCAATGCTATTGAGTACGTTAGCGAAAATGGAGAAAATTTAACTGCGCGCCGTTATCAAATACTTGTGTTTGAAATATTTTTCTACGGACCAAGTCAATTTAGATTTGCGGGACACTTTAGGGTCTAATGCTCCTCCGTATTCGACAGTCGCACGTTGGTGCGCCGAATTTAGACATGGAAGAACATCGACAATGGACGACCCCCGCTCCGGACGCCCTACTACTGCAATAACTGAAGAAATTGTGAAAAAAGTTGAAAACTCAGTTTTGGCGGATCGTCGTGTCACGGTTCGTTTTATTGCTGAAAATGTAAAGATTTCAACGGGGAGCGTGCCTAATATTTTACATGAACGCTTGGGTATGAAAAAGGTATCTGCGCGTTGGGTACCAAGAATGATTACTGACACGCAAAAACAAACTAGAGTCGAGATTTGTCAAGAAGCTTTGGACCTGATACAGCAAGACCGGGAACTTTTTTTGGCGCGATTTATAACAATGGACGAAACATGGCTCCATCATTACGACCCTGAAACGAAACTGCAGTCTATGACATGGAAAAGGCCATCATCTCCAACTCCGAAGAAATTCAAGGTGGGCCCATCTGCCGGTAAGGTCATGGGCTCTGTTTTTTGGGATGGTAAAGGGGTAATAATGATTGAGTATCTCAAACATGGAGCCACTATTACGGTCACTTTATACGCCAAACAAATAGCAACATTGCGCAATGAGATCCGCGAAAAACGGCGAGGTAAACTCTCGAAAGTTGTGCTGTTCCACCAGGACAATGCCCCGGCACACAAGTCCATCGTTGCAATGGCTGCAATTCGTGGTGCTGGGTTCAATATCCTTAAGCAACCTCTGTATTCACCAGATCTCGCTCCCAGTGATTTCTACCTATTTCCGAGATTGAAACAATACCCGAGAGACCAGAAATTTGAAGACGACGACGCGGTAGTCGCTGCAGTACAAGATTTTTTAAGTACTCAAGATGAGACCTTTTTTAAAAATGAAATTTTAAGTTTAGAAAAAAGATATAATAAGTGTATTATGCTAAAAGGTGACTATGTCGAAAAATAAAATTACATTTAGTAAAAGTTGTTTATAACATACTCATTCTCACTTTTTATTGAACGCCCCTAGTAAGTACTTACACAGTATTAGATTCTTACTTAAGCATCTCCGGCATATACGCGTCCCACTGCTGGGCACAGGCCTACTTTCAGAATGAGATTGTTTAAGCTGTAGTTCCCACGCGAGTCCAATGCGACTTGGGACCTTCCCTCACACACACCACAGAATGCTTCGTAGGTGAGTGCAGCTTTCCTCACGATGTTTTCCTTCACTGACAAGTGAAGACTTCGAGGTGTACCAGCAGATAATGACTTCTGGAGCTTGGGAACATTAAAACACGTCCATCTGTTAATCACGTATATTGGAAGAGAAAGAACTACCCGCTAACAATTTTATGAATAATTGTAATCTACCCTCCAGGCTCCATTCGTACATTACACCTCCACTGTTACACAACAAATTAGGACTATAAATACATACTAATTCATACAAATCACATAAGTAGGACTTATTTTGTAGTTAATGGTACGAATACAATTTTAACAATAACAAGAGAACAAAGACTTAAACCAAAGCATCTGCTTAACAAATATAAGTCGTAAAGTCAACTAGACCCGATAACGAAATACGCCACGAAATTATACTAATAATAATAATATAATAACAAAAGGCGTAGGGATGTGACGACCTCATCGCCCGCTGGTGTTGTCGTGTCACCAGTGCAGTCAGTCATCGCAGGGCGGCTTGTGGCGAGCTGTTGGTGCGTAGCGACACCACGAACCCGAGACCTCCAGGGGTACACATACACACATGCGCTTATACACACACTCACACAGTTACACACCCACCCCGCCTCTAGTTTGCCTTTGTTGGCCGCCTAGAGTGGAGCGCAAGAGCTAAATGCTCGAAGGATGGATGTGTTTCCGTAAGTGGCGAGTTGGCATTTTGAAGTTTAAAGTCCAGGAACACCTCTCCATCCTTAGCCGTTTACAACAATGTAGCCGCCTCGTTGCCCCGAGTGGGCAATAGTTTGAGGGGCCCATTTAGTGAATGGCGAGTCACCGCCTACCAAAAGTTCAGTTTATGAGATATTGAAATGGTAGGTGTCCGTTATCTCACTCCATAGCCCGGTAATCCTGTCCACAACATCCCAACCCCATAGCCAATTCCATGTCGATTCCTACCTGGCAATAGATTGGCAACTGTGGAGGACTGTCCGCTAGCACATCCTCATGGTGTATTAGGGGATAGACCTCCATAGTTGCGCCCATCTCATTTATATTATATGGTACCAAAGGCCTCTTCATGTTGGCTTTGGCCCCATGAATGCCTTTCAAATGACCGGGTCCCCATGGGTCCGTGATCGGAAATCCGTACCAACATAATAATAATAAAGGCGTAGGGATGTGACGACCTCATCGCCCGCTGGTGTTGTCGTGTCACCAGTGCAGTCAGTCATCGCAGGGCGGCTTGTGGCGAGCTGTTGGTGCGTAGCGACACCACGAACCCGAGACCTCCAGGGGTACACATACACACATGCGCCTACACACACACTCACACACAGTTACACACCCACCCCGCCTCTAGTTTGCCTTTGTTGGCCGCCTAGAGTGGAGCGCAAGAGCTAAATGTTCGAAGGATGGATGTGTTTCCGTAAGTGGCGAGTTGGCATTTTGAAGTTTAAAGTCCAGGGACACCTCTCCATCCTTAGCCGTTCACACCAATGTTGCCGCCTCGTTGCCCCGAGCGGGCAATAGTTTGAGGGGCCCATTTAGTGAGTGGCGAGTCACCGCCTACCAAAAGTTCAGTTTATGAGATATTGAAATGGTAGGTGTCCGTTATCTCACTCCATAGCCCGGTAATCCTGTCCACAACATCCCAACCCCATAGCCAATTCCATGTCACGGTACTTTCATGTTTAAAATTCCATGTCGCTTCCTACCTGGCAATAGATTGGCAACTGTGGAGGACTGTCCGCTAGCACATCCTCATGGTGTATTAGGGGATAGACCTCCATAGTTGCGCCCATCTCATTTATATTATATGGTACCAAAGGCCTCTTCATGTTGGCTTCGGCCCCATGAATGCCTTTCAAATGACCGGGTCCCCATGGGCCCGTGATCGGAAATCCGTACCAACATAATAATAATAAAAGCCTTTATTCGCTGACCTTTTTAACTTACATGCTATTCTTATAAAACAGTAAATAGTATTATTAAATCTAATATAATTTGCTTTTCATTGCCATGGGAATTCTTTCATTTTTAACTATTTCTTTTAGAGACCAGTACCTTTTCCAAGTGTTGCAAATTCTTCTATCTATTTCTTTAGAATACTGGTCTTTTATTGAAATAAGTTGTCCTAAATATACATATTCATCTACATATTCTATAATTTCTTGTCCTATTACTACATTTTCTTTTACGGCATTCGTCATTACTTTAGTCTTCATTGGGTTCATTGATAAACCTGCTTTCCTGCTTTCAACATCTAATTGTTGTAACATAGTTTGTAGTATGCTTGGTTTCTCAGCAAAAAATACTATGTCGTCGGCAAATCTTAAATGATTTAGGTTCAATCCGTTAATATTGATTCCAAAATGTCCCCAGTCTAAGTTTCTGAATATATTTTCTAACACTGCTGTGAATAGTTTTGGGGAAAGTGGATCGCCTTGCCTGACGCCTTTTTGAACTCTAAATTCTTCGCCTTGTTGTTCAAGTTGGACTGCTGCTGTGTTGTTTTTGTAAATTATACTAATCACTATCGAATCCGAACCTTTTAACGGGTCACAATTTATCCCGAGGTCTAAGAGTAGGGCCTGAGAGGTTCAACGGAGCTTCTGAAGGCTCCAGATTCACTGAAGGTGTAACTGGCGTAGGTTCTGCCGATACTGGTACGACCTGGCGAGAAGTGGAGGCGAGCTCTTCGCCCGCCGTATCGAACCGGACGCTGTGATCACTACTGATCACCCCGTCATCGTCTATGCCATTGTCCAGTGACGGCCATCCGAAAGTATTTTGCCAATAACGTTTTATTTGGTCTACATGCCTGTTAACAAGTGAACAGTTTTCCGTTAAGACTGTAATTACGAGAGCTCGTTTTACGTTGTAGGGGAGAGTATATTGAACCGGCGCTTAAATTGGACCACTTCCGTATTTCTACCAAATTACACTATTTATTTACACGAAACAAAAAATGATGCGATGATGCAAAATGGCGGACTGTTTGTGGCGCTATCATCGCTTCATTTTTTGTTGCCAGTGTAAATAAATAGTGTAATTTGGTAGAAATACGGAAGTGGTCCAATGGAAGCGCCGGTTCAATATAGGTTACTCTCCCTTATACTTCCGTTTATCCACTTCCTACCTCCACTGTAATTTCTAAACAACACTTTCTCACCTACACTATAACACAAGATAACTAACGAATATAACCAAGTTAAACGGGAGGTGGTTTTGGAAATGTTTTTTTTATTGCGGGGGGCTCGGCCCCCCGAGCCCCCCCCCCCTCCAATAGCAGAGCTTCTGTTTCCGCTTTGAGGGATGCTAGGGCGGAGTTGGCTAAATAACCTAACCGGGTTAAACGGAGGGTAAGTTTGAAGGTATTTAATATTTCGGGGGGCTCCGCCCCCCAAACCCCCCTTCCGGCAGCGGGGTTTCTATTTTCGCTTTGAGGAGCGCAAGGTAACTAACGAACCTTACCAGATTAAACGGGGGTTGGTTAAATTGTATTTTTTTATTGCGGGGGGCGAAGCCGACGGACGGGGGGCGAGCCCCCATCCGGTAGCTGGGGCTTCCATTTTCACTCTAAGGGACACAAGATAACTAACGAACTTAACCAGGTCAAACGGGAGATGGTTTGTAGGTATTTTTTATTGCGGGGGGTTCCGTTCCGCCCCGCCATAGTTTAGATGAATTACTTACACTAGGACTGCTTTGGCCACTTCATATTTTAGAAATATTAAGTTGCTACGTTGCAGGTATTTCGATGTTCTTGTTATAAGTATAAGGACGAACAAATATGCTTTAGGACTTTCAACAGTATGCCAAACATTCCTTGGCCAGAAAATTTTAGAACAATTAACTTTATGCGATACAACAGTCTCTTTGCTGACTGTACTTTCTGCCCCTGGTTACCAAGTACTCGTCAAGACGAATCAAACGTGCCCAAACTCAATGCGTCGTATCGTTTTATTACAGAGTTCCTATGGCCACCTTCCAGCTCCATCATCAGATCAGCTCCATGTCATAATAACATTGCATCGTCTCGTCATCCAATTCACACATGCGTGCAAAATTTCAGCTCAATTGGAAACCGGAAAGTGGGTCAAATTTAATTTGCAAGATTTGACCCGTTGAGGAGTTCCGTTGGCCATGAGTGGTCTTCTTCATCAGGTCCAGTTTACCAAATGATACTTTCTGAATGTAAATACTTCATTTGATGCTAAAAATGCTAAAATCATATAGGTTTGCCTATAAAATTTGAAGGTTGCCCTCGATTTCTCTAGGATCCCATGATCTGATCTTCACTTGTTGCTAATGGGACCACCTCAGAACTATACTTATTCAAACAAAAAAATAATTTTAAAAATCGGTCCACAATTGGCGGAGATATCGATGAACATACTTATAGGTATATAAAAAACCGGTTGCGTCTGTAAAGTCGGTTTACGGACGATAGTTTAACGTGACAACGTCATAACAAAACATTCAAAAAACAAAAATGAAACCAGGCGGTCACCCATCCAAGTACTGACCAGGCCCGCCGACGTTGCTTAACCTCGGCGATCGGACGAGAACCGGTGTTTTGTCAAATATCTTGAAAACGGTGCATCCTACGGCAAAATCAATGAAATTTTCATCCCCCCTTTGAAACTCCCGCAATCCCTCAATCCCGCAATCCGCATGATGTATTTCGGATGCCGCTATAACAACAAAAACCGGCCAAGTGCGAGTCGGACTCGCGCACCGAGGGTTCCGTACAAATTTATATGTATCTATGAACATCCAGTCTTAGCAGACCCCTGCTCCTAAGCAAAATGTGCGCAGTGTGGGATCATTGTAGATTGGGTACTGATATAGACAGACAGACAAAAAAAATTATGCTTTTCGCAATTTTTCCTTTATCTATGCAATACGTTGCTTCGTACCAAATTTCAAGATTCTGAGTTCACGGGAAGTACCCTGTAGGTTTTGATTCCCTTGCGAGTGTCGAAAATTATAGATTGGTTAGTGATATAGACAGACAGACAAAAAAATTTATGCTTTTCGCAATTTTTCCTTTATCTGTGCTATCAGACCTTGCTTCGTACCAAATTTCAAGATTCTGGGTTCACGGGAAGTACCCTGTAGGTTTTGATTCCCTTGCGAGTTTCGAAAATATGTGGAAATTTGCAGCATAATCCGCTGTATTTTTTGATTGCGTTGGTTTAGAAGATTGAATTTTTCACAGCTCCAAGGGACAGTAGACTTGAGTATTTGATATAAATTTCAGCTTGATACCTCCACGCGTTCTTGAGAAAAAGGGTCTTGACTTGACAGACAGACGGACGGACGGACGGACGGACAACAAAGTGATCCTATAAGGGTTCCGTTTTTTCCTTTTGAGGTACGGAACCCTAAAAAATGTGACCAGATAAATGAGGCGGTTAAAACGCTCGAATAAATGCCTACAAATTTAGAACGGAATTTAAATTTAGACAACCGGATAGCCTAGTTGTTAGAAAATCTGACTATGAACCTTGAGGTCCCGGGCTGGATTGGGAGGTCGGGGCAGACATGTATTGTGTGAATAATACGAATGTTTGTGCTCGAGTCTTGGGTGTTTAATATGTATGTAAGTATGTATTTATCTATTAGAGTATGTTTATCTATCCAATTTAGTACAAGCTTTGCTTAGTTTGGGACTAGCTCAATTGGTGTGAATTGTCCCGTGATATATTTTATTTAAATCGAATCGATGTTATAAATAAACTATGTCAATCACTAACCCCACGTCGTTCGTGCAGGAAAATCTCTAGGTATAATTAATATCTAGGGTTGAATTATGAGTCAAATCTAGGGTTGTCTCTAGAGATATGAGAGTATGCAAGGGTCGATCGTTTCAAGTGACGTAATTCTTGGGAATGTCCATGGGAATTTAGTAAAATCCTGATAAGTATTTTAATTTAGTTAAGGTATAGGCCTGACTTTATTTTCACGCGAGCAAATGCGGGTTACAGAGTTTGTTTGAGGAGGATATTTTGCTGTGTAACAAAGCTGTGCCATGTCATTATCATTACCTCATTTAATTATATCACGCGCCAAGTCTGGGTGTAAATTACGCCAATTAAAAAAAACGCCAGTGTGTATAATTAATCTGTATTTGGTTGTAGGTACGCAGTGACGTCGCTACCGGTGCGCCGCTGCCGCGCGCGGGTCGGCGATGCGGTCCCACTCGGCCAGCGTCTGCGGCAGCGGCTTGCCGGCCGTCTCCGGCAGCAGCAGCGCCACCGCGCCGCCCACCACCGCCGCCGCCCCCACCAGCACGAGCGGCAGGTCCTCCCACGCACGCTCCTGGTCACAATCAAGACCACAAGCATCCATTTATTAACATCATAGGTAAGGTAAACCATGCACCAAGGTCCACCAGGTCAAGCATGCGTCAAGTGCTAACTGTCTACTAACTGTTTGATTAACTACACAACTTGATTATAAACTAACTATAGCACCATTTAGTGAATGCTAATCAAACGCAAATGATAGACAATTAGCACTTGACATCGTTTTTCTTAAAATGGTAGTTACTGGTGCATGAGCAATAACTGGATAATTTACCTGATATCCTCGTAAAACCCGCGTCAAAAACGTTTGACTAAGTAAGTATCATAATTTGAAAGTTATTGTCATATCAAAAAAGGTTGAGATTTGCTTTACCACATGCACTAAATGGATGTAAGTATCTGGAAATGTGGTTGTTTGTTACTCTTTCATGCTAAAACGGGTTGACGGATTCTGATGAAATTTGGCATTCAGATAGTTTATAACCTGAATTAAAATATAGAATGCTTTTATTCCGGATAATTGCATAGTTCCCGCGCGATACCGATAGACGAATTCTTCGCAGGCGGAATCGTAGCCAACAGCTTTTGATGAAATAAATGAAGGGGGCTCACGACGTACTGAATAGACCAAGAATGGCGAGAAGAGCGCGGCGACGAACCCGCTGACATGCACGAAGGAAGCGCCCGAAGCGCGCACGGCCGTGGGCAGCAACTCCGGCGTCCATTGGATCACGGCGCTGTACGCCATGTTGGAGAAGAAGCGTGCTGTCACCGCCAGCGCCACCGACGCCACGCCTGTAAGGCTCATATACAGCGTAAGAAACAAAAGTTGTCTCTCCTGTAGTCATTAATTTACCGACTCCGAGTCGGCAAACTTATTAAGATTTTTTTAAATGGGCCGAAGGTTGGCCGATGTACTTCGACTTAATTTGAAAAAAATTGGCTCTTGACCCTTAACTTTTGCCATCTTAATAGGAGAGACGTGAACGAAAAAATGTGCAGATATCACCCATAACGCCCCATACACATACACACGCACAAATTTGAAACCAAATCCAGAGGAAGGGTAAGGCAGAAAGGGTAAGCTTAACAGAAATTGTATTTGTTCGACACTGTATGTCAAAGTCTTGAAATATGCCTTGAAAAATGCCTTGACGAGGTATGCAGCGTGTTTTTGTCAGTCAACAACTTCAACAATAAGGGTTTATTTTTTTTTAACAATCTAAAGAATTCAATTATGTAGTAGAGCTAAATACGAAGGGGGTAGCCCGCTTATCGTCACGCACGGTCAGTCTATGTTACTGTTTGATACAGACTCTCACAAAACTCCTAATATTGTGCACGGTGATTAATGATTAATTACGTAATTAAAGTCTTCGATAAAAGTGGCGCGTGGTGACCACAATAATGGGAATAACGTGAAAAAATAATAATGCAATTTTCTGACATCCTAAGATTCTATATTTTTTTTAATGTGATATTCGGATTCAGCATTGATTAAAATCTCTCCTATTTTGGAAGTTATCGACCAAAATAACACTTTGTATAAACAGTCAATGAAAGAGCCAATAGCACGAAACCAAAACTGAGTGTGTGAAATGTTAAATTCTAATCCAATTCAGTTACTTTATTTCCCGTGCTTTTGAAGATACCTATTACTGTAAGGTAAATTTAGTAAGGACAAGAGAGAGATAAGGTGAGGTAAGGTGTAGTGTGGTGTTTTGAGAGGTAAGGTGTAGTGTAAGGACTGAAGTACTTAAAGGAAAGGTTCCTAGATGGACACCAATTCTCACCTCGTGGTACGAAAGCTCCGACGAAAGCAATGACTCCTCCTAGAATTAACGGCCCAGATACTAACTTGCGTCGGCCAAATCTGAAATAAGTATATATAGCAATTGGTAATATTGTTATCACAATAACATGTTATTTATTTTAATAGCAGTACGGCTGCTCACCGAATCTAAGATTATTTAAAAAAAAAAAGAAATTTTTTTTCGCTTATATATAACAATAACATGTTGCTTAAGTTGGTGCTTAAATATTTATACGAACGGTTGATTCAATGGAATTGCATTCTTAATAATCCTAGACTTGGTAGAGCTCCGATACATTGGGAAACTACTTAAGTAGCCCGAGATCGCAAAGTAAAATTTTGCACCTATGTATAGTATAAATCTTCCCAGGTGAATTTTTCGCTTCGAGCCCTTTATCTTTCAAAACAAACGGTATCGTCGTAGTATTAAGGTTCAAATTTAAAATGTAATGGATCGAAGCGAAAAATTCACCTGGGAAGATTTATACTGTAAATGTCTGTGATCAAAATTTGTTTTTAACAAAAGATTACTCATGCGATCATAATCATACAAAGCCACAAGGTTGCCTAACAAAATCTTGTCTCAGGTCACTTTACCAGATTTGTTAAACTTTTTTTAACTAAGTAGGTATACAACGTGTCTCTACTCTCTGGACACAGACCGAAATCCTGAGTAGAGTTCCTTCTCAGGAATGTTGTACTACTTTTGTAAAATTACTAGATTAGATTTAAAAAAAAAATACAAGTAATACCCACAAACAAATCAACCATAAGTAGGAACATACCTACTGTACCAGTTGTTCGCAATGAGTTTTGCGGTTCAGAGGTTGCTCAAATTGAAATATTACTTTTTAATTACCATATTATAAGTATCTACATTAAGGTTGTTCCAAAGTATTAAATCGTAAATTAGTCATTTCTCTGTTAATACGGTGGCGTTTGGTGCTAGGCTTTGTATACATAGCTTAGAAATACCCTAATCAACACGTCCTATTCGTCTATGTCCAGAAGTTAGAGATACTTGTATTAGCAACTGGCAAATCAAGAGACAGCAACCTATTATTTTATTCATGTCAGTCTCTTTTCTATTGTACTTCATTTTTTCCAAACTTAATTGAGCGCAGTTGTTAAAAAGGGTATGAAAAATAATTAAGGCCGTTATAGCAACGTTGCATTCTAATTGATACGTTACACCATAAACGTGAAAGTTTGAGAAGATGAATGAATGGGTTCGTTTCTCTTTTACGCTAAAATAGCTGAACAGATTTAGGTACATTTACCTCATCAGGCGCACAGTTAAGACAGCACAGTAAGACGAATTCTTCGCAGTAAGGTTGCGGGCAATAGCTTAGTAGTACTTAATAGGTAATTGATTAGCCATTTCGTAGGCTGTACTCGTAGGTAGGTACAGTAGTATTTTAAAATAGTAACACTTTAGGCATCTTAATGACGGTCGATTAACATATCGCACGCACGTGGCGACAGCCTTCGGAATTTGTTTCCTTTTTTATCTGCCTAATCTGAGTATATAACCTCATGTATTGTGTAATGCAATGCTGTTCATACATAATGCGGGCTGCGTTCAATTTGACCTGACCGCGACCGCAGAACGCAGTCAGTCTGACAAATCCTTAAGGGCCGCTTGCACGGTATACTTACTTAGGGCTAAAAAATTTAATCGTTAACTCTGGGTTATGGGTGACAGTTCCATACATTTTGACTTGACTTGTCCACGGGGACACTACGAAATTATTGCCATCCCTCTCACTCTTCTTTTTAATACTGAGCAGCGTGATACAAAGTTCGAAAATCGAATTTCTATTAGGCCGTCCGTGCAAGCGTATTTCTTCGTATTTCGACCAAATAACCGATACATAGATGGGAAATTTTAGTTAGATCTTTCCTAAGTACTTACGAGGGGCGTCAGGGGCGTTCAATATAAAGTGAGAATGAGATGCAAACTCTTATAATATTACGAAATTAAATACTGGCCGGTAAAGCTAATCTATCTAGCTGATTGCTATGAAAAAAAAACTAACTGTCTTTTGTTTAAAAAAATATACGGTAATTTCTTTGCAATGCTATTGAGTACGTTAGCGAAAATAGAGAAAATTGAACTGCGCGCCGTTATTAAATACTTGTGTTTGAAAAATTTTTCAACGGACCAAGTCAATTTGGATTTGCGGGACACTTTAGGGTCTAATGCTCCTCCGTATTCGACAGTCGCACGTTGGTGCGCCGAATTTAGACGTGGAAGAACATCGACAATGGACGACCCCCGCTCCGGACGCCCTACTACAGCAGTAACTGAAGAAATTGTGAAAAAAGTAGAAAACTCAGTTTTGGCGGATCGTCGTGTCACGGTTCGTTTTATTGCTGAAAATGTAAAGATTTCAACGGGGAGCATGCATAATATTTTACATGAACGCTTGGGTATGAAAAAGGTATCTGCGCGTTGGGTACCAAGAATGCTTACTGACACGCAAAAACAAACTAGACTAGAGATTTGTCAAGAAGCTTTGAACCTGATGTAGCAAGACCGGGAACTTTTTTTGGCGCGATTTATAACAATGGATGAAACATGGCTCCATCATTACGACCCTGAAACGAAACTGCAGTCTATGACATGGAAAAGGCCATCATCTCCAACTCCGAAGAAATTCAAGGTGAGCCCATCTGCCGGTTAGGTCATGGGCTCTGTTTTTTGGGATGGTAAAGGGGTATTAATGATTGAGTATCTCGAGCATGGAGCCACTATTACGGGCACTTTATACGCCAAACAAATAGCAACATTGCGCAATGAGATCCGCGAAAAACGGCGATGTAAACTCTCGAAAGTTGTGCTGTTCCACCAGGACAATGCCCCGGCACACAAGTCCGCCGTTGCAATGGCCGCAATTCGTGATGCTGGGTTCGATATCCTTAAGCATCCTCCGTATTCACCAGATCTCGCTCCCAGTGATTTCTACCTATTTCCGAGATTGAAACAATACCTGAGAGGCCAGAAATTTGAAGACGACGACGCGGTAGTCGCTGCAGTACAAGATTTTTTAAGTACTCAAGATGAGACCTTTTTTAAAAATGGAATTTTAAGTTTAGAAAAAAGATATACTAAGTGTATTATGCTAAAAGGTGACTATGTCGAAAAATAAAATTACATTTAGTAAAAGTTGTTTATAACATACTCATTCTCACTTTTTATTGAACGCCCCTAGTACAGTAGCAAAAAACTGAGTCTACTCATAAACACATCACTGTAAAACTTTTTTACTGTCTTAAGGAAATTGTCTGTGACAAGGAGATTATTTCCACAGCTAGGTACAATACGTACTTACGAGGGGCGTTCAATATAAAGTGAGAATGAGATGCAAACTCTTTTAATATTACGAAATTAAATACTGGCCGGTAAAGCTAATCTATCTAGCTGATTGCTATGAAAAAAAAAACTAACTGTCTTTTGTTTAAAAAAATATACGGTAATTTCTTTGCAATGCTATTGAGTACGTTAGCGAAAATGGAGAAAATTGAACTGCGCGCCGTTATCAAATACTTGTATTTGAAAATTTTTTCTACGGACCAAGTCAAATTGGATTTGCGGGACACTTTAGGGTCTAATGCTCCTCCGTATTCGACAGTCGCACGTTGGTGCGCCGAATTTAGACGTGGAAGAACATCGACAATGGATGACCCCCGCTCCGGACGCCCTACTACAGCAGTAACTGAAGAAATTGTGAAAAAAGTCGAAAACTCAGTTTTGGCGGATCGTCGTGTCACAGTTCGTTTTATTGCTGAAAATGTAAAGATTTCAACGGGGAGCATGCATAATATTTTACATGAACGCTTGGGTATGAAAAAGGTATCTGCGCGTTGGGTACCAAGAATGCTTACTGACACGCAAAAACAAACTAGACTAGAGATTTGTCAAGAAGCTTTGAACCTGATGCAGCAAGACCGGGAACTTTTTTTGGCGCGATTTATAACAATGGACGAAACATGGCTCCATCATTACGACCCTGAAACGAAACTGCAGTCTATGACATGGAAAAGGCCATCATCTCCAACTCCGAAGAAATTCAAGGTGAGCCCATCTGCCGGTAAGGTCATGGGCTCTGTTTTTTGGGATGGTAAAGGGGTATTAATGATTGAGTATCTCGAGCATGGAGCCACTATTACGGGCACTTTATACGCCAAACAAATAGCAACATTGCGCAATGAGATCCGCGAAAAAACGGCGAGGTAAACTCTCGAAAGTTGTGCTGTTCCACCAGGACAATGCCCCGGCACACAAGTCCGCCGTTGCAATGGCTGCAATTCGTGATGCTGGGTTCGATATCCTTAAGCATCCTCCGTATTCACCAGATCTCGCTCCCAGTGATTTCTACCTATTTCCGAGATTGAAACAATACCTGAGAGGCCAGAAATTTGAAGGCGACGACGCGGTAGTCGCTGCAGTACAAGATTTTTGAAGTACTCAAGATGAGACCTTTTTTAAAAATAGAATTTTAAGTTTAGAAAAAAGATATACTAAGTGTATTATGCTAAAAGGTGACTATGTCGAAAAATAAAATGACATTTAGTAAAAGTTGTTTATAACATACTCATTCTCACTTTTTATTGAACGCCCCTAGTATGTTGTGATAGCGACAATCGTGTGACCCCGGACTTACCTGTCTATCAGCAAAACCAACAAAGCGATTGATGGGATTTCGGTGGCTGAAGCAAAAGTGAAGGTTAGGAAGAAATCAAGGCCCAGGTGTTCCGACAGCCTAATGAGTCCGTCGAAAACCAGAGCGCACGCCATGAATGAAATCACCAAGAAGAACACGGTCTTTCGAAGAGCCTTGTTCTTAAAGATTACCATCAAACTTTCATTATGCCGTTTAGTCGTTTTAGCAACAACCTGCAATGACAATAAAAAATGCTTTTTTAGTCTCTCTCAAAATGGACATGACATGGTGGCAATCATAGACGTCGGGATTATACACTTACAATGAACTCGTCTAGTGCTTCTCGTGATATTTTTGTTTTATTGATTTTCTCAAATCTTCTCAGAATAGTGACCGCCTCATCGACTCGCCCTTTGGAGACCAACCATCTGTAATAATTCAATATTTGTTTAGGTAAGTATACGTCCCTGTGTTCGACACTGACCCAATAGGTATATGGCACCTTCAATCTTGTCTTATAGTAAGAGAGGTGACAAATGGGTGTCATCTACTGGGCGCTGAAGTGTCAAGCATTGGTACGTTTACCTTATTTAAATTATCTACGCGTATAATCAAGAGTTACTACATATAGGTAGGTACTTAATAAGAATTAAAAAATAATGTTTTAAATATCCTGTGGGGCTAATTCAAAGGTATTGTATGTAGTAGACCACTTTCGAGTGTAAAGCTGCGTACGGACTGCGCGCACATTGCGCTATGTACGCGTACACTGTACGCGTAGCTGCAAGTACGGACGTGGCGTTCCAGGACACGCGTACCCGGGTACGCGTACCCGGGCTCGCGTAGGGTACGCGTAATGTGCGCGCAGTCCGTACGCAGCTTTAGGTATGTAAAAATATCGTGTGCCCAAGGAAGGGAAAGTGGAAGATTTTTGCTTAACGCAAACGCAATTGCGGGTAGCACACTATCTAAATATATCTTATATACCAGTATTATTATATACTATAATGAAGAAAAAACTTTGTTTGCTTGTGTTTGTTTATTTGAATGTAGGGGGATTTCTGAAATTTCTGAACCTGTGTTCCATTAAGGAATGAAAGTTACATTATTCCAAAATAACGTAGACCACTTTATATCCCGGGAAAGTAGAAAAAAAATATATACATATTAGGGGACAATCTTACACAAATCGACCTAGTCCCAAACTAAGCAAAGCTTTTACTATGGGTAGGGCACTAGACTACGATAAACATACTTTATATAGATAAATAAATACTTAAATACATAGAAAACATCCGTAACTCAGGAACAAATATTCGTGCTCATCACACAAATAAATGCCCTTACCGGGATTCGAACCCAGGAACTCTTGCTTCGTAGGCAGGGTCACTACCAACTAGGCTAAAGCGGTCTTTAAAAGTAAAAGTGTTACCCAACGCTCTCCGGCACCAGCAGCGGCGTGAGCACGACGAGCAGCATGGGCAGCGACGTGGCGAGCAGGAAGCGCCGCCAGTCGGCCACCCACAGCGCCAGCCACGGCAGCGCCAGGCAGCCGCCGCCGAAGTACAGCGCGATCGACATGTTCGCCACCCACGCGCGGTGCCGCACGCCGACGTACTCCAGCACTGCAGTACAGTATCACGAACATTCACAAGGCAGCCAATTCATCAGGGCAGAGACAACACGACATAAGGTAAACGTACCAATGCTCGACACCTCAACGCCCAGTAGATGACACACATCTGTCACCTCTCTTACTATGACATAAGATTGAAGGTGCCTGTATTGGGTCAGTGTCAAGCACAGGGACGTTTAGCGCCTTATGTCACGTACTTAAACGACCAATGCTATTTACATTTACATTTATTACGAAAGACGATTGGGTCGACCATTTCTTATTTTCCTTGCAAGAGGGCGGTGGGAGGAAGTCTCGAAGTAAGATCACAAAAATGCCCAAATTTAAGTACTTAAAGTTAAAGTTAATAACGAAGAAAACTTTCAATTATAATAATAAATTAGGGTGTAGAGTAGGATGCGTACGCTTATACATAGAAGGGGGAGAGGGTCAAAAACATACACCAAATCTAAATATAATTTAGTTATTTAACCAACTTCAAAAATAGTTCTATTGAAATGAATAGAAAAATCATACTTAATTTATCTAAATTTAACTAAGTATTTAAAAGGCTCTACTAGAGATGCTCACGTACGTTACATGAATGGCAGTATTAACTTTTTCTTTATTTATATTTTACTACCAACTTACCATTCTATTCATTTTTAGGGTTCCGTAGTCAACTAGGAACCCTTATAGTTTCGCCATGTCTGTCCGTCTGTCTGTCCGCGGCTATGCTCAGAGACTGTTAGTACTAGAAGGCTGTAATTTGGCATGAATATATATATTAGTCACGCCGACAAAGTGGTTAAATAAAAAAACTAAAAAAAATTTTTTTAGGGTACCTCCTATAGACGTAAAGTGGGGGTGATTTTTTTTTCTCGGCTAACCCCATAGTGTGGGGTATCGTTAGATAGGTCTTTTAAAAACATTGCGGAGTTGCTAACATGATTTTTCTATTCAGTGATCTGTTTGCGAAATATTCAACTTTAAAGTGAAAATTGTCATTAAAATCGACCGTCCCCCCCCCCCTCTAAAATCTAAACTGTTGGGTGGAAAAATTTGAAAAAATTCAGAATAGTAGTAAATATATCATATTTACTAGGAAAATTATAGCGGCTAAGATTGCTTGGAAATTATTTGTAGTTTAAGAGTAAATAGTAGCCTAAGGTATAAAACATACCCAAACTTGGATGATTCCGTACACATACGAAATCCTTAGAAAAATATTACTTGATTTTTTCGTAATGGCTACGGAACCCTACCTTGGGCGTGTCCGACACGCTCTTGTTCTATTTTATTATACTTACCTAGTTACTCACCGAGGATGTACAGAAAGAGAAAACAGCCATCGCACGCTATGCCGACCAAAAAACGACAAAAAGAAAAATCCCAAAAACCAGTCGTGAAAATTGTCGCCACGCCACCAATACAACCCATCAGATTGGCCACTGTAATCAAAACAATTCAATTAAAAAAATAAAGTACCTACCTGGGCAACGGAGCTTCGGTCTAGCTAAAAGGCAAAAACACGCGTCGCGTTTTCCCAGAGATAAGACCAAGCTAGATCGATAGTACGCCCCGAAAACCCCCACATAGAAAATTTCATCGAAATCCTTGGATCCGTTACCGAGATCCCAAAAAAAATAGATATAGAAGAATATTTCGTTGAAAGTTATTTATCTTTAGATAAATAACTTTCAACGAGATATTCTTAAGTAGGTACATATAATTATGCATACGATAAAAACTGGTCATTGCACATTCCTTTTAAGAGGATAAAGTACACCTCATTTGCAGTAAAGAGGTCATGTACACCCTGTCCATAACGTATTTTTTTATTTCAATTATTTCATTCACTTTTATGTATTTTTCGACACCTTAAATGTCAGTTAAAATAATGTATTCAGTCACCTTTATAAAAGTACCTATAATAAAAGTGTATCGGATTGACAGACAGACATCGCACAGCCTAAACTATTGGAACTAGAGCCTTAAAGCTTGGCACGTATATTCCTTGAGGATGTGCACTATGAAGGGATTTTTGAAGTTCCCGCGGGATCGGGAATAAAGGGGATTTATGTATATTTTTATTTTACCTCTTGACCGTCATAATACGAATGAAATTAAGTGTGTACGCCACGAATTGACAGTTTTGTACTTATTTGTCATGTTTTTTTATGTTATGACCTGCATGGTCGTCAAATGTGAGGTATTCCATAGGGTATTCCATTGGCTGTTACGACTAGCTGACTGTGGCGGTAGAGAGGTTAAAGTGGCTGTCCCAACCGATACGTCTTAACCTGTTTTTATTATACCTAGTTGTGCCATGAAATTATTAATTACTTAGTAAATAGTATCAAATAAATACATTATTTTTTAATTTTACTATCTATGTGAACTAAGCTGCAGCCAAAAGCTAGTTAGATAAATATTTATGTATATACCTACCAACAGTCGGCAACACGCAATACGGGCGAGGAGCCCAAAACGATATATAAACCGAAGACTAATTTATAGGACTCTATAAGTATCATCAAGAGGTCAGAAGTGAATGCTCATGCATTTTTTTGATTAATTAATACTACCATAAAATAAAATGGTCGCAATAATTACCGAACAAGGCAGGTATCCGTCCGAACATGTCAGCGAAATAGCCGAGGCTGACGCCGCCCACAATGGAGCCCAGGAAACTGATGGCTTGCGACCACGCCACCAGCACCGCCCTGTCGCACACCCATTCGCGCTGTATACACGCATACATTTTATTTATTTTACTTATAATAATTATAGTAACCCTCTAGCGTGGTCTATCCCTACCCCACGATAATAACAAAAACCCTGCTTTAGGAGGTGTCTACATCATACCTCATGCAAATTTTCAACATTCTAGGTTTAAGTAATTCACAGAGCTCTGGGTGGGTGATTTTTCGAGGTCATAATTTTTGTTTTATTCCTGTGTCGTATTTTTTTTTACTTATATGACAGAAAAATTCATGCTCCCATGAAAATAGATTTGTTCAGTAACATAAATATTGTTTTGGCACTCATTTATATGAAACCATTTTGAAAATAATAAACATTTTAGTTTTTGTGTCCAGGGGAATAAAAATAGTAGTAAAAAATACGTTAAATATTAATAAAAAAATATAAATAGTAATTAGAGTATTATTATACGTAAAAAATAACAATCTAGGTACTTAATTATTCTTGAAAACATTTTCTGTGCTAATTATTTGTACTTACATACTCACCGGCAAATCTAACCGCCCGCTTTAATACTTCACATAAAACTACCTTGAAATTTTATTTTTTTACTGTTAAGGCATGTTTTATTTCAAAATAACTAAGTAAACTGTACTTTTATTCAAAAACTACTATGAAAACTATATTTTTTTTTTATTCCAATGTCCATTTATCCATAGGAATAAAGGACAGAGAAATAAAAAAAGTAAATAAAAATACTGATGATTCATAATACAAACATTCTGGAAGGTTGCCGTTAATACTACAGAAAGGTAGTACTAAAAGCAGTGAATCAAGAATAATTAAAAAAAAATAAGGGTAATACATGCATTTCGTACTAAATACAAACTGAAATATAGATGCACAGAAAAAACCCCAGAAAAAAGACCAATGCTGGGAATCGAACCCAGGTCCTCAGCATTCCGTGCCGCGTGCCATACCCCTACACCACCACTGGTCTAGAGATTAGACACGAATCTTTCCTATACATCATACATTTCAATCTGCTAAATCATCACCTTATGCAGTGACAAACGCACATCTATGTTACACCCTCATCAAAAAAAAAAAGATACTTCATAGCTAACTTGTAATACATGCGTCAAAAAACCTGGCAGAGTAATAAAAATGTTACCTGAACCAAGGACAGATAAATAAAATATTTACCTTCGTATCTCTGGAGCTAATTGCACCAGCTGAAATATCCACTACTAGACATGTTCGAAACGCGAGTAAAAACAGCCCACGTGTGAATTTAACACCAGTTTCTTAATTTTTCTTTATGAAACAACTGATTGAATCGCGCTCCAGAGTAATAAAGAATTTACGCCGGACACATCTTATTTCCTCAGCTATAAAGTTAATACTACAAGTAAAAATTATTCATCAGTTGTTTATTACGTAACAACTAATATTCATTGAATGTGGTCACTCAACATAATGTTACAGTTGACTGTACGCTTAGTATAAGTTTTCCTTCACTTCAATACTTCTCGATCGCGTTTACGTAAAAATTTCAATTCTATGGAAACATGGAAGCGCGCGTGCGCGGAGACGCTGTCCATGTTTCCCTAGTAATTGTTTTTTTTACGTAAACGCGATCGAGAAGTATTTTGGTGAAGTAAAACTTATAAAAATCATGGTGTAATTAATTTTTTGTAAATAATTAGAACCAGTTAAACAAAAACTGACATTATGTCCCAGTTAAATACAGATATATGCTACCTCTGAAAAAAAAAATCAAACTTCTAAACTGAAGGGTTCATTAAAATTAGCCCCCGGACATCGAAAATCGGGGCCTTGAAGAATCACCCGGGTGCGCGTTGGCGCCGATGACCCAATCAGCAAATTTATTTTTAAAAATACAAACCTCATTAACGACACTGGAGTACGGTATGTCATCGAACAGGAACTCCCAGCCATGGCGGCAGGGCACAGTGGGCGTGCCGGGCGCGGGCGGCTGCAGCGACTCCAGCACTTGTGTCCAGTTGGCGTCGAACATCACGCAGCGGTCGTAGCTGCTCGCGCTCGCCGGGATCGACAGGTTACGCCTGGTTGGGGAATGGTGATTTAACGATGTGAGTAGGTATACCGCTACTACGAGTAAGACACCAGTAAGTATAGGTAATATTGCATATGTAAGTATGTGATAAGTATGGTACTGCTCGACGTTCGCAGCAATGAGAGCTAGAATGAGTAGGTACCTAGCATCTATATTTTTGTTGCCAAAATCCGATGTAAGTACCAGTGGGTTATAACAATTAGCAAAATGATTAACTTACTTATTCGATTATTTGAAGAGTAGGTACACGAAAATGTTAATTGAAATGGTTCCAAGGCTAATCTTTTCTTGTTTTGGCAAATATTTGTTTCAAATTGAACGGTGTTTCTCTATGTTCCTGTGATCCTTCTAATCATAAGAAAAAGGTGACACTGATATTTAATAGTTCATCACGGCATTGCGTTGCTTTATTATCCGGTACCTCTATCCATCCATGTACAAAGTTGTAACTACCTACCTACGAGTTTTATGTTGATGTTCGATTAGGGATCAGTAATATTATTATCACAGGGAGAGGTATCACTGCCCGAAAGGTTTATTATTTTCATTTTAACCAAAGATTACCGTTATAAAAAAATTAACAATTCGTTACACAATTTAAGTACGTAGGTACTTGTACAAAAATTTGCAATTCGCACACTCGAATCCTGCTTTACTTCAAAATTAAAATACCAACGCAGCTCAGTCCTGAAGTAGGTACGTACCTTAATTCTACAGCCAGTTCCGCCAGTTCAGGCACGCGGCACCAGTGCTCCTGCGGCGTGGGCGTAACGAACATATGGCCTAGGTACACGAAAGCCCACACGAACCCAAAAGGCATCATTCCCACGAACAACAGCTTCTGGTATAAGCCCATCTCGCCTACATCTTTAATGACTGCTTCGAGCGCCGCACCGATCTCTTTCTGTTCCGGAGATTCGATTTCCTGAAACAGTAGGTAAAAAAAGTAAATGGCGCCGGTCAATGCTTACGTTCTTCAAGGTTGACGATGGTTATTTCCATCATAAAATCATAAATTGAAGTTATAGTTAGGTTATCCGCAGCCGCTCTTGGCCAAGGAGAGCCGGCTCTCTATCCCGCCACGGAAGGCTAAACTAAACTCCATCTCCGGGGGCACTTGCCACAGTTGCCACCGTCAACGTACCGACTATAATTTAAGAGCCAAGCAAAATCTCACTCGGTGGTGGCAAGCGGTCAGGTGATTTAAACCTCGTCGTGGTAGGAAGGCAGGACACTCTCGAATGGCAGGCCGCTGTGCAATCTGTGCATGACACACGGCTCCATCACATGTAACAGCAATGACAGCACGGCGGCCGTAATACCAGAGCAATTCAAACGGTGCCAATATGCAGCTTTTGGGAAAGACTGAATTTATGTTGCATACCCACTCGTGCTTTGGGCAACTGGCTACCAATTTAGGTAGGAGGAAATTTTAGGGTTTTCTTACTCAAAATCACGTGTACCTCTAAGTACATATTCATTTTCACAGCCAAAAAAAGTGTCCTTATTTTATGAGTTAGTTTTATTAGTTTTTTTCTTACAGTTTATATGGCTCGTCACAAAAATATAGTACCCAAGTAAGTAAGTATTAAAAATTAGGGATTTTTTTAAATCATCAAAATCAATAGCGCTCTTGATTCTGAGCAAGAAAACCCCAAAAATATCTAATTCTGAAAAAATAGTATGAAGCTGGTATAGTGTATTTTAAATTGACAATATCCATTTATCTGACCAAGTTACTTACTTACTGAAATTGTATATGTAGGTAGATAGTTAGATCTCTGTATTACCACTGTCTACCTTCGAGGCGCGGGGCCCCACAGTAGGCGATGGCCCACGTCGCCTACGCCTAGCGCCGCCTCTGGCGTTAGACACGACTTGACGCTGTAATCATCATCATCATCATTTCAGCCGAAAGACGTCCACTGCTGAACAGAGGCCTCCCCCAAGACTCGCCAAACAGATCGGTACCGTGCCATCCGCATCCAACGCGATCCCACAACCTTAACCAGGTCGTCGCTCCATCTTGTAGGAGGCCTACCTACACTGCGTCTTCCAGCGATGAAAAAGATGGAAAAGGGCTATGCTCGGAGTTTCTCTGCGGGAACCGCGCAAGAACTAAAGTCACCAACATAGCTCGAAGAATCGCCAGGCTCAAGTAGCAGTGCACATCGCTCGTAGAACTGATGGCCGATGGGGCAAAAAGGTTCTCGAGTGGCGTCCACGGACGCTGTAATGGTGCGAAATAACTAGAGACGCGGCACACAGAGTTTGAATGCCGCGTAAGTAGGTAAATTAAGTACGGCGTCAAAGAAGCCAACGTCGACGTTTAAAGGAGACCACAGAGGCTTCGTTCACACGAAATGTCCTGCACGTTTTTTTGCAGTATACGTCTTAACGGATAAATAGTGGCACATATTTGTGCATAGAACCATTCACACGGCGTTTCTACTGCAAAAAACGTACATTCTATACGTTCAAACGAATACTCACCGGACTTGTCAAGCAAATCGAATGAACTTTAACGTACTCGGTTTGCAGTGGCTAATAGTATATCTAGTTATGTTTTATTCACACGGCACGATGTTATAAGGTGAACGTCCCTGTGCTCGACACTGACCCAATACATGGCACATTCAATCTTATGTCATAGTAAGAGAGGTGACAGGTAGGTGTCATCTATAGGGCGTTGAGGTGTCGAGCATGGTACAAATTACCTTACGGTTTTTATCGAATAGAAACCGAACAAGCGTCTATTAAGTATCTACTTAGTAGTACCTACTCGAGCGTCTTTTGGAGGGATCACACGTGATCACAACTGTGGCTATTCGGCGTAAAAACGGTTTTTACACGAATGAAAATCTAATTTGTGGGTGTATACACATTAGATTTTGTACGTTTAAAATTGAATACGCAAAAAAACGTGCTGTACCACTACCATGAGTTTACAATGACCGTACTCGATAGCGACTGCGTAAATGATTTGTAGGGAGACTCCATACAAATCATTTACGCAGTCGCTATCGAGTACCGTCACTGTAAACTCATGGTAGAGGTACAGGTTATTGCCGAGTGAACCTAGCCTGACATTGTGACGCAGCGTACGACGTGAAAAGCGACGTGCGAAATTATATTTGAAATTTACCATGAGCTTGCATATTCATTTCACTGTTTACATTTTTAACATAATAGGTACTAAATATTAACAATAGTTCTTAGGCAATGTAAAAAATATCTATTATACTAAATTAAATAATACTAATTTAAACAATAACATAAAGAAAAACCTACATGGCAAATCCGTCGTCGAAAGACGTCGTAATCATCGACCCCAGAAACGCTGGCCGCATTACCTCTTTGTACCGCTATCCCTAGCTTTACGGTGAAGGTAAACATCGTGAGGAAACCTGCACACACCAGAGAAGAAATTCAATGGTGTGTGTGAAGTCCCCAATCCGCACGGGATCCGCGTGGGAACTATGCCCCAAGCCCTCTCATTCTGAGGGGAGGCCTGTGCCCTGCAGTGGAACGTATATACTTAGGCTGGGATGGATGGATGGTACGACGTGACGCTGTAGGCGGCCGATGGCGTTTGTAGGAGACCAAAGACTTAACTTCATACAACGTACTTAAACGAAAGCTAAAAAATTTTAAGAGGGAATTTAGCAAATTCCGAAATTTCAATTCAACCTGCTGATTTCATGGTTCACGAGAGCGATGCCACGTGTGAATAGGTACTAATACGAAAAAAAATGGTTATGTCAGGTTTTAAAACTCAAGCCCATTTTAGACCGGCAAGAAAAATCCTTCAAGTTGCATTACATACCTACGTTGCGAGGCCGGAAAGCGAACGAGATTGAGCGCCGTAACGTAATTGCAACTACTTAGCACGATTTTTTCTGCAGGTCTAAACTGGGTTTTAGCACTTCAGCTTGGACTACCACAGCTATAGGAACCGGGATACCGACCTGGATCATATTGTTCTCCTTCGCTTTCACCTCTAAACTGGGTTTTAGCACTTCAGCTTGGACTACCACAACTATAGGAACCGGGATACCGACCTGGATCGTATTGTTCTCCTTTGCTTTCACCTCTAAACTGGGTTTTAGCACTTCAGCTTGGACTACCACAACTATAGGAACCGGGATACCGACCTGGATCGTATTGTTCTCCTTCGCTTTCACCTCTAAACTGGGTTTTAGCACTTCAGCTTGGACTACCACAGCTATAGGAACCGGGATACCGACCTGAATCGTATTGTTCTCCTTCGCTTTCACCTCTAAACTGGGTTTTAGCACTTCAGCTTGGACTACCACAACTATATGAACCGGGATACCGACCTGGATCGTATTGTTCTCCTTCGCTTTCACCTCTAAACTGGGTTTTAGCACTTCAGCTTGGACTACCCAGCTATAGGAACCGGGATACCGACCTGAATCGTATTGTTCTCCTTCGCTTTCACCTCTAAACTGGGTTTTAGCACTTCAGCTTGGACTACCACAACTATAGGAACCGGGATACCGACCTGGATCGTATTGTTCTCCTTCGCTTTCACCTCTAAATCCATTTCAATTGGTAAAGCAAACACTTGATAAATGTTTGTGTGTTACGATATCAGCACTTTGCGGCGTAATGAAACTATTTTCTCAAATATTAATCAATTTTTAATAATAAGCAAGTAGGTAGGTACCTACCCGAATTAACAGATAAGATTTCCTCAATTACGTAATTATGTCACATACTAGTAATTGATTGATTCCATTAATAAAACTGAGGTATTGAACTGATATGACTTTACGGATATTATGTTACCTATAGGTACATACAGTGGTGGTCATACAATTAAGAACGATTTGAAGTTTCCGATTTTTTTAAATCTAAATTTTGTCATATGTCTAGTTGTGTTCCTTCTTAGAAGTAACAAGTTATGTTATAAAATAGCCACATGGATAGAGCAAACGGGATTAAGAATAATAGTGTATAATTGCTAACATTTTTTTTTACAAATTTTATTTGTTCTTTATAGTTATAAATTCAAATAGTAATGAAGCTGGACAAATAATTAAGAACGATTTATTAAACTGCTCGAGAGTTGTTTTATATGAAACTTAGATTAAATAAATCATATTAATGTGAAGTTGGTATAGAAAAAAAAGCAATTTAATACATTTGAACTAAAATTAATAGTTAGTAGCATGTCCACGGCTTTTAATTACGGCTTTACACCGGCGAGGCATTGAATCTATCAATTTTTGACATTTCGCAAGAGAAATAGAGTTCCATTCTTGTAAGAAAACGTCGTACAGCTCTCTCAAATTGCCACACTGTCGATTTGAAAACTTTTTCTTGACTTCGCACCAAAGATGCTCTATTGGGTTAAGATCTGGGCTGTTGGCTGGCCAATCTAAGACAGAAACTGATTGTGATGTGAGGAATTCCTTAACGGTGCGTGCAGTATGCTTTGGATCATTGTCGTGCTGGAATGTCCAAATAACCGGAAGCACGTCTTCGGCATATGGTAACATTGTTTCTTGCAGTATATTTTTGTATTGGAATTGATCCATGTTTCCTTCTATCAGCCTAACAGGTCCAACGCCATGTCCAGAAAAGCACCCCCAAATTTTCACATTTCTCCCGCCATGCTTTAATGTCACTTTTGTGTACTTTGGGTCGAATGCTTTATTCGGAGGGCGTCGTACGTATCGTTTTCCATCAGAACATACCCTATTTATTTTTGTCTCGTCAGAAAAAATAACGTTTTTCCACTGTCTGACTGTCCAGTTTTCATACCTTCTTGCAAATGCAAGTCGGGCTTGCCTATGACATCGTTTCAACATAGGCACCTTCCTTGCTATCCTTCCGTTCAACTTATTTTCTACCAAACGCCTTCGAATAGTGCGTGCAGAGATTGCTGAAGGGTTGTTTTCGCCAAAATATTCTTTTCTCAACTCATTAGACCCTTTAAAAGGATTTTGTTTTGCCAAACGAACGATATTTCGATCATCTCGACGAGATGACTTTCTCTGTCTAGGTCCACGCGGAACGTTTGAAGTAGTTTGATACGTGGAAAAATGCTTTACGGCATGGAAAACCATTGTTTTTGAACATTGCAGATGGTCGGCTATCTTTTTATACGACCAATTCTTCTCGCGAAGTTTTATTATTACTTCTCTTGTAGATTTATCACAACTTTTATTTTTCCCCATTGTTTTTATACGAAGTAATCACTTTTAAGACTTTAACAGCACGAAATGGCGCCAAAATTATACGAATAATAATCTACAACCACAGAGCCACACAATGTTCTCTATTTAAATTTGAAAAAATAATAAACTATTCAGCGTTCTTAATTACGTGACCAGCCAGTAAGTACTAATACTAGGTTCAGATCGAATGTATAAAGTTTCTCTATTAATTTTGTAGCCAACTATGTTGCATAAATGAATGTACCGGTAGTACGGAAAAGTTTTGCAATACCGAGAGAAATAAAAAAAATACGGGCAATTAGTTATACTTGTTACTTTGAAAAAATCATCTCAATAAATAATCGTTCTTAATTATATGGCCACAACTGTATATTACCTAATTTTTCCACTGTGGACCACATGGGCCTCCTGCACATGATCACATAGTTCAGTACAGTCGAGGGCATACACATCTATACAGCTATCTATTGCGTCAAATACATGTACTTAAACACTGTCTTTATGAGTATATTTTTGACGTCTTTGTAACGTACATATTAAGTATATGACCTTGACTGTACATACACGCTTTGTTACCTATTTTTCTTTGCTATATTGTTAAGAACCACAAAAGTAATAATAAGAGGAATAGAAAGCGCGAGGCGCACAATATGGCTAAGTAAGAAAGTGTAAATATAAATATGTACCTACCTACTTACTCGTAAGTATTGTATGTATGTAAGTAATTGAGTAAGCATTTTACAAAACATCTGAAATATAGCAGACATTTGGGAAAACCAACATAATAAGACGAAAGCCTAATAAAAAAGCAAACAACGAAAAACACAATAATTTATGGTAATGCTGACATTACTAGGTAGACTGAAAATATAGGAATGTTAACGTTATGAAGAAGACCTGAGACTGCACACATCTTAAATAGAAGACAATTGGGAATGTCTACAAAAAATTACCAATGGATTCTTATTTTTTTGTATAGAAATGTAAGTGATCGGTTTTAGTACCTATCTACTCTAAAGATGGGCTCTGGTTGAGTTCGAAACGCGTCAGTGTAGTTTGGTTGTGGTGATAGTAGGATCGAAAGTCCTCGTGATTCTGAGCAGAAATCACATCAAACATTCCGAATTAAAAAAAACCGGCCAAGAGCGTGTCGGACACGCCCAAGATAGGGTTCCATAGCAGGTACGAAAAAATCTTTGCATACTTTATTAATGTGGCTGTTTTGGTCCCAACGTCGGCGGTACAGCGCCATCTATCGGCGAATTGGGTAACTAATCTACTATAGTCTACTACAACTAGTAAATGAAATGAAATGTAATTAAATTAAATTAAATTAAATTAAATAATTTATTTGCATTGAACGGGTTACATGTCAAGGTCTTATTATGTATATTGATTGTTTTTCAGATGTAATATATTTTTTTTATTTAAAAGAAGATACTGTTAGCGTGATCTTATAGGTACTTAAAGAAAAAAACGTTAAAAGGTTAAATTACAATTTTAGTTTAGAAATATTTTTTTACAAAAACTTAAAAACTGATAAAGTTGAAAATAATTTTCCTAGACAGTTCTTATTAAGTTTAACTTACGTGATTTTTTTCATATTTTTTAGACTTGCGGTTCAAAAGTTAGAGGGGGAACACATTATTTTGAACTTTCGGAGTGAATATCTCCGAAAATATTCACTTTATCAAAATATGGTTTTAGAAAACCCCTATTTATTTTCAAATACCTATCCAATGATACCCCACACTATAGGGTTAGTGGAGAAAAAAAAATCACCCCACTTTACGTCTATGGGAGGTACCCTAAAAAAAATTTCTTTACTTTTTTTATTTAATAACTTTGTTGGCGTGACTGATATATATATTCATGCCAAATTACAGCTTTCTAGTACTAACAGTCTCTGAGCATAGCTGCGGACGGACAGACAGACGGACAGACATGGCAAAACTATAAGGGTTCCTAGTTGATTACGGAACCCTAAAAAGTCAAAAGCTACAACGAAATCAAAAAACCGGCCAAGAGCGTGTTGGACACGCCCAGGATAGGGTTCCGGAGCTGTTACGAAAAAATCCTTATAAATCTAATTAATTTTACTGTCCGTATTAAGCAAGCAATATTTTATGTTTAGTTCAGGCTGCTATTTACTCTTAAACTAGTAATAATTCTCAAGCAAACTTAACCATTACAGTTTTCCTTGTTCATTTGAGATATTTCCTTAAATCCTGATTTTTATACCAACAGTTTAGCTTTTAGAAGGGGGGGGGGGGGGGGAAGACGCTCGATTTTAACAAAAAAATTCACTTTAAAGTTAAATATTTCGCAAACGAATCACTGCAATCGAAAAATCGTCTTCACAACCCCGTAATGATTCTAAAAGACCTATCCAACGATATACCCCACACTATAAAGTTAGTCAAGAAAAACAATCACTCCCACTTTAAGTCTATGGATGACACTAAACAATTTTTTTTTCATTATTTTTTTTCACTTTGTCGGGGTATTTGCTATATACACCGTGAAATTTTAGTGGTTGTTTTCCCGAAACGAGGTGATTTAGTATTGATTGTACTGTGATGTTGGGATAAGTCAAACTAATGAGTGTTGCGTAAATACTGTTTATTATAATAAAGAAGGGCCTTATATATGGATACATAGTGGCAGAGTGTGAGTGTGGCGCAGCTCACACTACACCTCCCCCCTTGAAAAAGAAAAAAAAATACATTAACTTTTTTTGTCATATTGAAAATAATAATATAATTAAATGAAAACACAACACAATATCGACTGTAACAAATAAATTTGAAATAACAATATTAATTCTAATTGATTACTAGACTGAAATATTTGTTAAATAAAAAAAAAACTAAATATTTGTTAACACTAAAGATTGGCGCAACAATTTTAAATCTAATAAAAATTATGAAAAGTTTAACGTAAGTATTATAGTTATGTAAAATTACAAGAACAATTACAATGTTATACCTAATTTGCGCACTTTGTTGACGAGATTCGAACGTAGATATCAAACTGCAATAATTAAAAAAAAATAGGGTCTGTATAAGAAAATACTAATATTATTTTACCTGAATGAACATACTGTTAGACTTATTATGTACTGTGCTCTCTATAATGTACTGCGATCTATTATTATTTCATCTTAAAATCTCAACAATTATTTATTTGAATCCACAATATCGATTTTCTAAACTTTAAACTTCTTATTTATTATTCAATCGTACATTGCCATTACCTATTCTTCCTATAATTTTACATAACACTTCCTTTCTAACTATTATATTTTCTATTTTCTTATCATCTTATAATAATATCAGTGTGCTACTGCGGCATCACTGTACGCAATGCAATTTTATGTCATTGCTTGCAAGGTACACAGCACATTTTTATTTTGTGGTCGGCCGACCTTTATTTATTCACTTATTTTGTTCAGGATACAAGGATTATTTATTTATTTTGTGCGCGCACATACATAATAACCATTTATAATATCATCATACATTCAAGTAGTTCTTTTAACACTTCCTTACTTCAATAATCATACCGTGTGCCCAAGTCTCTTCACGAGTGATGCTCGATCGAATCATGATCAGAGGACAAGGGTTTCCTACCTGCCTTGTATCCTGGTGTACCTTGCTAATAAATCCAACTCTAAAATAACTCATTCAAAATCTAATTAAATAACCATTCAATTTGAAAACTTCAGCCAGTAAGAATTCCAATAACTTTTAGGTGGCCATCCTAATCGCTCGTTGAAAATCTTATTTGCTTCCGCTTTCCCAAACACACTTGCTTAAAGCACACTTTCAAACTATACCATTGCCTATTTAAAAAAACTTTACCTTTCCCAACACAATACAAATCCTACATAAATCAATCCTTTGCTGATTCTATTTTCCGCGAAAACTACTTACTCACTCCAATAATCCTAAACCCCAATAATAAAAAAACATCATCTAATTTCATTGAAAAACTAAAAAAAACGTCATTTAATAGTATAGAAAATCTTGTTCCAATAATTTGGAATGGCAGCTGGATGATCAGTCCAGTTGCAATAACAATCATTTTTATTAAATCAACCTTCTTTTTTTTATGAATTACTTTCCATCTACTATGTATAAATAAAACTTCCATAAAGCTGTAAAAAAAAACAAATGTAAGCATAACATAATAATTTCTACTTTCGATAATTTACCTAAATTTCAAAATCATTTTATAACTCAATAATTTAAATGTCGTTAAAAGAGCGCACAGTACCAATCTTACCTGGTGAAATTTGAGCTGTAATAACAGACGCGGAATGCTATACCTTATTGGGTGATCTAAATTAGATCATCCAACTTAGTGCTGTTACTACGGGTCTATTTTTAGAGCACAAATTTTATGTTACTTGATTGTTAATTGATTATTATTTACGCTTAAAAACTCTTAAGTAAATTGTCTCTAACTAAATTATTAAAACCAATCAAAAGTATTTTTACCATTTCAATTTTGTCCAAAGTCTCAAATTAAAACTTTTTATGTTGCTAAATATTTAAAATAGAAAAGTAGTATCTCGTCAACAAACGGCATTACACTATAATCTCGTTAATAGAAAAATGTTATTAAGACACTAATACAAAAAAATGTTACTTCCGTCGATGAAAAAAGAAAAACATGAAAAACGCAGAGGAAAAAACTATTAATTGATAAAGATTAACAAAACTTAAAAAAAATACCTTCTATTTTACGTCCGAAATCAACTAATTTTCCCGAAACTTCTACCTATTTCCAAAAGTCCAGTCCATCTTCCTCCAACACCGACTCCATCCTCAAAGGACACCATCTACTACCCTGCTGCATACCACTCCAATCCAAACAGACACCATCAACTCCTTGCAGCTAACCTTCTTAACTCTTCTGTTTTTCTTAATTCTTCTTATATGTCGTATTCTTCTTTCTTATTTAAGTTTATTAACTTCACTTCTTCATTTTTATTTCTTCTTTATTTTCTTCATCTTCATTGTTTTATTCTTTTCTTCTTGCTTAATTTTCCTGTTATTCATTTTTTTCTTCATATTTTATTCTTCTTCTTCCTTTATTTCGTCAATTTCATATATTATTCACCCTTTGTCTTCATTTTCCTGTTCTTTCTTCCATAGTTTTCATGTATTAGTTCTTCTTTTATTTTTTATTATTTTCTTCCGTTTGCTTCATGTCATATTCTTATATTTGTTTAAAAATTCTACTTAATTATTCTTATTTAATACACTTATTATTTATTTTTATTGTCTTTTCTTTAGTCCACTTTATTTTTAAATGTCAACACACTATTTCACAATTTCACAAGTCCTTTTTTAACTGGTGGCGCAGCGCGCCGCCAGCACCGCACGAGGCAGCGGCACTGGCAGGGTCGCCATGTGATGTTGGGATAAGTCAAACTAATGAGTGTTGCGTAAATACTGTTTATTATAATAAAGAAGGGCCTTATATATGGATACATAGTGGCAGAGTGTGAGTGTGGCGCAGCTCACACTACAGTACAATCGATGTATAATTACTATAGGGTGCTACCAAATTAGTTACAAATATTTCTATGGCTTAATCTACCTACTCATTAAAACAAGTCACTTTAAAGTCAGTTAAATTAAAAAAGAAAATCTCGAATTTCCATACTAAAGCCGTAATCCGTTTTGGATGGATACTTACATATGAAAAGTTTCAGTTTTTTTTTAATTTTAAAAGTTATTAGAATAAAAGTGACTTGTTTTGATGAGTAGATTAAGCCATAGAAATATTTGTAACTAATTTGTTAGCACCCTGTATTTTGACTAGAGTCAAAAATCCAATTGTGAAAAACGAAAGTCGAAAATGACCGCAAAGCAATAGTAACGCTTCGTTGGTACCTAATCTATCGTACGATCGTACGCTACTTGTACCAACGAAGCGTTACTATTGGTTTGCGGTCATTTTCGACTTTCATTTTTCACAATTGGATTTTGACTCCAGTCAAAATAGTAATTATAAATCGATTGTACAATCGAAACTAAATCACCTCGTTTCGGGAAAACAACCACTAAAATTTCACGGTGTATCCATGCAAAATTCCAGCTTTCTAGCACTCATAGCCACTGCGCTAAGCCGCGGACAGACAGACAGACAGACGGACGGACGAACAGACAGACATGACGAAACTATAAGGGTTCCGTTTTGCCATTTTGGCTCCGGAACCCTAAAAATGGCCCTCTTACATAAACGTATTCCCTGATTCAATAAATGATTTAAGATCTTATTGTCATGAGAATTCAATAGTATAGGCCACTCGCACCGATCGAAACATAGGAAGAAATGTGGTCGAAGTTGAAGGCAAACAATTTATTTAAACTAAACGGCTGTTTTTCGGCTATGGCGAGAATACAAAAGGCTACAAACTACGCTAAAGGTAAACCAAAAATATATGACTATTGTCAAGAGGGCGCTATTGTTCTTACTTATATGGCAATAGTTCAGTATAGTCGGAACAATGACATCTTGACTTGTCTACAACGTTTAAACTGTCAGTCAAATTGAAATTGCAAACAATGTAAACAAACCTTGTATTTAAAATCTCTTTAATTTCCATTTTCCATCATCAAATACTGCTAAATCCGTGTGTTATTTAATCAATACTTACTACAACACTATCCTAAACCATTAAAACAATAAACAAGTGCTAGAATATGGATAGTTCATTAAATGGTTTATTTACATTGTTCGCAATTTCAATTGACATGGATTTTACCTGTTAGCTCTGATGTTAATTTGGAAAGGTTTTGTAGCGAAATAGTTTAATTCCCCAAGCGTTTTTTTCTTCAGTAGTTTATGTATTATAAACATTATTACAATGATCCGTTGTTGACTGCGAATCGTTTTGGGCATTTTTTGTTAAAATTCAAAGAAACCGCCACAGTGACACTGACAATCATTAAAATTATTGCCTGTGTATAAATTAGTTCCAATGAAATTCCGCAACATGGCAAACAGTCATATATTTCTGGTCAGGCTTTACAAAATATTTTTCACCTCAGCACCTCAGACATGCAGGTTTTGATATTAAAAAACTAGGCGCTCGTTTTCATTAACTCACTCTTAAGGCCACCACAAACCGCAGCGCGGGGCGTGCGCACGACCAGGGGGGGCACACTTACATATATCACACTTTTCATGCGACTACAGCGATCTCTGGTTGTTTGGTGGAGAACTAAATTAGCGGCCATCTTGGTTGATTTGTCAAACTTGTCAGTTGTCATTCATCGGCCATGGCCATGGCGTACCAAATTGTACGGTCAAGGACTTTAATTGATAGGCCACTTGCCAATGTTCGTATTTTAGCCGTATAGTGCAAATCGGGTTTAGCCGCTTATACTTCGTATATGCTGATTTGAATTAGACGGCTAAAATACGAATAGTGGCAATTAGCCTATCAATTAAAATTACGCGTAATTATAGCTGTACATCACTACCAACATATACATATAGATAGGTATACATCTATAGATACGTCACATTAGTTCTTCACCAGGGCGTAGGGCAGCAGCACCTTCCATACATGCATATTTGACCATAGAGTTGCCACTCTTGTTCATATAATATTACAATACTCTTTGCGCACGACAGCGACGGAGCGGGCCCAGCGCGCTCTATAAAGTGCTTAGTAGCTAATGCTTAGTACTTGTCACTTACACTTGTCAGAAGTGTGTAAACATATTGTGCAAGTGCTTAGTATTATACAATACACGCATCTGACAAGTGTAAGTGAAAAGTACTAAGCATTAGCTACTAAGCTCGTGTAAACCTAGCATAACACTGAATCATATATTACGCTGCCACACTCCGCACTCGGGTTGCGCGGACGCCCCGCGCTGTGGTCTGTGGTAGCCTTTAGAGCACTGCGAGTGAAGGTGTAGGTCAGGGGGGGCACACTTACATATATCACACTTTTCATGCGACAACAGCGATCCCTGGTTGTTTGGTAAAGAACTAAATTAGCGGCCATCTTGGTTGACTTGTCAAACTGTCAGTTGTCATTCATCGGCTATGGCCATGGCGTACCAAATTGTACGGTCAAGGACTTTAATTGATAGGCCACTTGCCAATGTTCGTATTTTAGCCGTATAGTGCAAATCGGGTTTAGCCGCTTATACTTCGTATATGCTGATTTGAATTAGACGGCTAAAATACGAATAGTGGCAATTAGCCTATCAATTAAAATTACGCGTGATTATAGCTGTACATCACTACCAACATATACATATAGATAGGTATACATCTATAGATACGTCACATTAGTTCTTCACCAGGGCGTAGGGCAGCAGCACCTTCCATACATGCATATTTGACCATAGAGTTGCCACTCTTGTTCATATAATATTACAATACTCTTTGGTGTAGGTGTAGTTGTGAAGTTGCTCGACAAACGTCCATCTAAACAGTCAAGCATGCCGGACAAACATTTTATAGGTAATAATTATTCAGCAATAATTTGTCCATTACATATTTGCTAGTTAAGCACAAAGTGGCGTGACAGGGATCTTTATTTTATCTGACCTTATTCTTGATCGTCAGGGGATCACTATAAGGGTATGCGCGCACGAGCAACTTTGTCTCCGCGACTATTTTATCAAGTCTGTGTATTTGTACCCTGGGAGTCGCGGTGCTAAGTGTGCGCACTTCCATACTAACCCATAGACTTGATAAAATAGTCGCGGAGACAAAGTTGCTCGTGCGAGCATACTCTAAATGCTTGAATTTTGAAATATAATAATATAAGCGTTATTTATTTATAATAACTAATTAATTTTAGTCCTTTTAATTTTACGTAGCTCTAATATTGCGTTTAAAATACAGCACAATATTTTACGAGGCAGTCTTCTCTAAAATGTGTAATGTTTCGAACGCACAAAAGTGACAGCTGAGCTGATGAAAAAAAAATTGTCGATGGGTGACTTGAGTAGCTCTGTCATAAATAGTCGCAATTTAATCTTTAATCTTCTTGTATTTGTTTTCCTGGAAAGATTCAATTCTAGGTTCATTTATTATGCTAATAGTGTTTAAAACGTGATTTACTTATTGCCATAAAGAAACAGCGTGTCTGCCCATTCCATTTCGGTAGAATAAAATTGCTTGTGACATTTTATTTATGTAGGTATGTACTGATGACTGATGTTCACATTGGCTATTTTACTATAACATGCTACTAACACGAGTTATTGTTGTCGTTACTAAACTGGGCCCAAGGCTACCATGTCCATTGTTTGTCCAATTAATTAAATTAGGTTCTGTATGTGTTTTACCTACTCCCCACAAACGCAGCTGAAATGTTGAATGATGCATCGCGAAAGAATTGTCTTTGTGTTAATAGCATGTTGTGTTACGACACCGAATTTACATCAATACAAACTTCCTTGATTGAATACTTATAGTTCTTTATTATTGGAAGTAAGAATGGATTGAAACATTTACTAGGGACATGTCAAGGCAGAGCAATTTAGATAGATATTATCAATACGTTATAAAATCATAATGGATGAGTGCCATAATGGCTTAAACAGGAATTTATTCGGAAAACCTTTTTAGTAAGCTTGGCTTATTAAAAGGCAAGTAAGAGGTTAATTTAAGACTCCCTTTAGCATACAGTTCATGTAGGGTATAGGTTTACTTATTTAATAGACCTTACTTGTAGAAATGTTTATGTTAATGTTGTAACTTTTTGATTGCTAGGAAACAGACTGTCAAGTAAAAAAATATTGCAGTAAAGTATACACATTAAAAGAAATCTATTTTAATAATCACACATTGGTTGAAACATCAGCTTAATGTAATGTAAGAAAATAAATTGAAGGAAAGTATATTTTCATAATGGGTATCCCTTCTTAATGCATTCACTGCCACCTGACTTCCACAGGTGCCACCGGCACATGTGTGTTCAAAATGTATGAATAATTATGACCGGCACTGGGTGAAGTTCCGAAAACGCATATATGCGTCGGTGGCAGCGAATGTGTTAATACATTTTGGAGAATGTCCAATCATCTTGGTTGTTGTGTCACTGTCATGCTATTTACAAAATGGTTAAACACTTTTCTAATTAGAAACTAGTCCATGATAATTACATTTCCATCTTAAATATGTGTGGCGACACAAGATAGCTTAGCTTGCAACATGGTTGTCACGCGGCTACCAGGCAGTCTGGAGCGTCAGTGGTCTTTCGCCTACCACTATGTACTCACATGTAAAATGCAATAAATGGAGTCAAACTGAAATATGATTTATCGTTGGGAGTGACAATACCAACAACCCTTACATATGGTATGGTCAACTGGTTGTAATGATTTTGTATGACTAAATCATAATTGTCACTATGTTTATGTCCTCCTGCAGAGTATAATCTCACTGTGGCTGGCATACAGATGCATCTATCCTATTGCCAAAATTTGTTTAGCAGTTGCCCGTGACAAACATTAATATTATGGTTTATGTCTAATGTAATATTCAAATTGGCAGATCCTGCTCTTGCACATGAAAGATAAAACAAAATTACAATATCAAACTTTGTGGCTGGTTACTGGCTGACTGACTGGTTTTATGTTACTGGTTTTACCAGTACTTATATTTTGCTTTTCTAGTATTTGATTTTAATGATTTGCTTTGTAATTAGAAAATCTGATTTCATAATCTATCATAAGTGATACATAATGTTCCTTACTTAAGAGCTCATAAGGAAATTCTAATTTCCAAATATAAACCTTTATGCAATTAGCAACAAATTGATTAAGTCTTAAGTGCAAGTTATGTAAAATAAGATAAAATGTCAAAGTAATTTTTAGCCCCCTTTTAATAATGGTAAGTTACTCTGGCCAGCAAGCTTGAGGTTCTGGATTCGAATCCCAGTAGGATGGCCACATATATATTTTTAAAGTAGAATGTTTTTGAATAAGAACACAATAAATTCACTCATCAAAAAATGTGTCTGATTTCTGCAATAAACCTTAATGTGAGTCATTATTACTTTTGATTTTATGTGACAGAACAAATGAAACAATTACAGAATGATAAATGATAACAATATATCCATTAGACTCTTTTTGCTGTGTATCGGTACTTCTACTGTTGTTTCAACCACTATCAGTAATATCAGTATCCAGTCTTGCAGTGCTTGCGGTATAACTTCAATTTATTAAAATTTTGTGGTAGCTGTAGCTTATTTCTTCGATATATGCTACACAAAACTGATGCTAGTAGAACTACCCATTTAAACCTTTAATATTAAGTGATTTTCACAAGCTTTTATTTAACCTTTTACCTACGGGAGTAAACTGAATAAATATGAATTCTCTACTAAGCTGCAGTGATAGAAAGTCTATTTTATACTAAACATACTGTATGTATGTCAATACTTTATTGTACGTAAAACACAAAAATAATACAAAAATAACAAAAAAAAAGAGTACAAAGGCAAACTTATCACTAAAAGGGTCAACTGTAGTTGACACCAGGTAAAGGGTTAGCTTGCAATTTTTAATGTCAGTAGCATATTGTTGTATCAGATATTTATGTATCACTTAATGTAAATGTATGCAATGTTCATTAATATCATGGGACAATTCACATCAATTGACCTAGTCCCAAAGTAAGCTAAGCAAAGCTTGTGTTATGGGTACTAGGCAATGGATAAACATACTTATATAGATAGAGATACATACTTAAGCACATAATAAACACCCAAGACCCGAGAACAAACATTTGTATTTTTATACAAATATCTGCCCCAACACGGGAATCAAACCCGGGACCTCAAGCTTCGTAGTCAGGTTCTCTAACCACTAGGCCATCTGGTTGTCTAAACGTTGTTGACCTTCTAAAATAAATAGTTACTATCAAAACTAGATAAACTATTGCAAATTGTCTCTGGATGTTTACTCGTAATAATAAGGCATAGGGATGTGACAACCTCATCGCCCGCTGGTGTTGTTGTGTCAACTTGTGTCACCAGTGCACTCGGTTATCGCGGGGCGGCTTGTGGCAAGCTGTTGGTTTGGACATTCATTAGGGGATAAACCTTCATAGTTGCGCCCATCTCATCTATATTATATTATACCAAAGGCCTCATCATGTTGGCTTTGGCCCCATGAATGCTATTCAAATGACTGGGTCCCTATAGGCGAAAATCCGTTTCAGCATAATAATAAATCATTTATCTATCTATTATGTTGTTGTATTTATTTATTATTAGTACTTATGTGTGTTTACTTTTCAGATTTATCCGGTCGAGTTGTCCACCTACAAGTCTGCTTACGAACAATTGAGATGTGAACTCTGACTTCTGCACACATAAAAATTAAGTAAAAGTAGTGAGAGTCGCCGTGAGGATGTGGGGCTTGGTGGTCGTGTGCGCGTGCTGTGGCCTGCTGGGCGCCGCGCGCGGTACCGTCGTCGTCTACACGCAGACCGCGCCGCACTCGGTAAGCGAGCTGGCTCATGCTGGTACAGCGCCCTACATGCTATTAAAAGAAACGTGACCTACTCAACTGGAACAGTCTAAATAACTGCTGAAACGTCAAGCTGCCGTGTACGTTGTTACAATTAAAACGTTTAAATAGTGATCACATGATGACAAACTGCAATCAGCACAATATCTATTATGAGCAAAGATTTAAAGATCATTGTGTTTTAGTCTGCTAATCTACTTCGGATGTTTTGCCGCTTAATCCGATACATGCAGTTAAGTTTTTCGCCGGCGGCCGGCAGCAGTTTCTTATCTCCGCCGTGTGATCGTGTAGCACCGACAAGTATCACGTTCGCTAATTTGATCAGTGGCACGCGGTGAAAGTAGGTACGAAAATCCTAATGCCAAAAGTCTCATGTGGTTTGGCTATTTCTATATCCATACCCCGTCCAACTCAAGTTGTACCCCCGTTTAGGTAAAAATAAAGCTTACGATTATTTTAGTTGTACCACACAGGTGTAGTGTGAGTTGCGCCTCACACACACACACTCCCAACCTATACTATATAAGTTAGATGTAAGCTCATAAAATAACGCAGTATTTACTCGGACTTAATCGTTTCAATACACCCATCCTTACGACAACATTACACAGGCAAGCGGGAGTGGAGAGTAATAACTTTCATTCCCAGTTTTACCCCCTGAAATAACGTTTTAAGAATGTAAGGCGTCCGATGTAAATAGGTATATGCGACATGTATTGTGTTGTTGGACGGTCGCAGCCAATGGACGAGTTCAACGACCAGCCGGCGGCGTTCGGCGTGAAGCTGCCGGACGACGGGCTGCGCGGGCGGCTGGTGCTGGCGGCGCCGCGCGACGGCTGCGCGCCGCTGCCGCCACCGCCGCCGCCGGACAACTACACCGACAAGTGGATCGTGCTCATCGCGAGGTCCGTTACTCATCCACATTCTCCCGGCCGACATTTATTTTTTATTTATTAAATCGACCTAGTCCCAAACTAAGCAAAGCTTAAATACAAACTGAAATATAGATGCACAGAAAAAACCCCAGGAAAAAGACCAATGCTGGGAATCGAACCCAGGTCCTCAGCATTCCGTGCCGTGTGCCATACCCCTACACCACCACTGGTCTAGAGATTAGACACGAATTTTTCCTATACATCATACATTTCAGTCTGCTAAATCATCACCTTATGCAGTGACAAGCGCACATCTATGTTACACCGTCTATCGAGAGATTTTAACACTCCTTCGGAACTAACCGCTCACCTGGACAAGAGATGGCGCTACTGTGCAACTTTAAACAAGTTAGCTATGAAGTATCTTTTTGTATTTATTTTTTCAACTTCATTTTTTTATTACTTTTACGGTCATCCCGTGAAATCATATATTTCGTACTAAATACAAACTGAAATATAGATGCACAGAAAAAACCCCAGAAAAGAGACCAATGCTGGGAATCGAACCCAGGTCCTCAGCATTCCGTGCCGTGTGCCATACCCCTACACCACCACTGGTCTAGAGATTAGACTCGAATTTTTCTCATTGCTTTTGCATTGGTCTTTTTTCTGGGGTTTTTTCTGTGCATCTATATTTCAGTTTGTATTTAGTACGAAATACAGGGTTATTTGTAATTCACTAGCATCCTTTTAACCCTAAACTCCTACCACTTAAACAAATGTTTTTTGTTTTACGGCTTTTGTCATAACTTAATATTTATGGTGTAATAACGTTTTGAAAATTTGAGATTACCTCTTATTTTTACGATACTCTGTGTATTTGTATGGGAAAAAAGTGCTTCATTTTAAAAAGTCGTAGAACAAAAAACATTTGTTTGAGTGATAGGAATTCAGGGTTAAGAGGATGTCAGTGAATTAAAAATAACCCTGTATATGATTTCACGGGATGACCGTAAAAGTAATAAAAAAATGAAGTTGAAAAAATAAATACAAAAAGATACTTCATAGCTAACTTGCTTAAGAAAAGCTTGTACTATGGATACTAGACGACGATAAACATACTTATATAGATAAATAAATACTTAAATACATAGAAAACATCTATAACTCAGGAACAAATCGACTACCGCAACGTACAGTATTGAATCTGCAAAATTTGAATTTTGAAATTTCAATACTATGCCGCGTAACGCAACGTAGTGTCGAATCTAACAATTTTGTTTTTGTAGTTTCGATACTGTTCGTTGTCAACATCGAAATATTCGTGCTCATCACACAACTAAATGCCCTTACCAGGATTCGAACCCAGGACCTCTTGCATTACTCCATCTATGACAGTTTTTGCCAAGCAAAAAATGGCTGGCACGTTTAATGGTGTTCTAAATTATTTTAATATGAAAGAAGTTTATGATTTAAGTAGGTATGTACATACCTACTCAAATACATCTGTATATATAAAAGAAGAAACTGACTGACTGACTGACTGACATATCAACGCACAGCCCAAACCACTGGCCCTAGAGATTCAAAATTTGGCATGTAGGTTCCTTATAAGGTCTAGGGGTGCACTAAGAAAGGATTTTTCAAAATTCACACCCTAAGGGGGTGAAACGGGGGTCCAAAGTTTGTATGGGGAAACAAGATTAGTTCGACTATTTTATTCGAAACTTCACAGAAGTACTCCTAATGATAAATGAGTAAACACGTGTTTCAGGTTTTTTGAGAATTCAACCCCTAAAAGGGGGAAAGGGGTAACAATGTCTGAAACAACAAAATTTCTATGAACTAAAACAATTACTTTGCTCACCCGCGACCTTACAATAGTTACGTTTATGCAAGAAATGTGCGTTCATGCAGTTCCTCCACCTCCACACTGTACGAACACACACAAATCACATAAACCCAACCATCACCACCACCAAGCTACACTGACGCGTTTCGAACTCAACCAGAGCTCATCTTCAGAGTTACCACAACCGTATGCTATGCTACCAAACGTTAAACTAACAAACCAAAACAAATGTTTTAACTTGTCACTGTAACTTCTCAAGTACCCACTTTATTTTTCTTATTCTCAAACTACCCCACAAAAATTAACTTTTATTGACATATTTAAAACTACCTTGAATTTTTTTTGCGTCTGGATGCTCTGGAATGCATGGAAATAATTAGGTACAACACTATGGGGTCTATTATTAATGAACAGGTAAATTTAGTATCTTCTCCTTTACTGCGGCTTGGGTCGAATTTGAACAGTTAGTATTAATTAAATATGCCTTATAAATAAATAAACAAAAAAAATTCAAGGTAGTTTTAAATATGTCAATAAAAGTTAATTTTTGTGGGGTAGTTTGAGAATAAGAAAAATAAAGTGGGTACTTGAGAAGTTACAGTGACAAGTTAAAACATTTGTTTTGGTTTGTTAGTTTAACGTTTGGTAGCATAGCATACGGTTGTGGTAACTCTGAAGATGAGCTCTGGTTGAGTTCGAAACGCGTCAGTGTAGCTTGGTGGTGGTGATGGTTGGGTTTATGTGATTTGTGTGTGTTCGTACAGTGTGGAGGTGGAGGAACTGCATGAACGCACATTTCTTGCATAAACGTAACTATTGTAAGGTCGCGGGTGAGCAAAGTAATTGTTTTAGTTCATTAATATGGACCTCCGCAAAGTAACGCCTGATTCAATAAATTAAAAAATTTCTATGGTTTATCGGTTCGCTGGTTATGAAAACAACAACGGTTTTAAAATCCGACGTGGCAGACGTAAAATACCATCTCCCTGGATGGGGTGCGATGGGGTTGAAATGTCTAAATAAACTAAATGACTGTTGATATATCAACGCACAGCACAAACCACTGGACCTAGAGACTTGAAATTTTGCACATATCCCATCCACTAAGGAAGGATTTTTGGGAATTGGCATTGATCACTTTTTTACAATGTGGTCTAATTCCAAAACCATTTCGAGGAATAGGTTTATTAAATCATTTTATAACATTGTAGTAAAAAAATATTAAACGATCGTGTGTATTTTTGCAAAATAATGTTTGACCTTTGTTTGACCTTTCTGTGGGCATTAACTTTGAAATTCTTTGCAACAAGAAAAAAAAGCCGTCCGTCTAGTTTCTCTATAGGTACTATTCTCTGTCACTTCGACGTAGTTATCATCTGTCAGTTTAAGGATACTATTTTGAAAAACATTCTTCGCGTTTTTCATATTTTAATAACGGATTTATACAGGAAGTGTTTCATTCCTACTTGTGGAAATGATTCTGTCAATAGCCCAAACAAATTAACTGTTTGCATTAGAGAAGATTTACAAGAGAAGTGGTGCCGCAAAGTTAATTCAAAGTTTACAAGATGTACTTATTGTTTTGAGGATCATTTTAATGTAAGTATGGATTAAATCCGCCAAAGAACTTTCAAGGGAACACTTCTGACCATTTTATTTTATACATACAAAAAATACTGTAGCCGTAAATCGTTTTTTTTTACCTATTCTCTTGGAAGAATCGGCAACTTTAGTGATATTGTTATTGTAATGTAAAGTGACATTGTCAGATGACAACTAACCATCGATTGTGACACATTTTTTTTGTCATTATGTCTGTGGTTTATACACAGATTCAGCCGCGGCATGTAATTTACGAGAAGTCGTATCTCAAATTTTCAATAAATTATAAAAAAATATTGCAGTGATGAATTGCTGAAATATTCAAATTAGTTTCTTAAAATGCTCTATATTTGCGATAAAAAAAATAAAAAGGGGGGTTAGAAAAAATGATCAATCCCAATTCCCTCGGGAACGGTAAAAAACCAGATTTATATATTCGATTCCGAGTGACCCTATCTCAGTAACTATAATAACTAGACTCTTCAAATTTGATACACAAGTAGGTATTACATTAGTTAAAACATTAATTTCAGGATTTTTCACAATTCCCACGGGATAAGGAAAAAACGGGATTTATATATTCAGTTCAACGGGATCCTATGAACTATAATTACTAGACTCTTCAAATTTGGCATAGAAGTAGGTAATTATAATAGAAAAAAAACCGTTTTAAGGATTTTCGGAAATTCCCACGCGATAAGGAAAAAACGTGATTTTTCCTTTTACTGGTCGTAGAAAGCTGAAATTCGGCATGTAGGTTGCTTGGGGAGTGTAGAGCTGGATTGAGAGAGGACTTTCCAAAATTCCCACGGGAACGGGAAAAAACAGGATTTTTCGTTTTACTGGTCGTAGAAAGCTGAAATTCGGCATGTAGGTTGTTTGGGGAGTGTAGAGGAGCATTGAGAGAGGACTTTCCTAAATTCCCACGGGAACGGGAAAAACGGGATTTTTCGTTTAACTGGTCATAGAAAGCTGAAATTCGGCATGTAGGTTGTTTAGGGAGTGTAGAGGAGCATTGAGAGAGGACTTTCCTAAATTCCCACGGGAACGGGAAAAACGGGATTTTCCGTTTTACTGGTCATAGAAAGCTGAAATTCGGCATGTAGGTTGCTTGGAGAGTGTAGAAGAGCATTGAGAGAGGACTTTCCCAAATTCCCACGGGAACGGGAAAAAACGGGATTTTTCGTTTTACTGGTCGTAGAAAGCTGAAATTCGGCATGTAGGTTGTTTGGGGAGTGTAGAGGAGCATTGAGAGAGGACTTTCCAAAATTCCCACGGGAACGGGAAAAACGGGATTTTTCGTTTTTCTGGTCATAAAAAGCTGAAATTTGGCAAGTGGGTTCCTTGGGGAGTGTAGGGGAGCATTAAGAAAACATTTCCCGAAATTCTTACGGGAACGGGAAAAAACGGGATTTTGCGTTTTACTGCTTGTAGAAAGCTAAAATTTCAAAATTCATAAGTTTATACTGTAAGTAGGCCGCAAAGGGCTCTTTAACCGACTTCTAAAAAAGGAGGAGGTTATGCATTCCACTTTTTTTTATGTAGGTATGTTCACCGATTTCTCGATCAATTGTGGACCTGCTTGCTTGCTTGCCTGTATGCTTGCTTGCTTGATATCTTGGTTCTTTGTAATACTCGTAGTACACGCGAGCGAAGCCGCGGGCAAAAGCTAGTACGTAGCGTAGTAGTGTTTTCTATGTATTTAAGTATTTATTTATCTATATAAGTATGTTTATCGTCGTCTAGTACCCATAGTACAAGCTTTGCTTAGTTTGGGACTAGGTCGATTTGTGTAAGATTGTCCCCTAATATTTATTTTATTTATAATAACCTCGTGCAACAGCTGATGCGCTTGAGATTTTATACATACACACGGTAAAATTACATTTTTAAAAATACGGCGCCTTCTACACTTAAAGTGGGGATTTTTTTTTCTCGCCTATCCCAGTAGGGCTTGTATTCACTTTCGGTTGTCGATTCACTTATTTATTATGAGTGCATAACGACACAAAGATCTCGCAAAGTCTAGGAATGTCATTAGGGCATGGTAACATAACAATTCATAAAGAAGTTACTATACGAAAGAGGATTAGGTTTTGAAATGACGGATGTTTTCAGACCCTTATCCGTATGAACATACCATTTGACGTCAACCAACGTCATTTTATATTGGTTATTCAGGACCCCCTTAATCTTTGTAAATAAAAATGAATCTCTTATCTTACATATAAATAAAAATGAATCACCGAAATGTATGTACGCGTATAACTTTCGATCGACTGCACCAAATTGGATAATTTTTTAGGATTCCGTACCCAAAGGGTAAAAACGGAACGCTATTTCTGAGGTTCCGCTGTCTGTCCGTCTGTCACCAGGCTGTATCTCATGAACCGTGATAGCTAGACAGTTGAAATTTTCACAGATGATGTATTTCAGTTGCCGCTATAACAACAGAAATACATCATCTGTGAAAATTTTAACTGTCTAGCTATCACGGTTCATGAGATACAGCCTGGTGACAGACGGCCAGTGGAGTCTTAGTAATAGGGTCGGCCCCGTTTGAGTACGGAACCCTAAAAATGGGTATATTTATTGAAATCAAATTTATTTCAACAATTATATTGTCTGCCATCAGATACAACTGCAGTTTCGACACAAAGATCCGCAACGCGCAGGCAGCGGGCTTCGATTGTGCTATCGTGCACAACGTCAACTCCTCTGAGCTCGGTCAGTACTTGCCAACTACTTCTGTTAAGTAATATCCGCGGAATGTAGTGGTCTCAACGAGTGGTGACACAGGGTATTGTACGTACACTATGAGGGCCTTTTTGAACTCTTCTATATTTCTTGGTACTACCCTCCTGCCGATTAATTGACCTTTCTAAGCTTTTTCAATCTTTTACAATACGTCAATATTTAATTTACCACTTTGTATAATTTCTCCGATTCTAAGAAAGCAGGCCCAAGGCAATATGTAAAGAATAATAAACACACTATCTGTACCATGTATAGGCCATTAGCACTGCACTGATAAATCTGTTGTTCTCAGTTAAACATTGCTCGGTTACCCAGTAACAAGAAAGAGGGCTAAACGAGTGGGCTTAATGACATGCAAATTAACTCCTAAACAAACAACTAATTTGAAGGGTTCCTAAATATGTAATCACAAAACGAACAGCGTATATAATAGTTATATTTGTGTTACGATTGTTGGTTAACCGTTGTGTGTTTCATTGGATGTGTGCTGCCTTACATACATATAGTCATGTTTCGGTTAGTATGTGGACATTGTGGACTTGGGTAGGTTAAACCATGACAAGGATCTCTTTTATGGAGAAAATGCAAATTACTAGTTGTTCTTATCTGTTGTTCAATAAAGTTTCGTTTTGACCCGACAATAGAATACAGGCACTTGGCAATTGAAAATCATGGAGATGGCCAGTTATATCGAAAAATGTATAATATTTAAATATGTTTTGCATACAAATCCTCGCTATCAAAAACGTTTGATAACGGCACGAACGCCGAATAAATTAATGAGGTCGATCTTTATACTGTTATCGGGTATTGTTTGGCATTCATTCCTGGTTGGAACTGACTAAGTAATAATGAGCATATTTATCTAGCGATAGCTTTGTTCCATTTGAATCGATATGAACTATTCATGGAGTCTACTAAGAAGAAAAAAAAACAAAAAATAATCTTTTTAGGGTTCCGTAGTAAACTAGGAACCCTTATAGTTTCGCCATGTCTGTCCGTCTGTCTGTCTGTCTGTCTGTCTGTCCGCGGCTAAGCTCAGAGACTGTTAGTACTAGAAAGCTGTAATTTGGCATGAATATATATATCAGCCACGCCGACAGTGATTATATAAAAAAAAAACAAAAAAAAAATTTCTAGGCTACCTCCCATAGACGTAAAGTGGGGGTGATTTTTTTCCCCCCCGACTAACCCTATTGTGTGGGGTATCATTGGATAAGTATTTGAAAATAAATAGGGGTTTGCTAAAACCATTTTTTGATAAAGTGAATATTTTCGGAGATATTCACTCAGAAAGTTCAAAATAATGTGTCCCCCCCTCAACTTTTGAACAGCAAGTCTAAAAAATATGAAAAAAATCACGTAAGTTAAACTTAATAAAAACTTTCTAGGAAAATTATTTTCAACTTAGTTGAGCAGTTTTTAAGTTTTTGTAAAAAAATATTTTTAAACTAAGATTGTAATTTAACCGCCATTGCAAGCATTTTTTTTCTTTAAGTACCTATAAGATCACGCTAACAGTATCTTCTTTCAAATAAAAAAAATAAAATTTAAATCGGTTCATATAATAAAGAATTACATCTGAAAAACCATCAGATTAGTTACCCAATTCGCCGATAGATGGCGCTGTACCGCCGACGTTAAAACTCTGTGCGCGGTGGGAGTTGGGACCAAAACAACCAGATTAATAAAGTATGCAAAGATTTTTTCGTACCTGCTACGGAACCCTATCTTGGGCGTGCCCGACACGCTCTTGGCCGGTTTTTACAATTCCTTTCAACATCCCCCCTTCCACTAGTTTAACACGTTCCCTGTCCCCCGTACAAACGATAAAATTTGCTCCTCAAGTCCTCTTCAGTATTTATTGTATTTTGTTTATTGGTTTTAATTATTTGGTTTATCACTATTTTTCGCAATTCTAATAGGTATCTAATATGTATTTTGTATGTGTGTGTGCGTGTTTTTATGTCTATCCAAAGGGTATAATCACGTATGTTTACAGGATAGGGAACTTGTTAAAATCAGCCGTGAAGGATTACGAGTATCGCTATCAATCATGTTTCAGCGAAGAGCTAACCGTTATTTCTAAAATAATTATAAAGCTATAGACAAAATAAGTTTTTGTAATTTTGTATTAGAAATATCTCGAATATGATATTCGCTCGAATATGTGTTTACCCAGCTACTTAACTCTAATTTCAAAGTTCGGATTTTTCATCGCACGGTAAGATGAAAGAAAACTATGGAGTCGATATTAAAGTTAAAATTTAACTCGTACTCATACTCATTCATGTAATTAATTCCTAGAGTAAATTTTAAATACAACAAACGATTTGAATTCAATTAAATGATATTTTAAATAAAAAAACGAACTGCCGCACAATAAAAGAAAATGAACATTTCGAAAGCTTCTATTTCGTAACATCCATAGGGCATGCAGATACAGGAATGGGCGTCAAAATCTTGATAAGGCAGGTATGGCGTGTGCATTGTCCATTTCAAAATTACAACGTAATAAAAAAAATTACAATTCTAGAATACAAGAGGTTTTATATTGGTTGGTAGTATATTCTAGACTTCCCGCATCGTACTACAAAAATTCATTTGAATTACATTAAGTAAGTAAGATTCACTTTCGATTGACATTTTTGATCTGTCAGCCTGATAAAGGAATAAAAGTATTATGAGACTAAGAAAATAAGTGAGTATGAGTATGAATATGAGTTAAATTTTAACTTTAATATCGACTCTACAGTTTTCTTTCATCTTACCGTGCGATGAAAAATCTGAACCTTGCATTATGTTGGACCACTCATTAACGTATCTGCTGTGTGTTGCAGATACTATGACAACAAAAACCCCGCTGGGCATTGATATCCCGTCAGTGTTCGTTAGCGACATCGCTGGCCAGGCGCTTGCTGAATATTATCTCTACACCGACGGGTGCGTGCTCCGGAACATTCTTAATTATTTACTTTCTTGAAACTAAACATTTAATTAATAATTTTATTTTATTTTCAGTTTCTATATAATGGTGAACGGAGCGCCATTTGACATCAACACCCAACTTCTACTGCCATTCGCTATTGTCGTAGCTATCTGCCTATTCATAATAATGGGATTATTGGTAATATAACTAGTATTTTTAATTATCAACATATAAGTTTACTCCTAAATTAATAAATAAAGTACTCCTCATTAGGTGGCGTGCGTATAATTGCCATTTGATCATAAAGCGCGTTATGTAGTGTCACTGACGTAGTCAGTACCCACTAGTGTCAGTATCAGTCGTAGCAATTGAACTATTGTGATATCCTTCAAGCAAAGGAGCTGGTAGGAACAGCAGTGCCGTAACTATATCATCTGAGACCCATGGCAATTTTTTTGGATGGAACCCTCCCAAATAAAAATCGTCACGTTGTAATTTAGTTTTCTGAGGTCGCGGCCTCTTGGGTGCCAGTGGCATATTGCCGGCCCTGCCGCTGCCGCCCTGTAGTTAGAACAGTGAGGAACACACTGATGGTGTGGGGTGTGGTTGCAGATAGTGAAGTGCGTGCGCGACCGGCAGCACGCGCGGCGGCGGCGGCTGCCCTCGCGCGCGCTCTCCAAGATCCCGACCTGCAAGTTCAGCAAGGGCGACCCCTACGACACGTGCGCCATCTGCCTCGACGACTACGTGGAGGGCGAGCGGCTGCGCGTGCTGCCCTGCGCCCACGGTAACCTCAAACCGCACACAAATGGAACATTAGTTCGCATCTCTCCTAATACTAGAGAAGACGTGGAAGATCGACCTTCACCGATCTGTTAACTCGATGAGACATATTGATAACTTGCATATCGAAAAGTGTTCATAGATTTTTTTTTGTTTTATTGTGGAGTGCCTTTAGTCATCTTCCAGCTCCATCATCAGACCCTGGTTACTATCTGGGATCAAAGTACTCGTCAAGATGAATCAAACGAGTCCAAACTCGATGGGGTAATTCGTAATTTCATTAATTCAGTATGGCCAAAGGCACTCCACAATAAAACGACACAACCCCATCGAGTTTGGACTCGTTTGATTCGTCTTGACGAGTACTTTGATCCCAGATGGTAACCAGGGTCTGATGATGGAGCTGGAAGATGGCTAAAGGCACTCAACAATAGAAGAAAAAAAAATAGCTATGAACACTTTTCGATAGGCATGTTATCATAGGCATATTTGTTTATATTATATTTGATAAAAATATGTCTCATCGATTTTTCAGATCGGTGAAGGTCGATCTTCAACGGCTCTCAGACGATAAGACTAAGTCTAAGTGTAAGTTAATACTTTTTAGTCTTGTCTACATCGGCGTGTGAGATGCCTGGTGCCTGGCCAACGTTCGGCCCATTTATATAAATCTTACTTAAGTTTGCAGATTCGGAGTCACTAACTTTATGTCCACGAGAGACGATTTTTGTGTCTTACGCTGTTCATGACTCGTATAAAATACGCATCAGCATGCCCTTGCCCAACAAAACTGCACTCAATCTCTTAACTTATACAATATTGGACAAACCATGACACGTGGTCCATGATCTTGAAACACAAGTCCAACTAATTATTTTTCTTTGTGAATGCTCCTGCGCGTGGATATACGTTTGTTTTTTCAATCATTCATAACCACTACCATAGTAAAATCTTTAGTCTAATGTGAAATGTGGCTGACAACGTGTAGTGATCAAGGTTGAGGTGATTTTAAACAGTATTTTGTTGCGTGATGAAGTCTCATGAGTGGTAGTAGGTTTGAGTGGAAACCGCGAAAGTTTTAAACAATATTCTCTTGAAATGTTGACATTTAATTTAAGTAAAGAATGCAAAGCGAACACCTTTTCTGTGCTTTAAATACGCTACAAAATGTATTATGCGAATGCTTAAATATCTTAGTTAACTAGCCTCGATTAATTAGAAGCAATAAAATTAAAATTTTACCCACCCATTTACCTGAAGCAGAAGAAATTATATATCACAAATTTACTACCGCTTCCATTCATCTGGTATACCTGTCTCATCTAATTTTTGTGCAAAGCCGATCATAGTTTACTATATCAAATGCCTTTGACTGATCAAGAAATAGGAACAATTTGTCTTCAAATTGAGATGGATCCTTAGATAATTTTGCAGAATAGTGATTAGGATGCGGTCAAGTATCTTGGCTGTAGTAGTATCGAGATATATAAGAGGGTAACTTTGCAGAGGGCAAAAACTAGTAGTTATGAAAATTTTTACATGGCAACACCACGATAGGAGGATAAAATAGTCTTGATACTTGTTCGTTAATATTTAATTAGCTGCAGGCCGCGACTCCGTCTACTAAGAGTCCCTTTACGCCGCGGGAGGGTTTTATCAGAGATAAAACTGTCCTATGTCTTTCCCAGGGTATTAAACTGTCTCCATACCAATTTTCGTCTAAATCGTCTAGAGCTAACAGACAGAGTTACTTTCGCATTTCTGCTATTAGTAAGGGTTGCATACTTAAAAATATTCAAATCCAAAACAATTTTTATATAGGTGAAAAGCTTCAGTAAAGGACTTGTTGTATGTAGTAGTGTAGTGAATTGATATGGAGCTTAAGACATTATTCTAATTTGTAAACGTCAATTAGTAATTGGAATGTCTATTTTTTTGTAATGTATAGTAAATCGAAAACCATTTCGAGATAAATGCTTTTTAAATCGTTTTCTGTAGTTATTTAATATTAATATAATGCACTTATTACATATCAAATTAGCAATGGCTTTCATTTGACATTGAAGTAAATACCGTTGACGGTGCAAGTTGTACTTTAATCGGTGTTGAATAGCATTATTTAGAATTCTTCACAATTTACGCTTGGATTAAACTACAGAGTTTGATTTGGACCCTCTGTCTGACATCTAGCACTTTGACAGCACCAGTTAAGTGACACTAGTTACAGTGTACCACTACGCGAAAAGTAATTAAAGGGGTTACTCTATCGTACGCATTTAGATAGATTTAGAAATTTGGCTGTGGGTAGCCCTCAATTATAATCTGACATCATCAACCAAAATATTTTCAATAATTCATTTTGAAAAAAGTAGTGAACTAAATGACAAAATATTGAAATTAGTTTCTAAAATTGACTTTTCTATCCAAAAAAAATGTAAAACCATTGGTAATTTTTTGAAGACATTCCCAATTTGCAAAGTACAAAGTTTTGATTTCTTGGCTTTCAATTTGCTAAATTCCCACACAAAACCTCCCCTCCCTTTTAACCCCTTTGCAGTAACCAAAAAAAATGTTAACGTCATAAAAAGAACCTCTATGAAAAATTTTTGCTTTCTAGGGTTAAGGTTTTGGGCTGTCACATCTCTTTCAGATTGCACATGGTTATTTGACCTGGAGACCTTATACATCTCTCGGTCAATGAAATCATGCCAGTGGTGTAGAGTTCTAGTTTTGCTGTGCTATTTACACTTGTTCGTAAAATGCTGTCTTGTAACAACTATTTAGCAGAGTTGGGTAAAAATTATCTATTTACGAATAACCGGGAAGTAAATTATTCGTTATTTGAAGAACTAAATAATCAATCATTTGTTATTTTGAATTTATCTAGATGAGCTTTATTTTTATTCAGATAAATTAGTTGGGCTTTTGAATAAAAGATGAATGTTAGTAGTACAGTCACGTAGAAAGAACTGAAAGTTGTCGGCCACAATGACAATAATCTACAACAAAAGTAATGAATGTTTTGGAAATAAATAGGCAGCGTTTATGCAATCGCAACAATAATTTTCTCATTAATGTAACTGTTTATATTCGAGCAATGCAAAATATTCATTATATTCATTCGCAATATAACATTATACCCTGTCTATTTAACAGAGTTAGCAAAGCGTTCTCTCGGTTGCACTTTTGTTTGCAAATGAAAGGGACAAGAAACTGTCAGTGGGCGTCAACAATCGCACATCGATGGCGGGCTCGGCTTACATGCCGTTTGTTGGAATTTTTTCATCAGTCTCTCGTACCGTCTGACATTGAATTTTCTCAAGCAACAAAAGCTAAACGAGACAGGGAACCGGAAGCTTCAAACTTATTGACGTAAACCTTTGACAGAATTAAATAAGTTCTACTTAGTAACAGTAAAGAGTATTTGCATTGTAATTGCTTATTTTAACAAAAATTAGTAACCAGAGATAAGCACTTGAAAGCGTCCGCAGCGTACGAGAGACAGATGTTGACTAAATTTTGACAGGCATGTAAACCTATCTTGTGCCGGTGCATCGTCCTTATCGCTGACCAATCACGTGCATTCTCTGTTTTCTAGTACTAACTCTGTTAAATAGACAGAGAGTATAGTTACGATTTTACGAGCAATGTCAGTGTGATGGCTTGACCCGACGTGACGTTCTATATAAATTTTATCTAAGCTTGCTTCAATAACAAAAGAGGTTTGTTATCTTCATCTAGATAATTTATTTAAATAAATGAGTTGACAACACATTTTTTGTGATTGTCGTTATTTTTAATTAACTAGATAAGAAATTATTTAAATAACGGCCATGTCTGCTATTTAGTGAGTTTTCTTTGTAAAATGCATTTTTGGTTTTGTATTGAAACATCGCTGCAATCTCAACGAGTCCAGAGTTGGGCATTATTCGAATAATATTTCATCTAAATAATTATTCGAATAAACAATCATTCGTTAAGAAATTATTCGCGAATGATTTATACGAATGATTTATTTATTTATCATTCGGTTACATTTTCAAATAATTAATGATTTTTCAGTCCATTGTTTCCATCATTTTTAAAATTATTTTATCAATTTATTTAAACTCGAATGGACATGTTTCGTTGAAGTTAGTAGTAATAGATAATATTATTGCAATTTTCTGCCGTTAGAGTGCAGCACTAGCACAACCCATAAACAATTTTTAAATATGTTAAATGTCCGTAGGATGTCATAATATCATATAAATCATATTTTTCAATAATTTTTTTGGAAATATACCTCTATCGTTACTATCGATGTTTTGGAGTAATTGGGATAGAATTTGAAAAATGAATACATCTAAAAAGGCAGGTGGTTATTTTATAAGCCAATTATTGGACAATATTTTTCGCGAGTAAATTATTCGCGGAATATGATTTATGTATTCGTCATTCGCGAATGATTCTGTTATTCTCCATCGTTACCCGTCATTCGTATAAATTGTGGCCATCTCTGAACGAGTCAGTTCAATTTTCGACATTCACAGGCAGTTCAGGGGTTCCAGTCATTAGCTTGGTTCCGTTCCAGTTGCAATATGGTCTGGCTGAACATGTCTCGGTATGGGTGTCGTGTTGCAGCGTACCACTCGAAGTGCATCGACCCGTGGCTGACGCAGAGCCGGCGCGTGTGCCCGGTGTGCAAGCGGCGCGTGTTCGCGGCGGGCGAGCGCCGGCCCGCGCTCTCCGACTCCGACAGCGACGACTCGCGCGAGCCGCTCGCGCCCAGCGCTGCGAGACCCACGCAGGTACCTACACACTACCACCGAAAGGTTCACTTACCCAAACAACGACATAAACTTATTCCAACTGCCCCGCCACAGGTCTCGCTCTATTAATGTAATAGTTAATAGACGTTTTAACCTCATATCCACGCAATAGATGTTTTAATCCGCACAAAGTGTTTTCGCTCTTCCTTCATCAATCGTACAGCTAAAGAGTGGAATTCGTTGCCTGCGTCTGTGTTCCTTGAACACCACAATCTGGCCGTTTTCAAGTCTAGGGTGAATGAGCATTTACTTGGCAAGCGTGCTCCATCGTAGACCTCATCTTCGCTTTCCATCAGACGTGATTGCGGTCAAATTAATTTACCAAATTAAAATACTACCAGCTATTGGATCGATAATTCCAGTGTTCAAAAAACGCTGGCGTAAGTACCGTAGACACATGCGCGTATCTTATAAATGCTTCGTTTTTATTGTTCCAAGATTCTTCCAGTCTAGCTCAAGTCAAATTTTCAATAAATTTATCTTATCTTTAGCTGTCACAGCGTTTTACTCGAAAACTATAAAGTCCACCAAAATTAAATTTAAAGGTCCTTTGTGGTCGATCCGTGTCATAAGGTATTTTCGAAAAGGAGGTGTCGGCTGCTGAACAACTCTCGTAGGTTGTTGTAACACATTTTGCAACCATTATCAGTGGCCTTAACCAAGTTGTCGGACCATCTTGTAGGATGAAATGAATATAGGTACATACCCATCAAAGTGAAATTAGCTTTCTTTCCACTTTTTACAATTGCAAGTCAGCAAAACACTGTCGAAAAAATTAAAGCACTTCACTGATTTGTTATTGTTTAATATATAAATATATACCAAACTTTTCAATATTGGCTCTAAAGTCTAAAAACGATCTTGAGTAATTTATGATGTTTTTGGTAGGTATCAACTCTGGTGATTCGCCAGTTAGTTCGTGCGTTCATCATATGATTACGTCGAAGCAGTGAGTTTATACGCTACGGCGTGCGTTGTTTCAGGGCGGCACCTTCGAGCCGCAGCGGGAGAACCCGTTCGTGCGCGCGGCGCGCTTCGTGACGCGCCAGCGCCGCGCCTCCCGCGAGGTGAGCCCGCACGCGCACGTCTCCACACCACGACCTAAACGACCTCTTCATTGTCTAACTGATGCGCTTCATAATTGCATTTATCATATCTTTCTGCCGCCATTTTACATCATTTGACTGGAATAAATAAAATTTAACGCGCGTTAATTAATTTCAAATTGTATTTTCTTCTATTCACTTCCATTTGCTTACATTGTAGATACTAAACATATAGACCCCAGTTGCATAACACTTGTAGCTGGGGTGTATACTGTCGCCATTATTTCCGGACTTCGCTCTGTGCTTCACGCGCACTATAAGCGTTCATAGTAATACAACAGTAACACAATGAGTATATGAACTGAACTGGTGCAGTCTTATACCTCCAGTCTTACGTGATACAGTACGGTCCGAGTTCTGCGGACCGTCCTCTCGGCGGACGAGGTATTGGATTGCGCGCCCCCTGCCCTACCTCCCTACTCACTCCTACCCATCCTAGCCCTGTACTGGCGCGGCCGGCGGAAACCACGCCGTACCGTCAGGGCCCCCCTCCGGATATTGCACGGCCGGGTCTTACCGCGCCGAGCAATTGTAGCCATACCCAACACCACACATGGCGAAATTTTAAACCCGATGCAAAATGTGTGCGTTTAAAGCACTGGGTAAGAGCCCCCGTAGACCGCAGACCTTCTATCGGCTGATATATAGTTTAGTTGGGCTCTTAATCAGTTTAAGATGTATGCAAGTGCGCACACTATAACGATTCGGTATCGGCCGATATAGTGCATACTTCTTTATACTAATTAAAGAGCCCAACTAAACTATCGGGCGATAGAAAGTCTGCGGTCTGCGGGGGCTCTAAAATTCAGCAAAACTCTTATATGAGTCTCAAAGAATTGAAAAAACTTTGTTTGTAAATGTTTATTTACAAGCTGAATGGCAATTTCTATAATAATGTACTAGATTTGCCTAGTTTTATTAATTTCGTAATACAAAACACCGGTTATTATAAAAAAACAAGAACCTTATATTTTGTTTTTCTATTGTTTGTGGCTGTTTGCGCCTGATTTCCTTGGTCTTTCGTCTAAACGATGATTTTACTTTATGCACTAGAACAAACAAAACACACAAAACAACATACAAAAAACAACACACAAAAACATACAAAAAAATACGAGCATGAGAAGTGAAAAATATGTAGCATATAACTAAGCTGTTTTTGTTTTCAGAACGAGCAACAGCATGACGAAGAAAGCAACTCCACACAAGAGGAACAGTAAGTGTTTTTTTTTTCAGGAGAGACTGGCACCATCGCTGCTACCTGGGGCCTGTTGCATATAACAAAGTACAACTTATATTATTTACAAGCGGAACTCCCTTTCTAGTTAATATACCTGAAGCGAGAGTTTCGCTTGTAATATTAGTTGTACATTGTTATGCAACAGGCCCCTGCTTGTGACTACATATCACTCTGATTTATAAAATGCGGAAAGCTTAGGCAACAAAAAGTTAATTCGCATAATACAATATCGGTTGTGTATATATAGTAGCAAATTAATTGCGTTCGGTAACGCATACTTTAAAGCTTCAAGTTTAGATGATAAATAATTTAGCCTATTTAAACTGAATTAACTCAATATCTCTAGGTACTTAATGTTAATCTTTCAGTGCTCAGAATGACGACACGCAGCCTCTGATCCGGCCGGCGGCGACGTCGGCGTCGGAGCGTCGGCTGCGGCTGTTTCAGCGCATACGCGGCGCCGCGCCCGCGCCCGCGCCCGCGCCCGCGCCCGCCGCAGAGCCGCCCGTGGAAGCGGCCGCGCCGCTGCTCCACTCCGCCGACCACTCCATCAACACCGAGAGCCGAGGCGAGATCGGCGTCGCGGCACTGCCGGCTGCCCAGAACCCCCCACCTCATATCACTTTATGAATGCATTCATCCACCTAAATCGTGTACTAAATCATATTAACTCTTGTTATATTTTCGAGTGTCAATGGACGATTTTATAATTCTCCGCCCACGGCCACTCCGTGGACTTCCGTACAAAATTTTGCGTGGACGTGCTCGATCGATAAAAAAGAGGTAGCATGCAATGATATACGTATTCCACAGTGACAGTCGAAAAACCGTAGCCTGCAACGGCGAATTGTAAAAACAGTCATTCACTCATTTACACATAGGTATTCTAATAATTTCATAAAACATCGCACGGTTCTCTTCTATGCAAGAAAATACAAGAATTCACCATGGTTATTTTGCAATTTATGTTGCAGTATGTATATTCTAATAAGCATATAGTCTAAACTAACGACATAAAGTTCTTACTTATTGTCAAAAAACGTATTAAAAACCACACTAAAAATATTTATAAATTATATGACTAATTCCATAGGGGAGTTTAACTAAAGTCATCTGTGTGTTACTTATCTCCAATTTACTACCTTTTACCACGAAAAAAAAATCAACGACCGTTAACTTGCTCAATCAATAAACCGTCCACTGCACTGCAAATAATAACTAGAACAAATAACAGTTAGGAATCGACTGGAAGGCCTCTGTCAAAGCCACTATCAGCTGACAATACGAGTGCGTGCCATTTTACTTTGGCCCAGGAACTTTCCCAAACTACAATACCCTCCCTGTAAAATGTATGCCACTCGCCTGTCTTTCGGAATTCATCTATTACATACATTTGTGGCTAGGTGTCTTAAAATATAAATTAAGAACTACCTACATACCTATTTATTTTTTATTTTCCTTGTGAACTATACGTAAAAAGTTGTAAAACAAATTTTATTTTATATTAATTCTTTATCTATATAATACAATTTTCATTAAAGATTAGCAAATAATAATTAGGTTTCATGTAAGTTCAGACGTTAGAAAAAATATTAATAAAGATTAATTATGATACCTATAAAATAATGTTCCTGAATGATTGACTGACTAATGATAACGCACAGTCTAATCTAAACCACTGGAGCTAGTCTTGAAATTTGGCAGACATATTTTTTGAGGGTAATATAAAGGTGCGCTAAGAAGGGATTTAATCGTTAATTTTACTACATACGCGAATTAAGTAGCAGGCAAAATCTAGTATTTTGTAAAACATCTTTATTTGTGTACTGCCTAGCGATTCGCAGACTATCATTGTCCCGATCTTCGTTTCGCAGTTAACTATTCGCAGGATGTTTCATTTGGTAATGTCATGTGTGTGTATAGTAATGAATGGGTCATTATTTAAGCGTTGGTTCATCTAATATATAAAAATCTCGTGTCACGGTGTTTGTTACCGAACTCCTCCGAAACGGCTCAATCGATTTGTATTAAACTTTTTTCTCCGTATTCGGTAGGTCTGAGAATAGGTCGTAGGCTATTTTTTATCCCCCCCCCCCTCATTCTCCGCAGACGGAGTCGCGGGCAACACCTAGTATTTTTGTAAAAATGGTGGATGATTCTGATACTGTTTCCAGTCATCTGGTAGAAGTACAAGTCCTCTATAAGCGAAAACGCTATCAATATCTATAGCCAATTGTAGAAAATGTGAGTGTGAGGCGTTTAAAACGCTTGAATAATGACCCTAACGTGTAACATAAGGCAACACGCAACTTACTCGTTTTGTCCAGTACCAGTAGCAGATAAAATATTAGTAGGTAGATTGTTCGTTTTGTAATTGTCTCAATTAGCAGAACAACTGCTTGTAGAAAAACTATTAGTCGAGGGATTATTTGGTATCATTATATGTAGTAGGCAAGTAAGTAAAACTTTTTTTTTTTTTAAATCTTTATTTTAAGGAACTTTGATCAAGTGGATTGAACATGTCAGTTCCAATAGGCCTTAACTAGATAAAAAACTACCAACCTTACAATTAAAACACATGGCTCAAGCCAAGAGGGGATACGAAAGTAAAACTTAATCTCGGGTAAATTAATTCGTCTGCTATTCAGTTGGCATACGAGTTAATTAAGACGAGAGACTAATAATGACGGAAGGAAAATAAAGCGCGCAAGGAACTACAAGGTGGAATTTAAAATGTGATACAAAAAAATTAGTGTTTCGAACTCAGTTAATGCTGGACAATAATAATGCACTAACTCAATTGTTTTGTTTTAATTAGTCTTATATAATTCGAGATGTCCATACATTGAGTTTGCAATTTAATTTCAAAAAAGTATGATTGGAAATCCTTAGTTTTTAAATACAACCTGTATAATAAGTAAATCGTGAAAAAAAGTCCTCGAGGTTTATAAAGCAATAAAAAAAACATTTCATTACAAACCCTTCCTTATCATTTAGATATAACTTTATATATTTACATTAAAATGATTACTAAAATCAATCGCTTAGCCACTAACACGTGTAAATTAGGGGGAGGGTACCATTTTTACAACTTTCGGAATAAATATTCACTTCATCCAAAAAAGTCACTTTACAATCATACCATACCCATAACCATAGTTACTATACAGTATCATACGATTTAACTAAAATTATAACCCTTTTTCGGCTTTGCTGTTGTCGGATAAATATCACCCTTGGTTGGTGTGCTTCTCTTCAAAATGTTCGTATTTTAATTACAGAAATAGGTATACAATAGCGATTAACGAAAGACGCTTTCCTTCAAGATGTAATTCGGTTTACGATCCGTGCGACGATTGTATTTTAATATGAATCAGTTAGGTTCTAGCTGTAGGTATAGAAAAGGCGATTCAATTTTTCAATCTATACTTCAACGGAGATTTGAGACAATTTAACCCTTTTCCAGGCCCCAACAAATAAGATACAGTACCACAAAGTGCATCCATTGTTTTATATTATATTGTTTCACAAGTGCAGGATTAATTTAAAAGCAAAGCATATTTTAAACAAACTCAATTGATTTTCTACCATAATGTAAATGGAGTAAGGTCGAATCTTTGTGAAGATTTATGTGGTCGCTATATGCGCTATGCCTGAAAAAGGGTTAAAATTGAAAACAAGCTTTACCTCGACTAGCTTTGAACATTTTTTCAAGCATTTAAACGTTCTTGCGTAAAAGATAAGCATGAGAATTGAGATTCCAAATTATCTTAAAGTTGAAAATTGGTCGCTACCGATCCAGTGGCGTGTGTAGTATCTGCGTAAGTACCTACGCATCATCATACCTACTTACCTTATTCTATCATTATAAATAAAAAAGTATGTGAAGATGTTTGGATGTTTGTTATTCAATCACGCATTAAGGGCTGAATAAATTGAGAAGAAACTTGGCGTACACATTAACAAAAGTTTGGATTGAGTCAGGATTCCGGTAATTCATTCCCGCGGGATAATATTTCACTTTAAACAAGAGTAGAGGCGCTGTCCAAGAACTAACGACGGTTTAACTTCGTCTGCAATCAATACGTGGCAATGTCCTAGCGACCGTTGTGGTTTATAAATGTGACCATGACATTTTTCAGGTCGAAACTCGTTTCTAAATGCTCCTCGTGAAGGTATTTCTAACGCTGGTGAAGCCGCGGGTTGAAGCTAGTAATTTTAATTAATTACTAGATTAGGGAGATTAAGGCGAAACACTTTCTTCGCATTCTATAGGTGAGACTTCAAAAATATTCCTTCGAATAAATGAGGAATGTAATGTCTCCAAGAGAGTTAATTTTGTAACTTATCCATCCATCATAAAATTTTGAAGAAATTTAAGAAATATTTTCCACATCATTCATATATGTTTTTTTTTTCATTTACATAGAAGAAAATTTAAAGTAGGCGCTTATCAAAAAAAAATAACATTTTATTTTGATCAATATCACATTGTACATCTCGTAACAACCCATCCCATCCAATGTCTGTGTTAGGATCTGTGCTAGCATTAGGCGTGGCGGAGAACAGTTCATTCGTTTTATTTTTATAAGCAGCTGCTTATTTTTTAATTAAATATTGTATCGTTTTACGCATTCGCTGCCAGCTGTGCTATCAGTCTCGAGACTTCTTCAGGTGCCTCAAACGCACATATTATATGCGTTCAAATGGCTGTCAAACTGTGACAGCAGCACTAGGCGAAAGTCACGAAAACGCGTATATGCGTTCCCGGCAGTGAATACAATAATGTTGTGTATTTATTATGTCTCAATCAATTACTATCTAAATCTGATGTGTAGTTACTTAATTATTATATCTATACACTTTTAAGTATGTAATAGATGATACCATAATTATTTCCGTAGAGACTAACTCTGTTAACCTAAGGAGTGAATCGGTTCAATGACAATTATAAATGTATTTAGAGCTAGCATCACATTTTTTATTAAAATAGTGAGACAAACATTGTCATATGCAAATGTCAGGTCAAGTCTATGTCGGTGGCAATAGGCAACACAGTGGAGATTCATCGTTTAAGCCAGCGCCAGCCCCAGCTTTGCTCAGTAGTTTCTACCTCTCTTGCGATGCGCGCCTGTAAAAAACAGTCTACAAAAGTGGCTGCTCTGCTTGCTCTACCCTAGGGCCGGCCCTGGTTTATCACTGCTCTTGAAAAGCAAGCGATCCTTGTTGTACTTTTGAATCTAGTTTATAACTTCCCTTTTATACTATATATTTTAATATAGGACGCAAAAAATCGTGTAAACAAAATTTAACTTTCCTTAGCAACAGAGACCTAATGCATGTGACGAAGCCGTAACAGACCGTAAGGTCTGAAAAACCTCAAACTTCCGTAAGAAAACATCGTAATATTACCTGGGTGAATCAACTTTTTTGTGTTGTTTACTCTGTCGCCGGTTGTCCAAGTGACACTTCATACTGTTTCATAGAAAAATGCTTAGGTTGCCCAAGGGACAAACTTTGTGGCACTAAAAAGTTGATTCACCCAATTCCTCTTCAAGATATTAGCTCTATCCATCACAAAACCGATGTTAATTGACAAAAATCCAAAGGGCTTGGAAGGATCTAACAAAATATAAAACATTCATATTTTGAAGCAGGTAGCTAATAGGTATTAGACGTATTAGTTACTCATGTTAATTTAGACTAAAGTAAATCTTACGATAAGTAGTTTTAGTAATGAAAATTTTAAGTGTAATTTAGTTGTTTCATGTGATATTTCGTATTATGTTTTTTTTGTTTAGTCACACTATCTTTTACTTTCATTAAGTCCGTTGAATATTTGTCTGTTTGAGCTTGGTCTGTAAGCTCGAATTATTTTAGGATAACCAAAGAAATAAAATCGTTTGACACGATCTTTTATTTTCTTTTTATTCCCACTGCTTATCAAGAAAGTTCAGAAAATATATACATATTTATTATTAATTATAGTTATTTTCACAGCAATGATATATCAAAAATCAGCCCATCCCTTAGTAACGTGTGCTAGAGTTGCTAGACCTACGTTAATATTAGGAATGACTTACCAGAGTTGGGATGTTTGGCGGCATTGGGGTGAACAAAGAGCAGTGGAGTCGTTGTGATTATTTTTTTGTTTGATTGAATGAATGAATGATTCTTAAAAATAAAATAAAAACTAATTATATTGCCATGTGTTAAAGAGCTTGAACAACTTGCAATTGGAATCAAAGATTCAAAATCTGATGTTGAACGACTTTCAAGATTATGAAAAGCAACTGTAGCATATGTTCAATATTAGCTGGAGTCACAATGTTTCAAAATTTGTTTCAGAATTTGAACACGAGCTCCAAAATCAATGAATCTCATTTCGTCGAAGTCTGGAATTCCAATTAATACACAATTTAAACTTATTTCGTACAGTTTCAGTTCAGTGTCCTTCTTAAAATGTCAGTTATTAGGAATAATTCATGGATTGAAGTGAAGCACTCTAATTGTTTTGTAACCAGTTGCGCCATAATTTACAATCGATAAATGCGAATCTTATTTTATCCATTACTGCCGTGTATATTTTTGAGAAGTATACTTTTTCTAAAGACTACTCCGGAATCTTTTTATTATTTGTACACTTGCAGCCAAAATATTTATCTAAAAACTTCCGAAACTCCAGGTGATTTACCCTATTCCACGCAATATTATATTGCACGCAGTCAGAAATATGCACAAGTCATAAATAAAGTCATGTTGGACGCCGCCAGTTCAGTCGGTGTTGAGTACTGATAATATGTTTTAGAACATTATATTCTTTCATCTGCGTGACTTCTACATACATTACATTCCGGACGATATAATAGAATTGCTCTTCGCTATATGCAAATTCTTCAAGTTCAGTCCACTGCAAAATTGTTGATATTAGTGGAGTATTCATTTTATTTAACCTTGGAAGTTAGATCGAACACAAACAAAAAATTGTGTTACTTACTTCCCACAAATTAATGAACAAATATTTGTGATAGTTGCGTAGAAAAACATCAATGAGATAAAAGTTAGTTACAGGGACTTTTTGGTCATCCAAAAAGGTCAAATATGTTATAAAATGTCATTATATTAGAAAATCTACATTTTTTTTGCCATTCAGTCATTCGTTCAGTTATAAAATTATACAATGGATGGCGGCTCTACTGAATTTCTTGTGCAAAAATGCCACGAGATCCTAACCCGACTAATTTCCGATCATTGTTTTTCGTTACAGCGATTGTGATTTTTGTCCAAACTTGGTTCACAAGAACCAAAAAATTTTAAATGGTGCTAGTTTGTTCAATAGCCGTAGTTTCATATGCACCATTAACTAGCACCATCAATGGTGCAAACAACACCGATATCACCATGTACACCGTAATGGTGCTAGTCAATGGTGCATAATGAATGAAACTACGGCGTTCAATAACAGCAATACAGCGCTTCCATCGAGACGGAGCTGAGCAGAAACATAAATTCAATCGTACTAGTTGAAATTTGACATTTTGGCTCCGCTCCGCTTATTTGTCAATTCTACCTGCATGCTTCCGCTCGCTCTGCCTCAAAGGAAAATAAACTTAACGTTCCTAAGTACTACTCTGTTGTGTAAGAAACGGTAGATTATTGCTTTAAATAGCTTCCAGATGAAAGTAAATTCAAACAAACAGTGGCATGTTTTCATTTATTTTTAGATGGTTGCTCTTAACTACAATATTACTTAATAACTTACATTACGCAAACGGTAGTATAGGTATCAGAACTATAGTTGAGTAAATATCATATAATATAACAGTTTACCTCAGCTATAATTCCGATACCTAAATTCATATCAAACATGTCACATATAATATAGTAGATAATTTGAATCTGATAATTTAAACATTGTCATTACCGTAAACAACAAGCTGTCATGTAGATTGCATTAACGTAAACAACCTGAGCTATGCAGACGATATGGTGCTGCTGAGCGCGTCAGTCTGCGGTATGAGAAGACTGTTGCAGGTTTGTGAGAACTATGCGCAAGCTCATGGGCTGAGATATTATGTCAGTAAAAGTCAGTATATGGTCTTTGGGGTCGGTGCTATTCTACCATCTGAAGTACCACCCATTCGTTTGAACTCGGTGGACCTTGAAAGAGTGTTCAAATACTTATAAATACTTAGGGCATATACTCACCGCCGACCTCAAGGACAATGCTGACATTGAACGTGAACGTAGGGCCTTGTCGATAAGATCTAATATGATTGCCCGCAGGTTTGCTCGTTGTTCCAGTGAGAGTAAAATAACCCTATTTAGGGCGTTTTGTACTACTTTTTACACGTGCAGCCTGTGGTGCAAATTTACAAAAGGGTCTTACAAGGCCCTACAAGTTCAATATAATAATGCGTTCCGGGTGTTGATGGGGCTGCCGCGCTATTGCAGTGCCTCACAGATGTTTGCCGACGCGCGCGTAAGCTGTTTTAAAGCGACAATGCGCCTGCGAGCCGCGTCGCTAATGCGGCGCGTGCGCGACAGCCCCAACACCATCCTATCAATGATTGCGGACAAGATTGACTGTCCGTACATTATGCACTGTTGTGGACTTCACAGGCCCAGTAACAACAGTGTAGTGTTGTAAAATGTATTACTAACATAGTTTTTAAGTTTTATTGTAACTAACATAATTATGAGTAACGAGCTTGAAATAAACGTATATTATTATTATTATTATTCTCTTTATTTATATTTTTTTTCTTAGGTTAGATTTTTACAATAATTATACAAAAAGTAAAATATAAAACTGTACATACAAATCATAAAATCATTATAAAAACCTAACCTAGGGTGCCACCGGCAGCAAGGCGGGGCCTAAGCTATCGGTGGTTAGGGCGACAGAGAGAGGAACCTCCTGACTATCCGCGCAGTGTCTAGGAGTACCGCCTTCTGTATCTGACCCTTGATCCAGCCATCTAGCGAGAGTCTCTTGAGGTGTTGGTCGAGACTGTTCGCTATCAGCCCGTTCGCATTATTATTATTATTAGCATAAGTATTCAGTAACATAAAAAATATCGCTACTGTTTGATTTGTGTTTCTGGCGTTGTTACAACTCACTGTTTCTGGCGATTATGTCTCTTAAATATGTCGATATAGTTCTTTTTTAGTTATTAGAGTAGGTAAGGAAAGCGATGATTGGAACAAATACCGACGAAATATGTTAAATCAGATAAATTTCACATGACAAAGATCATTGCAAAAGGGATCATTTTACAATATTTATTAAATAATACTAGAATTCATATCAGTCGGAATAGCCTTGTCTGATTTGTAGGTATTATTCCAGAAAATTTAGTAAAATCCATCAACATTAGATGTAATATTCCTCAACTTGTGAGCAGTTCAGTGTTCGTAGGTATTCTTCAATATTTGAGCAATTATCTAAGAATTCAATTCATAAATTAACAATAATATGCAAAGTACGTATCGGGCCACGCGCAGGGAATGATTCGATCCTGTACTAGTAAATATGCGTGTATTTTCCAATATTAAGTGTTGATCGACTATTACTCGTTAACTAGTAAAGCATACCGAGCCGAGCTGTGACAGTTTTCATAAAATTTGTTGTATGTTGTATTGCCGTAAATTTTCTCACGTCCCATAAACAACCCTTTAACTAGGAGGGAACACTTGATACTAATAAAAATTATAGCACTATAATGGTTTTTTAAAAATGGTTTTCGCAATTTTACAATAATTTTGAAAGACCTATCAAAAAACACCTCACGCCATGGGTACATAATAAAAACAATTATCCCCACTTAACGTGCACGGAAGCCACTCTAAAACTTTTTTTTTCAACCTCTTTATTGGCGTGATTGTTATGTATAAAATTACAACTTTATAGGATAAGAATATGTATCAGAATCTCTGAGGTAGGTAAGCCACAAACAAAAACGGACGAGCAGGCATGGTGAAATTAGAAGAGTTCAGTTACTGCCATTTTGACAACGGAATTCTAAACTATGCCATAAGGAGATTATGTGAACATTCTTAATTTTTAATGCGGATCAATTTCAATTAAGTAGATAATTTACTTGAAAAAACAAAAGTTGTGTTATTTTAATGTTAAGTCAATTACAAAATATATACATGTATAAGGTTGAACGACTTTTTTTTCCGTGACCTTGTTTTGATGTACGATATAAGCAAGTGGCAGGTACATATTTGACTTATAATATATTAAATAAACACATCGATCTTGCATTGCATATGGATTTGTGCCGCTGAATATGTCCTACGATTCGGCCAAATCATTGGCAGCCTGGCAATAGTTCAGTCCTTAAAAAAGGGGAGTTAAAATGGGTTACACCAATTTTAATTAATACATAATTAATTGAAATTATAATAATATAATAATTATTCCTAAGCAAAACAACTGGCAGCAAAACTATCACACGGACGAAGAGCTCAAATGGTAATAATTTAGTTCATGTTCCAATATTAGGATTATCCCCATCCCGGCAAGTATTAACTATTATATCTTTACAAATTAATAACCAAATCAACAACTAGTTACAATTATTTTTTGATTAGTACCTAACTTAGTATAACAAGTCTGGAAGTATAATCAACTAAGTAAATATTTCCCTCCAGGGTTTATTGGCCCAAGTGTCAATATGTCCAAATGTTAAAACGTCCAAGGACACAATACCCAGTTACCGAAAAGTCCAGTGAACATAACCTCCAGTTGTCAAAATTCCCAATCGCCGAATCGCCTAATTGCCATAATGTCTAGCAAATATCACGTCCAGTTGCCAAAACGTCCAATTTCCAAGAAGGGAAATGGGTGAACATACGGTTACTAAAATGCCGAATGGCCAACACCCCCAGTAGTCAAAATGCCCAAGTGTCAAAACGTCCAGTGCTCAAAACCTTATTTGTTGAGCCACTATCTATAGCATTATGGTCTTTATGGCATCTGGACCTTACGACATCCCGGACAATTTAACACTCGGACCAAACTGACCAGTGGTCTTCATGGCATCTGGACATTGACGTCCCGGACAATTCAACACTCTGGCCAGATTGTCCAGTGGCCGTTGTGGCGTCTGGGCATTATGGCGTCCTGGACAATTTAACACTCTGGCAAAATTGACCTGTGGTGTTTATGGCATCTGGACATCTAGACCCCTTGGACATTTTAACTCTTGGGCCAATACACCCCGAAGGTAAATATTTAAACATTTCTTATTTTTGAAAAAATCTCATGGTTGAAAAGTTTGTAAGGCAATAATAGCCTATTGTGCCGCCGACCGGACGGCGGCGTTTCGAGGGAGTTTTAGGTTTGCGGCGTCTAAGTGCTGGAATGACATCCCTCCTCCCATCCTAGGTGTGACTAGCAGGTACACCTTTGGGCGAAAGCTTAAAGGCTATTTGTTGTCATTGCAAAAACCTTAATTTCCTCTCCTTTCCAGCACTATTTCACCAAACTTCTTCGATTTTTATTGTCTCGGTTATTTCATTTTTCGTTTTAGTCCGCTCAGGGTTGTATACTTGGCAAGTGAGATATACCTACTAATTATTATGTTCAAGAAATTTTGTTATAATTATTTGCTTTTACAATTTACAAATTATTTATTTACGCATGTAGTCTTATGTATGTAGCTATTAGTGTGCAGTTTATTTATTTATCTATCTAAACAGCGATCTGGGTGTCACCAACGGTACTGGCTGAAAATCAGCGCTGGGGTGCTTTAAACATTTTGCATTATGCTGAGCCAGTGTCCGATTTGCAACCGCAATGACGCATTCTATCTTTAGCTTTAGTGTTGCCTTTTGTTTTGTAAAATATTGATGTGTCTTGTGATGTAGTAAATAAATGTGTTTTCTTTTTTCTTTCTTTAGATAATTAATATTTTAGCCAATTATTTCATAAATCAGTTTTGTCTGTTTTGAAAAGTTACTAAAATTCACATAGCAGAATATGGATGGTGACACCACCAATCGACTGGATTCGAATTCGGAATACTTTTTATGAGCTGTCAAGACACGGTTCAAGGATTTTGTATGTAAATATCTAGTTTTACAGGGTTAAAAAAAACTGTTTTTACTAGTCTAATATTTGAATTATTGTTTTATGGTGTCATCTATCTTATTGGCAATATCACCGATATTATATCGACGGTTAAAAGGCAAAACGCATGAAGCGACATTTTTTGAACTTTACATGAAACCCGGCTTAAACGACGGAGAAAAATTCGCTGATTTCAAATATGTATATAACTCATTTTGACAAAAAGTGTCGCTTCATGCGTTTTGCCTTTTAACCGTCGATATGTATGACATTACGTAAATGTAATAAAGTTGTAGCAAATTAGCTACGTGTATAATATTTAGCAAAATATTATTGCTAGCCCTCGATAGGCCACAGCCACACGTGTGCGGCCGCCGAGAAGACGCGCGCAGGCTAGCAGTAATATTTTATTAAATATTGAAAAAGTATTTGCTATAAATTCGCTATAAAATCATGTTAAAATAAATTTACAGTAAGTACCGTTTGCTTACATCTAAAAATAATGTTAATAGCCGGCAGGGTAATTGTGTAACTTTTTTGACACTTGGCATCGGATTAAAATGATAGTTTATGTATGGCTGTGACAGCTGGCTGTTTCCGATACCAATTGTCAGCCATACAAGAACTGACAAAATGAACGCGATGGCGATTGCGACGGAGTTAGACAATTAGCCTGCGGGGCTCCACTGAACGAACTGCCTCGCGAGGCAGCCATTTTCAGCGCGATTTTGAACCTTGTGTCGAACAAAATTATGCTTCATGCGCAAGCCTCGCGAGGTTGCTCGCTCAGTGGGGACCCAGCTATTGACCTTCATATTCGCTCGGGTCTATTCTGTACATAAAAATAAAAATCGCAAGCAAAAAGCGGTTTCAGCGGCTATTTTACGGACATTTCCACGCCTGGTTACATACGTATAGCATGTATAGCGTATATGCATAAGTTCGTGGTAATATTTTTTATTGAGACAAAAAAATTTTGGTAATTCCTATAATTTGAACAATTGAGTTGATGCCTTATATGCCAGCTCCAGCATTAGCGTAGCCAGACACACTAATTTTGTATAGATAAGACGCATTATATCATATCATCATATGCGTCATATCGACGCGTAATAATATCTAATTTGACAAATTCATGCGTCATCCGTGAATGGCACTAACTATATCACGTAAAGAATTTAGCCTTGTATATCTGCACAAAGTTGCAAAAATATATTTCCGCAGCAATAAGGTATGTCTACATATTTTTGTATTAAATTGTCAGTTCGCATCAGCTTTGTTGGTGCAACTCTAATCTTCCTGTTCTGACCAAGAGCAAAATCCTTGACCCCTAATTTATAATATGCAACTGATTTCATGCAATGCTGGTTTCTGCCAGGTGCAATATCACTAGATGGCGTTAGTATCGTGAGGTCCGTTTGACATTTCAGTCATGCTTGCGATTGGCTCACTCTACTAATATTATAAATGCAAAAGTTTGTATATGAATATGTTTGTTACTCTTTTACGCTAAAACGCTTGGATGGGTTAGGATAAAATTAAGTATGCAGATAGCTGGATCTCTGGAATAACACATTGGCTACTTTTTATCCCGATATTCCCGACATGTTACATTGAATCCTTGGCAAAAACCGCTGCGAAAAAGCTTGGTATCCTATCCAAGGTTAGGCGATACTTCACTACGGACCAGCTCATTGGTCTTTACCGAGCCCAAGTTCGATCCTGCATGGAGTATTGCTGCCACCTTTGGGACGGTTCTGCTGAATATCAGCTAGCTGCTTTGGATTCGGTAGAACAGCAAGCGAAGAGGCTCATCGGCGTCGCTTGCGATGCGGATTTTTGTCGCCAGAGCCTTCGTCATCGCAGAAGAGTGGCTTCTCTGTCGGTATTCTACAGGCTGCATTTCGGTGAATGTGCTTCGGTACTGCACGACCTTATTCCGCCTGCTCCTTTCTTCCACAGGTCGACCAGGAGTAGGCGGGGTCTCCACCCTTACGTTGTCAGTATTCCCAAATTCCGCACAAAGCGTTTTCGCTCTTCCTTCATCAACCGCACAGCTAAGGAGTGGAATTCCCTGCCTGCGACTGTGTTCCCTGAACACTACAATTTGGCCGCTTTCAAGTCTAGGGTGAATGAGCATTTACTAGGCAAGCGTGCTACATCGTAGGCCTCATCTTCGCTTTCAATCAGGCGTGATTGTGGCCAAACGCAAGCCTATATAGTATACAAAACAAAAAAAAGTGTAGAAACAAAAAAATCGCGGTGTTCTACATGTAACGCAAATGAAGACTACCATGTAATTTTTGGGAATTTCCATGAGAATTCAGTGAAATCCTGTAATTTTAATTGTCGTATATTATAGTTAAGTCGCACGTGGAAATTGAAATTACGAAAAAGGTTAATGGCAAAACAATGTGGTAACCTACAAATTGTAAATACTTAACACATGGAGATTTTAGACTTATCTATCACTGTTTATGGTTTATCTAATATATAAAAATCTCATGTCACGGTGTTTGTTATCGAACTCTTCCGAAACGGTTCAACCGATTTTCATGAAACTTTTTTCTCTGCATTCGGTTGGTCTGAGAAAAGGTCGTAGGCTATTTTTCTTCGCAGACGGAGTCGCGGGCAACAGCTAGTTTTAGTATATAAAATGGCGAAATCTATAACAATTTCACAAAGAAAAACGGAAATCTTTTAAGTAATTTGAACGCGTACGAGCGACTAAGGTATAAGTATATTTTGATTAAAAAAAAAATATTCTTATTCAATTATATTTTAAAATCATTCAACAGTCAATCGAATTTTGCGAATTGCTTGATTTTTTTAAATTCGCGAAATAAAGGGCTAAATCTAGTGTTCTGAAACCTAGTGTTCTGAGATGTGTGTCCTAGTGGACGGATTTGGTTACAACTTGTGTAAGTAGCTAAAAAATATATAAGCTTTACCAATAATCGTGCATTGAATAATCAAAAATTGTAATTTTTTTAATTGATATATGTAGACTGCAATTAGCCCCCGAGTTTGTGAAGGCTTTTTCTATTATTATTGATGGGAGGAAGCACGTTCAAGTAGCGCTATGCAATGATTTGTTTGTCGAAAAGTAGTCCGCAGCGCCGCCGGTCGCCGCGTCCCCGGGCCGCTGCCGGAGTCACTCCGCCGTCCGAGCCTCAGCTATCACTGCCTTGGCTTGTTCCACTGCCTTCCTGCAAACGATTCAACGAACTATTCATGCTGCGCTTTCGACGGATTATGTTAAAACATAAAAACGTGACTAAACGTTACGATTGGTGGCTTTTGATGATGCAACACTCAGTAGCGCAAAACAGTTTCTGAAGCGTCACCACAGAACAAATAATAACAGGAATAGAAAAATCATGAGTCCCGTTTTGTACTGAGTCCAGTATTGCCGGAAATGCTCACATGTACCTTGGAAATTATTGGTCGCAACATAATTAGATCTTTATAACAACAGTGTATCGTTGAGAGTCTATTGTACAGATACGTATATAATAAGTAATTCAAAAAAATAAAAACCCGACTGCGGTATAAAAAAGACAAAGTTTAAATGATTTTAATCATTACATTACCTATAGGTTTAACTAAAAATTACAAGTTGGCTTGTGTATATTTTTGTAATATATATTTTTTAAATCTCTTCATTTTGATACCCTACTAGGTTTGAATAAAAAAATATTTTGAAGACACACTATTTGGCGCCAAAAAACCGCAATTTTGATTCGTTTTGTTTTGTTATTTATTATTTTACCAAAATTCGTTATCATTTTATCAAAAGTCGTTAATGTGCAATTTAGTAAATAAATAAACATTAAAACAATTTTTCATCTCTCCTGTTCGGAAAGTTAAATTTTCATGGGTATTTATATGGGCATCTCTAGGGTGGAAAGTAATTTTTTTTTAATTTTTACGATTAGCCACGGAGTCGAAGATAATTCAGTTAGTCAATGACACTTTTTTCACGTTTCGGCATGGCCATCTAGATGCACGTCGTTACCAAGGAGCTTATATACAACACTGGAGGTTGCACGCCGAACATCCGTTTGAAACAAGAAATTTGATCTTTATTACGTCACGAAAATAGTTAAGAAAGAGATGGAAATCATTCGTGAAAATGTGAAAGAAAAATATAAATAAGTACTTAATAATTAATAAAGGTCAAAACTTCTTTGTTTGGCTATAAGTAAATTAAATTTATTATTATTCTAATTTTTTTGTAGTATTTTACTTTCCTCACAGTCGCAATGAAAAGTAGAGTGTCTAAATCGGGTGAAATTACCCATTTCCCCTCGAACTATTGGCGATCTCACTTCGTTCGAGCGCCAGAAATATCTCAGGTTCAATGGGTCACTTTCCACCCTTGGTTATCAATCTACTATTTTTTAGCATGATGGAGGGGAAGGCGGGACTGTAAGCCCTCACTTTTATCTAGTGTAACATTTCTATTCCTCTTATTATTAATTTTGTGAGCGCCTGACAGAGGAAGTAGAGACAAATATGAACGACGGGGAGTAAAATAGGAGACTTTCTTCTCGTTTCAGCTCGTAGAGTAAGTTTATTTGTCTACATTATCAAATTAGTGTGATAGTGAGCACAGGCGTAAATGCTGTCTTTAGAATAAGAACCTGATCGACTGAGCAAGTAACGTTTGATGTATTTTAAAATACTTAAGCCATTCGTCTCAAGAAGTTCTTTCAAGGTTTTCCAATAGATGACGTTAAACTAGATTGATTTGTCATCCCTAAAATCTCCTGTAGCAAATTTTATCGAAATTGTTAGCCGTTTTTGCGATCACAAAACATACCTTCGTGTCCGTATACACATAAATATACTAAGTAATTTTTTTACATAGTACATATATTTATGAGTAAAAATATACATTTTTCTATACGTACACGTCATATACGTTTAATAGTATAGGAATATGGGAGCCATGGTGGTCTGACCTATGGTCTCTCAAGCAGAGGGTCGTGGGATCGAGCCAGGGCTCGCACCTCTTGAGTCTTTCATAATCCATATGCGCAATTATACATATTTAATATTTATCTTGAGCTTTACGGTGAACAAAAACATCGTGAGGAAGCCTGCACACACCTGAGAAGAAATTCAATGGTGTATGTGAAGTATCCAATTAGCAGCGGGCCCGCGTGGGAACTACGCCCCAAGCCCTCTCAGCTATGCCCTGCAGTGGAGTGTATACACGATGATTTTTAATCGGTGATCAGGAGTTGAAAAATCCTTATCCCAAGCCAAAATGAAATTTAATAGTCGAGGTCTAAAAGCAATGAAGTCTCCGTTTCATTTAAAAATAAACTTTATTGTTAAAACTTCCTCCTTCCACCGAATGCATGGGCATCTCCTACATTTGTTGAAGTTAAGTAGTTTCGTCAAGCAAGTGTCATCGCTTTGGCGGGAAATTTGTCAGGTCACGCGTCAAAGTTTGTTTATGAAACTGACTTATCAAAGAGGTTAATACCTCATAGACTAAATTATGTGTAAGGCAACAACGATTTTAATTAAAAAGTGATTTTCTAAATATACATTATTAAAAAAATAGACGTTTTGTTTCATGTAACTGTGACTTAAATGTAATCGCTACCGAATACTGATCTAAAGGTTGATTTAGCTGTTTTAAAGGTTGATTTAGCTGTTATAACACAGTACTGTGATAAAATAAGCCAGTTGAAAAGGAAGAGCAGATCAGGGAACTTACGAAATCTGTCTAATTTGCCAAACGATATAACGCCGAGATCTAATAATGTATATGGCCGGAGAGTATGGTCGTTCATGCTGCCTTGCATACTAAATAAATTTCCACTAGAAACTATTGAAGAAATTGTTAATAACAAAGCCACCAACTTCCTTAACAAAAAGGTTTATGTTATGATATCTCATATCGAGATCCTATAATTGGCTCCTATGTTATTACATGTTTAACCTACTCTGTAATTTGTAGCTGTTGGTTCTCCGAAAATAAAATAAATAAATAAATAAATAAATATTAATGGGTAGTGATGATTTGCCAAACAGTAAAAAATTAAGTAGGTAACTAATATTAATGTTATTAACTGCAACAATCCTACAATTTAAGGATTTAAGTTAATGCTGTATAAAGTGTATTTTTTTTCTGAAATAAACAGTTTGAAATTTAAATATTTTTTTTATCTAGAAAAATTGGTTCCTGATCACCGATTAAAAATCATCGTGTATAGGCTGGAACGATGATGATGACGATGGGACATAGTGTGGTGGGGGCGTGGTATGTGGTGTGCGTACATGTGCAGCGGGTTGGCCTGGTCGAGGCGCGAGAGCGCGAGCTGCGCCAGCGCGGCGAGGCGGCGCAGCGCGCGCGCGCGCAGGTCACCGCCGCCGCCGCCGCCGCCCGCGCGCGGCAGCGTCTCGGCCAGCGCGCCCGCCGCCGCCGCCGCCGCCGCGCCCGCCGACGCGCCCGCCGCCGTGCTCAGCGTCTCTGCTCACACCAACACAAACGATACATTATACGATACACCAACGACGATATACACTGGATTAGCAAACGCCGGCGTACCTATACAGGTCGAGAGCAAGAGCTGGATCGAATGAGCGAATGAAAGTATCTATGTGTTACCTATTTGATACACTTCACACAAATATGAAAATGACATGCATAAGTCATTTTCCTACAAAAATGTCAAATTGACATTACTTTCATTCAATTCCAGAACTGCCCCGGCGCGCCCTCCAACGTAGTATGTACTAGTAGTAACGGTGCTGAGGATTCACCTATGAGCTGCGCAGCCACATCGTCGGCGCGCAGCAGCGGCGGCGGCGCCGTGAGCGCCAGCGCGGCGCGCAGCAGCCGCACGCCCTGCCCCAGGCAGCGCCGCCAGAACTGCCCCGGCGCGCCCTCCAACGCCCTGGGGGACACAAAACGGCCTTATATTTTGCTATTCACGCTCAAACGGGAATACATCTGCACCAATACAATAAACAGGTTTCCTAGTAGCAAATTTTCCATTCGCATTTTTTCCCTGATGGTTGTTTTCTCGCTATATGGCTTTTTACTGAATCTTATTTTCACGATAGCGTTTTTTCCCAATTTGAATTGATACAGAAATAGTGCTGACGGAGCTCCGCTCATGTGGGGTTCCTTCTTCTGTGTGCTTTAGGCCCTTCGGCCACAATAGCCTAAAACTAACTGTTTTTGTGTCGGTTCAAACTGGGAAAAAACGCAATTGTGAAAATAAGCTTCATTAAAAAGCCTTAGTAAGAAAAAAAGCATATGGGTAAAAATGCGACCGGAATATTTCCTACTAGGAAACAACAATTGTAAATTGGTCTAACCCGACCCACAACCACGTACTTTTGATAGCATATTTTATTTAATAAAAAATAAGGGCCTACGCTAGCTGACGCGGATTACCCGGAACGGACTCCCGTCGTGCGCGCGTCTAATAAGAAATTGTATACGTATGAACAGCGCTAAGTGGCGCGGGCGCGTGCGACAGATTTTAGGTAGATTTTTTACGGAGCGAGACCCGGGAGCGTGCGCACGCGGCGGGCGTCCGCGTCAGCTAGCGTAGGCCCTAAATATCATTCGCATACTTGATTGACCAGGTGCGACACCTATTTATAACGGATCTTGTACTATACGTTCTTATTAAGCTAATTTTGTATTATTTTACGGATCAAAGTCGTGGGGTAGGTTTACTTCATGAAAAAATAAGAGACTAGGCAGTATGAACTGAGATCCTTTAACTTTTATCAATGGGGTTGAATTTAAAAGTGTGTGTTGTACTGACTGCGAGTGCGGCAGCGGCGGCAGGAAGACGTCGGCCTGCACTGCGAGGGCGAGGCGCGCGCGCGCGGCGGCGGCGAGCCGCGCGACGCCCGGCGCGCCCAAGGGCAGCTCGCTCGCGCGCACCAGCAGCTGCCGCAGCCGCACGCACGCGCGCACGCACACCGGGTCCCACGCCGCCTCCACCAGCTCTGCGACACATCACACACCACGCCAACGCCATATACAACCAACAAACAATAACAAAAACCGCCCAACTGCGACGACCCCGAGCGCACGAAGGGTTACCATTAACCATTATCTATAAATACGGCAAAAAATCACGTTTGTTGCAGGAGACCCTTAAATATTTATTTTATTCTGTTTTGTAGTATTTGCTGTTATAGCGGCAACCGAAATACACCATCTATGAAAATTTCAACTGTCTAGCTATCACGGTTCGTGAGATACAGCCTGGTGTCAGACGGACGGACGGACAGCGAAGTCTCAGTACTAGGGTCTCGTTCTTACCCTTTGGGTACGGAACCCTAAAAACTGACGCACCTATGGGTGTACACGTGAGGAAATTGAATCGCGTACCACGGTGTTTCATTTTTGTTGCAAATGTCATATTGACATTCCCTACATCTGCCAAAGACATCATCGGGAAATTGACTGTGAAGAGGTTCAACCCTAGTACGCGATTCACTTTGTACATAGAATTAGCGACTCCAAGTCAGCAAACTTAAGATTTATTGAAATGAGCCCAAAGTTGGCCAGGCGTCCTACACGGTGAATTAGACTTGACTAAAAAATATTGGCTATCTATATTACTTACTTAGATATGAGCCAAATTTAAGGATTTATTTATATTTCTATTACCTAGTCCTAAATTATTTAAAAAAAATTCAGTCCAGTTTATTTTTTTTTCATTTCAACGTTTCGGTTAATAGACAAATAAAATACCTATCAATCAAAAGTGAAGCCTATAGAATATGCAAACGTTAGGTTGACTATTTTTTTCCGGTCATAACTTTTGGATAGGCAGGTATAACTGCCTACCCAAACAAACAGGTAAAAACAGGTAAATCGATATTTGCACTGGTCTGGTTAGTCAACCTAACGTTTGCATATTCTATAGGCTTTATACTTTTGATTGGTATATCATTTGTCTATTAACCGAAATGGTAAAACTTAAAAAAAAATATCATATTCTGGACTGAAATTTTTTAGTCAACCCTCTTGCAATATATTTATTAACATAGGTATTTAATATGATATCAAATACTTTTCTTCTATTAACCAGATCGGTGAAGGTCGTTGTATACTAGGATCCTAGGCTAGGTAATATTTTAAACAAACGAGACTTGAATGCAGTTTTTATTTACTTCTGACATACGAGAGGTTAACTTTTGCCATGTCCACAAGAGGAACGCAAACAAAAAATATGTGTATGACTCGCATCACACGTCAGGTGATATTTAGATTCGCTTCCAAAGTTTCGTATCCTCTTGAACAGCCGCGACTTGAACGAGGGTGAGACAGAGGCTCGATCCGCAATGTCGTGCCAATGACTGAGGCTGAGGTTACTTTGAGTGCGTGTAAAAGCCGACAGGTTAAATTATGGTTTATTTGTCAGTCACATCAAATCATGCAAGTCAGATTCCATCCACTCCCGACGTAGCAGCTGTCGAATTGACTTCAAATTTGGCGTATTTCTGTACCTGTAATATGACCGGATCCTATTCCCAAACAGAGTATGATATTTTTTTATCTATGAATGCAGTTTTTCTTGTCGCTAAACACGATGGCATGATCCCTTAGAACGGATCTTTCTATGTCTTAGGCTTACTGTCCACGGCGGCGTCGTTTGACGCTTGCATGCAACCTACAAAAGACGACAGTGCCTCTACCATGAGTTTGCACTGGTTTCCGTGACCGTACTCGCTAGCGACGGCGTAGGTTATTTGTAAGGAGAATTGTACAGCGCCTCTAGCGGTCACTTACGGAAGTACAATTCTCCATACAAATCATTTACGCCGTCGCTAGCGAGTACGGTCACTGTGAACTAGTGTGGACTCATGGTAGAGGTACAGGCGTATTTTGCGTCCTAGGTGTGTCCACGTAATCGTCATCCAAGCTGCATAACGGTTAGTTCTTTCAAGTTTAGCATAGCGAGAGCTCGTGTTTTCACTGTGTGTGAAAATGTCAAGTGATGATGAAGATGCGATTATAACATACAACTTTATTAGAAGACGACGGCGTAGATTGTATTGCCTTCATCCATACATAGAAAAAAATATTAATTGTAGATTGTTTGCTGCTGCAAAAGAGTTATCAGAGGATGATTCTGTATTTCAATTCTGTATTATACAGACAAGGATACTGTTCAATTATGTGAACAAAATTGGTTGCTGAGGCCACCATTTTGCAAAATAAGCACGTGTTTGCAAGAGCAATACGCTTGAGTGCTGACATGCCGCTGCACGAGCTACATGACGAACGTCTGACGATACGCAAATGCGACGCTGCCGCTCCGTGGACACAGTTTCGTTCCTTTCTACGCAATATGCATGCAGTCGACACGCAAGCGTGCGTCTGACGTGCAGCTACGTGGACAGTAGGCCTTACAGTTTTAAAGATACCAATACTGACCCATTTAAATGGGATACCCGATATGGGCCGAGATGATGCACTTGTGATTTGCAACGGCACGGGTTAGACTATCAATATTATCGCGATGCTGTTACTGACAATATTATCGCAGATTTCAAAACTTCCGGAAATTCACTATAAAATTTTTACAATACTGCGATACTCGTCAATAATTTTGTGATACGGATTATGATATGCGTATCATTAGATAATATTGATAGTCTAATCCGCACCAACGAGAAGATCAGAAATGTTACCGGTGAGCTTGGGCAGCACGACGCCGCTGACGACGGTGGGCACGAGCATGAGGTCGGGGTCGGCGCGCACGCTCTCCTCGCTGACGACCCCCGCCGCGACCCCCGCTTCGCCCTCCGCCTCGTCGCTAGACTCCGAATCCGAAGACAATTTCTCGTTGCGCACGCCGTACATCATCAGGCAACTAAGAACATTTTTCGTGGTGTGATACATGGGTTAGGAAAGATAAAAATAAACATTGAGTTCATTCAGAAATCAATGAATAAGAACGTTTGTAGGAATGTTTATAAGTTTGCCTACCTGTACCAATCCATCCTCTCATAGTCTTCGTTATCTTCATCAGCAAGTGGATTCCAAAGTATAAGCTGAAATAATATTTAAAATTTACTTGATATGTTTTACGAGTAGGTACGTCATTGTTGGTAAACCAAAAGGTACAGTTGGGGAACGAGAAGTTCCCCTGCCATAGCAAAACGGGACATAGGCAAAAGCGAGTTTGAATTACAGTCTCCCTTTAGGTTCTTATCTGCATGCTAGGCAGAATAAAATCAGCGATACTAAAGAACAACATGACCTTTTTTGTACTGCTAAATTGCTTAAACCGCTAAATCATCAACATCACACCACAGACCTATAACGCCGCTACAGCTTATTATGTCCTAAAGTTTGATTTTTTTTGGAAAAATTGAGTTTGTCAACTATTCACACTTGCATGTTGCCACGGGCCGGTCACATTTAACAAAAATAAAAATGGTGAATGGCGCGAATCTGAGTAATTCAAATACAGGCAGCCTGTACAATTTTCCTCAAAAATATGCTGATAATAACACAGTAGATTCAAAAATTTACACGCTCAGTCCTCATACATGCAGCAATTGCGTCTTTGACTTCAATATCATGTAATCCGTTGGAAACTAGCGTTTATTGCGGACATAAAGCACTCGCTTTTAGTTTTGTTGGCATTTTGTAGGTGATGAAACGAATATTTTTCCAGACCCCGAATGCAGCGCAGGCCGTATACTACAAAACTCGGTTTTAAAACTTAGTATCGTGCCCTTTCATTCACGCTAAGGGTTAAACGGAAGAATGAAAGGGACGGCATGGTAATAATAGGGAGTGAGGTGAGCGACCTGGTGGCGCACGTAGGGCGCCAGCAGCTTGGGCAGGCAGTCGGGCACGTACGCGTCGGCGTACAGCGCGGGGTCGCGGCGCCGCCAGCGCGCCAGCCGCGCGCACACGCCGCGCGCGCTGCGCCACGCCGGCAGCGCGTCCGCCCACAGCGCCGCCGCCAAGCACCGGATCGCCTCTGCGCACAACACACGTGCATCACACAATATTATTTACACTCTTACACTCGGCACTTCTCGACATTCATCGGGAGAGATTGGAAGTGCAAATGATACGACAAACATTGCCGATATTCATAGTATCATAGTGACTTAATAGTCTAAAACAGTAATGCAGATCACCTGCCACAATAAAAAAATTTTATCTACTCTCATATCGTAAAATTCGACTTATAAAATTCAAAAAGAGTTTATATTGACATACTTTTTAAACACAATACCGAAATATTAAAAAAAACATATTATAACACTTTTCTTCTAACGAAATAATGTTATAATACAATTTTTTTTACCATTACGATACAGGGCAAATCCAAAAAGTTTATATCACCAAGTTTTGATTCCAATTTTCACTTGTCTGTGGCAGAGCCCGCTTTAGCGCATGCGCGCACATCGGTGATGTACTGGGTTTTAGCGCCATTCCATTCATACGTGTCGTTTTGTTGTACGAATTTTCGTAGGAAAATTTTGTTCTTGCTTAAAAATACCTGATATCAGTGAATGCGAAGACAATTTGACTCCGCCCGATATTTTAGATGCGGCGAAGGAAATGACTCATAATTTATTACTAGCAAACTTCAGAAAATTATACGATAAATGCTATCAAGATTTTATGGCATGAAAAATGCAAAAAGGCTACTTCATTTTTGGAAAAATGTGTGAGAAAAGATAAAATATTGTATGCAACTGTACGTAATATGGCCTTAAAACACTCATGTGACCCTTTATGAAACTCGGCTACGCCTCGTTTCATGAAACCACATTCGTGTTTTAAGGACCCCTATTATGATACAGTTGCATAAATAGCTATTACAGTAGACCTATGAATAACACGATATACATACGCTCAATCACTTTCACTATCTTAATAAGAGACATTAATTTTCTGTAACTGCGTGCGATTGATATTTTTAGCCGGAAAGCCGAAAGCCGGATAAATCGTTGTCCCGGTCATAAAAAATAAATAATAATAATAAATAAAATAAAATTCGTTTATTTGAAAAACATAATGTCTGACAATAATTATCAGGGTCATGACCACATTTATTTTCTTCATAAAAATATTACGATTACTTTACGATTACAACCGAGACGTCCCGAGAGTCAAAGTGGAAATAATCATAGACATGAATAAAGCACGGTTTGGATTAATTAAACACTGTTTGGGGGTAGGTACAAATGCATAGTTTTGCAGAATCTGACCCTTTTCCTGGCGGTAGTGGTGTTCCTCGCTGGGCGGCAACTCGTCGTCGCTGGAGTCGCCGTCGCGGTGCGAGCGCGGCGGGGGCGCGCCGGCCGCCGCCGCCGCCGCCTCGCGCCGCAGCCGCCGCGCGCGCCGCCGCCCCTCGCGCTCCGCCGTGCGCCGGACCTTCTCCTCGGGGTCCGCGCCCTTGCCGATGCCCCCGCGCCCTAACCCACACACATTTGGTATTACTATTACATAAATTCGATCCAATTGATACGCGGAATGGACATTTGGGGAATTGGACGAAGTAGTCCAATAGTAGTAGTTTTTTTATCATTTAATGAATTGGACGAAATAGACTGAATTAATACTCAGGAAATTGGACTTTCGCGGAATGGATATTTAGGGAATTGGACCTAATAGGCTAGCTGCAAAGGAAGCCTGCGCGGCGCCGCTGCAGCGCCAGCGCGCGCCCCGCTGCGCCGCCGCCCCGCGCGCGACACTACCTGCAGCGAGCGCGTCCAGCGCCTGGTCCTGCACGTCGGCGCGGCGCCGCTCGCACAGGAAGCCGGCGCGGCGCCGCTGCAGCGCCAGCGCGCGCCCCGCTGCGCCGCCGCCCCGCGCGCGACACTACCTGCAGCGAGCGCGTCCAGCGCCTGGTCCTGCACGTCGGCGCGGCGCCGCTCGCACAGGAAGCCAGCGCGGCGCCGCTGCAGCGCCAGCGCGCGCCCCGCTGCGCCGCCGCCCCGCGCGCGACACTACCTGCAGCGAGCGCGTCCAGCGCCTGGTCCTGCACGTCGGCGCGGCGCCGCTCGCACAGGAAGCCAGCGCGGCGCCGCTGCAGCGCCAGCGCGCGCCTCGCTGCGCCGCCGCCCCGCGCGCGACACTACCTGCAGCGAGCGCGTCCAGCGCCTGGTCCTGCACGTCGGCGCGGCGCCGCTCGCACAGGAAGCCAGCGCGGCGCCGCTGCAGCGCCAGCGCGCGCCCCGCTGCGCCGCCGCCCCGCGCGCGACACTACCTGCAGCGAGCGCGTCCAGCGCCTGGTCCTGCACGTCGGCGCGGCGCCGCTCGCACAGGAAGCCAGCGCGGCGCCGCTGCAGCGCCAGCGCGCGCCCCGCTGCGCCGCCGCCCCGCGCGCGACACTACCTGCAGCGAGCGCGTCCAGCGCCTGGTCCTGCACGTCGGCGCGGCGCCGCTCGCACAGGAAGCCAGCGCGGCGCCGCTGCAGCGCCAGCGCGCGCCCCGCTGCGCCGCCGCCCCGCGCGCGACACTACCTGCAGCGAGCGCGTCCAGCGCCTGGTCCTGCACGTCGGCGCGGCGCCGCTCGCACAGGAAGCCAGCGCGGCGCCGCTGCAGCGACAGCGCGCGCCCCGCTGCGCCGCCGCCCCGCGCGCGACACTACCTGCAGCGAGCGCGTCCAGCGCCTGGTCCTGCACGTCGGCGCGGCGCCGCTCGCACAGGAAGCCAGCGCGGCGCCGCTGCAGCGCCAGCGCGCGCCCCGCTGCGCCGCCGCCCCGCGCGCGACACTACCTGCAGCGAGCGCGTCCAGCGCCTGGTCCTGCACGTCGGCGCGGCGCCGCTCGCACAGGAAGCCAGCGCGGCGCCGCTGCAGCGCCAGCGCGCGCCCCGCTGCGCCGCCGCCCCGCGCGCGACACTACCTGCAGCGAGCGCGTCCAGCGCCTGGTCCTGCACGTCGGCGCGGCGCCGCTCGCACAGGAAGCCAGCGCGGCGCCGCTGCAGCGCCAGCGCGCGCCCCGCTGCGCCGCCGCCCCGCGCGCGACACTACCTGCAGCGAGCGCGTCCAGCGCCTGGTCCTGCACGTCGGCGCGGCGCCGCTCGCACAGGAAGCCAGCGCGGCGCCGCTGCAGCGCCAGCGCGCGCCCCGCTGCGCCGCCGCCCCGCGCGCGACACTACCTGCAGCGAGCGCGTCCAGCGCCTGGTCCTGCACGTCGGCGCGGCGCCGCTCGCACAGGAAGCCAGCGCGGCGCCGCTGCAGCGCCAGCGCGCGCCCCGCTGCGCCGCCGCCCCGCGCGCGACACTACCTGCAGCGAGCGCGTCCAGCGCCTGGTCCTGCACGTCGGCGCGGCGCCGCTCGCACAGGAAGCCAGCGCGGCGCCGCTGCAGCGCCAGCGCGCGCCCCGCTGCGCCGCCGCCCCGCGCGCGACACTACCTGCAGCGAGCGCGTCCAGCGCCTGGTCCTGCACGTCGGCGCGGCGCCGCTCGCACAGGAAGCCAGCGCGGCGCCGCTGCAGCGACAGCGCGCGCCCCGCTGCGCCGCCGCCCCGCGCGCGACACTACCTGCAGCGAGCGCGTCCAGCGCCTGGTCCTGCACGTCGGCGCGGCGCCGCTCGCACAGGAAGCCAGCGCGGCGCCGCTGCAGCGCCAGCGCGCGCCCCGCTGCGCCGCCGCCCCGCGCGCGACACTACCTGCAGCGAGCGCGTCCAGCGCCTGGTCCTGCACGTCGGCGCGGCGCCGCTCGCACAGGAAGCCGGCGCGGCGCCGCTGTAGCGAAAGCGCGCGCGCCTCCAGCGCCTCCAGCTGCGGCAGCTGCCACACGACACAACAATTTTTTTTTTTTAATTAATTAATTTAGGAAACAAACAGTCACATTTTAACATAGATCAACTTAAGTAACAACAAACAGACCTAAGTTCCATAGAAAATAAACGAATACATAGTTAAATAACAAATAGAAACAGGGTAGGTATTAGGCACCTTAAACATCTTATCAGTCACCATACAGGGACTTGAAAACATCGGTAAGTAAATAATACATACATGATATGATAGGGAATTTCAACTGGTGTACACAAATAATATAAAATATTATTGCTACGGTAGTTACATTAAAGTTTACGTGCAAATAATGTATAGTTGCTGGTTACTTAGACGAAACATAGAATATATTTATTAAGAAAAGATTGAACAACGCAGAATGCTAGAGTATTTACCAAATGATAGTGAAAAAATATCTAAATTTGAGAATTTAACATTATAATCACGACATGCTCGTGTTGCTCGTCGGAAGAAAGTATGTTTGACAAAATTTGAACCACAAAAACTTATATGGAAAGTTTGGGGATAGCGAGTGGGAATACGGCAAGGCAATTTAAAAATAACCCTTTGAAGATTAGGAGAGTCAATATAATTATTTAAAAGCTTGTATTTTTCTGGTCTATATATACACGGCGTTCAACCACAGAACAGAAAAAACTATAGAAGTGTTATGCAGTCATATCGAGTGTGGCACAAATATGCGGAGTTCCGCATAACTTGCGCGCAACCGGCTCAGATGCGCGCAGAGGCTTGTGTCGGGCGATTGTGCAATCAAAACGACAATTATAGAGAAAAGTTGAGGAAATATGCCTTATTGTTCAGTTTTAGAGTGTAAAAATGATAGCCGCACCAAAAACGTCACCCATTGTGGTATTTCGTATCATCGTTAAGTAGTATTTCATTTTAATTTAGATTAATTTATATTTTTTCTATTCCGTAAGACATTTTTTAGAAATGCATAATATAAAATTAGACTTTTCCTACTCCTGTACTTTTATCTGGTTTTTACATGGTCGCGAACAAATATATAAGAACATAGATAATATGACTTCAGAAAGTCTATACTTAATCTATTCGCCATAACAGCACTTGTGTCGTAATGTCGTTATTACGATACACCTAGCTGCCACATAATATTAAATGTAGGGTACACTCAACACTAAAGCCCAGTTTAGACCTGCTGAGTTGAGTAGAGTAGGGTACAGTCGGGTACAGTAGGGTAAAATAGGGTACAGTAGGGTACAGTCGGGTACAGTCGGGTAAAATAGGGTACAGTCGGGTACAGTCGGGTACAGTAGGGTAAAATAGGGTACAGTAGGGTACAGTCGGGTACAGTCGGGTACAGTAGGGTAAAATAGGGTACAGTCGGGTACAGTCGGGTAAAATAGGGTACAGTCGGGTACAGTCGGGTAAAATAGGGTACAGTCGGGTACAGTAGGGTAAAATAGCGTAAAATAGGGTACAGTCGGTTACAGTAGGGTAAAGTACGGTACAGTCGGGTACAGTAGGGTAAAGTAGGGTACAGTCGGGTACAGTAGGGTAAAATAGGGTACAGTAGGGTACAGTCGGGTACAGTAGGGTAAAATAGGGTACAGTCGGGTACAGTCGGGTAAATTAGGGTACAGTCGGGTACAGTCAGGTACAGTCGGGTACAGTAGGGTAAAATAGCGAAAAATAGGGTACAGTCGGTTACAGTAGGGTAAAGTACGGTACAGTCGGGTACAGTAGGGTAAAGTAGGGTACAGTCGGGTACAGTAGGGTAAAATAGGGTACAGTAGGGTACAGTCGGGTACAGTAGGGTAAAATAGGGTACAGTAGAGTACAGTCGGGTGCAGTAGGGTAAAATAGGGTACAGTAGGGTACAGTCGGGTACAGTCAGGTACAGTAGGGTACAGTAGGGTAAAATAGGGTACAGAAGGGTAAAATAGGGTACAGTCGGGTACAATAGGGTAAAATAGGTTACAGTAGAGTACAGTCGGGTACAGTAGGGTACAGTAGGGTAAAATAGGGTACAGTAGAGTACAGTCGGGTACAGTCGGGTACAGTAGGGTAAAATAGGGTAAAGTAGGGTACAGTCGGGTACAGTCGGGAACAGTAGGGTAAAATAGGGCATAGTCGGGTACAGTAGGGTAAAATAGGGTACAGTAGGGTACAGTCGGGTACAGTCGGGTACAATAGGGTAAAATAGGGCACAGTCGGGTATAGTAGGGTAAAACACGGTACAGTAGGGTACAGTCGGGTACAGTCGGGTACAGTAGGGTAAAATAGGGTACAGTAGGGTAAAATTGGGTACAGTCGGGTACAATAGGGTAAAATAGGGTACAGTAGAGTACAGTCGGGTACAGTAGGGTAAAATAGGGTAAAGTAGGGTACAGTCGGGTACAGTCGGGTACAGTAGGGTAAAATAGGGCACAGTCGGGTACAGTAGGGTAAAATAGGGTACAGTAGGGTACAGTCGGGTACAGTCGGGTACAATAGGGTAAAATAGGGCACAGTCGGGTACAGTAGGGTACAGTAGGGTACAGTAGGGTACAGTCGGGTACAGTCGGGTACAGTAGGGTAAAATAGGGTACAGTAGGGTACAGTCGGGTACAGTCGGGTAAAATAGGGTACAGTTGGGTACAGTCGGGTACAGTAGGGTACAGTCGGGTACAGTAGGGTACAGTCGGGTACAGTAGGGTACAGTCGGGTACAGTAGGGTAAAATAGGGTACAGTAGGGTACAGTCGGGTACAGTAGGGTAAAATAGGGTACAGTAGGGTACAGTAGGGTAAAATAGGGTACAGTAGGGTACAGTCGGGTACATCGGGTACAGTAGGGTACAGTCGGGTACAGTAGGGTAAAATAGGGTACAGTCGGGTACAGTAGGGTAAAATAGGGTACAGTAGAGTACAGTTGAGTACAGTCGGGCACAGTCATACAGTAGGGTAAAATTAAAAATTAAAATAGGCCCTATTTTACCCTACTGTACCCGACTGTACCCGACTGTACCCTACTTTACCCTATTTTACCCTACTGTACCCGACTGTACTCTACTGTACCCTATTTTACCCTATTGTACCCGACTGTACCCAATTTTACCCTACTGTACCCTATTTTACCCTACTGTACCCGACTGTACCCGACTGTACCCTACTGTACCGTATTTTACCCTACTGTACCCGACTGTGCCCTATTTTACCCTATTGTACCCGACTGTACCCGACTGTACTCTACTGTACCCTATTTTACCCTACTGTACCCGACTATGCCCTATTTTACCCTACTGTACCCGACTGTACCCGACTGTACCCTACTTTACCCTATTTTACCCTACTGTACCCGACTGTACCCGACTGTACCCTACTGTACCCTATTTCACCCGACTGTACCCTACTGTACCCTACTGTACCCGACTGTACCCGACTGTACCCTACTGTACCCTATTTTACCCCACTGTTCCCGACTGTATCCCATTTTACCCTACTGTACCCGACTGTACCCTACAGTAGGGTACAGTACAGTACAGTAGAGTCGAGTCGTAGGAAAAATATTGTATGCAACGGTGTATAATTTGGTCTTAACGGCTCGTGCCGTCTTCCATTGCGATACTCGCATTCGCTCGTATCGCAACTCACGTCACTCGCCTTTTGAGACCTCACTTGTACAACAGTTGCATAAAATACTATTATTCTAATACCATAACGTCGATTTTTGTCTGTGTCACAGAACTTTCTGAGACCGGAACATTCCGCTACTCGCAAAGAGCGGAGGTGTTGTGGATAAAATTATCGATGTTTAGTTCTGACTATTCAGTGTTAAGGCCACAACAAACCGGGAGCGCAGGGCGCTGACGCAACATCGCGGTTAATAACAGTGAATCAAATACAGTGTTCCGCGCTGCCAGTGTGTATCACCGTATAGTCATTTATTCCGGGTTTGTGGTGGTGGTTGTGGTGGTGAGTTGACTTTTCATTCCGTTTCCTAGTTATTGGGCATAAAAATTAAAACTAATCTACACGGCGTTTTCTTGTGTCTTAGAAAAAAAACCGGCCAAGTGCGAGTCGGACTCGCGCACGAAGGGTTCCGTACCTATAAAAATCACGTTTCATATTTTTTTTATTTTAATTTAAAGATTTAATGTTTTTTTTTTTAATATTTAAAGTCAATATATAATTAAATATTCTGTGAATATTTCAAGCGTCTACCTGTTGCCGTTATCAATATCGAGCAAAAACGAGCAAAAAAATCACGTTTGTTTGTATGGGAGCCCCCTTAAATATTTATTTTATTCCATTTTTTAGTATTTGTTGTTATAGCGGCAACCGAAATACATCATCTGTGAAAATTTCACCTCTCTAGCTATCACGGTTCCCGAGATAGAGATACAGCCTGGTGACAGACGGACAGACAGACAGACATACAGACGGACGGTCAGCGGAGCCTCAGTAACAGGGTTCCCGTTCTTACCCTTTGGGTACAGAACCCTAAAAATAGCCTGCGACCTATTCTCAGACCTACCGAATACAGAGAAAAAAGTTTCATGAAGATTGGTCAAGTCATTTCGGAGGAGTTCGGTAACAAACACCGTGACTGACACGAGATTTTTATATATTAGATAGAGATTAATGACCTATGAATTACATCGATATTCTTATAACATGTACTCTGCCCACCACTAGTATTTACGATGATTTACGATCCTTGACGAATATTATTTTTCAGTCGTGATGGACCCAAACCCTATCTCATAGAGTTCATTATTCAATGGAATATTTTAAAGACCTCTGACGGCGTGTAGCAGAACTTTATTTTGAGACCTGTAATTTTAATTCAGCTACTCGATGAAAGACGGCAGCACTTTGTATGCAATTTTACTTACGTGCCCTTGTAATTTACTCTCAACGATATACCGTGGTAGTAAAGTTTAAATTGTGTTACCGGATTCAGAAGTTATGACTTTTTGAATAGAAGCTACGACCAATGATTGCTAAGATTTCAATGTATTGCAAGAGTGTGTATGTGTGAGTTTTGCCACACCTGAGGCCCTACCACGAAGTGCATAATTCGAACTTCGTTTCGTGCCGTCCCGCTCACGCTAATATGATTTGACACGAGAGTGAGAGGGATAATGCGATACGAACTTCGATTTTCGAATTTCGTGGTAGCGCCTCTGGTTTCGATATAAAACGGGACTCATGGCACTTCCACTAGTTTTTTCTATTCCGTGCGTTCAACAAACGGGGCGAGACCATGACCTCTGCTGGTACTTTCAGACAGATTCAGACCATGGCGGAAATTGAGTGACTTTAATAATTTATTTTGAATTCTTTCAATTCGCGTTTTGTGAACTGTATACTGGGGAGTCCAAACGAAAAATACAAATATATATAATTTATCCGTATAGCCGTATACATTTCCTCTTTTGTACCTTCTGTCATAATCGTATTTTTTTTTATTAACGGGACAGTTTTCAGTTTTCAGTAAGCCTTTGCGAACGGGGATTGATAGCGCACATGCGAAGGTTAACTTATGAAAATGAATGTGTAATTTTTAATTGGATCGTAAGAGCAGTTGGAAGTGAGTCACGCGCAGTAGCAGTCGCTTGGTCGTCGCGGTGTCTTACCTTTTCGTCGAGGCACTCGATGAGGTCTGTGAGGAAGCCGCGCGCGGCCTGCGCCCGGCGGTAGGCGGCGTCGAGCGCGCCGCGCCGCGCCGCCCGCGCCTCGCGCACTTGCGCCGCCGCCGCCAGTCGCGAGCGGCACTCTTCCTTGCGCAAGAGCGTACTCTCGCGATCCGCTTCCAACTCAGACAATCTAAACCACACCAAACATTTTTCTCAAAAATGATACGTAAAGTCGCCATTACATCATTAAAAGGTTACCAGAAATTATCAGAGTGGCGAACTAGTCCTAAAGGGCCGCTTGCACGGTAGGATAAAAAGAAAATCGTTAACCCTGGGTTAACGTTTAACTCAGAGTTATATAGTTAAGTCTGGTCCGTGCAAGTCCACTTAAGTGTATGCAGCAGGTATCGGTTCCGGCCACGGTTACCTGTCGGCGAGCGCGTCGTAGAGCGCGGCGGGCGTGGAGGGCGGCGCGCGCGCGGGCGCCGCCAGCGGCCGCAGGTGCGCGGGCGCCGGCGGCGGCGGCGCCACCGCGAACGGGTTCAGCTCGACTGCGCCCGCTTCTGCACCAACAGAACAACATTCAAACTATTATTCGGACTGTGATCTATATATGTATGTACTTTAAAACAGCACTCAAGAGCAATCTGAACAGATCATTAGGTATATTGTTCTAGAAGTTGTCTGGTATAGCCGTAAGTCACTCGTGCGATGGTGCGGGGAATTCACTTTGGAATCGAACATGTTTATACTCGCCTGCGTCGGCACCGGCGGGCCGCGCCTTCTGCAGCTGCTGCGTGGCCCACTGCTCGCCCTCGCTGTCCGGCTCGGAGGCCGGCGACGCCGACGCCGCCGCCGTTCCGCCTGCACGCACAATTCACGTATAAACGATCTTTAATCGATAAAGGTGCGAGTCCCGTACCTAACAAAACAGTGTACTTTCGTTTGGCAAATTAGTTTCCCCAAACTGATTCATTTGGCAAATGTTTCATTTGTCAAAAGTTTATTTTTTCTGAAACTATAAATTATTCAGGATATATTTCAGGACTATTTTGTAGGTTTAGTTAAGTTTGTTTTATAGCCATCCTGAAAAGTTTACAGTTTCAGAAAAAATAAACAGTTGGCAAATTAAACATTTGCCAAATGAATCAGTTTGGAAAAAAAATTGCGAAACATTAGTAAACCGTCATAAAAAATGGTAAAGCACTCATTTGGTCGACTATACTTAACATAAGCAAAATTTTACGAACACTAAATACTGCCGTTTCTGCCAAAAAAATCTTATAATTCATTTTATTAAATCTATGTAAATAAAAATGAATCACCGAAATGTTTGTACGCGCAAAACTTCCGATCGACAGCACCAAATTGGATAATTCTTTTTTTGTTGCGTTTGTTATTGTCAGGAGAAGGTTCTTATGAAAGAAGATTTAAGAGGGTTTATACCTGCTGAGCTGGCAACGTAGCATTTTTGTTAGTTTTTCTCGATTATTCCATAAAAATTGAATGAAAATTAAAAATGTTTTGTATACAAATTGTTCTAATATGTAAGTTAATGTGTCTATTGCAATAATAATTCGTGATAGACTTTTATTTTCTTTAAAAACGAACAAATTATTACCTAACGGTTTTTAAAGACAATAAAAGTCTTATCACGAATTATTATTGCAGTAGACACATTAACTTATATATTAGAACAATTTGTATAGAAAACATTTTTAATTTTCATTCAATTTTTATGGAATAATCGAGAAAAACTAACAAAAATGCAACGTTGCCAGCTCAGCAGGTATAAACCCTCTTAAGAAAAATACAACGGGGGCGAAGCCGCGGACATCGGCTAGTACACAATAAACAGACGGATACAGGGTACCGAGTATCCAGTATAGATTGCAGCCAGTTAATCATTTATTACCATACAACTTAATGTGCCAAGACGAGGCCTGTGACATTCGTCCTTGGGTCTTCTGTCAAATGGAAACATATTGAAGTAATTCTTCGGTTGAAGGCCCAGTTTAGACTGGCAAGAAAAATCGTGCAAGTTGCATTACATAGCGGCACTCGATTGACAACTTCAAACTCGTTCACTTTACAGACTCGTATCTAATGTAATACAATTTGCACTGCTTTTCTTGTAGGTCTACACGGGGCTTTAGACCTAATAGGGATGTTGACACCACTAATCAACTGACGTTCTTTTTATGAGCTGTCAAAACACAATTCTCCCTTAGACTTTGAATGGCAATAACAACTTATGACATCACTTGTTCGTTAACTCAATCAACTAACTATTTATTTGTTTTAAAGCAACCAAAATCTAATTTTGCAGTTAATCGAAAATTAATCTGGTATTCAAGGCTAAAATGAAGAGTTTTTTTACTGGAGTCGTGTCCTCGACTTATTTTTTAATGGCGTCAACATACCTATTGTAAGCAACGTAAATATATTATTAAGTAAGGGTGGGTACTCGTAGTTCGTGCGTACGTTTGGGTTTGTCAGTGGGCAGGTCGAGGCCGCGCACGTGTATGCGGCCCTCCTCTTCGTCGGGCGAGTCGTCGTCGCGCGCGCGCGGCCCGGCGCCCTCCGCCAGCGACACGAAGTCTCCCAGCTCGCGCGCCTGCGACACCCGCACATTACTGCCCGCCCCTGCACGCGCGCACTACGTATAGGTGCACCGTCAAGGGAAACCGACTCACCGACAACCGACGTCCTACCAATCTGACAACCTAAACGGCTCCGAAGCGTTTCGCTCCTTACGCTCAAACAAGTGACAGTCGTTGATAAGGTACAGGTTGATTCAGGAGTCACGAGCAGGAGTAAAAGGGGTGATGGTGAGATTCAAAATGAGCAACTGTAACTATGAGATCAATCCCAGAATCGCGAAAAAAAATCTAATCAAGAATTAATTGATCGCTAACTATCCGAAATGTATGGAAGAGAAGATTATTTTTGCGAATTCGTGGCTGGTCCTACAGTAAAAGTTGCTCATTGTGGCCCTCCTCATCACCCCTTTCACTCCTGCGCATGCCATGAATCCTGAACCAGCCTGTATGTATATTCTCGAGACAAAGACAAGACACTCATTTCTCGGTCACATGAACTTTTTTATATCATGTTAAGACGAGAGCTCGCTTGAACTACAATCCACACTCGACCCGAATAATTGGTGGGATCCGATTTCTGGTAAACTGTTTTAATAGGGGCATCCCACAATGAAGCACACCAGCTGTCATTTAAGGCCTAAGTGATTAAGTTTACAAAACCTCTTTTTAACAGCCGGAAGGCACAAGAGTTGCGTATCTTCGCCTAAGCTACCTATGTTCGCCTAGTTTAACATAAATTGACACTGACGAAATGTTTCTAGTGCTTGCCTTACAAAAAACTGCTAAATATAAAGTACGATACGATCTGCGGCTAACTTCACACAATTGACGTTCAGTGAGGTTTTTTCGCGACCCCGAACACAGGTTTTTTTAAGCCAGTGTTTTAACTTCAGTTTTAAGCAGTGATACGACCCAGGTAATGTTAAACATTTTACATAAATAAATAAATAAATATCACGGGCCAATTCACACCAATTGACCTAGTCCCAAAGTAAGCTAAGCATAGCTTGTGTTATGGGTACTAGGCAACGTATTAACATACTTATATACTTAGATAGATACATACTTAAATACATATTAAACACCCAAGACCCGAGAACAAATATTCGTATTATTGATACAAATATCTGCCCCGACGCGGGAATCGAACCCGGGACCTCAAGCTTCGTAGTCAGGTTCTCTACCTACTAGGCCATCTGGTCGTCTTGACATAATTATACCCTATAACTATTTCTTTTTCATATGGAACTATTATTTAATGGCTAGCTTACGTTTAGAAGTCACAATTCGATAAAACATTGGTGAGGGTATTTGGCGTCCACCTTGATGCCAAATTTCGCCTACCTATAGGGTTGTCAAATTTGTTGTACCACATTAATTGGCGGAAGACATTATTTGTTTCCAAATTTAAATATTTTCTTGTGTTTGGTTTGTCGAAAATGGCTTTAACGATTTGGAGGAAAGTTAATAAGTAGATTAAGCTATGCCTTAAAGATATGACATGTGTAGGTACATTTATTTGATCCCAGTACATAGTATGAAACGTGGTACAAACAGTGGCGTAGCGTTTTGTTTAAATAAAAAACAATCTTGTTAATATATTTTTTTACTTATAAACCATTACTCCCCTTTTTGGCATGTTGGTTAATTTTAGGCAACCCTAGCATCATTATAGAAAATGTATGGAAATAACTTCAGACTGTAGCCCATCTTCGCCTACTACACATTTTTTTTTAAATATGTCTAGTGTGGTGAAGTTAAGGTTCATATTTTATTAGCACATTCCAAGGAGATAAGACTTAACATATGTAAGTCACAGAAAGTTTTTTATTGGTGGTGATGCTTGCCATAGGCGAAGATAGGGGACAGTACCCATACTTCGCCTATTGCCTTTGGGGCCATTTATTACTAAGTTAACCAATGTAATTCAAAGCTTTAATGGTCTGTACTGATAGCCAGGAGGTACTTAAAAACGTTTTTTTGCCACAACGGACTAAAATGCTTTCAAAGTTGAAAGATTTTTTGGGAAAGGTATCAAAATCCAGGCGAAGATACGCAACTCTACGGTACATTAAATTAATTGCTGGGCTCATGATAAACACAGGCTAAAAGATCGGCCCTGCGTGCATACATACAATAGGTAAAATTGACAGTACAAGCAGGGCCCTGTATACATGGCTTTGAGTAGTGCACTTTATACCCGAAACACATAGAACAAGTGACTTCGCGGGGCGTGAACGTTGTTGGAGAGGACAAACCGACACCAAAATAATGCGTCACATCGCGGGTTTTTTAGTTATACGTGACAGAAGCGCTAGATGCGCACGCCATGCGTTTGGTCACGGCTTAATGCTCACATTATGTTTGTTCGCTTCGCAGTGCGCCTGCGTCACACGACACGCTCCCCCAGTGTTAAGTGCTTTAGGCTTCAATGTGTGAAGATTTAATTACCACTTCCAGTTACAATAAAATATACTTTTACTACGTAAGAGTTTTTATAATGCCTCATTGGACCTTGAAACTTTTTATTTATATTAGGTTAGACGTTGTCGGTGTCGTGGGCTGGGGCTGGGGCTGGCGCGAGTCCCTCACCTCTCATACCTGCTGTCGCGTCTTGCGCGCCGCGTGGATGAGCGCCGCGTCGGGGATGCGCCCCGGCGCGCCGGCCAGCGCCGCGCGCACGGACTCGGCGCGGTACTGGTGGAACCCCCTGTTATCCTCCTCCTCCTCCGGCTCCGGCTCCGGCTCCGGCTCGTCCTCGCTGCCCGACACGTCGCCCAAGCCCTCTGCCGCTAATGCTTCCCTTCCCGATAGAATCAACCCTTCCAGCGATACTTTCTTCTTTTTTGGTTTTGTTTTTTCTTCTGGTTCGTTTGTGATTGTAGAGTCCTTTTCCTACATTTTAGAAGATTACATTTAATCAATCAATCATTTAATTAAAAAAAAATATAGTAATTCATAAAAAAAAAAACATGAAAATCATCGTCCTGTGATAGTCTTTTCGCTCCTGTTGCAACAAATCTTTATTTTTTTTTATTTATGTATTTTTGATATGTAATTCTTAATAATGATTCTGTGAATCGTTGTTTAAAATTTAGAGGCAACGGAAGACAGGATGTTTGTTTCGCTCAAACTTCGTAAAATGGCTTTTTATATCTTAATCAAATTATAATCTTAAAGTTACGACCTTGGGGAAAGCCTTAGGTAGAATAGAAACATTTAATTAAAAGAAAGTAAGAAAAATAAGTTCAAATGTAGGTTTTATTACAAAAAAAAAATATTGTCCCCATGTTATTATATTAGTCGTTTCCAAAAAAATTGAACATAGATAAGGACTTAATCAAAACAAAATCACGATCGCTTCCTCTGTGTTACTAAAGTTAGTCATACAAAATATATGGGTAAGTTTCGTCACACAAAGGAATCAATTAACTTTTGTTTTTATTAAATCCCTTAATTGTGTACACTTTTTTGGAAAACGACTCATTAATAATCAAGCAAGTATCATACCATTTTTGAATCCTCACTAAATGCGCCAATTTTTTAAGTAATTTGCCAAACACACGACGTTCATTTTTTTCAGTAAGTACAGTCAGTTAACACTGGGGAAATACTAATTTTCAAAACTTGGCTCGGCAAAAAGTGACATTTTCTTCGAATCTGAAGTAGTTGGCTTTAAAATTAAACAACGATTATAATCGATATATCAATGATTATAATCATTATTCAGGATTACATAACAAAAATAAATAAATAAAAATATTAAGATTTTAAAAAAAATATCACGGGACAATTCACACCAATTGACCTTAGACAACGGATAAACTTACTTATACAGGGTAATTTTTAAAAAGTGCACAAATTTTAATATGTGATACAGTGTCGTTAAAATAACAAATTTCAGTATTTTTCGTTATAATATTTATCACTTTTTTTTTTGTTTTTCATAGTAACTCGACCAATTATTGGATGAATTACTATGAACATCCCAAATTTCAAAATGTAAAAAAAAATCTCGAACAGATAATTGTGATCTATCAACGATACTGAATCATATATCAAAATTTGTGCACTGATTAAAAAGTTACCCTGTATAGATAAATACAACTTAAATACATATTAAACATCCAAGACTCAAACACAAACATTCGTATTTTTCACACAAATATCTGCCCCGACCGGGAATCAAACCCGGAACCTCATCGATCCGGTCATCTATTTTATTTTTTATTTGTAGCAACAGGAGCGAAAAGACTATCACAGGGTGATGATTATCTTGATTTTTTAAAATGCCTATAATTTTTTAAACACGAAACATGGTTTCTTTAAATTTTGCTAATAACCAGTATAAGTTGGCCTATCATCTGTTTTCGGCTTGATGTCGACTTCTGGGACATGCTATACATTAAAACTATGTATACAGTGAACACACGTCGCATTCGGCACGGTGGCCCGGAACCGCCCGAACGCATCACAGCGGAAGGCAGCACTCGCGGCATTTAGCCATAGTGCAGAAAAAGGAGCAGTATAACGTCTCGGCAGCGTCCTTGATATAATTAATTACCTACGCCGGATCGGTACACAACCTCGCGATATGGCTGTCACTCTTCAGTTATGTTTTGATAATGTCACATGAAATTTTAACTAGGTACCTAAAGGATTATGAGCTTTAGGAAGTTATGGAAGGAATGGACTAAGTAGGTAAGTATATTTTTAAACGGTTTTATTTAGTTTCATCACTACGTTTATTTGCTACCTACAAATTAGCAACGGAGAAGTATTTGCGCCTCTTCTGGGATGTGCGAAAAGCTTTATTGTTGAATTTAAGAGTATAAATTCCGACTGAGTTGGTAATCTAAAAAATGATAATTCCGGTTTCGATATAGATGAATTTAAAACATCCGTACACCGAACAATACAATTTATAATAATAATTATATCGTCGTGACATAATTAATAGGTAGGTACGTAATAAATGCGCGTGAGTCCCGCGCCGACCGTACGTAACCGCGGGGCACTCGCGGCTGTTGGTTGCCGAGGTATGCTGAAAATTCGTGGCGCGTAGGTATAACTCGCTTTGCGACCGTTTGTATGAAGATATTCTAGTGCTCTTTTTTTCTGTACTGTGATTTAGCTAAGATTTTAAGGGTTGTTGCAATAGAGGGAACTCTCAGTACTTTCACCAGGCAGATGTTATGCCTGGGGACCGTATTCTATCGAACACGGACAGCTCTACCGTACTTGACCAAAGGTCGTCTGGCGTGTCATATCCAACCTCGACATTGGCGGAATCATCGCACCGTTCGATGGGGCCATTATTATCCCAAAAATTGAATTGAATTGAATGCCTGGGGATCATAGTCCGATGGAAGAAAGTTCGAAGTTGTATTTATGCAGCTGAGTTGAGAAACTTCGATAGTGCGATGCAGGATGTAGTACTTAATTAGTTTCTTATGTGATAACTAGAAGGCGCTAATAGTCACTACAAGATCAATATTAAGTAAGAAAGCCCCGCTCAATTATATCACTGAATAGTCACGCGAAACAAGGTTACGGCTGGGAACTAATTTACTTTTATACCGATCTCCATGTCTAGAACACGAGCCAGCCATTCTCGTCTCCTGCTTTGTTAGTTAGGAGAGGCGCGAGGGTAAGCAAAAATTCAGTACGAACAAGTAGTATTTTACGTATTGTCAGTAGTCTCCTCATATCTATCGACGCAGAATATAAAGATTGTTTTGATCGGCTTAAGCCGATTCAGTGTCGATAGATGAAGGAGGCCATAAATAACAATAAACATAACCCTTTCTTTGCAGTCGGGTAAAAATAGCCTTTATTCACTGATGTATTTACATAATAAAGTTAATTGACACCAGCCACTTTCGCACCAGGTTGTCTATCTTGGACGTATGCCTTCTCCACTTATTGCCATTTCTTTCTGTCCCTAGCAGTCCTAACCTATGTTAAATGAAATACTAAACCATATAATAATAATAATAATATGCATGCTCTTTATTTATATGAAACTAACAATTAAGAGCCAAGAACTAAACCAAAGTAAACCAATTGAAAGTGGAGAAATTCATGAACACTGGCCAAAATTGACCGAAACAGAATGATCAACCATTGGTCAATACAATTTACTCTATTTTGTAATAAATGATATATACAAAGAATACCTACATACATTTACTAAAGATTTTTTTGAAATCATGAATGTAGTTCTTGTTTTAAAATGGAATTGCATCAACAAGCCTTACAAAAGATAATAATTTGCAAGTACTTATTTTTAATTTGAATTCCATTAGGTTTGTATTAGAACTACGCCCAAATAAAAACAATTGTAAGTAATTTTACATAGACATCATTACCTCATTGCCATGATCTTCAAACTTGTTGCCATCACTATCGTGAGCGCGCCGTTTTTCCCTGTCCCTGCGTTTGGCAAGTCTCTTGCTTTGTGATGACTTCTTCACTATAAACACATCCCCATCTTCCTCTAAAAAAAATATAAATTTATAACATAGGCTAATACCAAGACACGAAACTGTGGGAAACCGAAAGCATAAGCATTTCAATGTGTCGAAATATTACACAAAGTATCTTTTACCTGAGGCATTTCTCACATACTAGGGGCGTTCAATAAAAAGTGAGAATGAGTATGTTATAAACAACTTTTACTAAATGTCATTTTATTTTTCGACATAGTCACCTTTTAGCATAATACATTTAGTATATCTTTTTTCTAAACTTAAAATTCCATTTTTAAAAAAGGTCTCATCTTGAGTACTTAAAAAATCTTGTACTGCAGCGACTACCGCGTCGTCGTCTTCAAATTTCTGGCCTCTCAGGTATTGTTTCAATCTCGGAAATAGGTAGAAATCACTGGGAGCGAGATCTGGTGAATACGGAGGATGCTTAAAGATATCGAACCCAGCATCACGAATTGCAGCCATTGCAACGGCGGACTTGTGTGCCGGGGCATTGTCCTGGTGGAACAGCACAACTTTCGAGAGTTTACCTCGCCGTTTTTCGCGGATCTCATTGCGCAATGTTGCTATTTGTTTGGCGTATAAAGTGCCCGTAATAGTGGCTCCATGCTCGAGATACTCAATCATTATACCCCTTTACCATCCCAAAAAACAGAGCCCATGACCTTACCGGCAGATGGGCTCACCTTGAATTTCTTCGGAGTTGGAGATGATGGCCTTTTCCATGTCATAGACTGCAGTTTCGTTTCAGGGTCGTAATGATGGAGCCATGTTTCGTCCATTGTTATAAATCGCGCCAAAAAAAGTTCCCGGTCTTGCTGCATAAGGTTCAAAGCTTCTTGACAAATCTCTAGTCTAGTTTGTTTTTGCGTGTCAGTAAGCATTCTTGGTACCCAACGCGCAGATACCTTTTTCATACCCAAGCGTTCATGTAAAATATTATGCACGCTCCCCGTTGAAATCTTTACATTTTCAGCAATAAAACGAACTGTGACACGACGATCCGCCAAAATTGAGTTTTCGACTTTTTTCACAATTTCTTCGTTACTGCTGTAGTAGGGCATCCGGAGCGGGGGTCGTCCATTGTCAATGTTCTTCCACGTCTAAATTCAGCGCACCAACGTGCGACTGTCGAATACGGAGGAGCATTAGACCCTAAAGTGTCCCGCAAATCCAAATTGACTTGGTCCATAGAAAAATTTTTCAAATGCAAGTATTTGATGACGGCGCGCAGTTCAATTTTCTCCATTTTCGCTAACGTACTCAATAGCATTGCAAAGAAATTACCGTATATTTTTTTAAACAAAAGACAATTAGTTTTTTTTTATTCATAGCAATCAGCTAGATAGATTAGCTTTACCGGCCAGTATTTAATTTCGTAATATTAAAAGAGTTTGCATCTCATTCTCACTTTATATTGAACGCCCCTCGTACATTATATTAGGCGGGAATCGGACACCCCTTAGAGCGCGCGCAGACAGAGAGCGGTCTGGCGTTCCGCGTTCCGAGTTACGAGTTCTGCGTTCTTTCGAATGTACTAGGTCCCTTACGATAACGCACACAGCAGGCGGTCGGAACTCTCGAGCGGTCAAAACACACAACTCTGAACGCGGAACGCGGAACTCCAGACCGCTCTCTGTCTGCGCGCGCTCTAAATCTTTAAAAGGGTTTTCTAAACAATATTAATTGCTACCTCAAATTGGCTGTTGAATTGAAAATCTGGGATTTTATTAAACTTCCATATGAATCCAAAAATAACACCATGATTATCTTATCACTTACGTTGTGTGAAGATTCTGCTATCTAACCTAACAAAATTCAACAGAAGCCAACCATTTTTGTGTGATAGATAATTAAAAACACATACACACAGCATTTTCCCTTTCATACTATTGTTTACATTTATAATATTTACGTAAAGGTCTGGCAAACATCCAGCCAGTTCCCTTCCCTCTTGGTTAAAAAGACTGAATTTTCAAAAATCATCATCTTAGTGCTACACTATTAAAAAAATCTTTGACTCCATTTTCACATATTGTGGTTTTGACTAAATCTTGTCTGATATTGCAGTTCTGAGTAATAGTAAATAGAAAATTACAATTCTAAAATCTATTACCAAGATAAAAACCATACATCATATCATCAATCATATGTCTGAGGCATAGTCTATCTATACACAAAATTTCATTTAACTCAATTCACCTATTTATGCTGAGTGAAAAACAAACAAACAAACAACAATTAAAAATGTGATGTAAATGTTCTCCTACATAATATACTAGCTGTTGCCTGCAATGCAATTTTTTAGCGTTCCATACCCAAAGGGTAAAAACGGGACCCTATTACTGAGGCTCCGCTGTCCGTCCGTCCGTCTGTCCGTTTGTCACCAAGCTGTATCTCGGGAACCGTGATAGCTAGTCGAAATTTTCACAGATGATGTAAATCGGTTGCCGCTAATAACAACAAATACTAAAAAATGGAATAAAATAAAAATTTAAGAGGGCTCCCATACAACAAACGTGATTTTTTCGCTCGTTTTTGCTTGATATTGATAACGGCAACAGGTAGACACTTGAAATATTCACAGAATGTTTAATTATATATTGACTTTAAAAATAAATCATTAAATTAAAATAAAAAAAATATTTAAGGGGGCTCCCATACAACAAACGTGATTTTTATAGATAATTGTACGGAACCCTTCGTGCGCGAGTCCGACTTGCACTTGGCCGGTTTTCTGGTTTATTGCCATCCTGCAGGTACTGTGATATTTTTGGCCATAGAATTCTCACAGTTTCAATAAGAAAATTCCATCTCATCTTTCGTCAGCTAATAGACAAAGTTAGTTTCGCATTTATAATCATCATCATAACAGCCAAAAAACCACACCCAAAGAACCAAAGACCCAAAGAGTTCCATAACAATCAGTCCTGCGCTGCCCACATCCAAGCGACCTTTACCAGATTGGCAATCCACCTTGTTGAGATCACACCACGCCTTCCGATTTGCGGTTGCTACTTTAGAATCTTACTGCCCCATCGGCCATCAGTTCTACGAGCAATGTGCTCACTACCACTTAACTCTGGCAACTCTGCGAGTTATGACAGCAACTTTGATTATCCTGTGGATTTTCCTATTTCTTATTCAATCACATAGGGAAACTCAATCATATCATGATTAAAATAAGCTATAGAGTCATCATTATAACCACAGCCAAAATGTCAAAGACTCTCACATTAACAGGTATTAAAATTATCAGGAGCTCATGGATATACTAAGACAGGGTGTCCAGTGTAAGAGTATGAAATGTTTACATGTTGAAGACAAACTTTGTCAGTTTTTGTTAAATAAAATACAGTTTTAGAGTTTTTTAGAAAAATGCCAATATTTTAAATTTAATTGCTAAAAAACTATGTATATCAAAAAAAAAACCTAAAATTACAGTTTCCTATCAACTGACATGTGTAAGAATGCAACTGTGTAGTGGAGCCATTTCAGGTGTAGCCTGTTAACTACCCATTTCTTCTTGATAACTAACTCTACGCTGTGATTTACACCAAGTTCACAGCCTTGTCAAAATAGTATAAACTTTTTTTATTTGTTGACACAGGTCAGAAAATTATTGTCTGATTAATAGACCAAGACCAATAGATAGTTGTGTCTTCTTAATTTTAAGGAAGATGTAGGTATTAGCATTAGATAAAAATGATCAACATGAAAGAAAGAAAGAAACATTTAATTTGTGACAACATTTTTAACATAGATAAAAAAAAACAATGATAAGATAACATGCATGTGTCACAAAATGGTCCTAAATCAGCAAAAATTGGCAGTCTTGCCTATGGCCTTGGGACCAAGGCCTACCAAGGCCAAGGTGACATGAACAAATCAGTACTATATTGTTGCTTAGCTAACAACACCGTAGAAATCAGAGATTGGCATGTTTTATACAAGACTATCTTTTGCCCACGACTCCATCTGTGAAGAATTTGTTTATTGCTACCCCAGGGGAACTATTCAATTTGTTTATTGCTACCCCAGGGGAACTATTCAATTTGTTTATTGCTACCCCAGGGGAACTATTCAATTTGTTTATTGCTACCCCAGGGGAACTATTCAATTTGTTTATTGCTACCCCAGGGGAACTATTCAATTTGTTTATTGCTACCCCAGGGGAACTATTCAATTTGTTTATTGCTACCCCAGGGGAACTATTCAATTTGTTTATTGCTACCCCAGGGGAACTATTCAATTTGTTTATTGCTACCCCAGGGGAACTATTCAATTTTCCAGAATAAAAACTAACCTGTATATCTTTCCCTGGACTTAAATTACTTCCATACCAAATTTCATCTAAATTTTTCAGTGTCAGTTGAAAGAGGTAACAGACAGATAGACAGACAGACAGACACAGTTTTGCATTTATAATATTAGAAGTAAAGAAGTATAAGTAATAAGTATAAGTACATAAGTATAAAGTCGTGTACTGCCTTTTCGGCGAATTATTTTTCGCAAACTGATTCATTTGGCAAATGTTTCATTTCCCAAATGTTATTTTTTTCTGAAATTGTAAACTATTCAGGATATACTTCAGGACTATCCTGTAGGTTAGGTTAGGTTAGGTTAGTTTTGTTTTATAACAATCCTGAAAAGTTTACAGTTTCAGAAAAAATAAACATTAGGGAAATGAATCATTTTGCGAAAATTTATTCGCCGAAAAATTAGTAAACCATATAAAGTATATATGATGAAGTTCAGAAGACCAGATGGCCTAGTGGATAGAGAACCTGACTATGAAGCTTGAGGTCCTGGGTTTGATTCCCGGTCAGGGCAGATATTTGCATGACAAATACAAATGTTTGTGCTTGAGTCTTGGATTTTTAATATGTATTTATCTATATAAGTATGTTTATCCAGGTTGGGTCCCGTTGGCCTTACTTGCATTTAGCCTTGACAAGCAGAGCACCTTAGTTGTATTTTGTTTGGATAGCAAAATGCCTTGGTCTGTAAAACACCCTCATTGCTATAAGCCATAGTAGACGGAATGAGTTGGTTGTAAAACAAATTAATGTCATAATGGTTTAGTAGGTAAATGGTCTGGTCTGGTCTTGAATATCTATTTAATACAATCAAGACATTACACAATTAAGTCATTCTGCCTACTTGTGCATTTAACAATCTAGATGTTTTGCTAAGTAAGTCTTCCTGAAACTAAGACAATTTTGTAACCATGGCATTATATAACCAAGTCATTTTGCATACATGGTCAGTGTACTACTAAGCCGTATTGCTCGCCAAGGCTAAATGCAAGTAAGGCCAATGGGACCCGACCCGTTTATCTGTTGTCTAGTACCCATAGTACAAATCCTAACCGAGTGTGTCATGTACGCGGCAGCGCGGCGTGATGTATTCGGGAGTGACGAGCTGAGGGAGGAGGAGCTAAAGGATGTCTGTCTCAAAGATGTCCTTTTGTTCAGCAGGAGAACGAGAAGATTCGAGGAGAATTGCTGTGTGGGAGCGCTGCTGGGACAGTAACCTGTCGGCTCCAATCACGGGGAACTGGGCTGAATGACTGTGCAAACGATCGACAGCCCGCCTGACTCAGCAAGGCGTCCCCTCACAACATCAACATCAACCCATAGTACAAGCTTTGCTTAATTTGGGACTAGGTCAGTTGGTGTCAATCATCTCATGATTTATTATTATTATCATTATATAAGTATAAGTATGGTATGGATACTTACCAAATAGGGCATTAACCTTTTGACCGCCATGCATCGTTTTTGATTGGACCAAAATTGATTCTTATGCGGATGAGGGTAGGTTTAATTTTGTATTACCGTACTGTTGTCTATAGCCGACGCTGGCGGTCAAAAGGTTAAGGATCACATGGTCAGTTTCTGACTTATACCATACAAATCATAAATTACCACAACTCGGGTACAATTAATATTCATCATACTAATAACTATCCAATAACTAACCGGTTCTTGTTGTATGGGAAGAACTATTTTTTTCGGTTCCCTCCATACAAGAAGAATGGGTTTGACACGGGGATTGTTACCGGTATTCTAACTACCGGTTTTACATAAGATATTACCGGTTATAATTGCATTTCGCTATTATATTGCTAAAGCTCTGATTAGCGGTATAATCAATACCGGTATTTTGCAAATTGTCAACAATACCTCTATTTGATAATTTATCCATAAAAACTATTACCGGTAATACTTGACAATGTCAAGTACAAGCACTAGTTGACACTTCAGCCAGCCATGCACAATGTTTCACGTGATGTTACACTATTGCCCCTATTTGTTGCATTTTAGTAGTAATGTCTAATTGACATCTTAACTTTCAAGTAAAATTTTAATAGCAGTATTGAATACAGGTATTTCATATCGTAAATAATCTACTGTGAGTACTGGCTGGCACTGCCCTGTCGTCTATGGTGTGGTTAGCAACCGAGCTTGTTTTATGTTGTCACAACAAATATTGAGTAAATTCGATAAAGATTCCATAGGTATTTTATTGTACTATTTTATACGATACATTCGATGCCTTACGATAGAAAAACCTCACAAATATGGTAGCAGAGCGTGGTTAACTTAAGAGTTAGTAAAATGGCATCAACGTCGAGTTATCGCACCATAGAACCGTTGACCAAGTCCAACTATGATACTTGGTACCTACAAGCACAAGCGGTCCTGATTAAAAATGATTATTGGGATATCGTGAGTGGTGAGAAAATATTGTCACCTAATGCGGATGCGGCAGCGAAGACATCGTTCAACAAAGAGGACTTAAAGGCAAGAGCTGAAATCTTACTTTTGTTATCGCCGTCTGAATTAAAACAAATTAAATCCTGCACGACGTCTAAAGCAGTATGGGACAAATTAAAAGCTACTTACCAAAGCACCGGGCCTGCAAGGAAAGCCACCTTGTTGAAACAACTAGTTCTTAAGCGAATGACCGCCGATGAAGACATCCGTGATCACATAAATAATTTCATGGACGTGGTGGATAAACTCGCGGATATGGATATAAAAATACCTTCAGAATTGCTCAGCATTATGCTTCTATATAGTCTGCCAACAACTTTTGAAAACTTTAGGATAGCTATAGAGTCTCGTGACACGCTGCCCTCTCCCGAAGACCTGAAAGTAAAAATTCTTGAAGAATATCAGGCTAGGAGTGGTAGTGAACAACTTGAAAACTCAGAAGCATATCACTTCAAGAAAAACAAACAGAAGTCGTACTGCAAGAGTTGCAAACGTAAAGGTCACACTACAGAGACGTGTTGGGGAAAGAAGAAAAACGTCAATGAGAAAGACAACATAAACAAAAACAAAAATTTTAATGTCTGTCTTAGCACTGCAAGTTCAGATATCAATGAAGAAACCTGGTGTCTAGATAGCGGTTGCTCATCACACATGTGTGGCGAAAAATCGAAGTTTTCTACAATGACCCCTGAAAACGGCACTTTGAAGTTGGCATCAAACAAGCATACAAGCATGATTCAGGGAAAAGGAAGAGTCACTGTCAGTACCGAAAAAGGAGGTTACAACTTCATTGATACCCTATACGTTCCCGATGTGTCAGTGAACCTATTGTCCGTCAGCAAAATAACAGACAAAGGAAATAAGGTCGTTTTTGAGAAAGATAAAGCCTACGTCATAGAAAAAGGTGGCGAGGTGGCACTGACAGCACAAAGAAAAGATGGGCTCTATTACATTGAATTCAAAACAAAAGAGACTGCACATTTCACACCAAAAATGGGTAATAGCATCATGGAATGGCATCGTAAACTTGGCCACATAAATGAAAAAGATTTGAAGACGATGGCTAAAGATGAGCTTATGTATGGCTTGAACTTTACTGACGAGAAGTTGGAAACATGCGAGACCTGCATTAAAGGCAAACTATCACGACTACCATTCTCAAGATATATGGACTTATATACAACAGACAAGTTGGAAATAATCCACAGCGACGTATGTGGACCTTTTGAGTGTGAGACACTAGCAGGATCAAGATATTACATCACATTTATAGACGATTTCACCCGTTACTGTCACGTCTATTTTATGAAAAAGAAGAGTGACGTATTCAAAATGTTCAAAGATTACAAAAATGAAGTTGAGACGTTCCACAACAAAAGGATAAAATACCTGCAATCAGACAATGGCACAGAATATCGAAACAAAGAGTTCGACGATTATCTCAAATTGCATGGCATTCAAAGAAGATTGACCACCGTTTATACTCCTCAACAAAACGGAATAAGCGAGAGAAAAAACCGATCGTTACTTGATAAAACCAGATGTCTGTTGATCGAAGCCAATGCACCCAAAAAACTCTGGGCGGAAGCAGTAGCTACTGCGAACTACTTAATAAATCGTAGTCCTTCCAAAGCCCTAGATGGCACTACGCCGTTCCAGAAGTGGGTTGGCCGAACGCCGTGCGCACATCATTTATACGTATTTGGCAGAAAGACCTTCGTACTGAACAAGAAAAAACGAGGAAAACTCACCCAGAACACTAAAGAAGGTGTATTCACGGGATACTCGATGACCTCAAAGGCGTACAGAGTCTACATACCGGAAGATGATGATGTGATAACTAGCAGGGACATAAAAGTCATAGATAAAATGTACTTCGAAGAAGGAAATCAGAACTACGAACATCTTGTGACTGAAAAGGGACAGAACTCTAACATATCTGAAAAAGAAAACAAAAGAAGAGGTAAAAGTAAAGAAAACAATAATATACCACAAATTGAAGTTGAAATTATAGAGACTAAAAATGAGAACACATTACAAAATCCAAATTATCAAGAAGATGACGCCTCATCTACTGACGAAATAGAATCTTACGACGACGCATCAGAAATTGTTGAGGCACCTGGAAATGGGAGACCACAAAGACAAAGGCACCAACCAGCGTGGACTAAAGATTTTGTTCTGGATGAAAATGAAGAAAGTCATTTATTCTCGGAAATGTGTAATTTATCTGAAGAAAATGAAGATGGTGATAACTGGCATGATGCAATAAAAGCCGAAATAAGAGCACATGTCAAGAATAGTACCTGGAAAATAGAAAAGAAAAATAAAGATATGAAAGAAGTGGACTACAAGATGATCCTAAGAAACAAAGTAGGACCAGATAACAATATTACAAGGAAGGCCAGACTCGTAGCACGGGGTTTCACTCAGCGACCAGGCGTTGACTACAATGAAACATACGCTCCTGTGGCTAAACTAAGTTCGATCAGATCTGTTATTGGAATAGCAATCGAAGAAGGGTTATTATTGAACCAGATGGACGTGACGACAGCATATCTGAATGGAGAACTAGAAGAAAAAATAGTAATGAAATGTCCGGACTATTTAGAAGAATACCTGACTGAAATCATGGTTGACGAAAGTACAAAAGAAGATCTGACGCTATACAACAAAACAGTTGAAATGTTAAAAGAAATAAAAAATAATTCCAAAGGAAAAGTCTGCCGTCTTATAAAAGCTCTATATGGACTTAAGCAGGCAGGGAGGCAGTGGTACAAGAAACTCGACACAGAATTAAGGAACATCGGCTTCAAAGCTTCAGAAGCTGACCCATGTTTATATCTACAAGAGAAAAGAGGAGTTAAAATAATCATAGTAATTTATGTCGATGACCTTTTAATTGCCTACTCATGTCCAAGAAAGTTCCAAGAAATAAAAGACCTGTTAAACACGAAATTTGAGCTGAAAGACTTAGCGACACCTAAACGTTTGATTGGAATTGATGTAACATACAAAAGAGGCGAAATTAAACTAAACCAAGAGAAGTTCATAGAAGAAACTCTCAAAAAGTTTAAAATGGAAGACTGCAAATCTGTTTCTACGCCTATAGAGCCAGGTCTTATTCTAGAGAAAGGTGAAAAAGATGATCGGCTAAACCTCCCATACAAGAACCTAATTGGCACTCTCATGTATATAGCAGTGGCAACTCGCCCTGATATAATGTTTGCTATAAGCTACCTGTCTCAATTTAATGATTGCTATGGAGAAGAGCATTTTAAGTGCGCAAAGAGAGTACTGCGTTACTTGAAAGGAACGAAGAGTGTCGGCCTAATTTTTAGAAAAACTGGTCAAGAACTGTATGGGTTAGCAGATGCGGATTGGGGCGCATGTAAACTTGATAGAAAATCTTTTTCGGGCTATTGTTTTAAATTTGCTGGGACAGCTGTAAGTTGGATGTCTAAGAAGCAAAGAAGTGTCGCTCTATCAACAGCTGAGGCCGAATATGTCGCCTTAACTGAGACTGCTAAAGAAGCAATCCATCTAAGAAATCTGTATAAAGATTTAGGAGCCAGCTACGAACGAATTGTCGTATTAAATGACAATCAAGCCGCCCTGAAACTGAGTCAGAACGCTATGGTGACTTCAAAGTCAAAGCATATTGACCTAAAAATGCATTTCATTCGGAACTGCATTCAAGAAGGAGTATTAGAGGTCAATTATCTTCGGACTGAAGATATGGAAGCTGATCTGCTGACAAAAGCTTTGGCTGGTCCGCGCCTGTTGAAACTGCGGAACAGCTTGGGACTGTCCTGATGGCCACGACAGTGCTGTGAAGAGGAGTGTGAGTACTGGCTGGCACTGCCCTGTCGTCTATGGTGTGGTTAGCAACCGAGCTTGTTTTATGTTGTCACAACAAATATTGAGTAAATTCGATAAAGATTCCATAGGTATTTTATTGTACTATTTTATACGATACATTCGATGCCTTACGATAGAAAAACCTCACATCTACACATAGCGATAAAGACAAAAGCGAAATGACAAAAATACCTCTAAGTATAATACAGGTATTATTTTTATAGCGGTAATAGTTTGACAATTTATATATAGGTATTAAATAAAACCGGTTCTACAATACCTGATTTGACATGCACTAGTGCCCAGGTGTAAAAATCAAACAAGGAACAGTCAGGGTCATGAACTAGGACCTGTTGTTATAAGACTAGATAAACCTAAGAAGAGCAAAAACTCAATATTTATAGCATTTCTTGTGTATAATTTACTGATAATGGACTGAATTTAATGAATATATTATTTATTACATATCTACGAATTCTACTTAAATACTTTATTTGTGTCGTAGTGTACCTACAATGATTGTTCAGTCACAACCATACCTTCGTCAGCAAAACTCAGCAACGGTGTAGTCTTGACTAGGTTGTTCTCCTTTCTGCCGTGACTTATTACCGGCGGTGGCGGCGGCTCCGGCTCGCCGTCATCGTCGTCGTCGACACAAAATACACGCCTTTGAATCCTTTTCGGTTTACGAAACAGTGACATATTATAACTTTCCTTTAATCGTTAAAAAATAATAATATGTAAGGTGTACTATGTTTTGTATAACTGGTATTAACTAATTGAAATCAACTGGAACCGTGTTTGCATATTCGTATCAAAAGGTCTCAGGGTGCAGTGCACGTACAAGCCAATCCAACCAATAACCCCAGGCCCTATACTACGAAGCGCGAAATTCGAACTTCGTTTCATGCCGTTCCGCTCACGCTAATGGTATTTATTACGAGAGTGAGAGGGACCGCACGATCCGAACTTCGAACTTCGAATTTCGTAGTAACCCCCCAGGAACAGGGCCACAGGCAAGGTAGGTAGGTGTAAAGATGTCAGCCCTGACAACTCTGACTAAATGGATTTTTTTTTCTTCTTAGTGATAGACAAAAGGTACTAAGCTTATACAGCAGCAAGTCTGATCATAACAGTTGCATAACAGTAAGGAAATTAAAAAGTCAAGTTTTATTCATGTCATCTTGTCAGCTTCTCGTGCCTTCCGGAGCAACAGTGTATTTGTTTACACCAAGAAGCTTATATGTTTACACATATGAACGAATGATGAGTTGAGTGGCGTGGCGAGACGAATGGCGAGCGCACTGATCACGCACGTATGTCATAACTCGCCTGGCTGAAAATTTTTATTTTATAAGCAGGTAAGTGCCATAGTATAAAAATAAGGGTCCATAAGATAAGCCCAGTTAAAGTCGTTAATGACTATTTTTTTTATGGCTACGAGGTCATATGTAAGCAAGGACCGGGACCGGTTACCATTAAAGGGATATTGGATAGGGTATTTTATAGAATTTTTCACAAACCCTATCAATTTGGTAAGCATATCATCGGGTTAGGTACCCGAAAGAAAGTCTGCCTTAGTAACATAGTTAATTCTGGCAGTTACACGATACTGAGCTGAGTATAATTCAACTCTAATCTTTGTTGTTTTCCTCTACTTATCTTGAATTTTTTAAGTGTGGTTTAAACTTAGATGATTTAAATTATTTAAGGGTTTTAACCAAAGGAATATTCGTCTAAGTCCAGCGCTACACTTCAGCAAACGTAAGGTGTAGTGCCACCTTTATATTTTTTTTATATAATGGCAACATTTCAAGCACCTCAAAAAAATAAAGAGATTCTGCTGGTTTCTGCCATTTCAGATTTGTCTCGCACGTTGTACGTGCGTTTGTTGTTTTGGTGAGTAGAACAAATCGTAAATTTTCTTAGTGATCCATTGAATACATTGATCTTGGTTACCATTGTTTGATTTATATTAATTTCTGTTCACCGATCATTATGTTATTTCTATTATATTTTGACTGTTAGTACAATTGCACGTTATTAATACTTCCTGTCATTTTCAGTCCTTAAATTTCTTCGAAGTCCCTACACACTTCAAGATGGGTAGGGAGGACAAAGCGACTTGGAAGTTGAACTATTTCGGCAAGATTGTCGTAAGTAATTATATAGTATCATATTTGAGGTTAAAATTAAGTCATACCGGGACCGATCAAGATTTCATTAGCTCTATACGTATGTTTTCTCTTGCAGCAACTTCTGGACGAGTACCCAAAATGTTTCATAGTGGGTGCAGACAACGTAGGGTCGAAGCAGATGCAGCAGATCCGCATGTCGCTGCGCGGGCACAGCATCGTGCTAATGGGCAAGAACACCATGATGCGCAAGGCCATCCGCGGCCACCTCGAAAACAACCCGGCGCTCGAGAAACTGCTGCCGCACATTAAGGGCAACGTGGGCTTCGTCTTCACCCGTGGCGACCTTGTCGAGGTAACTTGTAACTGTCATACTCAATCTTTTTATTTGTATGGGCCATTAATGTCTAGGTAAGGTGTAGTGGGCTGCAGCATTGGATGTCAAAATTATTGATTCAATATAATTTGTAAGCCAGGTGGGCTACTTACTCGTAGAGATCTAAGTTCTTAAAAACGCATTTATGTATTTTTTGTGCATTTTCGTCTGTAGTGACGAATCTGTACTTAAGTTTAATTTCTGTTTATTTTTGACTTGACACTACTGACCAAAACAAACTTAAAATGAGGGTACATTTTCGTCTGCAGTGAAAGACTGTCATTTTTAAGTACTTTAGGTACATACTAATAAAGGTAACCAAACACTTTTAAAACTAATCCTTACTATACACCGTGAAATTTTAGTGGTTGTTTTCCCGAAACGAGGTGATTTAGTATCGATTGTATAGTCACAAGCATTAATATATATACGTTTCCTAATTCGCAAAATAATATATCTATGTAAGATTTCCTAACTAAATACACGTACATAACGTTCAAAACATTGTATCCAAGAAACCCACCACAGTAATGTACACGATATTTGTAGCAAAATTATGTCAACAACCTCGATCACAATATTGTATACGCCATTGCTCCCTTTTTGAAATATACGTGACAGTTTCTAAATAATGTCTACAGCGCAGTGTCATTAATATGTAAACAATTACATTTGGTTCATTTTTCATAACAATGTATACGCGTGGTCTTAGCGTTGCTCGTAATTTGCAAGGAAAGGCGACAGTCATTTTTATTTTTTTTGTGAATCTATCCTCAAATGAATGAAGTAACGGGGTTAGATGCAGATCAAATATTTAATATTTGTCTACGTCACGCATTACATCTGTGAACACGTATTTTTATAAAGGTGTTTGGATGTGTTACACAGAATAGATGTGTTCCGTGGATTAACACATAGGATAAATTCGGGAAAATGCAAAGTTCCTGCGCGATAGGAATAAGTGAATTCTATAGAAAGTTACACTGTCCCTGATTGAAATAGGCTTGTTTTTCCTGGAAAGTGCAAAGGTCCCGCGGGATAGAAGTATTTTTTAGATCGATATAAAAAACTTTCACTAATAGAAAAGCTACAGTTCTTGACTAACATTGGATAACTACTTTTTCTCCGGGAAAACGCAAAATTGCCGGGGCACAGAAATAAGAGAATTCTACAGTTAGATCAAAAATCTTTCACTCATAGAAAGCTGCACTGTTTTTGATTGACGTAAGCTGCTTTTATCCTGAGAAAGTGTAAGGTTCCCGCGGGATAGATATAACTGTTTGGACCTATTTTGTAAATTCTTAAATTTCAATCAAAGGTAGTGTTTCTTTCTATTAGTAAAAGTTTTTTTTTTTTAATTTTTTTTTTCCGAAATTACATTCACTTACTTTTGTCCCGCGGGAATTTAAATATTGGGAAAACCATTCTATATCCTTTCCCCGGACTCAAACTGTCTATATACCAAATTTCATTTAAATCGGTTAGGTATATATCCCCATATAAACTTTCACCTCCCTTTTTGCCCCCTTAAAGGGTAATTTCTGAAATAAAAACCACATATGTCCTTTCCCGGCATTCAAATTATCTGTATACCAAATTTCATCAAAATAGGTTCAGCGGTTTAAGCGTTTAGAGGTAACAGACAGACAGACACTTTTGCATTTATAATATTAAATATAGATAAAAGAATGAAGAAAAGAAGCTCTGTAACTTGAACCGTAATAGCTAAACATTTCTGTGGCCGCTATAACAACAAATACTAATCTATATATATAATATAATAAAATAAAGTTAAAAACTAAAGGGGGTTGTCATATAACAAACGTGCTTTTACAGCGTTTTTAACTCTGGCGACGGTTGCTAGGCAACAGCTGCTATGCTGTTCAGATGTTTACCTATTTAGCTATAGGTAAGTTTACGATTTTGGTGCTTACATTTTGGCGATTTTTTACTGAACAGTATTTAAAAAAACTCTGTACGGAGGTAAGGAAGGTAACCCTTCATAGGTGAGTCCGACTCGCACTTGACCGGTTTGTATAATGACTTAAGAAATGAACAAAAATGTTCCAATCATTGTATTGGTATACATTGTTATGAAATATTGAGCAAACATAATTGTTTACATATTAATGGCACTGCGCTGTAGACATTATTTTGAAATTATAACGTATATTTCAAAAAGGGAGCAATAATGGCATGTACAATATTGTGATCGAGGTTGTTGACATAATTTTGCTACAAATATCGTGTACATTACTGTGGTGGGTTTCTTGGATACAATGTTTTGAACATTATGTATGTGTATTTAGTTAGGAAATCTTACATAGATATATTATTTTGCAAATTAGGAAACTTTTATATATTAATGCTTGTGAAACAATTGTGTACAATCGAAACTAAATCACCTCGTTTCGGGAAAACAACCACTAAAATTTCACGGTGTATAATTAATAAAAAGGTGAAAACATTTATAAAATATTGTCAAGCTTTATAATTATGTCACCTACCCGAGGAAATGATTGGAGAAGGATGGGTGTCCATAGTCTGTATGCTGCTGAATAATTGCAAAACAAAGAAGTTTATTGATTATTTCATGGATCAGTGGCTATTCAATGACTCGATAAAAAAAATCTGTTGTTTTAATCAATGCCATATTACAACCAACTCAGTTGAGGGTTTCCATAGCTGGCTCAACAAAAAGATTCCAAGAAAAGCAAGTTTATTAACCTTTTCGAAGCCAACAACTTGATATGAAGTCAAAACATTTTGTGCCCCACAGGCCACGACTTGATATCAAGTCAAGAGTTTGGTGAGGTTTTACAAGTTAACTCAAGTACTTTATATTTTCTATCTCTTGTAATTTGCATAGTTACATCTTCGATTTACAAAATATATTAATCCGGTATCCATAACCGCTTTAGAATGGCGGTAATAAACTAAACATTAAAGTCGGGTTTAAAATACAGCCACCAACGCCAATGGCTTGATTTGCAGTCCACTAGTGTTGTTCCCCCTCCCATAGTTAACCACGATACCTTGGTCTACTTGGGAGTCGGTTGCTGCTGATGTAGGTATAGTCCTTCTACGCACAGGCGAGGACCGCGGGGGAAGGCTGGGTTCCAGGGAGTCTGGTATTAAATTTCGAGATTTCCCCCTAGTCCACAAAAAAACCTGGCTATAGTCAAAGCAAATCCCAGTTTTTACTTAACTGTAGGTATAATAATATATTTGCTTGATATTAATAATAGCAACAGGTAGACGCTCGAAATGTTCACAAAACATTTATTTGTATATTCATTTAAAAAAAAATTAAGTTAAAATAAAATATACAATTAAAGGGGCTCCCATACAACAAACGTGATTTTTTGTCGTATTTTGCTCGATATTAATGGTAAATGGTACGGAACCCTTCGTGCGCGAGTCCGACTCGCACTTAGCCGGTTTTTTATTTTTGCCCATTATGTACTATGCAGTCCTTTACGAACATGAACATTGCTATTCAAATTGTACGTGGCACGCCACAGACCATAAAAAACTAGTTTTTTCTATTCCGTGGTGGCACGCATAGGTATCTACTTATGTGTGGGACCGGGATAAGAGAAGAAAAGACAAAAATAAGTTTACCTCTTGCCCCTACTAAAATAATAAGGACAAAAAAAAATAATAATTCTTATTAGTCCGTATTTTACATTATCAAAAAATATTAGACACATAATTTTTCTTTTGACAATTAAACAAAAAATGACGAAGATATGGCGCGTTGAAGTTCCGCGTGACGAGGCGTGACGTCACTTGTTCCTAAAACGCTCATACAAAGCGTAGGAACAAGTGACGTCACGCGAAACTTCAACGCGCCATATCTTCGTAATTTTTTGTTTAATTGACAAAATAAAAAATACGTGTCCAATATTTTTTGATAATCTAAAAGACTGACTAGTTAGGAAAGTAGCCAATTTAGACGACCAGATGGCCTAGTGGTTAGAGAACCTGACTATGAAGCTTGAGGTCCCGGGTTCGATTCCCGTGTCGGGGCAGATATTTGTATGAATATGTATTTAAGTATATATCTATCTATATAAGTATGTTTATCCGTTGCCTAGTACCCATAACACAAGCTTTCCTAGCTTACTTTGGGACTAGGTCAATTGGTGTGAATTGTCCCGTGATATTTAATTTAGTGTAACTGGTTAAAAACGTAGTTAATCGTTTTAATAAATTTAATCTAGCCATCTCTAATGTTTGCACAAAATCTAAAGTCCCATACGCCAATGACTGCATATCAAGTCTATCTAAAACGTCAAAATGTAACTAGTGTTGTACTATGGTAGACCTGTACTTGCACTTTAAATTAAGGGTTTTACTTTAAAATCTACACTAATATTATAAATGACAAAGCATGTCTCTGTCTGTCTGTCCGTCTGTTACCTCCTCATGCTTAGAACGCAAAAACAAATTAGATTAATACTTATCATTAATCTTTTTTTGACCATGATATATTTATCGACATGGACTTTAGGATTCCTTGTGTTTGACGGGTTGTTTACGCGCAATTTGTTGCTTGGCCTGGGTGGCACGCTGTTGTTTTTTTCACGTAGCTGCGAAAAGGTTAAGACTTGCTTGGCATAAATTAACAAAATCAAGATAAACATCAAAATTAAAAAAATACAATTGGGCACATTTAAGACCAACAACCGCAGGAAAGTTGATGTAGAAACAACTAAAAAAAGAAAACATTTAGTTGAATTGTTGCTGAAAGGAAAAATTAATATAAAAAGATGCTTGACACACTTAAGTTGGGTGTGGTGTAGAGCAAAATGATTATATTATATTTTTATACTACCTACCCATAAATTTATGGCAAGAGTTCATTTAGTTTGAAGAAAAGTGATGTTTTCTTTATTAATTATATAATAAGGATTAGTTTTAAAAGTGTACTTACACTTGCTCGTTTTACAGGTACGTGAGAAGCTATTGGAGAACAAGGTCCGTGCTCTAGCTCGTCCTGGAGCTATTGCTCCATTGTCTGTCATTGTTCCTGCCCACAACACTGGGCTTGGCCCAGAGAAGACTTCTTTCTTCCAGGCACTCTCCATCCCCACAAAGATCTCTAAGGGTGAGAAACACTGATTTTTATAATTATAAATAAATTTTCAACCTCTGAATTTAGCCTCAAATATGTTTTGCTGAGGTTTCTGCATGATCACCTGCCTTTGACACCAGGTGTGGTTAAAAAACTACAATACAATACAATTTCTTTTTTCTGATTTTTGTTGAGGCTTTGAACACTCCAGGTGATCATGTCAGCCTCATGGGTGCTTACACAATTCCCTATTCAAGGGACCTATCAATACAATACAAATATTCTTTATTGATCACCAAAAAAATACAGAAAAAATATTCATAACAATAAAAAAAACAGGTAGACAATAGGCGGTCTTATCGCTGAAAAGCAATCTCTTCCAGACAACCAATACTGGATACATGTACAAATATGAACAGGTTTATGTAAGTGGCGGAAACAACAGACAGGAGAAATGAAGAGATATGTATTAATCAAAATATTAAAAACAATACAAATATACAATATTTATATACATAAATAAACACATACATTAAATATAATACTTATTCACTACATATACAGAATATCAATGAGAAAATGTCAAAATGCCGCACGTGAGAAAAGTAACTCTGATTTAAAGACATAATGTAAACAAATGAACAAGGAAGGACCGACGATTGAGGATCAAGTTAGTGACAAATAGTGAGCTTTGAGGAGGTTTTTAAAAATGGGAAGGGATTTAGCTTGCCTTAACGCCAAAGGACAACACCAACCACAACCACAACCTTCATTTTGTTAACCTGGAATGAACAAAAATGTATAATCTGATGAGCATCGCAACGGAGGAAGCAAACCTGAAGCATATGACAGTTTTATGTTAGGGTTGGCGATTCATCATCATTAATTTAAGAGCTTAGCTCTTGTCGGTGGAGTAACCGCCACTCTTTTCGGTTCTCTGCTAGCGTTTTCAGCTCCTGATACAACATGACATTGACTTTTCCTTAGCTTGATCTATAAATGACCATCTCGGTCTTCCCCTGCCTCGCCTGCCTTCTATTCGCCCTTCCAAAATAGTTTTTATGTAACTGTCATGTCGTATCAGATGCCCCAGCATATTCCCTCTCCTATTTTCAATTGTCCTCAACAGCCGCCTTTCCTCTTCCACCAACTCTAAAACCTCCTCATTAGTTCTCCTTTCAGTCCAGCTAATCCCCTCCATTCTCCGCCAGCACCACATCTCAAACGCACTCAATCTGTCTTGGTCCCGCTGAGTCAATGTCCAAGTCTCGCTCCCATATAATGCTATACTCCAGATGTAGGTCTTAATAAATCTTTTCCGAATGTTCCTTGAGATGGCTTGAGATGGATGGTTGGCGATTATGATGAATAATTTACTTAATCTATCGTTTGTACAATTTATATAATTTAATGATAACTTAGCTGACCTTGTTTTGATATAAGCTTGTTTAATTGTCTATCAAAGAAAATGAATTAACATGTTACCCCATTATAACCTAGCGGTGCTGTTTGGCACCCGATTTAAGCCGTTCATATATTCCCGCCATACGCGCGTCTCCAACAGTGAAGCCCGACGGTAGGCTGTCGATGTGGTGCTAGAGCAAGACATCAAACAGTTTTAATAGTTTGTTTCAACTGATGTACTTGCTTACGAGGAGTTTGAGCTGCTGTCACTTTACATTGCACCTTCTGAACCTCCCATTAATTCTGATCAAGATTCGGGTGACAAAGAAAGGGGTGGTCTTGCATATAACCTCACAGGTCGTAAACTCTATGCTGGGTGCGAAGTAGTTTTGACGCCTAGTCTCTGTCACCACGTCGTACACGCTTCAATAGGTGCAGAAAGACAGGCATAACTTACATTTTTTTAATATTTTTACAAAAATTTATAAACAAACATAGGAATCCGCGAGGCAAAACTGTTTAACAAGTAGGGAGTTCCTATATCGATAAACTCAACTATCGATCTAGTTCTGTATACTAGTGATCACTCAGGGTTTGCTTGTAAAAATATGTTTTTACTAATAGTAAAAAAAATAATTAAATAATAACTCAATACTCAATAATATTTATTTTCACTCTTAAATATAAAATACTTATGTATTATAACGTGTTTACAAATGACACTGTCCGACGACATTAACAAATACCTATTGTTTTATACAGGGTTATTTGTAATTCACTGACATCCTCTTAACCTTGAATTCCTATCACTCAAACAAATGTTTATTGTTTTACGACTTTTTAAAATGAAGCCCTTTTTTTCTCATACAAATACACAGAGTATCATAAAAATAAGAGGTAATCTTAAATTTTCAAAACGTTATTACACCAAAAATATTAAGTTATGACGATAGCTGTAAAACAAAAAACATTTGTTTAAGTGGTAGGAGTTTAGGGTTAAAAGGATGCTAGTGAATTACAAATAACCCTGTAGTGAGTGTCTAAGTAGGTAATTTGCTTCTATTTAATTATCAAAGAGGTTGAGATAATATGAACTATTTGGTAGTGCAATGGGTATTACGCCCTACCTTTAAATAACCTAGCGATTATTTAAAATATACTATGTTGAACAATATAACAAAAAATACACAATGTTGCGGGCGATCACTAGTATATAGAACGAGCACTGATAATTTAATTTATCGATATAGGAAGTCCCTACCTGTCAACAAAATTTGTCCTGCGGATTCCTATGTCTGTTTATAAAACTAAAGCTGTTTTTTATTCATTTACTTCTCTAGTACTTTAAATAAATAAATAAATATCATGGGACATTTCACACCAATTGACCTAGTCCCAAAGTAAGCTAAGCAAAGCTTGTGTTATGGGTACTAAGCAACGGATAAACATACTTATATAGATAGATACATACTTAAATACATATTAAACACCCAAGACCCGAGAACAAACATTCGTATTTTTCATACAAATATCTGCCCTGACACGGGACTCAAACCCGGGACCTCAAGCTTCGTAGTCAGGTTCTCTAACCACTAGGCCATCTGGTTGTCTAAACTAAACTAAACTTTAAATCTGCATAATTTAATCAATAGAAGGTAAAAATAGTTTGCTAATAAGTTAATTAATATCTAATAGCAGGATGTAAAGCCTACTCATTAGCCTAGCGGTGCCATATGGCACCCATTGTTTTTTCCAAAAGTAATAAATTAAATTAACTTTTAATAATTACAATTAATTTTAGGAACATTTAATAACAATATATCAAAAAAGTATCCAATTCTGTGAGACCCTAAAATAATTCAGATCATAATGGGTTAATTTCAATCAATGTATCTGTCACTTTGTTTATGAAATCAAGTATTTTTTGTAAAAGATAATCCAGAGTTACAGGGAAAAGACAAGAAAATTTACTATATATATATCTTTAGATACATTAAAAAATTGGATGATTTAAATAACATTGTATTTATATTTGTTCATAGTACTTAGTGAGTTGATTTTAGATTTGCTAGTTCCATTGCGGGGTATGCTGATGAGATACAAACCCTCATGTTATTGCCATTAGGATTTGATTATCAGATTTTGCATACCTGATGTTCATTCTGGGTTGTCAAATATGAGGTCATACACTAACTGCACATGTTCACACCTATACATGGTAACTTTTTAATCAGTGCACAAATTTTGATATATGATTCAGTATCATTGATAGATCACGACTATCTGTTTGAGATTTGTTTTTTTACATTTTGAAATTTGGGATGTTCATAGTAATTCATCCAATAATTGGTTGATTATCTGTTTGAGATTTTTTTTTACATTTTGAAATTTGGGTTGGTCATAGTAATTCATCCAATAATTGGTTGAGTTACTATGAAAAACAAAAAAAATAAGTGATAAATATTATAACGAAAAATACTGAAATTTGTTATTTTAACAACACTATATTAAAATTTGTGCACTTATTAAAAAATTACCCTGTATAAATATTATTTACTGCATTGCTACTAGTAATATTAGCATACATCAGTGACTAACTTATTTGGTGAAAATTTTACTCCATTTGTTAAATTAGTCTGTTCTAATACCAGGATGACAACAATTGTCTTTCTGGATTCGCTTTCAGACAAAATTAAATCTTCAAACTTATCCTAGTGTAATTGTTCTAAACTGAAAATTGCACTGGCATTTTGAATGTACATTCTTAATATCTGCTTGAAGAATGTATGGTGGGGATACTTGCTTTATATTGTTTATATTATTTTTTAAATGTGCAGGTACCATTGAAATCATCAACGATGTGCACATCTTGAAGCCTGGTGACAAAGTCGGCGCCTCTGAAGCCACTCTGCTCAACATGTTGAACATCTCCCCATTCTCATATGGTCTTGTTGTAAAGCAGGTACTTCTCTTTTAATTTTTTTAACCCAATGCATTGAGTACAGGTTGCAATTACATGGGTAACCTGAAATGAGCTTTGGGTATATCATAGTGCATTTGATAAATATGAAATCTGTCATTTGAGTGCTGATTTTCAAACCAAATGCACATAATGATTACTTTGCATTTTTTAATTTTGTCTAGCTGTCGCCCGCGACTCCCGTCTGCGATGAATAGGGGTATAAAAAAAGCTTCATACAGTCAAACATAGAACCTCCTTCGTTTTTTGAAAATAGCCTACAACCTATTCTCAGAACTTTCGAGTATAGAGAAAAAAAATCATTACGTTGTTTAAGAGTTTGATAAAAAACACCATGACACAAGATTTTTATATATTAGATATAAAAACCTCTGTTAGTGATCATTATCAACATGCACTTTTCATAGTGAAGTATATGGTTGGCAAAAAATAATCCCTCATAAGTATGTTTATCCGTTGTCTAGTACCCATAGTACAAGCTTTGCTTAGTTTGGGACTAGATCAATTGGTGTGAATTGTCCCGTGATATTTATTATTTATATAATTCTTCTCTTGTGCTATATTTTAGTCAATGTGGAAAGTCTCTTTTATCCAATATAATATAAATCTCGTGGCACGGTGTTTGTTGTCAAACTCCTCCGAAACGGCTTGACCCATTTTTATGAAACTTTGTTCTCCATATTCGGTAGGTCTGAGAATAGGTCGTAGGCTATTTTCTATACCTACCCCTATTCTTCGCGGACGGAGTTGCGGGCAACAGCTAGTTTAAAATAGTTTTTTTCTGATTGACATGAAATACTGACAGCCATAATATCCGTTGAACTGATTTTTATTGTTTATTCAGCTTAATATTAATAAGTGGGAATAATATATAATTTAAAGAATACTTGCGTATTTTTTTGTCAACTGTACTACGAAAACTGCATGTTGGTAACAATCACTAATAACTGTGTAGTTCCTGAGAACCATATATTAATAGGTATCCTATTATCTTGTATCATTTGGTTTTCATTCAATTTTTATTTCGTCTCATTCTGTATTTGTCTTCGTCTTGTTTGCTATCCGTCACTATAGACCGGGGGATGGTGACACAAAATACTATATCATTTGTACCAGTATGGCGGTTCTTCAGGGTTCTAATTACGTAACGACAAAAAGGAAAATGATGGTCATAGCGCTGGTACCGGCGGCCCAATCGCGTGGGCGTTAACCGGTGTGACTTACAGCCCGCCATACCGACGAGAACACGTTAATGGGCATTTCTATTTTTCGTTGTACCCAATTAAGAAATTGTTAACACGGAGTTAAAATTAGTCAGTTTGGTTACGCACTTTTTCAAGCCTTTACAATAAAAAAAACGTAACAAATCGGACAAGTTCTACAATGCTTAACAAGAAGTGAAGAATTGTGTGGTTTGTTACGTTTTTTTTTATTGTAAAGACTTGAAAAAGTGCGTAACCAAACGGACTAATTTTAACTCCGTGTTAACAATTTCTTAATTGACAACATTCATTTTTTTAACACCTGAAAATTACTACAGAAATCGAAAGAGTTTCGCCTCCTGAACACGGAAAAATATTTATTATAATTTATTTCTTCATATTTAAAAAAATACAACATATTTAAAAAACATATGTGTACTTACCTGTACCTCCACAGAATAGATATGTTTCCTTTACCCTTTTCACTAGAAAAAAGAGGTGTCATAATTTTAAATTTGATAACAACCTTAATGTCAAATTTACGTCATCACTTTTTTTTAATAGAGACTAGACAAAAGTAATGGATCTATTCTATCGTTACGCTCTTTTAGAATAAGCACATCTTTAAAAAATTGTAGTAAATTAATTAATAATCCTAGTGAAAATTTAAAACTATCAGCGTCTTTCTCTTTCCAAACAGTATACAGAGAACGAATCAAATTATAGTCTTAGAAATATGAAATGTTGTCAATTGGGTACAACGAAAAATAAAATAGAAATGCCCTAATTTAAAAACAACAATTCAACCATTTGTACCAAGCTAATTTTTGCACAGCTAATAATCGTCGAGTAGCCATTCACGAAAATCACCATGCCATACTTTTCTGACGGTTCCTAATGGGCGCCATACCGCCGCAACGAAGTAATTTTTTTTTTTTTGCAAATCTATTTGTACTACTATTGCATTAGGATTTTTGGAAAGTACTTGATAAAATGTGACCGTTATTATATTTGCCATACCTGTGGGAGGTGGCGAATGTGTACAATATTTTTTCTAAGTTTTATTCGTAATTCAAACGATTTGTACCAGTGTGGCACTAATGTTTCTCGAATTGTAGAGGCCTTTAGGTTCCACACTATTACACGTATTTTACAGTCGTATTTTTAAAACTTTTCGAATAAATAAGTTTTTCAACAATGGCAGCACTTTTTCCCCTTACTAGAAGTATGGCAAATATAATAACGGTCACATTTTATAAAGTACTTTCCAAAAATCCAAATGTAGTAAGCACTGGTACAAATCGTTTTGCAAAAAAAATAAAAATTACTTCTTTATGGTATGGCGCCCATTTGGAACCGTCAGAAAAGTATGGCATGGTGATTTTCGTGAATGGCTACTCGACGATTATTAGCTGTGCAAAAATTAACTTGGTACAAATGGTTGAATTGTTGTTTTTAAATTAACGTGTTCGCGTCGGTATGGCGGGCTGTAAGTCACACCAGTGAAGTATGGCATTACGCTACCGCCTTCAGTATGCTTAGTATAAGTTTTACTTCACCAAAATACTTCTTTTACGTAAAAATTTCAATTCTATGGAAACATGGACGCGCGGCCGCGGAGGCGCTGTCCATGTTTCCCTAGTAATTGATTTTTTTACGTAAACGCGACCGAGAAGTATTTTGGTGAAGTAAAACTTATACTAAGCGTACTGTTTTTTTTATCGACTATCGGAAAATACAAGAATTTTTGTGGAACAAATTGTTCAATTTTCATTATTTATCCGACACGTTCACCATCACCATCCCCCGGTCTATATCTTTTTAGGTCAAGTTCTGCAACTTGTCTATCTCTTAATAAGTCTTATTCGTTTTTCGTCACGGTCTTCCTTGGACTCATTCGTCGTTTTTTCCGTGTCCAAGGAAGACCATGACGAAAAACTAAAAAGACTTATTAAGAGAGATTTACAGAATTTGACCAAATAAGATAATAACGTACGACGAAGAATGAGTGACAAATACATGGGACGAAATAAGAATTAAACGAAAAACGAATGAGGCGAAATAATAGGATGAATCCTATTAATAATGGTTGATTGATTGATAAAAATAAAGAAATAAAATTTAATAAATAACTTAATTGTTCTTGTTTTAGGTGTATGATTCTGGCACTATTTTCACTCCTGCCATTCTGGACATCAAACCTGAGGATTTGCGTGCCAGGTTCCTGGAGGGTGTAGCCAATATAGCGGCATTGTCTCTGTCCATTGGATACCCAACTATTGCTTCTGCTCCACACTCGATTGCCAATGGATTCAAGAACCTTCTTGCTATTGCTGCTGTTACTGAAGTAGACTTCAAGGAGGCAACCACTATCAAGGAGTTCATCAAGGTGAGAGCATTTGCAAGGGTTGTGCTTAGTTGCCTACATATATTTTTTTTTCTTTTAGTTAAATTATTAGGTATGTCTGTTTTAATACCAAAGATGTAAAAATTTACTCTTTGGCTTCGCTTTCAGACTACATTAAATCTTCAAATTTATCCTAGTGTGAAAAATTCCCTGTCTGGATATTGCACTGGCATTTTGCAGAAACAAATACAAAGTATTATATCAAGATAAGACCATGGCCCAATTGGGATTGATCATTTTTTCTAACCCCCTTTTTGTTTTTTTTTATTGAAAATATAGAGCATTTTAAGAAACTAATTTGAATATTTCAGCAATTCAACACTTCAATATTTTTTTATAATTTATTGAAAATTTGAGATACGACTTCTCGTAAATTACATGCCGCGGCTGAATCTGTGTATAAACCACAGACATAATGACAAAAAAAATGTTTCACAATCGATGTTTAGTTGTCATCTGACAATGTCACTTTACATTACAATAACAATAACACTAAAGTTGCCGATTCTTCCAAGAGAATAGGTAAAAAAACTATAAGTACATCTTGTAAACTTTGAATTAACTTTGTGGCACCACTTCTCTTGTAAATCTTCTCTAATGCGAACAATTTATTTGTTTGGGCTATTGACAGAATCATTTCCACAAGTAGGAATGAAACACTTCCTGTATAAATCCATTATTAAAATATGAAAAACACGAAGAATGTTTTTCAAAATAGTATCCTGAATAAACTGACAGATGATAACTACGTCGAAGTGACAGAGAATAGTATAGAGAAACTAGACGGACGGCTTTTTTTTTTCTTGTTGCAAAGAATTTCAAAGTTAATGCCCACAGAAAGGTCCAAACAAAGGTCAAACATTATTTTGCAAAAATACACGCGATCATTTAATATTTTTTTACTACAATGTTATAAAATGATTTAATAAACCTATTCCTCGAAATGGTTTTGGAATTAGACCACATTGTAAAAAAGTGATCAATGCCAATTGCATAACAAAATACAAGCAAATAGTATTAGTGAATTTCAATACAAAATAGAATAGCTAATACTATTTAGCTTGTAGTTTGTTATGCAATTGGGCCCATGTCGCCTTTTTCTGAATTAGGAAAAAAAACTTTTGTAGGCTACTCTGAAAGGAGTTAATTTAATATTATTCTTTTAGAATAGGAAAACATAGTGCTACTTCTATATGGTGTCCTCATCATCCCAGCCTATATACGGCTCACTGCAGGGCAAAGGCCTCCTCTCAAAATGAGAGGGCTTGGGCCGTAGTTCCCACGCGGGCCCATTGCGAATTGGGAACTTCACACACCATTGAATTTATTTGCAGGTGTTTGCAGGTTTCCTCACGATGTTTTCCTTTACCGTATGGTGTCCTAGGAATGTCTTAAATTTGTTTAAATAATCTAATAGTATGAACAATTATGATATGAATTATATTCTTTTCACTGTAGCATGGTGTGGGTGAAACTTGACACACGTTTTGTTACACTTAAAATTCCAGTCCAAATATTATGTCTGGCGTTAAACATCTAAAATTCGAAAAAACTATCATACAAGAAATAAATTTACCTTATAGTTGCTCCAATCATTTATTTTCTCGATGACAGATCTAGTTTGAAAGTTATAGTGTTGTGACCAAATAAGTGATCAGTAGATACAATATCGATCCAGTTTTAAAATTAATAAATAAAAATTACCTGTTATTATTTCATTTCATTGTTGATGACCTACCTATCTATACTTATATTATAAAGAGGAAAGATTTGTATTTTTGTAATGAATAAGCTAAAAACTACTGGACAAATATAAAATATTTCACTTGAGTAACATAGGCTATTTTATATCCCGGGAAAGAATTACAACGCGTAGGGTCAACGTCATATAAGTGACCACTTTTGTATCTTGTCACTTTAACGTCATGTTTGAAAAGCCATACGAAATTACGTAACGACTGAAAGCGACAAGGTACAAAAGTGATCACTTATTTATGACGTTGACTGAACAAAGTCGCGGGAACACATCTAGTTCAACATATACAATACCGATACAATATCGATATTTCAATCATGACATCACTATTTGTATTGCCATAGAATGTAATTTTATTAAAACGTTTATTATTTATCGTACATTAAAAAAATTACTGCATATATGGACTCAATTCGTCTTAGATGAATATTATATAGGATCAAGGAACAAAATTAGGCAGTTGCCGTATTTTTTAAACCTCTCATTTAAAAGTTAATTTTTGCGTAAAAAACGCAGTTACATTCTACGGGAGCTGTCATCGAGATCATAAATGATTGGGAATACTATAATTAATTTTTATTATCGATGTAAAAATTTAAATACGATTGGGTTAAGAAACGCAATATGCGTGTAATAATGAGTCATTTAATGATGGGACACAATCTACCACGAGTTTATCGATACTTATTTATTAATTTGTAATGTAACTAAGTAAATAACAATGTGCTTTGAAAATATGTATTCCATGCCGTGGTAACAGATTGGTATGTCCGACAAATACTTAAGTTTATGAGAGACACTTATCCACGTGATAAAATGCTTCTATAATGTTATTATTATTCGTTATTTAACGGCTTATTTTATTCAATAAGGCTCTATTAAGATAAAAGTAGGTCATTATCATCAAAACATACCTAAAAATTTGTATGGAACCCTCGACTTAACTATTTTTTTTGCATTATAACAGAACTCCGGTACTTTAGTATGTGATTTCATGAAATAATCGTAAATTAATCACACATAGTTGAAGTTATAAGTTTATAGTTTTATCGATTTGAGTTTTAAAGCTTTCACTTCTCTAGTCTGTGGTTTTGACACCTGCCATCCGCACCATGCTACAGTGAAAAGAATATAGTAGTAGTAGAATAATGCTGCTGACACTACTTTACTGCATTTTTAATTGTATAACACAATATAGCGTAATTATAATGATTATTGATTAGTGTGCTGTCAAACTAAACTTAGTGGAGTAAATTAATTGTAAAGGTTGAATGAAATTTTTTTACTCGCAGGATCCATCTAAATTCGTCGCTGCCGCTGCTGCTGCTGTCCCCGCTGCTGCCGCCGCGGGCGCCGCGCCCAAGGCCGAAGAGAAGAAGGTAGAGGAGGAAGAACCTGAAAGTGATGACGACATGGGCTTCGGTCTGTTCGACTAAGCTAAGCAGGCTTTCGTGGCATTGCGTTAGTAGACAGTCAAAGCCGCCGGGGTTAGACGCCCCGTATGGCGGCTGACACGTCTACGAATAAAATAAAGCCACTATGGAATAAATTGTTTTTCATTTTCCCCTTTTAACGTCTTCGAAGCCATCGACTTGATATGAAATCAGAACATTTCGTGCCCCACACGCCACGACTTCATATCAAGTCAAGAGTTTGGTGAGGTTTTACAAGTTAACTCAAGTACTTTATATTTTCTATCTCTTGTAATTTGCATAGGTACATGTTCGATTTACAAAATATATAAATCCGGTATCCATAACCGCTTTAATAAACTAGACATTAGAGTCTGGTTTAAAATACAGCCACCAACGCCAATGGCTTGATTTGCAGTCCACTAGTGTTGTGCCCCCTTCCATAGTTAACCACGATACCTTGGTCTACGCGGGAGTCGGTTGCTGCTGGCTGATGTAGAGAGAGATGTTTATTTACACGTATTCGATACACAGGAAATACAGTTGACAGGAAAAAATACAAATAAAAATCATCGAATAGTATAAATTGGGGCTCCACTCAGCATAATGTTGCGGCAAGCCGCAACGCTGTTTTTCAGTGGGACCCATTTAAAAACTAAACACATTGTGATGACACGAACGCCAGCGGAAAATGTAGTTCGCAATAAAACCTAGATAGGTACAAACCGGAAGTATGTATGGCAACACTTGATCAGTTTAATCGTATCAGAACCATTAAGAGGGTTTATACCTGCTGAGCTGGCAACGTTGCATTTTTATTAGTTTTTCTCGATTATTCCGTAAAAATTCAATGAAAATCAAAAAAAATTGTATACTAATTTTTCTAATATATAAGTTAATGTGTCTACTGCAATAATAATTCGTGCTAAGACTTATTTTCTTTAAAAACCGTTAGGTAATAATTTGTTCGTTTTTAAAGAATATAAAAGTCTATCACGAATTATTATTGCAGTAGACACATTAACTTATATATTAGAACAATTTGCATACAAAACATTATTAATTTTCATTCAATTTTTATGAAATAATCGAGAAAAACTAACAAAAATGCAACGTTGCCAGCTCAGCAGGTATAAACCCTCTTAAACCGCAACAAATTACGCCAAGGATTATTATGTAGGTATCTATACAGTCTATTTAACAGACTTAGCAAGGCGTTCTCTCTGTTGCACTTTTGTACGCAAATGAAAGGGACAAGAAACTATCAGTGGACGTCAACAATCGCACGTCGATGGCGGGCTCGGCTTACAATGCCGCTTGTTGGAATATTCTTAATATTTCTCGTGGCACCTCAAATAATTACATGTCATGTGTATTCATCTATTAATCATATTTATGTAATAAAGTAGTAGATAATAATATTTAAATATGTGCCCTGCAGTGGGACGTATGTGCCGGTGCATCGTCCTTATCGCTGACCAATTACGTGCATTATCTGTGTTTCTAGTACTAACACTGTTAAATAGACAAGATATAGTGTAGCTAGAGCCTTCTACGCACAGGCGAGGACCGCGGGGGGGAGGCTGGGTTCCAGGGAGTCTGGTATTAACCGTGGTCCCACAGCTATTGACCCACAGTGGGTCAACGGTTCTTCTTTCCCACCGTCCATCTCCAGATACCACCTAGGTGAACCGTTGACAATTTTTTTTCTCAATCATTCTATGAAATGAAATATTAACCTTACGTTCCAAATACAACGTTAGACAAGTGGTATGTAATGGATTTTCATACAGAATTGCAGGCCTTGGCCGGCAATGCGATCGTCTATTGTTTCATGTGACACAGCACCATGATGTTTATAGGTCTATGGCATCGTAGCATTTCGCCATTAATAAAAACTTTTTCTCAAACATGCTATGAAATATTGACGTTATGTTCCTTATAATACGCCACGAAGTGTCACGTTGCAGGTGCGGCTAGACGAGAGGTCAATAATGGAATTTCATACAACATTGCTGGCCAAGGCCAGCAAAGTGATCGTCTATTGTTTTGATGTGACACAGCACCATGACGTTTAATAGGTCGACGTGGATGGATGGATGGATGGATGGATGGATGGATGGATGGATGGATGGACGGACGGACGGACGGATAGATATTGATGGATGGATGGATGTTGATGGATGTTGATGGATGTTGATGGATGTTGATGGATGTTGGTGGATGGATTTTGATGGATGTTGATGGATGTTGATGATGTTGTTGGTGACGATGATGGTGATGATGATGCATGTTTGAGAAAAACTCTATACAAGCCTTGGCCACGAACAGGGATTGCTGGCCTCGTATCTCTAGATGGCGTCGTTCACACTCGGCCATCTATAACTACTCGGCCGGCAATCCCCTATTTCGCGGCCGCTGCAGTAATGTACTATTTAACAAAAAATTCAACCGCCGAAAAAACTGAAAAGCAAAAAATAATACCTTTTTTGTTTGACCTTAATCTAGGTACCAGTTTGAAGTCGGTTTGTGGCGGTTTAATTTTTTGTTAAAAAGTTTTTATTTTATACTTTTTTTCCATCCTTGGGGTATTTTTTTTTTCAAATTTATAATACCAACTTCAAGGTATACCCTATATATCCAATAAAAAAGAATTATGAAAATCAGACTACTCTGTAAAAAGTTAGCCAATCATCCCATCCCCTGTTTTCCTACCCTTAGGGTAGGAATATTATTTCCAAATTTAAATGGGACCACCCTTGGCTTTCCAATAAAAAAAAGAATCATCAAAATCCGACTACTCTGTAATAAGTTATGCGTGGTCATACACCGTGAAATTTTAGTGGTTGTTTTCCCGAAACGAGGTGATTTAGTATCGATTGTACAATCGATTTATAATTACTATTTTGACTAGAGTCAAAAATCCAATTGTGAAAAACGAAAGTCGAAAATGACCGCAAACCAATAGCAACGCTTGGTTGGTACAAGTAGCGTACGATCGTACGATAGGTTAGGTACCAACGAAGCGTTACTATTGGTTTGCGGTCATTTTCGACTTTCGTTTTTCACAATTGGATTTTTGACTCTAGTCAAAATAGTAATTATAAATCGATTGTACACACACACGTCGAATTGAGAACCTCCTCCTTTTATTTCGTCGGTTGAAAAAAACTAAGCAATAAGCGTTTTGGTTCATTATGACATTCTGCCACTACGCTTATTTAAGGTAAGGTAAGACGTTAATGGTGATCTGTCTAGAGAAATATTTCACCATCAACATCATCATCACATCATCGTTACCATCATCATCATCATCGTCATCATCGTCATCATCACCATCATCATCATCACATCACCATCACCACCATCATCATCATCACCACCATCATCATCACCAACACCATCATCATCACCAACACCATCATCATCATCATCACCACCATCATCATCATCACCATCATGATGACGACGATGATGATGATGGTGATGGATGGTGCATGTTTGAGAAAAGCACTATACAAGCCTCGGCCGGAACAGGGATTGCTGGCCGCGTATCATGCCCCGTATCGTCCCGGCCTCTGCAGTAATGTACTATTACTACCGTTCACCTTTGACCACACGTCGAACCTATCTATTATCAGAACTTGTCAGCCTTTGAACCTAACCATACCGAGTCGCTTCCGCTCCGATAGGTCGCCTGCTCGCTGGCTTTAGTTTAGATAGTAATTATTAACAAAATAAAAAATCCATAGATATACTAGATCTAGTATATGTATGAATTTTTTATTTTGTTAATAATAGCAAAGGGTGCAAACACTTTTTCGGAGATTGTATTGTTATCTACAATATGGAGTAGGTATTTACTCAATGTTGAAAGCCACATTAAAGACAAAAAGACGACGTGCATTTAATAATTATTATGTTCTCGCTGCTGAGGTGAAAAGTTGTATGTGTCACACGAGACCAATGTTTTTTTGCATCTCGTGTACCTACCTATTTGAATTTGTCGCGCACTCAGGATTCTAAATTCTGACTTAGAATCATTCGCTTACTCGCGATTCAAAAATTTCAAAATCAACACTCGCAGTAAAAGCAACTTTGCTCTCTTGTTGCACAAATTACTATTGTGTCACGCAGTGAGCAAAATCGGATTTTGCTCACTGTTTTTTAGTAGCAAAACCTGCCTGTTTGAGGTGCTGAGGTGAAAATTAATTTATTATGACTTAAAGTGTTCATGAATAATATGTTATTCACAGCACAAAACGATTTTACTTTTATTAATAACAAGCTGATGCCCGCGGCTTCGCCCCCGTTGTACTTTTTTTAATTTCTTTCATAAGAACCTTCTGACAATAACAAACGCAACAAAAAAGAATTATCCAATTTGGTGCAGTCGATCGGAAGTTATGCGCTTAGCAACACATTCAGCGATTCATTTTTTATATTAAGTACTTATATAAGAAGATACATTGTTCATGCATGAACAATTTTAGTGAGACTAAATTATTTTTTAATAAAATAGAACTACTGGGTAAAAATCATTCTCACTCGTTCTATTAGGTACCTGAAGTCCTTTAAATAATGGAACTAGTGGGAATAAAATTTCCCACTAGCTCTATCAATAGAACTGTCAATGGAACTAGTGGGAATAGACCAATCTCGGCCAACTTTCAAAATTCTTTTTAGTTTGAAAGAGCATACTTCTGAGTTGGTCCCATTGGCACCAAGCCAAGATCTGATGATGGAATCCTAGGGAAATCGAGAGAAACCTTTAAATTTTATAGGCACACCTATGACAATTTTGGCATTTTTAGCATAAAATCAAGCATTTTCATTCAGAAAATGTCATTTGGTAAACTGGATCTGATGAAGAAGACCACAGATGACCAAACTTGACTGCTGACTTGCTGTTAAATAAAACTGCAGACGTACTTTAACTAGTTTTAATTTATTATTACTTCACACGCAAGTTTTGTTTTTTAACATCAATACTACACTTACTTTTTTGGTACTTTTTTTCTGAAGCTTCCGCCAAAATCAGCTCTGACATTGACATTCTCTCATGTTTAGCCACTTATCTTATATAGTGATATATAATTAATGGTATTTATAATCATATCGTAAACGTTTAAATTAAAGAAACATTAAATTAACTTAATTCCTTTTGTATTATTGTCAAAATAATCAGTAAGTTATTTATTTACTTAATTTCAGGAAACTGCTGAGATGTACGAATAATAAAATATAAACATGAATCCATGACATACTGTTTTACAAAAGGGGACTAAAATTACTAGGTAAATACTTATTTTTATATAGTCTAACAGTTCGTCCATCCTGATAAATGTTCACGTCCTCGTGAATTACTAAAATACTAGGGGCGTTCAATAAAAAGTGAGAATGAGTATGTTATAAACAACTTTTACTAAATGTCATTTTATTTTTCGACATAGTCACCTTTTAGCATAATACACTTAGTATATCTTTTTTCTAAACTTAAAATTCCATTTTTAAAAAAGGTCTCATCTTGAGTACTTAAAAAATCTTATACTGCAGCGACTACCGCGTCGTCGTCTTCAAATTTCTGGCCTCTCAGGTATTGTTTCAATCTCGGAAATAGGTAGAAATCACTGGGAGCGAGATATGGTGAATACGGAGGATGCTTAAGGATATCGAACCCAGCATGACGAATTGCAGCCATTGCAACGGCGGACTTGTGTGCCGGGGCATTGTCCTGGTGGAACAGCACAACTTTCGAGAGTTTACCTCGCCGTTTTTCGCGGATCTCATTGCGCAATATTGCTATTTGTTTGGCGTATAAAGTGCCCGTAATAGTGGCTCCATGCTCGAGATACTCAATCATTAATACCCCTTTACCATCCCAAAAAACAGAGCCCATGACCTTACCGGCAGATGGGCTCACCTTGAATTTCTTCGGAGTTGGAGATGATGGCCTTTTCCATGTCATAGACTGCAGTTTCGTTTCTGGGTCGTAATGATGGAGCCATGTTTCGTCCATTGTTATAAATCGCGCCAAACAAAGTTCCCGGTCTTGCTGCATCAGGTTCAAAGCTTCTTGACAAATCTCTAGTCTAGTTTGTTTTTGCGTGTCAGTAAGCATTCTTGGTACCCAACGCGCAGATACCTTTTTCATACCCAAGCGTTCATGTAAAATATTATGCACGCTCCCCGTTGAAATCTTTACATTTTCAGCAATAAAACGAACTGTGACACGACGATCCGCCAAAACTGAGTTTTCGACTTTTTTCACAATTTCTTCAGTTACTGCTGTAGTAGGGCGTCCGGAGCGGGGGTCGTCCATTGTCGATGTTCTTCCACGTCTAAATTCGGCGCACTAACGTGCGACTGTCGAATACGGAGGAGCATTAGACCCTAAAGTGTCCCGCAAATCCAAATTGACTTGGTCCGTAGAAAAATTTTTCAAATACAAGTATTTGATAACGGCGCGCAGTTCAATTTTCTCCATTTTCGCTAGAGTACTCAATAGCATTGCAAAGAAATTACCGTATATTTTTTTAAACAAAAGACAGTTAGTTTTTTTTTTCATAGCAATCAGCTAGATAGATTAGCTTTACCGGCCAGTATTTAATTTCGTAATATTAAAAGAGTTTGCATCTCATTCTCACTTTATATTGAACGCCCCTCGTAAAACTTAATTAATTTACCATTTATGGGTATGAAATCTACATTACATAAAACTAAAACCTTGCTAACATATATGTACATACATACTTGGTTCGAAACACAATGTGAACGAGAAACGGAGACAAATGTTTAAATAACGCAGGTACACGAATAAAATTATGTTTTAATCAAACACACATTTAATCAATCAATCACACATGTTGTTGTTTCGGGAAATAATAAGCAATTTTAACAAACGCAAAAAACAACTTTCTCCGTTGTCTTTAAACTAAAAACTAACAGAAAGAAAGCAGATTTTTTTTAATAGCGTGTATATCCACCTTCAGCAACGATTACATCCGATAATCGTTGTCGCATGGACTGCACCGCATTAGAGCAAGCAAAAAACATTTCCCCGTAAAGACTCCCACGTCTCTACAACGTGTCTTCGTAAGGACTCTGTATCTCTTACCCTGTTGTTGTCCCAAAGTTGAACCATTTTTCCCCAAACGTTCTCTATAGGGTTTAGATCCGGACTAAGAGGAGGAAAAACTATTTGCTCCGGGTACTCTCTAGTCTCAGGCTCATTTAAATAGTTTTGGACTATTCTGCAGTTGTGAACCGAACTGTTATCTTGAACAAATCGGACGGTTTCATTGGGATAGTATATCTGCGTGGTGGGCAACAAAACATCACTTAAAATTTCTTTATATTATTGCCCATTTAATCTACCGCCGACTTCTATCAGTTCACCAGGACCAGCTTTAGACATCCATCCCCAAAATCCCACTCCTATTATTCGGTAAAACGTTCTGTTCCTCATATCTGGAATTGTTCATTCGCCATAATGACAGCCGCCCACGAGCAGAAGAACAAAATACCTTCTCATCCAAGAAAACCACATTTTCAAAATTGAAATTCAGGCATCTACGAGCAAACTCTAATCTTTGAGCTTTGTGCCTATATGTAAGGACAGGCTTTTTCGCTGGTATTCGGTGTCGCAAACCACCCTCCCGTAAACGTCTTCTTAAGGTGGTTTGTGATACTCTATGTTCGGTGGCCAAATTACGCGAATTCACAAACCGATCGTCAAGAGCCCGCTGCACAATTTCTCCATCTTCAATGGCAGTTGTTCGACGAGGACGTCCAAAGGAGACGTGATTGTTGAGATTGCCTTCCGTGGTCTCTCTCTCTATCCATCGGTAGACTGTAGGTCTCTAAAAATAACAATTCAATATTAGTATTTTTAACTAAAATAGGCAGACCATGTGAGGCAAAAAACAGACGTAGTAGAAAACTTACGCTTATGCCCAGTTCATTTGATATGTCTGTTACTGAAACACCCTCCTGTTTTAAATGTAGGTATAATTTTATGTTTAACATCATCACTAATACGTATCGTGTCCATTTTGAGGCTTGCACAAGATTACAATTACTTATTAATATTAGATAACAATGACATATCATGCACTTGACAGTGTAAGTACGGTGTAAGTACGAGTAGGTATGTTGACAGTAAAACGAAGTTTATTTTTTAATTTTAAGCAAATGTAAATCAACCTCCTTTGCCTGAATTGGAAACCCACTTTGAAAATGATCATTCTATGCCTCGGAGTAATAAACCAACTGGAGTAGTAATTAACAGGCGTTCCCCTCTGTCGAAAATAGTCGGCCAATGGCCGACAAAATGTATGGACTGACGTTTATCTGACATGGCTATTTTTACGTTACGCATACAGAAAACGCACGCAAACGTACGCTGTTTTGTACAGAAAATTACAGACATGGCGTCTCCGGTTGGTTTATTACTCCGAGTTCTATGTAGATAAATCTTGCAGTTACGTAGACCATTCCTGAACGATCATTTTTAGGGTTCCGTACCTTAAAAGGAAAAACGGAACCCTTATACCCTTTGTTGTCCGTCCGTCTGTCCGGACGTGAAAAAAAGATACGGTAGTTTATGCCGCAAAAAACGTATATTTCGATACTCTCAAGGGAATCAAAATGTTTAGGGTACTTCCCGTTGACCTAGAACTATGAAATTTGGCAAGTAATATCGTCTAACACTACACATACAGCGAAAAATCTGAAAACTGTAAATTTATAAAAAAAAGTTATACAGGGTGGACTTTATACCACCATTTGTACAGAACCCTCGGTGGGCGAGTCCGACTCGCACTTGGCCGGTTTTTATTAAAAGATTTTATTTAGCTTGGGTTTGTCGTGGGTCAAATCTAGTTATCAAAATTTTACCCCCTTCCTGTTGACCGATTGACTTGAAATTTAGAACATAGCTTTAGTTCCGGGTTCCGGTGACAATACAATAATATAAACCGTGAAATTTTAGTGGTTGTTTTCCCGAAACGAGGTGATTTAGTATCGATTGTACAATCGATTTATAATTACTATTTTGACTAGAGTCAAAAATCCAATTGTGAAAAACGAAAGTCGAAAATGACCGCAAACCAATAGTAACGCTTCGTTGGTACTAGGGGCGTTCAATAAAAAGTGAGAATGAGTATGTTATAAACAACTTTTACCAAATGTAATTTTATTTTTCGACATAGTCACCTTTTAGCATAATACACTAATTTAAATCTTTTTTCTAAACTTAAAATTTAATTTTTAAAAAAGGTCTCATCTCGAGTACTTAAAAAATCTTGTACTGCAGCGACTACCGCGTCGTCGTTTTCAAATTTCTGGCCTCTCAGGTATTGTTTCAATCTCGGAAATAGGTAGAAATGACTGGGAGCGAGATGTGGTGAATACGGAGGATGCTTAATGATATAAAACCCAGCATCACGAATTGCAGCCATTGCAACGGCGGACTTGTGTGCCGGGGCATTGTCCTGGTGGAACAACACAACTTTCGAGAGTTTACCTCGCCGTTTTTCATCTCATTGCGCAATGTTGCTATTTGTTTGGCGTATAATGTGCCCGTAATAGTGGCTCCATGCTCGAGATACTCAATCATTAATACCCCTTTACCATCCCAAAAAACAGAGCCCATGACCTTACCGGCAGATGGGCTCACCTTGAATTTCTTCGGAGTTGGAGATGATGGCCTTTTCCATGTCATAGACTGCAGTTTCGTTTCTGGGTCGTAATGATGGAGCCATGTTTCGTACATTGTTTTTTATGTTAGAAAGGCCAGACAAACGAACTAGTGGGTCACCTGATGTTAAATGATCACCACTGTCCATAGACACCCGCAGCGCTTTACGCGATGCTAGTGCGTTGTCGGCCCTAAAGGAAAGGGAACAGGGGAAGGGGGTGAGGGAGGGGAAGAGGGAAGGGATGAGGTATTGGGCCCCCGGCACTCTCACTGACCGTACGAAACGCAAGCAGGATTACTGCTGCTTCACGCCGGTGTTCTGTGAGAGGGTGGTACTGCCCCGGACGAGCCGGCCCATTCGTGATGTAGCGGCTAGCTACAACATGGCTCTACCACTACTACTACATTGGTATAAATCGCGCCAAAAAAAGTTCCCGGCCTTGCTGCATCAGGTTCAAAGCTTCTTGACAAATCTCTAGTCTAGTTTGTTTTTGCGTGTCAGTAAGCATTCTTGGTACCCAACGCGCAGATACCTTTTTCATACCCAAGCGTTCATGTAAAATATTATGCACGCTCCCCGTTGAAATCTTTACATTTTCAGCAATAAAACGAACCATGACACGACGATCGGCCAAAACTGAGTTTTCGACTTTTTTCACAATTTCTTCAGTTACTGCTGTAGTAGGGCGTCCGGAGCGGGGGTCGTCCATGGTCGATGTTCTTCCATGTCTAAATTCGGCGCACCAATGTGCGACTGTCGAATACGGAGGAGCATTAGACCCTAAAGTGTCCCGCAAATCCAAATTGACTTGGTCCGTAGAAAAAATTTTCAAATACAAGTATTTGATAACGGCGCGCAGTTCAATTTTCTCCATTTTCGCTAACGTACTCAATAGCATTGCAAAGAAATTACCGTATATTTTTTTAAACAAAAGACAGTTAGTTTTTTTTTTCATAGCAATCAGCTAGATAGATTAGCTTTACCGGCCAGTATTTAATTTCGTAATATTAAAAGAGTTTGCATCTCATTCTCACTTTATATTGAACGCCCCTCGTACCTAACCTATCGTACGATCGTACGCTACTTGTACCAACGAAGCGTTACTATTGGTTTGCGGTCATTTTCGACTTTCGTTTTTCACAATTGGATTTTTGACTCTAGTCAAAATAGTAATTATAAATCGATTGTACAATCGATACTAAATCACCTCGTTTCGGGAAAACAACCACTAAAATTTCACGGTGTATAGTCAATAGTGTTACAAATCCAAGATGGCCGCCGCCACAAAATGGCCGACTTTATATTCTTTCGTAACACCCTTGTCATGGATAGGTATCAAATTAAAGGTCTTGGCTAGTAAGTAGAATACAACACAATATAAAAAAAATGCAATGCAAAAAGATGGCGGCTGACACAAAATGGCGGACTTCGTAAATATTTTTATATTTATAATGTAATTTTATAAGAAATAAAACAATGGAATGATTTTATTGGTGGAAGCGATTTGTATATTCATACACGCAGTTACAATTATAGGGCGAATGAGGACATTCTATAAAACAGGGACCGCTACATCGCTCACAGAATAAGTACAATACGTTTATTGTTTCGTCGTCGTAACTGTCGACGTCATCAAAAATAACAACGTGGCCGCAGTCGATGCATGCTCCCGTAAATGAAATTTCTTCCTTATCAATGTTGATTTTCAAACGCATTTGTAAGAGCACATCTAGGAAAATGTTACTTAATATATTGGTAGGTAAAAGAAGCTGAAAAATTTTTTTTTTCTCTTTTTTACCATGTCCCACGAAACTACTTTCTTCTTATCGTTTAGCTGAATATAATTTTATTAAAAGAAATTGAATAAAAATAATCCATTTTTCATTTGCTGTCGTTTTAAATAGTCTTATTTGTTCAGCGATATCTTTGAGTATTTAGACTGAAGGGAGGCGCCTTGAAGCGCATTTCCCCTCTGCCAAAGGTATGAACCCGCCGGGTATAACCGTTATACAAAACTGTTTCGCTCGCTTCTCATGACATTTCAAAACGGCACGCGTCAGTGAATGAGCTCCCACAAAAATGACTAAATGCAAAGAATTCGGGCGTGAAAAAATGTCTGACACGTCGAGTCTACAAAAAGACAAAGTAACTTTTCATCTGGAAGTATTTCGTAACGTAATTATTGTTGATTAATAGTAAAAATAAGTGAAGTTTATTAATAAAATTATTGCCAGTCAGTGTGGCCAGCTTTTTGTAAAAATAGCCACACTGGCCATTTTTAATTTTTATAAATCAATTAATTATTAAAGAGGTAAAATATAAATTATATAATATTTTGATTGATCTTATACATTCATTACATTGTTTGATTGACTTCATCCATGTAGACTTTAAGGCCAGGCGCTGACTGCAACTTTTTATCACCTCGTTTGAGTGCTATTGATTTTTGTGCTGGAATTATATGAAAGCGCGCTCACCATTCAAAATGCCACCGCTGCTACCATCAACACAAAAAACAAGTTTTCATCTCTCAATTCAAAATTCCTAACAATTCTATACCACTCAACTCGAACGAAGCGACAAAAAAGTGCAGTCGGAGCCTGGTCTAATAATCTAAGATCCGTACTAGAACTAGCTCAGTTTTTTTTGTATGTGGTTATACCTATAAGATATACCTACAATACAAGCAACAATTTCTGATGTACCTAGTGTTAACAATTGTTGGTAAACCTTAAATCAATAAATAATAATAATAAAGAAGAAGCTACCATCACCCATCTGTTAAACGGATTAAAATAATTTTATATCAAATTAAAAATATATATATATCAAGTGGTTTGGCAAAAAACTACTGGCCAGACAATTATTAAATAAAAACCGGTTGTCTGTAAAGTCGGCTTACGGACGATAGTTTAACGTGACAAAGTCATAACAAAATATTCAAAAAACAAAAATGAAACCAGGCGGTCACCCATCCCCGCGCCCGACGTTGCTTAACCTCGCTGATCGGACGAGAACCGGTGTTTTGTCAAATATCTTGAAAACGGTGCATCCTACGGCAAAATCAATGAAACTTTCATCCCCCTTTGTAACCCCCGCACCTCCTCCCCCACTACCCCTCACTCGTAAATTAAATATTGGACTAATGAAATTAACAAATAACTGAAAACCACATCCTTATAGCTTAAGCCGCTTCGGAGATTACCACGAACAAACGCACAGATAAACAGACAGTAATTCTAAGAATCGTTACTATTTTAATTGCTATTTTTATTTAACTATGGACGAAGCTCAGTTCTCTTTTTTATTTTTCTAAATAGATTTAGCTATTTTTTATATTTAAGTGGTATTTCACCGACCACTAGTAATATTGGCTATTTTTACTTAATAAATAATTGGCCACACCGATAACCGGTCTAGTATCGACTAGAGAGGGGACACACATATTTCCACAATCGATAAACTATTGAGTGAATGAATCAGTGAATGATTTGTCTTATCATGGTTTCATATTTTAAAGGTTACTAATAAAATGGAAACGTATGGTTAGTAATAAATGTATGTTTAAAGTATCGAACTCGTTAAAAAAATTGACGTGAAAGTATTAACAAATACTTTTTAATGATTCAATACAAGTAACAGGCAGTGATTCGACTTCATACTAGAGCACCCGAATCGACGCACGTACACAGCCAAGCGTCTTACACGGCCGCTAAGCTAACCAATCTTCGCCAGACAAAACTACGCAGTTCCACGCCGCACGCCGCGCAGTTCGGTCGCTGGTTGAGTGAGTGCTGTGACGCGCCGCCCGCTCTATTCGCCCCCGTTTCGATTCCGTAACGTGGCTATAAGCGCTCGGTACAAAGTAACTAATATTATATTTTCTTTAATAATGGCGGCGTCACGAGAACGTGTGTATTGCAGTGTTTACGGGTGCCTAAATTCAACGGTGATAAAACCAACATTGTAATTTTTTCAACTTCTTGCTGATGCTGAAAGGTAAAGTTAGTACCTATTATGTACTTTATTATTAGTCTATTAAAATTTGTCTAGGTACCTTCTCAACAAAATGTTAACCATAGTGATGTGTCTATTCTATTTATAGAAAATTACAAAGTAAAAGACATTTGGCACAGCTGACATTAATATTACTTGCTATATGTACATATTTTAATAAATCCTCCACTTTTAAACCTTATAGAGCAATCACATTTATTTAGAAAACGAATTTTCTATTAACAACTTAGGGATTAATTGAACGACTGAATGTATGAACGAGTGAATGCTTATCGACATTCTTATCGACATGGCCCTAACTCTAGCTGTTTCTAGATAGTTGTCTATGTGTGATGTACGTGTGACATGTATAGACGAGATGTTTTTCAATGTGTCTATGGCGATCACTGTTGTGTTGACGAATTCGGTTTGTGTGCGTGTGTACAAACATTGCTCTGTTTTCATTTGTAGTTAAATTGCTTGTGTGTGAGTGCATTGCCCCCCCCCCCGCGAGTTTTGGCAGAAAAATTGTTTAGCAACCTACGGGCGATAACATCTCCTTTCAGTCTAAATACTCAAAGAGCGATATGCATGCAAGAAACAAAATGGACATTGACAGGTCGCCACTCTTCTCGATGATTGTCAAAATACAAAGTTGCCAAACTATGATTGAAATCTATTTCATTAAAAATAAAGTTCTTAAGTTCCATATTTTTGGACACTTCGTGTGCTACGCTACAGGCGGCGATGTGGGTGTAATGGTATTTATGACGGCTTGAAGTATCAGGCGTTGTGTGTGCTTATTTGTAGACAGTGGATGGCATGAATTATTTGATTACTTTGGATGACTTAGTATTAATGCATTTCGTACTAAATACAAACTGAAATATAGATGCACAGAAAAAACCCCAGAAAAAAGACCAATGCTGGGAATCGAACCCAGGTCCTCAGCATTCCGTGCCGCGTGCCATACCCCTACACCACCACTGGTCTAGAGATTAGACACGAATCTTTCCTATACATCATACATTTCAATCTGCTAAATCATCACCTTATGCAGTGACAAACGCACATCTATGTTACACCCTCATCGAGAGATTTTAACACTCCTTCGGAACTAACCGCTCACCTGGACAAGAGATGGCGCTACTGTGCAACTTTAAACAAGTTAGCTATGAAGTATCTTTTTTGTACTTATTTTTTCAACTTCATTTTTTATTACTTTTACGGTCATCCCGTGAAATCATACATTTCGTACTAAATACAAACTGAAATATAGATGCACAGAAAAAACCCCAGAAAAAAGACCAATGCTGGGAACGCCTACTACGGTTTTAAGAAGGAGTTGGGTGCCGTGAAATCAACTAACTATAGTTCGGTTGCATATGTTGCAAAAGAATTGTTGATCCAAATTAATGGGGAATTATCATTGAAACAATATCAAGGTTGGGTCAAAAAGCCGAAGAACCCTCTGGCTGTGCTTACGATGATAGAAAGGTACGTGACAAGGAAAGAGCAGGAGTTAAACCAATTAGCAGTCGGTGATGATCAGGCTGACGGCAACCAGGAGTTGATTGATTTGGTCAACCAACAGGTGCATGCTGACATGTTTATTTAAGACACTATACTTAGAATACGAACCTAAACTGCCTTGACTAATTAAGATATCTCTTAGGATACACGACACTAATTGGATTTAAGCCTAACATATATATATCTAATGAATCTAACATGAATTATAAATAACATAGATCTAATGGCTATCATAGACATAAAAATATATGAAGATACAACAATATATTATCTCTTCTTTTAAAACTAAGTTTTTGTTCTTGGAGTGATCGGTTTATATTGCCTGTTTAAAATGCACAACAGAGGCTGGGTTGACACAAGGAGCAGGGTGGCTGAAACCTTGAAGTCCGATGAGTTTTTATCCAAGCTTGTCTCCAGGAACCTTGATAGCACTGTGTTCCACGGACTGCCTACAGGGATCTTGTCTGCTTGTATGACAATATTTTGTAATGCAAGGTATCTCGCACATGGGCTTCCGTCGAGGCCAAGCGACTACATAAATGCTCTGGTCATCGGAGAGTTGATGGCTCCTCAGCTACCTGAGCCCATGAGCCTGGCTATGAGTGCTGCAAACAAGGAATTCATCTTTGTCATGAAGTATCTCAAGGTGAACGAGACCTTGTACACAAGGGGGAAAACTTTTGTAACCTTCAGAGCGATGTTGGAAGCTGCTAACGCTGAGCGTGGGATAGTACCGGCAGTGCATATACCTGCACTAATATCGGATTCAATTCCTGATATGGTATCATACCTCGAATGGCTAGCCTCAAGTCTTAATCAGAGCCTGTATATGTCACCGCTAAAGCTCCTACTGACCACGTACATTAGTGTGGCCAAACGTGGGACCATCTCCGAGAGATTCTCGGAGAAGATCACCACCGGGATGAGGGATGATCTAGGAATAGATGTAGAACTCGATTTGGACACTTTGCACAGAACATACATCTCATTCGGACGATATGTCGATGAGTTGAATGCTGAAGCTGTCTTCAGAAACTGGCTGGCGGATATCCCAGAGCATGCTCTACGGCTGAAGCTGACATTGACTCAGGTCACTGGATCAGGGTTAACTGCCTATATCATCATAGGAAGGGCAATGAGGAAATACATGGATTTCCCATGGGGCAGGTTGAATACTCTGACTGGAAATGAAGTTGACAATTTCAGAGCAGCAATGGTCCTTCGTGAATCGGATTAATTAATTATAGTTTTAATAATCAGTGGTGACGTATTTTTGTCAAATTAAAAACAAACGATTCTTCGGAATTGTTTGACGCACCTATGGGCAGTGGATTGCTGTTCGGGGCGTAAGCAGCTAGTACGAGTGGATCGTACTGCAGCCGGGAGCCGCCACCAGAGGGCGCCACGGAAGGGAAGTCGACAGCAGCAATCTACGTCTGAGGCCGGGAAACACGGGAGGCGCACGCACGTGAACGGAGCACAAATTCAAGGAGGTAACATTAAAAACCACTCAAGTTGAAGCATGTGTTTGATTTAGACATGGTTACGGTTAGTTCCGAAGGAGTGTTAAAATCTCTCGATGAGGGTGTAACATAGATGTGCGTTTGTCACTGCATAAGGTGATGATTTAGCAGATTGAAATGTATGATGTATAGGAAAGATTCGTGTCTAATCTCTAGACCAGTGGTGGTGTAGGGGTATGGCACGCGGCACGGAATGCTGAGGACCTGGGTTCGATTCCCAGCATTGGTCTTTTTTCTGGGGTTTTTTCTGTGCATCTATATTTCAGTTTGTATTTAGTACGAAATGTATGATTTCACGGGATGACCGTAAAAGTAATAAAAAATGAAGTTGAAAAAATAAGTACAAAAAAGATACTTCATAGCTAACTTGTTTAAAGTTGCACAGTAGCGCCATCTCTTGTCCAGGTGAGCGGTTAGTTCCGAAGGAGTGTTAAAATCTCTCGATGAGGGTGTAACATAGATGTGCGTTTGTCACTGCATAAGGTGATGATTTAGCAGATTGAAATGTATGATGTATAGGAAAGATTCGTGTCTAATCTCTAGACCAGTGGTGGTGTAGGGGTATGGCACGCGGCACGGAATGCTGAGGACCTGGGTTCGATTCCCAGCATTGGTCTTTTTTCTGGGGTTTTTTCTGTGCATCTATATTTCAGTTTGTATTTAGTACGAAATGTATGATTTCACGGGATGACCGTAAAAGTAATAAAAAATGAAGTTGAAAAAATAAGTACAAAAAAGATACTTCATAGCTAACTTGTTTAAAGTTGCACAGTAGCGCCATCTCTTGTCCAGGTGAGCGGTTAGTTCCGAAGGAGTGTTAAAATCTCTCGATGAGGGTGTAACATAGATGTGCGTTTGTCACTGCATAAGGTGATGATTTAGCAGATTGAAATGTATGATGTATAGGAAAGATTCGTGTCTAATCTCTAGACCAGTGGTGGTGTAGGGGTATGGCACGCGGCACGGAATGCTGAGGACCTGGGTTCGATTCCCAGCATTGGTCTTTTTTCTGGGGTTTTTTCTGTGCATCTATATTTCAGTTTGTATTTAGTACGAAATGTATGATTTCACGGGATGACCGTAAAAGTAATAAAAAATGAAGTTGAAAAAATAAGTACAAAAAAGATACTTCATAGCTAACTTGTTTAGTATTAATGGTAAATTTAGATGTTGCGGTATATTTGGAGACCTTCACTGTCACTATCTATTTGATGCTGACTGTACAATGAAGTTCTAAAGCATGGAAAAACATCAAATTATATTACTTAAATAAAATACAAATAAAAATTAAAAAAAAAATATTTCAGGCAGACCCCATATTACAAAATATAAAATTAAAAGAAACAAATTAAATGAAATTAAAATAATAACAATTAAAATTACAAAAAAGGATAATTATAATTGCGCGGCACTGAGTGAAGATCGTCACTTAATTTGACCAGTGACGATCTTCACCCAGTACTTTGTCATAGGGCAGTCCAGGCGGGCAGCAAACATATTCAGAATGATATTGGAACTGCCGCGCACTCTGTTCAGCAGAGACGCGACTCTCTTCCGTCTGATGGCGTGGAAGCCGTCAGTGCGCGCCTCTGCGAACATACCCGACGCGCTACAGCGTCTTGGCAGTTTCATCATCATCCTGAATACGTTATTATACTGGACCCTTATGGCAAATGTTGTAAATAATTACTTTTAGAAAGACCATAAAAATTATTCAGTCAACAAAAATTCATTAACACCATCGTCATCAGAGCTGTCTGTGTCATCAACAAAATAAATGGATAAATTAGTGTTTGATACGAGTAGGTTCTACATATATGTATATTTGACCTTATACAAATAGATTAACCTACCAGTGTTAACAATTACTTAATTTCGAGGAATTATATTTAATCATTTATAAGTACTGTTGTGCTAACGGTACTCTCGAATCACTTTCTAAACGCGGTTTGACAATATTTTACGACGTAGTCTTAATACAGAATACTCCGTGTTGCACAGAGAGCAATGGAGAGGTCAATGCTCGGGATAACTATCATGCATCGAGAAAGGAATGATTGGATCAGACGAGTCACAAAAGTTCGAGACGTGGTGGAAGAGATCGAAAGGAATAAGTGGAGATGGGTAGGACACATTGCCAGGATGAATCACGATCGTTGGGCGAGGCGAACACTCGGGTGGAGACCTCGTGATAACACTCGCAGTAGAGGGAGACCACCAATGAGGTGGAAAGACGATATGTGCCGACAGGCGGGTGGAGGATGGATACATATGGCTGTCGATCGCCAGGCGTGGAGAAATGGAGAGGAGGCCTATGTCCGAAGACGGACGAATTAAAGGCTGCTATGGATGGACGGAGTCTTAATACAAAGTAGCTGTTATGGGTCTGTTTCGCCTTTGGCTTTCTGCTATTATCCTTTGGGCGGAGGTAACCAAATTCGGAATAGGCTAAATCCTGACTTTTCCAGTTTCTTATTTAGTTAGCTTCTGGGTACACCAGATTTTTTTTTTACTTTTATTAACTTGGATTCGGGGTGAGTCAGTTTCTACATATTATAGTCTCATATATACTCAGCGGCAAATCTAATCGCTCTCCTTCCTTAGAAACATGTATGTAAAGTGGGCGGTTAGATTTGCTGCTGAGTATACTATAGTACAGGGTGAAATTTTGAACGTGATACTCTCTCTCTCTAGTCGTTCCCTCATGACTGAGGATCGTGGTCATCAACAAGTGATCCACAAAAACCAAACCAGGTGGTTGGAGCGAACAAATGTGTCGATCCTCTCACAGCTTAAGATAAAAACTCGTCGGTCAACGATATGCCACCAACAAATTCTTTCGTATTTTGGTCACATAATGCGAAGGGGTAATGAGGGCCTGGAGAAATTGATCGTAGTTGGGAACACAAATGGCAAGCAAGCCCGAGGCCGATCTCCTACCAGATAGACCAACCAAATAAAAGACTCCAGGTCCCCCAGGTTTAGCTCCGTCGTCAGGGAACGTGATACAAAGTCAATGTTTTCGAAGGACTAAAAAAGCTCTCAAAAAGGCTCTGATAAGTCTCGAGTTACCATTTTGTATTGGCTGGCATGTGTGGTTACCCTACCCCTACCCCTGGTCAATGATAGATCAAAAAGTTTAAATTTGTTTCACAATAGGCACTCTCCTCTTTGGTGCTTAACACTTTGACATAAAATAAAACAATAAGGGCCTCTTGCACAGTACCTACAGGGTTAATAAATTAAATCCCTAATTAATTTAACCCTGGGTTAAGAATGACATTTCCATACATTTTGACACTTCTTAACCCTGGGTTAGCAGTTAACTCGGGGTTAAGTAGCTAACCCAGGTCCGCGCAAGCCCGCCTAAGTAGCCAATTCTCCGCCTAAATATCTCTCGGTTTATTGAAATTTAACTGAAAAATGCCGTCTGCTTATCCTTATACGCACGTTAAGCATTTAGCTATGGTTATTTTTTATCATTCATCACGTAGTACGGTGCGGACACAAACATTATTTCACGAAAAGTATCCAGACAAATGTCCGTTCCAGGACATGCACAAGGACATGCTACTCTTTTAGGTAATGGAGTGAAATTAAAAGGCGAGTCTACAAACGTGAGTCCCATACAGTCACAGAACTTTGGCAAAAAAATATACAGGCGTTTGATGCTGTAAAGCCAATGTGTTTGTGCTTGGAAAATTCAAAGACAATCTAAAGACGTCGCGCAGAGCTGTGCCGGCGGGAAGGTGGTGGTCATTTTGAGCATTTATTGAAGTACCTATACCGTTTGAGAAAACCATTTCTGTTTTTGATATTAAATAATCATTTTTACCCCTCTGTTTGTTATTTACACCAAAATAATGCATAAGGGCTAGAGAATTAGGTTATCTGCGATGTTGATATTATTATTTGAAATTATCCACTAAATGTTAATCACAGCGATAAAACCTGTCAAGTGTCAAATGTAGGGTAGCCAAGTATACTTTCAGTTTGTGAATTATTTTTTTGTTAGAAAGTTTCAATAACCCATCTAATTATACAGCATCTTCTGAGCAGGAAACTCTGAGCTGTGTATTAAGCAAATTCTTAGTCCGCCTTTTTCTGAGTAGGTCCGATTCTAAGTAGGACTTTATTCGTAGTACAGATCGATTCACAAGAGCTGGCACGAATGGATTGAACGAAAGTGATGTCACTGTGACGTTTTTGTAGGAAAATGATTGATTTATGTAATTTTCACATTTGTGTGAAGTGTATTCAAATAGGTAACACATAGTACTTTCATTCTCTCATTCGACCCATTCGTGCCAGCTCTTGTGAATCGACCTGTACGTTGGATTTGTACGAGGACAGATTCAAAAGAGAAACGCTTCTCTAAAAACTAAATTCTAACCAAGTAGGTTTATTCAAATTTTACTGTTGGATAAAAAGTAATGCCATTTTTGAGATAATCGGAACCGAAAAGTTCTAACATTGACAGCTAAGTTGACAATTTCAGTCACCGTTAAAAATGCCACGAATTAATTATGGCGGCATTAAACGTTAGACTATCACTGGAACGGCGACTTCTTCAGCACTTCCGAGAACGTCCAACTACCAGCACAGCACAAGAAGATCGGGTCTCGTATTTGGTGTCCATAATAGTACTGTTTAGGAAGTATTAAAAAATAACAAAGAACACCCCTACAAGTTTCTTAAAGTATAGGCGATGTTGCAGCGCGACTACACGGTGCGGCGAGCTTATTGTGAGTGGTTTTTACAAGAATCTGTGAGTAGAGACGATATTATTCGCACGAATATTATCTGGACAGATGAATCAACGTTCACTAACAATGGACTATGGAATCCAAAAATACCCATTATTGGAGTACCCACATTTAATGAGAAAAACCGCACACCAATATCGCTTTTCGGTTAATGTGTGGGCTGCTGTTCATGGAAGTACAATAATTGGTCTGATTTTTATTGACGGAACTCTAAATACAGCCCGCTTTATACAATTAATAAATTGCCCATTGTTAGAGTAATACAATAACCTGACCGAGAACGTACGAGATGCCACATGGTTCCAACTTGACGGAGCCCCAGCTCATTCCGTGGTGGCAGTACGTCAAAAGTTAGGAGAAATATTTGGAGATCGATGGATCGGACGTTATGGCACAATGCGATGGCCACCGAGGTCGCCGGATTTAACTTGTTTGGATTTTCTTTATGGGGAGCTATCAAAGATGACGTGGATACCTACTATACAAATGTTGAAGGACCGGATTATACGTGCATTTGAGACCATACGGCAACGCGATCTAAATCCAGTACCTACTTACATCTTACTTAACACAGTATTGAGGTACGAAGCGTGCAAACGAGCAAATGGTCAGCACATAGAGAGCATTTTTAATTAAATAGAAATGTGTAATATGCCCGCGAGCAGCGGCGCAGCGGTGGCGGTGGCGCGGGAGAGGCGCGTTCAAATGAATAGATTTATATGAAACCCGCCACGAGGGCGGCGGCACGGGGAACGGCGTACGTTTCATAGTAAATAAATAATATAAAACCGGCCAAGAGCGTATCGGACACGCCCAAGATAGGGTTCCGTAGCCATTACGAAAATATCAAGTAATATTTTTCAAAGGATTTCGTATGTGTACGGAATCTTCCAAGTTTAGGTATGTTTTATACCTTAGGCTACTATTTACTCTTAAACTACAAATAATTCCCAAGCAATTTTAGCCGCTATAATTTTCCTTGTAAATATAATATATTTACTACCAATCTGAATTTTTTCAAATTTTTCCACCCAACAGTTTAGATTTTAAAGGGGGGGGACGGTCGATTTTAATGAAAATTTTCACTTTAAAGTTGAATATTTCGCAAACAGATCACTGAATAGAAAAATCATGTTAGCAACCCCCCAATGGTTTTAATAGACCTATCCAACGATACCCCACACAATAGGGTTAGTCGAGAAAAAAAAATCACCCCCACTTTACGTATATGGGAGGTACCCTAAAAAAATTTATTTTAGTTTTTTTTATTTAATCACTTTGTCGGCGTGACTGATATATATTATTCATGTCAAATTACAGCTTTCTAGTACTAACAGTCTCTGAGCTTAGCCGCGGACGGACAGACAGACAGACAGACAGACAGACTACTTACCGATTTAATTAAAAATAGAAATTAATAATATTTCTTAGGGCAAACAGTAGCCCATGTTTAAATAACTATATTAAAAATAACCGGATGGCAGATATTTAGTGAATTTCGTCAAACCCAGCAAATGGGTCGCATCGTATCGCATCGTGTCGAATCATATCGCATCGTATTGCATCGTATCGCATCGTATCGCGTAACATCACATCGCATCACTATCGCTAGATTCTAATAAGAAGGCGGGTTCTCAAGCTCGGTGCTGGCTCTTCTCCTTGGCCCCATTAATCTGAACTGCAGAGGGTAACTCGAGTGGAAAGTGACTCCAGGACAGGACACCTGAAGTAAGCTGCTTCCTCAACAGTCTCGCGGATTGCTAAGTACTCCATATTCAGTGTAAGAGTGTGATTTAACAGTGAAAAAGGTCAGTCCCGAACATTGTTCTAGTGTAAAACTTAATAATTTTAATACAGTGTTTGCCATCAAGTGATTTTTTTATTTACTATAATCAGCAACAGGCGCCCTGAGGTTTAAAATAGTCTTTTGCCACCGTTGTGCGAAGCCGGTGAGTAACAGCTGATTTTTATCTGTTACAAAGTGGCCAGACAGTAGACAGACAGATAGACAGACAGACAGACGGACAGACATGGCGAAACTATAAGGGTTCCTAGTTGACTACGTAACCCTAAAAATGGCCATGCCAGGATAAGCCAAGTGAATCTGCCCCCAGCGAGTTTTGACTTATATATTTTTTTATTGATATGGCTTTCTATTAGTAACAAGTATTCCAAATTACAACCCTCCAAACTTTATAGTTTTTTGTAAAAAAAAAACTAAATATGATCTTTCATCAATATTTTTAGGGTTCCGTAGCCAAATGGCAAAAAACGGAACCCTTATCGATTCGTCATGTCTGTCTGTCTGTCCGTCTGTCCGTCCGTATGTCACAGCCACTTTTTCCCGAAACTATAAGAACTATGCTGTTGAAACTTGGTGAGTAGATTCTGTTAACCGCATTAAGATTTACACACAAAAATAGAAAAAAAAACAATAAATTTTGGGGGTACCCCATACTTACAGCTGCAACTCAAAAATTTTTTTTTCGTCAAACCCTTACGTGTGGTGTATCCATGGATAGGTCTTCAAAAATGATATTGAAGTTTCTAATATATTTTTTTTCTAAACTGAATAGTCTGCGCGAGAGACACTTCCAAAGTGGTAAAATGTGTATCCCCCCCCCTGCAACTTCTAAAATAAGAGAATGATAAATCTAAAAAAAATATATGATGTACATTACCATGAAAACTTCCACCGATAATTGGTTTGAACGAGATCTATTTTGTCTGTCTGTCTATATCAGTAACCAATCTACAATGATCCCACACTGCGCACATTTTGCTTAGGAGCAGGGGTCTGCTAAGACTGGAACGTCATATCATAGATACATATAAAGGACGGAACCCTCGGTGCGCGAGTCCGACTCGCACTGGGCCGGTTTTTTTTCTAGCCAGCCGATTTTGACGTTCGTCCTGGGATCGCTTCTAGTTAACAATGGGGATGGCAGTTGTAAAAGGTGGATTAGCCTTTATAATGTTTAGTTGTAAGAGCCATTCATTTAGAAGTGGTAAAGGACCTAACAGCGGAAGAAGGTTTAATGGCCTTACGTAGAATGATTTCGGCAAGAGGAGTGCCTACCTTGATTTGGGCTGAATGACTGTGCAAACGATCGACAGCCCGCCTGACTCAGCAAGGCGTCCCCATACATCATCAGCCTACCTTGATAACGTCGGACAACGCGGCTCACTTTAAATTAATCTCTGAGATTCTTCAGAACCCATACTGCATAGATAAAGATATAAAATGGAAGTTCATACCACAGTTAGCCTCATGGCATGGAGGTTTTTACGAGAGATTGGTCGGTTTGGTTAAGAACTGTATGAAGATAAGTTTACAGAAGCATTTATTGAATGACAGCCAGCTGGTTACAGTAATTAAAGAGATAGAAACGGTTCTTAACACAAGACCCTTAACTTACGTGGATTCAGAGCCTGATCATGTATTAAAACCTTCAGACTTCCTTACCATGGGAAAATGTATCATTATGGAAACGTCCGATAAGGATCCTGGTACAGTCACCGGCACCAATATATGATGAAACAAGGCACTCAAAAACATCTGATACGCTCTAACGGCCATACGAATAGAGTTGCGTCACATATTTTTGAGTGCCTTGTTTCATCATATATTGGTGCCTGTGACTGTACGTCACAAGGAACGGTGACTAAAGACAATTTAATTAGAGGTTGGAAGAAAGCACTGATAATTCTACGAGAATTTAAAGAGATGTTTGAGAACCGGTATCTCCTTAATTTGAGAGAAAGATATTCCCACCATCCTAAAGAACCTAGAATAAAATCAAAGTTAGCACCAAAGATAGATCAAGTCGTGCAGATTAAAGGTGACACGAAAAACAGGACCAATTGGAGAGTTGGGAAAATATTATCTTTAAAGGAAGGCACCGACGGGTTGTGTAGGGTTGCCACGGTACGAGTAGGAGATACAGAGTATACAAATCCATCGCCCACCTATATCCGTTAGAGATCAAAGATGGAGAAGACATTGTAAACAAACATCACGATATGAAGAAAGCGTAGAAGAACTGCTGCAGCTTCCTGATCTTCCACGTCCATCCTCAAATTACGTTGCCGAGTTTTCTTCTGAGCAAAGATGCACTCAAGTAGCAGCTAGAGAGAAGCCAGAAAAAGAAAAACAGCCTAATGCCTCGCCAGTAGAGGAAAGGTGTTTCTCTCGACAAGACGCAGAACCTAAGTCTAGTGAGTTAAACAAGCCTAAGCCTAAACCTAAGTCTATGTCCGAATCAGAACCACTCGCGGTCGTTGACCTTGAGTCAAATGAGTACAAGATACCGAGTCATCCCACCTGGAGGAAGTTGCGCTAGAGGAACAACACGGCGAGTCGAGACCTAAGAGAGCCGCAGCTCTACGAGCCCTTGAGAAGATCAAGGAGTGGACCAGCAATCTAGTCGCCGTGCTTTCGCCTGTGGTGGGGAATGTCGCGACTGACGCGAAAAGCTAATACCACAATGTCAATTTCCTTGCGGCAATACTAAGCAGCACCCTCTCGTTAATCTTTTGCCGCCAACAACGATGTCCTTGTACTCCCACAAGGCTGACAAACTTGACTTTTAAACTTATTGTAAATAAATATTTAATTTATAAATTTTATTTTTCATTTAAGTATTTAGGTTAGGTCTATACTTAGTTTTTTAACTGTCGCTTCACGACAAAGTTTGAAGAAAACATGGCCTAAATAGGGTGGCTGAAGCCGTTAGAGAAGCTTATCCAAAGGTGAACAGTTTGAACACTTTTGTCAAAAAAGTTTTAAAAAGTCCTTTCTTCAGTTTTAATGAAAACAACAGAACACCTAGTGAAAAACCATTTAGAATGGTTTTTAGAGAGTAAAAATCTATTAGCAACGCCTCAATTCGGTTTTAGGAAAAGTAGAAACACACACAATGGATAGCTTAAGAATATTCACTACAAATACCTATAAGATTAGCTTTTTCAAACAACGAGTCAGTAGTGGCTACTTTCTTAGATATAAGCTCAGCTTATGACAATGTTCTTATATCGGTCCTTGGGAAATAAATGCGCTGCTTAAATGTGCCTCCGATTTTGTCAAACTTTATTATTAATATGCTGAGTGAAAGATACATTAATCTGTTTATTGAAGATGTAAAACTCTCTCGAACAGTATGGAAAGGATTACCACAGGGTTCTGTACTCAGTCCCTTGCTCTATAACATCTATACGTATGATCTAGAAACATCATTGCAGGCATCAGCAAACGTCTTACAATACGCAGACAATCTCCTTATATGTATACAAATCAGGTAAATCGATTGAAGAAAATTGCCAAGCTCTTCTAACTTACTCTTTCATTTTTAAAATCATGGCTGAATTTGAATGGTTTGGGTTTATCTGTGTCCAAGAGTAGGGTTGTATTGTTTAAAACAAATATATTATGAAATATATTATACAACGTGAAATTTTAGTGGTTGTTTTCCCGAAACGAGGTGATTTAGTATCGATTGTACAATCGATTTATAATTGCTATTTTGACTAGAGTCAATAATCCAATTGTGAAAAACGACAGTCAAAAATGACCGCAAACCAATAGTAACGCTTCGTTGGTACCTAACCTATCGTACGATCGTACGCTACTTGTACCAACGAAGCGTTACTATTGGTTTGCGGTAATTTTCGACTTTCGTTTTTCACAATTGGATTTTTGACTCTAGTCAAAATAGTAATTATAAATCGATTGTACAATCGACACTAAATCACCTCGTTTCGGGAAAACAACCACTAAAATTTCACGGTGTATATTATGAAGAATGCGTACCGTAAATAGCTTTGCCCACCGCGTCACATTTCGGTAAAAGCGAAATGTACCAAAAATAGTTACAAATACACTTTCATTCTAATCTGTGGCTTATAGCTAAACATATTGCAGGCAACACTGGCCTATCGGTTGACGCGTATCTATCTTCCTGTCACGCGTGAGCTGGCTTGGAGTGCGGACGTGTTTTTTGGCGGGTCAATTAGGACGAAAAAACTTCGAGTGTATTTTAAGCCAGGATGGAGTGTATTTTAAGTAAAGGTTATGATCAGGAGGCTCATAAAGCGTTAATAAAAGATTATGACATTCCCCTTCCAACTAAGGGCTGTGCTCTCAATAACACTTCAGTCAGTATGAATAAAAACAACAACACATCTTTCTCAGAAATTTGAATTGCCTTGTTAAATTATTTAACACAATCTCAACTTAATAATAATTCACCGTCCAACGTTGCCCCTTTGTTTGAAATTTTGACCCAGTTCTTGAACTTCCATAATGGACAATCTCTTAAAGATTGTTCAGTGGAACTGCCGCAGCATAATCAATAAGAAAAGCGATCTGCTTTTCTTATTGAACAAATACAACCCATTAGCAGTAGCCTTACAAGAAACATGGCTAAAACCAGAATTTTTCTTTAAAATCTCTGGTTTTTCTACTTTGCGTGAAGATAGATTTGATGGGTATGGTGGTGTTGCTTTACTCATCAACAATTCTTTCAATTTTACTCCTTTTTCCCTTCCTCCTCATAGCAATGAGTTCTCTATTGTTGCTGCTCATTTAAATAAAATTCTAGTTGTATCTATATATATTTCTTGTCCATCCTTTAGCATATTCAATGAAATAAACTCAATTTTATCCACTCTCCCCAAACCCTTTATCCTTCTTGGAGATTTCAATTGTCACCATCAATCATGGGGTAGTGCCAATTCTAATCATTTTGGTAAGGTCCTATTGGATATTCTAGATAGCCACAATCTTTGCTTCATAAACAATGGCAGCCCAACGCGTCGAACCGCACCTAATGTTGCTGTAAGTGCAGTGGATTTGTCCATTACAACCCCATCTTTAGCTTCATCTCTTTCCTGGGACATTCTCACATCGACTTATGGTAGCGACCATTTTCCCATAGTCATATCTATTCCAAACAACTCCTCCTTCAACACACAAAAACGTTGTCCGCGTACTCCTCGTTTAAAACATATTCTAACACATGCTGACTGGGGCCAATTTAGCACAGAAGTGGATCAAAGGATTGCCTCTCTACCAAATGTTTTTCCGAGAAATGAGGTTATGTGTGCCGAGAATTTTGCTAAATCATTGATCGATTCTGCGGATCATGTTTTTCCAATTAAAAGCATTAGATCTGAAAAATTGCCTTCTCCGCCCTGGTGGGATAAGGATTGTACGTCAAACTCTTAGCCTATTTATTTATTTATTTATTTATTTATTTAAGGAACAGTTACAACTTACAAACATATAATTATTCTAATTGACATTACCTAGAACACAAAAATTCATGTTTGCAACTTAACTACAACTGTCCACAACAATCATAATGTGGCTAAAGGAGCATGCAAGATGGAATAAGTTTACTATGGAACCTAAAGAACCAGGCCACAAAAGGAAGGATCTCATCTACGACGCATGGGTGAGGATAAAAAGTAACTTGGGTTTCTCATGCACGGTGGAAGATTTAAAAAAGAAGCGTTATTCGCTTATGGCTTATTATAGGCAACATTTAAATGAGAAGAAAAAAAGCTTGAAATCTAGCGCTGGTACGGAAGACATTTACAATATAAATTGGTTTGCTTTTGGACCTTTACACAGCTTCTTACAACCTGTATACGAATGCAACAAGACTATAGACACAGAGGTAAGAAATAAAAATACCTTTATTGCTGTTTTAGATTATGTATTTAGATAGGAACGGGTCGATTCACAAGAGCTGGCACGAATGGATTCAACGAAAGTAATGTCACTTTGGCATTTTTGTAGGAAAATGACTGATGCATGTCATTTTCATATTTGTGTGAAGTGTATTAAAATAGGTCACATAGATACTTTCATTGCCGCCTTTTCTTCGCTTTTTTTCTATTTTATATTTTGCACAAAGTCAAAAAATAATTGTTGAGCGCCATAAAATACAAAGCGACAGCTTCGTCCATTTTTCCGCGATAAACTCTGCGGCATTGCTCTCTTAAGCAGTGTGGCCATGCACATTCGCCGTAGGCCGAAGACGAAGTTTTATCGCGATAATTCTATCGCGATGTGTGTAGCCCTAGTATTATTGTAAAACTTTGCGTTTTGTGTTGTTGATTATATTTAGTATATGTACAAAGCCAAACAAAATGAGTTCTTCAAGTGACGAACTCGACAATAACATGGAATTTATTCCCGGCCCGATATTTTAAGTACCTAAGGCGCAAATCGCGCAAAATAGTCTTTTGCCATTAAAAATCTTGAGAAATGTATATGGCGGCTTACGACAATTTCATATCGTGGAAGACCGAAAAAAAGCAATGTCTTTCTCGGAGAATGTCTTGATGGCTTATTTCAATGAAATTCATTCATGTTTAAAGTGTCAATGAAATAAGCAACAAATATAAACCGTCGTCAATGTGGTCAATTTATTTCATGTTGAAGTGTATGCTGAAGTCCAAAATGACATTGATCTCAAAAACTACATAAAATTAACTGCATTTATCTACTCTCATATCGTAAAATTCGAATTATAAAATTCAAAGAGTTTATATTGACATACTTTTTAAACACAATACCGAAATATTAAAAAAAAACTATTATAACACTTTTCTTCTAACGAAATATATAATACAATTTTTTTTACCATTACGATACAGGGCAAATCCAAAAAGTTTATATCACCAAGTTCTGATTCAAATTTTCACTTGTCTGTGGCAGCGCCTGCTTTAGCGCATGCGCGCACATCGGTGATGTACTGGGTTTTAGCGCCATTCCATTCATACGTGTCGTTTTGTTGTACGAATTTTCGTAGGAAAATTTTGTTCTTGCTTAAAAATATCTGATATCAGTGAATGCGAAGAAAATTTGACTCCGCCCGATATTTTAGATGCGGCGAAGGAAATGACTCATAATTTATTACTAGCAAAGTTCAGAAAATTATACGATAAATGCTATCAAGATTTTATGGCATGAAAAATGCAAAAAGGCTACTTCGTTTTTGGAAAAATGTGTGAGAGAAGATAAAATATTGTATGCAACTGTACGTAATTTGGCCTTAAAACACTCATGTGACCCTTTATGAAACTCGGCTACGCCTCGTTTCCCACATTCGTGTTTTAAGGACCCCTATTATGATACAGTTGCATAAATAGCTATTATAAAACGGCAGTCTGATGGCTTTAAAAGCAAAAAATGAAAGGTATTAACTGCAGAGAACGTGGAAAAATTCTTGAATGAAGCACCAGATGGGTCATTGTCAAGCCTTGGAAATTTTTTCGCCAAAGAATGAAACACGTGATTTATAAAAATCAAAGGTATATTACGACTCTTACTTTACGTTACAACAAAACTGTGTATCAGTCTGAGATAAATATTTTAAAAACACGATTTATAAGGAAAAGTTCCACCAAAAAGACGTCCATCGAATGGACTTTTTTCGCAAAATCATTCACACCACCCGCCGTTTATAGATTATGTCAAAAGCCAAGGTATATTTATAAAGTTTAATTATAACTAGTTATTAAAAATGTTTCATGAATTTATAGTGATTCATTTACCAAAATAAAGCAGTAACCGGAAAGACAACTCAACTTTGACACCACTAAATATTTTTCTTAACACAATTCAACAGTTCAATTTTACGTACTGTTCCATTCATTTGTCATTTCCTTAATTTAGTCAGCATTTGAATTAATGCCCACCGGAAAGACAAAAAATGTTGTGACAAGATTCAATGATGCAAAAATTGTGTTTAATTTCCATCTATTTTTTTTTTTTTTTTTTTAATAGCCTGTTTCAGTGTCCCACTGCTGGGCAAAGGCCTCTCCCCTGGACTTCCAACTCGGCCTGTCTGCACTTGTGTTTGACCAGTCGCTCGAGAACGTGTCTAGGTCATCCCGCCATCTTCGCCTTGGCCTGCCGCGGCGCCGGCAACCGTCCTATTTTTTATCTATTTTTTAATACTTTTAATTTTAAATGGAAAACATACGTAGATTAGGGGAAAAAAACATTTTTGTACAATAATAAAAGACATGTATTTTTTTAAAGCAACATTTTATTAAAAGGTGGAATCCGAACAGTCCACCGAAGTGGACTTTCAGTTACATTGTGGTGCTATAAAGTAAAAAAATTTAAATAAAAAATAGATCCGCCTTCAAAAACACCCAAAAAAATATTAATTAAAAATGTAACCGACTATAATGAGCATTATAATATATGTCGGATCATGGCCGATATAAGGTCGAGTTTGGCTTGCTACCGGGCCATCGCGCTACACCATGGGTTTGCACCCGAACTGGAGGAGAGCCCTTTCGAGACACGGCCGTGCGTAGACGTGCCCCGCGCTTCATTATTTGTTAATTATATAGTGCATAATTAGTGTTGATAAGTTTACCTGAGGCAGTGACTCTTAACCTCAACCTCTATAAACTGTGTTATAGTGTAATTAGTGTAATTAAACTGACTAAGTGGAGAATTGTCTTTTATTACCTCGAGGGCCCAATACCAAAGTAAAGATGCCCATTGATAAAGCTATTCCTGATGAAGCCCAGAGCCATTCTGCGACATCAGAAGTGGGATCACCTCGAGGTAATAGTGGAAGTAGTGAAAGTGAAATGAACACTGAAATATGGCGTACCATGTTACAAATGCATGATAGGCAGATGAGAACGCAAAACTTGCAAATATTAAGTTTAATTGAAGCCATGAAAGCGCCGGCAACCTCTACTGACATAAAACTGCCCGATTTCGATCCAGATGCTCCCGAAGCTGATCCTCGAGCATGGTGCAATACAGTAGATCTCTGTTTATCGGAACGACCTATACAGGGCGGTGCGCTAGTCATAGCGCTAAGTACTGCGCTCAAAGGGAATGCGACTCTCTGGTTCTCGCAAATATCATATGCTGGGATGTTGTGGAAAGACTTTAAGCAGCTGTTTACAGCTCGCTATGACACGCAGGAGACACCAGCAGCGATGCTTGTTAATATGCTGTCTAGCCGCCCTAAAGAAAACGAACGCCCTGCTGCATATGCATCCCGATTAATTACGATGCTTACTTCAAAGTGGCAAAATTTGGACACTGAACAGATTGCGATATCTACTGTGCTCGCTCATATGGCGCAGTATGACGATCGCATCAAGAGAATCGCATTTACGCATGAAGTAATAACGCGGGACAAATTGCAACGAGAACTCAATGCGATTTATCATTTAAAAAGAAAGGTTTGTGAATCCAGTGATGGGGGATCTACCAAGCGGTTCAAGGCCTCCTCATCGTCGAATACACCTATCCGGTGCTTTAATTGTGGAAAGCTTGGACACAAATCGGTAGAATGCCATTCTAAATATACCAAACCAAGTGAAAAGAAGCCAATTATTGATAAGGAGTTGCGAAGGAATGTTACATGTTACCGGTGCGGAATGCAAGGCCACTTCGCTTCCAAGTGTTTCCGCGCGGCGCCGACCGCGGGACCGAGCGGCGCCGGCAACACTAGCGCAGCGGGGGGTGCCCCGGCGAACTCAAGTGCGTCGACTAACAAGAAAAACTACCGAGTTGACCAATGCGGTGTGGTTAATCCACGTGGGCACTTGATTAATAACGGTCAGTCCTATCAATTTTCTTTTGACTCTGGCGCTGAGTGTTCACTGATAAAGGAAAGTTTAGGTAACAAATTTAGTGGGAAAAGATTTCATAACCTTGTAAAATTAATTGGGATTGGTCAACATGCGATTCACAGTACGATGCAAATCTTATCTGATGTGTACATTAACGGGAATTGTTTAGAGGTTCTTTTTCATGCAGTACCCGACACTAGTTTAAGTCAGGATATTATGGTCGGGCGAGAAATCTTATCGCTAGGGTTTCAAGTGGCAGTGACTGCAAACGCCGTTGTTCTATTTCGGGACAGGGTTGAAGTGCTTTGTAACAAAATTGCTAGTTCGACTGGTCGTGAGGACAAAATTAATTTTGATGAGATTGATACTGATATTCCTGATTCTTATAGATCTCAATTGTTGGAAAACCTGTACGAATTTTCTTCATCGTTTGCTAACCAGGTTTCAGAAAGTCGAGTGACTACGGGGCAGTTAAAAATTCGTTTGATTGATCACTCACGTACTGTTCAACGGCGCCCATATCGTATGAGTACAGAAGAGCGCAGGATAGTTAAAGATAAAATTGATGAGTTACTCCGAGCAGGTGTCATTCGTCCTAGTTGTTCTCCATTTTCAAGTCCAGTCCTTTTAGTAAAGAAAAAAGATGGGTCCGATCGCATGTGCGTAGATTTTAGAGAACTGAATAGTAATACTGTGGCAGATAGGTTCCCCTTACCGTTAATAGAGGATCAGATTGCTAGACTTAGTGGTGCTAAATGGTTCACTGTTCTTGATATGTTAAGCGGATACCATCAGATTCCCGTTCACCCAGATTCTATTGAGAAGACGGCATTTGTTACTCCTGATGGCCAGTGGGAGTATCTTACTATGCCATTTGGCTTGAAGAATGCTACGTCGGTATATCAAAGAGCAGTTACAAATGCACTAGGTGATTTGGTCCACGATTTTGTGATATGCTATGTAGATGACATTTTAATCATCTCATCTAATATTGAGGAAGGTTTGTCGAGACTCTGTCTCGTTCTTCATACATTAGCAAACGCAGGCTTTACCTTGAACTTTAAAAAATGTTCATTCCTTAAACAGCGTATTGAATATCTTGGGTTTGTAGTAGAGGACGGCAAAGTGAGACCAAATCCTTCCAAGGTGGAAGCGCTTATTAAACTTCCGCCTCCCCAGACTGTTACTCAACTACGGCAATTTATTGGCCTCGCCTCCTATTTTCGGCAGTTCATTCCAAACTTTTCAAGGACTATGGGTCCGTTGTACAAGTTAACAAGCATCAAAACAACAAATATAATGTGGGAATCATCCCATGAGTCAATACGACAGTCCATTATAGGGTTACTCACGTCAGAACCTATTTTAACGATATTTAATCCAAACGCTGAAGTTGAAATTCATACCGATGCCAGTGCAGATGGCTATGGTGCCATTTTAATACAAAAAGTTGACGGCAAACAACATCCGGTAAACTATTACAGCAAGAGAACGTCTTCAGCCGAATCAAGGTACCATTCCTATGAACTAGAAACTCTTGCTGTAGTAAATGCTGTTAAGCACTTCCGACATTTTTTACATGGACGTAAATTTACCGTAGTCACTGATTGTCATTCAGTAAAAGCAACCCAAAATAAAATAGATCTTTCTCCTCGTGTCCATCGGTGGTGGGCTTACCTTCAGTCTTTTGACTTTCAAATAGTCTATAGAGAGGGATCGAGGATGCAACATGCTGACTGTCTCTCCAGAAATCCACTTCCCGCAGGTCCTTGTTCAGATCGTATTGAACGCATATCCCAAAAACGAGTTGATATCGCTCAGCTTGATAGCAACTGGTTGCAAGTCGAGCAAGAAAAAGATCCTGAGACACAAAAGATAATATCAGAACTTCGAAATGAAATGCTCTCTGAAGACGTACGAAAAACATACGAGATTCGGTCTAATATCCTCTATCGTAAAGTTCAGCGGAATCACAGAACTAGATGCATTCCTATAGTACCTCGTGCGTTTAGGTGGTCAGTGATTAATAACATACATGAATCAATAATGCATTTGGGCTGGGAAAAGACTCTTGAGAAAGTCTATGAGCATTATTGGTTTGAAAACATGGCTAAGTATGTTCGTAAATTTGTTGATAGTTGTATAACTTGCAAAATAGCCAAACCTCACTCTGGAAAAATCCAAGCAGAACTACACCCTATTCCGAAGGCTAAAGTGCCCTGGCATACGATTCATATTGACGCCTCTGGGAAGTTGAGTGGTAAGAATGACGTGAAAGAGTATGTTTTCGTCCTTGTTGACGGATTCACAAAGTTTGTCTTACTGTGTCACTCACTACATATTGACTCCAATAGTAGTATTGGGGCTTTGAAATGCGGGATTAACTTATTTGGTAAACCTATTCGAGTCATAGCTGATCAGGGAAGATGTTTCTCCAGTAAGGAGTTTGCCAATTTTTGTAGTTCCTCGAACATTCAGTTACACCTTATAGCAACAGGTGGAAGTCGTGCTAATGGTCAAGTGGAGAGGACCATGAGTACGCTAAAGAGTATGCTTACTGCCGTGGAAAGCAGCAGCGACCGTTCGTGGCAAGATGAATTGGGTAATGTTCAACTTGCTCTTAATTCTACTGTGAATCGTGTTACCAAGGCCAGCCCATTAGAGTTATTGATCGGTAAAGTAGCGAGACCATTGGCTCTGATGGCGATTGACGATGATGAAGTAGAGATCAATATTGAGGATGTTAGAGAGCAAGCAAATCAAAATATTTTGACAAATTCTAGCTATGATAAATCTAGATATGATAAAAACAAGGCTACTGTTATAAAATTCAAAGTTAATGATTATGTGCTATTAGAGAATGAAGAAAGGAATCAAACAAAGCTTGATTCTAAGTTTAAAGGCCCCTTTAAAGTCATCGAAGTATTGGATAACGACCGCTATCTGTTGAAATCCCTTAGTTCAAAACGTACGTATAAGTATCCCCATGACCGAATTAGACGGTTACCTGATCATGAAATTCCATCAGAGCTCAATCTAGACGCTAACTTAGACAATGAATCAGTAAACGAAGGCACTCCACAACTGGATAGTGTTAACGTGCATGGTAATAGTGAGTGAGCCGTCGCAGCGGCTAAACTCTTTGTGTTGGTGCACAAAGACGACGCCTTGAGGTAGGGAATGAGTCGTTGGTGCGACTAGAGTCGTTGGTGCGACTGGGTGTCGTTGGTGCGACTAGGTATCGTTGGTGCGATAAAAGTCGTTGGTGCGACTAGAGTCGTTGGTGCGACTAGGTATCGTTGGTGCGATAAAAGTCGTTGGTGCGACTAGAATATTGGTGCAAAAATGGAGCACCGTGAGAGCTAGCTAGCCATTACGTATGTTCCCTCAAGGTAGGCCGTGGGTGCGGCTCGAGTATGACTGTATTGTTCTAAATTGATGATTATAGTTGTAATCAGAATAGAATAGAAACACCTGTTAAAGGAAAGGCAATCTTTGGATCAAATTCCAGTGAACAAGTGTATACTGTGTGTTGCCTGTATTGTTTCAGGCACTGCACCCGAGGACGGGTGTACTGTCAGGGATGGCCGTGTCGGATCATGGCCGATATAAGGTCGAGTTTGGCTTGCTACCGGGCCATCGCGCTACACCATGGGTTTGCACCCGAACTGGAGGAGAGCCCTTTCGAGACACGGCCGTGCGTAGACGTGCCCCGCGCTTCATTATTTGTTAATTATATAGTGCATAATTAGTGTTGATAAGTTTACCTGAGGCAGTGACTCTTAACCTCAACCTCTATAAACTGTGTTATAGTGTAATTAGTGTAATTAAACTGACTAAGTGGAGAATTGTCTTTTATTACCTCGAGGGCCCAATACCAAAGTAAAGATGCCCATTGATAAAGCTATTCCTGATGAAGCCCAGAGCCATTCTGCGACATATATATCTTTCTACTAATCTGTTTGAAGTCGGGCCTCAGCACGAGCTAGCAGGAGTGGTAGAAGCCCAACACAGATAGTAGATATAATAGGGATAATAGGTAGGTATGTTAAATTACTACTATAAAGTTTGAGGTCCCAGGTTCGGTTCCCGCGTCGGGGCAGATATCTGTATGAAAAACACGAATGTTTGATCTCGGGTCTTGGGTGTTTAATATGTATTTAAGTATGTATCTATCTATATAAGTATGTTTATCCGTTGCCTAGTACCCATAACACAAGCTTTGCTTACTTTGAGACTAGGTCGATTGGTGTGAATTGTCCCGGGATATTTATTTATTAATTTAATTACTAAGTCCACTCCTGCTGGCTCGAGCTGAGGCCCGACTTCAAACAGATTAGTAGAAATATATTATAATGCTCATTATAGTCGGTTACATTTTTAATTAATATTTTTTTGGGTGTTTTTGAAACGGTTCTATTTTTTATTTAAAATATTTATTTTTGGGTTTTTAGTTGTATTGGTATAAAAAAGATGCGTAGGCGTAGCCAGTAAACGAAGCCCCGCTTCTGTTTACGCTCTGAGGATCGCAAGGTAACTAACAAACTTAACAAAGGTAAACGGGGGTGGTTTGAAGGTATTTTTTTAATGCGGGAAGCTCTTCCCCCCGAGCCCCCCGTTCCAGTAGCGATGCTTCTATTACTACTCTTAGGGACGCAAGATAAACTGACGAATTTAACCAAGTGAAAAGGTAGATGGTTTAACAGATTTTTTATTGCGGGGGGCTCTGCCCCCCGAGCCCCCCTCCCCTCCAAGAGCGGGGCTTTTATTTTCACCCTGAGGGACGCAAGACAGCTAACTAACCTGACCAGGTTAAACGGGAAGTAATTTGAAGGTATTTTTTTTACAGGAGCTCCACCCCCCAAGCGCCTCTACCGGTACCGAGGTTTCTATTTCCACTCTTGAGGGACGCAACATAACTGACGAATCAAACCAGGTTAAACGGGAGGTGGTTTAACAGTATTTTTATTGCGGGAGGCTCCGCCCCCCGAGCCCCCCTCCATCAGCGAGGCTTCTATTTCCACTCTGAGGAACGTAAGATAACTATCGAACCTAACTAGGTTAAACAGGGGGTGGTTTGAAGGTGTTTTTATTACGGGGGGCTTAGCCCCCCGAGCCCCCCTTCCAGTGCCAAGGCTTCATTTTCCACTCTGAGGGACGCAAGATAACTAACGAATCTGGTTAGGTTAAACGGGACGCGGTTTGACAGTTTTTTTTTATTGCGGGGGCTCCGCCCCCCGAGCCCCCCTCCCGCCTAATATCACTTTAAGGAGCGCAATGTAACTAACGAACCTAACGAGGTTAAACGGGGGATGGTTTGAAAGTATTTTTATTGCGGGGGCTCCACCCAACGAGTCCCCTTTCCGGTAGCGATGCTTCTATTTCCACTCTGAGGGACGCAAGATAACTGAAGAATCTAACCAGGTTAAACGGGAGGTGGTTTAAGAGTATTTTTATTGAGGGGGCTCCGCCCCCCGAGCCGCCCTCCAAGAACGGCGCTTCTATTTACACTCTGAGTGACGTAAGATAACTAATGAAGCTAACCAGCTCCGTCCCTAACAGGGTTTAAAACAGGTTTGGTTTTAAACAGAGGGTGGTTTGAAGGTGTTTATTATTACGGGGGGCTCCGCCCCCCGAGCCCCCCTTCCAGTGCCAAGGCTTCATTTTCCACTCTGAGAGACACAAGATAACTAACGAATCTGGTTAGGTTAAACGGGACGCGGTTTGACAGTTTTTTTTATTGCGCGGGGCTCCGCCCCCCGAGCCCCCACTCCCACCTAATATCACTTTGAGGAGCGCAAGGTAACTAACGAACCTAAACAGGTTAAACGGGGGATGGTTTGAAAGTACTTTTTTTATTGCGGGGGGCTTCGCCCCCCGAGCCCCCCCCCCCTTTAATATCACTTTGAGGAGCGCTAGGTAACTAACAAACCTAAACAGGTTAAACGGGGGATGGTTTGAAAGTTATTTTTTTATTGCGGGGGGCTTCGCCCTCCGAGCCCCCCCTTTAATATCACTTTGAGGAGCGCAAGGTAACTAACGAACCTAACCAGGTTAAACGGGGGATGGTTTGAAATTATTTTTTTAAAGCGGGGGGCATCGCCCCCCGAGCCCCTCTCCGCTGACTACACTTCCATTCCCACTCTACGGGACGCAAGATATCTAACGAACCTAACAAGGTTAAGCGAGAGGTGGTTTGTAGGTATTTTTATTGCCCCCTTTTCTTTGTACATAGGTGCCATACCTACTAAATATAGTATAGGTGAATAACTTATACAATTCTTCGGACTGCTTTGGCCAATTAATATTAGTAATAAAACGTTGTAGGTAATTCGATGTTCTTGTTATCAATATAAGGACGAACAAATATGCTTTAGGACTTTCAACAGTATGCCAAACATTCTTCGCCAGAAAATTTTAGAACAATCAACATTATGCGATACAACAGGCACTCTTTGCTGACTGTACTTTTTGATCCTGGTTACCAAAGTAATCGTCAAGACGAATCAAACGAGCCCAAACTCGATGGGGTTATGTTATTTTATTACGGAGTTCTTATGGTCACCTTCCAACTCCATCTTCAGACCCTAGTTACCATCTAGGATCAAAGTACTCGTCAAGACAAATCAAATGAGCTCAAACTCAATGCGGTCGTATCGTTTTACTACAGAGTTTCTATGGCCAACTTTCAGCTCCATGTCATAATAATATTGCATTGTCATCCAATTCACACATGTCTGCAAAATTTCAGCTCAATTGGAAACCGGGAAGTGGGTCAAATTAACTTGCAAGATTTGATCCGTTGAGGAGTTCCGTTGGCCATCTACGGTCTTCTTCATCAGGTCCAGTTTACGAAATGATACTTTCTGAATGCAAATACTTCACTTGATACTAAAAATGCTAAAATCACTATAGGTTTGCCTGTAAAATTTGAAGGTTGCCCTCGATTTCTCTAGGATCCCATGATCAGATCTTGATTTGGTGCCAATGAGACCACCTCAGGAGTAAGTATACTGTTTCAAACAAAAAAAGAATCGTTTACTTTATTATTATGATATTATTAAAACGCAATCATTAAAAGTGTCTTATATGATACGTATGAACAATTTTTTTTAGGGATATTACAATGACCCAGATCCTTAATTTTTACTCACAAAGGTTCCTTTTTTAACAACTTTTTACCTATTATTATTATTAATCTACCCGTATATAAACGTGAGTCTGTTTTAATTTGTTCTCTTTTCTGTTACAGGTGATACTGTTTTAGAATTGCTGGGGCTTGCAGACGACAAGAGTTAGCCAACATAAATTTAAACGACATCGAAGACCACGGAGAATTGCGTCTTGTGAAAATACTTGAGACGAAAACCAAAATACCCCGAGCTTTTACCATACAGGGACAGTTTTTAAAAATACAAAGTACAAAAGTACGAGGCTCTTCGTGTGACGACAGCAAAAAGTAGCAGTTTTTTTCAAAATTACCTAAAAGGGAAATGTACTCGTCAAGTTGTCGGCGTAAACAAAATCGGTAATATGCCGAAAGAAATTGCTGGACTTTTAAAACCTGCCAGATCCAGAAACTTATACTGGGCATAGCTTCCGCAGAACCTCTGCAACATTATTAGCAAATTCTGGACCTGATATATCTACATTGAAACGCCATGGAGGTTGGAGATCAAGTAATTTTGCAGGTAACTTTTTCTTCGAAGACTCTGTACAAAATAAAAAAAAATTGCCAATAAGATATCCGAGTCCATAACTCTAAATGAATTCATGAAGTCCTGTCTATGTTTCACTAGTAATTGATTTTTTTACGTAAACGCGATCGAGAAGTATTTTGGTGAGGTAAAACTTATACTAAGCGTACTGTACGCCTAGTATAAGTTTTACTTCACCAAAATACTTCTCGATCGCGTTTACGTAAAAATTCCAATTCAATGGAAACACGGAAGCGCGCGCGCGGAGACGCTGTCCATGTTTCCCTAGTAATTGATTTTTTTACGTAAACGCGATCGAGAAGTATTTGGTGAAGTAAAAACATACTAAGCATACTGACTACGAGGCTTGAGGTCCCGGGTTCGATTCCCGTGTCGGGGCAGATATGTGTATGAAAAATACGAATGTTTGTTCTCGGGTCTTGGGTGTTTAATATGTATTTAAATATATATGTATTTCGCATTTTAAAATAACAATTTAAATTTCACTCGAAAACGCTCAAGACTGTCATGGCGTCTTGAGTGACGTCACAACTCGCGAAACAAAACTGTCTGTGTATGGAGATTGGAACCTGTCCTATGATAAAAAATGGATTTTCCGTCTTACATTACAAGTACTGCGTAGTACCCCTGTGTAAAAACACAAGCATAATTTTCCACATTTTCGAGCACAAGGGCAAGTACTACTTGATATTGGTCGACTACTTTTCCAATTTTGTCGAAGTGTCTCCCATGAGAGCCATCACGACTAATAGTGTGGTGCTCGCGATGAAAGATCAGTTCGCCCGACACGGCATACCACAGGATTTAGTCACTTACAACGGCCCGGCTTACTCTTCGAAAGAATTCAAGCAGTTCACAGAATTATGGGGTATTACACATGTGACGTCATTACCCGCAGTCAAATGGACGCAGTGAGCGTGCCATTAGGACGATAAAATCGATTTTAAAAAAGTCACTCGACACAGGGACCGATTTTTACATCGGGTTACTGAACTACAGGGCGACTCCGAGAGACGGAATCGCCAGCCCGGCTCAACTATTGATGGGGCGGCGGTTAAACACTCGTCTGCCATCTCATTCTAATAAACTTGCGCCGCAGAGAAATAATGATGCCGATTACTCAAATATAATACGAAACCAAGTAAAATGTAAGGCATGGCATGACGAGCGCGCGCGAGCGCTGCCCGAGCTACAGGCGGGCGACCGGGTGATCGCGCTGGACGGCATGCGGAAGGGAGGCGCTACCGAAGAAACAGACGGCATCTCATTAAACTGGAACTGAAGGACGCATCTCCATCATCATCTCATCATGAGATAATGGACGAAGACGATGCCGATTGTTCCAGTGATAACATATACCACGACGTGGCGGAAACGTTGGACAATAGCACGGGCAGCAACGACTCGATTGATCCGGTAAACCTGTCTGTCGTTCCACGGCAACCTTTTGCTTACGATGTTGACCGCCAACGCCCTCCTAGGGCTGCAGCAGTCGAAGCGAAACGAAAGCTTCGCCAATAACCATATTATTATTATAATATCTAAGGTCTATTCCACTCATGATAAAAAATGTAATCCTTATCACTTTATTGTAAAAACATAGAAGATTGTACTTCAGCAAAAAAAAAAAAAAATAGAAATATTTTCAACTGCATGTTTTGTCATCATTATTATTGTTTACTTACTTTATTTATATAAAAAAAAGTTGTTACAGATAGATGATAAGAATATGTCCTACTTAATGTAAACGAAGAATAATAGTTATTTGCATGAAAAGGGGCATGTAGTGTATTTATAAATATGTGTTCATGTGGGTAGGCTTAACGAAATAATAAACCAGTCTAATGCAAGTCATCTCTGTGTTTACTTCAATCAGTTTTGATGCCTATTTTTCAGCCCTTTTTAGTTTAGAAATCAGCTTCCTTCATCTTTAAATTAAGGAATACTTAAAATACTTCAGGAAAATAATACTTGCCGTCACTAAAATTAAAGATTTCGGTCAAATATAGTACCATACATGTGGTACTGGCATATAAAAAAATAAATTGTCCATAAAAATTAAGCATGGATTTTTTTTATGTAACATTTTATACATACTTATTAAATATGAAAAAAACAATACAGTCGCACTAGCAGTTGCGTATTAAAACTTAAAAATACAAATTTAAAAAAAATGGACTTATTTAGATAGCGGCCTGGAGACCTTTAGAAAGGACTTTTAATTTTGGAGTTTTTTTCTCTCTTAGCATTCTCCTTATACCCCTTATGATGCAAAAAAAAACTCACTTTAATTTGGTTATTTAATTTTGGTTTAAACCTATTTTCGTACCAGAAAAGTTCTGGGCCGGTACCATTGAACCCTTTATAAAGGACTTTGGGCTGCAATCCCAACTTTGGTCAAAAAACTCTGGGCGTTAGGAGGATAACAGTTATGGGACGAGATACGGTCGACTATAGCAGCTAAAAGCTTTTTAGAAAATACAGCTTTAAAGGACATTTTAAAGCGAGAAAATTAGAAGAGTGCCCAAACATTTCGCAATCATTGTCGTTCGATAGAAAAAAATAAGGAAAATTATTATAATTGAAGCAGTGATCAGTAGTGATCGGCACAACCCGTGCCACACCGCGGGATTCAAAGAGGAAATAATAATATGGACATGACATGATTCGCAAAAATTAAGAATTTGTAAATAGAAGTCAGAATATTTAATAAACTCATAAAATGTATCATTTTCATTAAAAAAAATATTGATGGTCATAGTGCGTAATCCTGATTTAGATGACATCAGAACTTATGCAGATAAAATCTCAAATAAGTCCGCAACCAATGAAGAATGCTTGTATAAATTCGCTCCACTCACGGCAGTGGAAGTAGAAAGAAGTTTTTCGGCATATACTTAACTGGATTTTAGATGTAAAAAGAAATAGATTGAAAATAGAAAACATCGTAAAAATTATGATCTGCTATTATAATATCAATATGTTAATATCAATATATTATATATGATCCGACGATCATGGCCGATATAAGGTCGAGTTTGGCTTGCTAGCGGGCCATGGCGCTACACCATGGGTTTGCACCCGAACGGGGACAGAGCCCTTTCAAGACACGGCCGTGCGTAGACGCGCCCCGCGCTTCATTATTTGTTAATTAAATAGTACATAATTAGTGTTGATAAGTTTACCTGAGACAGTGACTCTTAACCTCTTATAAACTGTGTTATAGTGTAATTAAACTGACTAAGTGGAGAATTGTCTTTTATTACCTCGAGGGCCCAATACCAAAGTAAAGATGCCCATTGATAAAGCTATTCCTGATGAAGCCCAGAGCCATTCTGCGACATCAGAAGTGGGATCACCTCGAGGTAATAGTGGAAGTAGTGAAAGTGAAATGAACACTGAAATATGTCGTACCATGTTACAAATGCATGATAGGCAGATGAGAACGCAAAACTTGCAAATATTAAGTTTAATTGAAGCCATGAAAGCGCCGGCGACCTCTACTGACATAAAACTGCCCGATTTCGATCCAGATGCTCCCGAAGCTGATCCTCGAGCATGGTGCAATACAGTAGATCTCTGTTTATCGGAACGACCTATACAGGGCGGTGCGCTAGTCATAGCGCTAAGTACTGCGCTCAGAGGGAATGCGACTCTCTGGTTCTCGCAAATATCATATGCTGGGATGTTGTGGAAAGACTTTAAGCAGCTGTTTACAGCTCGCTATGTATGACACGCAGGAGACACCAGCAGCGATGCTTGTTAATATGCTGTCTAGCCGCCCTAAAGAAAACGAACGCCCTGCTGCATATGCATCCCGATTAATTACGATGCTTACCTACTTCAAAGTGGCAAAATTTGGACACTGAACAGATTGCGATATCTACTGTGCTCGCTCATATGGCGTAGTATGACGACCGCATCAAGAGAATTGCATTTACGCATGAAGTAATAACGCGGGACAAATTGCAACGAGAACTCAATGCGATTTATCATTTAAAAAGAAAAGTTTGTGAATCCAGTGATGGAGGATCTACCAAGCGGTTCAAGGCCTCCTCATCATCGAATACACCTATCCGGTGCTTTAATTGTGGAAAGCCTGGACACAAATCGGCAGAATGCCATTCTAAACATAACAAACCCAGTGAAAAGAAGCCAATTATTGATAAGGAGTTGCGAAGGAATGTGACATGTTACCGGTGCGGAATGCAAGGCCACTTCGCTTCCAAGTGTTTCCGCGCGGCGCCGACCGCCGGACCGAGTGGCGCCGACAATAGCAGCGCAGCGGGGGGTGCCCCGGCGAACCCAAGTGCGTCGACTAACAAGAAAAACTACCGAGTTGACCAATGCAGTGTGGTTAATCCACGTGGGCACTTGATTAATAACGGTCAGTCCTATCAATTTTCTTTTGACTCTGGCGCTGAGTGTTCACTGATAAAGGAAAGTTTAGGTAACAAATTTAGTGGGAAAAGATTTCATAACCTTGTAAAATTAATTGGGATTGGTCAACATTCGATTCACAGTACGATGCAAATCTTATCTGATGTGTACATTTTAACGGGAATTGTTTAGAGGTTCTTTTTCATGCAGTACCCGACACTAGTTTAAGTCAGGATATTATGGTCAGGCGAGAAATCTTATCGCTAGGGTTTCAAGTGGCAGTGACTGCAAACGCCGTTGTTCTATTTCGGGACAGGGTTGAAGTGCTTTGTAACAACATTGCTAGTTCGACTGGTCGTGAGGACAAAATTAATTTTGATGAGATTGATACTGATATTCCTGATTCTTATAGATCTCAATTGTTGGAAAACCTGTACGAATTTTCTTCATCGTTTGCTTACCAGGTTTTAGAAAGTCGAGTGACTACGGGGCAGTTAAAAATTAGTTTGATTGATCAGTCACATACTGTTCAACGGCGCCCATATCGTATGAGTACAGAAGAGCGCAGGATAGTTAAAGATAAAATTGATGAGTTACTCCGAGCAGGTGTCATTCGTCCTAGTTGTTCTCCATTTTCAAGTCCAGTCCTTTTAGTAAAGAAAAAAGATGGGTCCGATCGCATGTGTGTAGATTTTAGAGAACTGAATAGTAATACTGTGGCAGACAGGTTCCCCTTACCGTTAATAGAGGATCAGATTGCTAGACTTTGTGGTGTTAAGTGGTTCACTGTTCTTGATATGTTAAGCGGATACTATCAGATTCCCGTTCACCCAGATTCTATTGAGAAGACGTACGAAAAACATACGAGATTCGGTCTAATGTCCTCTATCGTAAAGTTCAGCGGAATCACAGAACTAGATGCCTTCCTATAGTAAGTACCTCGTACGTTTAGGTGGTCAGTGATTAATAACATACACGAATCAATAATGCATTTACGCTGGGAAAAGACTCTTGAGAAAGTCTATGAGCATTATTGGTTTGAAAACATAGCTAAGTATGTTCGTAAATTTGTTGATAGTTGTATAACTTGCAAAATAGCCAAACCTAACTCTGGAAAAATCCAAGCAGAACTACACCCTATTCTGAAGGCTAAAGTGCCCTGGCATACGATTCATATTGACGCCTCTGGGAAGTTGAGTGGTAAGAATGACGTGAAGGAGTATGTTTTCGTCCTTGTTGACGCATTCACAAAGTTTGTCTTACTAGGTCACTCACTACATATTGACTCCAATAGTAGTATTAGGGCTTTGAAATGCGGGATTAACTTATTTGGTAAACCTATTCGAGTCATAGCTGATCAGGGAAGATGTTTCTCCAGTAAGGAGTTTGCCAATTTTTGTAGTTCCTTGAACATTCAGTTACACCTTATAGCAACAGGTGGAAGTCGTGCTAATGGTCAAGTGGAGAGGACCATGAGTACGATAAAGAGTATGCTTACTGCCGTGGAAAGCAGCAGCGACCGTTCGTGGCAAGATGAATTGGGTAATGTTCAACTTGCTCTTAATTCTACTGTGAATCGTGTTACCAAGGCCAGCCCATTAGAGTTATTGATCGGTAAAGTAGCGAGACCATTGGCTCTGATGGCGATTGACGATGATGAAGTAGAGATCAATATTGAGGATGTTAGAGAGCAAGCAAATCAAAATATTTTGACAAATTCTAGCTATGATAAATCTAGATATGATAAAAACAAGGCTTCTGTTATAAAATTCAAAGTTAATGATTATGTGCTATTAGAGAATGAAGAAAGGAATCAAACAAAGCTTGATCCTAAGTTTAAAGGCCCCTTTAAAGTCATCGAAGTATTGGATAACGACCGCTATCTGTTAAAATCCCTTAGTTCAAAATGTACGTATAAGTATCCCCATGACCGAATTAGACGGTTACCTGATCATGAAATTCCATCAGAGCTCAATGTAGATGCTAACTTAGACAATGAATCAGTAAACGAAGGCACTGCACAACTGGATAGTGTTAACGTGCATGGTAAAAGTGAGTGAGCCGTCGCAGCGGCTAAGCTCTTTGTGTTGGTGCACAAAGACGACGCCTTGAGGTAGGGAATAAGTCTTTGGTGCGACTAGAGTCGTTGGTGCGACTAGGTATCGTTGGTGTGATAAAAGTCGTTGGTGCGACTAGAGTCGTTGGTGCGACTAGGTATCGTTGGTGTGATAAAAGTCGTTGGTGCGACTAGGTATCGTTGGTGCGATAAAAGTCGTTGGTGCGACTAGAATATTGGTGCAAAAATGGAGCACCGTGAGAGCTAGCTAGCCATTACGTATGTTCCCTCAAGGTAGGCCGTGGGTGCGGCTCGAGTATGACTGTATTGTTCTAAATTGATGATTATAGTTGTAATCAGAACAGAATAGAAAAACCTGTTAAAGAAAAGGCAATCTTTGGATCAAATTCCAGTGAACAAGTGCATACTGTGTGCAGTGGCGGATTTACACTTTTGCCGCCAGTAGGCTATTCAATTTTTGCCGCCCCTAGTGTTAGACCAAGATAAGTCTGTAACGATTTTGATAGCACACGAAGTGTATATGTGATATTTATACGTCATAATTTGATACAAGTTTGACGTTTAATATAATACTTATCTATCAAAATTGTTGAAGACTTATCTTGGTCTGACTCTACTAAGCTCTGTAATTTGATACCCTAAATTTATATTATAGTATTGAACGCTATTGGAATATTTAAAAAAATCATGTTTACAAAAGTACCTATACTTTACAAAACACTTAGTAATTTTTCATATACTTACAGACATTGGAGTAAGTATTCGGCATACTAAAATATCGTAGTTTTTATTAAATTTTCGAATTTTTTTTTTCTCCGTGTATAAAATCTGGGGCACGGAAGTGCTCCCGCCAAGACGAGCCAAGCGGAGCGCAAGGGCACTACCTACCTTTTCTCGAAACGTTTCGTCGTTTTTTTGAACTCTTATACATATATAACTTTGCTTTGGATGATGTTAAATAGTTGAAAATTTCAAGATATAATGACTAGTACAAACATGAAACATACAAAGTTTGAATGTCGTAGCTATTATACTTTAGATTTTATCAATGTCTAAAAACCCCCGATTTCGTCACTGATTCACTCACTCACTGATCATCAAAATTCTTAAGGTAGTTCCTGAAGTCCTAGAAAGCTGAAATTTGGTATGTAAGCTAGTAATAGTATACAAACCAGGGGCGTAGCGTCAGGGAGCGGTGGGAGCAGTAGCTCCAGGGCGCCTGGGCTGGGGGGGCGCCGGGGCTGGGGGATGCTCAGATTTTTTTTCGATGTAATAAACATGGGTGACTGCGGATAATAGGACGGTGCGCTGGGCGAGCGGCTTTGGGTCCTCCCGCTTGAGCGGGTTCGTGCAAGCATAAACAGGAATTGCACGCAAAGTTACAATCGAAGTGGCGTGGCGTAGCTAGGGAGGGGCGGCGGGGGCGGCCCGCCCCGGGTGTCACCCACTTACATCAGTAGTGCCACCTATAAAAAATCCTAAAACTGTGGCAGAAATGATTACATAATTATATTTTTTATGTTAACAGTTTTGATTGAGTTTTGGGGTGACACCTACAATATCCACTCCGGGTGCCACCTATGCTAGCTACGCCACTGTGAATAGATCGTTCAAAAAATGAGAAAAGGCGCTTGAAGAATTTTGCTCCAGGGCGCTAAAAGTGTAGCTACGCCACTGATACAAACAACGAAAAAATCTTAAAACTTGAAACTTTTACCCCCCCAACCCCTTAAACTAGAGGGTGAAAGCTTGTATGAGACTTCCGCAAATTTTGATGCTAGAGGTCTGAAAATTGATATAAAGGGTCCTTGTTATCCTTGTTATAAATAATAAGATATGTATTTCAGGATTTTTAGTAAATCAATGTTTTTGTGGGATAAGGTTTTTCTTTTTATTCCTATAGAAAAAAAAAATTGAGCCAAATTTGCCGCCCCCCAAGATTTGCCGCCCTAGGCTCCAGCCTACTCAGCCTGCTGGTAAATCCACCACTGACTGTGTGTTGCCTGTATTGTTTCAGGCACTGCACCTGAGGACGGGTATACTGTCAGGGATGGCCGTGTCGGATCATGGCCGATATAAGGTCGAGTTTGGCTTGCTAGTGGGTCATGGCGCTACACCATGGGTTTGCACACGAACGGGGACAGAGCCCTTTCGAGACAAGGCCGTGCGTAGACGCGCCCCGCGCTTCATTATTTGTTAATTAAATACTGCATAATTAGTGTTGATAAGTTTACCTGAGACAGTGGCTCTTAACCTCTTATAAACTGTGTTATAGTGTAATTAGTGTAATTAAACTGACTAAGTGGAGAATTGTCTTTTATTACCTCGAGGGCCCAATACCAAAGTAAAGATGCCCATTGATAAAGCTATTCCTGATGAAGCCCAGAGCCATTCTGCGACATATATATTATCAATATGTTTTTCAGTAATCGCGTCTTTAATCATTTCTTTTGTTCTCTTTTTCTTAGGGTGACTGGTACCAACTTCTTCATTTCTCTATTTTCTTTCTAAATGTATTGCTTCTTTTTTTAATGTAGGTACTTGATATAGAAAAATAAATTTCCTTTATCTCCAGAAACTTTACTTTTAAGCCTTCTATGCCATCGTTCAAGAGCAATTGTGGTGCGGTACCATTCTTTGGCACGCACCACATATCGTCGTTTTTTGCCACTGCTCAGTGAAATATTTTACAAAATTTTGACTCTCATTGCAGTGCGGCGTTATCTCCATTAATGACAACCTGCTTCCGGAATGAAAGATATTGGCAAAGTGCGAGCTTTGCAGTTGAATACACCATTTTTGACAAAGCTTTTTTCTTAAGAGTAATTTCTTTGCAGTCATTTGCTTGCACTACTTCGAGCATTCCTAATTCAGAAATAAATTAATTAAAAAATCTGGTTTCTAGTATGATAAGACTCCCAAGTTTTGTTTGTTCCTCGAAACAGGGGAGGGATAGGACTATTCGATAATGCAGTGCTGCAAGCCCCCCTGATTGGCCTAATCAGTGGCAGCAGCATGATATGTGACGCCTCGTATCTAGGCACCTAGTATGATCGATCTCCTCAAAAAACCCAAGGTCATTCAAAAGATCATCGATTTCTGTGTAAGAAAAACCCCTGCTGCATTTTCCAAACAGCGGAGAAAGTGTTTGCTGCAGCGATTGAAGGTCGCCCTCCGCGCAGCCGCATTCGGCGTTTCAATTCAGTTTTTTCAGCAATCGCCCGGTTCCTTTCGATTTGTACTGGTCAAGGATGATATAGACTGGTTTGGCAGTCGCCATAGTACTGATCGGCCGCGGTTTTTGTAGTTCGATTATTAAATCTAGATGGCGCTGAAATATAGCCGGAGGCTTTGAAGGCAAAACAATAAGACTACAGATATGTCATATCACTGCAAATGTATTATTATGCAATATTTTTGAAAAATAATACATTTGTAGTAATATGAAACATCTGTAGTCTTATTGTTTTGCCTTCAAAGCCTCTGGCTATATTTCAGCGCCATCTAGATTTAATAATCGAACTACAAAAACCGCAGCCGATCCGCTGTCGTGAAGCGACAGTCAAAAGATAAAATAACCTAACCTAAATTTTAAAAATGTCGTGAAGCTACATTTACTACTAAGTAAAGACCTAACCTAAGCTATGAAATGAAAAATAAAATAAACTGAAAACCATTTATTTACAATAAATTAGAAATAAATATTTACAATAGAATTATGATTGTCTGTGGAGTGGTGTACGGTAGAGGATGGACGGTAGGTGTGTGGGTGTCAGTACAGAGGATGCGGCGACGAACTGGAGGCGTAGATGAAGGGTTCGAAGGAGGCGCTGTCAGCGCTCGGTCCAGTTGCACTGACAGCGCACAGCAGCGCAGCGTGATGTAGTAGCGGCAGCAAACGGCAGGCGTGGCAACGCCCGGACCAGGTGCGGGCAGCAGCGCACGGTGTACGAGTGGGCAGCGCTTGGAACAGGTGTGGCCGTGCACGGATCGGGTGTATAAGCGCACAGCCCAGGTGCGGACAGCAGCGCACGGTGGAGGTGTAGGCGACGGCACGTACTATGCCAAGTGAAGACTCAGGCAGCGTCAGAGACTCGCGTTGCGGCAGGAGGAAGTTTTAAATAACGCGTGAAAGAAGACTTTGACTTAAGGAGACGCGTGAAGACTTGCCGACTTTTCCGGCTCAAAAGAAAGAGTTGCGCGAGGCTTGCAGGATCCCGGGACCACTTCGGCCCCGGGATTAGGCCTTTTCGAGTTCTTTCACTTATGAAAGCTGACGATAAACTGAACTGCTCTGGGATTTGTATGGCTTTTATAGGCCTCGTGACGTAGGTCCGCTCCCGAGGGCGTTTCGAGAATCAGAACATACAAAATTTTGAATTAAAAGCAAATTTGTACACGTGGCCAAGAATAATTTCTAGTTTTAGAGGGAGGTTTGATCTAAAATATTGTTTTTCTGGAATGAAAAACGAAAATACTTGTCATGACAACCGAATAAACAAACATGTCAAAACATGTCAGTTTTTGCATTGAGGACGATAACAATTATAAGGAGCCATGAAAATAATTGTTATTAAAAACTAATTAGGAAATTAGGAAAAAACGTCATGCATCAGCACGCGCGAAGCCCGAATCTCCAGCATAACCGCAACACATGGAAAAAGACCGAAAAAGTTAGTGTCCATTATCATCGAATCAAAAAGTGATTGTAACGTGAAAATACGTAGTGAAAACCCAGTTAAACTGTGTTCTTTAGCTTTTGTGATGTTGCAGGACCCTGCAGAAATGAAGGTGACGCGATTCTAATGATATTAAGATCGACAACAGGACGTGAAAAAGATACGTAAGGGAGCTAAAACACGATATAAATTGTAAGTACAAAGTAATACCGCTACACCGTACTATGGCGACTGCCAATCCAGTCTATATCATCCTTGCACTGGTTGAGTACGTGTCCTACGGTCACGTATGAAATTCTACGAGTACTACGTGTCGTTGATTGTTTGAAAACGACCCACCTACCAAACTTTCATTGACTGGAAAAATGGGAAACAAATTAAACCATTTTCGGAAGGCGTATTTTTAAGTTATTTTGGTGACAGAGGTAAATAAGAAATCTTTTGCCGCCGAAATCTAGTGGCATTTATTCAAAAACATAGGTGTTAGCGCGGAATCTAGCGAGAGTCAGGACCTGAAGCGAGGTACGGAGAAACGAAGGTTTCTATACGACCTGGAGTGAAGGTATGACTGAATAGCCTCCAGCGAAAGTGGACTGTATTTTTTAAGATGTTTATGGCAGACAATCTACGTTGGCAGTCAGTTAGATGGAAAAGCACGCCTACCTTGAGGATCCTTGCGAAGCTCCCAGAGCACCAGGTCCAGGTTCCACGGTCCAGCGTCCAAGGATGGAGCGGACCAGAACAATCCAGTAGGGCGTTGCCCGTCACACCACAAGACAGCACCAAATGTTCGTAAAAAGTCTATAAAAGGTGGCCACCACAGCTTCCTTCACTAATTAACACTCACGACGAATCGAGAGACTCCAAAGGTTGGAAAAGCCCTGAATATTAATATTTTTTACTGCGACAAGCTCATGCGCGTGTCGGTATCTCGCTAGCAGTCTTCATGTTGGCCGGCGCGCAGAGAGCCGCGTTTAAATCAGCCAATCAGAGCGCGCTTGTGTCGCGCGCGATAGAAGATATGTAGGCGTGCAGGGAAGGAAAGGGACATATGATATAGGAGTTATACTGACTGCCAACCTAACCAAATTTCAAGTAATAAAATCTACACGTATGCAGGAGGCGCAATAAATGCGCGCGAAATTATAAACTAATTATTTGGCGTTACCAATAGGTACCTAATAAACTTTAATTGGTTACTTATTTAATTATGTTATTGAACATAATACATATTATGATATTGTTATTGTTTATGTTGTCCATTAATATGGACCTCCGCAAAGTAACGCCTGATTCAATAAATTAATTATGTTATATTATAAATATCGGCCTTATAATTGTGCTATTTCACGTTTGTGATAAATGTCGTTTTTATGTTATAATTTAGATCATAATCATAATCATAATCATTTCATTTAATGTCATAACTGTGTACATTAAAGATCATGTTATAAATAAATCTTTTTTTAGATTCAAAGGATTTTTTTATTTAGTTTTTTTATATCATAATGGTCCCAATTGTTTAGGTCGCAATCATAATTGGAATCAGCGGGGCGTGCAGAGGAATAGAGCTCACAAATATAATATTACAAGATGTGGAAACTAAGACGAGATAACAGGCTATAAATATACCTACTCAATACAAAAACTAATAAAGAGAAAAAATCGTTATAAGTGGAGATTACTTAAATATTGTAAAAGAATATCAAAGACTTCGTCCCCCGGCCGTGACTACTTATCTTTTTTTTTTAATTACGTGAAGAGAAAATGCACTAAGCACATCGGAAAAAACGAATTCGATGGTATGCTGAAGAAATAACCACATACCTAATTTATACCAGACACTGCTTCCGCAGAACATTTGCGACCCTTTTGGCAAATTCAGGTGCGAATATCACGACGGTGCCATGGGGGATGGAAATCCGATCAGGTATCTGCAGGCTACATAGAGGATTCAATCCAAAATAAATATGTACAATACCAGTAAACGTATTACTGAAGGAATTAAAATATCCTCAAAACGGGAACTTCACGTGCAAAATTTGAGCCACTACAATTGTTGTTAACACGGTATTAATACCGGTATTGAAAAAGTCCGATATTTGGAAGCCCTAACTACAACACAACCATCAACACCGCGTGATGAGAATGAGCCTAATGAAATAACCACCGGCAACTTTTTTAAACTAAACTAAAATAGCTCTAAGTTTCTACTATGCTCTCCAACTTTTACTTCGAGTTTAGATATTGGAAATACTTTTCAAATACCTACAAACCATGGAGACCCACCTCAATTTACATGGGAAAACCAATTTACTCAATTTACATTTAAATGTAAAGAATGTAGATACCTACTAAATTGCTCTTTTAATATATCTTAAATTTTGTTACCTACTTTTCTTTTTTCTTAGATTAGATTAACGATCCTATCTAACTACATAATTTACTACAGGAAAAATAGCATATTTTGGCGGCAAAATATGTACCTTAATGAAACTTTGTTTACAACTTTATCTTGGCACTAGAAATGAGGATCTGACGAGTCCTACCAAAATCTAGGGGTCCTACCCCGTTCCCAGGGGGTATGGGCAAGAGGGAAATAAAAAAAACCGGCCAAGAGCGTGTCGGACACGCCCAAGGTAGGGTTCCGTAGCCATTACGAAAAAATCAAGTAATATTTTTCTAAGGATTTCGTATGTGTACGGAATCATCCAAGTTTAGGTATGTTTTACCTAGGCTGTTTGATAAGTACCCGTTTTCTGAATTTATTAATATCACTGGCCGAAAATATGTATACAACCTTTTTAAGCCATTTTTCAGAGGCGGAAAATTTAAAAAAAACAAACTGCATTCTTTTGTTTTTTTCTCATTTGACAGCGATTTAGTGAAAGCGAGAACTTTAATTTGTTAAAATGGAGAAAGAACAGTATCGGTCTGTAATTCGATTCCTGTTTTTGGAAGGAAAAACGTGTGATGAAATAAAAGAATGAATGCGGTTTACCGCGACTGTGCACCTTCTATGACAACTATCAGATATTGGTTTAACGAATATAAGCGGGGGAGGACAACTGTATTTGATGAGGATCGCCCAGGCCGCCCAATTGAGGTGACTACAGACGATATGGTTAGTAAAATTTTAAATATCGTTTTAGCCGACCGCCGAATTAAAGTTCGAGAAATCGTTGATGCTGTAAACATTTCAATCGAGCGGGTACAAAACATATTGGAAGAAAAATTGGGTATGAAGAAGGTATCGGCGAGATGGGTGCCGCGTTTACTCACGGAGGAACAAAAACAGAACCGACTGACTACTTCGGAGCAGTGTTTGGCCGTGTTCAAAGGTAACCCGAAGGAGTTTCTGCGTCGTTTCGTGACTGTAGACGAAACGTGGGTTCACCATTACACCCCGGAAATGAAAAATCAGTCGAAGCAGTGGATTTTACCGGGCGAACCTGCTCCAAAGAAATCAAAAACCGTCCCATCGGCTGGAAAGGTCATGGCGACCATTTTTTGGGATTCCCAGGGTATTATATATATCGACTACTTAGAAAAAGGGAAAACGATAACAGGACAGTACTATGCCAATTTATTGGATAAATTTGACGCTGTGTTGAAGGACAAACGGCCCCATTTAAAAAAGAAAAAAGTACTGTTTCTTCACGACAACGCACCAGCTCATTCGTCCAGAGTTGTGGTGGCTAAATTAACACAGTTACGCTACGAACTGCTGCCTCACCCTCCCTATTCTCCAGATTTGGCCCCATGCGATTTCTTTTTGTTTCCCAACCTGAAAAAATGGCTCGGTGGTAAGCGTTTTGGATCAAATGACGAAGTCATTGCCGCTACAGAGGGCTATTTTAGTGACTTTCAGAAATCATACTTTTTGGAAGGCTTATTGAAGTTGGAATATCGGTGGAACAAATGTATAGAGTTAAAAGGAGACTATGTAGAAAAATAAATGCATGTATACAAAAATAACTGATTATTTTTTGCATAAACGGGTATTTATCAAACAGCCCTCGTATACCTTAGGCTACTATTTACTCTTAAACTACAAATAATTTCCAAGCAATCTTAGCCGCTATAATTTTCCTAGTAAATTTGATATATTTACTACCGTTCTGAATTTTTTCAAATTTTTCCACGCAACAGTTTAGATTTTAGAGGGGGGGGGGGGGGACGGTTGATTTTAATGAAAATTTTCACTTTAAAGTTGAATATTTCGCAAACAGATTACTGAATAGAAAAATCATATTAGCAACCCCGCAATGGTTTTACAAGACCTATCCAACGATACCCCACACTATAGGGTTAGCCGACAAAAAAAAATCACCCCCACTTTACGTCTATGGGAGGTACCCTAAAAAAATTTTTTTTAGTTTTTTTATTCAACCACTTTGTCGGCGTGACTGATATATATATTCATGCCAAATTACAGCTTTCTAGTACTAACAGTCTCTGAGCTTAGCCGCGGACAGACAGACAGACAGACAGACAGACAGACAGACAGACGGACAGACATGGCGAAACTATAAGGGTTCCTAGTTGACTACGGAACCCTAAAAAAGCAAATTTTACAAACTAGGCGAGTGAGGTGTCAGTCATTTCATTACCAGACTGCGAGGGTTAAGAGTTTGACCCGTATGTATGTCCATTCCTATGTCCTCTCATAACTACTCAACGGCTGAACCGATTTTTTTCTTTGTATTTTTGCGCTGAATCGAATGAGACCATACCCATACTTATAGGATCAATATTTTGCAAGATATGAAGGGTTTTTATTGAACAGCCATAGAACAATCTAAACTTCACTTACCAACAATAGTTTCTCGAAATGTGGATGTGATGGTATGATGGTAATACTGATTGGTCTCATTGATCCTGAGAAGCCTACCTATATTGTGGCTTAAACCCAAAATTGGTCGAGTTAACACGTTGGCTGCCATGAGCATCACCGGTGGGATCACGTAATCTTTTCTGTGTGGCCATGAGCATCACCGGTGGGATCAGAAACTCATTTTCCAGGGTATTGTTTTGCGGATTTTTTTGGGGGCCAGAATCAAACTTTGAATGCTATTTTGTAGAGGATACTCTATAGTTACTTACTAAAACTTGACTATTTCGAATTTTTAGATACCTAGCTTCCGTGGGGCTCCTAAAATTGGTAGACCATCATGTAAGTGGGCCTGCCAAGTTTTTCGAGTCATATCCAAGGAGTTTGTTTTTGTCTAGTTGATATACTACCTTTGACATGTAATCTAATCATAATTCAAACACGTGCCATATGTCATATTTGCATTACAGTCATGTGTCGGTAATCTTTGCTGTGCATGATGGGGTGATATTAGTGTTGTTGTAAGCATAAAGGTTGCAAGAACTGCGTCATATTGCATTATTTAATAGAAAAAGAGAACGCATTGTGTTAATTTAAAAAAAAATTACCCCCAACCACCGACTAGTAGCAGGTCATTAGTAAAGAGAAAAATCCGTCTACACGATGACGTCGAAAAAAATGCCCGTCCAAAAGGACAAAGAAAAATGTGAATGAGGACACATCTACTACTGATTTATTAACAATTTTGGGAGATAATTCGGATGACGGTGATTTTTCGGCGGAATCTGCAGATGACTATTTTCCAAGCGAATTGTCTACCGATTCGACAAATTCGTCCAACAATAAGACTTTATTACACAGATACAAGAATATATAGAGCAATTGAAAATACAAGAGGAAAATACAATTGAAAATAACCCAGAGAGAAACGATTTAACTACATATCAAACTGCAAATAGTGAGTAGAGGGTGTGGGTCGACGTTGGTGGCAGTCATTTGAAAACCTCCATTACTTTTACTGGAATTGAAGCATATAACTACGAGAGTAGTTATCCTGCAGACAACGAAAATCTTAAACTTATTAATGTTTACGAATGTTTCTTGAGACAGAATATTTTGAAATATATAGGTATGTAAACAAACAAATTTATATGCAAAACAGTTTATAAAAAATCATAGATTGAGCAGACACTTGGAAATACACCAGTGTAGAAGAAATAAGAATTGTTTTTGGCATAATTATTTATATGGGCTTGGTGAAATATCCTACACTGGAAGATTACTGGAGTAATGATAGTTTATACAAAAATACAGTAGTGTCTAGAAATATGAAATATATTTCAATTATTATTAACATGTATTATTTTTTACAGACATTTATTTCTTTGTAGACAATGCTACTGCAGATAAATCAGACAGGTTCTACAAAATCAGAAATTTAATAAACATGATACAAAAAAGATTTGTGGAACTTTTCACACCTGGAGGAACGGTAGCCGTAGACGAGTCCATGATACCTTTCAGTGAACGATTACTCTTCTTGCAATATATAACTAGCAAAACACATAAATATGGGAACAAACTGTACAAAATATGTAATCCTCTTGGATACACTCTAAGGGTAAAGGTCTATTCTGGAAAGGAATCACGTCAAGAAAAAGGTGTAGCTGAGAATATTGTCATGGAACTATCTCAAAAGTATTTAGATACAGGGCGGACTATCGTGACAGACAATTTTTATACATCTCTTACTCTGGCTACTAAACTTTCGAATAGAAAAACTCGTCTCTTAGGCACAATAAGAAAAAATAGGCTAGGGCTCCCAGCAAACATAACTCAGAATCAATTTGACAAAGGACAAGTTATTGGCAAGGAAAGTCTAGATAGAATCGTAGTAGGTAAATGGAAAGGTAAGAGAGAAGTCTATTTTTTGTCAACAGAACTCGCGATAAAACATAAGATATCCAAATATGAAAACTATGGAATAGGTACAACTTAAAGATTTATATTGTAAAAGCTGTACAGGACAATGTTTTATTAAATGCGGTCATGCGATAAATTGCACCTATATAACACATGTCAAAGCAAAATATGGTAAGGGTTTAGAACAAGAAGGTTCACCTTCAGATGATGGCTTTTAACTACCTACTTCATCAAATGTTTTTCCAGTAATCCATATTTTTTAGAAGAGTTTAGAAAACAGAAAGAGTTTAAAAGATTGAATAGATTTTTAAGTTCAAGCCCATATGCCGAATTGCAAAAGGTTCGTGCGGCCGACTCGCCAGTTTAGTCCACGGTCTGCACGCCTACGAGATTAATTAGTGTAAAATTAGGGCTTATAGATTTAGAGCTGGGCACGTAGGGTTAAAAATTTGGCTCTACAAGAGATCTGATTACTTTTTGACAGTGCGAGCTACATGGTCTCGTCTTGGCAACATTTAACGTGAAATGTTTTTGTGGGATCAGCTTATTACTCAGACGACTAGTCGAGCAATTAATCCGAGTAAGTATCTGTTATTGTTTGACGGCTATCTCGACACGCACACATGCGTTAAAAGTTTTGGTGTGCTTTATAAATACTTTCACAAATACATTGAAAACTTCTTGAATTGTGGAGGGGCGGGCTATGTTATCGTAGATTATCTCTACATGTAAAGAAGTCTGGGAAAACTTGGAACAGGCTTTTGATGACAGCGGGTTATATAGAAGAGTAGCATTGTTGCGAGACCTTATCACTACTACCTTGGAATCTTCTCGAAATGTGGATGACTAAGTGAATAAATTGATGTTGACTGCCCACAAGCTCAGGAATATAAAGTTCGACATAAACGATGAGTGGCTTGACACACTAATGCTGGCTGGCTTACCGGAGACTTATAAGCTAGTGATAATGGGCTAAGAGAGCTCAGGCATCAAGATTAGTGCAGATTGTATTAAAACAAAGCTCCTGCAGGAAGTTCAATGCTCAGATAGCTCAGCGTTCTTCACAAGGAATAAGACTGCTTCAGAAAATTACAGAAATAAGAAAGTCAGCACAGGACCCAGATGTTTTAATTGCAACAAGTATGAACCGGGCAATTGCTGAAAAAACTGAATTGAAACGCCGAATGCGGCTGCGCGGAGGGCGACCTTCAATCGCTGCAGCAAACACTTTCTCCGCTGTTTGGAAAATGCAGCAGTAGTTTATCTTACACAGAATTTGATGATCTTTCGGATGAGCTTGGGTTTTTTTTAGGAGATCGATCATACTAGATACCTAGATACTAGGCGTCACTTATGATGCTGCTGCCACTGATTAGGCCAATCAGGGGTGCTTGCAGCACTGCATTATCGAATAGTCCTATCCCTCCCCTGTTTCGAGGAACAAACAAAACTTGGGAATCTTATCATACTTGAAACTGGATTTTTTGATTAATTTATTTCTGAATTAGGAATGCTCGAAGTAGTGCAAGAAAATGACTGCAAAGAAATTACTCTTAAGAAAAAAAGCTTTGTCAAAAATGGTGTATTCAACTGCAAATCTCGCACTTTGCCAATATCTTTCATTCCGGAAGCAGGTTGTCAATAATGGAGAAAACGCCGCACTGCAATAAGAGACAAAATTTTGTAAAATATTTCACTGAGCAGTGGCAAATATAACGACATGTGGTGCGTGCCAAAGAACGGTACCGCACCACAAATCCTCTTGAAAGATGGCATAGACAAAAAAAAGCTTAAAAGTAAAGTTTCTGGAGATAAATGAAATTTATTTTTCTATATCAGTACCTACATTAATAAAAGAAGCAATACTCTGCAATACATTTTGAAAGAAAATAGAGAAATGAAGAAGTTGGTACCAGTCATCCTAAAAAAAAGAAAACAAAAGAAATGATTAAAGACGCTATTATTGAAAAACATATTGATGACTAAGAGACGGTAAAAATAACAGTAGAAAAATGTATGATAAAATTATCACGGATAAAATGAAAAAAAAAAGGCATGTGTTTAATGGACGACCAGGGACACAATTCTCGTGACTTCGAGATTGTTTTTTCATGCGAGATTTGTCAAAAAAATGTATGCAGTTGACAGGTCATGAAAAATCATCTCGAAGTCACGACAATTTAGTCCCAGATCACTATAGTCTTAAAATGAAAAGAAACCTAACCTAAATTCTTAAAATGTCGGAAGCGACAATTTAAAATTAAGAATAGACCTAAAACATTTAAATAAAAAATTAAAATAACTGAGAAACCATTTATTTACAATAATTAAACAAAGAAATATTTACAATTTTATGGAAGGAGTATGGAGTGGTGTGATGTAGAGGTGTATTGGCGTGTGTATGGGTGCGAGTAGAGGTGTTGGCGGATCCGGCGACGAAGGAGGAGACTTCGGTGAGGCGCTGTCAGCGCTCAGTACGGTTACGCTGACAGCGCACGAGGTGGCAACGGCAGCAGGCAGACCAGGTGTGGGCAGCAGGCATGACAGCACTCGGAGTAGGTAGCGAACGATGAACATGACGGTAATAACCGGAGTTGGTGGAGACCGTAACTGGTATAGGTGGAGACAGTGCCTGGTGAAGGCGGAGACGGCGCCTGATAAAGGCGGAGACAGCGCTTGGTGAAGGCGGCGACAGCGCTTAATGAAGGCGGAGATAGCGCCCGGCGAAGGCGACGACTTTGACACTCGCGGAGGCTTCGGACAGGTCGCGCAGACTTCGGACAGGTCGCGGAGACTTTCTACAGAATGCGGAGACTTCAGATAGACTTTGATGTTTTGACGCGAGCCTTGTAGAACCCCGGGACCAGCGTGGCCCCAGGGTAGGCCTTATCGAGTTACTTTCTATTTGAAAGCTGACGAATGACTGATTTTCCTTGGGATTTGTATGGCTTTTATAGGCCTCGTGACGTAGATCCGCTCCCGAGGGCGTTTCGAGAATCAGAACAGACAAAATTTTAAATTAAAAGCAAATTTGTACACGTGGCCAAGAATAATGTCTAGTTATAGAGGGAGGTTTGATCTAAAATATTGTTCTTCTGGAATGAAAAACGAAAATACTTGTCATGACAACCGAATAAACAAACATGTCAGTTTTTGCATTGATGAGGATAACATTTACTCGGACCGTAAAAATTATTAAATGTGTAGTGCAAAGAAACGGAAAAATTGTCGTGCATCAGCACGCGCGAAGCCCGAATCTCCAGAGTACTCGCAACACATAGAAATAAGCCGAAAAAGTTAGTGTATAATTTCATCGAATCAAAAAGTGATTGTAACGTGAAAATACGTAGTGAAAACCCAGTGAAACTGTGTTATTTAGCTTTTGTGATGTTGCAGGACCCTGCAGAAATGAAGGTGCCGCGATTCTAATGATATTAAGATCGACAACAGGATGTGAAAAAGATACGATAAGGGAGCTAAAACACGGTATAAATTGTAAGTACGTAGTAATAACGCTACAAGTCATTATATTTGTTGCGAAAGAAAAAGTATACATCTAATAGTAGGAGAGCCCACGACACTAAACCTAGTTCGATAAGACTACCAGATGATATATATATAATTAGTCACGTCATTAATGGGGGAACACGAAAAGGCGATGCTGCAATGGAAAAAACCTGGCAAAACCATGAAAAAATAAAAATAAAAATATTTAAAAATCCGGTTTCTAGTATGATAAGACTCCCAAGTTTTGTTTGTTCCTCGAAACAGGGGAGGGATAGGACTATTCGATAAAGCAGTGCTGCAAGCCCTCCTGATTGGCCTAATCAGTGGCAGCAACATGATAAGTGACGCCTCGTATGATCGATCTCCTCAAAAAACCCAAGATCATTCAAAAGATCATCGATTTCTGTGTAAGAAAAACCACTGCTGCATTCCAAATAGTGGTGCAGCCGCATTCGGCGTTTCAATTAAGTTTTTTCAGCAATCGCCCGGTTCCCTTCGATTTGTACTGGTTGAGTACGCATCCCACAGTCACGTATGAATAAATTCTACGTGTCGTTGATTGTTTAAACATATTAAATCGGCATATTTTGTGTGATATTGTTCGATATTGCAGCCATTTTCATTCTGCTGTTTTTAATTTTTTCTCAAAAGTATTTCGTAACATTTTAAAGTATTTTATTGTAAAAAATTACTATTTACTGTTGTTTCAACGAATAAGATTCTATTAATTATTCCAAAGTTCCGGACCGTATAAAATATTAGAAAAAAACGAACGATTGCAGAAGGTTTTCGCATCTCTAAACGATCGCACGAATTTGGAAGCCGAAAATATAGTCGTCACGCTACAAGAGTTCACTTCACAATTGTACTCCGTAAAAAAATGTAAGCGCGCGGATGTTGCCAGATTTGAGCTTTTCCAGAAACTGTATTCGGGGAGTGGTCTGAATGAGGTTTTTTTAAAAAAAATAAAAGGCTTTGACTCGAGCCTCATACCACCATGTGTAGTCACTGAAACAAAAAATATTACGTACTATATACGTCACCAGCATTTGGCTGAATTCAACTTCACCACATTGCGTAACAACAATCCATTTCGAGGAGAGCAGTTGGGAGATGCCGGAAAAACTGCAGCTTCTCTGGTACACAGGTCAACCGACGCCACTATTCGTGGACGATATATTGGCGATGTCGGTTAAAACCGAAGAAAACGGTGAGAATCAATTCGATTTCGTTACATTCGATTCGGATGACGAAAAGTAGCGTAAGAATAGTTACTAAGAAGAAAGAAGTAGTTTACATGAAGAATAAAAATTAGTTTATAAGAATAAGAATTACTTGATAAAAATAGTAGTAGTGATCAAATTATTGAAAAAATTTATCTTCTTTCTTCATTGCCCGTATTCAAATTTCTTTACCATTTCACGTTCATAATCATTCAGAACCATTTGTTTAAACAATCAACGACACGTAGAATTATTCATACGTGACCGTGGGACGCGTACTCAACAAGTACAAATCGAAAGGTACCGGGCGATTGCTGAAAAAACTGAATTGAAACGCCGAATGCGGCTGCGTGGAGGGCGACCTTCAATCGCTGCAGCAAACACTTTCTCCGCTGTTTGGGAAATGCAGCAGTAGTTTATCTTACACAGAAATCGATGGTCTTTCGAATGAGCTTGGGTTTTTTGAGGAGATCGATCAAACTAGATACCTAGACTAGATACTAGGCGTCACGTATCATGCTGCTGCCACTGATTAGGCCAATCAGGGGGCTTGCAGCACTGCATTATCGAATAGTACTATCCCTCCCCTGTTTCGAGAAACAAACAAAACTTGGGAGTCTTATCATACTAGAAACCAGATTTTTTAATTAATTTATTTCTGAATTAGGAATGCTCGAAGTAGTGCAAGAAAATGACTGCAAAGAAATTACTCTTAAGAAAAAAGCTTTGTCAAAAATGGTGTACCTATTCAACTGCAAACCTCGCACTTTGCCAATATCTTTCATTCCGGAAGCACGTTGTCATTAATGAAGAAAACGCCGCACTGCAATGAGAGTCAAAATTATGTAAAATATTTCACTGAGCAGTGGCAAAAAAAACGACGACATATGGTACCGCACCACAATTGCTCTTGAACGATGGCATAGAAGGCTTAAAAGTAAAGTTTCTGGAGATAAAGGAAATTTATTTTTCTAGATCAAGTACCTACATTAAAAAAAGAACCAATACATTTTGAAAGAAAATAGGGAAATGAAGAAGTTGGTACCAGTCACCCTAAGAAAAAGAGAACAAAAGAAATGATTAAAGACGCTATTACTGAAAAACACATTGATGACTTAGAGACGGGAAAAATAACAGTAGAAAAATGTATGATAAAATTATCACAGATAAAATGAAAAATAAGGCTTGTGTTTAATGGACGACCAGGGACACTATTCTCGTGACTTTGAGATTGTTTTTTCATGCGAGATTTGTCAAAAAAATGTATGCAGTTGACAGTTCATCTGGCATGAAAAATCATCTCGAAGTCACGACAATATAGTCCCAGATTACTGTAGTCATCATATTTTTTGCCAAAGAAAAAGTATACACCTAATAGTAGGAGAGCCCACGACACTAAACCTAGTTCGATAAGACTACCAGATGATATATATATATAATTATTCACGTCATTAATGGGGGAACACGAAAAGGCGATGCTGCAATGCAAAAACCTGGCGAAGCCAGGAAAAAATAAAATAAAAATTAATTAAAAAATCCGGTTTCTAGTATGATAAGACTCCCAAGTTTTGTTTGTTCCTCGAAACAGGGGGGGGGGGGATAGGACTATTCGATAATGCAGTGCTGCAAGCCCTCCTGATTGACCTAATCAGTGGCAGCAACATGATAAGTGACGCCTCGTATCTAGGTATCTAGTATGATCGATCTCCACAAAAAAAACCAAGCTCATTCAAAAGATCATCGATTTCTGTGTAAGAAAAACCACTGCTGCATTTTCCAAACAAAGTCTTTCGTAACATTTTAAAGTATTTTATTGTAAAAAATTACTATTTATTGTAAAAAAGTACTAAACATCATTGTTTCAACGAATAAGATTCTATTAATTATTCCAAAGTTCCGGACCGTATAAAATATTAGCAAAAAACGAACGATTGCAGAAGGTTTTCTCATCTCTAAACGATCGCACGAATTTGGAAGCCGAAAATATAGTCGTCACGCTACAAGAGTTCACTTCACAATTGTACTCCGTAAAAAATTGTAAGCACGTGGATGTTGCCAGATTTGAGCTTTTCCAGAAACTGTATTCGGGGAGTGGTTTGAATGAGGTTTTTTAGAAAAAAAAAAAGGCTTTGACTCGAGCCTCATACCACCACGTATTCGGCCACTGAAACAAAAAATATTACGTACTATATACGTCACCAGCATGTGGCTTAAATCAACTTCACCACATTGCGTAACAACAATCCATTTCGAGGAGAGCGGCTGGGAGATGCCGGAAAAACTGCAGCCTCTCTGGTACACAGGTCAACCGACGCCACTATTCGTGGACGATATATTGGCGATGTCGGTTAAAACCGAAGAAAACGGTGAGAATGAATTCGATTTCGTTACATTCGATTCGGATGACGAAAAGTAGCGTAAGAATAGTTACTAAGAAGAAAGAAGTAGTTTACATGAAGAATAAAAATTAGTTTATAAGAATAAGAATTACTTGATAAGAATAGAAGTAGTGATCAAATTATTGGAAAAAATTATCTTCTTTCTTCATTGCCCGTATCCAAATTTTTTACCATTTCACGTTCATAATCATTCAGAACCATTTGTTTAAACAATCAACGACACGTAGAATTATTCATACGTGACCGTGGGACGCGTACTCAACCAGTACAAATCAAAAGGGACCGGGCGATTGCTGAAAAAACTGAATTGAAACGCCGAATGCGGCTGCGCGGAGGGCGACCTTCAATCGCTGCAGCAAACACTTTCTCCGCTGTTTGGGAAATGCAGCAGTAGTTTATCTTACACAGAAATCGATGGTCTTTCGAATGAGCTTGGGTGTTTTGAGGAGATCGATCAAACTAGATACCTAGATACTAGGCGTCACGTATCATGCTGCTGCCACTGATTAGGCCAATCAGGGGGCTTGCAGCACTGCATATCGAATAGTCCTATCCCTCCCCTGTTTCGAGAAAAAAACAAAACTTGGGAGTCTTATCATACTAGAAACCAGATTTTTTAATTAATTTATTTCTGAATTAGGAATGCTCGAAGTAGTGCAAGAAAATGACTGCAAAGAAATTACTCTTAAGAAAAAAGCTTTGTCAAAAATGGTGTACCTATTCAACTGCAAACCTCGCACTTTGCCAATATCTTTCATTCCGGAAGCAGGTTGTCATTAATGAAGAAAACGCCGCACTGCAATGAGAGTCAAAATTATGTAAAATATTTCACTGTGCAGTGGCAAAAAAAACGACGACATATAGTGCGTGCCACAGAATGGTACCGCACCACAATTGCTCTTGAACGATGGCATAGAAGGCTTAAAAGTAAAGTTTCTGGAGATAAAGGAAATTTATTTTTCTATATCAAGTACCTACATTAAAAAAAGAACCAATACATTTTGAAAGAAAATAGGGAAATGAAGAAGTTGGTACCAGTCACCCTCAGAAAAAGAGAACAAAAGAAATGATTAAAGACGCTATTACTGAAAAACAAATTGATGACTTAGAGACGGGAAAAATAACAGTAGAAAAATGTATGATAAAATTATCACAGATAAAATGAAAAATAAGGCTTGTGTTTAATGGACGACCAGGGAGGGACACAATTCTCGTGACTTTGAGATTGTTATTTCATGCGAGATTTGTCAAAAAAATGTATGCAGTTGACAGTTCATCTGGCATGAAAAATCATCTCGAAGTCACGACAATATAGTCCCAGATTACTGTAGTCATCATATTTTTTGCCAAAGAAAAAGTATACAACTAATAGTAGGAGAGCCCACGACACTAAACCTAGTTCGATAAGACTACCAGATGATATATATATATATAATTATTCACGTCATTAATGGGGGAACACGAAAAGGCGATGCTGCAATGCAAAAACCTGGCGAAGCCAGGAAAAAATAAAATAAAAATTAATTAAAAAATCCGGTTTCTAGTATGATAAGACTCCCAAGTTTTGTTTGTTCCTCGAAACAGGGGGGGGGGGGGATAGGACTATTCGATAATGCAGTGCTGCAAGCCCTCCTGATTGACCTAATCAGTGGCAGCAACATGATAAGTGACGCCTCGTATCTAGGTATCTAGTATGATCGATCTCCACAAAAAAAACCAAGCTCATTCAAAAGATCATCGATTTCTGTGTAAGAAAAACCACTGCTGTATTTTCCAAACAAAGTCTTTCGTAACATTTTAAAGTATTTTATTGTAAAAAATTACTATTTATTGTAAAAAAGTACTAAACATCATTGTTTCAACGAATAAGATTCTATTAATTATTCCAAAGTTCCGGACCGTATAAAATATTAGCAAAAAACGAACGATTGCAGAAGGTTTTCTCATCTCTAAACGATCGCACGAATTTGGAAGCCGAAAATATAGTCGTCACGCTACAAGAGTTCACTTCACAATTGTACTCCGTAAAAAATTGTAAGCACGTGGATGTTGCCAGATTTGAGCTTTTCCAGAAACTGTATTCGGGGAGTGGTTTGAATGAGGTTTTTTAGAAAAAAAAAAAGGCTTTGACTCGAGCCTCATACCACCACGTATTCGGCCACTGAAACAAAAAATATTACGTACTATATACGTCACCAGCATGTGGCTTAAATCAACTTCACCACATTGCGTAACAACAATCCATTTCGAGGAGAGCGGCTGGGAGATGCCGGAAAAACTGCAGCCTCTCTGGTACACAGGTCAACCGACGCCACTATTCGTGGACGATATATTGGCGATGTCGGTTAAAACCGAAGAAAACGGTGAGAATGAATTCGATTTCGTTACATTCGATTCGGATGACGAAAAGTAGCGTAAGAATAGTTACTAAGAAGAAAGAAGTAGTTTACATGAAGAATAAAAATTAGTTTATAAGAATAAGAATTACTTGATAAGAATAGAAGTAGTGATCAAATTATTGGAAAAAATTATCTTCTTTCTTCATTGCCCGTATCCAAATTTTTTACCATTTCACGTTCATAATCATTCAGAACCATTTGTTTAAACAATCAACGACACGTAGAATTATTCATACGTGACCGTGGGACGCGTACTCAACCAGTACAAATCAAAAGGGACCGGGCGATTGCTGAAAAAACTGAATTGAAACGCCGAATGCGGCTGCGCGGAGGGCGACCTTCAATCGCTGCAGCAAACACTTTCTCCGCTGTTTGGGAAATGCAGCAGTAGTTTATCTTACACTGAAATCGATGGTCTTTCGAATGAGCTTGGGTGTTTTGAGGAGATCGATCAAACTAGATACCTAGATACTAGGCGTCACGTATCATGCTGCTGCCACTGATTAGGCCAATCAGGGGGCTTGCAGCACTGCATATCGAATAGTCCTATCCCTCCCCTGTTTCGAGAAAAAAACAAAACTTGGGAGTCTTATCATACTAGAAACCAGATTTTTTAATTAATTTATTTCTGAATTAGGAATGCTCGAAGTAGTGCAAGAAAATGACTGCAAAGAAATTACTCTTAAGAAAAAAGCTTTGTCAAAAATGGTGTACCTATTCAACTGCAAACCTCGCACTTTGCCAATATCTTTCATTCCGGAAGCAGGTTGTCATTAATGAAGAAAACGCCGCACTGCAATGAGAGTCAAAATTATGTAAAATATTTCACTGTGCAGTGGCAAAAAAAACGACGACATATAGTGCGTGCCACAGAATGGTACCGCACCACAATTGCTCTTGAACGATGGCATAGAAGGCTTAAAAGTAAAGTTTCTGGAGATAAAGGAAATTTATTTTTCTATATCAAGTACCTACATTAAAAAAAGAACCAATACATTTTGAAAGAAAATAGAGAAATGAAGAAGTTGGTACCAGTCACCCTAAGAAAAAGAGAACAAAAGAAATGATTAAAGGCGCTATTACTGAAAAACACATTGATGACTTAGAGACGGGAAAAATAACAGTAGAAAAATGTATGATAAAATTATCACGGATAAAATGAAAAATAAGGCTTGTGTTTAATGGACGACCAGGACCTGTTTAACAGTTGGTAGCATAGCATACAGTTGTGGTAACTCTGAAGATGAGCTCTGGTTGAGTTCGAAACGCGTCAGTGTAGCTTGGTGGTGGTGATGGTTGGGTTTATGTGATTTGTGTGTGTTCGTACAGTGTGGAGGTGGAGGAACTGCATGAACGCACATTTCTTGCATAAACGTAACTATTGTAAGGTCGCGGGTGAGCAAAGTAATTGTTTTAGTTCATAAAATGACTTGTTTAAAAAGCCGCTGCCTCCCGGACTAGTTGGGGATGTGTCTTTCATTTATGGGACGACTATCGAGGAAGCAATTTTTTTGAAAAGTGAGTTCTATCCATGCATACCCGGCTAGCATCCGTTATTGAAGCTCAAGGTGGTTTATACCAGATTTTAAAATGCCATTAAGGCCCACTACGCTTCCCACACTAAATTAATCCGCGGCGGGTCAGTTTTGTTTGGGAAGCGTGCGGTCCGCGCAAAGTGTATTGTAATATTATATGAACAAGAGTGGCAACTCTATGGTCAAATATGCATGTATGGAAGGTGCTGCCGCCCTACGGCTGGCTACTCAAGAACTAATGTGACGTATCTATGGATGTATACCTATCTATATGTATATGTTGGTAGTGATGTACAGCTATAGATACGCGTAATTTTAATTGATAGGCTAATTGCCACTATTCGTATTTTAGCCGTCTAATTCAAATCAGCATATACGAAGTATAAGCGGCTAAACCCGATTTGCATTATACGGCTAAAATACGAACATTGGCAAGTGGCCTATCAATTAAAGTCCTTGACCGTACAATTTGGTACGCCATGGCCATGGCCGATGAATGACAACGGACAAGTTTGACAAGTCAACCAAGATGGCCGCTAATTTAGTTCTTCATCAAACACCTAACACCAAAGGTCGCTGTAGTCGCATGAAAAGTGTGATATATGTAAGTGTGCCCCCCCTGGGTCCGCGCGAGCTTTAGTGGAAATAGGAATAGTTATATTGTATAAGTACATTTCATATTATTATGTAAAAGTGATACATTTTATTTTCTTTTTTGAAAATTTTGTTATCTTCAGTGTGAATTCAAAACTTCAAAAATAAACATAATTATATTAAGTGAAAGCATCTTTGTTATTTTTTCACCCATCATCGAATCATAGTAAAACGTGAGATAGATGTATGTTGATATTAGATTAGAGTGCTTTTCTCGTGAAGCATCATAGTGTTTTGTTTTGCTCTTAGTAATTGCTGGTTCAATATTATAGGGTTCTATGTTTCACTGTTAAGGTATTCAAAATTGAACTTCTTGACTAAATACTCAAGTTCAAACTTTGATTAACGTAAAAATGTAACATAAAACCCTGTAATAGTGGGCCAACAACTTGTCAAAGATGGTTACATTAATTTGGAACGTTGAATGAATATTTTTTTGTCACAATTTGTGGATAGATATTAGATTAAGGTTGTCAGTATATATTTCAGAGGAAATGTAGGGGGATACATAAATATTACACATTAGAGGCATACATGTTTCTGTCAGGTTCGGTGGATACCATGTTTGTCACATTCTATGGCTAAGTACTTAATTATGGCATCCGCAGGGATAGATCATTTTGTAAGATTAACTTGGATACATGTCTTTGTAGTTGACTGTACATAGTTTTAAAAATGTGACATGTAAAAAAGAGCCCTTGGCGGCCTACTTGCAGAATAAACATTTTGATTTTGATTTGATTTTTCATTTCGTTAGTAATAGAATAATCGCAATTTTTTTTTATGGTGGAACAACAAATTTACGATTTTCGGATTTTTATTTTAACTTGTGTCCAGTAAAACCTTCCTTCATGCCAAATTTTATGAAAATGATTTCATGATAAGGTGGGAAGTGCCCTATAAATTTTGATTCCCTCAAGTGTAAAAATATAGGTTTTTTTTGCGGCATATACGGCCGTATCTTTTTTTACGTTACCTATATATATAGATTTAATTTCAACTCGATACCTCCACGCGTCCCTCAGATAAAGGTGTTCTTGACTGACAGACAGACAGACGGACGGACGGACAACAAAGTGATACTATAAGGGTTCCGTTTTTTTTCCTTTTGAGGTACAGAGTCCTAAAAAAGAAAAACCCAAATATCTTGAATAACTTGGCACTTTTACTAAACATGATTACACATTATTAGAACAACCTAAATATCCCATCAACAGTTCACAGATTATCCATTCCTCAATATGCAAGCTGATTAGAAAACAACTACTTACTTATCTTATGATCACTACATGAATACTATTGACCTACAATACTAATTGTTATCAATTAAAAACACCAATATCAGTTTTAGTTTAATTGATACCTTAGTTAAAACATTATGTACTTAATTTGTATACAGTACAATTTTACATAGCATCAGTATCCACCATAAGTTTAAAAGATCCATCAAAATCCACACAACACAAAACATTGGCCAACCCACCCTGAGCCATAGGCACAGCAGGATGAGCTAAAAACGCCATCCCATCTATGAAACTATCACTTCTATTTGTTTGGATTTCTCCCAAGTCTTTTACCAGTTCTATACTGTACCAGCATATAATTGCATTGACATTTCCTTCATTGATTATCGGCACATTGACTACATCTGACTTCATCACATTTGTCAAAGTTCCAATCACAGTTGGGGATGATATTTCAAAATAATCCAAATTTGTCAAGTCAATGCAATAATTTTGGGACACTTGAAACTTGTTGATATGCATAGCTATTTTATAGTTAGTAACATTTTCATCATACACTCTGTTACTTATGTCCAACCAGTGGCTGCTCACAAGCTGGCCAATCAAATACACATTAGCAGGTAAAAACAGTCCTTTCTGATGTAGATGTCTTTGTTTAAGGTGCTGAGCAATTTCTCTCTGACGTAAATCTATGTCACCACATAGTTCAAAAGTGTGGCAAAATATTGCATGGTATTTTGTTTTGCCTAATGAATGAGGAGTCCATTGATTTCCTACGAAAAAAATAATTTTTGATAAGGGTACCTTGTTGGCTTTAAATACTTTCTTGAAAAACTTCTTGTCACTTTGGGATTTAGCACAACAAACTAGTGATCTAGCACCACGTTTCATCATCAACAAGCCGAATAACGGAAAGGGACATGAATCAACAATGTCAACTTGAGACATTTCGACTATCTGACCCAAATAAACACAAGCTGTACCAATACAATCTGTAACTTTTTTTGTGTACTCATAATCATTAAGAAATCTGATTGTTTCTGGGGAAATCCTGCTGATATGAACAGTTCCATCAGACAACAAAGTCATTTTGCCTCCATTAACTAGAAACTGCGCCTCAAGAGTATCATTTTCATGAGCATTCCGAGGAATAAAATTAAAGAAGACAGCCTGCTGCCAAGCATTTGCGCGATTCTCTGAAGTTGGGTCTGTTGTAATCATGATGTTTTCTGTCAAGTGCAGGTTGAACCACCCAACTACAGTGTTGATTTCACCACTTTCTTTTACTGACCACTTAATGTCTAATGGTTCACTTCTCTGCAATTTTCCCCTTATATCATCATAATTATTGTAATTTATTTTCAAAAGTGACTGAATGTCAGTACTGTATTTGATATCTTTAAACAAATGCACATCTTCACAGTCATAGGTTTCACCAAATGTCAATGTATGAACAATGAGGCCAGGAATGTTAAGCAGTTCCTTGGCTGACTGCTGCAGTTGGTACTTCATATTGAGACGGTCACATTTGGCAGCTACAACAAAGAATTCTGCACAGTAAGGTATGACTCGTCCGGAATGGGTCATCAAGTTATTCCATGCATGAGAAAGTGACTGCAACACATGTTCACCTAACAAACCAGAATCAAACATTTCTGTTACAAGCAATGATCTCCTTCCTCCAATTTCATTACAATCCATATTTGTTGACATTTTATTCACAATAACAACCTTTTGGACTAAATTCTCTTGCATTATGACATCTGCCAGTTTTGCCATTACATCAGAACCTTCACAGCCTGTGATAGCTAATGGTGTGCATTCATTGGCATACAGTGCTAACAAGCCTGTTCCAGTGCCCATATCCAGCACACTGTCCTTGCCTGGTATTACAGTATCCACAATTGCTGCATGATATGCCTCATTACGAATTCGATCATTCAGCATTCTAAAATGCCATCTTTCTAATAGTAAATTTTTGACAGAATTTAAGTTTTTCTCTGCATCAACAAATCCAGAGTCTACATTTAAAGCCTTTTGGAAATGACACCATGCCAATGAATAATATCCGTATTTAAACAGATGTTTTCCTATATCGTTCAGAAGGTACATATTACCTGGAAAGGCGTTAGTAGCTTTGCCAAAATTTGAAAATATTTGTTCAATTTTACCGTAACTAACTAAAAGCTCATTAAGCCTTATAAGCACGACTCGAAACTCAGATTCGAACAATGATTTCGTCTCCGAGCAGTGGTCAAAAGCCTTTAAATAAAAGTCGAACGCTTTGCTATAAAGACCTTGTGACGATAGTTGTCTCGCGTAAACAATGTATGTCCTACTAAGGTCTTCCATTTTTCACACTTTCTTCTTTAATCATTGAAGGCACTAATTCATGGTCATCAGTTCAATTGTATTGGCATTAAATACGCACGTACCGTACATCAATCAATCACAGAACTTGTACATGAGAAAAAGTAATTTTTGTTTACTAATTTCTACAGACTACACTTTCGCCCGTACAAATTAAGGTCCAGTTCATCATTAATTAATATCTCACATTTCTTCTACTATATCTACACATTTGCACGTTTCATGTATATTTAGAACTTCATACATTTGAGGGAATTACAAATCTTATTAATTCGTTAAAAAAAAATAATACACAGGAAAGAAAGAAAAGAAGCCAGGACCATAGATTAGATAGAGGCACTTTGATACATAGACAAGAGTAGAGTTGACTTATGTCATTGTCAGTCAAAGAAATCGATATAGCGTAAATTATCCAAGACTTGGCTGTATGGTTTTAAACCTTTTCCCTTTCCTTTGGCGGAAGGAAAGAATGTAAAAAAATAACAATAACAATCATAGCATGCTTATGAACTAATTACATTTGCTAGCAATTAGCATGCTAGTTTTAAGGTGTGCTCCTGAATAAGCACGCTTAAAGCGAACACTCCATTACACTACACATGCCAATCGATAGCGTGCTCTCTGATAGTTCAAACATTAAACAAAACCAAGGAAAATCAAACAGTCATCCGCATGGAGCTGAATAAAATTATCCTTTTGCTGGCGATGCATTTTAGCTAGAAAAGCTAGAAAGAGGGAAAAAGTAATAGGAAGATTTGAGTCTGTGATGGGTTGAATAGAAGAGAAGACTTTGGAGCAAGGACTCGATTGCTAACAGAGATGCGAGGATATAATATTGCGGGTTATAAAAATCATTTGCGTGCGCGCAACGCCGAAGGTGGGCCCAGCGCGTTGAATAACAATGTATAATATACACCGTGAAATTTTAGTGGTTGTTTTCCCGAAACGAGGTGATTTAGTTTCGATTGTACAATCGATTTATAATTACTATTTTGACTAGAGTCAAAAATCCAATTGTGAAAAACGAAAGTCGAAAATGACCGCAAACCAATAGTAACGCTTCGTTGGTACAAGTAGCGTACGATCGTACGATAGGTTAGGTACCAACGAAGCGTTACTATTGGTTTGCGGTCATTTTTGACTTTCGTTTTTCACAATTGGATTTTGGACTCTAGTCAAAATAGTAATTATAAATCGATTGTACAATCGATACTAAATCACCTCGTTTCGGGAAAACAACCACTAAAATTTCACGGTGTATACGGTGACACACTCCGGAACCGAAGCGCAGCGTACATGATTCAGTCTTATACAACGCGCTGGGCCCCCCCGCTGCGGTCTGTGGTGGCCTTTTTAACTCGAATACCCCGTTTGGGGTAGAAACTTTGGACCCATGGCATCCAGACGCGAAGAAACTTTCAATAGAAATTTCTTTGCGCCTGGTAAAAACGACTAGCGACCATAAGGCAGGCAGCTATTTTCGTCAACGATTGAGTCTAGCTATCCAACGAGGAAACGCTCTTCTGGGAACTATGCCGTCGGGTAGTATTCATAAAGATATTTTTTATTTGTAATTTTTCCTTTCTTTTTTAAGTTTAGTTTCTATCTTAGGTTATCTAGTTTTAGTGTTTTTTTTTTGTTCCAAACAATGTCAATATAACATTGGGTTCCATTTCTTTCGTGTAAGATAGTTTTTCGAAGTTTAAATGTTAAACTGTCAGTAAATTGAAATTGCAAACAATGTAAACAAACCTTTAAAATGTCTTTAATTTCCTTTTCCCTCATCAAATACTGCTAAATCCGTGTGTTATTTAATCAATACTTACCACAACACTATCCTAAATCATTAAAACAATAAACAAGTGCTAGATTAATATGGATATTTCAGTAAGTAAATGGTTTATTTACATTGTTCGCAATTTCAATTGACATCGATTTTACCGTAAAACGGGGCGAGTAGACACGATTTTGAACTTCCAACCCATTATTAAGAATATGTACTTGTTACTTAGTACTTGGTACTTACCGCGATTATAGCCACAGATTGGCCTGTACCGTCTCCTTGAAAGTGTGCGTGCCAAGAAGCTTAAATCCAAAATGGAGCTTGCAATACTAACAAATTTTTGAAGATCGTTTTTTGACCTGTTTTGACCTTTACTGTTATCTTCTATCTCACTTATTCTTTAGGTGGAGTTGCCAAGTTCAGGCTCAATTTTCCCAAATAATACTATTTAGTTCGCTGTATACTATCTGTTACTAATGTTACTATGTATTTTTATGAAAAGATAAAAGTTAGCTAGCTTTATTTCATTTGTTACACGGCGTTGTGCATTTTGATTAAGCTAGTGACATTATGTCACAGACATATATCTGCACTGCGTAGTAACTGACGCTCTCAGTATATGTATAATCTCTGTTTGCCCAAAGTTAATAACTCCATGTATAAAAAAAGCTCTTACATTACTGCCATAAAGGTTTTTAACCACCTTCCCGTAAATATAAAAGTGCTTGAATGGATAAAATTCAAATCCGAGCTTAAAAAGTGGCTGATGGATAAGGTTTTTTACAATTTGAATGAGTTCTATAGGGATCATTAATTATTATGTTATCATTGTTGTTGTAATTATTATTGTCCCTACAAGTTATTGTCATATTGTAGTTTAGGTTATAAGTATTCTGAACATATTGTATGCCCGTAACGGGTAGCTGTTGATACTTTGTACTACATGTCAACTTTGTACACTCCTCACAGTATATGCAATAAATATTTCTATTTCTATTTCTATACATTACCAAAAAAGGGATTTTAAGTTACATTAGTTTTTATGTTTTTTACTCAAAACTATGGTAATTATGACGACGTATTATAGCAACACTGACAGCTATATGTCAAAAATTGTAATGGCCGCCGTTATACAGTTATCATACGCTTCGAAAGTTTCCATCGGTTTTATTTATTATTTAAGCAGTATTTTTGAGATAATCATCATGAGTTGTATAGTCCGTGGTTGCAGAAATGTGTGGTATGCAGGATCAAGCGTAAAATTCCACAGGTAAGTTGTTAAACCGATATTTATTACTCCATTGATCGCTTTTTCAATAAAGGCTTATTTCACGTCTATCTTGGCATTTTCCTATGAAATAAAGATAAATAAAATTAGAATAAGTCTTTGGTATCAGATTTAACTTTTCACTTTTGTTGTTAGATAAGTAAAAGTACAGAAAATCATAAATGTTATCGGCCCATAAAAATATGAAGAAGAAAGACTAGGGTAACCATTTTTTACGTTCAATACTTGTAGGTCAATACCTAATAACGGAAGGTTTTCTAAATTGCCCATGGAAAACAATAGATATCAGACAAGTCGAGTAATATTTACAAATCAAATGAAAAAACATATTTGTTGTATTTACTCGCCTCCTTCAACTACGCGTGAAGTCTGATATTGATTGCTTACTTTCTTCGTTACATGCAATATTTTCTTTTTCAGAACGATGGCGAATCACCACTGAAACGGTCTGTTCTAAAAGACTTCAATGTCCAAGCAAATCTTAAGACTACCCGTGAAAAAACTCTAGTCAAGAAAAATAAAATGTTACAGCAACAAGTGAAAAACAGGGTCATAAGATAAAGGATATGAAATCAATAATTAATGCAGTGCGCGTCCATGAGACAAAATATGTGTAACCCTAGCAACGGGTGGCAAGTAAAAGATGATTCACCCAAACTACTATTCTTAAAAATTGGTGTTAATAAAACCCATAAATAATTTTATATCTGTAGTTTTATTAAATAGTATTTTTTGTTCCATACTTCAATCACCTTTGTTGTTGTCTGTTATAATTATAATAGAAATCCACTTTTTTGAAAGATCTTAGTGCTCTTTGCCCATCCGCAGGTCAAAGATTATCCACCTTATTAAGGTAAATATTATTATAATTTACCTTAAGGTGATATCAGACTGTTCATTTTTCTTTCATTTTCTTGTTATATTTTGCATCTTTCACATAAAATTACTCTTTTGAACGCAAATTGAAACAAAAATCCCAAATGAAATTATTAATGAACCGATCCAACGATGTTGGGTCTTTTCATTTACCAGATGCCGTATTAAAAAAAACTACGGATTAATGTTGATTTCTACATCATTCCAGCGCCGTGTGAACACGGAATGAAAGAAAAATGAAGCTTTCATTCTAATGAATTTATGTGCGAAATTACATTACATTACATTTGTAAGTTTAGTAATTTCTAATTAGCTTTACGGTAAAGGAAAACATCGTGAGAAAATCTGCATACACCTGCGAAGAAATTCAATGGTGTGTTAAGTTCCCAATCCGCACTGGGCCCGCTTGGGTACTACGGCCCAAGCCCTCTCATTCTGAGAGGAGGCCTGTGTCCTGCAGTGGGACACATAGGCTGGGATGATGATGATGATTGTATTGATGTCAATAAAGATAGTTTCGTGGTCTTCAGTGGTTTGTACTTAAGTAGATAGTTTATTATTTTAATTAATAATACCTACTAACGGCCCATTGTTTGATCAATGGTTGAACTAACTAATAGTCAAATAGCCTTTGAAATGCGTTAACTATTGTCATGTTTGCCATATATTTTAACTATTAGTTTGTTTAACTATTGATCAAGAAACGTGTTCTTAGTAATCCTGCCTATTAGTTAACGACCCACTGCTGGGCTCTGAAGTCACAGAAATTGCAAAGATAAGTGTTTATTGGCGTCCAACATACATATACATATGTATGTTTTAATTAGTTTTCTTATGAACTTGAAAGTGTTGTTAAGTATGGAACCATCTGTACGTGAGACGGTTTCGCACTTCGCTGGTTTTTTCACATTCAACGAAAGTATTGTGTTGTTGTATTGTAATGAAAGAGACAGCAAATAACAGTGACGTCATTCAAGGTCGATTTTTCGGTCTTCACTTTTTTATTCAGTATGCAGGCTCCATTTTGGATTTAAGCTTCTTGGTGCGTGCCGACAGTGAAAAGGGCTGGCAGTTTGGATTAAAAAAAAAATCTACATGTTGTTTTACCATTCAAACTTTTTAGCACTAATATTCCCTAAGCTAAGCCACGGACGGACAAAGGGACAGACGGTCATGGCGAAACTATAAGGGTTCCGTTTTTGCCATTTTAGCTCTGGAATCCTAACAAAAAAAGGATATATATTGTAATGCGCAGAACACATTGCCATGCTCACAGTACCCTAGCGTTATACTAGATACGAAGGTCAACTTTCGAACTTCGCATCATGCCATCCCGCACACGCTTATAGCTTTTTATAGAAGAATAAGAGGGACAGCACGATACGATTGATCTATGGTTGATTGTATGGTTGTTCTATTGAACAAATAAGCAAATACCGGTGCTACACATGTGATCAAATAAATGTGTTCAAACATTTGTGCTATGTGTGGCGCCGGGGTCACATGTGATCAAATATGTGTTCAAATAAGTGTTGAAACATTTGTGCTATGTGTGGCGCCGGGGTTATATTAGCTATTAATTCTAGCAGTCATATTAAAATTTGCCCCCTGTTTCACCATTCACTTTATAAAAGTCCAGGCGGCATATTTTATCAGTGGAACACGAATGAACGTGCGTCGGCGCGCGCATGTGACAACTGTTACATATGAGGGTAATCTTGCTATTTTTATAATTACGTTTTCGGGTAGTTTTTAAGTTCGTTGCTAAATAAACTCAAGTAATGGAAGCACGTCTATTCTTTCAATAATTAAGAAATAAAACATTGGCGGTCGAGGATTAAAGATAAAACGTAAAATGGCAAAGAATGTGGGTAGTGTGACGTGCTTTGATGTGGACAATGGGAATTGGCAGACTTATAGTGACCGACTAGAAATGTACTTTTTAGTGAATAAGGTGGAAGAAGTTTTACAGTTGCCTACGCTTATAAGTGTGATTGGAGATCCTGCGTACGAGCTTATGGTAAATTTGTGTTGCCCAAAGAAGCCGTGTCTGATTATTTACAACCCAAACCGTCAGTCGTAGCCGAACGTTTTAAATTCAGACAATGCCGTCAAACTAACGGCCAATCAATTTTAAGTTTTGTGGCAAATCTAAAGAAGTTATCAAAATTTTGTGACTTCGGGTCGAACCTGGACGATAACATGCGTGATCAATTCGTGTGTGGCATAAGCAGCGACTTGATACGACAAAGACTTTTTGCTGAAGATAAACTAACATACTAGGGGCGTTCAATAAAAAGTGAGAATGAGTATGTTTTAAACAACTTTTACTAAATGTCATTTTATTTTTCGACATAGTCACCTTTTAGCATAATACACTTAGTATATCTTTTTTCTAAACTTAAAATTCCATTTTTAAAAAAGGTCTCATCTTGAGTACTTAAAAAATCTTGTACTGCAGCGACTACCGCGTCGTCGTCTTCAAATTTCCGGCCTCTCAGGTATTGTTTCAATCTCGGAAATAGGTAGAAATCACTGGGAGCGAGATCTGGTGAATACGGAGGATGCTTAAGGATATCGAACCCAGCATCACGAATTGCAGCCATTGTAACCGCGGACTTGTGTGCCGGGGCATTGTCCTGGTGGAACAGCACAACTTTCGAGAGTTTACCTCGCCGTTTTTCGCGGATCTCATTGCGCAATGTTGCTATTTGTTTGGCGTATAAAGTGCCCGTAATAGTGGCTCCATGCTCGAGATACTCAATCATTAATACCCCTTTACCATCCCAAAAAACAGAGCCCATGACCTTACCGGCAGATGGGCTCACCTTGAATTTCTTCGGAGTTGGAGATGATGGCCTTTTCCATGTCATAGACTGCAGTTTCGTTTCAGGGTCGTAATGATGGAGCCATGTTTCGTCCATTGTTATAAATCGCGCCAAAAAAAGTTCCCAGTCTTGCTGCATCAGGTTCAAAGCTTCTTGACAAATCTCTAGTCTAGTTTGTTTTTGCGTGTCAGTAAGCATTCTTGGTACCCAACGCGCAGATACCTTTTTCATACCCAAGCGTTCATGTAAAATATTATGCACGCTCCCCGTTGAAATCTTTACATTTTCAGCAATAAAACGAACTGTGACACGACGATCCGCCAAAAATGAGTTTTCGACTTTTTTCACAATTTCTTCAGTTACTGCTGTAGTAGGGCGTCCGGAGCGGGGGTCATCCATTTTCGATGTTCTTCCACGTCTAAATTCGGCGCACCAACGTGCGACTGTCGAAGACGGAGGAGCATTAGACCCTAAAGTATCCCGCAAATCCAAATTGACTTGGTCCGTAGAAAAAATTTTCATATACAAGTATTTGATAACGGCGCGCAGTTCAATTTTCTCCATTTTCGCTAACGTACTCAATAGCATTGCAAAGAAATTACCGTATATTTTTTTAAACAAAAGACAGTTAGTTTTTTTTTTCATAGCAATCAGCTAGATAGATTAGCTTTACCGGCCAGTATTTAATTTCGTAATATTAAAAGAGTTTGCATCTCATTTTCACTTTATATTGAACGCCCCTCGTATAGCAGAGCGATCACTACTGCGACGACATTAGAAGCGGCCGAACGAGATTCTCGTGCAATTAACAATATAAACGAGTCGGACGGAGGCAACAGCGTGCGGCGCGAAACAACAGGAAATGTTTTTAAAATCCAGCCATCATCATCATTCGGGTGCAGAGCTTGTGGTGATACTCGTCACAGCATCAATGAATGTAAATTTCGGCAATAAGTATGTGATTTCTGCAGAGAAGAAGGACATTTGAGAAGGGTGTGTCCACTTACGGGGGGAAGGAATCCGCCAGGGGGACACTACAGGACGTATCGGGGAAGTACATTCCGTGGAAGCCGGCGCGGCGGCGGCGGCGGCGGCGGCGGCGGCGGCTGGCCCCGGCCGGGCACAAGTCGCGGCGCGGGCGGCGCGCGCGCACCCTTCCGCCAGCACTGGTTCGGGGAAAACAGCGAGGAGTCGGAGCGCCCGGACCTAGGCACGGGGGAGCCGGCCGCGGGCGACAGGCCAGAAGAAGAAGCAATGAACCTTATGTCGTTGAGTTGTTATAGACCGGTGTGTATGACACTTTTGGTAAACAATAATTTCTTGAAAATGGAGGTCGACACTGGATCCGCTTTATCGTGTATAGGCAGCGCAACATACAATAAAAAATTTAGCAATCTGTTGTTACAGTCATGTCAGTTAACGCTTAAATTCTATGACGGGTCTATTGTTCGACCTTTGGGTTATTTGGAGGTTAATGTTGAATATATACGGGGGTTAAAAAAAATTAGATTTATATGTAATCGACAAAGGTTGTACCAGCCTGATTAACAAAATAATAGAAGAAAAAAATAAACATGTATTAGTGTCCAATATACTTTCCAGGCATGAGGAGCTAGTTGATGAGTCATTGGGTACTCTCGGTGTCGCTGGCGACGAAACTACCGAAGATCTAGTAATTCCAGGTGACCCCACCGTTCTGGAATCTTGGACCGCGACACCTTCACCAACGGTTTCCTCGCCGTCTGCGGACTGTAACCTACTCTCGTCAATAACCGGCATTATAAGTGAACTTCGCCCTTGGTGGTTAGGATCTGTATCCGATACCGTAGTCTGTATGTCAGTTCTACACTTTAGTTGGTCAACGTGTCTATGTCTAGGTACCCCGGTTCCATCGCTACTCTCAATGACGTAATCAGTTTCCCCGAGCCTATCTACGATGCGACCCGCACACCAGCGGTCCCCCGACCGGTAGTTGCGGTACCATACGAGATGACCCACTTGAAACTCCCGAATAGTGCCACCAGCGCTTCGCTTCTGCCTAACTTGCGCGGGCCTAACGCTCCTCGCTAGCTCTGGCTTTAAACAATCCAGCCTAGTGCGCAGAGGTCGACCTTGCAGGATTTTTGCTGGGCTTTCGCCGGTTGTACTGTGCTCCGTGTTTCTATAGTTTAATAAGAATCTACTAAGCGCGGTTTCCATGTCTATATTTTCTTTTACGGCCTTTTTTAGTACATTTTTACATATTTTGACGGCACTCTCAGCGGCACCATTTGACGCGGGATGATATGGAGCCGTCAAGACATGATCAATGCCGTTTTCCTTAAGGAAAGACTCAAATTCGGAGCTTGTGAATGGTGGGCCGTTATCACTTACTACTTGTTTTGGAATACCAAACCTAGCCCACAACTCACGACACACTCGTATCACACTTGCTGCTGAGGTACGTTGCATTTTAATTGCTTCGATCCATTTTGAGCAGGCATCTGTCATAATCAAAAAGGTAAATCCCTCAAAAGGCCCTAAAAAGTCAAGGTGCAGTCGCGTCCAGGGTTTTTCAGGCCACGGCCATAGCCTCGGCGCGTGGGTCGGGAGCGCCGCAGCCACCGCGGCACACACGCCGCAGGCGCGGCACTGCGCCTCGATTGCCTCGTCTACGCCCGGCCACCAAACATAACTACGTGCTAAACTTTTTGTTTTCACCATCCCTAAATGAGAATCATGCAATTCACGCAGTACCTTTTCTCTACATGGGCCCTGTATATCTAGTCTATTCCCCCACAATACGCATCCTAACTCAGTATACAATTCCTTTTTTCTATTCATATTCGGAGTTAATTCTCTTATTTCCGGTTCCTGTGGCCAGCCGTCTTGTATGTATCTTAAAACTCGACTAAAGATTGGGTCCCTTTCAGTTTCTTTTTTTAACTTGTTATGATCCAGTAGCATCGCCTCTGAGGCAAAATGAAGATAAGTCTGCTCTGGGATCTGGCCGGCCTCACCCACCATGTCATCTTTGTGTGATTTAATCATACGTGACAACGCGTCTGCGGTGTTTCTATCTGTTGATATATATTCAATGTCAAAATCATATGCAGATAGTACTATCGCCCAGCGTTGCAAACGGCTAGCCGCAGTAACCGGAACCCCACTAGCCGGGCCGAAAATGCTGACCAAAGGCTTGTGATCAGTTCGCAATATGAATTTCCGACCATACAAATATTGGTGAAATTTATTTACGGCAAAAACGATAGCTAGCGCTTCCTTGTGGATCTGACTCGGGAATTTCGATCCCAGGAGATCGTCCCCGCGGTAGGTAAATATCGCGCGTAAGTAAATGGCATGCATGAGTCCTGACCTAAGATTGTTTTTCTTTTGTGAGCCCTAACAAGATCTCAGAGTTTGCATCAGGAAAATAAGCCTTATTGCTCTTGGTATAGCGAAAATTTAAATAAAACAAGATTTCTACAAATCCGTAAAACGGGGTCAGTAGACACCTTCACGACACATGGGGTGAATAGAGAATTCAGTCAGTACCAACCACTACCATGAGTTTACAGTGACGGTACTCGATAGCGACTGCGTACCTAAATGATTTGTATGGAGTCTTACTACAAATCATTTACGCAGTCGAGTACGGTCACTGTAAAACTGTAAACTCATGGTAGTGGTACAGGGTTGAAAAATTATGCGGGTGATAGGACCTTGTCAAGGGAATAATAAAATAAAATATTTTGAAACATTTACGGTTATGAAATTTTTTTTTCAATTACTTACAACTCATTATGAATAAACTCGGTCAAACGTTTTATTATTTAGACACTGCAGACACTGGGTAACTAGATTAAAACGCCACTACACTGTAATTATCATTAAAATCACTATTATAACAAAGTTTTTGAAACTGTTATTTCTTACCTTGGTGACGTCTCTCTTTGCTTGCACTTGCACTAAAATATTTATAATACTGCTCTGACTAACTTCACGACTATCGAGTGTTGCAAGCAAAATAAACGAATATTGAACTTAATAGTAAAAACCAAAGTAATTGGCTTTAGTGGTCATGGTGTTTTTTGTAGCCATCCATGGTCCTGACGGACTGAGTACTGCGACAAAAACGTGAGGCTGAAAAAAAACAAGCCAGAGAGTTGCATCTCCTTCTAATTAGGGTGATCAAGTACTGGTGCGAGTGGGACACAATTCTCTAGTTTGTATGTAATCTCTCGGACCGCTGTCTCTAGTTGCCATTATTAAACTGTATGGCTTGGTAGTATAGAATAGCTTCTAAGGCCGGCCGCATACACGCGGAATTTTTCTTCGGTTTCCGTACGGAATGACGCGTGCAAACGAGACAGGGCTACGAAAGTATATAGCGTTGTCTCGCTCGCACACGTCATTCCGTACGGAAACCGAAGAAAAATTCCGCGTGTATGCGGCCGGCCTAATATGGGTCACTTTTGATTGACTAATAAAAGTTAGTACTCAGTCAGGTATAATAATAATAATAGCCCTCCACATCGATTTCGATGACGGCGACCCGGACTATACCTATAAAATTTACAATATTATATTTACAAGACTTAAAAATAAAACAAAACAAAACTTATGTACAAAATAAAACTTATGTTCTATTATGAGCCCTAATATGGCTCGCTAGACCGAACTTAGTCTTAAAAACCCTGTTGCAAGGGATGCAACAGAGCTGACCACGCGAGTTGTAGGTGTAGGTGTAGGAGGTGTCGAGACGGCTAAATAAATATATTTATATCTAGCTTTATGTGTGGGGTGTGACGATTATATTTGTCACTATTTAATGTAACTCAGGCGAGGGCCTCGACAACAACCCTAGTCGAAGAATGCATTAGGTGATCATTTTCTCTCATTACAAGTTAGTATATATTGTGACTCATACCTGTACATATAGTGATAGTATCTCGAGGAGCATCAGTTGGTTCTGTCTCGTGATCTGGCTATGTAGTGTCTTTGTCTGCTTCGCATCTTCTACTCTAACCACCTGTAGAGTTAGATTACAACATGACTCCTACTGTATGGAGCCCCATAGATGTCTTAGGCTTACTTAATAACATTGGCATTGGTTGTGATGCCAGTCAACAATACAAGTGCATATAATCATGTTATGATGGGTCTGTTACAGTGTGATAAGTGCTATCATTAACGTGCACTCTCGGAACCCGTGCTGTTTTCACCAGTGGGCTTCTCGCAAGTCACCCATTGGGCTCTTACTGCCGAAGCAGTCTTTCGAGCGGTTCCCCCTTCCACGTATCCACAGGGACCATGATGAAAGATGACAATCATGGGATATCACTGAGACATACGTCTCGGCGCGCCAGGTGTTTTGCCACCAAATCAAGTATAAATCAAGTAGGCCATGACTCAAAGTTTATGTCGCCAATGGACGAGTCGTACAACAATTTAAACAGGGTATATTCACGATAAAACTAAGACATCTAAAGACCATCAAAATTATGGTACTTAGCTTTGGTAGCTGCGACGCTCGTGATGTGATCAACCACTCAGGAACATAACACTGATTCTAGTATACTGAATACTATTCGTTATAAAGTTTATATTAGCTTGATAAGATTCACATAACGCGCGCCATCACATAAAAACAAATGACAGATTAAAAGGCAGAGAGAACTAAACTTACCATTGAGTTCTAAGTGTTGCTACATGCAATATTTACATTATTTTACATTTCGCGACTACTTTCGCGACATTCCCGCCGGGAACAAATTAAGGTAAGTATATCATTAAATTGCGCGTCCATTCTCTTATTTTTTCAAGAGCTCGGACTGCTGCAATTCGTTTCTGTCCAGTTTATACTTCTGATACATTACTGTCCTTTGTCATAGAATCCTTTTCTATTGTATTCGTATTATACTCTAAATTTTCATTGTTTGTACTCTCAATCTCACTATCTGCAGTAGTAACATCTGTAGTATTGCTTGTCATCATTCCGTCTGAATCCAATTCTTTCTCGTCATCTGGTAACACTTCTTTATCTGAAGTTATGTTAGTTTCTTCCATCTCAATGTCAGGAACCATCACTGACTCTCTGGGTAGAATTTCAGGTGCATTAGGAATAACAACATGATCAACTGACCTTTGTGGTTCATTGTCTTCCATCTCTAAAGGATATAAGTGTGCAATGGAACGTGTAAAAATAGTATCTCCTACTTTCACTTTGGGTATTCTCACTAAACTATCAGAGCCTTTGATCAAAGATATTATTTTTCCTACTTTCCAGGTTTCTCGATTTTGATGTTTGTCCCCCTTTATTTGAACTATTTGTCCTACTCGTGGAATGTCTCTTGAAGTGACACGAGGCTGTTGATGTGAGTGATTGTATCTCTCACGTAAGCTAAGTAGGTATCGATTTTGAAACATTTCTTTAAATTCATCTAACATTATGCGACCCCTTTTCCAACCTTGAATTAAATTGGTTTTTGTTGATGTACCTTGTGCTATAACTGGCATGTTTGCTGTATCCAGTGTGATACTTCCGCCTACCTGAAGAAAGTCTACTGGTGTTAAAATATGGTCCAGTTCAGTATCAACACATGTTAAAGGTCGCGTGTTTATGACTGCTTCTATCTCTTTGGTGACGGTTGATAGCTGACTCTCGGTTAGAAGTTGTTTTTGAAGTGTTCTTCGCATACAGTTTTTCACAAAAGCCACAAGTCTGTCATAAAAACCTCCGAACCATGGCGCTAGTACTGGTATGAATCGCCATTTTATCTTATTCTCCACACAGTATCCCTTGGACACTATTTCAGATATTAATTTTAAATGTAAAGCGTTGTCTGAGGTTATAAGTGACGGTACTCCTCTGGTAGAAATCATCCTTCTGAGAGCAAGTAAACCTTCTTCTGATGAGAGGTCTTGAACTACTTCCAAGTGTACTGCTCTAACCGCTAAACATGTAAACAGGCATATCCATCTTTTACTTGGTCCTTTCTCTGTTTTCACTAATACAGGTCCCAAGTAGTCTACGCCAGTAAACGTAAATGGTTTGCTGTAATTGACACGTTCATGTGGTAATGCTGGAGTGGGTGGTAATTTAAATGGTCCTCCTGTATGTTTCACGCAACGTGGACATTTATTCAAGATCTTCTGAACATAGCGTTTACCTTGCGGTATCCAATAAGATTGACGAATTAAAGTCAATGTATGGTTGGTGCCAACATGATAATTTTTCTCATGTGTGTCTTTAACGAGTTTATTTGTGAAATCACAATCTTTAGGAATTATCACAGGATATCTCTTATCGAAAGACCATTCAGCATATTTAAGTCTACCCTTACATCGCAAAATACCATCAATGTCTTTAAATAAACCTAAGTTCCGACTTAGATTGGTTTCCTTTCCATTGACTTCTTCCTTGAAATGTTCAGCTTGTATTTTCTTGGTTTCATTTAGCGTACTATTCTGTAGCTTAGTCACTTCATGTTTTTTATTTATGTCTAATCCGATAGTTTGGTTGTCAAATTCTTGGGTGTTATTTGTGTCAATATCCATTAATTCTGCAATGTCTACTCTGTTTGAATTTTCATCTAAAGGTGTTGTGTCAATTTCGCCATTTTCCGTAGGACCCTCCGCGGCCAGAAGTAAAGCATCTGACACTCTCACTGTGCCAGTTGGCCATACGCTAGGATTTTGCAGTAAAAAATCTGGTCCGGTTAACCATTTATCTCTCTCTTCCTTGAGCATGTCTGGTTTGGTAGCAACATCAGCTGGATTCAAAGCACATGGCACATGTCGGATTGTCAGATTCTTATTTCTTTTGATTTCATCCAAATCTTCCTTAATGTGATTCCATTTGTCGATAACATCCTAGGGTAACGGTGTATCCCATTTTATCTTCATTTTCCATAAGTCTTGTAGCAGTAGTTTTGCAGGAAGTAATGTAGGTACGGTATATCCACATGCCTGAAAGTATGTGACAATTGACAAGTAAAAGTTATTTCTTATTAATATTTACAGACATTTAACATTAGTGAATGATAATAGTAATTTCTGATTAGATGCTACTAGTAGATGTTGATCTTGATTCAGTTTTCTTCTGAAAATTGTTGGGACACAATGCTTTATGGTGACGAATATGAGCAGTCTGTGTACTGCATTTGTAACAATAATTTTTTGATAGGCATTGCTTTGTGAAGTGTCCTTCTTTAAGGCAATTAAAGCATCTGTTTCTAAGTTTGGCCTTCCTTTCTTCTATCGTTCTATCGTTTTAACCCTTTCACAAAGGAAATTATAATGATTTTCTCCACAAAAAATGCATGACCACTTTTTTCTCTTTTCATTATAAAATCCACCATTATTTTCTCTCTTAGGCTCGAATTTTCTTTTCATGGATGTGTTATTTGATTTGGAATTCCAATGGCTAGTTCCAGGCTTGAAGTTATTTAATTGATTTCTATGAGGCTTCATATTATGAGGTTTGTTATTTCTATGAGGTTTATTTTCCTTCTGGTGAGTATTTTCTCTGATGTGTAAAGTTTCTACTGAATATTGTGGTACTTCACTCATGTTCTTCATTTGTGTCATTCTTTGAGCTTCTTCCTTAGCTGAGATAATTATGGATAATTGTTTCCGGATATCTTCTACGGACTCTGTCCCATCAGATCCAAGTCTCATTTTGACTTCATAAATTATCTCACTATACTTTTCCATGATAAGGAAACGGACATGATTAGAACTTGTGTTCTCACCCATGGATTGCAGTACTCTTAAATGTCTTTCTATCTCATCAAAGGTTGCTCTACAGTCTGCCATTCCTTCGGCTGGTTTTATGTTTGTCAAAGCCTTGTGATGAGCGTAAATAATTTCATTGTCTTTCCCATATCTTTCCTTAAATGTATTGACAGCAAGCTGGTAGCTTTTACAAGTGGTACTGAATCCATCCACAACTCTTGCTGCATCTCCTCTTAGGGAACCTTTCAGATAAAGCAATTTGTCAACATCGTTCAGTTTTCTACGGTTTATGTTAGACGTGAACTGGTCCCAGAATTGGTGCCATTCCAATAGGTTTCCGCTGAAGTCAGGTAATGTCAGGTCAGGAAGTTTGCTATAAGCTGATGTTTCGCTTTCTTTCCTTGATGTGGTTTCTTCGAGCTTCAATTTTATCTTGGCTTCGAGTTCAGCTAAGACCTCTTCTCCTTGCAACTGATAAGTGGTGAAGTGGGATATTTCATCCGCATCTGGATTTTTGCACATGTTAAAATAATTGTAAAGTTCAGACGTGAAGCGAGAAAGAAAGGACTGGAGTTTTGCTGTAACTACTTTAGATGTGTCTATGGTTTCATCATTTAAGGTTTTGCACAGATTGAGAGCTTGTTCGGACAATGTTTTTATTTCATTTATGAATAGCGCTAAGCGTTTGGTATATATTTCTTACATTTTGTTAAGAAATAAATCTGAAATTAAATTTAACACTATAATGACATGCAATGAAAACAAAAAAAAATATTATCAGCTGAATATGATTTGATTGACTTGCTGGCCAGTTTCATGTTTAATTCATGCTTATAGTTAAAGTAATATATGCTCATCAAAATAATGTATTGAAGTTTATTAGAAATCACACTAGATGACCACACTCCTTATTAGTTGTTAAATGAGTAGGAAACTATGAATAATTTTTAAATATTTCTATATCTATATTTATGTAGAGGACAAACATAAAGATAAACAAGTTATTTGAACATACGCACAAAGTCTCAAAGTGAGACCCACATTAAGAATTCACTAGCATATTCTTAAATTAAGTATGGTAACACTTTAAGTGCTAGCTGTCACAAGTAAAGTTTCTGTTCAAATGTATGTTGTTTCCAAACAAACTGAGAAACAAATTTTGTAAATTTAATCATTAAATTTAAGCATTCATACTTGTTGAGTGGATCTGTTAACTGTCTTTGCTAGATCATTGTTAAGATTTGATATGGTTAGGTATTCCTTTGAAAGATAAATTAAATGAATAATAGGTACACAATGATCAATATTCGATAGTAAGATTAATACCGATTCGCATTAAAACATACCTTTGCTTGCGTAGAAAGATCAAATCTGTTGTCTCATCCTTGAGTTGTGTATGTCCGAATGAGATTTGTTCGAATTCTAAATACTAAATGGCTTCCCCTTGTACGACTGACGGTGGCCGCTGGCGTCGTTATTTGCGATATGTAATGTTATGTATTTCCTATAACAAGTATATAAATTCAAACATCACTCTAAATGTAACATGAATCTGCAGCCATTATTTCGTAAAATGGCTGCTTTGATTGTTAAAGGAAAAGATACGTACGGTTAATGATTGGGACTATTGAAAACAAACGAATGATTAATCATTGCGTACGAGCAGTGATTAAACCCAATAATTAAATGCAAAGATCGTCATTGAATGGCTATGAATTAATTTAAAGGATCGCGTAATTGTGTTAAAGGAAAAACAAAAGAAAATCAAGACGGTTTCCATTCAAAACTTAATGCCGCAAACGACGTATGATTTTAGCTTTAAACTCTGTAAATCATTATAAAATTCATTATTTACTTACTTGAGTATCAAGTGGCACAATTTTCCTTACAGTTTCAATGATTTTTAGTAACTAAACAACTTATTTTCCACTGTCGCGTAAAGTTCACAGACATGGCGGTGGCGGGATTTAGGTACCTTCGAGTTGAGTTGACACTACTTACATAGATATGGCCGCTCGTTGCTAACCGCGATATTTCGATGATTTTAAATTTTACATCATAAAATTAATTTGCTATTGTTGAAGTTAGTTATTGTTGCTAAAATTTCGTAATTATTTTATTATGACGTAACAAATAACAATTTCTTATTTATTCATTGTATAAGTCTACAAAATAAAAAAAAATAACATGAAATCTATTAATATCCACTGCAAAGGAAGCACGCTATTGGCTAATGCTTATTTCCGGTTTCTATACTTCATAAAGTAGAGAACAGACAAGACAACATTTAACTAAGGAATGCGTTCACGTTCCGATTTCGCAGATTGCTGTATCGGACAAGAATATTAGTACGATGTAATCGAATTAATCTGTACAGATATATAATGTAATGTAAAATATGGATTAGTAAAACAATCTCAGGAGTTCATTAAATTTATTCAACTTCAAAAAAAATATTTCCTAGGTGACCAAGATTAACCTTTCTAAAACTTTAAGTCAATTTCAGAAGGTGTGTTACTGACCTAATTAGTTTAGCCAACAAGCAAATCAAATCAGCCTGTCAAGTTTCAAGATGACACTTAAAGGAAATGCATGTTTTATAGTTAACAGGATAAATAATGCTTCTTACGTAAATATTTATTTGACTTATTTTACGAACTTATTTCTTAACATATTTGCTTATTCTTAACAATATAATAACGCATTGTATTTCGATGTAATAAATTGCTAGTTACGAAGGTGACCAACAGATGTCGCCATGAGTCACATATTAAGTTTGATATTGAATGGGCATGTATGTATGCATTAACTCTATTGAATGGCATGCCTCTAGTATATTTTTAATGTGACAACACCATGGTTTTGTCTTCTTCCCTTTCCGTCTCTCGCCGTATGTCGACTCACTGCTGCTTGTTTAGCTATAATTTATTAATCCTAATTCATCTAAGTCTAGTGATAATATCTTATCTGCTGTTCCTAACATTGTAAAGTGCACTGCAATATCAGAATATAACGATTTATAAAGAGCTTTACATGTTTTTCTTCACTTGCTTATGATCCACGCTAGAACCTCTGAGTGGAGACTGAGCTGCTCCTACATCACAAACATGTAATGAGGAATTACGAATTATAATTACTTTGAGTTTTTCTTTTAGGTATTAACTTAACTTATGCATTAGCATTATTCGACTTTATTTATTTTAATGTCCTAGTCGTATCTCAGCTACGTCTCCACCAAACGTCGAGACAGCTAAATAAATATATTTATATCTAGCTTTATGTGTGGGGTGTGACGATTATATTAGTCACTATTTAATGTAACTCAGGCGAGGGCCTAGACAACAACCCTAGTCGAAGAATGCATTAGGTGATCATTTTCTCTCATTACAAGTTAGTATATATTGTGACTCATACCTGTACATATAGTGATGGTATCTAGAGGAGCATCAGTTGGTTCTGTCTCGTGATCTGGCTATGTAGTGTCTTTTTCTGCTTCACATCTTCTACTCTAACCACCTGTAGAGTTAGATTACAACATGACCCCTACTGTATGGAGCCCCATAGATGTCTTAGGTTTACTTAATAACATTGGCATTGGTTGTGATGCCAGTCAACAATACAAGTGCATATAATCATGTTATGATGGGCCTGTTACAGTGTGATAAGTGCTATCATTAACGTGCACTCTCGGAACCCGTGCTGTTTTCACCAGTGGGCTTCTCGCAAGTCACCCATTGGGCTCTTACTGCCGAAGCAGTCTTTCGAGCGGTTCCCCCTTCCACGTATCCACAGGGACCATGATGAAAGATGACAATCATGGGATATCACTGAGACATACGTCTCGGCGCGCCAGGTGTTTTGCCACCAAATCAAGTATAAATCAAGTAGGCCATGACTCAAAGTTTATGTCGCCAATGGACGAGTCGTACAACAATTTAAACAGGGTATATTCACGATAAAACTAAGGCATCTAAAGACGATCAAAATTATGGTACTTAGCTTTGGCAGCTGCGACGCTCGTGATGTGATCAACCAATCAGGAACATAACACTGATTCTAGTATATGAATACTATTCGTTATAAAATTTATATTAGCTTGATAAGATTCACATAACGCGCGCCATCACATAAAAACAAATGACAGATTAAAAGGCAGAGAGAACTAAACTTACCATGGAGTTCTAAGTGTTGCTACATACAATATTTACATTATTTTACATTTCGCGACTAATACTTTCGCGACAGGAGGTCTTGGGCCTTGCTTTTTGGGTTTGGCGTTTTAGGTCAATCGTTTCCAGCCGATTCTTCTCAAAAGCTTCAATAGCTCTATAAACAGTGGAACGCCACGAAGTTAACATATTTAATTGAATATAAAATACTTTTCATCCATTAACCAGCTCGGTGAAGACGTCTTATAGACGGATCCCGTACTAGTTGATGACCGAGACCGACCAATCAACGTCGACCGCCCGCGCGATCGTTGATTGGTCGGTTCGAAACATTGCTACAGTACCTCTACCATGAGTTTACACTAGTTTACAGTGACCGTACTCGCTAGCGACGGCGTAAATGATTTGTATGGAGAATTGTACTTCCGTGAGTGACCGCTAGAGGCGCTGTACAATTCTCCATACAAATAATTTACGCCGTCGCTAGCGAGTACGGTCACGTAAACTAGTGTAAACTCATGGTAGAGGTACAGATTAGTGTTGCCTATCGATTGTCCAATATCGATAGACTATCGATAGTCTATCGATAGTTAAGACAAAACCAATAGTATCGATAGTCTATCGATAGTATCACCACGTGTCAATACTATCGATAGTATCGATAGTGATTTATAAGCAATACTATTGATAATGGCAATACTATCGATACTATCGATAGTTTTGTCCAATACCATCGATAGTATCGATAGTATTGCAAAATTAGGCAATAATGACCGAAAACAATCGATACTATCGATAGCTTTGTAATATCGATTGTACAAAACTATCGATACTATCGATAGTATCGATTGTATTCGGTCATAATTGCAATACTATCGATACTATCGATTGTATTGGACACAAAACTATCGATAGTATCGATAGTATTGCCATTAAGTATTGCTTATAAATTACTATCGATACTATCTATAGTATCAACAGTATTGACATGTGCGATACTATCGATAGTAATATCGATATCCTGAATAGTTTGCGAGGTCAACGATCGATAGTCAAACTATCGATAGTTCTGGAACACTGCTACAGATTGTACAACATAATTAAGCGACCCGCCCCGGCTTCGCACGGGTACAATGATGATACTAAATAATACTCATCATCATCATCACCACCATCACCATCACCATCATCATCTTACCTTACCTTAAATAAGCGTAGTGGCAGAATGTCATATCATATTGAACCAAAACGCAAATATTGCTTAGTTTTTTTTTTAATGGCTAAATGCTATGATGTCATAGACCTATAAACGTCATGGTTATGAAACAATAGACGATCACTTTGCTGGCCAAGGCCAGCAATGTTGTATGAAATTCCATTATTGACTATAAGGAACATAATGTCAATATTTCATAGCATGTTTGAGAAATAGTACATTACTGCAGCGGCCGCGAAATAGGGGATTGCCGGCCGAGTAGTTATAGATGGCCGAGTGTTAACGAGGCCATCTAGAGATACGAGGCCGGCAATCCCTGTTCGTGGCCAAGGCTTGTATAGAGTTTTTCTCAAACATGCAACATCATCATCATCATCATCATCATCATCATCAACACTATTTTCACCGTCGTCGTCGTCGTCATCATCACCATCATCATCACCATCACCATCACCATCATCATCATCATCAACATCATCATCATCATCAACATCATCACCATCACCATCATCATCACTATCATCATCATCATCATCACCATCATCATCATCATCATCATCATCATCATCGACATCATCATCTCATCATCACCATCATCATCACCATCATCATCATCATCAACATCATCATCTCATCATCACCATCATCATCACACCATCATCATCATCACCACCATCACCATCATCATCACCGCCATCATCAACACCATCACCACCATCACCACCATCAACATCACCATCATCATCACCATCATCATCACCATCATCATCATCATCATCTTACTTCACCTTAAATAAGCGTAGTGGCAGATTGTCCTAATGAACCAAAACGCAAATATTGCTTATAGTTTTTTTTTAATGGCTAAATGCTATGATGCCATAGACCTATAAACGTTATGGTATGAAACAATAGACGATCACTTTGCTGGCCAAGGCCAGCAATGTTGTATGAAATTCCATTATTGACCTCTCGTTTAGCCGCACACCACGCCGCGCCTGCATTGTGACACTTCGTGGCGTATTATAAGGAACATAACGTCAATATTTCATAGCATGTTTGAGAAAAACAACTTTTAACACAGCCATTCAATACCAGCGACCCGCCAGTCGGGTTTTCTGTTTGTTGGCGCTTTTCGCTATATTGGTGAAAATGCACATTATCGGCTACGAGCGCAGCGTGAAGCATGCGCTGCCGCTATGTATATTACCGTTTACCAAGTCCAGCCCTCTATTAAATAACTATGATTTTTAAACCGGGACAATTTGCTTATCGGCCGGGACGCCGGGACACCATGCTTCAAACCGGGACCTGGCAACCCTAAAATAGTTTGTCTATTTCAGACTTGAAAGTACTAACATAATCCCTCCCTCAAAGGGATAAGTTCGCCTTTGTACATCACGCAGCACGGAACGCTGAGGACCTGGGTTCGATTCCCAGCATTGGTCTTTTTTCTGGGGTTTTTTCTGTGCATCTATATTTCAGTTTGTATTTAGTTTGAAATATATGGTTTCACGGGATGACCGTAAAAGTAATATAAAAAAAAAAAATGAAGTTGAAGAAAATAAAAAAAATAAATAGAAAAAGATACTTCATACTTAACTTGTGCATGTGAATTTAATACACTTAAAGGGAGATTAATAACGGATATTTTTATATGTAACTTAAATGAAAACTACCAACATGTTCGAGAAAAATTATTATTGGAAACTGACTTAACACCAACAAAGGTGATGCATATAGCTAAAACTATAATTACTACACAGTCACAGGCAGCTGAATTGAATAAGGAGAAACAAGTTTTATATAATTTTCAAGGAAACACACCAAGAATAAGAGGAACAAGTCAGAGTAGGAACCAGTCAAAGAAGAAATCACCTACTTGTCTTGGGAAATAATACTTGTTCTGAACTTGGTCTAGTCAAGAGAATTTTTAATATGGAAATGTCTAATGATGATTTAAATTTACAGAATATTTTGACAAAATATGATTCAGTCTTCCGAGGTCTGGGTTGTCTACCAGGTGAAATACACATTAATACCGATCCGAGTGTGATGTCGAAGATGGATGCAGCACGTAAAGTCCCATTTTCACTGCATGATAGACTCAAGAAGGAACTTGTAAGCATGGAGCAACAAGAAGTCATAGCCAAGGTCACAGAACCATCATCTTGGGTGAGTTCTCTTGTCTTAGTTGAAAAAAGAAATGGAAAACTTCCTATTTGTCTAGATCCACGAAATCTTAATCAAGCCATAAAAAGGTCTCACTATCCTATACCTACTAATGATTATATACGGTCTAAGCTACAAGGAGCAGCATATTTTTCAACATTAGATGCCAATAGTGGATTTTGGATGTGTAAGCTTGATGAGGAAAGCTCATTTTTATGTAAACAAGTTAGCTATGAAGTATCTTTTTTTTGTACTTATTTTTTCAACTTCATTTTTTTATTACTTTTACGGTCATCCCGTGAAATCATATATTTCGTACTAAATACAAACTGAAATATAGATGCACAGAAAAAACCCCAGAAAAAAGACCAATGCTGGGAATCGAACCCAGGTCCTCAGCATTCCGTGCCGCGTGCCATACCCCTACACCACCACTGGTCTAGAGATTAGACACGAATCTTTCCTATACATCATACATTTCAATCTGCTAAATCATCACCTTATGCAGTGACAAGCGCACATCTATGTTACACCCTCATCGAGAGATTTTAACACTCCTTCGGAACTAACCGCTCACCTGGACAAGAGATGGCGCTACTGTGCAACTTTAAACAAGTTAGCTATGAAGTATCTTTTTTTTGTACTTATTTTTTCAACTTCATTTTTTTATTACTTTTACGGTCATCCCGTGAAATCATATATTTCGTACTAAATACAAACTGAAATATAGATGCACAGAAAAAACCCCAGAAAAAAGACCAATGCTGGGAATCGAACCCAGGTCCTCAGCATTCCGTGCCGCGTGCCATACCCCTACACCACCACTGGTCTAGAGATTAGACACGAATCTTTCCTATACATCATACATTTCAATCTGCTAAATCATCACCTTATGCAGTGACAAGCGCACATCTATGTTACACCCTCATCGAGAGATTTTAACACTCCTTCGGAACTAACCGCTCACCTGGACAAGAGATGGCGCTACTGTGCAACTTTAAACAAGTTAGCTATGAAGTATCTTTTTTTTGTACTTATTTTTTCAACTTCATTTTTTTATTACTTTTACGGTCATCCCGTGAAATCATATATTTCGTACTAAATACAAACTGAAATATAGATGCACAGAAAAAACCCCAGAAAAAAGACCAATGCTGGGAATCGAACCCAGGTCCTCAGCATTCCGTGCCGCGTGCCATACCCCTACACCACCACTGGTCTAGAGATTAGACACGAATCTTTCCTATACATCATACATTTCAATCTGCTAAATCATCACCTTATGCAGTGACAAGCGCACATCTATGTTACACCCTCATCGAGAGATTTTTACTTGTTTAAAGTTGCACAGTAGCGCCATCTCTTGTCCAGGTGAGCGGTTAGTTCCGAAGGAGTGTTAAAATCTCTCGATGAGGGTGTAACATAGATGTGCGCTTGTCACTGCATAAGGTGATGATTTAGCAGATTGAAATGTATGATGTATAGGAAAGATTCGTGTCTAATCTCTAGACCAGTGGTGGTGTAGGGGTATGGCACGCGGCACGGAATGCTGAGGACCTGGGTTCGATTCCCAGCATTGGTCTTTTTTCTGGGGTTTTTTCTGTGCATCTATATTTCAGTTTGTATTTAGTACGAAATATATGATTTCACGGGATGACCGTAAAAGTAATAAAAAAATGAAGTTGAAAAAATAAGTACAAAAAAAAAGATACTTCATAGCTAACTTGTTTAAAGTTGCACAGTAGCGCCATCTCTTGTCCAGGTGAGCGGTTAGTTCCGAAGGAGTGTTAAAATCTCTCGATGAGGGTGTAACATAGATGTGCGCTTGTCACTGCATAAGGTGATGATTTAGCAGATTGAAATGTATGATGTATAGGAAAGATTCGTGTCTAATCTCTAGACCAGTGGTGGTGTAGGGGTATGGCACGCGGCACGGAATGCTGAGGACCTGGGTTCGATTCCCAGCATTGGTCTTTTTTCTGGGGTTTTTTCTGTGCATCTATATTTCAGTTTGTATTTAGTACGAAATATATGATTTCACGGGATGACCGTAAAAGTAATAAAAAAATGAAGTTGAAAAAATAAGTACAAAAAAAAAGATACTTCATAGCTAACTTGTTTAAAGTTGCACAGTAGCGCCATCTCTTGTCCAGGTGAGCGGTTAGTTCCGAAGGAGTGTTAAAATCTCTCGATGAGGGTGTAACATAGATGTGCGCTTGTCACTGCATAAGGTGATGATTTAGCAGATTGAAATGTATGATGTATAGGAAAGATTCGTGTCTAATCTCTAGACCAGTGGTGGTGTAGGGGTATGGCACGCGGCACGGAATGCTGAGGACCTGGGTTCGATTCCCAGCATTGGTCTTTTTTCTGGGGTTTTTTCTGTGCATCTATATTTCAGTTTGTATTTAGTACGAAATACATTTTTATGTAAGTTAGCTATGAAGTATCTTTTTTTTTTTGTACTTATTTTTTCAACTTCATTTTTTTATTACTTTTACGGTCATCCCGTGAAATCATACATTTCTTACTAAATACAAACTGAAATATAGATGCACAGAAAAAACCCCAGAAAAAATACCAATGCTGGGAATCGAACCCAGGTCCTCAGCATTCCGTGCCGCGTGCCATACCCCTACACCACCACTGGTCTAGAGATTAGACACGAATCTTTCCTATACATCATACATTTCAATCTGCTAAATCATCACCTTATGCAGTGACAAGCGCACATCTATGTTACACCCTCATCGAGAGATTTTAACACTCCTTCGGAACTAACCGCTCACCTGGACAAGAAAAAAAGATACTTCATAGCTAACTTGTTTAAAGTTGCACAGTAGCGCCATCTCTTGTCCAGGTGAGCGGTTAGTTCCGAAGGAGTGTTAAAATCTCTCGATGAGGGTGTAACATAGATGTGCGCTTGTCACTGCATAAGGTGATGATTTAGCAGATTGAAATGTATGATGTATAGGAAAGATTCGTGTCTAATCTCTAGACCAGTGGTGGTGTAGGGGTATGGCACGCGGCACGGAATGCTGAGGACCTGGGTTCGATTCCCAGCATTGGTCTTTTTTCTGGGGTTTTTTCTGTGCATCTATATTTCAGTTTGTATTTAGTACGAAATGTATTTTTATGTACTTTCAACACACCTTTTGGTAGGTACAGATTTCAACGTCTACCATACGGAATAAATTGTGCACCTGAAATTTTTCATAGAATCATGACAGAATATTTTGGTGTTCTTCCTGGAGTCATAGTGTACGTGTATGGATCTACTCAGTCTGAGCATAATTTAAATTTAAAAAGAGTTTTTGAAAAAGCTATAGAAATCAATTTAAGATTTAACAAGTCCAAATGTGTCTTTGGTGCTAAAGAAGTCAAATATGTTGGTCATGTCTATTCAAAGGATGGGGTGTCCCCTGATCCAGAAAAAGTACGAGCAATAAAGAATATGCCGTCACCGTCATGTGTCAAAGATCTACAAAGATTTTTAGGCATATTAAATTATTTAGGAAGTTTCATACAAAACATGGCACAAGAAACAGAAATATTGAGAGATTTGTTGAAAAAGTCAAGTGATTGGCAATGGAATGCTAATCATGAAGCAACATTTAATCGTTTAAAACAAATTATCTGTCAAACACCAGTCTTAGCTCATTTTAATGGTAAAAAACCTATAGTCTTGTCAGTAGACGCAAGCCAGTCAGCAGTCGGAGCTGTGTTACTACAAGATAGTCATCCAATTTGCCATGCTTCAAAAACAATGACGTTGTGTCAACAGCGTATGGCTCAAATTGAAAAGGAATTGGGATTGATCATTTTTTCTAACCCCCCTTTTTGTTTTTATTTATCGAAAATATAGAGCATTTTAAGAAACTAATTTGAATATTTCAGCAATTCAACACTCCAATATTTTTTTATAATTTATTGAAAATTTGAGATACGACTTCTCGTAAATTACATGCCGCGGCTGAATCTGTGTATAAACCACAGACATAATGACAAAAAAAATGTTTCACAATCGATGGTTAGTTGTCATCTGACAATGTCACTTTACATTACAATAACAATAACACTAAAGTTGCCGATTCTTCCAAGAGAATAGGTAAAAAAGACGATTTACGGCTATAGTATTTTTTGTACGTATAAAATAAAATGGTCAGAAGTTTTCCCTTGAAAGTTCTTTGGCGGATTTAATCCATACTTACATTAAAATGATCCTCAAAACTATAAGTACATCTTGTAAACTTTGAATTAACTTTGCGGCACCACTTCTCTTGTAAATCTTCTCTAATGCGAACAATTTATTTGTTTGGGCTATTGACAGAATCATTTCCACAAGTAGGAATGAAACACTTCCTGTATAAATCCATTATTAAAATATGAAAAACGCGAAGAATGTTTTTCAAAATAGTATCCTGAATAAACTGACAGATGATAACTACGTCGAAGTGACAGAGAATAGTATAGAGAAACTAGACGGACGGCTTTTTTTTTCTTGTTGCAAAGAATTTCAAAGTTAATGCCCACAGAAAGGTCAAACAAAGGTCAAACATTATTTTGCAAAAATACACACGATCATTTAATATTTTTTTACTACAATGTTATAAAATGATTTAATAAACCTATTCCTCGAAATGGTTTTGGAATTGGACCACATTATAAAAAAGTGATCAATGCCAATTATATGCCATAGTCTTTGGATGTCTACGATTCCATCAGTACATATATGGTCAAGTGGTGAGTGTTGAAACAGATCATCGACCTCTAATAACACTATTTAAAAAACCATTGGCAGAAGTACCTACAAGATTACAAAGATTAATGTTAAAAATACAAGTCTATGATTTAAGAGTGGAATACAAACCAGGCTCTAAAATGTATATAGCTGATTCATTGTCAAGAGCACCGCTACCAGAAAGTAGTGAGGATGAAATGGATGAAAATTTAACTATCCATGTCAATTTGCTCAAAAATAATTTACCAATATCCAAAGAAAGACTTGAATGGTTGGAAAAAGCCACATTAGAAGATGAAACTATGAAATTACTCAAAGAATATTACATGAAAGGATGGCCTACAAGCAAGTTTCAAGCTAATCAGTTAGTCATACCATACTGAAATTATCGTGATGAAATACATGTCATAGGCGAACTCTTATTAAAAGGTAACAGTCTGATAATACCTACGAAACTAAGACCAGACATATTAAAAAACCGGCCAGAGCGTGTCGGACACGCCCAAGGTAGGGTTCCGTAGCCATTACGAAAAAATCAAGTAATATTTTTCTACGGATTTCGTATGTGTACGGAATCATACAAGTTTAGATATGTTTTATACCTTAGGCTACTATTTACTCTTAAACTACAAATAATTTACAAGCAATCTTAGCCGCTATAATTTTCCTAGTAAATTTGATATATTTAATACCCTTCTGAATTTTTTCAAATTTTTCCACCCAACAGTTTAGATTTTAGAGGGGTGGGGGACGGCCAATTTTAATGAAAATTGTCACTTTAAAGTTGAATATTTCGCAAACAGATCACTGAATAGAAAAATCATGTTAGCAACCCCACAATGATTTCGAAAGACCTATCTAACGATACCCCAAACTATAGGGTTAGCCGAGAAAAAAAAAATCACCCCCACTTTACGTCTATGGGAGGTACCCTAAAAAAATTTTTTTTACTTTTTTTTATTCAATCACTTTGTCGGCGTGAGTGATATATATATTGATGCCAAATTACAGCTTTCTAGTACTAACAGTCTCTGAGCTTAGCCGCGGACAGACAGACAGACAGACGGACAGACATGGCGAAACTAATAACTGGCGGAACTATAAGGGTTCCTAGTTGACTACGGAACCCTAAAAATGATACACAGTGGTCACCAAGGTATAGATAAGTCGAAAAACTTTGCAAGAGGAATAGTATTTTGGCCTTTAATGTCACATGATATACAGAATGTAATAGAAAGTTGTACTACTTGTATGTCAAACCGTAGTTCAAATCCACCAGAACCTCTCATGCCACACAAATATGTGATTTTCCATGGCAAAAAGTTGGTATTGATTATCTGATGTACAAAAGACAAACAATTGTTGTAATAGAAGATTATTATTCTAATTTTATTGAAATAGCTCATGTAAACAGCACAAATGCCAGACAATTAATTACAGTTTTAAAGTCAATATTCAGTCGTTTTGGCATACCGGTTGAAATTATAAGTGACAATGGTCCACCTTTTAATTCCACAGAATTTATGCAATTTGTGAAAGAATGGGGAATTGAACACAATACTACAAGTCCCTACATGCCAAAGTCTAATGGATTGATAGAGTCAGGAGTCAAAATTGTAAAAAACATACTTACAAAATTTGATGAATCAGGAACTGATCCTTATTTAGCTATGTAACAGTATAGAACTACAGCAAGAAATAACTTACCATCACCAGCTCAGTTACTGATGTCTAGAACATTACGTACACAAGTACCTATACATCTAAAACACCTACAACCAAAGGTATATAGTCACAAAGAATATGTGGAAAATAAAACAAAAAATAAACAAAAACAAAAATTTTACTATGATAAGAAGGTCAGTAAGCTACCAGATTTACATATAGGAGACTCTATATGGTTTAAGAAAACACCGGAAGGAAAATGGCTAACAGGAAAAATAGTACAGAAATGCAGAGAACCAAGGTCATACATGGTAGAGTCTACAGAAGGAATCCAATATAGAAGAAATCGTCAACACCTGCGTAAAAATAGAGTACCACAAGTACCAACGGCTTCTCCCATGCTGGTCCCACAGCCTGTAACAGGACGGAGGGAAAGAAAAAATAGAGAAAGTCCAAATATCATAATAACAGAAAGTGAAATTGAACACTGGACTGAAGATAATCCTTTGCCTGCAGATGTTCCTTTGCCTGCAGCAAATGAGGATAACAGCTCACACCATTTGGATCCCGGTACTCATTCGATTATAAAAACAACTAGATCTGGTAGACAAGTCAAACCACCGGTAAGATTTAAAATGGATTATGAAATAGACTGAATATATAGTACCTAATAATAATGAATAATTGTAATAATGACTTGATTTTGTTGTATTGTAATTTTATGATTTAATTTATTTATTCATTTATGTCTGACAAAGCTACTGCAACTTAATATAATTTGAATTTGTATGTGTCTAATTAATTTAAATAATGTCAATGTAAAAATCAATTTTATGAATGTTTAATGTCTTAATTAATGATATTTTTTATGTCTATCTTTGCTTTTGTAAAAAAAAGGAAGATGTTGTAATATAATGCGTGCAATGAAACGCGACGCCCTCACGCGGCTGTAACTTGAACTAACGGTCGAATATGAATGTCAAAAATCTTAGCTTTAACGTTAACTGATCTCTCCTGTCTGTAATATTTAATATACATGAAATACACTAATATCATCAGAATTACAAAGTCGTTTTTTTAAATATAATACATACATAACATAATAATTAAAGTATGACATTACTTCCTCAATGTACTAAGTAATACAATGAAAAAAAACTTACAGTTTCAGAGTAATATGCCTGTGACATACAGTCAATGTTAGTTATACTAGTAAGTAAATGGACACAGTAAAATGTAAGGGAAGAACTTTAGTGCTTAGTAAGCTATTGTTGTTTTTTTTTATAACTATAACTTTTTACTTACAACTGTAACCCAAGGACCGCATTTTATGAATGAATCATCTGAGCACTGATATGACTTTTTGAAAATGTTCACTCTCTTAGTTTCTAATGTAAATCCTGTTTGTCCATACTTGTTACAACCAGCAGTCCAAACTGAATTATCTTCTAGTAATATTGCAGAATGACGATTACCACAAGCAATTTTTTTTACATTCAAACTGACAGTGTCACCACTATCATCATAAATATCAACTAATGTAGGTAAATCACAACTATTTACACTAATCGGCTGATCTGATTCCCCACTTTTTTTTTCTTTGATTCCCAGCTGACCTGAATCATTCCATCCCCAAGCATACACATCACCAAATTCACTAAGTGCTAAGGAGTGCCACCCTCCAGCACTTATCTGTGTTATTGCAACACCATCTAGGGCTTCAATTAGTGCCGGACTTTCAATGTTGTTGAGATTACCATGTCCAAGTTGCAATTTTCTGAAAAATATAGTTTGTTTTAATACTTAATGCAGTGTATTAGGCGTTTTACCTCATTTTTAGGGTTCTGAAGCCGAAATGGCAAAAACGGGAACCGTATAGTTTCGTCATGTCTGTCTGTCCGCGTCTTAGCTCTTAGCTTAGAGACTACTAGTACAGGGTGGCCAAATAACAGGTATAGGTACATATATCTACTAGGTATTTAGGGCCGGCTAGGCTAGGGCGGCTAGGTATTTATTATTTATTTAATTAAATAAGGAAAATAATGTCAGACAAATATGTCCACCTGTTAGAGGTGAAAATATGAACCCTTTTCATCGCGTTTTTCATCACAATTTCACACATTTCCTGCGTTACCTCAGTGACTGTCTCGAATATTTTGTTTTAATTGCTGCAGGTTCATTGGCCTGTTAGCATAGACACGTCCCTTTAGTTAAGCTCCAAACGCACAGACAGCGGAGGTGTGGCGGTGAGGTGGCGGCTGGTGGCGGTGACCACCACCACCACCGTCACCACCACCGCACCGCCACGCCTCCGCTGTCTGTGCGTGCTTTTGGAGCTTCAGATAGCCCCACAGAAAAAAGTCAGAAGTTCAATGTCACCGTTCAATCAATTTTCTTAAGAGTTTCCACAATACATGATTGGGTTGAGTAGAACATTTTTAATAATTAAAACACGGTTGTTCAGTCGTGAAACGCTTCATAACAAATTTTCCGTATCTAGGTACACAAAGTAATTTTCATGTAACAACTGCCAAAACAAAATGGCGGCTAAAAGAAGTTTTATACCTCCAAGATGGCCACCCTGTATTAGAAAAAACCAGCCAAGTGCGAGTTGGACTCGCGCACGAAGGGTTCCGCACCATTTTCTATAAAAACTTGAATATTTGTTTTATTTTAATTTAATAATTTATTTTTAAAGTGAGTATATAACTAATTATTCTGTGAATATTTCAAGCGTCTACCTGTTGCCGTTATCAATATCGAGAAAAACGAGCAAAAAATCACGTTTCTTGTATTGGGAGCCCTCTTAAATATTTATTTTATTCTGCTTTTTAGTATGTCTTGTTATAGCGGCAACCGAAATACATCATCTGTGAAAATTTCAACTGTCTAGCTATCACGGTTCATGAGATACCTACAGCCTGGTGACAGACGAACAGCGGAGCCTCAGTAATATGGTCCCATTTTTACCCTTTGGGTACGGAACCCTAACTATAATTTTGCATTTTGGCAATTATCCCGGCAAAATGGTAAACCAATATGTAGAAAAAAATTAGGGTACAGTCAAGTGTAAAAATATGGGTGCACACAACTTGCTCATAAATATGTCCCATTGCTCTTGTCGTCGAATTTATGTATAGGTATTAGGTATATAACGATGGGAGGATTAAATCGATACTTATTATTGCACTTGACCGTACCTCCCATAGACGTAAAGTGGGGGTGATTTTTTTTCTCGTCTTGCCTTTTAGTGTAGAGTATCGTTGCCATCGTTGGATAGGTAGGTATTTTAAAAACATTACGAGTTTGTGAAGACAACTTTTCGATACAATGATTCGTTTGCGAAAGAAATATTCAACTTAAAAATGCAAACTTTTCTTAAAAGCTAAACTGTTGGCTTAAAAATTTTGAAAAAATTCATGATATTCATATAATCATGGAATTCATGTATTTACTATATCAAATAAACAAGGAAAACTATTACCGCTAAGTTTGCTTGAGAATTATTTCAGTATTAGTTAAACTAGTAGTTTAAGAGTAAATAGCAGCCTAACCTATAAAATGTGCCTACTTGGGAAATTCCGTACAAAATACAAAATCCTCAGAAAAATAGTATTTGTTTAATAGGGATAGTATGATAAATAGTAAAATTAAAAAGATATGCAAGGAGTTTTTCGTAATGGTTGCGGAACCCTATCCTGGGCGTTGTCCGACACGCTCTTGCCCGGTTTTTAGGTTTCCGTACCCAAAGAGTAAAAACGGGACCCTAATACTGAGGCTCCGTTGTACGTCCGTCTATCCAGGGGGGGCACACTTACATATATCACACTTTTCATGCGACTACAGCGATCTCTGGTGTTTTTTAAAGAACTAAATTAGCGGCCATCTTGGTTGACTTGTCAAACTTGTCAGTTGTCATTCATCGGCCATGGCCATGGCGTACCAGGATTCTGCCTGTTCTTGTGTTGACTAACACACGTGTATAGGTTAGAATAGTGGTATTTTCATTTTTTCGTGCTCAACTCGAACTGAGATTCTAAATTTTCTGTTGGTGGTGGTTAATAAGTGTTAGGTAAGTGGTTGTGAACGTTTTGTGATGTCGAGTATGGACGATGAGGAGCCGCCCGATAGGGCTGGGACTCCTTTTCCCCCGAACCTTCCCCCAAATCCTGACGGTATTCAACGTGTCTTGGCTAAGCCTGGTAGCAAGCGTCATTCCAATATCCTCACTGAAGCCGATCTCCTTAACAAAAAAAATACATCGCCGAGCGCCTCGAAACAGCACACATTTGTCCGACTAGGTTATGAAAATGGATCGGACCTCAAATATTCAGAAATCGATTCTGGCCCATTTGTAGTCCAGGTATCACATGAGGACAGCAACATACGCGGCCTTAAGATGGCTCAGTCTATTTACAACAGCAAGGTGTCAGGGATCAAGGAGATGAAAAGCACTGGGAAAAATAAGCTCAATGTCTATTTTGCCTCTGCTAATGAAGCCAATTTATCTATCGCAAATCCCATGTTAGCACAGCACAAACTCTCTGCTGCAATCCCTAGGTTCCAAGTATCACGCATGGGTGTGGTGCGACAAATTCCCCTAGAGTGGTCTCTGGAGGAACTCATTGACGGCATTGAATGTCAGAATGAATCAAGCGTGGTCATTAAAGCTAGGCGTCTCAATAAAAAAAAATACGTTGATGGGGTGCCTACTTGGGATCCAACACCAACAGTAGTCCTTACATTTTTGGGCCAAAATCTCCCCGAAAAGATCTACATTTATAATATGTCCATTCCTGTAGACAACTACAAACTCCCCACCATTCAGGGCCACAAATGCTGCCGATTCGGCCACATTAAGGATCAATGTCGGTCCAACCCGAGATGTGCCCGGTGCGCTCAAAACCACATAGCAACAGATTCCTCAGTGCCAGACTCAGAGGTGACATGCCTGTTTTGCTCTGGTCCCCACACTGACACAGACAGCAGATGCCCAGAATTTTCTCGACAGAGATCTATAAAACCAGTAATGTCCATCGAAAATATAGGCTATGTAGAAGCTTCTAGGAGATTCCGACCCGTTCGCACATCATACGCAGATAAAATCAAAGTCAACTTCCCTCCAGACTTCCAACAGGCACCTTCACATGAGATTCCCTCATCCCCCCAGTCGGCTTATTCCCAAAGGCCCCTGGCTCATCCCCTCAGCGTCCCCAGTCGTACAGAAAGACCATCACCATTGAACGGCGACCCAGGCCCACCCCTGGCAAGTCCTATGACACCCAGGCTCACAGAGCGATAACATATACTCCAAAGTCATCACTTCCCAACGGATGTGCTCTGGGTCACCCAGAAAATTCTTCCCCTAATGACAATCACTAAAATGCTGATCAATCTCCTTTCCAAATTTTCCGATATTATACCGTACACTGTTTTAGAAACCCTACAGGGTCACATTAGTCTGGCTATAAATAAAATTATTCAAGATGGCCAATCACAGCCTAATTCAATGGAACTCTAGGAACATTAAAAATAAAAAACATGAACTAGCATATTTAATAAATAGGTATAACCCAGTCATCCTTGCTATCTCGGAGACCTGGCTGAGGCCTGGTGCTCTTTTTAGAGTTACTGGCTACAGCTGTCTCCGAGATGATAGGGATGATGGTTGGGCAGGTAGCCCTTCTAGTAAGAAGGAATTTTCCTTTCACCCAACTCTCAATTCCCCCTCATTCTTCCGGGATAAATGTTGTGGCAGTTCGTGCTCTCAACATTTATTTTGTTTCCGTTTATATCCCACAACCCTCACCCGCCCTGCTACAGGAACTGACCTCTATCCTATCTTCCCTCCCCAGTTCATACATAGTTCAAGGTGATTTCAACTGTCGTCACACTCTGTGGGGATCCCACTGCTGTGACTCGGTTTCTTCTTACGTTTTAGACCTTGCAGACGTAATTGACCTACGCATCCTAAATAACGGTACACCTACCCGTAGAACATCTCCCACTCAGAATGCAAGTGCCCCCGATTTAACCCTCTCATCTCCAATTTTAGTTCATTCCCTATCTTGGTCAGTTACCTCCAATTCCCTTGGAAGTGACCACCTACCCATTGTTATATCTCTGCTGGACTCCTCCATCCCCACTCCACCTCAACATGCCCCAATTTTAAAATATAGGCTTCCTAGTGCTGACTGGAGTAAATTCCAGGAAATTTTGTCTGTGAAAATTAATGAATTCCCATGTGTTACAAAAGACAACTTTCTGACTATACACCGTGAAATTTTAGTGGTTGTTTTCCCGAAACGAGGTGATTTAGTATCGATTGTACAATCGATTTATAATTACTATTTTGACTAGAGTCAAAAATCCAATTGTGAAAAACGAAAGTCGAAAATGACCGCAAACCAATAGTAACGCTTCGTTGGTACAAGTAGCGTACGATCGTACGATAGGTTAGGTACCAACGAAGCGTTACTATTGGTTTGCGGTCTTTTTCTACTTTAGTTTTTCACAATTGAATTTTTGACTCTAGTCAAAATAGTAATTATAAATCGATTGTACAATCGATACTAAATCACCTCGTTTCGGGAAAAAAACCACTAAAATTTCACGGTGTATACTCAAATTTTATTGCAGCACTTACACTTGCGGCTGACAATTCTATTCCACTTAAAAACTCAGCCCGGGAGAAAGTTTCCTCTCCAGCGTGGTGGGATGCGGAATGTTCATCTATAGTTAAGGAACGCAAAAAGGCAGTCTCTTTTTGCAGCAGATCTATCCATGGAGAGATATCTTAATTTCCAACGTATATCAGCTCGTACTAAGAGGTTACTTAGCAACAAAAAGAAACTCGGCTGGCGTTCCTTTTGTGAATCCTTATCTCCCAGGACTCCATCAACCTTAGTGTGGAGGAAAATCAAGGCATTCCGACGCTCGCAGTGCGACAACAACGTTAGCTCTAACATTTCCTCTTGGCTCGACGACTTCATAGCCAAACTGGCCCCGCCCTTCGTTCCATCCCAGGATGGCAGCGGAGGATACTGCTCTGTTTCTTCCCCTCCTGGAGCAATGAATGAACCTTTCTCGTACGAAGAATTATGTTGCGCTCTAGGACCACCTTCGAGACTCCGCTCCGGGCTTAGATGGCATCCCATACTCATTTTTGACCCAAGCTACCAAGAATGCGAAACAGTTTTTTCTAAAAATCTTAAGTGAAATTCACTTGTCAGGAAATGTTCCGCAAGACTGGAAAACCCAAATTATAATCCCAATTTTAAAGGCGAACAAAGACCCAGCTGACTCAAACTCCCACAGGCCCATAGCTCTCTCTTCCGTGCCTGCCAAAATTATGGAGCATTTAATTAAAAACAGGTTGGACTGGATATTAGAACACAGCAACAAACTATCCAACAGCCAATTCGGGTTCAGAAAGGGTATGGGTACCATGGATAGCCTAAGCGTGCTTACCTCGGACATTCGAATTGCTTTTTCTCGTGGCGAACATTTGGTTGGTGTTTTCTTGGACGTTAAAGCGGCATATGACAATGTAGATCTTCCAATACTCAGGCAGAAAATGCTCAAGCTGAGTATCCCAGTGAGGATTATTAACATTGTGAGTAATATGCTCATGGGTCGCTCCATAATTGTCCGCTGTGACGGAAAGTTGACTTCACCCTACTTCGTGTGGAAGGGTCTTCCACAAGGATCAGTCCTTAGCCCTCTCCTGTACAGTTTGTATACTGCTGACCTTGATACTTCTGTTCATTGCTTCTGCAAAATCCTCCAGTATGCCGACGACATTGCTTTATACACGTCTTCAAGATCAGTTGTTGAATCTTCCAACTCCCTGAATTCTGCCCTCTACTACTTAGACACGTGGCTCGGCGACCATGGCCTCTCTCTCGCCCCAGAAAAAAGTTCTGTCGTCATTTTCACCCGCAAAATGGTTGTTCCTGTAATCAACGTCCAAGTTAATGATCATCCTATTGAGACCCACGAAAAAGTTAAGTTTTTAGGTATAATTCTAGACTCAAAATTGTCAGGAAATGATCATTTAAATTACATCTGCCAAAAAGCTGAGTAAAATGTAAACATCCTGCGTGCATTATCTGGTGTCAGGTGGGGCTCCCACCCATACAGCCAGAAACTCCTCTACGATGCAATTATTAGGAGCCTTTTTGACTATGGAAGTTTCCTTTTGGAGCCCTGTAGCAAATTGGCATTGGCCAAACTTGATAGGATCCAAGCTAGATGCCTGAGGATTGTTACGGGGGCAATGAAGTCTTCCCCAACCAAAGCTCTCCAAGTTGAATGTCTGGACCCCCCTTATTACCTCCGTAGACAATACCTGGCTGACCGCTTTTTGACAAAATCTTACCAAATATCCTCCCATCCCCTGCTTCCTACCATTGAGTCCCTCTCCCAGTTAGTTTCCTCTTCACCTTATTGGACACATAAAAGTTAAACCACTGATTGTGAACAGCTTCCAAAAAATAAAAAACCTTCCCGTCCCACTCCTTCAAAGCTACAAAAACCCACTCTATGAAATAGACTATGACAGCTTAGTTTTCCAGCCAACTGTCCTGCTCAGCCTAGGCATTCAAAAAAACGAAAACAATGCTGACCATAGCTTTAATAGAGAGATAGGAGAAAAGTGGTCTGATTACCTTTTATTATTCACGGATGCATCAAAATTACAAGAAGACGGCCCTGTGGGTGCCGCTGTATGGATCCCAAAATATAAAATAATCCTTAATTTTAGACTCCCTCCTTTTAATTCCGTCTTTTCTGGTGAAGCAGTCGCCCTGCTTGAAGCCATCCTTTTTGTCCATTCGCATAAAATCCCAAAATCCCTCATCCTCTCAGACTCCTTAAGTTGCTTGCAGGACATTGTAAAGCGTCCATTTCATGCTAAGGAAAATTTCTGCATCACTCTCCAGATAAAAGATCTCCTCCACAAAAGTCACCTTCAAAACCAAGAGATAGTTCTGGCTTGGATTTCCAGTCACAGCGGGATAAAAGGTAACGAAACCGCAGACATGTGTGCTAAGGAGGCCATTGAATTAGGTTGTGACAAGTACAAGCATTGTTTCCCCCGTGATGCGAGAGCCCTCGCACTACCGCAAATGCGTGATAGTTGGAACTCTTGCTGGCAAGCTGCTCGAGTTTGTGTTGGCAAACATTATGGGAGCCTGCAGCCAGATCTGCCCACTAAGCCATGGTTCTTCATTTCCAGATCGATTCCCAAAAATATCACGTCCACCATTATACGCTTACGATTAGGACACGTATGCTCTCCAGTATTTCTTGCCAAAATACGGGTCCGAGACCATTCCATATGCGAATGTGGCATGGACGAAGGCACCTTGGAACACATGTTTTTTAATTGCCCCATAATTATTACCCCCCTATATGACCTCCTCCCTTCCAAATTTCCTCGTCCTGTTAACTTAAACTTCCTTCTTACACTAACTCATACCCGCCTTATAGATGTATTATGTAAGTTCATAAAAATTAACAAATTGTATTTGTAGATAGATTAACTAACTTTATATTTGTTGGTAGATTAACAAAATTTATGTTTGTGTTGTCTATTTTAGGTTCTCATCCGATTACTGCACACCAAAGTCACCGAACAACGGCCAACCGATAGTATCTTCCTCAACCTCGACATTGGCAGAATCATCGATAGTATCGATGGAGCTATATTTTTAAAAATTGAATTGAATTGATGGCGTACCAAATTGTACGGTCAAGGACTTTAATTGATAGGCCACTTGCCAATGTTCGTATTTTAGCCGTATAGTTCAAATCGGGTTTAGCCGCTTATACTTCGTATATGCTGATTTGAATTAGACGGCTAAAATACGAATAGTGGCAATTAGCCTATCAATTAAAATTACGCGTAATTATAGCTGTACATCACTACCAACATATACAGGGTTATTTGTAATTCACTAGCATCCTTTTAACCCTTAACTCCTACCACTTATACGAATGTTTTTTGTTTTGCGGCTTTTGTCATAACTTAATATTTTTGGTGTAGTAACGTTTTCAAAATTTGAGATTACCTCTTATTTTTACGATACTCTGTGTATTTGTATGGGGGAAAAAGTGCTTCATTTTAAAAAGTCGTAAAATAAAAACCATTTGTTTGAGTGATAGGAATTCAGGGTTAAGAGGATGTCAGTGAATTACAAATAACCCTGTACATATAGATAGGTATACATCTATAGATACGTCACATTAGTTCTTGACCAGGGCGTAGGGCAGCAGCACCTTCCATACATGCATATTTGACCATAGAGTTGCCACTTGTTCATATAATATTACAATACTCTTTGCGTCTATCCATCTGTCCTCTGTCATCCATCAGGCTGTATCTCATGAACCGTGATAGCTAGACAGTTGAAATTTTCACAAATGATGTATTTCGGTTGTCGCTATAACAAAAAATACTAAAAACTAGAATAAAATAAATATTTAAGGGGGCTCCCATACAACAAACGTCATTTTTTTGCTCTTTTTTGCTCGATATTGATAAAGGCAACAAGTACAAGCTTGAAATATTCACAGAATATTTAATTATATATTCACTTTAAAAATAAATAGTTAAATTAAATAAAACAAATATTTAAGGGGGGTTCCTATACAACAAACGTGATTTTTTTGCAGCTTTTATAGATAATGGTACGGAACAGTTCGTGCGCGAGTCTGACTCGCACTTGGCCGGTTTTTTTATCTCATTTCATATATACTTACCGGGTGGAAAAAACGAACGCCACATGGAGGGCAACTACCTTAAATATTCAAATAGCACATTCTATGTAAAGGAGACTTTCCTTTATTTTTATAAACGAAAAATACTGCATTTAAAGAATTTTTGAAATATCACTTGACTTAGTCGGGTCGGGCGGGACTCGAACCCGGTCAAATGCGACAAAAATAAAGTTCTGTATTTTATGATGCAGATAAAGGGTTACTGATAAGGTCCATTTACCTCTAAATAACATAGGTACACAATCAAAATAATTTATTATTTTATTTGGAAAAATCAGAAAAATGTAACGAATTAAAACTAATAATTACGTGCTAATTCTGAGACTTACTAGGTACTTAACTATTTTATTTTTACGGCAGAAACATATTTTTAAATCCGTAAATGCATTATTTATTATTCTAAAAATTTTTCCAGGACGGTTGAAAACAAAATGCACAATTTAATTGTTAGTTTTCATGGCCTTGTATTATTTTGATTGTGTATGTTATTTAGAGAGAAATGAACCCTATCAGTAAATCTTTCGATCTGCATCATAAAATATGGCATGTTATTTTTTATTGCATTGGACCAGGTTCCGACTAACACAAGTGATTTTACAAAAATCCATAAATGCAATAATTCTTGAATTTAAAAATAAAAAAAGTCTCCATTAGATACAACTAGTTGATGCCCGCGGCTTCACCCCCGCTGACGTAGATTCAAACTTGTTTTCCATTAGGAATGAGATATTTTCCCGTGGTACATAATAATAATATTAGTAATAATAAAGGAGCTTATGTCACTCTCCAGCCCTTCAACTATGTCCATACAAAAAATCATGGCAATCCGTTGCTCAGTTTCAACATGAAAGAAAAACAAACAAACAAATAAACACTTTCCCATTTATAATATTAATATGGATGTGCTATTTCCAATATTTAAGGTACTTAGTTGCCCTCTATGAAGCATTCATTCTTTCCACCCTGTATAATTATAACCACACTAACATCAAAATGACCTCACAGATCTTCATTAGGTGTTAGGTCTACATATATGATTTTGTTAACATATTTGCATTCAAGTTTAAAATTAAAATGAATTAGGCATAAAATAGTCATTTTAACATGTTCAATGCCGGTGACACAATGTCTATGATCAAAAAATTCATACTGCTATGGCAGTGACACTCATTCATGACTATGATCATTTCGCCCGGTACAGCCTAAGGGCTTAGCGGAACGTTGCCGGAGCCGAATTTGCTAAGTAATCAGTTTTTATTTCATTTTTTCAGTTTCAATTTAGTTTTTTTTATATATATCCCAATGATTATTGTATTGTGATGTGATGATTAATGTAGAAAGTCATTTTAGAGTGAGATATAAAACACAGCAGGCAGAAATGTCTTCATCTAGGCAGTTGTTACACTAGTATTTTTAACTCAAGTTTATACATTTGTACTAACCCATACATTACCATACATTGTTATCGCGAGAGCAAGAACAAATCAGTTAAAGAACACATATAACAGAATGTCGGATTAGTATATGTATATATTCTGCCTACAAGTTCTAAAGCATCTAAGAAGTTTTAGTTACACAAAGTTTTTGCTGGAAAAGATCAATCAAATTTGTCTTATAAATATGCTTACTGTTTAAACGTTTACCTACCTGGAAGTTAATGTGTCTACTTGAATAATAAGCCAGCAATGTGTGTAATTTTTATTAACATAATATTTACTTGAATTTTATTTGGATTTTGTAATAGATAGACCCCGTTATCTTGTTGCACTGAAATTGTTTTTCAGTAGAGCGTGAATATTTTTTTATCACCTTTTTGATATCGATGTTTATATAATGCAATTGAATTTTCGCCATGTCAAAAAATAATTACAGTTTATAAGGGATAACATGTCAATTTTATCGCAAGCAATCCCAAAATTAGAGAGACAATCAATCTAGCTTTTAGAATCAATTGCTGTAGTAAGTGATGTAAAGAAGCAGTTGTTGAAGTTAGTTTTGCATGAAAAGAGACGGCATATTTATAAAAAGCTATCTTTATCATTAAAAAAAAATGTTGGATATCATACATTGCAAAAAATGGATATGCTTAACAGAGGCATAGAAATAGAAGTAATGAACGACTCTATATTTATGATACTTCTCTGTATTTAAGTACGCTCCCATTACATCTGTCGCAGTAGAAAGAAGTTTTATATTTTAAAATGGACCTTTTCAAATAGAGGACGCAGCATGACTTCAAAAAATGTAGAGCAACTTTTATTTTTCTCGTTTATTATTACACGTAGCGTACGATCGTACGATAGGTTAGGTACCAACGAAGCGTTACTATTGGTTTGCAGTCATTTTCGACTTTCGTTTTTCACAATTGGATTTTTGACTCTAGTCAAAATAGTAATTATAAATCGATTGTACAATCAATACTAAATCACCTCGTTTCGGGAAAAGAACCACTAAAATTTCACGGTGTATATATTTTTATACAAAAGTAATTGTACCTATAGTGACTCCTCTTTGAAATTATCAGTGACATACAGTATCGACATTTAGATAGTCGATAAAGAAACATTCACGCTCTACTGAAAAGTAATGACAGTGCGACAAGATAACGGGCTCTAGTAATAGATCACAAATAATTATGTTTTGAACACAGTAAATAATGAATAGATGACAATGTCAGGCAAGAAAAGTGGCTGAAGAGTTTGCCGTTGCAATTTTAACTCGTAGGCATAAATGTTGCTTGACATCAATCAGTGTCACTTCTGTTATTGCTTATTGATCTTTCAGTGCTGTCAAATTGTTTTTACTCCCGCAATAACAAAGTAGGTATGTTTATCATACATCAATTTAATGAAATTATTAAAGTTATATTGTTTTTAACATCTTACCGCCCATTTCCCCATGAATATACCTGGCCCGAATCAGTCAGGAGCAAGGAGTGTTCATAGCCACATTGAATATCACATATGTTGGCTGTGCACATGCTGGTGTCTACAGGACTTGGCAGTGCTCCACTATGAATACTTCCATTAGCTGTTAAGTACATGCTGTTGTGGTTTGTGGCACACACTTTGAGAATAGTATCAACCCTTTTCAATCGCTTTGTTGCACTGGCAACAGATGTTTCAGTGAATAAATTTAATCTTTTCACATCTGTGTAGTCTTCCACACTCATGACCCATATGTTATGTGAATAAGTGTCACAAATGAATAAGTTGTCTTCATTGCCAGTGAGTAAAAGCTGTGTATTTTTAAAGTTTTCCATAGGTAAAGGCACTTCTATAAACTGATTTGGACTTCCGTGCCATGACCCTGATAGATAAAACTTATTTGCACTTTGGAACAAATTGTATGACCAACTAATGTGCTCCAGTTTGGCTTGATTTATATCAAAAAGGACATCAGAGTTTCTTATGATTTTTATAGTTTGGAATTCAATTAAAACTGGATTTTCTTCTAGCCATTGACCATGTAAATTAGCACCACTTACAGAATACATATTAAAATTATAAATAGGAGTAAATATTCCTAATTCTAAGACCACTTGCTAGAAAAATTAAATCTCGCTTGTTGCTCATTAATCTCATTATTCATACAGTTTGTTTGATTTTGATACTCTTGACAGCTGTCGGACTGTCTGACCTGTCCTATTTTTTTTTTTTTTTTTTTTTTTTTTTTTCCCTTTTGGCTATGTCTACAGATTGAGCCAGCGTCATGTCGATTTGGTAAGCAGAAAAAAGGATCGGAGGGGAAGAAAAAAAAATAACGAAGGAAAATCAGTTCTTTCTTTTCTTCCTTAATGGCGGCCACTAGGCTTGTGCCAATATCAGTTAATTGCTCTGAGAGCGACTCACGTTGTACGGTAATTGTAGTTTTTGCAACTTGATAGTAAAATTCCAAAAACCACGTGGAGACAACTTGCGCATTAAAAAATGTCAGACACGAGAGCAATATAGAATTTTGAGATCACTGTAACAGTTAAGGTTAATCGCCGCATAAAACACTATCAGAATTATACCACAACTAGCCAAAGAAACAGAAATACCAAAATTATATACTGTCTACATCCGCCATGTTCGAATGCCACAAATCGAATCATCGGAAAATCAGTTGCTATTCCTGTAAGTAAAGTAAAAAAACCACAGCAAAAAATAAAAAGGTTAGTAAGTAAGTACAGTAAAGAATTATTCTTCCAAGAATACATGTGGGAATGTTAGTAAGAGATTAATTAAAGACTAAATACATACATTAAAAAGTTTCATAGACTACATACTTAACTAAAACTACAAACTACTAAATATACCTAACTACAATTTTAGTTCGTTTTTTTGACAAAACATACCTAATGCAATAAAGATATCTTTGTTTTTTGATTGCAACAGGTCCAGAATGTGGGTTGGAAAAGAAACCTTAAGCCTTATAAGTTCACCATAAAAATGTAAATGATCATATAGAGGACAAGCGAAGAAGATGTGATGTAGGTCACCGTCATCCAAACCACATTCGCATAGCGAGGAGTCACGGATATGAATTTTTGCTAAATGTGATGGAGTACAACAGTGCCCTAAGCGCATCCGTATTATTGTTGAACAGAACTGTTTTGGAATAAATGTTCTAGCAAACCAGGGCTTTCTAGAGATTGTAGGTTGAACTAAAGAGAAAAGCCTACCTCGAGATTTGCTTGTTTTGTTCCAGTATGAAGCCCATGCTTGAATCAAGGATTGGGAAGCCAGAGGTACTATATCATGACAATGATTTCGAAAAGGTACCTTGTCCCCACATACTACTGCTTCCTTGGCAACTTGATCAGCTTTTTCATTTCCACTGACTCCCGTATGACCTGGGACCCAAACCAGGGTAACCTCATATCCTCTTGCTTTACAGGCTACTAGTTTGTCTTTAATCTGGTAAATTACTGGGTTATGAAATTTAACTGAAAAGGGGTTCGACAGTAAAGCCTGTAAACAACTACGGGAATCAGAGAAAATTAGAGTTTTTCTTAATTTAAAAAGCAGAATATATTTAACACTCTCCAAGATCCCCATGCATTCCCCTGTATAGACGGAGGTTTCCGGAGGACATTTGATTTTTTGGACGATATTATACTGGGAATGAAAAATTCCCACTCCTACGCATCCAGCTGGAGACAATTTAGATGCATCACAATAAATGGTATTCCAGTCATGCCACTCTCTACTAAGAATTTGACGAAGATATTCATCAGCATGTGGGTCGTTGTGGCAGATGTCAAAATTAAGTAACACATTGGGTTGATGGGTAATGGTCACATAATTAAACTCGAACAGGGAGAGCCTGGAAGAATGGAAGACAGGGTCCTTGATGGACTGAAATTTTTGAAAGCTTTTTACAAGGCATGGAGGTCTACTATTATTCCAGCATTTCATAGATTTAAGGTCAAATAATCTGTTAATAATAGGATGATGAGAGAATTGAAGGGACCGAAATAGATAACTATCAGCTAGGAACTGCCTGCGTAAATCGAGGGGAGGGTCAGCGCATTCTACTTGGAGAGCATTTATGGGGCTGGATCTCATTGCTCCTAAAATAATCCGTAAGGCTTTTGATTGAATAAGATCAAGTTTTCGAAAGCCTGTTTTGTTGCCCGGGACCAGTAGGAAAGAGCCATAATCTAACACACTTCTTACAGTAGCGTTGTATAAAAGTCTGAGAGAGGCTGGATGAGCGCCCCACCATACCCCAGATAGGCATCTGAGAGTATTGAGACTGCGTTCACATTTTTTAATAACATGTTCGAAATGCATTTCACCATTCAGCTTCGAGTCTAGAACTACTCCAAGAAATTTAAAATGGGGACTAACAGGGATTGCACAGCCATTTATTGATATATCAATACTTGGGACTGACTTCTTTCGAGAGAATATCACGACACAACTTTTAGAAGATGAAAGAGATAAGCCATTGTTTATTAGCCAGGTATTTGTTTCCAACAAAGATGATGAGATCATTTCCGATGCCGATTCTATACTTCTACTTGAAGCATAGAGCAATAAATCATCGGTATATTGTAATATATGGGAAGCTCCGGCCGAATCTTCCAAGTCATGTGTGTACAAGTTGTACAGCAATGGGCTGAGTACTGAACCTTGAGGCAGTCCCCGCCAGACTATACTCGATGGGTTAATTCGAGGGTCCCTTCCGTGAAAAGTTATCTGTCGTTCTGCAAGAAGGTTACCCACAAGGTTAGCCAGCTTCTCCGGGATTCTCAGCTTGCGGAATTTTTCCCTGAGAATAGGGAGCTGTACATTGTCGTAGGCAGCCTCCACGTCCAAGAAAGCACCAACAACTGAGGCTCCTCGCGAGAATGCGAGTCTTATATCAGAAGTAAAAATGGCAAGGCTATCTATAGTACTTTTTCCCTTTCTAAAACCAAACTGGGTTTTTCCAAAAAGGTTATTACTCACCATGAACCACTCAAGTCTGTTTTTTATAAGGTGTTCCAAAATTTTGGTTAGGACTGATGATAATGCTATAGGGCGGTGGGAGCGTGGATCTTTGGGATCCCTGGATGGTTTAAGGATTGGCAAGATCAACTGGGAGTTCCAAGAGGACGGAGAATGACCAGAAAGTAATATGCAGTTAATCAAGTTAAGAAAATATTTAAGGAATGATTCCCCGGCTTTGGCTATGAAAGAATATGGAATCCCGTCATGACCTAGAGAAGAATCCCTAACTGACTTAAGAACATTATTCAGCTCCTGCATAGAGAACGGTTGATCTAAAGGGTCAGTTGACTCGACGATCTGTGATTCGATTTTTAGGTCATGTAAAGTCGGAACATAAGGGGGAGCTATATTTGACAGGAAAGATTCAGCCCACTCTTGTGACGGAGGATAAGAAACGGATCGAGGATTATATGACCTCCTAAATCTCCTGATGTTGTTCCACACTAAGGAGTCTGGGGTGACAGGATTTAAGGAGGAACAAAAATTTTTCCAACCCTCAAACTTTTTGTCATTGAGTAGTTTTTTAGTTTCAGACATAATATTTCCCAATATCTCGAAATTCTTTGTTGACATATTAGCGGAGTATGCACGTTCAGCTTTCTTTCTATTCTTAACTGCATTTGTGCAGTCTTTGTCCCACCAAGGCGGAGAAGGTAATTTGCCTGTAGCCGAATTTTTGAGGGGAAAAACTCTATCCGCTGCAGATTTAACAGCAAGTACTAGGGCATCAGAGCAGGTTTGTATGGAGTTAGGGGCGATTGAAGGCAGATTCTTAGATTCAGCTTCAAGACAAAGCTTGTAAGAGTCCCAGTCTCCTCCATTAATGTTGTATACTAAAAGAGGCTTAACAACAGGTGGACGCATTGGAGACGAGGAGGGAAGCCTGATAAGAATCGGGAAGTGATCGCTTCCGAAAGTGCTATCAAGGACTTCCCAGGAGATCTGAGAGGCCAGTGAGGGAGAGCTAAGGGATAAATCTACTGCACTAATAGATTGGTTAGGATGTGTGCGTAATGTCGGGGAGCCAGTGTTTAACAGACACAAGTTAACTGAGTCTAATATCTCTAGAAGTTGATCACCGAGAGCGTCATTTTTATCGCACCCCCAAACACAGTGATGGACATTACAGTCCCCCAAGATAATAACGGGTTGAGGTAGGGTCCCGATTAATCGTTTTAATTCGGAAAGAATTTCAGAAGAGGGAGAAGGCAAGTATCAAGATAAAAAGGTTATGTCTCCCACGCGAGCACAGACTGTATGCCAACCTGTATTGCGACGAGGAGTTGGGATAGGAGAGAATGTACAATGGTCTCTGATGAACAGAGCACATCCAGCTCGACCATCCGCCCTGCAGTCAGTCAGAGTAACGAAACTATTTAATTTGTAGTTATAATCAGGTTTTAGCCATATCTCTGATATGGCTAGAATGAAAGGGTTAAATTTATTAATCAAAAAGGAAAGATCGTTTTTCTTATTATTTATGCTGCGGCAGTTCCACTGAATTACTACTTGATCCATTATTAGAAGAAAACAGAAGAGAAGAAATAAATGGGGCAACGTGGGATAACAAAGAACTATCAGCCAGGGGGCTAGAAGGAGAGAATATTTTTACAAAATAAGACAACAATTTGATCAACTCATTGATGATGACTTCGTTAGATTGTTCAATAGGTTTATTCGAAAAAACTGGGCCAGTGTTGATTACTGGTTCTCTTGTAATGGCCTCATGAGCCTTTTTGTCATAACCTTTACGAGACGGAGGAGGAGAACGGGGGGTATAGAAAAACGTTTTTTTATATGACGTAAATGCTCCTGGAGAAGATGCTGCTGCATTTGCATACGATTTGCGGGTGATTTTAGTATGCAGGTTAGATGCTTCCACATATGAGATATTTTCGCTAGTCATAGATTTTTTAATTAAAAGCTGTCGGTTGTATTCCGGACACTTTTTACTGTTGGCAAAGTGACCCGAACCTAAACCTTGGGGGCAATTGCAACAGTAGCCTTCCTCGGCATCAACCCTGCAGGAATCACCTGTGTGGGAGTTACCACAGCGGAAACAACGAGGGCTAGAACGGCACTTTTCTTTGGTGTGCCCAAAACGGCAACAACGAAAACATTGGATGGTTGGTAGTTCATATTGTTCTACTGGAAGAGAGTTTAGACATATAAAAATTCTCTTCGGTAGGACTTGGCCATCAAAGGTTATAACTACAGTTTGTGCGGGTAGCCAGCAGTACGTGCCATCTGGATTTTTTTTTTATAATTTAGCCTGCGAGCCTTCACAGGACGGGCACCTCCTGAGTTATCAGGAACGTGGATGTTTTCCAATACCTCTTCGGGGGACCATTCAGATGGAATACCCCGCACTAGTCCCATCCTAGTCACATTAAAAGAGGGAATTGATGCCTTAAGTTTGTGATTAGACAATGTTGTGGAATCTAGGAATGAGTTCGCGTCGTTAGCGGTGTGAAAATTTAAAGACACTCTGTTGCGCCCTATCCTTTTAACACTGCCATCAATTATATTGGGGAATTCCCTTTTTCTTTTTTGTAAAAAGAAACCAAACGCTACCGGATGCAAAATAGTTCCTGCGTCCGGGGAAACTTCTATCCTCTGAACGTGTACAATGAAGGGACCCTGATCACGTTCAGAATATTTTTCTCGTCCTATCGGTGTAAAGGGGATGCCAGGGGACGCTGGAGTTTGGGTTTCAGTCTGAATAGGTGGCTGCGTAACTAAATATTCCGGAGGAGAGTGCGATGACAAGGTAGGATTTACGACATTTTGGCCTAAGGGGAGCTGTGTATCTCTTTGAGTATCGATGTCTGAGTTTTGCGTTGAATCCCCAGAGGATGATGCGGACCTTGAACGGGATCGCTCACTGTCGCTTTTATTAACATTTTTATTTTTTTGGCGATTTCTCCTCGCACGTTTTTTCCCCGCGTAATCCTTCATCGTGAGGGAAATATGTTTCGCTTGTTCTCTCTCAAATTGTTCATGTTGCGACAGATCAATATTAGTAACAATGGAGCGAAAATTCCCTCCTCCAGGGTCGTCTAAGCCAGCAATCTCATCCATGAGAAAGCTGGCATAGACTACCCGCCAATCCACAAAAACAAAAAAGATAAAAGTTTAAACTAATCTACGGGTTTAAATCTAAACTAAACCAAGGAAAAACTTACCTATTACACCACCACCATATAACAACAAAGGAATAGCAACTCAATACAGAAGATAGAATAGAAAACTCAAAAGAAAAATATTTTTTTGGGTAATTCGCATTTAAGAACAACCGACCGCGATCGACACTCTACCCACTCTCGAAAAACGGGAGGAAATTCCTGTCCTATTTCTGTGGACCTGTCTGACAGAGGCGCTACTACGAAATTCGAAAATCGAAGTTCGTATCGTATTATCCCTCTCACTCTCGTGTCAAATCATGTTAGCGTGAGCGGGACGGCACGAAACGAAGTTCGAATTATGCACTTCGTGGTATACTACGAAGAGCGAAATTCGAACTTCGTTTCATCCCGTTCCGCTCACGCTAATGGTATTTATTACGAGAGTGAGAGGGACCGCACGATCCGAACTTCGAACTTCGAATTTCGTAGTAACCCCCCAGTTCTATCTATACTAAAGGCAGGTTTATACAGGGTCAGTAACTGACTTCGAATTCCCAATGTAAATTGAAAGTCAGCGCTGACCCCACCACTGTACTGACTTCAAATAAATTTACATTGGGTATTTCTCGGGTCAGAGGCCCTACCACGAAGTGCATAATTCGAACTTCGTTTCGTGCCGTCCCGCTGACGCTAATGTGATTTGACACGAGAGTGAGAGGGATAATGCGATACGAACTTCGATTTTCGAATTTCGTGGTAGCGCCTCAGCGCTGACTTGTTTCGAATTCGAAGTTAGCTACTGACCCTGTATAAACCTGCCTTAATACTATATAATTAAGACTTCCACACACCGAGCGCGGGGCGTCCGCGGGACGCGCAACTGAGTGGGCGTAGTGCGAAGTGCGGGTCGGAGTCGCACGCCCAGGGTTCCATATAAATTCACCTTAACTATAATAATAATAATAAAGTATTGTTAGCAGAGCCCTGCTTCTAAGTAAAACATACGCATAGTGGGTAGTCGGTACCCCTTAATCATCCCTTAATACAATATTATTGTATATATTATTATTTCATTACCTACTTTTATATTATTTGTTGTTACATAAACATAATCGGCGAAATTTTCAATTCACTGCTCCTCATGAAAAGTGTCACAAAACAAAATGGAATGCAATTCGATTTCAAATCTTACTAGTAAAAGATATAATATTAAATGCAACAGCATTTTTAATTTTGTGCTGTGGCACTATTCTCGATAAGCAGCGAATGGTGTAGCTGTTACGTTCAAAAGATAGAATCGACAAGAGAGAGAGAGAGAGAGAGAGAGACTCTGTGACAGACAGACGGACAAACAGACAGACAGACAGCGGAGTTTTAATAATAGGGTCCCGTTTGCACTTTTTGGGTACAAAAGCCTAAAAAAGCCAAGTGTCACGTTACTGGACCATACTACACAAATTGATTTTGCACACGGGATATTTTGCGTATGGGCCGATTTTGCGAAAGAGCCATTATACTATACAAAGGGGACGTTCAACGAAAAGGGGGTTCTAAGGAAGGACCATTTTGCGAAAAGTATGGGACCTTTTGAGAAAAGGACGTACCTAACGTAATTTTGGTAGAGGGACGTTTTGCGGGTGGGACATTATGCGCCCAAACCCAATTATCATAAGTTATTTTCAGACTCATAAAAGAAATAAAAAAGCAGTGCATGGAGGCCCTCCGCGCGGAAGAAGTGAAACTTCATTATAAACCAACCCGCTCCCAATCCGCCCCCAACCCGCTCCTAACCTGCCCCCAACCCGCTCCTAACCCGCCCCCAACCCGCTCTCAAGTGCATATAGGAGTTTTACTTCTAAAACAAACGCATTTAACGCAACGTTTGTTGGAAGTCGCATTAGAAGTTTCACTTCAAATACTGATATTGGCCAAGTTTTTGAGGACAAAATAGGGGACTACGAAATGCTGGTTTCATCACTTTTATGTACCTATTAACGGTCTGAGTTGCACTCAGGTTGCACTTGTTGTCGCTTTCTTGTTGTATTGCCATGCACCTGTTTATGTACAGAGGAGTTAGAGCGAGACGGCAATCAGGCATCGTATCGTATCCTCGAAGTGCATTCATCAAGCCTCGATTTTACCGTGATTTTACCAAAAGAGAGACAGTATACCGTCTTCGAGATTACTGGGAATCTGTATCGATTTCGTAGTTTCCCATTTGGAGTCACGAAGCCGTTTGTCTTTATTTTAGGAATATTTTTCAATGATTGAATATTTTTTTGAATCCATAGAACTCTTGTCTTTGGTCTGAGTAGAAATAAGGGAAACGTATCGGTCGGTGGTAACTGAGGCCCTACCACGAAGTGCGTAATTCGAACTTCGTTTCGTGCCGTCCCGCTCACGCTAATATGATTTGACACGAGAGTGAGAGGGATAATGCGATGCGAACTTCGATTTTCGGATTTCGTGGTAGCGCCTCTGGTAAGTATCGAGTATCGTCTGTCTGTGGAAAGACGCGACGAGACGAGACGACAAAAATGGCGTACACCGGCAAGCAAGCAAAGTAGGTAAACTTAGTTGAGGTGAAATTGTTGTAATTTTGTGTTAAACTGTATTAGGAACTGCCACAATTTGAGATTTGTTGACTCTGAATATTTTCTGTCATTACAATGTGATGATGTTCCACAGATTTAAGGTTTTAGTGTCATGAAGTTTTTGGAGAACAAATCAATATGGCTCTCAAGCTGGGAAAATGTAGACTTTGTCTCAAGCTCGGTGACTTCTATTCCATTTTCACGGTGGACAACAATGTCCAGCTGGCTGACATGGTAATGGATTGTGCCCGTATTAAAGTAAGTGATAACGTCACTACTTATTAACCATTTATTAACATACATTTAAGTAATAATATAAAATATAATATTTCTCTATTGATCTTGTTAAAGTATCTCTGATTGCATGGTTGGCTTTTGAAAGTATGATCTGAGTTTATATTTATTATTTATCATAAAATATGAAGTTATCTATCACAATACACCAACAATTAAAAGACCACCATACCAACAAAAATGTTCCTTTTATTACTATATACTTTTATTATAAGAGATCAATAGAGACATTTTAGCTTTATGTTATTACTTATATGTATGTTATATTAATAAGAGGAATATTTTTTTTTGTATGTATGTCCTTCCTGAACCGATGTCGCGACTTTCGCCTCTTGGGCTATTAACGCGCATGGTTTTTGTGTTTTCATAGATTAGAATAGATTTTTTTTCATCACCAGACATAGGAATTTAGGGGGCAAAATTTAATGTTAGTTCAACTCAACTATCAATTCTTTTTCCACATGGTTTTCCCCCAGCTTTGTTTGAAGTTTGTATTCTTTTGTAAGTCTTATTTCGGAGACAAATAACTGATAAAGTTTACACAAAGCATATTTTAAATGATAGCTGGGTAATGAGTACCATTACACTATAAAATATTTACAAACTTGTAAGGCCCCAATGCAATATGCTAAATTTAATACATATTTTCAAAGCAAATGTCAACTTGTCTTGATTGACAATAAGTTTCAAATTATGATAGTTGAAATTTGACGTGGGCTTTACGAGGATAGAGGAGAAGAGAATTGATTTATTATTGTGTTCTATTTTTATATTTTTTATAAAATTATATTTTTACAAAAAAAACTTGGAGCGATTAGTTAGTAGGTATATGGGGAAAGCATCGATAGTTGAGTTTATTGATAAAGGAACTCCTCACCAGTGGAATGTACCTAATCCTTTTTGAGTACAATCTCTGCTAAAACTAGTTTTGTGAGCAATCAACTTGAGGAGTTTTGAAACTTCATGTCTCTGAATCGGAAAAAGCAATCAGTGATTGTCAAAATTCAAACTTGGAAAGATAAGACCTGCAAACTATTATTTATTCACGTGCCAACTGTGTTTGAGCTCTATTACATTAAAAATAAAGTTCATACTTGTAGTGTGTTCTGCATTTTTGGATACTTTGAATGCTAGGATACCAGTGGTGTTTTGGGAACTATGGTGCCAACGGCAGCTTGACAGCTACCAAGTATTAGGCGCTTTGTGTGCTCCGGTGAATTTGTTCACGGTGGATGATCTGAATAATTTGATCTGTTTGGATGATTTGGTATTAATGGACATTTCGGATGTAGCAGTATATTTGGAGACATTGACTGTCACTATCTATATGATGCTGACTGTACTGTATTTCTATCTATCTAGCAACTTCTTTTTACCAACTTAAAGATTTCTCTCATTTTTTATTTTATCTCTTATAGGTATTATAGAGCAAGATCCCAGAGCTGCCACACATTACTTATTTTCTCATGAGTAAAATATACGGGTTTCGGGGTTGGAGGGCAATGTGTCAACACGCAAGTTATTGTCTCTCATGAAAATAATTTGATTTTTGTGCATAAAGTGACAATCTAGTGTACTACTACAGATAATTCGTTCATAAAATGATCTTTAAGTTACATGTGTAAAAGTGGAATTAAATTTTAACAGAATTAGTGAACCTAACCTAAAAAGAAGACACCATTATTCATGCTACCCTCATTTCAAGATAATTAGTGCCATCTTTACGAAACCAAGAAATAACTAGTGCTGTCAATTATTCAAAACAAGCGTCAAGCGAAATTGACAGTCAGAGGGTTGCCAGTATAGGAAACTAAAAGTCCCAAAAATAAACATGGATAAAAACATGGAGATATTATTATCAAAACTTGAGGAAAAACTGAATCATCAAACTTTAACAATAACAAAATCTGTAACTGCAAATGTACTGGAAGCATTGGACGAGAACATGAAACTTATAGTAGAGGAAAACAATTTACTAAAAAACAAAGTAACAGAACTTGAACAAAGAATTGATTTCATGGATAAGGAAAGGCGTAAAAATAACTTAATCTTTTTTGGAACAGAGGAATCAGGAAAAACTGAATGTGAACTAGTCGATTATATAAAAGATATCATTACAGACTTAGGAATACACATAGATAGTAATGAAATAAAAAATGTATATCGAGTTGGACAGCGGACTCCCAACCATAAAAAGCGTCCAGTGGTAGTTTCATTTACAACCATATGGAAGAAACACCTAATAATGAAAAACAGGGCTAGCTTCCCCTCGGGCATCTATATAAAAGAAGATTTCCCAAAAGCTATAATCGAAAAACGCAAGCAACTTCAGTTACAAGTTGAGGAAGAGAAAAAGAAAGGGAACATAGCTTTTCTGAAATATGATAAAATAATAATAAAACAACAATCGCAACAAGACAAGAACAAGAGAAGACGAGAGGAGTCGGGTTCGCCCGATAAGTCAACACAGAAAAAAAGCAACTCCCTGAGTAGTCCAGAACTAATGGCGGCTAAAACAACAACAAAAGAAGTTATTAAACCTAGTATATTCAAGTTCGTCGAACGCGGGAGACCCGCTACACTGTCAGAACAGTCAAAAAACTAACAACCCCTACCGACACCCGGAACCAAAATAAACAACTAAAGGCAACTGATTTGCAACATACAACAGAACCGAATCGTCTCCCAGCACGGCTGGTCCCCGCGGGAGAACTAGACCAAAACCCTCCAACAACAGGAAAAAGAAGAAGTGAATCATTCAAAATTGCAACGCTGAATACAAGAACATTAAGAACGCAAGAAAGCATGCTCGAACTACAAAAATCGCTTGAAAACATCGATCATGATATAGTAGGCATTAGCGAAATGAGAAGACAGGGCGAAAAAATAGTAGAGATCAATAACTACATACTCTATCAAAAAGGCGAGACAGCAGGCCAAAGAGGAGTCGGCTTTCTGATCAAAAAATCATTAAAAAAATACATACAAGAGCTGACAGGACTCTGACAGATTTGCAATACTCAACATTTGTTTTCCTAATTACAAGAAGCCTTGGACAATTGTACAAGTATATTCACCCACCGAGGCCGCATCCTAGCAAGATATTGAGGATTTCTACATTAATCTATCGGATATTGTAAAGAAATACCAAGACAACTACCTCGTAGTGATGGGAGATTTCAATGCCCAGGTGGGCATCAGAGAAACGGGTGAAGAATTGGTAATGGGTAAATATGGCTATGGAAAGAGAAGTAAAAATGGACACAAACTTATCGATTTTCTACTACAAAACAATCTAGCACTTCTCAACTCTGCCTTCAAGAAAAAACATAATACAAAATGGACTTGGTTATCACCTGATGGAAAATACAAAAATGAAATTGATTACATATTAACCATCAAGCCAAAATTCTTTGATGATGCACATGTTGTTCAAAACTTAAATTTCAATACAAATCATCGCATGGTACGTTGCCACTTAAAATCATATGCTACAAAACATTCAAGAAATAACATTAAAAACGCATTTATGTCATCAGAGCTATATAGTAACAAAATAGAATCAACCTGTATAAAGCCATTGCAAGAAATAGTAAACTCTAATGTAACAATATTAGAAAAATACAATCACATAGATAAATATCTATCATCATCATCTATGAGGATAGAAAAAGTGGCTAGAGATACAAAATTTAGCAAAAAGACAACAGAACTCCTAGAAAAAAGAAAAGCACTAATAGCCGATAAAGTAAACAGTAAGGTTAACCAAAACGTGATATCAAGCTTAAGCAAACAAATAAGAGAAAATATAAGAAAGGATAGGAAAGCAAGAAGATTGAAAAAATTGGAAGATGTAATTCAAAAAACGGGTGGAACTAAAAAAGCCTTTAAAGAACTTAAAGAGCAGGGTATGGAATGGATTCCCAAACTAAACAAAAAAGATAAAAACAGAAGATCAAAACAAGTGTCAAAACGTACAGAAGTTCAGAAGTTTGCTACAGACTATTACAGAACCCTATACTCTAACAAAAAAGTGAACCAAGACAACTGTGTACATATGAATTCAACCTCTAGCTTTGAAGAGATCCCACCAATACTTACACGGGAAGTGGAGCAAGCCATCATGTCTCAAAAAATGGATAAAGCCCCAGGACCAGACAAAATATCCAATGAGCTGATGAGAGGCACAATAGATGAAATATGCCCAATCCTAACAAATTTATTTAACAACATCCTAACCACAGGAATAATCCCAGAACAATGGGGAGATTCTCACATTATTCTTCTCCATAAGAAAGGTGACAAGGATGATATTGGCAACTATAGACCAATAAGCCTCATTTCGAACATCTACAAGGTCTTTGCCAAAGTAATTCTAGAAAGAATCACTGCAACGTTGGATGAAAATCAACCGATTGAACAGGCGGGATTCAGGAAAGGCTTCAGTACCATCGATCATATTCACACAATCAAACAAGTCATGGAAAAATATAATGAATATCAGAAACCCCTATATGTTGCCTTTATCGACTATTCTAAAGCATTCAACAGTCTGAACCACCAATACATATGGTCTAGTCTAAGCAAACAAGGGGTGAACAGTATTTAAATCGAGTTAATCAAAACTATTTACAAAAAGAGCAAAAGTCGAATTAAACTGGAATCGAAAGGAGACCCTTTTCCAATAAACAGAGGTGTCAGACAAGGTGACCCATTGTCACCTAAATTATTTAATGCTGTACTGGAACATATCTTTAGACAACTAGACTGGGACAACTATGGTCTTAAGATCAACGGTAATCATCTAAACCATCTAAGATTTGCGGACGATATAATTCTATTAGAAGAATGCCCTAACAAATTAAAATATATGATTGATACACTAGCGGACATGAGCAGACAAGTGGGGCTGGAAATGAATGTGAGTAAAACCAAGCTGATGACCAACTCCACAGAGATAAGCATAGAAGCAAATGGGAACAAGTATGATTATGTGAGCGAATATGTATACCTGGGGCAAATTATCTCACCTCAAGACTCAATGTCTAAGGAAGTGGATAAAAGAATAGCTTGTGGATGGAAAAAATATTGGTCCTTAAAGGAAATAATGAAAAATAAAGATCTAAGTATGTTTTTAAAAAGGAAGACTTTCAACATTTGCATTCTCCCATGCATGATATATGGATGCGAGACTTGGTCACTGACCAACAATGATAGAGAAAAATTGGCGAAATGTCAAAGAGCAATGGAGAGAAGCATGTTGGGAGTTAAACTAAAGGAAAAAATTTTAAATTCAGAGATAAGAAGGAAAACCAAGGTTATGGACATAATAAATCGAATAGATCATCTAAAATGGGGTTGGACAGGACTATGTTGCAAAACCAACAAATGGAGTAAACAAGTCACCCTATGGTACCCAAGAGATGGAATTAGAAAACAAGGCCGTCCAAAAACAAGATGGGAAGTTGACATCCATTTAACCTTGGGGCCTTACTGGTCTAGAGTTGCAGAAGACAGATTGCAATGGAGAAAGTTGGAGGAGGCCTATGCCAAAAGGCACACCGAACTGCGGGGCATCCTATACTTTATTTTATTTTTTATTTTATTATAATTTTTTTATCATTGCATGTTATTGTATCCTAGTTTCGGAATAAAAGGCTATATTATTAAAATATACGGGTTATTATAGTGTTAGTATACATGTACTTTAAACATTGACAAATTTTTCAATAAGCTGTTAATTTTTTTTTTTCAATAAGCTGTTAATTTTTTTTTTATTGTAACGCACTTTGATTGAGTGTAGTAGATGTTTAGCCACTAGGATTAGTCTGGCTGCTTACAGGAAGCATGGAGACAATTCCCTGAATACTATATATAAGGAGCAAATTTGTAAAATTACATCATATTTCTAAGAGCTTAAAGCGTCTGGCAAAAGTTGCCGCCGGTGGGAGAGTCTGGTCTATTGAATACTATTTTCTAACAATATTCTCTAAAAGATACATAAAAATCAGCCATGAGAAATTAAGAAAAGTTAGCAGGTATGCGCCTACATTTAAAGTACACACTAACATATTATATCCCATATATTTTACTCATGAGAAAATAAGTAACATCTTGCAGCTCTGGGATCTTGGACCATTATGTTTTGTACAATTAATAATACAACAGACACTAAAATAATAAAAATAATAATAATACCATTTATTTCTGATTTAACACTTTTTACAATTATTTATAAAATCTCTAATTATCGGCGTGCCTTCTGGCATAGGCCTCCTCCAACAGACTCCACGGTGTTCTGTCATGACTCTGGTCTATTGTGGCCAAGAGGATGTCACCCACCCATCTCCTTGTTGGTTGTCCTCTTTTCCAGGTGCTGTCCCTAGGGTACCATAGTGTGACCTGTTTGCTCCATTTATTTTGTTTGCATCTCAGCATGTGATTGTGTATTTTTTTGATATTTGGTAGCAACCTGCCTACCTATCTCCCATTTAAGTTTTTCGTACTACTTACGGGAATGGGACACCCTGTATATACATGTCTACCAAATATCAAAAAAATTACCTTAGTAAAAATCTCAAAGTTTATGAGAAATTTCGATTTTTCTCATTTTTTTTTTAAAATGTATACCCACACTAAGATTTTGAGGCGTGATATTCGGAATTAATTATTTATTGCTTTTATTTTTATTGAAAATAATCTTTAATAGTTGTGTTACCAGACGCAAAAAAACCATTAAAAAAACTATTGCAGTTTTTTATTTATTTTTATTTTAATTTAAATTTTGCCTCTTCTTCTAAACTTTGGTCAAGATTTGATCTATCACAGTGAAAAAAAATTACATGACCACTAAACACTAGCTTAAAATAATGTCCAAAAATATTTACAGGAAAAAGAAATCGCCATACAAAGCATTAAGTAACCTACAAATCTCGTTAAGAAAGTACTACCACCCTATCTAATTTGAGGTTCAAGATGGATCAGAATGCACTCTGGTTAAATTCAGCAGCTATGCAAAACTAAATAAATAAAAAAGAATCTAAATTTCGCGTGTTTTATTAAAAAAAACTATTAAAACTCATTCATATTTGAACCCAATTTTACCGTTATTTATCCTTATGGTTAAATAAGCATAAGGATTAATTAACGACCAGATGAACGAGACGACCAGATGGCCTAGTGGTTAGAGAACCTGACTATGAAGCTTGAGGTCCCGGGTTCGATTCCCGTGTCGGGGCAGATATTTGTATGAAAAATACGAATGTTTGTTCTCGGGTCTTGGGTGTTTAATATGTATTTAAGTATGTATCTATCTATATAAGTATGTTTATCCGTTGCCTAGTACCCATAACACAAGCTTTCCTAGTTTACTTTGGGACTGGGTCAATTAGTGTGAATTGTCCCGTGATATTTATTTATTTATTTTTATTTATAAACAAATGATGAACAAAATAATTTTACAATGCACATTCTCGGAAAGTGCCTCTTGATGAGAGTCAACATTTATAGAAAGTTAGTCATCCCAGCGCGCTTCCGCAAGTATGAAGAAAAGAGTTTAGGTTCATTTTTGATTTTTGACAACCGCTTTTTAACGACCGCTTTAGCCTAGTTGGTAGTGACCCTGCCTACGAAGCAAGAGGTCCTGGGTTCAAATCCCGGTAAGGGCATTTATTTGCTCCTGAGTTATGGATGTTTTCTATGTATTTAAGTATTTATTTATCTATATAAGTATGTTTATCCGTTGCTTAGTACCCATAACACAAGCTTTGCTAAGCTTACTTTGGGACTAGGTCAATTGGTGTGAATTGTCCCATGATATTTATTTATTATTTATTTATTATTTCGTTCACATTCCCACTTCGTCAGCAATCCCATTTCGTCCACAATCAATTCCCAACTCGTCCACATTCCCACTTCGTTAACATTCCCATTTCGTAACAAAATAGTCACGAGATTGGTAGTGTATCTGAATAGTATTGACCCGCACCGTGCTTATTAAGTATTTTTCTTAACATGAATACCTAAATCACAAAATAAAATCTTCCCTGAGAATTAAGCTAAGTGATTGCGAAAACCGCATTAAAATCGGTTAGGAATGTTGACTAAGTGGAAATGTGGACGAAATGGGAATGCTGACTAAGTGGAAATGTGGACGAAGTGGGAAAAGAATGTGGACGAAATGGGAATGTGGATGAAGTGGGAATGTGGACGAAATGAACCTAACTAAACGAAAAAAAGTCGTATGGATTTTACTTTCCACACGCGTGCGGAAAAATAACTATTTAAATGCCAAATCTTAAAAAGTTGTGTCCAAACTAGTGTTTAAAAAACGAGACTAAAGAGTTGTCTTTATATCAGGTTTTTTGCATCGTATATGAATATGACAGTTATTCAAAATGAAAACAAATTCAAAACATTGGTCTGCAATTTTCAAACTACGTGATTGCTGCTAATTTAACAACGCCTTGTCCAACTTTTTATTTAAAAAAAATACTGGCTGATATTCGGACGCCGCCAAATTGAAATTCGAAATTTAAAAATAATTTTTCACACCTTTCATTCGGAAAAGTAGATTTTGCTCCCTGACGACAGGGATCAAAATGCTACTTTTCTGTTCAAGCTACTTTTTTAATTTATTCATTGGCATGTATCATTTACGCAATTTGCCAATGAACACAGACCTTAATAAAATAATCGATTGTAATTATTTCATCGTAATCGATTAAAAACGAACTTATTTCATGTTTTAACTTTAACAACGTTTTATGAAAATTGATGACTTTTTCGTAATAGTTAAAAAAATGTCACAATAAATTATACGTTTTACTTAAATGATAACTATCGATGATTGTTATTGTGATTTAATGAATATTGATATCCGATACCATTGTAATATTCGATTCCATTCGATTATTTCTTAACATTGTCAAAAGTAGCACAGGAATACTTTATCTGTGGTGACCTTTCCCTGTCTATCACAACAATCCATTTTCCTCATAGTCGTTGTGAAAAATTGTATGTGTCACTCAGGAGCAAAATTATTTTCGTCTTGGGCGTTAACACTTGAATCCTTCGTTACGCTCAGGATTCTAACTTAGAATCCCTCGCTACGCTCAGGATTCTATTGTACAATCGCTTCACTCAGGATTCAATGTACTGCCCTCGCCATAAATACATCATTTTGCTCCCTTGTGACACTGAGTGACACAATAGTTATTTGTGCAACAAGAGAGCAAAGTTGGTTTTTACTGCGAGTGTTGATTTTGAATCACGAGTTAGCGAAGGATTCTATAATTGAATCACGAGCGTTTAGCGAGTGATTCTAAGTTAGAATCCTGAGTGCGCGAGTGATTCAAATACACGAGATGCAAAAAAACTTTGGTCTCGTGTGACACATACAACTTTTCACCTCAGCAGTGAGAGATAATAAATTATTAAAGGTATATGAACGTCGTCTTTTTGTCTTTGTTGTGGTTTTCAACATTGAGTAAATACTCCATATTATATATATAACAATAGGTACAGTCTCCGAAAAAGTGTTTGCATTGTTTAAAAATATCATAAGCTTTTAAATATTTTTCGCGAGACTTTTCAAGTAAGAAACTTAACTCTGCATTAATTCGTCTGGTGTTCAATTGTTGTCACTGGACTCACTCAATTGGGGATGTCTATTTTCTTGCAATGTATAGTAAATCGAAAACCATTTCGAGATAAATGCTTTTTAACTCGTTTTCTGTAGTTATTTAATTTTAATATTATGTAATGAATTTAATATATAACAAATAAGCAATGACCTTCATTTGACATTGGTGTAAATTGCGTGACCGGTTCAAGTCGTACTTTATTCTGTGTGGTTAGAATTCTTCACAATTTACGCATGGATTATACTACGGAGTTTGATTTGGACCCGCTGTCTGACATCTAGCACTTTGACAGTGCCAGTAAAGTGACACAGTGTATAGCAAGGTGTATAGTGTACCACTACGTAAGAAATAATTAAAGGGGTTGCCTTATCGGATGCATTTAGATAGATTTAGAAATTTGGCATTGTGGGAGCCCTCAATTATAATCTGACGTCATCAACTAAAATAGTTTCAATAATTAATTTTGAAAAAAGTAGAGAACTAAATGACAAAATATTGAAATTAGTTTCTTATAATTGACTTTTCTATACAAAAAAAATATAAAAACCACTGGTAATTTTTTTTAGACATTCCCAATTCACTCGTATCATATTCAAAAATGTATTAAATAAGTACTTATTACTATTCTAATAATTTCCAAATTGCCTCTGATCGTGTACCAAACTCTTAGATATCGAACTCTGTAGCTAGAGAAATAGAAGAAAAGAATTAAAATTTGAATCCCGCTATTTTTTTAAAGATGCGTTCCGATACTACACCCTCTGCGTTCCGATACTGCATCCGCTGTATTTATCACGTTGTTCAAGATTGTTAATACATGTTAAACTTTGTATTTTTCATAATTTATTGAATCAGGCGTTACTTTGCGGAGGTCCATATTAATGAACTAAAACAATTACTTTGCTCACCCGCGACCTTACAATAGTTACGTTTATGCAAGAAATGTGCGTTCATGCAGTTCCTCCACCTCCACACTGTACGAACACACACAAATCACATAAACCCAACCATCACCACCACCAAGCTACACTGACGCGTTTCGAACTCAACCAGAGCTCATCTTCAGAGTTACCACAACCGTATGCTATGCTACCAAATGTTAAACTAACAAACCAAAACAAATGTTTTAACTTGTCACTGTAACTTCTCAAGTACCCACTTTATTTTTCTTATTCTCAAACTACCCCACAAAAATTAACTTTTATTGACATATTATAAAACTACCTTGAATTTTTTTTGTTTATTTATTTATAAGGCAAATTTAATTAATACTAACTGTTCAAATTCGACCCAAGCCGCAGTAAAAACAGTACATAAAATTGAATTCGATCGTTTGGATGAAAAAGCCCGGTTTTTTGCTTCAGTAGACGCTCATAAAAAGTATTTGACTCAGTGTAAAAAGTTACGTTGGCTTACAGGACGACGAACAGAATCTTTTTCTTCTTTGAACAATAATTATCGAGGTTCTACTAACGGTCATAATTTCTACCCTCGCGTTAAAAATCTTACTAATGTGGAATTTTTGGATAATGAGAATCAGTTATTGGAAAAAGGTTTAAAATATAATCTACCCACTAAATTTAGTCAAAAAATAGTGGAAGGTTTGGCGGTAGATTCTGAGGTTGCTATTACAAGTAACTGTGGTGATTTTGAAACAAAAGTGTTAGTGGCAAATACACTTAAAAATACCAATTCCACAGAGTGTATTGTCAATATAACCGAATTTAATTCTTTGAGATCTATTCAGGAGAAAGTGTATGATAATGATTTAGTGGTGACAAAGGCAGACAAAGGAAATTGTATTGTTTTATTGGATAGGTATCAATATAATCGGAAAGTTTTAGATATCGTTCAAGGGGACGGTTTTACAGTTTTACGTAAGGACCCTACAATTACATTTCACAAAGATCTAAAGAGACTAATAAAGGGTTCTTTGTTTGCCTTTGAAACCGAACAACAAAAGAATTTTGTAATTCCCATGAATCCGCAGGCGCCAATTCTATATGGATTACCTAAAATTCATAAAGATGATGTGCCTGTTCGTCCAGTTGTCTCATACGTGAGTGCTCCAGCATATAAATTGGCGAAGAAATTAAATAGTATTATTCGTGTGAAGGCTTCCTTTAAACCTTCTTATAGTTTAAAAAATGGTTTAGATTTGGTTAGTAAAATTAAGGACATCAGCATACCGCCGAATGCAACGTTGCTTTCTTTGGATGTAGACAGTTTATTTACTAACGTACCATATAGTGAGACACTAGAAATTCTAAAAGACCACTTAGAAAGGAAGCGGTTGCATCCGGGTGAAGTTTGTGAATTAATAGATTTGGTAACTTTATGCATGAAACAAAATTATTTCCGGTTCAATGGTCTTTATTACTTACAGAGTGATGGTTTAGCTATGGGTTCACCTCTGAGTCCTTTAATGGCAGATATATTTATGGATCATTTTGAGAATCAGTATATTGTGGGTAATAGTAATATTGTGTACTATTTTAGGTATGTTGATGATTTGATCCTATGCTGGAGAGGGAGTATGAGACAGCTTGACGTGTTTATTATTGGTTTGAATAACAAGCACGTAAAGATAAGGTTAAAAAAAGAATTGGAGGAAAATTGTTCGTTGAACTTTTTGGATTTAACGATTTCAAAATTAAATGGTAAACATCAATTTAAAATATACCGTAAGCCCACGTACACAGATGCTGTTATACCAGCATCTTCTAATCATCCGTGGCAGCATAAACTGGCTGCTTTCCATTGTTATGTTAATAGATTGTTGACTGTGCCTCTTTCTAAGGAACATTTTGATTTAGAGTTGAGTACTATTTATCAGATAGCGATCTCAAATGGTTATACAAAATCAATGGTAGATAGTTTAGTTCAAAAGAAGCAGGCACGGTTAGTAAATAGCATGCTTTACGCTGCGTTACCTTCTCAGTCTACTAACAAATATAGATCTAGCATCTCTTACGTTGGGGGTTTGTCTGATAAGATTTATGGCATTTTAAAATCAAACAATATTAATGTTGCCTTTAAGACTAACAACTCTTTGTACTCTAGGCTATGTAACCACAAAGAACAGGTAGATAAGGGAACTAGATCGGGGGTATACAAGCTTACTTGTAATGACTGCAATGGGATATACGTAGGACAGACAGGCCGAAGTTTTAATACTAGATTTAAAGAGCATGTTTCGGCATATAGGAATGAGCATCCAGATAGATCGAATTTTGCAAAACATTTGTTGGAATCAAATCATTCATTGTTAGATTCAGATTCTTATGAAGTGTTACATTATTGCGGCAAGGGGTTGCGTCTGGATGCTCTGGAATGCATGGAAATAATTAGGTACAACACTATGGGGTCTATTATTAATGAACAGGTAAATTTAGTATCTTCTCCTTTACTGCGGCTTGGGTCGAATTTGAACAGTTAGTATTAATTAAATATGCCTTATAAATAAATAAACAAAAAAAATTCAAGGTAGTTTTATAATATGTCAATAAAAGTTAATTTTTGTGGGGTAGTTTGAGAATAAGAAAAATAAAGTGGGTACTTGAGAAGTTACAGTGACAAGTTAAAACATTTGTTTTGGTTTGTTAGTTTAACATTTGGTAGCATAGCATACGGTTGTGGTAACTCTGAAGATGAGCTCTGGTTGAGTTCGAAACGCGTCAGTGTAGCTTGGTGGTGGTGATGGTTGGGTTTATGTGATTTGTGTGTGTTCGTACAGTGTGGAGGTGGAGGAACTGCATGAACGCACATTTCTTGCATAAACGTAACTATTGTAAGGTCGCGGGTGAGCAAAGTAATTGTTTTAGTTCATTTGTATTTTTCAACAACATTTTTACTATTTGATTATATAAAAATATAATCCAATTATTAAAAAGTACGATAATTTAATTTAAAACCTTAACAGACGAATTACAATTTTAAGGTTAAGAACTTATTATGAGTATCCGAACGTTCAATCGTTCGTTTATTTTTTAGGTCTACTAGGTATAGAATTTGAAATCGAAATTCGAATCGATTTGATCTTATCTCTCGCTCTTTTCGTATCGAAATGAAAGTGACAGATCAAACTGAAGTTAAAATCTTTCGAATTCAGTGAGCAGACCCATCATTGTCCTTGAGTTTTAAAAAAAATAATTAAAATGCTAGTTTGTCTCACGCAGTGAGCAAAATCGGATTTTGCTCACTGTTTTTTAGTAGCAAAAACTGCCTGTTTGAGGTGCTGAGGTGAAAATAACTATTGTTTATCATTTGTTTATTTAACCACACCCGAATTAACGGTAAGATTGGGTTCAAATATGAATGAGTTTTAATTGTTTTAAGTTATTTAATTTTTTATTTATTTACTTTTGCATTGCTGCTGAATTTAACCAGAGAGCATTCTGATCCATCTTGAGCCTCAACTTTTATTGGGTGGTACAGGTTACGCCATGAGAGTTGAGGCGAATGATTACACACACAGCTACATAAACTACTGATTACAAAAAAGTAGTTAATTAATGAAATGAGTGAGTGAAATACTACGCAATACTATGCATATTATAATTTTTCTTTTTTCATATACTAACCTATTCAATTTCAATAAAAAAATTTGAAACTGATAAGAAATATTCGCAACAAAAAATCGGTATTGAGAAATATTGGAAAATTTGCTTATCTGATTTAAATAAAATGGATCAAAATATTTTATTATTTGTTTTGTTTGAACTAGACTTAAATAATTTAAGACAGGATGAGCCTTCGCACCTTTTTCCCCTCTGCCATTGCTATTTGTGCACTTGAACATCACCGTTTATAAAAACCAAAGTTGGCAGGGGCAGGTTGTCATTTTTGATTGTCCGTGCTGGTGAACAGATCTCCTAGAAAATGATGTCTTGTGCAGTTATTTCGTGCAAAACAAAGTCAGCAATGTCTAGCGTTACGAAAGACGGTGTTTCTTATCACACGTCGGTAGTTTAATCATCAATTTACGCTACCAGAACGTTAATATAACATATTTAATTTTGCGACATAAATGACAAAATAATAACAAACTGTAACTAGGCACGTTGGTAGGGATGCGACACAACCGAACTGAACCGATGAACGAACGAAGGAATGAAGTTTATCCTGCGGTTTATTTTAACTTTATTTTCTAAACTTGTTTTGCAATAAATTGGTAATAGCTTTTACTTCGTATTTAGTTTTCCGAAACAACCCGTAACTAAAGACCAATGGAATGGACTAAATTTTTTCGCAGAACGGATACTTGGGCTATCTGTTCACATCATTTTGAGTTACATGTATCGAAGTGTTTACAAATGAAAAAAAGAAGAAGATTTTATTGTATTGTAAATTATAAAATAAACACGTTCATGAAAATTATATTTGTAATTATTTTTAAGTATTTTCGTTTTAATATACAGATTATATACAGTCGCGATCATAAACAATAGATCGGAGTAGTCTTATAATCCTCATCTCGACTTATATACGTCCCACTGTAGAGCACAGGCCTCCCTCCTCTCAGAACGAAAGGGCAGCAGCGGAGCTTTGCAACCTTAATCATCAATAGCTGTTAGATGGAGTTCGCCAAACTTTGAATAAAGTGGTGCCTACACTGCCACCATTACATTCAGCGATCTTCTTATTTAGCTTTATATGTGTATTGATCTAATTAATCAGATTTCTACAATTTTCTGTTATTAAATTACGAGTAGGTGAATCCGCAGTGGAAAACTATTAAAATTCGTGAAAAATGTACTTAATGATGGCCACTTTTATTCAAAATATATGACTTTAATTTCAGTCATTCATTCTTTCTTTGATGTCCAATCAATTGAATCGGTTTTTACACATGTCACATCACTATTTCGTGTGTTAGTTGTCGTCTAAAAATCAGTGTCATTACGACAAAATGTCTAGTTGTGTGCGTGTTTTACATTTGTGTGGCGATTTTGTTTTGGTAGGCATCTGTAGGAACGCAAAAATTTTTGACATGAGTGTGCGGCAATGCGTAGATGTGTGCTGGAAGTACGTCGTACCTCGCCCACCGGGCGAATCGGCAGAAAAAGTTGCAAGTAAAATTATGTCCAAAGAGTATTGTAATATTATATGAACAAGAGTGGCAACTCTATGGTCAAATATGCATGTATGCCCTACGCCCTGGTGAAGAACTAATGTGACGTATCTATAGATGTATACCTATCTATATGTATATGTTGGTAGTGATGTACAGCTATAGATACGCGTAATTTTAATTGATAGGCTAATTGCCACTATTCGTATTTTAGCCGTCTAATTCAAATCAGCATATACGAAGTATAAGCGGCTAAACCCGATTTGCACTATACGGCTAAAATACGAACATTGGCAAGTGGCCTATCAATTAAAGTTCTTGACCGTACAATTTGGTACGCCATGGCCATGGCCGATGAATGACAACTGACAAGTTTGACAAGTCAACCAAGATGGCCGCTAATTTAGTTTTTTACCAAACAACCAGAGATCGCTGTAGTCGCATGAAAAGTGTGATATATGTAAGTGTGCCCCCCCTGATTATGTCTAAGGCTCATCCTGTCTTAAATTATCTAAGGAACTAGATGTATTTTCCTACATAATTCTTAACGAAATAGGTTAAAGAAATTTTTAGTCAATCTTATAATTCACTGTTGAGTCTGTTGAACTTGCTGTCGGTACGAATAACTGACAAAATGAATTTATAAAAAATAGAAATAAAAAGATTTTTATACATTTTTTTTCTCCATACACGGTAGGTCTGAGAATAGGTAGTAGGCTATGTTTTCTACCCTTACGTGATATATGGCAAAACAACGTTTGCAGGGTCAGCTAGTTTTTCAATAAAAATAAATGCAAAAATAATTATTTCCGAATATGACTCAAAATCTTTGTGCGAGGGTAGACATTTTTCATAAAATCAGAAAAATCGAAATTTATCGAAAACGATGAGACTTTTACCATGGTATTTTTTTATATTTGGTAGATGACCTGCCCAGGCCCACCTATCTCCCATTTAAGTTTGTCTTACTACTTAGATATACTGTACCCTGTCTTACTACTTAGATATACTGTATACCTGTGTTATTAGGCAGCCTGTAGATATAATGAACAAATCCACGTAAAGTACAGGTCGATTCACAAGAGCTGGCACGAATGAATCGAATGAGCGAATGAAAGTATCTACCTATGTGTTACCTATTTGAATACACTACACACAAATATGAAAATGACATGCATCAGTCATTTTCCCATGAAAATGTCAAAGTGACATAACTGTCGTTCAAACCATTCGTGCCAACTCTTGTGAATCGAGCTGTAATTTTATTTGAAAAATAGATTTTGTTCCCTCTGGCGTTTAATGTGTTGTTATACTCGTAACTCTAAAAATGAGGCAATCTGCAAGATTTTGTTGCATTTCAGGTTTATGAAGGTGATGGACTGCCAGATAAGGTATGTGCTGAGTGTATTCAAAAGCTCAGCAGCGCATATATTTTCAAACAGCAATGTGAACGAGCTGATCAAGAATTACGAAGAAACTATGTGCCACCACCAGGTATGTCCCCAGACTAAAAATATGGCAAAACCTTTTTAGTTAATTAATAATTTTAATTTTTTATATGCTAATAAAACTAATTTCTTACTTTATCTTGTGTTCAGAATTTTATAATGCGTATAATTTAATTTATGCTATATAACCATGCATCTGCAAATTGCATGTTGCGAGAACTGTTTATTTTTCCGACATACCTAATAGGCGGGAAGGCGGGTATCTAAGTTATTGGCTCGTACAGTATACTCGACCAACTAAGTGCTTTACCATTTTTAATGACAGTTCCTAAGGCTGTTCCAACAAGGCTGATTGCCACATTGACTTGTAAGTGAAAATAGGGATTCGATTTGTAGCATTCGAACAAGGTGGATGTAGACAGTATCTAATTTTGGTATTTCTGTTTCTTTGGCTAGTTGAAGTATATTTTTGATAGTGTTTTATGCGACGATTAACCTTAATTAACAGTGATCACAAAATTCTATATTGCTCTCGTGTCTGACATTTTTTAATGCGCAAGTTGTCTCCACGTGGTTTCTGGAATTTTTCTATCAAGTTGCAGAAACTACAATCACCGTACAACGTCGCTCCCAAGAGAACTTACTTGCGAAATTGTCCTACCTAAAATAGGACAGAAGCCATATTTTTAAATAAATAATAATAAGTGAAAATAGCCTTAAACGTTTTAAGCCGTGCATGTGACATTGAACCTTAGGTAAAGGATTTTCTTAGTCGACTATACATTTATACAAAAATTATGTTACACTGTGTGAAAAGGGTTCGCAGTATTTTACTGGTATTAGTGATAAAAGCTTATTCATTTATTTATGATGAAACTCGTAATATCACTAGTCTGATAACAAAAATATTATGCTAATGCCTAATTCTATTAAATTCAAGTTACAAAAACTATTTTATACTTTAATTTTGATTCATACTATTTTGTTATTTTTGGTAGTTCATCATTTGACTCATATGCTAACAACGGAGTAGTGTGTTACTTATTATATCTTCTGATCCAAATCCGTTCCCGTGTAAGTAGAGCAACGCATGTGGTACAAGTAGTATGGTTATGATGATAGTTCAGGTTGCAGTAGTGACGTTTTAGATAGTGGTAAAGAGCTCTGTTTCTTATGATTTGTGTGGGGGTTGAGAGGTTCGTGGCGATTGGTTTCTGGTTTCATGGAGGGCTTGTGAGGGGTGAGGTCCACTAAAGATAAAATAACACACTATTTTATGGCCACTATCAGATTGACTAATTATTCCTAAAAAAAATCGGATTGCGTGACAAAATTTGTATTGCAGCAAAGCGAATGTATTAATTTGCACTAATGGCTATTTTAAATGGATATTTTTTCTGTTCTGCTTTTGCAATATATTTAACCATCCCTATGTGGAATTTGCTCATCTTTTCTTTTTTATTTAGCACAAAAGGATCGCGTTATGAGGGATGAATCAATAAAAATAAACCGTGTTATTTCCTAGAGATTTATACTCCCGTGCCTCATTTTGTTCTATTTATTGTAATGGGTGCGGTTAAAGTACGACCTGTATTTGTCGGCCCGGAATGAATGACAATGTACGTCCTTAACAAGAAGAAGCAAAAAGAAACAAGCAAGAAGTTGTTGTTGTTGAAGCTGCTTGATTTTAGCACGCATTTAATGCTGTTGACTTTGACTTTTTGTTGGGGATTTTGGGTTTTCTCAACATATCTCCTCTGGCAATTGATTGGTTTCGTAGTTACTTGGTTGGGCGTCGGCAACGGATAAAGGTGGAAGACTCGTTCTTCTTGGTGCAGCCTGTCGGTGGGAGTGCCGCAGGGTGGTGTACTATCACCTCTATTATTTTCCGTATTTATTAATTCCATTTCACATAATCTTGTTTCTTCTTATCACCTTTATGCTGACGATCTTCAGATATATTACCAGGGTGTACTTGATGATCTTCCGGACGTCATCAACAGCTAACTGGAGTGGACGCTATGGTCTACACGTTAACCCAGCAAAGACGCAGGTTATTATAGTCGGCAGTTCACATTTTATATCCAGAATTAATTTCAATAATCTGCCTCCTATACTTTTTAATACCTTGCCCTGATACCTTTCTCGGTTCAGGTAAAAAACTTGGGTGTTCTCATAGATCGGTCTTTGACGTGGGCACCGCAGATTAATGAGGTAAGCAGGAAGATGTTTGCTGCTGTGGGGTCTCTGAGACCGCTTCGCAACTTTCTCCCACTCGCTAACAGGATTGCGCTGGCTAATTCTCTTCTACTTCCTATTTTAGATTACGCCGATGTTTCCTTTTTAGATCTCACAGAGGAGCAATTAAATAAGCTTGAGCGTATCTAAAATGTTTGTATACAGTTCATTTTCGGTTTGCGGAAATATGACCACGTTTCCTTTTATCGTACGCATCTCAAGTGGCTCCCCATCCGTTTTCGCCGTAATACTCATAGTCTTACTCTTTTATGCAGCGTACTCTTTAATCCTGCAACTTCCTCTGTACCTTCAAGAGCGTTTTAAGTTCTTGTCCTCTCTTCGTTCGGCACAGAATTTTCTTCTTACCGTTCCTCCTTCTTCCTCTAAATTCTATCATACATAACTCGTTTACTATGACTGCCATTCGTCTCTAGAATTCTCTTCCTTTGGCGTTAAAGCAAGCTAAATCACTTCCCATTTTTAAAAACGTCCTCAAAGCTCATAGACCGGGGGATGGTGACACAAAGTACTAGATCATTTGTACCAGTATGGCGGTTCTTCAGGGGTCTAATTACGTAATGACAAAAAGGAAATTGATGGTCATAGCGCTGGTACCGGCGGCCCAATCGCGAGGGCGTTAATCGAACGTGTCGCATAAATAACGAGAACCGAACGATTTGTTCCACAAAAATTCTTGTATTTTCCGATAGTCGATAAAAAAACAGAAGGCGGTAGCGTAATGCCATACTTCTCCGGTGTGGCTTACAGCCCGCCATACCGACGCGAACACGTTATTTTAAAACAACAATTGAACCATTTGTACCAAGCTAATTTTTGCACAGCTAATAATCGTCGAGTTCACGAAAATCACCATGCCATACTTTTCTGACGGTTCCAAATGGGCGCCATACCCGCCGCAAAGGAGTAATTTTTATTTTTTTTGCAAAACGATTTGTACCAGTATTGCATTTGGATTTTTGGAAAGTACTTGATAAAATGTGACCGTTATTATATTTGCCATACCTGTGGGAGGTGGCGAATGTGTACAATATTTTTTCAAAATTCTAAGTTTTATTCGTAATTCAAACGATTTGTACCAGTATGGCACTAATGTTTCCTGTAAGTTTGAGGTTTGAAAAATATAAATACAAAATTTCAAACATATAGGTGGCGGCAATCTTGTCTTATAACCAGATATTATGTTTTATAATATTGTACGGCTACCACCGCTCGAAAGATTTCTCGAATTGTAGAGGCCTTAAGGTTCCACACTATTACACGTATTTTACAGTCGTATTTTTAAAACTCGTCGAATAAATAAGTTTTTCAAGTATGGCAGCACTTTTTCCCCTTACTAGAAGTATGGCAAATATAATAACGGTCACATTTTATAAAGTACTTTCCAAAAATCCAAACGCAATACCGGTACAAATCGTTTGGCAAAAAAATAAAAATTACTTCTTTGCGGCGGTATGGCGCCCATTTGGAACCGTCAGAAAAGTATGGCATGGTGATTTTCGTGAATGGCTACTCGACGATTATTAGCTGTGCAAAAATTAGCTTGGTACAAATGGTTCAATTGTTGTTTTAAAATAACGTGTTCGCGTCGGTATGGCGGGCTGTAAGCCACACCGGAGAAGTATGGCATTACGCTACCGCCTTCTGTTTTTTTATCGACTATCGGAAAGTACAAGAATTTTTGTGGAACAAATCGTTCGATTTTCGTTATTTATCCGATACGTTCGATAACGCCCACGCGATCGAGCCGCCGGTGCCAGCGCTATGACCATCATTTTCCTTTTTGTCATTACGTAATTAAACCCCTGAAGAACCGCCATACTGGTACAAATGACCTTGTATTTTGTGTCACCATCCCCCGGTCTATCACTATTTGTCACTAACTTAATCCTCAATCGTCGGTCCTTCCCTGTTTATATGTTTATATTATTTATTTAAATCTGAGTTCCTTTTCTCACGTGCGGCCTTGACATTTTCTCATTGACATTCTGTGTATGTAGTGTATAAGTAATAGTAGTGTATTTAATGTAAGTATGTGTTTATTTATGTATGTAAATATTGTATAATTGTATTGTATTTAATATTTATTGATTAATATCTCTTCATTTCTCCTGTCTGTTGTTTCCGCTACCTACATAAACCTGTTTATATTTTTATATGTATCCAGCATTGGTTGTCTGGAAGAGATCGCTTTTGAGCGATAAGATCGCCTATTGTCTGCCTGAATTTTTATTGTTATTCATTTTTTCTGTACTTTTTGGGTGATCAATAAATAATATTTGTATTGAATTGTCCTTACAGTTAAAAACTCATATAATTGACATAAGGTTTGAATTATCAGGTCGTGCATTATTATCGTTCAATTCGAGTCGACATACACCGTGAAATTTTAGTGGTTGTTTTCCCGAAACGAGGTGATTTAGTTTCGATTGTACAATCGATTTATAATTACTATTTTGACTAGAGCCAAAAATCCAATTGTGAAAAACGAAAGTCGAAAATGACCGCAAACCAATAGTAACGCTTCGTTGGTACAAGTAGCGTACGATCGTGCGATAGGTTAGGTACCAACGAAGCGTTACTATTGGTTTGCGGTCATTTTTGACTTTCGTTTTTCACAATTGGATTTTTGACTCTAGTCAAAATAGTAATTATAAATCGATTGTACAATCGATACTAAATCACCTCGTTTCGGGAAAACAACCACTAAAATTTCACGGTGTATACCAGGGTCGTATCGTACCTATCTAACCGCACCCAATGACTCTCCCAATGGCTCATATTTTGTATAGATATGCGATCTGACCGTCACGCACGCACGGTCAGATCGCATGTCTACAAAATATACACCGTGAAATTTTAGTGGTTTTTTTCCCGAAACGAGGTGATTTAGTATCGATTGTACAATCTTCTATACATATAAAACAGTACCGTGACTGACTGACTGACTAACTGAATGACAGTCTAAACTACTGGTGCTAGAGACTTGAAATTTGGCATACATGTACCTTGAGTATTGTAGAGGTGCACTAAGGAAGGATTTTTCGAAATTCCCGCGGGATAGGGAAATACCTAGACTTTAATTGTTTCTTTGTTTGTAGCGGAATCTCTGAAACTATTGAGCCGATTTTAAAAATTCTTTTACCATTACAAAGTTACACTATCCTTGATTGGCATAGGTTACTTTTTATCCGGGAAAATTCAAAATTCCCATGGGATAGAAATAAATTACATCAACTTCGGGGCTGATTTTAAAAAATCTTACATATTATGTGATATGACTATCCTCGAATGACATAGGCTACTTTTTCTTCGGGAAAATACAAAATTCCCATGGGATAGAAAAAATTGAATTCAACTTCGGAGCTGATTTTAAAATATTCTTTCACCAATAGTAAGCTACAGTATCCCTGATTGACATAGGGTACTTTTTCCGGGAAAATACAAAATTGCCGCGGGATAGAAATAAGTAAATTCAACTTCGGCACTGATTTTAAAAATTCTTTTATATGATATGATGTGACTCTCCCCGATTGACAAGCTACTTTTTCATCGGGAAAATGTAAAATTCCCACGGGATAGAAAAAACAATTCAAATTCGGGGCTGACTTTAAAAAAAATTCCACCAATAGAAAGCTACGCTTTTCCTGATTCCTATAGACTACTCTTCTTCGGGAAAATGCAAAAATCCCGCGGGATAGAAGTAAGTCAATCCAAATTTGGGGCTGATTCAAAAAATTCTTTCACTAATAGTATGCTACAGTATATCTGATTGACATACCTAGGCTACTTTTCTACGGGAAAATAAAAAGTTCCCACGGGATAGAAGTATGTAAATCCAAATTTGGGGCTGATTTTAAAAAATATTTCACTAATAGTATGCTACAGTATCCCTGATTGACATACCTAGGCTACTCTTCTTCGGGAAAATGCAAAAATCCCGCGGCATAGAAGTAAGTCAATCCAAATTTGGGGCTGATTTTAAAAATTCTTTCACTAATAGTATGCTACAGTATACCTAGGCTACTTTTCTACGGGAAAATACAAAGTTCCCACTGAATAGAAATAAGTGAATTGAATTGGCTGGGCTGGTTGTAAAAATGATTTCACTAATAAAAAGCTGCATTGTCTCTGATTTTCAAAATAGGTCAAAAAGGTGTTTCTGTCCCGCGGGAACTTTACTTTGCACTTTCTCGGGATAAAAAAGCCTGTTTCAATCAGGCACAGGCCTCTTCCCAGAAAGAGTGGACTTGGGCAGTAGTTCCCACGCGGGCCCAGTGCAATTCGGGAACTTCACATCCATCATTGAATTTCTTCTCAGGTGTGTGCAGCTTTCCTCGCGATGTTTTCCATCACTATAAAGCTCATGGTAAACTTTAAACGTAATTTAGCACATGAATTCGGAAAAACTCAAAGGTGCAAACCACGTTAACCACGGCTTAGCGGCTATTTTCCTGGCATTATCCTATGTGTTAATCCATGTATTAAACTACCTGTGTGCCAAATTTCATCCAAACAACTAACGTTATTGTCTTCGCGTACGAAGTCGCGGGCAAAAGCTAGTCGATTTATAATTACTATTTTGACTAGAGTCAAAAATCCAACTGTGAAAAAAGAAAGTCGAAAATGACCGCAAACCAATAGTAACGCTTCGTTGGTACCTAACCTATCGTACGATCGTACGCTACTTGTACCAACGAAGCGTTACTATTGGTTTGCGGTCATTTTCGGCTTTCGTTTTTCACAATTGGATTTTTGACTCTAGTCAAAATAGTAATTATAAATCGATTGTACAATCGAAACTAAATCACCTCGTTTCGGGAAAACAACCACTAAAATTTCACGGTGTATAGAGACCGACAATGTTGTTCATACATAAATGCGGGCTACGTTCAATTTGACCTGACCGCAGACCGCATCCAGTGTGGCAAATCCTTATACCTATAAAGATTAGATTATAATAAATACGTATAAATAACGAGAAAATTATGTCAAAATATCATAGATAGAACTATCTACAATGTGGGAATGAATAAGTGAAATAATTGAAATGAATAACTTAAATCAGTAACTTCTTTTAATATGTAATTGTCATTTTTTTAAATAGCAATTACTTTACTAACAATAAATATCAAACTGTGCCAATTGCCCCCATGTTTCCCAATTTTGCCGTCACTGCCCTGAGATAACGAGGTCTTATTATATCCATGCAAAATCACAGCTTTCTAGCACTAATAGTCTCTACGCTAAGCCGCGGTTGGACGGTCGGTCAGACAGACATATAGCAAGGCGAAACTATAAGGGTTTCGTTTTGCCATTTTGGCTCTGGAACCCTAAAAAAGCAAAAAAAAACATTCAAAAGAGGTTTTGGTTTTAAAACTACATAGTTTCTGTTCTTTCTCTTACACAATAATATTTATTCGATACATACGAGGGGTGGCTAAAAAGTAATCTACCTAAGTGTGAAGTAAAAGACTGCCATGGCTATTTTTTTTTTTCAATATAGTTTCCTGCAAAAGAAATCCACTTATAACATTTTTCATAAAGTGACATTAGACCGTTAAAAACATGAAAGAATGTAACCGGCACGATTTTGAGCTCATTTGTGTTAAGAGGGTTTATACCTGCTGAGCTGGCAACGTTGCATTTTTGTTAGTTTTTCTCGATTATTCCATAAAAAAAGAATGAAAATTAAAAATGTTTTGTATACAAATTGTTCTAATATATAGGTTAATGTGTCTACTGCAATAATAATTCGTGATAAGACTTTTATTTTCTTTAAAAACCTTTAGGTAATAATTTGTTCCTTTTTAAAGAAAATAAAAGTCTATCACGAATTATTATTGCAGTAGACACATGAACTTATATATTAGAAAAATTTGTATACAAAACATTTTTAATTTTCATTCAATTTTTATGGAATAATCGAGAAAAACTAACAAAAATGCAAAATTGCCAGCTCAGCAGGTATAAACCCTCTTAACGGCTTAGCGATTTTTTGTAGTAATTAATAAGTACGATTGCGGAACCCTTTATTTTACTATTTTTACTTTGCCGGTTTTAAGTACCGAATACATAATATGGGCCGCTTTCAAAATTAATACGTGATTAAGGACTTAATGAAAACAAAATCACAATCGCGCCCTTTGTGTAACGAAAGTTAGTCATACAAATTGTATAGGTAACTTTCGTAGAGGAATCAATTAAATTTGGTTTCAATTAAATCCCTTGTGTACACAATGTACACAGTTTTTGAACACGACTCATATATTATTTATGGAAGTAAAGATTAAATCCAATCATTAATTTCATATTAATAGTAAAAATACTCCTATTACAGGATTCAGCGTCAGCCCGCCGCCACCAAATAGACAAAGCAGCGATTCTGCGTTGTCCATCCACACTGACACTTCCAATCAAACTAAACCTTCCTTCACTTCTGAAGCCGATCCTACCAAAAGGAATAGTCGCAAACGCAGCCATGAAAGTGTAGAAGACGTTTCTATCAGCAGTAAATCACACGGTATTCGACCGACAAGTTCAAAACGTGTAGAAGAACTTAGAAACAGTCACAAAAAGCCTAAGAAATCTGGAAATTATTATGCAGATTCTGATTACGAGGATAATAGCGCTTCTCATTTCTCTGCTGAAACCGATTCTGACGAGCCACTTTTAAAAGACAAATTTAAATGTAAACTTTGTGCCAAGCAGTTTCAGTCAATAAAGAGCTTAGCAGCTCATTCCAAAGTTCATTCGCGCAATAAAACTAAAGATATTTTACCAGAAAATGTCGTGGTGAATATTCCAAAGACTAATTTACAAGATGCTTCAGATGTTGACGATCAACTTAGCTGCGAGAAATGTGGTAAATCTTTTAAGTTGAAGATTATGCTGAATCGTCATTATGATTCGTGTGGTAAATCACCTCAAAAGTCACCCACGAAACCATTCGAAAAGGAGTTACTAATATCATTAGAACCGATTGATGGAATACAAGGTAATAAAAAAATTGACTGTCAAATGTGTACAACAAAATTCAAGACTATTGAAAATTTGGAAAAACATATGAAAGTTGTCCATGCTGCTGTGCTTCAAAAATTCAAGTCTGAGACGAAACCAGATAACGGCAAAGTGTCGGTACCTTGCATTTACTGTAAGAAGCCATTTGATGACTATTATGTTCACAGTGAGCATTTCAGCAAGTGTGCCCAAAGTACTAACGCTTCCACATTTGAATGTCCCGTCTGCAAAAAGATAACGACAAGAAAGGCGTCATATTTTCGTCACATCAAAGACGTGCACTTTGAGCCTCGCATGTGGGCGCTTAAGCCGGAGGCGGAGGCGCCGGTAGCGGCGGCGCAGCAGGCCTTCTTCGAGTGCCGCATGTGTAGCAAGCGGCTGGCGTCCGAGCAGCTACTCATCACGCACCTCGCCGCACACGTCTCCAACATCGACGGCGGTGGCGAAAACGACGTCGCCGACGACGAGTCCAGGTAATTGCGATCCTAATTCACCGTAAACCCAACTTCTACTTTTTTCTAAACGACAGTGTATAAACCTGTTTGTGGTTGTTTGCGCCTGATTGGTTGCCTTGGTCTTACGTGAAGATTTTATTTTATGCACTATAACATAAAAAACGATTTTTTGCACCATTCTCTCGACAAAAGAACAAGTTTCAGAGCACGAGAAGTTAAATAGTACATTGTGTATCAAGGGCCGTAAGAAAGGGATCACTAACGAGATTCTATTAGAACAGTGTTCCGCAAACTTTTTCTATTCAAGGTACATCTAGGAAAACGAAACTTTTTGGAGGTAAACCATAAATGAAAAATCAGTTTTAAAGTAATATTAGGGTTCCGTACCCATAAGGTGTAAACGGGACCCTATTACTGAGACTTCGCTGTCCGTCCGTGTCCGTGTCTGTCCGTGTGTCCGTCTGTCACCAGGCTGTATCTCAAGAACCGTGATAACTAGACAGTTGAAATTTTTACAGATTGTGTATTTCTGTTGCCGCTATAACAACAAATACTAAAAAAAAATAAAGTTAAAAACTGGTCGTCATACAAGAAACATGTTTTTTTCAGCGTTTTTAACTTGATCTTTGTAATGGCGTTAACTAGACACTTGAAATTTTCACCGATTATGTATTACTGTCGCCGGTATAACAACAAATAATAAAAATATTATATTAAATATTAATTAGACAAATTGAGTCCAGTATTTTTTTTAAATTACGATTAATAATAAACGTTTTAATAAAGTTACATTCTATGGCAATACAAATGTGATGTTTAGACCCCGTTATCTTGTTGCACTGAAATTGTTTTTCAGTAGAGCGTGAATGTTTTTTTTATCGACCTTTTTGATATCGATGTTTATATCATCATCATCATCATCATCAGCAGCCTATGTTCGTCCACTGCTGGACATAGGCCTCTTAATTACAGTTTATAAGAGATAACATGTCATTTTTATCGCAAGCAATCCCAAAATTAGAGAGACAATCAATCGAGCTTTTAGAATCAATTTGCCGTAGTAAGTGATGTAAAGAAGCAGTTATTGAAGTTAGTTTTGCATGAAAAGGGACGGCATATAAAAAGCTATGTTTATCATTAAAAAAAAAATGTTGGATATCATACATTGCAAAAAATTGATATGCTTAACAGAGGCATATAAATAGAAGTAATGAACGACGATCCATGCAAACCCAGCCTCCAATACTTCTCTTTATTTAAGTACGCTCCCATTAACATCTGTCGCAGTGGAAAGAAGTTTTTATATTTTAAAATGGATCTTCTCAAATAGAAGACGCAGCATGACTTCAAAAAATGTAGAGCAACTTTTATTTCTTCGTTTATTATGATATATATTTTTATACAAAAGTAATAGTACCTATAGTGACTCCTCTTTGAAATTATCAGTGACATACAGTATCGACATTTAGATAGTCGATAAAAATAACATTCACGCTCTACTGAAAAGTAATGACAGTGCGACAAGATAACGGGCTCTAGTGATGTTATGATTGCCATAGAATGTAACTTTATTAAAACGTTTATTATTTAACGTGCTTTATAAAAATACTGCCTATATGGACTCAATTTGTGTTAGATGAATACTATATGGGATCAAGGAACAAAATTAGGCAGTTGTCGTATTTTTTATACCTCTCATTTAAAAGTTAATTTTTGCGTAACTAAACGCAGTTACATTCTACGGAAGCTGTCATCGAGAAAATAATTGATTGGAAATACTATAAAAAAATACTTAAAAATTATTGCGAAACTATTTGATACAAAGGGCCTGGCCGGAATGCCATAGTAAAAATGCCCCTGGCTGAATATCAAATATTCATAATGCACGTTTATTTGTCTTATTGTTAGACTAGCTTTTGCCCGCGACTTCGTACGCGAAGATAATAATGATAGTTGTTTGGATGAAATTTGGCACACAGGTAGTTTATTACATGGATACACATAGGATAATGCCAGGGAAATGCATAGTTCCAAAGATAGTGTAGTTTTCTAATGGTGAAAGAATTTTTAAAATCGGCTCAATAGTTTCAGAGATTCCGCTACAAACAAAGAAAGTTTAGATATTTCCCTATTCCGTGGGAATTTCGAAAAATCCTTCCTTAGTGCACCTCTACAGTACTGAAGGTACATGTATGCCACAAGTCTCTAGCACCAGTAGTTTAGGCTGTGCGTTGTCTGTCAGTTAGTCAGTCAGTCCTGGTACTGTACGGGGGAGGGGAGGGGGTTTGGGGTGAGGGGGTTCGTAAGACGGCACAACGTTAATGTTCAAGTTTTCACTTCTATCGGCACTCCCAGAGTGCAACCCGTTGTTTTTTTATTTATTTATTTAATTTATAAGTCATGTTCATTCATTACATTAGGTGACTTATTTGCAGTAGTAGGTACACAACACCCTGTTAGGGTACAAAAATGAGAATTCACAGACTGTGTTAATTCTAATTACATATTATATTAACTACATATTAAGTGTATTCTTAAATGTGTACAGATAATTCTACTTTTAATGTTGCACAAGAACAGAAATTTTATTTTGTATATAAGCAAATAAAAAAAGCTGACTTCAATTTCCAACTTTTTTTTAAATAAATTTTTGAAGATGCGTGTCTGACTTTTTTTGTTAAAAACTTGGCATAGGGCTTTATGGGACATGATTGCAAATTAATGACCTCCCCCATAATCCCTTGACGGGAATAGGTAGACTTACATACCAATAACCCTGTATACAATTTAGAAATTGAAGTTCAAGTAAGTATTGAAAACATAACATCTTGCTTGGTAACCTACGAAAAACAAAAAATAATGGAATTAAATGAGACAAAATTACTAGGTATTATTTTAGAATTTAGATAATAAGCAAAGACATTATATCTAGCTAGACCACGCGACCACGTCAAATTGTATGAAAACCAAGCGTGCCAAATTTTGTATACCTCTATGACGTCACTAGAGCAAATTAGTGGTGGGAAACACATGCTGCGCGAATTCGATTAAAAGCGTGTCACCAAACCCATACAAAGCGTGCCGCCAAATCGATTCAAAGGCCGATGAAGGATTTGCCACACTGGATGCGTTCTGCGGTCGCGGTCAGGTCAAATTGAACGCAGCCCGCATTATGTATAAACAACATTGTCGGTCTTTATATAATTTTGTATAGATATGCGATCTGACCGTGCGGTCCGCGGTGTCAGATCGCACGCACGTATAGAGACCGACAATGATGTTCAATTTGACCGGACCGCGACCGCAGAACGCATCCAGTGTGACAAATCCTTGAAGCGCTCGCACCTATCGCCGCGTACTCCGCTGCCCGCGCGGCCTATTTATTGCTACCCACGATCTACTGTTTATTAGCAGTATTGGCTAATAAGCTGCCAGCATTAGAAGCGATATATCGTTATGTGCTCCATTACCGCGCACGCGAAATTTACGTCTGTCAGCGCGCTTTTTCTTTCCCGAGTAAGTACTACAGGCTTAGAATATAATAGCAGACTTGACATAACTACGTGTGTGTGCGTATTCCTATTCCCTCACGCTACATGATCAGGAATATTGTCATCCCGTTTTCTCATGTGTCGCAACACTGTCCAAGAAAGCTTAAAAAATGACACATGCTATGTTTTGAACGTCAATCATTTAAATTGCCAAAGCTGCAACGAATTTTTTGGTAAACTGAGATTTTGTAATGTTTTTCTCATCAAAATTAGAACTGATTTAGATTTAAAGATGGTGAAATGTAGTGCCTACCTTGGTGAAAGTGTTACATATTGAAATATACCAGGATTAACCTTTCACCGGTAAGTGTTTGTATGATAGAGATGTGTGCGTTTTTGCCATTATTTGGACTCGTTATGTCAAGTCTGCTATTATATTCTAAGTCTGTGGTAAGTACGCACATATTATTAGTTTGAAAAAGGTTGCTTACCTATTACCAGACTTAACTTGGTTTAGTCTTATTTTTGATAATCATAAATAATCTTGAGTGTACACCTCTAGACATCGTGAGGAAACCTTCATACACCTGCGAAGAAATTCAATGGTGTGTGTGAAGTTCCCAATCCGCACAGTGCCCGCGTGGGAACTATGGACCAACCCCTCTCATTCGGAGAGGAGGCCTGTGCCCTGCAGTGGGACGTATACATATAGGCTGGGTTGATGATGATGATGTTTATCTTATTCCTCAGTTGGTCGAGTGAAAAAAATCGAAACGCACATCACTATTCTCCATATTCGACAGATAAATGAGAAAATTCTCTTACTACGACGGTAATGGCAACCCCAAAGAATAGATCGTTGCGATTTCCATTGCTCACTGCGTATTTCAAAACTTATTACCATGTCAAGTTAAAGCCGTAATGGAAGTGTATACGGTGGCGATAGGTCGACAGCGTATCTTTCATAGTACAGGTCTATCGCAACACGACAAAATATTAATTAATAAATTTTTAATTAATTAAGAGAGATTTTACCACAAAAATTAAAGCGACACTAAAAAATCGTATACGCTTATTCCTAACAAAAAAAAGTTAGTTTACTTATGATGTTATTATTGACAGGACGAACAGTAGTTACGTAAATAAGTAATAAGGAAAAATAAAATAATTATATTATTATAAATTCTGGAGTACGCACACTCTCTGCCTCTCTCTCGCACACACAAACTCTAACACACTTACCTTACACATATCCATACCATACTCATACAGAGTAACTCATTTATGTGGATTCAAAAAAAAAAATGTAATATATAAAAATCTCGTGTCACGGTGTTTATTACCGAACTCCTCCGAAACGGCTGGGCCGATTTTTATGAAACTTTTTTCTCTACACTCGGTAGGTCTGAGTAGGTCATAGGCTATTTTTTACTTCCCCCCCCCCATTCTTCGCGGACGGAGTCGCGGGCAACAGCTAGTATACTTATATATATTTTAGTAGCTTGATAGCTTTATTTGTAAACTTGTTGTATCTGTGTTAGTATAAAGTATGTTTCGCTTAACTGTATGCCTGTGGACATCTGTTATTGGCTTTTTGTCTAGTTCTTAAGTCTCATTATAATGTTTTATATTGCTGTTGATGCCCCAAATAAATAAAATAAATAAATAAAAAGTAATTGGATCTAAAAGGAAATATCTCCTTTTTGTCTGCCAATGCAATTTGTGGTATTTTTACGACTTAATACGGAAGCAAATCGCTATTTTCGTTTCCGACCGAGACGTCATATCGCGGCAACGGTCAAAAGCAGACTGGCTGCAAACCAAAATGTCGGGTTAGAAACACGCAAGGTACGTCCACTTGTGACATCTACTCAATATATTTCTGTGATAATAAGTTTTCCTGGAAACTGCATGTTCAGAATATTGCCAACAGAATTAATCGTTTTGCTTATGCACTCTGGAAACTTTCAAAAATGTCAAACAAACAAACCGCATTAAAAGCATACCATGGCTACGTAGGTTTATTACGATACGGCAGGGGTCACCAAATGGCGGACAGCGGTCCGCACCCGGACCGCCGACCCATTTTGTGCGGACCGCGAGGACACAGCAACTTGCACTATAGAGTACGTAATTTAAGTAAAATGCATCACCCCATTATCTTCGTTGACGTGAATCCGAAAACGGCCGGACGAAGTAACGAGCTAACAAGCGAGAAAGACTTCAAACTTCAGACAGATTCCGTAACAAAAAATGTCATTTTTCTCATATGTAAAAAATACCTTTCTTATTTCCGTAATTACATTTGTTTAATAAATATTTTTTTCTATAAAATGTTGTGCGGACCGATGATGCACAATGTACTATACAAGCCTCGGCCGGAACAGGGGTTCAGGGGTTGTTGTGGTCAAACCTACTACTACTACCTCCGGCAACCCCTTACTTCCCGGCCTCTGTAGTAATGTATTATTATAAGTTAAAAAGATTTGTTAACTTCAACTTTTCAGGCCGAGTACCGTTGAAGATTCTTCATCGATACTCTCTGATACCAGTGGCAATGGCCCTCTGCAGTGCAACTACTGTGATAAGAGATTTAAGTATCGGAAGTCTTTAGTCAGCCATGAATTAAAACATACCCAAATGGAAGTTAAAAGGGAGGACGAAGTAATGCCGTCGAGCAGTGCGGCGTCGGCGGAGGCGGCGGCGGCGGCGGCGGCGGCGGGCGCGTACCGCGAGGAGTCCGCGTCCAGCGGCAGCGGCGAGGAGGGCGACGACAACACGTGCGACATCTGCGAGAAGCAGTTCTCCTACAAGCGCCTGCTCGTGCACCACAAGCGCACCAAGCACAACATGAGCTCCGGCACTAAGCGGGCTTCCATCATTCTCAAAGACTGCCTCGTGCGATGTCTTATATGCGATATCGACATGAAAGTCAGTGAGGTCAACGAGCATAACCAGAAACATATTAAAGCCAATATGAAACCGCGTAATTTGTATACATGCCTTGATTGCGGAGAGAAATTTAAAAGTCGCACGGTGCTGGCTAACCATATCAAACTGGTACACAGACTCAAGCAGTTGCCGCCTAAACAATTCGAAGGCGCAGATTTGGCGGATTTTTGTGAGGTCGTTGTGACGAAAGCGGAGCCCCTGGATGAGATCCAGAGTCACAACGGCTTTGGTGAGGTTCCGGACGAGCAAGAATACTCTCCGTCTATAAATTTAAGTGGTTTTACGTGCACTATCTGCGGGAAGAATATGCCCACTCTAATTTCACTTAAACGACATGTAAACTGGCATTCGAATGTTGGAAATCAACTAGAAAAAAAAATTGAATGTTTTGTTTGTAAAGAGGTAATTTGTTATAAACATATTTTTTTATAGTCTATTTGCATTATACATATAATTGAATTTTTTTATTGTTTTTTTTTCAGACGTTCCGGTTTCAATGTCACTACAAGTTGCATATGCGTGAACATTATCGCGACACTAATCTTGACCCCAAACTTCTCACCTGTAACATCTGCAATCGAAAAAGCAAACACTTGAGGGCAGCTCAAGCTCACATGAACTACCACAAACAGACGCGATTTCAAAATAAAGACTACCAGTGTTCCATTTGCAAACGCGTCTTCCAATATCGAAAGGTTTACTTGTCGCACATGGCGATCCACTACAAGCGTGGCGAGAGTCAGAATACTATAGTAGGGGACGCACTGCCTAACACCGTAGATAAATCCGTTTTTGATGGAACGCATACTTGCCTCCACTGCGGTAAGGTTTGTGACTCTGAGAATTCATTAAAGCATCATATGTCTTGGCACAATTCGAAAACTTTGTTGTTCGGTGCGCGCCACGAGTGCCCGATTTGTAAAATCACTTTTACTAATAAAAAAAGACAAGAGCTACATACAAGAACTCATTACGAAGATGAAAATGGTCCTTTCAAATGCACAATATGCGGAAAGGGATACAACGACGAGAACTTTTTCCGAAGGCACGTCAAAGGACATAACTTCGACCATCAGTCTCACAAGAAAAGAATAGAGAAGTTGAGAAAAGATAAAGTGAAGTGTCCAATATGTGTGCGCTATTACCCGGACTGGGTGAAGCTGATCCGGCACCTGCGGCGCACGCACCCCGAGAGCAAGATGGTGAAGCAGGACCCGGAGGCGCCGCCGCCGCGCGCCTTCGCCTGCAAGCTGTGCGCGCGCGTCTTCCGCGACGAGCGCCGCCTGCGCCACCACGAGGAGGCGCACCTGCGCAAGCCCGAGTTCTTCAAGTGCAAGTTCTGCGGCAAGAAAACCATCTCGCTCAAGAACCACAACTTGCACATCAAGGGCCATCTCACCACCAAGCACACCGACAACCCTCTCAAGTGCCCACAGTGCGAGGAGCGATTCGTCAAGGGATATGACTTGCATTATCATTTACGAGATGTGCATGACATCAATGAGACGTGGATTGCGGAACGGACCGAGCAAACATTGAATGGCCCGTTGAAAGAGTTCCAATGCTCTATTTGTCTCAAAATTCTTGCTAGTAAAGGAAACTATGAGAGACACTTGGATTACCACAACTCTCTAAGGTGCAACTATTGCTATGATTATTTTAGCTCCCTGAGGTTCCTGGAAGGCCATCTCACTTTCAGTTGTGATAAAAAGAAGTTGGTTGGTGATACTGAAATATATCCACGAAAGATTAAGTGCCACATTTGCTACAAAGCATTCCATTTGCAAGTTAAACTCGACTGTCATCTTCGCACACAACACGACATAAAGGTTTCCAAGGAAGCCTCCAAGAGCAGGAAGGATCTCGTTTGTGACTATTGTTTCAGAGTTTTTGAAAACATAGACGCTTTAACGACGCATAAAATATATCACCGCACTGTTGGTTATTTCGGATGCATATACTGCAAGAGGAAATTTAACACCTTGACTCTTTACAGAAAACATAAAAACCATCACTTTGCTCAATTGAATGTCGATAATCCAACTAAATGTGAACATTGCGACGAGACCTTCGTCGCTTTCAGAGAAATGATTTACCATATGAGAGACGTTCACGGAGACAACAAAGAGTGGCTTGTAATGCCTAAGGAATCCATCGAGGAGATGTGCCCTATCTGCAACAAGGTGTTCTTCAACCTGCACAGGCATTTAGACTATCACGAAACGAATCGATGCAAAAAATGCGGCGAGTACTTCTACTCGCGAACCGACTTCGACAGTCACCTCTGCGCCATCGAGAGCGATGACGAAGCGAGCTGCGCCGATCGGGACATGCGGCCGCAGTACGAGGAATGCCGATTCTGCTTCAAGCCTATAACTAGGAAGAGCTCGAAGGCGAAACACGATCACATTCACAAAGGCTCTGGATCCATTTCTTGTCGATTCTGCTCGCATAAGTTTAAAACAATGGATGCATTCAACATACACGCTTTCTCTCACCGTAGTCGAAAATATAAGACTAATCCGTTGAAATGCCGCAAATGTGGAGAAAAATTCATTAAATATGGGCCATTCATGAAACATATGAAGGAAGTGCACAATTCCATTCAAAAAATGCACTATCGAGCTACCGTGAAGGCGGAGCGTTGTGTGGTATGTGGGGACGAATTCCCCAACCTGCATAACCACTACCGCGCGCACCTGCAGAACCGTTGCATGGCGTGCCTCAAGTACTTCACCTCGTCGCGCCTGTTCGCCGAGCACGAGTGCGCCAAGCCCGATGCCGACCCCACCAAGGTCTTCACCTCTGAACAGAACTTGACCTTACTGATCAACACTTACGTTCCTAAGGACGACGTAGACGAACAAAAACATTACGGTCAAAGCATAGACGATCATGATGACCGCAATGCTCTGCAGGGAATGGCTGACGAGGAGAGTCAAAACTCGAATGAGAATGATCATTTCCGACTTCAGTGTCCCATTATATCGGATGTGCTGTCACTGTACCAGAAGCAAGAGGCGGGTGGCGCGGAGGACGGCGACGCGGGCGACGCGGGCGACGCGGCGGGCGCCGACGAGGTGATCGCGCTGTCGGACGACGAGGTGGGCGTGCTGGACAACGACAGCTGCCCCACTATCACTATAGACGATGATGATTAAGGCAACTTGAGAGTATGCTTTTATTATTCCAACTGATAAAACAAACAGTCAAATTCAGGTTACTGACTACCAGAACCATTTTTACAAGAGTCAAAAAAATCATGAATTCTGAGTAGTATAAGGGCTGCTGGGATCTCATTGTTTGGTCCACAGCTGTAAATTCACCTACACACAGCTAATAGTCTTTACGTAAAGTTTACGCTAATAAGCAGGAACGCTAATGTCAGGAATATTTGTACCGCGAAGCCGATTTATGTCTGGATAAAAATATTAATTTTGCTGTTACTACATGTACAACTACATGTCATCCAGCATCAGTGTCCCTTATTCATGTCTGTGTAGTATTTAAAAGTAGAAATTTAACAAAGATAATTAATTTTAAGCGCCATATCAGAGATCTTTAAATTGGTGTCACTGGTCAGTAAACATCAAAAGTAGCCGCTTTGTGAATGATGTCACGTGACGTCATACAATATTGATAATTGATAAAGCATAAATGATTCCAGTTACTTTTGATGATTATTTTATGATCCGGTTATTTGTCTTTCTAGTCTTACCAGTAGGGATAATTTGGTAAGACTAATTGAACAAACAATTCTGCCAGTCTAACAGCAAAACAACTGGCAGGGGTTCTTGAATGCGGCGAGTTTAAACTAGTCGAAAAGTGGAGATAAGATAATGTTAATGATAATTTTGATAATTTTATGCAAATAGACTCTTAGGGTATTTATATCAATAGATATTTAATTGAAGGCGTATATTCAAGTAGGCTTTCGTTTTTATTTTTGCGAAAATATTGTTATTTCGTGTACTTTTGCCAGTTTGCTTGTTAGATAGTGCTGCTGCGTGCGTTTCGTTTTGTCGTTTAATGCGTACTTTTTCTGGACCAGTATGAAATAGACGTACATACCGACAAATGAAATGTCATGTCAAGCTAGCTAGTTCATCTCTTTCCAACACGTCAGAGAAAAGAGCGTCAGATAAATAGTGTCGAAATGAGACGCGTCCCCCTTGGCGGCTTCTCGTGCATCTTACTATGCGGAATCACAAAAAGCAACCCATAGTGAGTGAGTGCATTTGCGTATATTCGTTGGAAATTTTGCTTGCTACACTAACTTTGAATTGTAATGAGCAGTTTGCGCCTAACGTAAAAAAAATATATAGCGATGATCGCAGTCGATATAATTCCATTTAATATTAAGTTATTCTAATTAATTGAGAAAAAAGTTATGTACGTAAGGTTTTAAGGTTCTTGAATTCCATAAATACACTTTGATAAGTCGGTCAAAGCTAAATCGAGGGAGTTACTTACGAATATTTGAAAGCTGATTAGACTTAGTTGGTTGAAAAAAGTTTTTTTTTTACTTAACTAATGAATGATTGTTGATCCGAGCTATCTTGGTGCTCAAAAGTATCTGCACAATCGTGTAGTAAGTCTTCAGATATTTTTAAGTATCTAGGCAGCTCCGACGATGATGGCGACTGCTACAATATTGGGATATCTTTTGTTTGTTTTATACCGGATGTAATCAAAATGGTGATCCAAAAGTAGTGTTCCTTACTCAGTTAATGCTGGGCAACATAATGCACTAACTCATTTGTTTTAATTAGTCTTATAAAATTTGAGGTGTCCATACATTGAGTTGGTGATTTCATGGCAACAAAGTATGAACATCCCAAATTTTATCGGACTCATTTTAGCAATTGAGTTAATGCATTATGTTGTCCAGCATTAACTGAGCAAGGAACACTACTTTTGGATCACCATTTTGATTACACCCTGTATGCTTATTTTTTCATTGATGCAAACGTACGTACAACCTTCAAAAGCCTTAAATCGTCAATGTAATTGTCCCTTCGAAACTTACTGTCGATTTAATATATTGAAGTAATAATATTATTAATATTATGTGTATGTTGCAATTTTGTAATTTATACTGTTCAAATTTTTTGATTGTGGTTCTTTTTAGGGTTCCGTACCCAAAGGGTAAAAACGGGACCCTATTACTGAGGCTCCGCTATCCGTCCGTCCGTCCGTCCGCCTGTCTGTCCGTCTGTCCGTCTGTCACCAGGCTGTATCTCGGGAACCGTGATAGCTAGAGAGTTGAAATTTTCACAGATGATGTATTTCGGTTGCCGCTATAACAAGAAATACTAAAAAATGGAATAAAATAAATATTTCAGGGGGCTCCCATACAACAAACGTGATTTTTTTGCTCGTTTTGCTCGATATTGATAACGGCAACAGGTAGAAGCTTGAAATATTCACAGAATATTTAATTATATACCTATTGACTTTAAAAATAAATAAATTTAAGGGGGGCTCCCATACAACAAATGTGATTTTTATAGCTAATTGTACGGAACCCTTCGTGCACGAGTCCGACTCGCACTTGGCCTGTTTTTATTTTATTTATTGCTGAATACATGCGTTGTCGAATAGGTATCACTGCTTTTCTGAAACTATTGAGTTTTTGATCGCACTTTATTTCAAGTGATTTGATGAACTTTGATTTCAAGCGGTGATATAAATTTGTCAAATAAGTGTTAGTCCAATTTTTTCCACTGCAAGAGCTTAAAGAAGAAGATGAAGAAGTCATCTACTGGACGTTGAGGTGTCGAGCATTGGTACATTTACCTTATTGCCACACAAATGATATAAAAATTACAATGTATTGTTGTTAAAGCCGTATACATAATGAACTTTTTAATCACTTTATTACAACCTATAATACCTAGGTCTGTAATATAAAATGTTAGAGTGCAAGGACTTATGTATGACCCAGACACATTTTAGAGAAAGCGAACATAAAATAGCTCTATATTTGAATTTGAGTTTTGAGCTACTTAAAACTTTTGCTCACAAAAAGAAAACAACATAAAGTTCAATTCAAGTCCCTTTTAAAAATAAGTTTACTGGTATGTCGAAAAAATCGAACTTTCCAATCCACTAATCAAAATTATTTAGTAATAAAACATATACAGGGCGATCAATCCAATGGGTCAATATGGAGAAATCAGAAACTATGAGAGATAGCAAAATCTGTTCTTAGGAACCATGGCTTCGATTTTAGATTTAAGAAAAATGGCATTCAAACATTTTTTTAACTGTCGTACAGTCAGCGTCAAATAGTTCGTGACACCCAAAGTGGCCAAAATGTTAGCAACACGGCCTTATTCCAACTGTAATAAAGACGTGTTGCAAACTATTTGACGCTGACTGTACATAATAGGGAATCGAACCTGATCAAAACTCTGTACCTAAATATTTACATGTCGTTTTGTTATTAGTTGATCCCTAGCATATAACGACCAACTTTTGCTATGAATTCTTGTGTAAAACATTAGACAGAAATGCCCACAATTTAAATAGTTTGCAAAATATCGTCATCAGTTCATCAATATGAGTAATTTATCTGAAATAGGCTACCTTTCCATTATCTTACTTAGATAGTAATCCACTACAAATTGCGTTTATTTGAAATTAGAACACACTCGTTCAGAGGGTGTGCCAATTTAATTAAAATTTAAAAATGGAATGTTTTCTTGGGCTGAATAATATGCACCCCACAAAAATACGGAACGCCATAGTGCATTACCCAAGTGAATTAATCTTTGCATCCAGGAAAATGGCAAACATTTTGATCATCAGCTGGGTCCCCACTGAGCGAGCTGCCTCGCGAGGCTAGCGCATGAGGCATAATATTGTTCGACACAAGGTTCAAAATCGCGCCGAAAATGGTTGGCTCGCGAGGCAGTTCGCTCAGTGGAGGCCCAGCTAATTACTTAAATAAAATAAAATAAATAAATAAATAAATAAATATTAGGGGACAATCTTACACAAATCGACCTAGCCCCAAACTAAGCAAAGCTTGTACTATGGGTACTAGACGACAATAAACATACTTATATAGATAAATAAATACTTAAACACAGAAAACATCCATAACATATAGTTATTTTGTAATTTTTGAGTTTATTTTACAATTATTTAAACAAAATTCCATTAAAAAATGTGTTTCTTGAGACTTGTCATTCCTAACTTCAACAATAACAACAAATAAATTATTACAGAAATTTTGACCAGGTTCGATATCCGGTTATGTAAGAGAGTTAAAAAAATGTTTGAATGCCATTTTTGTTAAATCTAAAATCGAAGCCATGGTTCCTAAGAACACATTTCGCTATCTCTCATAGTTTCTGATTTCTCCATACTGACCCATTTGGATTGATCACTCTGTATAGCACTGTCTATTGTCTGTCTACCTTGTTTTATTCTTATTGTTTGTTAATTCACTCTATTGATTTATGTTGTCCACATTAAACCATAATTGAAATGATTTTTATAAATTAAAAGTTCGGGTTCGGCTGTAAAACAATGTAGATTAAGAAATCGACAAAATTTCGTAAACGATCTCTGAGAGTTTAGTCAAAGCATTGACGATTTATAGGCTGGGAAATTTGAGACGGAGCAGACAGAACTTGGCTCAACTGTTTCTGCCACGCCAAAATTTACATAATAACCATATCTAACTTTATAAAGTTATGGCGACCTGGCCCCTGTACAGTCAAGGGCAAAAATATGTATACACTTTAGTACCTTGTCTATTTTAGTCATATTTGAACTGCCATATATGAACTGTCACAGTGGTGAAAGTGACAAGGTACTAAAGTGTATACATATTTTTGCCCTTGACTGTACCACAAAAATTACAAGTACCACAAATCAACCTAATTGTTAAATTCTTCGTTTACTGCGTAGGGTTTTGTAGTTGTTCATCATAATTTATAAATTCGTTATTATTTATTACTCTTTATTATCGCAATTGCGAATGGTTTATTACAACAAACCTTTAAAAGTTTTGGCTTGGCAGCAACGGTCCAATTAGTTGTCATATCTTGGCTGTATTTCCACTCCCAATTTCATACAATGTTTTTGCATTGGCGGTCACCATTCAACTAACTTTTCTTACATTATGTATCTACTAACAAACTAGGATATAGATTGGATGTAAAATGTATGTACGGTATCGTACAGAATTGACGTCAAATTTAACGACGGTTTGAAATTAGATTACTTTAGATAATTTAGAAAAACTTGATATTAGTGTAGTTTGATACCACGGCTTTGTCTCATAGGTATTTTAATCGCATGGAATAAGGTGTCGTTTAGTATGTACCTACCTACTCATAGTTGCCATACAGAGTTTGATTATCATTCGAAAGTTAATTTTGAATCTGTAATATTTATGTAACAAAATTGTCTTTATTAAAGGTGGATGGCCAGCTAAGAAATATTTGTTTTCTAAGAATTATTTTGCTTTCGCATTGTGCCCACAATGAGTATAGGTAATGTAAAAATCCTTATTTTTGAAATTGTGGTGATCTCCATCTCCATCGTTAATTAATATCTCCTCCTAGTAGCTTTGACTGACTGCTCTTCTATTTAAATAAGTGTGAAAATAGCATTAATGGTGTGATTTGTAAATAAATTATAATTCAAATATCACCAGCTATTAAGCTGCCATGTGTATAAATTAATGCCAAAAATTGGTAATGAAGAGGTGTGGCTGTGCCCTCCGTTTCAAAAATGAAAAAATAAATGTTAACATGAATACAGCGCCGTTCCTAGCTCTTGGATCAGGGTCGAACGAGGTAGCCTTTCAGCGCTCTGGTCGACGATTTCGGGCGTGTGGGAGGCACGATGGCTCAAGATAGGTTGGTTGGACTGCGCGTATTTTTGGGTATTTTTAACTCCCGACACAAAAAGAGGGGTGTTATAAGTTTGACCTCTATGTGTGTGTGTCTGTCTGTCTGTGGCATCATAGCTCTTAAACGGGCGAACCGATTTGGATGCGGTTTTTTTAATAGAAAGCAGGTTTCTTGGCGATGGTTCTTAGATATGTTTCATCAAAATCGGTTCAGCCGTTTCAAAGTTATCAGCTCTTGTTAGCTGCGGAAGGGATCTTAGACGCGTAATTGGCATTGACTTAATGGGGGTTTTTAAATTTTGAAATTTATCATCTTATTACTAAATAAATAAAATAAATAAATAAATAAATATCACGGGACAATTCACACCAATTGACCTAGTCCCAAAGTAAGCTAGGAAAGCTTGTGTTATGGGTACTAGGCAACGGATAAACATACTTATATAGATAGATACATACTTAAATACATATTAAACACCCAAGACCCGCGAACAAACATTCGTATTTTTCATACAAATATCTGCCCCGACACGGGAATCGAACCCGGGACCTCAAGCTTCATAGTCAGGTTCTCTAACCACTAGGCCATCTGGTCGTCTAGACAAATACATACTAAAACAAATACATATTTTAAAAATGTAGCAACATACACTACGCGTATTAGCGTCGTCGTACTACGAATTTATTTTATTTCTTAGAGACGACTTTGGATTTTTTTTCTATCGAGCGAACTATAAGTAATCGTGTTTCGATAAACACTTGTCATTTCATTAGAGTGAATCCTCAAATATCTTACACATGAATTTCAAGACTATAGTTTTACTTGTAATGATACAGCACGAGATTAAATGAATGCAATAAATGCGCCAAAAACACAGTAGGCCCTTAACCTTTTGACCGCCAGCGTCGGCTATAGACGACAGTACGGTAATACAAAATTAAACCTACCCGCATCCGCATAAGAATCAATTTTGTCCAAACAAAAACGATGCGTGGCGGTCAAAAGGTTAATACAAAGTTGCAAAGTTCCCGCGGGATAGCGTGAAACATTTCTTCGCAGACTGGGTAGGTTACGTCGCGCGCGGGAAATAATTAGTACAATGTACGGTCAAGTGCAAAAATAAGTATCGATTTAATCCTCCCAACGTTATATACCTATACCTTAATTCGACGATATAAGAGCTATGGGACATATTTATGAACAAGTTGTGTGCACACATATTTTTACACTTGACTGTACCTAGGTAATTCACATTATTAAAGTTAAAATAATCGGAGATAGACAACAAATCCTATACACCTACTACACGGGGAAGTTGCAGGCAACGGCTAGTTAATGTGGGTATTTTAAATAATATTACCTAGTAGGAATCCACAGTTCGTGCTTTATAGGTTTTCCGCCAATTTTGAAGGATACAGCATTTTTAGAATTTAATTATGAAAAATACCTATTTGCCGTTTAATCTAAATTTATTTTTCGGCACTGTGGACGACGACGTTTCTCCAGGATGTTCTCGATTCCCGGGGCCCGGGAACGAAACCGTCTTTAGAAACCTTATAAATATAATAATATTAAGAAGGGGTCAGTGCGGTTCACCAACCGCTTCTCCCTAAAATATTACGTTCCCAAAATACCAGATTTTTCACAATACTACTTTACCGAGAAAGTTTTATTTTATTACTTATAGCTTTTGCCCGCGACTCCGTCCGCGTGGAATTAGTAATTTGGGCAGCTTATTTTTTTTATCAAATTTGCTTTTTCATCGATTATGGCTCTCCTTAGTTCCTTGATATAAAAAAAATTACCCGCCCCCGCAAACTTTCTTATTTGTGAACCGATTGAAATGAAACAAACACTAAATGTTAATCCAAGAAAATACCAACATATCAGTGAAAACCGCATCCTTCTAGGTTAAGCCGTTTCTGAGATTAGCGCGCACAAACAAACGCACAGACAAACAGATAAAGAGACAAACAGACAATAATTCTAATAATCATTGTTTCAGGTTCTATTGCGCTAATAAATAGCCCTAGTGACAGTTTTTCTCAAATATCTTCAATGTAAAGACATCGACTTGTTACAGATTTATTATATGTATATAGAAGATCTACATCCCATTATACCAGATGTCCAAAATAAGTCATTCCACCAAAAAATTACTACCTTGAGTAGTGTAATCTTCGTTCGATTTCGTAATGTGCAACGAGAATCTGGTAAATTACAAATGTGGTAAATATGTAATGTATTTTGGGAACGTGGTGTTTTAGGCACGAGCGTCACCAACATCTTTACAGCCAGCGTTAATATAATTTCGGAGTAGCCCCCCATTAATTCTTCTATTGGAAGTTACTGTGAGTGTAAACAATTACTATTATTATTTTTCAGTACAGGTTTGCCTACTACCTATTATAAATAAGAAATTAGGAAATTTATGCTATTGAAATCGCTTGGAAAAAGTAAATATTCCTACTTTTTAACAAATTTTAAGTTTTTAGTTGGATCCTCTTTAAAAGACGCATAAAGCTTTGTATGCGAATTTTTAAAAAGCCTGCCAAGTGCGAGTTGGACCCACACACTGAGGATTCCGAATATTTTTTTTAATTTACTGTTTAATTTGTAAGTTTTGGCAAATTATTTTGTTGTTTTCGTTAGATCTATTAATCATCGATTTTTTTGGATAATTCATACTTATTAATTTCAACTTAATACCTCTACCCTTTCTTGAGAAAAAAGTAGTGAACGACAGATAGATGTGAGGACGCACGTACAGACTGACAACGAAGTGATTCTGTAATGGTGCCGGTTTATCCTTTTTGAGATTCGGAATCCTACCTCAATGAATAAGATTGGCTGTAAAGATGTTACTTAACTCAGTTATAAGGTTGAGGTTGTTGAGCCACTATAGAAGTGTATTTTATTGTTAACAAACCTAATTCCACGGTTGATAACAATTAAAAACAACCTAGAATGACTAGGTTCCATATGGGCTGAACAATTTGAGTCTGCGATGCAAACAGTAAGTCACCACTGTTGAGATAATGTAAAACATATTTTAATTTAATTGTGATAGTGATTTTATAATTGACTTGATTTTTTAATTTTAGTACCTTTTTCATTGTAATAAATATTTTTTTAATCAACGTAAAATGATGATTCTCAATGTTTTAATCTTTTTTATTTTTAAGTTCCTGTGTAGCTGTTCAGTCCAGTTCATAAATATACCTACGTACATTCAAACAGAAAGTTATGTATGTAAGTATACAACTTTCATCTTATAGCATTGTAATAAGGTGAAAACATGTATATCCTTGTAAGTTTCCAACCTGCCAAAAATATCTAACACCCCTCCATACGCCGAAAAATATGGTAGCTGTTTAGAGATACATATTTCTGACACTGACTGTGTAGTAATTTATGGCCTTTACTGAGCAGTATTAAGTTAAAACTCGAAGATTGTTATTATAAATGTTTGGATTTTGTTATAGGAAATACGATTGGTGTTTGCACTGTAATAAAAATATTTAATAGTTCATTTATATTTTTGCTAACTGCGTTTTTACGTTAAGGCGGCAGTTTCCCTTGAAAATACTTACTTAGGTACCAACATTCCATGGCTTTAAGTAGCGCGCCCTAATCAAAATATACCTACCTACCTACCTGCTTCTTTTTTTCAGTATTAGATAGTTTTGGGGTTTTCTTAATAAAAATTAAGAGCGCTATCGATTGTCCCTAATTTTACATAGGTACTATTTCTTGTAATTTTTGTATAAAGCCGTATAAATTGTACTTATGTCACAAAACTGACTCAAAAACTTTTTTCTTTAAGTATAGCAATGAATAGTACTCGCGATTTTGAATAAGAAAACAACTAAATTTCCTGACTTGAAAAAAAGTACGCTTTAAATTGAAAACAATTTTTCTCTTTTCATGCTCGTAAAGTTCTTATTTATGCTGGATGTGAGCTGTATAAAATTACTTTTTATGCTCTAGTGTATTAAAAGTAGGTATAATCGTCCTCTTAGCTTAGACCAAGGCAATCAGGCGCAAACAGCCACGAACAATAGAAATTTATAAAATATATAATATTCATTCGTTTTTAGGGTTCCGTAGTCAACTAGGAACCCTTATAGTTTCGCCATGTCTGTCCGTCTGTCTGTCTGTCTGTCTGTCCGTCCGCGGCTAAGCTCAGAGACTGTTAGTACTAGAAAGCTGTAATTTGGCATGAATATATAATATACACCGTGAAATTTTAGTGGTTGTTTTCCCGAAACGAGGTGATTTAGTATCGATTGTACAAACGATTTATAATTACTATTTTGACTAGAGTCAAAAATACAATTGTGAAAAACGAAAGTCGAAAATGACCGCAAACCAATAGTAACGCTTCGTTGGTACAAGTAGCGTACGATCATACGATAGGTTAGGTACCAACGAAGCGTTACTATTGGTTTGCGGTCATTTTCGACTTTCGTTTTTCACAATTGGATTTTTGACTCTAGTCAAAATAGTAATTATAAATCGATTGTACAATCGATACTAAATCACCTCGTTTCGGGAAAACAACCACTAAAATTTCACGGTGTATATCAGTCACACCGACAAAGTGATTAAACAAAAAAAACTAAAAAAAATTTTTTTAGGGTACTTCCCATAGACGCGGAGACGTATAGTGAGGGTGATTTTTTTTTCTCTACTAACCCTATAGTGCGGGGTATCGTTGGATAGGTCTTTTAAAACCATTGCGGGGTTGCTAACATGATTTTTCTATTCAGTGATCTGTTTGCGAAATTATACAACTTTAAACTGAAAAATTTCATTAAAATCGACCGCCCTCCCCCCCCTCTAAAATCTAAACTGTTGGGTGGAAAAATTAAAAAAAAATCAGAATGGTAGTTTCCTAGTAGAAATTTACTAGGAAAATTATAGCGCTAAAATTGCTTGGAAATTATTTGTAGTTTAAGAATAAATAGTAGCCTAAGGTGTAAAACATACCTAAACTTGGATGATTCCGTAGGGTAGTTGTGGTAACAGTGGATCACCTTTTTTTTCGAGACACATAGCTCCGAAACTATAAAAGCTGTTAATGTCAAAATCAAATGATATAAAGATAAGGTATTTATCTTCATTTTATTCTTTAGAGTCGTTTAATAATATCTGACAGATTTTGAAATATGTTGATTTAAAAAAAAAGTAGACATTGACCCACTGTGCCCTCAATGGTGTACACAATGAGTCATCCTTGAGGACACAGTGAATCAAAAGGGTATTTTAATATACAAAGACTAGTTATTGCAAATATTTTTATTAATTATTACGCTTAGAACATAGTAACTTGATGAAGTTAACATTAGATAGCTAAAATACTATCAATGTTACTAAAAAAAAATGGAAATGTCACTCCAATATTATAACAAAAATATTGCAACAAAACTTTTAACTTCTTAGCTATGAAAATAATGTTAAATACTAGATTAAGTATTCTCGACCCATTTAATAGACTTTGGTTGACATCAACTACATCAGGAATGGTAATTAAGATCTTTTTGGAATTATCAAATACCTACGTTTTTATAGAAAGACATTAATCTTAAAATAAATCAACAGAAAAAAAAACAAAGTGAAATTCTTTTAATTTATTGAATCAGGCGTTACTTTGCGGAGGTCCATATTAATGAACTAAAACACTTGTGTGTTCGTACAGTGTGGAGGTGGAGGAACTGCATGAACGCACATTTCTTGCATAAACGTAACTATTGTAAGGTCGCGGGTGAGCAAAGTAATTGTTAGTTCATTGAAATTCTTTTGTAAAAAAAAACCGTATTATCTTTCATATCAATTTGAGAAAAATGAACATTAAAGCTGTAGTAGAACTGTTGGCGTAAGGTGCTTCCTCCTACGCAAGGCTTGGGTAATATACATTTCACATCGCACTCCGTGACATATGATAGGTACATCAGGAATAGTTGGCATGTCAAACTGATAATTACGATTTGCACGATTACCTATCTTCCTATGTAATGGTATTTTTTGGGCATTCTGTAAGGAAAAAAACATTTAATTAAGTACAATCATATGCAATTTTATTTCGAAATTCGATAATAGGTCCACAGTGAGTCGACTCACTGTGCCCATTTTGGAAACGACCCATTGTGTACCCCCCGCGCCATTTCAAATTTATGACGCAATAACAGAAACTTGTAGTGGGGTAACAACACCGGCCTTACTGTCAAATTAAACGTTAATAAGGACTTATTTTATAGAAACAATAACTCAGAAAATAAGATTAATAGCTGCGGAAGAAGAAAACAATAAAACTTACCTTATTTTTTTACTTTTGCACCTTCAAAACATAAATTTACTTCCGTCACGTACGTTCCTGCTCCGAGCGTGGCACTGACTAGTGTAAACAGGGATATGTGCGGGCACGCTTCTAATGTGAGAGAGACACAGATATTGCCCTATTCTTTCCGTCCAAAATAGTGCTGATTTGGTGTGCTCACATGACCCACTGTTGGCACAATCACCCTACATATACGAAATCCTTAAAAAAAGATTACTTGTATGATTTTTTTGTAATGGCTACGGAACCCTACCTTGGGCGTGCCCGACACGCTCTTGGCCGGTTTTTATAAAATACTAGCGGACCCGACAGACGTTGTCCTGCATGAACCTAGATACCGACTGCAGCGCCATCTGCCGGGCTGTTTTGTGAATCTAAACCATCCAGGGCGCCATCCAAACGCATACAAAACAAATCATTCAAATCGGTCCAGCCGTTTAGGAGTTCAGTGACAAACACACGTACAGTGGAATTATATATAAAAGATAAAAGTCTTGTTTTTTTATAGCCGGTGTTATATTACGAAATTAATAAATGTAGGCAAATCCAGTATAGATAAATTAGCGTGGAATTCTACATAATAATGCCGCATAATGTATTGAGTGTTTATAGGCATTCCACTTCAGTGAGAGACAACAATAATAGAGATCTCTCTCTGTAATGCTCTAAACACAATACCACTACATATGCAATTCCAGGCTCTCGGTAATTTAATTTATTTATACATTATTATAGAAATTGCAATGCATGAATAATAAAAGCTTGTAAATGAACATTCTCAATGTTCCTGATTAATTTCCTTGCAATCAAAGTGAAACGCAGTGTCAAACTCGAGCATTAAATCCATTTTCCCCTCGACGTCTCTATCCAAACTCGTACTGGCTCGGGTGGGGCTATATGAACGTCTCTGGTAAAATGGCTCAATTTATGTTCTTGTAGTACAATCTACTATTTACCACCAATAATAAACAATAATGAATGATTACACCAGAATTACAACACCCGTTTAATGTGAAATAATATTTAAAAAGTTATATTTTTCTTCTATTTTATAGAAATAGTACCTGGGCGAGCTCGGGCTGAATCTATGTACCAAGCGTTTTCCCAGAAATAAGACCAAGCTAAATCAATTTTTCATCCCCGAAAACCCCCGCATACCAAATTTCATCGAAATCGTTGGAGTGGTTTCTTAGATTCTGATTATCTATACATATAATAAATCTGTAACAAGTCGGTGTCTGTACATTGAAGATATTTGAGAAAAATTGTCACTGGCTATTTATTAGCGCAATAGAACCCAAAACAATGATTTTTAGAATTATGGTCTGTTTGTCTGTTTGTCTGTGCGTTTGTGCGCGCTAATCTCAGAAACGGCTTAACCTAGAAGGATGCGGTTTTCACTGATATGTTGGTATTATCTTGGATTAACATTTAGTGTTTGTTTCATTCGAATCGGTTCACAAATAAGAAAGATACGTCTATTTTAAGAATTTATCGAACAGGTTTTTTGTTTGAACGCGCTAATCTCAGGAACTACTGCTCCGATTTGAATAATTCTTTCAGTGTTAGATAGCACATTTATCGAGGAAGGCTATAGGCTATATATCATCACGCTAACACCAATAGGAGCGGAGCGGAGCGGAAGAATGTTTCCAAATCGGGGGTTTTGGAAATAAAACGTCTATATCTCGGGAACTACTGCTCCGATTTGGAAAATTCTTTCAGTGTTAGATAGCCCAGTTAGATAGGGCGGGTTGGGAGTGGTTGGGGGGGCGGGTTGGGAGCGGGTGGGTGGGCGAGTAGGGAGCGGGTTTGGGGCGGGATGGTAGCGGGTTGGGGGCGGGTTGGGAGTGGGTTGGGGCGGGTTAGGAGCGGGTTGGGGGCGGGTTAGGAGCGGGTTGGGGGCGGGTTGAGAGCGAGTTGGGGGCGGGTTGGGAGTGGGTTAGGAGCGGGTTGGGGCGGATTGGGAGCGGGTTGGTTTATTATGAAGTTTCACTTCTTCCGGAAGGATCTAAGGAGAGCCATAATTGATGAAAAAGCAAATTGGATAAAAAAGTAAGCTGCCCAAATTACTAATTCCACGCGGACGGAGTCGCGGGCAAAAGCTATATTCTAATATATATATCCAAAGTTATCGACATAGCCCACCGCATTAGCACGCTGAAGTGGCAATGGGCAGGCCATATAACCCGAAGAACCGATAACCGTTGGGGTAGACGAGTTCTTGAGTGGAGACCACGGATCGGCAAACGTAGCGTGGGACGTCCTCAGACTCGGTGGAGCGATGATCTTCGCAAGGCGGCTGGCAAGAGCTGGATGAGAGTGGCCGAGGATCGTGCTCAATGGCGTGCCATGGGAGAGGCCTATGTCCAGCAGTGGACGAACGTAGGCTGATGATGATGATATAAAAATCTCGTGTCACGGTGTTTGTTACCGAACTCCTCCGAAACGGCTTGACCGATTTTTATGAAACTTTTTTCTCTACATTCGGTAGGTCTGAGAATAGGTCGTAGGCTATAATTTATAATGGCAAATCAACGTTTGCCGGGTCAGCTAGTTATATATAAATAAAATAAATAAATAATATATATCATGCAAACCTCTCTCAAAGTAAATCATTATAGCCCTTGGCTTTCGCCGGGCAGTAATGTTGTACGAGGGGCGTTCAATATAAAGTGAGAATGAGATGCAAACTCTTTTAATATTACGAAATTAAATACTGGCCGGTAAAGCTAATATATCTAGCTGATTGCTATGAAAAAAAAAACTAACTGTCTTTTGTTTAAAAAAATATACGGTAATTTCTTTGCAATGCTATTGAGTACGTTAGCGGAATGGAGAAAATTGAACTGCGCGCCGTTATCAAATACTTGTGTTTGAAAAATTTTTCTACGGACCAAGTCAATTTCAAAAGTCAAACTTTAGGGTCTAATGCTCCTCCGTATTCGACAGTCGCACGTTGGTGCGCCGAATTTAGACGTGGAAGAACATCGAAAATGGATGACCCCCGCTCCGGACGCCCTACTACAGCAGTAACTGAAGAAATTGTGAAAAAAGTCGAAAACTCAGTTTTGGCGGAGCGTCGTGTCACGGTTTGTTTTATTGCTGAAAATGTAAAGATTTCAACGGGGAGCGTGCATAATATTTTACATGAATGCTTGGGTATGAAAAAGGTATCTGCGCGTTGGGTACCAAGAATGCTTACTGACACGCAAAAACAAACTAGACTAGAGATTTGTCAAGAAGCTTTGAACCTGATGCAGCAAGACCGGGAACTTTTTTTGGCGCGATTTATAACAATGGACGAAACATGGCTCCATCATTACGACCCTGAAACGAAACTGCAGTCTATGACATGGAAAAGGCCGTCATCTCCAACTCCGAAGAAATTCAAGGTGAGCCCATCTGCCGGTAAGGTCATGGGCTCTGTTTTTTGGGATGGTAAAGGGGTATTAATGATTGAGTATCTCGAGCATGGAGCCACTATTACGGGCACATTATACGCCAAACAAATAGCAACATTGCGCAATGAGATCCGCGAAAAACGGCGAGGTAAACTCTCGAAAGTTGTGCTGTTCCACCAGGACAATGCCCCGGCACACAAGTCCGCCGTTTCAATGGCTGCAATTCGTGATGCTGGGTTCGATATCCTTAAGCATCCTCCGTATTCACCAGATCTCGCTCCCAGTGATTTCTACCTATTTCCGAGATTGAAACAATACCTGAGAGGCCAGAAATTTGAAGACGACGACGCGGTAGTCGCTGCAGTACAAGATTTTTTAAGTACTCAAGATGAGACCTTTTTAAAAATGGAATTTTAAGTTTAGAAAAAAGATATACTACGTGTATTATGCTAAACGGTGACTATGTCGAAAAATAAAATGACATTTAGTAAAAGTTGTTTATAACATACTCATTCTCACTTTTTATTGAACGCCCCTAGTACTGAATTTCATTATAACCCGCCGGGCAGTAATGTGATTCTCACTTCTCGTGGTTCTTATTGGTATGCACTTAAAGTCTAATTTCAAAATCGCCCCGCGTGCAGGCCGGCGCGCAGCTCGTGCACGTGCTGGTCGCGGCGGCGCAGCCCGCGCTGCTGCTCGTGCTGGTGCTCAGCGTGCTCAGCCCGGCGGGGGCCGCGCCGCACCTCATTTATTTGCAGTTTCGCGGCCGAACGAAAACAAAGTCAAATACTTAAACAAAAGCCGCGAGTGTTTCAATACGCTGCAATTTTAAGTATCAAAACTGCAAAAGAAGATAACACATTAAGAAAATATCGAGTGACGAAAGTGATTTGAATCCTGATTCCATTAAATTAGACTCCTTAGGAAGGACCACTTGCACAGTTCAGGGTAAAAAAATTAAATCGGTAACCCTGGGTTAAGAATCACAGTTCCATACATTTTGACACTTGTTAACCCTGGGTTAGCAGTTAACTCGCTCGGAGTTAAGTAGCTAACCCAGGTCTGCGCAAGCCGGCCTTAGAAATTGTTAATAATGTACTCACAGAGATGTCGAAGGAAAAATACTTAAAAGCTTACAAAGATTTTGACAAATGGAAAACTGCGAAGGGCGCAATGTCAGTGTCAGAATCAGTGCTTCTGGGTCTATTTCAAGTATTTTTCTAGTAGCCTTGGTTTTTATTGTCTCACAAAAGGTGAGAAAAGTAGAGTGTACTCCTCGGGGATAAAACTGATTTTGCCTTGGGCGCGCTTAAATCCTTCACTGCTCTCAGGACTCCATCTTAATTCCCTCGCTTCGCTCGGGAATCAACTAAAAACCCCCTCGCTACGCTCGGGAGTTAAATCTGGAGTCCCTCGATACGCTCAGGATTCAATATCGCGCCCGTGACATAATGCAGTGCTTTATCACCTTGGTGTACAATCTACTATTATCGTTACATAAGTCAAACTTTCATTCTACAGCGAATATTTTCGTATCATATTTCAAGGTTTTTTTTTGCTGGGTGCTTGCACCTAAGAGTGGCCACAGCATTAAAAAGCCAAAATCAAGTATACAGGCTGTAACAACCCCCGTACGATAATTCACTGGGGTACGTATGTAGCGACTAACTAGAGCCATCTAGTCATCACATAAGGAACTAATACTACAATCCTACATCACGCTATCGAAGTTTCTCAACTCGGCTGCATAAATACAACTTCCAACTTTCATCCATTGGACTTCGGTCCCCAGGCATAACATCTGCCTGGAGAGAGATCTCTCTATGGTTACCACCCCCAAATTGGTGACCCACGACATTGGACAAAAATCACAACCTTCGAAGACACACAAGACGATGACGCAGTCTCACGCAAGCCATACTCACCGCACTGTGCACCATTAGCATGTGCTATTATCTGCCTGGTGTCTACAGTTCGCAAATCCTCCTCCCACTACTTCCACTTGCCAATCAATCAACCAACGCTCGCCAACAAGGCACCGAGCAATCACGCAACAGGCATGCATCTACAAGTAGCAGAGGAACAACAATGCTCGCCGACGAGGCTCTGAGCGACTGGCCCTTGCAAGCGCCCACATGACGCACAGACTGCACTCCACTGCAATTCGTATCGACCTCCGGTCTACAAAAGGGGGGCTGATGTAGCGACTAACTAGCGCCATCTAGTCATCACATAAGGAACTAATACTACAATCCTACATCACGCTATCGAAGTTTCTCAACTCGGCTGCATAAATACAACTTTCAACTTTCATCCATTGGACTTCGGTCCCCAGGCATAACATCTGCCTGGAGAGAGATCTCTCTATTACAGCCTACCCCAAACGTATAAGCAGTTTTATATAAGCTACAAAAAATATAAAATATCTAGTGTTTCTTAAATACTAAAATATTATATACTAGCTTTCCGTCCGCAGCTTCGCCCGCGATAGATTTATTTTCCCGCGGTAAAAAGTAGCCTATGTCACTCAGTGATAATGTAACTTTCTAACGACAAAAGAATTTTTGAAATCGGTCCAGTAGTTTTTAAGTTTATTCGTGACATACAAAATACAAATCTTTACTCTTTATAATATTAGTGTTTTATTTATTTTTGTATATTATTATGTATACCTATATTTTTTTATATATTACTATGCGAAGGATTAAGCTCATGATGTTTAATTTGTTACAGTGTGGAGAAAGGGCAACGATTTTCTATATTATGCGCAATTCGAGAGTAAATAAACGTTTTTATTTATAATGTTACAAAATAAATATATTTTCACAGGTACACTTATGTACCGTCAAGTTGCGTATCTTCGCCTGGATTTTAATACCTTTCCCAAAAAATCTTCCAAATTTGAAATCATTTTAGTCTGTTGTGGCAAAAAAACGTTTTTAAGTACAGACCATTAAAGCTTTGAATTACTTTGGTTAACTTAGTAATAAATGGCCCCAAAGGCAATAGGCGAAGTATGGGTATTTTCCCCTATCTTCGCCTATGGCAAGCTTTGCTGCCAATAACAAACTTTCTGTGACTTACACTTGTAAAGTCTTATCTCCTTGGAATGTGCTAATAAAATATGAACCTTAACTTCACAACACTAGACACATTTTTAAAAAAATGTGTAGTAGGCGAAGATGGGCTACAGTCTGAAGCTGTTTCCATACATTTTCTATAATGATGCTAGGGTTGCCTCAAATTAACCAACATGCCAAAAAAGGGGAGTAATGGTTTATAATTAAAAAAATATATTAACAAGATTGTTTTTAATTTAAACAAAACGCTACGCCACTGTTTGTACCACGTTTCATACTATGTACTGGGATCAAATAAATGTACCTACACATGTCATATCTTTAAGGCATAGGTTAATCTACTTATTAACTTTCCTCCAAATCGTTAAAGCCATTTTCGACAAACCAAACACAAGAAAATATTTAAATTTGGAAACAAATAATGTCTTCCGCCAATTAATGTGGTACAACAAATTTGACAACCCTAGAGGTAGGCGAAATTTGGCAACAAGGTGGACGCCAAATACCCTCACCAATGTTTTATCCAATTGTGACTTCTAAACGTAAGCTAGCCATTAAATAATAGTTCCATATGAAAAAGAAATAGTTATAGGGTATAATCATGTAAAAAGTTAACATTACCTGGGTTGTATCACTGCTTAAAACTGAAGTTAAAACAATGGCTTAAAAAAAACCTGTGTTCGGTGTCGCGAAAAAACCTCGCTGAACGTCAACTGTGTGAAGTTAGCCGCAGATCGTACGAAGTATGTTGACAGCCGTAAAAAATACTTTGTATTTAGCAGTTTTATGTAAGGCAAGCACTAGAAACATTTCGTCAGTGCCAACTTATGTCAAACTAGGCGAACATAGGTAGCTCAGGCGAAGATACGCAACTCGACGGTACTTAGTCAGACTTCAATGAATACGTAAAAAATAGTTTCTTTTTTTTTTAAGATAATTTTGTCAAACTTTGCCTACACTAAGCTTCTCAATAATGTAACTTCAGTTACCAATAAACAAAATCGTTTTGCTACGTCTATTCCTTTAATGTATGCCAAAAACTTTGAAAGTGTCATTCTTCTTATCAAAGAAATCTCAACAATTGTCATTCTCCTCACACTTTGTCATTATACTCAACACCTCTGTTTACATGTTTTCCGATTTTGGACAAAATAAGCTTTTGCGACACATGCCTCTTTTACAATTCGTTATATTAGTCTCTAGTCTAGATAATATGATTACTTCAGTTGCGGTAACACAATATTTATCACAAAGACAAATGTTTCTAACAAAATAAATCATTTTCAAATATTCACCCGTCTGGTCCGTAAGCAAATGGTATGGTAACTGCCAGTTTGCTCCCTGGCGGCACCTTTTAAAACATACAATTACTGTATATTTTTTTCTATGAGGAATTATGCTTGTTCAGCATCGTGGTACCGCAGGGGAGCATGACACCACACAGTGAGCGAGGATGCCCACGTTGATAAAGCTCAATAAAGTTTGACAATTTCATTAATGAGATATGCACGGTCAACAACTTGAATTGTTGAGCAACTTGCCACTCTTCGCATTTTAACCTGTAACTATCTACTCGTAATACAATTTGCATTACACGGCTGAAATACGAAAAGTGTCAAGTTGCTAAACAATTAAAAGTTGTTGACCGTACTATTAGTATTTACACTTCATTGTCGTATTACGTCACGTGTAAGTTTTTTGTAGAGAAATAAGTGCGCGGATAGTTCCACCGTTTCACTTACGGCCCGTTGTTTGATCAATAGTTAAACAAACTAATAGTTAAAATATATGGCAAACATAACTATAGTTAACGCATTTCAAAGGCAATTTGACTATTAGTATCTTTAACTACTGATCAAACAACGAGCACTTAATGGTCTTGGCTTGGACTTAGGTTTTTGACTACAGACAGTATCTAGATTAAAACGCCCGTTCAACTTAATTTTTTAATAATTTATTTAGTCAACATAGCGTTTCATGTGATAACATGATTCGTTAATCAATGCTCGTACATTTGATATTATTATTATTACAAATAACAATGAAAAACATGAATATTATAAAAATAGCTTTGCGCTTTTAATACATTGCTATTCTACAATACTATACAGATAAATACATCGTAGAATTAATTTGCAGCTTATTACTACAATTACCTGGGTTGTTGCAATAACTACTCCCTGATGAAGATACAAATAGTCGCATCATGGTGTCAAGCCGTGAAAGTGACCTGTTCAGTTACAATAGTTCCCTTATTCTACTGTCAATACGCTGATAGTAAGTATATAATAATTATAATACCTTAGCATATATTTGTTTAAATAAAAATCTTATCATCTAACAATATTGTGATTGTGGCACAAATATAATTGATGATAATGAGCAACATCTATCTAGCTCGTAACTATTTATTTAGTCTAACTAATAATGTTGTAGGGGTGTGTACCTCCAATTTATGCTATTACGTTCAAAATAAACTAACAAATAAGTTTAATTTATACCTTACTGTTTAGTAGAAATTCTATATGACCTGAAACATATTTATACGAAGGAAAAGTTTATTTGTCTCCAGTTCATTCGATTACACTGAGAGGGTTCACGAGTCAATGGAGTTTTTAATATTATCCCAGTCCTTTTTGAACCCGGCTCACATAACCGTGCCGGTTAAATCACTACTAAATTTGAATTTAATAGATAGTTCAGTCGTTATGTATGTTTTATTTTAAGAAACCCAGTGTTCATTACATCATCGGATTTTCCATCCCACGGAGCACCAAACTGTGTTCTTACAGGCTGTATTTAATATTTATTTGTATACCTATAACTTCTATTTTCCCAAAAGGTGAACTGGTGGTAAATGTTATAATATAAGGCATTAAGTCCGTCTTTTTACTTGATTTTTTTTGCGTGCAGGATTACATAAATAAATGTCTAGGTACTTAATACAAAAACACTGATGATTTGGGGTAACCCGTAGATTCTGGTTTTAATTCGTTTTAAACGGTTGTTTTACAATTATACTTCCACTCCCTAATAAACGTTAACCAATATTGATAATTTATGAAAGTTGATGGTTTGCAAGTTTTGTTCTTTTAGAATGTACGTATGTATTTCTTAAATCAATATTTCGTCCACTATCTGTTCATCATTAAAGAATACGTAAAAAGAAATGCACTAACATGGAATTTATTTTGACTTCTAAACTAGGGTTTTATGTGGGTGTGTAATGATCTGTATATGTAATACTAGCTTTTGCCCGCGACTCCGTCCGCGTGGAATTAGTAATTTGGGCAGCTTATTTTTTAATCCAATTTGCCTTTTCATCAATATAAAAAAATTACTTAACCACACTTCCAAGTCAAGCGTACCTATATACATAGAAGTTTTACTTCAAAAACCCCCGATTTTGAAACTTTCTTTCGCTCCGCTCCGCTCCTATTGGTGTTAGCGTGATGTTATATAGCCTATAGCCTTCCTCGATAAATGGGATATCTAACACTAAAAGAATTTTTCAAATCGGAGCATTAGTTCCTGAGATTAGCGCGTTCAAACAAACAAACTCTTCAGCTTTATAATATTAGTATAGATAACAAGTAGCTACCTAATTACTTAATTTCATATTGCATAACGCGAATGCCATATTTTCAACTTGCATAATGAATTGTAGCATACGAGGGTCATGCCAAAAGAAATTGGATACTCCATGGTTATTGGATCGGTACTAGCCAGTCGTATACCATTACCATTGTAAAGGCTGGTATACAGGGTATTTTTTTAATAAGTGCACAAATTTTAATATGTGATACAGTGTTGTTAAAATAACAAATTTCAGTATTTTTCGTTATAATATTTATCACTTATTTTTTTTTATTTTTTATAGTAACTCTACCAATTTATTGGATGAATTACCTACTATGAACAACCCAATAATGTGACGCTGGCGCGAAAAAAACTGTGTATGATATACTGACAAGTGACAAAACATGGTTGTATATCTACGATCCTGAAACAAAGCAGCAGTCCAGTATGATGCTTTGAAGATGAACCGACTCCAACAAAATGTCGCCGAGCACGAAGCACACAGAAACAAATGGTTGCCTCCTTTTTCTGAAAGACGGGGCATATTGCAACTGCGGTACTACCGGATCGAAGGACAGTCAACTCCGAATGGTGTGACAGTCTGTACTCAAAAAGTATTGTCAGCTTGGTGTAAGAAGCGGGCAAAGTCAGGAACTCAGCACCTGCTCTTGCACCATGACAACGCCGCCCCGCACAGTTCTGCCAGAACACTCAACTATTTTAGTTCTAAAAACGTCACTGCACTCCCTCATCCAACATATTCACGTAACCTTGAACCCTTTGATTCTTACCTGTTAACGAAAATTAAAGAAAAATAAAGATGAAGGCGTTGTCAAAGCAAAGAAGGTGCCCTGGCTGCCTATAACTATGAAATTTCTAAGGTAGGTACCCAAAGAAGGATGGTTATTGACATTTTCTAAGTGGTTTAGCCAGACGAAAAAGTGTATACGTGCTTACGATGAAATAATACTGAACTAAAAAAGTGCCACACTCAGTCATAACGTACATTTTGTTAAGAGGATTGTGTACTTAAATAAATATCACTGTAGAATTGACCCTGTTGACCTAGACCCAAAGTAAGTAAAGCTTGTTATTGGTACCGTCTAGGCAACGGATAAAATAGATACATACATATAATATATGTATTTAAATGTATATTTTTAACAGCCAAGGCTTTGAGAACAAACATTCGTTTGTTTTTATACAAATATCTGCCTCGATCTGGGATCGAAACCCGGACCTGCTTTGTAATCTGGTTTTTTAAGCACTTGCTATCCTTTCGTCCTCGTCCTATAAATACTGGACTTAATCAGCAGTCAATGCATTTCATTATTCATGCAGAATGTGTCATAGTAATTGTAATTTATTGAATCAGGCGTTACTTTGCGTTAATGAATTGAAACAATTACATTGCTCACCCGCCGTTCCTCCACCTCCACACTGTACGAACACACAAACCCAACTATCACCACCACCAAACTACACTGACGCGTTTCGAACTCAACCAGAGCTCATCTTCATAGAAGGTACCACAACCGTGCCCTATGCTACCATTTGTCATTTTTTAGTCTAATAATTGAGGTGGAGGAAATGCATGAACATTTTATTACGAGAGGGAGGAAAACGAGCAAGCGGGTCATCTGATGGAAAATGATCACCACCGCCTATAAATATCAACAAATCAATTCAATAGTAATTGTAAGAAATCTCCTAGCGGTTTAGTTTAATTTCTTAGGTTTTACATCAAGTTAAGGCGTCGCTTTAAGCTGAAGTCACTTAAGTAGTCATTTAGTAAAAAGGTAGAGGCAACTACGCTGCAGTTACTGGCGACGGCGAATAAGTCGCGTTAAATGGTAGCACGGAACCCTTCGTGTGAGACTCCGGCTCACTCATGGCCAGTTTTTTTTTAAACATGATTTTTTATTGACGATATCCCACTGACTGTTCACTACACTTCCCACCATAGGGAACTTAGAACATGTTTATGAAGACACCATAACGTATAACTGTGATACCTGATAATGATAATAACACGTGTGACAAGAATATTATTCTTATTAATCAAATAGTGCTAAATTATTCGTAAAGTGGTGTTAATTGTATGTAATTCTTTTATTACGCTGAGAGTAATAATAAATCCCTCATGTTACACTGTTGTGTGACGATTTATTTTCGACATTCAGTGAGTTTATACATGAAAGCATTTTTTTTAATAAAAAATAAAAATATACCACACTGTGTTACGTAATAAAAATATAAAGTCAGTACTTAAAATATTGCGTCATTTCTTTCCAATACGTTTTGGGAAGTAAAATACCTAGTTCAATTTGATAAATCAAATGGAGGGCATGTGTTTTTTTTTTGTACCCCTTTCCTCAGTGGTTATTTGTATTTTTTCAAACTTGTAAAAAACAATGTGAAACAATACATTACTTATAAAAGTTATAAACAGACGGCATGCAGTTAAACTTTTGATGATTTTTGCTAAAAAAAGTTTTATTTACTTAATAATAAATATACCACAACCCGCGGCCGCCAACTTAAACTTTGCTTAGACTTCAATCATCTGCAGGCACTATCTACGGGAGAGCCTTCATACTGGCCGGCAGATCCACATAAGTCTCCTGACCTACTGGACTTCTTCATCACCAAGAACATCAGTCAACTTTATACTTCCATAGAATCTAGTCTTGACGGAACTTCTGATCATTCTCCGGTTATACTAGAGCTAAGCACAATAATCCCAACTAAGAAGTGTAAATGTGAACACCTGCACTCTGCCAAGACCGACTGGGTTTCCTTTCGTAGTCAACTAGACAATGAAATTGATCTGAAGGTACCCTTGAAAAACGCAGAAGACATTGATAGTGCCTGTCTTTATATCACAAATCTAATACAAAAATCATCATGGGCTAACACGCCGGAAATGGTTCACAAAAGTTCCACTACCACATTAACTGCTGAAGTAAGAGATAAAATAAACGAAAAAAGACGTCTAAGACGAGTCTGGCAGCTGTCTCACCATCCAGAGGATAAAACCAACCTCAATCGCGCAATCAAAGACCTAAAGAGCCTACTTAAGGATGCACAAAACGATGCTCTCAAACGAAACTTGGAACAAATGTCACCAACCGGCCGGGGCGAACACTCCTTGTGGAAAGCTACCAGGGTCCTAAAGTCGACACCTCAGCAATCGTCTCCACCTATCAGAGCTGGGGATTCCTGGGCCCGCACAAATATAGAAAAAGCAGAAACATTTGCCACCCATCTTGCTTCCGTCTTCAAGCCCAATGATAGTGATCACATTGAAGACCCGGACATTAATGTGGTCCTTAATCAAGACTTCCAGTTATGCTTACCCTTGCCACCAGTTTCTCCCAGAGAACTTGCTAAGGAAATAGCCAATTTGGACCTGAAAAAAGCACCTGGGTATGACTTAATAACGCCTAGAAAGTGCCTTGTCTTCCTGACCATTCTGTTCAATGCTATACTTCGTATTGGCTACTTTCCCATATACTGGAAAATTTCACAGATCAAAATGATCCATAAGCATGGAAAACCAGTTGATAATGCTTCTTCATATCGTCCTATTAGCCTCACTCCTGTGCTATCTAAATTATGGGAGAAAATATTTCTAGCAAGACTTAAGACCTGCCTGGTTAAAACTGACCTAATCCCACAACATCAATTTGGCTTTCGACAGCACCATTAAAAAAAAAAATTTAAACTGTTTATTGCAATTAATGTTGTAACAATTTTCTTATACTTAGTTACAATCTTTAAATATTTAAGATTATTATAACTAAGGAAATAAACGAAATAAAATAAAACTATTAGTATTACTAGTACTAGTACTATTCAACCACTGAACAAGTGCATAGAGTTTACCACACAGTCAGGCAATTTCTTGAAGAAAAACAATATTGTTCAGCAGCATTTTTAGACGTCCAACAGGCATTTGACAGGTTTTGGCATAGAGGCCTCTTGTACAAAATAAAAAAATATTTACCTCACTCTGTGTATCCAGTGATAGCTTCATACCTGTCTGAAAGACAATTTCAAGTAAAACATGAAGAAGCCAGATCCAAGCTGTATTACTGTGAGGCTGGAGTGCCACAGGGTTCTGTACTTGGACCCATATTGTATAACATTTTTACATGTGACCTACCATTTACGTCTGACATCACCATAGCAACGTTTGCTGATGATACAGCTTTCCTGTCATGCAACAAGGAAGCAAACGAAGCAAGCAATCAACTCCAAAAGCAACTGGATATTACAAATGACTGGCTTACAAAATGGCGTGTAAAAGCAAGTGCCCCAAAGTCGTTCCATATTACATTCACGCTTAGAAAAGGCGATTGCCCCCCCCGTCACTCTCGGGTCGGAAACCTTACCTGAGACAGCAGTTGTCAAATACTTGGGGTTCTACTTGGACCGACGATTGACTTGGAAAACCCATATTAAATGCAAGAGAGATGAGATAAATAATCGATTCAGAAATCTGCTGTGGTTACTGGGCCGACAATCAGCATTGCCACTGGAAAATAAATTGATGATCTATTGTGCCATTTTAAAGCCTATTTGGCTGTATGGAATCCAGCTTTGGTCGACTGCAAGTAAATCGAACATACAATGCCTTCAACGAGTTCAAAACAACATACTCAGGACAATCACATGTGCACCTTGGTTTGCCCGAAATACCGAAGTCCACAACTACGTAGAGATACCAACAATAGCCGAAGAGATTAATCATTACAGAATAAAACATAAAGAGAGGTTAAATATTCATCCCAACCCTCTGGGGAACATGCTGCTTAACCAAGGCACTACCAAAAGATCCCTGACTGGCATTGGCCCTGCTCCTCTGCAAAGATCCATTGCTTTCAAACTATCTAATTATAGTCTGTCGACTGATTGTAGATATTAAAATATAAAAAAAATATATAAAAAAAAAGAAATATACAAACAGCATTTCAGAATTTATAAAGGAATATTTTGTACAGTAGGTCAAAAAAGGTGAAAACTTCACTGAAACGTTAAATTGACATTTGACACGTCAGTTGTTCGTCAGAAATACAGTAGAACCCGCTTAATACGATCACGTTTAATACGATTTCCCGCATAATACGACATTCTACGCCGGTCCCTGCAACTTTAGGCCTGTTTTCATAAAATTTTTTCACGGTTAATACGACTCGCGTCCCACTTAATACGCCATACTTTCAGTCGAAGACTTTATTGAAAGCGCAGGTTCCACCCAAAACGCAACCCTAAGTGATGATGACGACGCTAATGAACAGGTGGAAACACCTCCAATTTTGTCAAATACTCAGGCGTTGTCAGTTGTGGCAGATTTAACACGTTATCTATCTATCTAATACCTTTAAACGAGCAATTCTTAAAGGCGATAATACCTTATTGAAGAATTATAGACCCATTTCACTTCTGAGCCATGTTTACAAGCTGTTTTCGAGAGTCATCACGAATCGTCTCGCGCGCAGGTTAGATGACTTCCAGCCTCCCGAACAAGCCGGATTTCGAAAAGGCTTTAGCACCGTGGACCACATACATGCGTTGCGGCAGGTTATACAGAAAATCGAGGAGCATAACCGCCCCCTTTGCCTGGCATTTGTGAACTACGAGAAGGCCTTCGATTCGATCGAGACTAGGGCTGTACTGCAGTCTCTCCAACGGTGGCAAGTGGACTACCGGTACATCGAAGTGTTGAAGTGTCTGTATAATAACGCCACAATGTCCGTCCAACTTCAGGACCAGATGTCGAAGCCCATTCTATTGCAGCGGGGAGTCACACAAGGAGTGTTATCTCTCCGAAACTGTTCACCGCTGCACTAGAGGATGCGTTTAAGACTCTGAGCTGGGAAGGGCGTGGCATCAATGTAAATGGCGAATACTTCACTCACCTTCGATTTGCCGACGACGTGGTGCTTATGGCTGAGACCTTGGAGGACCTCAGTGCGATGCTCGCTGACCTCGGAAGAGTCTCCGAGAGAGTTGGTCTTAAATTGAACATGGACAAGACGAAGGTCATGTCGAACGCCCATGTTGTACCAACTCCCGTCGTAATCGGAGATACTTTGCTCGAAGTTGTTGACGACTATATCTATCTGGGACATACAATCCAATTGGGTAGGTTCAACTTCGAGAAAGAGGTCAATCGACGAATTAGAATCGGCTGGGCAGCGTTCGGGAAGCTCCGCAATATCTTGTCATCCCATATACCGCAGTGTCTCAAGTCAAAAGTCTTTGACCAGTGTGTGTTGCCAGTGACGACTTATGGCACTGAGACGTGGCCGCTAACGATGGGTCTTATAAGGAAGCTCAAGGTCACTCAGAGGGCGATGGAGAGGGCTATGCTTGGTGTTTATCTGCGGGATCGCATTAGAAATGATGAAATCCGCGCAAGAACTAAAGTCACGGACATAGCTCGAAGAATCGCTGGACTTAAGTGGCAGTGGGCAGGGCACATCGCCCGTAGAACTGATGGCCGATGGGGCCGAAAGGTTCTCGAGTGGCGTCCGCGGACCGGAAGACGCAGTGTAGGCCTCCAACAAGATGGAGCGACGACCAAGGTAGCGGGAACGCATTGGATGCGGATGGCGCAGGGCCGATCTGTTTGGCGAGCCTTGGGGGAGGCCTATGTTTAGCAGTGGACGTCTTTCGGCTAAATGATGAGCAATTCTTGTATATACTTATATATATAATCAGAATCTCGGAAACGGCTCCAACGATTTCGATGAAATTTGGTATGTGGGGGTTTTCGGGGATGAAAAATTGATCTAGCTTGGTCTTATCTCTGGGAGAACGCTTGGTACCGAGTTTCAGCCCGAGCGGAGCTCGGTCGCCCAGGTACTATTACGTCTATTGGTAATGGCGAAGACGCGATCCATAAATTAAATTATATTGAAAATCTTGATATAGAAAATGCATCCAAATCTGTACGTCAAACTAAAATAAATAATTACTTGAAGTAAAACAGAAATTATTGTTATTTAATACCTACCAACATAGACAGGTAAAATTATGTTAAGTAACCTAATGTTGATTTATAATCATTGTTGTCTTTTGTTCTAAATAAACAATTTACATGAAATAAAAGTACTTTTTTCACTTTTAATACGATTTCCCGTTTAAGACGCTTTTATTTGCTAGGTCCCCTCAGAATTGTCTTAAGTGGGTTCTACTTTAACTTCTTCGCTCTCGCTGGCCAACACACGGTTCAATTAAACGTGACCATCAACAAACAGAAACGCGCGAGTCTCCCGTGTATTAAACGTGACCATCAACAAACAGAAACGCGCGAGTCTCCCGTGTATTAAACGTGACCATCAACAAACAGAAACGCGCGAGTCTCCCGTGTATTAAACGTGACCATCAACAAACAGAAATGCGCGAGTCTCCCGTGTATTAAACGTGACCATCAACAAACAGAAACGCGCGAGTCTCCCGTGTATTAAACGTGACCATCAACAAACAGAAATGCGCGAGTCTCCCGTGTATTAAACGTGACCATCAACAAACAGAAATGCGCAAGTCTACCGTGTATTCAATCCTAATACATAATTATGTATGTCCCACTGTAGTTTTACATAAAAACATATAAAAACCATGATTTTAATTATTGTGTTCTAAAAAAAATGACAATAATTTCTTTCCCATTTTTATCATAATCACGCGTTTTTAATTAATTTATCAATTTTCATTATTTTGACTAGTTAATTTTGTTACTATCTATGATAGACTGAAAAATGTTTATTTATTTTCACAATATAATGCCGACCGCACAGTTTCCGAAATAATAATATAAAATATTCTCAACCGTGATATGATCGTGTAATTTAACAACCGAAGCAAGGCAGCCGCATATCTATATATCACAGCATAACGGCAGCCTATAAAGTCGCAGGTAAAGGCTCATATCTAGTATTAGCTCATGTTTTTTTTTTTCAAATTGAAATTACAGAATTAGTAGTAAGTGCGAGTGAGGAAAGGAAGCGGCAGCGATGGATGTAAGTCGGTCATCGTCGAGGGTGCAGTGAGCTTGCTCGTGGTGGCACTGCGTTGACTGCGTGCGGCGGCCTAGTAGTCCCACTCGTCGTCGCTGGTGGCGTCGTCGGTGTCGGAGTCGGAGGAGTGGATGACGCGGCTGCGCTCCTCCAGCGCGCGGCGCAGCGCCACGGCCAGCCCCGACGCCGCCGGCGCCTCGCGCGCGCCCGGCTCGTTGCTGCGCACCCGCACAACCTGCACCACACACGCACACCTTACTAACTAATTACTCACAAGTGTTATATTTAATGGAGACCATAGACTGGCAACAACTGCGTGGGACTAACACCAAACAAATGCACGGATGATCTGGTAAAGGCCGCAGGTTCACGGTGGATGTAAGCCGCTTCCAACCGTAATGATTAATATCAATGAGGGATTCCTATGTCCTACAGTGGATATCCTACGACTGAAATGATGATTGATGATCTTTTATCTGGGGGCACGGGAGTGCCCCCGCCAAGACGAGCCGAGCGAAGCGCAAGGTTTTATTTTTCATGTCTCCTGCTAGGGAAAAGAGGCAATTCATAAGTAACATACGAAATCAAATTGAAATTTATCAATTTATGGGTACAAATAAACTAAAAAAGAAACAAAGCAGTGGATGCGAATGGAATACACGCGTTGTTAGCCTATACGACTTATTGGTAGATGAGCATAAATTTTATAAACTTATCCGTGCGTGGATACAGTCGCGGGTAAAAAAGCTAATATGGCAATAAATTAAGAATAAAAGAAGCATAAATAAATATACTATGAATATTGTTTTATTCTTAACTTATTGTCATACTAGCTTTTACCCGCGACTTCGTCCACGCACGGATAAAATTTATGGTCAACTCCCGATTTCCATCCCGCGGACTATTACAAATATCCCTTCTTACTGCACCTCTATTAATTAATTTTGAAAAATTCAGTTTGGTTGCTTGCCAAATTAAAAATAACTATTCATTATGATTTAGTTTGCCCAGCTGTGGGACACAAGCTAGTAAAAAAAGTTATGACTATGGAGATAAGATCATTTTAAAGCGAATATCGCCGGATGACAAGCAAAACTCACTAAAATTTCTGTCACTGCTCTTCAAAAAGGTATCTAGTTAGTAATTTCATACTGAGATACGAGCTTTGTTTTAAGTAGGTATTTGGTACTTAGTAACTTTTGCTTGTCACCCGACGATATAATCTTTATTCCTTATCTCCAACTCCCTAATCACCTCTGGCAAATTTGAATAGACTAGCAATCAAAGTTACGCAGATAGTGTTACTTTGAATCGATCGAACATTAAAATCCAGCTCCCCCAGGTAATTCCAAAAACCCTGAAATCAATTATTCAACTCTGTGATTTTTGAGAAAAAAGTAGAACCAAGTAACGGGATTATAATATGCAAGCACTTCGGTGTAAAACTTTCGAAGAATCCCTTGCTGATATGGAGTTTACATCATTATCTAATTTGGAATGTCAAATTGTTTATACGAAAATTTTATCTTATTTGACAGAACTTTGCAAGAATATTAATTTTTCTAATAACGTGTATTATTGCAATTTAACTTAATATACATAAATAAATATTTTATATACAAGAACAATTAACCCAAAAAAAAATTTAAGAAATATAATAATAATAATAGAAACTAAAATATATTATTAAAGGGAGTCCCTTTAGGCAAGATTCCGATGATACTGGCAGCGTTCCCTCCTTTGAATATCTAAATAATTCTTTGTCCGAGGTAGCTGCCAGCTCTTCGGTCTCCTGTGATGTCGACTAACCTTTTTGCAATTTCCTTAACAAGCCTTATAGCGCTAGGACCCCACGGACTTAGGGTCTCGACACCGAAAGGGACAAAATCATATTCGGAACCTAGACCCCTGTATTTGCACGCTTTAGCTTTTTCAGCCGCTTCACAAGCTGCACCAGCTCTGTTGTTGGTTCCATGTAGATGGGAAGGGGCCAGCGTGCCTGAACAGGTTGCATCCCAAACCAGCACCTGACCCATCTTCCATGGAATCATATTATACGAAAACATTTTGACCACATGCAAATGTTACCAAAATGTAAATAAAGCCTGACCTAATTAAGCCTGATTTAATTGGAACTAATTTCTGGGTCTCAATTTGAAGCCACTTGCCCTATGGACACCGAATTTGGATTCTGATTTTGATTACGGTGAATAAAAGTAGGTACCTAAGTCAAAATAACGAGTTGCCAATCCACATTGCTCAGACTATATAAAAATGTTTACACAAATGAAAATAGTAGCGCCCTCTTGACAATGCTCATATATTTGTGGTCAGGCTTTAATAAGTTGTGTGCAACGGTGAGGTACTCACGGAGCGCAGCTCCACGCCCTGCCGGATCTCGCTGAGCAGGTTGCTGCGGCTGTCCTCGGGCGGCCGGGCCGCGGGGGCCGCCTCCTCCACGCGCTGCAACCCACAATATTAAGACAACTTTACACCACCAACAAAAGTTGGAAGTTGCATTACACTGTGACCTCGTAAGGCGAATGAGTTTGAACTTGTCAAGCGAACGCTGCTGCATTGCTACATTGCTATGTTATGCTGCAACTTGCACGATTTTTCTTGCAGGTCTAAACTGGGATTTACACGACTTACTGTTAGACAGGACATTATCAAAGGCAACAGTGGCTCAAAATTCAGTTGGGTCGATAGTACATATCTCGGTAATTTATTTAACCATACCCGAATTAACGATAAGATTGGGTTCAAATATGAATGAGTTTTAATTGTTCTTTTAATAAAACTCGCGAAATTTAGTTTTTTTTTGATTTATTTAGTTTTGCGTAGGTGCCGAATTTAACCAAAGTGCATTCTGATTCATCTTGAGTTGAGCCTCAACTTAGATAATGTGGTAGTAATGGCTTAACGAGATTTGTAGGGTACTTAATACTTTGTATGGAGATTTTTTTCCCTATTAATATTTTTTTGATAAGCTATTTGTGTATCATTTTTGAATGTCCATTAAATGGGCATGTATTTAAGCAAGTAAGCTAAACAGTGCTCATTTTTTTTGTTTTTCACTGTGATAGATCAAACCTTGACCAAAGTTTAGGGAAAAGGCAAAATTTTAATTTAAATAAAAATAAATGAAAAACCGCAATAGTTTTGTAAAAATGGTTTTTGCATCTGATAACACAACTATTCAAGATTATTTTTCAATAAAAAAAATGCAAAAAATAATTAATTCGGAATATCACACAACACAAAATCTTCGTGCGGTTATTCAAAAAATCAGAAAAATCGAAATTTTTCGAAAACGGTGCGACTTTTACTAAAAGGTCATTTTTTGATGTTTGGTAGATGACCTGCCCTCCTATCTCCCATTTCCGTTTGTCGTACTACTTACGGGTCACCCTGTATGTATAGTCAGAATAGTAATAAATAATAGCAAGAATGGTTTTATTTTGGAAAACCTGTCGCGAATGGTAAAACTAGTACGTTATCTTATCAGTGATAAAACGCTACTGATTTTAGGAACTGGGCGGTCAGTACTACCACTCTATTGGCTATAATAGGCTCGATGATAATTAGTGACGCATCGTTTACGTCAGTAAGATTTATAGTTCAGGAGTTCTTAAGGCATGACGATATATTCCTTGTAACGACTGTTATCGCCAGCTAGTCATCGCATAGAGAATCTGCTACATCCTGCATCGCGCTATCGAAATTTCTCAACTAGGCTGCATAAACCAAACTTCATCTCTCTTTGTTGTGGCCTATCCCCACATAACTTTTATAAGTTTCGCGTTTTTGATCTAGTACCCTTAAGAGTGTTAGTATGTTTCGATGTGATTATTCTGATTATAAAGACGTTTCACGTCAAAAATAGACTACTTGCCTTTAATCCCTTGTTTCCGCTGCGTATGCTTTCCATAAGCGCGGCCCTGGCATCCATAGGCGCTTCGGAGTCGGGCATGGTGGGCGGCGCGGGCGGCGCGGGCGGCGCGGGCGGCGCGGGCGGCGGCGGCGGCGCGCCGGGCGGCGGTGGCGGCGGCACCGACGGCGGCGCGCTCGCTGGCGCTGCTGCATTAGTTATTAATGATACAAGTGCGGAAAGTAGGCTATTCCCAACGAATGGCGGAGATCTAAACAAACAAGCGAAGCGAGTTTGGTTTAGCCGACATGAGTTGGGAATTTCCTACTTTCGACACGTATATCATACAACATTTTACAATGCATTAAGCGAGGAAAAAAATTGGGGCTAAGAGCGCGCGCAGACAGAGAGCGGTCTGGAGTTCCGTGTTCCGTGTTCAGAGTTCTGTGTTTTCATCGCTCGAGAGTTCCAGTTCCAGTCGCCTGCTGTGTGCGTTATCGTAAGAGACTCAGTACATTCGAAAGAACGCAGAACTCTGAACTCGGAACTCCAGACCGCTCTCTGTCTGCGCGCGCTCATAAACATTTTCGGAAAAAGATGTTGCGTTCTTATTTACCTTTCATTGAGGGAAAGTCTCGTAGATGTTTACATTTTTCAGCATCGGTTTAGTCAGCAGGAGGCTATCACATTTAATTTTGTGCTTGGTCTAGGACGTCAGGCGGCGTTAAGTCCTATGTAAATACATCACTTGAACTCTCCATTTTAATTTACTAAACTTAAATTAATTCTCCGGACTGAATTAATGAACATTACTGTGGCGGGTTTTCATGACAGGCGCGAACGGAACGAACCATGATTGGTTCGTGTTACGCCATGCGTGCGCACTGAAAACTCATTGGTTGACAGGCGCGAACGGGTAACCGTGATTGGTTCGTGTTACGCCATGCGCGCACACTGAAAGCTCATTGGTTGACAGGCGCGAACGGGTAAACATGATTGGTTCGTATTACGCCATGCGCGCGCACTGAAAGCGCAGATGTCGTACGGTCCGAAATGGACTCAAGGAATTATTTTAGAACTAAATTTTTTATTTCAAAACTTTTGACGAAAATAAATTTTGTGTGTTTTAATATTAAAACAATCTGTTTTATTATTTTATCCGTAAATATTCATTTGGTTGCATCAAACATTTTCTTATTTGTGCAAAGCTGAATTAAGAAGACAAAACTCTCTAGTCTTATTTTTTAAACACTAGTTTGGACACAACTTTTTGAGAATTGGCAATTTAAAAAGTTACTTTTCCGCACGCGTGTGGAAAGTAAAATCCATACAATTTTTTTTCACACTTGCGAAAGTGTGCTGGGATGACTAACTTTCTATAGATATGTTGACTCGCGTCAAGAGGCACTTTCCGAGCATATGCATTGTAAACAACAGTCTATCATTGTACTATTCATCATTATTCCACAATTAACTAAATAATATTAGTACTAACAAGCACACCATTGTCATATAAGCTTATTTTGTGTATCGCATATTGCATATTGCCATGCCATCAGAGTCTACCTACCTACAGATTTTCTTCGGACGGACTGTTGCTGCTAGCCTCTGATGGCTTTTACAGTTTACCGGGGAGAGCGAGCTGCCAGATGGAGACCCACTACAGAGAGTCTACCTTCAAATTTATAGGTTGTCACTGAACCAGTGAAATACATCTTTGGCCTCATCTGCACTTTTCATCACATGAGATAAGAGGTCAATAGGGAACGGACCAGTTTTATATAAATAAAAAGTGTGTCATATTTTAAATCAATTATAGCACTGGAAATGTGAAAATTCCGTTGCAACATACGGGTGACTGGTTATTGAATACGTTCCGTTTAAGGAGATAAAATACAACTCATTTGCAGCAAAAAAGGTTATGTACCCTATCAGAAAATTATTAATTTCCGAAATATTAGCCTTTTAAATTTATACTAAAACTGCGGGATTCTGTTAAAAAGGTACGTAATTTTTCATTTCTATTGTTTCATTATTTTTTATGTATAGGTACTTTTCGATACCTCAAATGTCAATGATTTTATTTCACGGCAAATGAATAAAAACACAATGAAGTAATTATTTCGTTCTAAGTCAGTGATCAACAGGGTTCGGATTTTTCATCGCACGGTAAGATGAAGAAAACTATGGAGTCGATATTAAAGCATAAATTGATTTCATATTCATACTCATACTCATTCATTTAATTGATACCGAAAGTAAATTGTAAATTAAGTAATTATTTGAATTGAATTAAATTATATTTTAAATAAAAAAAAAACATATAGGTGAAGCTAATATAAAGCGTGTAAAAATAACTGCCACACAACACAACAAAACAAAGAACATGAAGAAAGCTCCTAATTTGTAATATCCATATACAGGAATAAGTGAGTCAAAATCTTGACAAGGTATGGCGTGTGTATTGTAAAATTAGTATAATAATGGCGAAATTTTCCATATTTTCTGGAGTAAAACAGGTTATATATTGGTTGAAAATCTACTTGTGACTTGAAAAATATCTATATCATCGGACCTTAGATTAGTAGTGTATTCTAGACTTCCCACATCGTACTACAAAAATTAATTTTAATTACATAAGGAAGGTTAACTTTCGATAAATGGTTTCGATCTGTCAGCCTTATAAAAGGATAAAAGTATTAAGGGACTAAGAAAATGAGTGAGTGTGAGTATGAATATGAATTAAATTTTAGCTTTAATAACGACTCCATAGTTTTCTTCATCTTACCGTGCGATGAAAAATCCGAACCCTGGATCAAGTAAAAAAAATAAAGACACCCAGCGTATATTAAACAAAGGACTGAAAAAAAACACACTTATTATTATTAAGTAGGTGTCTAATGAAATGAGGCAAAAAATTAGGTTATTATATTAAAATAATGACATGTTTAAGACGACGGGCTGTGTTTATTATTCCATGAGTGTGACGTCTTTACGGCGTCCGTATACACAGTAGATGAACTTGGGAATAGGATAATAAACGCAGCCCATCATATTACAGAAACAGTAACGTCCCGTGTCACAAGAACTGAACTACGGAGAAGATTGCGTGCCAAATCTTTGCGAGTCAAATTTAATTAAACTAACTAACAGAAATTTGGGTGGGTTCGAGTCCGGGCTTACGAGAACTCCTCTGAGTTTTACGGAATTTTATTTTTATTTTATTTTATTTTATTTATTTGGGGCATTTACGTGCGAAATCACATTTGAAATTAATATTGAGCTTTACTGTGAAGCAGCAAATCGAGAGGAAACATGCACACACCTGCGAAGAAATTCAATGGTGCACACCATTGAAGTTCCCAATCCGCATTGGGCCCGCGAAGGAACTATGGCCCAAACTATCTCATTCATTCCATCCCACTGGGACGCATATAGGTTGGCATGATGATGACGAGCATAGTAGTGAGTTAAATAAAAACTTGTAAAAATGGAGGAATGGCAATGAGTTGATATACTGGGTACTTACGTTGCGCAGGCCTGGGCGGCGGCGGGTTGCGCGGCGCGGCGGGCGCGGGCGCGGGCGCGGCGGGCGGCGCGGGGGGCGCGGGCGGCGGCGGCACGGCGCGCGCGGGCGGCGGCGGCGGCGCGCGGGACGCTGCGCGCAACGCACACGTTACCACAGCTCGCTTATTAGTTATTATGACATGAGTCGGACCAAAAATGGTTCTTACTGTTAATAATCTTGGCGGGCGTCAGTAAATTACGTGAGGCGTTTGAGGTGGCCGAACCGAATATCACCCGATCTCATGAGAGGGAGAAGGGGGTCTCAACAAATGTGTCATTTTGTTGTCCAGTAGGAACATTATAAAATTGCGTGAAAACTAGGTTAAATTAAGTAAAACATATTTCTCATCTAAAATAATAGTTAATAATTAAGCAATACACAATCAAGCACAGATTAATGTAATACACTGAAAATATACATACTTTTTGAAAATTAACACGTGAGATTAGGAAGAGGTAAGGGCTCGAGAAAAATCTCACGTTATATCAAGGTGTTCAAGGGGTGAAGAGAGGTTGAAAATTGCCAAAATCACCTCACATAATTTATGGACGCTCCCTTATTGGAGATTTATTTCGTCTATTATCAAACGTTAGCTGTTGCCCGCGATTTCGTCTCCGAAGAATTCGTTTATTGCTATCCCGCGGGAACTGTGTAATTATCCGGAATAAAAACTATCCTTTATCTTTCCCAGGGTCTCAAACTACCTCCACATCAAATTTAATCTAAATCGATTGAGCGGTTTGAACATGAAGAGGTAACAGACAGACACTTTCGCTTTTATAATATTAATATATGGATACAAGAGTATGAGGAAATTCAACTGGAGGGTTTCAGAGTTGAGGCCGTGTAGAAATAGAACCATGGACAGGACAGAAAAGTTTCCTAAAAAAGGATTCTTACGAGGCGCGGGCGGGTGCGGCGGCGCGGGGCTGCGGTGCGGCACGGGCGGCGCGGGCGCGGGCGCGGGCTGCGCGGCCGGCGCGCGCGGCTCGCGGGCCGCCACTGCAACATTACACTTTGTTGGCGGCTTCGCCCAAAACGCAATGACGCCACTCCACTGAAGCTATAGTACATTGTGCATCAAGGGCCGTAAGTAGGGGATTACTAACGAGAGTCTATTGCCCGACGCCGAGTTTGTGATCCCCTTACTGTCCGTGATACACACAATGATTTTCATCACACTAGGAGGAAAAAAAGTCCAAAAATAAAATTATTTTGTCTCTATACATGTTTATACCTGCTGAGCTGGCAACGTTGCATTTTTGTTACTTTTTCTTGATTATTCCATAAAAATTGAATGAAAATTAAAAATGTTTTGTATACAAATTGTTCTAATATATAAGTTAACGTGTCTACTGCAATAATAATTCGTGATAAGACTTTTATTTTCTTTAAAAACCGTTATTTGTTCGTTTTTAAAGAAAAGAAAAGTCTATCACGAATTATTATTGCAGTAGACACATAAACTTATATATTAGAACAATTTGTATACAAAAAAAATTTAATTTTCATTCAATTTTTATGGAATAATCGAGAAAAACTAACAAAAACGCAACGTTGCCAGCTCAGCAGGTATAAACCCTCTTAAATTGAATAGATAATGTAAACTGTGTTTAGAATTCGAATGGCCATACGGCCAGATTCTGCCAACATGTTAAAAAAATACTTACTAAAATGATTGCAAAACTATTAGATACAAATTTAAAATAACGAAGTTTCATGAAGCGTAGATAAGTTTTGTGTTATAAAATTGGGTTATGGCTAAATTTTAAAGATGTAAATAAAACGCTGGCGGACTTGAACCCTCCTTAGTCTGAAATTATACACCAAATAACTTGTTTGCAAATTTTAAAACTAAAGTTAGAACTCCCTTGGGAGGAAAAACTGTATGTAAATCCATAACTCCCTTAAAAACAATTTAGGTCATTGTCATTTTCATTTAGTATACAGGCATGGAATAACACCACTGACGAGCAAGTGTGATGAAAAAGAAGTAACTAAACACAAGAAGCGTCCACGTCTGCGCAGGAAGGTTGATTTCATATTGACTACTATGGGCATTTTCAATTTAAATGTACCTGTTATCTTTTCACCCGACTGTCGAAGGAGGGTTATTCAGAATTAGGTAGTGTTGAGGTTTTCTTACTCAGAATCAAGAGCGCTATTAATTTTGATGATTAAAAAAATGTCGCAATCTTTCATAGAATTTTTTGTGTCAGTTTTGTGACGAGTCATATAAACTGTGTGAAAAAAGTCGCAAAACTGACTCAAAAAATAAGGCCAATTTTTTCTTAATTAAAATGAATAGTTCTCGTGATTTTAAATAAGAAAACTCCGAAATTATCTCATTTAAAAAAAGAAAAGTAAATGGTACACTTCAAATTGAAAATGCCCCTACTTATATGATACGATATTCACTGCTTTTATCTCGCACACAATGCCTCGCACAGCGCCTAAAATAAATAATTTCATTTCAAACTTATTGTGATTGTAAGAGTCTAAGAGTTTATAGTTTGTACTAGGACTTACTTCATAAACCTGTTAGTTACTACTTATTGCTTTTAATCCTGTCTTATAAACTGGCAAAGTGCGAGTCTGACTGCACCGAGGGTTCTGTACATGCATATCGAATCGATTAAACTCATTAAGCTGATATTTGGTACACATTGCATTTCTGTGACCCAAATAAGGGCACATTATAGGTACCAAACCCTACAAGTACAATAAAAAAAATGTAAACCACTTCACAGTACAGTATTTCACGCAAATTGCTTGACCATGATAAAGTTTTTCATTTTTCGTAACCAAATTTAGTTCCTTTTCGTCCTTTTTAGAGCCTTCCGCCACTCCCCGTTAAGTAAGTAATATTTTAAGCATCAAATATCTAAGATACAGTCGCCGTTTATTTAGGAGCAATAAACCGAGTCGATATCATTGATATCAGCTGACAAACACAGCTTCAGAAACCAAGTGCGCGACGTTTATATGGTTTCTTTACTTAATCTGGTCGTTGCGGCCACTGGTCGTGGTCGTCTTGTGCGCGAGGTACCTAAGATGGGTCATTATTCGATCGTTTCAATCGCCTCACTTTCGTGTTCACGTTTTCTACGAATTGGCTGTAAATAGGTTTTGATGGCGTTTTCGGTTAGGTATTTATTAGAGGACCTATGCTTCTAGCACATAATTGAAAACTGTATCAGAATCTTTTGCCATTTCTACAACAAAGTGTGTACGAAAAAAACGCTCAAATAATGACCCAGATACAGGGGAGTAGTGAAAATGTTCTGTAACGACGACCAAAAATATGCGGATCTTTTTCATAGAACTTATTATTAGAAGTGACCCGTTATATTTGGTCGTGGAGTGGAGTGGAGTAGTGAAGTAGTAGTGTAGGGGCAGTACTGACGCGGCGGCGGCGGCGGCGGCGGCTGGTGCAGCTCCTCCTTGACGGCGTCGACGCCGCCGTTGGCGTTGATGAAGTCGTAGATGAACTGGCGCGTGGAGTGGTCCTCGAGCTGCGACGGGGACACGCCGGCCATCGAGAAGAACGACCGCATCTCCTCCACCGGCAGGTGGTCGAACGAGTCGAACCCTGGCGGCGGTACCACACCACATTAAACACTTTTATTTCAGTTTCCACGATCGACATATGTTGTTGGTTATGTTATGTTATGAGTGACGAGGCGAATCGCGAGGCAAGTCGACTGAAACGTATTTAAACCAGCATTCGCTACTCGCCTCGCACCGGGCTCACTTCGGGAGCGGTTTGAGTGCCATGCAAAACACGAGACGACGTATGAGCCGGGGTATGAAGCGTGAGTGCAAATGTAGTATTACAAATATGTTAAGTCACGAAGGCGCACCGCTCCACAAAAAAATAAGGGACCATATGCAATAGTACGATTAAAGCTTGCGTAACTGACTGTACCGACGAACGCGTTCGTGTTACGCATACATATACTTCGTTTTTTTTAGGATTAGGTAGAAGGTAAGCGATCTTGACGTGTTTTTTTTATTGAAAAACACTTTTGAAAAATAAGTCAAAGCTAATGTGTAACAATATGAAAGGAAATATTAACATTTACACTCTTTTGGTTCATAAGTAATACTTAGTTACTATTTTTTTAATAGCGTTTTTCAATAAAAAGACTTCAAGATTGCTTACCTTATTTCAAATGCTAAAAAAAACGAAGTATGGACGTGTCTTACATAGATTGTAACTACTTTGATTGTAACGGTTGGAAATATCCCGATCAATTAATTACAAAGCTACGTAAATTCAAGGAAACTGAATCGCGTACCAGGGTAGGTAGAACCTTTTCACAACCAATTTCACGATGATTTCTTTAGCAGATATACAGGCTATCCCGTAAGTAGTACAACAAACTGAAATCGGAGATAGGGGGGCAGGTCATCTACCAAATATCAAAAAAACCGGCCAAGTGCGATTCGGACTCGTGCACGAAGCCCATTACCTATAAAAAGGCAAAAAAATCACGTTTGTTATATGGTAGCCCTCCTTACATATTTGTTTTATTTTATATTAATTATTTATTTTTAAAGTGAATATATAACTAAATATTCTGTGAATATTTCAAGCGTCTACATGTTGCCGTTATCAATATCAAGCAAAAACGAGCAAAAAATCACGTTTGTTGTATGGGAGCCCCTCTAAATATTTATCTTATTATGTTTTTTAGCATTTGTTATTATAGCGGCAACCGAAATACATCATGTCATCTGTGAAAATTTAAACTGTCTAGCTAGCACGGTTCATGAGATACAGCCTGGTGACAGACGGACAGACCAACAGACGGAAGGACAGCGAAGTCACAGTAATAGGGTCTCATTATTACCCTTTGGGTGCGGAACCCTAAAAATGACCTCAATAAAAGTCGCACCGTTTTCGAGAAACTTCGATTTTTCTGATTTTTTGAAAAATTTATACCCGCACTAAGATTTTGAGTTGTGATATTTCGAATTAATTATTTTTTGCATTTATTTTTATTGAATAATAATCTTGAATAGTTGTGCTATCAAATTCAAAAAACTATTTTTGAATAACTATTGCAGTTATTTATTTTTATTTAAATTTAAATTTTGTGTCTTCTCCTAAACTTTGGTCAAGATTTGATCTATCACAGTGGAAAAAAATTACATGACCACTGTTTAGATCACTAGCTTAAAAACATGTCCATTTAATGGGCATTCAAAAATGATAAATAGCTTATCAAAAAAATAAATAAGTACATGAAAAAAAATCTCCATACAAAGCATTAAAAAGCATGTTTCCTCGACCTGTCTTTTGGCTTTTGACTTGGTTTCTTATGAGATTTTATGGAGCAAACTTAAAGCTATTAATCTACCTCTGGAAATAGTACGTATCTTCAAGTACTGGTATGGGAACCAGGTCAACAGCGTTAGATGGGCAGATGCACTATCTGAACTGATACAAGCTGGAGTGTGGGGTGAGACAAGGGGGTTAAGTTCCCCAACATTATTTAGCCTATATGTTAACGGGCTACTTGAGGCACTCAGCAGAATACATGTTGGTTGCCACATTGATGATGTGTGTGTCAACAATATAAGTTACGCTGACGATATGTTTCTGCTGAGTGCTTCAGTGTGCGGCATTAGAAAATTATTAAGTATTTGTGAAACATATATCGCTAGTCATGGACTTAAATACAATACAGCCAAAAGCCATTATATGGTCTTTGAGGTCGTAGTCTGCAATTTTCAAACTACGAGATTGTTTGAAACTTAGCAACGCCTTGTCCAACTTTTTATTTAAAAAAATACTGGCCAAAAAGACTTCGAACGCAGCTAAATTTAAAATAGAAATTTAAAAATAATTTTGTTTATCATTTGTTTACTTAACCACTCCCGAATTAACGGTAAGATTGGGTTCAAATGTGAATGAGTTTTAATTTATTTTGTAAATAAAACGCGAAATTTAGATTTACTTTATTTTATTTAGTTTTCCATAGCTGCTGAATTTAACCGGGTATGTATTACAATACCGAAGTACGAAAGACCGAATGTATTAAAACATCGAATGGGTCAAAAGACCGACACGATTTTTTTCTGAAACCGTAATCTTCTCAGAATTTATTAAAACGGCATCATACAGAACCCATTAGGTTAGGTTAGGTTCGTTTCATAACAATCTTGAAAAGTTAACGGTTTCAGAAAAAAATCGTGTCGGTCTTTTGACCCATTCTAAATTTTAATACATTCGGTCTTTCGTACTTCGGTATTGTAATACATACCCATTTAACCAGAGTGCATTTTGATATATCTTGAGCCTCAACTTAGATAGGGTTGGTAGTACAGGCTTAACGAGATTTGTAGGGTACTTAATGCTTTGTATGGAGATTTTTTCTTGTAATTATTTTTTTGGTAAGCTATTTATCACTTTTGAATGTCCATTAAATGGACATGTTTTTAAACTAGTAAGCTAAACAGTGGTCATGTAATTTTTTTTCACTGTGACAGATCAAATCTTGACCAAAATTTAGGAGACAAACAAATTTTAAATTTAAATAAAAATTAATAAAAAAACTTTTTAACAAAAATTAAACCGCCGAAAAAACTGAAAAGCAAAAAATAATACCTTTTTTGTTTGACCTTAATCTAGGTACCAGTTTGAAGTCGGTGCCTCAGCACTTAGCCAGGAGGAGTGGACCTATAATCGTCTATCTGATTGGCTTCTATCACTCCTCCTAGCTCGTGCTGAGGCACCGACTTCAAACTGGTACCTAGATTAAGGTCAAACAAAAAAGGTATTATTTTTTGCTTTTCAGTTTTTTCGGCGGTTTAATTTTTTGTTAAAAAGGTTTTATTTTATACTTTTTTCCATCCTTGGGGTAATTTTTTTTCCAAATTTATAAGACCAACTTCAAGGTATACCCTATCTATCCAATAAAAAAGAATTATGAAAATCAGACTACTCTGTAAAAAGTTAGTCAATCATCCCCTGTTTTCCTACCCTTAGGGTAGGAATATTATTTCCAAATTTAAATGGGACCACCCTTGGGGTATACGCTTTCCAATAAAAAAAGAATCATCAAAATCCGACTACTCTGTAATAAGTTATGCGTGGTCATATAGTACAATCAGTAACTGAACAATCAATCATCCCCTATTTTTGTACCCTTAGGGTGGGAATATTGTTTCCAAATTGAAATGGGACCACCCTCGGGGTATACGCTTTCCAATAAAAAAAGAATCATCAAAATCGGACTACTCTGTAAAAAGTTATGCGTAATCATACAAAAAAAAATATACACGTCGAATTGAGAACCTCCTCCTTTTGTTTTCGTCGGTTGAAAACTACAATAGTTTTTCAAAAATGGTTTTTTGCATCTGATAACACAACTATTCAAGATTATTATTCAATAAAAATAAATGCAAAAAATCAATTAATTTGGAATATCACAACTCAAAATCTAAGTGCGGGTGTACATTTTTCAAAAAATCAGAAATATCGAAATTTCTCGAAAACAGTGCGACTTTTAGTGAGGTCATTGTTTGATATTTGGTAGATGACCTGCCCACCTATCTCTGGACACCCTGTATAGCATGTCAACATGACATTTGCAATGAAAAGGGTTTACCTTGGTGCGTGATTCAGTTTCCTTGTCTGTACAGTCAAGGAATTTAATTTCCAACCCACCTAAGTTTGAATATCGCACGGCAAACTGTCACCATAAGAGCTAGCAACGATGTTGTTTTGACGTGTTCCAATTTTTTACGAAAAGGGTACCTAGGGAATTAAATTCCTTGACTGTACCTAGGTACAATTTGTCTTGAAAAATATTTTCCTGTCAATAGTCATTCTAAATATTTAGATGCAAAACGAGCAGTAACAAGAACACACACATGAACTTATCATTTATTTTAATTGGTTGATGAGGAAAATTTGTGCCTGCAAGTTACTTTGTAAAGGTAAAAAATTACTAAATCGTACTAGGGCATCTCGGTTCCGATCCATCAGATTTTGGCCTATAACATCGGATATCTTAAAACGATGTAGGTAAGTGACTAATTAATTCGAAAACCAGAGACTGTCTGACTGTCTTATATGCAATTACTATTAAGTATCTGAATGATAGTAACTTCATTTCAAATACCTTTGTTTGCGTCCCATCCGACGTGTGATATATGCTTAAAGTCTTGCGGCATGCCGATGTCAGCTTTTGTCAGTTTTCTCGTCTTCGGCTTCTTGTTAGAATTCTTCATGTAATTGCCTAGTAACAAATAAAATATAAAACTCATGACAGTCATGTTTGGTGGAAGTGACAATAAATTTGATATTTTTTCGAATTAATTTATTGATTAAATAAAGCCTTACGTTATTTAGTCAAACCGTTTTCATATATTCAAGTCAAAAAATTATAGTTTAAAAAACTAAAACATACGATTCAAACCGAATGGTAAACCCGCCTGTCTTCGTTTTAAGGTTCCTTTCAAGTTTTCACATGGATTTGAGATACGAGTTTATTTAAGTAGTGACGATATAATTATATTATGAACTGGCTGTTGCCCGCGATTCCGTCTGCGAATAATCAATCCATTTACAGCTATCTCCCGGTAACTATACGTGAAGAGAAGAGGTGACAGACAGACATACTTTTGCATTTATAACATGAGTAAATTTCAGCGATTGATGAAAGTAGGTACGGTCAAGTGCACAAATAAATATCGATTTAATCCTCCCATCGTTACATACCTATACCTTAATTCGACGACATAAGAGCTGTGGGACATATTTATGTGCAAGTTGTGTGCACCCATATTTTTACACTAGACTGTACGTAATATAAATTAAATAAAAAATAAAACCGACTTCAAAAACTAAAAAGCAAAGAAAATAAAAAAAATAAAATTGAACCGACTACAAACAAAAAACATGGAAATATCTTTCTACTAATCTGTTTGAAGTCGGTGCCTCAGCACGAGCCAGCAGGAGTGGTAGAAACCCAATAGATAGTAGGTAGGTATGTACGTAAGGTCGATGGCTAGGTCAACTCCTGCTGGCTCGTGCTGAGTCACCGACTTCAAACAGATTAGTAGAAAGATATTTCCATGCTTTTTGTTTGTTTCAATTTTTATTTCATTTTTTTTTGTTTTTATTTTTTGACGTAAGTTTTATTTTTTATTTGTAAAATATTTTATTTTTATTTTTAGTTGTATTTGTATAATTAGAACACGGAAACAACGGGAACAGTGAGAGTTGAGGGAGAAGAAACGGATGAAGTGGCTATATGTCGGGGTGTGAGACAGGGGTGCATATTGTCGCCACTTTTGTTTAACGTGTACTCAGGTGTATCTTCGAAGCTCTGGAGGGGCAGGAGTGGGGGGTCGTTATCAGCGGGCAAGTTATAAATAATCTTAGATATACCGATGACACAGCTCTTATTGCTTCCAAGCCAGAGGATCTGCAAAATATGCTAGATGCCGTTAATGAAAGCAGTTTGAATGCGGGTCTTCTTTCCATGAATATATCCTAAACAAAATTCATGGTGATATCGCGGAACTAAGCTCTTAGTCCCAGTATAACCGTTGCAGGAACACCTCTTGAAAGAGTCCAGCGGTACAAATACAGGAGCATGGGTCAATGAAGCATGGGAGTCCGACAACGAGGTCAAGGCTTGGATGGGAATAACCCGTGCGTCTTTTAACAAAATTAAAAAGGTACTCTGTAACAAACAACTCGACATCAACCTCAGAGTACGAATGCTTCAGTGTTACATCTGGCTAATAGTTTTTTATGGATCAGAGGCGTGGACCATTAAGGAGCACATACGCCAAAAACTGGAGGCCCTAGAAATGTGGTTTTACCGTCATATGTTACACATTAGCTGGGTCCATAGAGTCACGAATGACGAGGTACTTCGGCGAGTCAAAAAATCCCGAGAACTCATGTTGATCATCAAGAGAAGAAAGGTAGCCTATCTGGGGCATGTATTAAGGCATGAGCGTTATCATCTACTCCAGACAATAATGATGGGTAAAATTGAGGGGAAAAGACGTGTCGGAAGAAGGAAGAAATCGTGGCTCCGAAACATCAGGGAGTGGACCGGTATCGCCAGTGTGGAAGATCTGTTTTCTCTGGCAAGAGATAAGGAGAGATATGCGGAGCTGACAGCCAACCTCCAGTAGTGGAGAGGCACCGCAAGAAGAAGAAGAAGTATAATTAGATAGGAAGGATAAAATCATCACTTTGGCCTCGAAATAAGTTTGTTAAAAAATGTATTTTTAATACAAGCTTTTATTGCTGACTGTACTTTTTGCCCCTGATTACTCAAGTACTCATCAAGACGAATCAAACGAAACCAAATTTGATGGGGTTACGTCGTTTAATTACGGAGTTCTTATGGTCAATTTCCAGTTCCATCGCCAGACCCTGGTTACCATCTAGGATCAAAGTACTCGTCAAGAATCAGAAACCGGGAAGTGGGTCAAATTCAACTTGCAAGATTTGACCCGTTGAGGAGTTCCATTGGCCATCTGTGATCTTCTTCATCAGGTCCAATTTACCAAATGACATTTTCTGAATGAAAATGCCTGACTTGATGCTAAAAATGCTAAAATCATCATAGGTGTGCCTATAAAATTTGAGGGTTTCCGTCGATTTCCCCAGGATTCCATCATCAGATCTTGACTTGATTCCAATGGGATCACCTCAGAAGTATACTCTTTCAAACAAAAGAAGAATTTTGAAAATCGGTCCATAATTGGCGGAGATATTGATGAACATACATAGAAAAAAAAAAAAACATAGGTACAGTCGAACATAGAACCTCCGCCTTTATTTGAAGTCGGTTAAAAAAGTTGGTAAATGGTGTGTACTTCTGGTGGATTAAGTAGGATAGAAGAGTATAGTTACCAGTGTTGGGGATGGTCTTCGGCATGGGCACCGGCGCGGGCGCGGGCGCAGGCGCGGGGGCGGGCGCGGGCGCGGCGGGCGGCGCGGGCGCGGGCGGCGCGGGCGGCGCGCCGTTGTGCCGCGCCGCGCTGCCCAGCGACGACGCGCTGTTCGCGCGCGTCGCCAGCATCGACCGCTGCCGCCGCTCTGCAATATAATGCAACGACTTAAATTCACAGTTCACAAAAACGAATGAAAGAAAACTAAACAAAATATTAAGTTTTCTGGTTAAACATCAACTGTAATTGAAATCCGAAAAAACCGAATTTTTGTGACTATAATCCGAATTTATAAAAGGCGGAAAAATCCGAATTTATCAGGTTATTTTGGATTTCGAACTATCCGGATTGCAATCCATAAACATGACCCGCCCCTCCACATTACAATTTCAATGTGTTTAGTCACATATTTACGAAATAATTTTTATTTAGTAGTATCTGCTTTTGTTTGACGGCTGTCTCAACACGCACACATGCGTTCAAAGTTTTGGTGTGCTTTATCAATACTTTCACATACATTGAAGTCTTCTTGATTTGTGGAGGGGAGGGCCAAGTTATCGATGTTATCGTAGATTATCTCTACCTACCGTGAGGATGTGAAAGCTACGCTAGGAAACTCTATGACCGTTTCCACTAATGCTAAGCTGTGTAGCCGTTCGAGGAAGATCAGGGGAGGCTCACTTACATATATCACACTTTTCATGCGACTACAGCGATCTCTGGTTGTTTTGTAAAGAACTAAATTAGCGGCCATCTTGGTTGACTTGTCAAACTTGTCAGTTGTTATTCATCGGCCATGGCCATGGCGTACCAAATTGTACGGTCAAGGACTTTAATTGATAGGCCACTTGCCAATGTCCGTATTTTAGCCGTATAGTGCAAATCGGGTTTAGCCGCTTATACTTCGTATATGCTGATTTGAATTAGACGGCTAAAATACGAATATTGGCAATTAGCCTATCAATTAAAATTACGCGTAATTATAGCTGTACATTACTACCAACATATACATATAGATAGGTATACATCTATAGATACGTCACATTAGTTCTTGACCAGGGCGTAGGGCAGCAGCACCTTCCATACATGCATATTTGACCATAGAGTTGCCACTCTTGTTCATATAATATTACAATACTCTTTGAGGAAGATCCAGGCCATGCATCCGCAGCGCGCACCCAGAGCACGCTCCTTTCATATAAAAAATATAGCGTAGTTGAACCTGTTTCCACGAGTGCTATGCTATGTGGAATTGTGGACCTATTAATATGATTGGAGGACGACATCAGGGTTGTGTATGGTATAAAGACTATGTAGTTAAATCGTAACGTATAAAAAATGTCTTAAGTAGCTATTTATAAAATAAATAAAATAAAAATAAATAAATATTAGGGGACAATCTTACACAAATCGACCTAGTCCCAAACTAAGCAAAGCTTGTACTATGGGTACTAGACGACGATAAACATACTTATATAGATAAATAAATACTTAAATACATAGAAAACATCCATAACTCAGGAACAAATATTCGTGCTCATCACACAAATAAATGCCCTTACCGGGATTCGAACCCAGGACCTCTTGTTTCGTAGGCAGGGTCACTGCCAACTAGGCTAAGGCGGTCGTTATAATGACAAAACCTACATTATTTTATTATCACCTCCCTTGTACTTCGAATTCGATTACAGGGCACTTACATTGATAATTAAGTACATATTGACTTGACACTGACAAGTAATTTCTAATGCAACTGAATTTGTTCTGTGTGTTGTTCACATGCTCTCTGTTTCACAAAATGATAATCTGCAGTTACTCATTTTTCATGCAACGTAGTCGTTTAGCAATTATGTCGTTTCATCCACTTGCTCATTTTACAACTAAGACATTAAACAAACAAGATCTTTTGATTACATAGTCCTTAATACAAAGACCTTATACAATTGGCTAAGTAAAGTTTTTTGAAGAGATGCGAATTATATATTTTTTCGACAGTGGTCGACTTCAACACCAAGAAACTGCAGCTGTTTTATTTTTATCTCCTTTTATTTATTGGAAATATTTTTTTAAGTGTTCGAGATGACATTTGTGAGATTTTATGGCTGACAAGCGGTTCGTGTTTAGTACTAAGAAGAAATAGAAAAAAAAAAACGAATTCAACTGTCGCTTCTGTCAATGTGAAATGAAATCTAACCATTTGCGTTGTCCAAGAAGCAGTTCCAAAATAGTGATCGAAAGTATTCAATCGTGATCCAATTATTGTGCATAGGTCGTGGAGAAATGCGGTAAAATTGAAAGTCCGGATTTTATGCGGAGGTCGATAAAAGTAGTCAAAAAATCACACTGAGCACACCAAAACGCAAAGCAAACGAAACGCAAACGATTTGACATTGACAGCAGTGACAGTTCACTTCGGTTTTTTTTTCTGTTTCTACTAAGTTCTGAGCACGAACGACTTGACAACCATAAAATCTCACAAATGTCATCTCAAACACTCAAAAAAAAATTTCCAGTAAACAATAGGAGATAAAAATAAAACAGATGCAGTTTCTCGATCTCCAGAACGCCGACTGTCGAAAAAAAATATAATTAGCACCTCTTCAAAAAACTTTACTTAGCCAATTGGGACATTCTGCCTACTTGTGCATTTCACGTCCTAGACGTTTTGCTAAGAAAGTCTTCCTAAAACTTAGACAATTTTGTAATCATGGCACTAGATAAACAAGTCATTTTGCATACTTAGTCAGTGTACTACTGAGACATTTTCAATGCCAAGGCTAAATGCAAGTAAGGCCTTCAGGACCCAACCCGGACATCATCAAACGCATCCATAGCAACGTAGCATAGCACATCTCTGGTGGAAACGCACCCTTGTTCTATAGATACAATGTCTATCTATCTACCTAATATCCTTATTAACGATTTCACTGACTAGATCATTTGATTTGTTTAATTTTTTACTTTCTGGGCGAATGATTGATCTAACTTGGTCTTATCTCTGGGAAAACACGTGTTTTCGAATTTTAGCCCAAGCGCAGCTCGGTCGGCCGGAAACTATCTTACAGCAACTCATGCCCGCAGTTTCGAATTTTAGCCCAAGCGCAGCTCGGTCGGCCGGAAACTATCTTACAGCAACTCATGCCCGCAGTTTCGAATTTTAGCCCAAGCGCAGCTCGGTCGGCCGGAAACTATCTTACAGCAACTCATGCCCGCAGTTTCGACTCCGTGTACAAAAATGACTTACTACCCTATTCCATAGGAAAGTTGAAAAATCCCTAGTAAAGAGCACCTTAAACTTAGGGAATATTTCAAGTCTCTAGCTCCAGTGGCGTAGGTAGGCTGTGCGTTCAGTCAGTCACAGTCACAGTGCTGTTTTATAAGTAGGTATACTCCTAGTGTACTCGTAGGTTAGGCACCGCAAGCAAGAATTACTATACTTCATGATGATTTAAGGTCTAGATCGACAATTAAAAAAAAACATACATAAATATCAACATAAATGCAATTTATCATTTTCAAAAACGAAGTAAGTAGTAATAACAAATAACACATAACATTGTGTTTGTTTTTTTTTATCTTACAAAAACTCTTTAAAACAATCATATACATATTCAGTCGATTAAGTAGGTATTATTTTTTGTTGTGATGTGTTGTCTGAATAAACTTTTTTCTATTCTATTCTATTATATTCTATTCTATAGTAAAACAAACTATTTAGAGAATCGATGTAGCTGGGATAATCCAGTTTCATAACGATTGTTTGTATATTAACATCATTCCTTCTCTGCTGTTTGTAAACATGACGTAACAGCATTGTGCAAACGCCCCCTTGAGAGTTATTGATGATGTGTGCCATGAACTCAGCATATTATATCATTTGATTGTTTAAAGTTAAATTACCTTCCCGCCTGTGCTTTCGCAGTTCAATCTTTTCAATAAGAATGTTTCTGAGGAGCTTGGCTTCATCTTCGTTAGCAAAATTGAATGCCGTCATGTACTCCTGGAATAAAACATATTGAGATTAGATTACAGTTAGGCAATATAATTTTGATCATGTGTCAATCCGAAGACCCTCCCTCCTCTTAAATGTGTGACATAATTAATTATGAATAGCCATTTCTGGCAAAACCCAATATTAACATTTAAGTTAATTTTAAATGACATGATTTAAAATTGTAAAATCGAATTATAAATGACTTTTGAAATACAAATGTGACTAATAACAAAGTAGGAAATCGTTGTTAATATTGGTCACCAAATGTATTCTCGGTCGATTTTACTCAAGAAACTTACTTCAGCTTCAAATGTATGCAAGTATGGCCTGGGATGTTTGTATTCAATCTGCAAGTACACTTCATGTTCCCATATCATCGCTTTTCTATAGAGGCAGTAAATGCGGAAAAAATAGGAACGCTTGCTGTTATCCTTGATCAAGCAAAGCACACCAGTGTCCTTTTTCTTCCATTCGGAATGCGCCGGCCCTTCCGTCGTGAACAGCTGGACGACTGCTGTAGCGAGACTCTAAACAATAATCAACACATTATACCGATATCAATCACACTAACAATCACAAATCTCCTAAACGTGCAAGAATTTTACTCTTTCATTCTTTGATTATTTGTATACATATTCTTAGACATTGAAACATAAAGATTACCCAAAAGCTAAATCAATCTTTTAAGTTAACAGCAGCATCAAAACAGTGTTTGTTTGAGCCAATAATTAATGTGTGAAAAATATTTCTAACAGAGAATAATTATTAGGCTCAGTTTATACCAAGTTGCAACACACAATCAACTTCCTTACTTCAACTTCCTCTTAGTTTCTCCTAGTAATACTTAACAACTTTAGCTGTTTAAAATATTTAGCTTAAGTAGCTACTAGACCGCATAATTTTTTTACCAGACTTCCAATAAAAAAGAAGCGCTCTGAAAGAGGTGCTAATTTATTTAAATTATTTTCTTTTTCATGAATGTCCAGCAATATTATTTAAAAATATATACAGGAGGTTACATTGAACGTAATACAAACTCTTGTTTTTTTTTATATTCGTCTCCCTGATGCTAAACGCCTCTACTAGGTCTCGTGTTGTTAAAGTCATCTTAATTAATTAATATTGCTGTTTAAATTGTTCCTATTTCTTTGGTCTCATTGTGGTTACCCTAATTAGAGAGTTTCAGGGTGCTAACAAATTAGGTACCAATATTTCTATGGCTTAATCTACTCATCAAAACAAGTCACTTTTATTGTAACAACTTTTTAAAATTTAAAAAAAAAATAAAGCCTTAATCCGTTTGGATGGATATGTATGAAAAGTTTGCGTTTTTTTTTATAAATTTTGAAAGTTGCCTGAGTGAAAGTGACATGTTTTGATGAGTAAGTTACGCCCTGGAAATATTTGTAAGTACCTAATTTATTAGCACCCTTATACATATAACCTTTTTACTTTTTTTTTGTATTGTAGTTTAATTTGACCCACTTCCAGGTTTCCGATTGAGCTGAAACTTTGCGTGCATGTGTAAAGTGGATGACAATGCAATATTATTATTATGACATGGAGCTGATCTGAAGATGGAGCTGGAAGGTGGTCATAAGAACTCTGTACCTAATAAAATGACACAGCCACATTCGAGTTTTGGCTTGTTTGATTCGTACTGTCGAATACTTTGGTAACCACGCGCAAAAAGTACAGTCAGCAAAAAGCTTGTATTCAAAATATAATATTTAACAAAAACTTATTTTGTTAATTTCGTACAAAGAATGTGTTGTGAAATGTTTTTTAACCAAAATACCTTTCCCCTGGCCAGATAGAGCTAGATCAAGCTAGACCAGGCCTGATATATCCGCATACAACTTGATATGACTAATTTTTATATCAGGTCATATTAGATCATATGAGGGGTATAGAATCAAAGTCCGCTAAATCCATTTTGATTTGGTATGGATTTAGCGGACTTTGATTATATACCCCTCATATTATGGCACATTAATAACATCAAAAAATATACATGATTATATTAGGCCAGATATGACCATATCCGGATACATGGGGACTTATTAGAAAAAAAATTCACGGAATTTAGTGGTGAAATTATAATTTTATAAATATTTTGAATTAATAAATAATTATTTGTTGTTAATTTTTATTTGTAAGGACCAAGAATCCTTTTATGTAAATTTAGTCTTTTCCCTGGAATGAGTCTCTCCCCTGGACTCTTATTAAAGTCGATAAAATTAATAAATTGACTGTCTAGCTTACAGACATGAACAAATGAGCTGTTTTAATAAAAATATTATAAAATTTAATAGATATTTTAAAATTTATTTCGGGCCATTGTTCAGAACAAATGAGACCCTCTTAAATTAGAATGACCCAAATACAAATTCATGAAATACCCACTGGGTAACTAAAGCCAGACTACCTAAGAACAAAGGAGTGTTTTCAGATTATGGGCAACACTGTTTTCTGTTTACTGCACCATTAAATAGATTTATTTGGATCATGTACTTTCACCAGTTGTCTTTAGTCTAATTGTAATGCATTAATAGTACTTAATTCACTAAGGAGAGTAAGGCACTGATTACTAATTGAGTTAGCATCTAAGGCCTGATGTGAACTGGAGGCCCAAAAAAACACACAAGTTTAGTAATCTATATAGGTACTTATCCTTTTGTGATGTGTACTGCTTTATACTACACTAAACTACCAATTGAAAATTCAACTTAAAAACAATAAAAGAATGTACAAGAAAATTCCATCTACAATATAAGAACTGATATCAGGGCAGTAATGGAATTCTATACCATGTAGTTGTCTATAGTGATAGTATTTGTAGACTTATTAAGCAAAGCAAGTGTAGTATAAAAAAGGTTTTTTAAGGCTTCTTATTAATTGCATCTTGGGCACAATCAAGTGTGTAAATAAAAATAAATTCTGTACACTCCAAAATATACAGCGTGTCCCGTAAGTAGTACGACAAACTTAAATGGGAGATAGATGGGAAGGTCATCTACCAAATATCAAAAAATGATCTTAGTAAAAGTCTCACCGTATTCAAGAAATTTAGATTTTTGAAAAATGTTTACTCATGCTAAGATTTTTAATCAGAATTCAGAAATATAAATAAATATTCAGAATTAATTATTTTTTGCATTTATTTTTATTGAAAAATAATTTTGAATAGTTGTGTTAACAGATGCAAAAAACTATTTCAAAAAAAAACTATTGCAGTTTTTTTTATTTCAATTAAAATTTTGCCTCTTTTCCACTGTTTTTTTTATTATTCGTTTTGATTTTATAACCTTTAGAACGCCAGTGTCGGCTATAAACGACAATATGGTAATACACAATTTAATCTACCTGCATACTAATAGTAATAATGAAAGACATGAAGTAATTGCAAAATATTGAACTACCTTACTGTTTGTTTGTTCTAATTATTGTGGAATTGTATTTGTGAGTTTCTTTGTCTTCAATATCACAAGGAAACAACTAATCATATAAAATAGGGTTCTGTAGCAAACACGGAGCCCTGACAGGTTTCTCAAATCACAAGAAGGAAAGCAATGAATGGTTGTGTGCATGAGAGATAAAAAAGGTACCTGTTACATGTTATGCATTCATTTGAATGTGATTGTAATTCATAAATAAATGTGTTATTAATAAATAAATTACTTATATGACTGTATTACTTTCTTAATCAGATTGGGGATTAAGATAAAAATTCTTAAAATTTATTGTTCATTGGTTCATTTTCTGGTTGAGAAATTATATTATCTGAACTTTAATTATACATTATGCTAATTAGTGGAATGGCTGACTGTAAATATATATACATATATATATCTACACAAGGCGAAATTTTAAACCTGATACAAAATATGTATGTATTTCTAAGTCAGTTAATAATGGGGAGGATAGTCACAAACTTCATTTAGATAAAAAAGCACTCTGATAACAGCTCCAATAATTTAGAGTCAAAATGAAATAATTAATTATGTACATGTGGTGCACACATTTAACAAAGATAAAGTCGGCAACTAACTATGGAAGTAGAGGCAAGAGGAATGAATGCCTCCCCCTAAGAAATTGCATGAGAGGGATTGCCCTTCTCTACATGAGCAAATTTACTACAGGAATCCATGATCAAATAAGTTTGCCCCTCATCAAAGTACTTCAACTTCTATAATATACAAAACAAGATTTGATCTATAACAGTGAAAAACTTAAGGATTTGCCACACTGGATGCGTCCTGCGGTCGCGGTCAGGTCAAATTGAACCCCGAGGTCCCACATTATGTATGAACAACATAGACAGTCTCTATATATTTTGTATAGATATGCAATCTGACAGAACAGATCTGACAGAACACATCCATCCAGTGTGGCAAATTCTTTATCAAAGCCCTGTCCAACCTTTAATTTAAAAAAATACTGACTGCAAAGACTTTGAAACACCGCCAAATTGAAATTCTACATTTAAAAATAATTTTGTTTATCACTGAACCACACTTTAAACACACCCGAATTAACAGTAAGATTGGGTTCAAACATGAATGAGTTTTAATTTTTTTTTAATAAAACACGCGAAATTGAGATTTTTTAATTATTTATTTTTGCATAGCTGCTGAATTGAACCAGAGTGCATTCTGATCCATCTTGAGCCTCAACTTAGATAACCGGTGGTAGTACTGGCTTAACGCGATTTGTAGGGTACTTAACGCTTTGTATCTTATACATAAGCAAATAAAAAAGTTAGCTTAAATTGACAACTTTTATTTAAATAAATTTTTGAAGATGCATATCACTTTTTTTGTTTAAAAACTTGAATTTCAATTATCTCATTTTTGCATAGGGCATTACGGGACAAAAATGATTGCATATGGCCTCTTCCATAACCCCTTGACGGGAATAGGTTGAATAACCAATAACCCTGCATAAAAATATCATGTCACGGTGTTTGTTATTGAACTCCTCCGAAACGGCTTGAGCGATTTTTATCCATTTTTTTCTCTATATTTGGTAGGTCTGAGAATAGGTCAAAGGCTTTTTTTATACCCTTATTCTTCGCAAACGGAGTTGAGGGCAACAGCTAGTAATCCATATTAATATATATATATACACCGTGAAATTTTAGTGGTTGTTTTCCCGAAACAAGGTGATTTAGTATCGTTTGTACAATCGATTTATAATTACTATTTTGACTAGAGTCAAAAATCCAATTGTGAAAAACGAAAGTCGAAATTGACCGCAAACCAATAGTAACGCTTCGTTGGTACCTAACCTATCTTACGATCGTACGCTACTAGTCAAAATAGTAATTATAAATCGATTGTACAATCGATACTAAATCACCTCGTTTCGGGAAAACAACCACTAAAATGTCACGGTGTATATATATACATACAAGCTTTGCTTAGCTTACTTTGGGACTAGGTCAATTGGTGTGAAATGTCCCGTGATATTTATTTATTTATTTATTTATACAAAATGATGTGCTAATAACATATACCTACAATAGGTAAAAGCTAATAAGCAAAGTCAAAGCAAAGCCAGTACCTACTTGGTTTCACTATTACGTTATTTTTTTATAATAAGTAAATTAAAAACGTATACTGCATCAATATTCACCCAGCCATACTGAGTCATTGTCCCCACGCATCCATAAAAAGCGAGCATACTGAGCCAACTGCATGTTACACCGCACCTACCCCGCCTGTCCTCGAAAGTTGTGCTGTGTATAATGGTGCAAGCAACTTATCTCAGTATACAGTGTTCAGATTTAAAAAATCATGTTACTTGCATCCATATGTGTCAGTTTATTACATGAATATGTGAAAAAACTAAAATCTAAAAAATGTCACTTGCCTCAGTATACTTAGGAGGTATCGATATACTGTGCAAATGGGAAGAAAATCATAATTTTATGGCAGTTTTTCAGAGGCACTCTGTAAGGGGGTTAACTTTGCTTTGTTTTAAATACAATTTTGTTTCAGGTTATACAATACAATGCATAAAATAGAGTTTAATACAGAGTCCGTAATTTATCTCTTACTTTCTACAAACTAATTCAACCATCACTAATGCATAGGTATAAAATAATATATTAAAATATTATAAGTAGGTACAAAATTTTAATGGGTTCATATAAGCGGTGTCAGTTGTATTCTTTTGATTATTCAATGGTTTAAACTAATTTTTTTTCTCTTAATTATTCTTTTGATTCGTGGCAGTTTTGCAAGGATCATCAAATCACATTATTACCATTATTAGATAAAAGTTGTGCGTATTTTTTTTTATATATGTATAACCAGTTTTACTTCTCAATTTCAGTAGACTGTTTACTTTTATGGACGAAACATGTCAAATTGCTGAAAGGGATATCCATTATCGCTACGATACAAACAGATAATACACAGATACGAAAAGATACGCAATCTAAGCTCTGAATCACGAGGCCTAGCCAACGATGGGTGGAGGAATGTACGAACTTACCTGGCATTTTGGTCCAATGAGGCTGAATACCTGCTCGTTCTCTTCGCGCGTCAACAAGACGCTGGGCCTGTGCTCGCCCCTCGGCATCCTGTCGCGGCTACCCACGATACTGAACTCGAATAATTTCAATCGCTACACACATGCACAGCACAGCCCCAGATGGAACTCATTCCTGCTCTTGAGCAATAAATACGCACTATTTTGATAGTTGCTGCTTTCGAGACTGCATTACAAGATTTTCAAGTTTCACAAAGTTTATTTATAAGTATTTAAAAGCTTAAAAATACTAAAAACTTGCAATAAACTTTCTCTCCGATCTCATCCATCATATAGATAATGTTGCCAGCTTTCTCGTCCTGTCAAAATAAATAATACCCACAACGCAAGCACGATAATAAAATTAGACGTCACACGCACGGTCTTTACACACCTTTATTTTTATACTGTAGTAACACTATTACACCATAAAGGCCACCACAAACCAAAGCGCGGGGCGTGTGCGGGACGCCGACGCCGCGTGATGCGCACGTGACACGCGTGCTCGTACTCGTCATGGATCTACATCAAAGAGTATTGTAATATTATATGAACAAGAGTGGCAACTCTATGGTCAAATATGCATGTATGGAAAGTGCTGCTGCCCTACGCCCTGGTGAAGAACTAATGTGACGTATCTATAGATGTATACCTATATGTATATGTTGGTAGTGATGTACAGCTATAATTACGCGTAATTTTAATTGATAGGCTAATTGCCACTATTCGTATTTTAGCCGTCTAATTCAAATCAGCATATACGAAGTATAAGCGGCTAAACCCGATTTGCACTATACGGCTAAAATACGAACATTGGCAAGTGGCCTGTCAATTAAAGTCCTTGACCGTACAATTTGGTACGCCATGGCCATGGCCGATGAATGACAACTGACAAGTTTGACAAGTCAACCAAGATGGCCGCTAATTTAGTTCTCCACCAAACAACCAGAGATCGCTGTAGTCGCATGAAAAGTGTGATATATGTAAGTGTGCCCCCCCTGATCTACATCTAAAAAGGGCCGAGCACTCGCAGCTAAAAAACGAGCAGAGCAAGATAGTTAATGCAGTGGACTTGTGTCCTTTTCTAATAGGGTGACAATAAGATTTTTGTTGTGAGACAAATTCAATCTTGCAATTTTCTAACTAAATTGTTTACACATATAATTTGTGATCGGAATAGGTTGGTATAGTCGGGGCCATAATTCGAGAGACAAGCTTGACAAGTAAAGGGTTACCAGGGTTAGACAAAATTAAATAGTGATGTGGCCGATATCGATAATCAGTGTCGACTGGACTATATGATTTGATATTAGACGGGTTTTTTTACTTCCATTAATGATATCTTATATTGAAATGTAAATTGTTAATTTACTCACACTTTTAGGCTCACCCATTTTTGATGAATCAATCAACCCTGTCATAAATTGTAAACTAAATTTATTCAATAGTACTTCAAACCTCCTTTTTCAGATAAATCCCCACATGGCCCTTTTTATTATTCGGTTCTGCTTATTTACACCAAAATTCATGTATCTACATCGCAGTTGCCCGATTTGGAAATTTCCGTCCATTCTCTCATCCATTGACGATTCTCTCCAGACAACTCTATCCAAAATTCTTAACATTACATTCAATACTTTTTCGTGGTCTCAAGCGGTTCTCCCCATTCGATTTGGTGGTTTGGGTGTTCGCTCATCATCCAGTGTGGCATTACCAGCTTTCCTGTCTTCCGCCTACAGCTCGCTGTCTCTCGTCGGTATTATATTAAATAAACCACAAATACCTGTCGATGAGTTAGCCTGCCTGGCGGAGGCCAAGAGAGCTTGGTGTGACTCGTGCCCTGGTGTGGACACCCCCACCGTTAAAAAGATCCAGCGGGCCTGGGACACCCCTCGCCTTAACGCGACTCACGCTTCCCTTCTCGAAAACTGTCCGGACGATTCGGAACGCGCCCGCCTGTTAGCTGTTTCCACACCCGAGGCAGGCCATTGGCTGAACGCCTTGCCATCGAGGAATATTGGAACTATTCTGGACCCAAGTACTTTGCGGATAGCAATTTCCCTAAGACTTGGGGCCAGAATATGCATTCCTCACATCTGCGCTTGTGGCAAAAACGTGGATCAACTGGGACGCCATGGGCTTTCATGTGTTAGGAGCGCCGGCCGTATGTACCGTCATGGCACCATAAATGACTTAGTACGTCGGTCGCTTGCCACCGCGTCAGTGCCTTCGGCTTTAGAGCCGGCTGGCATGGCAAGGGACGATGGCAAGCGTCCAGACGGGGTCACACTGGTGCCGTGGAAGCTCGGTAGGGCTCTGGTGTGGGACGCTACATGCGTTGATACTTTCGCTCTGTCCCACATCAAGGCAACTAGCTCACAAGCCGGCGCTGCGGCTGATCAGGCCCAACTCCTCAAGCGCCGCAAGTACTCATCTTTATTAAAGGATTACGAGTTTGCAGCGCTTGCTGTTGAGACCTTAGGGCCTTGGTCAGCCGACATGAAGTCATTTATGAAGGCCCTTTCTTCCCGGTTGGTCGACACCTCTGGGGACCCAAGAGTTGGCGCATATTTATCCCAACGGATCGCACTTGCGGTCCAAAGGGGTAATTCGGCCAGCATCATGGGAACCCTGCCACAGTCAGATCTTTTGGACGGGGTATTCTTTTTATAATTTTTATTTTTATAGTGACATGTACATATTTAGTTAATTTTACTTAGGTAGGTTCTAAGTTAGATATTTAGTTTATAATTAAGTTTTATTCATTGTTATTTTTTCTTCATATTTGTATTCTTAGTTTCAATAAATGTTTTGTATATAGTAATTGTTAAATTAATTTAATCATATCACCGTAAGTAATGAATAAATATAAATACCACAGGTAGCCAAAGCCGTAAGCCGTTTTTTTTATTATCGGCAGGAACAGCACTACCCTGTCCAAGGCAACATTTGAACAAAATGAATTGTCAAAGTTGTCTCTCGAATTATGGCCCCGACTATAGGTATGTTTAAGGTACAAAAGTACTTATATCTATTCACTTGTTTGTTTTTTATAGCTCTTAAGGTACCTAAATCGGGTATTTTTTGTTACAAGGTACCAAGGCACTTTTGTGAGTGTACATTCATTCATATATTTGGGTAAGTACCTAAATGAATCAGAATGCTGCTGAGGCGGCCAAAGCACTGCAGTGCCTCTGGCATGTTCGCAAAGGCAAGGGCAGATATGACTTCTTTGCAATTACAAGTGTTTCAAGTGAGTTTTTTGAGCCAAAATTTTTGACCAAAAGCATTTTTTTGGCTGGCAAGATGAGAGAACGAGACACAAATCCCTCGTTGTCGATATTCCATCTCTGCTCGGATTTCCCTCTGTGTAAGACGCAATAGACAAAAATACTTTATTACCTTGCAATACGGTTCATTTTCGTAAATACAAATTTTCAGAGTACAGTCCAGTTTAGATAGTACGCCCATGATGAAATGACAGTTCTGACAGTCCCATTCTGAGTGCGGTTTGATAATACCTACTTCAGAAATTCACGGTCAAACTCCAAAATTTACTAAAATCTAGTTATAAGTAAAGTCACTAAAGTGCACCTCTGCACTGCACTCGCCCCGTCTCCGCGCTGTTGTGACAGAGCGCGGCGTTTGCGGTGCGTTTTGTGCGCGCGTCCCGCACGCTGTGTGGGTCAGCCTTTTTTTATTATTATGATAGGGAGGCAAACGAGCAAGCGGTCATCTGATGGAAAATGATCACCACCGCCCATAAATATCAACAACTCAAAGAGAATCATCAATCTGTTCCCGGCCTTTAAAGGAACTATATAGGTACCTTTTTCTTGAAAGCTCCGATGTCATAGGTCATAGTTGTCTGGACACAATGCTGCCGGAAGCTGGTTCCACAGTTTCACCGTATGTGGCAGGAAGTGCCGAAGAAAACGTACCTACAGTGGTAGGCTGTGTTCAGACCAAACGTATAGTCAGCCGCCGAATATGAGCAGGCTCACTGAGCCCCAGTGTGTTAGGCTGTGTTCAGACCAAACCGACTGTCAGCCGCCGAATTTGAGCAGGCTCACTGTGAGCCCCAGTGTGAACGTTATTTTGTACGGTATTTTATGTCGGCGACTACACATAGCGTAATGACGTATTGTCGGTTAGGTGTGAACGAAAAAGTGAATATGTAAGTATGGAAATACAATAAACTGCGTAACGCTCGCTCACTTTCGGCGGCTGACAGTCAGTTTGGTCTGAACACAGCCGTAGACTGCCATTCATCGAGATAGTGTCGATGGAACTTAGACTTTCGGCGGGAAGTGCGATGGTGGAATTTTGCAGCAGGCAGCAAATTCAATAATTCTTCAGAGCACTCGCCGTGGTAGATCCTATAGAACACACAAAGAGAACCTACGTCCCTTCGCATGGACAAGAAATCCAAACGATCGGAAATGAAAGACTGATCACTGACAAGTTGAGCTGCTCTACGTTGAATGCGGTCAAATGGAAGAAGGTATTGGGGTGCCCTTGACCAGAGATGAGAACAGTATTCCAAGTGCGGGCGCACCAGGGCCTTATATAGTTGAAAAAGGTGCTTATTTTCTCAAAGATGCAATGAAATGTTAACCTTACGTTCCAAATAATAGGCCGGGACGTATCACGTTGCGGGCGCGGTTAGACAAGTGCTAAGTAATGGATTTTCAAACAGAATTGCAGGCCTTGGCCGGGAAATAGGTGTAAAGTACAGTCTCGATCTATTTAGCACCCCAAGCTTCTTAGAAGCTAATTTAGCCTTTTCCTCCAGATGACCACGAAATTGAACTACACTCGAAATGTCAACGCCGAGCACCCCGATGCTATGTTTGCTTACCAGACGTCTCAACTTCGGACACAAGTTTAGTCCGGCACTCATCTACGTAATCTCGAATTATTGCCCTGGCCAAAATATCGTGCATCCCCGTACTGTCATCTGCACAGCAATGAATACGAGAATGAATGTTACGAATCTGTAACAAGTCATTAATATGCAGAAGATAGAAGGTAGGAGACTCACATAGCCTTGTGGCACACCAGCATTCACGGGCATGAGGTTTGAGCATGAACCGTTGATAACAACTTTAATGCTCCGCCCTGAGAGGAAGTGAGCTGTCCACTTGCAGAAACTCTCTGGGAGTCCAAAGGAGGGCAGCTTGGCTAATAACGCTTTATGCCACACTCGATCGAATTCGATCAAGGTCTTAGCTATATCCATCAAGCTAACGGCCGTAGCTTCGCCCTTGCTTTCCACTGCCTCAGCCCAACAATGCATTATGACATTCGACTGGGTTTTATGGCAATTTAAGGAAATACTATAATTGAGTTGATAAATATCATATCAAACTCCAATATGTCCAGCATATGGTGATTTTTTTGGTTAAAATAGAATAAAATAAGGATCATATCTCCATGTCATTTATTGCGAACATATTGGAGTTTGAAATTTATCAACTCAATTTATGGATACCAATTTTCTGTTGTTACGCAATCAGAAAGGTTTTTATAGGATACCAAAAACCCATGATTGCCATCTCGAAGTGGTAACTAATGAAAATGGCGGCCAATGCAAGATTGTGGATTTCTGGAAGTACCGAAGTAGGTACTTACTGGTATTAAATAAAATAAATAAATAAAAATAAATAAATATCACGGGACAATTCACATCAATTGACCTAGTCCCAAAGTAAGCTAGGCAAGCTTGTGTTATGGGTACTAGGCAACGGATAAACATACTTATATAGATAGATACATACTTAAATACATATTAAACACCCAAGACCCGAGAACAAACATTCGTATTTTTCATACAAATATCTGCCCCGACACGGGAATCGAACCCGGAACCTCAAGCTTCATAGTCAGGTTCTCTAACCACTAGGCCATCTGGTCGTCAAAACGCCCACTCACGTCGTATCGTCGTCGTCGTCGTCTAACGTCGTATTATAAGGAGCAAATAATTTTCCTTTTCACAGCAGTTTATTAAGACGTAAAAAACCATGATCGCTATTTCAATGTGGTAGCTAGATAAAAATGGCGGCCAGTAAAAGGCCAAAATTTTTGAATGCTAAAATCAACTCGATTTCTATACTTTCTTTTAAGTGCAAAACTGTGCGTGTGTTTATAATGTGCTATATGCACTGTTTCGGTAGTCAACCATGATCCATCCTACATACTTAAGCACCGTTTACGCCACAGAAAAAAGAAATATCATTTTTAATAACATTGATAGCTTTGGTCCGATGAGGGTTGACCAACAAAAGTAAATAAATACCCGAAACCTAAGACAGTGAAATTGTACTTAACCTTTTTATTCATCTTTATTTTAGTATCAGTAGCAAAATCATCACGTGAATCGATATTATACGGAGAACTTATAATTATAAACAAAACTCTTCATACATAGAACATAATCGTCACGTCTAAAAATAATTTAATTAAATTTGCTGATTCAATCGCTAAGTCGGTGACAGAACCTAGTGAAACAGATGAAAAGAAAAACTATGGAAGAAACATTTTAAGAGATTTTGCTAGTGCCTGTCTATTGCTTACCTTGTACATTTTCAGAATACGAGTATACATTTTTGCTGAATTATTTATTATGTGGTATTAAGTTCAATAAAGAGTCATTGTACTGAAAATGGTGTTATATTGTATCCCAGAAAATTTATAATTTTGACAAATGTTCAAATTTACTTCTTTCAATGTATCATCTATATAATGTTCGCTCTTACTATTAATAGACCGGGGGATGGTGACACAAAATATTAGGTCATTTGTACCAGTATGGCGGTTCTTCAGGGGTCTAATTACGTAATGACAAGAACACGTATGAAGGAATATGATGGTCATAGCGCTGGTACCGGCGGCCCAATCGCGTGGGCGTTAATCGAACGTGTCCGATAAATAACGAGTGTCGAACGATTTGTTCCACAAAAATTCTTGTATTTTCCGATAGTCGATAAAAAAGCATTGAGACTCAAGTATATTCCGGCTTTCAATGACGTGTTCCCTGGATAAATTAGCGCGACCGGTATAATACGTGTCCCCAGTACTGTCATCTGCATAGCAATGAATATTGGTATCATGCAACATATCATTGATATGCAGAAGAAATAACGTGGGGGATAAAACGCAACCTTGCGGGACACCAGAGTTTACAGGCTTTAAGTCAGAACATGAGCCGTCGACTACAACTTTGATGCTCCGACCCGAAAGAAAACTTGCAACCCAAGAACACAACTTTCCAGGTATTCCGTACGCCGGAAGCTTAGACAACAGAGCTCCGTGCCAAACCCTATCAAAGGCTTTCGCTATGTCCAAACTAACTGCCAAGGCTTCCCCTTTGCTCTCAATATTGCTCTCAGCCCAACGGTGTGTTAGATAAGCCAAAAGATCACCAGCTGAGCGACAACGACGAAAACCGTATTGGTGGTCACTAATCAGCTGATGCTCCTCCAGATAACCTAAGAGCTGGCGGTTAATAATCGACTCCATTACCTTGGAGAGCAAAGAGGTGATAGCTATCGGTCTGTAGTTGGACGGGTCTGAGCGATCGCCCTTTTTAGGGATCGGATGCACGAGAGCTGTCTTCCATCCACACGGGACAACGCCAGTAGAGTAGGAAAGCCGGAAAAGACGCGTAAGGACCGGTGCCAACTCGGGAGCACACATTTTAAGCACAATTGGTGAGATTCCATCTGGTCCACTCGACTTATGGATGTCTAGGGAGAAAGGACCTTGCGCACAGTTTTTTGCAAGAACCGAATGTTCTGCATAAAGTGAGTACACCGCGGTATGGTCGGCAGTGTATTACCCCCGTCATCCAAAGTCGAGTTAGACGCAAAAAGAGAGCCCAGAAGATCGGCTTTCTCTTTCGCAGAGTGGGCCAGGGAATCACCATTAGCGCTCAGAGGTGGAAAGGTCGGCTGGCAGAAATTTCCAAGGACAGCTTTGGCGAGAGACCAGAACGCTCGAGTACCCGAGGGAAGACGCAGTAGCTTCTCGCCAATCCTGCCTATTAATGTTGACTTCGCTTTAACAATGCTTCTCTTAAACGACCTAGAGGCAGCATTTAGCTTCTTTGTGTACGCGCAAGTGTTGGGATCCTGAGACGCTACAGCCTTTGCCCATGTCCGGTAACATTCCTGCTTCTGACGGGAGGCTAGTTTACAGGAACGGCCAAACCATGGTTGGGATCTACCACCGATGCGGACCAACGAGTTTGGAATATATAATTCCATTCCCTGAAGGATTACATCGGTGATAGAGTCGGCGCTAACGGTAGCGTTCGGATCAGACGCCGAGAAGCAGACCTGAGCCCAAGGGTAGGACGCAAAGAAGGTACGCATCCCGTCCCAGTCCGCTGATTTATAATGCCAGACACGGCGGCTAGTTTCATACTGAGAGCGCGTCGGTCTTGTGAGAGGCACAATGCTATGGACTAGACAGTGATCAGATGATAATTCGTTATCAAAGACCAAAAAGTATACAATAAATTAATAGTTTAAAAAACACTAGAAAAACACGCTTTTATAAATGCACGTAAAAACAAAAAATAAATTATGGATCGTTCCAGTTGTCTCTAAATACATATCTCTGAAGTGTAAAGTATGTGTTTTTAATTATAATATTTGATTGTAAAAGCGTGGGGCGCTGGAACAGGAAAGACGTTCTTGTTAACAAATACTAAATACTAACTTCCTCGCGGAAGCTGCATGAGGTCACACAAGAGCATAACGTTTATGCCGCCAAAGGGTTACCAAAGGGAACCAAAGATATCTCGTCCACGAACAAGAACTCTATATTTTACCACGGTTGACGCATCCAAGAACGTCTTTCCTGTTCCAGCGCCCCACGCTTTTACAGTCAAATATTATAATTAAAAGCACATAGTTTACACTTCAGCCCAGAAATATGTAGAGACAACTTGAACGATCCATAATTTATTTTCTGGTTTAAGTCACTAAATAAGAAACTAATGTAAATTAATTATTTAATTTAATAATATTTCACTGGTATTATAAAATTTGTAATATGACTAATTAAGAAAAAAAAACTCAATACTTAATTATTCCATGTATATGCCGTAATGCTTGGCTGAATGCGTATGTGTTCCATTGACAGCCAATGCCATTATTTTTTTCAATTCATTTCTACCCTTGGGAAGAAAATAATAGTTATCCTCCCGTATGTCAGATATGATTTGCCTCACTTTCCGAGTATGAGAGATGAAAAACTTATTTATTCGACGAGTTTTAAAAATAAGACTGTAAAATACGTAAAATCATTTTTTACAGCATGGCATCATTGTATTCTGTTCGTTTGGATGCAATTGTACCTAAAAAAAAATATTTCAGATTGTAACCATGAGGCGGACTTAAGCCAAGATACTAAATTTTTTTGACGATTTGTACCAGTATGGCATTTGGATTTTTGGAAACTATATGATACAATGTGACCATTATCATCATGTTGCCATACTTCTAGTAGGGGAAAAAGTGGCACCATACTTGAAAAACTTGATTTTTCGACAGCTGTAAATAATTAGATATTAGTTGTAGTAATACTAGCCCTTTACCTACGGGCATAATTGGAATAAATATGAATTCTCTACTCAATTCCAGTGACAGAAAGTCTATTTTGTACTAATCATACTGTCAACTATAGTTGACACCCGTAGGTAAAGGGCTAGGTAAGTATGTCGTCTAGGAAAAGAAGTGCAGTGTGGAACCTGAAGACCTCTACAATTCGAGAAATCTTTCGAGCGGTGGTAGCCGTACAATATTATAATAAAAATAAATAAAAATAAATATCACGGGACAATTCACACCAATTGACCTAGTCCCAAAGTAAGCTAGGCAAAGCTTGTGTTATGGGTACTAGGCAACGGATAAACAATCTTATATAGATAGATACATACTTAAATACATATTAAACACCCAAGACCCGAGAATAAACATTCGTATTTTTCATACAAATATCTGCCCCGACACGGGAATCGAACCCACAACATACACCCACATTATACAACATAACATCTGGTTATAAGACAATATTGCCGCCACCTAGATGTTTGAAATTTTGTATTTATATTTTTCAAACTTCAAACTTACAGGAAAAATTAGTGCCATACTGGTACAAATCTTTTGAAATACGAATAAAAACTTAGAATTTTGAAAAAAATATTGTACACATTCGCCACCTCCCACAGGTATGGCATTATCAGACTTCTATTTATAATCATACGGAGAACTGCTGAAAAAAGTTTTAGGGTGGTACAAATCGTTTAGCAAAAAAAAAATTACTCCTTTGCGGCGGTATGGCGGCCATTTGAAACCGTGATTTTCGCGAATTAGCTGATTAGCTGTACAAAAATTAGCTTGGTACAAATGGTTGAATTGTTGTTTTTAAATTAATGTGTTCGCGTCGGTATGGCGGGCTGTAAGTCACACCGGAGAAGTAGGTATGGCATTACGCTACCGCCTTCTGCTTTTTTATCGACTATCGGAAAATACAAGAATTTTTGTGGAACAAATCGTTCGACACTCGTTATTTATCCGACACGTTCGATTAACGCTCACGCGATTGGGCCGCCGGTACCAGCGCTATGACCATTATATTCCTTTTTGTCATTACGTAATTAGACCCCTAAAGAACCGCCATACTGGTACAAATGACCTAATATTTTATGTCACCATCCCCCGGTCTATAACCTTTCAACTCCCGCCGGCTACCGCAGTCAGCGAAAAAAGTACTTTCAAGCCAAATGAAGCCAAACGCAAAGATTCATAATGTTCTTGGGTTTTGACAGTACTTTTCTTTTGTTGGTAGTGCTCGGGTTTTGAAAGGTTAATAGTCTTTTCACCTCACTAGCTCGGAAAGCCCTTTTTGTTTGTTTGACATCTATTGAGAAAATCGCTTTTTATCCACAAGTGAAGAAAGAGTTTTGACATTTGAAGGCAGCTTAAGTGATATTTGACAGCTAACAAAACGTAAAACGTTAAAAGTGCTGAATTTTTAACATCACAATTAATGAATTGCATCGAGTAAAAAACACTAAATACAGTCTTACAACTTTATTTTAATTCATAAATATCAGCATTCAACATTAACCTTCATTCTTGTTGTAAAAACGGATAAAATGTTCTGACAGTCCAAGTAAGTCGATGTGCGATCAAAACGCATCCGAAATAATAAAAAAAAACTTAAGTCAAAACGGTATACAATTTAACAGTAATACAGTTTGCTCGTATCTCAAAATCGATAATCTGGCTATTTGAACTTTACTCGATGTGCAATAAAGTTCAGTTTGGTTTATTCATTGATTGGAGATAAGACTTTTTTCAAAGTAGTAACGATATGTCGGTATTGGAATAGTTCCATAAACACTGGATTTGCTTAGGCTATTTTGCATTATTTTTGATTTTACCAATATTTCTATAAGTACTTCAAAATTATTGTATTGACAAAGAGGTAAATAAATAATAATTGATAGTACAAACCCTTTTTCTTATTTTCCTCGCTGTAGTGAGGTGAAAAGTTTTGTGTTATACACGGGTGAAAAGTTATTTTACGTCTCGTGTGTTGAAGCACTCGCTATCGAAAGAATTCTATTTTTGAACCACTCGCTTCGCTCGTGGTCAATCATAGAATCCTTTCGATAGCTCTTGTTTCAAAATGAACACTCGCAGTTAAAATACAACTTTCCCCCCTTATATAACAAATAACTATTTCACGATGATCTCTGTGATACTAGGTACGTAAACCTTCGCAAAAAAAACATTACGGAATTTTTGACATAGCCCATCGTTGTTCACAGGTAGGTATCATCGTAAAGTTATTTTTATAATTGCAATAGTTTCGAACAAGTTCGGTCAAAACAACACTGGTCTCTGTTAAAAATACAGGGTGAAATTTAGAAAGTGATACAAAATTAGTGTTTCTAGCTTAATTAATGCTGGACAACATAATGCATTTACCCATTTGTTAGAATTAGTATTGTTAAATTTGAGGTGTCCATACATTTAGTTCATAATTTAACTACAACAAAGTATGAAAATCCAAAATTTTATCAGACCAATTTCAACAATTGAGTAAATGCATTATGTTATCCAGCATTAACTAAGCTTGAAACACTAACTTTGTATCACGTTCAAAATTTCATTATGTAGGTAGGTATGTAGTTGCAACCTGCCTGCGCAATTAAAGAAAGTATTTGAGAATGTCGCAGCAGTCAGTAGGTAGGCACTTTTTTTAAAACTTCCCGATATCTTTAGAGTTGAGTATGTTTTGAATTTTATCGGAACGGAACCACAACGAAGTATTACCAACCATTCTGGGCGCCATTGTCAAATGCAATCGTTATTAGCGGCGGATAAAGTGGATATTTACGTACATCACATTTTACGGATTTTTGTCCTTAATTATGAGTAAACAAAACATACGATGGAAAGATGTACTTATGTCAAATTAATTACACCACAATTAAGCATAGGTAAGTGCAAGTGTGTATTACCACGTCGAGTTGGTGCGTCATGTCGTGAGAGTGGAAAGATAGATAGATATAAACAATAAAATGACGATGCAGGACTTACCCGCATACATCAATGGTAGTAGGTACGAGTAAGTACTTCCAGCAAGTACCTATGAAAAATCACTTGAGTCTATCCCCACAACGCTCCAACTGAATATTGTAATACCTACTGTATGCAGAACAATATTGTGTATTGCATGGCTAATACAGTCTACTTAAGTTTTGAAGATATGTTGCTTTGCTTAGCAGATAGCACAGTGACAGATTATTTCACTTATAATAAGATTTATAGCTCGACAACGACTAGCATACGACAATAACTATTCTAAGTCAGTTAAAAATACGAAATTGACTTTTGAAATTGTATTCGTAATATTAAATTACTGTTACACAATACGTCAAGAACTCGAATAGGCCTAATTAACGATGATTAATTTCGATGCTATAGAAAGTATAGAATAGGTATAGTTTTATTTAATGTGCGAAAGGTAACGTTCCTACACGTTACCACTGAATTTCAAGTGTTCAATTTCGTTACCAGAATAGACTAACTGACAGAAATTATAATTAACAAATATGGTTTTATTTAATTAAAGCCCTTGTATACCGAATCGCTTTTTCGACAGTGTTTAAAATAGTAGGTAGGTACCAATCGTTTTACAAAGTCCTCCGAAAATCACGTTTACAGTAGCTGAGAGGCTGGTAGCATTAGGTAGGTAGGTTCATTAATAAAAAGAGTGCTAAATTAAAAAATAATTATTATTTGACACTGGAATAGGGTGAAATTACTCGTGTAAATGAAAACAATCTCAAGCCACTTGAAACAAGTCTACAATCAAAACTTGCAATCCTGTCATTCATAAAACAAAGTATGATATCAAATGGGATAAATCAGATAAATATGGTTAAATATATGTACAATGGGTAAAATGAAGGAGCAATAATGACACTTAACATTTTTCTTGAGTGATATCATATTAAAAACTTGCAAATTACTTAATTCTTCCAAAATATCGACCGCTAGGACTAGAATTATTAACAAGTTTTTATTAATCGTACCTATATTAAGTTGTCCATTTAAGTTGAATTTAATTCATCTGCAGTGGTCGGATTGACTTGAAATTAGGTACAGATTATGGATTTAGTACAATGCGAGTAGGCAACAAAAAGTACACCCAGATAAAAAATTGTAATAAAAATTAAATTTAAGCAAAAACTTATTTTAAATTCATGAGAAGTATAAATAAATCACCCACAAGAACATATTTTTCGTTTGCACTCGCAAACATTTGCATAACCGTCAGCGCTATGTACTGAGATTCTTCTAAGCTGTTTCCAAGCTAGTTATCAATAAAATTAAATAGGTACATATATTCATTTTTTGCTATCACTATTGTATAGGCATGCTCGATTTTTCGTACTTTTAATTGTGTTTGAAGCCGATTAGGTACGGGAGCACTAATCCCCAATAATGTCAAATATATAGTTATCCCAACAATTTTATACTTAGTAAAATGTTTGTGACAAACGGATAGCCAAGCATTGTAACAAACTTGTCAAATTTCGGTTTTATTACCTCGATATAAAGAAAATGTCACATTGAAAAAAAAATCAGATCTTAGTTTAATATAATTGAGTGCATGAATTGCTAATAATATTTTGGTTGATAGAGCTTACGAGGGGCGTTCAATATAAAGTGAGAATGAGATGCTCTTTTAATATTACGAAATTAAATACTGGCCGGTAAAGCTAATCTATCCAGCTGATTGCTATGAAAAAAAAACTAACTGACTTTTGTTTAAAAAAATATACGGTAATTTCTTTGCAATGCTATTGAGTACGTTAGCGAAAATGGAGAAAATTGAACTGCGCGCCGTTATCAATTTGGATTTGCGGGACACTTTAGGGTCTAATGCTCCTCCGTATTCGACAGTCGCACGTTGGTGCGCCGAATTTAGACGTGGAAGAACATCGACAATGGACGACCCCCGCTCCGGACGCCCTACTACAGCATTAACTGAAGAAATTGTGAAAAAAGTCGAAAACTCAGTTTTGGCGGATCGTCGTGTCACGGTTCGTTTTATTGCTGAAAATGTAAAGATTTCAACGGGGAGCGTGCATAATATTTTACATGAACGCTTGGGTATGAAAAAGGTATCTGCGCGTTGGGTACCAAGAATGCTTACTGACACGCAAAAACAAACTAGACTAGAGATTTGTCAAGAAGCTTTGAACCTGATGCAGCAAGACCGGGAACTTTTTTTGGCGCGATTTATAACAATGGACGAAACATGGCTCCATCATTACGACCCAGAAACGAAACTGCAGTCTATGACATGGAAAAGGCCATCATCTCCAACTCCGAAGAAATTCAAGGTGAGCCCATCTGCCGGTAAGGTCATGGGCTCTGTTTTTTGGGATGGTAAAGGGGTATTAATGATTGAGTATCTCGAGCATGGAGCCACTATTACGGGCACATTATACGCCAAACAAATAGCAACATTGCACAATGAGATCCGCGAAAAACGGCGAGGTAAACTCTCGAAAGTTGTGCTGTTCCACCAGGACAATGCCCCGGCACACAAGTCCGCTGTTGCAATGGCTGCAATTCGTGATGCTGGGTTCGATATCCTTAAGCATCCTCCGTATTCACCAGATCTCGCTCCCAGTGATTTCTACCTATTTCCGAGATTGAAACAATACCTGAGAGGCCAGAAATTTGAAGACGACGACGCGGTAGTCGCTGCAGTACAAGATTTTTTAAGTACTCAAGATGAGACCTTTTTTAAAAATGGAATTTTATGTTTAGAAAAAAGATATACTAAGTGTATTATGCTAAAAGGTGACTATGTCGAAAAATAAAATGACATTTAGTAAAAGTTGTTTATAACATACTCATTCTCACTTTTTATTGAACGCCCCTAGTATTACATAAATAAATAACCAGTAAAAGGTACATTTAAAACTATGTAGAAAATGTGAAATTCAATGACAAGAGAGTAAAAATTACTTTCCTGATCTCGTCGCGCTGTGTGTGACTTTATAAAACCGGTCAAGAGCGTGTCAAACTCGCCCAGGATAGGGTTCCGCAGCATTTACGAAAAGTTGAAAATTTTCGAAAAAATGTCTTCAAAACCCGTTATGATTTTATAAGAACTAAGTCTATAGGTAGTCTCTGCGCTAAAGCTGCGATCGGACGGACGGACAGACGGAGATGGCGAAACTATACGGTTCCATTTTTGCCATTTTGGCTACGGAACCCTAAAAAACTAACTTTTGGCCACAACTTCATACGCGTAGACAATAACGCTTTGTTTGGATGAAAATTGGCAAATGGGTAATTTAGGATAATTCCGGGAAAACGTAAAGTTCCCGTGAGATAGGGATAAGTGAATTCTACAGAAAGTAGCACTGTCCCTGATGAAGTGAAAAGTTTCTGCGGGACAGAAATAACTCTTTAGATCGATTTTAAAAAACATACAAAAATAACTTTTTTGACTGACCTTGGCTACCTACTTTTTCCTCAGGTAAATGCAAAATTTTCGGGGGATAGAAATAAGTGGGTTCTAAATTTAAACTGATTAAAAAAATCTTTCAGTCATAGAAAGCTACACTGTTTCTGATTGACAAGGCTATTTTTATTCCGAGAACGTGTAAAGTTTAAATAGTATGAAATATATACCTAGGTTGCTACAAATGTTTTTAGCTAAGGGTATGGCATAACAAACATCCCTGTTTACACGTTGGCGCTTGTGAAAGCTTGTCGACGCTTGGCAAGCGTGTACAAACGCACCATTACGAGTAAAAGCGAGGCGAGCGCGCAACGATTGAGGCTCGAATGCGTAACGATTTCGTCGCGAACACGCAGCGATTTCGTCGCACCTATATGGCTGTGACGCCATGTGTACACTCACGTACCTATGAACGTACGTACGTAAAAGTTCCAAGTTTTAGATTTTTTCGTTGTTTGTGTAGGTAGGTTTTAGGTAGGTACCTACTAACTAATATTAGCTTTGATACTTACTAAATTTCAGCAGGACTTCAGGAAGTACCCATAGAATTTTGATGATCATTAATGAGTCAGTGACGAAAACGGGGTTTATTACATATCAATAAAATGTAATATCGAGATTTTTTTGTTTAACGGGTTGCCATAGGCTTTGTTGACAGACCTACCACCATCTACGTTACGATTATATTTATATTCTGTCGTCTTAGTCGACGGCATGTAGACTTTGTCGATGTATGGTAATACTGCAAGTTTCAAGCGGTTGGATTGACTTGAAATTTGATAAGTCAAAAATTAAAAAGTTCGTTAAAAACTGTAAGAAGCTTGAATTACAAATGTTTTTTTAATGAACATTATACTTGAACATATACAGATTAACCAGGTACTGAGGTAATTAATTAAAAATAAACACTTTGTCTTTTGTAAGTACTCATCAAAATATCCACACGTAAGATAAGCGAGTTTGTATAGTTTTGGGAATTGTGTGATTTTTTGAAATTTTTCATCTATCTACGAGTTGAAAGCAATTTTGGTAATAGGAACTGAAACAATCAAAACAGATTACTATTTTTTGTTAACATATAAAATGAATTAATTATTGATTATCAGCTCTAACCACTAATTAGCGTCAAAACCTATATTGTTACAATTACAGTTGTTGCTCCGCAACTGTGCTAAACCTGTAAGCCACACTGGTTCTAATTTTACTACCAATAGCCAATACATGTATAAATTGCTGATATATGTACATCATATTTTATTTAGTGCAATTAAATTAACGAGACCAGGCATTCAATATGTTCGAAAACAAGTTGACACCCGAAGACTGGAACATGTACAAAGACACAACTGCTATTTCTAAGCGAACTCTATCACCTCCACATTTAGTAACCGCTCGGTTTCGTTAATGTAACTCATTCTGTTATTTATTTATTCAATACAGCAAGATTCGTTTGTAAAATAATTTCATAAATTACACACACCTAAGCCTGGTTTCGTACTACGTCCGATTCGAATCCGTGAAAATACGGTCCAGAGGAGTTGTATAACTATTTACGCACTAGATCATCATCCGTGAATCTCCACTCCGGAGATGATTATTGACGGATGGAAGTAGCCTTAGCAGGCTTTCTGCATGGCATGTACTTACGCGAGTTATTTGCCTACCGAGCGGACTGACGGCGTCAGATCTACTACGATCCAAATTCAGTGAGGCTGTCGCAAGCGCGCGCCGCCGCACGTTCGTTCACAGCGGCCCGAATTAATTATGTATTTTGTTTGTTCGTATTCACCGGAAAAAATATGCCACCTGGTAATTTATGTGCAGTGGATGGATGTACGTGAAGTAAGAGAAGAAATAAAAACCTGTTTTTTTTTACAATTAAGTTTAATAACCGCGAATTCACACAAGGCAAGAAGGTTATTACCAACTAGATGTTACCTAACTTGCTGCAAGAATTTGTTTATCGCTATCCCGAGGGAACTACATGGCAATTTTCCGGAATAAAAACCATCTCTATAGGTACCAAATTTCATCTTTATCGGTTCAGCAGTTTAAACGAAAAGAGATAGACACACTCTCGCATTTATGATATTAGTGTGGATTACATAAAAATTAAGCATTTGTACGTCTTAAGATTTATACACCGTGAAATTTTAGTGGTTGTTTTCCCGAAACGAGGTGATTTAGTTTCGATTGTACAATAGATTTATAATTACTATTTTGACTAGAGTCAAAAATCCAATTGTGAAAAACAAAAGTCGAAAATGACCGCAAACCAATAGTAACGCTTCGTTGGTACAAGTAGCGTACGATCGTACGATAGGTTAGGTACCAACGAAGCGTTACTATTGGTTTGCGGTCGTTTTCGACTTTCGTTTTTCACAATTGGATTTTTGACTCTAGTCAAAATAGTAATTATAAATCGATTGTACAATCGATACTAAATCACCTCGTTTCGGGAAAACAACCACTAAAATTTCACGGTGTATATCACTGCCTATACTCTAGTTAAAAATAAATACATAAACTAAATAAAACATGACAACATGGCCACAACAGTTTTTTTATTACTTATATATTCTGAAATAATATGTATTTTATCTAAACAGCCAGCCTTTCGGCTGCGAAGCGATAATAACTTTACGCTTGCGCAATAAGGTACATTTTAGCATGCAACTATTTATAACGAGACGGAGTAGGCTATAATCGCAGTAGGTATTCAAGATTTTGTACGGGATGCGTAAGTAATCTGTGGTCTTGGTATTATTATGTATGAACACTTGGTCTGTGTATCCGAATCGAATCCCAGCTGCGTACGAGCAGAGGCAGCGGGACGGGGTGGGATGTGTGATCGCGGAGTGGCGAACTCGCCGGTTGGCGGTGGCGGGTGCGCTAGGCTTTCATCCAGTTTAGTAGCAGTGTGTAGAAGTGCGTTAATCGAAGATGTTGCTTGGATTTAGATCCGAGATCAGACTAGTGCGTAAGCAATATTCGAATTGAGTCAGTATCCCAAATCCTTCAATAAGTTCGAATTCGGTTTGCGTTTTTTACATCCGTGTTGACACCGATTCGGATCGAAGGTAGTGCGAAACCGCTCTCACGCAACTTAAAATTAAATTATACCTGTCAGAACAATTATAAACCTCATAAGCATACACAACAAAATTTACTAATTTACACCATAATTTATTAATTGAAAAATTCATCCAATGTAAATATGTGTCAGATAGAAGTAAAACTAAGAATTATCATCACACTCAATGATTCGTATAAATAAAATTGTACTCTTACCTTCTCAATTGAAATTAAAAATAAATAACATTAAATAACTTAATCATTCATGCATGCATTTGGAATAAAAAGGAACGCTTTACATAATTCACCTATCAACTAAGTTTGGTTTGATTATTTTGATACAAACAAACCGGAACAACAATACCTAAAGCGATAAAGATAAATAAGGCCGCCTATTGCTTACCTTGTATGTTTTTTCCATGTACTTGTTTTTCTACGTTGTTTTCTTGTAGTGTACAATAAAGAGTCATTGTATTGTATTGTAAATATGATATTTCAGACAGTAAATGTGTGCAATTAGCGGCTGTCCTTTCATTGCCTCACACGGTCCTCTTGTCATGCGAACAATATTGTTCACGTAAAAATAAACGACTTGGAGGTCACATGTATACAGTAGGTCTTAGTAGGTATCATAAAAATGAGTTGTTCGTGAGGGACCAAATAAATGCCGAATAATAAAATATTAAGAAGTTATGTCTGAATTTGATAATGTGCTCGCCTATCAGAACCTAAAGCTCTAAACTTCAGTGATACTCGTTTACTCACTTAGCTGCACTGTTAGAGACGGTTACAATAAAATGGCTACAATTACTTAGCGAACCTTCCTACTAATAGAAGGTGGGGGGCTTAATCAGTACTATGCTATTACCTGGCTGAGATTACTTAATCTTCGGGAAAGTCCTGCCTGAGACGTCCGTTGGGACTGCGAGGGCGGAATATAGCTCAACTGCAGTCCTTTTTAGCCGACGAATCCCCTTCTTTGTTTATGTCTAGCTCAGTTTTAGATGGACCCGGTTGTGGGTTTTCGGTATCTAAAAAAAAAAGATTAGAAAATTACATAAAAGTACCTGGGCGGCCGAGCTCCGCTCGGGCTGAAACTCGGTACCAAGCGTTTTCCCAGAGATAAGACCAAGCTAGATAAATTTTTCATCGCCAAAAACCCCCAAATACTAAATTTCATCGAAATCGTTGGAGCCATTTCTGAGATTCTGATTATATATATACAAGAATTACTCGTTTAAAGGTATTAGATAGATAGATAGATATGTATATATAGATACAGGGTGTCCCAGAAGTCGGCGTAAACCCGAAATCAGATGATATGCCAACTTATATAGGACAGAAATATATATAAAAAAAGCTAACTTCTGTATTTAAAAACTCAACTTATTATTATACAGGGCGTCCCACGGGCCCCACGGCTATGCCACATGGAGGGGAAGTACCTTAAATATTGTAGATAGACAATTTTACTGAAAAGAGACTTCATTTTGATTTTAAAAACAATTATAAATGCATTCAAAGATTTTTGAATAAACGCCTGTCTGAACCGGGAATCGAACCCGTAAAGAGGTAAAAAAAAATCCGTAATTTTACGACACCGGTCAAAAGGCTCAATCGAAAGGATTATTTTTTCCAAGTAACATAGCATCGTAAATAAAAGGAAGACCATACGATTTTACGTTTATTTAAAACTAGCTTTTGCCCGCGACTCCGTTCGCGTGGAATTAGTAATTTGGGCAGCTTATTTTTATCCAATTTGATTTTTCTTCAATTATGGCTCTCCTTAGTTCCTCGATATAAAAAAGTACCCCCCCCCCCCCCCCACCGAACCCCGCCGCACACCCGCGTTCGCATTCATTCAACCACCAAAAGCGTGCCTATAGAAGTTTTACTTCAAAAACCCCTGATTTTGAAACATTCTTCCGCTCCGCTCCTATTGGTGTTAGCGTGATGATATATAGCCTATAGCCTACCTCGATAAATGGGCTATCTAACACTGAAATAATTTTTCAAATCGGTGCAGTAGTTCCTGAAGTCGCGAGCGATTGTAAGTCAATTCTTCTAAAAACTGTTCGATCAATTCTTAAAATAAACGTATCTTTCTTATTTGTGAACCGATTCAAATGAAACAAACACTAAATGTTAATCCAAGAAAATACCAACATATCAGTGAAAACCGCATCCTTTTAGGTTAAGCCGTTTCTGAGATTAGCGCGCACAAACGCACAGACAAACAGACAAACAGATAAACAGACAAACAGACAATAATTCTAAAAATCATTGTTTTGGGTTCTATTGCGCTAATAAATAGCCCTAGTGACAGTTTTTCTCAAATATCTTCAATGTACAGACACCGACTTGTTACAGATTTATTATATGTATAGATAATTACATTTTTCTTACAATTAATTTAATTTAGTGGGAATTTGTATACTACAGAACGGGACACATTTTGAGCATTTGCTAAATTAAATTAATTGTAAGCAAAATGTCATTATTTTAAATAAACGTAAAATTGCATGGTCCTCTTTTTATTCGCTTAGGTTCATTTCGTCCACATTCCCATTTCGTCCACATTCCCATTTCGTCCTTGTCCCACTTCGTCCACATTCCCACTTAGTCAACATTCCCATTTCGTCAACATTCCCGTTTCGCCAACATTCCCATCTCGTCAACATTCCTGTTTCGTCAACATTCCCATCTCGTCAACATTCCCGTTTCGTCAACATTCCCATTTCGTCCACATTCCCACTTAGTCAACATTCGTAGCCTATTTTAATACGGTTTTCGCTATCACTTAGCTTAATTCTAAGGGAAGATTTTAATTATTATTTAACCGACTTCAAAAAAAAGAGGAGGTTATCAATTCGTCTGTATGTTTTTTTTTGTATGTTTGTTACGCGATTACTCCCTCAATTGTGAACCGATTTTCAAAATTCTTTTTTTGTTTGAAACAGTATACTCCTGAGGTGGTCCCATTGGCACCAAGTCAAGATCTGATCATGGGATCCTAGAGAAATCGAGGGCAACCTTCAAATTTTACAGGCAAACCTATAGTGATTTTAGCATTTTTAGTGTCAAGTGAAGTATTTGCATTCAGAAAGTATCATTTGGTAAACTGGACCTGATGAATAAGACCGTAGATGGCCAACGGAACTCCTCAACGGGTCAAATCTTGCAAATTAAATTTGACCCACTTCCCGGTTTCCAATTGAGCTGAAATTTTGCAGACATGTGTGAATTGGATGACAATGCAATATTATTATGACATGGAGCTGATCTGATGATGGAGCTGAAAGATGGCCATAGAAACTCTGTAATAAAACGATATGACCGCATTGAGTTTGAGCTCATTTGATTTGTCTTGACGAGTACTTTGATCCTAGATGGTAACTAGGGTCTGAAGATGGAGTTGGAAGGTGACCATAAGAACTCCGTAATAAAACGACATAACCCCATCGAGTTTGGGCTCGTTTGATTCGTCTTGATGAGTACTTTGGTAGCCAGGATCAAAAAGTACAGTCAGCAAAGAGTGCCTGTTGTATCGCATAATGTTGATTGCACTAAAATTTTCTGGCGAAGAATGTTTGGCATACTGTTGTAAGTCCTAAAGCATATTTGTTCGTCCTTATATTGATAACAAGAACATCGAATTACCTACAACGTTTTATTACTAATATTAATTGGCCAAAGCAGTCCTAAGAATTGTGTAAGTCATTCACCTAAACTATAGTAAGTAGGTATGGCACCTAGAAAAGGGGGCAATAAAAAATACCTACAAACCATCCCCCGTTTAACCTGGTTAGGTTCGTTTGTTACCTTGCGCTCCTCAAAGTGATATTAAAGGGGGGGGGGGCTCGGGGGGCGTAGCCCCCCGCAATAAAAAAAATACTTTCAAACCATCCCCCGTTTAACCTGTTTAAGTTCGTTAGTTACCTTGCGCTCCTCAAAGTGATACTAAAGGGGGGGGAGCTCGGGGGGCCAAGCCCCCCCGCAATAAAAAAATACTTTCAAACCATCCCCCGTTTAACCTGTTTAGGTTCGTTAGTTACCTTGCGCTCCTCAAAGTGATATTAGAGGGGGGGGGGGCTTGGGGGGCGGAGCCCCCGAAATAAAAAACCTGTCAAACCGCCTCCCGTTTAACCTAACCAGATTCGTTAGTTATCTTGCGTCCCTCAAAGTGGAAATTGAAGCCCTGGTACTGGTAGGGGGGCTCGGGGGGCGAAGCCCTCCGTAATAATAAACACCTTCAAACCACCCTCTGTTTAAAACCAAACCTGTTTTAAACCCTGTTAGGGGCGGAGCTGGTAAGGTTCATTAGTTATCTTACGTCCCTCAGAGTGGAAATAGAAGCCCCGCTCTTGGAGGGCGGCTCGGGGGACGGAGCCCCCTGCAATAAAAATACTCTTAAACCACCTCCCGTTTAACCTGGTTAGATTCGTCAGTTATCTTGCGTCCCTCAGAGTGGAAATAGAAGCATCGCTACCGGAAAGGGGACTCGTTGGGCGGAGCCCCCGCAATAAAAAATAGTTTCAAACCATCCCCCGTTTAACCTGGTTAGGTTCGTTAGTTACCTTGCGCTCAAAGTGATATTAGGTGGGAGGGGGGTCTCGGGGGACGGAGCCCCCCGCAATAAAAAAAACTGTCAATCCGCGTCCCGTTTAACCTAACCAGATTCGTTAGTTATCTTGCGTCCCTCAGAGTGGAAAATGAAGCCTTGGTATTGGAAGGGGGGCTCGGGGGGCGGAGCCTCCCGTAATAAAAAACATCTTCAAACCACCCCTTGTTTAACCTAGTTAGGTTCGTTAGTTATCTTACGTCCCTCAGAGTGGAAAAAGAAGCCCCGCTGTTGGAGGGGGGCTAGGGGGGCGGAGCCCCCCGCAATAAAAATACTCTTAAACCACCTCCCGTTTAATCTGGTTTGATTCGTCGGTTATCTTGCGTCCCTCAGAGTGGAAATAGAAACCTCGGTACCGGTAGAGGGTCTTGGGGGGGCGGAGCTCCCGTAATAAAAAATACCTTCAAATCACTTCCCGTTTAACCTGGTTAGGTTAGTTAGCTGTCTTGCGTCCCTCAGGGTGAAAATAAAAGCCCTGCACTTGGAGGGGAGGGGGCTCGGGGGGCAGAGCCCCCCGCAATAAAAAAATCTGTTAAACCATCTACCGTTTCAATTGGTTAAATTCGTCAGTTTATCTTGCGTCCCTCAGAGTAGTAATAGAAGTCTCACTACTGAAACGGGGGGCTCGGGGGGCAGAGCTTCCCGCATTAAAAAAATACGTTCAAACCACCCCCGTTTAACCTGGTTAAGTTCGTTAGTTACCTTGCGATCCTCAGAGCGTAAATAGAAGCGGGGCTTCGTTTACTGGCTACGCCTACGCATCTTTTTTATACCAATCTAGACGACCAGATGGCCTAGTGGTTAGAGAACCTGACTACGAAGCTTGAGGTCCCGGGTTCGATTCCCGTGTCGGGGCAGATATTTGTATGAAAAATACGAATGTTTGTTCTCGGGTCTTGGGTGTTTAATATGTATTTAAGTATGTATCTATCTGTATAAGTATGTTTATCCGTTGCTTAGTACCCATAACACAAGCTTTGCTAAGCTTACTTTGGGACTAGGTCAATTGGTGTGTATTGTCCCATGATATTTATTTATTATTTATTTCTTAATACAACTAAAAAGCCAAAAATAAAATTTTTTAAATAAAAAATAGAACCGCCTTAAAAACACCCAAAAAAATATTAATTAAAAATTTAACCGACTATAATGAGCAGTATAATATCTTTCTACTAATCTGTTTGAAGTCGGGCCTCAGCACGAGCTAGCAGGAGTGGTGGAAGCCCAACAGATAGTAGGTATAATAGGGATAATAGGTAGGTAAGTTAAATTACTATTATAAAGTTTGAGGTTCCAGGTTCAGTTCCCGCGTCGGGGCAGATATTTGTATGAAAAACACGAATGTTTGATCTCGGGTCTGTGTTTAATATGTATTTAAGTATGTATCTATCTATATAAGTATGTTTATCCGTTGCCTAGTACCCATAACACAAGCTTTGCTTACTTTGAGACTAGGTCGATTGGTGTGAATTGTCCCGGGAATTATTTATTAATTTAAATACTAGGTCCACTCCTGCTGGTGCTGGCTCGAGCCGAGGCCCGATTACAAACAGATTAGTAGAAAGATATTATACTGCTCATTATAGTCGGTTAAATTTTTAATTAATATTTTTTTGGGTGTTTTTGAAGGCGGTTCTATTTTTTATTTAATTTTTTTTATTTTTGGCTTTTTAGTCGTATTGGTATAAAAAAGACGCGTAGGCGCAGCCAGTAAACGAAGCCCCGCTTCTGTTTATGCTCTGAGGATCGCAAGGTAACTAACAAACTTAACCAGGGTAAACGGGGGTGGTTTGAATGTATTTTTTTAATGCGGGAAGCTCTGTCCCCCGAGCCCCCCGTTCCAGTAGCGAGGCTTCTATTACTACTCTGAGGGAGGCAAGATAAACTGACGAATTTAACTAAGTGAAACGGTAGATGGTTTAACAGATTTTATTATTGCGGGGGGCTCTGCCCCCCGAGCCCCCCTTCCCTCCAAGAGCGGGGCTTTTATTTTCACCCTGAGGGACGCAAGACAGCTAACTAACCTAACCAGGTTAAACGGGAAGTGATTTTAAAGGTATTTTTTATTACGGGAGCTCCGCCCCCCAAGCCCCTCTACCGGTACCGAGGTTTCTATTTCCACTCTTGAGGGACGCAAGATAACTGACGAATCAAACCAGGTTAAACGGGAGGTGGTTTAAGAGTATTTTTATTGCGCGGAGCTCCGCCCCCCGAGCCCCCTCCATCAGCGGAGCTTCTATTTCCACTCTGAGGGACGTAAGATAACTATCGAACCTAACTAGGTTAAACAGGGGGTGGTTTGAAGGTGTTTTTTATTACGGGGGGCTCCGCCCCCCGAGCCCCCCTTCCAGTACCAAGGCTTCATTTTCCACTCTGAGGGACGCAAGATAACTAACGAATCTGGTTAGGTTAAACGGGAGGCGGTTTGACAGGTTTTTTATTTCGGGGAGCTCCGCCCCTCAAGCCCCCCCTCTAATATCACTTTGAGGAGCGCAAGGTAACTAACGAACCTAAACAGGTTAAACGGGGGATGGTTTGAAAGTATTTTTTTTATTGCAGGGGCTTCGCCCCCCGAGCCCCCCCCTTTAATATCACTTTGAGGAGCGCAAGGTAACTCACGAACCTAAACAGGTTAAGCGGGGGATGGTTTGAAAGTATTTTTTTATTGCGGGGGGCTTCGCCCCCCGAGCCTTCCCCCCCCTTTAATATGACTTTGAGGAGCGTAAGGTAACTAACGAACCTAACCAGGTTAAACGGGGGATGGTTTGAAATTATTTTTTTATTGCGGGGGGCTTCGCCCCCCGAGCCCCCCTCCGCTGACTAGACTTCCATTCCCACTCTACGGGATGCAAGATAACTAACGAACCTAACAAGGTTAAGCGAGAGGTGGTTTGTAGGTATTTTTTATTGCCCCCTTTTCTTTGTACATAGGTGCCATACCTACTTACTATAGTTTAGGTGAATAACTTACACAATTCTTAAGACTGCTTTGGCCAATTAATATTAGTAATAAAACGTTGTAGGTAATTCGATGTTCTTGTTATCAATATAAAGACGAATAAATATGCAGGACTTTCAACAGTATGCCAAACATTCTTCGCCAGAAAATTTTAGAACAATCAACATTATGCGATACAACAGGCACTCTTTGCTGACTGTACTTTTTGATCCTGGTTACCAAAGTACTCGTCAAGACGAATCAAACGAGCCCAAACTCGATGGGGTTATGTCGTTTTATTACGGAGTTCTTATGTTCACCTTCCAACTCCATCTTCAGACCCTAGTTACCATCTAGGATCAAAGTACTAGTCAAGACAAATCAAATGAGCTCAAACTCAATGCGGTCGTATCGTTTTATTACAGAGTTTCTATGGCCATCTTTCAGCTCCATCATCAGATCAGCTCCATGTCATAATAATATTGCATTGTCATCCAATTCACACATGTCTGCAAAATTTCAGCTCAATTGGAAACCGGGAAGTGGGTCAAATTTAACTTGCAAGATTTGATCCGTTGAGGAGTTCCGTTGGTCATCTACGGTCTTCTTCATCAGGTCCAGTTTTTCAAATGATACTTTCTGAATGCAAATACTTCACTTGATACTAAAAATGCTAAAATCACTATAGGTTTGCCTGTAAAAATTGAAGGTTGCCCTAGATTTCTCTAGGATCCCATGATCAGATCTTGACTTGGTGCCAACGGGACCACCTCAGGAATATACTGTTTCAAACAAAAAAAGAATTTTGAAAATCGGTTCACAATTGAGGGAGTAATCGCGTAACAAACATACAAAAAAAAAAACATTCAGACGATTTGATAACCTCCTCTTTTTTTGTAGTCGGTTAAAAATGTAACAAAATCCAACCAACATAATAATATTTTTTTAATTTTGACACTGTTGCTTTTCGATTTTAACCGTCAAACTAATATGACTGACAGATCGTTAAATAAGGCTTTTTTAGAAATGTCACTTAGAGCGGTCACTCATTCAGGAATGAAAAAAATTTTTTTTTCAAGTTTTGTCTTACGTGTTTTTTACAGAAATGTTAAAGATGGAGACTCAATTTTCATTCAGGACATATATACTATTTAGTTAACCAAAATGAAAAAAAGATAGTATTATAAAGTTTAACACTTTTTGAGAAAAGTCAGATTTCATGAATTCGGATTTTATTTTTTTCCGGCTGAACTAATGGGAATTTTTCAACAAAACTTTGTACAATTGTACTACTAGATATGGGTAACTATAGAAAAAAAAAATCAGCTCGTAATCATAACAGGACATTTTTTCTTCCCTTATCCTGCTACGGCCTTAGAATCTTAAATTTACGGCCTTAGGAAGAGTCTCGGGTACACTAGAATCATTATCTCTTTCAAGGAGTTAACCCGTCACGCGTCCTAGGGACAACGTTAGTCCCTAACTTTTTTTTGCGGGAAATGTCGTAGAGTCTACTACTGAAGTCTCTAGGACATGTCCCGCACAAAAAAATTTGGGACTAATTTTAGTATAGTGGACGCGTGACGGGTTTTTTTTTTTTTTTTAATAGCCTATACAGTGTCCCACTGCTGGGCAAAGGCCTCCCCTTTCTCCTTCCACTCGTCCCTGGCTTCGGCAAAGTGTTGCCAGTCCGGCTGGAATCGCTCCAAATCGACCCGCCACCTTCTTTTAGGCCTACCTCTGCTCCGGTGCCCGTCGCTTGGAACCCAATCAGTAGTGATTTTGGTCCAGCGATCCGGGTGCATCCGGCAGACATGACCTGCCCAGTCCCACTTGAGTTTGGCGGTCTTTGTCCCCACATCAACAATTCGTGTTTTGGAGCGCAGTTCAGTGTTTCTGATTCTATCAGCTCTTCGAACACCTAGGATACTGCGCTCCATAGCCCGCTGGCAAACCTTGAGTTTGGACTTCTGGGCCTCAGTCAAAGACCAGGTCTGAGCACCGTAGGTTAGGATGGGCGTGACGGGTTAAGTAAGAAAAATTCGTTCTGAACTGGGTATCATTACAAAAAAAATATTGTCCACGATTTGTGAAATAATCTAGCAAGTATCATATAATATTGGAATCCTCATTAAATGCGCCAATTTTATAAGATACTTGCCGAACTCGTGTCATACATTTTTTTTTCAGTACAGTCAGTTAAAACATTGAATCAGTATTTGGTTGGACAAAAAGTGACATTTTCTTCAAATCTGAAGCAGTTGGCTCTTAATTTTAAACAACCGTACACAGAAGCATTATTTTTTATATTTTTCTGATGACCAATATAAGTTGGCCTATCATCTGATTTCGGCTTGACGTCGACTTCTGGGACACCCTGTATATATGTATTTAAAACTATGCCTAAAGAGCAACAATTACATCAAGTTATTTCGTTAACACAACCCACGTTTAAAATGAAACTGAACCAACCCGAAATATTCTCATTTCAGAACTAGACCAAATTTTTATTTACACAAAGTTTATTTAAGAAATTAGAATATTTCGGATTGAGTCAGTTTAATTTTAAGCGTGCGACAAGATTTTGCAGGCGCGAGGGCAAGTCGGCCGTGGTGCACTCGGCGCCCGCAGGGTCCAGGATGTCCGGCAACGCGTGCCTGCGAGTGCTCACCAATGGTGGCGAGCTGCTGCAGGCGCGAGGGCAAGTCGGCCGTGGTGCACTCGGCGCCCGGAGGGTCCAGGATGTCCGGCAACGCGTGCCTGCGAGTGCTCACCAGTGGTGGCGAGCTGCTGCAGGCGCGAGGGCAAGTCGGCCGTGGTGCACTCGGCGCCCGGAGGGTCCAGGATGTCCGGCAACGCGTGCCTGCGAGTGCTCACCAGTGGTGGCGAGCTGCTGCAGGCGCGAGGGCAAGTCGGCCGTGGTGCACTCGGCGCCCGGAGGGTCCAGGATGTCCGGCAACGCGTGCCTGCGAGTGCTCACCAGTGGTGGCGAGCTGCTGCAGGCGCGAGGGCAAGTCGGCCGTGGTGCACTCGGCGCCCGGAGGGTGCAGGATATCCGGCATCGCGTTCCTGCGGCCCGTTCTGCCGGTCTCAAGGAATTCCTTAGGTACTTCCTCACTTTTCCTGTCTTGCATTATGGCCATCATTCTCAATACTGAAATATAGAAGCAGCAGGTCACAATAGCGAAATGACTTCCAAGACTAGAAGCCAGGCCATGGCTAAGAAAAAGTTAAGTTGGTAAGGGTTAAGGTGACAATATTGTTCATGTGAATCCCTAAGAAATTTCAAAATTATAATATGGTAGCGCTCATGTTATTTTTTAGAAGTTCTGACAATAAGTCAAAAAAGCTGGAACATGGATCCCATGTTCAAGTCAAGCCAGGCTAAAATGTATACAGGCCAGAATTAATACTAATCATTATCTCTATCTGCGGTCTGGGAGTTGGAGCGCAGGTTGCGGGAAAGAGATGGTGACCCCCGTTCTGGGTCGTATTATATGCAGTAGAGATCTTGTTGGCCATACAGCGGAGCAATTGGGGGTGTCTATTTTTTTGCAATGTATAGAAAATCGAAAACCATTTCGAGATAAATGCTTTTTAAATCGTTTTCTGTAGTTATTTAATTTTAATATTATGTAATGAATTTATTATATAACAAATAAGCAATGACCTTCATTTGACATTGGTGTAAATTGCGTGACCGGTTCAAGTCGTACTTTATTCTGTGTGGTTAGAATTCTTCACAATTTAAGCGTGGATTATACTACGGAGTTTGATTTGGACCCGCTGTCTGACATCTAGCACTTTGTCAGTGTCAGTAAAGTGACACAGTGTATAGTGTACCACTACGCAAAAAATAATTAAAGGGGTTGCCTTATCGTACGCATTTAGATAGATTTAGAAGTTTGGCATTGTGGGAGCCCTCAATTATAATCTGACGTCATCAACTAAAATAGTTTCAATAATTAATTTTGAAAAAAGTAGCGAACTAAATGACAAAATATTGAAATTAGTTTCTTATAATTGACTTTTCTACACAAAAAAAATATAAAAACCACTGGTAATTTTTTTTAGACATTCCCAATTGGTATGTTTGGGCCATGCACGATGCGGTTGGGTAATGGTTAGATTTTATTTGGTGATCTAATTTGATTAAATATTTGTTTTATTTAGTTGTAGAATACAATTGACAACATTTAATATTTCTAAGACTTTCATATTTGTCGTTATTATTTTATCTGATTCGTTGTCTATATTCTGTTTGGAAAGAGAAAGACGCTGATGGTTTTAAATTTTCACTAGTATTATTAATTAATTTATTAAAAATTTTTTAGATGTACTTATTCTAAAAGGGCATAACTCCAAAACTACCACACAATATATTCATTACTTTAGTATAGTATCTATTAAAAAAAAAAGTGATTACGCAAATCTGACGTTGACGTTGTGTGAACTTGTGTGTGGTTTGCTTGGGCGGTTTGGTTCTTTCTTGCTTTTCGATTACAACTGCGGGCTCCTTTAAAATCTTATTTAAATCAATAACATGTCGTTCGTGCATTAACATTAATAAAACTAGTTGACTACGGAACCCTAAAAATAGATCATATATGTATTTGTCAAGTCACAATGTTAATGTCAAATTTAAAATTATGATAGCTCTTCTTTTCTGGTGAAAAAGGCAAAGGAAACATATCTATTCTGTGGTAGTATTTGTAAATTCGGTTATAATATATTTATTAATTTCTTGTATTTTTTAAATAAGGTGAAAAAAATTATAATAACTATTTTTCCGTGTTCAGACGGCAAAACTCTTTCGATTCCTGTAGTAATTTTCAGGTGTCAAAAAAATGAAATGTTGTCAATTGCAAAAATATGCACTTGAGGTGGGAGTAATAAATAACCCCGGCCTATATGTCTATAATTTGAAGATTTCCTCGAAGTATACGAATCACAATTACATTACATTACAACAGAGACAGAGCGATATGATAGTTTTCGGAAATTTCAATATAGATTTGTTAACGAAAAATAAGAGAACTGGACAATACAATCATCTTTTAATAAAGGGCTTGGCACAAAATCATATATCGATAAAATAACAAAAAATATTGTTCTAGAGTTGGAAACACAAAAGAGTCCATACTGGACACTGTTTAGGCTTGAAGAGGTAACAGACAGACTGACATACTTTCGAATTTTTTATATTATAACAATAGTATAGATTTTCAGTGAAACAATTGATTCGTGCGAGGTAGCCCATCAATTTTTAACAGAATTGGAAAAGACCAGGGTAGACACTTTAGTCTCTGTGTAATACAGTTTTTCATCCGGTCTTAATTTATTTACTGCACTGCAACCATAACTCAATAATGGATGTTTTTATAGGTATAGTACGAATTTTTAGAGTTATCCCGATCTCGCTAGCAGCCCACTTTTCGAAAAAAGCCTTTGTAATCTATTATGTTATGTCCTCAAGTGCACAATCCTCAGTTTAAAATGAACAGAAATATAAGATAAAATAGCTCATTAAAATAACGACTTTATTATTTACATTAGAGAGTTCATTTTCAATTAAACTTTGTTGGCAGATTAGCTATTTATGCAACTGTATCGTAATAGGGGTCCTTAAAACACGAACGTGGTTTCATGAAACGAGGCGTAGCCGAGTTTCATAAAGAGTCACATGAGTGTTTTAAGGCCAAATTACGTACAGTTGCATACAATATTTTATCTTCTCTCACACATTTTTCCAAAAACGAAGTAGCCTTTTTGCATTTTTCATGCCATAAAATCTTAATAGCATTTATCGTATAGTTTTCTGAACTTTGCTAGTAATAAATTATGAGTCATTTCCTTCGCCGCATCTAAAATATCGGGCGGAGTCAAATTTTCTTCGCATTCACTGATATCAGATATTTTTAAGCAAGAACAAAATTTTCCCACGAAAATTCGTACAACAAAACGACACGTATGAATGGAATGGCGCTAAAACCCAGTACATCACCGCGCATGTGCGCGCATGCGCTAAAGCGGGCGCTGCCACAGACAAGTGAAAATTGGAATCAAAACTTGGTGATATAAGCTTTTTGGATTTGCCCTGTATCGTAATGGTAAAAAAAAATGTATTATAACATTATTTCGTTAGAAGAAAAGTGTTATAATATGTTTTTTTTTAATATTTCGGTATTGTGTTTAAAAAGTATGTCAATATAAACTCTTTTAGAATTTTATAATTCGAATTTAACGATATGAGAGTAGATAAAATATTTTTCAACATTCAATGCGTCGTAGACGACATGCAGCCAAAACAACCAAAACAAACAAAGTTTCAATTAAAATGAACTCTCTACTGTAAAGTCGTTATTTCAATGAGCTATTTTATCTTATATTTACATTCATTTTAAACTGAGGATTATTCACTTGAGGACATAATATAATTGGCTTTATTCGAAAGGTGGGCTCTTAACGAGATCGGGAAACCTCAAAAAATTCGTATTAACGTTAAAATTTGGTAGCATAGCATACGGTTGTGGTAACTCTGAAGATGAGCTCTGGTTGAGTTCGAAACGCGTCAGTGTAGCTTGGTGGTGGTGATGGTTGGGTTTATGTGATTTGTGTGTGTTCGTACAGTGTGGAGGTGGAGGAACTGCATGAACACGCATTTCTTGCCTAAACGTAACGTATTGTAAGGTCGCGGGTGAGCAAAGTAATTGTTTTAGTTCATTAATATGGACCTCCGCAAAGTAACGCCTGATTCAATAAATTTTTTCGCTTTTAAATCTTAGGTTCGGTGAGCAGACGTAACTGCTAATAAAATAAATAATATTTGATTCAGTAAATTATTTAAAACTACTTAATTTATTATTGTAGACAAAAAAACCGAGTGTGCTTTAGACCACACGACTGAAGTAAAACTTCTTCAGCTCCATCAATATATTATACATATTTACTTGTATCATCATCATCATTTCATACGAAAGACGTCCACTGCTGAACATAGGCCTCCCCCAAGGCTCGCCAAACAGATCGGTCCCGTGCCCTCCGCATCCAACGCGATCCCGCAACCTTAACCAGGTCGTCGCTCCATCTTGTTGGAGGCCTACCTACACTGCGTCTTCCGGTCCGTGAACGTCACTCGAGAACCTTTTGCCCCATCGGCCATCAGTTCTACGAGCGATGTGCCCTGCCCACTGCCACTTGAGTCTGACGATTCTTCGAGCTATGTCGGTGACTTTAGTTCTTACGCGGATTTCATCATTTCTAATGCGATCCCGTAAAGAAACTTCGAGCATAGACATTAAAAAAAAAAAATTACCAAAAAATATTTACAGTTACAAAAATGCTAAAGCATTAAGTAGGTGCGCTACAAATCGCGTTGATCAGTACTACCACCACATGAATAAATACGGAGCAGAATAAAAAGTTCAAACAACGTCGCGCACGCATTACACTACTACACGCACAACATTATGTGTGCGTGACCTGTCACAGACAAGACGGGGGGGGAGTGCACCGGCGCCCGCTCGGAGACAAACCGGTTTGAACTAGCTCCGTGAGTAGACAAAGTTCAGGTGTGTCGCCAGCGGCGACGCGACCGTTTAGCGTTTAGATACATAGTTCGGGTGTTCAGTTGTTTTTAAAGATGCCTACCTGTTGTAGTGTTTGTAGATATACTGATATTAGATACTTAGGTACTTGTTTGAATAAAATAATTTGATTTTTAATTTTTTTTTTTTACCGAGCGACAACCCTATGATAATAGGTAAGAATTTCGAGCTCTGTTCGGAAGCTTTTATTCTGCTCCGTATTTATTCATGTGCTACCACCTTGTCTAAGATGAAGTGCGAATATTTAACCAGCAGCTAGTCAAAACTAAATAAATTAAATAAATCATAATTTCGAACGTTATATTTAAAAAAAAATCATTCACATTTTAACTCAATGTTACCGTTGATTCGTGTGTGGTTAAATAAACATTTGCCAAACAAAAATAAATAAAAATAATAAAAATAAATAAAATGTTAAATTTCGTATTTAAATTTGGCGGCGTGCGAAGTCTTTGTGCGTGCTGTGGCCAGTATTTTTTTAAATAAACGAGGTGTTGTTTTACTAACTTTTACTAAGGTCATTTTTTAGGGTTCCGTACCCAAAGGGTAAAAACGGGACCCTATTACTGAGGTTCCGCTGCCCGTCTGTCACCAGGATGTATCTCACGAACCGTAATAGCTAGACAGTTAAAATTTTTACAAACCAGAATAAAATAAATATTTCAGAGGGCTCCCATACAACAAACGTGATTTTTTTTGCCCGTTTTCGCTAGTTATTGATAACGGCAACAGGTAGACGCTTGAAATATTCACAGAATAGTGAGTTATATATTCAATTTAAAAATAAACAATTACATTGAAATAAAATAAATATTTGAGGGGGGCTCCCATACAAAAAAATGCTTTTCTTTGCCATTTTTATAGATAATGGTACTGAACCCTTCGTGCGCGAGTCCGACTCGCGCTTGGCCGGTTTTTTTATTTGGTAGATGACCTGCCTGATGATTTAGTGTAAAAAGCGGAAATCGTACAGGCCAGCCATTTTCACGTTTTAGGTGTGATTATGTCGAAACTAAGCTAATTAATGAATTTAAACTAACTATCCGCAAAGTAGATCCAATGTTTTCTGATATACTATTTTAAGTAATGTAAGGATATGGATATATGGATTATAGAAATTGGATCATAGAAATTGTAGTACCTCTTAACCTGGAATGACCCTGTTGTCAATTTTTTACTTACTTACCTATGTTCCTTCTAACATAGTTATCCGCACAAGCAATAAACATCAAGCATACGGCAAAACAAAACCAAACTCCAAATGTCTGACAGGCAACCACATTACAATGTTAATATCCATTGACCATGAAATTCAGCTTAAACAACTATTTTTCTTAAAATTTTAGGATTTTAGGAACATTAGGTACTTATTTTCATTATGACCGGTCATAATAAATAAGGAATTATTATTTTAATTTAGTAATGCTATTACAAGAATCATCCAGTAAGTATAATAACTTAGGTACGAATGCCTCACATGTACTTAGTATTTGTAATAACCTCGAGCACAGCTCAGTCCAGCTCTTACCACAACACACGGAACTCTTTGTTTGAGCTGACTACTGCTAATAAAGGCTTAGCATAGTAGTAACTGTTATGCTAATTTTCTTGTACTGATAATACTGATTTTCAATGCACAGCAGAACATCCATTTCCATTGAATTGGTTAATGGCCACTTGCCTTCAAACAACAAAAGTATGATGAAATGCTATTCATGCAACCTCAACACAAGAACATCAGTAAGTACATGTTGAAAATATTTGGTGCAAAACATATTAAATAGATCAGAATCGAGCGAGTAAGGGAGTGGAATTGATGGATAAAAAACTGGCAAAATGTGTGTTGGGCCACGGCCTGGTTAGGGTTCTGTACTAACATGCTCAATATTAAGTTTTAATCGGATCGACTATTAGGTACTTGTTAAATTCGTTATATATATATATGTACCTATACAGGGTGAAATTTGAGACGTGATCAGAAACCACTTGTTTAGACTCAGTAATTGATGGCCAAGCAATAGTATTTACGAGAAACAGAAACTACCTTTTTTTGTTAATATTTTCTATAATTAAATCACCGATACAGTAAATCATGGTTATCCTACTTTTAGAATCCTAATCTCTTTAGTTGGATCCTATTCAGACTATTTGAGTAAGTATCAATAAAAAAAAAAGTATTTTATTTTATGAATACATGACAATTCATAAACAATGACAATGTAAGTCAGTCATTGTCAATTATTTGTTTATTTCGTGAAAACTAAATAATCTTTAAAAACATTTAATAATTCCTGCATCGTTTAACTTCTCCAACTTGGAAGAATAATTTTATTATCGTATCATTTTACTAACGGACCAACCCTAACTTACCGATTCTGACAGGCGGATTAATCAATAGAATTGTGCAAAACTTACGAGATTTCGGTCAGTTCCAAACACCGTGCATACCCAAGCCCGTGGTGGACCACGACGCGTACATGAAAGAAGGCGATGTACACTTCGAGCTGCTTTTCAAAAAAAAACATGTAATGCGTTACTTATACTTTATTAGGAATTAAATAAAAATAGCATGTTTTTATTTTTGTTTTAATGGTATTTGTGTTCAAATGAAATTTACGATAGTAACATAGGTACAGTCAAGGAAAGTGAATCGCGTACCAGGATGAAACATTTTCACAACCAATTACACGATGATTTCTTTAGCAGATGTATAGAATGTCAACATGACATTTGCTATAAAAAGGGTTCAAGGGTTTGGTACCATCGGCCAAAAATATGGTCTACCTACCACCCTACGGTTGAAGTTCATTTGCACGTCATAATTCAACGAGGTCGATTTTCCCTTGCAATAATATGACAGTGACTAAAGACTTCACTCAGTTAGAAAAGTCAAACTTTTGTCAAAACTGGTAGACCACTTTCTTAGTCGACCGTACGTGATTCAGTTTTTTCAACTGTACGGCATATTTACCACGGTAGATGTTATTAACTTCTTAGCAAAACCTAGCGATGCAGTATTGTATCTACCTAATCGCATTTCCAAGTGGTATACAAATAATAAACGCAGCAATAGGGAGGTGGACACTTGAGGTAATATGTGAGATAGATTATGTTTGCACCTGTGTCTTTCTTGTTAGTAAGGCGACCACACTGTTTACATGAAATTATTTAATTTTAAAAATTGCAATACTGAGTCTTAATACTGCGTAATCACCTATATCACCTACAAAGCACCTACATTATTATGATCCTATTAATGCTCAAACTGCTCATTACGTCTCAAATTTTACCCTGTATAATACTAAGTATTATGATTTTTATTCACATTTTTCAAGCCAACTGTTTTAAAAGCTAATTATTTCTCAAATGGATCCCTAAATCATAAAAAGGATCATAGCAATAATGTTTTTGAAAGACCTATCGAACAATATCCCACACGGGTTTATTATTATTACTAATTAGCTTAGAAAAGTGTCCCACACTGGGCAAAGGCCTTCCGTTTGTCAAATTCGTCCCGATTTTTGAGCGGTGTCTTTCCAGTCCATAAGTTACATAGGTTTAGACAAGAAAAAAAATTTTAAATAAAAAATATAACCTCCTTCAAAAAACATCCAAAAAACTATGAAATAATAATTGAACCAAACCGACCACAATAAGCATGAAAATATCTTTCTTCTAATCTGTTCGAAGTCGGTGCCTCAGCTCGAGCCAGCAGGAGTGGACCTAGTAATCTAACTTACCTACATACCTACTATCTATAGGGCTTCTACACTCCTGCTGGCTCGTGCTGAGGCACCGACTTCGAACAGATTAGAAGAAAGATATTTTCATGCTTATTGTGGTCGGTTTGGTTCAATTATTATTTCATAGTTTTTTGGATGTTTTTTGAAGGAGGTTATATTTTTTATTTAAAATTTTTATTTTTTGCTTTTTAGTTATTTCTGTTAAAATAGATGCGTAGGATAAAATCATCAGTTTGACTTCGAAATAAGTTTATGTTGAAAATTCTATTTTTAATGCTCGACGGGGTTGCGTCGTTTTATTACAGAGTTCCATAATACTTTCTGAATGCAAATGCTCGACTTGTCACCGAAAATACTAAAGTCGCTATACTTTTTTCTTGAATTTTTGAGGAGTTTCTTCAATTCCTCATGGATCCCATCATCAGAACTGGATTCTGGTAATAACGGGACCAACCTTGAAGCCTGTGCTTTCACACAACGAAAAAATCTTCCAAATCGGATCATAAATGACGGAGTTCTGAGGTAACACACGTTAAAAAAAAAAAAAGAACATACAATCGAATTGAGAACCTCCTCCTTTTTTTGAAGTCGGTTAAAAAACCCATTCACACTTTGGGTACACGCAAACATAAAAAAGGGCTTTTTTTTCTACAGAAAAGGGAGGTACCCTAAAAAAATTTTCTTCAACATTTTTTTGTCCGCGTATTTGATATATTATATACCTATATACGCATGCAAAATTACCAGCCTCCTAGGATTAAGTCTCTAGGCTAAGCCGCAGTCAAACAACCAGACATACAGATGGAGATGACAAAACTAAAATGGTTCCTTGTAAGACTACGAAACCCTAAAAAGGGATTTAACAAATGGCAACACTGAACACATACTATTTTAATACAAACATCAAATATCATAATGTGGGTAATATAGAAATATATTCGCCAAGTCCTCATTGAACAAGCTCTCTCGTGAGACATGATTTTGTTTGACACAGGGTTCAAAATTATAAATATAATGTTGACCGTACTACTCATTTATATTAAGTACATGTACCTTATTCCAAGCCTATAAAATTGAGATGGCACTTCCGTTTCCTACTGCAAACACGTGTGACTACCACGTGACCCATGTCGTATAACCGCCGCTATCCCCTCCCTTATCCAGCGGCCAGGCTCGGTTGCGCACCGAGCAGCCTCATTGGCGTTCTGTTTCTAGCAGAAGCAACACGTTTATTTTTGCTTCTTCAAGAAGTAATTATCTATTTCTACCACGTGATAAAATGAACAGTTTAAATAGTGAAAGAGATAGAAATGCTCCTTCTGAGCGACCGGTGCTCGAGAGCGATGTCGAGTCGAGCTCGTCATCCAGCAGCTCTTCTGATTCGTCCCGCAAACGCAAGCGCCGGCGGCGTGGTCAGCGCCGCGTACGCAAATTGGAAAAAGTCGTTGGTATCTTAACCAGAGAGGTAAGGTCTTTATGTGATTCTTTTCAAGCAAAAGCACAAAATGATTCCGATGTGTTGTCGCTTTTTGCCGTGGACGATTTAGAGGCCGTCCCTACGCCTCCCGCTCCCGTCGCATCGGGAGATGGGGAAAAAACGGATATTAATTTCAAACTTGAAACTACCCTCAAATCAGTTTGTGCAACCACATCTCTAGAACATTCAGATATTTTAGATAAATTACAGCACTTTAATACCTCTAACTGGGCACAGGTACGCTATATAGATGCACAAAAAACGTATGTTTCTTCGCCTGGGTTTACAGAATTAGATAGTAACGATATGATTAAAACTTTCGATCGTAACCGCGCTTTAGCCGTTACAGAGAAATCGCTCGCCGCTGTTACTCATGCTCTCATTATTCAAAATGAGAAGCTGAAGGACGGCTTTGACGCTTTATTATCCTGGTTGCAATCTGAAAATGAGCCTGTGACAATAACAGCAGTAAACGATAAAATTAATAATATTTTTTCTGAGGGTGATTATACACGCATCCATTTAGATATGTTACAGATGGTCTGTGGTCGTCGTGCAGACATTATACAGCAACGCAGAGACGGTGTTTTACACTTCGTCAAGGATCAATGCCTTAAAGAATCTCTGCGTAAAATCCCTCCCACTCAGGTACACCTTTTTGATGATAAGCGATTTTCTGATTGCATAAATAGTAACGGCGGGATCGAAAAGGTATTTTTCAGCCCACGCACTCCTGCGCAAGGAGCTGCAGGTAAACGAGCTCTTGCGCAAAGAGTCTCTCATGCCGATTCTAAGAGATCACACGAGTACCCGAGGTCCCGTGTGCAGCCAGGGCCTTCCACCAGCGTTTACGCCCCGCCGCAAGAAAAGAAGCGTAAATCTGAGACTTTTCGTCCAACAGGAGCTCCCAACAAAAAGTATTACAAAAACAAACACGGTAAGCGATCACAAAGACGCTACGATTGACTGTGCTACGTTTCAGGCCGGACAGTTGATCAATTTTGTAGACAGGAGGAAGACGCTCGAAGCCCCCGAATACATACTCAAAATTTTATCAGGTTACAGAATACCGTTCTCCAAAAAACCACCCTTGATAAACCCATCTCAAATTTCGTCAAAATTGCACACAAATCAAACCCCGGCGATGTGCGATCAGATCAAAATCTTGTTAAAACAAAGGGTTCTAGAACCAGCCCCATTGACTCCAAGTTTTGTATCAAGCATTTTTCTGGTTCCAAAAAAGGGGGGGGGCAGTTCGTCCAGTATTCAACCTGAAACGGCTCAACAACTTCGTACAAACTACAAAGTTTCGTCTGGTAAATATGTACAGAGTTCCAGATTTTCTTCAACCGCAGGATTGGCTGGTAAAGTTAGATCTCCACAACGCATATTTTCATATACCAGTAAGCGAAACACACCGGAGGTTCCTGAGAGTTATATTTCGGCAACGACTTTGGCAACTGACCTGTCTGCCGTTCGGCCTCTCAACAGCCCCGAAGATTTTCTCGTCTATAACAAACTGGATAGCCCAGGTACTCAGAGCACGAGGTATACGAGTTCTCGTATATTTGGACGATTTTTTCCTGGCGTGCCAAAATCGGGCACATCTGCAGAAACAAGTAAGTCTCACAATGCACATTTTGAAAGATCTAGGCTGGACCATAAATCTCGAGAAATCCAATCTACAACCTCAGCGTACCATGGAATTCCTAGGAATCCATTGGAACCCATGGAACAACGTAAAATCTCTCCCAGAAGAAAAGATTCTGAACATTCTGCAGAAGTGCCGCGACATGCTGTCAAAAAGGATAACTTCGTTAAAACAAACTCAATCTCTTCTCGGTTTGTGGAACTTCGCGAGTTTTGTGGTTCCAAGGGGGCGTCTCAACAGCAGACTTTTGTTAGCGTTTTCCAACCAGCTTTTAGACACTAGCCCGAATGTCAAGATAAAACTGCCTCAGACTGTAGTTCCCAACCTAGAGTGGTGGATCAATCACGCACACCTCTCAACAAGTCTTCATCCTCCGGCCCCGGAGTTCTTCCTTACGACGGACGCATCGGGCAAGGGCTGGGGCGCCCAGCTCAACGACATGAAGCTAGCAGGTCAGTGGTCGCCTCAGGAGCTAGGAGAGCACTCCAATGTCCTGGAAATGACTGCTGTAAGAAAAGTTATAACTTCTCAAGCTGTAAGTTTGACCCAATCTTCGTTAATGATTATGTCGGACAACCGGACCGTTGTGTCATATCTGCGAAACGAGGGGGGCACCAAATCTCAGCGAATGACGGACATAACACACGATATCCTAAGTACCTTAGATCTTTATCATGTCCATATGACAGCACAATTTATCCCCGGCCGTTACAATATCGAAGCCGATCGTCTTTCGAGATTTCGAAGCCAGTCAGAATGGCATTTACTTCCCTCAGCGACAAGAACAATATTTCAGATGTGGGGTACTCCAGAGATCGACCTGTTCGCGTCGCAGAGAGCCCATGTGGTTCCAGCGTACGTTTCTCTAGACCCAATAGACCCGAAAGCCGCTTTCATCAACGCGTTCAGTCGGAAGTGGGCTTATCAGCTGGCGTGGATTTTCCCCCCGCCGTGCCTGATACCACGAGTGCTAACTCACCTCAACGAAGCCACAGGTACGTATCTCATAGTGGTACCCAATTGGGAGAAAGTGTTTTGGCGCAGCGATCTGAGGAATCGATCATTGGCTCTCCCAGTCCAGATCCGGAACCTCCAATCCAGGTTGGTAGATGTTCAGACCCAACGACCACCCTCAGATGTCAAGCGGATGGTTTTGGAAGTCTGGCTGATACGGGGTGGGCCACCTTTATAAGTTCATGGGACGATAAGCAGAAAGGTTTACTGGCTAGTGGCTGGCGTAAATCTACCATATCAACCTATAAACCAGCCTGGCTCCGGTGGTGTCGTTGGTGTGAAACTAATAGTGTGAGTAAAAATAGACCAGGACCGCAGGATTTGGCTAAATTTTTGACTGATTTACATCTTATTGAAAAGCTATCATATAGTACGATTTGTCTACATAAATCTGTAGTATCAACCTTTTGCCCAGTTTATTCTGGACCACCTCTTAGCTCCCACGTAATAGTGCGTCAAACTCTTAAAGCTATTTCCCTTGGAAGACCTAAGCCCTTTAAATCTCCTATCTGGGATGTAAAAGACTTGTGTATGTACTTAGAAGATCATATGCCTAATGATTCAAGTTTATACGAGGTATCTAAAAGATGTGCTATTTTAAAATTATTGTGTTCTGGTCGTAGGATTCATGACTTAACGTTGCTAAAGATAAGTCCTTCTAGCTGTGTGATTGAACATAATAGTGTGATATTTTGGCCCGACTTCGGTTCTAAGACGGACAATGCCTTGAACAGACAATCTGGATGGAAATTATTACAATGTCCTTCAAATACTAATATTGATCCTGTATATTGGATCAAAAAGTTAATTTCTCTGTCTCAGAACCGAAGAGGAACTATAAGCAGCTTGTTTATTTCTACTTGTGGAATTGTAAAGCCAGCCTCACGAACAATCATAGGCGGTTGGGTCAAGTCAGTCCTTAGAGACTCTGGTATCGATAGCAGCGCAGGCAGTGTACGCTCTGCAGTTGCTTCGTCAAGCTGGCTTGACAATCATAATATTAATGATATCTTGATTCGAGGTAACTGGAAAAGTGCGTCTACTTTTCACAAATTCTATAAAAGAAATATAAACACTTGGTGTTCAAGTTCTAATTACTTAGATAAATGTTTTCAAACACTTTAAGATAATTTCAATACATGTTTTGTAGAAATTCTTATCAACGTTATGTTTTTTATTAATACAAAATGATTAATTTGTTATATTCATTGTTTTTTAATCTCACATTGGCGTTCTACACAATCCGTCCATACTATCCCACTAATCCAGCAGCCGATAACAAACACTTCTCAATTTTATAGGCTTGGAATAAGGTACATGTACTTAATAGACAAATTTTACCTGAAAATAAAATTTATATTAAGTTACTTACCTTATTCCAAGCCTAATTTTAATTACTGCCTGCTGATATTTTTGTTCAATTTATGACTCATAAACATAAACTTAATATATTAATAAATTAAATTAAGTATATTTAAAATTAAGTTAGTTCTTAAGCTTGATTTTCAGCTTATTTCAGCAATTATTACCTCCATTGTTTACATAACAAAAATAAATCGGCGCCAACTGCACTCTGCACAGTGGCTTACTTGCTTACTACCGTCCTGTCATATCTTAACAGACGGTAGATTAATTAAATTGAGAATCCAATGATGCTGCTCGGTGCGCAACCGAGCCTGGCCGCTGGATAAGGGAGGGGATAGCGGCGGTTATACGACATGGGTCACGTGGTAGTCGCACGTGTTTGCAGTAGGAAACGGAAGTGCCATCTCAATTTTATAGGCTTGGAATAAGGTAAGTAACTTAATATAAATTTTATTTTCAGGTAAAATTTGTCTATTTTTTCTCATTGAAGTGGACCAAACGTGAGGATTGCAGATAAATTCTTGCATTGCGAGATATGGTGTGTTCCCAGTAGTTTCATTGGAAAAACATAAGATTTTTTTCTTTTAACTGGGATATGTTATTGGGGCATCTGATGAATATTTAATGGAATCAATAAAGCTTGATTTGTGTGCAGTGAACTAGCTAAATACCTAGACGCTAAATAAACTACTATAATAAACAGGAGAAAATATACCATGAAAATTACAGGCATAAAGATTTTTCCTTTTGAAAATGGTTGTGTGAAAATTAGGTACTAAACAAGTATACAGGGTCATTGGTGAGTCGACCTTTTCCCGTCAGGGGGTTATGGGGGAGGTAATTTGCAATCAATAATCATTTTTGTCCCATAATGCCCTTTGTAAAAGCGAACCATTTCTGAGATAATTGAAATTTTAGTTTTTTGACAAAAAAGTCACGTACGCATCTTTAAAAAAATATGTTAAAAAGGTTGCAATTTGGATCAACTTTTTTTATTTGCATGTACAAGATAAAATTGCTGTTCTTATGCAATATTAAAAATAGAATTCCCTGTACACGTTTAAGAATGCGAAACCAAAAAGAAAAAAAAAAGATTATTTATCAGGTTTTTCAACATAAATGGCACAAAAACAGAAAATTTTACTAATACATTTGGCGTGCAGATTGTACGTAAAACAGGTATGCATTTCTAGCTTTCTAACGAGCTATTAATACAATGACAATGGTTGGCTAGAAAAAAAATTATCACAAAGGACGTAGGAAGAAAATCACGTCCGAACATAACTTAAAATTAAGTCATTAATTTTATCAATAATAACTGTTATAAATACAACTAATAAAATAACAATAACTAATGTAAACGTTATTGTTAGTACTGTTCTGTACTGGTAGTACTGGCTTAACGCGATTTGTAGGGTACTTAATGCTTTGTATCTTATACATAAGCAAATAAAAAAAGCTAGCCTAAATTGACAACTTTTATTTAAATAAATTTTTGAAGATGCGTATCAGACTTTTTTTGCTAAAAACTTGAATTTCAATTATCTCAGGAATGGTTCACTTTTGCAAAGGGCATTATGTATGGGACAAAAATGATTATTGATTGCAAATGACCTCCCCATAACCCCCTGGCGGGAATAGGTCGACTTACAAATAACCCTGTATAAATGAGTTTTAAGTTAAAAAAAAGTGTTCGAATACAGACTTCTTTAATAAACATGCAAAACAATAAAATATACATGCATGAATTTATGTTCAAACAAATGCGAATCTGTACTTTATTTACTTCTACCTACACTAATATGTTTTAACAGCATATCTAAAACTATTATTTTCCCAAAAATATATAAAGACTGAAACTTTGAAGTCTATCTGAATTTATCAGTCTTTTTTGTAGATAGTGTAACATATTTATATGTTGATTTTGGAGTGAGGTGTGGGGTGGATCTATACATAACATAGAATAAAATTTGATTGTGTACCATTTCATCCCAAAGAGTCTTCAGCAGTGGGTGAAGTGACCTCAACTGCGCCCAAGTTGCGTTAAGAGACCATCACTCTATGCACATCATGCACCTTATGATCCTGGATCAAGTCAAGTTAATTTGTTAGTAAGTATCAAAACATCCATGTTATGGGGCAAGACAACCATCAGTATACTTTGAGTAGCTGCAAATAACTTAAATTAGATAACAAAAATTGAACTTTGTTTGGCATGTAATGTATATACTTTAAAATAAGCGGAGCACTACTTAAATTAAAATCTTCAAGCAGAAATCAAACCCCGCCGTGAGAGTGAAAAGCGAAACACTAGCATGCGAGATTTGGAATACCTGGCCGATTCTTCATTCGATGGCCTCTCCTATGCTTACTCACGCGACCGGTTCGTATTCCGGACATTTTTTCGCATTTAATTTCACTATTTCACTACAAATCTATTACTGCAATTGTCTTGGAAGACAAAATAAAATAATTCAATTTAATTTTTGGGATAATAACGGCCCCATCGATCGGTGTGATGATTCCGCCAATGTCGAGGTTGGATAAAACACTGCCAGACGACTTTTGGTCAAGTACGGTAGAGCTGTCCGTGTTCGGTAGAATATCAGCCACAACGAATCTAAAACAAAAAGTTTCAAACTGCCACCACTATAGGTACGAAACACTACTTATAACTAACGACTCAGTTATATACTACAGGACATTCGAAAAGGAAGGGAAGGGATTTTAAAAAGGACAACAGTACTCGTATTATAAGGAACTATTTAGGGGAATTTTAAGTTGCTCCGTAATCTGATATTATTTTTAGATAAAAATGGGTCTAGTGTACCTACTGCAAAAGAGAGAGAAAACCATGGTTTAGGAAATTAACATTAACATGACGAGATATATTACGGGGTAGCATCATCGGGGTCATTATAATTGAATTGATACTTTTGAACATTCCAAAAATATATGTTCCAATGTGCCTTCACAGTTCTCATGAAGCTGATTTGATTGGATTTTATATTCAGACTAAAGGACATAAACATAAAGTAAAGCTTCCTTGACATATTGGTCAGCTAGTTCGTTACCTACAATGCCGCTATGGGTGGAGTCACAGCTATCAGCATTGAATCGCATTTAGTTGGATGATTTCAGACACACTATACGCATTGGTGGTCAAAGCAAGCTACCACATGCTTGCACATGCTAAAGGAGCCATCGCATGCTTTCAGCTACTAAAGGATGCCATCGCATACTTTCAGCTGCTAAAGGCTGTTATCGCATGAATTTAGCTGCTAAAATATATTATGCAAGTTACTTTGTAAAGTGCTAAGTCGCAGTTGGAATTGGGTTGGTCGACCGTAAACGCCGTTGTCAAAACCGACAACAAACGCAAGAAAGACGGGATTTTGTAACACTTGTACCAGATTTAAACAAAAATCCTTCTCAATTCAAACATGCGTTAGCAACCATTCTTATTCGCAAGCATCCCGTCGTATGGATAAGGGGCCATCTATAAATTACGTCACACATTTAGGGGGAGGGGGGGGGTCAAGCGATCTGTGACCCTAGAATGGCGATTTTCATACTAATAAGTGTGACAAAGGGGGGGGAGGGGTCCAAATCGATCGAAATTGGTATGATGTAATTTATGGATGGCCCCTAAGCAACAGTTCTCATTCGCAAGCATCCCTTCGTCGTATGCGTATGTAACCGTTCTCGTTCGCAACCATCCTGACTGGCACGTAAGCAACCGTTCTCGTGCGTTATCTTGAATAAGCATCCTTCAGCAAGCAGCAAATGGGGTGCTACACTTATACTCATTTAATGCTGGAGCTGAATGGATACGGAAAGGTGAATTGATGCGGACACCTCTTCATACAAAACAACGATTTTCCACATAAAAATTCCGATTCGATGCTGATAGATGTGACTCCAAGCAAGAACTACTTGTAAATGCTCTTCAGCTGACAGGCTCTTAATTTCTCCTTATTTTTTTATTAAAGTTAAGTAAAAGTTATTTCTAGAATGAAAGGTAGTTTTCTGTAAGTCCTAAGTATAAACAGCTCAAATAATCTGTAAATAAAAATTATTATTGTCTTGTTGAGTTGGTGAGATGTAAAATTATTCTTATTGGGTTGGTGAGATGTTATAAACTTGTTATAAAGGACTTGTTCACGAAAAAAAGCCACCTGAAGTTAAACCTCCGTAATTATATGGAACTTTTTAGAAACTACTAGCTGGCCCGGCAAACGTTGTTTCGCCATCACCTAAGGGGTATAAAAATAGCCTACGACCTATTTTCAGACCTACCGAATATGGAGAAAAAGTTTCATAAAAATCGGTCAAACCGTTTCGGAGGAGTTCGATAACAAACACCGTGACACGAGATTTTTATATATTAGATTATGTGAAATTTCACAAAGAGATTGCCTAGTTGAAGAAAAATGTACATTCGATATCATTCTTTGAACAAAATCATCATGCCGAGAATTAATGAAAATATTCGTTAATTAATTTTAGTTTCCTGCTATTGTACAGAAAAGGGCATTTCCATGCAACAACTCGCAAAAAGATATAAAGTAACTTATCTAAAGATAGCGTGCGTAAAGTTATAAAAAGTTTGGGGAGTTAATAGACTAGGTGATCTGCCACGACGAGGTGGCAAAAAGGCTGCGTTAAGCACATGAATAAAAAACGAACAGAATAAAAGCTACCGAACAGAGCTCGAAATTCTTACCTGTTATCATAGGGTTGTCACTCGGTAAAAATAAATCAAAATATTTTATTCAAACAAGTACTTAAGTATCTAATATCTGTATATCTACAAACACTACAACAGGTAGGCATATTTAAAACAACCGAACACCCGAACTATGTAGCTAAACGCTGAACGGTCGCGTCGTCGCTGGCGGCACACCTGAACTTGGTCTACTCACTGAGCTAGTTCAAACCGGTTTGTCTCCGAGCGGGCGCCGGTGCACGCCCCCCCCCCCCCTGTCCTGTCTGTGACAGGTCACGCACACATAAGTTGTGCGTGTAGTAGTGTAATGCGTGCGCGGCGTTGTGTGAAGCGTTTATTCTGTTCGTTTTTTATTCATGTGGCGTTAAGGTTCGGCCGTACGTACCGCTGCTTAAAATACGTCGACGTGCCGTAAACGTCAGCCTTTACCGCATGCTTTCCATAGTAAAGGTGCGACCAAACCGCCGCTTAAGGGCCTACCGAGTTTTTCGCGCTAATCGATTTTGGGTGGGCGATTTCGGGCGTGGGGCCGCGTGGGGCCGCGTGGGGGAGGCACGATGGCTCAAGATAGGTTGGTTGGACTGCGCGTGTTTTTGGGTATTTTCATCTTATTACTAAAAAAAATACATATTTTAAAAATGTAGCAACACTACGCCCCAGAAAACATCTTGTTTTATTAACATTCAAAAAGTCATGACCTGCCGTGCAGTATTAGCGTCGTACTACGAGTTTATTTTATTTTTTAGAGACTACTTTGGATTTTTTTCTATCGAGCGAACTACAAATAATGGTGTTTCGATAAATACTTGTCACTAGAATGAATCCTCAAATACGAGGGGCGTTCAATATAAAGTGAGAATGAGATGCAAACTCTTTTAATATTACGAAATTAAATACTGGCCGGTAAAGCTAATCTATCTAGCTGATTGCTATGAAAAAAAAAAACTAACTGTCTTTTGTTTAAAAAAATATACGGTAATTTCTTTGCAATGCTATTGAGTACGTTAGCGAAAATGGAGAAAATTGAACTGAGCGCCGTTATCTAATACTTGTGTTTGAAAAATTTTTCTACGGACCAAGTCAATTTGGATTTGCGGGACACTTTAGGGTCTAATGCTCCTCCGTATTCGACAGTCGCACGTTGGTGCGCCGAATTTAGTCGTGGAAGAACATCGACAATGGACGACCCCCGCTCCGGACGCCCTACTACAGCAGTAACTTAAGAAATTCTGAAAATTCGAAAACTCAGTTTTGGCGGATCGCCGTGTCACGGTTCGTTTTATTGCTGAAAATGTAAAGATTTTAACGGGGAGCGTGCATAATATTTTACATGAACGCTTGGGTATGAAAAAGGTATCTGCGCGTTGGGTACCAAGAATGCTTACTGACACGCAAAAACAAACTAGACTAGAGATTTGTCAAGAAGCTTTGAACCTGATGCAGCAAGACCGGGAACTTTTTTTGGCGCGATTTATAACAATGGACGAAACATGGCTCCATCATTACGACCCAGAAACGAAACTGCAGTCTATGACATGGAAAAGGCCATCATCTCCAACTCCGAAGAAATTCAAGGTGAGCCCATCTGCCGGTAAGGTCATGGGCTCTGTTTTTTGGGATGGTAAAGGGGTATTAATGATTGAGTATCTCGAGCATGGAGCCACTATTACGGGCACATTATACGCCAAACAAATAGCAACATTGCGCAATGAGATCCGCGAAAAACGGCGAGGTAAACTCTCGAAAGTTGTGCTGTTCCACCAGGACATTGCCCCGGCACACAAGTCCGCCGTTGCAATGGCTGCAATTCGTGATGCTGGGTTCGATATCTTTAAGCATCCTCCGTATTCACCAGATCTCGCTCCCAGTGATTTCTGCCTATTTCCGAGATTGAAACAATACCTGAGAGGCCAGAAATTTGAAGACGACGACGCGGTAGTCGCTGCAGTACAAGATTTTAAAAGTACTCAAGATGAGACCTTTTTTAAAAATGGAATTTTAAGTTTAGAGAAAATATATATACTAAGTGTATTATGCTAAAAGGTGACTATGTCGAAAAATAAAATGACATTTAGTAAAAGTTGTTTATAACATACTCATTCTTACTTTTTATTGGACGCCCCTAGTATCTTACATATGAATTTCAGGACTGTAGCATTGCTAATAATGATACAGCACGAGTTTAAATGAATGCAATAAATGCGCCAAAAACACGGTAGGGACTTAAAAAACGGTGACATTACGGAATCGCATTGACGCATCGTATACGCACCGTTTTTATCGCATGCCCTCCAAACCGCTGCTTAAAATACGGTGACAGTACGGAATCGCAATGACGCATCGTATACGCACCGTTTTTATCGCATGCCCTCCAAACCGGTGCTTAAAATACGGTGACAGTACGGAATCGCAGTGACGCATCGTATACGCACCGTTTTTATCGCATGCCCTCCAAACCGCTGCTTAAAATACGGTGACAGTACGGAATTGCAGTGACGCATCGTATACGCACCGTTTTTATCGCATGCCCTCCAAACCGCTGCTTAAAATACGGTGACAGTACGGAATCGCAGTGACGCATCGTATACGCACCGTTTTTATCGCATGCCCTCCAAACCGCTGCTCAGAATACGGTGACAGTACGGAATCGCAGTGACGCATCGTATACGCACCGTTTTTATCGCATGCCCTCCAAACCGTTGCTCAGAATACGGTGACAGTACGGAATCGCAGTGACGCATCGTATACGCACCGTTTTTATCGCATGCCCTCCAAACCGCTGCTCAAAATACGGTGACAGTACGGAATCGCAGTGACGCATCGTATACGCACCGTTTTTATCGCATGCCCTCCAAACCGCTGCTCAGAAACGGTGACAGTACGGAATCGCAGTGACGCATCGTATACGCACCGTTTTTATCGCATGCCCTCCAAACCGCTGCTCAGAATACGGTGACAGTACGGAATCGCAGTGACGCATCGTATACGCACCGTTTTTATCGCATGCCCTCCAAACCGCTGCTCAGAATACGGTGACAGTACGGAATCGCAGTGACGCATCGTATACGCACCGTTTTTATCGCATGCCCTCCAAACCGCTGCTCAGAATACGGTGACAGTATGGAATCGCAGTGACGCATCGTATACGCACCGTTTTTATCGCATGCCCTCCAAACCGCTGCTCAGAATACGGTGACAGTACGGAATCGCAGTGACGCATCGTATACGCACCGTTTTTATCGCATGCCCTCCAAACCGCTGCTCAGAATACGGTGACAGTACGGAATCGCAGTGACGCATCATATACGCACGGTTTTTATCGCATGCCCTCCAAACCGCTGCTCAGAATACGGTGACAGTACGGAATCGCAGTGACGCATCGTATACGCACCGTTTTTATCGCATGCCCTCCAAACCGCTGCTCAGAATACGGTGACAGTACGGAATCGCAGTGACGTGCCCCATACGTAAGATTTTTGACGTGAACCTCCCAAACCGATGCTTAAAATACGCTGCGTCAAAATCATGCTCCTGCCATATGATATGATGTAAGTAGATAGATGATCAACGAGAGCAGCCACAGCAACATGTGTACGTCATCCGATGAGGAAGAAATTCTCTTATTGCTAGCATTAGAAGCTGATGAGAATATCAGGTTGGTTACTTTACAGTTGTTTAACCTTTCGTTCACGATAGGAAGCCTGTGTCCGACAATGTGATGAATTAGGCGGCTGATGGTTATCCCAAGATTTGTATGTATGTATGTAAATACTTAATTGTACATAAAACACAAAAATAATACAAAACAACAAAACAAAAAGAGTACAAAGGCGAACTTATCCCTGATTTGGCATGGGATCCTGTTTTACGAAAGTAACTTACAATCCAGGGGGGACAAATAGACTTTTCTCAAACATGCTATGAAATATTGACGTTATGTTCCTTATAATACGCCACGAAGTGTCACGTTGAAGGTGCGGGCTAGACGAGAGGTCAATAATGGAATTTCATACAACATTGCTGGCCTTGGCCAGCAAAGTGATCGTCTATTGTTTCATACTATGACGTTTATAGGTCTATGGCATCATAGCATTTAGCCATTAAAAAAAAACTATAAGCAATATTTTGCGTTTTGGTTCATTAAGACATTCTGCCACTACGTTTATTTAAGGTAAGGTAAGATGATGATGATGTTGGTGATGATGATGGTGATGTTGATGGTGTCGATGATGGCGGTGATGATGATGGTGATGGTGTTGATGATGGTGATGATGGGTGATGATGATGATGATGATGGTGATAACAAGATGATGATGGTGATGATGAGATGATGATGATGATGATGATGATGATGATGATGATGATGATGATGGTGATGATGGGTGATGATGATGATGATGGTGATGATGAGATGATGATGATGATGATGATGATGATGGTGATGATGAGATGATGGTGATGATGGGTGATGGTGATGATGATGATGATGGTGATGATGATGGTGATGATGATGATGGTGATGATGATGGTGATGATAAGATGATGATGGTGGTGATGGTGATGGTGATGATGATGGTGACGACGACGACGACGATGACGATGATGATGATGATGATGATGCATGTTTGAGAAAAACTCTATACAAGCCTTGGCCACGAACAGGGATTGCCGGCCTCGTATCTCTAGATGGCCTCGTTAACACTCGGCCATCTATAACTACTCGGCCGGCAATCCCCTATTTCGCGGCCGCTGCAGTAATGTACTATTATTGACCGGTTTCCTCACGGTTGATCGATGCTTTAACTTTCATGAAATCATGATACATAATGGGTGTGATAGGTAATTTATTTTTTCACACCACCTGCTCGACAATGCCTTATTAATCTTATTATATATTATCATGCAAAACTTTCTCAAAGTAAGTGATTAATAGCCCTTGGCTTTCGCCGGGGCGTAATGTTGTACTGAATTTCATTATAACCCGCCGGGCAGTAATGTGATTCTCACTTTTCATAGTTTTTATTGTTATGCGTTTAAAGTCTAATTTCTTCAAAATCGCACGGCATGCAGCCCGTGCACATGCTGGTCCAACTGGCTGCAACTCCGCGGCCGAACGAAAACAAATTCAATAAAAACTTTTTAACAAAAAATTAAACCGCCGAAAAAACTGAAAAGCTTACAATAATGCTTTTTTCTCATCTTTGGGGTATTTTTTTTTCCAAATTTATATAATACCAACTTCAAGGTATACCCTATCCAATAAAAAATAATTATGAAAATCAGAGAACTCTATAAAAAGTTAGTCAATCATCCCCTGTTTTCCTACCCTTAGGGTAGGAATATTATTTTCAAATTTAAATGGGGGGCCACCCTTAGGATATACGCTTTCCAATAAAAAAAGAATCATCAAAATCCGACTACTCTGTAAAAAGTTATGCGTGATCATACATAAAAAAAAAGAAATAAAAAAAATATATACACGTCGAATTGAGAACCTCCTCCTTTTGTTTTCGTCGGTTGAAAAACTTAAAACAAAAGCCGCTAGTATTTCAATACGCTGCAATTTTAAGTATCAAAACTGCAAAAGAAGATAAAAAAATTAAGAAAATATCGAGTGACGAAAGTGATTTGACTCCGGATTCCATTAAATTAGACGCCTTAGGGCCACTTGCACAGTTCAGGGTTAAAAAATTAAATCGGTAACCCTGGGTTAAGAATGACAGTTCCATACATTTTGACACTTGAAAACCCTGAGTTAGCAGTTAACTCGCTCGGAGTTAAGTAGCTAACCCAGGTTTGCGCAAGCCGGCCTTAGGCATTGTTAATAATCTACTCCCAGCGAGGTCGAAGGAAAAATACTTAAAAGCTTACGTCGATTTCGACAAATGGAAAACTGCGAAAGACGCAAAGTCTGAGTCGGAATCAGTGCTTCTGGTCTATTTCGAGTATTTTTCTAGTAGCCTTGGTTTTTATTGTCTCGCAGAAGGTGAGAAAAGTAGAGTATACTCCTCGGGGATAAAACTGATTTTGCCTTGGACGCGCTTAAATCCTTCACTGCTCTCAGGGCTCAATCTTAGTTCCCTCGCTTCGCTCGGGAATCAACTCAAAAGCCCCTTGCTACGCTCGGGAGTTAAATCTGGAGTCCTTCGTTACGCTCAGAATTCAATATCGCGCCCGTGACATAATACAGTGCTTTATCCCATTGGTGTACAATCTGCTATTAAAGGTCATGTCTAGAATCGGATAAACTCTGTGTGAAACATGAAGCGTTAACGGCAATGACCGATAAATCTCGATTCCTAAAACTTTGCGTAAAAAATGCTGCATTTACGAAACAGTTGCGTCATTTACGTCGCCGGTGTGGTGTCGTCCATAAGAACTCGATGTAACTATTTTTTGCGATTTTGACGCAGCTCATTTTACGGTGCGTCTGCGTAAGTATTTTGAGCTGCGGTGTGGGAGGCATGCAAAAAGAACGTTACGGATACGATTCCGTAACGTCACCGTTTTTTATGCGGCGGTTTGGTCGCACCTTAAAGTCGTGACGTTTACGATGCGTCACTGCGATTCCTTCCTTACTGTCGCCGTATTTTAAGCAGCGGTTTGGCCGCACCTTTAAGCCGAAATTGGGTGCGCCAATAGTTGCGTCTTTTCGTGAAAAATTATCGGTGTCTACAAGAGATGTAGCCAAGTAAAAAAATAACGGTCGGGAACGTGCATAACGCTTAAAATATAAATACATATATTTACTGATCAAGAAAAAATAGATAATACCTCAACGAACTACTGTCCTGCTTGAAAGAGCAAAATGTAAAACAAGTTTTTTTAATGTAAATCGCGACAGATGCATTTTGATGGACGATGAAACATACGTTAAAAAAGACATGAGGATGCGGACGCTCCGTGGACCCCTGTTTTACACGTGTGTGGCTGTCGAAAACGTTCTAGAACATCATAAACATAAATGCGTACCTTTTGGAACAAATCGCCCAAAAAATCTTAGTATAGTCAGCCCAGTTTGCTCATGTGAGCTAAAAGTTCCAACTTTTTGACCAAGCACCGGTACAATCAATGAGGACGTCGACCGCCAAGAATCCCTTAAGAAAATTCGACCCTTGTATCGGAAACGTGTAGAGTCGAACCAATTAAATCGTAACTCGTAACCCACTGTGAAACGTTTTCAGGGTAAATGTCAGTGACATCCATCACATTGTTTGACAAGGAAAATCATTACCTATGAGTATGACGCTTACTTTGAAAACGTTCTACGATGGGTCAAAAATCAAATGGTTCTAATGTATATACATCCTCCAATATTTGGCTTAGGCTCAAAAAAATCACTTCCCGAAATTTGCAAAAAACAAATGTTAATTTTGACTAGTGTAAATTTTGGGAAAGTGTGCGTTTTGAGAAAATGTACATTATGGGAAAGTGTGCGTTTTGAGAAAATGTACTTTTTGGGCAAATGCACTTACGGGAAAAGTGCCCTTAATTAATGGGCAAGTGTAAATTTTGGGAGTGTAAATTTTGCGGAAAGTGCACTTTTAGAGAAAGTGCACATTTCGGGAAAGTGAGTTTTTTGAGCCTAAGCCCAATGTTTTGGGCACATTTAACTTCTGCTCATTATATTCAAGCCACTTCAGATTTACTTGATAAGGAGAATATCATTTATGGAACACAGCCGTCCGTTTTACAAACCATTCAATTTGTATGCTGATGACAGGTGTTCGGCAAAATGTCAAACAAATGGCCCACTCTTAGATGTTCTATAAATATTTACATACTAAGTATATTTTGTTAATATGTATTTATGTATACAGAAATTTCTCTTTTTATTTTAATTACTGTAAGAAATAGAAAATTACTTACCTATACATTGATCTATGGCTACTTTTTTTCGTGAACAAGCCTAATGTAATTAAATTAGACCTATAATGTCTGTTGACTAAGACACCTTGAGAGGATGCCAGCAGACAGGGCGGTAAAGTGAGCGTACGCGGGACGGCCTGGTGGTCGGCGGCCGGTTGGTCGGCCTAAGTACCGCTGGAAAGACGAAGTGGAAAAGGATCTGCGCGCTCTACACGCACAAAACTGGGAGGAGATCGTTGAGAACAGGGCGCGTTGGCGTCAACTCGTATTGGGGGCCAAAATCCACTTCGGGTTGCTGAGCCAACGGAGTAAAAAGTAAGGTGTAATGGGGAGGCCTCTGCCCTGCAGTGGGACACTCTATAGAGTCGGTAACATGTGAAGAGATATGATAAAATAGATAACAGGAATAGTAAATGAAACATAATGGTCAATCTCTGATCATTTGATTTCTGCTATGAAAATTCTCAGATCTAATTTAACCCCTCTTATGCTTAAGACACCAATCCATGCCCAATTTAAGGTATTCTCTTTGTATTTCTTTTTAATCTGTACCATTGGATTTAAGTGAAACAGTTGAGACTAGGATGCATGATTATTTTCACTTCCCACATATGAGGGGTTAATTACCTAAAACCTGTTGTGCTAAATGACAATTACCTAATCTTTGATAGTCAATAAAACACAATAAAATTGTCAATCCCTCTCGATGTTTGATTTTCTCTGTGAAAATTTCACCCCTTGCTAATTTGATAGCTTTTCTGTGATTATGTTCTGGACACTTTTGATTTGTAGCTTTATGGGGACCAGAACAAAAACAGAACAGTTTTGTGGAACTGTGGATAGTACCCCTGTGTGTTGTTTGGAGCAATTGTAACAGCATGGCTTAGACCTACATTTAACTGTTATGTGGCCAAATTCACTACAGCTCCTGCACTGAATAGTTGGGAGTTCATATGCATTGACAGGGATGAATGTAATTTACATAAATATTTTCTCGGGCACAGTGAAATATGAGAAGTACTGTGTTTGAGGGAATTCATTCTAGAATTTTTCCTTCTCAATGAGTCTTCATAAACAATCTATGCGCTTTTATAACCTGACCGATTGAGCTACCCTAGCTTGTAGAGAAAACAATGCCTGAAACCAATTCCTTTAACCCTTTACCGACGGGTGTCAACTATAGTTGACGGTATGTTTAGTATAAAATAGACTTTCTGTTACTGTCATTAGGTAGAGAATTCATATTTATTCAGATTGTGCCTGTAGGTAAAGGGCTAGTGACAGTTGTGATGTTTTTTACCAGAACTTTCCTAGGCACTTGAAACCGCAGGAGAGAAGAGGTCAGTTTATTTATCTGTGCAAACTTGGAATTGTAAAAGCAATTTGCTTCATTTGCTGATTTGAAGCTAATGGAAACTTTATTCTATCCCATTTAATTTATTGAACCTTCTAAAAAACCTTTAATATAGTTTGTTTTATGAAGAAACTTAGGTAGCTTCAAAAAACATAATAGTAAACCGGCTGATGGATCTGGTTCAGTCCCACTGATGTGAACTGCAAAAGGTCCCTTGTGTGCATAAGAGTATGTAAAAGATGGGCTGTCTGCACCATATCTGGGACTGTACAGTCCAGGAAACTGAACCGTGTACCAGGGTGGAACCTCTTCACAGTCAATTTCCTGATGAGTTCTTTGGCAGATGTTGGGAATGCCAACATGACATTTGCAACCAAGTTTCCATCTTGGTACGCAATTCAGTTTCCTGGACTGTACATATTTTAAATTGACACTATGAGAAGTTGACTTTTTTTGAGGACTCGGATACCATTTCACTCCCAAAATCAGGCAAAGCATTTCGCTTTTTAGTTGCTCTTTGTAAGTTAATTCGCATTCGTGAATCTTGGGTGAGAGGTAGAAATGAGCAATCAATCGATTACGAATTTTGTATATATACCCTCATAAACATTATTCGACAATGAACCTCCCTTATTGGAAGGATGTTGTCACTCATGCTTATAAAACCCCAAAAATCTTACTTGTAACTTCACCTGGCCGTAAGAGTTACTATGAACCAATATCAATATTAGAAAAAAAACACCCAAGTATTAAACAGACAACAAAATTCTTTGTAAATACACCGGGGCACTTGTGTACACAAAGGCATCAACAAACAGAATTTCAAGAAAATAATATTGATTCCAAATTGTGAAACTCACTATCTTTAATTGTTCTCCACCGTCATAATCGTAAAGGTTGTGACAGTAAAAATATTTGCAAATGAGACACGTTACCGCACTTTAGCAACGAATTTGGATATGATATCACAAATTTCTTACATTTCACTAAATATAAAATACAACACTTTTAATTTAAAGTAAGAGAGCTAGAATTTAATTTTATTGTAATCGCCGTACATACAGCAAGCAAAGTAAAAAAAGATGACATGCGTGACATTGACAATACAATGGTTCTTTTTGTGACCTTGGTAATTTTTTACAGGTGGTAATATTGAAAAGGCCTTGAAGCCCCTTCTACACGGTCGGGACCAACAGCCGACCATCGTGTCCTTGGTCGGGTTGATTTAAAAATGGACAGTGTAGAAATCGGTTGACCCGACCGATTTTTGATTGATGTCAACAACAGCCTTGGTCGCGAGCGCGTTGTCCGTGGTCGACCCCAACCGTATGGAACGCTGTCGGCTGACGCGAGCGACACGACTGTCGGCGGTTGGTCCCGACCGTGTAGAAGGGGTTTGAATATGATCGATGGTCGCTTTCCCCATTTTCTCGTTGCAGCAAAAACCGTGCTATCCGCGAAAAACTGTAGACTGTGATCTCGTGTAGAAAAAGAGTATCTGAAAGTGCCGTTGAGAAAACTGAAAGCAGCTTTAAGCTGTTGTCACACCAAGCCCAAGTCACAGATTACTTAATAGTTACTCCCAAGTCCTCAAAGTTTCTAACTCATCAGAAATGGTATATTCGTTCAAGTAGGCACGTATTCCCTTTAGTTTAGTTTAAGTTCTCCGAAAATTCGCCAGCTACTTTACGCCATTGCGTAGGTAGCCTGCTGCTGACAGAATATAGCTAGAACATTATATAAATTTGATCTATGTTAGATAAACAAAACGAATTTCAGTGTATCTTGAATGCATCTTGTATGTTTTTTATTTCCTGTCGAACAAATTGGTTTGATTCCCATTTTTGTTTGGGTGCATGTGATACCTGATTTACACTCTCGCCTCGTTACCTCGCCTCGTGCCTCGTCTCGTCGTCTCGCTCCGGACGTGAGCCTGCAAATCACGAGACGAGGCGCGAGGCGAGCCTGGGGGTTACTACGAAATTCGAAGTTCGAAGTTCGGATCGTGCGGTCCCTCTCACTCTCGTAATAAATACCATTAGCGTGAGCGGAACGGCATGAAACGAAGTTCGAATTTCGTACTTCGTAGTATAGGGCCTGTTCACACTCTCGTCTCGTTGCTCGTCTCGCAGTTCGTCTCGCCGCTCATACCCGAGTGTAAACCAGGTATGAATGTTTGCGGGCATAATTTTGTGTTTCCAAATGGGCCGCTCCACTCTTACCCCAATTCGATAGTACAAGATCGTAAGACATTATATACACATGATGTACTTATAATCTCTCTGTTTCGTGATGGTGTCCAAACAGATTTTGCTGTATGAGTTCAATTATCTTTGCGTTTTCTAAAAAAAAAATACTACTGTGACAGCAGATGTCATGTTTTCGTCCTCATGTAATATTTTTTCCCCGAACGAAATTAGCAGAAAGTTACGATTTTTCACCTGTATTTATGTAAATTTTATGGAAAAACATCTCTACAGAGGTGATTGTTTGACTGAGATTAGTCTTCAAACAATTACGTTGTGTGTTCAACTAATGAAAACCATTTTTTGTTTAGATGCTGCGTAAAATCGTGACTGGTTCTGGTTTGGTGGCTCTGTTGCCAACAGTAAGTGCCGCTACCCCTATTAAGAATGAGCCTGACACACCAGTGAGACCACTGCCAATGAGGCCATCAGATCTGCCGATATATGAAGCTCCCCATGCTGAATACGGAGAGTATGTGTTGTTTAGGATGCAAGCTAGTTGCTATGTTATATAATTCTGCAGCTATAGTATACCTACCTAATATATATATATATATATTAATGATTATCATATCGGGGCGGACTAGTGCCAAATAGATATATGAGAGCATGATTTTAATTTACAATTGCACATATTTGTTTCAAGGTTTATAGAAACTAAGAAATATTCAGAAAGGAGCAGTTATATCCGGTCATCCCTGGAAACACCAGTGCGCGTGGTGCGCGAACAAGTGCAAGCAGTGTGGGCTCAAACCGATTCCATTAAGACTGCTGTGCAAGATCAATATACTGATTTCCAAGATCGGACAGATTGTAAGATTTTCATTCATACTATGTGATTTAATAATATTAGGATTGAATGTGCTGACAACTTCACTCTCTAATTTTAAAGTTGCCAGCTGTGTAAATGTAGTAACACTGTTTCTGGATTTTAAATTTGTTTTAAATAACTTGAAGAAAGGAGGTTCTTAATTTGTCTGTTTATATTTTTTTCAATAATTTAATTTTTGATACATTTATTTGATCAATGTTACGTACAAAAACATTCATAAGTGCATGGACACGTTTACATTGATTTTCGCTTGCAGTTGCTTGCACTGGGATTATGAGTTGATCCCAACTCAAAACTAGATGACGCTACTGACAAAACTTAATGATATGTTTTAAATGGATATACAGTAAGGTGCAAAAGTGTCCCAATAACAGTAACTAAGTAAAATGCAAAAAAATCTATGTCTATAGTGTTGGTTTTAAAATTATTTGTTTAGTAATAGTAATGCTTGAAATTTACTACAAAAGTACCCTATATCAATTTTTTTTTTAGTTATTAACAAACACAACCAACACATTTTTGGCTTTTTTTATTCCATTTATTTTCATATATTAAAACTGAAAGCCGTGTAAAACAGGGCATTTCATCCTCTTTAGTAATAGGCTGGCAGTTATGTAGTCAGATATATTTATATACATAATCATGAGTTCACATATCAGGTTGGTGCAAAAGTGAATCAAAGTAAATTAGTAAGGAAGCTTGTGTTTGATTTTGTTTTGTAGCTGACTTTTATTCAATGGTAACTTCGCAACTATGATTCAGACCTAAATGATTAATTACCCCGTCATCAGTCACAATTATTTCCTATTTACTATAGTTTTATTTTGCGGGGAAGCTATACGAAAATTTAAATAAATTTAATATTAAAAAAGTCCAAAATGAACAGTTTTGGATCAAACATCCTTAATAAACTGTTAATGATAGCAAAACTATTTGGGTGCATTTCTGTAGTAAGTTCGAAGCATTACTATTCTTAGGAGAAGCATTTCTAAACCAGTTCCACTGACTATTTTTTTCCATTTTACATAGGTACTATTATTGGAACACTTTTGCACCTAACTGTATTATTCTTTGGTAAATATTTTTTATCAAACAATATTATTTACTACACTGTTAGTGGATAACCGTAACCACTAACTGTATTCTTGTTATGAATATTACTCAGTGGATAATTTTTGTATCTTTAGTCTGGTAGCCTGTAACGATTTCTTAATACAGATAGGGTAGGTATTAGAATTGACCAGGAAAAGTGTTATGTTTATATTATAAATCGTTAAGTTCAAAGGATCGGTCACACCACTATTTACGTAAACGGGGTGTAATCACTTTAAAACTGGAGATGAAATCTAGCATATTACTATTTTTTCTGTTTAATTATTTTAGTATTGCGGAATTTTTAGTTCAAAACCGTTTATATAACTAATAAATATTGTGTTTATTTAGCCATTGTATATAGAGAAATCAAAACAACCATAAATAAAACAACTGACGTTATTCAACAAATTAGTTTTTATAGATAATAAACATTTAGCACTTACTTGTTGTAAAAATTTTAGCCTTAAACATGCAAATGAATTGAATCTTACTGCACACTATTTCTACGGCTATATAATCCGCAATAAAGTTAGATTAGAATACAAAACTGTGTGCAGTTAAAATATACAAAATGCGTTACAAAGTTATTAACATCTTATTGAGGCTTAAGCTTAAGGGCCTACCGAGCTTTTCGCGCTAATTGATTTTGGGTGGGCGATTTCGGGCGTGGGGGAGGCACGATAGCTCAAGATAGGTTGGTTGGACTGCGCGTGTTTTTGGATATTTTCGTCTTATTACTAAAACAAATACATATTTTAAAATGTAGCAATACTACGCCCTAGAAAACATCTTGTTTTATTAACATTCAAAAAGTCATGACCTGCCGTGCAGTATTAGCGTCGTACTACGAGTTTATCTTATTTTTAAGAGACGACTTTGGATTTTTTTCTATCGAGTGAACTATAAGTAATCGTGTTTCGATAAACACTTGTCTTAGAGTGAATCCTCAAATATCTTACACATGAATTTCAAGACTACTTGTAATGATACTGCACGAGATTGAATGAATGCAATAAATGCGCCAAAAACACGGTAGGCCCTTAAGTATCATTTCCAAAATCGGAAAAGGATTGAAGCTTTACCACAAAAAAATAGTAGATAAATATTAGCAACCGTTACAGAGGACCGGATTTTTATAAAAATAAATTATTTCATATCTACTTATAAGCATATAAAACAAATGGAAGCACAGGGAATATAAAAATGACATTATGTTTAACTTGTTTAAGACTTATGTAACTTGCGATGAGATGGGATTTAAATCAGGCGATCTGGCAGGCCACGGAATGACCTTTATATCATTTATGTGTTCTTCAAACCACTCCCTTACACTACGCGAACGGTGTATTGGGCAATTATCCTGCACAAACTGTATCATTGGCAACACACACTTCAAACTGTGGGTAACATGGTTTCCTTCAATACGTCCAAATATTTGTACTATACGCCCAGCTCTAGAGATCAGCGAAGATGACATTACCCCAGTCATCATTTAAATGCTCCTGAGCAATAAGTTATCTTGCTAGGTACTTTATAAGCGTCTATCTACGGCAAGTCTGCGATTATGGATTCCCTCGCTGTGCTAAAGCCATTTTCCTCATAATCTCGTGCTATCAATTACTGACGTTGCTGTGTTTCTATGAGGTGTGGTCTGCCAGTTCTCTGCCGGTGGAACAATGATCGCACCGAGAAAGTAACAGTTTTTCTCTGCAACTATTTTTCATAAATATTATTAAGATTAAGTATAAGTGATATAATTATTATTAAGTATATATAAAGAAAATAAAGTAAACCAGAAATACTTACGTTCTCTAGCAATTCCAGACATGTATTTTAATTATTTAAACTAATCCAACAGTATTAACGCAACGGAAATTAAAGAAAACTAAAGCAGACAATACGGTAACGAATGAGCAGTAAGTCGGTAATAAAAAAAAAAACAATAATGGTGGTATCTTGTAAACTTACGCTTAAGTCTACCTTCTTAGTTTTTTATACGGGGCTGTTTCACCACCCATTGATTAATTGTAACTGACGGATAAATGTGATGCCGTCTCCGTCTATTCAAACAAAACAAACAGAGACGGCATCACTTTTATCCGTCAAATAAATTTGATCAATGGATGGTGAAACAGGGGGTCGACCCTTAAATCGATACCGGCACTATAATCTGCCGTCAAACAGAAATTAAAGCCAATTTAAATTAGCAACATTTACGGGCTAAAATCTAATTTCTTGACAGGATTTTCAAATGGTTTAAGGGTTAAAATTGTCTAACCATAAAAAGCATGTTGCAATAATACAATATATATGCAATCAAAAATTCCGAAAATATTAATTTACGAATTTGACGTTTGTTACTTTGTTATAGAACTGTAATTGCATTAATATATTTTACGGATTTACTTTGAAGATGTTGGCATGCGTCGACTCAAATGTTCATAAATTTCACTGCATTTGTCAATAACACTGTGGTCGTTTGGAGAGGTGCTTACTTTGAGTGCATGAGTTTGTAATTTTATTTTTTATTACTTCAAAAAACCCCGATTTTGAAACATTCTTCCGCTCCGCTCCGCTGCTATTGGTGTTAGCGTGATGATTATATAGCCTACAGCCTTCCTCGACAAATGTGCTATATAACACTGAAAGAATTTTTCAGATCGGTGCAGTAGTTCCTGAGATTAGCGTGTTCAAACAAAAAAACCTGTTCGATAAATTCTTAAAATAGACGTAGCATTCTTATTTGTTAACCGATTCAAATGAAACAAACACTAAATGTTAATCCAAGAAAATACCAACATATCAGTGAAAACCGCATCCTTCTAGGTTAAGCCGTTTCTGAGATTAGCGCGCACAAACGCACAGACAAACAGACAATAATTCTAAAAATCATTGTTTTGGGTTCTATTGCGCTAATAAATAGCCCTAGTGACAGTTTTTCTCAAATATCTTCAATGTACAGACACCGACTTGTTACAGATTTATTATATGTATAGATAGATAACTTTATATGTACTTTTTAATTTACATATTGATCTTGTTTATAAACACAAATTTATCAATGTACACCCTTTTATCACCTTTGTACTCTACAAACAACAAGGTGATATAAAAGGGTGTACATTGATAAAGACATCTAAAAACTAACACCTAGATCAACATTTTTGTAAGTTCATGTTGCCTTTTATTCAAGGGATTGTAAGATATCTCCGTGAAGAAGAAAACAAAGAGGTCCGTTATGGTGCTGTGGCAATAGGTGGTCTCACAGGTTTCATCTTTGGACTGCGGGGAGGGATTATCAAGGTCAGCATTTCCAGTGCTAATATTACATGTTAGTTGTTGATAAAATTTGTACTGTCTAATAGTGATTAAGACGCTCAGAGTTAGCGTTAAGAAACCATAATTAACACTTTCACAGGGGTAAGGCTCGTAAAACACAGTTTCCCGAAATTTGCACTTTCTCTAAAGGTGCACTTTCCGCAAAATGTACACTCCCAAAATGTGCACTCCCATTAAGGGCACTTTCCCCGGAAGTGCATTTTCCCAAAAAGTACATTTTCTCAAAACGCACACTTTCCCTTATTGTACATTTTCTCAAAACGTACACTTTCCCAAAATGTACACTAGTCAAAAATGTCATCTTCACCACAAAGTTTTCCTTAGATGAAGATCCTAAGCTTTGATGGCGATGTTAACATTTTTATCTTCGTCCTTCGTGCTTGTGCATTTTAATTACAGTTTATCGAATAGTCTATATATAGGTATATAGTACGTACTTTTCCAAATCTAGTGCTCTATTTGAGAAAGTGCACTTTTTGGGAAAGTGCACCTTCTGAGAATGTGCTCTATCTGAGAAAGCGTACCAATTGGGAAGTGCACTTTTTGAGACAGTGCACCTTCCGAGAAAGTGATCCATCTAGACAAGTGCACCTTTAGAGAAAGTGCAAATTTCGGGAAAGTGTGTTTACGTGCCTAACCCTTTCACAGTCCAGTGCCCCATACATGTAACTTATAAGGGTCACAGCGACGTAGCTTCACAGGTCTGTGCCCACATATGGGGCACTAAGAATTAAACAGACGTTCGTCCAGATTAGTATCTTGTTAACATACTGAGCAAGACTGTACAATGATTAAATTAATTTGCTGGACTTACCAGGAATTTGAAATTAGTATGGGACTATGAACGTTTTAACCTTTTGACCGCCACGCATCGTTTTTGTTTGGAACAAAATTGATTCTTATGCGGATGCGGGTAGGTTTAATTTTGTATTACCGTACTGTCGTCTATAGCCGACGCTGGCGGTCAAAAGGTTAAAAAATCTTCCTTTAAATATAAAATATGTTTCATACAGAACATACTAGTATCTGGACATTTTACACAATAGGGTAATAATGGGCTGAGGAGGGGGCGGGGAAGGAAAATTGCTGTTTGGGTAAATTAAATACAGATTTATCCAAAGTAATTATTTAACTATTAGCAGTAACAAGATGGATATTTTAATGTTATACTTTGCATGTTCATACAATACAAGCAATTATTGTATGATGACGATCAGCAGCAGTTGAAAATTGGTTTGAAAAAGTGTAGTTATGTAATTTTTTTTGTAGATATTTGTATACACATTGGTTATACGTTAAATCTGGTGTCAGTTCAATCCATCAATCTGGTTAGAAAACCAGAATGATGTAATGAATTGACGCCAGAATGGATGTGTAACCAACGTCATAGACTTTTAAAGTCCTTAATTTTCTAATCATAATTTATTGCATGACAATTGACATGACATTATTTTAAAATAAATTATTGTGATGTTTCAGAGTAGCAATTAGCACCTTCCAGAAAACCTGTCTTCCTAATATTTTTTCATATTTTTCCAGAGAGTTTTCTATGCTGGCCTAGGCACAACAGCCATGGGCATGGTTTGCTTCCCAGAAGAAACAAAAGAAATTACCAAGAGTAATGGGGCACTTGCCAAGCAGTATGTTAATATCGCATACAACTTTCTATATGGAGGTAATTGTTCTTATTTATAATTATGTAATAATATTTGGTAATAGGACCAAGTTACTTGTTGATTATAAACAGCATTATGCTGATAGCTTTGTGCCAGTATAGACAAATTTTGCAATTATTTTCATGTATCTGTGTAGTAAAACCAGGGGATCCCCAGCTGGAGGTCAAATTTCCGGAATTGTCTTTCCCCAAAGATTTTTCCGAGTTTTTGGATTTGACGTCGTCATTGGTTTCGTCCGCGAAGCAGGCGATCATGCCGCCCCCAGCTAAGGAAGTGGCTGAATCCAAACCAGTAGAGAAAAGCAATTAGGTATAAACTTGATGAGATGGTGGTGTGCACAGGCTTATAAGCATGAATGTGAATGTTCCACTTTAATGTCAAAGTTTTTCGCTCTTTCTGTTACGTCTTCACTGTCATGATCATGATTTCTTTCTCTTTCATCACATCCTTTGTCTTCTCATCGCAAGGCGTAGGGCTTTGCTTGTATGAATTAAAAGCTTGTATGGTGTTAGACTAACTTTTGAGCTTTTGAACCTTTTGTTTTCTATGCATTAGCTTTTTAAACACTTGTTTTCTTTGATCCTCAGGGCGGTTTACATTTAATATTTTACGCCTCCTTAGTTCACGCTCTAATGTTGTTTTACAAACCTCTTATGATATAATAACTAGGTTTATGCTATTGCTATAATATTATACTTTTGTTCAAGTTTTTTGTGTTTATTTTCTTGTTGTAAACCTTACTTAGTTGTGACAATTTTCCTTTTAAGGCTAATTATTCGAGTAGTCTAAGAGCTATCGACCAGATCGGTCATGTGGCTTCAGCTGTATTGAAACTCCGTTAGCTACTTCCCTGAACAACCTTTTCCGATAATCTTCGTGCTGGCAGGCCGCGCGCGGTGGGTGCGGGTGTAGTGGGGTGGGGAAAAAAATGAAAAAAAATGTGGGCTCAGCGACTTTCATTTTTTTTTTCAAACAGTTGCTCTGTACGCCCTGTGCACCCAAAAAAAAATTTAAATCGATCGGGTGGTGGGAAGGGGTTGCCAGCGTTAATTGAAAAGACCAAAATAATTATAATTTTCATGTGGGCTCAGCTGTATTGGCTTGTTTTCTGCCGCGAGATTAATTCATATTTAAGCCCCAAAAAAATAGCCATGAAAAAATATCGGTGGAAACGTATCGAAAAAAAATGTTGAAATCGTTGGTTTTCGTTCGAAAATGTGCTCATTCAACATTTTTTTTCGATACCTTTCCACCGATATTTTTGCATGGCTATTTTTTTGGGGCTTACATATGAATTAATCTCGCGGCAGAAAAAAAAGCCAATACAGCTGAGCCCACATGAAAATTATAATTATTTTGGTCTTTTTAATTAACGCTGGCAACCCCTTCCCACCACCCGATCGATTTTAAAATTTTTTTGGGTGCACAGGGAGTACAGAGAAACTGTTTGTAAAAAAAATGAAAGTCGCTGACCCCACATTTTTTTTCATTTTTTTCCCCACCCCACTACACCCGCACCCACCGCGCGCGGCCTGCCAGCACGAAGATTATCGGAAAAGGTTGTTCAGGGAAGTAGCTAACGGAGTTTCAATACAGCTGAAGCCACATGACTGATTTGGTCGCTAGCTCTCCGTCTAGAGCGTTTCTACCGCTATCATTACCAGGTCCCATATATCAAAGAAATGAGCTATTGTTTGCATGGGATTTCAATGAATTTTTATTTTACAGCGAGCGCACTGTATCGTTTTACAAAAACCTTCCGTTCGGTGCGACTTATTTCTTCACTATATGTGACCGGAAACGATGGCGATTGAGTAGAGACGCTCGTATAATTAGCCTTAAATTCGTAAATTATATAACACTGCTATTTATTTTAAGTATCCATAAATAACCACTTAGTTTAAACTTTTGAGGCTAAAAAAAATCACTTTTAGGCTTAATATTTCGCACACCCTAGATCCCTTAATTGAAAAATAGTTTTCACAAGCCTTTATGGTTTTTGAAAGACATCCAACGACACCCCACACTGTGAGAAAATAAAGTCACTGCCACTTTACATGGTTGTAGAGGCATTACCTTACTGTTTTTCTTTAAATATATTATTTATATTGTATAGTCGACCAAGAAGTTCTTTTACCACCCTAAGGTTCAATGCCATTTGTATGGCTTAAAACATCAAAGGCCATTTTCACTTACAAGTCAATGTGACAATGGGCTTTTATAATATTGTCTTTCTTTTGATGTAGGAACTATCGTAAAAAATGGTAAAGCACTTACTTGGTCGACTATACCTGTTTGTCGGCGTGATTATTATGTACAAGTTTATAGCATTAAACAAATACGGGTCTTTTAGTTATACTGCGGACATGGCGAAACTAAATGGGGAAGAGCTCTTCAAGAAGTGTAAAAATAATATTTTTTTAATTGGTTAGATTGTAATTAATAACGGCAATTGTATGTTGGTAACCAACCGTTTGCGTGCGAGTCAGGCTCGCGATTGTTCGGTTTTTAGGGTCCCGGGGCCAAAATGGCAAAAATGGAACCTTTATACTTAGTTTCGCCATATCTCTCTTCGTTAGTCCGTCTGCGGCTTAGCTTAGAGACTATTAGTGTCAGAGAGCTCTAATTTTGCATGGTGTAGCAATTGATACGCTACAAATTTATAGTGTACCGTAAAACCACATAACTATAGTCCTAGCCTGCAACAATAGTCCAATTTTCATCCTTACATTATCCTTAAAATATGATAGCTACATGGCTAGACTAAAGCAAATTATTTTAGGCCTAACAACATAATTATATACCCAGAAATAATGGCAGTAAGCTATAATATTTTAAGGATAATATAAGGACAAAAATTGGACTATTGTTGCAGGCTAGGACTATAGTTATGTGGTTTTACGGTAACCTTTTTTATTGTATTTCGTACTAAATACAAACTGAAATATAGATGCACAGAAAAAAACCCCAGAAAATACCAATGCTGGGAATCGAACCCAGGTCCTCAGCATTCCGTGCCGTGTGCCATACCCCTACACCACCACTGGTCTAGAGATTAGACACGAATCTTTCCTATACATCATACATTTCAGTCTGCTAAATCATCACCTTATGCAGTGACAAGCGCACATCTATGTAACACCCTCTATCGAGAGATTTTAACACTCCTTCGGAACTAACCGCTCACCAGGACAAGAGATGGCGCTACTGTGCATTTTTAAACAAATTAGCTATGAAGTATCTTTTTGTATTTATTTTTCAACTTCATTTTTTTTACTTTTACGGTCATCCCGTGAAATCATATATTTCGTACTAAATACAAACTAAAAATATAGATGCACAGAAAAAACCCCAGAAAAAAGACCAATGCTGGGAATCGAACCCAGGTCCTCAGCATTCCGTGCCGTGTGCCATACCCCTACACCACCATCTCACCATCTCTTGTCCTGGTGAGCGGTTAGTTCCGAAGGAGTGTTAAAATCTCTCGATAGAGGGTGTTACATAGATGTGCGCTTGCCACTGCATAAGGTGATGATTTAGCAGACTGAAATGTATGATGTATAGGAAAGATTCTTGTCTAATCTCTAGACCAGTGGAGATGTAGGGGTATGGCACACGGCACGGAATGCTGAGGACCTGGGTTAGATTCCCAGCATTGGTCTTTTTTCTGGGGTTTTTTCTGTGCATCTATATTTCAGTTTGTATTTAATACGAAATATATGATTTCACGGGATGACCGTAAAAGTAATAAAAAAAATGAAGTTGAAAAAATAAATACAAAAAGATACTTAGCTATGGCTAACCTTTTTTATTGGTATTGTGTCTCGTTGTTGGTCTGGCTGATTTCGCTGTCAGCTTTAATTTGAATCAAGACATAATAAAATCTTTTTAACAAAAAATTAAACCGCCGAAAAAACTGAAAAGCAAAAAATAATACCTTTTTTGTTTGACCTTAATCTTGGTACCAGTTTGAAGTCGGTGCCTCAGCACTTAGCCAGGAGGAGTGGACCTATAATTGTCTACCTGATTGGCTTCTATCACTCCTCCTGGCTCGTGCTGAGGCACCGACTTCAAACTGGTACCTAGATTAAGGTCAAACAAAAAAGGTATTATTTTTTGCTTTTCAGTTTTTTCGGCGGTTTAATTTTTTGTTAAAAAGTTTTTATTTTATACTTTTTTTCCATCCTTGGGGTATTTTTTTTCCAAATTTATAATACCAACTTCAAGGTATACCCTATCTATCCAATAAAAAAGAATTATGAAAATTAGACTACTCTGTAAAAAGTTAGTCAATCATCCCCTGTTTTCCTACCCTTAGGGTAGGAATATTATTTCCAAATTTAAATGGGACCACCCTTGGGGTATACGCTTTCCAATAAAAAAAGAATCATCAAAATCGAACTACTCTGTAAAAAGTTATGCGTGATCATACATAAAAAAAAAAAAACAAATATATACGTCGACTTAAGAACCTCCTCGTTTTGTTTTCGTCGGTTGAAAAAGAATGTGAGCTTGACAGAGATGTTTGGGCCGTACGTGAAGGTGAATGAAAATCTGGATGTCTCCGTGATAAAAATATATTCTCTTGGTTTTCCAAATTACTACGTAATTTGTAGTGCTTTCCTAATTTTTATTTAATTGCGCTACAATGGTTATAATGTAGCAATTGTTTCGACAAAGTGGTAAAATAAAATCATATTATCAAATACAGTCGCTAGGGGGGTGATTTTTTTTTCTCGTCTAACCTTATAGCTTGAGATATCGTTGGATAAATCTTTTAAAATAATTGTGATATTTTAAAATCATCAAGTGGTTGTCAAAATGATTTTTCGATACAGTGATTTGTTTGGGAAATATTCAACTATAAAGTATAATTTTTTTGTTAAAAGTGAGCGTCCCTCTGTCTAAAAGCTAAATAGTTGCATTGAAAATTAAAAAAAAAATCATGACGCGAGTAAACATAGCGAGTAAATGTAACAAGGAAAACTATATATTACAGCTAGGTTTGCTTGAGAATTAGTAGTTTAAGAATAACTAGCAGCCTGACCTATAAAATATACCTACTTGGAAAATTCCGTTAAAAATATTACTTGTTTAAGACGGATAGTATAATTAATAAGATATGGAAGGATTTTTTCGTAATGGCTGCAGAACCCTATCCTAAGCGTGTCTGACACGCTCTTTTTTAGGGTTCCGTAGTCAACTAGGAACCCTTATAGTTTCGCCATGTCTGTCCGTCCGCGGCTAAGCTCAGAGACTGTTAGTACTAGAAAGCTGTAATTTGGCATGAATATATATATCAGTCACGCCGACAAAGTGATTAAATAAAAAACCTAAAAACAATTTTTTTAGGGTACCTCCCATAGACGTAAAGTGGGGGTGATTTTATTTTCTCGACTAACCCTATAGTGTGGGGTATCATTGGATAGGTATTTGAAAATAAATAGGGGTTTTCTAAAACCATTTTTTGATAAAGTGAATATTTTCGGAGATATTCACTCCGAAAGTTCAACATAATGTGTCCCCCCCTCAACTTTTGAACCGCACTTCTAAAAAATATGAAAAAAATCACGTAAGTTAAACTTAATAAATACTTTCTAGGAAAATTATTTTCAACTTAATCAGTTGAGCAGTTTTTAAGTTTCTGTAAAAAAATATTTCTAAATTTGTTGTAATTTAACCGTCATTGCAAGCATTTTTTTCTTTAGGTACCTATAAAAGATCACGCTAACAGTATCTTCTTACAAATAAAAAAAAAATATTACATGTGAAAAACAATCAACATACAATGACATACTAGTTCTAGTAGACTGCAGTTAGATTAGTTACCAATACCCAATTCGCCGATAGATGGCGCTGTACCGCCGACGTAGGGACCAAAACAACCACATTAATAAAGTATGCAAAGATTTTTTCGTACCTGCTACGGAACCCTATCTTGGGCGTGTCCGACACGCTCTTGGCCGGTTTTTTTTTGTATTTTTACACCCGACTGTCGAAGGAGGGTTATGTCTTTCAAGCGTATGTATTTAAGACTTATTAAGATTCCTATTGGAGTGTTGCAATTTTGTTTTAAAAACATCCTATATCGACGGTACTCTGACTCAACCTCGTATATGAAATTTTACTAAATTGGAATAACCGCTTTAGACAAAAGACTTAAAGTGGTTATTCCAAATTCATAAAATTTGTTGAGGTTGAGTCAGAGTACCGTCGATATGCGACTTCGTCATAATAACGTCGCCCGCACCAAAGATATGCTTCTTGATTGTAAGAAATTACATGTTTTTTTTTACATTTCAGGAACAATATGAAATGCTCTGATGGATGGCAATGAAAAACCAAGTCTTCTTGTTTATTTCTTGTAGTGCTATTAATTATTATGTATGAAAATATCCAACTTAAGATACATATTTAATAAAACAACATGTTTAGTATCAATAAAACTACTTATAACAAGTTAAGAGTTGTTTTATTCTTAGATTACTTATACAAGCAAATACATCCCTAAATTAAGCAAAAATCATTTCCTCGCGTCTTTTCTTAGTGACAACCGTGCCTGGCTTATGTTGAGCCTCAGGATGATTCATCAACTCTGGTGGACAAGTGGAAACTGAACTTTGAAGCAATACTTGCTTTAGGTCATAGAATAATGCCGAATCTTCTTTGGTCACAAATGAAGCTGCTTTACCAGTCTTACCCGCGCGACCTGTACGACCAATACGATGCGTATAATCTTCTATTGTTTTAGCCATGTCATAGTTGATCACCATACTAACATCTTTGATGTCAATACCACGGCCAGCAACATCAGTTGCCACCAGAATGTCCTTAGAGCCATTCTTCAGACTAGCCAGTGCAAAGTCACGTTGCTCTTGCCCTTTGCCGCCATGTAATGTGCAAGCGTTGAAACCAAGCTTTTCAAGACCTTTAGCCAACACATCTGCTCCCTTCTTTTGGTTCACAAATATAATTATTGGCGGTTCCACATTACGCTGTAATATCTCTGTTAATTTACGTCGTTTCTCGTTTTCACTTATCATATAAACTACCTGTTCTGTCCTATCAACAGGCTTTCCTACAGATCCTATGTACACAATTGCTGGTCTCCTGAGGTAACTTCTGGCCAGGCGCTCAACAGCAGGAGGCATAGTCGCTGTAAACATGACAGTTTGTCTGTACTTCTTCTTTGAATTATAATTTGCCAACAAAATAGAAGCATCTTCTGCTGCATCTGTGTCAGGTTTAATATTTGATACTGGCATGTACTCCAGAATTTTTTGGACATCAGGTTCAAAACCCATGTCTATCATACGATCAGCTTCATCCAAGACCACATAAGTACATCGATTCAGAACCAGATATCTATTTTCTAATACATCAATCAAACGACCTGGTGTAGCTATGACAATCTCACAACCTAGTCTGAGCTTAAAACCTTGGTCTTCCCTAGAAAGGCCACCAACCACTACAACAGACGTTATTCCCAAAGGAACTCCAAACTTATTAGTTTCCTCTTCAATTTGTTGTGCCAATTCACGTGTTGGTGCTAGAATAATGGCATATGGTCCTTGATCTGCATCTTCTAACCGTTCAGTCTTTGGAAGTGATTGAATCCAGGTGAGCAAGGGTATCAAGAATGCCAAAGTCTTACCAGAGCCAGTCTCAGCAACACCAATAATATCTCTGTTTTGCAAACCAATAGGAATTGCTTGACGTTGAATTGGAGTAGGGCTTTTATAGCCTACTTTGTTAATGATTTCCATGATATCATTGTGAAAGTTAACTTCCTTCCAAGATCGGATAGGATTGGGTATTCTACCACCTTTAATAGTGATATTATAATCTTCTCTAAAGATCCTCCAATCTCTTTCAGTCATTTCATCATGATCTTTCTCTGACCAATGTCTGTCATCCCATTTTTGTTTATCCTCCTTCTTTTTCACTTTCTTAAGACGCAACTTCTCCTGCTCTTTCTCCAATTCAGTTCTACGTTTTTCCAACAAATTTCCATAGAATTTACTATGGTCCTTTTTCTGGGACTTGATATCAATACCAGCTATGTGGCCGCGTCCAAAAAATTGAACTTGATGTCTATCTTTATAAAGAGTATTATAATCATTTGAAGTGTCTTCAGAAGCATCCCAATCAAATACAAACTTACGATCGTTTAATCTCCTCACACGTCTCTTCTTCTTCACAATTCCCAAATAGCGAGCTTTTATAGCTTCCTCCTCGCGTTCCTTATCTTTACTTTTGCCATACTCTTCATTCTTTTCTTTCTTGTCATCTCTGCGATCAGGTCCTGACTTCCTTTCATCATACTTACGGTCTCTTTCTCTATCCCTATCGCGTTCCCTTTCCCTGTCTCTGTCCCTTTCTCTTTCTCTCTCTCTATCTCTATCTTCTCTGTGCTTCCGTTCTTCTTCTTTTTTAGATGGTCCTGTAAGATCAATTGTGGTGATGGTAGGTTTATTAGCATTTGCTCTCATAGCTTCAACTTGTTCTCGACGTCTTTCTAATGCAAGGGCAGCTCTCTGCTCTTTGGTTAAAAAAACTGGCTTGCTTCTTGCTTCTTCCTCAGCTTTTTTCTTGGCCAACAATTCTTCCAAAGATAAAGGCTCGCGCTTGACCGTCTTTGTATTGTCGTCTTCCTTGTTTTCTTGTGGTTCTTCAGATGGTTTAATATCATCTTTTTTTAATTTAAACTTTTCTTTATCCTCGTATCGCCTATCTTTATCTTTATCCTTAAGATCTCGTTTTTTAGGGCTTCTAGATCGTGGACGATCTTTCTTCACAGGGCTCCGTGATCGGGCTCGTTCTTTTCTTGCAGGGCTACGAGGACGATCGGGTTCCTTCCTGGGGCTCTTAGAACGTTCGCGACGCTTGATTTTATCACGATGCGATTCACGATCGTCATGGCGTTCTCTGTCGCGTCTCTCCCGTGATCGCGACCGGCGCCGATCAGGGCTTCTATCACGACCCATTTTTAAGCGAAAGAATAAATTACGAAGGAATGAGTTAGCCTCAAACTATTACTACTTCAATTACTTAATGCTTGGTTGGAACTGAACCTGACAGACAACCACACCACAAACTAAATTTTCTGTCAGTGTCTTGCTTCATCCATGGCTTCATCTGTGGTTGTTTTTTTGTTTTTTGTCTTTAAAGAAAGTCAATGGAGATAGTGTACGTACAGCCAAGTCCATTTTAAGTTCTCCAAACGACAAGCCTATCAGGGCATTTTTCGGGAAAGAATTCCAGTCAAGTTAGTTTTGACCTGTCCGCGACTTTCCAAAATAATGCCGAAAAACAGAAACGGATTTTAGAAATTCTGTAAATGCATTTGTATCTTTTAGTTTATATTTTTTTGTAAAAAAAAGTATTGCATAGGTACTTATAAACTAAATTTTCTGTTGAAAAATTATAATAAATATGTTATAGTTGTGCATTGGTTGTGCAACTTCATTCTTAGGCTTGTCCTCTACCTACGCTATCTAATCAAGCAGCTGCTTTTATTGTTTATTATGATCTATTTAAATAATATTGCTGTTCCATTGATATCAAATTATAGTTTTGAAATGTGTATACTTGCATAATTTGTGTACAAGTTCCTTATACGTACATGACAAAAAAAAAATTATAATCAGGACATGGCTGTATGGTTCTAAACCTTCTTCCAATGCCAAAGACTTAAACAATAACAAAGGCTACCACAAACCGGAAGTGCGGGGCGCCGCGCCGATGGAACATGCCCAGCGCGCAGCGCGGTCAATAACATGTACGATGCATGTACGTTATAGAATAGAATAGAACAGAATAATTTTTATTTCGGGCTGCATAGGCCCATATAAAAAATACCTTAAGGACTAATATACATATTTATATTATAACTTAATTTAACACTTAACGCTATGCTGCGCTGCTGGCCTACATTTCACCGTGTATATGATTCCGTTTTATTGACCGCGCTGGGCACGCTCCAACGGCGCCCCGCACATTGGTTTGTAGTGGCCTTTATAAGCCTATCTGACTTATTATTTTGTAATTTATGATAATTTGTACCATGTTGAACTGAAAGAAAAGCGAAAAATTGTTAATATATTGTGCTTTATTTACACATCGGAGGGTTTCCTAAAATTTTTGATTAACACTACATAGTATAGAACAAAGTCGCTTCTAGATAGGATAGATAGATAGATAGATAGATAGTTTGTCAGTCAGTAAGCGATACAGATACAAAACATATACAAAACGTCCAAAAACCCATTTAACATTTGACAGCTTCATCTTACGTACGATTGCGTTACGTCATTCAGACTGAAGGGGGCAAATGACATATAAGCCAACAGTTGGCTTATATTTTTCGCTTATTTTTCGGGCCGTTTTAAATAATTGTAAAAAATCTTGGCACTAACAGGCCTTACAGCGACTGGTTTGAAAGTATGTTACCCAAATGGTTATAGAATATGGAAAGTGCTAAGCTTAAAATTTGTGTAACGTCAGCGGTTATTGCAGTAAGTTGTGCGAGTGCTGTTTATGCCATTTTACGATATAAACGCAGATGCAGAGTCGCTTCGGAAGTTCTGAATTACATGGACATAAAAATTGTAACAGATGAAGCAGTTTGTGATGTGGTGGTCAGTGAAATTCGAAGGTGAGATAATTTTAATACAAACATTCTTTAAATAATTGGCATTATAAGTATGACCAGAATCCTACCATTTCCATAGTTTTTAGCATTTTAGGATCATAATCACTGAACTTGCAAAATCAACTTTACAAGTTCACTAGCTGACGCATTATACTCAACAAAGCCTTGACAAAGCATTCAGATTAATAGGGAAGATAATATACATCGGTGGCAACTACACAAAATAGGCACACATAGATGTCGAGTTGTGGAAAAAAGCCCGCTATTACCTATTAAGTATTTGCCACACTAGATGCATTCTGCGGTTGCGGTCAGGTCAAATTGAACATAGCCTGCATTTAATAAATATGTATGAACAACATTGTCGGTCTCTATATATTTTGTATAGATATGCCACCAGACCGTGCGGTGCGTGGGGTGCTCTGTAAGAGTCAAACAAAAAAAAACGATTAAAAATATCTCTTCAATTTTTCCCATTTGGAACAGAAAGTTGAAATCCTATAATGTTGAAATTCCAAAATGTTTAATTTTTTTTTTTAATTTGATGAGGATGTGACAGAAGTCACATACTGACCATGCCAACATAAGCACCAACCAATATACTGTTGAATGTCCCATGGAGGGAGACAGATTGTAGTAGCTCAAGAAGCTTTTTTCTCAGGAGGAGCTCAGAGCTGCATGCTGTAGGCTTTGACTGTGAATGGGTGACCAACAATGGCAAGAGACAAGCAGTTGCACTACTACAGCTATCCACACTGGATGGCTACTGCAGTTTGTTTCGGCTGAACCAAATGAACACTATCCCTGATTCTTTAAAAGTATGCTTTTGATTTAGCCATATATGTATTTTGGGATTATCCATTATGTTCATCACTATGTATGTGGGTGAATAATCAGTGTTGTTACTGCATCTTCTTTAAGTCATTACATTACCGTTTCAGCAAATATTTTTCTAAAGAGAAGATGCTCAGGGTTAACTTTTTATGAAAACTCAAATAGTACCAATGCTAAATTTAGTTTGATCAATTATCTTGAGACCTGTGATTTCATTGTTTTAATAATCGTGGCATGGGAATGATGTATAACTGAGTGATAAAATTGCTTAAATATTCACCCATGTGCCGCTTGGTTGTAAAGTATAAGTGGGCAATAATTTTTTTGATGGTACTCATAAATAATAATAAATAATCACAGGAAAATTCACACCAATTGACCTAGTCCCAAAGTAAGCAAAGCTTGTGATCTATATATATATTTTACTAGTTGATTCTATTCCAAAATCAATAAGTTATTTATATTTCATAACAACTACACTAGCAACACAAGCTTACTGCATATAAATGTACATAGTGTACCCTTTTGACAAGTGCTGAGTGAGATACATATGTTGAGAGAGATATATATATATATATATGTATATATATATATATATATGTACCTATATGTATCTCAACACTTGTCAAAAGGGTACACTATGTACATTTATATGCAGTAAGCTTGTGTTGCTAGTGCAGTTGTTATGAAATATAAATAACTTATTGATTTTGGAATAGAATCACCTAGTAAAATATATATATAGATCGAAGCCGAACTTATCCCCTTAAGGCATTTCTATCAGTCAACCTTTGAGTAGATGTATTACAAGTCACTAAAACAACTTCCTTAAAGAGTATTTTCTTTCCCAGGAATATGTTCCTCAAGTGGGGTAAAATTGTGCAATTAAAAAATAAATATATTGTGCATGTGTGTGTTACCAAGGCAAAGATATACCTATATTAAGTTTCTATATTGATATGATATTTGACGGCCGGATAGCCTAGTTGTCAGGGAACCTGACTACGAAGCTTGAGGTCCCGGGTTCGATTCCCAGTCGGGGCAGATATTTGTGTAAAAAATACGAATATTTGTGCTTGAGTCTTGGATGTTTAATATTTATTTAAGTATAAGTGTGTTTATCCGTTGTTGTTGTTTGTTTACCCATAGTACAAGCTTTGCTTAGTTTGAGACTAGGTCAATTGGTGTGAATTGTCCCGTGATATTTATTTATTTATTATATTTTCGGGAAGATTCTCATTAATGTCTGACCGAAACAGTACCTATTTGAAGCCTAAACTGAAACCGGATTAGTTTTATTAGTTTTAGTTTCGAAACCGAATGTTTATTCAAAGGCTATTTAAGTGTTGTACATTTTAAAAATTTTCGTTTCTTTTAACTTTTGTTCATAGAAGCAATTATTCGAAAATTGATAGTTTTATATGGGTTGTCACAAAACTGACCCAAAAAAATTTAATGGTAAATTAGGGTCATTTTTTAAACATCAAGATCAATAGCGCTCTTGATTCTGTGTAAGAAAAATCCAAAATTTCACATTTAAAAAAAAAGTGAGTGATACACTTTTTATTGACAACACCCTAATGTATAAATAAATTGTCATATACATTATAATGAAGTGGGTAGAACTCTCTTGCTTTCTGTAATAAAAAGTGATTGATGTAGGGTACATATATATGTTCCCATGTATGCATGCAGGCACAGCTCCCTAGCTGAATAAAGTCTAATACAATTAATTGAAGTGTTTTACTGGACATAATAGTGGCGACGAAGTGTAAAAGTGAACTTTTAAAACAAAATGTCAAAAAAATCCGTGAAGTTTAATGAGTTTAACCCTCAAGTGGACAGTTGGGACAATTACTTGGACAGGTTAAAATATTGCTTTATAGCAAATGGTATTGACACAGATAGTGATAAGAAAGCTAATTTCTTTACTGTGTGTGGTGCGCAAGTGTTTGAGACTTGTTTAGCGTTAATTACTCCGTACAAAACTAGTGATGTGACATTTGATCAAATTGAAACAGTTTTAACCAGACATTACAGTCCGAAGCCAAATGAAATTTCCATGTCATATAAATTTTACAAGCGAGATCAAGGTCAAGGAGAAAAGGCATCCGAGTACATAACCGACTTAAGAAAGATTAGTTCATCTTGTAACTTTAGTAACTTGGAACGTATGTTACGCGACCGACTCGTGTGCGGTATGAGTGATCATAGATTGCAGTACGAACTATTGAAAAAAGACGGCCTCACCTACCAGGATGTCGTGGACGCTATGCTGTCATCTGAGAGTGCGGTGAAGGACATTCGTATGATGGTGACGAATTACGGAGCAAACGGCGCCCCGGACGCAACCACACACACCACAGATGAAGAATTAGAAAATAAAGGAACGGTACCAGAAACAGAAAAGGTTGAAGAGGAAGACAGAGGTGATGAGGTAACCAGTGAAGAGGGGAATCAGGAAAAGGATATTATTGAAATACCGAGCTCAGACCAGTGGGCTAAGATGCTAGGAATACCTAATCCTGAACCATGTCAAACCGGAGGCAAAGTAACTAAAAAACCCAAGTACCGTTCCATGTTACCATATGATAGACCAGGTAGAAGTTATAAGTAGTTACTTTATATTCTACATGTATTTTTAGATTTAAGTTGTTGTCACTGGTGTGAGCATGAACTTTAATTGTGTGCATTTGTTATTGTTTAGAGTAAAGATACTTGGGGGGAAGGTATGTCATATACATTATAATGAAGTGGGTAGAACTCTCTTGCTTTCTGTAATAAAAAGTGATTGATGTAGGGTACATATATATGTTCCCATGTATGCATGCAGGCACAGCTCCCTAGCTGAATAAAGTCTAATACAATTAATTGAAGTGTTTTACTGGACATAATATAAATGTTTATTACTATAAATGAAAAAGTATCACAAATATAGTTTGCTTATCGCCAGAATACCCAAGGCAACATGGCTGAGTGTGAACAACTCAATCCTTTGATTGTGAATTATTTTTGTACCTATAATAGGTTGGGGCAAAAGTATTTTCGTTTTTTTTAATGTATTATTAGAAATCAAACCTCTTTGGCTGTGCTGAATGTAACTGGCTGGTTTTAATACCATTAAATGTTGACATTCTGAAGATGCAATAAATAAATAAAAAACTAGTTCCCGCCATTTTTCAATTGTTTTTCAAGCAAGCAAAATGAACGTAGGTATGTGACGAAGAAAAACGGTACATTTTATAGTTTAAAAAAAAAGGTAAAATTGCGACGAGCGCCGCGAATAAAATTTGTGCGCTTTATGGACCAAATGCGGTATCAATAAGAGTAGCACAAATGTGGTTCTTAAGCGTTTCAAGTTTGGTTTTAGTATGAAAGTTGAGGTTTTTAGTATGAAACATTTTCCTTTGTATGAAAAATACGAAAATACTTTTGCCCCAACCTAATATATTGAACAGAATTCCATATTGATGTACACTGTCCCAAAAAAGTTGAATTATAAAATTACTGTATTGCTTGTTCTGTTGAGTATTTTATGGAAAAGGAAAAAAAAAAGAACTTCAGAGAGAGTGAGGTACTTGACTTCAAACTTAAACTCAAACATCAATGACGCAAGTTTTACATACATTGATCATTCATTACCTAATCTAGTATGTCTGTTATTTTATTTCAAGGACCATAATAAATAAGTACTTTTTTTTTAGACTTTGCTAGAAAACCCGACTATTTACAAAGTAGGTGTTGCTCCAACAGATGATGCAAAATATCTCTCCGAGGACTACTGTGTCATACTCAATGGTTCTTTAGATGTGCGTCATTTGGCTCAGCTCAGTGGCCACAGTGCGGGTGGACTCGCAAGTCTCTCCAAATCTCTGTTACATATTGTATTAGACAAATCTTGGAAGGTACTTTATACTAATACTATAAACTATTACTAACTCAGACAATTATTTTCATTAAAATTCGTTAATTTTTTTATAGTGTGTATCTATTTTTACTACAATTAAGTATACAAGTAACTACAACTCATTTCGAACTTAGTACAGTAGTACACAACTGATTTGGCACACCTATGTACTTGCGCAGAAGACGCGTTTTAGAAGCGCAGGAAATGCAATTGACCAATCGGCATAAACCACGCGGCGCGTATTTTTCCTGTGCCGCTATTGGTGGATTGCTGCCGCCATGATAGTTAGCGTCGTGTGCCATGTTAGAAAGCCCCCATACTTCTGAGTGAGTTCACGTGAGTAAGACGGATAATACGTGCACTGTAAAGCGAGTCACACACAGCGCAGATGCGGTAAGATATCTGTATCTGTACCTCTACCATGAGTTTACACTAGTTCACAGTGACCGTACTCGCTAGCGACGGCGTAAATGATTTGTATGGAGATTTGTACTTCCGTAAGTGACCGCTAGAGGCGCTGTACAATTCTCCATACAAATAATTTACGCCGTCGCTAGCGAGTACGGTCACGTAAACTAGTGTAAACTCATGGTAGTGGTACTGAACGCATATCTGTTAATATCGCTCCCTATACAATTCAATGGAGGACCACACACAGCGCAGATAATTTATATTTTATCGTAAGGTATCTGTGAGCATCGACATAATATCGACAGATGTGAAGATTTTATCTGCAGTTAAATACAGGTGGTTGCGCAGAGGCACACTCATCATCATCATCATCCCAGTCTATATACGTCCCACAGCAGGGCACAGGCTTCCTCTCAGAATAAAAGGGTTTTGGTGGTAGTTCCCACGCAGGCCCAGTGCGGGTTGGGAACTTCAGTGTATAATAAAATAAATATAACAATTACGTACTACTTAATCAAGCAAATAACAAGTCATTCTTGCGTAGAAATGTATTTTCGCTTTTTTTACATTTTGACATGAAGAGAAATAAAGAATGTGTAATGCGCTTTTATTGAAAAAAAATAAAAATCGAGACCGTGTTAAAAATGCAAAGATTTGTTACATGGTGTATTTTTTTATCAGAACTAAATGATTTTAAACTTTTTACTTCTTTTTAATAACATTTAGTTAATAAAAGCTTGCTTTTTTATTTTTTTTAGGGTTCCGTACCTCAAAAGGAAAAAACGGAACCCTTATAGGATCACTTTGTTGTCCGTCCGTCCGTCCGTCCGTCTGTCTGTCAAGACCCTTTTTCTCAGGAACGCGTGGAGGTATCAAGCTGAAATTTATATCAAACACTCAGGTCTACGGTCCCTTGGAGCTGTAAAAAATCAAACTTCTAAGCCAACGCAATCAAAAGATACAGCCGTTTATGCCGCAAATTTCCGCAGATTTTCGAAACTAGCAAGGGAATGAAAACCTACAGGGTACTTCCCGTGAACTCAGAATCTTGAAATTTGGTACGAAGCAACGTATTATAGCACAGATAAAGGAAAAAATGCGAAAAGCATAAATTTTTAACGCAATCAAAAGAAATAGCCTTTTATGCCGCAATTTTCCGCAAATTGTCGACACTCGCAAGGGAATCAAAACCTACAGGGTACTTCCCGTGAACTACGCACCAACAGCTCGCCACAAGCCGCCCTGCGATGACTGACTGCACTGGTGACACGACAACACCAGCGGGCGATGAGGTCGTTACATCCCTACGCCTTTTGACTGACTGCGCTGGTGACAGACACCACAACACCAGCGGGCGATGGGGTTGTATTGTATAATTGTCTTTGATTGTATTCATTGTAGCCTATCTGTTTCTCAAAGGGCCGGCAACGCACCTGTGACACCCTTAATGTTGCGGGTGTCCATGGGCGGCGGTGATTGCTCCCCATCAGGTGACCCTCATGCTCGTTTTCCCCCTTTTATTTAAAAAAAAACATCCTGTATAAATGATTCGTACCACAAAACACGTGTACTCAGCTCCGAAATTTTAAAATGAATGTATCACCTCGCACCTGCACAGTGTGTGATACCTTCAGACAGATAAGTTTTTATACGCGGATAAAATCTTACCGCATCTGCGCAGTGTGTGACTCGCTTAATATGCACCTTGTACTTATGTGACATAAGATAGATTTAAAGTTTGTATCGTACCTTAGGCTATCATCGGAATAGTTTGTTCGTGTCTGCGTGGCCGAAAATGCACGACGCGCCATATGAAGTGTGTACTACTGTATAGTTAAATTGAACTGAATTTAATGAAGTGGTAAATTTAACAACCGCTTTAGCCTAGTTGGTAGTGACCCTGCCTACGAAGCAAGAGGTCCTGGGTTCGAATCCCGGTAAGGGCATTTATTTGTGTGATGAGCTCGAATATTTGTTCCTGAGTTATGGATGTTTTCTATGTACTTATTTAAGTATTTATTTATCTATATAAGTATGTTTATCGTCGTCTAGTACCCATAGTACAAGCTTTGCTTAGTTTGGGACTAGGTTGATTTTTGTAAGATTGTCCCCTAATATTTATTTATTTAATATTGAAATGCCTATGGTGTATACTTTTAGGTGCGATGTAGCGACTGGGAAGCCGAACAGCTGTCGGAGCGGCAAGTAAACTACGCTGCAGCAGATGCACATGTCGCCATAAAAATATTTGGAAAATTGATAAATGAGTATAAAACTAGAGAAAACACTTTCGGTTGGTTTTTTAAAAGCGAAGAGAATATTACAGATTTATGTAATAAATATTGCGATATTACTTTTAAAGCAAAACACAACCCACAAAAGGTACGCGAAAAATGGTAAGAAGCATATTTATTATTATCAATGATATAGAACATTTTTTTTCAATCAATCAATAATTTTATTTGTCAAAACATAGGTAAATACATGTACAAAGATCTTAACTGTATAATTTAGTATCACTATGTTGCACCATGAGGCATACAAATACATAGGAAATATGAGGCATGCATGTTAACCTAACCTAACCTATAAGTACATAGTAATACCTACTTACATAACATGAGACACAACATAATATTTACCACCTTTCATTTAAATATTTCTGAATTGAGTAAGTACCTAGGTACAATGCCTTTTCAACTAAAAAATCAAAGAACAGTTTTTTAAATTTAGTTTGATCAGACTGTCTTATTATTTTAAGCAAATGATTGTGCACTCTAGGTATCATTCCATAAACACTTTTCCGAAGTAAGGCTGTTTTAAAGTGCTCTGCTTTAATTTTATCTTGAAATATTTTTGAGCACCTAGACAGCTGCGATGTTTATGAGGGCTACTCATGACATCGCAGCTGTCTAGGGGTTCACTATATCACCAATTTATGTAGGTGCATAATTTGGTGAACAGAGTATTATAATTAAATAAGTAACGCACAAGAGGTCTTTGTCTTTATTTAGAAATAAAGTGGTTGGTATGTTCCGACGTTAAGACACAACCTACCTAAACGCACAAACTGAAAAGTTCCTAATGTAGATGTGTAATAATGCGCTTATTTTCAGCACAGTCCTGCTGTTTTTATGTTCAGTATAAGAGCTTTAAATTCTTACTTTAATGTGATGGTGATAGATATTATAAGAAGCACCATATTTTTTTTTTTTTCACATTACCTCTTGTAACAGAAAATCTGCATTAGGTAGTCATTTATATTTAAAAGCAAAGCGTGTTTATCCAAAGGACTATTCTCAGAATGGAGCGATTGGGCTGTAGTTCCCACGCATTAGGCACTTCACACTTATTATTGAATTGCTTCGCAGGTGTGTGCAGTTTTCCTCGCGATGTTTCCCTTCACGATAAACCGAACCGGTGATACAAACGAAATTTTGCTCGCACACAAATTCCGAAAAATTCAGAGGTGCGAGCCTAGCTTCTTAACTATATTTTTATTTATTTATAAAGGAAAAAGGATAAAAACACAGGAAATCAGTTGGTGAATAAGAGGTACCAGCACGCTACGAGGTCTAAGCCACTGTACAACAACTGTATTCTGCAGGCGCCCGATGGAGAGTTGCTTTGCACATGTGACACCAAAAAAGCTCACTGGTAATCATCACAACTTATATGTACACATGTATGAAGTGATTAACAATAACATTATTAACGTTAAGATAAATTAACAAAAAATGAAACCGCCGAAAAAACTGAAAAGCAAAAAATAATACCTTTTTTGTTTGACCTTAATCTAGGTACCAGTTTGAAGTCGGTGCCGCAGCACTAGCCAGGAGGAGTGGACCTATAATCTTCTACCTGACTGGCTTCTATCACTCCTCCTGGCTCGTGCTGAGGCACCGACTTCAAACTGGTACCTAGATTAAGGTCAAACAAAAAGGTATTATTTTTTGCTTTTCAGTTTTTTCGGCGGTTTAATTTTTTGTTAAAAAGTTTTTATTTTATACTTTTTTCCCATCCTTGGGGTAAATTTTTTTTTCCAAATTTATATAATAACAACTTCAAGGTATACCCTATCCAATAGAAAAGAATTATGAAAATCAGACTACTCTGTAAAAAGTTAGTCAATTATCCCCTGTTTTCCTACCCTTAGGGTAGGAATATTATTTCCAAATTTACATGGAACCATCCTTGAGGTATACGCTTTCCAATAAAAAAAGAATCATCAAAATCCGACTACTCTGTAATAAGTTATTCGTGGTCATATAGTACAATCGGTAACTGAACAATCAATCATCCCCTGTTTTCCTACCCTCAGGGTAGGAATATTATTTCCAAATTGAAATGGGACCACCCTCGGGGTATACGCTTTCCAATAAAAAAAGAATCATCAAAATCGGACTACTCTGTAAAAAGTTATGCGTGATCATACATAAAAAAAAAAAAAAAACAAATATACACGTCGAATTGAGAACCTCCTCCTTTTGTTTTCGTCGGTTGAAAAATATACTTAATATACGTCACCAAGACGTCAAAACATCAATTGTGCTACTGAAAATAGGGTCGATGATGTAAACTTAAATTGTGTTCGTCAATGTTTGGGAGTGGTCGTTCTCGCCACATGAATAAATACAGAGCAGAATAAAAAGTTCAAACAACGTCGCGCACGCATTACACTACTACACGCACAACATATGTGTGCGTGACCTGTCACAGACAGGACGGGGGGGGCGTGCACCGGCGCCCGCTCGGAGACAAACCGGTTTGAACTAGCTCAGTGAGTAGACAAAGTTCAGGTGTGCCGCTAGCGACGACGCGACCGTTTAGCGTTTAGCTACATAGTTCGGGTGTTCGGTTATTTTTAAAGATGCCTACCTGTTGTAGTGTTTGTAGATATACAGATATTAGATATTTAGGTACTTGTTTGAATAAAATATTATGATTTTTAATATATTTTTTTACCGAGCGACAACCCTATGATAATAGGTAAGAATTTCGAGCACTGTTCGGAAGCTTTTCTTCTGCTCTGTATTTATTCATGTGTTCTCGCCCGCCACGTCACGTGCTCACGTGCGACGTCCCCCCCCGCCCGCGACTGCCGCCCGCTGCACGCGGCGTCTTTGGTTATTTTGCAGTATTGCGGCGGGTGGACGCTAGCGTTCAATATGGAAAAATTTAGCAAAGAGAAAGATGAACTTTTGATTGAGTTAGTTATTTTATAGGCACCCTCCTTTTGTCTAACTTTAAACATGTTGTTCTTCTTTTTCTTTTGTTTGAGCTTGAACATTATTAATAAATCCTCATCCTCTTTCTCCTGAAGCAATAAATATGCTAGTGTTTTTTTCCATTTCGCGTACACACGTCTCTTCGCAAACACAAAAGCTCGGAAACTGCCGCCGTTTTGGCCGCTGCGGTTACGTTTTAGAACGACCAAACAACCGCTGACCGCGGCGTCCAGCGTCTACCGCCAGTCGCTGCACGCCGCGGGCGGCGGGTCAGAACGACCAAGGCCTTAATTAGCGGGCAGTCAAAGTGAAAATGCTTTGTTGTTTGACCAAGGTACGTGGAGAAGGGTCTCGCAACCGTGGAGGGCGCGGCGCCGCTCACGGTGCGGCTGCGCTTCGAGCCGGCCGGCCGCTCCGTCGGCGACGTCGGCCGCTACTACCAGACCGCCAAGGAGAACAAGTGTGTCGTTTGCGGAGCCACCGATTCTTACATAAGGAAAAACGTAGTCCCGAGAGAGTACAGAAAATATTTCCCAGGTAACATGTCAGGGTTATACACAACGTAAGAAAGTAAAGTTGGCTCTCCTGTACCGACTTCAAAAAAAGGAGGAGGTTCTCAATTCGGTTGTATGTTCTTTTTTTAAATGTGTGTTACCTCAGACAGAGCTCCGTCATTTATGAACCGATTTGGAAAATTCTTTCGTTGTTTGAAAGCATATGCTTCAAGGTTGGTCCCGTTGTTATTAGAATCCAGTTATGATGATGGGATCCACGAGGAATTGACGGAACTCCTCGAAAATTCAAGGATAATACAATCGGCCCAAGCGCCAGCTTGCCAGTTTCAAAACAAATTTGCTTGCAGCCGTAGAAGTTCATTGGTATGGATTGGTATGGACAGATGTCTAGCCACTGCACGCAAACTGGGCCTTTAAGGTGTCAAGCTGGCGTCTGGGCCGATTGTACCTACCTACAGCGATTTTAGTATTTTCGACAAAAAGTCTCCTGGGTGACGCTGAGATATTTCGATAAGATACCTACTGGAGCGACTAGGACGAAGCCAATTTAAATGGTCCTGAAGAAATGTTTTTTTTTTTTTTGAATGAGTCGTCAGAGGGGCCAAAGACGCGAAGTCTTTGCTGTTTTTTACTTTAAGGATTGGAAGGGTGACTTGTGCTCGAGAAAAATCCCTTCGGACGAACTGGGAATGGAGGGCCCAGACAGTGTCGAACTTGCACGGACTAAAAAACCCGGTCACAAGTCTCCTTCTCTATTGGTTATCAAAACAAAAAACGTGTGCTTTAAATTTTGAGGAGGGGAGGGGTAGGGAGGGGACTTAATCTACCCACAGTGTCCTGCCTCAGCCATTTGCTGGAAGGCCGGGAGAGGAGCATGCATTCTCCCGCTGCCGCTGGGCACTGGGGGTGCTTAGGTCGGTCTTTTATGTTTTTACCCGTTGGTTACTTCCTTGACCGACCCTCGCCCGTTTCTGTACAATTACTAAGAGCTATTGGTTGGGTTGGTGGGATTTCCTGTCATATGCATTTATCTATAACTACGGGCTTCCTTTCTTTTGCCCTGCGATGGAAGGGTGGGTCGGAGATCTTTTGGACCCATTGTGTGGCTCCTGATGAAATGTTACCATTTACCTGATCTGGTTATTGAAGTCAGATGGTAGGTAGGCAACGGAACTCCGTGATAATAGTACATTGTGTATTTAGGGCGGTAAGTATGGAATTACGATCGTGGCTCTAGTAGAAGCCCGAAGTCGAATACAGGGCTTTCCGAGTCGATGTTCGTAATTCCCGTACCGCCCGTGAAACATACAATGTTTTTCATCACATTTGCGAGTAAACAAATAAAATTACAGGGCAGAAAACTTATTTATTAAAATTTATAGTCGCTGTAAAATTAGTAAAATTCAGAAAAAACGTTTTTTTTTTCGGGGAGTCTCAGAGTCTCAATTGCGAGCATGTGAACTCCTTGCTTGAACTTGGAACCTGCATGACTTGTGTGCAGTGCTATAAATTAAAAAGAAAACGTACTGACCTTGGGTTTTATGACAAGAAAAAGGCTCGAGGGTTTTATATGGGGCATTACGGCCAAGTTAACCTGTATGTTTTGATACTGTATAAGTGCAAGTGTGATGAAAAATAGTGAAGCGTAGCCGTGTTTAGGCCTAATGGAATTGTAATGAGATGCACTCTGGTAACAATTCACTAAAGAGTGAAATAAATAAAATTTTGATATTTAGGTATATAAAAAAATAGCCTTCAAAAAACACCCAGAGGCTAAAAATAAAAAATATATATCTAATATATAAAAATCTCGTGTCACGGTGTTTGTTACCGAACTCCTCCGAAACGGCTTGGCCGATTTTTATGAAACTTTTTTCTTTTTATTCGGTAGGTCTGAGAATAGGTCGTAGGCTATTTTTTATACCCCTAGTTGATATGGCAAAACAACGTTTGCGGGGTCAGCTAGTTATATTATAATATAAAAATTGAACCGATTACAAAACACCATGAAACTAACTTTCTACTCTGTTTTAAGGCGGCGCCTCAGTACGAGCCAGCAGGAATGGTAAAAGTCCAGTAGATAGCATGCATAAGACTTGACTAGGTCCACTCCTGCTGGCTCGTGCTGAGGCACCGCTTACAAACAGAGTAGAAAGTTAGTTCCATGGTGTTTTGTAGGCGGTTCAATTATTATTTTTTCTACTCGCGTACTACAATGTGCTACTATCGATATCGCTATCGGTAGTCCAATGAGGTGCATTGTGTGATCGCAACTTTGACATTTCATTATGAAACGTTTCACAATGTTCTTTTTCGCACTGCAAATTAAAATAAAAAAAAAATAAAAAAAAGTTCACCGGTTTATTGTCAAATGGCCGACAGCCATTCTATTTTATTTAAGTACTTAATTATTGTTAAATCGACTTTATACATTAATTAAAATATGTTTACATAAACAATTATTAAATAATGAATACTTAAATAACGGACATTACGGACAATAAATGAATTTTAAAGTTATTATTAAATACGAATATTTTAACATCATTCAATTTGGCTGTATGACCTAAAGTGCCCAGGTCCATTCTAAGGTTGTGATTACCTAGTGAAAAAAAAAGTTTCAAAATAGCGGGAATTTCTTTGCTTTTGCACGGAGTTCTTGAAAGTTGAAAGAAATAAAAAGAGTTAATCACTATTTAAATGACTTTTTATCTGTGAGAATGTGTGACTTTGGTGAATTAAGTGATGCAGAAATGTTGACGCCGCCAGAAATAAAACAGGCGGCAATGAAAGTGAGCGATAATTTGCTACTTTTAAAATCGAAAGTTCATTTATTGTCCGTTATGTAAGTATTCATTATTTAATAAATGTTTATTTTGAGCTCATAGAAAAAGTAATGTATGCAACTATTCATAATCGGCCATTGAGATACTCATGCGTGTCTATTATGATTATGTATAAACTCGCACTCGTATCTCAATGGCCCTTATTATGATACAGTTGCATAAAATACTATTATAATTTTGTACCATCTTTTTCAAGTATCGATAGTAGTAGGTATTAGAAGTGTCTAGTCGAGTGTAGAAGGGTGTTTGTGTGTCAGAGGTGATGAAGGACCACTCGTCCCACGACGTGGTGCTGCTGTGCGCGCGCTGCCACCAGCGCGCCAACGCGCTCGACCTGCGCCCGCGCGCCGCGCTCGCCGCGCTCTGCGGCGCGCCGCTCTCCGCGCACGACAAGACGCGGCCCAACCACGACGCGCAGGCTAAGTAAATCAATTTTTCATCACTTAGCTCTGAAAGTAGGTTGCATTTAACTTGAAATCCGTGTTGCTGTGTGTTAAAATTCATGGTCCTCCTTTTATTGCTGACACTATGTTATTTAGCAAAAAATAATCCTTATGATGAAGCCTTTCGATCATCGGTATGATAAAGCTACATGGTAACTTTTTTTCTCGTGTAGCGGGTTCGATTCCCGGTTCAAGCATGTAATTATTTAAAAATCTATGAATGCAGTTCAAATTGTTTTCTAAATTAAAATAATGTCTTCTTTCAGTAAAATGTTCAATCTACAATATTAAAGGTACTTTCCCTCCATGTGGCATAGCCGTGGGACGCCCTGTATAATGTGTTGTAATTATGCAGAAAAATCCGTTCAGCGGCCCGCGCGCTGCTGTACCAGTCGCAGAAGCACACGCTGCCCGAGGCGCGGCGCCGCGAGCTCGAAGAGGCGCTTCTTGCGCACTTCCCGGCGCACGTGCGGCTCTCGCGGGAGCTGCTCGAGCAGGCGGCCGTCGCCACCGACCCGTAAGGACATGCGCAGCGCACTGGCGTAGCTTGCCGCATTTCGCCAAGAGGCACTTTCCGACCATTGCATTGTAATAGTTAATAGTACATTACTGCAGATACCAGTAAGTAGTCATCCTGCTCCTGTATAGAGCTTTTCACAAAAATGAAACAAGTTGATAAAAATAAAATGAAATTACACATTGAAAAAATAAAGAAAATCTACGACCTGCCATTTTAGCTACTTACTCGCTAACCTATGTCTGTAGTCTATGGTAGGATTGTTTTTTTAAAGGTACCGGGCGGCGATGTTTAGATATCTGCCAACTTTAAATTACAAACGTCATAATTTTAATAAGAATTTTCTTAATTTTGAAACATTTGAAACACAAAAATTGTAATTACAACAATATAAATCAGTGAAAAATGTTACAGTTATTTAATCAGTGAACTAACACATTTGCATACTATCCTCTTAAGTGTGAAGTTTAAGTTTTTCACAGACTTAGAGCACGGGTTCCAAATTTAAACACTTGATATGTAATGGAATTTCATACTTGGCTAATAGGGATGTTGACACCATTAAAAAATAATTCGAAGGCACGACTCCAGTAAAAAAACGCTTTATTTTAGTCCTGAAACCCAGATTAATTTTCGATTAACTGCAAAATTAGATTTTTTGTTGCTTTAAAACCAATAAATAGTTAGTTAATTGAGTATGCGAACAAGTGACGTCATATGTTGCTATGCCATTCAAACTCTATGGGAGAAATGTGTTTTGACAGCTCATAAAAAGTACGTCAGTTGATTGGTGGTGTCAACATCCCTATTATACGAGCGTCTCAATCGCCATCGTTTCCGGTCACATATAGTGAAGAAATAAGTCGCACCGTTCCAAGTATTTTTTTTTTGTTTTCATGTAGAACTGTTAGTACCATCGAAGAGTCTCATGGGTTGAAAGTAGTGGAGTACTTCCTCAAACACGACGGCCTGCTCTGCTTAGAAGAGTACTGGCGAGACCACTTCCTTGATTCCATGGAGCCCAAGTATATGCCGGCGTTATGGTCTACGAAGCATAACGAGGAAAGGTGAGATACGATACATATTATATTTTACTAGCCTTTACCCGTGGCTTCGCTCGGGCGAGACACCCGAATTAGATCCGGCACTAGAATTTAAATATTTATTCCGCATTTTACTAACTTCCCAAAATTGACATCGTGGTCTGCGTTTACGTTGCATGAGGAACAAGCGCGAAATAATATCTTTGGGATTTTACAGGTGTAAATCACGATCCCGTGGGAATATCGGGATAAAAATAGCTTGTTATTCCAGAGATCCTGCTATCTGGACACCAAATTTAACCTTTTCGCAGCCACGTCAAAAAAACAACAGCGTGCCACCCAGGCCAAGCAACAAATTGCGCGTAAACAACCCGTCAAACATAAGGAATCCAAAATTCCATGTCGATAAATATATCATGGTCAAAAAAAGATTAATGATAAGTATTCATCTAAATTGGTTTTGCGTTCTAAGAATGAGGAGGTAACAGACGGACAGACAGACAGAGACATGCTTTGTCTTTTATAATATTAGTGTAGATTTTAAAGTAAAACCCTTAATTTAAAGTGCAAGTACAGGTCTACCATAGTACAACACTAGTTACATTTTTAACCGACTTCAAAAAAAAGGAGGTTATCAATTCGTCTGTATGTTTTTTTTTTTTTTTGTATGTTTGTTACGCGATTACTCCCTCAATTGTGAACCGATTTTTTAAATTCTTTTTTTGTTTGAAACAGTATACTCCTGAGGTGGTCCCATTGGCACCAAGTCAAGATCTGATTATGGGATCCTAGAGAAATCGAGGGCAAGCTTCAAATTTTACAGGCAAACCTATAGTGATTTTAGCATTTTTAGTATCAAGTGAAGTATTTGCATTCAGAAAGTATCATTTGGTAAGCTGGACCTGATGAAGAAGACCGTAGATGGCCAACGGAACTCCTCAACGGGTCAAATCTTGCAAGTTAAATTTGACCCACTTCCCGGTTTCCAATTGAGCTGAAATTTTGCAGACATGTGTGTGAATTGGATGACAATGCAATATTATTATGACATGGAGCTGATCTGATGATGGAGCTGAAAGATGGCCATAGAAACTCTGTAATAAAAAGATACGACCGCATTGAGTTTGAGCTCATTTGATTTGTCTTGACGAGTACTTTGATCCTAGATGGTCACTAGGGTCTGAAGATGGAGTTGGAAGGTGACCATAAGAACTCCGTAATAAAACGACATAACCCCATCGAGCTTGGGCTCGTTTGATTCGTCTTGACGAGTACTTTAGTAACCAGGATCAAAAAGTACAGTCAGCAAAGAGTGCTTGTTGTATCTCATAATGTTGATTGTTCTAAAATTTTCTGGTGAAGAATGTTTGGCATACTGTTGAAAGTCCTGAAGCATATTTGTTCGTCCTTATATTGATAACAAGAACATCGAATTACCTACAACATTTTATTACTAATATTAAATTGGCCAAAGCAGTGCTAAGAATTGTGTAAGTTATTCACCTAAACTATAGTAAGTAGGTATGCCACCTACAAAGAAAAGGGGGCAATATAAAATACCTACAAACCACCTCTCGCTTAACCTTGTTAGGTTCGTTAGTTATCTTGCGTCCCGTAGAGTGGGAATGGAAGTTAAGTTAGCGGAGGGGGGCTCGGGGGGCGAAGCCCCCCGCAATAAAAAAATAATTTCAAACCATCCCCCGTTTAACCTGGTTAGGTTCGTTAGTTAGTTACCTTGCGCTCCTCAAAGTGTTATCAAAGGGGTGAAAATAAAAGCCCCGCTCTTGGAGGGGAGGGGGGCTCGGGGGGCAGAGCCCCCCGCAATAAAAAAATCTGTTAAACCATCTACCGTTTCACTTGGTTAAATTCGTCAGTTATCTTGCGTCCCTCAGAGTGGTAATAGAAGCCTCGCTACTGGAACGGGGGGCTCGGGGGGCAGAGCTTCCCGCATTAAAAAAATACCTTCAAACCACCCCCGTTTAAGATAAGATAAGATAAGATTAAAAAAACTTTATTTTTTCACAACACAAGGCACACACAAAAAAAAACCTGGTTAAGTTCGTTAGTTACCTTGCGATCCTCAGAGCGTAAACAGAAGCGGGGCTTCGTTTACTGGCTACGCCTACGCATCTTTTTTATACGAATACAACTAAAAAGCCAAACATAAAAAAATTTAAATAAAAAATAGAACTGCCTTCAAAAACACCCAAAAAAAATATTAAATAAAAATTTAACCGACTATGAGCATTATAATATCTTTCTACTAATCTGTTTGAAGTCGGGCCTCAGCTTGAGCAACCAGGAGTGGACCTAGTAATTAAATTAATAAATAAATATCCCGGGACAATTCACACCAATCAACCTAGTCTCAAAGTAAGCAAAGCTTGTGTTATGGGTACTAGGCAACGGATAAACATACTTATATAGATAGATACATACCTACTTAAATACATATTAAACACCAAAGACCCGAGATCAAACATTCGTGTTTTTCATACAAATATCTGCCCCGACGCGGGAACTGAACCTGGGACTTTATAGTAGTAATTTAACTTACCTACCTATTATACCTACTATCTGTTGGGCTTCCACCACTCCTGCTAGCTCGTGCTGAGGCCCGACTTCAAACAGATTAGTAGAAAGATATTATAATGCTCATTATAGTCGGTTAAATTTTTATTTAATAGTTTTTTGGGTGTTTTTGAAGGCGGTTCTATTTTTTATTTAAAATTTTTTGACGTTTTAAATAGACTTGATATATGCAGTCATTGGCGTATGGGACTTTAGATTTTGTGCAAACATTAGAGATGGCTAGATTAAATTTATTAAAACGATTAACTACGTTTTTACCCAGTTACTTAATTGTCCTTATTATTTTAGTAGGGGCAAGAGGTAAACTTATTTTTGTCTTTTCTTCTCTTATCCCGGTCCCACACATAAGTAGATACCTATGCGTGCCACCACGGAATAGAAAAAACTAGTTTTTTATGTTCTGTGGCGTGCCACGTACAATTTGAATAGCAATGTTCATGTTCGTAAAGGACTGCATAGTACATAATGGGCAAAAATAATAAAAAACCGGCTAAGTGCGAGTCGGACTCGCGCACGAAGGGTTCCGTACCATTTACCATTAATATCGAGCAAAATACGACAAAAAATCACGTTTGTTGTATGGGAGCCCCTTTAATTGTATATTTTATTTTAACTTAATTTTTTTTAAAATGAATATACAAATAAATGTTTTGTGAACATTTCGAGCGTCTACCTGTTGCTATTATTAATATCAAGCAAATATATTATTATACCTACAGTTAAGTAAAAACTGGGATTTGCTTTGACTATAGCCAGGTTTTTTTGTGGACTAGGGGGAAATCTCGAAATTTAATACCAGACTCCCTGGAACCCAGCCTTCCCCCGCGGTCCTCGCCTGTGCGTAGAAGGACTATACCTACATCAGCAGCAACCGACTCCCAAGTAGACCAAGGTATCGTGGTTAACTATGGGAGGGGGAACAACACTAGTGGACTGCAAATCAAGCCATTGGCGTTGGTGGCTGTATTTTAAACCCGACTTTAATGTTTAGTTTATTACCGCCATTCTAAAGCGGTTATGGATACCGGATTAATATATTTTGTAAATCGAAGATGTAACTATGCAAATTACAAGAGATAGAAAATATAAAGTACTTGAGTTAACTTGTAAAACCTCACCAAACTCTTGACTTGATATCAAGTCGTGGCCTGTGGGGCACGAAATGTTTTGACTTCATATCAAGTCGTTGGCTTCGAAAAGGTTAATCTAAATCCGTCCTGCCTTTTTAGTTTGAAAGTCAGTTCAAACATACTCAAAGTCTCGAATTTATAATATAAGTAAGATTACTTCTCTCAGCAGTACTCAATCATATGATGAATATTTAGGAATAAATGAGTTTTTTTTATTATTTCCAGACTACGTGTAAGATTCGATGAAGGGCGCCTATCTGAGAAAGATCTTCAGTTACTAGGCCTCACTAAGTGGTTGTAAGTCGTCATACTATAATCCTGTGTGTTGTCAATTTTAAGAACGTTTTATATATTTTTTTATTATGTAAATAAAGACAACTATATTTTATTAAACTTTTATTTTGCATAAAAATAAAAAAAAGATTTTTACAACTTTAAAATTATCAATAGTGGTTTGATGTTGCATTAGAAGAGCAAGATCTTATAAAATTTATTAACGTACTAGATTTGCGAAGATATTATAAATACAAATGCTACTAATATATAATAATCTATAGGGTCATGTATTTTGCAATTAATATTAATATTGCACAGTTAATTTTATGCATCGAAACAGTTATTTATACATGAATAAAATATCGAAATTTAGTCGCCCTTAACTTTTATAGCATTAGAAGGAAGGTAAACAGTCGATCGTATCCGCTCTTTTTAGTAAAAATCATTTTATAAAATAAGCAACAGCAAGTACAATAAAACAACAATGTTAAAATTGTCCTTTAATTTGGTTAATTTAACCATCAGAGGACAAATTTTGCAGTGTCTAGTATATTTTGCCGTTATTTGGCAAAAAAAAAACATATATGCGAGGTACAAGTCGAGGAAACTGAATCGCGTACCAGGGTGGAACCTCTTCACAGTCAATTTCCCGATGAGTTCTTTGGCAGATGTAGGGAATGCCAACATGACATTTGCAACAAAAAGGTTCCATCCTGGTACGCAATTCAGTTTCCTCGACTGTACCTAATAGTGGTTGAACAAAGACATCACGAAGGTCCTTTAAGTTGATGGTTTTTTAATTGACAGTCAGCTGATTGACGGCCCGGTCCGTCTTTGCCCAAGTTTGAATTTAATTAACAGTTACAGTCTTTTAAAAATCCTTTTAGATTGTTTACCTTTTTTTTCATGCAGACAAAACAAAGTATAGTCTCGGTTTTGATAAGTTTTATTTTTTATTTAATTAAAAGACGTGCAAGCTTACGCTATACGCTCAATTTTGCATGCGTAAATAACATAATGCATCGTACACACGCGCATTCTTGCTTGTGCAAATTGGTATTTGTGCTAGTAACATTGAGCGCATAGTCGGAGCTTTATGTTTGTCTTATGTGGCAACAATTAAACGTCTGCAATCAACGTCATATTGAGGCGCGACCATACTGTGACCAGAATTGGGCGATGAGCTATTTTGTTTAGTATACATGCCGCGATATCACGTACTTATGTTAGTGACCCTTGTTTATCTGTGACAACTTTTAAAACTACATTATTATTAATATTTAGTTTGCGCAATTGGTTGCATGTTTTGCGGCGTCAGTATTAGTGCTAAGCTGCGTCGGGGTAAAATCGCGCTAAACAGGCATCTTCTTCTTCTTCTTCAGCCCATAGCCGCCACCCAATGCTGAGTGTAGGCATCCTGCATTGCTCGCCAGGAACAGGCATACTTAAGACGCAAAAAAATACATGAAACGACGAAAATTGTATACTATATTGTATTACTGTATATTGTACTGATAATACATTAAAATTATACCGTTAAAGGCCATAATCGGCCGCGACAGTACTCGTTTTTCGTAGTTTTGCTGAACTAAAAAGATAAAGTTTACTCCTCGTATGCAGGAAGTGAAAAAATCGCGCATTCTAGTCTCAACTGTTTCATCCACTCCAAATCCAGTGATAAAGATTAAAAAAAATACAAAAAGAATGTCTTAAATTGGGCACGGTTCCGTGTCTTAAGCATACGAGGGGTTAACCTTTTTAACACCTTGACAAATACAAACACCACTCATACGCCATGACATCGGAATGTCAACCGCGAAGATGAACCCTCCAGAAATGCATGTAGGTAGATATCGCTCTGCTCACCGTAACTCATATATCAGTCGCTGGTGTTGAACCTGCGGTGCGGATATATGAGTCGTTGGCGTCGAAAAGATTAAATGTACCTACTTTCTTTTCATATAGGAATTGCATGTTTAGCATGGTTGTACCGCGATGTAGCATAACACCAATATTTAGGCATCATCTAATTATTTACTTTCAAATAATACATTTTGCACTTGAATAGGAATAACTTACAGGCATCGTCTTTGTTTTTGCTGACATTGTAGAAATAAAAATTCGCTAAGTATGTAGAATTGATAAACAATTACATACATGATACCCATTATTATATACACATATATTATTTGTAATAGTGTGTGTTGTTTATTAAGCGTGTACACTGACCCTTCGAACGTGACAAGGTGTGCGAGTGATCAGTGAAAGGATGTAGGTAAGTTTTGCATGGAAAGGAATATTAGAAAATGCTTGCTGCTTGTGTTCTTGACACGGGTGGCTCCTGCGACTGGGACCCCCGCTCCCCGCCGTTCACGACTTTAAACTATTTCTAATATCTTGTCACAGTGCTCCCGTGCGGTATCAGGTTTGTATTTTTTGCGGGATACCGGCCGCAATTAAAGATACATAGACATGATAGGTAATAATTATAAAATCTAAGAATAAAACTTAACTTATTTTAATATTTTGAAAGAAGTCAAAATAAACCCCATAATATTTATTATCATTACAGATATCTGGAACGTTGATTGCAATTATAAATAGCCATTTCTAAATATTCATCTTATCTAAGTTCTCTCAGTCGATTGATTACCTATGAACTATTTATTTATAATTTAGTCTTGAAATGGGTAAATTTAAAAAAATAAGATAACAAACTGCAACTCGTTATACATACATAATAATATGTTGTGTATGATAGATAATTATACAATCAGCTCGTTATCCACTACCTAGCTAATTACATAAACAAAGACAACACAATGCGAACAGTAATCTACCCACATTTTTAGGTGGAAAGATATGATGGGCCAGTAAGCAAGATACGATTTAAGGAATTAATGCTGCTTTGCGAAAATCACCCTAGGAAATCATCGCTGACCATTTAAAATTTTAAGGGTTTATGGCGAGAAAGTGAACACACATCTAGAAAAACGGTCAGTGTTGGCACCTGTCAAAATAACAAATTTCCTGAAAAGACTGAGAGCAGCGTATGCTCGCAACAGAGGACTGTGTACAGGACTCTCTGCTGGTTGTCCACAGAGGGAGAGATCCTTCAATAAGGTAAATGTTTATGACACGCGTTGAAAATACTTTAAATTAAACGTTAACCCTAATTAACCCATTTTGCGTCATTTTCATTCATCCTACAGTTGAGTTGTAATTGTAACGTCATGCGATGGTTTCTGGCAGAGATCCGCGGGGTGTGGCGTGGCGGCGCAACCCTAAGCAGCAGTGAGATTGTACGTGGAGCGGCGGGCGCGCTAGACGCCGCGGTTGGGCAGCGGCTTCACCTTGTAGATGCGCACCAGCCAGTGCTCGGTGGTGTAGGCTTCCTCTAACACGTCCAGGTTGAAGTCCTTGTTGCCGATCTCTGCGCCGCGCACGCGGTCGAAGCCCGGCGGCCGTCCTGCGCAAACGCACTCAATTAGTACACACATCACTTGAGATCCCCTAGAGTGGAAGGATTGGCGATCGGATCGCTACCACTACCACCAACTTGCGCTCCATACCGTCAAACCTCGTGCTTATCATCCGCAAAATGAGAATGAGGTTTCGTATAGGTGATATAATTAATAATAACAAGAATAGAAATGTTGTTTGTATTTCCTTCTGAAAACGATGCGTGTGACTGTTTTCCATACACATTATTTTTGTCTTCATAAGTTTTACTAAAAACACAATTTTTGCAATATCACATATCCCATTTTTTGTGCAATAACTTTTGTTAGAGTACAGTAGTGGGTCGGGCTTTTAGGCTGCCTGCACTGGAGCGGAACTAGGTAGCGGAGCGGTGAGCGAGATAAAAATCCACCAATAGAATTGCATACAAATTCTACTCCTCTACAGTGGACAGGGCGTTGTACAGTCAACGTCATAAATAAGTGATCACTTTTGTACCTTGTCGCTTACAGTCGTTACATAATTTCGTATGGTTTTTCAAACATGACGTTAAAGTGACAAGGTACAAAAGTGACCACTTATTTATGACGTTGACCCTAAATGTAGTTCAAAAATTCATTTAAAACTGGGAAGCGGGGCGGAGAAACAAGCGTGGGCTTAGCTCCGCGTCTATGGGCAGACACAATCGCAACTCAGGTGTTGGTCGCTGGTCGCGGCGTGGTGGCGTGGTGGCGTGGTGGCGTGGTGGCGTTGGCGTTACTCACCGCCTTCGGTGTAGACGAGGCCGAACTTGTAGTAGCTCATCTTGTACATGAGGCAGTTGAGCAGCGTGTGCGATCCGTCCGCGTCGACGCGGAACTCGCCCGCGGCCGTGTAGTAGTCGGCCTCGCGGATGTGCGCGCCGCGCTCCGTGCTGCCGCCGATGCGCACCATCCACAGGAACTTGTTGATGTCTGCAACCACAAGTCCACAGCTCACGCTACTGACAACGCTTGCACTATTATCAAACCGCGTTTAGACAGGGATTGAGCTCATATGCCATTTTTGAACTAAGTGGTAGAGTGTGCAGATAAATTAAATTGTTATTTTAGTACATTGAAGTTCTAAAGCATGGAAAAAACATCAAATTATATTACTTAAATAAACTACAAATGTTGTAAATAATTACTTTTAGAGAGACCATATAAATAAACTCGTGTTATCTAGACCGTTTAATACTTTACCACGATTCATATTAAACATAGCAATTTGATAACGCGAAAATGATGTGAATTCGTGACAGATAAAACAAGTAACAACATTTACCTAGAATAGAGTCGAAATATGCAAAGCATACTCTGTAAATCTATTAATTCTATTATCAACAATAAGTTCTACACTTATACCAAAGATTGACTTATGATCCTACTCCCTTTCTAAACGCGGTTTGATAATACTTACTACGGTAAACTACCCGGTAATTGCACATGCGCCAGTGATTGACCACTTAAAGGACCACTTGCACGGTCCAGGTTTAAAAAATGAAATCGTTAACCCCGCCTAAGAAAATACATGTCAAGTGCTTTGCTTACTGTCTAGCATTTGCGTTTGATTAGCATTCACTAACTTTATAGTCAACTTGTGTAGCTAATGTTGTGTAGCTAAACATGTCAAGTGCTTACTGTCTAGCATTTGCGTTTGATTAGCATTCACTAACTTTATAGTCAACTTGTGTAGCTAATGTTGTGTAGCTAAACATGTCAAGTGCTTACTGTCTAGCATTTGCGTTTGATTAGCATTCACTAACTTTATAGTCAACTTGTGTAGCTAATGTTGTGTAGCTAAACATGTCAAGTGCTTACTGTCTAGCATTTGCGTTTGATTAGCATTCACTAACTTTGTAGTCAACTTGTGTAGCTAATCAAACGCAAATGATAGACAGTTAGCACTTGGCAATGTTTTTCTTTAAGTGGTCAATCACTAGGTCATGGGCAATAACTGGGTAGTGTATCCTAGTCATGAACCGACCTCTACGACCATGCACGACCCAAGCGGACCTAGAACTGACGTGATGTCAAAACAGATTTCAGCGTAAGTGACGGAAGTAAATATTATAAAACCTGAACAAATACGAGACAAAACTAGCATGGATAGGATTCCGTACGAATAAAAATGGAGTACACATGAATCAATTGTTCAAACATATCTTTCTGACTAAATTACAGTATACATCGTCAGCGTACACAGCAGTAGTTAGTAGGATATAAGTTACCGTCCGAAGAGTAGCCGACTAAGCCTCCAAATATGACGAGTACATAGTCTACGTCCAGCTCGCGCATGATCTCGTAGGCGCGGTCCTCGGTGGACGCCATGGCCTGGCCGACGCGCGAGATGTGCGTGTTGTTCCACGTGTTGTTGTCCACTATCACCGTCCGGTTCGCCATCGCTGTTATCTGGTAGCCGTAATCCCACCATGACATCACTTTGGCGTCCTGCAAAACAAATTTAGTTTATTTTTTTAAATTGTTGTATTCATTATTTATTGCCTATGTCATTTTATGTTGGACATTTGTATGCAACATAGATGATTTGAGAAAAATCTTTTTAACAATTATTTACAGAGCAAATATTACTGACCATATGCATAATTACAATGAAATTAATTACAGATGCTAGCGAACTTCTTGACGTCTCTTTGGTAGTAATAGTATAATTTATTGAATCAGGCGTTACTTTGCGGAGGTTCATATTTTATGTTTCAGTTCATAAGTAAAGACCAAAAAATTGCTTTACCATCCTAAGGTTCAATGTCAGTTGTATGACTTAAAATATCAAATGCTATTTTCACTCACAAGTCAATGTGACAATCAGCCTTATTATTTTTATTCTGATGTTTATATTGACATAAAAATGGTAAAACGTTTGCTTGGTCGACTATACATGTGCTAACTTACCTCCAACTCTTCGCCCAATACACAAGTAGTTTGCTGACATTTGTACTTGAATAAGTGAGCATGGTTGTACAGTCAAGGAAACTGAATTGCGTACTAGGGTGGAACCTCTTCACAATCAATTTCCCGATGACTTTTTTAGCAGATGTATGCAACAAAAAGGGTCCAACCTAGTATGCAATTCAGTTTCCTCGACTGTACCATGCTGCGGGCACATTATCGGGCGAAGATTCTTTACGCGTTGTCGCAGTAAAAATTTCGCGGTACAACGAACAAAAACTATACGTACATGGCCACATAATGTCGCAATAAAAGTTTCGGGCGAACTAAATCGTTCAGTCTGGATCTGGCGGCAAGATGGAGGAAGCTTCTACGTTATATAGTATTCAATAAATTCAATCACTTTTTCGTTGTTCCTATCGATGGCGACGATAGATAAAATACGTGCGAAACACTCGAATGAAACACTTGAAATGAAGTTTTCAAGTGTAGTGTGATGTGCGGTAGAAAACTGGTTTGAAAACTGAAAGAAGTCCGACCAGAGTTCGAGTTCGCCCGAAGGATTCGCTTTGCAGCGAACTGCGTAGCTATACATGTCGAACAATCGTCGTATCCCGATAATGTGGCTGCAGCAATAAATGGTTGATTAATGTCAGGTGTCACCTCAGGCGTGTTCATCTTGAGCCAGGTGTAGGCCTCGCGGAAGTCGTCAAAGATAATGCGCGCGCCGTCGTGCGCACGCGCCGACAGCACGATGGACGGCGACGAGTACGCCTCCGACGTCACCCACGTGCAGTGGAACACGTACGACACCAGCAGGCAGCCCAGCACGCACACGAACAGCGCGCCCGTCTGGCGAAACCACACGATTACACGTGTACTCACACTCACGGCTTGTCAGACGAGTACAAACGGCGAAAATGGTCTCCACTCTAAATGTTAGCCAATGTTGGCCAATTTCTGATATTTTGTCAGTCAACATAAAAGCTAGGTTTGTATGATTATTTTAAAATGTATTCAATAAACTTAACAACAACTTGAAGTAAAAAAACCTACGTTATAGTCTCCTATGTTTCAAATAATACCAAATATAACAGATTCAAATAAAAATATAGTCCTAAATCTGGCGCAGATCTAAGTTATGGCGTTAGAGAGGTTAATTTTGTTCACGTTTCATTGCTTTCATGCAAAGCTAATTTTGGAAATTATCTATTTGGTACTAATCAATATTTCAGAAAAGGAAATGTACAAACCTACATAGATCTAGTTTTCATTGACAACATCAGAAATTGGTCAAAATCGTTTAACACTTAGGGATTGCAAATTCTCATAGCCTAGTGGGTGACCATAGTGACCCTGGCTATGAAGATAGCTTAGAGGGCCCAGGTTGGAAACTCGGCAATGGACAGACATACGCATGTTGTATATGAATATTGGTACTTGAGTTACAGATGGTATCTATCTAATACCTTTAAACAAGTAATTAACTGAAATCCGGTGATAGCAAGCAATAGCTGCAAGTTATGCTGCGTTGCAATGCTATCAAAATTGTATTCCGTTGCTTAACCTCTTTAATTGTTGAGTCGGTCAACATAGATTCAAATATATGTAGGTGTACTGAGTGGTTATGAAGGATTATCTTACCTCAGAACGGAAGACTAAATTGTTCTCATGCTTCTTCTTCTTCTCATGTTTCTCCACTTTGGGCTCGATATCCTTAACGTGGAGGCTCAGCAGGCTGGAGGCGGCCACGCCCGAGACGATGCACATCACGGGCGCCAGCACTAGCATCAAGCGCACCATCACCCCCTGCGAGGAACCAGCGCGTTAGTCCCGTGATACTCATATACCTTAGGCATACCTCGGTCGCGGTCTATCAGAGAGCAAAGTGTACAAAATCACAGCGCGGAGTCAACGGAATGGTAACACTCGACGTTGCCTTCTACGCGCTCAAGCTTCTCAATCATCATGTACGTTGTTTGTAAAAAGAATACGATACCTTTCGTTATTTTGAGCAATAGCATGGTACGGTCTTCACTTAAAAAATCATTTATCAAAATAATTCACACCATGTTTATAATTTGTCGTTCAGATTATCTACACTATCTACACTAATCTACACTAATATTATAAAGAGGAAAGATTTGTATTTTTGTATTTTTGTATGTAATTAATAAACTCAAAAACTACTGGACCGATTTCAAAAATCCTTTTGCCGTTAGAAAGCTACATTATCACTGAGTAACATAAGCTATATTTATTACTAGAAAAAATTAGAGATCCTCGGTAAATCTTACTAAAACCAACCCAAGGTGTAAAAAAATTAGCCATAAAATGTCTATCATCGCATGCGCTGCGGAAAGTATTGATGATAGAACAAAAAAATGTTCTACAATATTATAGCACGTATCAATATCTACAAAAAACTTCGCGAGACCATATGACCAATTATTGTAGTTACGTCACTATTACTACTTTTTTACATTTTAAAAGATGATAGAAATGCCCATCAAAATCAGACCATGTTTTCCACACCTTTGTATTAATTCTTATCCAAATTAATTATTTCGTATTCAAGACTGGTTCAATACCTGTTGATTTCTTTTTGAATTATCAAAATCGGGCATTCCGTTCAAAAAATATTACGAAATTAAAAATGTCAATATAAATAAATGCCTTAGTTTTTAATTTTGGAAATTATGACAAACTAGCGACCAGCCCCGGCTTCGCTCGGGTGCAATTATGCATGTATTATACATTATAAACCTTCCTCTTGAATCACTCTATCTATTAAAAAAAACCGCATCAAAATCCGTTGCGTAGTTTTAAAGATCTAAGCCAGACAGACAAACGACAAGACAAGCGGGACAGACAGACAGCGGGAAGCGACTTTGTTATAATACTATGTAGTGATAGTGATTGAGTCATGTAGGTACGTTATAATTAGCATACTTATATATAAGTTTAATTATCTTTATTTATCCCAAAATGTTTATAAAGATAATAGATTAGTGTAGATAAAATAAACATTCCAAATAAAATACAGATCATTTCAGCGGGACCTGCCTGCCAATAAAAAAAATTAGGGACTACAGCTCACAGAGCCAGCAGTCTATCCATACTAATATTATAAATCCGAAAGTGTATCTGTCTGTCTGTCTGTCTGTCTGTCTGTCTGTCTGACTGTCTGTTGCCTCTTCACGCTTAAACCGCTGAACCGATTTAGATGAAATTTAGTATACAGATAGTTTGAGTCCCGGGAAAAGACATAGAATAGTTTTTATCCCGGAAATCGCCCTTTAAGGAGGTGAAAAGGGGGGTGAAACTTTGTATGGAGAATCAATAACCACTTAACCGATTAAGACGAAATTTGGTATGCTTCCACGCATCCTTGATTGCTTGCATGCTTGCTTGCTTCCATGCCTGCTTGCATGTCTGCTTCCATGCCTGCTAGCATGCCTGCCTGCATGCTCGCTTACATGCCTGCATGCCTGCTTGCATGCTCGCTAGCATGCCTGCTTGGATGCTCGCTTGCATGCTTGCTTGCATGCTTGCTTGCATGCGTGCTTGGATGTTTGCTCGCATGCTCGCTAGAATCCTGCTTGGATTCTCGCTTGCATGCTTGCTTTCATACTTTCTTACAAGCTTGCTTGCTTGCATGCTGCTTGCACGCTTGCTTGCATGCTTGCTTGCATGATTGTTTGCGTCCTTACTTGCGTGCTTGCTTGCATGCTTGCTTGCATGCATGCTTGCTTGCATGTTTGCTTGCTTGCATGTATGCTTGCTTGCATGCATGCTCGCTAGAATCCTGCTTGGATTCTCGCTTACATGCTTTCTTGCATGCTTGAATGCTTCCTTGCATGCTGCTTGCATGCTTGCGTGCATGCTTGCTTAAGGCTTGCTTGCATAATTGTTTGCTTCTCTGAAATATTTATGGTTCACGCTAGCAATGCCGCGGGTAAAAGCTATATTAGATAAAGTGATTCAAGAGGAAGGTTTATAAGTATAATACATGCATAATATAGTTGTACCCGTGCGAAGCCGGGGCGGGTCGCTAGTTTTTAATAATACCCATTAACTATACCTGTATACTTTTGAAGTGTCTAGAAATCATTAACAAACAATTATATTTACATAGGTTTCAAATTGTATTATTGCTCTAAGATGAAACTAGATTTCAAATCATAACTTTGCTTTGAAAATGGTAAAATAATTGGTAAACATAACTCTTACCGCAAAATAGATGCTGAGAACTCCGTAAAGGATGATGAAAATGTTGGCATCGGTGAGCTTGGTGAAGCAGAAGTAGAGACCGGCAGGGAACAGGAACACCAGCACTTGCAGATCGAAGTAGAAGGACGACCACGACGTGGGCTGATGCTCGGACACCGACGCTGTACGAAGAAGACATTACGGTCATAACATGATTAACCAGTTACAACGGTACCAACACGTTACCAGTCATTTCGTTATTTGGCAGAGTTGTTGCTCTGACTGGAATATTAATCCTTTAACTGCTTACAATGTTCGTGTCGCTACCGATACGAAATAATGATCAATTTACGCTAGAGCGATAATATCCTTTAAAATAGACATCAATACTTTGTCCTATTTATCAGACTGCGGCGAAATCAGCTGGAAATTTTGTGTCTTATACAGGGTTATTTGTAATTCACTAGCATCCTTTTAACCCTAAACTCCTACCACTTAAACAAATGTTTTTTTGTTTTACGGCTTTTGTCATCTATACATATAAAATCCTTTGTCCTGACTGACGGATCAACGCACAGCCTAAACCGCTGATCGTAGAGACCTGAAACTTGGAGGGTGTGTTCTTTGTATGACGTAGGCATCCGCTAAGAAAGGATTTTCCGTAGTTCTACTTCTAAGGGGGTAAAAAAGGGGGGCAAAGTTTGTATGAGACATCGTGATTCCTTGGTCCAATCCACTTCAAATTTTGCATAAACATTCTTTAACAGAATTGATGGAAGACGTGTTTCGTATTTTATTGAAATTCATCCCTTGACGGGGTCAAAAAGTAGTAGAAAGTTATTTTGGGGGTGATTTGCTTCGAAGTTGATATCAATACTCCTTAGTGCTTTTGATTTAAATTACATTTTATTTTGACACATGTTTGAATACTCGATCCGAAGACACGGCTTCATAGGAACGTAGAGTTCGAAATTTGAAATGGTAAGGTGAATACTCGATCCGAAGACACGGCTTCATAGGAACGTAGAGTTCGAAATTTGAAATGGTAAGGACTAGACATCTTGGTTAAGCCGCGTTTTCACTTAGTGTTCTAAACAAACATTTGTTTAGAGCAAATATGATTGCGGTTTTGCCGATGTTCGCTCAAAATAGAAAATGTCCGTTTTCATTCAATGAGGAAAGAGAACAGTTGTTTATAACAAAATCGTAAACAAAGATCGGAGACCCACCGAACACGTATAATGTCGAGCGAATGCACAGTATGCTTAGTATAAGTTTTTACTTCACCAAAATACTTCTCGATCGCGTTTACGTACAAAATTCAATTACTAGGGAAAGATGGACAGCGTCTCCGCGCGCGCACTTCCATGTTTCCATAGAATTGAAATTTTTACGTTAACGCGATCGAGAAGTATTGAAGTGAAGGAAAACTTATACTAAGCATACTGAGCAACCGCTCGCTCGCCACAGACGTCGTTTTCACTGGATGAATGAGTGAGCGAGCCGCGTCCAGTACGCTTAGTATAAGTTTTACTTCACCAAAATACTTCTCGATCGCGTTTACGTAAAAAAGTCAATTACTAGGGAAACATGGACAGCGCCTCCGCGGCCGCGCGTCCATGTTTTCATAGAATTGAATTTTTTACGTAAACGCGATCGAGAAGTATTTTGGTGAAGTAAAACTTATACTAAGCGTACAGCCGATTATCACTGAATAAACACGTTCGCTCGCTCAGAACTGTTCAGAACACTTAGGGCTGATTTTTCAATCATTGAATAAATATTATCTGATGGATAACGTGTAAAGCGGCTAAATTGTAGCGTCATGCATACAGTGTGCAACTGACGCAGTGCTGTCAGTCAACTTATTTAGTCAACTTATTCTATAATTTAACCAGTTGATGACATTTATGCGTTTATTGAAAAATCAGCCCTCAGTGAAAACGCAGCTTTATAAAACATACGAAAAAAAAAACAATATTTAAATCGGTTTAGAATTCGAAATTTCAATTTTATTTGTTCTTGGATATTTGAATGAAAAACTTATCTTATACCTTACTTAGCGAATATTTGCGATTGCTGTATAATTTGTTTGGAAGTTCGTTGTCACTATTTCATTACAATATTTTAAGTGTAATTAATTTCATTTCATCTGTGTGTCTATTTTTAAAAATGGGAGCTGAGGTGGTTAACATCAATGGGAAATTAATAAACCTTATTGTTGTACCAATAGTGGGGGATGGCGCATGCCTTTTCCGCACGTTTTCATATTTGTTGTACGGCACACAAGAACGCTCAATGGATATTCGTCAAGAAATTGTGCGACATGTGACGAATAATTGGGATGAATTTGCTGTTATGTCTCATGACCGTCATGGCAACAATCATGGGACAAAAGAAGAGTATACATTAGATATGTTACAACACTCTACATATGGCAGTTTCTGCGAGTTAGTTGCAGCCGGTCAAATATACCCATTTGTATTTGAAGTGTATCGAAATGGCAACCTATATGCCAAATTTGGTACAGAAGACCAACCTATCAAAAGGTTACGTTTTTCCCAAGATCTTTCTAATGGTCACTTTGATGCCTACGCTGATGCCAATAGTGATAATAACACTGATGAGCGTCCAATAGCGAAAAAACGACGCATTGAAAAAGTTGTATCTCCGACGTTTACTCAACCTTCACCAATTTGTAATGCTGTGCAAGACTTTCATTCGCCAACTTACACAATTATTGGATCTGAATGTGAGTCAGACTTATTTTCTTCTTTGTCCAAGAATAATTGCATAGAATCTCCAACATTCACTTTCCAAGAGTCAGTCCAAAATGAAATTAGTTTGACAAATAAGTCGCAAGAAAATAAGGCGAAAAAACGACGCATTGAAAAAGTTGTATCTCCGACGTTTACTCAACCTTCACCAATTTGTAATGCTGTGCAAGACTTTCATTCGCCAACTTACACAATTATTGGATCTGAATGTGAGTCAGACTTAATTTCTTCTTTGTCCATGAATAATTGCATAGAATCTCCAATATTCACTTTCCAAGAGTCAGTCCAAAATGAAATTAGTTTGACAAATAAGTCGCAAGAAAATAAGGCGAAGAAACGCAGGGCTAGGTTTACCAATGTGGTCAGAAAATTGCAACTTAAAGATGCAAGAAAAAAATATAATCAAAACGAACCTTCTAATCATCGTAAACATGCAGCTAATTATCAGAAAAAACACCCCGAAGTTCACAGAGTAAAACAGTTACGATATGAACGAAATCAAGAAGGACAGCGAGTTGAAAGACGTTTACGACCTTGGAATTCTAAAGCCTTTTCTGGACTGAGTTATGATAGTAACATACCGTACGATAGTGATAATACTGTTGTTTTGGGACCGATGAACATCGAATGCAAGTGGTGTAAAACTCTCAAGTACAAAGATGAACCTGTGGGTATGTGCTGCGATTCCGGAAAGGTCCAGCTCGAACCTTTGCAAAAGCTTCCAGATCTTCTTTACTGTTTGATAAAAAATTTCCACCCTCAGCATGATCACTTCGTGGCTGGCATAAGGCATTATAATAGTTGTTTTCAAATGACCTCATTTGGAAGTAAAAAGATAATACAGGATAGTTTTATGCCTACATTCAAAGTGCAGGGCCAGGTGTATCATTTGATTGGAAGTTTGCTTCCGCCACCCCAGAATGAACCACAGTTCTTACAGATATATTTTGTTGGTGAGGACGATAGAGAAGTTCAATTGAGATGCAATAATTTTCTTTACGTAAAACCTTGCTTGGTAAGGCAATTACAAGAAATGCTACATACTCATAATGTATACGTAAGAGAGTTAAAACTAGCCCTTGACAAAGTATCTGCTACGCCAAATACATTTAAAGTTGTTATAAATGCTGAAAGAAAGCCTACTAATGGCCACAGTGGACGGTATAATCAACCTACGTCAAATGAAGTTGCTGTAGTTATTGTTGGACAGGAATTTTCTAAGCGAGATATTGTAATTGAGAGCCATGATAACACATTGCATCGTATAAGTGAAATCCATCGCTCATACGATGCATTACAGTACCCACTTTTGTTTTGCTACGGCGAGGATGGATACTCCATTTCTATACCCCAGTGCGATCCTAAGACCAAACAACCGCTTAAAAAAATGGTATCAGCTGCAAGTTTTTATTCTTACCGTATAATGATTAGGAAAGAAGATAATCATCTGCTATATTTCCGTTCGCTGTTTAGCCAGTTTTTAGTCGACATGTTTTCAAAAATCGAGACGGAAAGGTTGAGTTATATTAGGAACAATCAGGCGCAGCTTAGAGCGGACAGTTATATACACTTGCAAGATGCAATAGGGAGACAGGACGTTGATGCTGATCAGCTGGGTCAAAAGGTGGTGCTGCCTTCTTCTTTTACTGGGGGGCCACGCTATATGCATGCGCGGACACAAGACGCCATGACGTATGTGCGTCACTACGGTCGTCCCGATTTCTTTATAACATTTACTTGCAATCCTCGATGGGATGAAATCACGGAGATGCTTTTACCTGGGCAAAAATGTTATGATAGACACGACATAATAGCCAGGGTTTTTCACCTCAAAGTTAAAAAAATAATGGCACTTCTAACTAAAGGAAAAATATTTGGAGAGGTACGTTGTTTCATGTTCTCTACCGAATGGCAGAAACGAGGTCTGCCTCACATACACATATTGTTGTGGATGGTTAACCGCATTTCGCCGGACATGGTGGATAAACTTATATGTGCTGAGATACCAAATCCAAATGAAGATCCTATTTTATACGACATAATTAAAAACAATATGATACACGGTCCGTGTGGGAACCTTAATAATAATTCTCCCTGCATGAAAGATAATAAATGTAGCAAAAAATATCCCCGACAATTTTTAAGAGATACATAGACAGGTGACGATGGTTATCCACAGTACAGAAGACGGTCTCCAACCGACGGTGGCTTCACGCTTAAATTAAAAGACATTGAAATAGACAACAGGTGGGTGGTCCCCTATAATAAGGTTCTGTCACGAACATTTAAGGCACATATTAATGTAGAATTTTGCAATTCTGTTAAATCGATAAAGTACATTTGTAAATACATTAATAAAGGCAGTGATCAGGCGGCTTTCGTGCTAGAAAACAAAAAGGACGAAGTTAAATTATATGAGAGTGGGCGTTATTTGAGTAGTTCGGAGGCAGTTTGGAGGATTTTAGGGTTTTCCATACATGAAAGATTTCCCGCAGTCATACATTTAGCTGTACACCTTGAAAATGGCCAACGAATCTATTTTAATTCCGATAACCTCGCCCAAAAGTTAATAGCCCACCAAAAACGACACTGTTAGCATTTTTTGATTTATGTCAAACAGATGATTTTGCTAAAACCCTTCTATATGCGGAAGTACCTTCATATTTTGTGTGGCAAAAAAATAAATTTGTGAGAAGGAAAAGAGGAAAACCCGTAGATGGCTGGCCAGGAATAATGAAAGACCACGCCCTAGGTAGAGTGTACACGGTTCACCCAAATAACACCAAGTGTTACCATCTTCGATTACTTCTGCACGAGGTTAGGGGTCCATCATCCTTCGATGACTTGAAGACTATCAACGGTGTCCTCCAACCAACTTTTCAATTAACTTGCATGAAACTTGGCTTGCTAGAGGATGACAAACATTGGGATTCTGCCTTAGAGGAAGCAGCCTTATGCGAGTCACCCTTTAAAATACGTGAACTTTTTTCTATAATGCTGGCATTCTGTCAGATTACAGACGCACTAAGTCTTTGGGTAAAATACAGGAATAACCTATCAGAAGACTACAAACGACAAGTGGAAAGGCTTTCTGGCATTATAGATGAACATTTAGCTGATGAAATCTACAATAAATGCCTGGTCACAATAGGAGAAGCTGTATTGGCATTAGGAGGACAAAGCCTCCAGCAGTACGGGTTGCCTCAGCCTCAAAATTCTGAAGGCTTACACAATAACCGGGACTACCTCAAGGAAACGAGTTACGATGTCAATTACTTAGCAGAAGTGGTGTCAAGTAGTGAAGGCTCTTTAACCAATGAACAAAGACATATATACTATAAAATACTTTCCAGTATCGGCGCAGGTGTAGGTGATATCTTTTTTTTGGATGCTCCTGGTGGAACAGGCAAGACTTTTCTATTAAATTTACTGTTGGCCAAAGTGAGAAGCAATCGTGATATTGCCTTAGCGGTCGCATCGTCCGGAATTGCTGCCACGTTGCTGGAAGGAGGTAAAACTGCACACTCGGCGTTTAAACTTCCTCTCGATTTGATACAAATCGAAACTCCACTTTGCAATATACCCAAACAAAGTAATATGGCAGAAGTACTCCGCAAAACGAAATTAATTGTTTGGGATGAGAGTACTATGGCTCATAAAGGGGGTTTTGAAGCCCTAAATAAATCTTTAAAAGATATTAGAAATAATAATTGTCAAATGGGAGGGGTTACTGTATTGTTAGCAGGCGATTTCCGTCAGACTTTACCAGTAGTTCCCAGAGGAACGCGAGCGGACGAAGTTAAAGCGTGCTTGAAGCGGTCTCATTTGTGGCCTTCAGTGACAAAACTGACCCTAACCTTAAATATGAGAGTCCATCTGAGGCGAGATGTTACTGCCGGACAGTTCTCAGACCTGTTGCTTAAAATAGGAAATGGTGATTTCCCGGAACTGAATAATAATATAATTCTCCCTGCAGAGTTATGTACAATTGTTTCCACTGTAGAAGAGCTTATAGCTAAAATTTACCCAAACATTAATAATATTCACGATAAACCTGCAGAATGGTTATGCGAGCGTGCCATCCTAGCATCAAAAAACGAACAAGCCTCAATCATAAATGAAATACTTTTGAGATCATTCGAAGGGGTCGAATATCAATATAAATCCATCGATTCAGTGATAAACAACGATGATGCCATTCATTATCCGGTCGAGTTCCTGAACACATTGAAGCCTCCCGGTCTCCCGACTCACATATTAAAATTGAGAGTTGGCGCGCCAATTATGTTGCTGCGCAATATAAATCCACCAAAATTATGCAATGGCACCAGATTGCAAGTGAAAACATTGCATCGTAATGTAATCGAGGCAATTATACTGGCCGGTTGTTCTCGAGGAGAGTCTGTATTTATTCCAAGGATTCCCCTAACACCATCAAATTACCCCTTCGAATTCAAGAGAGTGCAGTTTCCCATCAAAGTCTGCTTCGCAATGACCATAAACAAAGCTCAAGGTCAAACTCTTAAGGTAGCGGGAGTGGACTTGAGGGAAAGCTGCTTCTCCCACGGCCAGTTGTATGTAGCATGCTCCAGAGTAAGCGCACAGAGTAGCCTGGTGATTCTAGCACCCGAAGGAAAAACAAAAAATATTGTTTACAAAGAAATACTGCGGTAGGTGTAGTATTTCAATAAAATTTCGTTTGAAAAAGATTATACCCCCGTGTACCTTTCTTTCACCAGATCAAAGGCCGAGCTTCGTGTTCATAAAATATAATAAAATTTCATTTCATTTTCATGTTTATTTAACCTTTAAATCCCTACACTATAGTAAAAATTAATATATTTTATAAGTATTCATACATTTGAACATAATAATCAAAGTATATTTATTTTTAAATTATCACAATACTAGCTGCTGCCCGCGACTCCGTCTGCGAAGAGTTCGTTTATCGCTATCCCGCGGGAACTAGGTATGCAATTTTCCAGGATAAAAAGTATTCTATATGTTAATCCAGACTATAAACTATCTGTGTGCCAAATTTCATCAGAATCCGTCAAACCGTTTTAGCGTGAAAGAGTAACAAACATCCATCCATACTTACAAACTTTCGCGTTAGTAAGATAAAATACAATTCATTAAATGCTGTCAGTCACACAAAGGCGCCCAATTCACTAGCTGCATTGCCACGTTGAACCGCGATGGACAACAAAACAAAACGAATAATAACAAAACGCGATGGATAACAAAATTAATAACGAAAAAAAAAACAATTAAAAATCCTATTAGAATCATTTTTTACTTCTACGCGGACGAAGTCGCGGGCAAAAGCTAGTAACTTAATATTTTTGGTGTAATAACGTTTTGAAAATTTGAGATTACCTCTTATTTTTACGATACTTTGAGTGATAGGAATTCAGGGTTAAGAGGATTGTCAGTGAATTACAAATAACCCTGTATATCAGACTATGATGGTTAAAAGGTTAATCTGTGAAATACAACTTACCAATAATAGGAATGTGATTTTTGGCGTACGAAGGATCCAGCAGCGAATAGAATCTTCCGGTCCATGGTGAAATTTTACCTGCGTCAAAACAAATAGAACAATACTAGATGAAAAACGACCGCCTAGCCTAGTTGGTAGTGACCCTACCTACGAAGCAAGAGGTCTTGGCTTCGAATCCCGGTAAGGGCATTTATTTGTGTGATGAGCACGAATATTTGTTCCTGAGTTATGGATGTTTTCTATGTATTTAAGTATTTATTTATCTATATACCTAAGTATGTTTATCGTCGTCTAGTACCCATAGTACAAGCTTTGCTTAGTTTGGGACTAGGTCGATTTGTGTAAGATTGACCCCTAATATTTTTTTTTTTTTTATTATTTAAAAAACCCGCCTGTATAATTTCCGTTCCCATGAGAATTCCGGGAAAATCTCTCTCGGAACTGAGACGAATCTTAGGACACCTAACACTTCAAAATCCATTGAGCCGTTTAGGTTGCAGGGCGTGCCAAATAATGATACATACATAAATACAAACGCTCGAAAAACATAACCCTCCTTCGACAAATGACGAGCACTTTTACTTCCATTCTTGTTTATTGAACTACAAAACTAGCAGGACAGGTAAGTCTCGTCGCTTAATATTACAATACAAGGCTCTTGCCCATACTGGGACTTAACTAACTACTACTGTGTTGCCAGTAATGACATAAATATAGAATTGAGATAATATATCAGTCGTTGGCGTAGAACCTGCGGCGGTTAAGCCTTAGGTATGTCGTATTTTCTACAGTACAATGAACAGGCTATAGGATACAGGTTACGGCTAAGTTCAGATGAACGCGCGACGACGCGCGGTAGGCTCGACGTGCGGTTTAAGATTGTTACTAATCAATGTTGTTGTGTACATGATGTTGTGCTCGTTGACGCGCGGTCATGTACACAAAAACATTGATTAGTAACAATCTTAAACCGCGCGTTGAGCCTACCGCGCGTCGTCGCGCGTTCATCTGAACTTAGCCTAAAGGCTCCACGTTTAGCCGCCCACAAGTTGGATGGACAATTTGGCAAATATTGCGGGTAGTCATTGACGTACAATAAAACAACTAGATCCCAATCGCTTAACAAAAGTTCCTCAAAAAACGTCCGAGCGGCGTTGTGTACGTATACATCAATTTTATTTATACAGATAACATTAACAGCATTAATTCAAATTAACACCTTATTTCGTAGCAGTAATGTTTAATGTCAATTGTACCTCGTGTGTTCATAAGTTTTGAGACGAAATAAAAGTTACATAAAAAATTCAAAAATTAAGTTATATTTATAAAATTTTCGGCTAATGATAAGTTGACACTAACCAACAATTACATGCAATTTCTACTCGAAATGTCCGCCTCGATTTTTTATACAAGCTCTTAGACGTTCGGGCCAGTCTTCAATCGCAGCACGAATCTTCTCCAGTGGGATTTGCTTCGCTTCTCTGATAAGGGCCCGCTTTAGAGAATCCAAGTTTGGATGGGACTTTTGGCAGGCCCTGAGTTCCAATTCAGTCCACAAAGAGTAGTCCAGTGGGTTGAGATCAGGACTGGAGGGTGGCCATTCTTCCACCGCGATGAAGTCTGGCAAATTTTCTCTTAACCAAGCCTGAGTCGTTTTAGCCTTGTGGGCCGGTGCTGAGTCTTGCTGGAAAATCCATTCTTTGCCATGAAATAAAGTATTAGACAGGGGTTTCACCACAGTCTCTAAAATGTCACTTTGATAGTTTTTTGCTTTCACCTTCACGCCTTGTTGGCAAAAATGGAGTGGAGTGACACCTTCGTAAGAAACCCCCCACCATACCATCACACTCGCCGGATGATGGGTACGCCAGACATTTCGTGCTGAAGCTGGAACATCTTTGCTGCTTTTGGCATAAACTTTATTGTTTTGTCGGTGGAACTTTTCTTCGACCGTGAAAATTTTTTCATCGGTGAAGAGTATCTTTTTTGCATCGTGTCTCTTAAGCAGCACTGGACAACGTTCGCGTCGTAATTTACGGAGGCGATCATTTAGGAAGTGAACTTTTCTACGACTGTAAGCCTTCACCTTGAGATCGTATTTCAATATTCTGTTTACTGAAATACGCGAAATGTTAGTCTGCAGAGCGAGTTTCTTCTGAGTGCGACACGGATTTCGACGAAGACGCTCTCTAATTTTTTTGATATTCGCAGTCGTTCTTACAGACCTCGGGCGGCCACTCCTTTGGCGATCTTTCAGAGAATTAGTCTCCTTGTAACGTTTTATGGTGTAATACACAAAGTTGCGGCTTATCCCAAAACATTTTATGTCACGGAAAATCTCCATTGGTTTTTTTCCAGCCATATGAAGCGAAATAACAGTCGCACGTAATTCTTTTGTTCCCTCCATCACGAAAAAAATAGTTGAAATGAATTTTAAAATGCACAAATAGAACACGAACATTCCAAATTCAAAATTAGAAAAATAAATAAAACAGCTGCCAGTATTATTTTGTTTTATTTTTAATCTCGAAGTTTGTCTCAAAACTTATGAACACACGAGGTATATGATCGTTAGAAGTAGTGACATGACGTCACGCGCTGGAAACCGCCTAAAGAGTACTAAGAGACTGTCTGTCTCTTTTGCTCTCGTGAGTTTGATCACGGTGCGAAAGAGACATATACGGATACGGGGCAGGAATATTTTGTTTTAGCAATTGAAATGTAAATTTTTAGCAAAATACTAAAAAACATCAATATAGTGTTATGCAATTTTGCCTGAAATACGACACTCCATCCTTTTTAAGAGTGGATCTGCTGTCATTTGCACAGTTTTTCACCGAACACTTTGTCATTGCGTGACGTTGTCGAAACACAACTGAGCCAAAACTCTGCACGTTAGACGCGTGTGCAGAGTTTTGCTTCCGCCAATTTTTGAGCGTGATTGGGAGTCTAATTGTTTTATTGTACGTCAATGCGGGTAGTACAGAACCAATCGCCGTGGAGATGTATGGTATGTCTAGCGGTGGGCCGAGGGGCGTACCGGTGACGGTGAGCGCGGCGAGCGCGGTGCCGAGCGTGGCCAGCAGCGCCGTGAGCAGCGCGCGGAACAGCAGCTCGAAGTTGGCGGGCGACAGCCGCGCGCGCAGGTACTGCGCGAACGCGTACAGCTGGCACAGCCCGAACACGCCCAGGGCCTGCGCAACACACACTACTGCTTCAACTCATATTTAGATAGGATGGCATTGCAACTACAGACAAAAAGTAATCTAGTTAGAGCGCGTATAGTCCGACAAGCTCGTGCGCGACCCTCCGCGGAACTCTGTCGCAGTCAGCGTTTGCCGCACTTATTAAAATTACTGCTTATTATTAGCAGAGGCTCCCTGCGACAGGGTTTCGCGGAGGGTCGCGCACGAGCTTGTCGGACTATAGTCGCATCGTTTGACGCTGCGATAATCTTCTAATATACACGATGATTTTTAATTGGTGATCAGGAACCAGTTATTCCAGATCAGTATTCGGTGGCGATCACGTTTAAGTCGCAATTACGTGAAATAAAACGTTTATTTTGTTAAATAATGATAATTTGGAAAATATTTTTTTGATTAAAATCATTGTCACCCTACACATAGTTTAGTCTATGAGTCTAAAACCTCTTTGACAAGTCAGTTTCTTAAACAAACTTTGACGTGAGACCTGTCCAATTCCCCGCCAAAGCGATGAAATTTGACGATACTACCTAACTTCAACAGATGTAGGATGACCATGCATTCAGTGGATGGAGGATGTTATGACAATAACTTATTTATTTTTAATTAAATTGAGTCTGTATTGCTTGAGACCTCATCTATTGAATTCGTTTTTGGCTGGGGATTAATATTCAACTCCTGATCACCGATTAAAAATCATCATGTATAAAAATCTCTTGTCACGGTGTTTGTTATCGAACTCCTCCGAAAATGGCTTGACCAATTTTTATGAAACTTTGTCTATATTCGGCAGGTCTCAGAATAGGTCGTAGGCTATTTTTTATACCCCTATTCTTCGCAGACGGAGTCACGGGCAACAGCTAGATTACATTATGTTTTTTATGACATGCCACATAAATAAATAAATAAATAAATGTTTAAATTTCAACGGATCAACGGACAAGACACGAAACGGGGGGGGGGGGGGATGATTCCGCTGCGTTATCTCTAACAGTACGTTTTTGTCGTGCGTCGACACGAAGCGCAGGTGTGGCATACAATGCGATGACGCCACGCAACGCAACGCAACGCACCAGTGGAGCCTCACCCTTTCATTTCACGCTAAAACTGCTGGTCGGTTTTGGATGAAAGTTGTCATTTGCTTGTACCAAGGCACTTGTCAGCCCTGTCAACATTTTATTTCAAGCGAAACAGAATATAGGATTGACTTTTCTCATTTTTCAAATTGTACTAAGACTACTAAGAGTCTATGATTTGATACAGGAATAACTTTAATAACTGACGAAGGTTTTCGTACCCTCACTGTACCTTTACGAAACGCGCGACAGCATCGCTACTAACGCGCGTTAGTCGCAATTGTATCGCGCTATAGAAGCGATGCAAACGCGCGACCGTGTCGGACGACATCGGGGAGGGAACGGAGGGAGGGTGGCGCGATAGTGGAGAACCGCGTTTGCATCGCGACAGAAGTGCGACGGTATCACGTTTGCATCGGTCGAGAAGCGCGACGGTATCGCATTTGCATCGCGACTGAATCGTGTTATGTGGGCGAGGGCACACAGCTAGCGACCGCATCGCGACTGTATCTATGCGACCGCGCGACAGCATCGCTACTGCATCGCCACAAAAAGTCGCCGTGGGCGAGCGGCCTCATGCTTAAAAAATAAATATCATAAATAAATAAATAAATATCACGGGACAATTCACACCAATTGACCAAGTCCCAAAGTAAGCTAGGAAAGCTTGTGTTATGGGTACTAGGCAACGGATAAACATACTTATATAGATAGATACATACATAAATACATATTAAACACCCAAGACCCGAGAACAAACATTCGTATTTTTCATACAAATATCTGCCCCGACACGGGAATCGAACCCGGGACCTCAAGCTTCATAGTCAGTTAAAAAAGGAAGTTGTTAAGAGGGTTTATACCTGCTGAGGTGGCAATGTTGCATTTTTGTTAGTTTTTCTCGATTATTCCATAAAAATTGAATGAAAATTAAAAATGTTTTGTATACAAATTGTTCTAATATATAAATTAATGTGTCTACTGCAATAATAATTCGTGATAAGACTTTTATTTTCTTTAAAAACCGTTTAATAACTTGTTCGTAATAATTTGTTCGTGTTTAAAGAAAAAAAAAGTCTATCACGAATTATTATTGCAGTAGACACATTAACTTATATATTAGAACGCTTTGTATACAAAACATTTTTAATTTTCATTCAATTTGTATGGAATAATCGAGAAAAACTAACGAAAATGCAACGTTGCCAGCTCAGCAGGTATAAACCCTCTTAACAACTGTAACAAGTTATTGTAGATACCAGCATGTGTTCGGAGCTCTGCACCGGCTGGAAGCCGACGAAGGAGATCTGCATGGAGAGGATGGTGCCGACGCAGTAGAGCGCGCTGTAGGCCACATACACGCGCGCCGAGAAGCGGCCCAGCAGCAGCAGCGCCAGCACGTGCAGCGGGATCAGGTTGATCAGGAACACGTAGCCGCCCCACGACGACACCTGCGCACGGCAACACACTCACTGCTACTGACTACTGATCCAACGGATACTTGTTTGGCCGGATACCGGATACAGAATATCCGGCGAAACCTATTGCCGGATAGCCGGATATTCGGCCAAGTTTTACCTACAATAAAATTGAGATAATACGAGCGCGCGCGCGGCACTCCGTTTTTATCTTGAGTATGGTCAATCTACTACAATTTTTATTTGTTTATAAAATACTTTCATTGAATAACGTAAATGAATTGTTTTAAAAAAAATTGAGCATAATTTAAAAGGTTAATGAAAACAAAATTACGATCGCATTCTTTGTGCAACGAAAATTAGTCATACAAACAAACTATATGGGTAACTTTTGTTACACAAACAAATGAATTCATTTTTGTTTTAATTAGTCCTTCATTATGTATTATTAAAAAAAAACCCAAATGTCATCATGTAATGTTCTGTGGTGACCTAGGAATCAAATTGGTTAACTGCAGGTGCAGTAAATAAGGTAACAGATATGGAACTTATGTGTTCTAATTTGGATTTTTCTAATTGACAACATTTCATATTTCTAAGACTATAATTTGATTTGTTCTCTGTATACTGTTTGGAAAGAGAAAGACGCTGATAGTTTTAAATTTTCACTGGGATTATTAATTAATTTATTACAATTTTTTAAAGATGTGCTTATTCTAAAAGAGCGTAACGATAGAATAGATCCATTACTTTTATGACGTAAATTTGACATTAAGGTTGTTATCAAATTTAAAATTATGACAGCTCGTTTTTCTAGTGAAAAGGGTAAAGGAAACATATCTATTCTGTGGAGGTACAGGTAAGTACACATATGTTTTTTAAATATGTTGTATTTTTTTAAATATGAAGAAATAAATTATAATAAATATTTTTCCGTCTTCAGGAGGCGAAACTCTTTCGATTCCTGTACTAATTTTCAGGTGTTAAAAAAATGAAATGTTGTCAATTCAATTTGTATACAAAACACTTTACTATACTACTACGAACTTGAAAGGACTTCTTGAGTTTTTTTGCCTATACTAGGTATATGCTAGAATAATAGCTAGGTACTTATATTTCAACCATTATTATCTGCTTGTTCAATTCTAGTGTAGTGTTTGAACCTTAGGCAGGCCAATCAGACTGCAACAGTCAACAGTAGTTTGGTGAATTTTTTTCAAACAAATACTATTCTAAAAAAATCCACATTATTGGCTGATTTTTCTACATATTAGTCACGATCATATCCGATAATATGCGATCCATAATATTTCAAAGACTTCAAACCTGTGACTCGCGTGGCAGCTTTAGGGGCGTCGCAGTCACTTAAAAATATGCGTATTGTAATGAAGTATTGATCATCAAATAATATTATAACACCGCACAGGGTCGCCAAATACTTTTGCATAAGTAAAGGTCATGCAATAAAATAAAAGGGCCATTCTACTTTTAAGTAACCATTAATCTTTTGTGAAATATAAGGCATCCCTGGTAATTTTTTTGAAGTATAAATAACTTATATAAAAACTGAAATAACTAAATTTAATATTTAAAAGCAAAAAAACTTTAAATTTAATGAAATTTTGTAAAAAAAATTGGTAACTCAGCGGAGAATATACCAATTTCCATACAAATGGCGGGGACATGCATGTTCACTGCGTTACCTACTTTATACATAATAAAGATTACTTTTTATAAATAGTGATAATTTTAAATGTAAGCTTAATTATGTCCCTATTTAAATTTTTAATGATAAAACCGAGCACTTTACAGTTATTGTAAAAAAAATATTTGAAGAGCACATTACAAAAAATGACTGGTCAACGAAAAGTAGAATGGCCCAAAATTGCAAAAAAAAACACATTAAAAAAATATAAAACAAAAATATATATAACAGACTCCAAAAAGCACTAAAATAACTTTTTACTGATCTGTTTGAAGTCATTTAAACTGTTTAGCTATAACCCCTAATAGTTAAGAGTAAGAGTTTTTTAGAGAACTGCAGAAAAATGTACATTTGTGATTAAATATTCGCTATTTGCTAACATATGGATTGTCTGATTTAGGGGCTTACAAAATCTTAACAAATCAAGCATCAAACTCATCAGCAAAGCATGGAACAAACTATGATGGAAATTAATAGATATAATCAATTATAGCAAAATTAGAAAAGCTAGAATAACACAAGACATAGGTATCAAAATTAAGAACACTTAAATGGAAATGGGCTGGCCATGTAATTCGAGGAGAAGAGAAATGGATCAAATTTGTGAGTCTGTGGTACCCAAGAGAAGGAAGTGAAAACCATTCAGAAAATGGGAGGATGATATTGATATGGTTAAGGCAGCTGGAATAACCTGGGCTAGACTGGGAAGGAAGCTAGATGATTGGAAAGTGTTGGGGGAGACCTTTGCCAAAGGGTATGCAGAATAATTAAAACCGAAAATGAATACCATGGTTTTCTATTTTACACTGAGAGAAGGCTATATATAAAAAATAAAACTCGCTATGCAGCTTAAGCATATAATGTAGTAATGAACTGGTATACATGTGGCAATGCATATTTGCCTAAGTCTTCTAAAATTGGTACTACATTTGAGCTTTATCTGTAATGCAGAGAAATTAGAATGGATTTAGCCAACTTTTATTTAATAATAATAATAATAAAATTGATGCAAAACATACAACATATGGCACTCAGTAGAACTGATATCACATAGGTATCATGTTAGTAATAATATTTATAGAAGTCAGCTAAATCAGTCAATGAATACTTGAGTAGCAGTAAGAAAAGAATATGAATTGTTACCAAAAAACATATTATGTAAATGTAAAGAGGCTATAATAATAATAATAACAATAATAATGTTTGGTTAATATTGACACTCATGATTACTTTTTTATTCAGACATAGAAATACAGCAGCTAATGCAGCTATTACATTGTACTAAACTAAGCTTTTGTGATTTCCAGTCTTATGTCAGTATTACACCTAGGATTTATCTCTACAATTTATTGTTAACACTTCCTCGAAGTTTCAACCACATTGCAGTTCCGGGTAAGATAGTAACTATAATAAGCTGCATTGTTTTGAAAAATTCAACTTCTTGTAAATTTGTATGAAATTGCAAAATCTGAAAGTGCACATACACTTATTCAGGGTGAAAAATTTCATCTTTATGATCTTTGATTGGATTTTAAGACTAGTGCCATTATCAGCAATAATCCTTGTAAAGATTTCATTAACAAAACCAATCAGGAACATTGTTATATTCTTTCACATGTTTAATGCTTACTTACACACATGTGGTTGTGCATCATTCATATTTTACTTTCATTATTACATTGGTTGTATACCAATTAGTCCTGACAATGGCAAGCTAATTTGGCCACAACCATTCAAATATCCACAAAAGTAAAAGCATGAAATATCTCAGTTAGAGAGTCTATTATTGTTATTGTACTAAAAAAGAGACTTGTTATTACTGTGGAGTTTATGTCAGTTACCAATGATATATAAAATATAAATAAGTAAAGTATTTTATATTTCATAAACTTATTTTTTTGACTTACCATGTAAAAGTATGCTAGAGCAGTCATAGTAGCCCACAGCAAGGTTCCAGTGTTGACTGCTTTGATCCAGAAGTAGTATGTTAGCAGCATGCAGAATATAGCAATGCCTTCATTGTCATAGCTTCCAGCCACAGAACGACTTATGTAGCCAGGGACAATAGCGATCATGGCAGCAGCCACTAAGCCTGCTCCTTCATCCTTAAAACAATCACAAATAATATTGCACACTTAAATATATCAAAAACTCATAGGCTAAATTATAATCTCAAAAATATTTATGTATTACCTTTAGTTCCTTGGTTAAAAGGTATGTAACAATAGTTGTGAGTGAAGAGAAGAATGGTGCAAGGAACACACATACATTTCTAATGTCAATAGTGATATTCATGAACTGCATAATGTTGTACAGTGTGGTGGATGTGACCATCAGACCTGGGTAGATGGTACCTGAGAATGAAAATAATAGTAAAGAAGAATTTAACAGTACCAGCTCAAAAAATTACAAAACACTAGGAACAATTGCAGCTAAAATCAAAGTAGTACAGTTGTCTACACTCTTAACTGTTAATTAAAGAACCCACAATGATATTATAGCAGATATGTTATTAGTGTGCCTAAAAAGTGTTTCAAAGCACTTGAAAGTAAACAATACTCATAAGCTTGACAGTGACACCTTAGAGTTTATGGCCTTAGAAATACAAACAAAGCTCACAGAATCACATGTCACAAGTAAACTAAAATTATATAATTTTATTTGGTTTAACCATTTTTTATAATCACTGACAATAATAACACCATCCATGGTTGACTATATATGACATGGGAACAAAACTGACATAAAGCATGCAAGTATATTAGTGTACTGTCACTGCATTAGGAGCATGATTTTCTATTGTTTTGTGAGTGATGTATCTTTACTTAGAGATCCCGATTACAATGTGACATAAAAACTACAAAAAATCTGTAAGTGTGCATCTGCAACTGTACATTAGCTTTTAAAGTATTTCAATTTTAAATGGATGTCTGAAGAAATATAATGGAATAATGCTCACCACCAATAATGCGACCAAGTGGATACCATGCTCTGTCATCAAACCAGTTGTGGAATTTGTAAAATCCCTCTTCAGTGAGGTACCTTGTTGTTCTATAGTTGAAGTAAGGATCAAACTCATGGATAACACTCTCAAAGCGTAACACAGAGAACAGACGTGTACCAAAGGCTGAAAGTCAAAATAATATATCATAAACATAATTGGAAATAGAGTTATTAGTAACAACCGTAGCAGCCAGCAGGGCTCTAGGCAATGATTTAATGCTCATCATTCATCTACCATTACCTCTCATACTTCCTTTTCAAGAATAAAAAAATATATTAGACAATAGAAAATTATTGTCCCATATATTTTTTTAAAATTTAACTTACAATTCTAATGCTTTTGCTCGAAATAATAGTTTTCATGATGTTTAAATATATCTTTTGGTTTTTTGCTTTTTAGTCACAATTATATTGTGGTATAGCATTGCGCCTTGCTAAAACGCATCTTAACGACTCCCTACGGTTAGTAAAATAGTGGTAATAGTGTAGAAAAGATGAATGCTAAGAAAATGCTTACATAAAATCGCTGCCATTGACAAAACAGCCAATTTTATAAAAGTGAGTTGCTTATCAGAGGAAAGGTGGGGCAGCTTTGCCTTCGTTTGCGGCTCCGCAGTCATCTTGATGCTGTTCAGAACTTCAAGTTTTCAGTGATAAATTTCACATAAAGGATATATATAGAGTAAGTTCAAGTCAGTTATTCGCCGGCAACCTATTACACTCGGTTTCTTCAGGAGGCAGCGACCGACGCAAATTGACAGATCCCGGGCGGCGTGGCAAGGTTTGTTGCTAGCTCACAATAAATATATTGTAAACCCTGACGTGTACATCAGCAAAAACCTTCCACATCGCTGGATATCTTTAATTTTTTAGTTGTATTATAAAACTGAATGACTCCCAGTTGAATTGACGTACTCGAAAAATGGGTACGTATCATTCGACAAATAAGCGAGTTTTTATCACAAATATTTTTCACGCGGGTGTATGAATGTTAAGCGTCTATCACATTGCCGCGCCAGCCAACCTTTGAGATGCGCTTAAAACCCCTTCTACACGGTCGGGTCCAACCGCCGACCGACGTGTCGCTCGCGTCGGCCGACAGCGTTCCATACGGTTGGGGCCGACCACGGACAATGCGCTCGCGACCAAGGCCGTTGACATCAACCAAATATTGGTTGGGTCAACCGATTTCTACACTGTCCATTTTTAAATCAACCCGACCAAGGACACGATGGTTGGCGGTTGGTCCCGACCGTGTAGAAGGTCTTTAAATTTGTTAGAGCGAGCCACAGATAACAGAGTCGCACTGTGGGTCACACTCAGTCATTTTCACACATGGACACCACAGACAGTCTTCCACGGTTGTTTGTTGGTTTATTATTATCAAATCAACATCTGTGTTGGTTGCTTACTGTCTGTCACTGAGTCTTGTGTGAGAGAAGAGAGCATTGGTTGGTCTGTCTGTCTATTCTGTACTGCTATTTCATTTCATTTCATTCATCTCATCTGTCCGAGAGCAACCCGGTTTGGTTTTCACTCACTAAAATAGTATAGTATTTTTAATAGTACATTCCTGTTGTTTTTTTTTGTATTAATGTCCTTTTAATTTAAAATTTTAATATTTATGATAGGCAATACTGTGTAGAATTCTGAAGTACAATAATATTTTTATTACAAATCATTAGCAACACGCAAAGAAATAGTGACTAATCACCGACAGTCATCTCCTCTTAAAATTGACATGACATGTCAGTCTCCATATAAGACCTTTAACATTTGAAAGACTCGGGGCTCAGGAATTGTATGTGATGTCCGACGGTGACCCATCCCTCGAAGAAGATATACCGAAACCTTTACTGGAGAGGGTGGAGGATAATGTGTTTACGCCAAAGATAGCAACTCCTATTTACGCGGGAAGTGTTAGGTTGCACCACAAAAGGTCTGACGCGGCAGAGACGGAGTCCTTCCTGACGGATGCCCAGCGCAATGAGCTCGCGTTCCAACAGTTATTCCAGGATGGAGTTGGAGACTTTAACGAGGTAAGTTTTAGAACTACATAAGCCTAACCAAACAATGAAATCATTCCTTTATGATTTCTCTATTTGGAGGTTATTGTACTCTGAACATTAGACCAATGAATACCTCAATTTTATTCAGTCATTATTGACTAGATAAGATTAACGTCTTCAGAGATTGATCATAAAAGAACTCAGTAAGGCGGGAGGGGGTTAAAGTTCTTTGGTCATGGCATTTTTCTTGTGCACAAGTGCATTTTCTTGATCAAAGAGGGGAGGAGCGGCCCCTCCTGCTTGATTTTGGTGGGGTATTTGGCCATCCGCTTTGCTGGCATTGGATAATTCCGCATACCTGAAAAATTTAGCCAATTTCTAATTTTTACTCAAATTCCTTAAAATCAAATATGAAGTTAAAACCAACCCCCGATGTGCAGTATTTATTTATGTAGATAAGTGGATTGCACCTTTTCCTTTTTATCCCCAAAGATATTTTATAGTAGTGTATCCATAAAAACAAGTTAACATTCCATCTTCTTAAAGTGTGTTGAATTCCATATCTGTTTTGTACACTACTACATAAACAAGAGAGGCTTTACCTAAGTATTTTACTTTGTTTACATTATACTAACAACAAAGGCAAAATATATTTATTTTATTTACTTATTGTAAGAATATATTTGGAATGAAGATTTATTAGTTTGGCTTGATGGGATTTAGCTGATAAACCAGCCTCAGGCTGTGTTGTCTAATGCACGGGTGCTTTCTATCACATTCACTATTTCTTTCTGTCTAATGGTATAATATAGTGACAGAAAGAGATGATGAATACGATAGCAAGTGTCCGCGCGTTGGTCAATATGGCCTCTGGTGTAACATTGAGAGATCTATACATTTTGACACTACTAAACCGATGGTAACACTTAATTGTGATTTGTTTTACTAGCTAATGCTAATGGCCATTAATAATTATTGTTAAAGCCATAATAGATGACCAAATCTAAATTTTTGCATGTTTGGATAATACTGGAAGCATAGTGTCCATACTCATACATACATTTATAATTTAGGAAAACGCAAATCTTTAAGATTTTTTTTTTAAATAAATTGGTAAGTATTTTAACCCTGCCATTATTTTATTATTTGAAATAATTATGTATGTGGAAAAAATATGTATATGATTTTCCCACTAATGACGATAAGCCAAAGGCTACTAGAAACACAGGGAAGCTTAAAGTACCATCTTACAGAATGGGTAAAAAACCAAAAAGTCATTTCTTGGAAATTGTATGTATATGTTTTGAAATAAAATTCCAAAAGCAACCAAACCAATATAAAATTCAAATCCATTGTCAAGAAAACATTAATATCTAGGGACACTAATTTTATTTCATAGTACAACTAGCTGTTGCCCATGACTCCGTCTGCGAAAAATAGGGGTAGGTATAACAAAATAGCCTACAACCTAACCTATTCTCAGACCTACCGAATATATAGAAAAAAGTTTTATAAAAATCGGTCAAGCCGTTTTGGAGGAGTTTGATAGCAAACACCGTGATACAATATTTTATATATTAGAAGATTAGATTAATGCCTATATCATGGGCAGGGATGTTTGGAAATAATTCCGATCCGCATTGGCGATCCCTAGTCTCCCTAGTATCTAATAGGTGTTAAGAAATTTTGTTGTATTAAATACTTTAGTTGTATGTAATTTAATAATAATAACGTTGTAGATCTGTTTGAAAAAAATACACCATGTTGAGTTTCTTGTTGGATTCTTCTCACAGAGCTTTAATTGAAGCCTAAACTGAATACATATATTATATACATACTTTGACTTTGACTCAACACCACACACAATTATTACAGAAGATGAAGACCACTGACAAGTTCAGTCAACTGTATCAAACAGCCAGCAGTTTCACTGAACCAAACCTACATCCTGGCCTAAGCAAATTCCATCATGTTGCTGTTTTTGCATACCAGTCATATTTTAATACATATTTAAGTGACTTTACGAGCTTTATTGAGCACACTGCAAAATAATCAAAATGGTGTGTGTAAAGTTCTCAATACGCACGAGGCCCGCGTGAGAACTACAGCCCAAGCCCTTTCATTCTGAGAGGAGCCCTGTGCTCAGCAGTCATACTATGCCGAAATGGTGATGTTGTGACTTTGTTTGATTATACCCATATCAATATTACTGTTACAACAGTCTCTACCTAACCATTAAATTACTGAAATGTACTTGAGGAAAATAGGTATGGATGTTTCTAATCGCAAAGTTACTGTTATTAATAAAAGTGTTGAAGTTCGATTGCGTTATTCTTACAATTTACTGGCTATTACATTTTTACCGTTAGTTAAAGAATAACAAATTAAAACTATGACACTCACAAAGTTTCACATTCACATCTACTTATATTATAAACGCGAAAGTTTGTGTGTATGGACGTGTGTGCGTGCGCGCAGGATTACACGCACGCACTTACTGTGCTTGCATGCGTAAGTGCGTGCGTTGTAATCGTGTGCGCGTGCGTGTAGGTTGCTCCTTTGCTTTAAAACGGGTAAGCGGATTTAGATGAAATCTGGTACATAGATAGATACCTGGAATTCTGGAATAAGATATGGGCTAACTATTATCCCGATATTCCCAAGGAATCCATGTAAAGTCTTAATATCTTAACCACTAAGTCCAAACACCTTTAGTTTTGCACGGGTCTTCATCCTACAAAGTATTTAAAAAGCATAATGTAATAATGGTTTTGGACCGTTCGGTCCGTTTCCCAAAACATCCATTCCAAAATAACAGTTTCTTTAAATCACCGTAGGCCTAAAGTTCCGTTTCTCATAGCATCAGTATATCAAAACACCTGGTTCTCATAGCATCCGTATACCAAAAGATCGGTCTCTCATGACACCCATATGCAAAATACCCGTTTCTCATAGCATCAGTATATCAAAACACCCGGTTCTCAGCATCCGTATATCAAAAGATCCTTCTCTCATGATACCCGTATGCAAAATACCCGTTTCTCATAGCATCAGTATATCAAAACACCTGGTTCTCATAGCATCCGTATACCAAAAGATCGGTCTCTCATGATACCCATATGCAAAATACCCGTTTCTCATAGCATCAGTATATCAAAACACCTGGTTCTCAGCATCCGTATATCAAAAGAGCCTTCTCTCATGACGTATGCCCATGCTCACGTATGCCGTTTCTCATAGCATCAGTATATCAAAACACCCGGTTCTCATAGCATCCGTGTGTCAAAATACCCAGTTCTCACAACATTCGTATTTAGGAAAAGGTAGTGATAGGAAGAGATGTTTTTAGGAACTGGTGTTTTGGGAAACGGATATCAATACAAATGCATCTTTTAGGAGATGCATATTTTGGAAAATGGTTTATTTAGGAAATGGTAGTGACGGGAACAGTCATTCTCATTACCCGTAATTAGGTCTTTTTGGGAAACTGATGCAAAAGCCAAGCCAAGCCAAGTTTGAGAGAAGCACATTTCGGGAAACTCTTATATTGGGAAACAGCATATTTAGGAAAAGGTAATGACGGGAACGAATGTTTTGGGAAACGGATAGAACGGTCGAAACGGTAATAATTGGGAATTCTCATGGAAATATAGTAAAATCCCAGAAGGTAAAATTAATTAATTATGCATGAAAAATATATTCTGTTTTAAACTTTACTTCGCTGAAGTTAACGTCGAGGTAAATATTGTTTGCGTGATAAGTCCCGTTTAGTATAATAATTATGAAAAATAAAAAACCATTTGCCTACCAGGTAGTTTTTTATGAGTATGGCGAATTAAACGGATAATTTTTTTCTACTTCTGTACTTTTAAGGATTTGTCACACTGAATGCGTTCTGCAGTCGCGGTCCGGTCAAGTTGAACGCAGCCCGCATTATGTATGAATTGTCAGTCTAATAAGTCATAATATAGCGCGTGCGTGCGATCTGACCGCGCGGACCGTACGGTCAGATCGCATATTTATACAAAATATATAGAGACCGACAATATTGTTCATACATAATGCGGGCTGCGTTCAATTTGCCCTGACCGCGACCGCAGGACGCATTCAGTGTGACAAATCCATTATCTGTTTTTTACATGGTCGCAAACAAATAAATAAGAACATAATACATAGAAGTCTATACATACTCTTTTCTCCATAACTGCACTTGTGTCGTAATGTTGTTATTACGATACACCTAGCGGCTACAGAATATTAAATGTAGGTTACACTCACCACTAAAGCCCAGTTTAGACCTATTGAGTTGAGTCGAGTCGAGTTTAGTTGAGTTGAGTCGACTTCAGTCGATTCGAGTCGATTCGAGCCGATTCGAGGCGGTTCGAGGCGGTTCGAGGCTGTTAGAGTCGGTTAAAGAAAGACAGAAAGAAAGAAGACATTTATTCACTTTTACAAGACACACATTATACAAGAAAGTACACACAATTTCACACAAAAAAAAACAAAGATAACAAACAATGAAGTAATAAACATGTACATACACAGCTCTGCATGTGTGTCCCCGCAAAAGTGAAACGGTCGCTGACTCATCATTATGCTGAGGCGTTAGACGCCTGCAGCGCTGATTTGCTGTCAGAGCCGTCTGTGACTCACGGAACGATACACAAATATACTATAATAAAATAAACCACTTACTTACCTATATAGAAATAAATTAATAAAATTATAAAGAATTGATAAATAGTATAGATTTATTATAGAGTAGCATAATAAGTTAATAAGTAAATAAATAAATTAAAATAAAGAAAAAGTAAACGGAGAAGATATGTTTAAAAACAACAGGCTGGCATAATCAATGTGTGGGTGCTGGTTTTTACGGATAGGTTTTTTTTTTTCGGTTCCTGTTGGTTCGAGTCGATTCGAATCGGTTCGAGTCGGTTCGAGTCGGTTCGAGTCGATTCGAGTCGAGTCGAGTCGAGTCAACTTGAGTTGATAGATGAAGTAGAAAAAATATTGTATGCAACGGTGTATAATTTGGTCTAAACGGCTCGTGCCATCTTCCATTGCACTCACGTCACTCGCCTTTTAAGACCTCACTTATACAACCGTTGCATAAAATACTATTATAAATATGTCGTAGGTATAACTTGGAATCCACACATAGACCCTTGTAATGTGATAAGATAATAAATAATAAAGAAGCGTTGTGTCTACACGTCTTTACTCCGTTCTGCCTCGACTGAAGCGCGCACCATTAAAATTAATATATTTAAACAAACGGGAACGGGTCGCGGTATGCTTGCAGATGGCATGCAGTGAAGTGACGGTAGTGTAAAAAACGCGCTACTCTGGCCAGACAGAACTTAATCATACTAATTACTAAGTAATCGTGGGTAATAATTTTGACGTATGGGTTTGTCATGCAAATCCCTCGAGAATGCTAATAATGATAAGTGTTGTTTAGTCATAGCTGGCATTCTGTACATACCGTTAAAACGTTGTGCTCGACTGTCCATTGCAGCATTTCTAAAACATAGAGTGACACTATTTCAGCACCATCCTAATAGTTAGTTTCTAAGACTAGTCGTGATTGTGTCAAACAGGTCGTGCAAAAAAATGTGAAGCTGAATTATAGGTGTACACAAAGTCAGATAATAAAGGTAGATAAGCGTGTATTTTCAGTTACGAGCATAGATACATGATGAGATGCATGATCTCTTATCAAATAAAGATGACTCAGTCTTAAAACGATAGAGGTGCCAAGGTTTGTGTTGTTTTTTGCTCTTCTGCTATTCGTTGTTGGTTAATGAAATTAGGATTGTGATAGGTATTTGCTGGGAGGTGTATGGAATCATAACATCGGGCTGTGAACGTTTTTTAGCGTATTGTAATTATTGGAAACTGGCCATTCAAAGTAGTTCAAAGGTGTTATCTAAGATTTTGTGCGGCCATAGGTACCTACTAAAGTAACCAGATTACGAAATGTACTAACCGTTCCAATAAAAATATAATATGCCTAAAAATATTGTTGGTAACTAAAGTGAATTGTATAAATTAATGAAAATATACAATAATATACTTCCCAGTTATATAATACACAAATAGGTAATTTGTAATTATTCGTTAAAGTGAATTGAAAATATGTACTCCTATCACGTATTAGTTGGCAAATTGACCTTATTAAGGTATAATCAAGGTGATTTTTAGTTTTTGTTTTGAAACAAGAAGGTACAGTGCAGGCGATTGATCGAGTGTATTTTTATTGAGGTTAGACGGAGACAGAGCCGCCGCAGAAGATGGCCGACCTGCGGGCGATGTCGGTCCTCAGCACCTACCCCGACAACATGTCGCAGGACATGAACACCGACCGGTGAGTTCCCGCGCACCGACCGCCCCTACCGCCGTACCGCCCCGTGCCCACGCTAACGTCAATGCTTCAATGCTAATAAGCTGTCAGAATTGCTTGTGATATATTTTTCAACACATTGATCTCTTAGGATTGCTAAAATTTAACTTTTCTCAGAAACGATTTTGTCAAAAATATACTTACTGATTGTTGCCTGCAACTTCGTCTGCGTGGGGCAACAGCCTTGAGGCTGCGTTTCCACCAGAGATGTGCGAGGATGCCTTGCGAGGGACCTTTTAAATGAAGTGTTTCTATTGGTTCATGACACACATCCCTCGCAACGCATCCTCGCACATCTCTGGCGGAAACGCAGCCTAACTGTCTCAGTATAAAAGTAGCCTATGTTAGGGTGCGTTTCCACTATAGCTGTGCGAGGAAAAATCCACTAGTAGGGATACTTCAGTTACTACGAAGTGTTCTAATTGGTGGATTATTTCCTCGCAAACCACTCCGTTAACTCGTACAGCTCTGCTGGAAACGCAACCCTTAATCAGGGATAGGTAGGTAGTGTAGCTTTCTGTTTGTGAAAGAACTTTAAAAAATCGTTTGGCTAATTGCAGATATTACTCAGATATATATAAGAACACTCAATGTTATACCTCACCCCTTCCCTTTTCCCCTCCCTCACCCTCTTCCCCTGTTCCCTTTCCTTTAGGGCCGACAACGCACTGGCATCGCGTAAAGCGCTGCGGGTGTCTATGGACAGTGGTGATCATTTAACATCAGGTGACCCACTAGTTCGTTTGTCAGGCCTTTCTAACATAAAAAAAAAATAAAAAAAAAAAAAATATATGTTAATGATACAAGTGAAGTCAATGACTGGTTCAGTATATTAAATTTAACCTCGGAAAGAGATCAATGTGATATCATTTAGTGATTGATTGTATGTTTCTGCGTTTGTTTTGAATTTATGTCACTGTTTTGTTTGTCCTTGTGTGCACTAAATTTGTGTATCTAGTTATTGTTTCTAGTCAGAAGTGCAGGGGCACGTCATTGTCAGCTTGTCTGCACTTTTTGTGTAACTCATTCTGCTCGATGTTCTTGTTTTGTTTAACTGGGAGAATTGTGGCTTGTTAACTCTAAGCATCTATTGTCCATAATATTTGATTCTGACTTTTATGGGAGATACCTACTTTAAATAGACTTCTTGTATTCCATTTGTTGTTGTATGTAGATCGCCGCTGGTACCTTAATTCTAGAAATCCCCAGCAAATAAGTACTACTTGTCTGTCTGAACCTTGTCGAACACGTTTCGATTAACTTACACAATACATTTTTTCTCAATTTAATGTTTTTTTTTTAAATAAGTATTTGTGGTAAATTATTCGTTGCATTTGATCATTAATAAGTTAATAACAATTGTTTTATGCGCTTAGGCAGCTAACGCTAGCGTTCTAATTTCAAAATAGCAAAAACGAATGCTTGCGAGATAAAATTAAAATATCCTCCTTTGGCAGTCGGATAATTAGAATGAGATTATTTTATTGTTTATTTTATTGTTTCCGTAGAAATGATAAAATCGCCCGGCTTTAGTTCGAATATTTTATTTTCGCGATTAGAAACATTAGAGACTACTCACTAGTTTTTTCCCGCGACGTCGTCCGCGCACAAAAAGTTTTAAAGTCAACTCCCGATCTCTATCCCGCGAGAAATTTCAAAAATCCCTTTTTACTGCACCTTTAGGCTGCGTATCCACCGGAGCTGTGCGAGGATGCGTTGCGAGGGATGTGTGTGTCATGAACCAATAGAAACACTACATTTAAAAGGTCCTAAGTGAATGAAGTGTTTCTATTGGTTCATGACACACACATTCCTCGCAAAGCATCCTCGCACATCTATGGTGGAAACGCAGCCTTATGATCCTAAAGAAATGATTACAGAGATAGGGTCTTATTGAATTTAATATATTAAACTCGTTTTTAGGGTTCCGTAGTCAACTAGGAACCCTTATAGTTTCGCCATGTCTGTCCGTCTGTCTGTCCGCGGCTAAGCTCAGAGACTGTTAGTACTAGAAAGCTGTAATTTGGCAAGAAGATATATATCAGTCACGCCGACAAAGTGGTTCAATAAAAAAACTAAAAAAAATTTTGTAGGGTAGACGTAAAGTGGGGGTGATTTTTTTTTCTCGACTAACCCTATAGTGTGGGGTATCATTGGATAGGTATTCAAAAATAAATAGGGGTTTGCTAAAACTATTTTTTGATAAAGTTCATATTTTCGGAGATATTCACTCCGAAAATTCAAAATAATGTGTCCCCCCCCTCTAACTTTTGAACCGCACGTCTAAAAAATATGAAAAAAATCACGTAAGTCAAACTTAATAAAAACTTTCAAGGAAAATTATTTTCAACTTAATCAGTTGAGCAGTTTTTAAGTTTTTATAAAAAATATTTTTAAACTAAGATTGCAATTTAACCGCCATTGCAAGCATTTTTTTTCTTTAAGTACCTATAAGATCACGCTAACAGTATCTTCTTTCAAATAAAAAAAATATTACATCTGAAAAACAATCAACATACATACTAGTTCTAGTAGACTGAATATTAGTTACCCAATTCGCCGATAGATGGCGCTGTACCGCCGACGTTGGGACCAAACGGACCAAAACAGCCACATTAGTAAAGTATGCAAAGATTTTTTCGTACCTGCTACGGAACCCTATCTTGGGCGTGTCCGACACGCTCTTGGCCGGTTTTTTATTTCTTATCCCGTGGGAGTGGGACTTTCCAGAATTCCTAAAATTAGTTTTTTTTTTTTACTTTTATAATCAAATCAGATCACCTATAGGGATGGGCCGAACATTCGTTTTATGTTCGGTATTCGGCATATTCGGCAGGTTTACTGAACATTCGTATTCGGCCGAATATTCGGTAAACCTGCCCTGCCGAATATTCGGGACAGTGGTGCTTAAAGATTTTAATAACAGTTACTCTATTGTGAACTATTACAATGAGAATGATTGATTGAACGATGCATGTGCATATTATAAATAGACCTAACCTAAGTAAATCACTGTGTAGGTTTATACTTTGCACGTGGTGCAGTTTCGTATCGCACTGGATGATGCAATAATAATGACAAGTATTTGACAAGTGTAGCGGGGGAAGCGAGGGGAGCGGGCGGGTGCGCCCGGCGTAAATTCGCGCGGTTAGCATAAACACGTATAGACCTGCTCCGGTATGCCGAATATTCGGTTCGGTAAAAGTTTAACTGAATATTCGGCCGAATGTTCGTATTCGGTGAAATCTATGTTCGGCCCATCACTAATCACCTACTTGCATGCCAAATTTGAAGTCCCAAATAATTATAGTTACGGATCACCACGGACGGGTTACGGTCGGCCACTTGGAAACGAAAATATAAATCTCATTTATTCTCTATCCCGCCGTGGTAGTATAAAAAAACCCCTTCTTACTGTACCTGTATGACACTCAAGGTACATGTGTGCCAAATTTCAAGTCTAGCTTCATCAGTCTAGGGTGCGCTGTGCGCTGCTTCGTGCAGCACCTTGAATTGTACTTATTACGGATGCAGGAAGTTTCTCGATGACTTCTCCTACCGTCCCGCGCCGCCGCCCGCACTCGTCTACGTACGAGGGGCGTTCAATATAAAGTGAGAATGAGATGTAAACTCTTTTAATATTACGAAATTAAATACTGGCCGGTAAAGCTAATCTATCTAGCTGATTGCTATGAAAAAAAAAACTCACTGTCTTTTGTTTAAAAAAATATACGGTAATTTATTTGCAATGCTATTGAGTACGTTAGCGAAAAAGGAGAAAATTGAACTGCGCGCCGTTATCAAATACTTGTATTTGAAAAATTTTTCTACGCACCAAGTCAATTTGGATTTGCGGGACACTTTAGGGTCTAATGCTACTCCGTATTCGACAGTCGCACGTTGGTGCGCCGAATTTAGACGTGGAAGAACATCGACAATGGACGACCCCCGCTCCGGACGCCCTACTACAGCAGTAACTGAAGAAATTGTGAAAAAAGTCGAAAACTCAGTTTTGGCGGATCGTCGTGTCACAGTTCGTTTTATTGCTGAAAATGTAAAGATTTCAACGGGGAGCGTGCATAATATTTTACATGAACGCTTGGGTATGAAAAAGGTATCTGCGCGTTGGGTACCAAGAATGCTTACTGACACGCAAAAACAAACTAGACTAGAGATTTGTCAAGAAGCTTTGAACCTGATGCAGCAATACCGGGAACTTTTTTTGGCGCGATTTATAACAATGGACGAAACATGGCTCCATCATTACGACCCTGAAACGAAACTGCAGTCTATGACATGGAAAAGGCCATCATCTCCAACTCCAAAGAAATTCAAGGTGAGCCCATCTGCCGGTAAGGTCATGGGCTCTGTTTTTTGGGATGGTAAAGGGGTATTAATGATTGAGTATCTCGAGCATGGAGCCACTATTACGGGCACTTTATACGCCAAACAAATAGCAACATTGCGCAATGAGATCCGCGAAAAACGGCGAGGTAAACTCTCGAAAGTTGTGCTGTTCCACCAGGACAATGCCCCGGCACACAAGTCCGCCGTTGCAATGGCTGCAATTCGTGATGCTGGGTTTGATATCCTTAAGCATCCTCCGTATTCACCAGATCTCGCTCCCAGTGATTTCTACCTATTTCCGAGATTGAAACAATACCTGAGAGGCCAGAAATTTGAAGACGACGACGCGGTAGTCGCTGTGCAGTACAAGATTTTTTAAGTACTCAAGATGAGACCTTTTTTAAAAATGGAATTTTAAGTTTAGAAAAAAGTTATACTAAGTGTATTATGCTAAACGGTGACTATGTCGAAAAATAAAATGACATTTAGTAAAAGTTGTTTATAACATACTCATTCTCACTTTTTATTGAACGCCCCTAGTACCGATTGACGACGATCGAGATAGCACCAAATAAAAAAATAAAAATCTATTAGGATAACGCTGGTCTCGTTCCATACCTCAAAAGCAAAAATAGAACCCATATAGGATCACTTGTGGCTCTCTGTTACAACCGATTTGCTCCGAAACTCCTGAATTTTATGTCCACAATATTAAATTTCAAAATCGATGCCATTTTCGTAATTAACGTCCTAAAAACCATAAAAATTACACCCATATTGATATTTAGACATTTCAACCCGATTGCACCCCGACGGGGAGATAGATAGTATTTCACGTCCGCCACGTTGGATTTTAAAATCGTTCTTGTTTTTGTAACCAGCGACCCGATAAACCATAGAAACAAGACCCATGTTGATTTCCAGACTTTTTCACCCCATTTCCCCCTTTTAGGGGTTGAATACGTGTTTAATAATTTATCGTTAGAAGTACTTCTGTGAAGTTTCGAACAAATTAGTCGAAATTTGACCACTACTAAAGGTTTATTGGAGGTTAAGTCGAATGAGGAAAAGATTAAAGAATATGATAGTCGGTACAGGAACACAACACAATATAACGTGCGTGATGCCAAATCAGCGGAGCTGCCGAGTTCTGTGGATACTAACAGCAACAACGCGGCGGGCGCGGCGGCGGCTATGGCTCGATAGGCGGCGGCACTTGCCCCGCACTTGCCTCAGATTAGTTTGACGGTGATGTCTTTGATTGGGTTAGCTTTTCACCCGAGCGTACATATGTATTTATGTATGGATATTATATATGTATTTTATTTGTATGTATTTTATTTATATGATATATCATATAAATAAAACACAGAACTCGGCAGCTCCGCTGATTTGGCATCACGCACGTTATATTGTGTTGTGTTCCTGTACCGACTATCATATTCTTTAATCTTTTCCTCATTCGACTATGGTTTTTTTCATCTAGTATTGAAATTATAGTACATTGTTGTAGAGGCTGGAAAGTAAGCAATAGATGGACGAGTTTGTTTGAGGGCCGACGCGTAGCGGAGGCCCTCGAAAGTACGAGTCCATCTATTGCACTTTTGGCCGAGACTAAACATTGTGCTTTTCACGACTAATGCGAGGAAATCATTATCATCATCATCATCATAATCATCCATGCGACCGCTTTAGCCTAGTTGGTAGTGACCCTGCCTACGAAGCAAGAGGTCCTGGGTTCAAATCCCGGTAAGGGCATTTATTTGTGTGATGAGCACGAATATTTGCTCCTGAGTTATGGATGTTTTCTATGTATTTAAGTATTTATTTATCTATATAAGTATGTTTATCCGTTGCTTAGTGCCCATAACACAAGCTTTGCTAAGCTTACTTTGGGACTAGGTCAATTGGTGTGAATTGTCCCATGATATTTATTTATTTATTTATTTATTTATTTTATGCATCCATCCCGTCCATCCCGTCCATCCTGTCCATCCCATCCATCCCGTCCATCCGACCATCCGTCCATCCGTCCATCTATCCCGTCTATCCCGTCCATCCATCCATCCCGTCCATCCCGTCCATCCCGTCCATCCGTCCATCCGTCCCGTCCATCCCGTCCATCCCGTCCATCCTGTCCATCCCGTCCATCTGCCCATCCGTCCATTCTGTCCATCCCGTCCATCCCGTCCATCCCGTCCATTCCGTCCATCCATCCCGTCCATCCGTCCATTCCGTCCATCCCGTCAATCCCGTCCATCCGTCCATCCTGTCCATCCCGTCCATCTGCCCATCCGTCCATTCTGTCCATCCCGTCCAACCCGTCCATCCCGTCCATCCCGTCCATTCCGGCCATCCCGTCCATTCCGTCCATCCCGTCCATCCCGTCCATCCTGTCCATCCCGTCCAACCCGTCCATCCCGTCCATCCCGTCCAACCCGTCTATCCCGTCCAACCCGTCCATCCCGTCCATTCCGTCCATCCGTCCATCCGTCCATCCATCCGTCCATTCCGTCCATCCCGTCCATCCGTCCATCCGTCCATCCTGACCATCCCGTCCATCTGTCCATCCGTCCATTCTGTCCATCCCGTCCATCCCGTCCATCCGTCCATCCAGTCCGTCCGTCCGTCCGTCCGTCCGTCCGTCCGTCCGTCCATCCATTCATCCATCCATCCATCGCATGCAGCAGACGATTACTGTTGATTGGTCCAATAATGTCGTTTCAGCACGCCAGGAATGAAATTCAGAAATTATCTTTCAAAAAGTCGTATCGTATAATGAAATACATATACTGATACGTCCTGTTTTCGATTAGTGTAACTTTGTTGTCGTGTTTGTGCGCCATAAATGAGTCAGCTGTTAAATGTACATATATAGGCAGTGTCGTGAAAAAGTTATACAGTTTATAATTTATATTCTTCCTCAGTATTGTCAAGGAAAGATATATCCAACAAAGAAATTCTATTACTGAATTTCTCATGTAGAAAACAAGCGTAGGTCGTTGATACTACAAAATTAAAAAAATATCATTGGTTTTGTTCACGCCTGACTCGAATGCACAAATCCACATTGCATTTGACGTACCAGAATCGGCAGAATCCCTACTATCGGCGTAGCCCCGCGGCACCGCCCCGGCTGTCCTTCACTTTTTTTTCCTTTTAGCACGACCGACTCGTACCTAACATTAATACTAATTAAATAATACATAACATAATAGCCATCTTGTGTGCTGGTAATAGGTTCAGTTATTAATAGGTGCAAAGGGAATTTAATGGAACCAATGTACCAGCATTAATTAGGTACCACACCCTTTTAAATACATAAAAGGCACAAACTTTACTGTAGTAGGTACCTAGTAGGTATGTACAATTTAATTAATTATTAGATATGTAACGGTGTCGATGTATATACACATTATTACACATTATATATTTTTGAAATACTCTTAAAACAAATCACATTGGCGAAAAATTATTTAATTGTTTCCTTAGTTGAATTGAATGCTAAAGAAATGAGCGACGTGTATATTTTAAATTTTTATCAACTAGGTATTACTTGTTAACTTACAAAGCCGACATACTTATCTAACTTTGATAGATGTACTTTTAACTTCGTTATACATACTACTACCGCCAAATTTTGCATGCATGTAAAAATTAAACAATATTTTAGCTTGGGTATTTAAACGGATTCCATAATAAACACCTATACTATAATGTGGAGAATCTATTATTATCATGCATATAAGCAAGCATGCGTGCGTACGTTTTATTTTTTATTTTTTTTGGTTTTGTTTAACTTTTGCCCCCCCCCCCTCTTTCCTTTCTCTACGTCTTTTTTTACAAGACTTAAGCTAAGTCATAATTGTACCCGGATGGAAGGCTTGTGCATGGCACATATATTATACTAAACATCTTCCTTGTGCTATATCTATATCATAGGTACTTTTGTTTTGAAGCTATTCATAATTTCATATTAATAACCAGACCTAAGCCTGTTAAACTAACTTTAGCTAGGAACTATTTGATACTTACTTAATTTTGGTGAAATGATCTATGTTTTAAAAACATCACATATTCGTCATTTATTACGTAACTTAACGTAAAACACAATTCGAATTTAATAGAACTGGAAAACATTTGATAGGTTCAGTTACACCTTGCTGCAATTTGATAAGTACGCAGCAGCAGCAGCACAAAAAATGTGTGTAACGATTGCAGAGACAACGGTAGCGAAGCGTCCACTCGCGCGGCGGAAGACTGCGCTTGCGGCGAGCCCGCCGCTCTGCCGGATGTCGCGTCCACTGGCAATGGAAAACCCCCTGCTAACCATTGCTCGTGAGTACTGCAGGATCAGATCACTTGCATCATTCTGTTACATTCTCATAATACATATCGTGAAAAGTTTTCGAAAACATCTCATTTCCCCGAGGAATATTAAAGCTAAGATCCCTTTAAAATATGTTTCATTTCACTCCTAGTATTTAACATTGTGTGGTTTAATTTTTGCTTTGAAGTATTCTAACAAACTATATATATAATTATGTATGCTTAGCTGAGGTACATACATACCTACATACACATTATAATAAAATTACATTTTTTGGTATTTGGTGAAAAATACTTATAAACACTAACCACAACTAATATAAAATTTACACACATGTAGATATGCATTTGTTTTGATCAAAGTCAAATTATGATAAATATTAAATATACACCGTGAAATTTTAGTGGTTGTTTTCCCGAAACGAGGTGATTTAGTATCGATTGTACAATCGATTTATAATTACTATTTTGACTAGAGTCAAAAATCCAATTGTGAAAAACGAAAGTCGAAAATGACCGCAAACCAATAGTAACGCTTCGTTGGTACAAGTAGCGTACGATCGTACGATAAGTTAGGTACCAACGAAGCGTTACTATTGGTTTGCGGTCATTTTCGACTTTCGTTTTTCACAATTGGATTTTTGACTCTAGTCAAAATAGTAATTATAAATCGATTGTACAATCGATACTAAATCACCTCGTTTCGGGAAAACAACCACTAAAATTTCACGGTGTATTATGTATATTATACAGGGCAGGGCCGTCCCAAAGCTATGCGATATGAAGGGGCAGTACCTTAAATATTGGAAATAGCACATTCTATGTAAAATTGCTTGTATTATTGTTAGTCTGGACCCGACACCGGTCAAATGCGACAAAAATAAAATGCCATATAATTTATCTTTAAATAACATACACAATCAAAATAACAGAAGGCCATGAAAACTAACAATAACGTGTTCATTTTGTTTTCACCCGTCAACAGGAATATATCGCGGTTACCTTAAATATTGGAAATAGCAAATTGCACGCAATGGAGACTTATTTTGATTTTATTTTTAAGGCAGAAGACTTTTCAAAAATACATAAATGCATTATTTATTACTTTCAAAAATTTGAAAGTGACGGTTGAGAACAATATTGACAATTAATTGTTAGTTTTTATGGTCTTCTGTTATTTTTATTGTGTATTTTAGTTACCTATGTATACTCTGTCTATTTAACAGAGTTAGTACGATGCATCGGCACATAGGTACCTACGTGCCACTGCAGGGCACATATTTAAACATTATTATCTACTAATTTATAAACATGACATGTAATTATTTGAGGTGCCACGTGAAAAATCAAAAAATCACGAGAAATATTACGAATATTCCAACAAACGGCATTGTAAGCCGAGCCCGCCATCGACGTGCGATTGGTGACGCCCACTGACAGTTTCTTGTCTTTTTCATTTGCATACAAAAGTGCAACAGAGAGAACGCCTTGCTAACTTTGTTAAATAAACAGGGTTATAGAGATAAATGAACCCGATCAGTAACCCTTTCGATCTACATCATAATATACTGCATTTTATTTTTGTCCCATTTGACCGGGTTCCAGTTCCGACTATAATATAAGACAAGCGATTTTTCAAAAGTCCATAAATACAGTATTTTTGTTTTTAAAAATAAAGGAAAGCCTCCTATAAATAGAATGCAATATTTAAGGTACATTCCCTTCATGTCGCATAGTCTTGGGTGGGACGCCCTGTTTAATATACATATTCCATATTTATCTTATCATAATTTGACTTTGATCAAAACAAATGTCTACATTTGTGTAAATTTTATAATAGTTGTAGTTAGTGTTTGTATATGTTTTACCTATTTTATTTCCAATTACTTACTGTTCGCTACTATTCGTGAATATGAAATGATAAAATGAAGCTTCCTAAATAATAATTAAAAACTGCATTTTTGCATAGACTATAGTATGTTATTTATTCATCTTCTCGAATGCGGAATGTATCAAAATGACTAATTAAACTCTTTATTAATTCAGGATTCTTATGGGTGGAATTCTAAGCAACAGATCATTGACCTTCAACGATGGCGTCCGAACAGTTGACTTTGTGCTGGTATGGGAGGCGGCTAAAGATGATGCCAACAAGCCTGAAGCACACAGGCAGAGGCGTATTTTCGAAGAGAACCTTGAAAAAGAGGGGCTACAACTAGAGAGGGAGGCTCCAGAGAATCTTCACGGGTTACACTTCATTAAAGTAAGTTTTATTGACTGTACTTTTAATTTATACAGTTTTGAAACGAAGGTTCGTCAGTTTCCAAGACTTTAATTTAACACTTTCCAAGCGCATATGTTACCTTTCTAAACAACAGGGTGAAAACATCTTGTTTTATTAACATTCAAAAAGTCACGACCTACCGTGCAGTATTTACGTCGTACTACGAATTTATTTTATTTTTTAGAGACGACTTTGGATTTTTTTTCTATCGAGCGAACTACAAGAAATCGTGTTTCGATAAACACTTGTCACTAGAGTGAATCCTCAAATATCTTACACATGAATTTCAGGACTATAGCTTTGCTAGTAATGATACAGCACGAGATTAAATGAAAGCAATAAATGCGCCAAAAAAACGGCTAATAATTTGTTGAAATTCCCACGGGATATTGAATAAACGCGACTCTTTTTTAATATTTGAATCTGTGACAGACTCAAACTTAGTCAGCTAGCCGATGATGCAAACGTGAAATGAATTTAAATAAAATATGTATATTTGCAAAGCATATGCGTTTCCGTCAGGAATGTGTTACAAAATCCCATTTGGAGCTTTTAATTTCAAGGTTTTACTTTAGTTACAATGTACTACTTTGTATTGCTGCAGGTACATGCCCCATTATCGGTTTTGAAGGACTACAGCGACATTTTAAAACTAAGAATGCCGATGAAGGTACGTAATTACAGTTAAATAAATTCTTGTTCCCGGGCCTTTAATATTTGAAGCAATATGTAGATTGTTGTTAGCTTTCTGCTTAGCTGTACTTACAAAGTGTTACAAAAATACCAAAAAATAAATACTTCATCTAAGCCGAAAATACGGTCTAATCCTTAGATTACATGTCAGTCAACCTGAACTGGCATAGCATAGACTATTTTTTAAAAGCGTATTGAGTTGTTTCTATGATTCTTGTCATCTGTCACTTCTGGGGCAGTAGGTAATACCGTAAACATTTTTTTTTAAATTAGTTTTTAAGTCATTGAGTCATAATAATATTAATAATGATTTCATTTTGTCAATGGGCTCTCTAGAAGAGACCATTTCATCTCCTTTCCGCTTTAGGGGTATTTTTGTAACACCATCTAGAAATGGTGTTCATGTCGTAGTAGTAATTATACGCAATGATGATATTGATGATGATGATACTGTATGCAGATTATATTAATAATTATATTAACCACACGGCTACGGAAATTTTGGTGTATACTCGTACTTATCTAATTATTTTGCGCTTGAATCTACTATAATATGTATTACTTGCGATAAAATTTATCGTAATAATTAAATTGAGGATATTTAATTGCTTTTGAAGTATGGGGCCACACAAATGTTGTAATTAAAATATACATACACACTATTTTTCCGATTGGGGTTTTCTGCACTTGTTCGCTTTTATTTCGATTAAAATATGTATTTGTAATTGGAAAAAATGTTATTGTAATAGTACGTACCCTTAAGAATAAAGTTGGAAGCGTAGAAGTGTAGATAAACTATGCACGACATTATTCCACCATCATAGTCATTATATTGGACCAATTTAGTACCTATCTAAGTATATTACTTTTGGTATTTTTGTCTGGATTTAATTGTTTTGGCCACGTTACTGAATAAAATTCATTACCTGAAAGTATACTGTACGTCCGTAGGAATGCAGTAAGATACGAAAAAGTGGGAGGACGAATGCGATACTGAATGCTGCAATGTATATGTCTAAGGTATGCAGATGTCGTATGCTACGCGTGTGTGCAATGCCGGCTTGTTAACACGAACGCGGCGCTTGTCGTGGCTTATTAATGGAGCTTTGTCTGACTTTTAACTTCTTAAATATGGTGATTATTACTAAACCTCTAACTCGCATTCCAATGATAAATAATAACTTTTCCACTTTTAGGTTAACTATAAAATATTGGTTTAATGTAAAATTATGAATGCACAAAGCTTTCAGTCAAATATTTTTCTGGAAGGGTGTGGTATAAATCTAATAACTAACACTGAAATGACGCAGGTAATTTAACCTATCAAAAAACCTGCCTTTTTAACCAAATTCGTTTTCACTAACGTTTTTTAATAGGTTGTATTGTTGGTCTAGATAAAATATTGCAGCCTGTGTGTGTCTAGGTATACCGGTAACTTTTTAAATTTAAATTTGGCTTGGAGACTTATACTTTGTTTGAAAACAGCGAACATCCTTGTATACGTGTGCTAAGCGTTATTCCACACATGGCAAATCTATTCGTCGGCCAATGTTTAATGCCTAAATTCCGTTAGAAATTAAATTAATACTGCGTTTAAGAGCAAATCGGAAAGTAACATTTTTAAACGTATCTAACAGTACTTAGTTTTTTTTTAGAATGACAACGATACAACGAAAATCGCCAGATCGCCGCTAAAACTAACAATGCAATCGGAGACAAAAAACTAGCGTTAAAAGTAATAATTAAAATTCTGAAACAAAACCAATTAAATTAACTAAACTCATTATTTTTAATGAAACGTCACGGAGTCAATTAGCTGAGTTAAGAGACCAGCTAGCTATATGTTTTATATTGAAATACAAATAACCACTAATCGTGTTATTTAATTAACACTTATAATTTCATTTATATTTTTGATTTGTGATACCTACTATCGACTAGATTTTTATATAGTCTATAGTACATAATTGTATGCTCATGTAAGAAAAAGTTTGTAAGTGAGCATTATCTATATAAGTTTAAAGAATAGTTAAAAATAGAGAATCAGTCAATTGCCAGAGTAAAGCGATATCTGCCTACTGTTTCCTCACCATTTTGTTAATGCTTCCGTAATCAAATCATGCGTATGCATTATTATATCGCCCTATGGAAAGGATGTGACAGCCTCAGTTCTGGGGTACAGCAACAGCAGTACAGTCTGGTCTGTGTAGCATGATTTCACCATCATATACTATAGTTTCGTCATGTCTGCCTGTCCGTCCGCGGCATAGCGTAGAGACTATTAGTGCTAGAAAGCTGTAATTTTGCACAGATATACTCGTACTCGTATACATGTAGCAATTACCCCGACAAAGTGATAAAATAAAATGTAGGGAAAAAATTTTTTTAGGGTATCTCCCATAGACGTAATGTAAGGGTTGATTTATTTTGGCGTGGGGTAGCATTGGATAGATCTTTTAAAATTATGACGAAGGTGTGAAGACGATTTTTCGATACAGTGATTTGTTTGCATATTATTCAACTTTAAAGTGCAATTTTTTGTTAAAATCGAGCGTCCCAGTTGTCCCTCTAAAACCTAAACAGTGTGTCATTTTAAAAGCTTTTTATTAACTTGCAATGTATGTAAGTATGTATGTACGGGTCAAATCTTGGAAGTTAAATTTGACCCACTTCCAGTGGTCGGATTAACTTGAAATTTGGTGTACTTATAGATAATGCAAGTACAGTCAACAAAAAGTACAGTCAGCGAAATAGTTTGCATCGCAAATGAAATTATTAACAAAAATTATTAACTTGGTGTAAATGCAGCTTTGATATTGGAATTATTAGGTATTTTTGTGTTTTCTTATCCAGGACGTATCTACTTATATTTTTATTGTACTCAAATAAATTCTGTAAATAACCAATAAGCTAAAGATAGCCAACGTCTTAGATAATTTAAGCCAACGTAGTTAGGTGGTTCGCCGAATGCAATCAAAGCATGTATCTAAACCTCAATTTCTAATTCCGTGAAATGTTGGCGTTTCTTGCTATTATCAGGCAAAACACTTTCCTAAATCTGTGATGAGAATAGCACAGCGTAGAAAAAAAGGAAGACTAGCGTTTCGGCTGGTGCATCCTGGAGAGCAAGGGCTAATACGGGAATCCCTATTGGCAGAGTAGAGATTAAATGAGGGCGTCACTTTCTACATAAGTGGCACATTTTTTATATTTTTTACCGTACTAAAATGTTTTTATCCCTGAAGCTTCTAATGATTTGATTACAATTGTTAGAAATCCATGGAATTAAAAATTCGGGTTCAAGGGTCTTCATATACTTACATTCATCTCTTTTTTATACTATTGGCACGACAACGCATATGTAGTACGGATTGTCTAATCGATGGGAATCGAGTTTCCTAATATTTTTTATGTAATACCCAGTTTTCAGCTATAAAAGATCTAGCAGAGGGAACCAATAGTTTCGTTGACAAAATGGAAGCTGGTTGGGATCGCATTATGTCGAAGATTCGAGTAGATCCGCATAAGTTCCCGGAGCGAAAACATCGGCTCACCGCCATTTATTCTAAGGACAAGGAGTATTTGTAAGTATTCAAACATGTAAAAATAATTTCGAGGTAAAGATATTCCGAATGGAATGGTTTATCGATATGTTGGTGCTGGCGGCAGGTTTGACACTGCGGCGGAGTGTTTCTGGACGCCGTCGATTCGCTCGCGCATCGTGCAGTTCATCCTGGATCGCAAGAAGTTTTCGGACGCGGCGCACGACGAGTTCGCGTTCGGCGTCGCGAGGCTCATATCCTACGGCACCTACAGCGCGGCATATCCCCTACACGACGTAAGTTGTTCTTCCTAAACTTGTACTTTTTAATAGACTTCAAGTGTCAAATGACCAAAAACATGTCTGTTCATTATTCACAACAAGTGAAGTACATAGGTACTGACTCAATTCAGTTCAATTTGTATGTAACCAATTTATTGAGTCAGGCCTTAATATGCGGAGTTTGTGGGGGACCTTATCAATAATTTTTGCTGCTTCGCGGAGTTCATTGACCAGTTATTGAGCACTGAATAGTGAATAAACGGTGTATATATATATACTAGTTTAAAAATAAAATAATTTAGCAGAACATATGATGTACTTAATAAAACCAATATTATGAATATTGTGCTATTATTTTTGATTCGATTTTGTAAGTCAATAACCGATTCGATTTTGTAAGATACTTGTGGTACTTAGGCATAATCAAAAAAATTGTAAAATGAGGAAATTTTGGGGTTTTACTCAGAATCAAGAGCACTACTTATTGATTTTGATGATAAAAAAATGTCCCAAATACTTATTGTATCTTTTTCATACATTTTACATGCCTCATCACAAAACTGACACAAAAAAGTTGTATGAAAGATTAGAAATATTTTTTAAAATTTTTAAACAACAAAATGATGCGTATAACTGATAAAGCTCGATTTAGATTTTTTCCACACTATATTTTGCTATTGTCTTTGCAATTATTTCGATTTACAGGGTGATATCAAAACCCCAGGCTCCATGCGGCATCTGTTGTACACGGAGTGGGCCGCCGTGTCAAAGTGCCTCAAATACCAACCTCTAGATTACGTAAAGGACTATTTTGGCGTTAAAATAGGTGAGTGGTATAATTACGCAGTTTTGTAATCTCCAGTGTTTATTTAAACTTAGCATACTGCGGATAGTTTTTTCACGTGACCACTATAAATGATAGTGTATTCTGAGGGCTTCTGGATGTTACTAAAGTAATAAGTATTTTGTTAATTAAAAAAAAAGCTCGTGTAAAATTTAATAATCATAATTTGAAACAATGTGGCAATCAAATAAGTTGGCATACATGTACGAGTATGCTTTGATGTACGAGGGGCGTTCAATATAAAGTGAGAATGAGATGCAAACTCTTTTAATATTACGAAATTAAATACTGGCCGGTAAAGCTAATCTATCTAGCTGATTGCTATGAAAAAAAAAAACTAACTGTCTTTTGTTTAAAAAAATATACGGTAATTTCTTTGCAATGCTATTGAGTACGTTAGCGAAAATGGAGAAAATTGAACAGCGCGCCGTTATCAAATACTTATATTTGAAAAATTTTTCTACGGACCAAGTCAATTTGGATTTGCGGGACACTTTAGGGTCTAATGCTCCTCCGTATTCGACAGTCGCACGTTGGTGCGCCGAATTTAGACGTGGAAGAACATCGACAATGGACGACCCCCGCTCCGGACGCCCTACTACAGCAGTAACTGAAGAAATTGTGAAAAAAGTCGAAAACTCAGTTTTGGCGGATCGTCGTGTCACGATTCGTTTTATTGCTGAAAATGTAAAGATTTCAACGGGGAGCGTGCATAATATTTTACATGAACGCTTGGGTATGAAAAAGGTATCTGCGCGTTGGGTACCAAGAATGCTTACTGACACGCAAAAACAAACTAGACTAGAGATTTGTCAAGAAGCTTTGAACCTGATACAGCAAGACCGGGAACTTTTTTTGGCGCGAATTATAACAATGGACGAAACATGGCTCCATCATTACGACCCAGAAACGAAACTGCAGTCTATGACATGGAAAAGGCCATCATCTCCAACTCCGAAGAAATTCAAGGTGAGCCCATCTGCCGGTAAGGTCATGGGGTCTGTTTTTTGGGATGGTAAAGGGGTATTAATGATTGAGTATCTTGAGCATGGAGCCACTATTACGGGCACATTATACGCCAAACAAATAGCAACATTGCGCAATGAGATCCGCGAAAAACGGCGAGGTAAACTCTCGAAAGTTGTGCTGTTCCACCAGGACAATGCCCCGGCACACAAGTCCGCCGTTGCAATGGCTGCAATTCGTGATGCTGGGTTCGATATCCTTAAGCATCCTCCGTATTCACCAGATCTCGCTCCCAGTGATTTCTACCTTTTTCCGAGATTGAAACAATACCCGAGAGACCAGAAATGTGAAGATGACGACGCGGTAGTCGCTGCAGTACAAGATTTTTTAAGTACTCAAGATGAGACCATTTTTAAAATGGAATTTTAAGTTTAGAAAAAAGATATACTAAGTGTATTATGCTAAAAGGTGACTATGTCGAAAAATAAAATGACATTTAGTAAAAGTTGTTTATAACATACTCATTCTCACTTTTTATTGAACGCCCCTAGTATGTACTAAATTTAGTACGCTGGACTTAACGAAATCAAATACAAGATTTTTCGTTTCTGATGGTAGTTTTGGTCCACTGTACTTGTATCGTCATCCAATATGTTTTCCGAGTGATTGAGTTCACCTTGAGTGAGTTGTGATGTCTGTAATTTATTCTGGTTGGTAATTTTCAGGATTGTACTTCGCGTGGCTTGGATTCTACACAAATATGTTGATTCCTGCATCAGTTGTAGGACTTATTTGCTTCATATACTCGGTCGCCACTGTATTTTCAAATAGCCCTAGGTAAATTAGTATATTGTTTAATTCTTATTAGTAAACTGTTATTTTACGGTAAGATTAAATTGTAAAGTTATTGTTTTATATACAGTGAGCAGGTGTGCAGTTACAACTCGACAATTAAGATGTGTCCACAGTGCGACTATATTTGCGACTACTGGTATTTGAATACAACGTGCGTACAGGCCCGGGTCACTTATCTGTTTGACAACCCAACTACGGTGTTTTTCGCTATTTTTATGAGTTTTTGGGGTAAGTCTAGTTTAAAAAGTTTTTTTCCATTGTGACTAACATAATGGTGATATTAGTTAGTATGCCTAATACAGCTTAAAAATTATTAATACAAACAGAGCAAACAAACGCCTTCGTGAGAATACTGGGGTAACATGAGGCACTGGTCCCACCGCCCGCCGGTGACAAGTGATAAACGAGTAGAACTAGAAGCGAGTGGGCGAGCGGCGAGAAACGAGTGTCTAGTATCTATAGTTTTGTCGCTCGGCTATAAGCGAGTGTTCGAATGCGACGGGCGATTGTACGGTTGAATGATCGCTCTGATCGCCAAGCGTTCATCGCCGAGTACCTACCGCTGAGCGAGTTTCATCGTTGATAGCTTTTATTGGCTATGTGCGAAGCGGGTGGTGGGGGTACAGAAAACGACCGCTGCGCACAACATGGCAAAAATTGGAATTAAATGGGGAGGAAATGTTGTCAACGCTACGCGGCGCCACCGTCGTGCACGTAGCCAATGCGGGTGGTGGGGGTACAGAAAACGATCGCAGCGCACAACATGGCAAAAATTGGAATTAAAAGGGGAGGAAATGTTGTCAACGCTACGCGGCGCCACCGTCGTGCACGTAGCCAAAGCGGGTGGTGGGGGTACAGAAAACGATCGCAGCGCACAACATGGCAAAAATTGGAAGTAAATGGGGAGGAAATTTTGTCAACGCTACTCGGCGCCACCGTCGTGCACGTAGCCAATAGCTGCAATCAACTAGTGTAGAGAGTCCTCGCCGGCAGTGTGAACAGCCAGCGATGAACTATAAATAGATATCTCTCTCTTTTATTTACAAGGGAGCGATTATCTTTTGTTAGTTTCTTGGGCGAGAAAATCGCCGATCATCGCTTACTTGCCGGCGGTGGGACCAGTGCCTAAGTCGTGTTGTATTGTGGTGCAGCGGCGTGCTTCCTGGAGCTGTGGAAGCGCTACTCGGCGGAGATGACGCACCGCTGGGACCTGACCGGCTTCGACGTGAACGAGGAGCACCCGCGCCCGCAGTACCTGGCGCGCTTGGTCCACGTCAAACGTACGAAGGTATGCGTATCCACACACTACGCTTATTCGAACTTAAGTTGATCCTAATAGGTTTTCTTATTACCTATCGCGGGCCGCTTGTTAATGATCAGAAGCCATATTGTCTAACGCAATTCCGCTAGTAATCGCATTTGCCATCTGTTTCTGTCACCATCTTTTACCGTTTGACAGAAAGAAATAGTGAATGCGATAGCATGCGGTTACGCGCATTTTCAAGTCTTTACAATAAAAAAAACGTAAAGTAACAAATATAAATAACTAGCCTGCCGTCCGCAGCTTCGCCCGCGATAAATTAATGTTCCCGTAGGAAAAGTAGCCTATGTCACTCACTGAAATGTAGCTTTCTAACGGCAAAAGAATTTTTGAAATCGGTCCAGTAGTTTCGGAGCCTATTCAATGCAAACAAACAAACAAATAAACAATCAAATCTTTCCTCTTTATAATATTAGTAAATAATAAACTCCGCTCGTGTGCTTAGATCTCCGCCATTCGTGGGGGATTGTCTACTTTCCGCACTTGTATCATAACATAATAGTTATTTATGTTTACTCATAGTCAGCCCCCAGTTGTCCAAGTGACATATTCATACTGTTTCATAGAAAAATGCTTAAGTCATCCAAGACAGTGCCGGCGTTAGGGGGGCGCGATGGGGCGGAGGGCCCAGAGCGTCAAATATCAAGGGGCGATCGGGGGGGGGTGAGATGCTTCCCCGCCAAACTTGCACTCGATTTTGATTTAGTTAAGTGGGCGCCACAATATTGTTGGGGGGGGGGGGAGGGGTGTCCAGTGGTCGTAACACCGGACATAATGAGACATCATTTGTGTAAGCATAGCGTAGGGTGCATGTGTGTGTGGTGGTGTTGCAGATAAACCCGGTGACGGGGGTGCCGGAGCCGATGGTCCCGTTCTGGCGCATGCGGCTGCCGGCGACGCTGATGTCGTTCAGCGTGGTGGCGCTGCTGGTGCTGACGGCGCTGGCGGCCGTGCTGGGCGTGGTGCTGTACCGCATGTCGCTGCTGGGCGCCAGCGCGCTGCGCCGCACCGACAACGCGCTGCTCTCCTACAGCCCCATCATGTTCACCACCGCCACCGCCGCCTGCATCAACCTGCTGCTCATCTGCGTCTTCAACTACGTCAGTACCTACATCTTTACTGCTTCTGCTTAGCTTACCTCCATGCTCTGCCGTGCTGTGCCGCTGGTTGAGCATACCTCAACAAATTGACAATTACATTTTCCACTCCGGTTTGCAAAAAAAAATTTACAAGCTGATAGATTTAATGATACTGAACTAAACTAACATAGTTTCTGAAAATTACCTAATTTGGATCCTTTTGTTTCCCATTATTTTACTTGTCGTACTAACGTTTGCCATAAAATATGGCAAAATATGTATAAAAACGTGCAGATTTCAGCATTTTTTTAAATGTCATCTGATAGTATATGGGCATTTTCAGAAAAAAGTGTACCCTGTACTTTTTTTAAAAACCTAACAAATTTTGGGTTATTTCTACTCAGAATCACAAGCACTATCGATTTAAGCAATAAAAAAAAATGTACCTCTTTTAATTGTCAGTTTTGTGACGCAGTTAACCAAACATTTTGTATGGACCGTCACAAAACTGACTAATAAATTTTATGGAAAAATTAAGGATAATTAAGGAAAACGGGTAGTTTTTTTTCTGAAAACTCCCATATACGTACAGTAAGTTAGGTTAGTTTAATAACAATTCTGAAGAAAATATTGTTTCAGACACAAATTACTTTATATGTCAAATGAAAATTATGGCTACGGGCCGGAATTCTCGTGGCACTTTGAGGCTGTCATAAGGACTTCTCATTTTTATCGACTTTCGATGTACATAACATTATATCGATTACCTATAATCAGTATTCTGTAATACAATATTTATAAGTTTATGTTGAAAATTCTATTTTTAATGCTCGACGGGGTTGCGTCGTTTTATTACAGAGTTCCATGATACTTTCTGAATGCAAATGCTCGACTTGTCACCGAAAATACTAAAGTCGCTATACTTTTTTCTTGAATTTTTGAGGAGTTTCTTCAATTCCTCATGGATCCCATCATCAGAACTGGATTCTGGTAATAACGGGACCAACCTTGAAGCCTGTGCTTTCACACAACGAAAAAATCTTCCAAATCGGATCATAAATGACGGAGTTCTGAGGTAACACACGTTAAAAAAAAAAAAGAACATACAATCGAATTGAGACCCTCCTCCTTTTTTTGAAGTCGGTTAAAAAGTATGATTAAACAACAGGCAGTGTTATCGAGAATGAGCGATCTCTTCGAGAGAACCTTTTGATACCAACGTTATGCAAATAAAGAGAAATTATAATAATTATATTTTATTGTTCCTTATAACACTGAACTGAACTGATTAAATGTGACAATGTTAACTATTAACTTTTAATTTTTATCATTTCATATCTCTATTTCGCATATTCAACTACTCAAAAGTTATCTGAAAGAGATCGCTCTTTTAGCGATAAAAGCGCCTGTTGTTTACCTCTACTTTTAATCTTCTTTCATATGTAGTGGTCTATAATGTATCGATATAATGTGTATATCGCTAGTCGATAAATGAGAAGTCCCTATGACAGCCTCAAGCCTCGAGAATTCCGGCTCCTAATTATGGCACATGAAATTCGGACAAACGATAGAGACCCGTTCTAATTAATTTATTGACACAAAGTCAAATGTTAAGTTAGTTTACCATGGGGGTATAAATTTGTGTGCAGATCTACCAGTTCCTGGCGGAGTGGCTGACGGAGAAGGAGCTTCTCCGCACGCAAACAGAGTTCGACGATTCGCTCACGCTCAAGATATACCTGCTGCAGTTCGTAAACTACTACGCTTCGATATTCTACATCGCCTTCTTCAAGGGCAAATATATCGGCCGCCCTGGAGCCTATATCAGGTTCTTCGGTCAAAGACAGGAAGAGGTAATTCTCGTGGCACTTCAGTTGCTAGTTCGTAGTTAGAAAGGGGTATTTTTGTGTGCGTATGTGTAAATAGCAGGTTCGTTTGTTTCCTGTCAGTGTGCGCCCGGCGGCTGTCTGCTAGAGCTGTCGATCCAGCTCGCCATCATAATGGTGGGGAAGCAGTTCATCAACACGGTCGTCGAAATGCTGATGCCGTATTTACTCAAGTGGTGGTACATCCTACGTACTATCGGAAGGAAAAACCAGTATGTATGACACGCGATCGTATTTCGGGTCACAATTGATGCTTGAATTGCCACTTCATTCAAATGGTTTATTGTTTTTGCTTCCAGGATAAAAAGTCCACTGCAGTGGGTAAAAGATTTCAAGCTTGTTGATTTTGGTAACATGGGACTATTTCCAGAATATTTGGAGATGGGTAAGAAAATTATTTAAATCGGATTATAAAATATATAAATAGTATATTGTACAACAAGAGCATAAAACAAACCATTTTACCCGAGACGTTCATATAGCTATCCGAGCCGACACGGCGAGGGTGGATAGATACGTCGAGGGGAAAATTGTTTAATGTTCGTGTTTTACACTCTGCTTTGCACTTGGATTGCAACGAAATTAAACAGCAACATTGGAAAAAAAATCTACCAGATATTATTTTTCATGCACTGCAATTTCTATAATAATGTACCAGATTTGCTTAGTTTTATTAGTTTCGTAATATAAAACGCTAGTTATATCAAGGATGATATAGACTGGATTGGCAGTCGCCATAGTACGGATCGGCCGCGTTTTTTGTAGTTCGATTATTAAATCTAGATGGCGCTGAAATATAGCCAGAGGCTTTGAAGGCAAAACAATAAGACTACAGATGTTTCATATTACTGGTTATATTATATAAAAAAAAAAACAAGAAAATAGTATTTTAATATTTGTGGCTGTTTGCGCCTGATTGCCTTGATCTTGGAAGATTTTACTTTAGCACTAGAACATAAAAATCAATTTTAAGCAGCATTCTTTCGACATAAAGCACAACTTTACGAGCATCAGAAGTGAAAAAATATTTGTACCTATTGCTAACTACTCAAAATAGGTATACGTTTGACCAAAATTTCGCCACTGTTGACTAAGCACGCATAATTTTGAGATTGTCTTTTCACTTTTATTTCGATAGTATCGTAATGCCCTACTTGCTGCGGCTTCCAGCGGTGTCGGCTGCCTGCGGGCGCAGCTAGCAGCTGCCCTCTCCCCAGGAGTTGACCCACAGACCCACTGCACGCCACTGTATTTATAAAGGAAGACAAACAGTGGTTTTAGTTTTTTTTTCGTATGATCACTGTTTATTATAAAATCGCGAGTAGAAAAACGCGTTTTTTAATTCTGCCACTTTCTTAAAAGATTTTTTTAAATTATTATAATGATTCAAAGAAATATGTTTTTGAAATAAAACACAACGTTTTTATTTTTGTAAATTTAATTCACCTTAACTCGCAATATATTTTTTTGCAAGGACATAAAAATATTTTTTTTTACGAACAATGTACTATAATAATAAACTTGTGCTGGTCGGTTTTAGGTGTCAACATCTTTATTATAAGAGCTAGCAAACATGTAGGCTAGGGTCTTATCGGACAGCTTGGATAGCGTGTTCCCCGCAGTAAGCATGTTGGGGTTGATTGCAGTGCTGCAGTACGGGTTCGTGACGATATTCGTGGCGGCGTTCCCGCTGGCGCCGCTGTTCGCGCTCATCAACAACGTGCTGGAGATGCGGCTGGACGCCAAGAAGTTCCTCAGCTGCTACCGCCGGCCCGTGCCACAGCGCGTCAACGACATCGGCGTCTGGTACCGCATCCTCGACTCCATCGGCAAGCTCAGCGTCATCACCAACGTCAGTACCACATCACCTCGTATTATTTGGCGACCGGATAGCCGGATTGCAGCGGTTAGAAAACCTGACTACAAAACTTGAGGTCCTGGGTCCGATTCCCGGTCTGGGCAGATTATTTGTGTGAAAAATACGAATGTTTGTGCTCGAGTCTTGGATGTTTAATATGTATTTATAGGTGAAAAACTGAAGAAAATTACCTGTTGTATGTAGTAGTACCGTGGACACAAAAAATAAAAAATTTGATGTTCTAAATTAGAAAAATTACTTAATCTCCATTTTAATTCTGTGCACTACTACATACAACAGGTCATTTACTTAAGTTTTTTACTTATAAGTATGTATGTATTTATCTACTTCTATATAAGTATGTTTATTCCTTGTCTAGTACACATAGTGCTAGCTTTGCTTAGTTTGGGACAAGGTCAATTGGTGTCAATACTCCAAAGATTTATTATTGTTATTTATTATTATTTTAGATATACTGAGACGTTAATTCATTTTTAATTGCTAGTTGCTTTTTTCCGTATGAACATTTTAAAGTGGAGTGAAGTTTTAGTGTTCAAGTTAACGAGTTAATGCTAAAAGAACACAGCCGCAATTGGTTAAAAATACGTAGGTAAAGCCGCGTTAACTAATCTGTCGCTTTAGCGGTATATCTCGAACCAATCACGTGCAGCTGTGTGCCCTCAGTACTAGCTCATGAACATGAATGGATTATAGTTTTGTATTTATTATACCTGTTTGATTGCCGTCTCTAAAGCGATCCGTGTGGCTAATTTCAGTACGACCCACCTCTATCTTCACTTGCACTGCTACCACTTTGTTATTAATTAATGTAGCGAATAAAATAAATACGTCATTTTTGGCGTAATAGTTATTTATGTGACTGGTGCAGAATGAGAGGTATTAAAATGCGAGTGTGGTTTTATGAAACGAACCGAAAGTGAGTTTCATAATATAAGATTACATGAGTGTTTTAATCCTAATATTATACACACGCATACATGATTTTATCTACATGAAACAAATTATTGATACCTATATATGTAATATGTATTTAAATTCATAAACAATTAGACTTGAGTCGATTCCGATTCTTAAATCGATTGTAATAGTCGAGATTTAAAAAATAATGAAATTACAAATCGACTAATTCGATAATCGAATCAAAATATAGTTATAGTTAGTTAAGGTATCGATTCCGATACGTGAATGTAAACACTATGACGCAGCCACAGGTTTCTTAATATAGGCCATTTGATTATCCCTTCTGAACATTAGGGAAGTTATGATATGGATTTAGATAAATTAAATTGGATTGCGAGCGTTTAGTAGTTGAGTGGCGGGGTGTTGCAGGGCTTCATAATTGCGTTCACGTCGGAGTTCATCCCGCGGCTGGTGTACCAGTTTTCGCACGGCTCGCTGGACGGCTACGTCAACCACACGCTGGCCGAGTTCGACATCAGCGTGCTGCAGCACCCGCCCAACATCCAGTACAACGAGACCACGTGCAGGTGCGTCACCGCCTTGTCCCACAGACCCTCACAAGTGTCATACAGTCGTTTCGAGTGTGCCACTGTTACGCGTACTTCCGCGCAGCCGTGCTATGGGAGACGGTTATGCGAACTGAAACAGAAAAAAGGTAATTGTTGGAAATATCCGCTATTGTTCCATATTGGAGTTCAAAACTGATAGCCACACCAAAAAAATTACCCATAGTGGTATTTCGTTTTAGTTCGCAGAACCGCCTCCCACATGTCTCTCCGGCAAACTGAGCACGGTTCCGCAGAACTTCGCGTAACCATAGGCACGACTGTATGACACTTCTACTGATTTTTTCTGTTCTGTATCTTCCCCGCATCTCGGCTGTGAGCGACTCCTGCTACAGAACGAAACAGATTAAGATAGCATCCCGATGTTGTTAAGCAGTGCGACCGGCGGCCGTGACAGATGAACCGCGACTCGCTGTCCTGTCTCCTGTTGACCAATATAACGACCGCCGCCCTTCCTGCAGTTTTTATTTGTGACGGCTGGCTGTATTCTATTGCTAATACCATCGGATAAGGAAAATAATTAAAAAAAAAGAATTAACTTAAAAAAAATTAAGAAAAAGATTTAAAAAGCTTTTATCTCGAAATGTTTTTCGATTTACTATACATTACAAAAAAATAGACAACCACAATTGTAAATTTAAATATTGTGTAGACGATAATATAGAATATACAGGGTGAATTCAAAATGGTGATACAAAATTAGTGTTTCGTACTCAGTTAATGCTGGACAGTACGAGGGGCGTTCAATATAAAGTGAGAATGAGATGCAAACTCTTTTAATATTACGAAATTAAATACTGGCCGGTAAAGCTAATCTATCTAGCTGATTGCTATGAAAAAAAAAACTAACTGTCTTTTGTTTAAAAAAATATACGGTAATTTCTTTGCAATGCTATTGAGTACGTTAGCGAAAATGGAGAAAATTGAACTGCGCGCCGTTATCAAATACTTGTATTTGAAAAATTTTTCTACGGACCAAGTCAATTTGGATTTGCGGGACACTTAAGGGTCTAATGCTCCTCCGTATTCGACAGTCGCACGTTGGTGCGCCGAATTTAGACGTGGAAGAACATCGACAATGGACGACCCCTGCTCCGGACGCCCTACTACAGCAGTAACTGAAGAAATTGTGAAAAAAGTCGAAAACTCAGTTTTGGCGGATCGTCGTGTCACAGTTCGTTTTATTGCTGAAAATGTAAAGATTTCAACGGGGAGCGTGCACAATATTTTACATGAACGCTTGGGTATGAAAAAGGTATCTGCGCGTTGGGTACCAAGAATGCTTACTGACACGCAAAAACAAACTAGACTAGAGATTTGTCAAGAAGCTTTGAACCTGATGCAGCAAGACCAGGAACTTTTTTTGACGCGATTTATAACAATGGACGAAACATGGCTCCATCATTACGACCCTGAAACGAAACTGCAGTCTATGACATGGAAAAGGCCATCATCTCCAACTCCGAAGAAATTCAGGGTGAGCCCGTCTGCCGGTAAGGTCATGGGCTCTGTTTTTTGGGATTGTAAAGGGGTATTAATGATTGAGTATCTCGAGCATGGAGCCACTATTACGGGCACTTTATACGCCAAACAAATAGCAACATTGCGCAATGAGATCCGCGAAAAACGGCGAGGTAAACTCTCGAAAGTTGTGCTGTTCCACCAGGACAATGCCCCGGCACACAAGTCCGCCGTTGCAATGGCTGCAATTCGTGATGCTGGGTTCGATATCCTTAAGCATCCTCCGTATTCACCAGATCTCGCTCCCAGTGATTTCTACCTATTTCCGAGATTGAAACAATACCTGAGAGGCCAGAAATTTGAAGACGACGACGCGGTAGTCGCTGCAGTACAAGATTTTATAAGTACTCTAGATGAGACCTTTTTTAAAAATGGAATTTTAAGTTTAGAAAATAGATATAGTAAGTGTATTATGCTATAAGGTGACTATGTCGAAAAATAAAATGACATTTAGTAAAAGTTGTTTATAACATACTCATTCTCACTTTTTATTGAACGCCCCTAGTATAATGCGCTAACTCATTTGTTTTAATTAGTCTTATAAAATTTGGGGCGTCCATACATTGAGTTTGTGATTTCCGCGATTTTACGAACTCAATGTATGGACGCCCCAAATTTTATAAGACTAATTAAAACAAATGAGTTAGCGCATTATATTGTCCAGCATTAACCGAGTACGAAACACTAAATTTGTATCACCATTTTGAATTCATCCTGTATATGTAGACGATAGCAGCCCACATATTCGATATGTGCACTGTGCACTGTTTTAATTTCCAATAATTTTCAACTATATGAATGTTTTTAGTTTCCCTGGCTACTGGCACTATGACGGGGAAGATTACGAGCGCAGCAACATGTACTGGCACAATATGGGGGCGCGACTCGCCTTCGTGGTCGTGTTCGAGGTAGGTTCCAACAAACTTCTGGCCATTCATTGAACATGTTAACACTCTTTATAATTACACACGATATTTTTATTAAAAGTAATAATCAGTGCCTCGATCAGTTCCCCAAACTTGTTTGTGCCGCGTAGCAAAATTCCCAGTCGCAATTTCCCCACTTTTTTTTTCTGACTATGGTTTTTTCCTGTAGCTTATTTTCACAATCGCGTTTTTTCCTAACTTTAATCGACACAGAAACAGGTGGGTTTAATGAACTGAAACAATTAAGTACTTTGCTCACCCGTGATCTTACGATAGTTACGTTTATGCAAGAAATGTGCGCTCATGCAGTTCCTCCACCTCCACACTGTACGAACACACACAAATCACACAAACCCAACCATCACCACCACCAAACTACTCTGACGCGTTTCGAACTCAACCAGAGCTCATCCTCAGAGCATCACAACCGTATGCTAAACCACCAAATGTTAAACTGACAAACCAAAACAAATGTTTTAACTTGTCACTGTAACTTTATGAACAGGTAAATTTATAAATCTGTAAAAGAAGAATTTGTAAATTTATGTATCTTCCCCTTTACTGCGGCTTGGGTCTAATTTGAACAGTTAGTATTAATAAAATATGCCAATAAAAATTAATTTTTGTGGGGTAGTTTGGGAAAATAAAAATAAAGTGGGTACTTGAGTAGTTACAGTGACAAGTTAAAACATTTGTTTTGGTTTGTCAGTTTAACATTTGGTGGTTTAGCTTACGGTTGTGGTGCTCTGAGGATGAGCTCTGGTTGAGTTCGAAACGCGTCAGAGTAGTTTGGTGGTGGTAATGGTTGGGTTTGTGTGATTTGTGTGTGTTCGTACAGTGTGGAGGTGGAGGAACTGCATGAACACGCATTTCTTGCATAAACGTAGCTACCGTAAGGTCGCGGGTGAGCAAAGTAATTGTTTCAGTTCATTAATATGGACCTCCGCGAAGTAACGCCTGATTCAATAAATTAGGTGGGTTTAGGTTATGTTAAGTTTTCATTGGCCCGAAGGGCCAAAAGCACACAGAAGGGCACCGTCGACACTGTATCTGTGTCAAATCAAATTGGAAAAAACGCAACTTTCTGTGAAAATAAGCTTCAGGAAAAAAACCACAGTGAGAAAAAAAAAGTGGGGAAAGATGCGACTGGGAATTTTGCTACACGGAATAAACTAGTTTGGGGAACTGATCTAGCTACTCCTATGAAATCACTGGAAAGTATATTTGTTCAAAATCAAGCAATTTCAACAATGTGTTTGTGCTTTTACTTTCAGAACGTTGTCGCGTTAGTGATGATAATAGTAAAGTGGGCGATCCCTGACATGTCCGGCGAGTTGCGTGACCGCATCCGGCGCGAGGCGTACGTCATCAACTCGTTCATACTGGAGGAGACGCGCGCGCGCTCGGCGCGGGAGCCGGCGCCGCCCGCCCTCCCCGCCCTCCCCGCCCTCCCCGAGTGCCTCGCGAGACCACAAGGTCATCACTCAACGCACAACACGCTCCTTTAGTTTACACTCGGTTACGGTATCGTATCTGGCTGAACGCTTTTTCTATTATCTGTTTTTTACTAACACGGTTTTACGTTCCCTGGCATTAATTTTTCAAAGTAACTGATAGTTAAAACATTATATTACGTTGTTTGTCAATTGTATAGTATTATTATGTTGAATTAGGGCTTCGTAAAAAGAAAGAGACGCTGTACATGTCATACCTCCACGTATGTATATCGTCTGTTTTTATTTGACGAAGCTGCAACTGAACGTGGTCATACTGTAGCATAGATGTTTATAATTGACTCTGTTAAAAGGTACATTAAACCATTGCAAACTAAATTTGTGAAGTACAAGTGTTAAATTAGTTCCAGTGAACTGAAGCTGTTAAAAAGACTGTGTTGTTTGTGTTAGATATTAAGAAAAAAGTTGGTCATTAGTCAATAACGTAATGCTCTGATTTTTCAAACCATAATAATCATTCCAGTGTTTGAGTTTTTAATGATTTGGTCTCACTAGTATGGTTTTGAATTTTGCGTGTTGTTTGTGTGTTTCATGGCAATATTATAATATATAGTGCTTCAGTGGCCCATTACCCGTATCTGTATGTATGAGGGCCGTATCATACGCTATCAATGCAGTCTTCAAAGAGCTGTTTACAAATATATCATGAACAAGCGAACAACAGGATCATAATTATATTCTACCCTTCCTGGCTGAAAAAATCTGAAACAGAGGGCTGCAACACTGTTAAGTTTTCCTGATATTTTGGAAATAGCTCGTTTTATTACTAAAGCAGCTACATACATGCTAAAACTTTGGTTTGGACTATTTAAAATTACTTAGTAACAGGTTCGAGACATTCGAGTAGAAAAGTACAACTATGAGTGAGTTTCTACAATTTATTATGAAATAACTGCATGTTCGGAATGTCTGGTCATTTTGCTGGATTGCTTCAGTAAACCTTTGTTTTATAAAAGTTACAGACTATACTAATTTAGCGTTATAGCGCTCATTTTATAACGTGCTCATAAGCGTTAAATTACCATGAAAAATTTATATTCAAAGTTATAATTTGGAGGAATATGAGCTCCCTCATTTACAGCCTTGGCCAAAAGTATTGAACACCCTATTAAAAATATAAATACACAAAATATGTGCATTCAAATTGAATATAACATTTACAAATTATTAGTAAATACACATACGTAGTTTTATTCACAATAAATGCATACTGGTTCAAAATAAAACAAAACCTGTAATAAAAAATGTAATACCCTTTTTTTTCGAAGTCGGTTCTGGTTCGCTTACATCGAACTTGAACACATACGCCAGTAAAAAAACCATGGTTTTTGCTGTGTGCAAGAAAAAAAATGTATATTATCCTTTTAATATACCCAAAAAATGAGAACTTACGTTGTTGATTATATACATCCTTGGCCAAAAGTATTAACCACCTATGATATTTGTACGCGTAAGTTCACTTTTTTTGGGCATATTAAAAGGATAATATACATTTTTTTTCTTGCACACAGCAAAAACCATAGTTTTTTACTGGCGTATGTGTTCAAGTTCGATGTAAGAGAACCAGAACCGACTTCGAAAAAAAAGGGTATTACATTTTTTATTACAGGTTTTGTTTTATTGCGAACCAGTATGCCATTTATTGTGAATAAAACTACGTTTGTGTATTTACTAATAATTTGTAAATGTTATATTCAATTTGAATGCACATATTTTGTGTATTTATGGGCCATTCTACTTTTCGTTGACCAGTCATTTTTAGTAATGTGCTCTTCAAATATTTTTTTTACAAAAACGGTAAAGTGCTCGGTTTTATCATTAAAGATTTAAATAGGCACATAATTAAGCTTATATTTAAAATTATCACTACGCATAAAAAGTAATCATTATTATCTATAAAGTAGGTAACGCAGTGGACATGCGTGTCCCCGCCATTTGTATGGAAATTGGTGTATTTTCCGCTGAGTTACCAATTTTTTCCACAAAATTTCTTTGAATTTAAAGTTTTTTTTGCTTTAAAATATTAAATTTAGTTATTTCAGTTTTCATATAAGTTATTTACACTTGAAAAAAATCACCAGGTATGCCTTATATTTCACGAAAGATTAATGGTTAACTAAAAGTAGAATGGCCCTTATATTTTTAATAGGGTGCTCAATACTTTTGGCCAAGGCTGTATATCTATTTCACCATATTACATCCTTCGCCTTACACGACTAACACCATCAGGTCTTGTAGAAATAGCTTAGTTTTAACTAACATAAATATAGGAAAAGCTTCTTGTTAATGATTGCAAAATAGATTTGGTCACATATTTAAATGTTATGAAAAGTTTTTGTAGATAGTTGCTTGCAGATTTAGAAACACTTCACTACTTCTAATCAAACTACTAAGTTTAAGACGAACCGTTAAACAATGGTGCAATTGCTGTCCTTTAAAGGGGTTATCTTCATGGGCCTCTTGGGGCCTGTTGCACCACTCTCTGTTAAGTTACTGGTATTTTATATGACAGATATTTGTGTGCCGTCTCTGTTTATAAGTATAAAAACAAAGCCAGCATGTCAGATATCTGTCACATAAAATATCAGGACCTAATGAGAGTGGTGAATCAGGTCCTTAGTTTAGCACAGTTACGAACACGTGCACGATGGCTTTACTATTTGAAACTATTATGTACATATATTCATGACTAATCACACATCACGATGAATAATCACACATCTTAGATCAATAACACCACAGATAATGGATCGCATTTAAATTCAAAGCTAAATGCTGTCGGCATGTATACTTAGGTATACAGGGTAATTTTTTAATCAGTGCACAAATTTTGATACGTGATTCAGTATCGTTGATAGATCACGATTATCTGTTCAAGTTTTTTTTTGAAATTTTGAAATTTGGGTTGTTATAGTAATTCATCCAATAATTGGTCGAGTTACTATGAAAAACAAAAAAATAAGTGATTAATATTATAACGAAAAATACTGAAATTTGTTATTTTAACGACACTGAATCACATATTAAAATTAGTGCACTTATTAAATAAAACCGGCCAAGAGCGTGTCGGACACGCCCAAGATAGGGTTCCGTAGCCATCATGAAAAAATCAAGTAATATTTTTCAAAGGATTTCGTATGTGTACGGAATCTTCCAAGTTTAACCTGGTACCGGGCGAGAGGCCAAGTTATAACAGTTCTGGGTAAAATAAGAAAAAAAATGTAGGTTATATGTCACTTAGCTAAGCGGTGTTAGACATTTTTCAACCGACGAAAACAAAAGGAGGAGGTTCTCAAGTTGACGTGTATATTTGTTTTTTTTTTTTATGTATGATTACGCATAACTTTTTACAGAGTAGTCCGATTTTGATGATTCTTTTTTTTATTAGAAAGCGTATACCCCGAGGGTGGTCCTATGTAAATTTGGAAATAATATTCCTACCCTAAGGGTAGGAAAACAGGGAATGATTGACTAAATTTTTACAGAGTAGTCTGATTTTCTTACTCAATTCTTTTTTATTGGATAGGGTATGACCTTGAAGTTGGTATTATATAAATTTGGAAAAAAAAATTACCCCAAGGATGGGAAAAAGTATAAAATAAAAACTTTTTAACAAAAAAATTAAACCGCCGAAAAAACTGAAAAGCAAAAAATAATACCTTTTTTGTTTGACCTTAATCTAGGTACCAGTTTGAAGTCGGTGCCTCAGCACTAGCCAGGAGGAGTGGACCTATAATCTTCTACCTGATTGGCTTCTATCACTCCTCCTGGCTCGTGCTGAGGCACCGACTTCAAACTGGTACCTAGATTAAGGTCAAACAAAAAAGGTATTATTTTTTGCTTTTCAGTTTTTTCGGCGGTTTAATTTTTTTGTTAAAAAGTTTTTTTGAAAATATCTAATACCAAAAGTGATATTTTATGTGACTCTATTATAGGTAACGCCATCAGAGTTGAGACGAATGATTACACACACAGCTACATAAAGTACTGATTGCAAAAAAGATAGTGAATGAATGAAATGACTGAGTGAATGAAAATGTAAGTTATAAGATCTTATGATGAAATACTTACGCAATACTGTGCATATTAAAATTTTTCTTTTTATGAAAAGTATATGAATACTTAACCTATTTTTGAAATAAAACAATTTGAAACTGATAAGAAATATTCGCAAGAAAAAAATCGGTATTTGCTAAATAGCGAAAAATATGCTTATCTCATTTATATAAAATAGCTGATGCCCGCGGCTTCGCCCCCATTCTATTTTTTTGAAAATTTCTTTCATAAAAACCTTCTCTTGACAGTAACAAACGCAACAAAAAAATAATTGTCCAATTTGGTGTTGTCAATCGGAAGTTATGCGCGTACAAACATTTCGGTGATTCATTTTTATTTATATAGATAGATCAAAATATTTTATTTTTTGTTTTATTTGAACTAGATGTATTTTCCTAATTTATTCTTAAAGAAATAGGTTGAAGAAATTTTTAGTCAATCTTGTAATTCTATTTCGAGTCCGTTGAACTTGCTATCGGTACAAATAAATGTCAAAATCCCACTGTCATTACATGACGTGTTGTTGTGTGCGTGGCCTCAACTCTGATGGCTTTACCTATATCGCTTGACTAAGTGATATGGGTATTTTTTTTTCCGAAAACAGGTATAGCTTGAATTCTAGCCCAGTACCAGGTTATCGTTGAGTTTTGGGACATCCTATATTTTCAAATAAATAGGTTAAATTTCTGTGTTTTTTAGTAGCTAAACCGTTAGCTACCAATCTTGATTTTCAAAATGTGCCTTATTATTGTTCCTTTATATAAAAAAAATGGTCGCTTTATCATCATCGTCATTATCATCATCCTATAACAGTCCATTTCTGGACATAGGCCTGCCCTAATGAGCCCCAATGCGTGTTGACCTCGGCTCTACGCATCCAGCTTCTACCAGCAAGGATTCGCAGATAGGCACTCCACTTGGCCGGAGGAACCTGTCGCTTACGAATGATTAATTAATGTGTGAATGTAACGGCAGATGGGGGCGAGTCGGCGGAATCGAACTGGAATCACTTGCTGTCGCCGTCGCTGTCCGGCTCGGACTTCGACCTGGCGGCGCACGGCGACCAGCAGGACCTGCGCGACATGACGCGCCACGCCGCGCCCGCTGCGCCGCCCCCCGCGCCGCCGCCCGCGCATGTCTGACGCCCGCCTGTTTGTAGCTGGAAATAGTGCCTAGTGTTGCCGCTCGCTTCACTCGCGTTTGCTCACTGCCAACTCGACGTTCTGACTACCTTCGCATAGTTGAAAGTATTATGTTTCCTTAATACTAAAACAATTCGTACTTAAGGCACCAATGTGCAACTATACTCAGCGGCAAATCTAACCGCCCACTTTACATACATGTTTCTAAGGAAGGAGGGCGATTAGATTTGACGCTGAGTATATTTTTAACCGACTTCAAAAAAAGGAGGAGGTTCTCAATTCGGTTGTATGTTCTTTTTTTTTTTTTTTTTAACGTGTGTTACCTCAGAACTCCGTCATTTATGAACCGATTTGGAAAATTCTTTCGTTGTTTGAAAGCATATGCTTCAAGGTTGGTCCCGTTGTTACCGGAATCCAGTTCTGATGATGGGATCCATGAGGAATTGAAGGAACTCTTCAAAAGTTCAAGGGAAATGTAAAGCGATTTTAGTATTTTCAGTGACAAATCGAGCATTTGCATTCATAAAGTGTCATTTGGTAAACTAGATCTGATGAAGAAGACCGCAGATGGCCAACGGAACTCCTCAACGGGTCAAATCTTGCAAGTTGAATTTGACTCACTTCCCGGTTTCTGATTGATTTCATATTTTACATGCATGTGTAAATCAGGTGACAATGCAATATTATTGTGACATGGAGCTAATCTGATGATGGAGTTGGAAGGTGGCCATAGAAACTCTGTAATAAAACAAGACAACCCCGTCGAGTTTGGGTTCATTTGAAACGTCTTGACGAGCACTTTGATCCCAGATGGTAACCAGGGTCTGATGATGGAGCTGGAAGGTGGCCAAAGTTACTCCATAAAGTAACGGCACTTACCCCATCGAGTACGGACTCATTTGACTCGTCTCAACGAGTACTTTGGTCCTAGATGGTAACCAGGGTCTGACAATGAAGTTGGATGGTGACCATAAGAACTCCGTAGTAAAACGACATAACCCCATCAAGTTTGGTCTCGTTTGATTCGTCTTGATAAGTACTTTGGTAACCAGAGGCAAAAAGTACAGTCAGTAAAGAGTGCCAGTCCAGGCCATTAGCAACAACTAAAAATAAAAAAATAAAAAAATTTAAATAAAAAATAAAACCGCCTTCAAAAAACACCCAAAAAAAAATTGGAAATAAAAAAAATTTAAATAAAAAATAAAACCTCCTTCAAAAAACCCCCAAAAAAACATAAAATAATAATTGATTGAACCGACCACAATAAGCATGAAAATATCTTTCTACTAATCTGTTTGAAGTTGGTGCCTCAGCACGAGCCAGCAGGAGTGGACCTAGTAATCTAACTTACCTACATACCTATTATAGGGCTTCTACACTCCTGCTGGCTCGTGCTGAGGCACCAACTTCAAACAGATTAGTAGAAAGATATTTTCATGCTTATTGTGGTCGGTTCAATCAATTATTATTTTATGTTTTTTTGGGGGTTTTTTGAAGGAGGTTTTATTTTTTATTTAAATTTTTTTTATTTCCAATTTTTTTTTGGGTGTTTTTTGAAGGCGGTTTTATTTTTTATTTAAAATTTTTTATTATTAATTCAATCCAAATTAAGATTCTGATATTATTTTTAAAATCTTATTCTTTCATGGTTATGTTTTGGAATACTTGATTAGCGTTTGATTTAGTGGCACTGAGATGGCCTGACACCAAGCGACCTCCTTGCCAGTTTGTCACCCACACGATTTTATGCCATTGGCTTGCTCTACGTACGAGATGCGCACGCGTACCACATGCAAGGACGCGAATTCATGAACGTATGGAGAGTATGTGAAATCTGTATCTAATCTTATTGGAAACTTTTCTATTTCGCCCTACAAGACAGAATTCTAGACGTCCACGGGAAAACTGTATTTCCCTATAATAGTTGCCATTATTCCATATCGTTTCATACGTATATATACATTTACTCTCCCATTGATCTGTGACAGTTGACCCCTACGGCCGTGCGAGACGAAATATAAAATCGCAAATTAAAACTTATTATTTATTGAAGAATCTCAATAATCACCGTATTTACAGGGGTTATAAATTACCCTGATAATTCTGCTTCCATAGCTTTTATAATACACAGTAGATAATAAGTTAAATACGTAATATATACCTTTTTCATTTTTTTAGTTTTAGTTATCATTTGTGCAATGTTAACAATTTCGCCTAAGCTATGTATGTACCGCGTAGGCAAAATAAAACAATTTTCATTATGCTTTTGTACCAAAACGAATAAATATATTTTTATAGTGAAACTGTTCAAACATGCCAGTTTGATCTAAATTGAAGCATTCTATCGAAGCAAATCAATTTTCATACGCGTATATATATATTTTTATTTTGCGTGGATTTTTTACTTTTATTTATTAGGATGCCTGTCACTACCAGCCATACGCAGAGACGTACAATTTAAGTTTATATACACCGTGTTTTTTATTTCTGTAATCTTAAAAAAGTAAAGTTTTATCACCCACCAGTCCACCAGGTTCCCGCGAGAGTCTAACCACGCATTCCTGAGGCCATATGGAGTAATAAATGTTATGTGAACCTTAACCTTAATTAACCAAAAAAACTCACTGTCTGACAGGTTTAATAAATGATCTAAGAAGCGACTTGACATTGACGTGACATATCAAACACAAAGAGATTAAACGATAAGCAAAGTCACTTCTTAACGAAATATAAAAAGAAGTGGTATTTAACTGCGGAAACTAGGTCATTATCATTAAATGAGGAAGCAACATACTTGTATTACTTGTTAACCTCGCATACTCATTAAATTTAATAGTTGATTGTTTTAAATGGCATGAGTTAGGCTACTGGTGTCTTAGATAAATTCGCTTTATTTTACTTCAAGAAGCCTCTTTTAAAGTTAACGAGAATAAAGAAAAAAACACTGTGTATAAGACGACAACAGTGAATTTTTAAAATGAGTATATCCTATAATAAACGCCTCTGCGCGTGGCTTAAGTGTTTAATATAGGGCTCGAAATTTAGTACCTTTAAATGAGTGTGAATTTTATTTACTTTCCATATTGTGTATATTAATGTGTCTTTATTGCACAGGTTAATGTTAACCATCTTTCGTAAAAAACGCGCAAGAAAAAGAAGACATATATTTAAAAAAAAAACTTATTTTATTATTCAATGTACTTCTAATTGCCTTTTGCGCTGCTTAGATAATTTTAGATCTACACTATACAGGTGATCCATTTAGATGGGTCAGTATGGGTAACTCTGGACTAAAAGGCACAGAAAGATCTATTCCAAGGTAAAATGCCATCGATTTTCGTGAACAAAACTGCATTCATAGATTAAAAGAAAATCAAAAGTTCAATTTTGGCTGAATACTTTTTGTCAAACTGTACTTGCATTGTCATTTAACCTACACATGTGTACCAAATTTAAAATTAATCCGATTATTAGTAGTGAGTCAAATTTAATTTGGTTGCCCGCAGACAAACATATAGGGACCGGAATGACAGTTTTTTTCTTCAATAGGTACGACCGAGATCGATTCCTGAACTGAGTATAAGTGTTTAAATCCAGGAATGCATTTTTTCTTGTCACTAAAATCGATAACGTCTTCCTTAGAACAGATCTTGCTATGTCTTATAGTTTCGGTTATTTATACTGACCTTTTGAAATGGGCTACCCGGTATAATAAAGCTTCACTGTGTCTTTTCTATCAAATGGTTAGAGATTGTGGATAGAAATAGTTGGTGATAGCGATTATTTAATATCAGTTATTTATTAAAGGAACGATATTTCAGTTCGCTATAAGTCGTCGAGCTGACTCTGTAGGCTAGTGCAACCCATTGAGGCTGCATCTGTACTAAATTTTCTCTTATAGAACTAATAATAAGAGGAATATAAATGCTATCGTTAATTTTTCTCCTTGCTACTAATATGCGCACAATTTTTTGTGTTTTCACAGATTACGATGCAAAAATAACCAGTGAAATGTAATATTTTGAAGTACAAGCGCTGAAGTAACCCATTTTTTGAGCAAACGGATATTCGTTACCGACTGAACCAGGGGGGTTTCACTCCGTAGTTTAAGTATGTTCGGCCGGCGCACCACCCGGGCAGGCGTATGGCAGTAGGTTGTAGCTCGGCATTCGGTTCGCACGCTAGCCGCATCGTGCGTAATTATTTTTCGGTGATTTTGCAACAAACAATGACTTCGAAACGATCTTATAATCCGTATAAAAGATACTATTGCGTTTAAAAGTAGTTTACTGAATTAATACACACCGTTATCTTTCTTGATTTATTACCTAAATATCGGCGAGTGGGAACCCTGTGCTCTTGGTTTCGGTTCAGCGGTGCCCAATGGAATATGAACACTCGTATCACACGATAAGTTTCAATTTCGCGTGCAAGCAGTTAACGGTCGTAGGAGTAGGCAAATTTTTAGACCTAAAGTTGACTTTTGTTCGAGAGTGATCCTTCTGTACGCTAGTACTATTAGTTATTCTGTGACTGAACTAGGAAAATAAATACATGACTTTGTAGCCAGATAAACGCTTCACGCTTTTAGCTCGCGTCACATATCTGTTCCTCTTATTATTAGTTCTTTGGTTTTTGTGCCTAGTTTCATATTCGTAATACGTACCACATACATAATATAATATCTATCGATGTATAGAACAAGACTAATGAGAATCTCAAAGCCTTTGCTACATTATTTATTTACTACGGAAAAAACCTGATAATAGGGATGTTGACACCACCAATCAACTGACGTACTTTTTATGAGCTGTCAAAACACAATTCTCCCACAGAGTTTGAATGGCAATAGCAACTTATGACGTCACGTATTCACCATTTCAATCAACTATTTATTTGTTTTAAAGCAACAAAAAATCTAATTTTGCAGTTAATCAAAAATTAATCTGGTTTTCAGGGCTAAAATAAGCGTTTTTGTACTGGAGTCGTGTCTTTGAATTATTTTTTAATGGCGTCAACATCCCTATTACGGATTGGAGTCGCGCACCGAGGGTTCCATATCTAACAATACAGCAGCATCATTTCTTAAGTTCATTGACTATTGATGTATCAAACATTGTTGCAACGAAAAGATACTGATGATTTGATCTGAAAGACAAAATAAGACAGTCGTTACAATGCAATTGAAAAAAAACCGTAGATCGAGTTTTAACCCTTAATGAGGCTGCGTTTTCACCAGAGATGTGCGAGGATGCGTTGCGAGGGATGTGTGTGTCATGAACCAATAGAAACACTTCATTTAAAAGGTCCTAAGTGAATGAAGTGTTTCTATTGGTTCATGACACACACATCCCTCGCAACGCATCCTCGCACATCTCTGGTGGAAACGCAGCCTTAGGCCCCATTTATTGGAGCATACTACCACATACCTGATAAAGTATATTTTTAAAGCTAGTAGTCATATTTTCAATAAATACAGTGGATATTGTGACGTTTCTAAAAGCAATAAGGTTGAATTTCCAAAGAAATGCATGTAGTCGGTAAATCGCCTCTACCTTTTAAGGGTCAAATTAAACACAAAAGTAACTATAAGTTGCAGTTGCGTTTCACCGTCTATTCTGGGCCTTAAAAACGAATATATCGAGCATGAATATGGCGGTGCGTTGTCGATAGACAGATAATAATAATAGGTAGTTTTCACTTTATTACGAGTACAATGCATTAAGGTGAAAAAAATAGTTACATATCTTTGTAGTCGCGTGTAGGTACACTTTGTAAGTAGTTATTGACATTGTGAAACGTTTTTACTACTACTTTACTGTACTGTATTAGGTTGGTGGTTTACAGTGAGATATAAGGGTCAGATTTACAACTAAAAAGTTAAGGACCGTACCCGTATTATGAATAAGCGACTGCTGATGTCTTACACAGATACCCTTTGAAGCGGATCAAACTGACAGATCAATGTAATGGCACTTTAAAGTTTCGTTGTAAGTATCTCTCATACTTAAATAGTTTTCACAAAACGTAAATATATATTAATGTGTACGTAACGTAAACGTAAATATATAATCGATTCAGTTTCGTCGCCGTGTCTACCTGAAGCAAAAACGATTTACAAAGAAAGGATTTTTTTTTGTGTAAGTGTTAATTAGGTTAAGATAAAGTAAATTTTGATAATAACAGGACAGGCATTGAATTGACGCGATGAAAGCAACAGTTACTAAAAAAGTGGGATAGGGAGAGATTGCTGATATTCATTTCATAGTAAAAACGAAAATGGAGTATTTAAAGAAATTTGTATGAACCCGCGCACGTTCCTTTTTGTCGGTCGTCCGAGACGGAACCCTCGCTTAAACTAAGGTCCTCACTTGCCGAATTTACTGACTCGAACAGATCTGAAAACTGTAGTTTTTAATTTGTAGTCCTAAATCCTTATAATGTACATAATAATTAGTCAAATCGAAAAAAAAGGATAGTATTAAATCTGCAGTGTTTGTTTATACCATGTAAATGGTAATGTACCTTCGGGACAGAGACTAATGTTGTAGTGCTGATTATTGTGATCTTCAGCAGCAGCTCCTAAACGGCTCTCCCAGTTTCGATTAGCCAAATTACTCCATATTTGTGAGATGACACTTTTATAGTAGTACCAGTACCTAGTTAAATAAACCTTCCTTTTGGCTTCGCCGTAGTCTCTTATAGAAGTCACATTAATTAACGGTTTAGGTAGTCTTAGGCACGCGAGATGGGGAACTTGCGAAGGAAACTAATTTGACTAGTTATTTAGTCCTTTAATTAGGTATCCAAAGCGAAGCATTTATATAGTAAATATGTGTATCTTTTAATTTTTTACCGCATGTACAGTCGAAGGCATAAATATCTATACCTACAGCCATCGGGTCAAATATAAATAAACATCAACCTTAAGGTTAGTGGCGTAGAGTTGTATAGTTATTTTTGAGGTCTTGATGACATACATAATATTTATTACCTTGACTATACCTTTAAAATATTTTAAGAGGGCTCATAAGTGTAAATTCAAATACCCCTTTACCTAAGAGTTCCCTAGTGGAGGTGGAAGTAAGGTCTTTCCTAAAAACTGGACGCTAATACGTACGTACGTACGTATACGTATACGTATTCAATATGGTTGTTGCTACATTTCGCTTGGTGTTCATTTAGGCCCTTAACATTTCAAATGTTAAGCATTTTATAAAATTTTACGAGTGATATTTAGACGAACCCAGTGAAGTCTTGTCAAGAACATCGAGTATTAATAAAACATAGGTACCTAGTTTATCTGATGTTTGGCGCGGTGGAAGTCCCCAACCTAATCTTAATATCTGTCATTTAATTTTGAATGCTTTTTACTCTTTCATATAACAACATTCACTCACAGACGTACATTACGTATAGTAGTAGTTTAAGTATGTTTCAAGTACTCTCAGTATCAAACGCTTGCGTATTTTTACTGCTTGTCAGAAAATTTCTCACAGCAACCGTTTTATTTTTCTCTTTGTCACTTCTACGTATCCATGTCTTATTGACGTTCGACGGCCTTGACACAAACACCTCGTCTCTCTATTAAGATATCTATTAGCCAGCATCATGTACCTACCTAATTTTTCGGAATATTGTATCTAACCGAAATTATATGTAGGTACTTACCCAATTTTTATGCTGGTCTGCTTATGTAATAACAACCGTCTTATGTAAAGAAATCAATATACGACATAGATAAAATATTAGAATATAAAAATTGATTGGTCCTAAACTCAATTTAGAACATAAGTAGGTACTTACCAAATTGTATATGCAGACAACGTGTGTTCAGTGATAGGTATCTGATGCTGCCCTACCTGTTATTTATATTAATCTAATCGGTGCTGTGTATGTTGTGTTTTTTAATACATATTTATTATTATTAATATGCCTATAATTTATAATTATTTAATAATTATGTTGTATGTAAGTGTTGGATGTATTAACATATAGAAGTGCAAGCGTTTATTATGGCGTGATTAGGTGTTTTGGCTGTTTATTATTGAATACTAGTCAATTAAGATCCTATTTTGTTTTTCTAACTAAACTGAGAAAATAAATATTTTTAATGTAATGTTAATGTACCTAACTTACCATCTCTCGAATATCAATTTTTTGGCATATTTAATTCCAACGTTTTAGCAATCCCATAGTCATTATGATATGAGTTACAGACAGTAGTCAAGTCAACTCCTAGTCGTCCTTAGAGATTACTTTCCTCCTTCAGAAAGAACACCGCATGAGCTTAAACATTTACCTAGTGCTCAGGAAATGTTAGGCACTTTACACATGGGCTTAGTAGCTAATGCTTAGTACTTGTCACTTACACTTGTCAGAAGTGTGTAAACATATTGTACAAGTGCAATATTATACAATACACGCATCTGACAAGTGTAAGTGACAAGTACTTAGCATTAGCTACTAAGCTCGTGTAAACCTAGCATTATGCGTGTAAAGTCAAGGAAACTGAATCGCGTGCCAGGATGGAACCTTTTCACAACCCATTTCACGATAATTTAATTTCTTTGGCTGATGTATGGAATGCCAACATGACATTTGCAATAAAAAGGATTTCTTCCTAGTAAGCGATTCAGTTTCCTTGACTGTACGATTATCATTATTGGTAGTTATAACTACTTGGACTTTTTGTATAGAGAAAGCGTATCTACATTATTCGAGTTTCCAAATTATGATTTGAAGAATGGTTGAGGCGGCTTTGTATTAAGATGACGGCAAAATAAGTATGGTATATACACAATACAAGTACCAGGATGTACTTTTGTGGCCTTTCTCCATCTTTACAAAGTCGGCCTACCGTGAGACACGAACATACTTAAAGAATTTTCCAACAAGTTGGGAAAGGCAAGGATGACCACTTTATACGGGTCACTCGCTTATTAGTACTTGCTCGTAATTTATCGGACTGCACTGTAGGTAAGTCTGTATATCTCATTACGTCAGAAGAAGCTGCCCTGACCATCTTTGCGACCATAGTGACGCAGAAGCAGAACTTGTACTTATGTGCTTTTTATATCATAATGCTATACTTTCTTAACATTATTTCACTTAAGGCCCATATCGAAAAGTTTTTTACAAATTTGTATCTAAATAAAATATCTGCCGCTAAGCAATGCTCCTATCTGCTACCATGTCTAAATTCGTGACACTTTCAGCTGTTAATTGGCATAAATATTGTTAGAGAAATCTTATAATTGTACAAAATGCTAAATTATAACCTAATCAGGAGAGAAAATATTTTGCGAAATTGCATGAAAATCATGATTCAATATTTGCGAAAAATACTGAAAAAAAGCCGTGCCACGGTTCGAAATATAGTTTATCGATACATAAAAGAGAACAGAATCGAAGACAAAGCTCGGACAGGCCATCCGAAGGGTTGTTCTACTAAAATTTTATAAAAAAATCAACCAAAACCACTGTGCAAAATTTAATGGCGGGTTTCAAGAAATAAATCGCAGCTTTAGCCGCCAAACTATTAAACCATAGTTCCATAATATTTATTTATTTATTGTAAATAGGCACTATGTTATACATAATCGAATTAAAATATCTCAAAAACATTTTAGATTTCATTGATCTCAAATACAAAACGTGTAAAAAAACTTTTAGGTACAGGCCTTAGTTTAGAACATGTCGAATAGAGGCCCAGCCACGAATGAAAACAGTTTGCGCCCGCTCCTGGTGTCGTATTGTCCAAGGACCGTAACGGAAATGATTGAAACAAGTAAGAAGGTGTAATTTTTGTAGGCCCAAAATTTCTCGATACGCCTAACCTCCTCTAATACGGTGGATTTAATGTTTTGGTAAGTAATTGACAAGATTTCATATTTCTAAGGCTAATTTGATTCGTTCTCTGTATTCTGTTTGGAAAGAGAAAGACGCTGATAGTTTTAAATTTTCACTAGGATTATTAATTAATTTATAACATTTTGTTAAAGATGTGCTTATTCTAAAAGGGCGTAACTCCAAAACTACCACACAATAGATCCATTACTTTTGTCTAGCTAGTCTATTAAAAAAAGTGATGACGTAAATCTGAAGTAATAGTTATCAAATTTAAAATTATTACAATTCTTTTTTCTGGTGAAAAGGACAAAAGGAACATACTTATCTATTCTGTGGTAGTATTGGTAAATTAAATTCAGATATTATTTTTAATTTTTTTTTTTTTTAAATATGTAGAAATAAATTATAGTAAATATTTTTCCGTTTTTAGGAGGCAAAATTCTTTCGATTCCTGTAGTACCTAATTTTCAGGTGTTAAAAAAAAATTAAATCTCGTCAATTCGACATTATTGTCTCGATCCCAGTCCAGTAGGTAAGTACATGGCGAGCATAGTGACACGCAGCTAAATGGGGCCGCAATAACATCCGACCCCCGTGTTTTCGAATTAGCGGCAGTACCGCTTTTGCAAGCATTCCTTCTTGTAAATATCATGCCGCATTGACCAACAGCTTGAAAGTCGTTGATTCTCTGATAGGTACTTAGGCCCTTCATCTCGGAATCTTCAAAAATTATACCTATAATACTTTTTGATACTAGAGGTAAGTTTCAGTAACTATACAGGTTGGCTCATTTAGATCGGTCAGTATGGGAAAGTCTGAAACTCTAAGACATACGAAGATCTGTTCTTAGCAACCATGTCACAATTTTAATAACAAGAAAAGTGCATTCATACATTTAAAAAACCTGTACTCAGCTCGGGAATCGAACCCGGACGTTTTTAAAAATAAAACTAACATTATTTCTATTATTAGATATCGATTGTGTAGGTCTTAAGCAGCAAATGCTACAGTGAAACATGATATCTAAAATTAATAAAATTCATTGTTTTTATATCCTTTCATTTATTTTAGTAGGTGTTCGAAATGACTAGGTACAGTCAGCAACAAAAATATGAATACACTTAAAGTACCAAAAATATGTATACACGCCTTTATGCCCTGGTAATAGAGTCGTGGATGCATATTTTTGTTGCTGACTGTACCATATATCAGTACAAAATTCAACTCGTTTAGGTAACGATATTACTATAGCATTTTGCAACTTCCAGAATAGCTTAATGGCAAGCCTATGCCATTATGCAAAAGTTGCGACACCAGCAAACAGCCATTAGACAACAACCATTTTACGCACCTAAACGAGTTAAATGTCGTATTGAAAAAAATTGTAGTCATTTCGAACACCACTAAAATTAATGAAAGGATATGAAAACAGCATTTTATTAATAATTTTAGACATCATGTTTCATAGTAATATTTGCTGCTTAAGACCTACACAATCGATATCTAAATAAAAATAGTGTTAGTTTTATTTTTCAAAACGTCCGGGTTCGATTCCCGAGCTGAGTACGGTTTTTTTTTAAATGTCTGAATGCAGTTTTTCTTGTTATCGATGACATGGTTCCTAAGAACAGATCTTCGTATGTCTTATAGTTTCAGACTTTCCCATACTGACCGATCTAAATGAGCCACCCTGTATAACCGATATATTGACACATCATAGATCACACATGCGCGAGCATCAAAAACTTGTTTCTATAATGTCCTTAACGCGGAGGGCGCTCGCGTTAGTATTCACCATCACTTTCTATCCTCATCCTATACCTACTGTATGACAGAGAGAAGTGGTGAAAATGATTATGATTCAAAGTGCGTTAGGCAATAAGGTATACGCGGGCTACGTAGCCACTGGTAAGTATAGTCAGCCAAGAAATTCCTTGACCATACTAAGGTTTAATGTCAGTTGTATCGTTGTATGTACGGTACGGCATAAAACATCAATGGCTATTTATTTTCCCTTACAAGTAAATCAATGTGACGATCAGCCTTTTTTTTATTCTGATGTAGGAACTGTTATAAAAAATGGTAAAACACTTAGTTGGTCGACTATACGTAAGCAAAACCGCAAACATTTGTCAACAAAATCATGAGAGAAACATTATGATGGATTTATAAACTTTTGTAAGTATATGTATGTGCTATCTATGTAAGCTACGCTTGTATGTCTATGTTCCTTACACGAGGTAAACATGATTATATATGGGATGTTATTGAATATAATTATTATTGTTGTTTTATTTAACTCTTTACACCTTAGATAAATAAAGATTTCCCTTTTTTATTATGAGAGGGAGGCAAACGAGCAAGCGGGTCATCTGATGGAAAATGTTCACCACCGCCCATAAATATCAACAACTCAAAGAGTCACTGATCTGTTGCCAGCCTTTAAATACAGAACCCTAAAAAGGAGAGGGAATAAGGGAAGGGGAGGAGGAGAGGTATTGGGCCCCCAGCGCTCTCAATGACCGTATGAAACGCAGCAGTACCACTACCATGAGTTTACAATGACCGTACTCGATAGTGTCTGCGCAGTCGCTATCGAGTACCGTCACTGTAAACTCATGGTAGTGGTACAGGAGTACTGCTGCTTCACGCCGGTGTTCTGTGAGAGGATGGTACGTAGGTCACTCAATAAGTTTTGAGATGCTCGAAATTTAAAAATGGAACACATCTGTGTTTTATGTTTTTAAAAAGCAAATTTATTTAAAAATAGAACGCAATGAGCCATTTTCTCAATTTAAAAAAAAATGATGTTCCAGTCATTTTACTACAACGTTTCCCGCGTTTTTTTGCTGACACGATGTAACTTAACCGCGAACATTTGTGTGCCATGATCTATTACGATTTTAAATTTGGTTTAACTGAACAGTTAAGTTTGCAACGACTACAGTCTGCATTGGGAGAGTCTGCTCCTTCACGGGCAACAATTTTTAGGTGGTTTAATTAGTGAATTCAAAAGGGGTAAAACTGATCTTGAAGACGATCAAAGAAGCGGACGCCCGCAAACAGCACTAACTGCAGAAAATGTGTGGACCACGGAAATGTTTTACGGAGACCCACGAATTACATACAAGGACATCGAGAAGATCCTGGGCATTGCTTCGGGGAGCGTGAACACCATTCTACATCAACATCTTGGAGTCAGGAAGCTTTGTTGCCGTTGGATCCCGCGTTTGCTCTCCGAAACCGAAAAACAGGCTCGTATGGATTGGTGCCGTGAAATGCGTCAACGTTTTGAAAACGGGGCGTCAAGACGTGTTTCGGAAATCATTACAGGCGACGAAACATGGATCTATCAGTATGATCCCGAAAGTAAGAAGCAATCGTCGGTTTGGGTCTACTCAGGGGGAGAGTTACCAACAAAATTGCAAAGACCTCGCAACGTTGGTAAAAAAATGGTGGCTAGTTTTTTTCTCGAAGCGGACATTTATCGACATCTATGCTGGAAAATTGTAGGTCGGTTAATTCGGAATGGTATACAAAAGTAGCATTGCCGGAAGTCATCCAAGCTGTGCGAGAGCGTAGACCAAAGGCCGGGCTTCGCGGAATCATGCTGCATCACGATAACGCCTCTTCACATACGTCCCTCAGAACGAAGGGTTTCTTGAGGAATCCGGTATTGAAATCCTAGCTCACCGACCCTACAGCCCTGACTTAGCTCCTTGTGATTTCTTTTTATTTCCAACAGTCAAAGAAAAAATTAAAGGCAAGTTTTTTTCGAGTCCCGAAGAAGCCGTTGCTGCCTACGAAGTAGGTATTTCTGACCTGTCAGATCAAGACTGGCAAAAGTGTTTCCAAAATTGGTTCAGACGAATGGAAGTTTGTATAGAGCATCGTGGAGAGTATTTCGAAAAAATGTAAAATAAATTGTAGCTATATGTTGAATACTTTTTCTTTATCTCAAAACTTATTTAGTGACCCACGTACTGGCCCATTCATGATGCAGCGGCTAGCCCGCTGGACCACCTGTACCATTAGGCAGTACCATTGATGGTACAAATGACACTGATTTATCCCACTAGTACCAAGAAAAAAAATTCAAGTATTACACCGGGCACAATATTGTTATTCTGAATATAACAAAACCAAAATGTGAAACATAATTGTATATCCCACTAGTTAGGTATAAATGTATTTCCGTTCAAGCAAAATCTAAAATTTCTGCAAACGAAGTAACCTAGCAAGCGGCAGCAAGTTTGTGATAAAAAAAAACTATTGTCATTTTTCCATAACAAGCGGGACGTTTATAAATATCGCCCACAACGAGTTGAATTTGCACATGCTGAATGTACTTAATCAATCATTCATGGCCAGGAAACATAAACGTTGACGTACAATAAAACAACCAGACTCCCAATCACGCTCAAAAATTGTCCGAAGCAAAAGTCTGCACACGCGTCTATTGTGCAGAGTTTTGGTTCAGTTGTGTTTCGACCGCACGTTGATTACAACGTCACTTCTCGCCCCGTATTCGTATATGTCTCTTTCGCACCGTAATCAAACTCACGAGAAAAAAAGAGACAGACAGTCTAGGTTCCGCTTCGCATGACCACTCCACTGCATTCTTTACTCTTTAGGCGGTTTCCAGCGCGTGACGTCATGTCACTACTTCGAACGATCGTATTCAATTGACATTAAACATTACTGCTACGAAATAAGGTGTTAAATTGAATGAATGCTGTTAATGTTATCTGTTTAAATTGATGTATACGTACACACAACGCCGCTCGGACGTTTTTTGAGGAACTTTTGTTAAGCGATTGGGAGTCTAGTTGTTTTATTGTACGTCAATGCCAGGAAACAATAAAATATAACAACGAAAGGAGGAAAGAGTTTCTATCTTTTTTTTATTTATTTATTTATTTAATCAAACGGTACATGCTTTTACAACAAATTCTGTTATCGCCAAACTGTTACCAGTTTGTTGGCGATGAAGCACTCCATACTATAATTGAATCATGCACCAGATACACAAAACAGTTAACAACTAAATAAACTAACATGCACAACTACCTACTTACACTTTTAAACTTCATTATTTTTCACGACACTGCTCGAAAATGTGGCCATAGATAACCTAAATCCAGTACTCAAAACTGCCTATATATGTACATTTAACAGCTGACTCATTTATGGCGCGCAAACACGACAACAATGTTTCATAATACGATACGACTTTTTCAAAGATAATTTCTAAATTTCATTCCCAGCGTGCTGAAACGACCAATCAAAAGTAATAGTCTGCTGCATGTGATGGAAGGATGGATGGATGGACGGACGGACGGACGGACTGGATGGGATGGACGGGATGGACGGGATGGATGGATGGACGGGATGGACGGGATGGATGGATGGATGGATGATTATGATGATGATTTCCTCGCATTAGTCATGAAAAGCACAATGTTTAGTCTCGGCCAAAATTACAATAGATGGACTCGTACTATCGAGGGCCTCCGCTACGCGTCGGCCCTCAACCTAACTCGTCCATCTATTGCTTACTTTCTAGCCTCTACAACAAACTACTACTTATACATGAAATTATTTGCGCAATGGTAAAAGTTCCAAAGCTGCGCTTTGTTTAAAGAAAGAAAGAAATTTTTTATTAGGTAGGTATAAGTAGAGTTGAAAAGGCAGTGTATCGAGCAACTACTTAATGTGGGGATGTTTTATATTCCAGTCATATTAGGAGATTCACTTCGGAATGAGAGATAACAAGCTGGAAGCTACGAGATTTTTCCTGCACTTTCGTGTCTACCCCATGGTTTGGGGCAGATACTCAACCTGCGCCCCGCGAGCCGCATGTGGCCCTTCGAGGTTCCGCGACTGGCCCGCATAGTATATTTGTTTTAATTTTAGCCATTTTGATTTTTAATGGTGTTGACAACCAATGAGGGTTTCCTGACAGGTGGAATATCGCTAGATGGCGTTAGTATCGTAAAGTCTATTTGAAGTTACACCCATACAACAAATGTCAAAGTTTTCAAACGGACCTGACGATACTAGCGCCAAATAGCCTCTCATAGAAAACCCTCATTCTGCGGCCCGCTTCACTATTGCCACAACACATTTGTGGCCCACACAGAAAAAAGGTTGAGTATGGCTGGTTTGGTGTGTCGTTGACTCAGTCTTTGAAAAATATATTTCGCAAAAATTATTTTTACAAAAAAAAATAAGTATGAAAGTATCTATGGCTGAGTTAAGAGGGTTGTCGCCTCAGCCCGCAACTGAAGTTTCGGTGCACACACGCGTTTATTATACGTGTTTAAATAATTCTGCATAATCTGCTAATGTTACTACGGAAAAAGACAAAGATAACATGGTAAATCACGGATTTCGCAATTTTTTGGTATAAACCCTCTTAATCTGTTTGAAATTCACAAATGCGTAAATTTATAGTAGGGGAATAATTTCATCTATACCTATAAAACATTACCGTGACTGACTGACTGACTGAATGACTGACTGACTGACTGACTGACTGACTGACTGACTGACTGACTGACTGACTGACTGACTGACTGACTGACTGACTGACTGACTGACTGACTGACTGACTGACTGACTGACTGACTGACTGACTGACTGACTGACTGACTGACTGACTGACTGACTGACTGACTGACTGACTGACTGACTGACTGACTGACTGACTGACTGACTGACTGACTGACTGACTGACTGACTGACTGACTGACTGACTGACTGACTGACTGACTGACTGACTGACTGACTGACTGACAGACAAGGCACAGCCTAAACTACTGGTGCTAGAGACTTGAAATTTGGCATACATGTACCTTGAGTGTTGTAGAGGTGCACTAAGGAAGGATTTTTCGAAATTCCCACGGGATACGGATATATCTAGACTTTCTTTGTTTTTTTTGTTTGTAGCGGAATCTCTGAAACTATTGAGCCGATTTTTAATTTTTTTTCACCATTATAAGCCACATTATCCTTCATTGACATAAGTTACTTTTTATCCAGGAAAATTCGGAATTCCCACGGGATATAAATAAATTAATTCAATTTCGAGGCTGATTTTTAAAATTCTTACATATTTTGTGATATGACTATCCCTGATTGACATAGGCTACTTTTTTTCCGGGAAAATACAAAATTCCCACGGGATAGAAAAAACTGAACTCAACTTCGGAGCTGATTTTAAAAATTCTTTCACCAATAGAAAGCAACACTATCCTTGATTGGTATAGACTACTCTTCTTTGGGAAAATGCAAAATTCCCGCGGGATAGAAATAAGTGAATTCAACTTTGGAGCTGATTTTAAAATTTTCTTGCACCAATAGTAAGCCGCAGTATCTCTGATTGACATAGGGTACTCTTTTCGGGAAAATAAATAATTCCCGCGGGAATAAGTAAATTCAACTTCGACACTAATTTTAAAAATTCTTTCATATGATAATGATAAAATATGACTATTCCCGGTTGACACAGGCTACTTTTTCATCGGGAAAATTTTAAATTCCCACGGGATAGAAAAAACTGAATTCAACTTCAGGGCTGATTTTAAAAATTCTTTCACCAAAACAAATCTACACTATTCCTGATTGGTATAGACTAAGTACTCTTCTTTGGGAAAATGAAAAAATCTCGCGGGATAAAAGTAAGTCAAACCAAATTAGGGGCTGATTTAAAAAATTCTTTCACTTACTTATAGTAAGCTACAGTATCCCTGATTGACATAGGCTACTTTTCTACGGGACAATGCAAAATTCCCACGGGATAGAAATAAGTGAGGTAAACTTAGGACCTGATTAAAAAAAATCACGAATAAAAAGCTACACTGGCTCTGATTTTCAAAATAGGTAGGTCAAAACAGTTAATTCTACCCCGTGGGAACTTTACTTTGCACTTTCTTATTATAAGATAAGCCTGTTTTAATCAGGCACAGGCTTCCTCCCAGAACGAGAGGACTTGGGCAGTACTTCTCACGCGGGCGCAGTGCGATTTGGGAACTTCACACACACCATTGAAATTCTTCACAGGTGTGTGCAGCTTTCCTCGCGATGTTTTCCTTCACTGTGAAGCTTCAAACGTAATTTAGCGCATGAATTACTTAGGAAAAACTAAGAGGTGCAAGCCCGGGCACAAACCCACGACCCTGAATTTTTCACTTATTCCTATTCCGCGGGTAACTTCGCATTTTCCTGGCATTATCCTATTAAACTACTTGTGTGCCAAATTTCATCCAAACAACTAAACGTTATTGTCTCCGCGTACGAAGTCGCGGGAAAAAGCTAGTTACTTATATAAATTACTAGCTGACCCCGCAAACGTTGTTTTGCCATATCACCTAGGGGTATAAAAAATAGCCTACGACCTATTCTCAGACCTACCGAATAAAGAGAAAAAAGTTTCATAAAAATCGGCCAAGCCATTTCGGAGGAGTTCGGTAACAAACACCGTGACACGAGATTTTTATATATTAGAAGATGATTTAAACCGGCTTCTTATTTTCTCTCAGTTAAAGTGAACTTGCTGATGTCTTAGCTTAATAAGTTACTCCGTAGCTTGTTTTTAACCGACTTCAAAAAAAAGGTGGAAATCTCAATTCGGTTGTGTTTTTTTTTAATGTGTTTAACTCAGAACTCCGTCATTAACGAACCGATTTGGAAAATTTTTTCGTTGTTTGAAAGCACCTGCTTCAAGGTTAGTCCCATTGTTACCAGAATCCAGTTCTGATGATGGGATCCATGAGGAATTGAAGAAACTCCTCAAAAATTCAAGAGAAATGTATTTTCGGTGACAAGTCGAGCATTTGCATTCAGAAAATATCATGGAACTCTGTAATAAAACGACACAACTCCGTCGAGCATTAAAAATAGTATTTTCAACATAAATTTATTTCGAAGTCAAACTGATGATTTTATCCTACGCATTTTATACATAAACAACTAAAAACCAAAAAATACTTTTTTTAAATAAAAATAAAACCTTCAAAAAACATCCAAAAAACTATGAAATAATCATTGAACAGAACCGACCACAATAAGCATGAAAATATCTTTCTTCTAATCTCTTTGAAGTCGGTGCCTCAGCACGAGCCAGCAGGAGTGTAGAAGCCCTATAGATACTGTAGATATGTAGGTAAGTAAGTTAGATTTACTAGGTTCACTTCTGCTGGCTCGAGCTGAGGCACTTGGCTTCAAACAGATTAGAAGAAAGATATTTTCATGCTTATTGTGGTCGGTTCGGTTCAATGATTATTTCGTAGTTTTTTTGGATGTTTTTTGAAGGAGATTTTATTTTTATTTAAAAAAATTTTTTAAGTACTTTCTGGATACCCATAAATTCTACTAGATATAATTTCAAATAGATATATACATACCTAGTTAATAAATTTGAACGAATGAAACTAAGTAGTAACAATATCAGCAGCATGAGAATCAGTAGCGCGGTGTCACCGTTCCAGAGCGGTTGTCTGGTTGAATAAAAGCATTCATTAAAGTACGTTGTTGTGCGTAACGTGATCCTGAAAACTTTAGGCGGCTAGTGTGCATTAGTGTCAACAACTACAATAACTTGGAAAAGGATTAGAAAAATAACGGTTAGTACTATGAATATTAAGCGAAAATGTATAGGACCCTAATTATGTTTGCCTTATTGCATTTTTGTGGGTTTAGCGTTGGATTAAGTCGTACCTACGTATTAAGTAGTTTGCTTCTAGTATTTTAATACCGCAGCCAAGGAAATCTATTTTGCTTATCTTATACTATTAGTCTTTATTTCTATTATCTTCGCCAACCAAAAAAGTAGATATTTATTTAAACTCTATACTTACCTACCTGCTTTACAATAACCCGCTGATCGTCATAATTATAGTCAAGTATCAACTGTCCTAGGCAGATACTGAATAATTGTGATTTGATTGGCAGTGTACATGCAATTTTGTCTTGGAAACTAGGTAACTAATACCTGTATGAATGGTTTTTAGAGCTTGTCTAGATTTTGAAAATATTGATCTTTAAATGAGCAACCTACCTATCTACTTACATAGGCCTCACACCTACATAAAGATAGGATCTTTGTTAGCTAAATATATCTGAAGGAAAATAAAAAGCACATAGGTTAATGAATAGATATTGCATTTTCTGACTACGTACGGAGGTAAATGATTTTCATGAAATGAAAGAATGATCAGTTGAAGTTATTGTAACATTGGAATAGAACAAGCAAAAACGTAGGTACCTACGTACCCATTATTCTTTAGGGTCTCATACTAAAGTGAAGTATGAGACTATAACCCCCTGTTTCGCCATCCATTGATCAAATTTATTTGACGGATAAATATGATGCCGTCTCTGTTTGTTTTGTTCGAAAAGACGGAGCCGGCATCACATTTATCCGTCAGTTAAAATTAATCAATGAGTGGTGAAACAGCCCCTTAGTATATTAAAAATCTAACGCCCGCCGTCTGTCTCACCTGGTTTAATTAGCTGTCCTTTTAAATAGGGTTCCGTACCCAAAGGGTAAAAACGGGACCCTATTACTAAGACTTCCACTGTGCGTCTGTCTTTCTATCACCAGGCTGTATCTCATGAACCGTAATAACTAGATAGTTGAAATTTTCACAGGTGATGTATTTCTGCTGCTGCTATAACAAAAATACTAAAAATAAAATAAAGTTAAAACTAAAGGGGGGTACAAAGAAACTTATATTTTTCAGCGTTTATAACTCGATCTCTATAATGGTGTTAACTATATACTTGAAATGTTCACCGATTGTTTATTACTGTATTCACTACAACAACAAATAATAAAAATATAATTAAATAAAATATTAAGGGGGGTCCTACCTAACCAATATAAAATGATCCCACATTGCATACATTTTACTTAGAAACAGCAGGGCTCTGCTAACACTGGATTATTATAGTTACAGCTGTTTACCTAAAAAATTGTGCGGAACCCTCAGTGCGCGAGTCCGCCTCGCACTTGGTCGGTTTTTGTTAGTCATAAAATGGTCGATTGAGATTTGCTCATCATACCTAAGTATTATATCGGAAATTAAAAACTAGGTGTAAAGTACATATCTACCCTAAAAGGGGCAAAAATCCCTAGTTACTCGTACATAACCGAGTTACATTAGCAACCATGTATAGTCAACCAAGAAATTCCTTCACCACCCTAAGGTTCAATGTCACTTGTACGGTTTAAAACAGCAAAGGCTATTTTCATTTACAAGTCAATGTGACAATTGTGCCTTATCGTTTTTATTCTGATGTAGGAACTGTCATTAAAAAAATGGTAAAGCACTTACTTGGTCGGCTATACAAGGAAAAATATTCTTCGCACAGAACCGGGTAATGTATAAGAAATATTTGTTCTTTGCACATTACTGATAATTTACATTTAATTCCACAAAATATACAAATTTACAGAGACATATTTAAAACATAAAAAAAAACTTAAATGAACTTAATCTAATTCTAAAAACCTGTATTTACAAATGTCTCCCAGATCGCTGTTAATGGGCAGGGTGCCCATAATGCTGGCTGCGTTTCCTCGTTGTATGGCAACGCCAATACGTTGACCGAGGAAAGAGCCAGCCTTATGGTCAGCTGTGGATCGAACTAGTTTACTTTTTAAAAATTTAATTTATTACTGATTACATTTGTAGTTTTTTAGGGTTCCGTACCCAAAGGGCAAAATCGGGACCCTATTACTGAGACTTCGCTGTCCGTCCGTCTGTCCGTCCGTCCGTCCGTCCGTCCGTCCATCCGTCCATCCGTCCGTCTGTCACCAGGCTGTATCTCACGAACCGTGATAGTTAGGCCGGGGCCGCACTGGTAAGGCGACCGGCGACGCGACGCGTCGGCGACTAAATCAAACATAGTTGATTTAGTTGCCGTCGCCGCTGCGGCTGCTCACATATTTCGAACTATGTTTGATTTAGTCGCCGTCGCGTCGCGTCGCTGGTCGCCTTACCAGTGCGGCCCCGGCCTTAGACAGTTGAAATCTTCACAGATGATGTATTTCGGTTGCCGCTATAACAACAAATACTAAAAATCAGAATAAAATAAATATTAAGGGGGGCTCCCATCCAACAAACGTGATTTTTTTGCTCGTTTTTGCTCATTCATAATATTCACTTTAAAAATAAATAATTAAATTAAAATAAAACAAATACCTATTTAAGGGGGGCTCCCATACAACAAACGTGATTTTTTTGCCGTTTTTATAGAAAGTGGTACGAAACCCTTCGTGCGCGAGTCCGACTCGCACTTGGCCCGTTTGATGAGGACGTAGGTAAATATTCATCCTACATTACTCGGTTTTGTTCAAATAAATTGTTGTTCCTTGTAAAAAACCGAGGTGGTTCTCCGAGTAAACAATAATAAAAACTGAGCCACTGTTGCAGTTCAAAAGCATTCACAAAACCTGAGCTATCGATGCGAAACCGTGGAGGTACCATACGCCTATATAATGACTAGACTTTCATAGACTATTAATTGGACGGAGCTAAAATGTATGTAATGTATTGCAATTATTTTAAAAATTGTTACTGAAGAGGACATAAGTAACACAATTTACGTCCTCATAAAAAACTGGAAATGTAATCAATCAGCTGTAATGTGCAAAGAACAAATATTTCTTAATACATTACCCGGTTCTGTGCAAATATCATCAGATCTTGGCATGGTGCCAATGGGACCACCTCAGAAGTACCTACCTACGTATACTGTTACGAGCCGTAGGGTTCGTTAGATAGATAATACGCCTTTAACGTAAAACTAATTTAATTGAACAAAAAGGAATCTCTTTCGACACTAAAATTATTCGCTTAAATCACTTAGTAATCACTTTGATCTCTCTTCGATGTTTATCTCTCGGTATCTCTTCGAAAACTGCCTTGTCGCAACGTCGTCTGCCTTTATATAGGTCCAGCGAATCGGTCCACAGAGTTCGAGAACATCCCAGCTAGAACTCTCTGGCACATATGTCTAGAACATTCCGGAAACAGGATCATCAGTCTGTCTCTTTCACACATATAGGATATCCTTGTCACACACCTTCTAGAATGTTCCGGAACAAGATCGTCTGTCTCTGTCACACATATAGGCTATCCTTGTCACACACCTTCTAGAATGTTCCAGAGACAGGTGGACTGTAACTTGGCCTGAAACGGCCTGAAAACGGGTTTTCAGGAAATGGTGCCATGTGACAGTTAGTGTCCTGAACCGGCCTGAGAACATGTTTCAGCCTGCTGAAAATAATGCTAACTTGGGGTAATTTCTGATTTACCGTTATGTGTTAGACTTCTTCCAGAACGGCCTGAAATCAGATTTCAGCCTGCTGAAAACGACCGTAAGTGGTACTAATTTTATAAAAATGTTTTTGCGGGTTTCCCGTTGACCCATCTCCGTAACAATACTCTTTCAAACTAATAAAGAATTTTGAAAATCGGTCCACAATTGGCGGAGATATCGATGAACATACATAGAAAAAAAAGTAAAAAAAAATACCTATACAGTCGAACAATATAACCTCCTCCTTTTTTTGAAGTCGGTTGAAAAGGCAAGCGTTACTGACTGATCTATCAACGTACAGGATCAATCCACTGAACTGATTGTGCTCTGGCTCATAGGTAGCTATTATGACGTACCTAAGCATCCGCTAAGAAGGAATTTTTGGAAATTCCCACGGGATAGGGAATGAATAATATTTATATTTTTGCTTAAAACTGACCTTATCTCCGTAACTATAATTATTGGAGCCTTCAATTTTGACATGCAAGCAGGTCATATAACAGCAAATTACATATTAATAAGGATTTCCGGAAAATCCCGCGGGATAAGGAAAAAACGGGATTTACATATGCAAATCAACAGGACCCTAAATCTGTAACTATAATTACCTACTAGACTCTTCAAATTTGGTATAAATGCAAAAAAAAATATTAAATACTTATGTTCTTCGAAATTCCCATGGGACAAAGAAAAAACGGGATTTAATATTAAGTAACATCAGTTCGATGGTGATGACGATGGATTTTAGGATTTTTGCTTTAGGTAGGTATTCAATGAGATAGATGAAGAAGCTTTACCACAAATTGAATTCTGCGCGGACGAAGTCGCGAGCAAAAGCTAGTTACTACAATTCTTTGCATACTGCGTATGCATAATATCGGCTCGGTATGTAAAGACTTAGTCTGGTCGAATCAAACCAACAAGCCATATAACTTATCTCTTAGTGCATGGTGGCCTTTACATGATGCATGTTTTTATCGACTATCAAGCCTTATCTCCGGTAACATGATAAAACGACGGGCTTTTCTGAAAGCTTTGCTGATAATTAACTCTTTCATGAAACACCAAAAAATGACAATACTAGTACAGTCAACAAAAAGTATAGCCAGCTAAAAAGCTTGCTTTTTTATATGAAATTTTTAACAAAAAATTACTCGTATAATTAATAATTAAACTTGTCTATACGTATAATACTAACAATAGTGAACCACGTATTTTTTTTTAAATAAATCAGCATTAAGTTATTACTATTACACATGCGTATGCGTTGTATTTTATTCCCAAATACAAATCCACCCTGCTCAGAGTAGAAAAAAGTCTTATTCGTTTTTCGTCACGGTCTTCCTTGGACTCATTCGTCGTTCTTCCCTTTCGTTTTTTGTCTCATTTACTTACGAACATTTATTTACCAGCACCGAACGTATCAAAATTAGTTTAGACGAATAAGTAAATGAGACAAAAAACGAAAGGGAAGAACGACGAATAAGTCTAAGGAAGACCGTGACGAAAAACGAATGAGACGTATTAAGAGATAGACAAGTTGCAGAATTTGACCAAAAAAGATAGTGACGGATAGCGAATAAGACAAAGACGAATACAGAATGAGACGAAATAAGAATTGAACGAAAAACGAATGAGGCGAGATAATATTAGGATACCGAATAATTGACTTGGCCGGGGCACAGCCGTGCCTCCAGATGGTAATGTCGATGGATAGTGGTCAAACATAAGTGCTGAATATTACATGTCAACTGTAAGGTAAATTAAGACTTTTTTAAACAGGCATGATTCACTTCACTGACTTTTTTAATTTTTTCAGTAAGTAATTAAATTCCGTAGTAAACAATCAGTAATGTAAGAATGCCATTCATGCCATGAAATGTCCACGTCCACAAGGTGTGAAGTGTTAGTATGGTTATTGTAAAATATGTATACTTACATATTCAATTAATAATTTGGTGCAATCTTTGGCCCCCAGCGATATAGGTACTTAACTTAACTCAGCAGGAAACTCCGCATATGAGGAAAAAAGAATTATTAGTTATATTTTTAAATATTTACTTAAGATCATTATTATTTGGTTGGTTATTGTTGCGAACTCCTTGCATTTTTGATACTTTTTACTGTTTAGGGTTCCGTAGCCAAATGGCAAAAAACGGAACCCTTATGGATTCGTTATGTCTGTCGGTCTGTCTGTCTGTCTGTCCGTCCGTATGTCACAGCCACTTTTTTCCGAAACTATAAGAACTATGCTGTTGAAACTTGGTAAGTAGATGTATTCTGGGAACCGCAATAAGATTTTCACACAAAAATAGAAAAAAAACAATAAATTTTGGGGGTTCCCCATACTTAGAACTGAAAGTCAAAAATTTTTTTTTCATCAAACCCATACGTGTGTGATATCTATGGATAGGTCTTCAAAAATGATATTGAGGGTTCTAATATCATTTTTTTCTAAACTGAATAGTCTGCGCGAGAGACACTTCCAAAGTGGTAAAATCTGTGTCCCCCCTGTAACTTCTAAAATAAGAGAATGAAAAAACTAAAAAAAAATGTATGATGTACTTACAATACTATGTAAACTTCCACCGAAAATTGATTTGAACGAGATCTAGTAAGTAATTTATTGAATCAGGCGTTTCTTTGCGGAGGTCCATATTAATGAACTGAAACAATTACTTTGCTTACCCGCAAATCACACAAACCCAACCATCACCACCACTAAACTACACTGACGCGTTTCGAATTCAACCAGAGCTCATCTTCAGAGTTACCACAACCGTATGCTACTTAGTATGAACTTAGTTTAACATTTGGTAGCATAGCATACGGTTGTGGTAACTCTGAAGATGAGCTCTGGTTGAGTTCGAAACGCGTCAAAAAAAAAAGAAACTGTTTATTTCTTTCATAAAAATACAAATTAATTATTAATATTATTAGTACAATCTTTTCAATTTTAAGATTATATACTAACAGCTTACTTTCATTAACACTACATTAACTTATTATAATTAGTTATTATTTTGTTAATAGGTACTTTTTTACAATACTCTTAGTCTGCTGTGTTGGCTTATTAAGTATACATTTTATGGTATTGTTGGGGAAGCTGTTTAGGATATGTGTGGTAATTGTGTCAGTGTAGTTTGGTGGTGGTGATGGTTCCGTATAAAGCTATGCCCGCGACTTCGTCGGCGTGGAATTATAGTAGACTAGCTTTTGCCCGCGACTCCGTCCGCGTGGAATTAGTAATTTGGGCAGCTTATTTTTTTTCACACCACCTGCTCGACAATGCCTTATTATATATATCATGCAAACCTCTCTCAAAGTAAGTCATATAGCCCTTGGTTTTCGCCGGGCAGTAATGTTGTACTGAATTTCATTATAACCCGCCGGGCAGTAATGTGATTCTCACTTCTCGTAGTTCTTATTGGTATGCACTTAAAGTCTAATTTCAAAATCGCATGGCGTGCAGGCCGGCGCGCAGCTCGTGCACGTGCTGGTCGCGGCGGCGCAGCCCCGCGGAGGCCGCGCCGCGCCTCATTTATTTGCAGTTCCGCGGCCGAACCAAAACAAAGTCAAATACTTAAACCTCAAATAGCTAGTCTCAAATAGCGTATCTACTGTGTTAAAAAATTTAATTGTATTAAATACTTTAGATGTATGTAATTTAATAACAATGTAGATCTGATTGAAAAAAATATACCTTGTTGAGTTTCTTGCCGGTTTCTTCTCAACAGGGTTTTTTCCGAACCGGTGGTAGATTCTTCGACGTTCATAGGAGCATCAATTGATGCCTAAATTGAATAAAGAATTTTGACTTTGACTTTTGACTTAAACAAAAGCCGCGAGTGTTTCAATTCGCTGCAATTTTAAGTATCAAAACTGCAAAAGAAGATAAAACATTAAGAAAATATCGAGTGACGAAAGTGATTTGACTCCTGATTCCATTAAATTAGACGCCTTAGGACCACTTGCACAGTTCAGGGTAAAAAAATTTAATCTGTAACCCTGGGTTAAGAATGACAGTTCCATACAATTTGACACTTGTTAACCCTGGGTTAGCAGTTAACTCGCTCGGAGTTAAGTAGCTAACCCAGGTCTGCACAAGCCGGCCTTAGAAATTGTAAATAATGAACTCCCAGAGAAGTCGAAGGAAATAGTTCATTACTGCAGCGGCCGCGAAATAGGGGATTGCCGACCGAGTAGATAGTAGATGGCCGAGTGTTAACGAGGCCATCTAGAGATACGAGGCCGGCAATCCCTGTTCGTGGCCAAGGCTTGTATAGAGTTTTTCTCAAACATGCATCATCACCATCATCATCATCATCATCACCATCACCATCACCATCATCATCATCAACATCATCATCACCCAACATCACCAACATTATCATCACCATCACCATCATCATCATCATCATCATCGTCATCATCATCATCATCATCACCATCATCATCGTCGTTGTCGTCATCTTCACCATCACCACCACCACCAACACCATCATCATCACCACCACCATCATCATCATCATCATCTCATCATCATCACCATCACTACCACCATCATCATCACCATCACCCACCATCATCATCATTAACATCATCATCACCACCATCATCATCACCTTCACCATCATCATCATCATCACCATCACCCACCATCACCACCATCATCATCGTCGTCGTCGTCATCTTCACCATCACCACCACCACCAACACCATCATCATCACCATCACTACCACCATCATTATCACCATCACCATCACCCACCATCATCATCATCATTAACATCATCATCACCACCATCATCATCACCTTCACCATCATCATCATCATCACCATCACCCACCATCACCACCATCATATCATCATCATCACCACCATCATCATCACACCATCACCATCACCATCATCATGACCGCCATCATCATCACCATCACCACCATCAACATCACCATCATCATCACCATCATCATCATCATCATCATCTTACCTTACCTTAAATAAGCGTAGTGGCAGAATGTCATAATGAACCAAAACGCAAATATTGCTTATAGTTTTTTTTTAATGGCTGTAATGCTATGAATGCTATGCTAGTCCTATTTATAATCGTCATGGTATGAAACAATAGACGATTACTTTGCTGGCCAAGGCCAGCAATGTTGTATGAAATTCCAATATTGACCTCTCGTCTAGCCAGACCTGCATTGTGACACTTCGTGGCGTATTATAAGGAACATAACGTCAATATTTCATAGCATGTTTGAGAAAAATACTTAAAAGCTTACAAAGATTTCGACAAATGGAAAACTGCGAAAGGCGCAAAGTCAGTGTCAGAATCAGTGCTTCTGGGTCTATTTCGAGTATTTTTCTAGTAGCCTTGGTTTTTATTGTCTCGCAAAAGGTGAGAAAAGTAGAGTATACTCCTCGGGGATAAAACTGATTTTGCCTTGGGCGCGCTTAAATCCTTCACTGCTCTCAGGACTCCATCTTAATTCCCTCGCTTCGCTCGGCATTCAACTAATAACCCCTCGCTACGCTCGGGAGTTAAATCTGGAGGCCCTCGATACGCTCAGGATTCAATATCGCGCCCGTGACATAATGCAGTGCTTTATCCCCTTGGTGTACAATCAACTATTATCCTATTTGCTTTTACATCAATTATGGCTCTCCTTAGTTCCTCGATGTAAAAAAAATTACCCGCCCCCGCACCCCTCCAGATCCCCCCTAACCCCCCTGACCCCCCCCCCCCCCCCCCCGACACCCGCGTTCACATTCACCACCGTACTCGCAAGTCAAGCGTGCCTATAGAAGTTTTACTTTAAAAACCCCCGATTTAAAAACATTCTTCCGCTCCGCTCCGCTCCTATGGGTGTTTTAGCGTGATGATATATAGCCTATGTCCTTTCTCAGGCTCTATACTATCTGTGTACCAAATTTCATTTAAATCGGTTCAGTAGTTTTAGTGTGAAGCGAGACAGACAGACAGACAGAGTTACTTTCGCATTTATAATATTAGTTAGGATTAGGATTAGGATTTAATATCAGTCTGTCTTCTCATCTCAGTCTTGGGTCGTTCGTTGACTGTATTATTGTCAAGACCCTTTTTCACAGGAAAGCATTGAGAGATAAAGTGAAGTGGTTATATATAATATAAGTATAAGTATTTTTTTTTAGTTTACCGGATTTAAGATGGTACTCTTTTCATACAAAAACCGCGGCTATCAGAACCTATAAAGTTTCATAAACTACCGCATGACATGTCAAATGGATGGTCTCTTAGCGAGTCTCAAAATAATTTTATATTACCTAAACTTTACTAAAGACGTTTTTGTTAAAATTGACCATCATTTCTTAATATATTCAGCACAACAATAATCAAGGTCCCAGTAAGATTACAATACAAGATCAAATCTGAAGGACGCAACATAAAATTAGGTAAGTCCCTAGTCCCGTGTATCCTCACTAAGATTCTGTATATGAATATATGCTACGGTGTAATCAGGCTCGAGCAATTAGCCATAGCTATTTTAGTAGCTGCACAATTTGACCCTTGGTGTTCCCTAAGGAATTGCAACGGCCGCGAACGTATTGAGTAGATACTTAATTAAAGCTTAATGGTCCGCCTAATGGACGGCAACCACAAGAAATGTACCTGCCATGGAGTTGGCACGCTAGCTCCGGCCGCGATGTTTTTGTTAGGTAAGTAGTCTTTTCAGACCCGGGCGAGGGCCAATTGTCAAAATCATACCCGTGCTCCCGTGAAAATGCCTGGGATGATGGTTAACATCAGTGTAACTATTGCTACGAAATTATCGTTTCAATAAAATTAATGAATACTTATTGAATATACAAAACTAAACTAAACAAACCGACTAAACAAAGCGACGCTCAAGCAGATAAATAGATATTAAATTAAGCAAATAAATTACCCCAGCGATTACATACTTTTTACTGAAATTAAGATTTTTATTCCTCCCTCTCCTCCCCCCAGGTTTGCACAAGGCCTTCAAGGTCGAAAACATAGGATTATTTTCCTATTGGACCTACCTACCTCTAACCAACTTGTTAAAGTTCGATTAACTTCTTCTAGCTGTACTCACCTCTTTTTATGACATGGCAGACACCTGTCATCGTCACAGGTCACCTTGCTGAGATCTCTTAAGATCGAAATCGATGCGAGCATTCCTTGACCTGTGTGCTTGTGAGACGCGCTTCCCGCGCTTCCCACTGGATCGTAATTATTGTCAATTACTAACCTCTATAAAAAACATCCGGCCGTGTTTACGGCTAACCGTAGGGACATAAAAAGCTCTAACAACAGTTAAAAAAGTGGTGCGCTGCGCAATACGCTATCGAGTACGAGTAAGTAAATCCGCGCTATTCAGTGCTCAAAAATATGCTCAAAGCGATTTTTCTGATTCTGATTCTGAAGCTCGACGGCAGTGTGCTTACAAACGTTATTAACATAGCTCGGACAGGTCATCGCAAAAACCGATACGGAAATAGAACAAGATTCAATAGAGTCGTGGTAGTGAGTAAGTATAGCTAAGATTGTGATTATCTAAAAGCGGATATTATTGCAATTAAGGTAACGGCGCCTATTACCGTGGTACTTAAGGGAGTCTTGAATTTAGTTCAAAAAAATAAGGGTATCAAGCTTCTAATCGACCGAGAATATTTTTTTTACTTAAGATTGTTTATTGAACTTTCGCCGTCGTAACTTTCTGGACTCATTTTACTATTAATTATTTGATAAAATAATTATTGAAATTGAAACCAAAATACCCAAGTCTTCTATTACCGTGGTAATGGTCAGATTTTGATTCTATTACCGCGAATTGAGCTTCCATTACCGAGTGTATAAAAAGCAACAACTTTTTACCATCGGTAATAGAAACCCGACTCATAATTTGGAACCTAACACCAAGGTGAATAAAAAATAATGACTTTTGGTTCTGTAAACTGTTTTTGTACATATTTTTTTAAGGAAAACTAGAAATAAAACGTCAAAATATGTCTTACATGATTATATGTATATTTTCTTTTATAATTTGTCAAAATCTCAAAAATCTGCACTTACGGTACCCTAAATGTGTTCTATTTTAATACAAGACTAAATGTCACTCGGTAATAGATACTTCCTTAAGAAACTATCACCGACCCAAACAAACATTGAATGGGTCGGTAATAGATTCCCATACATTCTATTACGGAGGGTTATGCAGTCATACCATCGGTAATAGGCTTAATTTGGAGTGTTATAAAATCTAATTCTGACCCATAAAAACAATAAGATACAGTTGTATTTTCATCACAAACCAAAAACATTAGTTATCACCTTGGTATAAAACCAAAATTATATAACTGATGATAAGTATAAATATGATTTTATCTCAATATTTAAACAACTTGACAAAATAACGGTTTCTATAGAAACTACAAATTCAATACTGAAGTTTTTGGTAAAAATTAAGGGTTTGTTGAATACTTTCCATACCACGGAAATAGTTCTTTAATAGTGTGAATAAGATCAAGATTGGAATAACTGTAAAAAAAGTATATAACAGATCACATATACCAAAAAAAGCATAAACAACCAAAATCACCATTTTACTTATTACCGTGGTATACCACGATATTAGAATCCACATCAAAAAACGACGCCTATCACCGCTGTATTTTATTTCCAATTTTAAACTTATTTCTAGGATAAAAAATATAAAAAGAGTATTCAAAAGTCGTGCAGAAAACTGTAAACAATCGTTTAAAAACCATAACATTAATTCAATTGCCGTAACTATTACGTAAAATACTAAATAAGATTCGAGTTAACTTACATGTGGCGTCACAAGTTTGTATGGCAAGACCTCTTCCTGCGGTGCCGTCGCGGAAATCGATGAATTGCGAGCCCTTTGTTTCATTCACACATACTAGCGCTAATAAGTTTGTTAGTCAATTAAATGAGCTTCATTCACAGAAAATTCGTTTTTTAGTAAATCGATCGGTTTAATTATTAAATGCATATTTCAAAATACCGCGGTGATGGTCGCCGATTTTGATACCCGCGTTAACAGGCGCCGTTACCTTAATATTTGAACTTTTGTGGTTGCATTTCTGTCATAGTTTCGTCATTCTGCTATGTTTGTTTGCATAAAAAATGCTGCATAAGTAATTTACGAGACAGTTGACAGTACGGTGCCGTCCGTAATAACTCGATGTAATTATTTCTGATCCCAAAGGAAGATCAGCGCCGGTCGCAAGACTGGCACTTCGCTGAATTAGGACCTTTTCGTGATATTCGCATTTTTTAATTGTTTTATTCTAGTTTATTATAACAAAACTATTGGCTATCTATAGACGTTTAACTTTTGCCATGTTCACAGGAGAGACGAGAGATGTTTAAATGGGTCCCACTGAAAAACGGCGTTATGTTGAGCAGGACCCAATTTATACTAGGTATTCGATGTTTTTTTTTGTTTTTTACTCCCAAATGTTTTATTTAATACATCTTAATATATAAAAGAAGAAACTGACTGACTGACTGACTGACTGACTGACTGACATATCAACGCACAGCCCAAACCACTGGGCCTAGAGATTCCAAATTTGGCATGTAGGTTCCTTATAAGGTCTAAGGGTGCACTAAGAAAGGATTTTTCAAAATTCACTCCCTAAGGGGGTAAAAAGGGGGTTCAAAGTTTGTATGGGGAAACAAGATTAGTTCGGCTATTTTATTCGAAACTTCACTGAAATACTCCTAATGATAAATGAGTAAACACGTGTTTCAGGTTTTTTGAGAATTCAACCCCTAAAAGGGGGGGAAAGGGGTAACAAAGTCTGAAAATCAACATGGGTGTTGTTTCTATGGTTTATCGGGTCGCTGGTTATGAAAACAACAACGGTTTTAAAATCCGATGTGGCATACGTAAAATACCATCTCCCTGGATGGGGTGCGATGGGGTTGAAATGTCTAAATATCAATATGGGTGTCGTTTTTAATGTATAGCCCAAACCACTGGACCTAGAAACTTGAAATTTTGCACTTATACAATGTACGTATCCACTAAGGAAGGATTTTTGGGAATTCCCACGGGAACGGGATTTATATATTGGATTCCGAGTGACCCTATCTCAGTAACTATAATAACTAGACTCTTCAAATTTGATACACAAGTAGGAATTACATTAGTTAAAACATTAATTTCAGGATTTTTCAAAATTCTCACGGGATAAGGAAAAAACGGGATTTATATATTCAGTTCAACGGAATCCTATGAACTATAATTACTAGACTCTTCAAATTTGGCATAGAAGTAGGTAATTATAATAGTAAAAAACAGTTTTAAGGATTTTCGGAAACTCCCACGGGATAAGAAAAAATGGGATTTTTCGTTTTAATGGTCGTAGAAAGCTGAAATTCGGCATGCAGATTGCTTGGGAAGTGTAGAGGAGCATTGAGAGAGGACTTTCCGAAATTCCGACGGGAACGAGAAAAAACGGGATTTATATATTCAGTTCAACGGAATCCCATGAACTTATTACTAGACTCTTCAAATTTGGCATCGAAGTAGGTAATTATAGTAGTAAAAAAAAAGTTTTAAGGATTTTCAGAAATTCCCACGGGATAAGGAAAAAACGGGATTTTTCGTTTTACTGGTCGTAGAAAGCTGAAATTCGGTATGTAGGTTGCTTGAGGAGTGCAGAGGAGCATTGAGAGAGAACTTTCTGAAATTCCTTCACACGGGAACGAGAAAAAACGGGATTTTTCATTTTACTGGTCGTAGAAAGCTGAGATTAGGCAAGTGGGTTCCTTGGGGAGTGTAGGGGAGCATTAATAAAGCATTTCCCGAAATTCTTACGGGAACGAGAAAAAACGGGATTTTGCGTTTTACTGGTTGTAGAAAGGTAAAATTTCAAAATTCAAAAGTTTGTACTGTAAATAGGCCACAAAGGGCTCTTTAACCGACTTCAAAAAAGGAGGAGGTTATGCATTTCACTGTATGTATGTCAATTGTGGACCGATTTTAAAAATTCTTTTTTTATACGAAAGAATATAATATACTCCTGAGATGGTCCCATTGTCAACAAATCAGGATCTGATGACGGGATCTCAGGGAAATCGAGGGCAACCTTCAAATTTTGTAGGCACGCATTACGTTTTTCATATATTTTCTCAAGGTATTTAAGTGTTTGCGTCTGGTAGACATCATCTCATGTTGATGAGCTGATGATGGAAGGTAAAACTCCTTAACGGTTAGGAGTTGAGGATATTTTTTCAAATATTATAGGTACGTATAGACCGATAGTTGTATTTTTGCATGTTATCCAGGTGAGCTGATGATGGAAGGTTAGACTCCTTAACGGTTAGTAGTTATAGGAAGTTTCTTTAAATATCATATGCATGTATAGACCTTCAGTTGTATTCTTTCTGGTTATACAGATTTTTAGTGCTCGCTTCCGAATTAGTGAAAAACATTGTATACAAAGAAATACTGTAAAGGATCGTATCTACCTGAAGTTTAGTCGTGCTTGCTTGCACGCTTGCTTGCACGCTTACTTGCACGCTTACTTGCACGCGTTCTTGCACGCTTGCATGCTTGCGTGCATGCATGCCTGCTTGCATATTGCTTGCATGCTTGCATGCTTGCTTGCTTGCCTGTATGTTTGCTTGCTTGATATCTTGGTTCTTTGGAATACTCATGGTACACGCGAGCGAAGCCGCGGGCAAAAGCTAGTTAGTAAATAAATCTTTCCTTCTCTCTCTCTCTGTCTCTCTCTCTCTATTTTATCATATTAAGGTTGATGTTTACTGCACATATTTGAGGTGACAGCTATACAGAGTATTTTTTTAATCAGTGCACAATTTTATTATGTAATTCAGTATCGTTAAAATAACAAATTTCATTTTTTTTTTCATTATAATATTTATTACTTAAATTTTATGTTTTTCATAGTAACTCGACCAATTATTGGATGAATAACTATGAACAACCCAAATTTGACAATGTAAAAAAAATCTCAAACAGATATCGTGATCTATCAACGATACTGAATCACATATAAAATTTGTGCACTGATTAAAAAATTACCCTGTATAGATAAATAAGTACTTATTTATGCCCTCGACTGTACATTATAATTCCATACAAGTTACTCACTGAGCATTTCTGAAAACAAAACAACAATGTATATTTATGAATTAAAAAAGATCACTTCTTTTATTCATAAATCGAATGGCCGAACAGTGCTTACTGCACATTCATAATACATAGTAGAATATTTTTAAACCGAGAATGTTTATCAACCAAATAGTAAATTTTACAACAAGAGCATATAAAAATTTTTTAAATAAAAAATAGAACCGCCTTCAAAAACACCCAAAAAAATATTTATTAAAAATTTAACCGACTATAATGAGCATTATAATATCTTTCTACTAATCTGTTTGAAGTCGGGCCTCAGCACGAGTTAGCAGGAGTGGTAGAAGCCCAACAGATAGTAGGTATAATAGGGATAATAGGTAGGTAAGTTAAATTACTACTATAAAGTTTGAGGTCCCAGGTTCGGCTCCCGCGTCGGGGCAGATATTTGTATGAAAAACACGAATGTTTGATCTCGGGTCTTGGGTGTTTAATATGTATTTAAGTATGTATCTATCTATATAAGTATGTTTATCCGTTGCCTAGTACCCATAACACAAGCTTTGCTTACTTTGAGACTAGGTCGATTGGTGTGAATTGTACCGGGATATTTATTTAATAATTTAATTACTAGGTCCACTCCTGCTGGCTCGAGCTGAGGCCTGACTTCAAACAGATTAGTAGAAAGATATTATAATGCTCATTATAGTCGGTTAAATTTTTAATTAATATTTTTTTGGGTGTTTTTGAAGGCGGTTCTATTTTTTACTTAAAAATTTTTATTTTTGGGTTTTTAGTAGTATTGGTAAAAAAAGATGCGTAGGCTTAGCCAGTAAACGAAGACCCGCTTCTGTTTACGCTCTGAGGATCGCAAGGTAACTAACGAACTTAACCAGATTAAACGGAGGTGGTTTGAAGGTATTTTTTTAATGCGGGAAGCTCTGCCCCCCGAGCTCCCCGTTCCAGTAGCGAGGCTTCTATTACTACTCTGAGGGACGCAAGATAAACTGACGAATTTAACTAAGTGAAACGGTAGATGGTTTAACAGATTTTATTATTGCGGGGGGCTCTGCCCCCCGAGCCCCCCTCCCCTCCAAGAGCGGGGCTTTTATTTTCACCCTGAGGGACGCAAGACAGCTAACTAACCTAACCAGGTTAAACGGGAAGTGATTAGAAGGTATTTTTTATTACGGGAGCTCCGCCCCCCAAGCCCCTCTACCGGTACCGAGGTTTCTATTTCCACTCTGAGGGACGCAAGATAACTGACGAATCAAACCAGGTTAAACGGGAGGTGGTTTAAGAGTATTTTTATTGCGGATGGCTCCGCCCCCCGAGCCCCCCTCCAACAGCGGAGCTCTACTTCCACTCTGAGGGACGTAAGATAACTAACGAACCTAACTAGGTTAAACAGGGGGTGGTTTGAAGGTGTTTTTTATTACGGGGGGATCCTAAGGCTTCATTTTCCACTCTGAGGGACGTAAGATAACTAACGAATCTGGTTAGGTTAAACGAGACGCGGTTGACAGTTTCTTTTATTGCGGGGCTCCGCCCCCCGAGCCCCCCTTCCACCTAATATCACTTTGAGGAGCGCAAGGTAACTAACGAACCTAACCAGGTTAAACGGGGGATCATTTGAAAGTATTTTTTATTGCGGGGGCTCCGCCCAACGAGTCCCCTTTCCGGTAGCGATGCTTCTATTTCCACTCTGAGGGACGCAAGATAACTAATGAACCTAACCAGCTCCGCCCCTAACAGGGTTTAAAACTGGTTTGGTTTTAAACACAGGGTGGTTTGAAGGTGTTTATTATTACGGGGGGCTCCGCCCCCCGAGCCCCCTTCCAGTACCAAGGCTTCGATTTCCACTCTGAGGGACGCAAGATAACTAACGAATCTGGTTAGGTTAAACGGGAGGCGGTTTGACAGGTTTTTTATTTCGGGGGCTCCGCCCCCCAAGCCCCCCCTCTAATATCACTTTGAGGAGCGCAAGGTAACTAACGAATCTAAACAGGTTAAACGGGGGATGGTCTGAAAGTATTTTCTTTATTGCTCGCCCCCCGAGCCCGGGCTCCGCTGACTAGACTTCCATTCCCACTCTACGGGACGCAAGATAACTAACGAACCTAACAAGGTTAAGCGAGAGGTGGTTTGTAGGTATTTTTTATTGCCCCCTTTTCTTTGTACATAGGTGCCATACCTACTTACTATAGTTTAGGTGAATAACTTACACAATTCTTAGGACTGCTTTGGCCAATTAATATTAGTAATAAAACGTTGTAGGTAATTCGATGTTCTTGTTATCAATATAAGGACGAACAAATATGCTTTAGGACTTTCAACAGTATGCCAAACATTCTTCGCCAGAAAATTTTAGAACAATCAACACTATGCGATACAACAGGCACTCTTTGCTGACTGTACTTTTTGATCCTGGTTACCAAAGTACTCGTCAAGACGAATCAAACGAGCCCAAACTCGATGGGGTTATGTCGTTTTATTACGGAGTTCTTATGGTCACCTTCCAACTCCATCTTCAGACCCTAGTGACCATCTAGGATCAAAGTACTCGTCAAGACAAATCAAATGAGCTCAAACTCAATGCGGTCGTATCGTTTTATTACAGAGTTTCTATGGCCATCTTTCAGCTCCATCATCAGATCAGCTCCATGTCATAATAATATTGCATTGTTATCCAATTCACACATGTCTGCAAAATTTCAGCCCAATTGGAAACCGGGAAGTGGGTCATATTTAACTTGCAAGATTTGACCCGTTGAGGAGTTCCGTTGGCCATCTACGGTCTTCTTCATCAGGTCCAGTTTACCAGATGATACTTTCTGAATGCAAATACTTCACTTGATACTAAAAATGCTAAAATCACTATAGGTTTGCCTGTAAAATTTGAAGGTTGCCCTCGATTTCTCTAGGATCCCATGATCAGATCTTGACTTGGTGCCAATGGGACCACCTCAGGAGTATACTGTTTCAAACAAAAAAAGAATTTTGAAAATCGGTTCACAATTGAGGGAGTAATCGCGTAACAAACATACAAAAAAAAAAAACATACAGACGAATTGATAACCTCCTCTTTTTTTTGAAGTCGGTTAAAAAGCCATTTTATCTGAGTCGTTGATATATAGTCTCCCCAGCCGGTATGATGTGGTGGTTAGACATGTCGAGGGGAATATGGGTTTAATGCTCAAGTTTTACACTCTGCTTTTCACTTCGATTCGATTGTAAGGAAATTAAAGACAAAATTGGAACTAAATTTCCATTTACAAGCTTTCATTTTTCACGCATTTCAATTTCTATGATAATACTAGCTGATGCCCGTGGCTTCGCCCCCGTCGTATTTTTTTTTTAATTTCTTTCAATAAGAACCTTTCCTGACAATAACAAACGCAATAAAAAAATAATTATCCAAATCCAATTTGGTGCAGTCGATCGGAAGTTATGCGCTTAGCAACACATTCAGCGATTCATTTTTATATTATAGAACTAGGTTTTGCCCGCGACTCCGTCCGCGTGGAATTAGTAATTAGAGCAGCTTATTTTTTTATCCAATATTTGCTTTTTCATCAATTATGGCTCTCCTTAGTTCCTCGATATAAAAAAAATACCCCCCGCAACCCCCCTCCCAACCCCAACCCCACCAACCCCCCCCCCCCCGCACGCACACACATGTCACATTCACCACCGTAATCGCAAGCCAAGCGTGCCTATAGAAGTTTTAAACCCCCGATTTTGAAACATTCTTCCGCTCCGCTCCGCTCCTATTGGTGTTAGTGTGATGATTGATGATATATAACCTATAGCCTTCCTCGATAAATGGGCTATCTAACACTGAAAGAATTTTTCAAAGCGGAGCAGTAGTTCCTGAGATTAGCGCGTTTAAACAAACAAACCTGTGTGCCTGTCCAATTTAAGATGAACCCTATATAGTATAGTTTATTATATTGTTGTCAGCTCATTTTATGTTGGATTTTTTTTCTATGTCCTATCCATGTTCGATAAATTCTTAAAATAGACGTATCTTTCTTATTTGCGAACCGATTCAAATGAAACAAACACTAAATGTTAGTCCAAGAAAATACCAACATATCAGTGAAAACCGCATCCTTCTAGGTTAAGCCGTTTCTGAGATTAGCGCGCACAAACGCACAGACAAACAGACAAACAGACAATAATTCTAAAAATCATTGTTTTGGGTTCTATTGCGCTAATAAATAGCCCTAGTGACAGTTTTTCTCAAATATCTACAATGTACAGACACCGACTTGTTACAGATTTATTATATGTATAGATATAAGTACTAGGTTGTCTAGTTTTATTATTTCGTAATTATTTCGTAATTATTATTTCGTACACCGGTAATAACAAAACAAGAAACTTACATTTTATAAATTTATATTGTTCGTGGCTATTTGCGCCTAATTACGTTGGTATTATACGAAGATTTTACTTTATGCACTAGAGCATAAAAAGTTATTTTATGCAGCTCACATCCAGAGCCCAATTGCATAACAAAGTACAACTTATATTATAAGCGGAACTCCCTTTCTAGTTAAAATATATTTGAAGCGAGAGTTCTGCTTGTAATATTAGTTGTACTTTGTTATGCAATTGGGCCCACCATAAATACGAACTTAATAAGCATGAGAAGTAATAAAGGATTTGATATCCTACCAAATATTAATGTAAAAAATGGGCCACGTTCTCTAGTGACTTGTGTCTAGTGTCTAGTACCTAGTGTATGTATTGTAGCAATTGATATGCTACAAATTTATAGTGTAACCTTTTTAGGGTTCCGCACCTCGAAAGGAAAAAGCGGAACCCTTATAGGATAACTTTGTTGTCCGTCCGTCCGTCCGTCTGTCAAGACCCTTTTTCTCAGGAACGCGTCTATCAAGCTGAAATTTATATCAAATACCAATAGTCAGGTCTACCCAACGCAATCAAAAGATGCAGCCGTTTAGGTATGCCGCAAATTTTCGAAACTCGCAAGGGAATCAAAACCTACAGGGTACTTGCCGTGAACTCAGAATCTTGATGGTACGAAGCAAGTACGAAGCAAGGTCATGGCAAGGTCTTATAGCACAGATAAAGGAAAAATTGCGAAAAGCATCATTTTTTTTTGTCTGTCTGTTTATATCAGTAACCAATCTATTTATGCCGCAAATTTTCGACACTGGCAATCGCAAGGGAATCAAAACCTACAGGGTACTTCCCGTGAACTCAGAATCTTGAAATTTGGTACCTACGAAGCAAAGATAAGAATAAAGATAAGACACTCGCAATCACAAGGGAAGGCAAACCCTCGGTGCGCGAGTCCGACTCGCACTTGGCCGGTTTTTTCCGTAAGAATCTTCTGCAAAGTATTACGAGTAGACATATTTAAAACAAACCGGCCAAGTGCGAGTCGGACTCGCGCACCGAGGGTTCCGTACAAATTTATATGTATCTATGAACATGCAGTCTTAGCAGACCCCTGCTCCTAAGCAAAATGTGCGCAGTGTGGGATCATTGTAGATTGTTTAATGATATAGACCGACAGACAAAAAATTTATGCTTTTCGCAATTTTCCCTTGATCTGTGCTACAAGACCTTGCTTCGTACCAAATTTCAAGATTCTGAGTTCACGGGAAGTATCCTGTAGGTTTTGATTCCCTTACGAGTTTCGAAAATTTGCGGAAATTTGCGGCATAAACGGCTGTACAGTACCCGGCCATAAAGATTGCACATCGGTCTTTGGAGAAAGACTCGGCAAATGTCGGCTTCGTAGAGCGCTGTCGCACGCTACTTACAACTAATGTTAACGCTCTACGAAGCCGACATTTTGCCGAGTCTTGTTCCAAAGACCGATGTGCAATCTTTATGGCCGGGTACTGTATCTTTTGATTGCGTTGGTTTAGAAGTTTGATTTTTTCACAGCTCCAAGGGACAGTAGACTTGAGTATTTGATATAAATTTCAGCTTGATACCTCCACGCGTTCCTGAGAAAAAGGGTCTTGACAGACGGACGGACGGACGGTCAACAAAGTGATCCTATAAGGGTTCCGCTTTTTCCTTTTGAGGTACGGAACCCTAAAAAAGATAAATGAAGTCGTCCTCAGGTTATAGAGTGACCAAGGGAAATAGGGATTATAATTATATAGAATAGTGCATTAAATAGTCACTAGGTAGTTGCTAGCAAACCAATTTTTTACGAAAGATTCAGGCTCTCACAAGTCAGCAATTTGTGATGTAAGTCTTTCCAGCTATTTTATCCACAAAGGAAATCCCTGGTCACGACGCGGCTTACGCTTAGTAGGGGAATCCCTGGCGTATCTAATTGACTTACCCGGTTAGATATGAATTTGCTGGTATAGTATAAATCATCCCAGGTGAATTTTTCGCTACGAGCCATTACATTAAATTTGAATCTTAATACTATGACGGTACCGTTTGTTTTGAAAGATAGGGGCTCGAAGCGAAAAATTTACCTGGGAAGATTTATACTATATTTAATATTTTACTCGCATACCGATCCCGTGAAACTCAAGTAGGATACCGCATTTGCTGGATTCAGCGTTTGCGGTAAGAATACACTATTTGACTTCTTTTCAGATACGACTACCTACTTTATATGTCACCAGGTGAAAGTGTCCTATTTTTTAAATTATATTTTTGGTGTAATATTATATTATTTTACTGTAATTGTTACGTGTAACCTTAAAAAATATGAACAGGACATTTTGTATTGAGTGAGCGGAGTCAGGATTTTCCCGCACGTAATGCCCTTGTGTTTCCCTGGTCGAAGCACAGCATGACGAAATTTTTTATGTTAACCTTGTATACCTACTATACGTAACTAAGTATAATAGAAGTTGTTGCTTACTTACGCTATCATGCATGGATTTTGACTAAAACACAGATTAATGTATCAGTAGGTAGATATTAGGGTATCTAGATACAAATGAGATATCTAGATCCCCTAATATCCACTATTCAAGAAGTGAATTACCTACATCTATTCAAACACTGATTTTACAGTCATTCAATGCCCAATATCTACTATTGAAGAAGTCAATTACATCTATTAAAATACTGATCTTACATGTATTCAAGGCGAAAACTTATATTTTATTCAATTATTCATCTCATTTTTTTGTATTGAAAAGTAATTCCATATCTATGCGAAAACTCATTACCAACTTAACTTTATACTAAATACGTTTAGATAATTTGATTAGTATGTTCGTGTTATCTATTCATTTTATTACAGTTACTTAAGTATAATTAAGTGGAGAGCCTTGGGTGAGGCCTATGTCCAGCAGTGGACGTCTCTCGACTGACATGATGATGATAATGATGTTAATGAATTATAAAGAAAATATTCGAACAACTCGTCTTTCATATTATCTATTTAAGAATCTTTAGTTATTAATCAACAATTATTTAACTGTATTGTAAATTGTAATGCATTGCAATAAGAAATCGTATCGCATGTGTTTCACATCAGCACTTGATGATAAATACACATCAGAGACTAAAGTCTTGTTGTTATGTAGGTATAAAATGCAATGTAAGCATTCCACGTTTGGAAGCGTGCTGCATTCCTTATCAAGTTATCATTGTTTAGTTATGTTATGGCACCATTGTAGGTACCTATAGAGCCAGTATGTTAAAAGGTTTTGTTGAGCTATTGGTACAGCGATAGATTAACTATGCATGTTTAACGAGTGCCTATGAGCCCCGGTTCGATTCCGGCCGGCACCCAAATTTGATATGGCTGAATATGATATGACATATTAATTAATTATGAGCTTCTGTGGCTAAGGATATGAATAAATGAACAAAAATTATATATCAGATATTATTTATTTACAGAAAGAAAAAATAGTTACAATTTAATATTACAATTGACTATTACAATATTGTATAATTATTGCTCGAGCCCGCCGATATGGAGCCCTCAATCTTATCTAAAACGTCACGTGTCGCCTCGTACACATTGTCTAAAAGCATATTTTTCACGACGTATTGTGCGCATAGCTCTGCATTACAATTACACATTTGGTCCCCATTTTCTATTCGGTCACCATTAAATATCTCGATTTTTATTATTTTTGAGGCACCATCCCGATGCGGTTTTTTGATAAATGAGTAGACTGGGGGTTCTGCTCTTCTTTTAAGTCCCAGGCGGCGTTCAGCTGCAGGTTTTCTTTGTGCTGCAGCGTCCGGTATAAAGTTGAAAAGATGTTCCGATGTATCCTAAAATGGAAAGAAATCATTTTAATTAATAAACAGCTTTTTTCAATGAAATCTCTGATAAAATAATGGTTAGGAAATGTCCATTAATCCGTCAGTTGGGGATAACCTATTAAGAATCTATTTATGCCTCTAAAACAGCACCGTGCCTGACTGACTCACAGACAACGTACATCCTAAACCACTGGAGCTAGATAGAGATTTGAAATTTGGTAGACATATACCTCGCGTATCATTGAGGTAAATACCCTACTAACTAGAGAACTAGCATATTTTTTTTCACGAGGCGAAGCCGCGCTAGTGGCTTATTGCTTCTATGTGTATTCTAATAGAATTAAAATTATAATTATAAACACTTTAATAAATAGGTGTATATATTTACTTAGAGCAATTTATAAACTATTGACTTAAACAAGTATAATTTTAAGCAGAAATTATTTAGGTACTTACCGACATTTCGTAAGAAGACTGCTCACTTTTAAAATGATTTTAACACTGATTTGACCCGTAAATCAGGGGTTTATATATTTGACCAGAATTGTGTCGTTAAAGTTCAAAATAGATTATTTATGGGATATGAAATCAATAATTCAAATAAGGAAAGTCATTATGGAGCGTTCCGCGACAGGAGTAAGTTGATTCCGTCTGTGTTTACATTCACACATAAAATTATAAGGTTTGTCTGTCCGTTCAATACAATATTAGGGCGTACATATGTATACGAGTGGGTCTTATTCCATAACAAATAAGCCCGATACTAAGTGTTAAATAATATTACTAAGCGGAGACACAGGAAAATTCTAGTATATCGAATGCTTAGAGCCCGTTCACACAGCTTCAAGTTTTGTCGGATCTACTAACTATCGGAGTGCAAAACCGGATAGCGTGTTCACATGGCTGTCCGGTTTGTAGGATCGTTCGCCCCCGGATACAAGTATTAAAATACTGTTACCACTAAATCGGATCCGCAATTTTATCGAACGATCGGACCGATTTGTGGCCGCAAATCGGATGACACATTTTCAGGATCCGTTTTATTGCCGGATGTAACCGTATGCTTGTGTGAACGCGTCATTGAAATACTGTTACCACTAAATCGGATCCGCAGTTTTATCGAACGACCGGACCGATTTGTGGCCGCAAATCGGATGACACATTTTCAGGATCCGTTTTATTGCCGGATTTAACCGTATGCTTGTGTGAACGCGTGCATTGAAATACTGTCACCACTAAATCGGATCCTACAAAACGGTTCCCGCAAAGAATCGAATGTCTCCGTGTGAACGGGCTCTTACTTGGGAGCACAAAGTAATAATATGGCTCTGGCGTATATGTGATGTCTTATGCACTAGGAAATAGATTTGAAAATAACACAAAATAGTGTTATGAATTTTCATTACACTGCGTTTCTTTTCTGGATGTATGCTGACACTGCTGACAGTGCTTCTTTGCATTGTACCTTCAACACAAATATGGAAATTCGTGACGTGGATTAGGCTCTATATAAACTAGCATTCGAGATTCAACACCATTACACAGATCTCCATCCTACGGGACACTAACAAAGTGCAGCTCCAGAATCTACCCAGGAAAACCCATTCTACTGACATGTAAGTAAATTTATCTTATTCTTTGATTTGAAACCACTGATCGATTCGAATAGATCCTTTACTTCAAGACATTAGTGATAAATGCTGACTCTTTTTTAAATTACTGATCATTTATTCTATATTGAACATCTATTAACAATAATGATCATCTATAAATTCAATCAATGTTTTATTCGATTAATACATTATTTCATTTAGTTCACACAGTTTGTGTTGAGTGAAATTATTTATTCTATGATGATGATGATGATGATGATGATGATGATTGATCATTTAACTCTAACTGTAATCACCATTTAGCTTAAAATATAAGCTAGCAATCATAATATTTTTATAATGGTCTTAAAAGTTGACTGGAAGAGATCGGTCTGAAGTGATAAGGCCGCCTATTGTTTTCCTTGAAAAATGTTCCCTGTGTACTTGTTTTCTGTATTACTTACTATGTGGCGTACAATAAAGTGTCATTGTATTGTATTGTAATTGGTCGTCATTTACTCGAGGTGATTGAATTTAGTGATTAAGTACGACACCTCAGATAGCCGATAAGTCATTAAAACGTTTTGGTTAGTTCAACAGCATTCTACCTATTTTAATTATTGGAATGCATTATTCATGCATTTTTTTACTATTAATTAAAATGTAGCTTGTAAAGTTTCTTTGTATGTGTGCTAATTTAATAAATATTTGATTTTCAGGTCGAATGCAGAGCAACTATTCGCTTCTGACAGTGAGTGTGAAGCAGTGCAGCCCAAGCCCAAGAAAGCATCCAGCAAGCGTATGAGGGCCATGAGTACTGAGCGTTGCACGCCTACGGCTTCGACTTCAGGTGGGAAGACCAGCGAGGCACGTGGCGCCAAGAAAAATAAGACCACCGTTATCAAACCCATCTCTGATGTTATGAAGCCATCGATGTCAGACTTGTTCGGAAGTGATAGTGACGAAGACGACGGCACGGTTCCATCCGAACCAAAGAAGGGTACACCTATTTACTCTTATATGACAAGAAGGCTAGCAAACGGTACTTCTCGTCAAACAAACGAAACCAAAACAGGATCTCATTACATAGAGCTTAAAGTCTATTCGTGTAATGAGATTCAAAATATACAACCCATGAATAGGTGGCGGCATAGTGTCGTGACTATTAAAAATAGAACTAACACTGGCACAGAGGCTTGGTCCCATCTCACTGAGTTTATTGCTGCCACGCGAAAAGAGTTCAAGCTTTGCCCACCAACTTTTACTAGTAATTATTATTGAGCCATTCCAAAATGTATTAATTATTACCTACATTTAATTCAGTTTAGTAAACGTTTAGTATTTGAGTTTCTAGGTATAATTATTAAAAAATGTTTTAACTCAATACATATTTTGTGTTAAACTGTAACCATATACCGAAATATGAATAAATAAATATGTACTTATTACTTTATTTGCCTTCATTTTACTTTACAGCTATATCCTGTGAGCCCCAGGTGATTCGGTGTGAAACATGTAATGTTGAAGTTCCAGAAAAAAAGTATCAATATCATATGAGAACAAATATACATAAAAAGAATTGTTTATTAAAGACTGAATTTAAAAATATTGACATTATTGGAACTGCATTTAAGAACAGAATTGTGGCTTATCGCATAAACCCCGAACAGGAAGTCGAGAACCTCACACCCGAGGCGTTCCTGTGCCACTGCAAAAGTGATGTTTTTAAAGTTATAAATTTATCATTACAAAAACACACCTGCTTAAAATTGAATTTAGAACTGTTTGCTTATTTTGTGTTACCGCAGTCAGAAACACAGCAGTTAAAATCGTTCAGTACAAAGTTTGATTGTGTCTTTAACAATACTGATATTAATGAGTTATATTTGAATGCTTTAGAAACATTTAAACAAAAACTTTCAGAATTTGAACATTGCGAATCTGGGTGGTCTCTTCTTTCAGTAAGCCATTTAGAATTAAATATAAATAAATATTGCCCCATGAGAGGTGGTACATTCATAGAGCTGCCATCAGTTGTCAAAAATAGTAAAAGTTGTTTGAATATACAGAATAAAGACGAGCACTGCTTTTTATGGAGTATTGTAGCAGCATTATTTCCTGCCAAGAGTAATGTATGCAAAACAAGTTCATATCCTCACTATTCAACTGTCCTTAAAACAGACGGTATGACTTTTCCTCCATCGTGCAAAGATATTCAATTGTTTGAGGCTTCTAATGATATCAGTATTAACATTTATGGATTAAGCACACAGAGTTCAGTAACTGGTCCATTATATTTATCTAAAAATCAGAAAAATAAACACGTCAATTTATTATACTTTGAAAATGGAATTAAAGGTCATTACTGCCTCATTAAAGATCTCATACGTTTAGTACGACGTCAGATTAGTAAATCTAAAGGAAAAATGTACATGTGCGAGAAATGTCTCCAGTTTTTCTCTTCCGAAATTAAATATACAGCACATGATTGCTCCCAAGTTTTGACAGTCTTACCTGAAAAAAATAGTACAATCGGATTTAAGCATTTTGAGAGACTACAAAAAATCAATTTCGTTATATACGCTGATTTCGAAAGCTTATTAGTTAATTGTGCAGAGAATAGTACTGGAAATACTCGAAAATTAAAAGTTCATCAACCTTCATGTTTTGCATATTATGTTTGCTGTTCACATGACCCGAGCTTAAACAAGTTCGTTTCCTACAGGGGTTCGGATTGTGTTGAAGTCTTTATTGAAAGATTAATTGAAGATGCGAAATGTATTCATAAGATATTAAGTGTCAAGAATCCTATGATGCCTTTAACCAAAGAACAAGAAATTAGTTATCAGAATGCCACAATGTGTCATATTTGTGGTCATCTATTATTCGATGACAAGGTTCGCGATCACGACCACGTTTCTTCAGAATATAGAGGGCCCGCTCATTCACATTGTAATTTAATGCTGCGAGTGTGTCCATTCATACCTGTGGTTTTTCATAATTTAACTAACTATGACTCGCACTTGTTTATTAGAGAATTAGCGAAATACAATGGTCCAGTTACAATTATACCAAAAACTAAAGAAAAATACCTCACAATTACCAAATACATAGACATAAAAAACTGTACACGTCCACTGCAAATTAAATTTATAGATTCATTTCAGTTTTTGAGCACAAGTTTAGACTTGTTAAGTAAAAATTTGTCTGATAGAGATTTTATACATTTATCTAAGAATTTTGAAAACACGCATCTGCATTTATTAAAATCTAAAGGTATTTATCCGTATGATTACATGGACTCTTGGGAAAAATACGAAGAAACTGAACTACCTTTTAAAAAGCATTTTTTCAATAATTTGAAAATGGAGGACATAAGTGATGCGAAATTTCATCATGCGCAATCGGTTTGGAATACATTTAATATTAATAATCTCGGTGAATATACCGACTTGTACCTTAAATGTGATGTTTTACTGTTATGTGATGTATTTGAAAATTTCAGAAACTTGAGCTTAAAATTTTACAAACTAGATCCGGCCTATTACATAACATCACCCAGCTTGAGTTGGGACGCTATGTTACTTTCGACAGGCATTAAACTTGACTTAATAGATGATTTGGAAATATATCAAATGTTAGAAAGAGGAATACGTGGAGGGTTAGTTCAGTGTTCACAGCGATATGCTAAAGCCAATAATAAATATTTACCAGAATTTGATGATTACAAACCGTCATCGTATTTGATATATTTAGATTGTAATAATTTGTACGGGCATGCGATGACTAAAAGCTTACCTCATTCAGAATTTAAATTTTTAAATAAATATGAAATTGAAAAGTTTAATATTTTCACAGTATCTGAAAATGGAGACACTGGTTTTATTTTGGAAGTAGATCTAGAATATCCTGAAAACTTGCACGACTTACACTGTGATTTACCCTTCGCTCCGGAGAAATTTATTCCTCCTGGAGGGAAATCTCCGAAATTAATAGCAAGTTTGTATGATAAATATAACTATGTTATTCACTTTGTTCACTTGAAAGAAATTTTGAGAAACGGCTTAATCTTAAGAAAAATTCATCGTATACTAAGCTTTAGACAGTCGAATTTTCTACAGAAATACATCGATTTGAATACGAATCTTCGGCAAGCCTCCGTGTCTGTTTTTGAAAAAGACTTTTTTAAGCTCATGAATAATGCGATTTTTGGTAAAACTATTGAAAACCGACGCAAACAAGTAGATGTTAAATTGATCACAATTTGGAACGATACAGATAATGCTACAAAAAAGAGAATTGGTGCCGAAACACTTATCTCTCGCCCTAATCTAAAAAATATTTCAGTGTTCTCCGAGAATTTTCTAGCTGCTCAATTTACTCCAGAAAAGATTGTGCTCGACAAACCTATCTATATTGGGTTTTCAGTTTTAGAATACGCAAAAGAGCATCTATACAAATTTCATTATGACTTTATGAAAAGGATATATAGTCAGAATGCAAAACTTTGTTACACAGACACTGATAGCCTTCTTTATTTAATATTCACGGAGGATGTTTACCGAGATATTAAGAATAATTTGAGTGAATTTGATACTAGTAACTTTTATTTAAATAATCCTTACAGGATTGAAAGGGTGAATGCAAAAATCCCCGGCTTATTTAAAGACGAACTTGGAGGTGACGTCATTACAGAATTTGCAGGTCTTAGAGCAAAGCTGTATTCCTTGAATAGTGTTAAAACACGACTCAATAAAGCCAAAGGTGTTTCTAAATGCATAACTAAGAACCTTACTTTAACACAATATAAAGACTCATTATTCAATGCCAAACATTTAAAATGTAAAATGAATTTAATTAAGTCAATCAAACATGTACTATACTCACAGGAGCTTAATAAGACTGTATTAAATAGTGCTGATGATAAAAGGCAGATTCTTCCAAATAAAATCAATACATTACCTTGGGGCCATTACAAAACAATATTTTAATTAGTTGTTAATCGCATCTTTGCGATATTTATACATTATTGCCAGTGTGGGCATCATTATTATTCAAAAATAATATGTATTAATACATTTTATTTATTCTTATTTGTAAAGTGTGTTTTGTTATTTCTAAGATTATTAATATTATAATTTGTACTAAAAGAAAATAAAGAAATTTCTACACTTATGTAATCTTCTTTATTTTGTGTTAATCGTTTTAAATTCCTGTCAGATAGACGACTATATAAAGGCTAGAAATATGCCACTCCTTCTCAGTTCACGATGAAGTTCGTTAAACAAACTCAAACTTTAGAAGTAAATAATATTAAAGTAAACAACGACACTGAAAAAGTAAAGCATAGCTTGCTGTTGCCAAATACAATCCGCTGCATAATATGCGGTCCTTCTAATTGCGGTAAAACAAACGTTATGTTAAATTTATTGTTACATGAAAATGGTTTAAAGTTTAAATATATATATTTGTACTCTAAGACATCATTTCAACCAAAGTATATTTTTTTAAGACAAGTTATGGAAGGTGTTCCGAGAGGAGGACTGTTTTTATTTAATGAAAGCAAAGAAGTTCTTCATCCGAACGAAGCTTTGACAAATTCCGTTATGATTTTCGATGATGTCGCATGTGAAAACCAAATTAATATTCGTAATTATTTTGCAATGGGGAGACATAGGCAGATAGACTGTTTTTATCTATCACAAACTTATTCGAAAATACCGAAACAATTGCTCAGAGATAATGTCAATGTGTTAATTATTTTCAAACAGGATGACACAAATTTAAGACATATATACAATGAACATGTAAACACAGATTTAGATTGGCTTAAATTTAAGCAGCTTTGTGCTGGTATATGGCGAGATCAATTCAGTTTTTTATTAATTAATAAAGATTGTGCGATAAATAAAGGAAGATATAGACGAGGATTTGACACATTTATTCACTTTTAATTTTTATATTTAAAGCAATTTACTATTTTCAATATCTCACTTGAAGTCGAGTGTTCACATCAAACGGTGGACGTTGCAATACGTTAGTACAATGGAAATGGATTTAAAAGAACAACTCATTAAATCAGTGAAAAACATAAAGAAAAAAATAAAAATGATTCAATGTGATGAAGATGAAGCTAATCTTAAATACAAAAAAGTATTTAAACCTATTACAGATCCTCTAGAAACATTGATCAACAATCGAAAGGCTATTAACATGGATTTTCACATGACAACCAAAACGGATAAAACTAACGCAAATGATGACTTGAACTCCTCTAGAGACGATAAACAATTTAAAGATTTAATTATTAACGCAGATTCTAAACCGCAAAAGGCTATCCCTGCTTTTAACATGCCAGCCAAAACAGATAAAACTAATGCTGACTTGAACTCCTCTAAAGACTATGAAAATTTTATAGACATAATTAACGCAGATTCTAATCTGCATTCAGAATATTATGAATATGCAAATGATAACCATAAAAGTTCTCTAAATGAAATTGACAGTCGCGATACTCTTTTATCTCTGCAAAAGGAAGACATGATGAACATATATGAAGATTTTAATGTACCATTCGGGATTCATAGTAAAAATAATAAACTCATGATGGGAAATAGTGTTGTATGTTTATCTTCGATAAATAATGCTTCTCAAACAGGAAAAAAATACATGATTACCATTAACAATAAAACATATGAATTAACCGCTGGGTTGAAAGAGCTTTTAATGCGCAACAAACCCAATCTTAACATTGTAACTGAAAAAGACAAAACTGATTACAAAGAAATGTTAATGAACACTAATGCACACAAACGGGATTTTGACCCGAACGGGCAATTAAAAGGTGACAAAGGATTAAAATACTGCACAATCATCAAACCTTTCTTTTCGCAAATAAATAACAATAATAAAGATGTGCTACAACAGTTACCGGAACTAAAAATCGGGGGACACTTGCCTGAGTTAAAACAGTATAAAAAAAACACTGATTATATTTATTGGGATGATCCAAATGAACTGATTGAAAGACTGAAACTCTTAATTGCATCTAAAAACGCTGGCAACAACAATCATGATAATGAAATTATATCAATTATTGAAGAGTTAAAGGAAGCTGGTATTATAAAATAATGAAATCCATGTAATATAATCATTATGCATTGTAATGTAAGAAACGTAAGACATGAATCTCGAGAAAAAAGAAAATACTTATATTGATAGTTGTAAAGTAGGAGCAAACAAAGTCCCAGGTAAACCCGAGTTATTTGAACTTTTTAGTAAAGAGTATGTTGATAAAAATGTTCAGAAGAATTCTGACAAACTAGTAGATTTAGAAAAGCTGTTTCTTACCTTAATTAATCGCATAAAAAATATTGAAAAAACAATTTCTTTAAAGGAACTCGAAGGAAATTTGAACAAGCATTATGAGCAAAGCCGACGTCGTTAATGAAATTCATAAGAACGTTAGAGTGAACTTCCCCCGGAGAAGTGTATTGTTAAAAGATATAGATGACCTTTGGCAAGCAGATTTGATAGATATGCAGGCTTTATCTAAATTTAACGCGGGATACAAATACATATTGGTGATTATCGATTGTTTCTCAAAATATGCTTGGGCATTTCCACTCAAACAAAAAACTAAAGAAATCGTTTGTAAAGAATTTAAAACATTGTTCACGAAGGGGCGTTATCCGAAGAATTTACAAACAGATATGGGTAAAGAATTTTATAATTATGTATTTAAAAAAGAAATTGAAAAGTATAAAATTAATCATTACTCTACATATTCAACAAAAAAAGCCTCAATTGTAGAAAGACTTATAAGAACTCTCAAAACTAGCCTATACAAAGAGTTTAGCTTAAAAGGGAATTATAAATGGATTGATGGAACCCTTGAAGATAAAGTTTATAAATATAATCACACCTTTCATAGAACAGTAGGAAAACCACCGGCTGCAATTAATCATAACAATAAAGAAATTATATTACAAAGATACATTAACAATTCACTACGTAAGAAAGTATTGACTCGTAACAGATTTGTAGTAGGAGATTTTGTAAGAATAAGTAAATTTAAAGGATGTTTTGAAAAAGGGTTTACACCTAATTGGTCTACTGAAATATTCAAAATAACAAAAGTTCAGCATACTAACCCTACTACATATTTATTAGAAGACGCAAAGTCAAGACCAATTTTAGGAGCATTCTATGGGCAAGAAATTCAGAAAACTGCACACCCTGAGGTATATCTTGTTGAAAAAGTTTTGAAAAGCAAAGGCAACAGAGTATATGTTAAGTGGCTAGGTCTTCCGTCAAGTGAGAACAGCTGGATTGATAAATCAAATCGTTTGTAATCGTAAGATACTGTGCCTATAAATAAGCTATTTACATTTCATGTCATCATTTGCATTTAGATGTTTACCGAACAAAGACCGCTTTTAATAAAGTATTTTGCTTCACCAATATTACTGAAAATGAAACGCACACAAGATCATGCCGGTAAGGCCAGTGCGAAGAGAAAAGGCGATTTACCAACCGTTCAGAAAAGCGGAGCTGGTTTGAAAAAAACCTTCAGCAATATTATTTCGCATACTAAAAAACAAATCCGTAATCTGAAACCAAAATGCAAGAAAATGTTAATAGAATTAGCATACGCAGCTGCTCAAGAATTGGCTTCTGAGTTACCCGTACCATTACCGAGAGTGATACCTGTACCTAAAACCGGCGGATTTCTGCCATTGATTCCTATTTTTGCTGGATTGTCTGCTACAGGAAGTCTAGCCGGAGGTGTTGCTGGTATTACCAAAGCTGTCAATAATTACAAGTCGGCCAAAAACCAACTAGCAGAATTAAAAAGACGTAATATGAAAATAGAGCCAATGTGTATTGGAAAAGGATTACATCTTAAACCGTACAAGAGTGGTTTGGGAATTTATGTTTCAAATAAAAAAAACTAGATAGCGGGCTACCCAATAGAGCACTAACTAATATGGATATTATAAAGCACTCGAAAAGAATTCCTCATTTTCGTGGTGTATTTATGAGAGACGAATTACCAGACGCACCATGGTCGATAGAATGTGGTGTGATCAATTTAGATTCTTCTAAAAATTCTGGCACTCACTGGGTAGCTTATGGAAAAATTAAAGATTATATTGAATATTTTGATAGTTACGGTAACTTAAAACCACCGAAAGAATTTATAAATTATGTGGGACCACACATTCATTACAATTATGGCAATTTGCAAGGAAACCATTTATATAACTGTGGACATTTATGTTTAAAATTTCTAAAATCATTTTGGAAAAGTAAATTCTTATAATATAAATAAATAAATAAATAAACAATAACTTTATTATGCAATAGCCGCATATTAATAAAATGAAATGTTAAACCCGTGAGGCACATTCCTTCACGATCATTGTACAGAATTGGGTGTAAAATATATCATAATTAAAGCTCTTTGCCTCATATTAAAACAATATGTACGTTTTTAATAAAAGCTTCGCGAATGCACAAAAGAACAGTATTCAACTTCCAGCATTCAAAGGAAGAAGACGCTTCAGAACAACAAAGAAAATAAGTAAAACTAATAAAAACTTCCTTTATTCTCTCGGTTTTGAAGTAATACCTAAACAAAATGCTGCAAATATCCGACCCACCACAACAAGATAATTCTATTGAAAGCTATGAAATCCATACTTACAATCCCTACAATGACAGCTTTAAAGAAAACGATGAAATCAGAATACCTATTCATCAGCAAGACGTTTACGTATTACCATCTGCGAGTTCCATTTATATTGAAGGGTGTGCAAGTGTATTTGAAGTAGATGCAGCCGGAAACAAAAAAGAAAAAGAAATCAATTTTTCGAATAATCCAATATTGTTTTTATTTCAAGACATAAGATACGAACTAAATGGTGTTGAAATAGATCATATTAAAAATACTGGAATCACAACCACCATTAAATCTCTCATCTCAATGAATGAAGGAGAAAGTAAAAGTGCGAAACTGTGGGGTTGGGATTTAAATGGGTCCAAGCAAAAAGATGGTCATTTCTCTGCTATTATACCCCTGAATAAAGTACTAGGATTTGCGGAAGATTACAATAAAATTCTCATCAATTGTAGGCATGAACTTATACTTCACCGAAGTAATTCAGTTTTAAATAGTGTTATAACTGACAAAAATGATCATGTTTCGATAGACATACAAAAAATTCAATGGCGTGTGCCACATGTAAGAGTTTCAGATCGTAATAGATTATTACTACTTAAGAATCTAGAAAAGGATAAATCCATACAACTAGCTTTCCGAAATTGGGATTTATATGAATATCCTCTTTTACCTAAAACAACAAAACACTCATGGTCAGTAAAAACCGCTTCTCAGTTAGAAAAACCAAGATATGTTATATTTGGTCTGCAGACTAATAGAAAACTGAACAAATTAGAGAGTTCATCCGTGTTTGATCATTGTAATATAACAAATGTCAAATTGTTTTTAAATTCACAATACTTTCCTTATGATTCACTTAATTTGAAATTTGATCAAGATAAGTATAGTATATTATACGAAATGTATGCTAATTTTCGTCAGTCGTATTACAACACGACCATCGATCCCTTGCTTATGTTGAATACATTCGGGAAAAAAGCTCCACTTTTCGTTATTGACTGTTCAAGACAAAATGATACACTGAAAACCGGGCCAGTGGACGTTCGTTTAGAAATCGAATCTTCAAAAGATATACCCGATAATACAACAGCCTACTGTTTGATCATAAACGATCGTCTTATAGAGTATAGACCATTAAGTAACATCGTTCGAAAATTATCATGAACATGATTCTGGATGTTCAAGGTTTTAAAAACGAAAACAATAAATTTATACCGAAAGAAATAGCAATTATTTGCAAGAAGAGTGTGCTCGTGTTGTTGATTAAACCACCATATCCATTTTATTATTTAACAAAGAAAGAACGTTTACAAGTTTCATGGCTAGAAAAAAATAGGGGAATATTATGGAATGAAGGATATGTGCCGTACTGTAGTTATAAGAGCTTGTTATTAGACTTCTGTAAAAATAAACGTATTTATACAAAAGGATGTGAAAAAGTACTGTGGGTAAAGGAGATAACAGAAAGTGATGATGTTTATAATTTAGAAGATACAAATTGTCCTAATTTAGAAATACTTAGCAACAAATATTCAATGTCATCGGATATTCAGAATTGTATTTACCATACAAATATATGTGCTTTTAAAAATGTATCGTATTTAAATAAGTGGTGTATAGATAATAATGTTTTTATGTAATAAACAAATTCAATCCATAAATATTGCTTTATTTTCATCGATAAGCTTCTTCTTCTTCTCTTTTTTAAGTTGATACACTCTTGACAGAATGATTGTGGACATCAGTTGAGGATTGATATCCTTCATAACGACTTTCTTAGGAAAATAGTGTGGCTAAGAACCTTTAATTGATGGTAAACAATTAAAATGGATATCAAAATTGGGAGTATCGTCCAAGTTTTCATTCATAAATGGCAGCTAAATGGTTGTCATGAAGTCAAAATAATAAATGGTGAACACTATAGTGGTATGTTAATAACACCAAGTTATTTTCAGACTAGGCGTTTGCGAATTTATTATACAGGCTTACAAGTAACTGCGCAAGTAATTAGAAAAGATAAATGTTTTGTAGACTTGGTGCCTTATGACAGAAAATTAATATATTTATGAAGAACTGAATACAAATACCTACTATACAGCCCACAGTATAAATACTGTATTCGTTATAAAATTGATTCATTCACATAGTAGCAATACGTGTATCAGGTCAACTCCATCGTTATATACAAACAAATCAAAATGGTTAATTTCTGCTGCTCGCTTAAATGCTTCGAGTCCCCAGATACTCAAGTCGATGGTGTTGCGTGTCTTCGTTGCCATGCGTTTATCTATTGTCATTGTCGATGTGTAACATATATGGCGGAGAACGAAGGCTACATCGAAATCAAAAATGAAATGGAAAAGTTTAGGAGCATGAAACGAAAATTTGATGATTACTGCTTTGAATATTTGGATAAGATGCGTGATCATAAAATTCGTCTAGAACAGTTAAAGAAAGCATGAAACTAGTCTCTGTGATTTTAATGTCTTTCTATGAAGTGTTATTTTAATACCTAATAATAATAATAATAATAATAATGATAATGTTAATGATAATATCACACCAATGTTGCCGCCTCGTTGCCCCGAGTGGGCAATAGTTTGAGGGGCCCATTTAGTGAATGGCGAGTCACCGCCTACCAAAAGTTCAGTTTATGAGATATTGAAATGGTAGGTGTCCGTTATCTCACTCCATAGCCCGGTAATCCTGTCCACAACATCCCAACCCCATAGCCAATTCCATGTCGATTCCTACCTGGCAATAGATTGGCAACTGTGGAGGACTGTCCGCTAGCACATCCACATGGTGTATTAGGGGATAGACCTCCATAGTTGCGCCCATCTCATTTATATTATATGGTACCAAAGGCCTCTTCATGTTGGCTTCGGCCCCATGAATGCCTTTCAAATGACCGGGTCCCCATGGGCCCGTGATCGGAAATCCGTACCAACATGATAATAAATTTAAGACTAAAATAATTATTGTTTTATTATAATCAGGTGACAAAATCGTACGTTGCTATAGTTTAAATCTTCCCAGGTGAATTTTTCGCTTCAAGCCCTTATCTTTCAAAACAAACGGTATCGTCATACTATTAAGGTTCAAATTTAATGTTATGGCTCGAAGCGAAAAATTCGCCTGGGAAGATTTATACTATACTTCCCCTCATACTCTTACAGAACAACTTAGTTCACAATGAATAGAGCCGTTTGAAGAGCTTATAATTAAAGGGATTTAGAATGAGTCTTTAAATAAACAAGATATCTCTTATGAATAAATGCCAGACCGCTTTGAAGATGAGAATTTGTAATGAATTTTGAATGACTGCAAAATCAGTTTTTGAATAGATGTAGGTATTTCACTTTTTGAATAGTGGATATTAGGGGATCTAGATATCTCATTTGTATCTAGATACCCTAATATCTACCTACTTGTATCGATTTAGACAACATTATTTATGTTGCCTATGGTATATTATTGTGTTTACATAAGATAGCCAAAATTAACATGACATCACAATTGAGTGTGTGATTTGATTTTTTTTGATACCTCAGCTGCCTCAGCTTGATGTAGGTAATTATTAGTTAGGTACGCTAGGTGAATAGAAGCGGTTTTAACTAGGTACCTTACTATTTATGCCTCCTATTCTGTCACGTATGTACTAGTATGTACTAGGTACTAATTAGGTTTAAAATTAAATTTGATGGAATAAATGCCGGATTTGAGTAAATTTAAGTAAGTACCTACTTAGATATTACAGTTAAGTATAGACGTAGGTATATTTTGGTTAGGTTAGGTTAGTTTTATAACTCAAAAACTATGAAAAATTGCGGAACATATACAGTGTCCCAGAAAGTAGTGTCAAGCGAAAGTTCAGACGTAGAGGACCTCATGGGTCACCCGAATCACCCCCTGTATGTTCCCTGTATGTTTTGTAGTTTAGGAGTTATGGCCTTTTTCAGGGTTCCGTAGTCAACTAGGAACCCTTTTCTCATTTTCTACTAAGTACAATGCGACCACTGAGACATATTTGCTCATACTGACCGCAATAATTGAGATAATTAACTGTTTTTTTTTTTAAATTGAATATTTCGTATATTTTTTCGAGCGTATGTATTTATGTATGTGTGGACATATATAAGTATGTATCATTTTTTGGCACGCCCTGCAGCCTTTTGGCTCAATGGATTTTGAAGTGTGAGGTGTCGTTAGATTCGTTTCAGTCCGCGAGTGACATATATTTTCCCGGAATTCCCATGGGAACGGGAATTAATCAGGCGGTTTTTTTTTCCATCTAGTATTGAAATTAAGGTTATTTAAACAAAATGTTTTAGTCCTTACCATTTTGAATTTCGAACTCTACGTCCCTATATGAGGCAGTGTCCTAAAAGTGCATGACCTCTTTAAAGCTTACAAAACCTTCAAATGCGGTACTAATATGGTACTAACTTACGGTGAATGTCGAGACATTCCAATTTTAAAGAGTATTTATTTGCATTGCAGTGGCATTGCACCTAGTTTATATAATTTATCAAAAAAACTAAGAAGTATTGATATCAACTTCGAAGTAAATCACCTTCAAAATAACTTTCTACACCTTTTTAATCTCGTAAAGTGGTGAATTTCAATAAATTACGAAACATGACTTCCATCAATTCTGAAAAAGAAAGAGAAAAAAGAATGTTTATCCAAAATTTGAAGTAGATTGGACCAAGGAATCACGTTGTCCCATACAAACCTTGTCCCCCTTTTTCATCCCCGTAGGGGTAGATTTTCAGAAAATCCTTTCTTATCGGATGCCTACGTCATACAAAGAACACACCCTCTAAGTTTCAGATCAGCGGTTTAGGCTGTGCGTTGATCCGTCAGTCAGGCATTCAGGACAAAGCATTTTTATATCTATATATAGATTTGCTGTGTATATTAACTATTAGTAGGAATCGACGGAACCTTACACCGCCCCATACGCACGATAAGGTAAATGTACACTATGCCGGGGTAGTACATTATGCCGTGTGATTTTGGTTTTTGTCGTATAATAAGAAAACTATCAGTAAAGTCATGATTTAATACAATGCTTCATTAACTATAGTTTAATTGCAACCAAAAAACACTATTTTTGAATAACCGTAATAAGTTCTAACATTAATTGAAATTGAAAATGAAATGATTAAGTGGAATTATTAATTTCGATTTTTAATTTTGTACTTTGAATTATATTTAATACATTTATACGATAAATTTGTATTTTTATTTCATGATTAAAATAATCTAAAACCATTTAAGTAATTTTTTAAAGGAATATTTTTTGCGGTTACCTAATATAATGTGAACTTTGAAGCTAGCACGGAATTACGAACAACGATTCCCGGGATTAGATCAAGAGCCAAATTTTAGCACGGAATTACGGACAAAGTAAGGGTTTACCAAAATAACGATTATTTCTTTAAATTAAAAGCTACGAGGCAAAATAATATCCTATATTCATCTAATAAGAACAGTCTCCAAAATAAAACCATTTCCACTTCTAGTACCTTCGTATTTTTTTTTAAATCTTTCCTCAAAGTAGAAAATTCCTTAATATGCCGTAATATGGTACATTTACCTTATTTCAAGAAATAGTGCCCATAATAAAAATAAACGCTTATAGCTTGTCTCCTTTAAAGTAATAATTCAATTAAATTTGGGAAATAAACAAAATAGAAGTAGTTTACTACATCGCAAAGAAATTTACTTAGTACTTTTCTACCTAAAGGTGCTATAATATTTAATAGTAACAAAAGAGAAGGCGTGGTTCCTAGATGGTACGGTACTCTACATATACGTCTTGGTTATTTGATGGTTTGATATTTGATGCTCCCGCGATACGCATCATGATGGATGATTGTCACCAAATTGACTTTCATATTATTCATATTATATTGACACATTAATACCTTATTTTTATATTAAAAGTTTATACTTAATTGTAACTTTTTTCTGATTTGTCAAATAGCAGTAGCTATCAATTAAGTAAGTAGTACATTCTTGAGAGGACATAGGTCTTTATAGAAAGGAAGAACATTTGGCCGATTGACTGCGATGATTTTTTAACATTTTCAGTCAAGCTCATTATCCATTAGGTGATTAGGCTATTCGGTCATCTCAAGTTCCGCAGCATGGCTGCACCTCACGTGACAACGGTCAGGCTTACCTAAGCTAAGTTGCCAGAATTTGGCGTCTAACGTACTATTACTGATGAGCAAAAGTAACGGGTCATTTCTCATACAAAGTTGTATGAAAAGCGACCCATGTGTTTGGCCCGTCAATATATTTAGGTCATACTTTAACAAAGACACGCTTACGCTGTCATACTTGTAACACGATTGAAGGGTAGGTACATGGGCGCGGCCAGCGAGAGGTCAACCCGCCGTGCTCGGGTGTCGGCTAAGTGCTTTGTGCTGCGTGCCTGGCTTGCTGTTCTGAAAATTAATTATGAAATGCGACTATAAAGCAAAACAACTATCTACTTACTTACTTATCTACATAATTAATAAAAGCGGATTATTCCCAGTTGCACACACCCCTTACACTACGAACTAGGTAAAAGGATTTTTTTATCCAGTCGTCGGCAGTGCGAAAGAACGGGAAAAAATATCCCATTGATTCGCACTTACTGCCGCTGGGTGTGAACTACTGAAAATGTGTTGTGGGTCCCATATGTATGCACTGGGGTAACTGGGAAAAAGATTCTCACTTTGTTACACTTTAAACTTTAATACGTTTGCTACAAAACCATGTCTTTTCCGCACGGTACGCGTCTTATTGCTGTACGAGCGCTAAACTCGTGTCGTCTCCCTCAGTGTGGGAGCTCTATCTGCGGTTTTACTTGACGTACAAAAGAGATAGTCATATGGCTGTATATCTACTTGGTTTTTCATGCTCTTAACGTCTAACGACGATTAAAAACCGTAACAGATACACCCGACCTATAGGTACTCCATTTATTTTAACATTTGAAACTTAACGGTAAAATTTGCACACGTTTTTAAATGAAACAACGAAACTATTTAAAATTGTGTTAACTTCTATAATGAATTAGTAGATTGTGCACCAAGGGGTTAAAGCACTGTATTATGTCACGGGCGCGATATTGAATCCTGAGCGTAACGAGGGCATTACGCTCAGTACGCTTAGTATAAGTTTTACTTCACCAAAATACTTCTCGATCGCGTTTACGTAAAAAAATCAATTACTAGGGAAACATGGACGCGCGGCCGCGGAGGCGCTGTCCATGTTTCCCTAGTAATTGATTTTTTTACGTACGTTTCGTTGTTTCATTTAAAACGTGTGCAAATTTTACCGTTCAGTTTCAAATGTTAAAATAAATGGAGTACCTATAGGTCGGGTGTATCTGTTACGGTTTTTAATCGTCGTTAGACGTTAAGAGCATGAAAAACCAAGTAGATATACAGCCATATGACTATCTCTTTTGTACGTCAAGTAAAACCGCAGATAGAGCTCCCACACTGAGGGAGACGACACGAGTTTAGCGCTCGCACAGCAATAAGACGCGTACCGTGCGGAAAAGACATGGTTTTGTAGCCAACGTATTAAAGTTTAAAGTGTAACAAAGTGAGAATCTTTTTCCCAGTTACCCCAGTGCATACATATGGGACCCACAACACATTTTCAGTAGTTCACACCCAGCGGCAGTAAGTGCGAATCAATGGGATATTTTTTCCCGTTCTTTCGCACTGCCGACGACTGGATAAAAAAATTCTTTTACCTAGTTCGTAGTGTAAGGGGTGTGTGCAACTGGGAATAATCCGCTTTTATTAATTATGTAGATAAGTAAGTAAGTAGATAGTTGTTTTGCTTTATAGTCGCATTTCATAATTTATTTTCAGAACAGCAAGCCAGGCACGCAGCACAAAGCACTTAGCCGACACCCGAGCACGGCGGGTTGACCTCTCGCTGGCCGCGCCCATGTACCTATGCAAACCCGCCGTAAGTATACTTAGGTACTGTTGTAAAAGTAAGGAAAGAGTATTTAAAAATAGACTTACTTCCCTTATTCTTATTCAAATTTAAGGGTTCCCGATGGGCTATCACAATGGCGATAAAATCATCTTGTAGAGCTCGTCGCGCTGATTTCGAATCTGTACTTAAAAACTCAGTTTTTTCAAAAATCATACTTACCTACTGCTGATATCGATAGCACGGCAGTGGCTAGGATGAGTTGAACTTGAAACACTGCTTCAATTTGAACCCGCTAAAGTTTAATAACTACCAGAACATTAATAAATTAAAGTTATAATGTGACTGATCGCGAATTAAAAAAATTACGATGTAAGTACTTCACGCAGAAAAGAAGCAAGGAAAATTATTATAGTTCATTAATCATTAACCAACATTGATTAATAAATATTTAATTCTGTTTTGCCAAGAAATAATCGCTGCTACGAAGTGCGAACTTCATTCGAGGTTTCATGAACAAAAAACGACGTTCTAAGCTCAAGCTGTTACGAGTTATATATAAATGTAATTATGTCGTTTTAGTAACTAAACGTGATACGTACATATAATTACTTAACAGTGTTAGCTAAGTAAGGTTTATATTATATTTCCGATTTTCCTTCCTTGTACTCGTAGATATCACTGGTCGTTGTGATGCTAAAGTTCACACGTTTGAAGCGCGCGAGTGTGGGCGCGGCTGCGTCGGCGTGTTCGGTGGCCGCGCCGCCAGCGCCGGCCGGCGGGCACCGCGGGACCGCGGCGCGGGCGCGGGCGCGGGCAGTGCCGCCGCGGTACTCGCCAGCCAGTGACGCCAGTGCGTCGCTGTCGTCGCCGCCGTCTCCCACGCCGTTATGACGGTCATTCTCCAGACGTACTCGTGCATTTTTGCTTGTTTTCACTCTTTAAAAATATAAAATTACTATAGATTTTATCATAATTATCTTATATTTTTTGATCGTATAAGGTATTATTCGTATTGAGCCGTACCTACATGAATTTTGAAGTACAATATTAAAAAAATAATTAAGATATCAAATATAGTAAACGTATCCTAATTGACACGTCGCGTTCGTTTATGGTCACACAAGTCCTCTGAGGGTAGGTACGGATCTCGCTAACTAACGCATTTCAAGCCGTCAGTCCTGTCCTGCCCGAAAAGCCTCGTGAGGGATGGTTGTGTTTGTGTCAGTTGTGTACGAGCCGCGGTCTATGAATGTAAGTATTCCAATTCACGCGTTTTGGCTCATGGAATTTCTAATTAACACGTTCACATTTTAAAAATCAACCAGTAACTATTGCTCTGAGAATTATAGTATACATTAAAGGTCACATTATTTATTAGTTACTAGATATATTTTGTAGTCTATTACATGTATGTAGGTACCTATAAAAAGTTATTTTGTGTTTTTCAAGAATTCCTAATTCACGTATCTAATTCACGTGTCAAGAAAATAGCATATCGAGAAAATAATTAAGTACTTAAATCTGTTATTAAAACTTAAAGTTAAAGTACAGTCAACTAATTTGATTCCTAGGCCACTATTAGAACCATGTCATAATAAATTCATTTGTTTATCTTCTATGACAGTGATTATTGCTTGAAGTATGCCATGATGACATCTAGATCTTTGCGAACATTGTGTCAAAGATAGTGAATAGGAAATTGAATTGTCACTGTCCATCTATCAAAACTTCTTTTTCTTCTCATGTCATAGAGCGAAATAGTACATTGTGCATCAAGGGCCGTAAGTAGGGGATCACTAACGAGAGTCTATTAGAAGCCCAACGCCGAAGGCGGAGGGCTTTTAATGACTCGAGTTTGTAATCCCCTTACTACCCGTGATATACACAATGATTTTCATCACATCGCGAGGAAAAAAATCCAAAATAAAATTATTTTGTCTCTAAACACTTAAATTGAATATAATAATGGCTGCCCGCCAATTGATACAAATTGTCACTTTTTTCGAGTCATCTATCATAGATAATGTAAATGTAAACTGTTTGTTTTGTTTGTAGTTTAGACTTCGAATGGTCATACGGCCAGGTTCTGCCAACATGTTAAAAAAATACTTAATTAATTAATTTAATTTTATATAAATTTAAAATATAAAATATTGAAGTTTCATGAAACGTAGATAACTTTTGTGTTGTAAAATTGGGTTATAGCTAAGTTTTAAAGATATAAATAAAACGGTGGCTGACTTGAAACCTCCTTAGTCTGAAATGACATACCTACCTACTAAATTGTTTGCAAATTTTAAAACTAAACTTAGATCTCCCTTGGGAAGAAAATCTGTACGTAAATCCATAACTCCCTTAAGAACAATTTAGGTCATTGTCATTTAGTATACAGGCACGGAATAACACCATTGACGAGCAAGTGTGATGAAAACGTTTATAAACTCTACGTTTATTGCATGTTGTGGTCGGGAAGTTGACAATCCTTTGACCCACACTCACATTTTAATAGTAGTATGCGACAAGGTTTTACAGTGGCCTAGAAATCAAATTGGTTGACTGTACAATAAAGTAAAATTGCAATGTCATTTCTTTATCAGTATTAGCGATCAAAAGATTAATGTCTGACGAATATATTAAGATACAATAGTAGGCGACACTATGAAAAGCTAACAACACGTGTAAATAATCAATCACGTGGGAGAGCAAGTTTACTTACTGCCAGCCAGCCCTTATTGCGGGGCTTCGAGACACAGTGCCGCGGTGTTCACGTAGGTACAGCGTAAATTAAAAACTAGGCCGTTTTAGCGAGTGTCCGGTGACATTGTCGTCGTCGTTGATGGTGACGGTATACTGTGTGGGAACTGGGAACGTGACTTATATAGCTATTAGTGTCATTCACAAAGACGCAATTTGTCAAAACTAAATAAAATCACAGCACTAGTCATCATGAATTACCTCTACCTGGGTCCATATTAGATTCGCTAAAGTTCATCACCCGAAATGGATTTCCCTAACGATTTGTACTCCTAATGATCACTGTTCCTAAAGTTTTGTTTCCTAAAGTTTTCGTTCCTACAATTTATTTTACTATTAACGTAATCTATAATGCTCAGTTTTCCGAAACTTAATTTTCCTAACGAAATGTACCCCTAATGATCACTGTTCCTAAAGTTTTGTTTCCTAAAGTTTTCGATCCTACAATTTATCTTACTATTAACGTATTCCATAACACTCAGTTTTCCGAAAATTGACTTTCATAATGATCACTGTTTCTAAAATTTTGATTCCTAAAGTTTTCGTTCCTACAATTTATTTTACTATTAACGTAGTCCATAACACTCGATTTCCGTAAATATTAAGTAATAACTCCACTGTTGAAACTTTATGTACTCCTACAATTTTTTTTCATAACATTCTTAATCATAAAGTATTTTTTTAATAATATTATTAATAGGTAGGTAGTGCCGTTGTAAAAATAATTCAATGTTATTCAATCTGTAATATTTATGATTCTTATTTGAGGGTATGCACTACTTACGGATGTATATAATCTTCAATTTTATGAATTATACAAATCTACATAAAATAGATATAATGATGCATAATAGTGTAAAAGATGGTTATGTTGAGAAAATATAGGAAAACAAATAGTACTTAGTATGATAGATGTTTATTGCAACGGACATTATGAAGTTGAATGATTAGGGATTCAGAACGTTAGGAACAGAGTAATTATAAGTAGTGATTATTAGGATGTAAATTTTTAGGAACAATATTTTCGGACTCCCGATAATCGACATTAAAAAATTAGTTCAACTTTGGCGCACCCCCTCTACCTATCTATCGAGACCATTTTCATATTTTATCAGATAGTTTAGATTTACTTATATGAAAATTTTACAAAATTTAAATAAAGCTCACCACATTCAACAGTGTCTCCGCGGAAGCGGAAACGAAAAGAGGGTAGCGCTAGGAGACAAGCGCAAAAAAGCACACAGCATGCCAAAAAACCACCAGGCATAAAGGGTAGCCCCACCCAAAAGATGGCATCCAAAGCCACACAATGGGTCCAAAAGATCTCCGACCACACACCCTTCCATCGCAGGGCAAAAGAAAGGAAGCCCGTAGTTATAGATAAATGCATATGACAGGAAATCCCACCAACCCAACCAATAGCTCTTAGTAATTGTACAGAAACGGGCGAGGGTCGGTCAAAGAAGTAACCAACGGGTAAAAACATAAAAGACCGACCTAAGCACCCCCCAGTGCCCAGCGGGAGAATGCATGCTTTTCTCCCGACCTCCCAGCAAATGGCTGAGGCAGGACACTGTGGGTAGATTAAGTCTCCTCCCTACCCCTCCCCTCCTCAAAATTTAAAAAACACGTTTTTTGTATTGATAACCATTAAAGAAGGGGACTTGTGACCGGGTTTTTTAGTCCGTGCAAGTCGGACACTGTCTGGGCCCTCCATTCCCAGTTCGTCCGAAGGGATTTTTCCCGCGCACAAGTCAAACTTCCTATCTTAATGTAAATAACAGCAAAGACTTCGTGTCTTTGGCTCCTCTGGCAACTCATTCAAAAAAAAACAGTGTCTACGCAATTGCCAAGTCGAGTAACAATCATTAGGTTACCTCCCATAAAGTGGGGGTGATTTTTTTTCTCGTCTAACTTTATAGTGTGGAGTGTCGTTGGATAAGCCTTTTAAAATCATTTTTTTCGTAACGGCTGCGGAACCCTATCCACAGCCACACCACACACGACACGACACGTTGTGGACGGACAATGGCTGTAGATAGGTGTGACCAGCATTCTATCTGCATATAAGTTCACTCATTGTTGGTATGGTAAAGACAAATCAGGAATGCAGAGAAAAAAAAGTAATAAGTAGTTGTAATTAATCCTAAAAAAGTTTTAGCGCCTTTCGTTTCTCTAGCTGATGACTCGGGGCGCGATGCTACGGCGCCGGCCGGCGCGCGGCGCCGCGCGCTACGGCCGCGTAGCCGCTCTACGCGGCGTGGCTTCAACCTTGTTCAATAGGGATGTTAACTCCATTGAAAAATAATTCGAAGACACGACTCTAGTAAAAAAACGCTTTATTTTAGCCCTGAAAATCAGATCAATTTTCGATTAACTGCAGAATTCGATTTTTTGTTGCTTTAAAACAAATAAATAGTTAGTGGATTGAGTTTGCGAACAAGTGACGTCATAAGTTGCTATTGCCATTCAAGCTCTAAGGGAGAATTGTGTTTTGACAGCTCATAAAAAGTACGTCAGTTGATTAGTGGTGTCAACATCCCTATTGTTCAAAACGCTGTAAATACTCCGCTATATTTAACTACCTGAATTTGTAGACGAGTAAATAAGATTTATACTTAAGTAGTTGTGTTTGATATTTCGATTATAATTATGATTGATATTCTTTTTTTATGGTAAATACTTTACTACAAGTAAAAATTTCGAAGTTAAACATCTAAAAAACCGGCCAAGTGCGAGTCGGACTCGCGCACGAAGGGCTCCATACCATTATCTATAAAAAAATCAGCAAAAAATCACGTTTGTTGTATATAGGTATAGGAGCCCCCTTAAATATTTATTTTATTCTGGTTTTTAGTATTTGTTGCTATAGCGGCAACCAAAATACATCATATGTGAAAATTTCAACTGTCTAGCTATCACGGTTCATGAGATACAGCCTGGTGACAGACGGACGGACGGACGGATGGACAGCGGACAGACGGACGGACAGCGGAGCCTAAGTACCAGTAGTAGTTCTGGATTCCTGATAATCCTGGATTTTCTGGACAACATAATGCATAAACTTGAATAGACCCCGTTTTTAACCTTTGGGTACGGAACCCTAAAAATGATTAACTAAGCCACGAAATTACTATAACTTTTGATACAGGTACTTTTATTTTGTTTATGCATACACCGTATTTTTCTTTGAATTACTTTAACTTTAAGGGAGCCTTCTTCAGGTCAAATGAAGCTAATTCCTCTAAGACACCTAGCTTATATCATTTAAAAGATAAATTAATAGTTTAGTGTAGGTATTCTTTTTAAATTTCGTTAAGAAAAAGGTTAAAGAAGTCATCATTTCAGCCGATCCACATCCAATTCGCTCCCGCTACCTTCACCAGGTCGTCGCTCCATCTTGTTGGAGGCCTACCTACACTGCGTCTTCCGGTCCGCGGACGCCACTCGAGAACCTTTCGGCCCCATCGGCCGTCAGTTCTACGGGCGGATCTGCCCTGCCCACTGCCACTTAAGTCTAGCGATTCTTCGAACTATGTCCGTGACTTTAAAAATCATTTTCCAGGTAGTTTCTGTGAGTTTACCAAGTAATAATGTCACAGTTAAAGGAAATTAAAATAAACACGGCGTAAGTTTATTTTAATTTTGTTAAGCCTAGTTTTGTGCTGTGCTAAAATACTATGGGGAAAATCTCGTTATCCCGCTTTTATACTCATTCGAGTTAACTTTCCAACGCATGTGTTTGTTTTGAACTAACGGTAAAGATGTAAGAAATATAACTACTTAATTATTGGAAGGAAAACTAGCACAAGTTATCATGAAAAAGCGAGGCACACGTCGCCGTCGCCTCCGCCGCCGCCTGCTGCGCGGTTAATCACCAAATGGGCCGGAGGCGACCGCCCATCGCTCTTTAACCAATTAATTCGTTACTTCGATTATAATTCCCCGAACATCGAACATTTTGGGTTTTAGTCATTACTTACTAGACGTTACGTCACAGAGACAAGTTTCCTTATAATTTATGTCAAGAAAACCTGCAAACGATACTTAATATGAATTATTCTTGAATATCGGTAATTACCAATATACCTAATAACAAGGACAATATGCTTGGATCTGATCTGTAGTAATTATTTAATAAAAGCTGAAAACACGATCAAAAATCAAACTTTTTTTTTCAAAATCATTAATAATTTACCAATATTATCAAGAGGCTCATCGGCGTCGCCTGTGATGCGGATTTTTGTCACCAGATCCTTCATCATCGCAGAAGAGTGGCTTTCCTATCGGTATTCTACAGGCTACATTTCGGTGAATGTGCCTCGGAACTGTAACATGTGGAAACCAAAAATATGCCCTATTTTTGTATCTGTATATTATGCTGTCGATTGTACCCTACTGCATGGAGTTCCTAATGAGAAACACGAATAAAAAACCTTAATTTTCGAAACTCCGCGTTTTAATTTCTTTTTTTTTTCCCCAAAAGCAAACATCAATAGTTATCACATAATAATTTTATTTCTCAGAAAAAAAGTCATGAATTGTAGGGTTAAAATGTGTCAAACGTATTTTGCTACTTTTTCGTTAGATGGGACTAAAAGAAATCCATTCAGTTATGATTATTTATTTATTTTATCTTTTGTATGTGCGACAAATCGGTTGTGTATTTCGGACCGTTTCTTCGATGCACGATCAATGGCAAGACCGCCGGCCAATTTTCACTGTCAGTAGTGGGTAGTTAGTTGTGGGTGGTGTTTCGTGGATCTTTAAGTATTCTTTGGACGCCTGGTATAAAGGTAGGTTCTCAGATACATTTATATCACTTTCAAGACAAGTTATTTATTATTTTGTTATTAAAACATCGTAATGCTCTTAATAGACATGTTTACTTGGCTAGAGTTGCCAGAACATTCTTAGCTTCCTTCGATTGCACTATGTTTTAGATTAGGTAATTTTAGACTTTATTATTCGGGCAAAGTAACGTCTGAATTAAATAATTGCTTTACTTTTTACTTTATGTCAACTTCTTCTTTCATGTCAACGAGAAATGATCTACAGATTTTGATACCATGATTTTAGTAAGTATGAAATAAACTTTCTAAAGGCTTGTTTTGATTGAGTAAACTTAATATAGCAAACTAGCTGTTGCCCGCGACTCCGTCTGCGAAGAATGGGGGGGGGGGATAAAAAATAGCCTACGACCTATTCTCAGACCTACCGAATACAGACAAAAAGATTTGATAAAAATCAGTCAAGCCGTTTCGGAGGAGTTCGATTACAAACACCGTGACACGAGATTTATATATATTAGACTAGCTGATGCCAACCGCTTCGCCCACGTTGTATTTTTTTTTAATTTCTGTCATAAGAACCTTCTCCTGACAATAACAAACGCAACAAAAAAAGAATTATCCAATTTGGTGCAGTCGATCGGAAGTAAGTAAGTGGTGTACAATAAAGAGTCATTGTATTGTATTGTATTGTAAGCGCGTACAAACATTTCGGTGATTCATTTTTAGGGTTCCGTAGTCAACTAGGAACCTTATAGTTTCGCCATGTCTGTCCGTCTGTCTGTCTGTCCGTCCGCGGCTAAGCTCAGAGACTATTAGTACTAGAAAGCTGTAATTTGGCATGAATATATATATCAGTCACGCCTACAAAGTGATTAAATAAAAAAACTATAAAAATTTTTTTAGGGTACCTCCCATAGACGTAAAGTGGGGGTGATTTTTTTTTCTCGACTAATCCTATAGTGTGGGATATCGTTGGATAGGTCTTTTAAAACCATTGCGGGGTTGCTAACATGATTTTTATTGACGCGTGTGTTACGTATATATACTCCGTGTGCTACGGGGAGAGCCGCCGAACGAGCATATAGCAGCCTGGCATGGGAAATTAGCCTACGCCAGCTGCCACTACGTGAGGCGACGCATCAACGGGACGTGATTCGCGTTTACCTAGTTAAGGCAATTGTAAACGGAATCACTTTCTGTTCTCACATCGAACAACTGTCAACCCACTTAGGCTTAACTCTTGTAATAAGTATTTTATTTTAATTAAATTAGTCTAAAGTTTTTGGTTTTTCTTCGAGCCTCTGGCTGCTGCTTACGTATTTCGTGTGATCCATTAGCATCCAGTGCCTTGTTTGTTTTTACTTAATTTATTTTGCCTTGCTTTCGAGTAGGACAGGATAATATCATAATTTTTTGAAGCAAAAAGCTGTACTTAGTCCGTACTATTCGATATTAAATTAAATTCAACCCTATGACTTTACCCGTTCTTGAGAAAAAAGGTAATGACACACAGACAATACACACTGCTTGAATTTTTCATTAGTTGTATGAGTTGTATATATATTTACAAATATACGTGGTGGCCTAATGGTTTGATTGACCTATTGCCTCTCAAGCAGAGGGTCGTGGATTCGAATCTGGGCTCGCACCTCTTAGTTTTTCGGAATTTATGTGCGAATTATATTTGAAATTTAACATAAGTTTTACGGTGAAGGAAAACATCGTGAGGAAACCTGCACATGACTGAGAAGAAATTCAATGGTGTGTGTGTGTGTGTGAAGTTCCCAATCCGCACTGGGCCCGCGTGGGAGCTACGGCCTAAGCCCTTTCATTCTGAGAGAAGGCCTGTGCCCTGCAGCGGAACGTGTATAGTCTGGGATGGTGATGATGATGATGAGTTGTAGTAGGTTGTATTGTAATACGTTGTAGTACGTTCTCAATTGGCTGTGGATTGCCGTTGCTCATAGTGTGACGAACTGACGATGATGGAGCGGGTAGTTTGGGGGCAGTGGCAGTGGGCTGTCGCTGAGGGAACCGAACTAACAACTATAATTACGTACCTACTAACAGTATGAGTTCAAAAGGGCTCAAACAACAAACTTCGATTCGTGATCACTGAGCTGCGGTTTGAAATATGTGCCGCAATTATAACTTATGACAAGAGAGGCACGTGAATAATTATAAATTGCTTTCTATGTACACAATATACAATAGGTACATAAGTACCTACCTACATACTACATACCACCGGGACACATACTCAAAAAGAATATCTAGGTATGTAAACCGAATAATAGTTTATAATCATGTAGGTACTTTTTAGGGTTCCGTACCCTATTAAATGCGAATGAATGCGATGATATTGAATGCGATGTCACTTTGATATTTTCAGTGTCACGGTTTTGTGATTTCTTAAAATCTAAAACTACTGTGATTACACTCTATAGTCATCAAAGTCAAAATACCTTTTCACCTCAGGACCTCAAACAGGCAGGTTTTGATATTAAAAAACAGTGAGCAAAATCCGATTTTGCTCACTGCGTGAGACAAAGTAACTATATATAATTTTATTACTTAACTAACTATTTAACATTTTAAGTAATTATTTTTTTATTTTATTTGATATTTTTTTAAAATTTTGCGGACAGTGATGGGTGGTCTACTCACTGAATTCGAAAGATTTGAACTTCAGTTATTGATCTACCACTTTCATTTTGATACGAAAAGAGCGAGAGATAAGATCAAATCGATTCTAAGTTCGATTTTACAAATTCTATAGGTACCTTAGTATAGGCCTAAAATATAAACGAACTATTAAACGTTCGGATGCTCAAATAAGTACTTAACCTTAAAATTACAAATCGTCTGTTAATGGTTTAAATTTAATTATTGTATTTTTTCATAATTGGATTATTTTTATATAAACAAATAGTAAAAATTTTGTAGAAAAAATACAAAGTTTAACATGTATCTATATAATTATTAATAACTAGCTTTTGCCCGCGACTCCGTCCGCGTGGAATTAGTAATTTGGGCAGCTTATTTTTTTTTTATCCAATTTGCTTTTTCATCAATTTTGGCTCTCCTTAGTTCCTTGATATAAAAAAATTACCCGGCCCCGCACCCCCCCGCACACCCGCGTTCACAATCAACACCGTACTCCCAAGTCAAGCGTGCCTATAGAAGTTTTACTTCAAAAACCCCCGATTTTTAAACATTCTTCCGCTCCGCTCCGCTCCTATTGGTGTTAGCGTGATGATATATAGCCTATAGCCTTCCTCGATAAATCTGCTATCTAATACTGAAAGAATTTTTCAAATCGGAGCAGTAGTTCCTGAGATTAGCGCGTTCAAACAAAAAAACCTGTTCGATAAATTCTTAAAATAGACGTATCTTTCTTATTTGTGAACCGATTCAAATGAAACAAACACTAAATGTTAATCCAAGAAAAACCAACATATCAGTGAAAACCGCATCCTTCTAGGTTAACCCGTTTCTGAGATTAGCGCGCACAAACGCACAGACAAACAGACAATAATTCTAAAAATCATTGTTTTGGGTTCTATTGTGCTAATAAATAGCCCTAGTGACAGTTTTTCTCAAATATCTTCAATGTACAGACACCGACTTGTTACAGATTTATTATATGTATAGATTTTAACAATCTTGAGCATCGTAATAAATACAGCGCAGCGGGTGTAGTATCGGAACGCGTCTTTAAAAAATAGCAGGATTCAAATTTTAATTATTTTCTTCTTCTAATTTATTGAATCAGGCGTTACTTTGGGGAGGACCATATTAATGAACAAAAAGCGCAAGTCACGGGTGAGCAAAGTAATTGTTTCAGTTCTTTTTTTCTTCTGTTTCGTTGGCTACAGAGTTCGATATGTAAGAGTTTGATACACGATCAAAGGCATTTTTTTTTATGTAAGAGGGGGCAAACGAGCAGCGAAGCCTGCGTAATATCTATAATTGAATCAAGAGCGTAGCGAGTGATTCTAAGTTAGAATCCTGAGTGCGCGAGGGATTCAAATACACGAGATGCAAAAAAAACTTTGATCTCTTGTGACATATGAAACTTTTCACCTCAGCAGCGAGAACATAATAATTATTAATTACGTCGTCTTTTTGTGTTTATTGTGGTTTGCAACATTGAGTAAAATACTCCACATTATAGATAACAAGTAAGCTCGGGATTCAAAATCAACACTCGAAGAAAAAACCAACTTTGCTCTCTTGTTGCACAAGTAACTGTATTCAAACATATCAATAATTGTGTTTCCATCAAGTACCCAATGTAATTGATATTTGATGTGTGGTTCTTTGCACGCCTCTCCTATCAGCCATGGAAACAAAACATACTACAGGTCGTTATTTGAATTTTTTATGATCTATTTTATAGCTTTCTCGTATAAACAGATAAACATCATAAATATTTCAAAGAAACTGTGCCAATATTATTTCGGTTCGCGAGTCAGCGCGGGATTTATGGACGGGTAAAGCTTATTATGCGCTCGACCGACGGCAAGGCGGTCGGAGCGGGAGTAACGGTCACCCCGTGTCTGGTGGAATAGGCGATTATTACTTTATTACAGTATGCTTAGTATAATTTTTACTTCACCAAATACTTCTCGATCGCGTTTACGTAAAAATTTCAATTCTATGGAAACATGGACACGCGCGCGCGGAGTCGCTGTCCATGTTTCCATAGTAATTGATTTTTTTACGTAAACGCGATCGAGAAGTATTTGGTGAAGTAAAACTTATACTAAGCGTACAGTACCTCTACCATGAGTTTACACTAGTTTACGTGATCGTACTCGCTAGCGACGGCGTAAATTATTTGTATGGAGAATTGTACAGCGCCTCTAGCGGTCACTTACGGAAGTACAATTTTCCATACAAATCATTTACGCCGTCGCTAGCGAGTACGGTCACTGTAAACAACTGTAAACTCATGGTAGAGGTACTGATTAGGAGCTGTGGCCCGCGACTTCGTCTCGTCTGTGTCCCGCGGAAACCTTGCACTTTTCCCGGATAAAAAGTAGCCTATGTAAATCGGAAATAGTGTACCTAACTTTCTTTTAGTGAGGTTTTTTTTAGAATCAGTTTAATACCTAGTGCCAGAGATGGTTACGTATCAAAGTATCTAAAATTAAAAAACCTGACGTAAATTAACCTACGTTCAAAATACCTAAAATCTAAATACCTAATGATTTTAAATACCTAAGCAACTAACACCTACCTACGAATTACCTAAGTTTAAAATAACTAGGAGAATTCAATGTTATGTTTATGTCGATGACATTAGTCGTAGAAAAAGTATTGTATACAACCATTTTATAATTCATTCAGTCTTAAAAATGATTAAGTCACTCGGCAAAACCTCGTGGTCTAAACACGGTTCCCGAATATATTGAAATTAGTCAAAAGTTTTGGCAAAAAAAAAGAACTCTAAGGTATTAAAAACGGGAATGCGAGTATATAATAGTCGATAGGGACACAGTTGCAGGGTCATGTTTAATTCCAAATGTAATTTCCTACATAAGTACCGAAACACTCAGAGGTGCGAGTCCGAATTCGAACCCAGGATCCTCTGCTGCTTGAGAGGCCATGGGTTAAACCACTAAGCTACCACGGCTTTTTAAAAGAGAAAAAAAAGAGCGCGTAATTCAACGCTTTGAATAAAACGGTTATAATTAATTAATTGATTATTTTTTATTTACATAATTAAACAATTTTTAATTGCGGTTCAAAATCAAAGAAATAAGTTTATTCATAAAAACTCACAATAATTAAATATCTCATATACTTACACTAACATTCTATAAAAATTAATACTAACTATATTAAAATAAAATAAACTAAAACTACATTAGATCTAAAAATGGCCGCTGCGGCATGGTACCTACCGAAGACGCTGGCAGCCTTTCCTCGCTGGATCGTAAGGCTGATACGGTGAGCGAGGAAGCTGACCTGTGGTAGATATATCTGAGTCTCTTTGACAAGTCTTTGAAGAAACTCAGAGCACCAGAGCCCCACGGACCAAGGGTCTCGATGCCAAAAGGTACACAATTATATTCGGCGCGGAGACCACTGTACTTTCCTAACGTGGCAATTTCGGCTGTTTCTGCTGCTGCCGCTGCCCTTATGGATGTTCGGTGGAGATGGGAAGGGCCAGTGTGTCAACACGAGTTGCATCCCACTCAAGCACCCGTTCCATACTCTACGGAATCAGGGGCATCCCTTCCGATCTCTTGCCGTCATTTCTAAATATTTAGGGTATTTGGTTCAAGGAAGGTGCCCATGTTTCGGGAGGGGTGCGCGTGGAGCCAGTAGCCGGCTTCTTTTGTTCCTGCAGCTAATAATCTGCGGTTTAATATTTGTACCTACCTATGTTTAGTCATGACTGCAATGTGATAAAGAACCATCAGCTTTTCCAATATTTGTTTTCATTAAAGTAATAGGTATTATTTTTAGATGGCTGTCGGAGGACAATGTGTTCAATAATAAAATGTCAGCATATAACCAGCGTCCAGAAAATAATTATGTCTCCCTCTTCAATCTCTTTAGTTGAAACTTTGTTTGGCTTTAGCCACAAAAAAAGGCCAGCCGAGTGCTAATCGGTTTCGCCCACCGAGGATTCTGTAGGTACAAATTTAATAGTATTTTATGCAACTGTTGTATAAGTGAGGTCTTAAAAGGCGAGTGACGTGAGTTGCGATACGAGCGAATGCGAGTATCGCAATGGAAGACGGCACGAGCCGTTAAGACCGAATTATACACCGTCGCATACAATATTTTTCCTACGACTCGACTCTACTGTACTGTACTGTACCCTATACTGTAGGGTACAGTCGGGTACAGTAGGGTAAAATAGGGTACAGTAGAGTACAGTCGGGTACAGTAGGGTAAAATAGGGTACAGTCGGGTACAGTAGGGTAAATTAGGGTCAGTCGTGTACTGTAGGGTAAAATAGGGTACAGTAGGGTACAGTCGGGTACATTAGGGTAAAATAGGGCACAAAAGAGTACAGTCGGGTACAGTAGGGTATTTTACCCTACTGTACCCGACTGTACCCGACTGTACCCTATTTTACCCTACTGTACCCGACTGTGCCCTATTTTACCCTATTGTACCCGACTGTTCCCGACTGTACCCTATTTTACCCTACTGTACCCGACTGTACTCTACTGTACCCTATTTTACCCTACTGTACCCTACTGTACCCGACTGTACTCTACTGTACCCTATTTTACCCTATTGTACCCAACTGTACCCTATTTTATCCTACTGTACCTGACTGTACCCTACTGTACCCTATTTTACCCTACTGTACCCTACTGTACCCGACTGTACCCTACTGTACCCTATTTTACCCTACTGTACCCGACTGTACTCTTTTGTACCCTATTTTACCCTACTGTACCCGACTGTACCCTACTGTACCCTACTGTACCCTATTTTACCCTACTGTACACGACTGTACCCTACTGTACCCGACTGTACCCTATTTTACCCTACTGTACCCGACTGTACTCTACTGTACCCTATTTTACCCTACTGTACCCGACTGTACTCTACTGTACCCTATTTTACCCTACTGTATCCGACTGTACCCTACTGTACCCTATTTTACCCTACTGTACCCGACTGTACCCTACTGTACCCTATTTTACCCTACTGTACCCTATTTTACCCTACTGTACCCAACTGTACCCTATTCTACCCTACTGTACCCGACTGTACCCTTTTTTACCCTACTGTACCCAACTGTACCCTATTATACCCTACAGTACCCGACTGTACCCTATTTTACCCTACTGTACCCGACTGTACCAGACTGTACCCTATTTTACCCTACTGTACCCGACTGTACCCGACTGTACCCGACTGTACCCTATTTTACCCTACTGTACCCGACTGTACCCGACTGTACCCTACTGTACCCTACTGTACCCTATTTTACCCTACTGTACCCGACTGTACCCGACTGTACCCTACTTTACTCAACTCAGCAGGTCTAAACTGGGCTTTAGTGTTGAGTGTACCCTACATTTAATATTATGTGGCAGCTAGGTGTATCGTAATAACGACATTACGACACAAGTGCTGTTATGGCGAATAGATTAAGTATAGACTTTCTGAAGCCATATTATCTATGTTCTTATATATTTGTTCGCGACCATGTAAAAACCAGATAAAAGAACAGGAGTAGGAAAAAGTTATAATTAAACTTTTAAATACTAGGTACTAGGTATGAAATATCTTTACAAAACAAAGTATTTTTGTGCTTGGCGAAATAAATAGACGATTAAGTAGTCGTCTATTTATTAATATAAGGTAAGTACCTTATATTTCAAACTAAATACAAACTGAAATATAGATGCACAGAAAAAACCCCAGAAAAAAGACCAATGCTGGGAATCGAACCCAGGTCCTCAGCGTTCCGTGCTGCGTGCTTACCCCTACACCACCACTGGTCTAGAAGTTAGCGACGAATTTTTCCCATACATCGTACACTTCAGTCTGTTATAATCACATTAGGCAGTGACAAAGCGCGCATCTATGTTATGCCCTCTACCGAGAGACTTCAACACTCCTTCGGAGCTACCCGCTCACCTGGACCAAGAGATGGCGCTACTAGGCCAACTTTTACAAGTTAAGTATGAAGTATCTTTTTCTATTTATTTTTTATTTTCTTCAACTTCATTTTTTTATTACTTTTACGGTCATCCCGTGAAACCATATATTTCAAACTAAATACAAACTGAAATATAGATGCACAGAAAAAACCCCTGAAAAAAGACCAATGCTGGGAATCGAACCCAGGTTAGGATGTATGGGAAAAATTCGTCGCTAACTTCTAGACCAGTGGTGGTGTAGGGGTAAGCACGCAGCACGGAACGCTGAGGACCTGGGTTCGATTCCCAGCATTGGTCTTTTTTCTGGGGTTTTTTCTGTGCATCTATATTTCAGTTTGTATTTAGTTTGAAATATATGGTTTCACGGGATGACCGTAAAAGTAATAAAGAAATGAAGTTGAAGAAAATAAAAAATAAATAGAAAAAGATACTTCATACTTAACTTGTGATTACTTACCTGTTACCTCATTAGCCATTAGTCATTCATTACATTCCAGATTGAATTTCCCTTTACATTTAAATCTATTGGACCTCATTTATGAGGTTCGAAACTCGAAAAATACTACGAGAAAATTGTGTTCTAAATTAACTTTTTACCTTAACTCCGTTTGTTAATCTGTCTGTAGGTAAACTATAGGTATTTAACTTCCCGCAGTCTTATAAACCTATCACTGAGGTAAGTGCCGACAAGTAAAAAAAACCGGCCAAGTGCGAGTCGGACTCGCACACGAAGGGTTCCGTACCATTATCTATATAAACGGCAAAAAATCAAGTCTGCTGTATGGGAGCCCCTTAAATATTTATTTTATTCTGTTTTTTAGTATTTGTCGTTATAGCGGCAACAGAAATACACCATCTGTGTAAATTTTAACTGCCTAACTATCACGGTTCATGAGATACAGCCTGGTGATAGACAGACGGACAGCGGAGTCTTAGTAATAGGGTCCCGTTTTACCCTTTGGGCACGCAACCCTAAAAATGGGTGTGTTGTGTTGACGCCAAACAAATACTTGCATTAATGTAATGTAAGTACGTAATGATAGTTTTGACGTAACGAAACTCATGGAAACACGTCGCCTACGCACACTGCAACGAAAATGACACAACGGCAATTTACAGTGCTACTTTATTAATCCTTACTTGTCTAATATAAAAAATGTGTATTAGTATGTGCAAAGGGTAGCAGCTAGTACAATATAATATTATCTATTTGACCCTCATCTCGGCTTATGTAGTTACGCCCCACGGCTGGGTACATGTTTCTCGATGTTTTCCTTAACCCGTGAAACCAGTCTTACCAGACATGCAATGCAAACTGTACTGTAGGTATATGATTTACAATAAGTTAGTTAGTTAGTTTTATTGAAAGTCACTATGGGAAACGCAACATTATACTCATTAGCCACTTAACGTTTCTTATGTTCATTACGTGTGCTGACTCCTGCTTTGTGGCAGATACTTTTGGCTGCGCACTGAACGTTTGCCGGTCGCGCGTAGTCGTGACCTGATCGAATTATAGATATCTTCATGTACATATCGTGTAGGTAGACAGTTGCCGCGACGGGCTATAAAACTCACAAAGCGGCGAGGGCAGCGCGCGTGGCTCGTCTGAGTGCTAAAAGCTTTCTGCTTGATGAAACCTACGTTGTACAGACCTACTTGACCGTTTATAAAGTTCATTCGAATCTAATAGGTAAGGTAAAGGTCCCTGTGCTCGACACTGACCCAATACATGGCACCTTCAAGCGTATCACACACGGCGCAGATGCGGTAAGATATCTGTATCTGAACGGATATCTGCCAATATCGCTCTCTATACAATTCAATGGCGGACCACACACAGCGCAGATGCAGTGAGATTTTATCTGCGTATCTGTGAGCACCGACAATATATCGACAGATGTGAAGGTTTTGTCTGCAGATAAATAGGTACAGGTGGTTGCGCAGAGGCACACTTTCATCATCATCATCATCCCAGTCTATATACGTCCCACTGCAGGGCACAGGCTTCCTCTCAGAATAAAAGGGTTTTGGTCGCAGAACCCACGCGGGCCCAGTGCGGATTGGCAACTTCAGTGTATAATAAAATAAATATAAAAATTACGTACTACTTAAGCAAAAAACAAGTCATTCTTGCGTAGAAATAGAAATGCATTTTAGCATTTTTTTACATTTTGACGTGAAGAGAAATAAAGAAAGTGTAACGCGCTTTTATTGAAAATTCATTGTAGTCTATCTATCTCTCAAAGGGCCGGCAACGCACCTGTGACACCCTTAATGTTGCGGGTGTCCATGGGCGGCGTTGATTGCTCCCCATCAGGTGACCCTCATGCTCGTTTACCCCCTTTTATATAAAAAAACACCCTGTAGAAGCAATCCGCACCACAAAACACGTCTACTCAGCTCCGAAATTTTACAGTGAATGTAAAACCTCGCATCTGCACTGTGTGTGATACCTGCAGACGGATAAGTTTTTATACGCAGATAAAATCTTACCGCATCTGCGCTGTGTGTTGCACACTTTAAGTTTTTATACGCAGATAAAATCTTACCGCATCTGCGCTGTGTGTGACAGGCTTTACTTATTTTGCCAAGTTCAACCTCGATAGTACGGAAAAAGGGTCACAAATGTTTGTTTTTGCATTTAGGTTGACACATGACACGTCATAGTGTACCTACCTATGCCTGATACCATGATTCAAGTATTAGTAACATATTGCGCAATTAACTTTGTTTAGTATTGAATCACTACTTGATGCCCTCACTCGTACTTAGCGAGATGGAAGTCTTAATGATTTATTAATGCAAATCTGACGCAACACACTAAATGAAATGGTTTCGTAAAATTTGCTGCCCAAAGCTTGGCCCGCGCCGCCCTGCACATGGAAACTTGTGCTGAAAGTTTCCATTTAATACAACAGTGAACATATAATGTAGATACTTAGAGCGTACTCCTACCTAAAAGGCCGGCAACGCACTTGTGACTCTTTTGGTGTCGCAGGTGTCCATGGGCGACGGTAATCGTTTACCATCAGGCGATCCGTCTGCTCGTTTGCCCCCTATATCATAAAAAAAAAAAAAAAAAATACTTACTGTACATTTTCACTATGTGGTATTAGAATAAGGTGAAATAAAATTAATCTATTGTTTTATCATGATATACTTAAAAGGCATAAAAAATAAAACAAAATAAACGATTAACTGTCAAAAAATAAAATTAATCTTACTAATATTAATGAATGCAAAAGTTTGTATGGATAGTTGTTACTCTTTCACGCTACAGTTTGACGGATCCCAATGAAATTTTGCACACAGATATCTAAATCGAGTTAAAAACGCTAAAAAAACTTGTTTCTTGTATGACGACTCCCATTACTTAAGTATTTGCAAAATGCATCATCTGTGAAAATTTCATCTGTCTAGCTATCACGGTTCTTGAGATACATCATACAGCCAACCGCCTGGTGACAGACAGACGGACAGTTTAGTCTTAAGAATAGGGTCCCGTTTTTACCTTTTGGGTACAGAATCCTAAAAATGATTCTCGAATCGTAAGTACTCCATGTTACTCTACTCGCTCAACAAAACAAAGAGTCACTTTTAGAATTGAAGTCCTTTGCCTTGGGTTGTAAATCTAGCGTAAGTAGACAGAGATACGGATATTTAAGTTAGTAAGCAACTGGCTAAAATAAAAAATAAAATTAAAAAACTTTCACAATTGAAACGCATAGTTTAACCGCCGCTCAAAGGGCCGCCTAATTTCCGGTCACTTGGCTTACTCCGCCGATGCTCGTTCAGCCATTGGGTGCACCCTCCCCCTTCCCCCCTGGGGAAAAAGGGAAAACCTTACATAATTATCGGTTTATCTTCAAACTGTGTTCTCGGCCGAGGCAGCTAACCTATAATTGTAAAAAAAATAACATGATTAAAATAAAGTAAAAAAAATTGTATTTAACTATGTATAGTCGGGGTGCGAAAATTTTCGTCAGTTATTAAATTGATTCCTTTATAAAGTCTTGGGCTCTTAGTACCTTTTGAAATATCGGAAACGTCAATGCGATATTGTTTATTTTGAAATAAAATGTTGACAGGACTGACAATTGCCTCGGTGCAAGCCAATGTCAACTTTACGGTGACGAACCTTTTTTTACCCCGACTGTAGTATGCTTGTGTCAGAGGAGACACCGCTCCTCCATTACAATAAATGGTAGTAATCCATAATGAACTAGTCCTAACTATAACTAAAACTAATCAACTAAAATCTTGTCCTGAGATTTACATATTTGAGTTGTGTGTGTGTGTGTGTGTGTGTGTGTGTGTGTGTGTGTGTGTGTGTGTGTGTGTGTGTGTGTGTGTGTGTGTGTGTTCGGTTGTATAATAGTGCGGATTGGATGGTTAATTGTCTTCCAGCAATTTTCGATTTACAAACAGGAGCAACTTTATCTTTTCTTCTACATTTTTGCGTAGACGGGTGGTAATAAATAAATTAGCGTTTTATGTAATCTTACAGTTGAATTTATAGTGTACTAGCTTTTGCCCGCGACTCCGTCCGCGTGGAATTAGTAATTTGGGCAGCTTATTTTCAATTATGGCTCTCCTTAGTTCCTCGATATAAAAAAAATTACTCGCCTTCCCCCAGACCCCCCCGAATCCCCCCGCACACCCGCGTTCACATTCACCACCGTACTCCCAAGTCGAGCGTGCCTATAGAAGTTTTACTTCAAAAACCCCCGATTTTGAAACATTCTTCCGCTCCGCTCCGCTCCTATTGGTGTTAGCGTGATGATATATAGCCCTACCTCCTTTCTCAGGCTCTAGACTATCTATGTACCAAATTTCATTTAAATCGGTTCAGTAGTTTTAGCGTGAAAGCGAGACAGACAGACAGACAGACAGACAGAGTTACTTTCGCATTTATAATATTAGTTAGGATTAGGATTAGGATACTTATGTTTCTTCATGGATAATAAGTCAAAGTCATGGTAGAGATTAGTCGTTTAAATTTATTGTTTCACTTAAATATGGGCTACACCCGGTATAAAATGCTAATGTTTGCTTACTCATTTGTGTAAAAAAGTACCTAGGTAGGGGTAGGTAACTAATTTGAAAAACAAGCAAAGCATAAATAAAGGTATTGCTCAACCATGGCATTGATTTTGCGGATTATCGTTGTACCTAATTACTGTGAAGGATTGACAGTAATGACAGTTAATGATAAATTATCAGGGAAGCTTGGCTCATCATTTCGTTTTATTTTGATTGACAATGCATACTTATGTGAGAGCTGCAATTTCCTAGCCATAAAATGACTGTCTCACGCTGACATTTTCTTGTGAGACAGAATCCGCTGGAGCCATATTCCACTATGGTTTATTCGTTTCCCGAATAGAGGCCGTTCATTGTACAGAACGATGTTATCGCTCAGTAAACGCATTAGCGGCGTCATGTCGCTGACACGTTATCTCTATATCGATGAGGTTTAACTTTCCTCCGTACCTGATATGACACCTACTGTACTGTCCCATTATAATTTATAATGTACCTAGGTATCACTGCCATTTTCCAGATTGTCTCTTTTTTAACTTTTTAAAAGCTTTTTTCAATAGGCACATTGACTCACTGAAAATGGGTCAAAATTCAATAGTTAGACAAACTGAAAAGTTTTGCAGTTTGTCTGCCTATTTCAGCAGAGCCACGAAGTTTTCTTGCTTGGGAAATTCATCCTTGTGGGTACTTAACTATGACTTTAACCGTTAACGATATTTAAACAATAGTCGACTCTTACATTGACGCTTGCGTTCGCGTTTTAAGTAAACATTGATGTTGTTAGCATACCTCACTCGCCGCGAGTGTAAAGCAAACCAAACACTTGTTTGTAATTGACAGAGGTCTGTCTCCATTTATTCCCACATCGTACCTACACCGTTCTTACCACGGTATAATTTTATTGGTAGTTTACCAAAGTCAGTGTAAGTTGCATGCAGCAAGTTAGGTCTATAACTATAACCAATATCAACCCAGCCGTAAAATCTCATGTTAAGTTTTTCGTTTGCAATAGATTTGACGGCTGGCTTGACATTGGTTATGTATGGTTATAGTAACCTGGAACTCAAACTTACATTAATGTGTTGACCACCAGTAGCGTCACAATTCGATTTGATATTTTAATGTTCAGGGTGGACTACTCGTAGGTACCTACCTAACCAGGACTAGAAAATAAGTTTCGACTCCTCAGATAATTCCTACTGTAGTCAAGAGTAATGAGTACCTAATGAAGACGTGTGTGGGGTTTTTAAAGACCCCGCTATTAAGTATTAGTTTTAATTGTCCTCCAGGTAATCCAGAGCAAGAAAACCACGCTTTAATTTTTTTTTCACCTCACTAGCTCGGAAAGCCCCTTTTTGTTTGTTTGACATCTATTGAGAAAATCGCTTTTTATCCACAAGTGAAGAAAGAGTTTTGACATTTGAAGGCAGCTTAAGTGATATTTGACAGCTAACAAAACGCAAAACGTTAAAAGTGCTGAATTATTAACATCACAATTAATGAATTGCATCGAGTAAAAAACACTAAATACAGTCTTACAACTTTATTTTAATTCATAAATATCAGCATTCAACATTAACCTTCATTCTTGTTGTAAAAACGGATAAAATGTTCTGACAGTCCAAGTAAGTCGATGTGCGATCAAAACGCATCCGAAATAATAAAAAAAAACTTAAGTCAAAACGGTATACAATTTAACAGTAATACTTTGCTCGTATCTCAAAATCGATAATCTGGCTAATTGAACTTTACTCGATGTGCAATAAAGTTCAGTTTGGTTTATTCATTGATTGGAGATACGAGTTTTTTCAAAGTAGTGACGATATGTCGGTATTGGAATAGTTCCATAAATACTGGATTTGCTTAGGCTATTTTGCATTATTTTTGATTTTACCAATATTTCTATAAGTACTTCAAAATTATTGTATTGACAAAGAGGTAAATAAATAATAATTGATAGTACAAACCCTTTTTCTTATTTTCCTCGCTGTAGTGAGGTGAAAAGTTTTGTGTTATACACGGGTGAAAAGTTATTTTACGTCTCGTGTGTTGAAGCACTCGCTATCGAAAGAATTCTATTTTTGAACCACTCGCTTCGCTCGTGGTCAATCATACAATCCTTTCGATAGCTCGTGTTTCAAAATGAACACTCGCAGTTAAAATACAACTTTCCCCCCTTGTATAACAAATAACTATTCCTACTCCTGTACTTTTATCTGCTTTTTAACATGGTCGCGATCAAATACTTACTCTATTCCCCCATAACTACACTTTGTGTCGTAATGTCGTTATTACGATACACCTAGCTGCCACAGATTATTAAGTGTAGGTTACAGTCAACACTAAAGCCCAGTTTAAACCTGCTAAGTTGAGTCGAGTCGATTCGAGTCGTTTCCAGTCGGTTCGAGTCGGTTTGAGTCGTTTCGAGTAGGTTCGACTCGATTCGAGTCGGTTCGAGTAGGTTCGAGTCGGTTCGAGTTGGTTCGAGTCGGTTCGAGTCGAGTCTAGTCGAGTTTAGTTGCGTCGAGTTGCGCCGAGTCGAGTCGTAGAAAAAATATTGTATGCAACGGTGTATAATTTGGTCTTAACGGCTCGTGCCGTCTTCCATTGCGATACTCACGTTCGTTCGTATCGCAACTCACGTCACTCGCCTTTTAAAACCTCACTTATACAACCGTTGCATAAAATACTATTAATTAGTGCCTTTCGCCACTTCTTACATGTGTTAAGTTACACTGTTTTCAATGGTCGACATTAAAACTAAAAAAAATTTTAAATAAAAAATATAACCTCCTTCAAAAAACATCCAAAAAACTATGAAATAATAATTGAACCAAACCGACCACAATAAGCATGAAAATATCTTTCTTCTAATCTGTTCGAAGTCGGTGCCTCAGCTCGAGCCAGCAGGAGTGGACCTAGTAATCTAACTTACCTACATACCTACTATCTATAGGGCTTCTACACTCCTGCTGGCTCGTGCTGAGGCACCGACTTCGAACAGATTAGAAGAAAGATATTTTCATGCTTATTGTGGTCGGTTTGGTTCAATTATTATTTCATAGTTTTTTGGATGTTTTTTGAAGGAGGTTATATTTTTTATTTAAAATTTTTATTTTTTGCTTTTTAGTTATTTCTGTTAAAATAGATGCGTAGGATAAAATCATCAGTTTGACTTCGAAATAAGTTAATGTTGAAAATTCTATTTTTAATGCTCGACGGGGTTGCGTCGTTTTATTACAGAGTTCCATGATACTTTCTGAATGCAAATGCTCGACTTGTCACCGAAAATACTAAAGTCGCTATACTTTTTTCTTGAATTTTTGAAGAGTTTCTTCAATTCCTCATGGATCCCATCATCAGAACTGGATTCTGGTAATAACGGGACCAACCTTGAAGCCTGTGCTTTCACACAACGAAAAAATCTTCCAAATCGGATCATAAATGACGGAGTTCTGAGGTAACACACGTTAAAAAAAAAAAAAGAACATACAATCGAATTGAGAACCTCCTCCTTTTTTTGAAGTCGGTTAAAAAGAGGCTGCAGCTTAAAAATTACTTTGTCTATTACCAGGGTCTCAGTTCAGCTTACAATTTTGTGAGACTGGGTCCTTGGGGTCCCGGCGCAGCGCACACAACTTGTTTAAACAAGTGCAAAAGCGTCTGGTCGACACCACCGGAGACCAAAGGGCTGGCAGCTATAAGTATCTCTCAACGAATCGCCATCGCCATTCTACGAGGGAATGCTGCCAGCCTTTTGGGTAGGTACGATGCCACGGGGGTCTTTTTTAGACTCTAGTACTTTTTAAGTTAGATTTTTAGTTAGGTTATAGTTAAGTTTTATTCATTGTTATTTGTATTCTTAGTTTCAATAAATTGCTTTGACTATTAACATCTCATTTTGAAAAGTAAACAAGCCCATCTTTCGCATTAAAATACTAGCTGTTGCCCGCGACTCCGTCCGCGAAGAATAGGGGTAGGTATAAAAAATAGCCTACGACCTATTCTCAGACCTACCGAGTATAGAGAAAAAAGTTTTTATAAAAATCAGTCAAGCCGTCTCGGAGGAGTTCGATAACAAACACCGTGACACGAGATTTTTATATATTAGAAGATTATTTTTTATTGTAGTGTAGGACCTAAGATATACATGCCCTTTTTCTTATACCCGGGGACCCCCTGAATATAACACAGCTTGAAAAACACTTATGTTGTTTGTTTGTGTATAACAGGGCGTGCAGAGAGACAGCAGAAAAATGACAACAGCAAAGAAATCATTGATGGCGACGATAACAATAATAGCGAATTCTTAAAATAATACCATTGCGGCGATGTCACTCTTAGAAGTTACGCAGATATGTCTAGGGTAGACAGTTTAGACATTGCTGTTAGCAGTGATGCTCTACACGGTTCCTCAAGCTACGTCCACACCTTAGCTGCTGAACACTGTAATCACTCTGTCAATAACAGAAGAGATGGTTGTGGAGACGGCAGTGAGTGTAAAAGGGAAACAGATGAAAGAAGGCAAATTAATGACTGTAACATTAGACGAGAGAGTGAAAATGACAGCTACTACAGTCGAGCTAATATAAGCCGTAGTTCCCGCAGCGCTTGTGCTGACGTGGAAGGTGATTCAGTGACAGGCGCCACCGCCACCGAGGATGGTGCGAGCGACGCCGAGCTGGGCCTCGGTGGCGCGGGCGCGGGCGCGGCGGTCCTGCCCGACGACTTGCCTGCGCCGCAGTCGGAGCGGCTCCCGGGAGACGGCGCTAGCTGTTCGGCGCCCGACTTTAATCATGTTAAGGTACGAATGACGTGGTTCTTTAGAAAAAACTCTTTGACTGTAATTAATTAGTTTCAGATTTCGTCACACTAACCCAATTGATATCCTTGTCATATAGTATATTTTCAAGTGCAGATTTAACAATATTGCTTCAGGTATGTGGCAGTCACGAGGAGGCTTCCTCAGACAGCTATCGCCGCGACAGCGTCGATCCTTTTCAAGCGGATAACGAGTCAGGTAAATTGCCGTAACAAAATATATTGCCAAACAGTGAAGTTTCAATTGGTTTACTTATTTATTAGAATTATGTAGTCACGGCCCTTCACACAAACAGCGATAACTGTATATTGACCACCTAAATGTAAACCGATTTTGACCAATTTTTGATAATTATGTTGTTAGACAACACAAGACTAAGTTTGCAGGTACCTACTTACACATTTTTGTCAAAAGTTGTATCCCTGTTTTATTGCATTATTATAGATAACAATCAGTTAATATAAGACAACATTATCACCGGCTTGTATAAAAATGCTAGACTTCCTTGTACCTACTTTGCAATGTTCATAAAGTTGTTTAATATTTATTTTTACCAAATTGTTAACAGTGAAGGCAGAAAGCGTCCTCAGACCAATTCGCTACTACAAAGGAATATATTGGCCATCGATAACTAATAGCTTCACAGTACGTAATTATAAAACAAAGCTATACAATTTTGTCAACTATTTTTTATATGAAATTAACGTCTTTGCTAAGAATATACCTAAATTTTGTAGCTGGAGAGCGTAGAGCTATCGTACCAACGATACTCAAGGAGGCAGCGCCAAAAATCGTTAATCATGGTCAATTTGGTCGACCTTCTACTCAAAGTAAGTAAGACGAAACTTTTTCTATGTATGTATAACTATATACAATTATTATTTACTTTTATTTTGAATAAGACACACACACTGTAAGTACACGAATACCAATTTAGCCAGTAGGTAAGTATGTATGGTGTACAATGATATTGGTACTTAACTCAGTATACTTTTCTTTCAAGAATCATACGAAATGAAGTTTAACGCTGGAATTTAATGTATACCTATATTTATGTACCTATGTGTATTCATAATCAAGTCAATCATTTTCGCGTTTAAAACTTAATAATTATGTACCTAGTCATAAGTGTCATTTATCAGAGTATTTTTCCAATTTGTCATGTAATATCAAATAGTTCAATACCTAGTTCATCTCATCGCCATCATTACGTCCCACTACAACGCACAGGCCTTATACCACGAAATTCGATTTTCGAACTTCATATCGTGCCGTTACGTTCACGCTAATAGTATTAAACAGAAGAGTGAAAGGGATGCCACGATCGAAGTTCGAAAATCGAATCCCCCCTGTACAGAATGAATAGGCTTGGGCCGAAGTTGGCACGCGGGCCTAGTGCGGATGGGTCATACACATTTTTTTATTCGCGTCTCTCCTGTGGACATGGCAAAAGTTAAGGGTCTAAAGCCAATAATTTTTAGTTATGCCCACTTACATCTGCGTGTGGAGCGCCTGGCAAACTAAATTTAAATAAATCTTCGTTTGCTGACTCGGGGTCGCTATTTTTATGTCCACAGGAGAGACAACTTTTGTTTCTTACGCCACATTGTATTCTAAGGATTTTGAGTCTTCTAGTACTTGTTTAAGGATGTGCAAGGATATTTTCGTAACGGGTGCGGAACCTTATCCGCTTGGCCTTTTTTTTAATTTTCGTTGGTTTTTGTAGTCGATTTAATTATTTGGGTATGTATTACAATACCGAAGTACGAAAGACCGAATGTATTAAAAACATCGAATGGGTCAAAAGACCGACACGATTTTTTTCTGAAACCGCTAACTTTTTAAAATTGTTATAAAACAAACCTAACCTAACCTAATGGGTTCTGTATGATGCCGTTTTAATAAATTCTGAGAAGTTTACGGTTTCAGAAAAAAATCGTGTCGGTCTTTTGACCCAGTCGATGTTTTAATACATTCTGTCTTTCGTACTTCGGTAATGTAATACATACCCAATTATTTTAATTATTTTTGGTCCTTGTCTAAATTTAAAATATCTAAAAAAAAGAAAAGATTTCGTATTCTATATTTACAACAACTATTGATGATCACACAAAATTAAGAACAAAATGTGATTAAGTAAATAATGTAATTTACTTGTACCTTGTCTACCTACCGACACCGACTTTTTCTCTACTACTTAGGTACTATCTGGTTGTTGTTGGCAAATATTTCTACTCTTTTGGAAAATCAATTAGCAAAGAAAGTTATTTTGATGATTTGTATGCTTTAGGTATGTCATAATTTTTTAATCCGCACCTATTTGAATGTTATTTTTCTTGAGACGTGACGCTATTTTAGCTTAAAAACCCTATAAACGTTTAGAACGTGGGCCGATATCTAAATAACAAGTAAAGCCAACTGCAGTTTTGCGAATGTGTAGTAACTCATAGTTTGTTATCTTTTACTGGTTTTCAAATTATTAAGTTGCACTTGTGCCAAATGAATTGTACGCGTAACTTTGCTATGCGAAATAACTCGTCTGCAACTTGATCAATCTGCGAATCGTTATTCAGCGAAACGTTATCTGCGAATCGATATATCTGTCCTCTGACTGCAAATGCTGAGATCTAATAAGTATAAGTAATTATTTAACTTCTTAAATGTTTCTGTTTTACTTTCTTTCAGATTAGTTTATCTACTATATATTTAGCTACAAGCGGAGGAACAAGTGAACCCAATGGTATGTTAGTTTATAACGGCAGCGTACTATGTGTATACTTACCCACTTAGAATGGACATGAAACCTATATATTTACGTCTATTGTAAGAGTATACCTATAAATAAAGTAGAAAAGTACAGTAGAAAAGTAGACACAGCCTAAACCACTAGAGCTTGACACTTGAAATTTGGCCGACATATTCCTTAAAAACCATTTAAGGTGCAATAAGATGATGACTACGTTAATATTTTACCATAAGCTACTACAAATTGACAGACAGACAGACGGACAATAAAGTGATCCTATAAGGGTTCCGTTTTTTCCTTTTGAGGTACGGAACCCTAAAAAACATAATAAGTCTCTTGGTCGCTTTATCACGGGGCAACACTGTACCATCCTTTCCTTGGAGATATTCACGGCGCTTTTGTTCCCCTTGGAACTTCGTAATTAATAGATAAAGCAAGAATTTTGAATATTTATTTTTAGCCACACGCTCGACATCTTAAGTAGGTAAACGAAGTACAGTAAAATGCTGGTGTGACCTAACGCTTAATTGTTTTATAATGTTCAGGTAAGAGTACCGCAAAGCCGGCAGGCAACCACGTCGCGTGGACGGCAGCGTTCTCGCTGCTTAACGTCAGCGTCTGCCTGCTGGGCTGGTGGCGCTGCTTCGCCAACAATTACCTGCACTGGGCCGCCGCGACCACTTGGATTCTTCTCATCGCCCAGGGTAGGTATCTAATCTAGCAACGGTAGAGAGACAACGAAAATTGTCCCTGAAGGAGATAAAAATTAGCTACCTAAATTCACTTATAATCTATCTGTTGACATAAAATTTTACAACTTAGAAAATTCAAGTAACAATATTTTGTTAGGCAGGGAAGTAACAGTTTTATTAGGATACCGTATCTCAAAAAGTACGGTTCTTTTTCCTTAACTCAGGTTTCGACACACAGCGGGCGGGGCGCGACGTCGACGGGACGCCGACAGCACGGTTACAATCTGTAATATACTACTTTATAAAGCCTTCGACACACAGCGGGCAGGGCGCGACGTCGACGGGACGCCGACAGCACGGTTACAATCTGTAATGTACTACTTTATAAAGCCTTCGACACACAGCGGGCGGGGCGCGACGTCGACGGGACGCCGACAGCACGGTTACAATCTGTAATGTACTACTTAAAATAGACGCCGTCAAACAGCGCTGTCGCGTCCCGTCGACGTCGCGCCCCGCCCGCTGTGTGTCGAAGGCTTTATAAAGTATTACATTACAGATTGTAACCGTGCTGTCGGCGTCCCGTCGACGTCGCGCCCCGCCCGCTGTGTGTCGAAGGCTTTATAAAGTAGTACATTACAGATTGTAACCGTGCTGTCGGCGTCCCGTCGACGTCGCGCCCCGCCCGCTGTGTGTCGAAACCTTTGTAATAGTTTTTCTTTTAAGTTTGTTTACAGCGCCATAGTATTTTTCACGCAGGTACCCGAAAGTAGTGTTTAAGCTTGAAGGGAGACACATTTGACTTAAGACACTAAGAAAAATTAGTACTTTACGAAACTTAATATTTTGGAAATGGCCCTATAATATTTTTGAAAGACCTAGACCAACAACACGCCGCACCTCGCACCATGACTATGGTCTATGATCCATGGTCCATGAGGTAGACAAGGAAAAAGGCACCCCCTCTGTATGTAGGGGAATTAGGTAGAAATTTAATGAAAATGGCCTAAATTGTTCTTAAGGGAGTTTTGGATTTACCTACGTACAGTTTTTCCTCCCAAGGGAGTTATAACTTAAGTTTTAAAATTAGCAAACAAGTTAGTTGGTATGTCATTTCAGATTAAGGATTCAGGATTTCAGAAGAAGGAGTCAGCCAACGTTTTATTTATATCTTTAAAATTTAGCCTTAACCCAATTTTATAACACGAAACTTATCTACGCTTCATGAAACTTCGTTATTTTAAATTTGTATCTAATAGTTTTGCAATAATTTTAGTAAATATTTTTTTGTCATATTGGCAGAATCTGGTATCTGTGGTAGATGACTTGAAAAAAATGGCAATCTGTATTGGCGAGTAGCCGTTATTTATTCAATTTAAGTGTTTAGAGATCAAATAATTTTATTTTTGTTTTTTTTCCTCGCAGTGTGATGAAAATCATTGTGTGTTGTGTCTCTCGGGCAGTAAGGGGATTACAAACTCGACTCAATAAAAAGCTAATTTTTCGTTACTAATCCCCTACTTACGGCCCTTGATGTATAAACAATACGAGTATACTAGGTATTTTATTCCACCACTTTGTTGGCGTACCTACATATTTGGCGTCTTTATTAGAAACCCTCACGCCTAGTTATACCTATAGCTTCACAGACAGATGGAAACGGCAAAAAATTCAAGGTTCTTTTGACTACGGACCGTAAAACATAAATTCCAGTTTAGTACCTAGTTAATGTCAGTGTCAGTAAGTGTTGCGGTATTCGTGGCAGGTTTGAGCGGAATGGGCATCGGGTTCCAGTCGGCAGAGCACCAGGTGTGGTACATGCTGTTCATCGTGTTCGTGCCGTACGCCATGCTGCCGCTGTCGGTGGGCTGGAGCATCGTGGTGGGGCTGCTGGCGTCGGCCGCGCACGTGCTGGCCACGGCCGTCGCCGGCGCCGCCGCCCACTACGAGGTACCCGTACCGCCCATCCCCCCTGCTCCACCCTACACCTACACAAACAATACATTTAGCTTACCGCCGAACGACCGCCTTAGCCTAGTTGGTAGTGACCCTGCCTACGAAGCAAGAGGTCCTGGGTTCGAATCCCGGTAAGGGCATTTATTTGTGTGATGAGCACGAAAGTTATGGATGTTTTCTATGTATTTACGTATTTATTTATCTATATAAGTATGTTTATCGTCGTCTAGTACCCATAGTACAAGCTTTGCTTAGTTTGGAACTAGGTCGATTTGTGTAAGATTGTCCCCTAATATTTATTTATTTATTTAACTGCACAGATCCTGTCGTACTTGTACTTAATAAACTAATGAAAAAATGGATTATTCGCGGTAGGTAGTTCCTTTGGCTGTTCCTTCGAAGGAACTATTGCGTTTTTTTCCGCACTAGGTGAAAATGAAACTGCCTTAAAAACCACCCTGGAACTAAAAGCAAAAAAATATATATATGAAATCAAAATTGAACCGATTACAACAACCGACGAATTGAGAACCTCCTCCTTTTTTGAAGTAGGTTAAAAAATGTTTGCAACACCTGTTACTTGGCTTTGGATTAATGCGTCTGCAAAATAAAGACGCATTTTACGTAATTACCTATACTATTTTTGGCCTCAACTGATTATTCGCGGTTCGTGGTTCCTTTTATTAAAATAATACCTTCTAGAATATGGTATTACGAACACGCGCCATGATGTTTTAGAGGCCTAATCACAATCGATACACAATTATTTAAAAAAGATGCATTTTCCCAAATTGAGGTAATAGCGTCTAAAATCCCGGTTTTTAAAAAAATGCTTGTATATTTTTTAATACTAGTGCAGCAAAAAAGTTACTTCGACAAATTTATTGTTAAAGACTTGGATAAAGCACAGGCCCAAACAGTACTTCAAAATACTTGATGCATATTTCACAATTTGAGATTGAAAAAATATCAATAAAACACGAAAAAACACGAACGCAATTACCTCAGGTGACCTTACATTTTTCGCCTTTGTTCCTTGTCACAGTTGCACCTTCATTTCTAGCAAAGGAACAAAGGCGAAAAAATAAACGCAGTTCTTCCTTCATCGCTTGTGAAGGAACTCGTGAGAAACAAGAGCGTGTCGGACACGCCCAAGATAGGGTTCCGTAGCAGATACGAAAAAATCTTTGCATACTAGAAATATTTTTTTACAAAAACTTAAAAACTGCTCAACTGATTAAGTTGAAAATAATTTTCCTAGAAAGTTTTTATTAAGTTTAGCTTACGTGATTTTTTTCATATTTTTTAGACGTGAGGTTCAAAAGTTAGAGGGGGGGACACATTATTTTGAACTTTCGGAGTGAATATCTCCTAAAATATTCACTTTATCAAAAAATGGTTTTAGCAAACCCCTATTTATTTTCAAATACCTATCCTATGATACCCCACACTATAGGGTTAGTCGAGAAAAAAAAATCACCCCCACTTTACGTCTATGGGAGGTACCCTAAAAAAATTTTTATTAGTTTTTTTTATTTAATCACTTTGTCGGCGTGACTGATATATATTCATGCCAAATTACAGCTTTCTAGTACTAACAGTCTCTGAGCTTAGCCTCGGACGGACAGACAGACAGACAGACAGACAGACGGACAGACATGGCGAAACTATAAGGGTTCCTAGTTGACTACGGAACCCTAAAAACGCAATAATTCCTTCGTTTTGCAACAGAACAGCCGAAGGAACTACCGTGAATAATCCGAAAAAATGGCAGTTACTAAACAGAGATCTTTATTTACACACATTGTAGGTATAGGTAATGTAGCTACGAGTAGGTACATTGACAGAAAAGATGGTTAAATAAGAAAACCAACTCTAAAGTTCTAAACATTCTATATTTACAAGTGTGGCCTAGATCGCTGCAATCGAGCAGATTGGCTGAGTTTCCTCGTTGTATGACCATGTGAATACGTTGTACTTACCAGGAAAGAGCCAGCCCTATGGTCATCTTTGGACCGGACATTAATGCAAATAGCTTAAAACATAATTGAGCAATTTTGTTATTTGACCTTCCTGTCAAATGTAAACTTTCCTGTTCTGGCTGTAGGTACTGTTTTAACACGCTGGCTGCCCACCATACTTCACCTAAAGTGTTGCTCCCACGCCCCATACTAATTTAGTGATCCCACCGGTGATAGTCACTGAGGTGCTAACAATTATTTGCTAGATATCTAAAAATTCGAAACAGTTAAGTTTTTGTAATTAACTATAGATAGACGATCCTCTACAAAATAGTATTCATTATTTGAGTCTGGCCCCCCAAAATAATCCTCAAATCTAAACAATTCCCTGAAAAATGACCCTTTGATCCCACTGGTGATACCAGTGGAAGCCAACGTGTTAAGTAGGTGGTTCAACGTCATAAGTGATCACTTTTGTACTTTGTCACGTTAACGCCATGTTTGAAAAGCTATGCGAATTTATGTTACGACTGAAAGCGACAAGGCACAAAAGTGATCACTTATTTATGACGCTGACTGTACTACCTAAGGTTAGCATTAGCACGCACTGCGGGTCAACTCGTTCAGTTTAGCTGAAGCTGCAAAAACGCGTACATGACTGCATAGCGGTTTTCATTTTGGCGTTTTTGACAGTCAATATCACACAATGGGTTTTCATAATTCATAAATCAGCATGTAAGAAGTATTAAGTGTGAGCCTTGTGAGAAAAGTGAAACCATCGTAATCAAGTAGATACCTACTGAGTGCATCAAGTGGTGATATTACTGTGGATATTTTTGTAAAATATCTACCTACTTCGAGTATACATTTTGTACCTCTATGTACGTACAGTCACCGGCACCAATATATGATGAAACAAGGCACTCAAAAATATGTGAAGCAACTCTATTCGTATGGCCGTTAGAGCGTATCAGATGTTTTTGGGTGCCTTGTTTCATCATATATTGGTGCCGGTGACTGTACATACAGTCAAGGAAATTGAATCGAGCACCAGGTTGGAACCTTTTCACGATAATTTCTTTGGCAGATTTATGGAATGTCAACATGGCATTTGCCATGAAAAAGGTTCACTCTGGTACGTGATCAGTTTCTTCGACTGTACAAATAGGACAGAGTATATTAATAAAAATTTTTACGGTTCTAAAATTGCTTACTTGCAGTGCGTTCTGATCCTAAAAAGTATTCACTGAAAACCTGGGAACCGTTGGCCCAATAATTTGTTAGGTTGTTTACTACAAACGAGGCGTCAGGCTCTACATTGACGCAGTGTTATTTATTGTGCAGTGGCTGGGGCAGCCGTGCCACGTGCGCGTGCTGGCGGCGAACGCGCTGCTGTACGCCGCGGTCAACTTCGCGGGGCTGTACGCCAAGTGCCTCACGGACTGGGGCCAGCGCAAGGCCTTCGCCGAGACGCACCGCTCCATGCTCACGCGCCAGCGCACCAAGCAGGAGAACGACCGACAGTGGAAGCTGTTTCAGAGCGGTCACTATGATTCACACGTACCTTCTTATGTCTACTGGCCTAATTTTAACTACTGTTTTTGCGCTTCATAATATGAGTAATTTATCCAATAGTCATAATACTTACGATTTGCTCCACAAATACCGTTGATTTAAAATCAATAATCATTATATTATCACATACGCAGTGATACCCGATTTCCTAGCAAGAGAGATATACGACCACGTCTGCAAAGTGAAGGGCGAATTCCAAGAGCAGCAATTCCACAATCTGTACATCCAAAGACATCAAAATGTTTCAATACTTTACGCCGATATTAAAGGATTCACTGGTAAGTATAATTTTATTGTGTTCATAATTAAATTAAACTTGTTTCAATTATGTATTTATAAATACTTATTGTTATAAATAAACTTAAGCACACTTGAAATTATTACAAAGTTCACTGTATTTGCCTTTACAGAATTATCAAGCAAATGCAGCGCGGAAGAGTTAGTCAAACTATTGAACGCCCTATTTGCTCGATTTGATCGATTGGCATCGGTAAGAAACTAACCAAGACTTTAAAATCGTGTTTAATTTAATACGCCGAACGCTTTGATGTACGGTCACGGACTTTCATAATGAGCCCACGGGCGTAGCCAGGGAGGGGGATTGGGGGGTTCAAACTCCCCCGAAATATCCAAATTATTTCTTTAATCTGTTAACCTGTTAATTTAAAAAAATCATAATACTACTGGTCATTTCATTCACATTTTTGTTGTTTTATTTTCTGACCCCCCTCCCCCCGTCCTCCCCCGATACTGAAACCTGGCTACGCCCGAGAATGAGCCACTTTGTACTGTTCGTATTTTAGCCGTGTAGGTACTTAATGCAAATCAAAATGTACCTATGTATGGAACCTGTACAACGAAACTGAATCACGTACCAGGGTGGAACGTTATCACAACCAAGTTCACGATGATTTCTATGGCAGATGTATGGAATGTCCACATGACATTTGCAATGAAAAGGGTTGACCCTGGTACCTATCTGGTTCAGTTTCTTCGATCGTACGTGTATAAGGGGCTAAATACGAACAGTGGCAAGTGGGTCATATATGACACATATTAAAGTCCGTGACCGTACGTTACCGTTGTGGCCGGTCCAGGAGAACCACTGCCTCAGAATCAAGCTGCTGGGCGACTGTTACTTCTGCGTGAGCGGGCTGCCGGCCGGCCGCGCCGACCACGCGCGCTGCTGCGTCAACATGGGCCTGCACATGATCCGCGCCATCCGCGACGTGCGTTACAACGCCCAAGTAATTATATTATATGTATACATTATTTTTCTCAAACATGCAATGAAATATTGATGTTATGTTTAATTTCATACAAAATTGCAGGGTTAGGCCTGCAAGATCGTCACTAGTTAACAGTTTACATGAAAACATTGCAAACTCTGCAAAGTATGTGAAACAAAAACTAACTAAGAGGTAATTTATATCGAGTTGAAAGTGATAGGCACGTGTATATGCGACAGGTAGACCTGGACATGCGCATCGGCATCCACAGCGGCACGGTGCTGTGCGGCGTGCTGGGGCTGCTCAAGTGGCAGTTCGACCTGTGGTCGCACGACGTCACCGTCGCCAACCACATGGAGAGTGGCGGTCTGCCAGGGTAACGCACCATTACGTTTTTAAACCTACTAATTACCTTTATACCTACAGGCCTACTGCTCAACGTCGCGTACAGTCAACGCCATAAATAAATAATCACTTGTGTACTTTGTCGCTTTCAGTCGTTACATAATTTCGTATGGCTTTTCCAACATGCCGTTAAATTGACAAGGTACAAAAGTGATCACTTATTTATGACGTTGACCCTACCAATTGTCCTGCTCTTTACAGACGGGTTCACATATCATCAACGACGTTGCAATACCTCAATGGCGCGTTTGAAGTAGAACCAGGCGAGGGCGAGACTCGCGATCCGTACATTCGCGAGCAAGGCATCACCACCTATCTCATCCACAGCTCCGAGCAACCACGGCGTACTAGGCACAGATCCAGACCCAGGTTATCTAATGTTACAACAATAGACTATCGTCATTTTAAACCCACAAAAAAAGAAGTTTTGAAGCCCAAGACCAAATAAATTATACCTACCTACTGCATCTTTTACTATTACAGCGTCCCGACAGCGAATCAAAATTCCGAATCCAGCCACCGCCGACCGAGCAGTATCATGGACGAAGAAACGGCCGCTGATTGGACTCCAGAGATGCCCTTTCAAAACGTAAAATCATTAAAGTCTAAGTGTACTTACTACTTTGACAGTTTTTGCTATTCAATTTGATTGATGATGTTATTGTTTCTGTGTACAGTATTACTCTATGAGCGAGGAGACCGAGGCGCGGCGCCGCGCGCTCACCATGACCGACCCCGAGCAGGCGCCCGACGGCGAGGACGTGCCGCCGCTCTCAGACGTACGGCTAGACGGCAAGCGACCACCTCGATGCACCTGCTGTGTTTATGCGCGCCTCATGTCAACACCTTAACTGCAATGATAAATTATTAATTAAAATTTAGTGACGTACTTATCTACCTATATTGGATATTATATGTGCGAAGCGGGTTGTGGGGTACAGAAAACGATCGCAGCGCACAACATGGCAAAAATTGGAAGTAAATGAGGAGGAAATGTTGTCAAAGCTACGCGGCGCCACCGTCGTGCACGGTCCCAATAGCTAAAAATAATATAAATCTATCTATTTAACCTATCAGGACCTATGTATGTATAGGTACGTATAGTACGTTACCCAGGAATGCATGCAATATTTATTACTTATTGCGAATAGTATATTTTCTAATTTGTAGATACGACGGTATCCTTATCGATCGACAATTTTACTAGAGGCATAATTTTATATGCCAGAAAAAACGAGAGAGGACTTTTAACGTAAACAAAAACTTTGGAGCACTAGTGTCGGGTGAAACAAGTGAAAGAATCGACATCTGATCTCTTAAATAGGTTCGTTGTGTTGTGCAGGAGGAGGACATAATAAACAACTCGATCGAGGTGAGCAGCAACCGGCGCATGCGGCAGGAGCACATGCGCACGTGGTCGCTGCGCTTCCGGCGCGCCTCCTTCGAGCGCAGCTTCGCGCAGCTGGACGAGCTCACCTTCAAGTCCAACGTGATGTGCTGCTTCGTGCTGTGGCTGTTCATCGCCGCCGTCCAGGCCGTCATGCATTACAAGTGAGCGCCTGCCCTCTTGCACTTCAATACTTTACCCGAACGACTAAGTATTTCTATGTGAATACTTAAGCAATTTTGACAAATCAACGTAATTGACTGTAAGGTTAAGACCTCCAGGACCTTCTTTTTTCAGTGTCATGAAAAAAATCAAAGTACAGTGAATTGAGTTCAGTTTTGCTTTTCTATTCTGAAGATAATAAATATTTATGTCAATCACTTTATTAGCTTTGCTGAGCTAAAATTCTTTTACTTTAGAAACTTCTCTGGCTCCTGTATTTACGTAACTATGTATGCAGTTGTTACTATTTTGAACCATGGCGTAGCTCGCCTAACTTGTAATCTGTCTTTGTCCATAAATTTTCCGTTCAACTAATAGGTACATCAAATAAGTAAAAGTTAAAAGTTAAAATACTCCATGGCCCTGAAGTAAGTATTGTAACCACAAATACTACGCAACCGTCTTGTTTAACCTATGCTATAGAGTTACATAAACTAAAGGTAAAGTAATTTTACGGTGATCCCAGTTAGTAATGTCAATTGGGAAAAAAAATATTGATTTTCTACGCCTTCTAATCCATACTAATATTATAAACGGGAAAGTAACTCTGTCTGTATTGATACTTTGGTGCCCTTACGGGTAAATGTTGAAGCTGAGATGTGTATTTAAGACCTTCATCACAACATTTGATGCAATAAAGAGTTTTGAGTTTATTCTGGCTTGATCCGCTGAACCGATTTAGATGGAATTTGGTATGCAGATAGTTTGAGACCCTGGAAAGGACTTGGGATAGATTTTATCGCAGAAAATCATATAAAATTACATTTATAGATACTATTTTCAAAGAATGGAGTAACTAGTAAAAAGATTAACTTTAATCTGGCATAACTTACTTTTGAATGTTAATAACATTAATGAGATTGTTTTTCGCATTTGAGTACTAAGCGAAAGCCTCGCAAAATTTTGCCGCTCTTGTGTGTCGCTTTGCGTGTGTCTATTTCTGCATTGGCGAGTAAAGAGTAGGTGGTAGATGTGTCTGTGGTCGCGGCTGCAACGTTGAGTGTGTGGCAGTTGCAAGTGCCTGATGGCGGCGCTGGGCGCGCTGACGGTGCCGCTGGCGCTGGCGCTGGCCGCGGGCGCGGCGGAGGGGTGGCCGCGCGCGCGCCGCCTGGCCGCGCTGTCCCGCTGGCTCGGGGCCACCCGCCGCCGCCGCAACATTCACATCTGCTTATTCGTCACCATCATGTCCATTTCCAGGTACCTACCTTAATTTAACATCGTTGACCCGTTTTATGATGTTCCCTGTATGGGTATGTAGGTACCTAATCCTTCGTTAAAAATAGTTAGTTATTCTCCAGCCTTACTATTTGGCACGGGTGCTTATATTGAAACCCGAACAAGCGAAGGACCCAGGTAAATGATTCAAAAGAAGAATTCTGAGCGTGGTCTAGGGTTTCAAGGCACGAGATACTTCATAACTTTACCATCGCGTGAAGTGAAACACGTAATTTTTTTCACCTCACTACCACGAGAAAAAAGTATAGCATCGTTCTACTGAAGGAGCTATCATTCCAAAGTGTCACAGAGATAATTGTAAAATTACTCTATCATAGTAGACATAGTCTTAATGGTAGGTAAATAAGGAATTATGAACAAGAATTCACAACATGGGTCTCTTCAAGAAAGAACTGCCCACTATGGCAACGGAGTAACGTGGAGTTGCAAGCGTCAATAGGCTACTCGTGCCTACCTCGGCCATTCTCACTTCTTGACGATTTTCATCTAATTACCGTAGTCATTTTTTTTTTCGTTCATACGACCAAATATAGACAATAATATGGACAATTATGAGCTAAACTATTAATATTTCAAAACGGCGTTAGAATAAACAAAATAGTTTGTGATTTATCGAGGTTATTTTTTTTACGGATACGGTAATTACAAAATTGAATTGTAGATGGCTGCGGTACTTAGGAAGAGGATATTTATTTTTGGAAAGTATATCTCATTGTCATAAAGGTAAGCTTCATAGTCAGGTTCTCTAACCACTTTGGCTATCCGGTCGTCAAAAATTAAAAATAGAAATAAAAAATTGTTACTATTTTCATACTGCGGTACTTAGAAAGATACGGTAATTAATACTACGGTGCTCAGACCGCAAGACATTTTTCTAAAAAAAATAAAAACAGGAATTAATAGAAAATACTGGAAAATGGTAGTTTCCAGAGCCCACACAGCTCTATTATTTTTATAAACATTAGCTCATTTACCTTACAAACAAAATTTATAAATAGAGGAACGGGAATTAGAAAAAATTAAAACCAAAGTTACGGTGATTAGAAACATACGTGCGTCATAGCCATAATTTCGATACTACCACGTCCACACTGTTTGGGTGCCGCGGTACGACTAACAGCTCGCCAGTGACGCAATATTGATGTGCAAATACATCGTTGTTTAGGGATGATCACTTTGAAATTGAAGGGCGATGGTACTCAGGTGTTAAGGCTGGACAGGCAGATATTTGGTTATATATTTGAAAAAGCAGGTTTTATCGAATTGTACTTTAATGTAGTCAAACAAACTGTATTTTATCTACCAGGATTTTAAATGACATAATGTGTAATCCACTCCTAACTAAAATGAGAAACAAGTTTCAAGACGCAGATAGCGTGCGGACAGGCTACGGTAATCGAAGAACAAGGGTTTGAAAAATAAAATAAGTGTGATAAATAAACAATATAAAGCTAATTCCTTCTAAAACCTTTAGATAAAGTTAAAAACTATTTGAAAAAAATATTTTCACTCGTATTTGATTATATTTAGAGCTACTTAATAGCTCGGACACGCAAATGTTTGCAATTCTGAGAATGGCCGACCTGCGCTACGGTAACCGCTAACCACCCGGCGGAAGTCTGTTAGTAGATGGAAATGGCACACTTCTGTATCGGCTCCGTGTAATATACATACTTACACAATGTTTTTCATCACACTTGTATGAAAAATCCTACTTTAAATCACTACATAAATCAGCAAATGAAACATTGGCGTTCAAATAACAAACATCTGAAATGAGACATAATCCCGGTTCCTACGTAATATAATAAATAAGGTCGTTTGTGAAGATGTTTGTTACTCAATCGCGCAGTAATGACTGAACAGATTTAGATAAAACTCGATGTATCTACCTACAGATATGCAAAGATCTGGATCGAATCATATGATACTTAATATTTCGGTAATCTGTGCACGTGTCATAACATTTTAACTTTAAACAAGTATAGAAATACCTCTGTTTTCAAGATAACGTGTTAACTTAGTCTACCATTAATAGATGGCGTTGCCCGAGCGCATGTTGTGCTTTAAGAATCACACCGTACCTAACCTTTTTTCAGGCCAATCTATAAGTTGTTAATGTTTCTCGTAAAGTTACATTTGGTAATAAGAAACGATCTCTTATCTTGTGACCTTGAATTGAATCTGTAAGTAACTACATACCTATGTACATAAGCAAACTCCTTTACTGTTCATTGTCGTTGCCACATGTTAGCAAAGATCGAGATGTCATCATGACATGACATAGTTCACGCATTAATCACTGTCGTAAAAGATAATCAAATTGATTCATTATGATATGGTTCTATAATGGCCTAGGAATCAAGAAAATTGGTTGACTATAAATCCAAGGTATAACCTCTATTTTAGGCTGCGGCTCCACTGAGGCGGAGACAAGCGGAGCGGAGAAGAGACATGTAGGGATCGACCAATCATATTAGTTGAATTTAAATCCACATAATCTCGTCTCCGCTCCGCTTAAATAGAAACAGTCCAGCGGAAATGAGCGCAGCGGAGAGGAGACATGTAGGGATCGACCAATCATATCAATTCCACTCAGCTCCGCTCGTCTCCGCCTCAGTGGAATAACATGTATTTTTTATTTGCCTTCATTTAGATCCATCCGTTCCGTCCATCTAGATCGTTACCAAAATCATATTTGAGCGATAGCACTTATGACTACCGGAAAAGTTAGCGCACAGGACGCTTTTTATCTTAGCCCTCCCTCCAGGCTGGCTACGCATATTGCAGATATACACGGGCAGGGGTGACCACCTATCAGGTTACCTATACGTAGTCTTCCTTAATCCTTGGCCTATAAAAATTACGAGAACGTGTCTATACCTACTTAATACTTATTTTGATACTTATCACTCATATATATTTACAGACATTTATTTTTGCTTTATTCTAGCACAATCAAACTATTTATATGTTCAACGTCAAGTAACACCGTCACCCAAAGTAATACGAATGCCTCAAGAGAAGATTCCAATAATAGCAGCGAAACATTTGAAGGAAGTGTAGAATGTCATAAGCCGGAATACGTAGTTTTCACATGGATCTTATGCCTCGTCGCCCTGACTTCCGTTCTCAAATTGTACTACTTGATCAAGACTTTCCAGGCTGTGGTGAACGTGACATTGTATAGCGCTTTATTGGTGATATTTTATAAGGATGAAGACGGGGACACGCAACCTAAGTAAGTAGTCAAGACACGCACTTGGTAAATATAATGATTGAGCACCAAAAAGGGCTTTACAACTCGAAGCTTTACTTATACTTAATTTGATTAATATTTCCCATTAAAATAAACGGGTTAGCAATTTTTGAGAAATAGGACTTTGAATATCCATAATTTTTCATACAAATTGTAGGTTACGTCACTTACCTACTTATACTATAATTAATATGTCTTATAGCAATTAGCTACGTATAAATTAGTCTATGCGCCATGCTAAGCAGCCCAGTTAAAGCAGGTGTAAGTATATAACGAAGAAGGTTGTTCTTGTCAGCGAGCTGCCGTTCTACGTGCGCATGCTGATCCTGATGGTGGTGTTCCTGGTGATCGTGGTGAACCACGCGCGGCTGGTGGAGGTCACGTCGCGGCTGGACTTCCTGTGGAAGCTGCAGGCCGAGACCGACCTCGACCAGATGAACGAGAGCCAGCGCACCAACCGACATCTGCTCAAGCACATCCTACCTGATCATGTCGTCAATCATTTTTTGAGCAAGGAACGCTGTCCTGATGTAAGTATTCGACCACATTCAGCTTCCACTTGTGTACCTACCACCTAAGTCCTAAATTCTATTGATACACATCCTACTTGATACTACCTATATATCATAAATGCGACCATTTGTGTGCATGTTTGTACATGTTCAATTGCTTTATCGGATGTTATTGTTCATGCAAAAATAAACATGTCTGAACACGAACACCGCTCTAGCAACAATAAAATAAGCATTGATGTGATATTGTGTGTGTGGTCGTCAGGAGCTGTATTCGCAGTGGCGGCACGAGGTGGGCGTGATGTTCGCCGGCATCCCCAACTTCCACGAGTTCTACTCCGAACTTAAGGCAGTGGATTGCATGCGTTTGCTTAATGAGATTATATGTAAGTACTCATAGCATTATAAGACACTGTAATACTTATAATAACAAGTCAGATTTGTGAGATGAGCGGGAAGAGGTAACGTTTGCCGCAACTTCCTTCAAACCTTTAAAGTGAACTAGAACTTGTTCTGATTGGTCTGATTACTTTAACGAGCTCGTATTTTTTTTTTCTAGTTGATTTCGACAAGTTACTTATGGAAACACGATTCAAAAGTATTGAAAAAATCAAGACGATTGGCGCTACCTACATGGCCGCATCGGGTTTGAACCCAAAGCACAAGGTAAGTAAATAAGTGTACCTATTCGTTACCTGGTCTGTTCCTAAGAAATGTACTCAATAGGTAGTTTTACTAACATATGCCATTATTTTATTAAAATATTTTTTTGCAAGCGTTTTAGTCTCATTAAAAAGTTACCTACTTAAAAAAGGCAGTTTTAAGAATAATTTTCACGATAGATGTCAATATTTTAATTAAGTAATCATTGTCTTGTAATGAAGTAATTTTTTTGTAACTGTGCGATTTTTGCTAATTTATACAAAATTTAGCATTGCGTTTTTAGTTGTTTGCCATGAAATAAAACTGCTGACAATTTACACCTCCGCTGCGGTATGGGGTTGATTCAACCCCATATATGTATGGTTAATAACAATTTAAACTAATTGCCGCAGCGAACGTGTTTATGTACATACCTACCTACTTATCGAAAAATACAAAAGTAGGTAAGTTCTTAATAATAAAAAAATTGTTAATTTTTCAACGTAGGTAGCTTAGTTATTCCGGCAGTTTCGGGAAAAATTAATTAATCGCCAATATCTCGAAAACATAATTTCGGACAGGGTATCTCATGATCTTTTTTGATGCAATTGAGGTTTATTTTATCCCCTTAACCACTTGACCGCCACAGTCATCCATTCATGAAAGCCAGTGAATAAGTATATAGGCTCGTCACACGCCAACGTCATCAATACATGACCAACATTCAACTCGAAATAAATCCTTCTGCAATGGAGATACCAAAATCCATTTATTTATCGAGTTGATGGTTTGTTCCGTGGTGTACAGAGCATGACACTTAGTTTTTGTGGCGGTCAAGAGGTTGAAAGGAATGTATTGTATCAATAACCACCCAGTCACATGCATATCGATAATAATATCGTGCTATCAGACCGGCGACGACGACTGCGAGCACCTGTGCGCGCTGGTGGACTACGCGTTCGCACTGCGTGATGCTCTTGACGACATCAACAAGCACAGCTTCAACGAGTTCCGTCTGCGGGTCGGTGAGTGTTCGCTCGACCGGTTTACGATTAGGTACCTTCATCGTTGCCTCCGTCCTTTTAAGTCGAACATGATACAGTTCTCAGAAACGATTACTTATTAAATAGCAGATTTGTATAAAGCTAATGTTGATCCAGGGATCAGCTGCGGGCCCCTGGTGGGCGGCGTGATCGGCGCTCGCAAGCCCGTGTACGACATCTGGGGCAACACCGTCAACGAGGCCTCGCGCATGGAGAGCACCGGCGACATGGACCGCATACAAGTCACTAAATATACCAAAGAGGTACTCGTACACACGTCAGCTCCTACCGCTTGCTACCACAAACCAAGTCATGTACTAGGGGCGTTCAATAAAAAGTGAGAATGAGTATGTTATAAACAACTTTTACTAAATGTCATTTTATTTTTCGACATAGTCACCTTTTAGCATAATACACTTAGTATATATTTTTTCTAAACATAAAATTCCATTTTTAAAAAAGGTCTCATCTTGAGTACTTAAAAAATCTTGTACTGCAGCGACTACCGCGTCGTCGTCTTCAAATTTGTGGCCTCTCAAGTATTGTTTCAATCTCGGAAATAGGTAGAAATCACTGGGAGCGAGATCTGGTGAATACGGAGGATGCTTAAGGATATTGAACCCAGCATCACGAATTGCAGCCATTGCAACGGCGGACTTGTGTGCCGGGGCATTGTCCTGGTGGAACAGCACAACTTTCGAGAGTTTACCTCGCCGTTTTTCGCGGATCTCATTGCGCAATGTTGCTATTTGTTTGGCGTATAAAGTGCCCGTAATAGTGGCTCCATGCTCGAGATACTCAATCATTAATACCCCTTTACCATCCCAAAAAACAGAGCCCATGACCTTACCGGCAGATGGGCTCACCTTGAATTTCTTCGGAGTTGGAGATGATGGCCATTTCCATGTCATAGACTGCAGTTTCGTTTCAGGGTCGTAATGATGGAGCCATGTTTCGTCCATTGTTATAAATCGCGCCAAAAAAAGTTCCCGGTCTTGCTGCATCAGGTTCAAAGCTTCTTGACAAATCTCTAGTCTAGTTTGTTTTTGCGTGTCAGTAAGCATTCTGGTACCCAACGCGCAGATACCTTTTTCATACCCAAGCGTTCATGTAAAATATTATGCACGCTCCCCGTTGAAATCTTTACATTTTCAGCAATAAAACGAACCGTGACACGACGATCCGTTAAAACTGAGTTTTCGACTTTTTTCACAATTTCTTCAGTTACTGCTGTAGTAGGGCGTCCGGAGCGGGGATCGTCCATTGTCGATGTTCTTCCACGTCTTAATTCGGCGCACCAACGTGCGACTGTCGAATACGAAGGAGCATTAGACCCTAAAGTGTCCCGCAAATCCAAATTGACTTGGTCCGTAGAAAAATTTTTCAAACACAAGTATTTGATAACGGCGCGCAGTTCAATTTTCTCCATTTTCGCTAACGTACTCAATAGCATTGCAAAGAAATTACCGTATATTTTTTTAAACAAAAGACAGTTCGTTTTTTTTCATAGCAATCAGCTAGATAGATTAGCTTTACCGGCCAGTATTTAATTTCCTAATATTGAAAGAGTTTGCATCTCATTCTCACTTTATATTGAACGCCCCTCGTATATAAGTATAGGTACATTATGCAAACGACGCAGCGGGTAACATTCTAGTTATTAGTAGGTACCTATTTTTTAACATGAAACTACCGTCAGAGTCAATCGTAATGAATACTGTATATACTGTTTTAAACTTTCGTGATTTTCACTCATAGCTAAAATACCATAAAAAAGACTTATATATAAAAAGAAAGAAAGAAAGAAAGAAAATACATTTATTTACAACATCACAAGACACAATATTTTACAAAACAAAAAGGCAATACTAAAGCTAAAGATAGAATGTGTCATTACGGTTGCAAATCGGACACTGGCTCAGCATAATGCTGAGGCGTTTAAAGCACCCCAGCGCTGATTTTCAGCCAGTACCGTTGGTGACACCCGGATCGCTGTTTAGATAGATAAATAAATAAATAAACTGCACACTAATAGCTACATACATAAGACTAGGTACATGCGTAAATAAATAATTTGTAAATTGTAAAAGCAAATAATAATAAGAAAATTTCTTGAACATAATTAGTATATATCTCACTTGCCAAGTATACAACCCTGCGCGGACTAAAACGAAAAATGAAATAACCAAGACAATAAAAATCAAAGAAGTTTTGTGAAATAGTGCTGGAAAGGAGAGGAAATTAAGGATTTTGCAATGACAACAAATAGCCTTTAAGCTTTCGCCCAAAGGTGTACCTGCTAGTCACACTTAGGATGGGAGGGGGGATGTCATTCCAGCACTTAGACGCCGCAAACCTAAAACTCCCTCGAAACGCCGCCTTCCGGTGCGGTGGCACAATAGCCTTAAGTCTGCGCAAACTTTTCAACCATGAGATTTTTTTAAAAAGGTAGGAAGGCGTCTTGTGTCGCACTACACCGAACAAAAGGGTTGCAAGGTGCAAGCGCCTGCGATTGTGCATCTTGAGCAGATCAGCAGCGTTCAAGTACGGAGTGACATGGGACCGAGGAGGGACTTTGAAGCAAAAACGAGCACATGCGTTTTGAACTCGTTGGAGCAATCTCCCAGAACGACCAAGTAAGCAACCATCATAAACGACGTCACAATAGTTCATCCTAGACAATACGAGTGATTCACACAATCGGACACGCAAATCCACACTGAGGTAATCACGAATATTGTAAAGAATCCGAAGGCGATAGAAGCAGCTGCTAACTAACTGAGCAATATGGCTCTCGAAGCGTAACTCGCCATCCATAATTAGCCCAAGATTTCTTGCTACGTCTACCCTCTCTATTGGTTCGCCCATGATAGCAACATCCTCGGAAGCCAGGTATTTCAGAGTATTACGAATTTGATGCCTGGATCCAAATATAAGATACTTGGACTTTCCAGGATTAAGAGCCAGACAGCACCTCCCCGACCAAGAGAAAACCCGATCAAGGTCCGCGTTAATGTTCTTCACGACGGTGACTGCATCTGAAGGCACACTGGATGCATACAGTTGCAAGTCATCGGCGTAAAGATGGTATCTACTGTTCTTTATACAAGATTATAAGATTATTTATATCATGCAAAACACACGAATAATAATTACCTCGACGTTCCGACTACATTAAAGTGGTTGTGGTCACGAGTAGATAGACTAGAGGTCTACTCGTGACCACGGCCACTGTAATGTGGTCGCAACGTCGAGGTGTAGTCGTGTGTTTTGCGAGATAAGTCATGTTTATGGTATTTTAGCTATGTAGTGAATATAGTTAGTAATTTCGCTGCCATATCTGTAATTTCGCTGGACAAAAATGCCAGCGAAATTACGCCACCGAGGATTACGACAATTAGGTATTTTTGCGATTACTGCTAAACTATATACATGATAAATATAAGCTCTTTACTATGAAATAAGGACTAAGTAAACTAGTAAATAAAAATATAACCATTTAATTAAAACCACTATATATCGCACAACAGGAATCCACGGAAATTACTTTTAAGCGAACCAAAATACATCGCGTGAAAGAATCACCTTGGTAGGCACACAAAACTCAGTAGTAGGACGTCCACTCCACGTGACAACTGGAGCACAACTAACATACTCTTCCACAAAAATGTGAACATGGCGATATGATCCTTCACCAATGAGATATTAGAAGGTATTTGCGCAAGGTAATATTGGTAGCTAGAAGTGGGACAAACACAAAATGGCCAACCTATTTTTAAATAACATTGTATTTAGTATAAAAAAGTTATAATCTAATGCGTTATGTAATTAGCTTCATTTTGATATATATTTAGACGAAAAATGGCTCCTAGACACAAAGTTATGCTCAATTGATTCAACAAAACCGCGTGTGGGACAGGCCTCACAGACTTACTGCAGTTAGTGTTTCTAAGATTTGGATATTTTTTATGCAGTCTTAATTGAAGTCAACAATGTTTGTAATGTTAAAACTCATTGTATTGTATTGTGTACAATGTATATAAAATTGTGTGGTAATCATTTTTTGTGTGCTTTTTTTTTAATTGACTTGGGACGTCCAAAAAAGTCGCTTCGAAAATTCACCCACTTACTACAAAAATCGTGACAAAAAAGCAGAAACTTGGCTTGAAATGGCCGCGTCAAGGGATTCTTCTCGTGTTGTGTTAATTAGGTGGGTGAATCAACTTTTTTGTGTTGTTTACTCTGTCCAAGGTTGTCCAAGGGACAAAATTTGTGTAACCATAGCAACGGGTGGCACAAAAAAGTTGATTCACCCAGGTGCACCCAATAGGTATTTTCTACTTTTTTAGAAGTTTCTAGGCTCCACAAAATCAATGCTTCTTCTTCGAAAGATGAACTTTCTAGCGACATGTTACACATACAAAAACATGGAACGCAAGAATTTGACCGCCTCTTGTTTTGTTGGAGTTGGAACTCTCGAGCGGTCAGAACGCAGAACTCGGAACTCCAGACCGCTCTCTGTCTGCGCGCGATCTAAAACAAGCGCTAGTAATAGGTAAGTATAGCCGACATCAAAAAGTACCTAATGTTGGTGTGTTTGTTAAATGTAGTTGCTGAGTCGTCACGGCTACGAGCTGGTGGCCCGCGGCGAGGTGGAGGTGAAGGGCAAGGGGCGCATGGAGACGTGGTGGGTGGCGCGGCAGCGCGGGGCCGCGGGCGCCGGACCGCTGGCCGCGCCCGCGCCGCCGCGCTCGCTCGCCGCGCTCGTCTACACCATGCTGCAGGCGCGCAAGCGCATCTACACACACCCCCTGGATGCTACTACTCTGCGTATGTTCATGGGAAACCTGCCTATAACTAGCTATAGCTAAACCGTTTAACTGAGCGAGCGCGCCTCGTGTGCCTCGTGTATCGTCATACCCCCCAGCGCCTGTACCGCACGGGCGAGGACTCAGTTAATCGGTTTAGCCATACCTAACTAATATCTTAATCCGGGATCTAATACTTATATGTCATATGTGACTGGTTCATAATGAGACGCATTAATACGCGAGCGTGGTGTTATGATACGAACCGAAGGTGAGTTTCATAATAAGATCACACGAGTTTAATATCTAACAATATCTACATGCATATATATAACATAAGTCTACGTCATTACTCATTTTTTCACCAAATATTTCAGAGCACGAAATACGATACCAACCAACGATAACTTTATTTTCTGCTTTGACAGTTCGAAATATAGTACATTGTTGTAGAGGCTGGAAAGTAAGCAATAGATGGACGAGTTTGTTTGAGGGCCGACGCGTAGCGGAGGCCCTCGAAAGTACGAGTCCATCTACACTTTTGGCCGAGACTAAACATTGTGCTTTTCACGACTAATGCGAGGAAATCATTATCATCATCATCATCGTAATCATCCATCCATCCATCCCGTCCATCCCGTCCATCCCGTACATCCCGTACATCCGTCCATCCCGTCCATCCCGTCCATCCCGTCCATCCGTCCATCCGTCCATCCATCCCGTCCATCCCGTCCGTCCATCCATCCCGTACATCCCGTACATCCGTCCATCCCGTCCATCCCGTCCATCCGTCCATCCGTCCATCCATCCCGTCCATCCCGTCCGTCCATCCATCCCGTCCATCCCGTCCATCCCGTCCATCCCGTCCAACCCGTCCAACCCGTCCATCCGTCCATCCATCCGTCCATCCCGTCCATCCGTCCATCCGTCCCGTCCATCCCGTCCATCACGTCCATCCCGTCCATCCCGTCCATCCAGTCCATCCCGTCCATCCCGTCCAACCCGTCCATCCCGTCCATCCCGTCTATCCAGTCCGTCCGTCCGTTCAGCCGTCCATCCGTCCATCCCGTCCATCCGTCCATCCGTCCATCCTGTCCATCTCGTCCATCTGTCCATCCGTCCATCTGTCCATTCCGTCCATCCTGTCCATCCGTCCATCCGTCCCGTCCATCCCGTCCATCCCGTCCATCCCGTCCATCCCGTCCATCCCGTCCATCCGGTCCATCCCGTCCATCCCGTCCATCCCGTCCATCCCGTCCATCCGTCCATCGAGTCCGTCCGTCCGTCCGTCCATCCGTCCATCCATCCATCCATACATCACATGCAGCAGACGATTACTGTTGATTGGTCCAATAATGTCGTTTCAGCACGCCAGGAATGAAATTCAGAAATTATCTTTCAAAAAGTCGTATCGTAAAATGAAATACATTATACTGATACGTCCTGTTTTCGATTAGTGTAACATTGTTGTCGTGTTTGCGCGCCATAAATGAGTCAGCTGTTAAATGTACATATATAGGCAGTTTTGAGTACTGGATTAAGGTTATCTACGGCCACATTTTCGAGCAGTGTCGTGAAAAATATATTGTTAAAATGATAAACAATTTAGACTTGAGTCGATTCCGATTCTCAAAACGATTGTACTTAATACTAATAAGTATTCGAGATTTAAAAAAATAAACTAGACTTTCACATTTAATTAAATTACAAATCGATTAATTCGACAACACAAGAAGAAGATCGAAATTTGAATGAACCTAATTAAAGTATCGGTTTCGGTATTTTAATGTACCTAAACATAGATACAGCCACAGATACTGTTTCTTAATAATGGGTGGGCTTACCGCTCCTGAACATATATTAGGTTATGATGTGGTTGCAGCTAAACAATGAAGTACCTAGTTTAGGTGTAGGTAGCGCGGTTAGTATGTAATTGTTAACGTACCTACCTATTTGTGTGGCACTCGTAGCGCTGCGCAGCGGCAGCGTGCACGGCGGCGCGCCCGTGCGCTCGGGCACGGCGCCCAGCGGCCCGCGCGCGCGCTCCACGCTCCGCACCCGCCACGCACAAGGACGGTAAGCTCCTTTCAAAATATCTTATACCTACCTCAAGTAGAGACAATCTAATACATCACAGCTGCATAGCACATCTCTCGTCGAAAGGCCCCCCTAAAAGAGGTTTGATCTTCAGCAATGAAGTAGCTGTTGTTGAATGACCTTTATTGTAAAGAATTAAGTTTTTCAATTGTACCTATAAGTTCTAAAGGTACGATTAACCTGAATATGATGATGAATGGTCCATTATCATTTATTAAAAACTAAATAAATTAGTATTGAATAGGCATTTGCCGCATATTAGGTACTTAGGTACTTAGTACGGAACATTATAATGCACATGGCCCGACAGCACTTGGCCGGTTTTAAGGGTAAATTATGTAGGAGGCTAGAAAGTTCATTAAAGAAGGTATTCTTTGAAGATGGTTTGAAAAAGTTAGGTAAGTATGAGTTTTTTGATTGGTGATTCGGATGCCCCCTTGACATTACTTCCTGGGACATCCAGCCTGTATAAAAGAAAATAAGCGAAAAAATACAATGCAATTCAGTTATAAACGATGGCCAGCGCCGCCACTTGCACAGTACCTCTACCATGAGTTTACACTAGTTTACGTGACCGTACTCGCTAGCGACGGCGTAAATTATTTGTATGGAGAATTGTACAGCGCCTCTAGCGGTCACTTACGGAAGTACAATTCTCCATACAAATCATTTACGCTGTCGCTAGCGAGTACGGTCACTGTAAACTAGTGTAAACTCATGGTAGAGGTACTGAGACGAGATGCCGGCGGCGTGCCAGTGATCCAGTGGCCGAGAAGCGGTTTTAGTTTTTATCTCAACCCATCTGCATTACGTATATCTATCCGAATTCTAAACCGTGAATCAGAGAAGTTTATGAAAATACCTAAAAAATAGTTATATCGCAATTGACAAGATTTCATATTTTTAAGACTATAATTTGATTCGTTCTCTGTGCCTATTCTGCTTGGAAAGAGAAAGACGCCGGTAGTTTTAAATTTTTACTAAGATTATTAATTATTTTATTACAATTTTTTTAAGATGTGCTTAATTCTAAAAGGGCATAACTCCAAAACGACCACACAATTATAGATCCATTACTTTTGTCTAGTCTCTATTAAAAAATAGTGATGACTTAAATCTGACGTTGAGGTTGCTATGAAATTTAAAATGATTACAGCTCTTTTTTCTGTACCACTACCATGAGTTTACAGTGACGGTACTGGATATAGCGACTGCGTAAATGATTTGTATGGAACTCATGGTAGTGGTACTGGTGAAAAAGGCAAAGGAAACATTCTGTGGTGGAATTGGTAAATTCAGATATATAATTTTAAAATCTTGTATTTTTTAAATATAGAGAATTAAATGATAGTAAATATTTTTCCGTGTTTAGGAGGCAACCCTAACCCTTTCGATTCCTGTAGTAATTTTCAGGTGTCAAAAAATGAAATCTCGTCAAATACCGACCATAAATAAATACATACATAGATTAGACGGACTAACTTTATTTTACAGTGCGGAGAATGAGATGCGACAACAAACAATGAGTATGGTGGTGAGACGTCCAGACATGGCTCCACCAGTTATCGGCAGCATATCTGCTCCGCACACCCCGGTGGCCCCTCACACGTCTGCGTTCCCGAACCCACCCCCTAAGCTAGGTATTGGAGCAAGGTTAAAAGCGGCAAGTTTCTCATACCGATCAAGGCCACACCGAGACAGGTCACCTAAAATCAGAAAGCTAAACGAAGAATCTAATTCTACTGTAAACGACGTCCCGAAAACACAAGTAAATGGAACTTTCAGACTTCGATCCGTCACTACAGCGTCGTTCTTCCGAAGCAAAAACAAGGATCAAATTAAAAAGAGTAAAGAGCAATTAAGCACGCCGTACATCGAACCTAAGAGCGGCGATGTGACTTCTACTAGAATGTAAACAGCATTGTACTGTATGGTCTAGGTAGTACATGAATTAAAAGTTCGTGTCAAATTGAATCGTAAACCAACCTCATAATTAGTGGCATAGTTTTGTATAACATTCACACCTTGAGAACGTAAGAAAGTAGATACATGTTATATGTATTTACGAAATCGACTGTACGTAGTTTTTAAAAGTAGATTGTGTTATCTAGTCTATTTTGGTATGTATGTCTAAAATACGTCGATTAAATTTATGCTAAGTCAATAACTTAAAGGAACTACTTACAGCAGGATATTTTTCATGTTTATTAAGCAATTATAACTTTATACAAATTAAAACTAAGATTAAAAATAAAATAAAACTAGGTAACAAAACTCCCCCCCGCGGCATGGACTCAAAGACACTGGCAGCATTACCTCACTGTAACAATGCTGATACGTTGTGCGAGGAAGCTGCCAGCTCTTCGGTCTCCTGTGGCATCACAAAGCCGTTTAGAAAGGTCTTTGCAAAGACTTTGCGTTGGGGCCCCATGGACCTAAGGTCTTGACCCCGAATGGAACAAAGTATTGTTCAATATATGTACCTAAGTATGTAGTTATATGTTAAGACTTATGAGTAAACGGTAAGAGAGTTCATGGAGCTTTAAAAATATAACGAACTGTTAAACAAATGTAATGAGATCTTTCAGTTTTCAGAAACTAAAGATCAATTTTGATTTAAATTAGTCGTAATTTTTATTACCTACTAGACTACCTACTAAACTGTGTATGTAAGTATTGTAAGAGACTTGGTGGTACACTATAAACGTACACTATTAATTGAATAAAAAATAAAATAACTTAAGTATGGTCGACCAAGTAAGTGCTCTACCTTTTTTAGGGTTCCGTAGTCAACTAGGAACCCTTATAGTTTCGCCATGTCTGTCCGTCTGTCTGCCTGTCCGCGGCTAAGCTCAGAGATCGTTAGTACTAGAAAGCTGTAATTTGGCATGAATATACATATCAGTCACGCCAACAAAGTGGTAAAATAAAAAATAAAAAAATATTTTTTTTTAGGTTACCTCCCATAGGTGTAAAGGGGGGGTGATTTTTTTTTCACGACTAATCCTATAGTGTGGGGTATCGTTGGATAGGTCTTTTAAAACCATTGCGGGGTTGCTAACATGATTTTTCTATTCAGTGATCTGTTTGCGAAATATTCAACTTTAAAGTGAAAATTTTCATTAAAATCGAGCGTCCCCCCCCCTCTAAAATCTAAACTGTTAGGTGGAAAAATTTGATTAAATTCAGAATGGTAGTAAATATATCAAATTTACTAGGAAAATTATAGCGGCTAAGATTGCTTGGAAATTATGTGTACTTTAAGAGTAAATAGTAGCCTAAGGTATAAAACATACCTAAACTTGGATGATTCCGTACACATACGAAATCCTTAGAAAAATATTACTTGATTTTTTTAGTAATGGCTACGGAACCCTACCTTGTGCGTGTCCGACACGCTCTTGGCCGGTTTTTTATAACATTTACTACCTACATCAGAATAAAAAAAAACAATAAGGCTGATTGTCACATTGACTTGTAACTGAAAATTGCCTTTGATATTTTAATCCATACAACTGACATTGACCCTTGGTGGTAAAGGAATTTTTGGTCGACACTAATATCATACCTGTGGGTACTTTGCGAAGACTGTGCTCTCTCGCTACTAGTGTCATATGTTGCCAGTTTGTAGATTTTTGTCATTTTCGGCCTTTTTAGGGTTCCGTGCCTCAAAAGGAAAAAACGGAACCCTTATAGGATCACTTTGTTGTCCGTCCGTCCGTCCGTCCGTCTGTCAAGACCCTTTTTCTCAGGAACGCGTCGAGGTATCAAGCCGAAATTTATATCAAATACTCAGGTCTACTGTCCCTTGGAGCTGTGAAAAAATAAAACTTCTAAACCAACGCAATCAAAAGATACAGCCGTTTATGTCGCAAATTTCCGCATATTTTCGAAACACGCAAGGGAATCAAAACCTACAGGGTACTTCCCGTGAACTCAGAATCTTGAAATTTGGTACGAAGCAAGGTCTTATAGCACAGATAAAGGAAAAATTGCGAAAAACATAAATTGTTTTGTCTGTCTGTATATCAGTAACCAATCTATTTATGCCGCAAATTTTAGACACTCGCAAGGGAATCAAAACCTACAGGGTACTTCCCGTGAACTCAGAATCTTGAAATTTGGTATGAAGCAAGGTCTTATAGCACAGATAAAGGAAAAATTGCGAAAAGCATACATTTTTTGTCTGTCTGTCTATATCACTATATCAGTACCTAACCAACCTATTTACGCCGCAAGTTTTCGACACTCGCAAGGGAATCAATGCATACACCTACTTAAGGATTTGCCGCACCGGATGCGTTCTGCGCGCGGTCAGGTCAAATTGAACGCAACCCGCATTATATATTTAAACAACATTGTCGGTCTCTATATAATTTGTATAGATATGCGATCTGACATATATACAGACGTGAGTGCAAATCGCACGCACGCGCAATATATAGAGACCGACAGTGTTGTTCATACATAATGCGGGCTGCGTTCAACTTGACCCGACCGCGACCGCAGAACGCATCCACCAGGGTGGCAAATCCTTTAATATGTAATCAAATCACTACAGCACACGCGTAATTATCTGAGTAGTAAGAAAATTTAGTTCCTGTACACAAATACAAATTATCCAATGAACACAATGTGCTGATACATTTTTTTTTAATAATTTTATATAATTAATATGCACAAACGTATATACCTATAATATTATTACGTTAATTATACGACAATGACAGCATCCGCAATTAAGCACAAAAGACGCATTAGCCATGAAGGTATAAGTATTTATTTTAATTTTAATATTATAGCAATCAAATACGGAGGGTAATCGAATGGGGCGCGCAAGCAAGATTCTGTCTCCGCTTTCAGTAGGTTCTTGCCGGTGGTCGTGTTTTGGCTACAATCGCGTTTGTAGCCGTTGCCGTTTTGATATAAGCATGTAGGTAATGTAATGACAAAAAACCTCAGTATGAAGGTATGAAGCTAACACAGACTGATGTAAATTGTGATCTATTAAATTTCCGCTTATTACTCGCAGCTAAACACGCGTGAACCATAGGTTAGATGTTTAATTAAAATTACGGGGCTTTATAAAATTCCCGTAAGAAATTCCAAAAATTAGATGTCACATTTCATCTATTAAGACTTAACTGTTGAGATTTTAGCATTTTCCCGCGGGAATATCTTGATAACAAGTAGGTAGCATGCTATGTATGTCTGTCCGTTTTGTACGGGACACTCTGCCAGAGTACGACTCGGCTAATACCGGATTGCGGCCTCCACATACTGGAAGACGCAATGTAGGTAGGTCTCCAACAAGAAAGAAAGCCGATTTAGTTAAGATTACGAGAACGCGTTGGATGCGGTTAGCGCAGGACCGTTCTGATTGGTGAGCCTTGGGGGAGGCTTGTGTTCAGCAGCAAACGTCTTTCGGCAGAAAATATAGTTGGAGATAGTTGGTGCTGTCTGTCACAACTTTACAAAATTCTGAGAGAAAGCGTGTCCCCTGCTTTGGGATGTTAATAGTCTGGAATGATATGCATCTATGTGTTTAAATTACTAACTAGATGGCGCTTTTATCAAGTCTCATACATTTGCACAGACAGTATAAGTTCTGCATCGCACTATCGAAGTTTTTAACATCCGTTAGTACCTATATATACAATGCCAGATTACTTGCTTCGGCAGTACATATACTAATGATTTCATACCCCCTCCATGGTAGCGTTAAACGTTTAACGCAACCTTGTTGGAAGCCGCATTTAGAAGTTTCACTTCAAAAATAAATTCAAGTCTAGGGTGAATGAGCATTTACTAGGGAAGCGTGTTCCATCGTTGGCCTCATCTTCGCTTTCCATCAGGTGTGATTGTGGTCAAATGCAAGCCTATATTTGTATAACATAATAATAATAATGATTTCATGAACAAACTCACAATCAACATTTTTTCGGCAGCCGATGATTCATTCTCTCCTTATAAAAACCCTAGAGGGTCCAATAAACACAATTTAATGACTATACACCGTCGTTCCCTCGCCAAGTTTTCATACTTATCGCGGCGGTTTCCGAACGCAACCATAACTCCAAATAAGGGTAGGTGAGCCAAAAACGCCCAAGTTCTCCCATTTTAATATTTTTCACATAACGTTAAAATTTAAGAGTAAAATATGCCCCGCCGTAAATATTAACAATATGAACGTCCAAACCTGTTTGGACTCATTCCAAGTTTATATATGCCTACGAAGTAGCGCATTTAGCTATTGCTCTTTTATAGTGTCAAAATGTAGTTTCAATGTATTAAGTATATTAGGTTTTTATCAGTCATTTTACGATGATCTCTGTGACATTTGCAATGACAGCGAGGATACTTTTCTCGTTTAGGTTAATTTCATCCACATTCCCGCTTTGTCCACATTCCCACTTCGTCAGCAATCCCATTTCGTCCACAATCAATTCCCGATTCGTCCACTTCCTATTTTATCAACATTTCCACTTCGTCCACATTCCCACTTCGTCAACATTCCCATTTCGTCCACATTCCCATTTCGTCCACATTCCCATTTCGTAACAAAATAGTAACGAAATTGGTAGTGTATCTGAATAGTATTTTGACCCGCACGGTGCTTACCAAGTATTTTTCTTAACGTGAATACCTAAATCACAAAATAAAATCCTATGTTGACTAAGTGGGAATGTGGACGAAATGGGAATGTGGATGAAATGGGAATGTGGACGAAATGGGAATGTTGACTAAGTGGGAATGTGGATGAAGTAAAGGACCAAATGGGAATGTGGACGAAATGGGGATGTGGACGAAATGGGAATGTGGACGAAATGGGAATGTGGACGAAATGGGAATGTGGACGAAATGGGAATGTGGACGAAATGGTAATGTGGACGAAATGGGAATGTGGACGAAATGGGAATGTGGACGAAATGGGAATGTGGACGATATGAACCTATTCGACATTTTATAGCAAAGTCAAAAAGTTTATGGTAGTTTTTAACGAAATTTTAAGGATCGTAGCTATCTATTATGAACATGTGCTACTTTTTATCCCGGGGAAGTGCAAAATTCCTGCGTAAAACAAACTAATCCCATTATATTCTGCTAGAATTATTTACAATTTCTTTTTATACAATATAGGCTTGCATTTGGCCACAATCACGCCTGATGGAAAGCGAAGATGAGGCCTACGATGGAGCACGCTAGCCTAGTAAATGCGCATTCACCCTAGACTTGAAAGCGGCCAAAATGTAAAAAAATAATAATAAATTGTGAATTGAAGCAAACAAGACTTAGGTAGGTACGCCATTTACTTAAGTACTTACTTGAATAAGATAAGATAAGATAAGAAAAACTTTATTTTTTCACAACACAAGGCACACACAAAAAAAAATGCAATCAAGTGAAACAATACTTAGAACTAAAAATATCAAAGCGTTAGAAACATAATCAACAAGAATAAAAGAAACACAAGCAGAATAAAAATATAAATAAAACAACAATTTTGCTGTATGCAATATACTTAAGTGTTTACTTGAGTTCGTACCTGTAGCGGTGGAAACAGGTGGACCTTAGGGTGCAGAGGCGCGTCTTTTTGTGGGCGAGGTGGGCCGTAGGCTGAGGGACAAGGGGTGTGATCCCCGTTCAGGTTCGTACCTGGTGCAAAGGATTTCCTTGGCTATTCAGCGGGGCAACGCTGCCAGCGTCATGGGGACCTTTGGGCCGGGCGCGGTTTAGGACGGGGATTTTTGAAAAAAATATTCTCTTTTTTTAATAATAATTATTATTATTAGTACTTTACTTGTGAAAACTCGTTTATCTAGAACTATAATTTGGCTACAAAAGCTTCGGCTACAAACAGGATCACAGTTAGACCAAATAGGTACAAAGATTACTGAAGGACACTACACTACTATTGCCTATTGGTAAAGTAGAAGTAGGTAGGTAGGTACTTACCTACTGTACTTACCTACGAACCGTTTTCATGGAAAATTTAGGTAAATTTCCGATCCGTGTCTGGGCGTTGGCAGTCGAAGCACATTACGAGTAGGTATAAGTCTCTTATTCTTCCTAAGTAGGTTTTAGTTTAGATATTAATTATGAGTACCTACGAGTAGGTACCTAAGCATAAGCATAGGGGAGGAAACGCTACAAGAGTTGATACGTATGTAGGTATGTGTATATTTTTTGTATTATTATGTGTTGTACCTTTAGTCACTGCCTTTCGTATTTAGTCTGCCGGAGTAATTAAGTAAAATAAGTTAATGCTATAGTACCCGCTTTTGGAGACCTGGCCAGGGACGTGCAGGCGCTCCAGAATACATTGATTGGATTTAAGACGGAGCTGATAAAAATTGGTTATGGTCGGTAGGTAATGGCCAAATATATTTTTTGCATCTTTTCCTAAAACTATCAATCTCGTCATCAACGGTCTCACCTGAAGACTTTAATGGTGATTTAAAGAATAAGAACTTTACATAAGCAGAGGAAGTGGACTTCCTCTGCTTATGTAAAGTTCTTATACATTACCTATCTGTGTATTTTTTTATTAGCTGTTTTTTTTGTTGTATGTGTTCCAATCTTATCGCCAAATAAATAATTAACTAGGTAAGGTTTAATTTATTCAATGAGCAAATGTAGGGTCAAGTGCAAAAATAAGTACCTATCGATTTCATCCTCTCATAATTATGTACCAATACCTTAATTCGACGACATAAGAGCTATGGGACATATTTATGAGCAAGTTGCGTGCACCCATATTTTTACACTTGACTGTACGAAGAGTTGCCAATGACATGGTAAAGTCGGTCTGCCTATTCGCTCCGCAACTGTGTATTGGTCAAATGATCTGATGATCTCAAAGCGCATTTTGAAGAACAAAGTTAAAATAAAAGTAAAATATTTTAACTATGTAAACCTACCTACTAGTTAAAACTAGGTATAACTTTAAATTACACTTTTATATAGGAGCTACCTATTTACTTCGTTTTTTAGAGGTACCGTACCTACCAGGAATGTTCACTTGTTTTATTGAAAAACCGTTTTTATTTATAAATGTTATGGACCAAGTGATAAATGGGTCATTATAATACATAGGTACAGTCAACGTCATAAATAAGTCGTCATTTATGTACCTTGTCGCTTTTTAGTCGTTACATAATAAAATTTCGTATGGCTTTTGAAACATGACGTTAAAGTGACAGGGTACCAGGGTACAAAAGTAATCACTTATTGACGTTGACCCTACCTAATGCCCGGACATCATGAAAAATCGCCAGTATGAAATGGGAATTTGATATCTATTCAAATAATTAAATTGCCCGGTCATTAGGGTGAGTGGGGTTAAGATGAAAATAAGATGAAAGGCAGTGTAAGATGAAAAACTACTCTTAGTACCGGGCGCTACGAGTGGTTTTTCATCTTACCCCCACTCACTCTATACATTAATGTCTATCACCTATTGGCCATAGTACCTATTAATACACGCATATTTGTTTTAAAATACAAAGGGCTCTATTCTATGTGACAATGTCGACGGAGCTCCGCTTCGCGCTATTTACTTTTAGTACCTAGGGGAGCCCAAGAGGGGATTTGCGAAGTTACTCGAGCGCGGCAGATTAATATACGGGGGGGATACCTTATACCAGTTATACCTTCTAGAGTACCCCCACATTGAATATGAGAACTTCATGTGGGGGGGTTGCCTGGGGTACCCCGTCAAAATACTTAGTAAAAAAAATTGATTCTTTAAAATACTCGAGCGCTTCAGATTAAGATGTTTTTTACTAAGTTTTTTGACGGGGTGCTCCAGGCAAACCCCCCCACATGAAGTGCTCATATTCAATGGGGTTACTCTAGCTAGAGGGTATAAGGTATTCCCCCCGTATATTAAACTGCCACGCTCGAGTAACTTCGCAAATCCCCTCTTGGGCTCCCCTACTATTACGTTCCTAACATGACCGGACACATTTCTATCATTACCATTTTTTTAGGGTTCCGTACCCAATGGGTAAAAACGGAAACCTATTACTGAGACTCCGATGTCCGTCCGTCCGTCTGTCCCTCTGTCCGTCTGTCACCAGGCTGTATCTCATGAACTGTGATAGCCAGAATGTTGAAATTTTCACAGATAATGTATTTCGGTTGCCGCTATAATCAATAAAACAAATTAATTCTAATACTAATTAATCAGTATTTAAGACTACCTAAAACAAATTTTGTACAATAATTTGACACCTAACCTACCTTTAGACATGCCGCCGGCCGTTATCATGTATTTTTAGTTTTCTCGAATACCAATGCACCTATTTAGTATTCAAATTTAGTTTTAAACTGCTTTATTTATTTATATAACGGTAATAAAAGTAGATTAGGTATGTAAGACCAAATGTTTTTATCAGAAAAAATAATATCTTTAACATTGACCGCATCGACCAGTGGAATAAAAAATAGCGAGTTTTGATTTGTTGAATTTTTAACTGGTTCGGTTCCTAGGTGAGACAAGTAAATTTAAAAAGTTCTTTGGATTGTTTTGTTTATTTTTAAAAATAAAGGAATGTTTCCTATAAGTTAAATAAGCTAACCTAAGGATTTAATGTAGTTCCCCTCCGGGGCTCATTGATTTTTTCCTACCTGTATACGATAAGGCTAACTTTTTCTATTTTAATTACGATCTGTAAAATTGATATAGCTTGAGACAAAAGAAATTGGAATGAAGGTCTTTTTTTCAACTTTTCGCATAAAATTCAAAGTCTATAGGTAAATAAGGTTAATGTTGATGTGGTAATAAGAAGATAAGAATAACAATCAGAATGTAGTTTTATTTCTTTATTAATTTTAGTTCTTTTTTAACTTAATTATATTTACATTTAGATTCGGTACCTACATAATTTTAGAATATTAATATTAATATATTAAGTATTGAAATATATTACAAATAAAGCTTAACCATAAAGGAAAGGCATACAAGCCATATTGGGACGGGGAAAATAATAGAAACATATAATTTCGTAGTTAGCCTGTTTGTACTGGGTGTGTTATATGAAACTTACATGATCTCCACACCACTAGAATAAGTAGGTAGACAATTAAAAATAATTTCTAGTCAGGCTTTACATATTACGGTTTCTTTTAAGCATACACCATAATGAATAAGACTACCAGAAGAAAACAGCTACGACTCCACTCCACTGACACAAGTCTTATTATAATTGTTTGCAGCGTGTCACGTAGGTAGGTATCTTCCACGTAACTGATAACCCTGAATCATCTGTCGTGAGCTGTTCCAAACGACAGTTTCTAACAGATGGTATGTTTCAATTTTATTTAATTTACTAGCTTATGTGGAAGAATAAAAAAAAGTTATTTCCCTATTATTAACAAGGGCTGCACTTAGTTGCTTTTTATCATCCCACTATTTCATTTAACCTCTACAGTTTCTCCGTTTCTCGAAATAGGTAAGTGTAAATTATTATAAGTTAATCATAATATTCTTTGTTATTTAATTTTAGTCTGGAGCGACACATCATAAGTATGTGTGAACAAGTATTTTGGTGAAAAAATGCAGGATTCGTAAGTATTTCGCTATATGATGACAAAATCAAACTGATAGGGCGCTGATTCCAGCAGCCATCGAAATCATTAACAATGAGTATATGAAGGACGCGGAGAGAATATGTCTACTCAGGCCATTTTTTATTTTGTTTTTTCTTTTTAATTCGGAACAATTATCTAAGAAATGGTTAACTTTTGCATAGGGCATTATGATACAAAAATTATTGCAAATGACCTCCCCCATAATCCCTTGACGGGAATAGGTCCGAACTCTACTCAAAATAAAGCTTGCATATTAACGTAAAAAAAATGAACTTGGCAGACTGACGTCCAGCCCATGAATCTATAAAGTTGAACTTTTACATGATTGTTCTCCTTTTATGGAGACAAGGAATATTGACGTATTTTTGCGGAATTCCAACTGGATAGGAAGTCCCGTAATGGAGGCAAAGCCGCAGGGGCAAGCTCAAAGATCAATGATCAAAAACTGATACAGGTCAGCTGCAGCTGTGCTTCATTTTATTGTTTACACAGAGGTGAACAATTGTGAGTTTCGCTCGGCAACAAAGTTGTTTAGCGTCTCATGCATGCGCTTCGCTCGTGGCTCAATCCTATTGTCCTTCGCAAGCACTCGCGCCAAATAATAGCTTTCCAGCCTTACACAACAAATTAAATCTTTTTATTGGCTGTACTTTTGTGTTGACTGTAGTTGAAATTGTTCGTGCCAAATTTCAAGTTAATCCAACCAGTGGATATGTCTGAAATTCGGCTAACAATATTTGAAGCGGAATAGTTCTTTACATACACCTACTTATTTAAGTTAAAATCTTGTTTAAAGAAGGCCCTATGTCAAACCTCAACATAGTGGACATTATGTATATTGCGGATTTCTGAGGACTATTTAGAGGCAAATGGTCTTAACTTCATACTTTGATAGAGAAAAATAATTTAAAATAAAATAGACAGAAACATATTCCCGTTCCAATGAAAGATTTGGCTGTTTGAGATGAAATTTTACTGCAAATATGTAATTTACATCGAAATTTAATATGGAACGGCATATAATTTAAGAAATTCAAGAAAAAAAACTTAAATAAAGGCTTTGGTTTCGTGGAACCTTTTCACCTGTCATCAACAGTAACTGTTAACCGCAAGGTACACGTAGCATTTATTTCTTTTCGGATATATTAAATGCTCTTCCTGTATCAGTACGACGCACGTCATCGACAACATTTCATATTGACCTAATTTAAAAACAATTAGGTAAGTAATTAATTACACGAAATCTTTAGATTGTTTTTCTTCACCATAATGACTAAAGTCAAAAATATACCGAATCAAAAGTCGCAACTAAAAAAGGAATGTTCTCAATTATTAGGCAGCCTTCAGACAGTGACGATTGTCAGACACCGAAGCTTTACATTTCGGCCACCATTCAGATCTGTTTAATTAATTTTGCGTCATAAACTCGCATGGACATTACGAACTTCAAGGAAATATATCGACATAGAAAAATTGTACCCCCAGTTCAAGAACCTTAAATTTTGTGAGGAATACAAAATACACAAGAAGTGTTTCTACCAATGGATATAAAGACAGAATAGATTAAATGAGTGAACAAGGAGGATTCATAGGAGTGGTCAATTATTTTTGTTAGTTTAAATTTAAATTAAAAGAAATATTATTTTCCATGTGGTCCCATTTTTATTTCGTTAAGACCTAACAATGGAATGCAAGGGAAAATAGCAAAAATTTGAGATGAGATTGACCAAGGGACCATGCAGTTCCAGTTAACTAGAAGTTCGTAATAACATTAATATTATCTATAGCACTATTTAAGTATATAGGTATACAGTTCCTTTAAATTCATAAACTCCACCCGGGCTTCTAACGCACAAGAATTCAGATCCAAATAATCATTAATTAACATAATTATACATTATGGATTAACTATTAAAAAAACCAGGTGAAATAAATATTGCAATTTTGTGTTGATTTTATCTAATGTTTGTACGGAAGTCTTAATATCAATATTTATGGCACCATCTTGTATTACTTCATTATTTTGGTTGCTTGTATAATTTAATATTACATAATTATATTCAGTTAATTTTCTTTACTGGAATGCACCATCGCTGTTTTCAGAACATTGTTCCAACTGCAAAAAAAAACATAATGGTTATAAAAATTAATAATCTGACATCTAAAATAATTTATAATACAAATGTTTGTTGACTGTATTTGCATTGTCAACTAATCTACATATTGCAGACTGACAGAAACCAATCGGAAATCAGGTTATATAAATATCATTAAATATGTAGATTATTTAACAATGCAAATACAGTTTCACACCAATTGTCCTAGTGCCAAAGTAAGCAAAGCTTGTGTTATGAGTACTAGCAAGGATGATATAGACTGGATTGGCAATCGCCATAGTACGGATCGTTTTTTACTTCGATTATTAAATTTAGATGGCGCTGAAATATAGCCAGAGGCTTTGAAGGCAAAACAATAAGACTACAGATATTTCATATCACTGTAAATGTATTATTATGCAATATTTTCGAAAAATAATACATTTGTAGTAATATGAAACATCTGAAGTCTTATTGTTTTGCCCTCAAAGCCTCTGGCTATATTTCAGCGCCATCTAGATTTAATAATCGAACTACAAAAACCGCGGCTGATCCGTACTATGGCGACTGCCAATCCAGTCTATATCGTCCTTGGTACTAGGCAACGGATAAACAAACGTACGTATTTTTCATACAAAGACCTGCCCCGACCGGGAATCGAACCCGGGACAAGCTTCGTAGTCAGGTTATTTAACCACTAGGCCATTTGGTCGTCTAAATAGGTATGGGTAGAACTACGGTCCTAAATTATAATTAATTATTTTATTATTTATATATTTTATTTTTTCTTCGCTTACAACCATTAAACGTGTTTACATTGTGTTTACGTTGTGTTTACGTTGTGTTCCAAATAATAGGCCGGGACGGGACGTATCACGTTGCGGGCGCGGTTAGACAACTGGTATGTAATGGATTTTCATACAGAATTGCAGGTCTTGGCCGGCAATGCGATCGTCTATTGTTTCAAGTGATACAGCACCATGACGTTTATAGGTCTATGGCATCATAGCAATTAGCCATTTAAAAAAAACTATAAGCAATATTTGCGTTTTGGTTCATTATGATATTCTGCCACTACGCTTATTTAATAATAAGGTAATGGTGATCTGCCTAGAGAAATATTTCACCATCAACATCACCATCATCATCATCATCACCATCATCATCATCATCACCATCACCATCATCATCACCACCATCATCATCATCGTCATCATCATCATCCATCGTCATCGTCATCATCATCATCATCACCATAACCACCATCATCATCACCATCATCATAATCATCATCATCATCATCATCACCATCATCAATCATCACCATTACCACCATCACCATCATCATCATCATCATCATCATCATCATCATCATCATGATGCCGACGATGATGATGATGATGATGATGATGATGATGATGATGGTGATGGTGCATGTTTGATAAAAGCACTATACAAGCCTCGGCCGGAACAGGGGTTGCCGGCCTCGTATCATGCCGGCCTCGTGTACCACTCGGCCGTCAACTTAGATACTCGGCCGGCAACCCCTTACGTCCTGGCCTCTGCAGTAATGTACTATTACTGTGCAGATGCAAAAAGGTAAACCACCAGAAAGTGGCAACACTCTATTTACGGCAGTTTATTTTACAAGCTTTTATTGATCTTCACCTGTCCCGTTTTCTGCGTGTTAATCTTGCAAGTAAAATCGATTTCCGATTGAGCTCAAAATTTTGCATCCATGCGTAAATCGGATGACAATGCAATATTATTATGACATGGAGCTGATCTGATGATGGAGAAGAAAGACGGCCGTAGGAACTCTGTAATAAAACGAAACAACCCCATCAAGTTTGGACGCATTTGATTCGTCTTAACGAGCACTTTTGTCTTAGATGGTAACCAGGGTCTGATGATAGAGCTGGAAGGTGACCACAGGAACTCCGTAACCTCATCGAGTTCGGACTCGTTTAATTCGCCTTGACGAGTACTTTGATCCTAGATAGTAGTAACCAGTGGCTTTTGTACAAAGGTACAGTCAGCAAAAAAGCTTGTATTAAAAATTTAATTTTTAACAAAAACTTATTTACTGCCCGACCCTCTACATAGTGGAGTATATTTTTTTACTATACCTGTTGTACGTAAACTGGCTGTCAGCTCGGAAGAAGTAAACGTGATTTTTAAATTGCAGTTTAAAAACGTAGTCTTTATAAATGCCATCACTTTCTGATGGAGCGCCAACAGTGTACCTGGAAAACAATATGTAAATTATGGTCTACAAAGAATATCTCGCACGTTTACAATGAAAGTGACTCAATTCCAAATATGCTAATTTCAAAGCTAAACCTGATTTATCGCCTAAAGGTTTTTTCTAATGAGAATATTTCAAATTGAGTCAGTTTCATTCTAAACGTGCGATCCGTACTATTTTACTTCGTCAAAAAATAACATACATTGACCCTTCGGTCGCTTGAAAAGAGGTTGTTTAATCATAGGCGTGTACAGTGGGGGAGACTGAATCGCGTACCACGGTGGAACATTTTCTTAATCGATTTCACAACACGACATTTTCAGTGAAAGAGTGCCACCCTGGTACGCAATTCAGTTTCTTCGACTGTACATAAATATACATTACTAGAGGCCGAGAAATAAAGGGTTGCCAGCCGAATATTTTTATACCGCCGAGCGTCAGCGAGGCCGGATAGTTTATGAGGCTGGCAACTCCATTTCCCGCCGAGGTATGTATAGTGCTTTTCTCAAACATGCAATCAAAAGTTTATTTCTAGAAAAATACAAGTAAACTAGATAAAAATATAACTAACATATTTATTAAATTTCGCTACATTTCCAACTCGGATTTAATAGAAAACAGAGAAATGAACGTAGTGACAGAATGTCATATTGAACCAAAAAGCAAATATTGCTTATAGTTTTTTTTATTGGCTGAACGCCATGATGCCGGGTCACAAATTTATGTGGAATGGAATAAAAGAATGGAATATGTACGGATACGGGACTAGGCATACGAAAGGTTAATCCCGCCCCTCCCCCCCGTGAAAAATAAAAATACTGCACAAAAGGTCATGACTTTTTGAATGTTAATAAAACAAGATGTTTTCTAGGGCGTAGTGTTGCTACATTTTTAAAATATGTATATGTTTTAGTAATAAGATAAGAATACCCAAAAACACGCAGTCCAACCAACTTATCTTGAGCCATCGTGCCCCCCCCCCCCCCCGCCCGAAATCGCCCACCCAAAATCGATTAGCGCGAAAGTTCGGTAGCCCTTAAGTTGAACATCTCATGCCTTGAAACCCTCGTTTCTCTCATGGTTAAATCCTACAATCCTTCACTTGGTCAGGATTCAAAATAAGCAATCACGCCAAACAGTAACTTTCCAGTCTTACATAGCAAAGTAACTACTATCGATGAACAACCGGCCAGTATATTTCTTTACGTTTGTTTACGAAAACTAGACGTGGGGCAAAACTAAGTCGTTGGATTATTTACCAAATCGCACGGCACCTTAAGCAAAGCATGTCTATGATGTTATAAATAAAATAAAAATAAAAAAACTGGTACAGATCGGTGTAAATTTTGAAATATCGCGATCGCACATACGCGTGCCGATAACTAACTTTACTTGCCGTTAATTCGATCGAATGTCCTTTTCTATGTTTTAGTTAGGTGTATGTATAGGTACGGGTAGAGGTGAGTAGCGGTAAATGTAATATACCTGAGCAGCGGCAAGGAAGCGAGCGGCGCCTCGTCGTGCCAGCTCTTGTAGAAAAACAGCGTTGCCGCGGCGAACACCACCCACAGCTTTTGCCAGCCGTGAGAGTTCTTGAATTTGCGCAGCAGGTACCCCGAGGCTTGGCTCTGTATGACAACATACGGCCGTGGTTAGGTAATTAAGAAAAGTGGCCTGGGCCCAATTGCATAACAAAGTACAACTTATATTACAAGCGGAACTCCCTTTCTAATTAGTATAACTGAAGCGAGAGTTCCGAATATTAGTTGTACTTTGTTATGCAAATGGGCCCAGGTCGCTGTTTAAAATTGTACCGGGGTAGATGCAAAGCCAGTACCCTCATGGCGCTGTGCAGGTGGTCCCGCGCCAGCGACGTGCCGCGGTGCCAGCATACGTGCGCCAGCGCGCCGCCGCTCGACCCCGCGCACTCGCGCCCTGCAATGCACCAATGCACAACGCTCAATAACTGACAACCATGTACTTGATTCCAGTACCACTGACGATACATGCTCTTCAACAAAACCAGCTATACTCAATCTGCGGCCTGCTAAGCTTCTATGAGTACCTGGCGTAAAAAATACATTTGGGTATTTTTAATCATTTTAACATTTAATGCTGTTGACATTCAATGCTGCGGCCCACTACACCACTTTTGTAGCCCGTTCCATAAAAAGATAATATTATAAGGAGAAAACGTATCCATTTATTTTAAAAGTTCTTTTACTTTTAGAAAGCTATATTATTTGGTTTGACTCTGCTAGGCTCTCCAGAGCAAAACTGGTTTATGCGCATAGGCTTCGGTCTGGCCATGTTCCTCTAAATAAGTTTGCGCATTTAATGAAGAAGACGGAGTCGCCAAATTGTGATGAGTGTGGTATGGTTGAGGATGTGCATCACTTATTGATGGAGTGTGCAAGGACTCGAGTCAAGAGGGATACGTTCTGTAGAGTCTGGGACCTTACCCTCTTAAATATTGGTGTTTTCCAAGCTATACTGTCGGAGCCCTTGTCGCAGGCTGCTGGATTTGTATACGGATTTTTAGAAAGTAAGTAAATGGACTGTGTTGCGTTTATTTAACAGAGAATCCGTGTACGGGTTTGGTGGTCTGTGTCAGGGGCTTCGGCGTTGTGATTTGGGGGTCGTGTCGTATCCCCTCTTGGCTTGAGCCATGTGTTTTAATTGTAAGGTTGGTAGTTTTTTTTATCTAGTTAAGGCCTATTGGAACTGACATGTTCAATCCACTTGATCAAAGTTCCTTAAAATAAAGATTAAAAAAAAAAAGCTATATTATCAGAAAAAAACATAGGATATATTTTATTCCGGATCGTGTAAACTTACCACGGTACGCAGACGAAGTTGCGAACAACACGGATACCTAATATTTTCGAAATGCGACGAATGACCAAACCCGACGATTCGTTTGTCAATAAATGCGAGCAAAGTAAGGCTTTTCCCCAAGTGAATTTCACAGGAATAATCAATGTAGTAAGCAGTAGTCATTTTGCTCCTTTGTGATACCATCTACTATTTCACCACACTTGCTCGTCAATGGTGTTATTCCATGCCTGTATACTAATAAATGACAATGGCCTAAATTGTTCTTAAGGGAGTTATGGACTTACGTACAGCTTATCCACCCAAGTTAGTTACTAAACTTTAGTTTTCAAATTTGCAAACAAGTTAGTAGGTATGTCATTTCAGACTAAGGAGGTTTCAAGTCAGCCAACATTTTATGTATATCTTTAAAATTTAGCTATATCCCAATTTTACAACACAAAACTTATCTATGCTTCATGAAACTTCATTAGTTTTATATTTTAAATTTATTTCAAATTGGTTTTGCAATAATTTTAGTAAGTGTTTTTTTAACATTTTGGCAGAATCTGACCATTCGAATTCTAAACTAAACACAGTTTACTTTATCTATGGAAGATGACTCGAAAAAAGTGACAATCTGTATTGTCGGGTACTAGCCATTATTTTATTCAATTTAAGTGTTTAGTTAGAGACAAAATGTTTTTTTTTTCTCGCAATGTGATGAAAATCATTGTGTGTATCACGGGCAGTAAGGGGATTACAAACTCGAGTCATTAAAAGCCCTCCGCCTTTGGCGTCGGGCTTCTAATAGACTCTCGTTAGTAATCCCCTACTTGCGGTCCTTGATGCACAATGTACTAATTCTACTGTCTTCTCGTAGTCCATCAGTTGATACGATCATAACATGCCTGTTTGATAGAAACATTTACCTGTATCCTGTTCATTTGGTGTAAGCTCGGTGTCCACGTCTTTTGTTTGGTCACGTGCGCTCTCTATCGCTGACTCAAGCGCTTGATACCAGCTTTCAAATTCCAACTCACTGCTGGCACTTAGCGTGAGATTAATACCTTCGCCTAGAAAGACAATAAGAATAACATTGTGACAGGAGACTGCATTACTGCTCGGCGGTACATACTTTCCAGTATGTCGGGTACGTAACTAAACAATAAAATAATAAGGGTCATTATTCGAGTGTATCAACCGCCTTACTTTTTTTGGTTACATATTTTATGAATTGACTCTAGATGTTGCTGGTGTTTTCAGTTATTTATTAGAGGTCCTATGCTTCTACCAGGTAACTGCAAACTGTATTATCAAACAGAACCTTCGGCCAATTCTACAAAGATTTGTTCACAAAGTGATTCAGAACAAACGCTCAAATAATGACCCATATCTAAAAAATAACGACCACATATGGCCAAATAATAATAATGTACAGTCGCGATACGAAAACCTTCGTCAGTTATTAAATTAATTCATTTATCAAAATATAGACTCCTAATACTCTTTTAAAAATAGAAACGTCAACGCGATATTGTTTTGTTTAAAATAAAACATTGTCAGGACTGACAATTGCCTTGCTGCAAGCAAATGTCAACTTTAAGGTAACAAACCGTTTCTTACCCCGACTGTACATAACCACTCATCTGCTTTTTTAACCTTCGAAACAAAAAGAGGGGTGTTATAAGTTTGACCGCTATGTGAGTGATTATGTCTGTCTGTCTGTGGCATCATAACTCTTAAACGGATGAACCGATCCGGATGCGGTTTTTTATTTGAAAGCAGGTTTCTTGGCGATGGTTTTTAAACATGTTTCAACAAAATCGGTTCAGCCGTATCAAAGTTATCAGCTCTTTTGTTAGCTGCGGAAAGGATCTTTAGACGCAGAATGGGCAATTACTTTATTTTCAAAATATGTGTGACGAAATTGCGTGGAGGCTTTTTAAAATTTTTAATTTATAGTTTTTCATTTATTGAAAGTGGTTTCACACAGTGTCATTATTGATTTAAGCCAAAAATTAGATAGAAAAATCAGCCAAGTGCGACTCGGACTCGCGCACCGAAGGTTCCGTACAAATTTTTAGGTAGGTATGTCAAAATAGACGCCGTAAACAGTCCTAACCCTAAAATGTAGGCAGCGTGGGATCATTTTATTTCGATCAATCGGGACCCCTTTAGTGTTTAATTTAATTTAATTATGTAATTATGTTTCTATTATTTCTTGTTGTAATGGCCACAGTAATTCATAATCGGTGAAAATTCCAAATGTCTGGATTACGGTTCAAGATATAGACCCCTATGACAAACGGACGGACGGAGAGACAGACAGACAGCGGAGTCTCAGTAATAGGGTCCCATTGGCATCCTTTGAGTACGGAACCCTAAAAAAAATGTGTGCGTGAATCAATTTTTTTCTGCCATCCGTTTCTATTAGGTACACAAATTGTGTCTCCTGGACTTAACCTTTTTTCTATGATACAGTTTGAAGATGTCACTTGGACAAACGGGGACAGAGTAAACAACACGAAAAAGTTGATCCACCTGTATACATGGCAACCATAGTTGCAGGAAGCATACTAGTGGGTAAGTGATGCCTGCTACACATGTAACGATATATCGTAGCGATTAATCTGTGCAAACCAATTTGCGCAGATTTATCGATCGTGTGTATGACAAATCGTTGCAGATTATTGTCATACACACGATCGATAAATCTGTGCAAATTGGTTTGCACAGATTAATCGCTACGATATATCGTTACATGTGTAGCAGGCATGAGTTGAACACGGTGTCTGAGTGCGACTGCAATGCTTAGGGGTCTGACCTGCGAGCGGGGCGGGCGCGGGCGCGGGCGCGCTGAGCGTGAAGGCGTGCGCGGGCGCGGCGCGGCGCAGCTGCAGCGCGCGCAGCGGCAGCGCGGCGTGCGCGCGGAACTGCGCGCTGCCCGCCTTCGCCGCCAGCACCACCACGTCACTGAACTGTCCCACAGGCCACGCTCTTACAATGACAGGCCGTACAAACATTACGTCACGCATTTACGAGGGAGGGGTATTCTCGGAAATTTTCTCTTTCCGTTAGAAAATAGAACACGGGAAGTGCCTCATTTTTGCTTTTCGAAATTAAAAAAACAAAACTTCCCTACCTAGGAGTAAATTAAATGTACTAAAATCTAAAATCCATTTTTTCCCGCTTCGTTAACTATTTAAAACTTCAAACAATTGCATGTAAAATTGAGAGGACGATAGAACAATACTAAATATTGATAAAATAAATAATGGTTTAAAATATTTTATTATAAAAAAAGCATGGGGTGCATGGTGTCAATTGTTAGAAATAGAAGGGTTATCATTTAAAACTATTATTTATTTTCTCAATATTTAGTATTTTTTACGAATTTTGATCTTGATATAACAATATAATAATTCTTACTAATAAAAAAAATTATACTATTCTTAATTCAAATTTATTAAAATTTATTTTCTATTTTTTAGGTGGATTTCCTATAAAAGCGTATTTTTTAGTTTTTTAAACTATTATTTATTTTCTATTTTTTAGTTGGAATTATTTCAAAGTGAGAGTTTCCATGTGCTAAAAAGAGACACATGACGGTTTTTGTTCGTCTTAAATAGAATCAGTTCATCTTATACTTGGTCTTAGGTGCTTACTCGGGCGGCAACCCCTTACTTCCCGGCCTCTGCAAGTAATGTACTATTTCTCAAAGATGCAATGAAATGTTAACCTATTATTTGGAACGTAAGTTCCAAATAATAGGCCGGGACGTATCACGTTGCGGGCGCGGTTAGACAATTGCTATGTAATGGATTTTCATACAGAATTGCAGGCCTTGGCCGGGAAAGCGATCGTCTATTGTTTCATATGACACAACATCATTACGTTTTTAGGTCTATGTCATCATGGCATTTAGCTATTAAAAAAAACTATAGGCAATATTTGTGTTTTGGTTCGTGATGACATTCTGCCACTACGCTTATGAAAAAAAAATTATGCATTATTTGTTTTCTATTAAATCTGAGTTGGCAATGGATTGAAATAAATAGTAATAAATATGTTAGATATATTTTTATCTAGTTTAATTTTTTGGAGTTTTATTTAATTTATTTTCTTGCATGTCTGAGAAAAGCAATACCTCGGCGGGAATGTAAATAGGTTAGATCTCAGTTGACACAATTGACAAGTGTCGTTTTTTTAATTATTATAATTATAAAGCATTGACTACAATGCCATCAGATTCATATTCATATTCATTTATTCATTCAGATTCATGTTCATTACATTAATAGATGGTAGTTTATGGTGTATTTTTAACCGACTTCAAAAAAAAGAGGAGGTTATCAATTCGTCTGTTTTTTTTTTTTTTGTATGTTTGTTACGCGAGTACTCCCTCAATTATGAACCGATTTTAAAAATTCTTTTTTTGTTTGAAACAGTATACTCCTGAGGTGGTCCCATTTGCACCAAGTTAAGATCTGATCATGGGATCCTAGAGAAATCGAGGGCAACCTTCAAATTTTACAGGCAAACCTATAGTGATTTTAGCATTTTTAGTATCAAGTGAAGTATTTGCATTCAAAAAGTATCATTTGGTAAACTGGACCTGATGAAGAAGACCGTAGATGGCCAACGGAACTCCTCAACGGGTTAAATTTTGCAAGTTAAATTTGACCCACTTCCCGGTTTCCAATTGAGCTGAAATTTTGCAGACATGCGTGAATTGGATGACAATGCAAAATAATTATGACATGGAGCTGATCTGATGATGGAGCTGAAAGATGGCCATAGAAACTCTGTAATAAAACGATACGACCGCATCGAGTTTGAGCTCATTTGATTTGTCTTGACGAGTACTTTGATCCTAGATGGTAACTAGGGTCTGAAGATGGAGTTGGAAGGTGACCATAAGAACTCCGTAAAAAAACGACATAACCCCATCGAGTTTGGGCTCGTTTGATTCTTCTTGACGAGTACTTTGGTAACCAGGATCAAAAAGTACAGTCAGCAAAGAGTGCCTGTTGTATCGCATAATGTTGATCATTCTAAAATTTTATGGCGAAGAATGTTTGGCATACTGTTGAAAGTCCTAAAGCATATTTGTTCGTCCTTATATTGATAACAAGAACATCGAATTACCTACGTTACGTTTTATTACTAATATTAATTCGCCAAAGCAGTCCTAAGAATTGTGTTAGTTATTCACCTAAACTATAGTAAGTAGGTATGGCAATAAAAAATACCTACAAACCACCTCTCGCTTAACCTTATTAGGTTCGTTAGTTATCTTGCGTCCCGTAGAGTGGGAATGGAAGTTCAGCCAGCGGAGGGGGGCTCGGGGGGCGAAGCCCCCGGCAATAAAAAAAATACTTTGAAACCATTCCCCGTTTAACCTGTTTAGGTTCGTTAGTTACCTTGCGCTCTTTAAAGTGATATTAGAGGGGGGGCTTGGGGGGCGGGGCCCCCCGAAATAAAAAACCTGTCAAACCACCTCCCGTTTAACTTACCAGATTCGTTAGTTATCTTGCGTCCCTCAGAGTGGAAAATGAAGCCTTGGGACTGGAAGGGGGGCATGGGGGGCGGAGCCCCCCGTAATAAAAAACACCTTCAAACCACCCTCTGTTTAAAACCAAACCTGTTTTAAACCCTGTTAGGGGCGGAGCTGGTTAGGTTCATTAGTTATCTTACGTCCCTCAGAGTGGAAATAGAAGCCTCGCTCTTGGAGGGGGGCTCGGGGGTCGGAGCCCCCCGCAATAAAAATACTCTTAAACCACCTCCCGTGTAACCTGGTTAGATTCGTCAGTTATCTTGCGTCCCTCAGAGTGGAAATAGAAGCATCGCTACCGGAAAGGGGACTCGTTGGGCGGAGCCCCCGCAATAAAAAATACTTTCAAACCATCCCCCGTTCAACCTGATTAGGTTCGTTAGTTACCTTGCGCTCCTCAAAGTGATACTAGGTGGGAGGGGGGCTCGGGGGGCGGAGCCCCCCGCAATAAAAAAACTGTCAAACCGCGTCCCGTTTACCTTACCAGATTCGTTAGTTATCTTGCGTCCCTCAGAGTGGAAAATGAAGCCTTGGTACTGGAAGGGGGCTCGGGGGGCGGAGCCCCCCGTAATAAAAAACACCTCCAAACCACCCCTTGTTTAACCTAGTTAGGTTCGTTAGTTATCTTACGTCCCTCAGAGTGGAAATAGAAGCCCCGCTGTTGAAGGGAGGCTCGGGGGCGGAGCCCCCCGCAATAAAAGTACTCTTAAACCACCTCCCGTTGAACCTGGTTTGATTCGTCAGTTATCTTGCGTCCCTCAGAGTGGAAATAGAAACCTCGTTACCGGTAGAGGGGCTTGGGGGGCGGAGCTCCCGTAATAAAAAATACCTTCAAATCACTTCCCGTTTAACCTGGTTAGGTTAGTTAGCTGTCTTGCATCCCTCAGGGTGAAAATAAAAGCCCCGCTCTTGGAGGGGAGGGGGGCTCGGGGGGCAGAGCCCCCCGCAATAAAAAAATCTGTTAAACCATCTACCGTTTCACTTGGTTAAATTCGTCAGTTTATCTAGCGTCCCTCAGAGTAGTAATAGAAGCCTCGCTACTGGAACGGGGGGCTCGGGGGGCAGAGCTTCCTGCATTAAAAAAATACCTTCAAACTACCCCCGTTTAACCTGGTTAAGTTCGTTAGTTACCTTGCGATCCTCAGAGCGTAAACAGAAGCGGGGCTTCGTTTACTGGCTACGCCTACGCATCTTTTTTATACCAATACAACTAAAAAGCCAAAAATAAAAAAAATTAAATAAAAAATAGAACCGCCTTCAAAAACGCCAAAAAAAATATTAAATAAAAATTTAACCGACTATAATGAGCATTATAATATCTTTCTACTAATCTGTTTGAAGTCGGGCCTCAGCTCGAGCCAGCAGGAGTGGACCTAGTAATTAAATTAATAAATAAATATCCCGGGACAATTCACACCAATCGACCTAGTCTCAAAGTAAGCAAAGCTTGTGTTATGGGTACTAGGCAACGGATAAATATACTTATATAGATGATACATACTTAAATACATATTAAACACCCAAGACCCGAGATCAAACATTCGTGTTTTTCATACAAATATCTGCCCCGACGCGGAAACCGAACCTGGGACCTCAAACTTTATAGTAGTAATTTATCTTACCTACCTATTATCCCTATTATACCTTCTATCTGTTGGGCTTCTACCACTCCTGCTATCTCGTGCTGAGGCCCGACTTCAAACAGATTAGTAGAAAGATATTATAATGCTCATTATAGTCGGTTAAATTTTTATTTAATATTTTTTTGGGCGTTTTTGAAGGCGGTTCTATTTTTTATTAAATTTCTTTTATGTTTTACTAGTTTAGATTTAGTTGCCTTACAAATAAATACTGTTTTCTTTGAGTTTTTTATTTATTTCATTGCATGTTTGAGAAAAGCACTAGGTATACAAGCCTCGGCCGGAACAGGGGTTGCCGGCACCGTATCATGTCGGCCTCGTGTACCACTCGGCCGGCAACCCCTTACTTCCCGGCCTCTGCAGTAATGTACTATAAGGCTGCGTTTCCACCAGAGATGTGCGAGGATGCGTTGCGAGGGAACTGTCTGTCATGAACCAATAGAAACACTTCATTCACTTAGGACCTTTTAAATGAAGTGTTTCTATTGGTTCATGACAGACACATCCCTCGCAACGCATCCTCGCACAGCTCCGGTGGATACGCAGCCTTACCCCCCGCTTCATTCGCGTAAATCAATAATAGGTCTGGCAGTTGAATTCAAAATTACGGAATTATACTAAATTCCTTAGAACTATCAAAAAATACATCGTGGCCTTCATTGACGTTGTAGGAAGAACACACCTGCAAAATTCATTTCTCCAGATTTGGGGTTGATATTTCAGGATTTTTCAAGTACCTACATCCCGATCACGTGACAATATTTATCTGAATAAAATGCATGTACTATTTCAGTGATCTAGCTTTCTTCATCAAATCCGTCCAAGTGTTTTAGGATGAAAAAGTAACAAGTATCGTAAAAAAACGTGTAACAATGGGAATTGGGCTCGTCTAGCGATATTTGTGGAAGATTAAAGGAATCTATTTCACTCGAGAAACAATGATGGCCAAAGAAGTCGACGTTATAAAAAAAATACTCTTACGAAACCGCAGTGTCGTAGATGAACTAAAACAGGAGCTCTATAAAGCTTATACATTTTGTTCATGGTTGTGCCGCCATGCCATGTTCTCAGTGAAAGGATGGCCTAAGATTTGACGTACTTTTATAAGTATGCCAATAACATGATCGTAGCAAGGAAACTACCAGATCTTGGTCAAATTTTAATAGCACCAATTTGAAGAGAATTATTTTCAACATTAAAATAAAAGCTTACGGATTAAGAAGAAATATTTATACACCAGTACTTACTAAGAATAGCATATTTTTCTGCAACCCTCTCGTGGAGTGTTTGTAGACGCAGCCCAGCCGAATGAACTCACGCTCCGCAACCAAAAGCTTATCATATCCTGCACAAAAATTTTGACAAAGTGGCAAAAATTAATAGAACTGTTATTTTCCACTAGTTCTCGTATCAAATATCACAACCGTTCACCATTTTCGAATAAGGTAATTTAAAAATCGGCCTTATTCACAGAATGATATAATAAATGATATAAAGTCAATCTAAGGTTTTAATATTCTATCGCATTAATGGTAGAATAGTTACGGGAATAAAAAAAATAAAGGTTATTCTTTCATACATCAGAGATACGGCTTCGGAGTGGTATAGTGAGGCAGGATCAGGGTCGGCAGAACAAACCTACGATATCGCGTTGCAGCTGGCAGAGCGCGGCGTGGTTCTCGACGTGGCGTAGTTGCGCGGCCGCCGCGCGCGCCAGCTGCGCCGCCACGTCCTGCGCGCGCCGCCCGCCGCCCCGCTCGACACTCTGCTCGTTGCTCTCGCTAATCTCTACACAATACCACTCATTTCAATTTTGATCACACATGACATGACCATTCAAATTAAGAACAGTTCAATCAACCTGTAAAGATATATATGTAGCAAGAGGTGTAAGTAAAAAAATGTACGCTTGAACGTTAAGTTTCAGGTGATGTTTTTAATGTAAATATATCTATGGCACATTGACAGGAGATATTATTCTGCAACGTACTAAACTAATATTGTCACGATGTGTGATAGATAATTCTTCTATGGAAGAAAGATTGTAGACATAACTTTGGTGCATTAAGTGAAAATATGAAACTATCGCATTCTTTGTAAGCCAGTATTTGTCATACTGTGTGTAAACTTATTTAAATGTTAAGATATTTTTGGAACACTCAATTGTAAATAAATATATCTTTGACCTCAACGATACAGTAGAATCATTTTCAAGTAAGTAATAAAATCTGGGTTTCATTACGAATTTCAGTACAGTCAGTTGAAACTATGACCAAAGTGCCAAAAATGGCAAAAGTGACATTTTCTTCGAATCGAATTCAGGATTACAAAACAAAAATAAATAAATAAGAAAGTAAACATTTGTAGCAACAGCAGGGAAAAGTTGATGATTTTCTGGATTTTTTTATTGCTTATAATTATTTTAATTACATATCTTTGGTTTTTTTTAAAAATATTTTTCTGATAACCAGTATAAGTTGACCTATCATCTGATTTCGGCTTGACGTCGACTTCTGTGACACCCTCTATACTTGTTTACAAAATATTAGGATGCCCCTGTATATAAGAACGGCACTCACATAGTGACAAGTGACATAACTTTTGTTTAATTTATTTATGCCAGCTATTGTAAATCGACCTTCAAGCTAAAGGCTGTGGTATTTGGGTGAAATGTGGTATACAGGGTGTTTGGCAGTCGAGTGTAGGGGTTTTAAGGGGTGATAGTTAGGGTCATTCTGAACATTTTTGACCGCATTTACTACTATGCCAAATTGCACGGTTTTTGAGATTTTTTTGGAAAAACACTCCCTTTTGCCAGATTTTTTTAATTTAAACATCCTGTATACCCTATGTTGAAAATTAATTCTAATAATTTCCTATTACTACTAGATTGATTGAAAAAAACCTCTTTAGACATGACGAGAAAAAAACTTAAATAATTTTATAACATTGCGCGTCCACAAAAAAAAGTAACAGAGATTTACGTGTACAAATTACTTAATAAACTTCTTCGGTTTACGGGCTTTCTAAGCATGTGCCATTTAAGAAAAGAGAAGTAAACAAAATAGCAAAAAATAAGGTATTTCCAGAAAAAGAGACCTCGTTTCCATACAGTGCAAGTACAATAAGTGCGACTACGGTGATACTGGCTACACGACTCGCTCGCAGTCCTAACATAACTCGAGTTGTTTTTTTTTGTCTGATGTGGGCTAAAAGGCTTAGTTTACGGTGAGGAAAAAGAAAATCTGGCAAACACAGCTATTTTTAAAATAAAATAAAAAAAATATATTCTTTTTACAAAAAAGCTCTGACAGATTTTATTTTTATTTAACGTCCTGTATAACATGTATTGATTTTTTTTATTGTTTTGCCTTCACAATACCTTGGTTCTACAAAATAAATTCAAACAATCTACTACTGCTAGACTGACCTATAAAAACCTCTACGATAAAAAAAATACAGGTAATTTTGTAACTTCGCGTATCTACAAAAAAAAGTAAAAGCGATTTACGCGTAAAAATTACTTGATAAACTTCTTTGATTTACGGGCTTTCTAAGCATGTGCCATTTAAAAAAGAAAAGTAAAAAAAAATATTACAAATTGAGATATTTCCAAAAAAAGAGACGATTTCCGTTTTTCAATTATGTATGACTACGACGGTACTGGCTATACGACTATAAAGTTGTGTTTTCTTGTTTGTTGATTAGTGCATCACTTTCATTTTGGATAGAAGGGAATTATTGATCAACCTAAAAAGTGACAGAGAAGAACACAACAAATTGTATTATTCACCCGAGTTAGGAATGACAAATTAAAAAGCACATTAAAGGTTTGTCACTTACCTGAATAATTACGAACTTATAAACGACGATTAACTAAGTAGCCTACACATAGATAGCGTTTATTTCAGGTACAAAACAGTAAGATAATGTTGTTGACTACTTAATTACGCTTTAATTAATGTTCTAAATGTCCTTCGCTGTTGCTGATACACGCGCGCCTTCGCAACTCGGTGGTAGTCACTCCAAGTTTCATTTAAATTTTCATTATGAGACATCCTGCTACGATTTTGCATCTTTAACTCCAAGTTTAATTTAAATTTTCATTATGAGACATCCTGCTTCGATTTTGCATCTTTAATGCGCAATGTCCATAATCTCCTAATCGTAAACTAAGTCTTTTAGCCTACTCCAGACGAAAAAAACAACTGGAGTTATGCCAGGACTGCAAATGAATCGTGTAGCCAGTACCGTCGTAGTCGTACTTGTGTACTTGCACTGTACAGAAAAGAGGTCTCTTTTTTTGGAAATACTTTATTTTTTGTTATTTTTTTCAGTTTTTTTCTCAAGTGGCACATTCTTAGAAAGCCCGTAAATCAAAGAAGTTTATTAAGGAACGTGTATGTGTAAATCACTGTTATTTTTTTTGTAGACACGCAAAGTTACAAAAGTATTAGAATTTTTTTTTCTCGTCATGTCTAAAGAAGTTTTTTTTTAATCAATGTAACAGTAATAGGAAATTATAAGAATTAATTTTGAAGAACCAGGATATTGAGAAGGCAAAACACTAAAAATTCATTAAGTACAGGCTATACAGAATGTTAAAATTAAAAAAATCTGGCAAAGTGATTTTTCAAAAAAAAATGGCTATATCTCAAAAACCGTGCAATTTGCCATTATAGTAAATGTGGTTAAAAATGTTCAGAATGACCCTAGCTATCACCCCTTAAAACCCCTACACTCGACTGCCAAACACCCTGTACTTATATGTAGAGCTATTTTTGCCCGATATTCCCACGGTTTCAATGTAAATCAAAAAATTTTAACCGCTTAGTCTAGAGACGTGAAATTTTGCACGAGTGTTCGTCATACAACGTAAATGAAGAAAACAATTAGGAAATTTTCATGTGAATTTAGTAAAATCTGTGAGTTTCACTTCGACTGCCAGATGTATTGGTTAAGCGAGCTTTGCCGTGAGCAAAGGTTATTTAGTTATTTACCGGTGGCGAGCGTGTGGTAGTGCAGCAGGCGGTGCAGCGGGCGCAGCAGCAGGCAGGCGAGCGGCAGCGGCGCGGCGGCCTCGAAGGCGGCGCAGGCGCGCGCGGCCGCGGCGCTGCGCCGCCGCACGCTCTCCACCACGCCCACCAGCGCGCCGCTGCCAGAGGTGTACTGCGCGTACGCCTGCGCACACCACAATACTATCAGCTAATATCGTTCATTCCACACAAGTGACAAATTTGCGATTTACCAAGCTTTCGGGCTTGACTTTCATAGTAATCTTAACAGTTCACGAAAAAACATTTGTAAATTTACAATAAACAATTTATTAAATTAACTTTACGATTTCTTGGCGCTTATTAAAAATGTCCCATATATTAATAAGTTTCAGGGCATTTCTTTCAGCAACGGTTCTGAAATCCTACTGAAACATGTTGACTTTGGTGTCAATATAATTTAAGCAGGTACTTTTAGTTAGCTTTATGGCGAATTTAAGCTGCTAATTGCTTAGCAAAGAAATTGTCAATATATTAATTAGGCAAAAAAATATCCTTTGTCATATAGAATCAAAATGTGTGTATATGAAATATCGCCGATATCGGATCAAATAGTGAAAAAATTATCCTAAAAAATAAATGCATACAAAAACCGCAACATCACTTACGTCATAAGTATTTGTTAAATAGTCATTAAGTAGTTCAGCAATTTTTCTATACTCTGGCTCTTCAGCATCTGTAAAAATAGTACATTGTGAATTAAGGGCGTAAGAAAGGGATCAGTAGAGAGTCTATTAGAAGCCCGCGCCGAAGGCGGAGGGCTTTTAATGACTCGAGTTTGTGATCCCCTTACTGCCCGTACACACATTGATTTTCAAAACATTGTAAGGAAAAAAAATGCAAAAAATAATAGTTATTTATTATTTATGATAAGTACAACGAACGGCGGAGATATAAACTCACGAGCGAAGCGAGTGGGTTTTAGCCGCCATGAGTTGGGAATTTCCTACTTTCGACACGTATATCATACAACGTTTTACAATGCATTGAGCGAGGAAAAAAATCATGACAAAACATTTTCGGAACAAGATGTTGCGTTGATATTTACCTTCCATTGAAGAAAAATCTCGTAGGTGTTTACATATTTTAGCATCGACTTAGTCGGCAAGAGGCTGTCTGGCAATTTGTACTTGATTGAGGACGTCAGGCGGTGTTAAGTAGAATGTAAAATCATCCCCTGAACTCTCCATTTTAATTAACTAAACAAAAATTAATTCACCGGACTGAACTCATGACATGAACATTACTTTGGCGGGTTTCCATGACAGGCGTGAACGGGTAACCATGATTGGTTCGTGTTACGCCATGCGCGCGCACTGAAAGCTCATTGGGTGAATTTCGATCTCGCGCGCATGAAGTCGTACGGTCCGAAACGGACTCAAGGAATTATTTTAGTATTTTTTTTTCAAAACTTTAAACGAAATTTAAATTTGTGTTTTAATATTTTAAAACAATCTGTTTTTTTTTTCAGTAAATATTCATTTGGTTGCATCAAACATTTTCTTATTTGTGCAAAGCTGAATTATAAAGACAAAAACTCTCTAGTCTCATTTTTTAAACACTAGTTTGGACACAACTTTTTGAGATTTGGCAATTTAAAAACTTACTTTTCCGCACGCGTGTGGAAAGTAAAGTCCATACAACTTTTTTTCACAATTGCGGAAGCGTGCTGGGATGACTAACTTTCTGTAGATATATTGACTCGCGTCAAGAGGCACTTTCCGAGCATGTGCATTGTAAAATATTTTTGTGATTAAAAACTTAAATTTAATGAAATAATGGCTACCCTCCAATATAGATTGTCACTTTTTTCGAGTCGTCTACCATAGATAATCCTAAGAACTGTGTTTAGTTTAAATTTCGTAATACGACGATTTTCCAATAAAGAGATTATTTTTCAACATATTCAACTTTAAAGTGCAAATTTTTGCTAAAATACAAAATTCTTAGAAAAATATTTCTTAAATACAGTACACGTCGTAACGGCTGCGGAACCCTATCCTGGTCGTATTCGACACGCTCTTGGCCGGTTTTTTTTATTATTTTTGTTGTAGCGGCAATAGACATGTACACATTATGCCTCTTTGTTATCCCTGAAACGTCTAATTATGGCAGTTGTTAGAATTCCGCAGAATAAAAAATCAGAGCTTAGTAGTTTGGCTTTACCTGTATCGTTAGCGTGGGGCGCGTGGGGCGCGTGGGGCGCGTGGGGCGCGTTGGGCGCGGGCGCGGCGAGCGCGCGCTCGAGGCGCGCCAGCAGCCCACCCTGCGCCAGCGCGAGCGGCTCGAGCGCCAGGCACGGCCGCGCCAGGGCTGCCACCACGTCCGCCGCACCCGTCTCCGCGCTTAACCCCGACACGCGCGCCGACCACGCCTGCCACCAAACAACTTATATACAACACCGACGTGACGTACTCACATAGCTGGACAAAAACGCTCATCGTTACTTCATTTATTGAGTAACGGTGCCCGGCTTATATAGCCATGTATCTTGCGTGGGAACTCGGATTGCCCCGAACTGGTAGCGCAGCTTGTGCATCTGTCCGTCCCGCTATCGGCGCGCACTTGGGCTCGCAGGCAGTCATCGCTAGTGCGAGCGCTGTACTCCCTTGAGGGTGCCTTTCCACCACAGATGTGCTACGCTACGTTGCTATGGATGTGTCTGATATCTACCAACCATGTTCATTGGTCTACATAGCACAGCACTGGTGGAAACTGGTTCAACTAAGCTATGATTTTTATATGGAAAGATGCGTGCCCTGGATGCGTCCTACGGATGTGTGCTATGGATGGTCGCGAGCTACGCATCTTCTTCGCACAGCTGCCTCGCGGCTGCTCATCTACATAACGCATCTTCCTCACACAGCTACATAGCTTAGCATTGGTAGAAACGGTCACACAGTTTCGTAGCGTAGCTTTCACATCTTCGCAGGATAGCTGCATAGCACATCTCTGGTGGAAAGGCACCCTAATGCGTTGCTCGCATCTTCCCCTGACTGCGATGTTTTTGTAAGTGGATGATGGACTCTGGTGAATGCAGTGTTTGAGATTCTGTGAGCGAATGAATGAGCGTTTGTCCGCTGCTCAATGAATTTCATGTGCTTATTGTTATTAGTATTTTTATCTGTTTTTGTTATTATTATTATATTATTATATTGTATTATATATATATATTTAATATATAAAAATCTCGTGTCACGGTGTTTGTTACCGAACTCCTCCGAAACGGTTTGGCCGATTTTTATGAAACTTTTTTATCTACGCTCGGTAGGTTTGAGAATAGGTCGTAGGCTATTTTTTATCCCCTCCCCCCCCCATTCTTCGCGGACGGAGTCGCGGGCAACAGCTAGTATATATATATATATATATATAATTTATATATATGTATATATATATATATATATAATTTATATATATGTATATATATATATATATAAATGTATTTATTCAATAGCCATAGTAACAAGCAAGAAGGTTAGAGACCTCCTAGTAGGTATGTGAAAATACCTGTGGCAATATGTAATTTATATTTTCAGTTATATTGTAAGTTATTATGATTGCACAGTGCATTAGTTTTGAGCTGTAATACAGTGTTTAGTTTTTGAAAATAAATAAATAATAAGTAATTAATGTAATTCAAAATATTTTATAGAAAAATAACATGCTAGTAAATTAATATAATAATTCCATAAAAAACTGTTAATTAAGTATAGGCTAGCATTTTGTAGTAATAATTAGTGAAAATAATGTTCTTTTGTCTTTAGTTTTTTCGTTGTGTAATATGTATGTTGGAAAATAACGAACATCTAGGAATAAGTACCACTGTAATGAGTTCTAAATCCCGTTTGTAGGTTCGTTCAGTCATCAGGAGTTCTCTCGCGATGAAGAATGTGATGTCATTGCCGCGACGGCGCTGTGCCTCTCCGGCGCCTTCCCGCGTCAAATTGCTTAAATGCGTGGAGATACTATAATTCAAAAGTCTCGTTATTGATTGTTAACTAAAAGATAAACATTCCATTAACGTATCGACTGATGATCGATCGATTACCTATTATTATTGTTTCTTCTATTAAGCGTATCGCCAGCATCGCTTTCCCCACCACTCAAAACGTCCATGCTCGTCGATTCAGAAACTGTATTTACTGCAAAAAATACATTAATTAATAATGTGGCACTTTCACAGCAATATCTATCTTATATCTATCTATACCTATAAAACAGTACCGTGACTGACTGGCTGACTGACAGACAACGCACAGCCTAAACTACTGGTGCTATAAACTTGAAATTAGGCATACATAAATAAAATATAAAAAGAAATATCACGGGACAATTCACACCAATTGATCTAGTCCCAAAGTAAGCTTGGCAAAGCTTGTGTTATGGGTACTAGGCAATGGATAAACATACTTATATAGATAGATACATACTTAAATACATATTAAACACCCAAGACCCGAGAACAAACATTCGTATTTTTCATACAAATATCTGCCCCAACACGGGAATCGAACCCGGGACTTCAAGCTTCATAGTCAGGGTCTCTAACCACTAGGCCATCTGGTCGTCAAAACATAACATGTACCTTGAATAGTGTAGGTGCACTAAGGAAGGATTTTTCGAAATTCCCACGGGATAGGGAAATATCTAAACTTTCTTCGTTTCTTTGTTTATAGCAGAATCTCTGAAACTATTTAGCCGATTTAAAAAATATTTCACTGTTAGAAAGCTACACTATCCTTGATTGGCATAGGTTACTTTTTAACCGGGAAAATGCAAAATTCCCACGGAATAGAAATAAATTAATTCAATTTCGGAGCTGATTTTAAAAATTCTTACATATTATGTGATACAACTGTCCCCGATTGATATAGGCTACTTTTTCTTCGGGAAAATGTAAAATTCACACGGGATAGAAATGTTTGAATTGAACATGGAAGCTGATTTAAAAAAAAAAATTCACTAAAAAAAGCTGCTTTCTCTGATTTCCGAAATAGGCCTAAACAGTTATTTCTATCCCGCGGGAACTTTACTTTGCTCTTTTCTGGGATAAAATAAGCCTGTTTCAATCAGGCACAGGCCTCCTCCCAGAAAGAGAGGACTCGGGCTGTAGTTCCCACGCGGGCCCGAAGCGATTTGGGAACTTCACACACGCCATTGAATTTCTTCTCAGGTATGTGCAGCTTTCTTCGCGGTGTTTTCCTTCACTGTGAACCTCATGGTAAACTTCAAACGTAATTTAGCACACGAATTCGGAAAAACTCAGAGGTGCAAGTCCGGGATCAAACCCACGATCCTCTGCTTAAGAGACCATAGGTCAAACCACTAGGCCACCACGGCTTAGCGGCTATAGAATTCACCTATTCCTATTTCGCGGAAACTTTGCATTTTCCTGGCATTATCCTATGTGTTAATCCATGTAATTCTACCTGTGTGCCAAATTCATCCAAACAACTAACGTTATTGTTTTCGCGTACGAAGTCGCGGGCAAAAGCTAGTTATCTTATAATTTTATTTTAACTTAGATCCAACATAATAAAACGTTATAAGAATTTAACACAAAGTGAACCATCGAATAGTCAACATACCATTATTTTATTAAAGTTTATTTCACATACAATTAATGTCTGTTATCCGATCTTCACAAGAATTGCTCACTTGCACACTCGTACATACTCGTGACATTTTCATTCCTCTCATTATCTGTTCAATGTGGTTAACGAACTGAGATAAATTATCGACATATACTCAAAACGAATTGATATATATTATAGCTGCATGTGTATTTCTTCAAATAACACTATTTAGGGATACGTATTTTAATGCACAATCGAATAATCTGAATCGCAATCCACCACTGACTCACCCTAAAACATAGTCACAGTAAAGGTCACAGTGAATTAATTTTATTGTCAGACATTGTAATGTTACTGTAACACTTACTTTGAAAATAATAATAATAATAATAATAATGGGTCAAGATTCAATTAGTGAGATAGCACAATTTGGGTCGAAAATGCGTATCGCATTCACATTTTGTCTATCTGGGGGCACGGGAGTGACGCCGCCAAGACGAGCCAAGCGGAGCGCAAGGGCACTACCTACCTTTTTTCGAAACGTTTCATCGTTTTTTTGAACTCTTATAACTTTGCTTTGGATGATGTTAAATAGTTGAAAATTTCAAGATATAATGACACTAGTTGTTAGCGCGGAATCTAGCGAGAGTCAGGACCTGAAGCGAGGTACGGAGAAACGAAGGTTTCTATACGACCTGGAGTGAAGGTATGACTGAATAGCCTCCAGCGAAAGTGGACTGTATTTTTTAAGATGTTTATGGCAGACAATCTACGTTGGCAGTCAGTTAGATGGAAAAGCACGCCTACCTTGAGGATCCTTGCGAAGCTCCCAGAGCACCAGGTCCAGGTTCCACGGTCCAGCGTCCAAGGATGGAGCGGACCAGAACAATCCAGTAGGGCGTTGCCCGTCACACCACAAGACAGCACCAAATGTTCGTAAAAAGTCTATAAAAGGTGGCCACCACAGCTTCCTTCACTAATTAACACTCACGACGAATCGAGAGACTCCAAAGGTTGGAAAAGCCCTGAATATTAATATTTTTTACTGCGACAAGCTCATGCGCGTGTCGGTATCTCGCTAGCAGTCTTCATGTTGGCCGGCGCGCAGAGAGCCGCGTTTAAATCAGCCAATCAGAGCGCGCTTGTGTCGCGCGCGATAGAAGATATGTAGGCGTGCAGGGAAGGAAAGGGACATATGATATAGGAGTTATACTGACTGCCAACCTAACCAAATTTCAAGTAATAAAATCTACACGTATGCAGGAGGCGCAATAAATGCGCGCGAAATTATAAACTAATTATTTGGCGTTACCATTTCCTCCCCCCGTTAAAGGGTTGCCTTTACAGAAAGCTACATTATAATAGAGGAGCAAACTCCTGGTAATTTATGCTTAGTTAAATAAGAATTTAAAGTTTAAGCCCTACAACTACATGTATGTAGAGTACGAAACTCCAATAACTAAATTATTACTACTAAAACGACTAAAATTATTGAGCAGAGTAGCTGCAGACTTATTGACTAGGTAATGGGCATAATCGAACAACAGGACGCGTAAAGGTACCCTTATTGGTCCTAACAGTAACAACACGCGTGGTACCATCCTTCGAGGGATGAACAGCATCCACTATACCCAAAGGCCAAGAAAAGGGTGGTATATTGTCGGTTATAATGACAACAACTGTACCGATTTGAATAGGCATAGTTGGTGTTGTCCATTTCGCGCGAGATTGCAATTGATGCAAGTATTCGACTCGCCATCGCTGCCAGAAACTCTTCACAATTTTGTCGAGGAGAGAATATCTCTCTTTTAAATTCATGGTCTCCACATACGGGGTGGGCAATGAAAGTAGTGGCGCTGTGTGGAGAAAATGAGCCGGCGTGAGCGCAGCAGGCTCTGCGGGGTCGCTACTCATAGCGGTGAGCGGGCGCGAGTTAACAAGTGCCTCGACCTCGGCTAGCACAGTCAGCAGCTCCTCGTAGGACAGTATCTGCTGCCCAATGACTTTGAACAGATGATTCTTCACCAGCTTAACCATGCTTTCCCAGCTTCCTCCGAAATGGGGAGACGCGGGTGGATTGAATTTCCAATCGATGCGATTTTCTAAAAGTTCATTTCCAAAGTGGGATCGATACTGGTCGAGAAACTTGTAAAGATCACGTAAGTATGATCGGCAGCCAATGAAATTGGTTCCCTGGTCTGAGTACATGCATTGTACTGGACCGCGACGCGATAAAAAACGTTTTAAAGCAGATAAGAAATTGACAGTGCTCAACTCTGTCGCTAACTCTATGTGGAGACAACGAGTCGTGAGGCACGTGAAAATACACAGCCATGCTTTGCGGCTTTTGACACCCCGTCCACGCACTGGTGTATACTGGATAGGACCAGCGTAGTCACATCCTGTGTGCGTAAAAGGCTTGACTGCTTGGTTGACGCGGCAATCCGGCAAGTCAGCCATGAGCGGCAAAGACGGACGCGGTTTTGCTCTAAAGCACGTGTTGCAATTGTGGATGCGATGACGAATGACTCGTCGAGCGGCGAGTATCCAGTACTGACACCTGAGTAAGGACATCAGTAGTTCGGGGCCGGCATGCAAATGCTTCTTGTGATAGTAGTCAACTACCATATCCACAACGTGATCGTGTCGCGGGAACACAAACGGATGTTTCTGCCCATAGTCAACGTTAGCATTTGTCAGACGGCCGCCGACGCGAATTAAACCGTCCTCATCTAAAAACGGATGCAGTTTTTGTAATGCGGGTGAACATGGTTCTTCGTTCTTCAATTTTTGAACGTCTTGGCTGAAGTGAACATTCTGAAGCGAAGTTATAATTTTCTTTTCAGCTACTTCCAAGTCAAATCTGGAAACCGTCGCTCTGCGAGGCAGCAATTTTAAGAAACGGCACACGTAAACCGTTATTCGCAACAGTTTTGACCAAGATGAGGTCCGCTGTGAAAGTGCATAAAGAGGAGACTCGGCACTATCCGCAGTGACGGCATGTGCTAGTGGTCTCAGTTCAGGTACTTCACCTTCACCAACAGCATCGCGATCGTGCTCTTTTATGGGCCACTCTGAAGGATCACTTAACACCCATGGCGGTCCCTGGTACCACAGCGGATGGCTTATAAGCTTCGCGGGCGAGAGGCCGCGCGATAAGCAATCAGCCGGGTTCTCAATTCCAGCTACGTGGTGGAAGCAGTCGGCGGGTACGTTCTCTACTATCTTTACGACGCGATTGGCGACAAACGTTTGCCAGCGGTGAGGAGATGAATTGATCCAGCAAAGAACAATTTTCGAGTCGGTGAAAGCATAGACCTCAGTCATTTTATAGCGTGGTTCGAAGTTATCTAGCACCTTACGCATGAGTTTCGAGAGCAGAACTGCAGCGCAAAGCTCCAGTCTCGCTACCGAAGTCGTTTTCAGTGGTGCGACCTTTGATTTAGAACACACCAACTGAACCGTCACGTCAGCTCCGTTGGCGACCCTAAGGTAAACGACGCCACCGTAAGCACGCTCACTAGCGTCTCCGAAACCTACAAGCATCGCGGTGCAATCTTGCACTACCCCGAGATGGCGCTGTATTCTTATCTCGTTAAGCCTCGGAAGCTCAGCGCAAAACTGTTCCCACGGCTCTACAACACGTCGTGGAGGAGTTTCATCCCAATCACATTTTATGAGCCATAGCTCCTGAATAAGGAGCTTTGCATATAAAACGGTGGGAGCTACTAAGCCCACGTTATCCCACAGACGTGCTACAGTAGACAGAATGGCCCTTTTGGTACACGCTGTATCAGGTTCATTCACCTTGAAATAAAAGAAGTCCCCTATTTTATTCCAATGTAAGCCAAGGATTTTTTGAGGAACACTCTTATCTATCTCGAGCTCTGTGGACGCTCGGTGCGAAGCAGGTATCTCACGCAACACACTTTCCGAATTGCACGTCCACTTGACAAGATCAAACTGACCACGCTTAAAAAGGTTTATGAGCTCTTTGCTCGCAGCTATGGCAACGGCCTCGCCATTGGTCGGCGAGTCGTCAGCCATAATGCTGAAACAGACGTCATCCATATAGGTAGAGGTGGACGCTATGGACGCCGCGATAGGGAATTGATCACCGTCATCCTCGATAAGCTGATGCACTACACGCAGCGCGTGGAATGGGCTCGACTTCATGCCGAAGCATACTCGGTTAAACTCATAGGTGCTCATGGGATCCTGAGGATGAAATCTGAACAAAATACGTTGAAAACGGCGGTCAGATTCATGTACTCCTATCTGCAAATACATTTGACGACAGTCTGCGGTAAGCGCGATTTTAAACAACCTAAAGTTTAAAAGTATACAAAAAAGATCACCCTGTAGATTCGGGCCCGAGTATAAGACGTCATTGAGAGATATTCCCGTGGTCGTTTTGCAGCTCGAATCTAGAACCATGCGAAATTTTGTCGTCTCCTTGTCGCTACGAATAACTACAAGGGTCGGTATAAAATAACCAACACTATCCACATCAGTCGTTACCTCCGATAAATATCCCTTATCGACGTATTCGCGAATGATATCGTCAAAGGCGGTACGTAACGCGCTGGACGCCTCCAGCTTTCTTTCGAGGCATAAAATCTGCGATAAGCGGCAGTATGAGAATCACCCAACTTATACACGTCATCACTAAAAGGCAAAGCTACGGTGTACCTACCACTATCATCACGAGTAGTGGTGGTGCGAAAGTGATTTTCACATTCAAGGTCATCTCGACTGTGAGCGAGTGGAGCGGTAACCTCCTCAAGTTCCCAGAACTTCTTTAGGACTTGGTCCAACGACGACTCATGGGTGACAGCGCAACAAGCAGTTGTAAATTTATATTTATATGGGGCCTGTACTGCGGCAGGAACTGAACCCATCATAATATATCCCAATACTGTCTGTATAGCGGGCGGTATGCCGGGTACACTGCTATGTACCATGTTAGGTAACAACAGGTGTGGAAATATAGATGCGCCGAGTAGCACATCCACCGAAGCGGGCGAGGCGAACGAGTCATCGGCCAGCGGGAGCGATGATATATGCGAAAACATAGACACGTCCACGGGCACCGTTGGCAGGTTGTCCGTGATGCGGTCTACTACGAGCCCCGATACTTCAAAACTAGTATTTTCATTAAATCGCGAATATATTTTAAAGTCGGCCGTACCTTTAATAGATTTTTCCGCGCCACCTATACCGCGAACCATCATGCGAGATTTCTTATTGTAATTCAAACCCAAACGTGTGCAACAATCCTGAGTGATGAAACTACTTTGAGATGCCGAATCTAACAAACATCTAATTATTTGCGATTTACCACTACTATCGTAAATTAACACCTGAGCGGTAGACAGTAATATCGTTGTACGTTGTTTACATTGCGCGTTTTGTATGGTGACCTTATCGGATACGTCACTTACATGCGCGGCACTGGACGTGTTACAAGACGGTATTGCGTCATTCGACAAAGGCGGCGACGACTCAGTATCGGGTTTAGCGGGAGGTGGCGGCGGCGAACCGACCGCGCGGCCGGGCGTCGCTTCATTTTGAACATTATCCCTATGCAATAAGGTGTGATGTTTCTGTTGGCAGTTGCGACACTTGGAATTTGAACCACAATCACGGCATCGATGTTTTAGACTTAAACAATTAATACAGCCATTATTTTCTTTAACGCACTTGAAACGTTCAAGTGGAGTCAAATTACCAAACGTGGGACACTTAAATAAATGTTCGTGCACGATATTCTGACACAGACACTTGGTAGGTATCGTGCTGGCTACGTAACTCTGAGCGTTAGGCATCTTAGCTTTAAATTTAGGCGGTTGTGTGTTACTAGAAGATCGCGACGGGCCTGCACTAATGCTAGGCTGCGTATTTTGATACACTCTATACTGACTTTTGACGAAGTCAGAAAGATTACCAAACGTCGGCACTTTTACGTCGCGATATTTCATTTCGAACGCGAGGACCGTTTCGTCGTCTAACTTTTTTAAGGCGGTGTGTAATAACATATAATCCGCTAGATCAATCAGATTAAGATGTTTAATTGCATTCGCGGCCGTGACAAACTTGTCCATAAATAATTGTAAGTTAGACGAAGAAGCGGGTCCAGTCATTTTAAAGTTATTTATTTGGTCTAAGTACGTGGATGCGAGCGTCCGCGTATCTTGATACCTATCGACCAGACAGTTGATGATCAGCTGATAGTTTTCGGCGCACGGCGTTATTCCCGAGAACACAGCCTGGGCCCTTGGCGACAACTTGCCTATTAAATAATACAGTTTATCGTCATCTGACAGCGATGGGTTGTTATGCACTCTCGACTTAAAACTCGTATAGAATAAAGGCCAATTTCGTATATCACCGTCAAACGACATAAGCTCCAATGGAGGCAAGGCAGGTAATTTAGGCATGATTGGACTTGGACTATGTTCTGCCCTCGGAGGCGGTTCACATTGTTGCACCACACGCTTAATGCGGCAAAACATTTCTTCGAAAGCAATAATTGGCTGGTAATTAGGTTTCGCGTCAATTTTGATTTTAAGCAATGTTCGATTATACTCATCAACTAAGTTTTTAAATTCTGTGCGAACTTCATCGATAGTCGCGACGGAACAGAGGAATTTCTCTTTGAGCTCTGAGCTCGTGTGAGCTTTAAGGGCATTTTCATATATGTTTTGAACTAATTCAAAAAGAATATTACGTCGCGCTTCCAACATAAACAAATCAGACTCGTAATTCGTGCTAGAGCTACTTTCCTTTTGTTTATCCGGCATAGTGACACGTGAAAATATTCTTTTATACTTACAAGTGAATGTTATGAGTTATGTCTATACTGAGCGGCGCGGCGCATGCGGCGGGCCCTCTTGATGCCCGTACGTAAGTACCTACCCAGCGACGAGTCAACGAGTGGGTACGACGCGCGTTATAAACGAGAGGTTAGGTAGTTACCCACACTGCTGTTATCTAACTACCTATAGTTATGTAGAATAAGTTAGCGGTTAGTTGTTATATTTTGTTTTAAGCTAATAAAAGAACTAGGTATTTTAAAGCACGAATGCAGTACAAAATTTAACGTTTCTTTAAAGTAGCTTAATAAACAAGTCGTTTAAAACCTACGAGTAGGATTTATTTCGCTTATAGATAATGACCTAAACCGGCGGTTGCGAATAATATACTTAAATCAGTTTTAGGCAAAACCTATAAGGGCGGGAGTTAACGGATACGTACTAGTATTTAAACCTAGGTATCCTAAGTGTAGAACTAAACGAATTTAGCCTAAAAATAGCGGTTTTTATTTTAGGTTAGGGAAATTAAAGTACCTAAGTACTTAAGTGAACAAAGAATGTGGGATGTTATAGGTACGTTAGGTATAAGAAACCTATCAGGGGACAAAGTACCTAACTAGATGCTGGTAGGTTAAAGTACCTATCCAGGCTCGAAGGAACAAATGTTAGCGCGGAATCTAGCGAGAGTCAGGACCTGAAGCGAGGTACGGAGAAACGAAGGTTTCTATACGACCTGGAGTGAAGGTATGACTGAATAGCCTCCAGCGAAAGTGGACTGTATTTTTTAAGATGTTTATGGCAGACAATCTACGTTGGCAGTCAGTTAGATGGAAAAGCACGCCTACCTTGAGGATCCTTGCGAAGCTCCCAGAGCACCAGGTCCAGGTTCCACGGTCCAGCGTCCAAGGATGGAGCGGACCAGAACAATCCAGTAGGGCGTTGCCCGTCACACCACAAGACAGCACCAAATGTTCGTAAAAAGTCTATAAAAGGTGGCCACCACAGCTTCCTTCACTAATTAACACTCACGACGAATCGAGAGACTCCAAAGGTTGGAAAAGCCCTGAATATTAATATTTTTTACTGCGACAAGCTCATGCGCGTGTCGGTATCTCGCTAGCAGTCTTCATGTTGGCCGGCGCGCAGAGAGCCGCGTTTAAATCAGCCAATCAGAGCGCGCTTGTGTCGCGCGCGATAGAAGATATGTAGGCGTGCAGGGAAGGAAAGGGACATATGATATAGGAGTTATACTGACTGCCAACCTAACCAAATTTCAAGTAATAAAATCTACACGTATGCAGGAGGCGCAATAAATGCGCGCGAAATTATAAACTAATTATTTGGCGTTACCACTAGTACAAACATGAAACATACAAAGTTTGAATGTCGTAGCTATTATACTTTAGATTTTATCAATGTCTAAAAACCCCCGATTTCGTCACTGATCACTGATCAAAATTCTTAAGGTCCTGAAGTCCTTGAAAGCTGAACCCCCCCCCTCCAACCCCTTAAACTAGGGGGTGAAAGCTTGTATGAGCCTTCCGCAAATTTTGATGCTAGAGGTCTGAAAATTGATATAGAGGGTCCTTGTTATCCTTGTTATAAATAATAAAATATGTATTTCAGGATTTTTAGTAAATCATCCCCTACCAAAAATAAATGAAATCCCACAAAAACATTTCATGTTAAATGTTGCCAAGACGAGACCATGTAGCTCGCACTGTCAAAAAGTAATCAGATCTCTTGTAGAGCCAAGTTTCTAACCCTACGTGCCCAGCTCTAAATCTATAAGCCCTAATTTTACACTAATTAATCTCGTAGGCGTGCAAACCGTGGTCTAAACTGGCGAGTCAGCCGCACGGAAAGAGTTTAAAAGATTGAATAGATTAATCAAGCCCATATGCCGAATTGCAAAAGGTTCGTGCGGCCGACTCGCCAGTTTAGTCCACGGTTTGCACGCCTACGAGATTAATTAGTGTAAAATTAGGGCTTATAGATTTAGAGCTGGGCACATAGGGTTAGAAACTTGGCTCTACAAGAGATCTGATCTGATCTTGGCAACATTTAACATGAAATGTTTTTGTGGGATCCTTAATGACGATACGAAGCTGTAAAGTGACAATGTAAGTACGGTCAAGTGCAAAAATATGTATCGATATAATCCTCTCATCATTATGTACCGATAAGTACCTTAATTCGACGACATAATAGTACATTACTGCAGCGGCCGCGAAATAGGGGATTGCCGGCCGAGTAGTAATAGATGGCCGAGTGTTAACGAGGCCATCTAGAGATACGAGGCCGGCAATCCCTGTTCGTGGCCAAGGCTTGTATAGTGCTTTTCTCAAATAAATCCAAGGAAATGACACGAATGTTCAACTTATATATTAATATTTAATTCAAATTGTTTTTTTTTTATTCCCGCCAAAATATTTTTTTTCCAGCAATTTATTTGTAAGCTGTTCCAGTTAATGTTTTTGACGCAAAATCTTGAGATGATTTATATTTATTAAAAAATTACGACCTTATTAATTGGTTATTTTAATAAATTGTTAACAATAAACGCCAATCCTTATTTATTTTATTAAATCTAGCCAAGTAAGATATTAAAAAGTAAATTCACAAACTAATTTTTTCTTAATTGGCAGTATGTCATTGATAGTCAATAAAAGAAAATACGACCCACTAAAACAAAAGACAATCTCTTTGCTGGCCTTGGCCAGCAATGTTTGTATGAAATTCCATTATTGTCGTCTAATTTGAAATTAGAACGAATCTTCCTCAACTGCTATACAATGGCATACTTCGTGTTCTATTGTCACGACTATAAGGACCACATTTCCTTGGATGTTTGAGAAAAAGCTATTTTCACCCTTGACCATCACTTAAGTGACCAGTTAGTTTCGATGCCGACTGTTTAATATGTAAACTGGCAAGGCATGCAATTATGAAACGTCTACTTGCTTACAATCAATTTGTTATTAGAGGTTATTTATAGTAGGACAATTACCATTAACATTTCCGTTGAGAGCATCTGTCGTGAGGCAGTTGTCGACGGCTGACGTGCGCGCGACGGGAGCGGCGGGCAACGGCGTAGACGCGCACAGCGGCGACGCCATGCTCTCGCCCTCGCCCTCGACAGCGGTGCCAGCTGCCACAGGCGACATGCATAAACTTGCTGATGACACTGTATGCTCTTCTTCCAGCGAAGAATCATCTGTAATTCATACCAATAAATTAGCCTCGCCACTTCTTCCCCCATATTACAACGAGGCTTAAACGAAAATAGATGCTTCGACATTATCATATTCTGTCTATTTGAAAACAGTACATATTAAACATATCATTCGCGTTTAAACCCGTTTCAAATTTAAATGGAGACTTAACATTAGGTATCGTTCATATAAAATCATTCAATAGTAAAAGTGATTCCATTGAGATTTTAAAGTCGTACAAAAAAAACTAAAACTCAGAACTAAGGAACCATAATTATAAACATTGGTTGTTTATGACTAAAAGACTAAGTCCAGGAGGTTTCTGAATATTTAATGTTCACATCGTGCATTAAGACATTAAAACTGGAAAACTGAGACACTAAATTACAACAATATTTAATTCAGCAAACAACTGGATTGTGTTCTTCTCAATGACAAAAATGTGGAATATAGTTATTAAAATACCGCATAACATTTTCACCACACGTTTTCAAATAAAAAAAACGTAATAACAAAATGTTCATGCAAAATAATTAAAGTGCTCTATACTATAACAAATAAATCAGCCTATTAAACTTAATCAGAACATAAGTCAGCTATTTTAAGAGCTAAATTATCTGTATAACAATTTAAATAATGTGTTAACTCAATAAAATCTTAGTATGAAATTAACATAAAATGTGTTGTTCACAATCACAATACATGCTCATGAATATATGTTTTCAACTTACTTATGATCCTGGTAGCTTGATAACAATAATTAAATAAAGGATTCAAATAAAATCATAATGAATTGAAAACAACGATGATTTTAAGTTTAATTTATTTATTCTTTAACTAGACTCAACTTTTAAGTGTGGAGTGGGGTATTGCAGGGAAACCGCACACTTACATAATTATTTTTTATTTATATTTTTATATATATCTAAATTAGTAAACAGTTAACATTCCAATATTTTTAAACAATATCCAAAATACGAGAAGATTAAACAAGTCGTAATGTAATGAAATTGTAATATTACAGTCTATTTGGATTGTACACATTTAATCAAAAAGTCAAAATTACTTAATTTCTAAAAAAACTATTATACTGATAGTTATCGCAATAATAACTTGTGAATCACCGACAACTACCCCTTATCACTACAATTTCTAAAATTGCTTCGTGCACACTCGACAGTATTATTTATTTCATTAAAGTACAATTGAACACTATGACATGACACAATGCAGCCAATTTTCAGAACAGTGTATGGTTTGACCTGTGTAGGTTCGGCTAGTCCGCATTCCAGTTTTTCGCTTATCGCTCAGTGTTCGAATGTCTCTATCCTATTGGCTTAGGCAGAAGGAAATATTGGAAATACACAAAGCGATTCGCGCCTTACTGTGCAAGAGGTCTTGCATAGTAGCAGCCAAGGGTTGAATGTAGCTAATATTGTTTCCTGGGTTAGACGAGGGTTTTGTAACAGCAGATAATCATTTCTTATGCAAGTACAGATTATTTTCTTGCGATAGGTACAATGAAGTGAGCCTTACATGAAGCTTTAAAAATGGTCAATATTATTAATTTTAATGACTACCGACCAAAAATAACCTAAATAATTACTATCAGCAACGATAAAGTAATGGGCCGGAGCCCTAGTAGCAACAGAGGTGAGATAGTGCAAGCTTAAATTAATATATAATCTTCAAATATAGATGTTAATAGTTATCAAGAGAAAAATGCATTCACTTAAGCAGTTTTACTGTCTGCCGTGGGCGTCGAAGACGTAATGCAGTGCGGCAAGATCTTCCATCCTATCGTCCCGTTCTCACATAGGTACCTATAGAGCGGCCAACCACTTCTGCGCAGATAATAAGTCTAAATTATTTAAATAGAAAAGCGATGGTCTTTCACCTAAAATAACTTTAATTTCAATACTAGCTGAAAAAAAAACCGCCTGTATAATTCCCGATCCCATGGGAATTCCGGGAAAATATATACCCTATCTCACTCGCGGAACTGAGATGAATCTAATGACACCTCAATGGCTGCAGGGCGTGCCAAATAATGATACATACATACATACATAAATACATACGCTCGAAAACCATAACCCTCCTTCGACAGTCGGGTGAAAAGCTTATAGTTTCGACTAGCTTTTGCCCGGGACTCCGTCCGCGTGGAATTAGTAATTTGGGCAGCTTATTTTATTATCCAATTTGCTTTTTCATCAATTATGGCTCTCCTTAGATCCTTCCGGAAGAAGTGAAACTTCATAATAAACCAACCCGCTCCCAATCCGCTCCCAACCCACCCCCAACCCGCTCCTAACCCGCCCCCAACCCACTCCCAACCCGCCCCCAACTCGCTCTCAACCCGCCCCCAACCCGCTCCTAACCCGCCCCCAACCCTCTCCCAACTCGCCCCCAACCCGCTCCTAACCCGCCCCAACCCACTCCCAACCCGCCCCCAACCCGCTACCAACCCGCCCCAAACCCGCTCCCTACTCGCCCCCCCACCCACTCCCAACCCGCCCCCAACCCGCTTTCAAGCCGCCCCCAACCCGCTCTCAACCCGCCCCCCAACCGCTCCCAACCCGCCCTATCTAACTGGGCTATCTAACACTGAAAGAATTTTCCAAATCGGAGCAGTAGTTCCCGAGATATAGACGTTTTATTTCCAAAACCCCCGATTTGGAAACATTCTTCCGCTCCGCTCAGCTCCTATTGGTGTTAGCGTGATGATATATAGCCTATAGCCTTCCTCGATAAATGTGCTATCTAACACTGAAAGAATTTTTCAAATCGGAGCAGTAGTTCCTGAGATTAGCGCGTTCAAACAAAAAACCTGTTCGATAAATTCTTAAAATAGACGTATCTTTCTTATTTGTGAACCGATTCAAATGAAACAAACACTAAATGTTAATCCAAGAAAATACCAACATATCAGTGAAAACCGCATCCTTCTAGGTTAAGCCGTTTCTGAGATTAGCGCGCACAAACGCACAGACAAACAGACAAACAGACAATAATTCTAGAAATCATTGTTTTGGGTTCTATTGCGCTAATAAATAGCCCTAGTGACAATTTTTTTCAAATATCTTCAATGTACAGACACCGACTTGTTACAGATTTATTATATGTATAGATTTTCTTACTCTTGACCCAGTCAAAAAAACATTACGTATAGCAAGCTCAAAGGAACTTTGTTCAAAATGTATGAGTACCTGCACTATGTTTTAAGAATAACAACAACAATAAATATGTTAACATAAGCTTACTCACGCAATCATGTCTAGATTTTGGGCCAAAAAAAGTGATTCTAAAGGCTCAGGCTCGTTCAGTCCGTTTCCTAACATGTCTGCTTCTCAAATACGCTTCAAGTAGATAGCTTGTTCGATTCGCCAGGTAAGAAATGAAATGAACTAATTACTTATTCTGTGAATAATTTTCTATACTTTTACATGGATATTTTACTACTCACAGCAAAACTTGCAAGCACTAGTTCAAAACAAACAGTCATAACATTCATAACATAACTCGTGATTTGAGTCAATAATATTCTATTGTTTTTTTGTCTAAAGGGGAAATCATGCGGCTCGATAATTTTGAAGGATACATAACTTAACCTATTTTACTTACGCACTATTTCGAAAAACATGTGAATTGTCGATTTTCTCAAAAAACATAATTTTTGGTTCTTTTAAATTTAGCCCTTATTAAGACGTTCTAGCACCCAGTGATGTTTAGTTTAGTTTATTTAGTTTAGTTTATTTATTCACTCAGACATAATAATTACATTATATAATACATTAAAGTCAGTATATAAGAATTTATGCTGAGATCGTCAAAAATTTATAAAAAAACAAAACATAATAATATAATAATAAAAATAACCAAAGATGCAAAAACAATCAATAAAATGGAAGTGTCAAAATAAATTCGTCCTCAAGTGGGAGTTGTCAAAATCAAATAATTAATTATGTCAATGAAAGTACAAAAATAACTACAAGAGTCTATTATTTTTTACTTTTCCAATGCACCTATCATTTTAATCTTCGAAATAAAACATTCACAAGAATAATACCATGTAAATAAAGCAAAAGCAAAATTTTCTAAACATTTGTGCTTGCATTGCAGAAAATGTATAATTTACGCAGTTTATTTCATTACTTTAAGGGGCTGTTTCACCACTTTTCTTAAAGTTCGGATTAGCTTAATCATAACCTTATTTGACAGATGGAATTAAAATTTCTGTTTCACCAGTCTCGATTAGCGCTAAGTGACGGACAAACTGTTTCTTAATTTGACCATCAGATCAGGAGGCATTTAGCATTTTTATCCGTCACATAAAGTTAGTTTATTTTTTTGTGGCCATGGTTGGAGAGCCCTTCAGCCGGTTTCAGAAAAATAGATCAAAGTATTTTTTATTTTTTAAAGAAAGAGGTCATGCTAAATTGCATAAAATAATTTAAATATCAAGATTTTAATGAAAAAATGTAGGTACACTTTTAGTATGTAAAAATAAATCCAAAATTTCGTAATATTTTTTAATAACAAACTTTTTTCAGTGGCTCAATCGTTGGTTCTACCTGAACTTGTATGTCGCCATTAAAAAAAAGTTTATCTGTCAAATGGTTTGGCGCCACTTTTCGATTCGTTTTACGTGATTTTATTTTTCTTTGTTATTGTTAACAAAGTATCGTAAATAAATACCGTTTTGGATCAATTATAATGTTACATATTTGTTTATGCAAAAAAAATAGATGTATTCAAAAATTATATAGTTAACCATTTCTTTTGCTTTAATAATGAGTGACTCTTTGAACGAAAGTGTGCGAACAGGAACGCGTGGTCGTGAAATGCGACGTTGCCATTCCGACTTTTTGTTAAACCCACGATTAGTTAGTTAAGTGGTGAAACTGAAAAAACACTAGCTGACAGAATTGTCTAGTACTTAGTTTATTCATTGGTTACGTAACCAGCAGTTTGACAATAAGGTGGTGAAACACCCCCTAAATGTAATTTTCTTTTTAATACAACTAAAAGTGTCAAAATTCACTTGAAATATAAAGTGAAGTATAGTGTGATATTTAAATAAAGTGAAGTTTAATAAAAAGGAAAAAGAATGGAAAGATAGCTTTCAAGTGACGAATTACGATTTACGGCAGCGTTTATAAGGAAAGGATTTTTAACGCCAGCTGTTGTAGAATTACGAGCTATACAAATTGAAAGATTATTCCTAAATATTACTTCTTATGGAAAATTTTAAAAGCAGACTGTATATACTTGGTATTAATAAGTTCATTTTACTCTCGACCGACACAAATAATAATTATGCGCAATTCCTAATGCGCGCTCTAGATTTAATACTGTAAGTAAGTATTGTAATACAGTTACCCTTGTTGTAACACAATTTATAAACCTTCCAAAAATGTATAAATACTACATCCAGAACGAACACACACACACACACACATCATGTTTAATTGGGAGAAGAATGCGAATAAGGTATATTTAATAACACCTACATACCTAGGTACTGTGAGGATGTTACCTGGATTATTCAAATTTATTTATTTCAATTAAAATAATTCATATTTGATATAACCCTAATGAAATAAAAAAAATGTTAGTTAAAAATATTTTATGTAAGTATAAGGATATATTGAGGATGGCTGCCAAGGTCTGACCTTTTCCTATAGCGGAATCAGTGTTCCCTATTTTACGTTCGAATTATTTTTAAGAAGCTACGATTTTTTATCATCACATAAACGAGCAATATGCACCACAGGGAGAGATTTTAAGCTAATCTCTAAAATAAATATTTTATACTTGAGCCTTGTTTAATTCCATATTGCTGTTATTTATTGCCTTTTTTTTTCTTTACGCATACCTATAGTACTCCAACTCCTACTTAGACGGAAGTAAAGCAACGAATAAAAATTAAGTTGCATGGCAGCGTTTATCTTTATGCTATTTCTCACTTTAACCATACCGAGACTATTATATGTATACTAGCTGACCCAGCAAACGTTTTTTTTTCATATAAATTATAGCCTAAGACCTACTCTCAAACCTACCAAATAGAGACAAAAAAATTCACACAATAGGCTACTTTCCTAACTAGTCAGTCTTTTAGATTATCAAAAAATATTGGACACGTATTTTTTATTTTGTCAATTAAACAAAAAATTACGAAGATATGGCGCGTTGAAGTTTCGCGTGACGTCACTTGTTCCTACACTTTGTATGAGCGTTTTAGGAACAAGTGACGTCACGCCTCGTCACGCGGAAGTTCAACGCGCCATATCTTCGTCATTTTTTGTTTAATTGTCAAAAGAAAAATTACGTGTCTAATATTTTTTGATAATGTAAAATACGGACTAATAAGAATTATTATTTTTTTACCTAGGAAACATCCCTATTGGGAATGTCTAAAAAAATTTACCAGTGGTTTTTATTTTTTTTTTGTATAGAAAAGTCAATTATAAGAAATTAATTTCAATATTTTGTCATTTAGTTCTCAACTTTTTTCAAAATTAATTATTGAACCTATTCTAGTTGATGACGTCAGATTATAATTGAGGGCTCCCACAATGCCAAATTTCTAAATCGATCTAAATGCGTACGATAAGGCAACCCCTTTAATTATTTTTGCGTAGTGGTACACTATACACTGTGTCACTTTACTGGCACTGACAAAGTGCTAGATGTCAGACAACGGGTCCAAATCAAACTCCGTAGTATAATCCACGCGTAAATTGTGAAGAATTCTAACCACACAGAATAAAGTACGACTTGAACCGGTCACGCAATTTACACCAATGTCAAATGAAGGTCATTGCTTATTTGTTATATAATAAATTCATTACATAATATTAAAATTAAATAACTACAGAAAACGATTTAAAAAGCATTTATCTCGAAATGGTTTTCGATTTTCTATACATTGCAAAAAAATAGACATCCCCAATTCGGTCAAGCCATTTCGGAAGAGTTAGAAAACAAACACCGTGACACGTACACTGGGTGATGTCGTTACATTTACTTCATTTTTTCTACTCATTCTTGAGAATATAGCCTGCATGGGCTGTCACACACATCCACGCACATACGCACAGACGGACAATGAAGTAATCTAATCATAGAAGCGTTCAGTTCAGTCAGAAAAAGTTCGTCACCTTAAAGTCGACATTTGCTTGCACCACAAGCAAACACAGACATTGACACTGACAAACATTGACAATTTAATAGAAAATAATTTGATTGGAACTCTTACGAAGTTGTTTATTTGACTAGGTCTTTAAAAAAGTTTGATGTTGATGTGAAAGTAGATAATAGGTCAGAGGTGTATGCTATTTTGGCCCCTGTTATCATAGCAAGTAAATATAATTTTATATGCACTTGTCTACTTAGTACTTTGGTTTCGAAAGGTACTAAGAGTCAATGACTTTATAAAGGAATGAATTTAAAATGTAACAAATGTTTTCGTACCCCGACTGTACCCTATGTTAAAGGGCGATCGAACGAAACTAGTAACAAAAAATAGCAAATCATGAACAGTTACTTATGCGCCACTGGCATGATTTATTTGCATATACAATTGAATAACTATTTATTTACTGCTTTGAAACAAGTGAAAATAAAATTATAGAGATAATTGTAAATTTATCTAGTGTTTAGAGCTTTAAAATGTATTAAGAGTTGCGTTACAATTAATTTATCATTTTTTAAGAATCGTAACAATGTCATCGCGGCGGTTTCTTGGCATGCCATACATTATTTTATTAAAAGAAAATATTTTTCAATCATCTACTCAAATTGTGCTAGTCGAATGGGAAAATTTGTTATCGAGTAGGCGGTGAAGTAGTTGACTGCAAATACGAGGACCGCATTTATTCTTGTAATGAAAGTGATCATGGGAATCTTGATAATATAAAAACCGACCAACTGAGAATCCCGTACAAATGTAAAATTAAGCAAAGAGTTTTTTACTATTTCGACTATCGTCGGAAAAGTTTGTTCGTGTCTGCGCGGCCGAAAATGCACGATGCGACATATAAAGTGGGTACTACTGTGCAATGTTATTTTTTCGCAGATCCGTGACTTACGGATTAATTCCACGTCACCAGGAAGGTTCCACCCTGTAGATTTTGATTATCAATGTTTGTATGAAAATACACTTTCAAAAAGTTGGGACTCGTGAACTTGAAAACTAAATTTTGGTTAGAATTGCAAGAGATTATAGGTCTAAGTGATTCATATTAATTCCAATTTGATACCTCCACGCATTCCTGAGAAAAAGAGTCTTTCTTAACAGACAGTCGGACCAGCAACAAACTTTTTTGTTTTAAGGTACGGAACCTTAAAAATAGAACAAATAATGGGCCCGCAAGATCGATATTATAAATCATCAAGTAAGTTTCAATGAGACCGCGTTGTTCACATTTTTCACTCTTAATACCTTTCAGCACCAGCACTAAATATGTGTAGGTACAAATGTTTAGAAGGAATAAATCGGAGAATTCTGAAACACTGCTAAATCAAATCCAATCAAAACATTTATCATATATACAACATCAATCATTTACTATGGAATAATTTACAAGCTTTATTTATTTATTTATTTTATTTATTCTACATAGGTATAGTCGAGGGCATAAATCTCTATAGCCGTCGCGGCAAATATATGTAAACACCAACCCTATGACTAGTGGTATAGAGATGTACTTAAGATATTTTAGACATCTCGGTAACGTATATTTATTTATGAGTTATGACCTTGACTGTACTTATAGAATAATATTATGGTTGGATTTGACCAACTGGTCGCAAAGGGATGTACAACATGTCTATTTTAGGTTTCCAAACCAAAATGGTAAAAACGGATATACGTACGTATACATTGGTTATCCCGTCGAGGCTGTATATGTAGATCATCTTAGGTGGGCTCTTTGGTTAAATTAATTTTCATGACACTTGCTCGTCAATGGTGTTATTCCATGCCAGTATACTAAATGACAATGGCCTAAATTGTCCTTAAGGGAGTTATGGATTTACGTAGGTACAGTTTTTCCTCCCAAGGGAGTTGTAACTTTTCGGCTGCAGGGCGTGCCAAAGAATAGTACATACGTAAATACATACGCTCGAAAAACAGGTCGGTGACAGGAAAGTCTGGTATTCTGGGAATTTGATATTTTAGAAATAGTGTAAGTCGGCAATCTAGTATATTGCAATTCTGATATTTAGGGAACAGGCGACATCTGTAACAAGTCGGTGTCTGTACATTGAAAATATTTGAGAGAAACTGTTACTGGCTATATATAAGCGCAATAGAACCCAAGAAATATTTTTTTTACGATTATAGTCTGTTTGTCTATTTGTCTGTGCGTTTGTGTACGCTAATCTCAGGAACGGCAAATTCTAGAGGAATGCGGTTTTCACTGATGTGTTGTCCTTTTCATCGGTTAACATTTAGTGTTTATATCATTTAAATCGGTGCTCAAATAAAAAAAATATGTCAATTTAAAGAATTTTATCGAAAAGTTTTGGAGGAATCGTTATTGATTTCGCAAAAACTTCGATTAACTATTAAAGTTTTGGTTAATATTGGTATCTCAAATAATGATTGAAAACTAAACTTGTCCATACTAATATTTTAAATGCGAAAGTGTGTCTGTCTGTCTGTTACCTCTTCACGCTTAAACCGCTGCCCCGATTTAGATGTATACAGATAGTTTGAGTCCCGGGAAAGGACCCTGCAAGGATTGCAAACACGCTTCTTTTCCATTACTGCAGGCACTAGTTTTCAAGAAGATAACTATTAAGAAATGGGGGCCTTACCTGGAAAATTTTTCACGCCTCGCCATTGGGACACAGGATAGTTTCTATGCCAGAAATCACCATTCAAGGGGATGAAAAGGGGGGGTGGAAGTTTTTGTGGGGAATCAGTAACCGCTGAACCGATTTAGATGAAATATGGTATGGAGATTCTGAGTTGTGAGGAAGGATATAAAATAGTTAATAAGCAGATTGGTTGAAAAGCAGATTGGTTAAAAATAAGCCACCCAAATTACTAAATCCACGTGGACGAAGTCGCGGGCAAAAGCTAGTATTTAATTAAGGTGCTCACTTAAGATGATCTATCCAGCCACAACGGGATATCCACTATTTACCGGACACCCGTAGTTTTATTTTGTAAGTATGTCAGGGGTCATACATAACAGACCTTAATTAAAATGGAATGTATGGTCAAGGCAGCTTAAAAACTCGTTTTTTTTTATTTGCCTCTTCACTCAAAGCCCCTGCGAAAGTAGTTCACCCAAAGTACTTACAGAGGCACTTCTTCATTATTCAACACCCTACATCTCTGTACAAAGCAATACTTGATGGTATCAATTTTATTAAAAAAATAATTAATTACCTTGTGATCATGGTGTATGATGTACTGTTTTTAGGTGTTCAATAAAGAATGTTTGTATTGTATTGTAATGATAATGATTTATATCAGTGTGTGCTTAAAACTAGAAGTGAAAAATCGATGTAAGTTTCCTTGGTGATAAATAAGTTATACGGTGCTGCGTGCGTTACGATGTTATGGCAAGAAAACGGCACAGCTTTGCACGGTTCGCTAATCTAAACCTATATAATCTTATTAAAAGGCGCTAAAGGTAAGTTAACTACATACAAATTAATTGAAATATAAAAGGAATGTGACACCTTAAAGATCCGTTGTCTTAGCAGTGATCTAAACTTTTTTCATGCCCGTCTTAAATTCATTGTATCACTAGTTTAAAATTCAATTTGTTGTGCGATAATAAATTTAGTTAACATTTTTACTAAGTGCACAATGGTCACCTTGTTAATAAGAACCATCAATTCAAATTTATAATGTTCATGTCTTAACAAGACCACTTGAGACAAAACAAAATGAGCTATATCCCTTTTTTTGCTCGTATTATAACATTAATGACAAAAAATCACTTCGCTAATATAATTGCCGCCGAGGATATTATGAAACAGATAAGTAAAGTTTTAATTAATAAGCGAGTATGAACATTATATATTATAACTATGGTTTAATTCTATGTAATCATTTCGATGGTAGTGTTTCTAGTAAACATGGTACACACATTATTCTATTTTTTTTATATATAATATTTGGCTAAACGCAATAACCCGTAAACTTTATAGTCAAAAATAAAAAAAATGCAACAACAAAAACAATAGATCCATAATATTAATGACAGTAAAATTGAGCAGATTTGGCACTAATATTCCATGTTTCATTCTTTCGTTAAGAGTTTCTGCACTTACCTACCTTTGAAAAAGCAATCCAATTACTGTTTTTTTTCTTTTAAACAAATGCGTACTGTTATGACGTGTTGCGTTTTGAGCAGTAAAAATACATTTTTACAACTCAAAAACGTGGTTCACGTAAAGTAAATCACAGCCTTTACATTGAATACTCACTGCACGATTATTTATGACATAGACATGAAATAAGGCCATTTTATTAAAACTGTTTTTTTATATAGTTCTCCTCATCGGTTTCGATGACGGCGACCCCACTATTCTATAAATTACCATACCAATATTACCATTTTTTTTTTATACCATTGGTATCAATCAATTTTAAAAAAACGGCCGCTCTTCATGAATTTCGTCAGTGATATTTTCATGAAACTTTATTATTACAAATATTAATTAATCCTAATACATCAAGATAAAATTTGGCACTAGTAATTTTTTTAAAGTCCTGTATAATAAAGCTTTAGCTCCAGAAACTTTATAGAGTCTAGGTTAGTCGTAAAATTTACTTAGGTTAAATTTAAATCACTACAAATGCGTATTGGCAGCCTATGGGTTTGGAGGTTCTATGGCGATTTTCATTTTTGTAATCAGTACAGTCAATAGCAAAACTAAACATCGGTGCACGTGCAACTGAAGTCTCAACAATATGTAACCACGTCTGTATGACCTCCAGCATACCAGGCCCGGTTACATAAAATATTACCAGTACAATTATACGTTTTGCCAGTGACCGTAGGTACTTACATAAATTAACGTCTTATTATAATAAGACAAAGTTTGTTATGTTGGTTGGGGCTACTTAAGGTTTTAATTAACTTTGTTTTCTTGTAATTGAATAGAATTTATTACTCTATCCTTACATTAATATCGATATTTTCATAATATGATCAGAGCTAGAACTGTTTGGTTGTAAGTTAAATAATACATAATACAATCAAATTATTATTTAGTGACATGATTAAATAAAATTTAACACGTTAACAATCCCATGAGTCAGATTTGCTTTATGCAAGTATTTAAACCTCATGCCTGGGGACTGTGTACGCGTTAACTTATCAAAATCATTGTCAAATATTTTTACGCAAATGTATTATTAACTGAAATATGGGAAATAAGTTAGTATAATATACAACCTAACGACATCAAGTTCAAGGTCCGACTACCATATAAATACTTATAACAGCAATAATTTGACGAAATGAAAAACGCAGAGTAAACAGCGATGACGTAACTCTAGGAAAGATTTGACTAATAATATAAATAAAATAACTACCAGACGAATGCTATAACTGTCTAAGTTGGTTTTGGTTGACCTAATCGTTTTCGTCATCAGAACACAAAGGCGGAGGGAGTGTAGAAACATCAAATTTCTGTTCTGGACTATCACTGGAAGCTTGAGAATCCACATAATGACTAGAATAAAATCTTTCGACATTATTGAGACTGAAGCGCTGATCAAGATCTCTAGTATAATGTTCATGACTGGAATCTACTACATCGCGCAAATCACGTTCATATTGTGGATAACATTCCTGAGTTTGAAACATTCCAATATCATCATAGTTCTCAGGATAAGGACTACCTCGATACTGTTCATATTCGTCTTTATCTTGTGGCAATTCGGAGTCGGAGTATACCATCGAATCCCCACGCGCAAATAGATAGCTGTTTGATTTTGTAATTTTTGGGGCTCTTTTAATAGTATCCACTGGATAAGCATAGTCATCCGAGTCGTCTCTGTCACTTTGGTCAGCAAAGAAGGCAGTTCGCGATTGAACCTGTCCAGATGGTTCGCCAAGGGATTTATCATCAGTTTGTCGAAAGGTAGAGGAAGATTTGGATTTTTTGAGAGATGATTGGCGACTGCTTTTATTCGAAAAAGATAAACGAGGAGGACTATCATCGGGTACATAGGCAGGTTCTTGAGAATCTAAATATGGATGGCGTAATCGACCTAGTCTGTCGAATCGTGGAAATCCCATCTCATCTTCATCCGCGGAAGACCCGAACCCTTGAAATTGTACTGGGGTAATGTTAATGGGAAACAGTTGTGTCTCATAGTCAGAATTTTTATACTGAGCGTAGTCTCCTTGTTCATCGTCTTCCGAATAGCTAACTAACTCAGCAATGTCATAGTTTTTAGAGTCACCTTTTGACATCTCGGATGATCCCGACCCCACATCTGGAATATAACTATCAGAGCACTCAGAACTTTCCATACGACGCAGCGTTTCTTCCACGGCTAAGTATTTCGAGCATTGTGGCTTATCACTTTCGGAAGAGCACTGACTTTTAGTAGAATCTTCTTCCAACACATCTTGAATTTTTTCTTGTCTTTTGCGTGTACCTGTAACTTGTTTTTTACGCCTAAATGTTTTCATTCGCTCTCTTGGATCTCTTATAACATCTAAAGAACTATCGGTATCATTCCCGCTAGGGGGACTTTTAAGAGATATGTTTCGTACTAATAGTGATTTTTTTACTGGTGCCTTGATTGGCTGTATCGGTGGCGATTCAGAACTCAAACTGCTAGAATAATACGGCGAGCATCTTGATAAAGGAGTTTTACCTGAACGTTCAGAAGATTTTTTATCATACAAATCTCGATGCACTGACGGTATTTCTGGAACTGCAATGACAGGTAAATCGGAAGAAGACAGATAATGTTCATGGAATGACCAGCTTTTGGGTTTAGTACGATACTGCTGAGATATTTTATATTCTTTTATTTGATTTTTTGAAAGAGTCTTGTCATCATAGCTCGCGTGTTTTGCCAAGGGTTTATAATCAGAGCGCATAAATTGATTACCGACATCTTCACGAATAATGCTCGAGAACTCTTGGCTTTGATAACGTTCACTATGTTTCTCTTCTTGACTGTACAATTGAGATGGTATGTCAATATCTAATTCAGGTTGTGGACCAACAAAAAAATTTTTAAACCCGCTGTCTTCGCTTTGACAACGCAAAGTAGGCTTAGAATATCGACAAGTTTGTTCTTCGTAGCTCAAACTTTTAGAAGGTGGTTTTTGATATTTTTCTTGATTGTCTTCTTTAACATGTTGAATACCTTTAAGCCTTTGATCAAATCGCAGCACTTCATCAGCATGTTTTTGTAGGCTACTTAATGAACTAGAGCTCGACTTATCAGATTTATCGCTGTAGCTTATAGACGAAGACTTATCCGTCTTGCTAGTATAAGATGCGGTTAATCGAAGTACAGGCATTTTACTTTGTGTCGATTCATTTCTATGCAACATTTTTTTAGAAACCATTTCTTCGGATGGTTTTTCGTCTTTTTCAGGCGGAATTTCTTTTACAATTGTGTCATCAGATTTAGTATCCTCAGCTTCGTGTTGATCCTCTCGTGCAGTAGCTATCAAGGTATGACTCGTGCTCGCCGACCAATCAGAAATAGACTGAGCTAAGGTCAAAGTACTATCACTTTTGGTGCCCGAACTACTGTCGATACCTTTACGAGATATAGTTGTTTCTGAACTGCACAGCTTATCATATTTTATGTTTTCAGTGCTTTTATCTAAGCTACTGCTTTTAGAACTTTGCTCAGCTTGAGAACTTATTTTTGATTTTTGATCCGATATTTTGCCAGCAAGGGACGTAGAATGCACCTTTACAACTGCGTTATCAGATTTATCACTTTTCGGAACTGATATAGCTGAAATGCTTTCAGATGCAGAAAGGTTTGCATACTGTCGCACTGTATTTGTTCCAGTTGACCACTCTGAAATACTTAAACAAATTGAAGTATCTTCCGAATGTGAACTATGCGTACATTTTTTCTGCGGGAGACCAATTTTGACTGTACCATCTAAATCTGTGCCAAACGAACTTGTTTCTTCTTCTGAATGACTACTATGACTACAGCGTTTGCAGGTCCCTGAACTTCCAGTACTAAGTTTAGTTAAAGCACGGACCGTATCATCAGTATTCATTTGTGATACATGGTCATCGATTGATGTATCGGAATTGTTTGAACCGCATGAATTTTTTGGTGTTCCAAGTTGAGAAAACCCTTTTTCAAAGTCGGGCGACAACGATTTACTGTCACCTCCGAAAACATCATCAGCAAACAAAGGATCGTCCTCAAAAATCGGGCTATGATTGGGAGGTGACTTTTGTGGTTGATTAATGATTACTTTGTCTTCCAAACCGCTTTTAATTGTAAAAGACCTATGTTCGATGCGTGAACAACACGAACCCATATCACTCATAAGGCAAGTAGCTTTACTAATCGTTCCACTGAGGCATGATTTATCGTAATTTGGTACTACAACTTTATTCAGGCATGTTAATTCGTCTTGTTTTTCTAAAGGGTCAACCATGTATCCAGATTGGTCGTAAGGTATAACGTTGACATTTTTTTGGTCTGAACTCCCTACTTTGTCTAGTGACTTTACAGGTTTACTATTTATTTCTTGGGCATCCTTTTCTAGATCGTCGTCATTGTTTAATGTATCACTATCATCGTCAGATCCTTGTATATTGTCTTTAGAACTTTCGGATTGAATAGTGACCTTCATGGCTTGCTCCGGTTCATTACTCATGTAATAAATATGTACTTTTTCTACAATCGGAGTCTCTAATAGACTTGAAGGAGGAGACGGCCATTGGTCATAATCACTAGATCTCCTATTACTGGAAGAGTCAGGTACTTTAGCAGCTTGTGGCGGGAGTTCCGGTAGTGGCCAATCATCAGATTCCTGACTTTCACTAGCAGAAAAATGTTTCGCCGAAACTTTAGGCGTGGCTTTACATACTTTTTTATGATCTTCAAAACTGAGTTTGGCATCACGTTCATCAGAAAATTTATTTTTTTTATCTGTGTCTTTTTTAGCTTCTGAATACATTTCACAAATTTTAGTTTGATCTATCGGTATGTCCGGCATTTCTGCTGACGTTCTTCTATCAGTATCAGATATGTAGGCTACGTTTGCATTGCTAGGTGGATCAGAACTGAGACTTGCTTGATGATCACTGGAATTTAACGATTCTTCATTAATGCTTTCAGATCTAGAACAAGCCTTAGTAGAATCTTCATCTGCACTTGTTTTTTCTGATGCTGTACTACGTTCTGATATTCTAGATAGTGTACGTCCAAAGTTTTGACCGTAACCAATGACAACGTCAGTTGCCGTGGACGATGTAGCTGGATATAAGAAATTCACCGGAAAATCGTTGAGATCGTCTGTAAAGTCACCTTCAAAAAATCCACTCTTTTCTCCGGCTGCTTCCAAAGTCTCGGATGAATTTATAGTTGGTACATTTTTTGAAAAAGTTTGAAAATCATCGACTGATCGTTGATTGTTAAATTCAAATACTTCTTTATTCAAAGTCAAACTTTCGTAGCCTTCATGATCTTGTGGTATCCACGCTTCTTCAATACTAGTACTATTCTCGCTGCCTGAGGCTCCGAAAAAGGGCCTCCATGTAGGTTTTAGCTCTTCGCCGCGGCGGTAAGCTTCACCCAGAGACCCAGAAGTAGATTCAGTAGTCTCAAAAGATCCTCTTGATTCCACGCTTAAAGATCCTCTCGAATCCATGCTGGATTTGGATGAACTTTTTTGTTCATCAAGGCGACACTTTCTTCTCGAAGAGGAATCATCTACGCTAAGAGATCCTTTCGATGGAGTAGTCGTTGTAGTGGTGTCCATGCTCGATTTAGAAGAACTTTTTTGGTCTGTGTCCTTAAGAGATCTTTTCTTCATAAGTTCTCTTTCAAACGAAGAAGTAATAACATTTCCATCGTCGTCAAAGTCAATGGTAGTATTTTGATCCTCCTGTGATATAGTAATAGCAATTTTGGTTTTTTTCACTGTTCTTTGTAGTTCCTTTTTCAAATCTTTTGATGCTCCAGATTGGCTCGACTCTGATTCTTCAACAACACATTTCCCTATTTTATCTAAACCAGTCTTTCTTGTGTTAGGTTTCGAAAGCTGTTCGACAGTTTTATCGATACTTTCAGAACTCGAATCCGAATCAGTTGGAGCTTTCTGTGAGTCTACTGGCCCCTGTTTTTCTAACGTGGGCGTAGGTGATTTCCTAGTACTATATTTTGATGGACTACGAGGACTCTCTATGCGCCCCATTTCCGGAATCGGAGATGGTGACTTGGAGTTCGATTTAGAATGATCACTTGACAAAATTTGTTGAAACACTAAATGCTCTTCTCCGTACTCCATAGATTGTTTAAGTTCTTCGAGGCACTCTCTATCTTTTTTGTTCAATTTCTCGATGTCTTGTGATATTCCTAAAGGCCTGGCAATAGAACAACTAACACTAGATTCATCATCTATAGAACTGCCTTTGATATTAGCACTAGATGGACTAACATCTTTTTCTATGCTAGTCCAACTAGTAGACTCTGAACTGCGAGAGCGCTCGGCGCTTAATTTTAACAGTTCACTACGTCTAGATTTTGCTGACAGTAAAACCTTTTGATCAGTTGGTGATACATCGTTTGCACTTCCCGAACTAGCAGTTTGTTCTCCCGATTCAGACTTATTTGTAGATTTTGATGTGTTCGAGTCAATAAATGGTATACTTTCCAAAGTAGGACTATTTTCTTGTGGTGGAGTAACAATTATTTTGTTTTTATTTTTCCATTTTAGTGGTAGTTCGATTGACTTTGGTTTATCTTTAAGCATTTTCTCATTGCCCTTTGTGTCTGCTTCCGATAAAATTTGGGACTCGTGACGCAAAAATTCCACCAAACTGGCGGAAGACTCGTCGAATGTATTTTGCAGATTGACAACTTTCTTTTTTCTAATTTTCATTACACTTGTATCAGAAAGTGGAAGCTCCGAATTTTCAGTGTATTCATCGTAATCCACTGTCACCCACGATCCAGTATCGTCACTCTTGCCACGAGAAAGCTTTGATTTGGTTTCTTTTCTCGAAGTCTGGTCTTGGTCAGAAGAACTGTCAGCATCTATGTAAGGCAAAGAAATACCTAACATGTTAGTCTCGTATGACACTTTTAACTCACTGACTTCGGTGAGAGATTCTTCTTCGCTAGTTAACCGTGCTACTTCAGGCTTCTTTTCTGCTGTTAGTAAACTGCGGATATCTTGGTTGCTTTTACTCTCCTGTAATTCTGTTTGTCTTTGTTTATTGTAAATGTCAATTTTACGACGTTCCATTATTACGGTCTGTGTATCATTTTCTATTACCGTATGTTGCGAGTTAGTCATCCATTCAATAGATGAATCGTCTTCAGTTTTTTCTATGTAGCTATGTGATGGCGAAACATCCCTAAGATCCTGATCTTTTAAGATCTCTATTTCTTCTTCTTTTAAAGTTGGATGGACATCTACTTTAACTATCTCCTGTTTAAAATATCTATCTGACGTGGCAGGAATATCTTCAGGCTGAAGTGGAGGTGTCACATAGTTTCTGTCAAGACTTTTCGATTTCATTTTGGACTCAATATGAATATCAGTTTTACGTTCTAAGCTCTTTGACTTAACGTTGGATTGTATTTTCTGATACACCACTTTACCTTCAATTTGTTGTTTGATTTCCTGCTTTTTGGATAATGTTTTAGGTGACTTTTGAAGTGATTCAAGATCATCAAATTTATCTTCCAGCGATTGACTTGATTTGTCGTCCAAACTTTTGTTTATTTTATTACTTGTCTTACAGGACCTTGGATCCTCGAAACTTCGACTTATCTTTCCTGTTATATTATTGTCCAATTTTTTTGGTGATTTAGCAATAAAAACATGATCTTCCGCTTTGCTACTTATTTTTGTTTCAATTATTATTTTATCGCCCTCGGTTTTAACTAAAATCTTATCTTCGGGAGGAGGAAATGGTGGCATTGTATCCTTTACAGGACTGATCAGAGTTTTCGTTTGCTTGAGAGCTGCTTCAAACAGCATTTGTTGTTTTTCTTTTCGTTTAACAATTTCAGTATCACTTTCTTCTTGCGATTTAGTCCTTTCTTTACTGCTTCCTCGTCTCACTTCCATTTTTTCCAAAGATTTTGATTTTTCTTTAACTGCCTTTTTCGCTGTTTGTTCCAATTCTTGACTTTTAGCGCGTGCGATATCTAGAGGAGGAACTGTTAAAAAGTCTGGCCGTTCCTTAAGAGAAGACGGTAAAGACTTTTGAGTTTGTAATGCTTTTACTTTTGTAGCATTTGTATCAAGAGATCCACCTTTGTTTAGTTTGTTATTTTTCTGTTTTTCATCTGTCCTTGTTTTCAAAGTTAACTTCTTTTTTTCTTTTCTCTTTATTCTTTCTATGTCCGGGACAATTTGGTCTTCGCTTAAATCTGATAACTTTCTAATGCTTCCTCTTGGTGAATTTAAAGAAGATGTTGGAGACCTAGAAGGTGATTTTGAAATCGGCGAACGAGATAGAGGTGACTTGCTTAAAGGTGACCGTGAAGGAGATTTAATTTGAGATTTCAATTTAGTGACATCATACCTTCGTTTAAATGACCGTGGACGACGTTGTTCAACTAAATTCTCCAACAGCTGTAACTCCTCAGTGTCGATGATCACAGACTTTAAATCTTTCGAGGCTTCTTCAGATGGCTGATCTTCTTCTACCTCTTCAATTTTACTAATGTTATCTTTTATATTTGCATAAGTCTTTGTCATTTTGCTATCAATCAGGGGTTTTTCCTCCAATATTTCACCTTCTTCGTTGAAATCTTCAACCGTATCGTCCTTAGAGGAGAAAGCGTTCATAGGTGGCAATCTGTGAAGTTGAATCACAGGCGTGTCTAAGCTTTTAGCTCTACGGCTAACAGTTGGTGAATCCTGTGTGGCTTTTTGACGTTGTAGCGTAAACACCGATCCCTCAGACAGATTTAACCTAGCGTGAGCAAATAGAATAGGGGTACCACCAGATTTGCGAAGCATAGGTGAAATCAGTTCATCGCGTAAGCTTTTCTTGATATCAAGTTTATTGAAATCTTTCTGACATTCTTTCAAAACACCGCATTTCTCTTCTATTTGTGGAATACCTGTCACTTTTTGGATTTCCATATCTGCCAAATGTTCATCATCACTTTTTAAAAATTCGGTACTTTCTAAAATTGGTGACGGAATATTTTCATTGTATTCCCAAGATGGAGTATCTTTTGCTTCTGGCACTTTAATAGCTATATCATCTTCGGAACTAGGAATAGAGATTGAACGTTCAGAAATTCTGCGTAATTCTGTCGCATTTCCTGAAATACTTTCCAATATTTGAGGATTATATTTAGCTTCTAGTTCGACTAATCTTCGACATTGAGGTGGAGAACCTTCGATTTCAGTAGAACTCATAGTTTGCCCTCTATGCCAAGCTCCAGAAGTAATTTTGTCATATTCAAGTTGCAGGATTGGTTCTAGATCTTTTCGCGATTGTGGTGGAGAAAATTCGAGTTTTGGAGCTGCTTCAGTAGTACCAAAAACGTCATCAGAATCAACACTTTCGTCGTCTGAAGAGAAAGAAGTAATTCTTATTTTGTTATTACTTTTGCCCTTAATTTTGCCACAGCTACCTTTTTTTCCAGTACCGCGACCTTTTTGCCCCCTCTTTGGTGGTAGTTTATCCGATTTCGATTTAATGTCAGCGCGCAATTTCTCAGCAGCTGACATTGGTTTAGGATCCTTACAAATCGGAGGCTGTTGTATGTTACGTCCATTTATGACAAACTTTATATCATGACAATACTGCGGTTCCTGTCGTATGCTATCAGTTTTAGAGCTCGTTGCAGAATCACTTTCAATCTGGCTCAGTTTAGAATTCAGAGTTTCTAGCAATGCTGGATCCAAATGTTTAGTTATATCTCGTTTTGGGCTTGGCAAATGCGTCAGTTGTCCACTTTTATCAACCTCCAGTGTTACAGGATCTACTTTAGATAAGTCAATATTTTGCGTAAATAAAAAGTCTCTGTTTTCTACTTCTAAAAATTTAGAACCATGCTCAACTTGAATGCTATTTCTTGGAGATTTAGGCGACTTAGGAGACTTGGGAGATTTCGGTGATTTTGGTGATTTTGGTGACTTCGGAGATTTCGGTGATTTAGGCGACTTTGGCGAACGTGGTGACTTGGGATGATCGTGATACTTGCATCTTGAATGAGCATTTAAAATGTGCCGGCCATTTTGAGGTGGAAGCATAATAATATCGGGTGGTTGTCTTTTGTCTTCTAAAGGAGACGGTGCCGTCCCATTCATGATGTGCCTTTTGTGTAGTACATATGGAATGTCATAACCTTCATCAGTATTTTTCTTACTATCTTTAAAACCAGCCTTAAAAGCGTCGAACTCTTTAAAATAGTTTTTAGGCAAATCAAAAGGCGGACGTCCGTGTTCTGGTAGCCTGGAAGGCAGTTCAAAATGAGAGCGCTTTGTTGCGATTGGAGGAGCGCTCGGTATTTGACGAAATATGTAATCTTCGTCACTAGATTCGGCAGGTGTTAAGTCTATGGACTTTTGGTGCATTAAAACATGCCTACGAGAGTTAACACTACTGAATCGTGATCTATTAGCGAGACTGTTTGGATCACTCTTAGTTCTCTCTACTGTAGGATGAGTATATGGTACAGATGTATCTGCAAGACGACTGCTAGAGCTAGTTTCCAGAATTAACTTAGGGTCATACTCATCAAAATGAGTTTTAGCCATTAATTCTTCTTTTAAATTTTCTTTTCTTACCATGTGAGTATAAACCCTACCACGCATGGACTTGTCGAACTCTGATTGTAAAATAGACGCCGTCCCATGTTGAATCGAAGCCGTTTTAGCCTTATTCTTGGCATATTCTATACTATCCATTGCTGGTAAAATACGTACATTTACTTCAGATTCATTAGAAGACTCTTTTACAAGATGCGAATTAGTTGATTCCTTGCTAAGAGAACTAGTCAAAGATTCAATCTTTTCTTTATCAAAACTAAAAACAGTTTCTGAAGATCGTCGACGCTGATAATTTTGTATTTTTGACGCTCGGTTGCTGTCAACCTCTGTATTCAAGCCAACTATTTTTTCGGGCCAGATGTGAGTTGTTTGTGGATTAGTATCCTCTTCTTCAATTGAAAAATCATCGAATTTTTTCGGGCGACCGTTATCAGAATAGTTCGCATATTGATCCAATTCAACATTCTGAAGACTCGCAGAATGCATTGGGCTATGATCTCTATGTTTGTTATTACTTGGAAAGGTGGAGTATGGAGTCGGGATGTGATAGAAATTAGGGGTGTCAGCTAAATTTGCAATTAAATCTTCATGAGACTTGTCGAAAATCATTTTATCTCTATATTCCAGTTTTTCCATTCCTACGAATGTTGACTGAGTGTCATAAAAATCTTTATTCGAGTCCGGGCTAGATGACGGCGATATTGGCTCAAACGGATCAATGTAAGCATTTGGTACGTTGCTTACACTACGCCGTCTTATGTTGGCATCCTCACTTTCATACAAGTTCTTTTTACAGTCATAGTAGTCAGATTTTGAATCCTGACTGGAGGTTCTTGAGCCTGACCTATCAGAACTTTTACTCTTAAGAGTTTCACGTGATTTTTTACTGTCAGTATGATAAACGCTATCACGCGATTTTTTGCTCGACTCTGCGCTACTTTTAGATATCTTTTCGCCAAAATCGCTCTTCGACTCCTGACTCGAAGCTCTCGAACCTAGGGCTCTTTTTATTTCTTTATAAAAACTGCCATCCGATCTTACAGACAGTTTTTCCCTCGGTAAAACCCTTGGATCATCTATAAGGAATGGATCGAGAGGTAGATCATTGTGACTTTTGTATTTCACGCTGCCTAAATTAATATCTAATTCTTGGTCGTCAACTTCCGACAGATGTGACAGCGACTCATCATCAGAGGGAAGGTCATTACCAGAATCCAAAGAGCAAGAACGAGTATGCACTAGAGACGACCGTTGCAATACTCTTGCGTAACGGCGGTTTTCCGAACATTCATCATCTGATCTTTCAATTAACTCGTAACTATCGTGAGATATATCATCCTGAGACCCACTACGAACAAACGTCGGCAAATCTAATCTAGGCTCACTAGTGGCGCCCGGAAAACTGGAAGAGTAAGTACGACCTATCATCTCCCTCTGCAACTCTATAGAACTTTGATTTCCGAGAACAAATGCTAAAGTACGCGCGTCATCGTATCGAGTGACAGGCGAATCGACGCAACGGTCACCTACTGGGTAGTATGAATCTAAATCAGCAAACATACTTCGAGTATCACGCGCCTGCTTGTTAGCTCTGCGTTTTGAACGGCCAGCGTCATCAAAGCTAAAGTCACGTAGATTACGACAGCTAGCACTGCGGCGCCAAACTAACCGGGCTCGTAGTCCATAGTCCTCTTCTTCAATGAGTAGCGACCCGCCAGATCGGCTGGATCGAGTGGAGGGACAGGTTGAATATATATTGGACTGCGAGAGCTCATACTCGAGCCGTTCAAAGGACTTCTTAAAGCTGGAAGACTGTTTAGCAAGAAGGAATTCTGGGTAGGGGCTAGGGTCCGGGGAGGGGGAGGCGGGGCAAGCGGTGGCAGGGAGGGTGACAGTGGGAGTGTGTGTGACCATGGCCGTAGCCGGCGGGAGGCTCTGACCTGGAACAGGACGCGGGGCACGAGGCGGCGGAGTGGGTGCGCGCGCGCGTCCATTCACGCGACACGAACTCACTTGGCTCCATATACTCTCCGGAGAAACCTAAATAACAAGATAAAAACATTTAATGATTTGATTTGAGTGTTTGGCGTCAATGTGCTGTCCTTCTAGACATTCCTAGAATTCTTGTGGAGACAAAGGCCAGATGGTCTGTACCCACGTTCGAAATTTGAAGTTGGTATCAAACCCCTTTCATTCTCCTTTTAATGCTTAAGTGGGACGGCACAATACGAAGTTCATATTTCGAGTATAAGACCAGTTTAGAAACACTCGTGGATGATGAAACACATCATCCGTTACAACCCTGGTGCATTGCATATAACCAAAGCAAGTATAGCTTGTCGAATTTAAAATGACGCGCCCCACCACCACATTTGACATACAGGATTTCAAATCCTGGATGTCAAATGCGGTGGTGGGGGGCGCGTCATTTTAAATTAGACAAGCTCTACACTTCAATTATTTTGTCTGCCGACAAATACTAGTTCATAAATGAAGCGATAGGCTAACGATCCAATGCATTCATGGAGATTAAAAAACAATAGACACAAGCTAACACTTCTGCTTCAAAACCCCGGGATATGCGTGTTCCTATGAAAAAAATATTCCGTTATCTAAAATCTAATATATAAAAATCTCGTGTCACGGTGTTTGTTACCGAACTCCTCCGAAATGGCTTGGCCGATTTTTATGTAACTTTTTTCTCTACACTCTGTAGGTCTGAGAATAGGTCGTAGGCTATTTTTTATCCCCCCCCCCCCCATTCTTCGCGGACGGAGTCGCGGGCAACAGCTAGTCTAATATATAAAAATCTCGTGTCACGGTGATTGTTACCGAACTCCTCCGAAACGGCTTGACCGAGTATTATGAAACTTTTTTGTCTAAATTGGGTAGGTCTGAGAATAGGTCGTAGGCTATATTTTATCCCCCCCCCCCCCCCATTCTTCGCGGACGGAGTCGCGGGCAACAGCTAGTTTATTAATAAGTTCCTCGTCATTAAAATGATACTTTCAAAAATAAACCGAGCGAATAAAGACAAACAGAAAACAATGATCTGCGTATGTCCGAGAAAAATAGTGTATTACGGTCAACATCGGACAAATAGGACGAGTATGCAACGACCAACCAAAATTGTTTAACTTAAACTCACCAACGGTGTCATCGTCCGATGAGGCAGAGGCGAATCCTCCGTAGGATGATGATTGACCTCTGCACGGGTCACTAGTTCTGGAGCCACCTGACAAAATGGAATGTTGAATATCATAAAAGCACATTACTTAAACATAGAACAAATAGATAAGTTTATTTAGTTTGGTGCCTGGGGTGCCTTAAAAGTTGTGCAATGTGATACGTGACTGTGCTATGATGACAATGGGCCGGTTAAATAAAATTAGGAAATACTCAAAAGCACTATAAATACAGATGATGAAGTCAGGTAACCTTGACCAGTATGGAGCCAGTGCATAGTAAATATGGTCTATTAATACGTCCCAGTTACTAAATAAGTCCTGGAACAATTGTAAGTAAAAGGTATGATTTTTTTTCATTTACTTTTACTGTAAATAAATTTATCTATTCAAAGTAATTTCTCGTTACAAACAATATGTTGTTTTCAATATAATCTTGTATTTTGAAGAATCTTTATTATAATCCTCTCGAAAACAGAAGATTTTCTAAAACGAATGAGCAATCTAAAAATCTAAATTAGGTCTATTTGGTGTGAACTCTCATTACTATAGTGTTGTAAAGAACCATGTCGTCGATTTGGAGCTACGAAAAAACGAATTTTAATATTTGCAAACTAGTTACTGAACCCACGTCGGCCATTTGATACTGCTACTAGGTATTTGTTAGTTAGCGACTGCTTTGTGGCAGTCATTGAAAAAAAATACCTAGCCGATCGAGCATTGCTTGGTTTTTGTAAGCATTGAAATGTCATTTTCCTAGAGATGAGACCTGGCTAGATCGTCTTTTCGCCTCAAAAACTCCAATACATGAAATGTTATCGAAATCGCTACGGCTCTTTAGAGATCTCAAATACAAATAGCATTTATACAAATATTGCTCGTATATGATATTATTGTTGCGAACCATAATTTTGCCTAAGTCTTATGCTAGGAATTCACTTGGAATATTCTCTGTAAATGAAAGAAATGAAATATATAGCGTAATTTATAGCGTATCAAATGGTTTATGGAGATACTAATAGCGGAACTCAAACACGCAACAACATCAAGTGAATTACATACTTTACAGTTACATAAATACATATTTCCCCACATCGACCAATTTGGAATTTCGAATGCTCATTCTGTATATGGACTGAATTAGATTAGAACCATGCTTCCTTTAGACTGTTTAATTGAATAATTGAATTCAAGGTGAAAATGACTGGTTACAAACAACAAATGACCACGGAACGAAACAGATTAGCTTAGGAATTTCGAAGACACAACAGGCCAATTTTCAGTAAGGCTCTTACGATTTGATTGCAGTACAGTTTTGACAGCTGAAAAAGATAACAAAGAAATATTCTAAATAATATGGTAAACTTTTCTTTGTCAGTCAAAATCTATCTTCATTATAAGTTTAAACATTATTGCTTACTACAATATTTTCCTCGAGGTATTTAATGTCCCCCTTAAAACGCTGAAAGTTTTTTCTCATGAATTTGGGATATTAATGCTGGACCAAAATCAGAAACGCGACTTTGCTCGTCAATAATATGCACAACAAGGACGGAGAAGTGTGTGTGGCGGTTTAGGTCAGCCACAAATCAAATCACGAAAAATTTGTAATATATTTGTTGCGCACGCCGGAACCCGCTCCGAGCATACCTACATACATTACGATTATGTTGTGGACACTGCACACCACAAGGAATTTTTCGTGACGAAGTTCGCTTCAGACGTGCGCCGGACCGCACGACAATCGAACGCGAGATTTTGTTTTTTGAATACCGTGTAGGCAAAACATTTTTTTTTTTTCAAAATGTCCGTAAAATTCGTTATTGTTAACTACATAGATATCAGAAGGCGAAGTGCTTTGCTGACGGTAAATCTAAAATAACAATAAACATTTCTGGAGCGCTAAACTCTCCAGCAATGTTGCAAAAAAAAAACCATTGTTGTCTACTCAACAACTATTTAATATTATAAAAAACACCACGTAAAATAAAGACAAGGCTTTATACACTAAATAATAATTAGACACAACAAGGAAGTACCTTGTCCCTCGTGGCGGCATAGGCGGTAGCTGTGAGCAGTGGGCGAGCCGCGCCCTCCGAGGGACGCCGAGTGCGCCGCGCCGCCTGCGCCGCTTCCTCCGCTGTGTAGCCCTTCATCATCAGAGAAGCCTCCAGGTAGTGAGGTTGCTTGTCCCACTCCAGGGAAATCGCTGCATGTAATATGAATTGTTCTTTAAAATTCTTATATGCATTTGCATTTGGCAAACATGCCTCGTTTTATAATTTTTGACATCTATTAAAAAGGTGTAAAAGAATAAATTTCAGTAGTTCCAAGGTAAAATTAGGTATACATCAGGATCAGATGTGTGCATCAATATAAGCGATGTGCAATCAAAAAAATTACTAATAGGATATCCGCAAGTATTTCATTTTCATAGCCGCATTCAGCGCGGCATTGGTGAGGTATTTCCCTCGGACACCGCTTAGCTACTTATCAGTTCGGCTGGATGCGGAGCACAAAAAAAAACAATTTGGACATTCAAACTTGATTACCTAGTTCATCTTTTAACAGATATACAGGTGGAAATGTATTAAAGTATGAGCATTTATTAAATTCATACTCATTATACATATTGATTATAATAGCGGACTGGCATTTTGAAGCAGTAGAAGAGTCATACATACATATTATTCATCATGTGTCTTCCTGCCGCACCAGGAAACGTCAATTAACCATAATTGTTTCTAAAATAAACCCGTTTTTTTGTAGAGAATCACCAGAATCAGACGATTCTAAATGACACTGCCGAGTGCGACAGTCAGAAATGTACACAATGCAACAGAGTGCACCAAACGTGTCGGGAATGAGTAATGTTAAGAAGTATCATTACTCAGGGGCGGTATGGTAGTGGTAGGTACGTACCGTCGGAGCCAGGCGGCAGCGGTAGCAGCGGGTGAGCGGACACGCTCGCGTTGAGCGTCCCCTGAGCGTTCCCCTGAGCGGACACGTTGCCGCGCGACGAGCGAAGCGAGCGTGACGCTCGGAACGAGCCCGACCTGCCGACAGTCGGGCAGAGGATGGTAACACCAGCTTTTGGATTATTCGCGCTGCCAACTCGGTTACGGGACTGCGCTCCAATGATGGAACTGCTGTATTTGTGGTATGCTTTGGTTCCTTAATGGTTTTGGATGACATTAGTACATTATTTCTCAATAATGTGAAGATTAACCCACACAGATAAAAACCTATTCAATTTTACAGCTTTATAGAAGCATTAAAATATAGAATGCTATCATCTACCTACAATTAGATTTCCACATGTATAAAGTAATTACGTGCAAATCTATAAAATATTCATACTATATCATTCCGAAAAATACATGACGTATTATTAAACAATATGCATTTTAGATCTGAAATGTTTGCCACTGACCAAACATACAAAAAGCGTCGCGTTAAATTTTACGAGCGCGGCGCTGTATATAGAGACAAATTAATTAGAACAAACACAGTACATCAGTCGGTCTTTAGGACTGGTTTAGCTGCAAAATAAGACCATTGAACATCCCGTAGTTATGTTACAATCGCGTTTCAATATGTTGAGCGCAGGCCCGTTAAAAATCCCTAAATTAAACGACCACACCATCCTCTGACCGATTGTCGCAGTGCCGTATAGCAACGGATACATCCGTCGGTAGATTTTTGAAAAAAAAGCCAAAGTCTCAATGGATACAGCGCATGCTCGAAAGTTCTAATCACCATTGAAATACATAAAAATACTATTGAAGCCTTGTTCTAACCGAATGTCATTTCACTCGGCTAATTAGTTGTTTTTAGGGACTTTTTACTTTATATCATGCTTTACTTTCATTTAAATCTAGACCTGTAACTTTAGAGAAACTCCCACAAGACAAAACCAAAAGCTAGTGTCACCCAGCCCATGCTACCCACTCACCGTGAGGATAAACACAACTTAACGTCAATGTATTGTAAACCGTTCTTTTAATTTATGTCGCTATACATATTCATTAAACCACTACACTCTTAAGTTTAGAAGCAAACATAAAATGTCCTTTGGCTCCGCTCTAAGCCTTCAATTACATAATGACTAAGCGACTACTACGTTCAGCTGATTTAAGTTAAATTAATATTAAAATAATAGAAATCATGAGCGACATAAATTTTGAGACTACCAAAGTTAGGAGTGTCTAAACCTAGCGGCCTCCCGCTGAAACAGAACAATGAAGCAAATGCGAGCGGTTAGGGTTTTCAATTTAAAGTCGACTACAACTAGATACATCCTTTTCTAAAGGCCATTGTCATAGGTAGCAAAAACATTTTGAATTGTATCTTCATTAATGGCAAACACTAGCTGATGTTAAAATTATTAGAGTTAACCTATACGTAAAAGTGTAACGTGACAGACAACGTACAACTGGCAGACATATTCCCTGAGGGTCATAGAGTACACTAAGGGCCTACGCTAGCTGACGCGGACTACCCGGAACGGACGCCAGTCGTGCGCGCGTCTTATTAGAAATTGTATGAACAGCGCTAAGTGGCGCGGGCGCGTGCGACGGATTTTCGGTACATTTTAGACCCGCGAGCGGGCGCACGCGGCGGACGTCCGCGTCAGCTAGCGTAGGCCCTTAGACTTTTTTTAATTCCCGCGGTATGGCGAATCGTGTCCTATATACATATAGGACATATTATTGTAATGTAATGTTGACATGGAACTCACTCATACATAAATGACAAAGTTTAAAGTTCATTGAAACAAAATTTGAGGTCGGACGCAGGAGGTTAAATTACTTTTATGGCACAGGTAATACTGAATATGTATTACAGATTTTCTTACATATAAGTTATCTAGAGAGTATTGAACCCCAAATTTGAAATTTGAAATTTGATAAATATCTAGTGAGGTGACATTAAATTGGCACTAATCTCTCGCATCAACTCAATTTTCTACTTCAAAGAGGGCGGGCCTAGACATCTACCACATACACATCAAAAATAGTTGTAGTCTGCATGTCGTAAAGCTGTGCCAGCTATTTCCTGCTAAAGCTTTAAAATATAATTTATATTAACATGCTATTGACTCTACAACTCACGTAACTCATTTATTGGCTAAGCTTTTATTTGAAAACATATATTGAAAGGAATACCTTTGGAATGTCTGTCTTTTCACATAGTTGTCCCTGACGAATTCCACGATTTGTTTCTGGGTTTTCCCGCTATACCTGTATAATACAATAGTTTTTAATACTTATAAGCAAACTTTTGGTGAACTTGTGTGATCTGCTTAACGTAAGTGATGAAATGAACAGACCTAAACGAGGAGCCTCTTGACATGACACGAGTTTTATGACGAGGAATGCGTGGCACACTCGAACAGCGAAAGAACCCATGATTTTCCACGCATTTCTTCCAGAAGTTCTTGCATTCGTTGCGGCCCTCAAAGAAAAACTCCACGATATCTCGGTGATAGCCCTGAGGGAAACAATTTTTTTTGTTATTCGTCTGAAAACCGATTAGTCAGTCAATATACGAGGATACGTAGGCGCCATTTAGGCGCCACATATCAAATGAGAGAGAGAGAGAGAGAGAGAGAGAGAGAGAGAGAGAGATGTTTATTGACACATATTCGATACACAGGAAATACAGTTGACAGGAAAAGATACAAATAAAAATCATCGAATAGCCTACGGCCTCGAAATAAATGCCACCTCGCGCTCAATCTCTTTGAAATTCGTCTTAGCCCCAATTTTTGTGATGTTCAAACATAAAAATAACACTATTTTCAACTACTCGGCCACCACATTTCATAAAGATTAAATTAACAATACTAAAGTTATCGTCCGACTAACAAACATGGTATTTAGATACATAATATGTATGTACATCTAAAAAGCCAGACAAAATGGAACTCGCTTCGCTCGTTCAATTATTAGTATGATTCTTAGTTTCAAACATAGAGCAACCAAACTACTTACGTAACCCTCGGGGTGCAATTTTATTAGAAACTTTTTTCTTTTAAAGGATATTTTTCTGATTTTAGCCCAACTAAAAGTGTTGATTTTTGTGAAGTTTTGGAACACGAGGATGCCCATGTGCGCAACAGCCAAATTCAATGGAACTGCTTCATGATCTTTGGCTGGGTGCATCTTTACACCTGCAATCAAAGACACGTATGATTGAAAAAAAAATCATCATTTTTGACCTGAGTAGTGGGTACACAACCAATACAAAAAAAATAATGCTCACTTAACAATTACGTTTCAGATGTCATGTGACCACGGCTATTCTGCCGAACATAGATATGGATCAGATCCAAACGCCGTACGGAACACTCTCCACTCGAGTTCGACTCGCACTTGTCCAGTTTTTTTTATATTAGATTATTTTTAAATTCAATTAATTACGCCTTCTTATTTCTTATAGTTTAGGTGTGATTTATTTAATATTTTTTGATGATACAATTACAAAATTATTTTCGTAAAACTTTTGCCACTTGAAGCGGTAGGAATATTCCAGGGAATATGGGTAATTTTCATTATGATCTACAATATATCTTTTGTTTTAGTAACTCATGAAAAAGCTTAATTTAAATAACTAAAAAAAACCGGCCAAGAGCGTGTCGGACACGCCCAAGGTAGGGTTCCGTAGCCATTACGAAAAAATCAAGTAATATTTTCCTAAGGATTTCGTATGTGTACGGAATCATCCAAGTTTAGGTATGTTTTATACCTTAGGCTACTATTTACTCTTAAACTACAAATAATTTCCAAGCAATCTTAGCCGCTATAATTTTCCTAGTAAATTTGATATATTTACTACCCTTCTGAATTTTTTCAAATTTTTCCGCCCAACAGTTTAGGTTTTAGAGGGGGGGATGGCCGATTTTAATGAAAATTTTCACTTTAAAGTTGAATATTTCGCAAACAGATCACTGAATAGAAAAAACATGTTAGCAACCCCGCAATGATTTTAAAAGACCTATCCAACGTTACCCCACACTATAGGGTTAGCCGAGAAAAGAAAAATCACCCCCACTTTACGTCTATGGGAGTGTGGCGACACAGCGATAAGCGTGTGTCACGTCAGCATTCCTATTTCCCGCGACACCGGGAACGGCGCACATGAGGCCAGTCGCATAGCACCTTCCATACGATCCCGTCGCGTAAGCCTAGTGTGCCCCGCCTGGTTTAGCCAAAATATTAGACATACAGTAATTCACGTGTGTTTGTACTCTGCTCAGTGTACACAGTGTACGTTTTGTGTCGGCTCATTATACGAAGTGTATCCTAAACTTTATTTCATTTTTATCCTCTCGACTGTACCTTAAGAGTAGGAAGACACTAGCTAAATTGGTGACCCCGACGTGATCCTTTTTTTATTCAAGCGACTAACGGCCGAGGCGAACCAGGCGGGGGCATTGAACATTTAAATAGTCGTGCAGTTAAGTGACAGTCGAGTGAAAATGCCCGACGACGCAGCCCCTGCTCCAGCGCAACCCGACCTGGCTTCCATCAGCGTGTCTTCGAGGATCGCGCCTTTCTGGCGCGACATGCCCAAACTTTGGTTCTCCCAGTTTGAGGCCATCGTTGCGCCGCAGAAAGTGGGGCAAGACACGAATTTCGATTTGGTCGTAGGCAAGCTGAGCAAAGAGGAGTTAAACAGCGTCAGCGATCTGATTGAGAAGGCGATTATCGAAAAAAAGCGTGTAAAAACTACGCGACGCTCAAAGAGAGACTGATAGCTAATTATCAGGAAAGTGCGGATTCTCAGTTCAATCGGCTAGTCAAAGAATTGGAGCTAGGAGACCAGGAGCCTTCGCAATTGCATAGGAAAATGGCTGAAGCAGGGCGAAATTCAGGCGTCGCGGAGGATACGGTCAAGAAACTCTGGCTCCAGTGGCTCCCAACGGCGGTACGAACGGTCCTCGTAGTGAGTGAGGACGCCAAACTGGAGAACCTGGCGACCATGGCTGACAGAATCATGGAGACGCTCAGGCACGGCGTGGTCGCCGAGGTTGCCACAGCCATGCCAATAACTAGCCCTCAAGCCAACGTAGATCTCCTGCAGGAATTTCGGAACTTAGCGCTTGAGGTGAGGCAGATGCGCGGCGAGCTAAATGAAATCAGAAGTCAAGAAAGGGGCAGGAGCAACCAGCGAGGGTCATGGAATCGCTCACGCTCCCGGTCGCGAGGGGCAGCGTTGGACCCATACAGACTGTGCCGCTACCACTACCGTTTTCGTGAGAAGGCCAGACAATGCATCCAGCCATGCGCATGGGGACGCCAGCAGCCGCAGCCAGCGCGGTCGGGCTCACCTTTCCCGGGGCAGACGCCGGCGCCGCACCAGGGGCCATCATACACCTGGCCGCCGACGGCGGGAAACTAGGAGCGGTGCTTCCTGCTACGGCTGGGGGATGCGAGATGCCGATGGACAACCACCGTTTATGTGTAATGGACCGGCGGAATGGTATGACTTTCTTGGTGGACACCGGCGCCAACGTTTCGGTTGTTCCCGCGGACCGCATAAACGTAAAGGATCGCCGCGAGTGTAGTTTTAAGTTATACGCCGCAAACAATACGGTAATTAAGACATTTGGCCTTACCACGTTAGAACTTAATTTAGGCCTGCGCAGAGCGTTTCGGTGGACCTTCATCGTTTGTGACGTACAGCAACCCATACTTGGTGCGGACTTTTTAAGGACACATAAGCTAGTAGTAGACTTGCATAATCGCAAGTTAGTTGATAACGTTACAGAATTATCTACGCTCGGGTCCATTGTATGTTGGAATCAACCGTCCGTAAAATGTATCCAGGATGATAACTCGTACAGTGACATCCTGGGGCAATACGCGGAGGTCACTAAACCCCTCTCTTTCAGAGACCCGGCGAAACACAGCGTCAAACACTTTATAGAGACTACCGGTCCGCCAGTATTCGCGCGGGCAAGGCCATTACCGCCGGACCGGTACGCAAAGGTCAAAGAAGAGTTCCGGATCATGGAAGAGATGGGGATTTGCAGACCAAGTAAGAGCCCATGGGCGAGCCCCCTGCATGTGGTGCCCAAGAAGGACGGCCAAATCCGGCCGTGCGGCGACTACCGGCGGCTAAACGCGGTCACCAAACCGGACCGCTACCCCATACCGCGGCTACAAGATTTCACGTACGGGCTGACAGGTAAGTCAATTTATAGTAAGATCGACATTAACCGCGCTTATCATGTCATCGAAGTAGCTCCAGAGGATATAGAGAAAACGGCCATCATCACACCGTTCGGTCTATTCGAATTCCCCCGGATGGCATTCGGGCTACGGAACGCCGCACAAACGTTCCAGCGTTTCATGAATTCCGCCTTGCAAGAAGTGGAATCGTTCACAAATACGCAAGGGGCAAAGTCTTATCTGTTTTGCTACATAGATGACGTTATCATAGCCTCTGAAAACGAGGAAGTCCACAAGCAACATCTACGCAAAATTCTAGAATTTTTTATCAAAATCGGCTTAACCATTAACCTGAACAAATGCCAATTCGGTCGAGCACAAGTCGAATTTTTAGGATACTTAGTATCGCCAGCTGGGCTAAAACCGCTAGACGATAAGGTTAAGGTCATTGCAGATTTATCGCGTCCGAAAACTGTGGAGCAACTTCGCCGTTTTTTAGGCATGGTGAACTTTTACAGGGCGCACTTAGAGAAAGCGGCCACCGTCCAAGCACATTTAAATAAATTCTTACACAATTCAAAAAAAAAGATCAAACGAAAATTGAGTGGGATAGCGACGCAATCGCAGCGTTTGAACAGTGTAAAGAGAGCCTAAAAAGCGCCATTACATTGTCACACCCACTACAGGACGTTCCGCTGGCGCTTATGACAGACGCGTCGGGAACCGCCGCAGGCAGCGTCTTACAACAAAAAATTGGAGACCTGTGGAAACCTCTCGGTTTTTTCTCAAAAGCATTGTCAGACGCGCAGAAAAACTACAGTACCTACGATAGGGAGTTATTGGCAATATACATGTCTATAGTGCACTTCAGGCATCTCATAGAAGGTCGGCGGTTGATAGTGTACACCGACCATAAACCACTGACTTTCGCGCTAACGAGAATAGGTACCGATAAGGAAACACCGCGACGAACTAGACAGCTTATGTTTATCAGCGAGTTCACGAGCGAAATTCAACACATAGACGGTTCGCGAAACAAAGTCGCTGACGCATTATCGCGTGTAGAAACCATTGTTTGCCCCACGGGGATCGATTACGTCGAGCTAGCTCGAGCACAGGAAACTGATGCTCGGGTTACACAGCCGAGTTCTTGCGAAACGCGATTAAAACCTTTGCGCCTGCCTACGTCGGACAAAGTAATTTATTGCGACACGACTACCAATAACGCGCGACCTTACTTGCCCGAAAAGTTCAGAAAAATAGCTTTCCATTCGGTGCACAACAATAGTCACCCGGGAATTAGAACATCACGGAAAATGGTGGCGCAAAGATTTTACTGGCCGGACATGAATAAGGACGTCGGTAAATGGGCCAAAGCATGCTTAGACTGTCAAAAGAGTAAAGTACACAGGCACACTGTAACGCAGTTAGGCAGCTTTCAAGGCGCTGATAGGTTTGAGCATATACACATAGACCTGGTAGGACCATTGCCAACCACGCCCCAGGGATATAGATATCTGTTGACGATGATAGACCGTAGCACACACTGGCCAGAAGCCGTACCCATAGTCGATATGACAGCCGACACGGTAGCCAGGGTCATGTACGACAACTGGATTTGCAGATTTGGTTGCCCAGCTAGAATCACAACAGATCAAGGGCGTCAATTTGAAAGTGATCTATTCACGGGACTCACAAAGTTCTTAGGCATACACAAAGTGCGTACTAAGGCCTATCATCCCATGAGCAACGGGAAAATCGAGAGGTTCCATAGATCGCTGAAGTCAGCACTAACAGCCAGGTTAGCCGATAACGCCACCTGGATAGATGAACTCGCGACAGTGCTGTTAGGGCTGCGAGCGGCATGTAAATCGGACGGCGACGTCAGCTCCGCCGAATTGGTATATGGTCAAGGATTGAGGTTACCAGGTGATTTCTACACAAAATCTAGAATTAATCACAACGACGCGTTTTCATTTGTAGAACAATTACGAGCAATTTTAGCCGACTTACGACCAGCGGTCCACGCAGCAAGAGATTCGCGGAGTATTTTCGTCCATAAAGATTTGAAAACTTGCTCACACGTGTTCTTAAGAAACGACATGGTAAAAAAACCGTTGACCCCAACATACAATGGCCCATACCGCGTGCTCAGTAGAAGAGATAAAACATATAGAATAAATGTACAAAATAGAGACGTAGAAGTATCGTTAGATAGATTAAAACCAGCGTTTATGTTATATACCGAGCACAACGATAGCGAACGCGCCGAAATTCCGCCCATCACCCAATGCGCAGAAAAAGAAACAGAAGTGCCGAAAACGCCCTCAGTATCGCCCACGCTACCTCCTGTGGCCTACACCACGCGCAGCGGGAGAACGATAAAGAGGCCGGTATGTTTTTTAATCGATGAGTTAGACAACAAATAACATAAGCGCTGATTCTAGACTTATACAGTCACAGTACTACAATAAGACAACAGTAAGTAGGTACATCATTTATTTATTAAGACAATACGCACATAGTCAAAGTACTGACCTAAAACGTCTACTGTGATCCTAGTGTAACCAGGTCACGCATGAGTCAGGACGTAAAATTATTGTAGCTAAGCATAGGTTAAAGCATAACTGTTAGATATAAGTAGCATTAAGACGACACAACAGATCTGCATCGAATTCAGTATCTAAGTACGTAGCTAGCCATCATCACGTGTCGTGCAAGACAAACAGTAGCCCACGTTCCGAGTCAATCTACAAGCACTTTGAACCTAAAGATGGGTTGGGGCCAAAGTAAAAACGACAAGGATCAAACAAACATCTCAATCGCGCAAGTGCAGACTATGTCAGATCACGTAGAAACAAAGTTAAATTACCTGGGCATAGCCCTAATCGTGTTTGGTGTTTTCATCTTTCTGTGGTTATGTTACGCGGTGAGAGCTAAATGTCGCCGCGCTGCCAAGCGTTGGCTAAGGAAGGCGATAGACGACCTACCACCTTCAGCCGTCAGGGTGCAGCCTACACCAGCACCACAGCAGCAAATCTTTTGAGCTCAATTTCGTTTACATTCCTAATACAAAATTAGTTTAATTTTTTTTGTGTGTATTTTCACTGTGTAAGCGTTTAGATATAACATGTAAGGTAATCATTAACGCTTAATAAAAATATACGGTGATTACCAGCGCTGTTTAAGTGTTTACATTCGCCAGTGATTTAAGCCGCGTCAGCTCTAGCGGGCTCGTAAGGTTTGAGTCACACCGGGAATTCAAACTGTTAGAGTGTAAGTCTATTGCATTTGGTATGTCCATGTGTTTATTTTCATTTAAATTTATTGTTTTATGTAAATTTTCTTTTCAAAAGGGGAGGAATGTTGTGGCGACACAGCGATAAGCGTGTGTCACGTCAGCATTCCTATTTCCCGCGACACCGGGAACGGCGCACATGAGGCCAGTCGCATAGCACCTTCCATACGATCCCGTCGCGTAAGCCTAGTGTGCGCCCCGCCTGGTTTAGCCAAAATATTAGACATACAGTAATTCACGTGTGTTTGTACTCTGCTCAGTGTACACAGTGTACGTTTTGTGTCGGCTCATTATACGAAGTGTATCCTAAACTTTATTTCATTTTTATCCTCTCGACTGTACCTTAAGAGTAGGAAGACACTAGCTAAAGGAGGTACCCTAAAAAATTTTTTTTTACTTTTTTTATTCAATCACTTTGTCGGCGTGACTGATATATATATTGATGCCAAATTATAGCTTCCTAGTACTAACAGTCTCTGAGCTTAGCCGCGGACAGACAGACAGACAGACGGACAGACATGGCGAAACTATAAGGGTTCCTAGTTGACTACGGAACCCTAAAAATGGACACAAGCATATACAACTACGTTAAAGAAATCGCTGCTGCGTGGAAGTTTAGAGTATTGTGCGTATATCATTCTTGCTCAAAATGCATAAGTCTAAATCCCTTGCTCCTACAATGATTGATAACTTTTATAATGACTTACCGTACAATTCACATCTTCGCGCAGTTTCCAATAAATTCATGTCAGCCTCTGCAGGACTTTGTCCACTGAAAAAAGAAGGCATACTTAACGTGAATCGTGAGCTTCTTTGCTTTTTTCATGTACTTAAAATTTTCGCGTAAGTCGTTAAGTTGAAAGTGCATCTATGTAATTGCACACTACTGTGAACAAAACTTAAAAAAAAAATATCTTCGTTTCTTCATTTTTACTAACTTATTTTTATGTTCTTCGTAAGACTTAATACCGAGGGTTCTAAAAAAAATCACCATAATATATACATAGATATTTTTTCTCGGAATCATTTAGGGGTCCTGCCGAAAACGCTTTGAGCCAATGGAATCCTTGGTGATTTTTTTTCTTCAGTAAAACAGCTATGTATGCATATACTTACGAATGTTTTTTGTGGTTTTCCATAATACGCCTTTCGGATTCAGAGTCTTGTCCAGGAAAAAATTTGTATCCACTGAGGTAAGTGTGGTCTGGGTAATCTTCGGGGACGAAGTCGCCACATTCCGCTGTGTAAATACATTGAATTATTATATTATAGTAAATAATAACAACTATTTTACTCAACTCCTCTAAAAAAACAGCTAATTATCTCAATTATTGCGGACAGTATGAGCAAATTGGTCTCAGTGGTCGCATTTTAGCAGAAAATGAAAAAAAGGCCATAACTCATAAACTACGAAAAATCGCGGAACATTCATGAGGGTGATTTGGGTGCCCCTTGAGGTCACTACTTTCTGGGACACTAGCTAGTAGCTAAATATAGCTCACCTTGAACAATATAGCTTGCTAATAAAGCGGCTGTATTTTCATTGCATTGAATACATCCTTGTGCCAAATCGCGCTTAACTTGCAGACAGAACAGGTATCTAGTAAATTCTTCCTCCAGTCGAGCTGGATCTGGAGTGTAAAACTTCACGCAAAAACGCAGTGTCGGCTCTAGCATCGACAAACCGACTTGGCGACACATCGGCTTTTCGACGTCCAACCAATACTAAGAAAAAATAAAAACATTATTTGATTATATGTACATAGATACATAAGTAAGTATAGTAGGTAAGTATATATGTATACGGTTTTAGGATAACTTGTACAATATTCTAATTGTCGTACGAATAAACACTTAGGTACTTATTATATTTAACGATCCGTAAATTATAAAAAAAAAAATTAAAAACGACTTCAGCAGCTTCGTAGCTGAAAATGAGCAACACGCAAAATGTGCAAACAAGCAAAATGTACACGGCGTAAAATGTACATCATGACAAATGATACCCAAACAGATTTACTTTATTTATTTATGTTATATATGTACAATGTGTAATTTGCGTGTTAATCATTGTAACTTTGCACATTTTGCACATTGTACAATATGCGTAAGTACATTTTGCGTGTAGTTCGCAATTTGCATTTTCAGCCAAACACGTAAAACCCATAGTCAACGATTGTCTAACTTTTTAAAGTACTGCAATAAGTAGAAATCCTTCCTATGAATGAAAATAACAATAAATAGTTAGGTTTTAAAATTTACCTTTGTTCCATTTGCATCTTGGTACTCTAACCCAAAATAATCAGCTTCCAGTAAGTGCAATTGTCGACAAACTTGGTCAAACAGCACACGACCCACAGCTTTCGACTAAAACAAAAGATACAACATGAAAAGATAATAAATTTTATAAACATGATAAGAATTTCTATAATCAAAGGCAGTAACTTCACATTTCTCAAATCTATTTCCCCAAAACCATACCCGCCCGATAAACCATAAGCCGTGGTGGCCTAGTGGTTTGACCTATTGCCTCTCAAGCAGAGGGTCGTGGGTTCGAATCCGGGCTCGCGGGATTTTATGTTTGAAATTATATTTGAAATTTACCATGAGCTTTACGGTGAAGGAAAACATCGTGAGGAAACCTGCACACACCTGAGAAGAAATTCAATGGTGTGTGTGAAGTTCCCAATCCGCACTGGGCCCGCGTGGGAACTACGGCCCAAGCCCTTTCATTCTGAGAGGAGGCCTGTGCCCTGCAGCGGGACGTATATAAGCTGGGATGATGATGATACCCGCTCGAAGCCGGAGCGCGTCGTTAGTTACCACTAGTTATATTATATAAATAGGTACATTATCTAACTGATGGTGAAAACCGAATCTAAATCCGTTCCGTGGGTTACTGTTTTATACTGACTGTGTATGTATAGACTAGCCGTTACCATTAACCATTAGCTCTAGCAATTGAATTGAAATTCCGAGAGTGTGCTATATTCCCATGGAAATTATTTAACAATATATCATAGGCGTCTCTAGCTAGACTAAGCGGAAGATTTTGGGGTTTTACATGCGATTTTTTTTTTTACTAATTAATAAGTACCTGGGCGACCGAGCTCTGCTCGGGCTGAAACTCGGTACCAAGCGTTTTCCCAGATATAAGACCAAGCTAGATCTATTTTTCATCCCCGAAAACCCCCACATACCAAATTTCATCGGAATCGTTGGAACCGTTTCTGAGATTCTATATTATGCAACTATATTATGCATGTATTATATGTATATCCTATCTTTCAAGTTGGATCAAACTGCACACGGTGTGCAAATTTTATTAAAATCGGTTAAGTAGTTTAAGAGTCCATCGCGGACAAACAACGTGACGCGTAATTTATATATATTAAGATATACACCGTGAAATTTTAGTGATTGTTTTCACGAAACGAGGTGATTTAGTATCGACTGTACAATCGATTTATAATTACTATTTTGACTAGAGTCAAAAATCCAATTGTGAAAAACGAAAGTCGAAAATGACCGCAAACCAATAGTAACGCTTCGTTGGTACCTAACCTATCGTACGATCGTACGCTACTTGTACCAACGAAGCGTTACTATTGGTTTGCGATCATTTTCGACTTTCGTTTTTCACAATTGGATTTTTGGCTCTAGTCAAAATAGTAATTATAAATCGATTGTACAATCGAAACTAAATCACCTCGTTTCGGGAAAACAACCACTAAAATTTCACGGTGTATATATAAATATATACCTTTAAAGGAGCAATTATATATATACACAATAATTGCTCGTTTAAAGGTATTAGATTATTCTAAACCTGTTAAAACAAGTTAAACTAGTGTAGGGTTGCCATACGTCCCGGTACGCCGGGACTTGTCCCGGTTTGAAGCATGGTGTCACGGCGTCCCGGCCGGTAAGCAAATTGTCCCGGTTTAAAAATCATAGTAATTTAATAGAGGGCTGGACTTGGTAAACAGTAATATACCTAGCGGCAGGCATGTTACACGCTGCGCTCGTAGCCGATAATGTGCATTTTCACCAATATAGCGAAAAGCGCCAACAAACAGAAAACCCTAAAAAAAAAAGTAAAAAACTCGCTGGCATTGAACGGCTGTGTTAAAAGTTGTTTTGTGTTTAGGCAAGTACTAAACCTTTAAAGTTACTGCTTTAATACAAGTTTCTTTTTTTCTACCTTTACTAGTTTTTCTTTAAATGTCCCGGTCTGAGTCCCCACACTTATCGCAACCCTAAACTAGTGCCGTATCGCAACGCATATGTAGACACGCATATAAACGTATACTTTAATGGGATTACATAAACCTACACGAGTACTGGAAGTAGTAAGTCTTCCAATTGTTCGTGTTACTTGAAGTTATATTTATATTTATCAGACACTCTCGTCCCCTCCTACACGGCTCAATGGTCAGTTGTTTAATGCTAATTTACCGTAACTGATATATGACTGAGGCCGCGCGTCTGATTCTAGTAAGGAGAAAAACCCGACCAAGTGTTTGTCGTACCATGCATAAAACGAAGTAAGTTCGTAGTCGAAAAAAGTATATCTTCATAAAAACTTGGGTAGGCAAGTAAGAGAAATTTAACAGTAGTAGCTTAGTTCATTAAGAATCCCAATACGTATTAACAAAAACTTGTAACCAACCACGAGTCTCGATTTGATATTGCGTTGAAACTGAATCCAAGGTATGGATGGCTGTTTAAGGTTTTCCAAACACAATTACCTATTTGTATGGCTAGTATGAGTTTACCTGAATCTGGAACATAGATATTGTGTCGTCCAGCATTTGGACCCTGACGGCGAGCATCTTGCCGCCCTTCTTGGGAGTAGCGGGGGGCGTTCTGGCTCCCCCGCCGGCGCCATCCACCCCGGCCGGAGTGCTCGCGGAATGGTGCATACGGCCTACAGGACAGCATAATACATACATATAATAATAACAATAACCTTTTTTATCACACTTGCTTGTCAATGGTGTTATTCCATGCCTGTATACCTACTAAAGGACAATGGCCTAAATTGTTCTTAGGGAGTTAATGATTTACGAACAGTTTTTCAAGTCAGCCAACGTTTTATTTATATATCTTTAAAACTTAGCTAAAACCCAATTTTACAACACAAAACTTATCGTCGCTTCATTAAACTTCTTTATTTTTATATTTACACTAGCTGTTGCACGCGACTCCGTCTGCGAAGAATAGGGGTATAGAAAATAGCCTACGACCTATATTCTCAGACCCACCAAATACAGAAAAAAAAGTTTCATAAAAATCAGTCAAGCCGTTTCGGAGGAGTTTGATAACAAACACACCGTGACACGAGATTTTTATATATTAGACGAAGATTATAAACGCGAAAAATTGTCTGGATGTTTGTTACTCTTTCACGTTAAAACGGTTTGACGGATTCTGAAGAAATTTGGCACACAGATAGTTTATAGCCTGGATTAACATATAGGATACTTTTTATCCCTGAAAATTGCATAGTTCCCACGCGATAACGAATAACGAATTCTTTGCAGACGAAGTCGCGGGCAGCACCTAGTACATACTAAATGCCATTCCATAATTAGGACAATAGGACAACTTATAGCAAGTATGCATATCAATATAGGTTTTTATTTATATATATTTTTATACACCGTGTTTTTTTATTTCCGTTAAATTCGACGTATTTATTACATTAACACAATATGCTGTACTGCTCGGTACATTAATAGAAACTACCTGGTATATTGATTTTTGTTTTTGTGTTGTGTTTTTCATTCTTAATAAATCAATATTACAGTGCAAATGGTCCACTTAGAGTTACACAAAAGTTAGTGTCAATTATTATTACAAAGTTTAAATTTCATCCATGACAGCACATGCCAACACAAGTATGTAATGTTGAACAAACTCGCCTCAATAATCTCCTTGTAGTGTATAGCTAATGAATGAAAAACTCTTTACTGACGAAATTTAAACGATAAATAATAACAGGTCGTAATGAAGGACCTTTTACACTGGTTCAGCCATTAAATTTAATTATTGGATATCTCAAAAATAGTAAGAGTTTTGACACTAGTTTTATATTATTTATTTCGGTAATCTGGGAAACGGCTCTAACCATTTCGATGAAATTTGCTGTTGGGATTTTCGGGAGTCTACAATCAATCTAGTCTTATATCTGGAAAAACGCATGTCTCCGAATTTTAACCCGAGCAAGCGAGGCTCGATCATCCAATGGTATAACTGGCAATTTGGGTCTGTCTTTAACAACTCTTGAGAATAAATCTTGATGGTGTTATCCACCACTTTTTTTTTACATGATTTTTCAAGTTGTTTTTCCCTAATTATAATAATGTAGAAAGAAAAAAAAATATCTTTGTCAGGCAAGTCATTAAACTGCCCTGAGCACACATTACATTACTAGATAAGTTGAGATAAGTACAAAGTTTACTATAAGTATAAGAATAAGTTGAAAGTTCTGAATGTTTATTTAATAAGCAAATCATAACAGTCAGAACCATATAACTGTGAAGAAAATTCAAGTTACTGATCACTTTTATTCTTGAATTGCCATAAATTAAATAAATATATTTTATTTTAGACAGTTAAATCCATAATTTGTTGGCAACAAACAATATATGACATAAAGGACTATTTTAATTACTCAATTCTCTTATATTATTTTGAAGTTGAAAATATTTTGTACTTGCAGATAGTTAATAATAGGATCAGCTCCGGAACTAAGGGGGGGGCAAACCGGAGCACTTGCCCCGGCCGGCAGTTTCATGGGTGCGCCAAATCCTTGAGGCAACAATTCTTGAAGCATGGCCTATCACATGTAAAGATGCCATTAGGGCAGAATAAACCAAGCACAACTTACCTGGTAGAGTATGGTAACCAATTGTGGACAGATGTCCAGTGGAGTTGCAAGATCCAGGTGGTAGGTCGGATTCCATCATTCTCTTATCCATCAATGAGATTTAATCCCAACTCCAGAACTGATAGTTGTTTGTCCATTTCTACTACATATTTAGTCATTACACCTTACTTCAAATCAAGGTGCTCTGGAGAAGTATCTGTGGCCAAAAGAAATCAATACTTGAGCTTAAAAAACCAGCATAATTTAAGGCTTTCAATATCATCTTAACCGTAACAAATGAACCCAAACAAACAGGTAAAAACAGGTAAATCAATATTTGCACTGGTCTGGTCAGTCAACCTGACGATTGCATATTCTATAGGCTTTATACTTTTGATTGGTATGTCATTTGTCTATTAACCAAAACGGAAAATGTAAAAAAAAAAAAAAAATTTAATAAATCATATTCTGGACTGAATTTTTTTTAGTCAACCCACTTGCAATATATTTATTAACATATTTAATTTAATATGAAATACTTTTCATCCATTAACCAGATTGGTGAAGGGTGTTGTATACTGGGATCCTAGGCTAATAGAGGAACTGAGAGGAAATATGTATACAGTGAATAGCCAATATGGCAATTGCTGCATTATTATTGTCCAACACATGATAAGGTTGTATGTTATAATCTAATATATAAAAATCTCATGTCACAGTGTTTGTCATCGAACTCCTCCAAGACGGATTGACTGATTTTTATTAAACTTTTTTCTCTGTATTCAGTAGGTCTGAGAATAGGTTGTAGGCTATTTTTTATGCCCCTATTCTTCGCGGACGGAGTTGCGAGCAACCGCTAGTAAATTATAAATGAAATGATTAGTAACAACTACTACAAAAACTTTTGACAACCATTGAACATGTCATGTCATTTACTAACAAAACAAACATATATTTGTATGTCTAAAGTGTAAGAACAAGTATGAGGAACTAGGGATACTTATAGCTTAACAGGTTTTTTTGCTTGGTTATTCTTCACTCAAGTTTGCAAATATAGGTGAGACAAAAGATAAAGCTGGTTGATTCACAGGTATGTGAACTTGCTCATGCATCTATTTGCCCCAAAAGATGTGATTAACTTTTTTTGGGGGATAAAAATTAAATATTAAATCATAAGTCTAATAACTAAAATGGTTTTGTTCCATGTAGAAGATAAACTATCTTGAAGGACTAGTGCTATTGTCTATTTTTTTATTTTGAGTCATAAATTACTTCTAAGTCACATCATATGTGGAAGAACAACATAGATCATACAAAACCACTCACTATCTGATTCTTTGGTTCCTGACCCATCAAAGAATGTAGACATGGTAAGTTTCAAAATAGATTCCCTTGTCAAGCAATGCAATGCTGCATGAACTAATCAATGTTCCAATGTCAAAAATTATCCTGTGTCATTCCCAGGGTCTCAAATACCAAATGTCATGATTGGTTGAGTGTTTTAACCCTTTATCTACGGGTGTCAACTATAGTTGACAGTACGATTAGTACAAAATAGACTTTCTGTCACTGGAATTGAGTAGAGAATTCATATTTATTCTAATTATGCCCGTAGGTAAAGGGTTAATAGTGAAAAAGTAACAATCAAAAAACCTCAAATCCACATTTACAATATTAGTTAAGATTTCATCTAAATTGGTTCAGTGGTTTGAGCATTAAGAGGTAACAGACAGACAGTTATTTTAGCATTTATAAAATTAGTATGGATATAAATCACTAGAACCTAAGTGAACAGACATGGATACCTCCTGGCAGTGGCACTTTGTAGGATTTAAACTGATCATACATAAAAGAAGGTGTCATGAAAAAGACAGGAAAGAGACATGTGTTAAGTATCTTCAGTGCCCAAGAAACATGCACAAGCATGAGACTCCACCAGATCACATCAAACATGATTCAGTCTCATATGGATTAGGCAGCAGGAGGCTCTCTTGCCAAATTTCACTTTACATGGAATGGAATAATTTGTGCATTAGATCTGGCAAATTTCAAGCCACAATGCTCTGTCGAGCTCCCTTAGAGTATGTACCTACTTAATCCTTATCAGGAGACAGTTCTCAAATCTATCAGGGTAGGGTAATTATTACTCAGGTATTTACTGGATGTTTAGTTGGAAATGGAAAAGGTACAACACCAATTTTCAGGCATATCTAAAAATTATTAAGTAATACCTGTGTCAAATCATTATTCACCACTCTAAACTAAAGTCAATAAATAAAACCACTGTTGTATTACACGAAACGCAGAAAGATAGATAGATAATGTAGAAGGCGTTAACTTTGGTAATTGCACTTAGAGCGCAAACTGGCGGCGCCCTCTTTTACACCCTACCCTTAGATATAAATAGTTAGTTTCAATGCAATAATCAGAAAATAGGTCAACAGAGGTGTGTCCGGTCACCCCGACAGAGACAGCAGACGCACTGACTGCCGAGTGCCGCTGCCTGCCTGCCTCCGCCTTCACCTCCGGCATTGACGCCGCACTCGCCTTCCCGCTACCGCCGCCCTTCGCAGTGCATTACAATCTAACAAGACATTTGCAAATTACAATTACCTACGACCTAGTAGACTTCACAAATTATCAAGTAATTTACGATTTTGTTTTTATATCTTTAGACACATCACATAAAAAAATGATAAAGTAATACAGTTTTAATAATTAAATACGGGCGTATCTTCTTTCACTGTCTAGCACATACATAGGAGTGAGATGCTAATGCTACACGGCTCCTGTCCTGACTTATGCCACTACAAGTTCTCAAGTCATTGATCTAATTGGTCACGTGATGCACTACCAATTTTTAACGCTTGTCAAAACTCAACATCTTCATCAACTATCAACTCAATGTTATTTAAGTTGCTTTAATTATATGGAAAACACGGGAATACACTCCGTTTCGTTAATGTAAACGCCCTGCACGTCCGCCATATTTATTTACTTGAACTCAACTTCATAAGATGATGTTAGTTACCAGTATGAATAAAAATCGATTGAGAATACTAACTTTTCAACTTTTCATCATAGTTTTTCAACTTTTTGATTTCTCTTAGCATATAAAAAGCAGTAAAGTGTGCAGAAAATATTAGTAAAATTCCTAGCATATGCATGTTCCACTTCCTTTCTTTAAGGTGGGCCCTTTTAAAATGTTAGATTAGTGGAAATACTTACGACGTCAAACAAAACGTCAAATATTAAAGGGATGAAAACCTATGAAAATCATGAAAATGGACTGGTTATAATTTTACGTGCGGAATTATTGCCATGTTCAAGAAATTCTCTTTATAGATGTGACAGTTAGAACGTTTCTTTCTTTCTATCTTTCTTAAAATAAAGTAGAATTCTCATTTAATTACTACTCTTTTATGTCAAACATTCGAAGGCATAAATATGTATGTACACAGTCAAACCGTCAAAATATGTAAACATCAACTCTATGTCATTAAGGGCCACTTGCAAAGTTCAGGGTTAAAAAATTAAATCGGTAACCCTGGGTTGAGAATGACAGTTCCATACATTTTGACACTTGTTAACCCTGGGTTAGCAGTTAACTCGGAGTTAAGTAGCTAACCAGCAGGTCGAGTCACAAGAGCTGGCATGGCACGAATGGATTGAAGTGATTGAACGAAAGCAATGTCACATTGACATTTTTGTAGGAAAATGACTGATGCATGACATTTTCTTATTTGTGTGAAGTGTATTCAAATAGGTGACGTGACACATAGATACTTTTCATTCACTCATTCGATCCATTCGTGCCAGCTCTTGTGAATCGACCTGTAGGTATGTGTTGTATCGGATGGGAGCCACCCAAATATTTGTTTTATTTTAATTTCATTATTTATTTTTAAAGTGAATATATAACTACCTACATATTTTGTAAATATTTCAAGCGTCTACCTATTGCCGTTATCAATATCGAGCAAAAACGATCAAAATAAATCACGTGTAAGTTGTATGGGAGCCCCCTTTAATATTTATTTTATTCTGTTTATTTAGTATTTGTTGTTATAGCGGCAACCGAAATACATCATTTGTAAAAATTTCAATTGTCTAGCTATCACGGTTCATAAGATACAGCCTGGTGAAAAACGGACAGACAGACAGATAGACCGACGGACAGCGGAGTTTCAGTAATAGGGTCCCATTTTTACCCTTTAGGTACAGAACCCTAAAAAAAAGCCGGTCAAGTGCGAGTCGGACTCGCACATCGAGGGTTCCGTACAAACTTTGTACTTATGTAAATAGTTACTCTTATAATTTTTCATTGTGATAAAATAACATAATATCCACTACAACAACAAATAATAAAAAATATAATTAAATTAAAAATTACGCTCAGGATAGGGAAGAATGGCGGAGGAAAAGGGAGGCCTTTGCCCAGCAGTGGGACATATTATAGGCTATATAAAAAAAAATATTAAGGGGTCTACCAGACTAACCAATACGAAATGATCTCACATTGCGTACATTTTACTTAGAAACAGAGCTATACTAACACTTACACGACGAAATTATTTTGTATCGTGCTGTTTTGTTCGCGCTAAGCGTATTAAGCAGGGCGATTGAAAGAGACGGCACGATGCGAACTACTAAAGACTTCGAGTTTCGTATAAAAAATAGTAGTATCTCTTAGTAGTCTGTGGCACAGATTACTATTTTTATACGAAACTCGAAGTCTTTAGTAGTTCGCATCGTGCCGTCTCTTTCAATACACTTAGCGTGTTATTGACCGCGCTGGGGGGCACGCTCAGATGGCGCCCCGCGCTACCAGTTTGTATTGGCCTTGTAACGCCTTGTGTTCGATCGTAGGTTTTTTTAAGGTGGGCTGGGTGGGAGAAATTCTTAAATGCTGCAATTCAAGCAATGTGGCAGACGCTTAACATTTGCGTCGTTTTGGATTTGGGGGGTTACTACGAAATTCGAAGTTCGAAGTTCGGATCGTGCGGTCCCTGCATAATTCGAACTTCGTTTTGTGCCGTCCCGCTCACGCTAATATGATTTGACACGAGAGTGAGAGGGATAATACGATACGAACTTCGATTTTCGAATTTCGTAGTAGCGCCTCTGGCCCTATACTACGAAGCGCGAAATTCGAACTTCGTTTCATGCCGTTCCGCTCACGCTAATGGTATTTATTACGAGAGTGAGAGGGACCGCACGATCCGAACTTCGAACTTCGAATTTCGTAGTAACCCCCCAGGTCCTGAGGCCCTACCACGAAGTGCATAATTCGAACTTCGTTTCGTGCCGTCCCGCTCACGCTAATATGATTTGACACGAGAATGAGAGGGATAATACGATACGAACTTCGATTTTCGAATTTCGTAGTAGCGCCTCTGTACTACGAAGCGCGAAATTCGAACTTCGTTTCATGCCGTTCCGCTCACGCTAATGGTATTTATTACGAGAGTGAGAGGGACCGCACGATCCGAACTTCGAACTTCGAACTTCGTAGTAACCCCCCAGAATTTTAGCAGCACTAAGCTACGTTACTGAACTGACAGATCAGTCAGAGGCCCTACCACGAAGTGCATAATTCGAACTTCGTTTCGTGCCGTCCCGCTCACGCTAATAAGATTTGACACGAGAGTGAGAGGGATAATACGATACGAACTTCGATTTTCGAATTTCGTAGTAGCGCCTCAGACTTGCTTGACAAACGAGATAAATTCGCAGGGATAACAGTTGTTTTGATTCGCGATTATGCACTTCTCTCTATAAATCATAATTCAAATAGGCTCAAAGTATGTGTTTAAAGTAACCGTAAATAAGAGAATTTAAAATCATGGAAACTACACCATTGTTAACCAGAACAAAGAAGAAATCCATATGGTCAAGGTAATTGCTTTGGATTGTCTTTTTATTTATCATTATCACCAATGCTAATACTACTTTGTTTTAGCTAGGCAGTCTGTTCTTGATATAAATTATTCCGTTATTGTTTTATTCTAGGTTTAGCTTTCGTAAAAAAGAGTTGAGTTCGAGAGAAATCTATTTGGGACAACTGCCAGATGATGACTTCCCACCAAACTTTATATGTAATCAAGTGAGTAGTTTTAGTATAATAAATTGAACCACTTTAAGTACAAGTCTTGGCCGAGGGGGTCATTCAATTTAATTGATTTAATCACATTAAAGGTGATCCATGACATCAATATTAATCATGAGTTTTCATATAATTATTTTAACCATGAAAACTTTTGGAGTAAATAGTTATAGTTACACAATTTCAGGTGAGGAGAATGATCACAAACAGGGTTTTAATGGAACTTCACCTCAACCTTGGTTATTGCGGAAGTGGTTATTGCGGTATTCTCAAACCTACCAAATACAGAGAAAAAAGTTTCATAAAAATCGGTCAAGCCATTTCGGAGGAGTTTGATAACAAACACCGTGATACAAGATTTTATATATATTAGACTAGCTGTTGCCCACAACTACGTCTGCGCAAAATAGGTATAGGTATAAACAAAATACCCTACAACCTATTCTCAGACCTACCAAATACAGACAAAAAGTTTCATAAAAATTAGTCAAGCCGTTTCGGAGGAGTTTGATAACAAACACTGTGACACGAGATTTATGTATATATTAGATTATATTGCTTAATATAAAAAATACAAAAGATTAAAAAATATGTCCTAATTTTACCAGGTCTACCATACAATAGATGAATTGCCCTTGCCTTTTGCCAAAGAAACTTCCCTTACCTTGACATCAATCTACATCTTTGAAATATGCATATTTGTAAGAAAATACCCGCAATTTTTTACTAAATTGACTGAGCAAACTCGTTGTTTTGAAACTAGGTTTATAAACAACCTTGCATCCAGATTAGTACAATATTACCATCTACACAACAGACCAGAATTCCACTTTGCAAATGACTTACTCTGCTAGGTTACAGGAAAAAATGAGTTTATGTGGTCCAATTGGTAGGACAAATCAGAATTACAATTCCTTGTAGTCCGATTAATCAAACTAATAAAAAAAAGTTCATGTGGTTCAATCAGTAGGACGACGAATTTACAATTCCTTGTAGTCTTAATTAATCAAACCAACCGGAAAAAAGTTTCATGTGGTCCGATCGGTAGGACCATGTGGCCACAGAGGTTTTTTATACCAATAGGTTTATTAGTGCTTTGTTCTGTTTGTTGTTTTTGCTGTTTGTATCGGGCCTTTCGCATAGCAAATTTAGGTTATTTGCGTATCGGGTCAATTGCGTAAAAGACACTTCATGAATGAAAGCATGGTCATCTACGTATCACGTAATTTACGTTTCTGGCATTATGCGTCAGAATGGCGTTGAAAGGTATAACAGGTGATGTGGCACTAGGCATACGATGGGTACAAATGTGCGAGCCTCGCCAGCATACGGAAGGTTAAACTAATTTTCTGGACTTACTAGGTATTGGAAATTTGTATGGAACTATAATAATAATAATAAAATGTTTATTGAGAAAATATACATAAATTACTTCTAAGGTAAAGTAAGCGTCATCTGACCCCCGTACTAGTGAAAACTGTATCACGCTGGGTCAGGATTCAACATCCTTATCACTTTTATTTTGACTATGAATGTGTGAAAACAATTCAAGCTTGTTAAAGAAATATTTTATTTTTTCAGAAATATAACATCTTAACATTCCTGCCACTGGTGTTGTATGATCAATTCCGGTTCTTTTTAAACCTTTATTTCCTGGTGATGGCACTGAGCCAATTCATACCAAGCATCCGTATTGGGTACCTGTACACATACTGGGGGCCTCTATGCTTTGTTTTAGCCGTAACACTATTCAGAGAAGCTGTTGATGACTTCAGAAGATACAGGTAATATACTATTGGTTATACTGTTTGTATTATTGTAGTAGTCTATCAAACTGGACTAATATTTATTATTGATACCCTAGGAGGGACAAAGAAGTGAACCGGCAGCAATATGAACGTGTTGTCTTAGATGAAGGCATAAATGATTATCGACCATTTGTAACAGAGCATGTGCCAGCATCAGCATTGCGAGTTGGTGATATAGTGATGTTACATAAAGGCCAAAGAGTACCAGCAGATATGATTCTACTCAGGACTAATGAAACAATGGGCACTGTGTTTATAAGGACTGATCAATTAGATGGAGAAATTGATTGGAAATTAAGGTAGGGTACCTAATAAACAAATATGGCGAGTGCATACTTAAACAAGATGATCATAAAACGCCAGTTCTTAAACAGTATTTCACAAACCAGCTGAAGAAAGCATAAGCCGCAATTTTAGCATTCAGTTGCATGGTATTTATTTGATATTATATTATAGATAATGAGAATATTTAAGATTATCAATAAATAAATTTTAATCAGCAGCTGGTGCTTAAATGATCATTGATGTGTCTCATTCCAAGGAAGTTTTCAATAGATAGCTATAAAATATTTTATCTACACCCATGTAGTAAATCCTCCATTATGCGTTCAAAAACCATAGATAATGACCAGCATTACGGCATTGGATTCTATTATGAACACGGCAGTATCGTACACAGATTTCTGTATCGTAATGAGATTTCACATCATTATATTACAGTAGGTACCGGTGCAGGAGGAGCGCGGCGTCCACGTCGCGCAGCTCCTTGGGCGCGCACCGGGCGCAGGTCGTGGGGCAGAGATACCTAGTTCTCGTTAATGTAGGTCATTTCTCAAAGATTCTTGAACACATGATAGAGGATTTAATATATGGATGTAGATAATAGCTATTTATGCAACTGTATCGTAATAGGGGTCCTTAAAACGCGAATGTGGTTTCATGAAACGAGGCGTAGCCGAGTTTCATAAAGGGTCACATGAGTGTTTTAAGGCCAAATTACGTACAGTTAGTTGCATACAATATTTTATCTTCTCTCACACATTTTTCCAAAAACGAAGTAGCCTTTTTGCATTTTTCATGCCATAAAATCTTGATAGCATTTATCGTATAATTTTCTGAACTTTGCTAGCAATAAATTATGAGTAATTTCCTTCGCCGCATCTAAAATATCGGGCGGAGTCAAATTTTCTTCGCATTCACTGATATCAGATATTTTTAAGCAAGAACAAAATTGTACAACAAAACGACACGTATGAATGGAATGGCGCTAAAACCCAGTACATCACCGCGCATGTGCGTGCATGCGCTAAAGCGGGCGCTGCCACAGACAAGTGAAAATTGGAATCAAAACTTGGTGGTATAAACTTTTTGGATTTGCCCTGTATCGTAATGGTAAAAAAAATTGTATTATAACATTATTTCGTTAGAAGCAAAGTGTTGTAATATGTTTTTTTTTAATATTTCGGTATTGTGTTTAAAAAGTATGTCAATATAAACTCTTTTTGAATTTCATAATTCGAATTTTACGATATGAGAGTAGATAAAATATTGTATGCAACTGTACGTAATCAGGCCTTAAAACACTCATGTGATCCTTTATGAAACTCTGCTACGCCTCGTTTCATGAAACCACACTCGTGTTTTAAGAACCCCTATTACGATACAGTTGCATAAAATACTAATAAGCAGTAACATAATGTTTATTAGTGCATTAACTTTTCAAAGAGCATTAGTCTAAATAAATTTTTATTGCATTCTGAGTAAATAAACAAAACTTATGTATGATTGTTCCCTTTCATATCCATACTAATATTATAAATGTTGAAAGTGTGTTTGTTTTTTTGTTTGTCCTTCTTTCATATCGAAACTGAGCGAAGTACTGCCGTGATTTTTAATGGACATAGTTGAAGTGCTGCAGAATGACATAGACTACTTTTTACTACAGGAAAATATCTCATTCCCACGGGAAAACACGTTTTAATGTACTTCAGCGGGGGCGAAGCCGCGGGCACCAGCTAGTGACTTTATACTTATTTTTGAGTTGTCTTAGCTTGCATGCATCTAATGGTAAATTTATGTTTTGTTTCAGAATACCACTACCGTCTACGCAAAAGTTACCAACAGATGCACATCTCCTGGACATTAATGCTAAGATATTTGTAGAGAAACCTGAAAAAGATATACATTCCTTCTTTGGAACTTGCACAAGACTGGACGAGGAAGAGAATGACTCTCTAGATATAGAAAACACATTATGGAGCGGTTGTGTGGTAGCTTCCGGTCAAGCAACTGGATTGATTATTTACACGGGTAATACTAAGTAGCCTTCTTACTAAAAATTACTCCAAGGTAACTTTGAATTATAATTTTTTCTTTTCATAATAAACATTTTTGTTCATATAGGTAGCCAAACACGTAGTGTCATGAATAATGCTACGCCCCGGTCAAAGGTCGGACGACTTGAGTTGCAAGTCAATGACTTGACGAAGGTTCTTTTTGGAGCTACGCTACTTACATCATTCCTGATGATTGTACTCAAAGGTTTCAATGGACCTTGGTATGGATTCTTGTTCAGATTTGAACTGTTATTTTCTTACATCATTCCAATTAGGTAAGAGCCCATTTACTTTATTTATTTTGTTAATTTAAAATACATGGGTCGATCAACTATTTTTTGTCACTCGTTGCTATAGTGTTAGTGACGGTCTCCTGGGTAACTCTTTAAATCGTAAGTTTATCTCATTAAAATTTGTCAAACATGCATTTTTGTGGTAGTTTTTAACCCCTTCTACAATTGGTCATCTAATAAGCAAGTTAATTAATGTGACACAACATTTCTTCTAATTAAACTGTACTACTTTTGTCCCCTCGCTGACGGGACAGAATAACAACAAGAAATAGTTGATCCATCCACATATTACTTAATCTAAACTTATATTTCGTTTTAGTTTAAGGGTAAACTTGGATATGGGTAAAGCTTTCTATTCATGGACTATTCAAAGAGATAAAGAAATAGAAGGCACAGTAATGCGCTCGACTACAATACCAGAAGAGTTAGGAAGGATACAATATCTCCTAGCTGATAAAACCGGAACGCTGACTAAAAATGAAATGGTTTTCCAAAAATTACATCTCGGAAACGCGCTATTTGATAAAAATCTTTTTTTCGAGGTTAGTTATTTTAATTTGACAGAGATGATAAAGTTAGAATATAAGATAAAAGTTGTTCATAAATGTTGTCTATTTTATTGTTTCATAAAACAGGTAGAGGCCTTGCTGACTCAATATTTAACAAACGAAGCTTCCTCTCTGCCGTCGACACCTACTGTTTCCGACAATGGTGTCTCACCTTATCAAGTGTGGGAGGTGGTCCTTGCTATTGCTCTTTGTCACAACGTCACACCGGTGTACGAGGTAGATGACCAAAGGGCTGATGAAGCTCAGTCAGGTAAGGCTAACTGAAATAGTTATTTATGATACAAGTGCGGAAAGTAGGCAATTGGGATTGATCATTTTTTCTAACCCCCCTTTTTGTTTTTTTTTATCGAAAATATAGAGCATTTTAAGAAACTAATTTGAATATTTCAGCAATTCATCACTCCCAATATTTTTTTATAATTTATTGAAAATTTGAGATACGACTTCTCGTAAATTACATGCCGCGGCTGAATCTGTGTATAAACCACAGACATAATGAGAAAAAAAATGTTTCACAATCGATGGTTAGTTGTCATCTGACAATGTCACTTTACATTACAATAACAATAACACTAAAGTTGCCGATTCTTCCAAGAGAATAGGTAAAAAAAACGATTTACGGCTATAGTATTTTTTGTACGTATAAAATAAAATGGTCAGAAGTTTTCCCTTGAAAGTTCTTTGGCGGATTTAATCCATACTTACATTAAAATGATCCTCAAAACTATAAGTACATCTTGTAAACTTTGAATTAACTTTGCGGCACCACTTCTCTTGTAAATCTTCTCTAATGCGAACAATTAATTTGTTTGGGCTATTGACAGAATCATTTCCACAAGTAGGAATGAAACACTTCCTGTATAAATCCATTATTAAAATATGAAAAACGCGAAGAATGTTTTTCAAAATAGTATCCTGAATAAACTGACAGATGATAACTACGTCGAAGTGACAGAGAATAGTATAGAGAAACTAGACAAACAGCTTTTTTTTTCTTGTTGCAAAGAATTTCAAAGTTAATGCCCACAGAAAGGTCAAACAAAGGTCAAACATTATTTTGCAAAAATACACGCGATCATTTAATATTTTTTTACTACAATGTTATAAAATGATTTAATAAACCTATTCCTCGAAATGGTTTTGGAATTAGACCACATTGTAAAAAAGTGATCAATGCCAATTGGGAATGTCTAAAAAAAATTACCAGTGGTTTTTATATTTTTTTTGTATAGAAAAGTCAATTATAAGAAACTAATTTCAATATTTTGTCACTTAGTTCACTACTTTTTTCAAAATTAATTATTGAAACTATTTTGGTTGATGACGTCAGATTGTAATTGAGGGCTCCCACACTGCCAAATTTCTAAATCTATCTAAATGCGTACGATAAGGCAACCCCTTTAATTATTTTTTGCGTGGTGGTACACTGTAACTAGTGTCACTTTACTGGCGCTGTCAAAGTGCTAAATGTCAGGCAGTGGGTCCAAATCAAACTCCGTAGTTATAATCCACGCGTAAATTTGTGAAGAATTCTAACCACACAGAATAAAGTACGACTTGGACCGGTCACGCAATTTACACCAAAGTCAAATGAAGGTCATTGCTTATTTGTCATGTAATAAATTCATTATATAATATTAAAATTAAATAACTACAGAAAACGAGTTAAAAACCATTTATCTCGAAATGGTTTTCGATTTACTATACATTGCAAAAAAATAGACACCCCCAATTCCTAACGAACGGCGGATATCTAAACACACGAGCGAAGCGAGTGTGTTTTAGCCGACATGAGTTGGGAATTTCCTACTTTCGATACGTATATCAATAAATAAATAAATAAATAAATCATACAAAGTTTTACAATTCATTAAGCGAGGAACAAAATTGGGGCTGTACATTTTTGAAAAAAGTCGTCGTATGTTTACATATTTCAGCATCGACTTAGTCGGCAGGAAGCTGTCACATTTGTGTTTGGTCTAGGACGTCAGGCGGCTTCAAGTCATCATAGTTCATCAGTTGAACTCTCCATTTTTATTTACTAAACTAAAATTATCAGAAAATAAATTGACAAAGGTTTATTTTTTTATAGATATAATAAGTCTTCTGATAATAGAGCCGTAAAGTTTTTTTTCATAACTCTTAGGACAGGTGTTGCTAAACTTTATTGAGAGGATGTGTGTGAGGAAAAAAAATATATAATTAGCTATGACGCGCAATCAAAGAATCTTGTCATAGTGATTTAATGGACAAAAATAAAAGTAATTAATTTTTAAAAATAATTCGTTAATTATTAGTCTGCCCAAGTCATTCTGCCATCACTGGCAATCGTGCTATTGGTTCGCCATTCATGTCCAGGGAATCTACAGGCTCAATCAATAGGCAATACCTATATTAGGTATATAATAAGAAAATATGAAGAGATGTTTATTCTATGTCAGACATGGGCAGTTCGATGGTGTCAGAGAGCTGCGGCGGGGCCGTGCCGCAGCAGGAGCTGTGTGACTACCAAGCTTCCAGCCCCGACGAGGTGGCACTCGTCAAGTGGACGGATATGGTAAACTTACTTTTTCCAATTTTTTACGCGTCTGGCGCCAGAAAGTGATTTTGTTTTCACCCCTGGTCGAACTAACCAAGCTAAGCTCTACTTGTCGGGGGTCTAATTATGTATATCAATGAACTAAATTAAATTTTTCAACTTTGTATAATGAATATGCAGCTTTTTTGCACGAACGTGTCTCACAAGAGCCGCTATTTTTTTTAGCTTTATTTATGCTCCCTGCTCTATACCGAATTTGATGTGATTGATTGCATCAAGCATTCACCTGTTTTTTTATTAATTCATTTCAGATGGGTGTATCCTTGTATAGAAGAGATCTCCACAATATATTGCTAAAGCTCCGTACTACTAATGAGATAATGCAATTTTCTATACTGCAGATTTTTCATTTTACAAGTGAAAGTAAAATGATGGGCATCATTGTGCAGGTTGGAAGAACTTTTCAAAGATTACATTGTTTTAATTACTAGTCCCAAGAAAGAGAAAAAGCCACCCAGGAGCGCATCGCTTATAATTTTCAAGAAATCTCATCTTATCTATGATCTTCAAGAAAAATGCCTGCCAAATATCAAGTCTATATCAACATTCAGCTGATACGAAATAGGCCTCTTTATTCCTTATCCCGTGGGAATTCTAAAAAAACCTAAAATCTACATTTAATTTGGCGATAAAGCCACTTTTAATCGAAAATAAGTATATAAAGTATCCCCTAAAAGGGGGGAAAGGGGTAACAAAGTCTGAAAATCAACATGGGTGTTGTTTCTATGGTTTATCGGGTCGCTGGTTATGAAAACAACAACGGTTTTAAAATCCGACGTGGCAGACGTAAAATACCATCTCCCTGGATGGGGTGCGATGGGGTTGAAATGTCTAAATAAACTAAATGACTGTTGATATATCAACGCACAGCTCAAACCACTGGACCTAGAGACTTGAAATTTTGCACATAGATACCATATACAATGTAGGCATCCACTAAGGAAGGATTTTTGGGAATTCCCTCGGGAACGGGAAAAAACGGGATTTATATATTCAATTCCGAGTGACCCTATCTCAGTAACTATAATAACTAGACTCTTCAAATTTGATACACAAGTAGTTATTACATTAGTTAAAACATTAATTTCAGGATTTTTCACAATTCCCACGAGATAAGGAAAAAACGGGATTTATATATTCAGTTCAACGGGATCCTATGAACTATAATTACTAGACTCACAAATTTGGCATAGAAGTAGGTAAAACAGTTTTAAGGATTTTCGGAAATTCCCACTGGATAAGGAAAAAAAGGGATTTTTCGTTTTACTGGTCGTAGAAAGCTGAAATTCGGCATGTAGGTTGCTTGGGGAGTGTAGAGCTGGATTGAGAGAGGACTTTCCAAAATTCCCACGGCAACGGGAAAAAACAGGATTTTTCGTTTTACTGGTCGTAGAAAGCTGAAATTCGGCATGTAGGTTGTTTGGGGAGTGTAGAGGAGCATTGAGAGAGGACCTTCCAAAATTCCCACGGGAACGGGAAAAACGGGTTTTTTCATTTTACTGGTCATAGAAAGCTGAAATTTGGCAAGTGGTTTCCTTGGGGAGTGTAGGGGAGCATTAAGAAAACATTTCCCGAAATTCTTACGGGAACAGGAAAAAACGGGATTTTGCGTTTTACTGGTTGTAGAAAGCTAAAATTTCAAAATTCATAAGTTTATACTGTAAGTAGGCCGCAAAGGGCACTTTAACCGACTTCTAAAAAAGGAGGAGGTTATGCATTTCACTTTATGATTTTTTTTATGTAGGTATGTTCACCGATTTCTCGGTCAATTGTGGACCTGCTTGCTTGCTTGCCTGTATGCTTGCTTGCTTGATATCTTGGTTCTTTGTAATACTCATAGTACACGCGAGCGAAGCCGCGGGCAAAAGCTAGTAATAGATAATACTAGATGTTTTAAGATTAAAATTCAATAGTGTAAAAATAAAAAATAATCTAAACTTTATGGACCACATTCATCTGTCTGAAATAAACGGATTTTATTTTATGTAACCTGCGGTGAAATCCAATAGTGTGTGTGAAGTTCCCAATTCGCACTGGGCCCGTGTGGGAACCACGGCCCAACCCCTCTCATTCTGAGAGGAGGCCTGTGCCCTGCAGTGGGACGTATATAGGCTGGGATGATGATGATGATGATGATTTTATATAACATTCTAGTGACAACCCTAAGGGTAAAATTTTGCTGGGCAAAGTTGAAAAAAAGTAATACGAAAAACGTTCATGACATTGCCCACTGCCATAATTACAAAATTAATAGAGATAAGGTGTTGAGATTTTGTCTACATCGTTTTTAAACTGAATATTAGTTACAGTTAAAATTAAATACTTCTGGGACTTTCCTGGCTTAAAATACACTCGAAGTTTTTTCGTCCTAATTGGCCCGCCAAAAAACACGTCCGCACTCCAAGCCAGCTCACGCGTGACAGAAGATAGATACGCGTCAACCGATAGGCCAGTGATGCCAGCAATATGTTTAGCTATAAGCCACAGATTAGAATGAAAGTGTATTTGTAACTATTTTTGGTACATTTCGCTTTTACTGAAATGTGACGCGGTGGGCAAAGCTATAATGAAAAGGCAAAGTTGTAAGTTTTTACGGTACTAAGTAGCAGATTCGACAAGTGACAGTTCAAAATAACAAGCTTTTATTTAACTCACAATGTTCGTATGTTTGTATGTAAGTTGTGGTTCATTTGCAAACCATTTTCAACCGACGAAAACAAAAGGAGGTTCTCAATTCGACGTGTATATATATATTTTTTTTTTATGTATGATCACGCATAACTTTTTACAGAGTAGTCCGATTTTGATGATTCTTTTTTTATTGGAAAGCGTATACCCCGAGGGTGGTCCCATTTAAATTTGGAAACAATATTCCTACCCTAAGGGTAGAAAAACAGGGGATGATTGATTGTTCAGTTACTGATTGTGCTATATGACCACGCATAACTTATTACAGAGTAGTCGGATTTTGATGATTCTTTTTTTATTGGAAAGCGTATACCCCAAGGATGGTCTCATTTAAATTTGGAAATAATATTCCTACCCTAAGGGTAGGAAAACAGAGGATGATTGACTAACTTTTTACAGAGTAGTCTGATTTTCATAATTGTTTTTTATTGGATAGATAGGGTATACCTTGAAGTTGGTATTATAAATTTGGAAAAAAAATTACCCCAAGGATGGAAAAAAAGTATAAAATAAAAACTTTTTAACAAAAAATTGAACCGCTGAAAAAACTGAAAAGCAAAAAATAATACCTTTTTTGTTTGACCTTAATCTAGGTACCAGTTTGAAGTTGGTGCCTCAGCACGAGCCAGGAGGAGTGATAGAAGCCAATCAGGTAGACGATTATAGGTCCACTCCTCCTGGCTAAGTGCTGAGGCACCGACTTCAAACTGGTACCTAGATTAAGGTCAAACAAAAAAGGTATAATTTTTTGCTTTTCAGTTTTTTCGGCGGTTCAATTTTTTGTTAAAAAGTTTTTTCGACCACTTCTTGCTATCCGATTAAGTTGAAATTTGGCACTCATTTTTACCGCGACTACAAACTTATGGCAAGTTGATATTTTATATACTTACTTATACTTTACGTTGCTTAACTTAAAATTTTTTTTTGTCGTTTTTTTTCTATGTTGCGTGTTGTACAACAATTAAAATAATTGTACTATACTCACAGGAGGAAGTCTCAGAAGAAATAACTTACTACGTGAAAGGCGCTGACGTCGCCCTTGCGAAGCTTCTTGATTCATCGTGGCTCAATAATGAGTGCAAGCGATTGGCTGCCGACGGATTACGAACCTTGGTGGTAGCCAAGAAGGTTCTTACTAAAAACGAATACTTAGAGTTTGAGGTAATTTTTGTTTTACTCTCATTTATGAGACGAGAAGAGCTTCTGGTATTAACATCCGCCATTAATTTATCCACAAAGTAACTTGATTGAGATGCTGTATTGGTACTTTTGCTTCAATCTTCGACCTTCGTCATATTTAATTCGACTAGTGGTAGGTTGGTTAACCCCTTGAAGTCCTTGGGTCCAAAGGGACGCCACAAGTCGTTCCATGATAATTGACAGTACTGGCGTGACACATAAACATCCGCAAGCGATGGAGTCCTCAGCCGTTCGTGAAATTGCAATGCAGTGATATTAACTATTAATAATTTAATTTTCAGAGCGAGTACAAGGAAGCTCGTCTCAGCGTTACAAATCGAACCGAAAAAACTATTGCAGCTATGTCCAAGCTGCAGTGCGGTCTCAAGCTGCTGGGACTAACGGGCGTGGAAGATCGATTAGCTGATGACGTCCCCAAGACTATGGCTATGTTACGGGCAGCTGGCATAAAGGTAAGTTTATAAAAGTGTGTCGAGAGTATAAAACAGTCCCGTATATATATATGTATACTAGCTTTTGCCTGCGACTTCGTACGCGAAGACAATAACGTTAGTTGTTTGCATGAAATTTGGCACACAGGTAGTTTATTACGTGCATTAACATATAGGGAAAATGCAAAGTTCCCGCGGAATTTGAATAAGTGAATTCTAAAGCTGGTAAGCCGAGGTGGCCTAGTGGTTTGACCTATGGCACAAAATAAAAAGGTATAGAAGTCAATCAAGTGTATGTACTTCACTTTTCATACCTACGCTCGGCGGTCGCTCTAGGGTTGTCAATTATGGCATATGCACATAAAACTTATCGTGATAGTGGCACTCGTATATCTAGTTGTTTGATTTATTGTTGATATTCAAACGGGTAGAATGGTAATATAAAATAATAATAATAATAATAATAATTAAAATACCTACCTACAAAATTTAGCGTTTGTCAATTTTCACTATCGAAAATCCCTAATAACTTCTAAACGGATTATCCTAGTTACACAATTTCCATTGTCCTATCGGTTTTAGACCTAAACCTATCTAATGATACTAAAAACAACACAATATCTATACAAACAAAAAAACATGTTTTCAACTTACGTAATATTAGTGGCGTGAATTTACCTTACAAAAATGTAGTTAGGTACTTACTTCGTTTATACTGATTCAAAATAGGAAACGATTATTACTTAGGGAGGCGGGGCGAGGTGCTTACCTATCTACCTAACTATTCTATTCTATGTAACGTTAAAATGAACCATCGAAATACAAGCAGATACCTACTAGACTTACCTTTCTGAAACCACTGGTAGCTTAAAAAACGACCATTCACCGTTTAGGGTTGAATTTAAACAACCGTCCACTGAACAGTTATAATAACCTTTTTTTTGTTGCTCTATTATTGCACTCGAAAAATTCCACAGACGCGCGACACAAAATAAATAGGTACGCGCGACCACAGCGCGCGCCTCGATAAATTCCACAGACGCGCGACTACAGCGCGCGCCTCACGCGGATGGCAATCGCGCTCGGACTGATCCGAACTGATCTGCGATATCGTGTCTGTGAACAGTGTCTATGTGTGCGTTGCTCGAGCGCACTTTGTATGTAGATTTACTTCTGTACCTTTTTATTTTGTGCCGTGCCTACGGTCTCTTAAGCAGTGGGTCATGTGATTGAGCCCGGGCTTGGACCTCTTGAGTTATTCCGAATTAGTGCGTTTGAAGTTTACCATGAGTTTTACAGTGAAGGAAAACATCGCGAGAAAAGTTGCACACACCTGAGAAGAAATTCAATGGTACACACCCGTACTGTACAAATCGCACTGGGTCCAAGTGGGAACTACGGCCCAAGTGTTCTCGTTCTGGGAGGAGCAGTGGCGAAGGGTGCTAACAACTCGATTCCCTTCGGGTTGCCTAAAATTTTGAAGTAACCAAACGCTTCTCTTAGTAACCGATTGTTTGTATAGAGACTTACTCTTCCATAATAAACTTTTAAGTATTTTTCAAAATGGTGCAGTAACAAAACGCATCAAAATATCCACAAGACCAATCAGTCATTCATAAATTCAGTATTCCGTCAGGAATTGTACACTCACACATGTAAATATTCATTCATAAAACCATAGATTCACTACAAGCGTCTACCGTAAGAATAGGCATGGAATAGGCTGAAGGTAACCCGGTCTCTATCGGCTTATCACATTTAAAAAAAGACTTTCTACGTTGTGCATAAGGCTTAGTTCCACTTTGACAGAAGCTTTTTTTTTAATTAATTTATCCCACTTGGAATAGCCGACGGAATTGACATTCATGCAGCCATTCGTAGACTTATTTAAAATTACTGGAGCGAAATTTAATTTTAAAATATCGTGTTTTAGTGTAAAACAGAAAGTACGATATTTTATCTATTTTTATAATAAGATTTATAAACAGACAAAATTAAACCGCCACGGGCTGTGCTCAGCGCGCTGCACAACACCAAATCGTATACGCTGTGCCGCGCTGCCGGAATGTGTCACTGTATGTACGATTCGGAGCCATAGAACGTGCCGGACGTGATGCGCTAGCGCGGTCGATTTGTTTGTGGTGTGGTATTTATTGAAATGACAACATTAGGTAATGTCATGTCAATCGCTCTCAGTGTTTTGTAGTTTGTTTATTTATATTATAATAAAATTATGTGAAATAATTTTAATAAAAACACAATATTAGATCAGTGTTGATACGCAATATCGGTGAAATTTAATCGTACATATTATTGTTTGTCAGGTTGTAAATCTGATTATAATTCAGTGTCTAATTCATGTATAAGTAACATATTGTTTTGATACTGATATCAGTGAAAGGATAAATATGCTGCAGTCTTATGGACCGAATTACTGCACGTAAGTACTAGTTTTCAAGAATATAACCTAGTATAACTACTAAGAAATGGGGTATGATTTTTGTTTGCTTTTGTTTCGTCCGGCTTTACCTGGAAAAAAATTCACGCCTCGCCACTGGGGAGGAGGCCTGATTGAAACAACATCATTTTATTCCGGGAAAGTGCAAAGTACAGCATACCGCGGGATAGAAATAACTGTCAAAACATTTTGAAAATCAGAGACAGTGTAGCTTTTTATTAGTGAAATAATTTTAAAGATCAGCCACCACGTTCTATTCACTTATTTCTATCCCGTGGGAATTTTTGATTTTCCCGGAAAAAGTACTCTATGTCAAACAGGGATACTGTAGCTTACTGTTGGTGAAAGAATTTTTAAAATCAGCCCCCACGTTCAATTCACTTATTTCTACCCCGTGGGAATTTTGCATTTTCCCGTAGAAAAGTAGCCTATGTCAATCAGAGATATTGTAGCTTTCAAATTGAATAATATTTTCTAAAAATCAGCACCTAAGTTGAATTTAATTATATCTATTCCGCGGTAATTTTGCATTTTCCCGGAAAAAGTACTTTATGTCAATGAGGGATACTGTAGCTTATTATTGGTGAAAGAACTTTCAAAATCAACCCGGAAGTTGAATTCAGTTTTTTCTATCTCGCGGGAATTTTGCATTTTCCCAAAGAAAAAGTAGCTTATGTCAATTGGTTATCATATTATATGAAAGAATTTTTAATTTTTAAATTGAATTTACTTATTTCTATCCCGTGGGAATTTGGCATTTTCCCTGAAAAAAGTACCCTGTGTCAATCAAGGATACTGTAGCTTACTATTGGTGAAAAAATTTTTAAAATCAGCCCCAAAGTTGATTTAAAAATTTTCTATTCCGTGGGAATTTTGAATTTTCCCGAATAAAAAGTAGCCTTTGTCAATCGGGGACAGTCACATCACATAATGTGTAAGAATTTTTAAATCAGCCCCGAAATTGAATTAATTTATTTCTATCCGGTGGGAATTTAGCATTTTCCCGGATAAAAGTAACCTATGTCAATCAAAGATAGTGTAGCTTTCTAACTCTGAAAGAATTTTTAAAATCGGCTCAATAGTTTCAGAGATTCCGCTACAAACAAATAAACAAAGAAAGTTTAGATAAGTATTTCCCTATCCTGTGGGAATTTCGAAAAATCCTTCCTTATTGCACCTGTACAATACTCAAGGTACATGTGTGCCAAATTTCAAGTCTCTAGCCCCAGTAGTTTAGGCTGTGTGTTGTCTGTCAGTCAGTCAGTCAGTCATTCAGTCAGTCACGGTACTGTTTTATAGGTATACCTAGATTAATTTTGAAGGAGTCCTCAAGCTCCAACTTTTATGATATGTGTTTATTATAATATTTATAATAGTACGAGAGGTATCAGAGTAATTCGCCTCATTCGTTTTTCGTTCATTTCTTATTTCGTCTCATTCTGTATTCGTCACTCATTCTTTATTCGTCTTGTTCGCCATCTGTCCCTATCTTCTTAAGTCCAATTCCGTAACTTGTCTCATTCTTAAAAAGTCTTATTCGTTTTTCGTCACGGTCTTCCTTGGACTCATTCTTCACTCTTTCCTTTCGATTATTGTTCCATTCACTTATTCGTCTCATTTTTAGGGTTCCGTACCTCAAAACGAACAAACGGAACCCTTATAGGATCACTTTGTTGTCCGTCCGTCATTCTGTCAATACCCTTTTTCTCAGAAACTCGTGGAGGTATCAAGCTGAAAGTTATATCAAATACTCAAGTCTACTGTCCCTTGGAGCTGTGAAATATCAAACTTCTAAGCCTACGCAATCAAAAGATACAGCCGTTTATGCCGCAAATTTCCGCATACTTTCGAAACTTGCAAGGAAATCATAACCTACAGGGTACTTCCCGTGAACTCAGAATCTTGAAATTTGGTATGAAGCAAGGTCTTATAGCACAGATAAAGGAAAAATTGCGAAAAGCAAAAATTTTTTTGTCTGTCTATATCAGTAACCAATCTATTTATGCCGCAAATTTTCGACACTCGCAAGGGAATCAAAACCTACAGGGTACTTCCTGTGAACTCAGAATCTTGAAATTTGGTACGAAGCAAAGTCTTATAGCACAGATAAAGGAAAAATTGCGAAAAGCATAATTTTTTGTCTGTCTGTCTATATCATATCAGTACTTAACTAATCTATTTATGCCGCAAATTTTCGACACTCGCAAGGGAATCAAAACCTACAGGGTACTTCCCGTGAACTCAGAATCTTGAAATTTGGTACGAAACAACGTCTCATTGCACAAATAAAGGAAAAATTGCGAAAACCGTAAATTTTTAGTTATATCATATAATAAAAATATTTTTAATAATTTTAAAGTTACGTTACTACCCCTTACCTCATGAATGCGTAGAGGTATTAAATTGAAATTCATATCAAATACTCAGGTCTATAATATCTTTAAGCTGTAACAAAATCAAACTTCTATGTCAACGCAATCAAAAGAAACAGCAATTTAACCTTTTGACCGCCACGCATCGTTTTTGTTTGGAACAAAATTGATTCTTATGCGGATGCGGGTAGGTTTAATTTTGTATTACCGTAAAACTCGTAACTATCGCAAGGGAATCAAAACCTACAGGGTACTTCCCGTGAACTCAGAATCTTGAAATTTGGTACGAAGCAAGGTCTTACAGCACAGATAAAGGAAAAATTGCGAAAAGCATAATTTTTTTTGTTTTTCTGTCTATATCAGTTACCAATCTACAATGATCCCACACTGCGCACATTTTGCTTAGGAGCAGGGGTCTGCTAAGACCGGATGTTCATAGATACATATAAATTTGTACGGAACCTTTCGTGCGCGAGTCCGACTCGCACTTGGCCGGTTTTATCTCGATACTAGTGTCCGACCGAAAGTTCGGTTTCCGTTTCGGTGTCGGTCGAGTTTCGGCAAAAAAACGGTTTTCGGTTTTGTTTCGGTTTCGGCAGCAAACCTGCCGAAACTACGACCGAAACCGAAACTGTATTTGGGAGTTCTCGCGCTGCGATCGGTCATGTTCGGTGCATTGAATTCCAAGCGACGAAGACATTTTGCCGCGTCCACGTACCTAATCATATTATCGTGACTGGCTTTTGTTTGCAGTTCGTTTTGTTGGTTGTGAGTTTTCATGCGATTTATTTTGAATTCGGTAAGTTTTATCACGTGATATAGCATAAAAGTAGGTAGTAAACATCAAAAAATAATTCAATATAACAAACGGATATAGTACAGTCAGCGTCAAATAGTTCGTGACACCCAAAGTGGCCAAAAAGTTAGCAACACGGCCTTATTCCAACTGTAATAAAGACGTGTTGCGAACTATTTGACCACTTTGGGTGTCACGAACTATTTGACGCTGACTGTACAATCAAGTTTAATCTTATTATCTAAATATTTTATTGGTTAATTTAACTCTCTCGCTAATGCTATAAAACAAACATTAGTTGGGTACTTACTATAGTGCATTATTGGTGATAATATTATGGATTAAGGGTTGTTATGTTGATTATCAATAAGTGAAAATATCGAAGACTGCATAGCTATGTGATTTAAAGATAAAAAAATAGACTGACTGGATTATAATAACGTTTTCTTTATTTTTCCCTCAAAACATGATCCTTGTAAGGAAGTTTCGGTTTCGGTTTCGGTCATAAAAACCAGTTTCGGTCGGACACTACTCGAGACGTTCGATGCTGGTCAGACTAATTAAGAAATTAGTCTCTTTCTTTTTCAGTCCAATTCTAAGTTCGTTACAATCGTTTTTTGTCTCAGTCGCAATTTGTAGCTAGCGCATTTTGAAGCATAGGAGTTCAACAATAGCGGTCACATCTGAATTGGTTCAAACGTAAATAAAATCCGATCAAAAAATATATGAATAGCGAATAAAACGTACATCGAACGGGACCACTAGCGAAAGTGTCTAAAAAAGAACGAGACGAGTTGCCAATAACGCCAAAAAAGAAAAAACTAACGAATGTTACTAAAGATAAAGTCCGAATGAATAAACATTACAAGATTAGTTAAACCCATTTCCACCAATGTGGAAAAACACCCTTAGGGCCGCTTGCAAAGTTTAGGGTTAAAAAGTTATGTCTTCAACTCTGGGTTATGGATGACAGTTCCATACATTTTGACACTACTTAAGTCGGACTTAAAAGTTAACCCTGGTCCGTGCAAGTGGACCTTAGAGCATTAGCGATCATGTTGTGTTATTTTATAACTGCGTCAGATTTGGATGCTGACGGGTGACAAGTTGGAGACGGCGCTGTGTGTCGCGCGGTCGCTGCACCTGGGTGGCGGCGCGGGCTGGCGCGCGGCGCCCGAGTGCACGGCGCGCCGCGACGCGCTCGCGCTGCTGCAGGAGCTGGCCGCCGGCGAGGAGCGGCCCGACCTCATCATCGAGGGGGAGACTCTGGAGGTGCGTGGGCTCGGGTGGGGGCGCCGCCGTGCGTCGCGCGGGCGCGAAACAATTACTTTGCTCACCCGCGACCGACCTTAAATGGTGTGTGGATGTTTATTACTCTTTCACGTTAAAACAGTTTGAAGGATTTTGATGAAATTTGATATTCATTCACTACATAGTATAAAACAAAGTCGTTTCCCGCTGTCTGTCTGTCTGTCCCTATGTATATTTAGATCTTTAGAACTACGCACCGGATTTTGATGCGGTTTTTTTAATAGATAGTGTGATTCAAGAAGAAGATTTATATGTATAATACATGCATAATTGACAACATTTAATTTTTTTAACACCTGAAAATTACTACAGGAATCGAAAGAGTTTCGCCTCCTGAACACGGAAAAATATTTATTATAATTTATTTCTTCATATTTAAAAAAATACAACATATTTAAAAAACATATTTGTACTTACCTGTACCTCCACAGAATAGATATGTTTCCTTTACCCTTTTCACTAGAAAAAAGAGCTGTCATAATTTTAAATTTGATAACAACCTTAATGTCAAATTTATGTCATCACTTTTTTTTAATAGAGACTAGGCAAAAGTAAAGGATCTATTCTATCGTTACGCTCTTTTAGAATAAGCACATCTTTAAAAAATTGTAATAAATTAATTAATAATCCTAGTGAAAATTTAAAACTATCAGCGTCTTTCTCTTTCCAAACAGTATACAGAGAACGAATCAAATTATAGTCTTAGAAATATGAAATGTTGTCAATTGCACCCGTGCGAAGCTGGGGCGGGTCGCTAGTAGTTTATAAACTGGATTTACATATAAACGAATTTTGCAGACGACTTCGCGAGCAATGGCTAGTTTTTGAAATAAAACTAAGGCAGCTTGTTATCAGTATTTGTACGGTTTGATACCGCACAGTAATTTTAGCTTTGTGACGGGGTGCCCGGGGGTCCCGCGCACATTAAACTCTGGCCGGGAGTCGAACCTGGCTGGGAGGAGCGCGGTGCCTTTCTGCGCGCAGATTCTTGTCGCTTTAGGTGGTGTTATGAGGGGGCCTATCACAGCTTAACTTGCGCCTTACTTTTACTATTCACAGCAGCGCCGACCACAGCAATATTTACCTTAAGATTAAGAAATCGTTACGCAATCGTTGCGCGTTCGCTTCGCTTATAAATCGTCCGCAAATCGGCGGTGTGTCAAGGCTCTAAAGAAAAAAAATAGTGCGTAGAGTCCCTCCGCGCGGAAGAAGTGAAACTTCATAATGTGGATTTTTTTTTACTTTATTAACATTGCTTACAATATATTATAAAATAACGACCGCTTTAGCCTAGTTGGTAGTGACCCTGCCTACGAAGCAAGAGGTCCTGGCTTCAAATCCCGGTAAGGGCATTTATTTGTGTGATGAGCACGGATATTTGTTCCTGAGTTATGGATGTTTTCTAAGTATTTAAGTATTTATTTTTCTATACATATAAGTATGTTTATCGTCGTCTAGTACCCATAGTACAAGCTTTGCTTAGTTTGGGACTAGATCGATGTGTGTAACATTGTCCCCTAATATTTATTTATTTATTTATAATAATAAATAATAATAATAATAATAATAATAATATTTAATATTGCTTACAATATAATAATATTATGTTTTATTGCTTATTATTGTCTCTTTCTATTCCCCCTCCCCAGGAGTGTTGAACGTTTAACGCAACAGTGCTTTCATACCCCCTCCATGGTAGCGTTAAACGTTTAATGCAACCTTGTTGGAAGTCGCATTAGAAGTATCACTGCAATAAAGCGATTGTTTAGTTTATTATAATGTTTGTTTGTGTGATCACGAGCAGGTGTGCCTGCAGTCGTACGAGGAGGAGTTCGTGGAGGCGCTGTGCGGCTGCGCCGGCGTGGTGGTGGCGCGCTGCTCGCCCACGCAGAAGGCGCGCGTGGCGCAGCTGCTGCGCGCGCGCGGGCTCGTGGTGGCCGCCGCGGGCGACGGCGGGAACGACGTCGCCATGATACAGGAGGCTGACATAGGTCGCTCACACTCGATACCGCACTGCACCCCACCTCTACTGCCCTGCCACACGTCGAGGACAAACAAAACACTACTAACTATTTTATACCGCTTTCTCAAATCACACCTATTTCGTACTTGAAATGTAGATCCATTTTTATTAGTTCACAGGGTTCCATATCTCACAAGGAAAAAAATCTCATTTTAAATTCAAAACCTCTCTACTTACCGGAGATTTTTGATCATTGTCCGGTATTATTAAACTTATTAACTTACTGGTGACTTTTTAAAGATGTAATGGCCGACTTTACGTATCATTTTTAACTCCCGGCACAAAAAGACGGGTGTTATAAATTAAACCGCTATATGTGTGTGTGTGTGACTCAAACGAGTGAACTGATTTGGATACGGCTTTTTTTATTTGAAAGCAAGTTTCATGGCGATGGTTCTTAGATATGTTTCATCAAAATCGGTTCAGCCGTTTTAAAGTCATCAGCTCTTTTGTTAGCTGTGGAAGGGATCTTAGACGCATAATGAGCATTTACTTTATTTTCAACCGCGTGTGACCTTGCGTTGCGGGTTTTTAAATTTTTTAATTTATAGTTTTTAAGAAAACATTATGTCAATTAGGTTTTTTTTCTTAGAACAAAAATAAAGTTAGCATTTGTGTGGTACAGTAAAATTACATAAAGTTTACCACTGACAAACTGACTGAATGGTTTGCCTTCATTTCATATTCAACTTTAACGGCCTACAAATAAAGCCAATTTTAGAATACTGTTACCCACGTTTGCAGATTTTGTAATAGCTACTTTATTTGTATGGTGTTAAAGTTGGAAATGTAATGAAGGCAAGCCATCTGTCAGTGGTAAACTAAAAGTAAACGTATTGTACAGGTGTGGGTATAGAGGGCGCGGAGGGGCGCGCGGCGTCGCTGGCCGGCGACGTTAGCGTGCGCGCGTTCGCGGCGCTGGCGCGGCTGCTGCTCGTGCACGGCCGCCGCGCCGTGATGCGCTCCGCCGCGCTGTCGCTGTTCATCGTGCACCGCGGCCTGATCGTGTCCACCATGCAGGTGCGCGGGGGCGGGGCGGGGGGGGGGGGGCTCGGCGTCGGTGCTGGCTGGCCGTCTCCCCACGCAGGTCTATAGACTGGTCTCCCGCATAATCCAAGATATTTCATTTCACTGGGTATTATATCGACGGTTAAAAGGCAAAACGCATGAAGCGACATTTTTTGAACTTTACATGAAACCCGGCTCAAACGACGGAGAAAAATTAGCTGATTTCAAAAAATGTATATAACTCATTTTGACAAAAAGTGTCGCTTCATGCGTTTTGCCTTTTAACCGTCGATATCATTCACTATCTACTGGGGTTACAGTTAAAGCTTACTAACTGTGAACTTATATCAATCTAGAAAGAAACCTCTTTCTTGCACAATTTTGCACTGTTTAACTAAAATAAGTGATGGAATATTAGGTGTAGGCCTGAAATATGCAACATTATTTTGAAATAATGTACAAATTGTTATTTTCTTCATACAGGCTGTTTTTTCGGTGGTCTTCTACTTTTCATCGGTGTCTCTCTATCCCGGATTCTTGATGGTCGGCTATGGCACATTGTTCACTATGCTACCTGTATTTTCTTTGGTAAGTTTTGTTGTAAATTTATTTATTTATTTAATTATCCAAAAATTTGACATGTAAAATTGTTACTATAAAGGGCCATTTACATTATACAACTTTCTTGCACTTTCCACACAATAAAATTGAGGCAATAAAACATTGCTCAGTCTTACTTGTGGTAGGTATAGTATCAATACTATGTAGTTTTTGAGAGAGATTCAAAATATATTCAATGTGTTTGGCAATGTTTACCTCGATGTAACATGTGTGCAGTTACTCGTGACAGGCTGGTGGGAATTTATAAAGCTGGTGGGATTTTAAGAAACTTGTAATTTACACTATGGATTTGTAATGATCCGAAATAAAATATTTGAATTGAATTGAAAGTAAAAAATTGTTACCGTCAGAGCTACGACAATTATGTTATGATGAAATTCCAGTGTAGTATTTTTTAACCCCCGACACAAAAAGAGGGGGTTATAAATTTGACCGCTATTTGTGTGTGTCTGGGTGAACCGATTTGGATGCGGTTTTTTTAATAGAAAGCAGGTTTCTTAGCGATGGTTCTTAGATATGTTTCATCAAAATCGGTTCAGCCGTTTCAAAGTTATCAGCTCTTTTGTTAGCTGCGGAAGAGATCTTAGACGCATAATGGGCATTGAAATGTTCAAACATACGAGTGACATAATTGCGTTGGAGTTTTTATTTTTTTTAATTTATTCTACGTTTTTACGACATATTCTTGTTTTGACTAAGAAAAATAACCTACGCTTCGTCATTCGAAACTACTGCTGTTTCCCGGCCTTTACATAACGTACTTTTATTGTAACATTTACAGGTTCTTGACAAAGACATTCCCAGCTCGACTGCGCTAAAAAATCCGCAACTCTATAAACAATTGACAAAAGGAAGGCAACTATCATACAAGACATTTTATATTTGGACAGGAATCTCAATATATCAAGGTGACTTGGTTTTCCCGCAATTTCGTTTAAGAATTGAAAAAAAAGAGCAAAGTGCGTGTTGGGTATGAGCCACTTTGATACAAATCCCTTTTCCTTATTCAGCGGGATTTTAAAAATCTCCATGATCCTCGAGGAGTGTGCCAAATATCCAGTCGAATCAGGGACAGAGAAGTGGTGTTTCCAAAAATTACAAATTTACGATAACTACGTACAAACAAACACATAGTTTACCTCTCCATTGTATTAGTTAGTGTCTAAGATATTATCAAGGATGATATAGACTGGATTAGCAATCGCCATACTACAGATCGTCCGCAGAAAAATAGTTCGATTATTAAATCTAGATGGCGCTGAAATAGAGCCCGAGGCTTTGAAAGCAAAACAATAAGGGGGTGTTTCACCACCTTATTGTCAAACTGCTGGTTACGTAACCAATGAATAAATTAAGTACTGGACAAATCTGTCAGCTAGTGTTTTTTCAGTTTCACCACTCCGGTCCTGTGCAAACTAAGTACCACATAACTAATCGTGGGTTTAACAAAAAGTCGGAATGGCAACGTTGCATTTCACGACCACGCGTTCCTGTTCGCACACTTTCGTTCAAAGAGTCACTCATTATTAAAGCAAAAGAAATGGTTAACTATATAATTTTTGAATACATCTATTTTTTTTGCATAAACAAATATGTAACATTATAATTGATCCAAAAACGGTATTTATTTACGATACTTTGTTAACAATAACAAAGAAAAATAAAATCACGTAAAACGAATCGAAAAGTGGCGCCAAACCATTTGACAGATAAACTTTTTTTTAATGGCGACATACAAGTTAGGTAGAACAAACGATTGAGCCACTGAAAAAAAGTTTGTTATTAAAAAATATTACGAAATTTTGGATTTATTTTTACATACTAAAAGTGTACCTACATTTTTTTATTCAAATCTTGATATTTAAATTATTTTATGCAATTTAGCATGACCTCTTTCTTTAATAAAAACATTTTAACAAAAAAATTAAACCGCCGAAAAAACTGAAAAGCAAAAAATAATACCTTTTTGTTTGACCTTATCTAGGTACCAGTTTGAAGTCGGTGCCTCAGCACTAGCCAGGAGGAGTGGACCTATAATCTTCTACCTGATTGGCTTCTATCACTCCTCCTGGCTCGTGCTGAGGCACCGACTTCAAACTGGTACCTAGATTAAGGTCAAACAAAAAAGGTATTTTTTTTTGCTTTTCAGTTTTTTCGGCGGTTTAATTTTTTTGTTAAAATGTTTTTATTTTATACTTTTTTCCCATCCTTGGGGTAAATTTTTTTTTCCAAATTTATGTAATACCAACTTCAAGGTATACCCTATCCAATAAAAAAGAATTATGAAAATCAGACTACTCTGTAAAAAGTTAGTCAATCATCCCCTGTTTTCCTACCCTTAGGGTAGGAATATTATTTCCAAATTTACATGGGACCACCCTTGGGGTATACGCTTTCCAATTAAAAAAAGAATCATCAAAATCCGACTACTCTGTAATAAGTTATGCGTGGTCATATAGTACAATCAGTAACTGAACAATCAATCATCCCCTGTTTTCCTACCCTTAGGGTAGGAATATTATTTCCAAATTTAAATGGGACCACCCTCGAGGGTACGCTTTCCAATAAAAAAAGAATCATCAAAATCGGACTACTTTGTAAAAAGTTATGCGTGATCAAACATAAAAAAAAAAAAAAAAAAAAAACAAAAAAAAAACAAATATACACGTCGACTTGAGAACCTCCTCCTTTTGTTTTCGTCGGTTGAAAAATAAAAAATATTTTGATTTATTTTTCTGGAACCGGCTGAAGGGCTCTCCAACCATGCCCACAAAAAAATAAACTAACTAATTAAAAAGTTATGTGACGGATAAAAATGCTAAATGCCTCCTGATTTGATGGTCAAATTAAGAAACAGTTTGTCCGTCACTTAGCGCTAATCGAGACTGGTGAAACAGAAATTTTAATTCCATCTGTCAAATAAGGTTATGATTAAGCTAATCCGAACTTTAAGAAAAGTGGTGAAACAGCCCCTTAGGGGCCTTAACCTTAACCTTATTTGACAGATGGAATTAAAATTTCTGTTTCACCAGTCTCGATTAGCGCTAAGTGACGGACAAACTGTTTCTTAATTTGACCATCAGATCAGGACGCATTTAGCATTTTTATCCGTCACGTAAAGTTAGTTTATTTTTTTGTGGCCATGGTTGGAGAGCCCTTCAGCCGGTTTCAGAAAAATAAATCAAAGTATTTTTTATTTTTTAAAGAAAGAGGTCATGCTAAATTGCATAAAATAATTTAAATATCAAGATTTGAATAAAAAAATGTAGTTACACTTTTAGTATGTAAAAATAAATCCAAAATTTCGTAATATTTTTTAATAACAAACTTTTTTTCAGTGGCTCAATCGTTTGTTCTACCTAACTTGTATGTCGCCATTAAAAAAAAGTTTATCTGTCAAATGGTTTGGCGCCACTTTTCGATTCGTTTTACGTGATTTTATTTTTCTTTGTTATTGTTAACAAAGTATCGTAAATAAATACCGTTTTTGGATCACTTATAATGTTACATATTTGTTTATGCAAAAAAAATAGATGTATTCAAAAATTATATAGTTAACCATTTCTTTTGATTTAATAATGAGTGACTCTTTGAACGAAAGTGTGCGAACAGGAACGCGTGGTCGTGAAATGCGACGTTGCCATTCCGACTTTTTGTTAAACCCACGATTAGTTAAGTGGTACTTAGTTTGCACAGGACCGGAATGGTGAAACTGAAAAAACACTAGCTGACAGATTTGTCCAGTACTTAGTTTATTCATTGGTTACGTAGTTTGACAATAAGGTGGTGAAACACCCCCTAAGACTACTTAAAGATGTTTCATATTACTACAAATGTATTATTTTTCAAAAATATTGCATAATATAATAATACATTTGCAGTGATATGAAATATCTGTAGTCTTATTGTTTTGCTTGCAATCCCTCGGGCTATATGTCAGCGCCATCTAGATTTAATAATGGAACTACTTTTCCGCGCCCGATCTGTACTATGGCGATTGCTAATCCAGTCTATATCATCGTTGATATTATACATAAAGAGTTATTTGTAAATTAGCAACGTGTTACAGGTGGCGTGATAATGTACGGTGCGCTAGTCCTATTCGAGGACCAGTTGATCCACATAGTGGAGATCAGCTATACGGCGCTGATTCTCACGGAGCTGATCATGGTGGCGCTGACCGTGGTCACGTGGCACCGGCTCATGGTCGTGGCCGAGCTCTTGAGCCTGCTCATGTACACCGCCACCTTACTCGTCTTCAACAGCTACTTTGGTACGGCTCCTTTATTAGATGCTACGGACGGGTATCGATCAAGCAATTGTTTGATTAAGCATATTTCTCATTTCTTACGCAGTATTGCTAACTAAATGAGTTTTTTTTTAAAACCGGTACTAAGAAATATTGCTTTTAGTATCGGTTTAAATAACACAGAGTCAAGCAAGCATGTTATCCACAGTAACAAATAAACAATGTTCTTTTGTTTTGCTTCTCCGAAACCCATTAATTAGTTTTACTAAATTTTTTTTCAAGCAATGAAGCTTTCATTTCAGTATGTAATACAGTTGACGGTATAGGTACTCCTTTGGCAATGGTAACGAGGTGAATATAATTTTGCACATATTACTAGGGGCGTTCAATAAAAAGTGAGAATGAGTATGTTATAAACAACTTTTACTAAATGTCATTTTATTTTTCGACATAGTCACCTTTTAGCATAATACACTTAGTATATCTTTTTTCTAAACTTAAAATTCCATTTTTAAAAAAGGTCTCATCTTGAGTACTTAAAAAATCTTGTACTGCAGCGACTACCGCGTCGTCGTCTTCAAATTTCTGGCCTCTCAGGTATTGTTTCAATCTCGGAAATAGGTAGAAATCACTGGGAGCGAGATCTGGTGAATACGGAGGATGCTTAAGGATATCGAACCCAGCATCACGAATTGCAGCCATTGCAACGGCGGACTTGTGTGCCGGGGCATTGTCCTGGTGGAACAGCACAACTTTCGAGAGTTTACCTCGCCGTTTTTCGCGGATCTCATTGCGCAATGTTGCTATTTGTTTGGCGTATAAAGTGCCCGTAATAGTGGCTCCATGCTCGAGATACTCAATCATTAATACCCCTTTACCATCCCAAAAAACAGAGCCCATGACCTTACCGGCAGATGGGCTCACCTTGAATTTCTTCGGAGTTGGAGATGATGGCCTTTTCCATGTCATAGACTGCAGTTTCGTTTCTGGGTCGTAATGATGGAGCCATGTTTCGTCCATTGTTATAAATCGCGCCAAAAAAAATTCCCGGTCTTGCTGCATCAGGTTCAAAGCTTCTTGACAAATCTCGACTCTAGTTTGTTTTTGCGTGTCAGTAAGCATTCTTGGTACCCAACGCGCAGATACCTTTTTCATACCCAAGCGTTCATGTAAAATATTATGCACGCTCCCCGTTGAAATCTTTACATTTTCAGCAATAAAACGAACCGTGACACGACGATCCGCCAAAACTGAGGTTTCGACTTTTTTCACAATTTCTTCAGTTACTACTGTAGTAGGGCGTCCGGAGCGGGGGTCGTCCATTGTCGATGTTCTTCCACGTCTAAATTCGGCGCACCAACGTGCGACTGTCGAATACGGAGGAGCATTAGACCCTACAGTGTCCCGCAAATCCAAATTGACTTGGTCCGTAGAAAAATTTTTCAAACACAAGTATTGGATAACGGCGCGCAGTTCAATTTTCTCCATTTTCGCTAACGTACTCAATAGCATTGCAAAGTAATTACCGTATATTTTTTTAAACAAAAGACAGTTAGTTTTTTTTTCATAGCAATCAGCTAGATAGATTAGCTTTACCGGCCAGTATTTAATTTCGTAGTATTAAAAGAGTTTGCATCTCATTCTCACTTTATATTGAACGCCCCTCGTACTTTAGTACCAAAGCGACATTAAATTCGCTTCTGCGCATTCATAATCTAGTAATCTTAGGAAGTTTGCCATTGCCTGTATTTCGGGTGATTTTCAACCGTTACTTTGAACTAGCCGAAAGTACCTAAAATAATATTGGGCAATTTATATAATTTTTATAATTTTGACACACATTTACTTTTAATTTCTCCTTGTAAAACGTAGCGCAGTGGAAGCCATTCAACGCGTATTATTTATTTATCTTAGTTGTTCGGTAAATGACTGAGCTAAGAAAGACACGCGTTTTCCCAAAGATGAGACAAAGCTAGATCGATTGTTCGCCCGAAAATCCCCATATAGAAAATTTCATCGAAATCTTAAAATCGTTTCCCAGATCCCCGAAATAAATATACAAGAATTACTCGTTTAAGGGTATTAGATTAGATAGTAATGAATATGAAAGCGATAACTTACTAGTGCTTTAATAATGTTTTCTTTCTCAGTCAATCTTAAAGGTTAAGTTACCTATGTGAAGTTTGTATGATCGAGTTAATAAATATATTTTCCTTTAGATGCTGACTTCATCAGACACTGGGATTTCTGGTGGAAGGTTACGACTATAACCCTCGTGTCGTGCCTGCCGCTCTATATAGTGAAGCACATGCACAGGAAGTGGAGCGACCGCCAGTATCGCAACTTACGCAAATGATCTTTAAGTGTTGGGGCATAGAATTACTAGCTGTGCCCTGACGATTATAAATAAAATAGCACCCATACTGTTTTGGGCTAGTATTTTACAAAAAAGGTACAGTGCTCGAGTAGGTATACACCGTGAAATTTTAGTGGTTGTTTTCCCGAAACGAGGTGATTTAGTATCGATTGTACAATCGATTTATAATTACTACTAGCTTTTGCCCGCGGCTTCGCTCGCGTGTACTATGAGTATTACAAAGAACCAAGATATCAAGCAAGCAAGCATACAGGCAAGCAAGCAAGCAGGTCCACAATTGACCGAGAAATCGGTGAACATACCTACATAAAAAAATTCATAAAGTGAAATGCATAACCTCCTCCTTTTTTAGAAGTCGGTTAAAGTGCCCTTTGCGGCCTACTTACAGTATAAACTTATGAATTTTGAAATTTTAGCTTTCTACAACCAGTAAAACGCAAAATCCCGTTTTTTCTCGTTCCCGTAAGAATTTCGGGAAATGCTTTCTTAATGCTTCCCTACACTCCCCAAGGAACCCACTTGCCAAATTTCAGCTTTCTATGACCAGTAAAACGAAAAAGCCCGTTTTTCCCGTCCCTGTGGGAATTTTAAAAAGTCCTCGACACTCCCCAAACAACCTACATGCCGAATTTCAGCTTTCTACAACCAGTAAAACGAAAAATCCCGTTTTTTCCCGTTCCCGTTGGAATTTGGAAAAGTCCTCTCTTAATGCTCCTCTACACTCTCCAAGCAACCTACATACCGAATTTCAGCTTTCTACGACCAGTAAAACGAAAAATCCTGTTTTTTCCCGTTCCCGTGGGAATTTTGGAAAGTCCTCTTTCAATCCAGCTCTACACTCCCCAAGAAACCCACTTGCCAAATTTCAGCTTTCTATGACCAGTAAAACGAAAAATCCCGTTTTTCCCGTTCCCGTGGAAATTTTGGAAAGTCCTCTCTCAATGCTCCTCTACACTCCCCAAACGACCTACATGCCGAAATTCAGCTTTCTACGATCAGTAAAACGAAAAATCCCGTTTTTTCCCGTTTACGTGGGAATTTGGGAAAGTCCTCTCTCAATGCTCATCTACACTCCCCAAGCAACCTACATGCCGAATTTAAACTTTCTACGACCTGTAAAACGAAAAATCCTGTTTTTCCCGTTCCCGTAGGAATTTTGGAAAGTCCTCTCTCAGTCCAGCTCAACACTCCCCCCAAACAACCTACATGCCGAATTTCAGCTTTCTACGACCAGTAAAATGAAAAATCCCGTTTTTTCCCGTTTACGTGGGAATTTGGGAAAGTCCTCTCTCAATGCTCATCTACACTCCCCAAGCAACCTACATGCCGAATTTCAACTTTCTACGACCTGTAAAACGAAAAATCCTGTTTTTCCCGTTCCCGTAGGAATTTTGAAAAATCCTCTCTCAATCCAGCTCAACACTCCCCAAACAACCTACATGCCGAATTTCAGCTTTCTACGACCAGTAAAACGAAAAATCCCGTTTTTTCCTTATCCCATGGGAATTTATAATTACCTACATCTATGCCAAATTTGAAGAGTCTAGTAATTATAGTTCATAGGATCCCGTTGAACTGAATATATAAATCCCGTTTTTTCCTTATCCCGTGGGAATTTTGAAAAATCCTGAAATTAATGTTTTAAATAATGTAATACCTACTTGTGTATCAAATTTGAAGAGTCTAGTTATTATAGTTACCGAGATAGGGTCACTCGGAATCGAATATATAAATCCCGTTTTTTCCCTTTCCCGTGGGATTTCGCAAAAATCCTTCCTTAGTGGTTGCCTACATTGTATAAGGTATCTATGTGCAAAATTTCAATTCTCTAGGTACAGTGGTTTGGGCTGTGCGTTGATATATCAACAGTCATTTAGTTTATTTAGATATTTCAACCCCATCGCACCCCATCCAGGGAAATGGTATTTTACGTCTGCCACGTCGGATTTTAAAACCGTTGTTGTTTTCATAACCAGCGACCCGATAAACCATAGAAACAACACCCATGTTGATTTTCAGACTTTGTTACCCCTTTCCCCCCTTTTAGGGGTTGAATTCTCAAAAAACCAGAAACACGTGTTTACTCATTTATCATTAGGAGTATTTCTGTGAAGTTTCGAATAAAATAGTCGAACTAATCTTGTTTCCCCATTCAAACTTTGAACCCCCTTTTTTCCCACTTAGGGAGTGAATTTTGAAAAATCCTTTCTTAGTGCACCCCTAGACCTTATAAGGAACCTACATGCCAAATTTGGAATCTCTAGGCCCAGTGGTTTGGGCTGTGCGTTGATATGTCAGTCAGTCAGTCAGTCAGTTTCTTCTTTTATATATTAAGATTTTGACTAGAGTCAAAGATCCAATTGTGAAAAACGAAAGTCGAAAATGACCGCAAACCAATAGTAACGCTTCGTTGGTTCAAGTAGCGTACGATCGTACGATAGGTTAGGTACCAACGAAGCGTTATTATTGGTTTGCGGTCATTTTCGACTTTCGTTTTTCACAATTGGATTTTTGACTCTAGTCAAAATTGTAATTATTAATCGATTGTACAATCGATACTAAATCACCTCGTTTCGGGAAAACAACCACTAAAATTTCACGGTGTATATGAGTAAAACATGAAATTAATGATGTTTTTAACAAAGAAGTTGAAACTATATGCTGTTTTAAATGTGACGCCGTCGATAAAACAGCCCTAGACGTCTAATGTTAAGAGTTAAAATAAATAAATATACGGGACAATTCACACCAATTGACCTAGTCCCAAAAAGCTACAGTAAGAGTTGTTGCAAGGAAATTGTTCTAGCAACTACCTGAGATATAAAGCATTGATGTTTAAGGTTAATTGAAGTGGTTAGAACTGATCAGACTTGTCGGTGTGGGATTTGAACTTAAGCAAAGCCAACGAGACGAGATATACTTCATACTATACGTAGTATACGCCACTTGTCACAGTATAGGTATTGGTCTTGCGGAGAGGAATTAAACCATAAACAACAAGTACAGACGTTTATTAGGAACGCTAAACTGTGAGCAAGCAAGAGACTAGAGGGTCGTAGGTTCTAAGCACTTGAGTGGGATTCGCTTTCTCCGGACAGACACTGCCCTGGATTCAGGAGACCGTAGGACGCGCTGCGGGCGTTGCAGGTGGATCTCCAGAGTCGCTGCTGCTTGCAGGGCTGAGACCAGGGTGCTTCAGGGCTCAGAGTGTGCTGGTGGTGTAGAGCCAAGTGGTGGAGACTGCAGTTCCGTTCGGCGGTTTAACCCCGACTTGGTTACCCTGGAATTTGGTTAATGTCAGCAGGGGCCCATACAATTGCTCTGTCCACCGGCCCAACGTCCATAACGGTCCCTGACCATAGGTCCGAATTTAAACGCTGGCTGTGTGGCAGAGCAATCATACGGAATTTACAAAAAGAGAAAGATGAAGCTAAATGTAATACAAAAGAATAAAATGATTTAGTGAAAACGAAAACTGTTCTTTTTTTTTGAAATTTAAATTTGAACTAACTGAAACTGCCTAACGGTCTAAGAAGTTTAAACATACTTTACAATAAATGCAGACCGTTGGAGTTAGCTAGGTGAAGAAACAGGAGATAGTAATAGAATAATTTTGTAGATAGAAAGCTAGAAATAAACAAATAAAATTAGACAAGGTAAAATGTTGATATTTGCTTTTGGAGAGAACTTACCAATAAACGGGCAGAGTATCCACAGGATTATTATATGGTAGATGTACTGTTTTTAGATAGCTGTGTTCAGATTCAAAATGTGCCGAATTTTTGGCGGCACTGGGTTTTAAAGGCTTAATTAAGTCACGCCCCTCGAGATACAATACATGTTACTATTGAAAGGTTTCTATTTTTTCTTCTTTTTAAAATTGATAAGATTTCAACTTAGAATAAGTAAACATTATACTGTGATTCGAATTTTAATTATTATATTACATATATTATACACTTAGTAATTAGTGAATATTATATAGATATTTTTAATGTTAATCTTAGTATTCATAAATTGTAAAGAGATATTTTAGTTCCTAAGGTACAAATGTGTTTAATGTGATACTGATATATTATATTTATTGCTTTAAAGATCAATTATATGTATATTAACGTTTCCACTACCCTGGGCTATAAGTAGTATTTACTGCCCGCATCGTAGGAATCCTCATTTTCCTGGACAAGGGTAGATTTATTTTATTACCTTGTATAGACAACCCAGGCGGTGATAAAGAAAACCTTGGGTCGTAAGTTATGCATCTTCGTCACCGGGGGCGTGCGACATGTACCTAGATAGGTCATTCTTAATTATACGACATTTAGTTGCTGGGTAATAAAATAACTTGTCATGTATATGATCATAATGTAATGAGGTATCTTCTTAATGTATGCTTTGTCTTGTTAATTTAATAAAATAATACAAATGTCAGATTTTTTTATTTGTTACTAGTCTCGAATGTCTTACAATACAATACTTCTTAAATAAATCATTGTCTTATAGAAACTTACGGTATATCCTAAAAATAAATGTCTTATCAATGTTAAAAGATTATATAAAGCTCATTATCGGTGCGATGTAGGAGTTGTATAGGAGTTAGGTTCGTGTTCTGTCCCGGAGACCGTCTTGGGGTGGGAACGCAACGAGTGATTGGAGACGACGCGGCGCGCCCAGGCCAGGTCACGCGTGCGCGTGCGCGAGCGCGACGTGCAGCTGCCGCTGCCGCTGCCGCTGCCGCTGCTGGCCGACTCGCCGCCCGAGCCGCCCGAGGCGCCCGAGCCGCCCGAGCCCGAGCGCGAGCCGCCCGAGCTGCCCGAGCGCGACCACGCCCAGCCCTGCCCGCGCTGCCTCCGCCGCCCGCCAGTCGCTACTGTGTCCACTGAATAACCCACTTGTTCGCGACGCCTATTGATTTTTAACTGCGCAATGGAAGATTCAATTTTCGGTGGACTTACTGATCTCTTGACTTCGCTGACGTCGACAGCGTAATTGGCGTCTTTCTCAATGCTTTCTTCGTCATTAGACTCTGAAGTAGAATAGTTTTCTCCCTCGGCGTCGCTCATGACGACATCCATAAATTTTTCTGTGTTTTCATTGAGATCATAAACTTTTTGTGTCTTTACAATACCAACAGAAGTACCTTTGCTTCGGACTACGGCAGGTGAGCGCTTTGTTTTACTACAGAACACGTCGTTTCCTGGCAACATAGCCGGGAAATTTAAATCAATGTTAGCATACTGCAAATCTCTGCTGACTGTTCTTCTCGTGTCTGTGCAGTGACAACCGTTAGAATTCCCAAAAAAGTAATTAAACATAACTTGTAAAAAACATATAACCAGCGCAGCTAAAATCACCAGCGCTACGCAAACACCAGGAGACCAATCGCTGTTAACATAAAGATAGGAATCAGTTAATGCTTTCCACGGTTGCCATTTGGTCACGGTCGGGCTTGGATAGAATTCGAAAAGGTTTCGCCGCGCCAGGCCTTTGCCATAGTTTTGCACTGCTCCAGCTATTCTTAGGACTCCGCCGTAAGCTGCATATAGTTTCTCGTCCAACAAATGAGGCGCCACGTCTCTTTTCATCCAATGCCATAAGTCATTATTAAAGTTGACGAAGTCAGAGTGACGGCAATTTTCCGGAGAGCTGCGCAAAATGCATCGAGCAGCTGTAGTATAATATTTTAGCAAAATATTTTCGGATTTTGCTGACTGCAAATTAACTAAGCCGCCGTGTTTGAACGGCAGTGCAATTGCAGAAGGCTCGGAATCATCATCGACTCGAGGTATTGGTAAATGTATACATGAATTAGAATCTTTCTGAATAACTAAACAGTCACATGGATCGAAGAGCTTGCCCGGCCCTATCATGATTTTGACGACAGTCAAATTAGCCAGTTGACGTACTTTTACGGGTTTCTTCCAACCTTGTCCTTGTGTATTTAAAATAAATTTTAATTCGTCATAGAATTCATGTAATTCCCTAACATTTTTGTAAGGTACATACCCAGCGTAATAGGCAAACCTTGCACTAGGAAGTAGTTCGCTCCGTAAGTGTCCCCCAACTGTGTCTACTAATGTTTCTCTTAGTATTTTTTTAGTACTGGTTTGCTCCTGTTTGTCCACTGTATGCAACGCCTTACGATAGTAGCGCATAGCGTCATTGATAAATCTTTTATTTATTTGATTAGGTGTTGTTTGCTGCGGGATTATTTGGTTAAATATCATTCGGGCTCGCAATTTCGCTAAATCATCTTCAGTCCAACAATCTGTTTTGAATTCCTTATTATAAAACAGCGTGGTACCAGTATTACTCTGGGTTTTACAAGAGTTAATTATTCCTATGACGATAGAAAGGAAAAAGAGCATTTTTTTTTCAATTTATTCAATTTACACTGTTGTATCTTTAAAAGTCGCGCACTTCACGCTACTTCTTTTTTAATTTATTTACACGTCAAACTGACCACGAGATAGGCAAAGGAACTGACGCTTTCAATGCCCACTCAAAGCCATGCCATGTATAACCATTATTAAAATTCTTAAGCACCAAACGCAAAGAAAGCGATAGCGGGACGGCGCGGCGCCGGTGACGGTTGTAATATTCTAACTTGTATGAACGGTTGTGCGGTATGTACCGCGAACTCGTTCATACAAGTTAGAATATTACAATCGTCACCGCCACCCTTAGATAAGCTGCCACCGCGCCACCACGCCTCCGCTGTCTGTGCGTTATTCTAAGTGAAGATGCGGAATTTCATTGGAACTAATATGTATTGGTAACAAACGTCGTCCTTCGTCCAAGTACATACAAGGTAGGTCTACCTTTTGAGTATTCAACTACCGACCATCAAAACAAACAGTCAAATCCGACGTACATCCATACTAATATTATAAATTAGAAAGTGTGTTTATTTGTTTGTTTGTCATTCCTTCTTCTTTCTACACACGTTTTAAACTACTTCAGTGGATAGTTAATTTTAAATTATTAATATCAGTCTGACGCTATCGGTCGGAATGTCCGTAGGGTTGTTTGATGGTCGGGGCCTTTACTACGAAATTAGAATCGAGCCGTTTCGTTCACGTGAATAAAATAAAACAAAAGAGTGAAAGTGACGGCACGACACGAACTTCGATTTTCATAGTAGCCCCCCGGTATCCGGGGTATTCAATTCAATTTATTTCAATTTATTTAATCTACTTATAGATAAAATCGTTCATTGTCACATAGAAAAAAATCTCAACATCAAAATCCCGAAGAAGAGTAGTCTATACTAATCAGGAATAGTTTAGATTTATATTGGTGAAAGAATTTTTAAAATCAGCCCTGAAGTTGATTTCAGTTTTTTCTATCCCGTGAGAAATGTTGTATTTTTTTTTCGCAACTGTATTAAAAAAAGTCGTTCGATACACGCGCGGTAATGTCATTCTTCACTCGTCCCGAGTTTTGCCACTCGCCTTCGGCTCGTGGCAAGATATCTCGGGACTCGTGAAGTAATGACATATTTTCCGCACTAGCATCGAAATGTACTATTTTTAACTTGAATTTGAATTTTACATTTTCCCGATGAAAAAGTAGCCTACGTCAATCGGAGATAGTCATATCATATCATATGAAAGAATTTTTAAAATCAGTGCCGAAATTTAATTCACTTATTTCCATCCCGCGGGAATTTTGCATTTTCCCGATGAAAAAGTAGCCTGTGTCAATCGGAAATACTGTAGCTTACTATGGTGCAAGAAAATTTTAAAACCAACCTCGAAGTTAAATTCACTTATTTCTATCCCACGGGAATTTTGCATTTTCCCAAAGAAGAGTAGTCTACAACAACAGTTACGCTGCTTATCTAAAAGAACGGCCTAGTTCGAAATGACACGCTGTGTAATTATATGCTTTATTTGAAATAATTAAAGTTTTAAGTTGCACACCGTAGTATTTTTGTGTTGTGGCACTATTCTCGATAAGCAGGCGCAACGAGGCTTGCAGGGGGGTTACTACGAAATTCGAAAATCGAAGTTCGTATCGTATTATCCCTCTCACTCTCGTGTCAAATCATATTAGCGTGAGCGGGACGGCACAAAACGAAGTTCGAATTATGCACTTCGTGGTAGGGCCTCTGCGTGTCGATCGAACGCATCGTACCTATTATGTATGGGTTGGCTGGCAGTTGGCAGCCATGGCATTGGCACGGCGGCGGCGGCATGACATGTGCTTTGTTTGACACATGTTTGACGCGTTAGTTTGACATTTCAGTTCATTCATAAAAAATTACATTGAATTTAACGGCATTGAAATAAAATATAAATTAACCAATTTTATAGGTTTTCACCAAACTTAAATAGATTAAGGAGTTTTAATTTTCCTGCTAGCTGCATATGAAAAATGTCTAAGGTATGGAGATTATTGAAGATAGAGCTCTCTACATTCTTCTAATTTTATTGCGCCATTGCTCTTGTGTTGTTGATCTAAAAGCGATAAAGTGTAAACACCTAAATGTTATGTTATTTTGTGCGTTCAACGCTCTAAACACAATCGCGGAATTAAATAAATGAATACTTTCGTAATCGTAAGTTGACGAATAAATGAAATAGGTACTTATTATTGTTACGAGGGCGCCAGAAAGTAGTTAGTTCATGACAATTATTATGATGTAGACGTTGATTTCAGTCAGAGTTTAGCTTATCTAATCTAGTTTACATTTTAATTCTTTGTTTTTTTATCATACTTTTCTTTGACTTTATATCAGGTTTTAAAGTAGCGCATACCTGCCGGTTAGCCTAAATTCCAATGTTGTGTAACTCGGTAAATATAAATTATAATGCAAAAATATTGTATATCTGCGTTGAGGACATATATATGTGTAACTTACTCAAATTTTACTAAAATCGGAAACATCAACATGTTTTGCCTGTCCGCTTCACTATAAAGTAAAATTCTGATCTAATGCTTCTGATAGTTACAAAATTTTGCTTTGTATAGAAAAGTTAAGAAAAAAATTGGAAATACTGTTATTCTTTCAAAAATATTTTGACGTATCACTGCAGCAATTGCTGTGCTTTAATTTGCTGGTCCAAGGTCAAACAGAATGCTAGAGTTGGGTAAGCAGATGTGATCGACAAGGAAATTTTTTGTTGCACAGTAAGATGAAAGAAAACTATGGAGATGATATTAAAATGCATTATTCTGAGTGGGGCCCAATTTATACTATTTGATGATTTTTATTTATATCTTTTCCTGACAACCGTGTTTCCTGTGTATTGAATATGTGTAAATAAACATCTCTCTCTCACTCTCTCTCTCTCTCCAAAACTAAAATTTATCTCTTATACTCATTCATACTGATTAGTTATTGCAGGGAATAGTAATTAAAATTTACTTGCTTTTTACATAAAAAAAAACCTTTTCTAGCAGCGGTTTGTTTCTGTTGGAGTTGCAGTTCTAACCTAACCTACTTTTCTAACACTGGTTCGTTACTGTTGGGGTCTCAGTTCTAATCTAACCTAGTTTTCTGGCTGTGGTTCTTTTTTGTAGAGGTTGCATTCTAACCTAACCTATTTTTCTGGTACCGGTTTGTTATGGTTGGGGTCTCAGTTCTAACCTAACCTAATCTACTTTCCTGGCTCGCAAGCGGCTGTTTGCCAGCAATTGCTCTGTTACGGCATTTAATATTATGGATTTTATGTCTTACTTAGTACAAACATGATAGGGATTTAGAGTATTAGGCATTGACGTACAATAAAACAACTAGACTCCCTATCGCTTAACAAAAGTTCCTCAAAAAACGTCCGAGCGGCGTTGTGTGTACGTATACATCAATTTATACAGATAACATTAACAGCATTCATTCAAATTAATACCTTATTTCGTAGCAGTAATGTTTAATGTCAATTGAATACGATCGTTAGAAGTAGTGACATGACGTCACGCGCTGGAAACCGCCTAAAGAGTAAAGAATGCAGTGGAGTGGTCATGCGAAGCGGAAGCTAGACTGTCTGTCTCTTTTTTTCTCGTGAGTTTGATTACGGTGCGAAAGAGACATACGAATACGGGGCGAGAAGTGACGTTGTAATCAACGCGCGGTCGAAACACAACTGAACCAAAAGCCTGCACAATAGACGCGTGTGCAGAGTTTTGCTTCCGCCAATTTTTTAGCGTGATTGGGAGTCTAGTTGTTATTATAGGTCAATGGTATTAGGACATGTGATATTATGGCTTATGATAATTAGGACATAAGATCATTATGGCAAAAGTATGATATGTCAAAAGTGGCATTTGGTATTTGAGTTTAGGATAAATATTATTATTGATTACGAAAGAGACCCGTCATGTTGATATTCCATACATCTGCCATAGAAAACATTGTGAAATTGGTTGTGAAAAGGCTCCACCCTGGTACGCGATTCAGTTTCCTTGACTGTACATAATTTGTTACCAGGGTGTAGTTGAAAAACTTGAACATTTATTAAAATAAATAAATAAATAATAAATATTAGGGGACAATCTTACACAAATCGACCTAGTCCCAAACTAAGCAAAGCTTGTACTATGGGTACTAGACGACGATAAACATACTTATATAAATAAATAAATACTTAAATACATAGAAAACATCCATAACTCAGGAACAAATATTCGTGCTCATCACACAAATAAATGCCCTTACCGGGATTTGAACCCAGGACCTATTGCTTCGTAGGCAGGGTCACTACCAACTAGGCTAAAGCGGTCGTTTAAACGTCGTCGTCGTCGGGCGTTTAAGCGGTCGTTTATTAACACCAATATAAAAATAGTGTGATATATTCTGTTGTGCAACAGACAACTGACTATTGACTATCTACAGTGACAGCGTGGGATCTAAGTTTTGTGTGGGCAAGCAAATATTGTTATATTTTGGCCCTATGACGTTGCACCACACATTAAATTATTGTTTTTTAATTAAGCAACAAAATGAGAACCTTTTGTGGCGCATATCATGAGGCCATGGGCGAGGGGCTGCTTTGCCCACGCCTAGCTAAGCCAGTGACTATCTATGCTATTTATTTGAATGTGTAACTTGTACTTTTTCCAGTGGGTTGTTTTGTATGGTTAACTGACATTTAATGGAGCTTGTTTTCTGAACTCTGTTCACTATCCATTTTTGTTAAGTAAAAAATATTGATTGCACTTTTGTTTTCTATTAAGTAGGTATAAAATGTTATTGTTTTATTATTACAGGATATCCGATTATTTTTTCGGCCACAGAAACCACAGAAGCCCAAATTGGAAGATGACGATGATGTCATTCCAGAATCTCCTGATGTTGAAATTAAAATTAAGGTTTGTACCTACAAGATAATATTAAGATACATAAATCATACAAATGCCTGCCTCTGCCCAGGTTTGATCAGGGTTGACAAATAATAAGGTTCCTTTTACTAATAGGTATGTAATTTGTTGTCTGTCATACAAGCTGACAAGAACACGACTAGCTTTATACAATTTTGTATGTGATTATGATGTAGGAGTATTTTTTAATATACCTGATTTATAGCATAAATGGATTTATTTCACTGTGGCTATACTGGGTGTGATTTTTCTTTTTTACATTTTTATTTTTTATTTATTTATTTATCACATAAAACTACATATACATAAAACTGACCCGTGATTGACCACTGATAAATGAAAAGTAGACAGATTGTGTATCGACGCTTAAAAGGCGACTTGATTCAAGCGCCATTTTGAAAACTTTACAAGAGAGCATTTTAAAGATTATTTTTTGAAAAAAAAAACATTAAAGTAAGTACATAATAAAAATTTACGAATCTCCCCAATTATGAAGCGGCATATTTTGCGATATTTTTTGATATACATTTAACAAATAAAATGTGTTTTTAACGGAGTTAGATGTATTTTGCATAATTTTCTGATCAGGGCAGAAAGATCTAAGTACAGTACACGATTATGATTTGTATGTACAAAGAAAAATAGTTCATGTGTACTGTACAAGACTTTTAACAGATCAAGGATAAATAATGTAAATCGCTCATCTAGTGGTAAACTATGCGTGGATAAATGAATTAAACCACTCACCTAGTTGTATGCTGTTAATCGAAAAATGATTTGGGTCAATCAACTTTTTACAAGTAACTCTGTAATCTCTGGTTAGTGAAACCATGATTTTGTAGTAATTAGATAAACTGTTTATCATAGTGCGTATGTGAAAACCAAAAAAAATAAGTATTTCTATGAAAAAATCCGGTCACCCAGGGGACATACCACTATTTTCATACAAATTTCGGGGACATAATTGTCCCCTGGGTCACCCACGAAATAGAAGCTAAACAAAATAAAATAAATATGGCAATTATACCATTATTGACCACAAAACTCTAGGGTTTTGAAAAGTATACTTTAAATAAGGAAAAATAATCAGTTTTTTAATTATTTCGGTTTTCATAGAAAGTAGCAGAAAATCGTTGACAATAAAAAGTTGATTACCCATTTAAACTACTAATGTAGTTGTAAACTGTTCAAGGAGGCATGACTAAAATTACGCCATTTATATTACGTCGTGAAGGAAATAAACTGTCATTAAATCAAAGAACTTTATCAAGTAATTTTTACGCGTAAATCGTTTTTACTTTTTTTTGTAGACACGCAAAGTTACAACATTACCTGTAATTTTTTTCTCGTCACGTCTAAAGAAGTTTTTTTAATCAATTTAGCAGTAATAGGCAATTATTTGAATTTGTTTTGAAGAACCAGGTTATTGCGAAGGCAAAACACTAAAAATTAATTCAATACAGGCCAGGATAACAAATTTAAAAAAATCTGGCAAAAAGAGTGATTTACAAAAAAAAATGGTTATATCTCAAAAACCGTGCAAATTGGTATAATAGTAAATGTGGTCAAAATGACCCTAACTGTCATTCCTTAAAACCCCTACACTCGACTGCCAAACACCCTGTATAACTCAATATCGCCCAGGATGGCGTTTGAATCAAGTCGCCTTTTAAGCGTTGGTATGTTTGAGAGTTTTTTGCATTTAATATTGGCGCAGACAGTTTTTTATTTTATTGCGGTTTTCGTGCAGATACAAAGGGCGGACAATGGATTCAATATGGTGACGAAAGCATAAGATGGATAAAACTTTCATTAAATTTAGATTACCTAATATTTATGGATAAAAATATATGCAGTTTTTATTATACATATTACTATAAGTACATAATACTTCTATACTCCAATAAAATGGAGTCAGTTATAGACAGAATTTCAGATTATGTTTTTATAAGAAGTTTAAGTGATGGTGATAATGTTACTAATAATGGTGAAGTATCACTTTGCGAATAGGTACGAACCTCTTACATCTGTAGATATAAAGTGGTTATTTTCCCTATGTAAGTGAATAGTGAACCATAAAAGGAATGGACTAAAAATATGTAATATAGAAAAATAATATACTACAACAATAAAATTATATAACTATTTTGCAATTGAGTTTCCTTTTTTAAACCAATTCTAGTCGTATCCATATTACGTATATCGTTTGACATGATTTTGACGTATTTTGCATCCGTCGGCCGCCCAGATAAGCGACGAGGCTTGACACTTTTTTTTTTCTTCTTTTTTTTACGTGGGGAAATCCTCATGGATACCCACCGTCCTCGGGGGAAGATGATGGGTTATGTCAGACTCCTACTGACTAAAACCCCACGGTGTTCCCTCTCTCCGCTTAGGTAGGGGCTACGGGAACGGTTACGCCATCGCGGCCCCCACCGGCGGTTGCCCTTGCGGGCCCACCTCTGTTTAAGGCGCTCCGGAAACACCTGGAGAGCCTTACAACCTCGGGACATCTTTGGCGGGTGACGGACCCCCCGATCCACCACCCGATATCCATCTGATGGAAGCGGGGAAAGCTCGCCTCACTGGGGCCAGGAAAAGACCCAAGGAATCCTTGGGCTACCCGGGGCACTCAGGCCCCGGGATACTTTTCCTCCAGGAGGCCCCCGGAGCTACCCCACACCACACCAGACCACACCTCGGCCGCAGAGGATAGGGCAAGCGGCGCACCGCAATACCGACATGCCTCTTCCTCTGCGGCCCCACCAGTGCCGTTTCGACGGAACGGCCCCGCCAGCTCGCAGGGGGTAGGGAGAGTGGCGCACCGTAATACCAACACGCCTCTCCCCCTGCGATCCCTCCACGGCCGCAGAAGATAGGGAGAACGGCGCACCGTAATACCGGCACTCCTCTTCTTCTGCGGTCCCACCTCAAGGCGCGTCCGCAGCGGATGTTCAGCCCGCTGGGAGCGCCCTCCTCGGGCCAGCCGGCGACCCCAACAGGCCAGCCCTGGTTGCCTCTTAGCTTCACCGTGGATGACTAATCCACGGTTACTAAGCCCCCCGCCACGACAAGGCGGGCAACCCTCGGGGGGGACGAGGTTTGACACCTAAAACACGAGATTTTAAGTTTTTTCAACCGACGAAAACAAAAGGAGGAGGTTCTCAATTCGACGTGTATATATATATATATATATATATATATATATCTATTTTTTTATGTATGATCACGCATAACTTTTTACAGAGTAGTCCGATTTTGATGATTCTTTTTTTATTGGAAAGCGTATTCCCCGAGGGTGGTCCCATTTAAATTTGGAAATAATATTCCTACCCTAAGGGTAGGAAAACAGGGGATGATTGACTAACTTTTTACAGAGTAGTCTGATTTTCATAATTCTTTTTTATTGGATTGGTATACCTTGAAGTTGGTATTATAAATTTGGAAAAAAAATTACCCCAATGATGGAAAATAAGTATAAAATAAAAACTTTTTAACAAAAAATTAAACCGCCGAAAAAACTGAAAAGCAAAAAATAATACCTTTTTTGTTTGACCTTAATCTAGGTACCAGTTTGAAGTCGGTGCCTCAGCACGAGCCAGGAGGAGTGATAGAAGCCAATCAGGTAGACGATTATAGGTCCACTCCTCCTGGCTAAGTGCTGAGGCACCGACTTCAAACTGGTACCTAGATTAAGGTCAAACAAAAAAGGTATTATTTTTTGCTTTTCAGTTTTTTCGGCGGTTTAATTTTTTGTTAAAAAGTTTTATCATAAGAAAAAAGTTCTATGATTGGCAACCCTGGAAAATTAAGCCAGAGTTACAAACCATTACATTATCTGGTTTTCAGCATTAATAGATGTTATTTTTCCATTTAATCCTTCCCGGATTTTCCTTTACACTAGATACTTCAGAGGATATAAGGCTACAAGTCCAGTGGAGATAGCCTGGATCTCTGGTTACTGCAAGTTATTTTATTACTGTTAATTTGACCATCTGTAAAAACTTGTGTAAATAACATTAATGTCGAGATATGTTTTACACTCGTATATTAATGCAACATCTTGTAACATCATCATCAGAGACAAAAATCTGTGAACAACTAATTTAGGCCCAAAATCAAAAACAAGCTTTGCCTACTCCACGTGTGCGCGCAGCTCTTTGCTTAGTTGAGTTTGGGTGCAAGTGTTGTGTTGACATTGAGGCTTTGTTTTACAGGATTTGCTTTGCCATTTACAGAACCCTATCATACTTTTAATTGGCCTAAGGTAACATGCATAATATTGAATGTTATTTCAGAAAAGAGAAGGTAGAAAGAAACGAATTCTCAGTGACTCAGATGAAGAGATATTTGCAACAAAGAAGAAGAAGTCCGATGAAAGTAGCAGTAAATCAACAAAAAAGACAATTAAACATAAGCCACCAGCCAAAAAAGAGCTTAAAGAGGTAAAAGCAGTTGACATATTTGGCTGTGCACCTATTAAACGTACAGAGCCAATTGTAAAAAAGGTTAAAAAGAAAACGGAGACAGGTATTCATTCGGATGATGATTTTGATCAAAGTCTGTTAAAGCTTGATGATGCTGAAGTAAATGTCCAAAAAAGCACTAACAGGGAAGAATTTAGACCAAATAAATCAGACAGTAGAGAAACCACATTACCACTGACAAATATTCAAGATAAAAAAGAAGCTGAAGTCAAAGCTGACAGTTCATCAGAACTTATTAAAAATAATGGGTGTAGCAAAAGCGGTATGAATTCTACTTCAGAAATAGTTGAATCAGATGAAATCTTAAAAAAAGATAATAAGAGACGAATAAGTGAACTTTGTTCAACTGAAACTGGTCTGATAAAGCACAGAAAAACTAGTGATTCAAAAAATATACCACATAACTTAGAGAAAAGTACAGATGAAAAATCCAAACCCATAAAAGACAAAAAGCATGTTGTTGAATGTGTGAATACTTCTATGGACTGTGATTCAAAAGAAACCAAAAAGGAGAAGAAAAATCTTGAAAAAAGTTTGATTGACTCTGGTAAAGTTTATTTATAAGTTTAAACATTTTTAATATTTTTGGTATCAGATGCTGATTTATTAATGATGAGCATGTGAAAGGGCAGATCCCGAAATATGAATTAAAAATAAGATAATTATATCATCTGAAAGATGTGGACTTGAATATCTTTGCCCATTTAGAAATGTCCTAGGCCGGCCTCACACAATATTATAATAAATAAGGTTCAGACGATTCAGTGCAAACAAAAAATAAATAATGGAGTAGAAATCTGTGTTACATTTTTTTTGTCAGTCGACAAAATTGCCGATTTGTCGTATATAATAATCAATCATCATTTCAGCTGAAAGACGCGTCCTGGCTGAACATAAGTCCCCCCTAGGTTGCACAGACCGGTTCTAAAAAAAGTTATACTTACTTACTCAAGTTTTAAAGACAAATCGCCATTTTCATTGTCATTATTGTTGTTATGGTCTATAAAAATCTCGTGTCACGGTGTTTGTTACCGAACTCCTCCGAAACGGCTGGACCGATTTTTATGAAACTTTTTTCTCCTTACTCGGTAGGTCTGAGAATAGGTCGTAGGCTATATATAACTTATGACAAAACAACGTTTGCGGGGTCAGCTGGTAATTATATAGAAATTTTATCTATGACGTCATTGACAAATTGTCGACTGTATAATAATATATCACTGATGTCTATGCTCCATTAGTCCTGTTCCTTGTGTCATTTGCACTCGATCATCCGATCCCAAATAAAAAACATCTGAATTAATAAAAATATTACATTATCTTAATTTCAGTGTATTTGTTTATGATTGTTCATAGATATTGAATGCCATAGAAAGAGGTGTGTACTGTTCTGTCAGAATGAACTAAAAAAAACAGAATGACCATGTGGATGTAAGTAAAATAATCTGCTCTGCTCATGCCAACCTGTATTAATACAATTAATATAGTATAAATCTTCCCAGGTGAATTTTTCGCTTCGCGCCCTTATCTTTTAAAACAAACGGTATTGTCATAGTATTAAGGTTCAAATTTAATGTAATGGCTCGAAGCAAAAAATTCACCTGGGAAGATTTATACTATACAAATTAAGGACTCCAATTGTGTAAGGCCTGCCTTATTGTTGGCATTGATATGATAATTGATAACCTTAATGAAATCTAAATTTATTTTTTATTATGTGAGGGAGGCAAACTAATAAGAGTGTCATCTGATGGAAAAAGATCACTACCGCCCATAAATATTGAAAGTAACGGAGATATTTGCAAGGTTACATAAATTTTTCGCTGTCTCAAAAATATATTAAACATATTACTTACTTTTTTTTAGTTCTGTCTGATGAGGAAAGGTTTGAACGTAAACGACATTCAGCAGCATTGTATCAAAAGTTTTTAAATAGATCTGGACCCAAACATTTAGGAGCTAAAGATATGCCCGAGGTAAGATTAGACAAGATGGGTGCGTTTACTGTAGGACCCCGTATTTGTCGACCCTGATTGAACGATAATTATGCACGACTTAATAATTCAAACCCTTATGGCAATTACTCGAGGGCTTTGAATTATTAGGTCGTGCATAATTGTCGTTTCTTCAGGGTCAACCAGTACAGGTCTTATTTTAACCACACCCAATACCATTGAAAAAAAAATGCAATATTCGTAGAAAAGATAAAAAAATACATATTGTGTTTAAACACTAGCCTCATTTTAAGTTTTTGCCTTTAAGGGTGCACCAAATTGCCTAAAGGATTGTGCATTTTTGTTAACCGGCGTACTTGACTCTTTCGAACGAGAAGAAGTTTCAGAAGCTATTACAAAGTTAGGCGGAACTGTAAAAAACTCTATGAGTGGAAAGGTTTGTAAAAATATAGCATTTGCAAAATAAAACTATCTTTTAGGAATTTATTTTTAATTTTTATATTTAAAAATTTACTTGCAGGTGACACATGTTTTAGCTGGAGATGAAGCAGGTCCTGCAAAAATTGCCAAAGCTCAAGAATTTGGTATTCCAATCCTAAACGAAAATGACTTTTTGGAACTAATCGTCAATAAATCAAACAAGCAGAAATGCGACGAATTAACCAATCAAGAAAAAAATCAGAGCTCCCAAAAAAACAATGATAAGAGCTTCAGTCAGAAACCACGTAAGGGAACTAATAAGAGTTTAAATCGGAAATCATATAATGATCATAAAGATAGTTTATGTCAGAAATCGCTTAAAGATAAAGGTGTCACATCAAATCAAAATGCTAGCAAAAGTAATTCTGATATAACTCTCAAAGAATCTCCGAAAGAGAAAACCAACATTAATGATAGTTCTAAAACAGAGAAAGTTGTTAGCAATTATAATAAAGTTGATATAAAAGAAAAGAGTTCGGAAAATAGTTCTAAACTACGTGCATCAACAAATAAAGATTTCAATAGTAAGTATGATCATATGTAACTTAGACAGATCTACAAAAATCTTGCTCTAAAAATACCGTATTAAAAGGTTTGAAATTATAAGAAGCTGTATAATAGCAAGGATGATATAGACTGGATTGGCAGTAGCCATAGTACGGATCGGCCGCGGTTTTTGTAGTTCGATTATTAAATCTAGATGGCGCTGAAATATAGCCAGAGGCTTTGAAGGCAAAACAATAAGACTACAGATATTTCATATCACTGCAAATGTATTATTATGCAATATTTTTGAAAGATTATATATTTGTAGTAATATGAAACATCTGTAGTCTTATTGTTTTGCCTTCAAAGCCTCTGGCTATATTTCAGCGCCATCTAGATTTAATAATCGAACTACAAAAACCGCGGCCGATCCGTACTATGGCGACTGCTAATCCAGTCTATATCATCCTTGACAATAGTTATGTTACGGGTGCTTGAATAATGGTTACCAATGTCAAACTTTTTAAGCATTACCCTTATTTATTATTCTGTGAAGTCGTTTTTTGGCGCGAGTGCTTGTATGGAAACTCGAGCAAGCGAAAGATTCTAGGATTAGCGCACCATTTCTTTATCATCCGAAATTTTTGAGAACATTTTCTCAAAAATTTCGGACGATAAAGAAAGGCTTCCGAGTTTAAGAGATGAAAAGTATGTAATTATGTTGCAGGTTCAAGCAGCGATTCTACTAGCAAAACGATCGCCAATTCGCATGAATCGTCAATGTGGGTGGAGAAGTATAAACCGCAAACACTTAAGCAAATTATTGGCCAACATGGAGAAGCAAGCAATGTTAAAAAGTTTGTTGTCATTGATGAGTCCTATTTATTAATTAAATTAAATCTTAAAGTTACTTATGCAATTTTCGAATTTTTTTTAGACTTTGCAACTGGCTTACTAAATGGTATGTTAATAGAAAAGCGAAACTACCTAAACCCAGCCCATGGACGAAAAATGACGATGGCGGATACTATAAGGCAGCTCTGCTGTCAGGGCCGCCGGGCGTAGGTAAGAGAGTGTAAGGGTGTAACATGACTGTTTAATTGGTCGCTTTCCGTAACTGCTATTCAGCTGGGAAGGCTTCTGGTCTCTCAGCTCTATATCCAATAATCTTTGAAATCTGACTTCTTCTGACTCCTCGTAACAATTTATTAACCGATTCTTAACTGCTTTATACTTGTCATTCGCTGGGGGAGTGGTTATACTAGGGGCGTTCAATAAAAAGTGAGAATGAGTATGTTATAAACAACTTTTACTAAATGTCATTTTATTTCTCGACATAGTCACCTTTTAGCATAATACACTTAATATATCTTTTTTCTAAACTTAAAATTCCATTTTTAAAAAAGGTCTCATCTTGAGTACTTAAAAAATCTTGTACTGCAGTGACTACCGCGTCGTCGTCTTCAAATTTCTGGCCTCTCAGGTATTGTTTCAATCTCGGAAATAGGTAGAAATCACTGGGAGCGAGATCTGGTGAATACGGAGGATGCTTAAGGATATCGAACCCAGCATCACGAATTACAGCCATTGCAACGGCTGACTTGTGTGCCGGGGCATTGTCCTGGTGGAACAGCACAACTTTCGAGAGTTTACCTCGCCGTTTTTCGCGGATCTCATTGCGCAATGTTGCTATTTGTTTGGCGTATAATGTGCCCGTAATAGTGGCTCCATGCTCGAGATACTCAATCATTAATACCCCTTTACCATCCCAAAAAACAGAGCCCATGACCTTACCGGCAGATGGGCTCACCTTGAATTTCTTCGGAGTTGGAGATGATGGCCTTTTCCATGTCATAGACTGCAGTTTCGTTTCTGGGTCGTAATGATGGAGCCATGTTTCGTCCATTGTTATAAATCGCACCAAAAAAAGTTCCCGGTCTTGCTGCATCAGGTTCAAAGCTTCTTGACAAATCTCTAGTCTAGTTTGTTTTTGCGTGTCAGTAAGCATTCTTGGTACCCAACGCGCAGATACCTTTTTCATACCCAAGCGTTCATGTAAAATATTATGCACGCTCCCCGTTGAAATCTTTACATTTTCAGCAATAAAACGAACCGTGACACGACGATCCGCCAAAACTGAGTTTTCGACTTTTTTCACAATTTCTTCAGTTACTGCTGTAGTAGGGCGTCCGGAGCGGGGGTCGTCCATTGTCGATGTTCTTCCACGTCTAAATTCGGCGCACCAACGTGCGACTGTCGAATACGGAGGAGCATTAGACCCTAAAGTATCCCGCAAATCCAAATTGACTTGGTCCGTAGAAAAATTTTTCAAACACAAGTATTTGATAACGGCACGCAGTTAAATTTTCTCTATCTTCGCTAACGTACTCAATAGCATTGCAAAGAAATTACCGTTTTTTTTTTAAACAAAAGACAGTTAGTTTTTTTTTCATAGCAATCAGCTAGATAGATTAGCTTTACCGGCCAGTATTTAATTTCGTAATATTAAAAGAGTTTGCATCTCATTCTCACTTTATATTGAACGCCCCTCGTATTAAGTCGGAAATTTGTTGAATTTCTTCCTTGGCGAGCTTCGCTAAAACTGTGTTGTATTTACATTCATCTTCTTGTTTCTGTGGTCCCACAATTGCTTCAAACTGCGTAAACCATAATCGAGGCGGTCCCTCCAAAATTCCGGAATGCGGACTATAGGTGAGTTTACTGCAACTTCCAATGTGCCGTTCGCTGCCTTCCGCGGTGTAAGTGACATGATGATGACGGTGACGTTAGCGAAATCAAATATAGCGAGACAACCTTGCCGGTTACTCACAACCAGTATTGAAATTCGCAGTCACTTAGTTATTTCTTCCAGTCGGCTTCATGAAATTCGGATCGCGTGATCTCGTTATCACATTGGGGTCACCACTTTAGGGGAAGTTGCGTAGTGAGTCAAAAACCGTTGTCGGGATATTTTGAACTCATACCTGCGGCTATCTTGCTGAGTAGCGGCGTCATCTACTGGAACAGCTCCTCACTTCACTCTTCATGCAATATTCTTGGAATGACCTCGGCGCTTCCATGATATCCTCTACTTCGGACGGGGTCTGTGGCGATGTATTCTTGATCGAGATTCCATTTGAAGCAAAAACGTCAAACTTCTTCAGGCGGTTCCTCTTCAGTTGGTTGACTCACTTCAGTTCTTTACCGATGTTCCATCAGCAGTGATTCCCGGTGTGGTCTTGACTCGGCTTCCGGCATGTTCTTAACTCGGGTTTCCAACCAGTAACGGTTTCCCGACGTGTTCTTAACTCGGGCTTCCGGCATGTTCTTAACTCGGGTTTCCAACCAGTAACGATTTCCCGACGTGTTCTTAGGATATTGGAGGGAGCAGAGGGTTAGAGAAACTACCTTGTGGATGTTCTACATGAGACTGCCATGACTGGCATGTCTAATAACACTGATATTCAGAAACCTTATATTTATATACCTACAATAATCTACTCAGTAAACCTACACTATCTATCTATGTACATGCCTTATTGGTCTTACGTGACAAACTACATCTTAACCTATTACACGCACAAGATTAATGCTAAAAAATGTGGTTCTCGCCACATATTTTATTATATATTCTATTATTGTGTTTAAGGCAAAACTACGACCGTCTCCCTCGTGTGCAAAGAGCTTGGTTTTGACATGGTGGAGTTCAATGCTTCTGATACCAGGAATAAAACACTTATCAAGGAGCAGATCGGCGAATTACTAACGACCACTTCCCTTTCTGGGTATGCTAAAGGTAAGGCATCATAATTTTCTAAGTTTAAATATGAGCTTAATTTGAAGCCCTTAAATTAACTTTAGATTTTACTGAAAATAAGTTCAGTACGTACGTATAGTATTTTAAGTATCCTTGCCATTTATTTCTCAGGACAAACAGGCAAGCAGGCAGTGTCCAAGAAACATGTTTTAGTTATGGATGAAGTTGATGGTATGGCTGGTAACGAAGACAGAGGTGGGTCAAGGAAATAAAATTAAACTTATTATTGGGTTATACATAATAGGATTTGATTGAATTATAAATTCATATTTATTTTGCAGGTGGTCTGCAAGAGTTAATAGGCTTGATAAAGTCAGCATCCATTCCCATAATTTGTATGTGCAACGATAGGAATAGTCAGAAAATGAGATCACTTGTAAATTATTGCTATGATCTTAGATTTACTAGACCACGGGTTGATCAGATTAAGGTACTATTTCAATTGATCATTTATTTCTAAATGAAGGTAGATAAGCTGGTGACTTTGTTGCAAAGTAGTTGTTTTCCAGGCGGCAATGATGTCGGTCTGTTGCAAAGAAGGCATCAAGGTGCCGAGCGAGGCGCTGGCGCAGCTGGTCGTGGCCGCGAACCAGGACGTGCGGCAGACGCTCAACCTGCTGTCCATGTGGGCGGCCGACCCGGCCCGCGCCGACCCCGCAGCCCTGCGCCGCGACGCCGCGCTAACCAAGAAGGACATCAAATTGGTAACTATCCCACTGAACGCTTATTGTCCGCGAGCTCCGGAAAAACTTAACAAACCTTGTCAATGAGAAGGTTCAAAATTTACAAGATCAATGAGCGTGCTCTCGCGTTAACTTCCAACAATACAGTACAGCGTATGAAGATGTTCAGGCGCGGTGAATATCCTTCGCTTCCCCAGCCCCCGATGTCTTGGGGATCGCGCTTGTAGACTTAGGCTCGTAAAACCCACATTACTTAAACTGAGTATATCCAACTACGCATTCACGACTGCCATTAACAATACTCTCATTTAAGTGATCTGTCTGTATTTTCTCAATTTCATAAATAAGCAACCAGCGCTTGCCTTTACACTATTGTAATAACAATTACAAAAATTAAATAGCTTTGCTTCACTTTTGTTTTGTTTGTTTAGTAGTACCTATTCAATTTAGTAGTATTCAATAAAACTTATGTTATTTATAATGAAACTTATGTTTAAGTCTCTTCTATCGCGAATATGCACTGACAAACTGAATCTGCCATGCAAATAATATTTCTGTAAACATTGTAGAGTAAGAAGTAAGTCTTTTACGTGTTTAATGAAGTTTATCTAATATATATAAATCTCGTGTCACGGTGTTTGTTATCGAACTCCTCCGAAACGGCTTGACCGATTTTTATGAAACTTTTTTTCTCCTTATTCGGCAGGTCTGAGAATAGGTCGTAGGCTATTTTTTATATCCCTAGGTGATATATGGCAAACAACGTTTGCCGGGCAAGCTAGTGATAGAAAAGGGAAGATATAAGCTGTTGCTAATGCGAATTTTGATAGAAAGTTCTCTTGTTTATAATTATTTCTTTGTATTGTAAAGTCAGCAGCAGAAGTGGATGAGCGGTGGTAGGCGTGCTCAGAATCTCACACGAGTCTTATTTCAAAGAGATTGTGTAGATCATTTTGAGCAATACAACCGCTCATCCACTTCTGCTGCTGACTGTACATGCGGGCAGCAGCTAAAATACTAATTATTTTTCATTATAGTTCGCTTACCTTCGAAAACAAATTTTGTATATGGAGAATAATCAATGTATGCTGTTTTTCTCTTACTGTACGTACAGTATGCCCGCCTTTTAGTTTTAATTTATTTGCTTTTTCATTGAGGCAGAAAGGGGCGAAATGACGATTTTAACCATGTACTTAATTGGTCGCGTTTGGACATATCCGCTCCTTTCCACATCACTGGAGGTGCACCATCTATTTATTTTCATAAATTAGCTTTCGCCAATGGTTTTCCGTGTGGGTTCTGTTAAGACTAAGGGGCTATTTCACCACCCATTGATTAATTTTAACTGACGGATAAATGTGATGCTGTCTCCGTCTATTCGAACAAAGCAAACAGAGACGGCATCACATTTATCCGTCATATGAATTTGATCAATGGATGGTGAAACAGGGGGTTAGTCTATTGTGTTGTATGGTATTGTAGGGTATGTAGTGTAATTAGTTCACATATTTAATGCGAAAACGCCGCTGCTGAATTCTGAGAGGTACTGCTTGCTATTGCGAAATCAACGCCGGGCAGAGTCATAAACTGTGTAAACTTTTATTTGAAATGTCTTTTCTATACACTTTTTGAAAGAGAAATAAGGAGCGATTAAGCTCTTAACGTTTCCGACTGTTGCTATATTATAAACTTTTTTTAATATGTGTCCCATTTATTTCTGCAAAGCATGTATAATATTTAATTTTAGAATTGACTATTAATGAACCCATTTTTAATAACGAAAGATAATTTTGTTGTTTTTTTTTTCATTTATATTTTCTATGTTTGTGTTATTTTGTTAAGTATGGCTTTCTTCTATGCGATATTATCTTTATTTTTATATTCTTTGTCTAATTTTTTGTAACGCGTTTATTGTATTGTTTACCCTATATATAAGTATCTATCAAGTACCTTAATTTTATATTCTTTTTCTAGTTCTGTTCTTTAATCTGTTTTTTACCATGGTCAGGAACAATTAAATAAGAACATAGATAATATGACTTCAGAAAAGTCTATACTCTATTCCCCATAACAGCACTTGTGTCGTAATGTCATTATAATAACTAATAACGATACGCCTAGCTGCTACAGATTATTAAATGTAGGTTACTAGGGGCGTTCAATAAAAAGTGAGAATGAGTATGTTATAAACAACTTTTACTAAATGTAATTTTATTTTTCGACATAGTCACCTTTTAGCATAGTACACTTATTATATCTTTTTCTAAACTTAAAATTTCATTTTTAAAAAAGGTCTCATCTTGAGTACTTAAAAAATCTTGTACTGCAGCGACTACCGCGTCGTCGTCTTCAAATTTCTGGCCTCTCGGGTATTGTTTCAATCTTGGAAATAGGTAGAAATCACTGGGAGCGAGATCTGGTGAATACAGAGCTTGCTTAAGGATATTGAACCCAGCACGAATCACAGCCATTGCAACGATGGACTTGTGTGCCGGGGCATTGTCCTGGTGGAACAGCACAACTTTCGAGAGTTTACCTCGCCGTTTTTCGCGGATCTCATTGCGCAATGTTGCTATTTGTTTGGCGTATAAAGTGCCCGTAATAGTGGCTCCATGTTTGAGATACTCAATCATTAATACCCCTTTACCATCCCAAAAAACAGAGCCCATGACCTTACCGGCAGATGGGCCCACCTTGAATTTCTTCGGAGTTGGAGATGATGGCCTTTTCCATGTCATAGACTGCAGTTTCGTTTCAGGGTCGTAATGATGGAGCCATGTTTCGTCCATTGTTATAAATCGCGCCAAAAAAAGTTCCCGGTCTTGCTGTATCAGGTCCAAAGCTTCTTGACAAATCTCGACTCTAGTTTGTTTTTGCGTGTCAGTAAACATTCTTGGTACCCAACGCGCTGATACCTTTTTCATACCCAAGCGTTCATGTAAAATATTATGCACGCTCCCCGTTGAAATCTTTACATTTTCAGCAATAAAACGAACCGTGACACAACGATCCGCCAAAACTGAGTTTTCAACTTATTTCACAATTTCTTCAGTTATTGCAGTAGTAGGGCGTCCGGAGCGGGGGTCGTCCATGGTCGATGTTCTTCCATGTCTAAATTCGGCGCACCAACGTGCGACTGTCGAATACGGAGGAGCATTAGACCCTAAAGTGTCCCGCAAATCTAAATTGACTTGGTCCGTAGAAAAATTTTTCAAACACAAGTATTTGATAACGGCGCGCAGTTAAATTTTCTCCATTTTCGCTAACGTACTCAATAGCATTGCAAAGAAATTACCGTATTTTTTTTTAAACAAAAGACAGTTAGTTTTTTTTTCATAGCAATCAGCTAGATAGATTAGCTTTACCGGCCAGTATTTAATTTCCTAATATTGAAAGAGTTTGCATCTCATTCTCACTTTATATTGAACGCCCCTCGTACACTCAACACTGAAGCCCGGTTTAGACCTGCAAGGAAAATCGTGCAAGTTTCACTAAACTTGTGCGATTTTTCTTGGAGGTGTAAACTCGGTTTACTTAAAACAAGCAATAATTCATGCGGCGTTTACTAAAAATATAACTTTCCGAGATATTATTTTTACTGCCAACATAAGAAAAATGTATTTTTAATATCGAAAAACAATTTATTAATTGTTATTACCAAGTTTATCATAAACAATCACGTTTGTCAAATATATGTCAAACATTTTATATTTTTCACTGGTTTCGCTCGATTACTGTTTGCTTTTGCCATATTTTGCCATAATTAAAGTTATTAGACCATGTAAGATCACGTGGAGACCACGGATCTGCAAACGTAGCGTAGGACGTCCTCTGACTCGGTGGAGCGATGATCTTCGCAAGGCGGCTGGCAAGAGCTGGATGATGAAAGTTATTAGAAGAAAACATGGATGAAGTAGAAAAAATATTGTATGCAACGGTGTATAATTTGGTCTAAAATGGCTCGTGTCGTCTTCCATTGCGATATTCACTTTGTTGATATCGCAACTCACGTCACTCGCCTTTTAAGACCTCACTTATACAACCGTCGCATAAAATACTATTCTCCGTGTTGATGAGTCCCTCAGACACGTGTTTTAAACTTTAGAACCTTAGTCCGCTACTTAGTTTGCTTTGAGTTTGACTAACACTATCCTTAGTGAACTCTACATTTTTCTGGTATACAAACTAGCTTAATGTTACTTGCAAGCCCTCCATCTGGTCCAGTGCAAAATTATTGTTGATGCGTTGCGACAGCCAACAAAAACAATCGTTTTGTTGCGAATAGATATATTATATGTGTTGTTTCAGGCGCAATAAATGAAATGCAGTATTAAACCTATGACATTATCTAAATAATTTTCTTCGAGGCCTATGCTTTTCCTACATAGTTACATATATGCTAGCACGACTGACCTCGACACTCGAAAAGCCTTTTATTACTGAGACCGATACAAAAAAAATGCATACGCGTCAATAGTAAGAGAGTAGCATCTGTTAATGTTAAAGAAAGCGGCTCTAATGACAAAAAAGTTCAAGTTAGTATATTAATTCACTACAGAACACTGCTCTATTCACAGGGCCCATGGGAAGCCATACGCAAAGTGTTTTCGGCGGAAGAACACAAAAGCATGAGCATTCACGACAAGAGTGATTTATTTTTCTACGATTACAGCCTCGCGCCGCTCTTCGTTCAAGAAAATTATTTGCAAGTTGCTCCTCACTGCCCCAAGTACGTTTCAATTTAATAGGCGTGTGATATACAATTAATTCGCTAATTCAAATCGTATAAAAGTCTTGTTTTGCCAATGCCATTAACTGATTTAGTTCTTTACAAAAGGGCCTCCAGTTAAGGGACAGTATAATGTAATAAGAGTGTCATCTCGCATTACAATGGTGGATGATAAAGCTATTAGTTCCAGCTCCCGAGAATGTATCTTGTGCGTTTTTGATTTTCAGGCACGAAGTGCTTGAACGGCTAAGCACGGCTGCCGACAATATTAGTGCCGGAGATCTTGTGGATGCCAGAATCCGTGGAAACCAAGCCTGGAACCTTCTGCCTATTCAGGTATGCAGTACGTCAATTTAAAATGGGGCAGCTAGACCAGCCATTTGAATCACCAAATAAGTCAATAAGGCCACGTGAAAACAACCACCAGACCAGACCACCAGAACACCACCAGATTCGGAAAGAGCATCAATGTTTATAAAAATAATATATCAAAGTACTAGCTGTTGCTCGCGACTCCGTCTGGGATGAATTATTTTATCGGTATCCCGCGGTCACTATGTAATTTTCCGGGATAACAAGTATGACCCAAGTAGAAACTGACTTGTCGGATTCGATTTGTGGCATTCGAACATGGCGGATGTAGACAGTACCTAATTTTGGTATTTCTGTTTCTTTGGCTAGTTGTAGTATAATTTTGATAGTGTTTTATGCGGCGATTAACCTTAACTGTTACAGTGATCACAAAATTCTATATTGCCCTCGTGTCTGACATTTTTTAATGCGCAAGTTGTCTCCACGTGGTTTCTGTAATTTTACTATCAAGTTGCAAAAACTACAATCAACGTACAACGTCGCTCCCAAAGAGAGCAATTAACTGACATTGGCACAAGCCTATTGGTCGCCATTAAGGAAGAAGAAGCAGAACTCAGTTGTCAAAGAGGTTTTAAGCTCATAGATTGAATCATGTGTAGGGCAACAATGATTTTAATGACAGACTAATTTTTCAAATAATTATTATTTACAAGTTAAGTATGAAGTATCTTTTTCTATTTATTTTTTATTTTCTTCAACTTCATTTTTTTATTACTTTTACGGTCATCCCGTGAAACCATTTATTTCAAACTAAATACAAACTGAAATATAGATGCACAGAAAAAACCCCAGAAAAAAGACCAATGCTGGGAATCGAACCCAGGTCCTCAGCGTTCCGTGCTGCGTGCTTACCCCTACACCATCACTGGTCTAGAAGTTAGCGACGAATCTTTCCCATACATCGTACACTTCAGTCTGTTATAATCACATTAGGCAATGATAAAGCGCATCTATGTTAATGCCCTCTACCGAGAGACTTCAACACTCCTTAATAATAAAAAAAAGTAATAAAAAAAATGAAGTTGAAGAAAGTAAAAAATAAATAGAAAAAGATACTTCATACTTAACTTGTAAAAGTTGGCCTAGTAGCGCCATCTCTTGGTCCAGGTGAGCGGGTAGCTCCGAAGGAGTGTTGAAGTCTCTCGGTAGAGGGCATTAACATAGATGCGCTTTATCACTGCCTAATGTGATTATAACAGACTGAAGTGTACGATGTATGGGAAAGATTCGTCGCTAACTTCTAGACCAGTGATGGTGTAGGGGTAAGCACGCAGCACGGAACGCTGAGGACCTGGGTTCGATTCCCAGCATTGGTCTTTTTTCTGGGGTTTTTTCTGTGCATCTATATTTCAGTTTGTATTTAGTTTGAAATAAATTATTATTTAAAAAAGTAAACGTTTTATTTCGTGTAACTGCGACTGAAACGTTGTCGCCACCATATATAATATAATACTGATCTAGAAAAATTGGTTCCTAATCACCGATTGAAAATCATCGTGTATATCTTCACAGGCGATGTACAGCTCAGTCATACCGGGATTTGCTATGTCGGGGCATCTCACAGGCCAGATACAGTTTCCAGGCTGGTTGGGTAAAAACTCGCGCAGAAGTAAAATGCACAGGCTATGTCAAGAAATTCACGCTCACACTAGACTAAGGTAATTTAATGTTAATATTTAAGTTAATTTCGAACTTACCTATCTACTGAATAACAAAATCCTTCTTTTTTTTTGTGAATTCACGTTTACAATCAGCCATCATTATTTTGTAGTACCACAGGTTCAAAGTCGTCTATCTTCCTCGACTACTATTATGATGATATTGAAGATATTTTGAAATCAAAGGATCATTGAAGTAGGGAAGGGCTAAGGCCCCGTCTTCTTTCAGTTAGGGAGCACATATGTCGTCACCACAGAGTTGGAGAGAATATTTGACCTCTTCATCTTCTAGTGATCGAAGTCTCAGCAATTGTCTCTAAGTAGTCATGGATTTCAGTATTTGAATGTGTTGTTTACCTTACTCATTCAAAGGTTAACTGGAAGAGATCCCTTTGAGAAAGAGAGAGAGAGAGAGAGAGAGCGAGAAATATAAATTTCTCTCTCTCTCTCTCTTTTATTGGCTGTTAATTTCATGTTTTTATGTAGGTACAATAAAGAATTATGTACCTTTGATTATTTATACACTAGATCGAGTGTAAGTAGCAAACACTGCAATATAAAACAAAACGTCCCGACTTTTCTTGCTTGTGTGCGTGACGACCATTTGGCAGTTTCATCTTGCGCTGCTCGCGTCACGTCATTCCGGTTATCACTGTGTGTGTGCAAAATGATACCAGTTAATGTCACATTCCCGAAAATGTGGGAAAAAAATATCAGGTTTAAACTAGTGAAAGAACTAGCGATGATTAAAAGAAATTAATATAACATTTTTCTAAGTTCAATAGACGCCAGAAAAATTGATGGTTCAGATTGATGCGTAAAATCGATACACTTCGGCTTCGCGCCTAATATTTTTTTTTTAATACGATTTGATTTGAATTCTAGGAGATTTTGCACTAAAAACTGGTATCACCAATAAAAAATGTGAAGTAATACTAACCTAAAAAAATAAATTCTTACGAAATTATTACGAATTCTGAAATACTTACTGATGAAAAATAATTCTGTGGGTGGTTGTTAACCTCTCTCTGTAATTTCTGCATACTTTTATGACACATTCGTCATTTTAAGGCACTTTTGAATCGCGTACTCCGCATACGTGTCCCGCGCTGTCACAATGCAGACTGAGGGGCGGAAAATGACATATAAGCTACGAGCATATAACCCCTGGAGACGTAATGCCTGCGAATTTAAAAGGAAACGATTCTGTCAACTAGCTGAGGTGCGGGGGGAGTTGCGATCGGTTCGAAGTGTTCCGAAGTATTCCGAACCCGATCGCTAGGGCGTGCATCGTAATGACTATGCTTTCTATCGATATCGATAAAAGGTTGTGCATAAAGGTTTTTCAAGCAGTACACTCTGGTAAAATTTAAATGCCAACTTTGAATTTATTTTAAGCTTAAACTAAACAAGTTGAAAAGTACTTTTAATGGTTTATTGAACTTAAGTAAGTACTAAAATATTATCATAATAGGTATAGTTCAAATAAAATTACGTTATACCTATCCAATACAGGTACAGTCAAACAAATTGAATCATGACCCAGGGTGGACCTTTGTGCTACTAATTTTATGTTGACATCTCATACTTTTGTCATGGAAATCATAGTGAAATTGATTATTAAAAGGTTCTATCCTGTGTCATGATTCAATTTGTTCGACCGTACACGAAAATAAGAATTATAATTAATATCACGAAGTCTAATAGTAATAAATAGCATCCACGAAATAAAATCCGATATCAATAGATACAATAATCATTTAGTGGATAATTATCGACAATACAAAATAAATGCATCGCACCACACTAGTCATTGGCGACACGAGACTAATTACGATAATAAGAGATAGATATACACGATTGCAGTGAGAAAGAAAAAGATGGGGGACGGACCAGTCCAATCCAACTTGACCCGCGTTGCAACTAATCAAATTTTCGTAAATATTTTGATAAAATAAATAAATGGACTTACCAATGAAAAGTAACATTGTTTTTTGTTTCATTACATTTTTTACTGTTGTTTCCGCACCATTTAACTGCACAACAAGACATGATGCCGTATATTGAAGCTGTTTTACGTCGTAAATGTCAGCTGTCTCATCGGTCATACTTTATGGTTGAAACTGACGGTAAACCAAGGAGTCGGGAAATACATCATTGATAAATCACTGACTAGTCGACAGATTAGTGTCGCCTTTCACTACGTCTCTAGGGGTTATATGCTCGTAGCATATAAGCCAACAATTGGCTTGTATTTTTCACTACGTCTCTAGGGGTTCTATGCTCGTAGCATATAAGCCAACAATTGGCTTGTATTTTTCGCTACGAGCATATAACCCCTAGAGACGTAGTGAAAGGCGACACTAATCTGTCGACTAGTCAGTGATTTATCAATGATGTATTTCCCGACTCCTTGGTTTACCGTCAGTTTCAACCATAAAGTATGACCGATGAGACAGCTGACATTTACGACGTAAAACAGCTTCAATATACGGCATCATGTCTTGTTGTGCAGTTAAATGGTGCGGAAACAACAGTAAAAAATGTAATGAAACAAAAAACAATGTTACTTTTCATTGGTAAGTCCATTTATTTATTTTATCAAAATATTTACGAAAATTTGATTAGTTGCAACGCGGGTCAAGTTGGATTGGACTGGTCCGTCCCCCATCTTTTTCTTTCTCACTGCAATCGTGTATATCTATCTCTTATTATCGTAATTAGTCTCGTGTCGCCAATGACTAGTGTGGTGCGATGCATTTATTTTGTATTGTCGATAATTATCCACTAAATGATTATTGTATCTATTGATATCGGATTTTATTTCGTGGATGCTATTTATTACTATTAGACTTCGTGATATTAATTATAATTCTTATTTTCGTGTACGGTCGAACAAATTGAATCATGACACAGGATAGAACCTTTTAATAATCAATTTCACTATGATTTCCATGACAAAAGTATGAGATGTCAACATAAAATTAGTAGCACAAAGGTCCACCCTGGGTCATGATTCAATTTGTTCGACTGTGCCTGTATTGGATAGGTATAACGTAATTTTATTTGAACTATACCTATTATGATAATATTTTAGTACTTACTTAAGTTCAATAAACCATTAAAAGTACTTTTCAACTTGTTTAGTTTAAGCTTAAAATAAATTCAAAGTTGGCATTTAAATTTTACCAGAGTGTACTGCTTGAAAAACCTTTTTGCACAACCTTTTATCGATATCGATAGAAAGCATAGTCATTACGATGCACGCCCTAGCGATCGGGTTCGGAATACTTCGGAACACTTCGAACCGATCGCAACTCCCCCCGCACCTCAGCTAGTTGACAGAATCGTTTCCTTTTAAATTCGCAGGCATTACGTCTCCAGGGGTTATATGCTCGTAGATTTTTCGGGACGTTTTCATGTTGCCTTAGCTGTTAGCTCTATCTAGTGTATAAATAACTAGCCTTCCGTCCGCAGCTTCGCCCGCGTTAAATTAATTCTCCCGTAGGAAAAGGTATTTTCCCGCGGTAAAAAGTAGCCTATGTCACTCAGTGATAATGTAGCTTTCTAACGGCAAAAGAATTTTTGAAATCGGTCCAGTTCGGAGCCTATTCAATGCAAACAAACAAACAAACAAACAATCAAATCTTTCCTCTTTATAATATTAGTATAGATCAAAGACTCATACTTAGCATCATTATTTTGTAGTACCACAGGTTCAAAGTCATCTATCTTCCTCGACTACTGTACGCATCTGCGTGACGCTATAGTGACGCCTCTCATAAAGGACAAAGCTGATGGCATTGCTCAGTCCTTGGAAGTACTCGAATCATACCATCTACTGAGAGAAGATTTAGAATCCCTGAGTGAGATGTCGCTGTGGCCTGGACAAAGGAATCCAATGATATTAATAGACTCAAAGGTGAAATTATACATAATTTGATGTAAAGTTAATCTTAATTTATTACAGTCACAATCTTAAAATAGTTAAAATATCGTCATCTGTCTGTCCGACACAGGTGAAAGCTGCTATGACGCGTACATATAATAAGAAAGCGATGGCTCTACCGTATGCGCCGGGGGCCGTGCGGCGCGCGCGCGCCGGTGCCGGCTCCGACGACGGTCAACTCGGCGACGACGGCGATGACGACGAACAAACAGAGGACAGTGATCCGGAAAACGATGCACTCATTAAGGTACCTTTTAAGTTTTTTATACCATTTACCGCTAATAATCTCCTACACTTAATTATTAGGCTCTTCCAATTGTTTAAATAAGAACTGCCCTTTTAATTCATTCAGTGCTAGGAAAGCGTGTTTTCTTGATATCATTGCTATCACAATTCTAAAGATATTGGAATGAACTGCGTTTCCACCATCATCATTCCTGAATAGCGAATGCATTAATATCGACATTTTTAACTCACTTCAAAAAAAGGAGGAGGTTCTATGTTCGACTGGATATATTTTTTTTTTTACTTTTTTTGTCTATGCATGTTCATCGATGTCTCCGCCAATTTGTGGACCGATTTTTCTTTTAATAAAATATTGCTCTCTTAGAGTAAATACTTTATTTAAAGACGACATACTTAGGTCCACACACAAAACATTAGAACCAATATTTAATTTAACCACCATATTTATTATTCCAGAAAAGTAAAATCAAAGAAAGTGAGAAAATTGGTACCAAAAAAGATGCGCCTGGTACCACCAAAGATAAGCCGACTTCGAGCAAAGGAAAAGGAAAAAAGAAATAGCCTTCCTTGTTAATCTCGATTTTTGTCCTACGACACAAACAACACAAAAATACAAATAATGCAACAGGTTGTGTGGACGCTTAAATAAACGCATGCTATTTACGTCCATGACACATAAATAATATCCCGAGTAAACTGCAGTTTAGGGTTTAGGTGTAAGTCATAAAATCGCAAACGTTAGGATCGCGCTATGCACTGGACGCGAGATTGTCATGAATCATGATTATGAAATATCAAAAATCGTGTTCAATTATTAATACTAGGACGTCACAGACAGTTAAGCTCGTTACTTTACCCGGCGTCGCTATGCCTACTAGATATTCGAGCTTTAGTTAATCATGTTTCTACTCTATTTATAACTTTATAAAGATATGACGATTGTTTCCTTATTTTCATGGAACACGCTCACCGTTTAAGCATCACAGCATGTTGTCTTTCGACCAGTATTATATTTACTTATTTAATTTTATCTGTACAAATCATTACTTTGAGCCTGTGATGTTTACTACCGGGCCTACACAACGTGTTTCTACGAACAAGCATGAGTTCTACGTGCTGATAATAATGATACAGTCAATGCTGGACTAGTATTTCAGGTGTTACTATTTGATTTTGTGGTTAATGAGTTAAGTTGATCTTGTGAGTTGTTGAAAATTAAATTAGTTTTTACTCATACAATTTGTAAATGATTTTTCCCTTTATGCAAAATATCTATCTAATATACAGGGTTATGTGTAATTCACTAGCATCCTTTTAACCCTAAACTCCTACCACTTAAACAAATGTTTTTTATTTTACGGCTTTTGTCATAACTTAATATTTTTGGTGTAATAACGTTTTGAAAATTTGAGATTACCTCTTATTTTTACGATACTCTGTATATATGTATGGGGAAAAAGTGCTTAATTTTAAAAGTCGTGAAACTAAAAACATATGTTTGAGTGATAGGATTTCGGGGTTAAGAGGATGTCAGTGAATTACAAATATCCCTGTATATAAAAATCTCGTGTCACGGTGTTTGTTATCGAACTCCTCCGAAACGGCTTGACTGATTTTTACACGACTACGGCAAAGCCAAAAGGAAGTGTAATGATTTTAACAGTCTATGTTTGTGTGTACGGATGTTCCACTGTAGCGTCGAGACTACTCATCCGATTTTAATAAATAGGGTATCAATCGATTCATTATCATGAAACTTTTTTTTCTCTGTATTCGGTAGGTCTGAGAATAGGTTGTAGGCTATTTTTTGTATACCTACCCCTATTTTTCGCAGACGGAGTCGCGGGCAACAGCTAGTATTTATATGTAAATTAGTCATCCATGCAAAATGTTCACAGAACCAAAATTATGATTATGGCAAACTAAAAGAAGGTCGAATGATGTGATTTGTTACAATTTTTAACCGACTTCAAAAAAAGGAGGAGGTTCTCAATTCGGTTGTATGTACTTTTTTTTTTTTTTTAACGTGTGTTACCTCAGAACTCCGTCATTTATGAACCGATTTGGAAAATTCTTTCGTTGTTTGAAAGCATATGCTTCAAGGTTGGTCCCGTTGTTACCGGAATCCAGTTCTGATGATGGGATCCATGAGGAATTGAAGGAACTCTTCAAAAGTTCAAGGGAAATGTAAAGCGATTTTAGTATTTTCAGTGACAAATCGAGCATTTGCATTCATAAAGTGTTATTTGGTAAACTAGATCTGATGAAGAAGACCGCAGATGGCCAACGGAACTCCTCAACGGGTCAAATCTTGCAAGTTGAATTTGACTCACTTCCCGGTTTCTGATTGATTTCATATTTTACATGCATGTGTAAATCAGGTGACAATGCAATATTATTGTGACATGGAGCTAATCTGATGATGGAGTTGGAAGGTGGCCATAGAAACTCTGTAATAAAACAACACAACCCCGTCGAGTTTGGGTTCATTTGAAACGTCTTGACGAGCACTTTGATCCCAGATGGTAACCAGGGTCTGATGATGGAGCTGGAAGGTGGCCAAAGTTACTCCATAAAGTAACGGCACTTACCCCATCGAGTACGGACTCATTTGACTCGTCTCAACGAGTACTTTGGTCCTAGATGGTAACCAGGGTCTGACAATGAAGTTGGATGGTGACCATAAGAACTCCGTAGTAAAACGACATAACCCCATCAAGTTTGGTCTCGTTTGATTCGTCTTGATAAGTACTTTGGTAACCAGAGGCAAAAAGTACAGTCAGTAAAGAGTGCCAGTCCAGGCCATTAGCAACAACTAAAAAGAAAAAAATAAAAATTTTTAAATAAAAAATAAAACCGCCTTCAAAAAACACCCAAAAAAAACTTGGAAATAAAAAAAATTTAAATAAAAAATAAAACCTCCTTCAAAAACATAACATAACAATAATAAATAATATAATATAATAATAATTGATTGAACCGACCACAATAAGCATGAAAATATCTTTCTACTAATCTGTTTGAAGTTGGTGCCTCAGCACGAGCCAGCAGGAGTGGACCTAGTAATCTAACTTACCTACATACCTATTATAGGGCTTCTACACTCCTGCTGGCTCGTGCTGAGGCACCAACTTCAAACAGATTAGTAGAAAGATATTTTCATGCTTATTGTGGTCGGTTCAATCAATTATTATTTTATGTTTTTTTGGGGGTTTTTTGAAGGAGGTTTTATTTTTTATTTAATTTTTTTTTAAAAATGTTCTTAACGATAGAATAGATCCATTACTTTTGTCTAGTCTCTATTAAAAAAAAGTGATGACGTAAATTTGACGTTAAGGTTGTTATCAAATTTAAAATTATGACTGCTCTTTTTTCTAGTGAAAAGGGTAATGGAAACATATCTATTCTGTGGAAGTATTTGTAAGTACATAATTATACGTTTTTAAATTTGTTGTATTTTTTTAAATATGGAGAAATAAATTATAATAAATATTTTTCCGTGTTCAGGAGGCGAAACTCTTTCGATTCCTGCAGTAATTTTCATGTGTTAAAAAAATGAAAGGATGTCAAATTATCCCAATCCATCCATCCGTAAGGTGTTGGTCAGATAAACCTCCTTATGTGCAGTAGTGTATTATTTATTTATTTATTTATTTATTTATGCAATATTGATCCTGCGGACTTACAGCTCAAGCCAAGATGTCCAGCAGGATAGTAGTAGGCATTAAAACTTACTTAACCTAAGAAATATTCATTCGCATGCAGTAAGTACATTAAAAATACAATAAGTCAAAAATCAAAAATGCTGAATTAAATAAACGCGAAATAAAAAGTCCAAATGAAATAAGAATAGAAATAATACCAATCAAATTAATTAATTTTCAAATACATTTCAATTAAATTAAATTATTCATATACTTAATAGTTAATGTCATAATTAATAATTTAAGTGTAAATTTAAAAACCTTATACATTTATAGAAAAATATACTCGCTTTATCAGCGAACAAATCAGCGTCGCAACCCACATTAGCCAGATTATTGAACAGGGCGAGTGCACAGGAGGTGGGAGCGTTCTGGGCCCGGCGGGTACGGGCCGCGGCTCGAGCAAACAACGAGCGACGCCGTCGCGCGCCGCGCGCCCCGCCGAGGCCGCCGCCTGTCGGACACGGCGCTGGCGGCGGCGGCGGGGGTGTAGTTCAACGGGGGAAGAGTAGTTTGGGCTGATGCGCCCTGAGCAACAATGGTTTACTAATTTATTTATAAACCAACTTTATCTGTGTTAGAAACACTTACACAAGAAACATTTACCTGTGGCCTGAAAAAAGGCTATGGTAACATTTTTAAAACACATCATCCTGATATCGACACTACTTTGAAAAAATCTCGTATCTCAAATCAATATGCAAACCAAACTGAACTATTGCACACTCAGTAAAGTTTAATTAGCCAGATTATCGATTTTGAGATACAAGCTGGATATGTCTTTTAAAACCATTGGGGGTTGCTAACATGATTTTTCTATTCAGTGATCTGTTTGCGAAATATTCAGCTTTAAAGTGAAAATTTTCATTAAAATCGACCGTCCCCCCCCCCCCCCCCTCTAAAATCTAAACTGTTGGGTGGAAAAATTTGAACAGATTCAAAATGGTAGTAAATAAATATATTTACAAAGAAAATTATAGCGGCTAAAATTGTTTGGGAATTATTTGTAGTTTAAGAGTAAATAGTAGCCTAAGGTATAAAACATACCTAAACTTGGAAGATTCCGTACGTAATCCTTTGAAAAATATTACTTGATTTTTTCGTAATAGCTACGGAACCCTATCTTGGGCGTGTCCGACACGCTCTTGGCCGGGTTTTTTCAAAGTAGTGACGATATTTTTATTTTATCTGCACTCCCAAGTTTCATCTAAATCCGTTTAGCTGTTATTGAATGATTGAGTAACAAACATCCAAACATTTCACAATCTTTTTCAGTTGTAAATAATAATAGAATAGGATTTTTTTTTCATTTCATTTCATACCATTAGTTAGCTCCTGGGTTGTAGAGTCAAGTGTCAACGTCATAAATTTTAATAAGTGATAACTTTTGTGCCTTGTCATTTAAGCTCGTAGTCATTTAACCTTGTGTTTGAAAAGCTATACAAAATTATGTAATGAATGACTGAAAGTTACAAGATACAAAATTGATCACTTATTTATGATATCAACTATACCAGACTTTTGGTTAGATTATGAGATTCTGAACAACAGTTAAATAATAATCTGGAAGTTGGTGTGGATTCATTGCCAACATGGATCCATTTATACCTAATGCATTCACTGTTTTTATTAATTATTGTGTATGATTTTTACTTTACTTTTACTTACCTACTGCCAGGAATGCAGCTTGGCATTTTATTTCACCCAGTCATTTGAATGCAATTGTGTTTGTGCTACTTGACAAAGTCGAGGACCCAGCAGCCACAAGCAAATGTGTTAAAAAAATTAGTCCAAATGTGATGATTGTGCATGTCTAAAAATGTTGCAAGTTCACTAAAAAGTAATTGCAGTCAACATCCCACTGAAAATGAAGGGTCCACAGAAAGAACGTGTCTAGTCATATAAGTTTATATGACTAGACACATGTTCTTTCCATGGACCCTTCAAATAATTTGTATGCAGGTGCCCTAGGAGCATTGACAGAATCAGAGGTAGCCCTACAGGTGATGATCAGAGTATATGGGGCAGGGCCACACGCTTGTAAGAGTCTCACATAACACTCCAAGTAGACCAATTTATAACTCCGGTCAATGACAAATTTATACCTGCTTTTAATCCACATACTTGCACGAAAAAGACTAATGTCACTAGGGCTGAGGTAGCCACTGGATAAAATAATGCCAAATACTTGACAGCAGTCTGTCAGAAAGGATTTATGTCAACATGGCTTGCAAGGTAGTAACTTAAACAAATAACAATCGGGTAGTGTGACACAAAGTAGTTATGGAATCTTAAGAATAAATTACTTTATTCGATAATATAACTTGAACTGTAATAAATAATAAACTCATTTAAATAAAACAGAAGATTTAGAAGAACACAAATTTATTACATAATTGAAACTAGTCCAATACTACAACTCTCGACAACACCAGTTAATCTTTGCGAATTAATTTAGCTTTGGGATCGTCGGGCCTCATCACCACATAGGTCATCTTGTATCTTCTATTATCACCGTCGTTTTTCAAGTAATTATAACAACCGATGGTGGCCAAACCCATCCCTACGAACGCAACTCCAGTGGAAGCTAATATTTCAGGAATTTCATTCCATCCCTGCTGAAGGAGTTGGCCAAGCGAACGTCTAGAAGCGGCAGCAGCCATGTGTAACTCTTCAAATTTACCTTAATTTACGTAAATTTTGAGACCCAAATTACGAAACTCGCGTATCAGTCTACTTCTTGTGACAGAACAGAACAGAACAGATTCATTAATTCATAGAAGAGACATATTTTTTATTTGACGTTTATGAGACGTATTTTTCAGTTTAAAGGCCACAACAAACCGGAAGCGCGGGGTGCCGACGGAGCGTGCCCAGCGCGGTCAATAACACTGAATCAAATACGGTGTGTCACCGTCTGTTTGATTCAGTGTTATAGAGCGCGCTGGGCACGCTGTCGACGTCCCGCTCTCCCGGTCCTCCCGGTTTGTGATGGCGATCTGATCTTGCACACCGAAACGCGGGCGTGCGCGTGGTCCGCCGGCGGTGTTTGTCACCGTAATTATGATTATTTATGATTCAGTGTCTCTATGGTTTTATACAACGCGCTGCGCACAGTCCGTCAGCGTCGCGCGCGATTGCATCGAGTTTCGTTCGGTATGTGGAAAGCTTAAGGTTCGGTGCACATTACGAGAAGAGATAATGTCTGTCTGAGAGATAACCTTATATGAGATAACGAATAGCATACGACATAAAACAGACGATTTTTCTCTGCATGAAAAATCATGTAGCTTGCATTATATTGCGGCGCTCTTCAATTTCGTTCACCTTACAGCCCCACACGTAATGAAATGCAATGCAACTTGCACTTTTTTTCTGACAGGTGCTTAAAGTCCTGCTTGCGTTTACTCCGATATTCGAAAATTGAAGTTCATGTTTATCGTCTCGCTCACTCTCGTATTTAATACTAATAGCGAGAGCGAGATGGCATGATACGACGTTCGAATTTTGAACGTCGTAGTAAGGCCCTAGTGCTTAGTGGTTGCCGGTATTTTGTCGCCGGTTACCCATTGGTAGAATGATGTACAGGCGTGCCGGATAAATAAAACCGCCGGTGTACCAAGTACGCTTAAAAGATTCAGTATTATCTTCTTCTAATCAATACACATAATCGTCTAATATATAAAAATTTATAGCAAACCGTATTCCTAATCATATGCCTAGTCGTGTCTTGCCCGAGAGGGCCTCTCGCGGACGCACACCAGCAAGATTCCTTGCTCTTGCTAGTGTGAGTGTGGGGCGAGCAGAATACGTCCGTTACCGCGGGGACTTACCCCTCACGCGCCCCGCGCTGTAAGGCGCCGGCCGCGCCGCGCAGTTAGTCGAGTTCGAGCCGCCATTTGTGACACCACGTGTATTAAGCTCGCTCCCGCGCATACTCGCCCGGCGCTCGCGCCGCCTCGCGCCATCGTTTATTTTGTGTGTTTACCTGTGTTCCAGACTGTTGTCCACTACTCCATAATTATAGTGAAGTCCGAACACCCACCCTGAGTCTCATTTTCTGCCTTCCGGCAGTGGCGCACCCCTTTACATAGTACCCAGACAATAAATTCCGTGTCACGGTGTTTGTTATCGAACTCCTCCTATGAACTCCTCCGAGACCGATTTTTGTTTTTTTTTTTTCTGTTTTCGGTAGGTCTGAGAATCGGTCGTAGGCTATTTTTTATACCCCCACTATCCTTCGCGGACGTAGTCGCGGGCAACAGCTAGTCTTCTCTAATATATAAAAATCTCGTGTCACGGTGTTTGTTATCAAACTCCTCCGAAACGGCTTGACCGATTTTTTTTTATGAAACTTTTTTGTCTGTATTTGGTAGGTCTGAGAATAAGTCTTAAGGGGGTGATCCATTGGCGAGCAAAACCGCCGGTACGCCAACGAACTCGCGAGCCAAAGCTCTAAACCGCCAATGGAGCACTTAAAAATCTGCCGACTTTAGAATTTCAAGCATGCATAAAGAGCCGGCGAGCAAATCCGACGGTTTTTAAGTCCGCAAATGGATCACCCCTGTAGCCGCCGTCGGCTATTTTTTATACTTACCCCTATTCTTCGCGGACGCCGTCGCGGGCAACAGCTAGCTATATATATTTTATATGCCCCATACATTACACCACCACCACCACCGGATGTCAGGCAACAGGTACGTGTGAAAAGCCACTTGTAAGTATGTATACTATTGATGCTGGCCTAAAACACCAATCTAAACTTATTTTTGAATCCGAAACGCCATTGTCAAAACCGTCTTATTAATATAACACTACGAAAATTTTGACACTATATATTTGTATTGTATGATACAAAAAATCAAAGCAAAAGTAATAATCAGTTGAGTATTACTATCACCGGAAATATTTACGAACAAAATGCCTGAACCTCCAGAAATTGGACATCAAGTAAGATTTGAAAAAAACTTAGTTGGACTTTTTAAAAGAGGGTGTTGGGAAATACCGGAAATAATGTGTTCTTCAGCTTTGGCCTTAATAGGAATAGGTCTAGCAATATATGGTGTTAATAGATACATCAAGAACGATGGTGCTAACGCAGAATACAAAAAAATTTACACTGTTATGCGTCCAGGTGATTCAAGAGAATGCCATCTTAAAAATCCTGTTTTCACTAAATATCAATGTTAAAAATAATGTAAGAAGTGGGCGGTTTCCTTCTTATAATAAATATTAATTCATAAAATTGTTTTATTTAAAAGAATACTTTTTAATTGTTTAACGAATGTACAGTCAAGGCCAAAAACACGTATGTATAAGTATGTATATAATCCCAACACTAAATATTTTCAAATAATAAATATCTTTTTAATTATATCACAGTTGTCAGGAGGCAGACAGTATATCCGCGTTGAATTGCCAGACTCAATAGTTTGCGGAAATAGCTACCCGCTTTCTGGTCACCAGCAGTGAAGAAATCTCTTTTGCGAGTTCCTTCGCATCTGGATCCATGGGCCTAGAGTACCCAAGCGGTGCAAATAATGCATTAATTATACAGGCATAATTATTTGGCCCGTTTGAGGTGTTCAGACGCAGTGACCTCCGTACCAGCTCGAGTGGAAGTGGTGGGAATGCGAGAAGGTGCCACCGTATTCTACGACGAAGGTTGTGTCGCAGACGAGACTCCTGCCCTGTCGCCAAGGGATAAGCGACATTCCATTGGGCCTCTTGCTGTCGTTACGTGCGATACTGTTTGGCTCTAGTCTAGCCTAGCCAAGTGGGGCTTTCCGGAATGAGGTGTGTCGGGGAATTTGGCCTTCGAACTTCAAAATTTGATTTTCGAACTTGGTATCGTGCCGTTCCGTTTACGCTAATAGTATTAAACGGAAGACTGAAAGTGACGGCGCGATACGAACTTCGATTTTAATATTTCGTAGTAGCCCTAGGCCTTTCGAGCAGGGAAAGCCTTCTACGACAACTATGAGGTTGGGTGATATTAAGGCCTCAAGGCCAAGTCGCGAACGACAGTGTGATAGGGTCTATTAAAGTATCAATATTGCCAGAAGGCAGAGCTGAATAGCTTTAAGCAGGTATCCGGATTCTGGCTCGGAAGCGGCTCACAAGCGGGCACGATCAGCTTTGTTTATCGCGGAATTAATAAGTCTTTTGGATACATAGTGGTTCATCTCAGAGCCGTTGTGATAAGAGGAAAATGGGAAAGGTTAAGGCCAACACAAACCAGGAGCGTGGTGCGCCGACGGAGCGTGCTCCGCGCTCTATAACACTGAATCAAATAGGTATGTGACGCACACCGGCAGCGCGGCACACCGTATTTGATTCAGGCGTAATTATTCAGGTTTGTGTTGGCTTTCTTTTCCCAATATTTTTTTTTAATAAATTACTTTAAAGCCACCATAGACCGCAGCGTTTTGCGCGCGCGGCCTGCCGGCTGTGTTTCAACGTACATGATTCCAGTTTATACAGCGCGCTGGGCATGTTCCGTCGGCCCCCCGCGCTTGGGTTTGTGGTGGCCTTTATTCGTAGCTTCTGCTGGTGTGATCCTGGCGTTTGACGTGTGTCAGTCAACATGACAATTGACGTCAATGACATTGGCTGAACTAAGGTCAAATGATAAAAATTACACAATTTAAGCTGGGAGTTACTGATACTCGTTTCATAACTGTTTTATCAGGCGCAGAGTGGCTTTGGGTTTGCGTGAGCTAACGTAATAAAGTAATTAGGAAAATGAGTTCCCGCTTCCAAGTTGTCGAACAGGGACCACCGATCGAGGTGTTCCAAAAGAACAAACTATTTCTTGACGACACTTTTCAAAACAAGGTCAATTTGACTGTTGGCGGTGAGTATCTACACATAATTATAAATTATAATACTGTTTATCCTAAATTAATTACGATTACGCAATTGATGTCCTTTTGACCCTAGCTAAGATATTTACACTTAATTTCTACTCAGTAAATCACTTCAATAATATTTTTGAAACTGGAATTTACTTCATCTTTTTATCTTATTTCACAGGCCTTAAATTTGTACCACTTTTCTTATTATAATTACTGTTTTAATAAGCATTATCTATATCTGTATAGCATAAGCACATTCCCCCAAACTGCCTGATAATTATTTTTTGCTACTGATATATTTAATATTCATGTATAAATAATAAAAAATAAATAGATAATTAGACCCCATTATCAAGCGGGCAGTTTGGTGGCTACCTAACATTAGTGATTTGCAATACAAACTATCCAAGACACAACGCTGTAGCTATGTATGGGAAGTCCAAAATTTATCTGAAACGCAATTTAAAAAAAAGTTTTTTTTGTCATTGCACATTACTAATGTTAGGTAGCCACCACACTGCCCGCTTGATAACGGGGTATATAGATAATGAATTTTAACTCTCCTTTGTAAATTTTGAGTTGATATCAAAAGTATGACTGTTTGAATTTCACTCTGGGGTTAGATTTTTTAAATCAACCTATTGAAAATATTATCTGAAAATCGGGACAAATTTTGTATTGTTACAAAATTACCTCTCAAATGAGATTAAAAATGATAGTTAGAGCTGCTATTTCTTAATAACTACACCACTCCTCATTATATATTTTTCATCTGAACTTTTTAGATTTATTGTAGTGATGCAATGATTCTGATACCGATTATCGTATACCACCGATTATCGTGTTTTATTACGATAATCGGCATCGTAAGCACATTATACGATTTTTACGATACAATATTTAAAAGAAAACATACATGTTTTGCTTGAAACAAAACGCACCTCGGTGTTAAATTTTGCACTGGCAACACTAGCAAAAAAGTATTTGTGTATTAAGCCAGCTACTGTGGACTCAGAGAGATTGTTTTCTGCAGCTGGTTTGATTCATACAGATATAAGAAACCGACTTAAGCCAGATAATTTAAACATGTTAATGTTTTATCAACAAAAATTTGTCAGAAATTAATTTTAAATGTTAAAATTCATAAACTACATACATAGGTTTAAGCACACTTAAGTGTACCTTATGTAGGCAATATCAGAAACAGACTGAAACAAGACATTTATGTGTTTGCTACTAGTATTATTAGACAGAATGAATAATTGGTAAGTTACCTGATGTTAAACATAAAAAAGTATATTAAAAACTATAATAGATGTTGATTTCAAAGAGATTTTTAGTTTTTATTAAGTATCGTAATGTATTTGTATTGTATCATAATGATATATCATAATCGTAATAGCTTATACAATATTATCTGTATTTGTATCGGTATTGTAATAGAGATATTGTTGCATCACTGATTTATTGCACTAGTGATGAATTTACATTGCTTAACTATCTTAAAAACAGTGTGAGTTAAGAAAGTGTTGTAATTGATATTAGCTTTATTTTACCTGAACAATGTTCCCCTAGACTGTACTTAATAATGGGATAAAAAAAATGGTTTTTAAAATTATCTAAGTAATTGTATACAAATTAACATTACTACTGGTACCCACAGTCACACATACTAGTAAATGGTAAAGATGTATTTGTGAAGTCCTGTTTAAAAATAGTATCTGTTTAAAAGTAGAATCTATTTGCGGACAAGTGACAAGTCTTCTTAGCAGCTCTAATTCGCTATTTGAACTCCAGTTCATAGATTAAGACCTATAAACTATCTAATGCTATAACTAAGCTCTATTTGGTTTTATAAAATTGCATATTTAATTTGTCACCCTACAATTTTCTTTATGTTTCTGTAGTTTATATAATCTGTTTTAACCCCCAACACAAAAAAAGGGGTGTTATAAGTTTGACCGCTATGTGTGTGTGTCTGTCTGTCAGTGGCATCATAGCTCTTAAACGGGTGAACCGATTTGGATCCGGTTTTTTTTATTGGAAAGCTGGTTTCTTGGCGATGGTTCTTAGATATGTTTCATCAAAATCGGTTCAGCAGTTTCAAAGTTATCAGCTCTTTTGCTAGCTGCGGAAGGGATCTTAGACGCATAATGGCAATTACTTTATATGCAAACATACATGTGACATAATTTCGTTGGGGGTTTTTAAAATTTTTAATTTATAGTTATGTTTTGTTAATTTATGTTATATGGGTCATACACACCGAAAGAAACAAAAGTGGTATCTTCTGTGGACATAACATTAGCAGCTTCAAGTCAGCCAACTTAACATTTATTTAGATGGGCCGAAAGTTCTCCAACACTACTACATGCTGAGGTAGACTTGACTAAAAAATATTGGCTATAGACTTAACTTTCCCAACTTTTTTTTATTTTATCCACAGGAGTGACGCAAACAAAAAAAAATTGTAAATGTGTTGTTTTCTAAATAAATAAATCTAAGAATTAATGAGTTGGTTGAGTTAGGTATAGCATCCAAATACTCTGTATAATGATACTCCTCCTCCTTTAACAGCATACAGAGATGAGAGTGGGAAACCATGGGTTCTGCCAGTGGTGCGCAAGGTGGAGAAGCAAATAGCAGCTGATGACACACTTCTGCATGAATATTTACCTGTGTTAGGTGAGTAGTCCTCTTAGCTTTATATAGTACGACAATAACTTCCAGACATCTTTAATATTACATTCAACTCAAATATTGAAACATCTGTGCATAGTTACAACAATCCTAATCTATTAACCCTTAATAAGGCCCTATTTATTGGAGCATACTACCACAGAATCGAAAGCGGCAATCGAATACATACTTGACAAAGGATATTTTTAAATTTTGTATTTGTAAATACAAAATTTTACATTAAATGCAACATAAAACATATTACAAAAGCGGACACAGTCACACCTCAGATGTCAGTGTCAAGCCACAATTTCTTTAATATGATGACCTCATTAACATCATTATGGATGGTACATCATACCACAAACCATAGATAAATATATTATAATGGTTTTTGATAAACCAAGTGTTTTTTTTTATCAATAACTCATATTATTGGTGTATAATTTTAAGTTTAGTAAAATTCATGTTCATATAAATATCTAACATTAAATTAAAAAATAAGTTGATTTGTTTGTCACCCATGCTATATTTTTCTAAGTAGATATAGAGCAGTTTCATTAAAATTGTCATGCCTATACCAACACAGTGTAAACTGTTGTGTTTGTTGTAATTAGTACTAACTGTGGTTAATTAGTATGGATCCGGCGGAATTGTCATTGCGTGAATAAAATTAACATGATGATGGGAGGTGAATATTCGAGCGTTTTCACCGCTCCGCTGAAACATTGTTATCTTCCCAAGATTATAATCACAACGAAGATGAAACTCGCAACAACTTGGATTAAATTAGATTCAGCATCAGATCTATCTTTCATTTTGCTATAAAGTTAACTCTAAGCGTCATCTCTTTTTTCAATATTTGCTGAGAAGGTAATGTCGAAAAAAATAACGCTGGAGACATCATATTATGTGATGTATTTATCAAGATACTTCCTTTACTCTTCAAAATTTGTTCTCATAATCAATTGCAAAGTAAACTGTTTTGTTCATTTATGGTGTTCTTATCGCAAAATGAAATGATAATGCTAGTCATTACGATGTGAAATGTCAAGGAATATTCAATAGCATAACAATATTATGTAACGACATTACGCCATTACCCATGGTCATAATGCTACGTTCATGTATTGTAATTACATAACTTATTCCCAAAAATACTACAACTCAGTTGCACATAAATTAAAATCCTAAAAACTTAAAAATACGATACAACTACAAAGACCGATTAAATAAAATTATCATCTTTTTAGGGTTCCGCACCTCGAAAGGAAAAAGCGGAACCCTTATAGGATCACTTTGTTGTCCGTCCGTCGGTCCGTCTGTCAAGACCCTTTTTCTCAGGAACGCGTCCAGGTATCAAGCTGAAATTTATATTAAATACTCAGATCTACTGTCCCTTGGATCTGTGAAAAAATCAAACTTCTAAGCCAAAAAGATACAGCCATTTATGCCGCAAATTTTCGACACTCACAAGGGAATCAAAACCTACAGGGTATTTCCCGTGAACACAGAATCTTGAAATTTGGTACGAAGCAAGGTCTTATAGCACAGTTTGAGGGAAAATTGCGAAAAGCATAATTTTTTTGTCTGTCTGTCTATATCAGTAACCAATCTACAATGATCCCACACTGCGCACATTTTGCTTAGGAGCAGGGGTCTGCTATGACTGTATGTTCATCTTTGATGTTCATAGATACATATAAATTTGTACGGAACCCTCGGTGCGCGAGCCCGACTCGCACTTGTCCGGTTTTGTTTGTTGGTTAAAATGTTCTAGAGTGTCTTAATGATAGTATGAATAACTAGGTAAGTACCTAAGTAAAGAATGAATGTATGTTTCGTCTTGCAGGAATGGAACAGTTTTCTGCTGCGTCCGTATCCATGCTGCTTGGCGAAGACAGCCCCGTCATAGCCAGTGGTCGCGTGAGTAAACTCAATCAGACTCACACATATAATATCTAAGTGCGGTTATTTTGATATTTTTCTTTTTACTATTCTTAAACTGAATTTGTGACACTTAACATAAGGCTTGCTTGACAGGCTTTCGGCGTGCAAACCCTTTCGGGAACCGGCGGCCTGCGCGTGGGCGCAGAGTTCTTGAACAGACACCTCAAATACAACACCTTCTACTACTCTCAACCGACGTGGGGTGAGTCTCTTCTTGCGATTAAGAAGTATATTCTGATACCGATTGAATAGCGTTACCGTAAACTGGGGTTACTTTTAAATGCGGGGCTACTTTAGAAACCAGTTTTTTACGCAGAGTCCTTATTTTTTTAGACCATCTGTGGCAGTGAAATAACTACCTTGATAAATCACCTAACTTTTTACGTCATTTGCTCATTGTGGTGGAGGGAAGGGGGCAATAAGTCCAAATACTTTTCTGACTTCAAACCAACTCTTACGAGAAAGTGAAATTAATATTTTTTATTTGTCTTTTTTCTGGTACTAGGTAATCTTCCAGCAGGTGAATTGAGCTAAGGTTGCCCCTCTTTGAACCAAATCTTGGATCAGCACCTAAAATACTAAAGTACTAAAATACCTACCTAAAATACTCGAAAGCCAATGTGCATTCACAATACGGGATTCTTGAGCTACTTAGCCATTGGTCGTAATTTGGCTACCGGTTCGTTACAACCAATTATCATAATGTCCTTTTAAATATTTCACCAAATCTCAAATTGTCTTAGTTCCAAAATGCCTATATTCCCAAATTGACTTAGTTTCAATACAATAAAATGTCATAATAACATTTACACATTACATCCGATATCCAAAATGTATAGTTGGTAAAATGAACAATAACTTCAAATACCGAATTATTATTAAGACTTAAGGTGAAAATGCATTAGTTTCATAATTACCAAAATTTAAAAATAGCTTTCGTTTACAGGCCCACAATTACATCAATGGGCCCAAAGATCCAAATGACACTGTCTCATACATAATACCTAAAATTTTAACCACGCAGTATTTTTACTGTTACGTATTTATAGTCATGAACCGTGATAGCTAGACGGTTGAAACTTTCACAGATGATGTATTTCGGTTGCCGTTATAATAACAAATACTAAAAAACAGTATAAAATACATATTTAAGGGGGCTCCAATACAACAAACGTGATTTTTTTTGCTCGTTTTTGCTAGATATTGATAACGGCAACAGGTAGACGCTTGAAATAATCATAGAATATTTAGTTATATATTCACTTTAAAAATATATAATTAAATTAAAATAAAACAAATATTTAAGGGGGGCTCCCATACAACACACGTGATTTTTTTGCCGTTTTTATAGGTAATGGTACCGAACTCTTCGTGCGCGAGTCCGACTCGCACTTGGCCGAGTTTTTATTAAATATTCATACATTAAAGGTTTACTTTTAGGTTTACTTTTAGCCTGTGTACGTATTACGTATTATTCTTGTTCTAAATAAATGTTTTTCTTTATCACGTTCGCGCCCTTTGTGTAACGAAATTTAGTCATACAAACCATGTGTCGTTACACAAAGTACCTAATCAATTAATTTATTTTAATGAAAGCCCTTAAATGTGTACTTTTTTAAAACGACATTAGAGAACCATAACCTGGTGTTCGTGCGTTCCGGGTTCGCGAACGCGCGCGTGTATCGCTACTGGGACGAGAAGACGCGCGCCATCGACTTCGCCGGGCTGATCGAGGACCTGCGCAGCGCGCCCGCCGACAGCGTGGTGCTGCTGCATGCGTGCGCGCACAACCCCACCGGCATCGACCCCACGCACGACCAGTGGGAGAAGATCGCCGACGTCATGGAGGTTCGCCGCACAGACCCTTTTCACAACCAGAACAGTACGTAGTTTTGCAATAACGATCCAATCTTCAGCAAGTCGCTTTTTGATTTTGGATCTAGTTTCAGTACCAACAAAAGCGAAATTTAAGAAGAAAATGTCAGTGGTTTCGATCGTATTTGCATAACTACGCCCCTTCACTCGCCAATCAACGTTTGCCATAAAGTAGGTATACAGAAGCGAGCTGTTTTCAGGATTTTATGAAATATTATAGAATACACGAGCATTTTTATACCGTTTAAAAATGCCCACTTAACCATCACACATAAGTGTAACCGGTCAAAACACTGACTCAAGCATAAACAACCAATACGTGCTTGAAGCCGCTTTATAGTTTCCGAAGTCTTAAAAATGATCCATCGGTACTTGTTTAAAGCTGTGTCTCCATCACACGCACCTTAGCCTTGAACATTAGCTGCGTTAACAGTCACGCGCAATAAAAGCGTCTGACTGCCTAGGCAATGTTCGAGATACTGCACGCACCAATGCTCGAGGGTTCGCTGCAAGAGTTGGAGACACGGCTGGTTGTAAACAAGATACGAACGCAAAAGTAAATTATTAAAATTTAAATAAATCAGTCCAATGCCACAATCTAGAAGTCAATTACAAAAAAAAATGTTTTTTAACAATTTCGTCATATATTTGACATTCCGAAATTTTACCCCGAGGCATTCCACGAAAATAACTACGCTGGCGTTTACAACAACGCCCACCCTTGCAAAAGAACTTGCCAAAAGCAAAAAAATATTTATAGGTGAGATGTTGTTTTGGTTTCACTGGCATATAGGATTAACATTAGCTTTTTATCCAACAACGTGTTCTATTTATCCCGGGAAAGTGGAAAGTTCCCACGGGACGACAACGAATTTACGGGAAACAGCTGGTGCTCTATATGTCTTTAAAGGCTTTTTATTAACTTACAATGTATGTAAATATGTATGTACGGGAAAAAATCTTGGAAGTTGAATTTGATCCACTTTCAGTGGTTGGATTTACTTGAAATCTGATTGACTTATGTAGGTTGGATGACAATGCAAGTACAATCAACAAAAAAGTACAGTCAGCGAAAAAGCTTGCATTGAAAATTCAATTTTTATCAAAAACTTACATATGTATTTTAATTGGAATGTTCGGTATCTCATTTGTTTGGCAAGTAAGTCAATGGCATATTTTAGAAAAATGTTTTAATTACGACCTTGACCATATTTTAGGCAACCTACTTGCAATATACCTATGTATGTAGTTAGGACACATTATCTTCGATTTAAAATATTTTTCATCCGGTAAGCAAATGCGTGTCTAGGTACTATTTTGCAGTCGCTTATAAATCTTATAATATATGTAATCGGTCTGATTTTAATTTTGTGAAATATACTTACTTAGTCTTATATTACAAGTACCTATCTACTGTATAATTGAAACGTGGCTTCATAGTGCAACTCTAACCGTCTATCTTACATACAATATATTATCTACTAATCTACAGTATCGGTACGCAACCTATCTTGATAGTGTGCGCCATAAAATTATTTAATCTTACATTTATTTTATTTTATTTTATTTTATTTTATTTTATTTTTATTGTTAACCATGTGGCTTCTGCCACATTGATATTAACTAAGGTAATTCCAGAAGCACTTTATCAGTTTTCTCACATTGCGTTATTAATGAAAATGGACATCGAACTTTTTATGACAGGCATGAAATCCTGGAATGTAAAGCAGATTCTTTGTCGACAATATCCGTACCATTACAAGTTTATGCGGCGCGTTCTTAGCAATAGTATTTTCTTAAAGCGCAGGTAGTACCCAAAAAGGACATGTAAAAGCGCCCCTATGCGGCCTATTTACAGTATAAATTATTTACGAACTAGCTGTTGCCAGTGATTCCGTCTGCGAAGAATTAGCTAACAATAAATTAATAATTGCTATCCCGCGGGAACTATGTGATTTTACTGGAATAAAAAGTATCCTATATATTATTCCAGGTTATGAACTACCTGTGTGCCAAATTTCATCACAATCCGTCGAACCGTTTTAGCGTGAAAGAGTAACAAATGTTCACACATCCATACAAATTTTCACGTTTATAATATTAATTATGATTAGTAGGATTGTACCTCGGGAGCGGCGGCAACGGCCGTGAGGTGCAGGTGGAAGCTCTGTAAAGTAGTGGCTTTGTGTTGGCAGGAGCGCAAGCTGTTCCCGTTCTTCGACAGCGCGTACCAGGGCTTCGCGTCGGGCGACCTGGACAAGGATGCGTGGGCCGTGCGCTACTTCATCAAGCGCGGCTTCGAGCTCGTCTGCGCGCAATCCTACGCCAAGAACTTTGGCCTGTACAGTAAGTGACATGCTTTCTTGCCCTTGTAATATAATAAACATACTTTATACTCTTAATAGAAAGTAAACCTCTCGGAAATCTATTCAATATACCTAATCTTATCTTATTCTAAAACTAAGATTTATGGATAGTATATTCATTTAGGTAGGTATTCATTATTATAATCTGTATGATGCAGTCATTTGCGTTTTTTTTATGCGATTTTTGCAAATGTTTATGAAATTTAGTACCTATTTTGTTTTTAATTATTAGCGATGAAATAGAACTGTTGAAGTGTTGACATTTTAGGTATCAAAAAATAATATTTTTTTTTACGGAATCCGTCAGTTTTACGACAAATCCTTAATTGCCAATATCTCGTCATCTAATAAAAATCTTTTTTTTTAAATTAGTTAGTTCATTAAATATCATATTTTTAGGAGCCTAAACCATCAGGGCCCAATTGCATAACAAAGTACAGCTTATATTACAAGCGGAACTCCATTTCTAGTTAATATAACTGAAGCGAGAGTTCCGCTTGTAATATTAGTTGTACTTTGTTATGCAATTGGGTCCAGATGTCCATATCAGTTGGCTTTAGGGATCTAAGAGATTGTCAGATTCTATTAAAATGAAGAAAAGTGAGATTAGCATTATGGTGTGCGTGTGTACAGACGAGCGCGTGGGCAACCTGACGGTGGTGACGGCGGACGCGGCGCTGGTGCCGGCACTGAAGTCACAGCTGACGTGGGTGGTGCGCTCCATCTACTCCAACCCGCCGGCGCACGGCGCGCGCGTCGTCGCCACCGTGCTCTCCGACAAGGCTCTCTTTGACCAATGGTAATATCGCACAACTTATATACTGAGGCTGCATACCCATTGGAGCGGAGCAAGGTAGCGATAGCGGAGCGGTGAGCGAGATAAAAATCCACCAATAGAATTGCATAAAATCTCCGCTATTCAATGTACAGGGAGTTGCAAAAGTAGTTTGAAAATTATACAAAACCTGGAAGCGGAGCGAGAAAGAGGAACGAAGAAGCCGGGCGGAGAAACGAAAACCGTGGGCTAGCTTCGAGTATGGAAAACTACTGTCTGCAACTCCGCTCCGCACCCCGCTATCTAGCTCCGCGTTTTTGGACAGGCATAGTCCGCAATTCCGCTCCACTCCAGTGGACAGGCAGCCTAATAAACAGAGATCGGGATTTTCGCTGACACCTTTGAGCTGTCGTGTTTTCGCTAACGCGCTGATTTTGAGCTACAATAAGCAGGATGTTGCATAACAAAGTACAACTAATATTACAAGCGGATCTCTCGCTTCAATTATATTAACTAGAAAGGGGGTTCCGCTTGTAATATAAGTTGTACTTTGTTATGCAACAGGCCCCTGGTCTTTATTTGCAGATCGTACTTCCCCTACGTACATAAATGTATGTTTAAAACTATCAATGTAAATTATTAACTGCCATGACATAAGTGTCCAATGCACTTCCGGATTATTTAAATACCCGCCTAATTATTGGATCATTACAGTTCTCGTTTTGATAATCCTACTTCAAAAATAATAAAGATTAGGTATATCTATCTATCTATCTTATAACTTTACAGGAGGGAGCACATTAAGACGATGTCTTCAAGAGTCATCCAAATGAGAGAAGCTCTGAGAGCCGAACTGATAAAGTAAGTACCTGTAATTTTGATTACGTTTTTAATTATCTTTTTATATCTGATGATTGTAAAGTTGCTTTAAAAGAAGAAGAAATGGCTGTAAACAAATTTTATTGCAAACACTTGTCGAGATAATGTTAGCAGTTCTTGTAGTATTCGCACTTTATACCTACAATGTTTTATCCTGTTTCAAGCATCCTTTTCATCTTTTTTCGCTTCCTGTCGTACATCTTAAAATTAGTCGAAATACTTCGTCTTCATTTTTGTAGGACCCTGCAACGTTTCGAAAGCATAAGAACACAATATCACTTGATTTCCACTACGTATCTTCACGTTACAAACACTTTTTAAATCGTTGTTGATGGGTTTTGGCAAGCTGGGACGTTTCGAGGTTCCACAACCACGAAACGTTCCAACTTGAACTTCATAACCGTTTCGAATGTCTAGAAAGCGACATGGATGATTATAATGACGGGTTTGTGGAAGCTGTCCATACGGTTGGGCCCAAGTTTATAGAACTGTTGAGTTTAAAGAGTTGTTGAAAGTAAAATTTGACATGTTTTGACAGCCTTGTTTATCTGGTTGTCATGACAAATTCTTTTCGAATTTGTTGCCGGCCTGAAATTTTTAGAACAAAAATTCCTCTAAAATACTAATTTCTTCTTGGCCACTCACACAAAAATTTTAGGGGTTCTTCTTTCTGAATCGCCGTCGAGCGAACAGCTCCGTCAAAAAGGTATAAAAGGCGGAGCAACAGCTCCAATATTTAATCATTCATCAGCTGTCCAATTGGAAGCATCTTAAAAAGGCCTTATCCCGGAGCTGACTGCCCCGGGACCCTTCAAGCCTCGCGTAATTTTTGTCTAAAAGTTTTAAAAAAGTATTCGAATTTTCTTTGCGTCGCTTTCGAGCACCTCACACGCCGCCCGGTCTCTACGTCCGTTCTACTATTCGTTTCACACTAACTCTCACACACACTTCAGTACACCACTCCACAATCCATTATATTGTAAATAATAACTTATTGTAAATAAATTGTTATTCTCATATTTTATTTTTCATTTTGGTATTTAGTTTAGGTTATTTTAATTTATTGAATCAGGCGTTACTTTGCGGAGGTCCATATTAATGAACTAAAACAATTACTTTGCTCACCCGCGACCTTACAATAGTTACGTTTATGCAAGAAATGTGCGTTCATGCAGTTCCTCCACCTCCACACTGTACGAACACACACAAATCACATAAACCCAACCATCACCACCACCAAGCTACACTGACGCGTTTCGAACTCAACCAGAGCTCATCTTCAGAGTTACCACAACCGTATGCTATGCTACCAAACGTTAAACTAACGTTAACTAACTAGTTTAACGTTTGGTAGCATAGCATACGGTTGTGGTAACTCTGAAGATGAGCTCTGGTTGAGTTCGAAACGCGTCAGTGTAGCTTGGTGGTGGTGATGGTTGGGTTTATGTGATTTGTGTGTGTTCGTACAGTGTGGAGGTGGAGGAACTGCATGAACGCACATTTCTTGCATAAACGTAACTATTGTAAGGTCGCGGGTGAGCAAAGTAATTGTTTTAGTTCATTAGGTTATTTTCTAATTTAATTGTCGGTTCACGACATTTTTCTATGTCATAATTCATAAACTCATGAATCGAATATAATTCACGAATGTTCTATTTTAAATCATATAAGTTTTTGAATCAAATGAAATCCAGTTAGGATATAACTTCACATAATATGATAAAAGAAACTGGCCAAGTACGAGTCGGATTCTTACACGAAGGTTTCTGTACCATCGTACCGAAAAAAAAACACGTTCTTGTATGGGGATCTTCCTATTTTTAATAATATTATTATTTATTGTTATAGCGGCTAACTAATACATACTCTATTTGTCCGTCTAAAATTTTAAGTGGCCTATTGCGTTTTAAAATATACCTACAGTCCTGTGCCAGCGGAAGCTGTTGTCCCGTTGGGCAGTCCTGTACGGGGCCTGAGTTTGGTAAACGTGTGGTGTTGCAGGCTGGGCACTCCGGGGTCGTGGGAGCACATCGTGAAGCAGATCGGGCTGTTCTCGTTCACGGGGCTGACGCCGCGGCAGGTGGCGCATCTCGTGCAGGAGTACCACATCTACCTGCTAAACTCGGGCCGCATCAACATCTGCGGGCTGAACCCCGGCAACGTCCAGTACGTCGCGCGCGCCATCCACGACGCCGTCACCAAGTTCCCCGCCCAGGAGTAAATATTTGCCGACCGCATTGCATTTAGTACTTGCCGAGGGCCTAGCCGACCTACAAAGGTTGCTGTCGAGTCATCCAATGTGTGTATTTAAATATGTCTCGGTGTGTGCGTTTACGTAGGCGCGGTATACCTTAAATATGGTAAAATAATTCCTTAGGAGATTCGACTCGTCACCTTCACCTGTATTATATGCTCTAGGTTAATAACGATAATTCACGACACAATGCAAAGCGATAAGGCCGCCCATTGCTTAACTTATATATTTTTTCAATGTACCTAAGTACTTGTTTTTCTGTATCTTTATGGTGAACAATAAACAATCATGCACCAGTAAATCGATACACGCGTTGTATAGTCTGCTATCGTGAATTACAAGCACCAATTAACGTTTTAATAATGCAAAACTGTTACCGGCATTTTAGTATAGTCTTAATGTTAGGGTCCCGCAGAGGCAAGTTTCATAATATAGTATATGTTTTAGAGATGAAGTGTTAAATAGCATGTGAACTATTACAATTTAGAGTTTAGAAAAAAAAAGTACAATCAGAATAAACTTGTTGTGATTAAATTTGCGGGACCGACTCGCGCTTCAGTCTCGTTGGAATAATGTTCTTGAGAGACAGAGATTATCGTCTATAAAATTGTAGTAAATGTAGAAAAATGTTGATTATTAATTAATATTGAAATTGATGATTTGATACCAAAATTACTCGAGAAATATTAGAATACGTCGATTTATGTTGGCAATGTCTGGCAAAACTCAATTTAGTTTTGTGGGTTAATAAATAATTCGATCATTTCATTTTGCATATAGAAAAATATATATTTTAATCTGTTTAAACGATTTTATATATTTATGAATTGTGGTTTTCATATATTTCTGTATGTTTATCAGCTTATTGCATTTTTGTTGATAGTAAGCATTGCGATCACTCGATCCCCGATTGGGTTTAATCGGTCTTCCCCTTGGTTACTGAATATTTCTTATTAATACTCGTAACACGGGGCCGTGTTATCGATCAAGTAGCGTGATGATCTGATATTCTTAATCAAATCAGGATGGATCACTCGGCTTCAATATATAATTTGTGATTTTGTTTAGAAAAGCGCTTTGTTCATTCTGCTAACCAGTATTAAATGGCTTTTAATGGTGTGTGCGATGAACAGATTTCCTTTTAAGGTCGCAACACACAATAGATGTAAGAACTTAAGGTTTTTTTATAAATATTAAATCCTATTAATCTAAACTACTCAAAAGTCTCTGGGAATCAACTCGTTTAAACTAACCAGAATTAATATTAGTTAGGCAACCCGACAGAAACATTTTACTCTACCTATTAATAATTATTTCTAAACAATGCATTTCGTTTGTAAAATAGATGTACGAAACTATGCAGTCGGATCTTGTATTATGGAGGCGTTAAGCGAGTGATTACTTCATCCGCACCCAAAACCAGTAGTTTTTCTGACTTCAATCCCAGCTGTAACGTAACGCTGCTTCATAACGTATAATCTGTTAACACAGAATAGAAAGGAAAACTCTCTTCCCCCCATACTGTACAGTTACCGAAGTATATGCTATATGTGACATGTTTTATTTTTTTATATTTGTTCTTTATTGTTTTGTAAAAGACGCATCGCCATATGTTTATTTCTTAATAAAATATGTTAAAATTAAACTTCTTTCTTTTCAGTGAACTAGTCGCAAAATTATAGCCGCTTAAAACACCCACTGCGGAATGCGGATTGGTACGTTAACGGTTCACGGTGGTGGAGTTATAAGTTTACCAGAACAGAGAAATAGAAACCGATAATAAAAAGTAGAAAGAAGCACATAAAACGAAATAGAAAGGTTTATACATAACCCTCCGTCGACAGTCGGGTGAAAATAGTTGCTACATTCAAGCAAGTTTTCTATTGGCACTATATCATTATTGCGCGAGACAACCTGACACGGATGTCAAATGTACTTAATGTCAATTAGCGATATTCCATATATCACAAAAAGCCTACAAGTAAATATAATAGTCTAAGATCCGTACTAGAGGCGACCACCACCCTTCCGTTTAATGAATGAAAATAATTTTATATCAATACATTGCAAAAATGATATACAGTGGGTTGGCTAAAAAACTCCTGTCCAGAAGAAAAAATCCTAAAAAAAATAAGGTAACTATGTTGCAAGTTAATGCATAAGTATATACAAAAATAACTGATTATTTTTTGCATAAACGAGCACTTATCAACCAGCCCTCGTATGTTCAGCAGTGGATGTCCCAGCTGAAATGTTGATGATGATGATATAATAAATCTACTAGTCGATGTCTGAACATTGAAAATATATGAGAAAAACTGTAACTAAGGAAGGGCTATTTGTTAGAAAAGTAGAACTCAAAACTACGACTTTCAGAAAAATAATGATAATGACTAATGACGATAGTTTAGACTGTTTAGAGTTACTCCGTTCCACATCTATTCGCTGCGGAATTGGCTAAGACCGTCAAAAAGCTTTATGTCAAAGGATTTATGAAAAAGACTTCGATCATCCGATCAACGTATTTTTAGGGTTCCGTCCGTAGTCAACTAGGAACCCTTATAGTTTCGCCATGTCTGTCCGTCTGTCTGTATGTCCGTTCGCAGCTAAGCTCAGAGACTGTTAGTACTAGAAAGCTGTAATTTGGCATGAATATATGTATATCAGTCACGCCGACAAAGTGGTTAAATAAAAAAACTAAAAACTTTTTTAGAGTGCCTCCCATAGACATAAAGTGGGGGTGATTTTTTTTCTCGACTATCCCTATAGTGTGGGGTATCATTGGATAGGTATTTGAAAATAAATAGAAGTTTGCTAAAACCATTTTTTGATAAAGTGAATATTTTCGGAGATATTCACTCCGAAAGTTCAAAATAATGTGTCCCCCCATCTAACTTTTGAACCGCACGTTTAAAAAATATGAAAAAATCACGTAAGTTTTTTTTATTATACAGAAGTAGTAATAATCTAAAGTATGTACAATTTATAAATAAAGGAAAATAAAACTGAACCTAAAACTAAAAATTTATAAATAAAAAATATCTTTTACGATTTCACCCGACGGCATAGTTCCCAGAAGGCAGGCAGCGTTACCGCGTTGAATAGCCAGGCTTAATCGTTGGCGGAAATAGCCACCTGCCTTCTGGTCACCAGTCGTAAGTAAGTAAAACGTAAGTTAAACTTAATAAAAACTTTCTAGGAAAATCTGTTGATCAGTTTTAAGTTTTTGTAAAAAAAAAATCTTAACTAAGATTGTAATTTAACCGCCACTGCAAGCATTTTCTTTTCTTTGAGTACTATAAGATCACGCTAACAGTATCTTCTTTCAAATAAAAAAAAAACCAATTCGCCGATAGATGGCGCTGTACCGCTGACGTTGAAATTCTTGGTAACCAAGGTACCACATTAATAAAGTATGCAAAGATTTTTTCGTACCTGCTACGGAACCCTATCTTGGGCGTGTCCGACACGCTCTTGGTCGGTTTTTGCTCTTAGTGCGTGGGCCTATAGTACATTACTACAGACAGAGTCGAATATTATTACACGGCCGAGCGTTAGCGAGGTCGGATGGTTGATGAGTCTGGCAACTTCATTTCCCGCCGAGGTATGTATAGTGCTTTTCTCAAACATGCAACGAAATAAATAAAAAAAACTCCAAAAAAATCAAAGGTTTATTTCTAGAGAAATACAAGTAAACTAGATAAAAATATAACTAACATATTTATTACTATTTATTTCATTCCATTTCCAACTCGGATTTAATAGAAAACAGAGATGTTTTAATGTTTATTTGGGCATAATTCATAAATATTTATTTTTAATACGCTCAGGATTCTAACTTAGAATCCTTAGCTGCGCCACAGAATAAGTAATAGTACTAACGTACAGAAGGATCACTCTCGAACAAAAGTCAACTTTAGGTATAAAAACTTGTCTATTCTTACTGCTTGCATGCGAAATTGAAACTTATCGTGTGATCCGAGCGTTCATATTCCGTTGAGCACCGCTGATCTGAAACCAAGGGCACAGGGTTCCGACTCGCCGATGTTTGGTAGGTATAAAAATCAAGAAAGATAACAGTGTGTATTAATTCAGTAAACTACCTTTAGTAAGTAAGTAAGTTATTTATAAGATCGTTTAGAAGTCATTGTTTGTTGCAAAAATCACAAAAAAAAAGATTCTTAATTACGCGCGACGCGGCTAGCGTGCGAACTGAAGGCCAATTGACAACCTACTGCCATACTCCGCCCGGGCGGAGCGCCGGCCGAACATACCTAAACTGCGGAGTGAACCCCCCCTGGCTGCGCTCAGGATTCTATTGTAGAATCCTTCACTTCACTCTGGATTCAATGTACTGCCCTCGCCGTAAATACATCATTTGGCTCCCTTATGACACAAATAACTATTGTACACTCTTTTCCATTATGGACATTTGTTCATCGATACTTTTCCGCACTAGTCGATATCTTCCAAACGAAGTAAGTTTTGCAGGACGTAAACGTAGTCTGATTGAGATAATTTCTTGTATATGATAAGAATTGTTATAAATTCCAACGGAATATCATTGTAATGGCATATATCTACCTAAAATTAATAAATTACATTTGTAGACTCCTCCAATTCGATTCTAATGTAACGGTGACGCCACTACAAGGTTGTGTCGTGGGAATAACGCATTCACTGCCACCTGACTTCCACAGGTGCCACCGACGCACATGTGCGTTCAAAATGTATGAATAATTATTATGACAGCGGCACTGGGCGAAGTCCCGAAAACACATATATGCGTCGGTGGCAGTGAATGCCATAACTGTCAGTGTCATAGGGATCAAGATTCTCCGGGCCGACTTATATAATAAGTACCTAGTAATAACCTTGCAAAAGCCTAAGTTTAGTTAGTCTCGGAAATCAAAATGATGAATTTGACGTAATAAATAAAACAATATATTAATATTTTTAATTTAATAAAATACATAAATGTACCTCTTTTTAAACAATGATATATTTACTGATAACACAATTGTAATTTCTACTGTGATTATTGTGCATAGTACAACATTAAGTATGAGCTACACTTTGAAATAAAATACCTGAGTAAAATTACACATCTGTGAATATTTATTGATTAGGTACTCGAGAGGTTACTATTATGGTGAACTTATGGTGAGGGGTGAATATTCGAGCGTTTTGACCGCGCGGTTAAACGTCATTACATTACCATTCGACGATTATTACCACAACCGAAGGACGAATCGCGCGAAATTTCATCAAACTAGATTCAGCATCGGTACTGTCTTAAGTTTTCATAAAAAGTTAACCCTTCATATAGCTTCATAAGCATCATCCATTTTAATAATTTCTGCTCCAATGGTAATGACAAAAAAAAACCGCCGTAAAAACGCTGAATATTTACCCTGAGGCCGATTGTATATGCATTACATTAGGACCGGTTAAAACACGACCTCTATTTGTCGACCCGGAATGAACGACAATAATGTACGATCTGATAATTGAAACTCTTATGGCATTAACTTGAGGGTTTGAACTACCAGGTCTTATATTATTGTCATTCATTCCTGGTCGACAAATAGGCACGGGTATGTGTCGTACTTTAACCGCCCCTATGAAAACTAGTCCCATGGCATTGGCATTCAACTTTAACGAAACTGCCCTATTTTGGAAGTCTTTGAATATAGTTTAATATCGATTTCAGATTAAAATCGATATTTTAATTATTTTTTCAGTCTCTCTTCAATCAACATAACAATGGGGTTATATTGACTGATTTTCTCTTCATTTGATAAGCTCCCCCCCCCCCCTACTCTCCGTTTTTCCAGTAAAAAATAAAATTAAGTGTCAAGATTAAATTTCGCAGTATTCTCGATATTGCCGTTATATAGTTTTCATTTCCAAATTTTAGATAAACTGGCTGGTTATTCTGCAGACTTAGCGTATCTATGTTTAAGATTTTAACACATATTTATAGCCTTATATTTTGCAAAGTTTCTAATGATTACAAACACAACATTCAGTTAATAATAACAATTCTGTCAATTATCAGTAAACACTTTAATACTATCTAAATAGATCGTCGTTTATGTTTCCATAGCGTTCCCATCGTCGGCCGGTGGCTGCGGGGGCGCGGGCGGTACTCGCGACCCGAAACAATTCATAACTGAAAAGAATTTAATTTCTTACTGTGCTATGTATATTTTTAAAAATGTAATAAAAACAACTCTCAAATGAATACTTGGCTACAGAACTACCGAATGCTACACGAATTATCAAATTCTGACAAGCAAGCTTATTGTCTAACGCTTCTGCCGCTTGCCTTCGCAATCGCTATTTCTTTCTGTCAAACGGTATAAAATGATGACAGATAGAGATGATGAAAGCGAAGGCAAGCGTCAGAAGCGTTAGACAATAAGGCCTAAGGAGATTGACGAATCGGATAGCAGACAGTAGGTTTTGATAGTTCACCATCTGCCAAATAAAAGTGAAAGAAGGACAAACAAACAAACACATTTTAACATTTATAATATTAGTATGGACGTAATCTTTATATGAAAAAAACTGTCAAAAAAAAACTACAACGGGGGCCAAGCTGCGGGCGAAAATACGCCAAACGGTAACAGTCATAAGAAAAAAAATCTAAGTCATAAGTACAGTACTTTTTTATTTATTTATAAGTATTAAGATTTCTTTCGGATATCACTTGGCCTAAGACCAGTTATTGGCTTGAAATTGACGTTCGGAAGCTGCAAATAAGAACAGAGAGAGATATACGGGGTGGAAAAAACGAACGCCACATGGAGGGTAACAGCGTTTCGATCTGCATCATAAAATACGACGTTTTGTTTTTTGTAAGACAAGCAATTTTTCAAAAATCCATAAATGCAGTATTTTTTGTTTTTAATTATAAAGGAAAGTATCCTTTAGATAGAATGTACTATTTCCAATATTGAAGGTAGTTGCCCTCCATGCGGCGTTCGTTTTTTCCAGGCTGTAGGTATAAGAGCAGGCAAACCTTGTTCGCTAGTGGCCAGGTCGACGAGTTCGATGAAGCACTGTTTGTTGTCGCCGCCCAGCACCAGCGAGTAGGGCGCCTCGGGGCATGCGGCCGCGCACAGCGCCTGCCCCACGCGGGCCGCGCGCTCGCTCACCTGCGCCGGCGGGGACCTGCCCGTGCCCAATGACATCCATTATATATAAACACTCCAATTATTTCTAAATGCAATTATAAAATAATTCGAAGACACGACTCCAGTAAAAAACGCCCTGAAAACCGGATTAATTTTCGATTAACTGCAAAATTAGATTATTATTTGTTTTCAAATAAATAAATAGTTCTAGTTCCAATCATTTATTTTCTCGGTGGCACATTTGATTGAAGATTGGATTGAGTTGTTGATTGACTATTATATTCATTGTTGTTTGTCGCAGGGAAATAGGCAAAAAAAGAGATTTGAACAAATCTTTAAGAGGGTTTATACCTGCTGAGCTGGCAACATTGCATTTTTGTTAGTTTTTCTCGATTATTCCATAAAAATTGAATGAAAATTAAAAATGTTTTGTATACAAATTGTTCTAATATATAAGTTAATGTGTCTACTGCAATAATAATTCGTGATAAGACTTTTATTTTCTTTAAAAACCGTCAGGTAATAATTTGTTCGTTTTTAAAGAAAATAAAAGTCTATCACGAATTTATTATTTTAATTTTCATTCAATTTTTATGGAATAATCGAGAAAAACTAACAAAAATGCAATGTTGCCAGCTCAGCAGGTATAAACCCTCTTAAGGGATATTATGAACAAATCACACAGGATGTTAAAATGGGGAATACATTTTATCATTTTCCTAGAAAAAATCAGTAATTTGATCGAATCTCTAAATCTGTTTAGTGAAATGACAAAATCAGCCATAAAAGGCAACTCGTTTTTAGGGTTCCGGAGCCAAAGTAGCAAAAACGGAACCCTTATAGTTTCACGATGTCAGTCTGTCCGTCCGTCCGTAACGCGGCTTAGCTTAGAGACTATTAGTGCTAGAAAGCTGTATTTTTGCATGGATTGTAGCAATTGTCCGAACTAAGTGGTAAAATAAAATATAGAAAAAATTCTATTTTCAGGGTCTCCCATTGACGTAAAGCGGTGGTGATTTTTTTTCTCGTCCAAAATACAAAATCCTTAGAAAAACATTACTTGTTTAATACGGATAGTATAATTAGTACCTTGTAAAATTATGAGAAAATAAAATACTAGGAATCATAAACGAAACTGACATTCAAATGCCAACACATAGGAGTGTGCGGCGATTGGTGAAGGCGATGACGGTACGCAATATTACTATGCAAGGTTTTTTTCATAACGGCTTCGGAACCCTATCCTGGGCGTATCCGACACGCTCTTAGCCAGTTTTTTCATTTCACCTGATTTGTTTAGTGGTTTGATAAAATCCCTGAAACACGTCAATGTGTTGACGAAGCTAACCCGCAAAGTCAACTCGTGTTATCATTTAATTTGCGTATTGCTTGATGTCAAATTATCGAATTGCGGCCTGTCGGAGCTTCAATAAGCCGATGAATGAAACCTTCCTACTCCGCTTTCGAGTTGGGTCAGGCGTTAGGCTGTAGTTCATTGATATTGAATCCGGTAAGTATAGTAACGGCTGTATCAGTCAATCAGTTTAATGACTCGTCTACACTAATTGTTACAGGCTCGATGAGGCTTCGACAAGTCGTGATAGTGGAAACTAGCCCGATTAGCAGCTTACGTGCGGCGTTTTAGTTGCCAGGCTAAGCGTTTAATGGTGCAATTACACCGTGTGCAGAAGGGGTGTATGTCAATATTTTTGAAATAGTAGGTACCTACTTTGTGATATCCCAAGTTTTAATTTTGCCATCGGTGCTGACCGTGATAAGCATGCCAGGAATTTCGCTAAGGATGAGACCTGAAAAAAAAAATTTGAATATTTCCGTTTGTTCTTTTCAAAGTAACTAACGCATGACATGGTTTATATTATTAGTAGGTAGGTATGATTAATATTAAAACTAGTCTTAATATAATACACTGAAAATATATCAGCAACACTAATAAAAGCAGACGAACATAAGTAATCGTTGATGTAGGCCAGTTTTGACCTAACTGGGACTCAAATAAGGTCACAATAAGGTGGTCCATTTACTATTTATTACAGTTACTTATCGGTACTATTTTAAATACGATTACCGGAATAATAGGGTAAGTAGTAGACAATCAGTATTTCCAAGACACAACATTAACAAAAAAATACTTAACTACGATATTGTATTTTAATTTGCTTTAATATAAATAAATAGTTAGTCAATTGAGTTGATGAATAAGTGACGTCACAGCTTCCTATATTGCCACACAATATGTACCGAGGAATCGCGTTTTGAAAGCCCATATAAAGATGTCAATCGATGGGCGGTCTCAAATATTTTATTTAATTGAGTTGTAAGTCTTGAGCTCACAAGGTTTAGGGGTTGACAGTTTTGACCATTTTCAAACTACTTAATCCTCTGTCAGCAGTCAACTTTGAGTTATAAAGTTAGGTTTGATCCGGTTACCTATCAAAATTTAGAATTATTTTATTCCGAATATTTAAAATCCCGAATGCTTCATTTATCCGAATGCATTTTTTTCTGAAACTGTAAATATTTCAGGATTTTTATAAAACAACCCTAACCTAACCTAAAGGGTTCTACACGATGGTCCTGAAGTAAATCCTGAAATATTTACAGTTTCAGAAAAAAATGCTTTCGGACAAATGAAGTTTTCGGGATTCTAAACCTTCGGAAATACAATTTTCTAAACATCGATAGGATCCCGTTTGATCCACACAAGCCCGAATTAAAATAGAATTACTTACCGGTGACCTCCTTTTCGTGCGCCGCCAGCGTCCACACGGGCTGGTCGCTGCGCACATCCACGTACGCCACCTGTCCTTCGTTGTTGCTCATCTGTGGACATACCGCTTAACGTCATCTTCTACGAGTAGTCACAATGCACAAGTACACAACTGTACAATATACACACACGCACATGCATTTTTAGCGGCCTAGTCATGATAAGGTACCTCGCGTACTAGACTACCACGATCACGACCAGTGGCCGCAACGACCAGATTAACTAAAGAAATCAAGTGCGACCAAGTGGATGCGTAAAATTGTCTCTATGGTTGTTGTCTTATGGCTCTTTGCTGGTGTCGCAACTTGTTACATCCACTGATTTTACATATGGCACAGGCTTGCCCTTGAGCCATTAAGAAAGTTACAAAATGCAATAGTAAGATCGTTAACTAAACAAATTGAATGTTGTATTATAAAAATGGTAGTCATTTCGAACACATACTAAAATATATGAAAGGATATTCATTTTATTAATTTTAGATATCATGTTTCATAGTATCATTTGTTGCTCAAGACCTACACAGTCGATAGCTAAATAGAAATAGTCATAATTTTATTCTTTCATAACGTCCGTGTTCGATTCCCGAGTGAATACAAGTTTTTTTCTAAATGTATGAATTCAGTTTTTCTTGTCACTAAAATCGATGACATGGTTCCTGAGAACAGACTTATCCATACTGACCAATCTAAACGTTAGAGTCTGTATGTGACCATTGGTGAGTAGTGAGTACTGACGGCAAAGCAGTAGGGGTTGGCCCGGTCCCAGGCGACGCGTTCGACCTCGGGCGCCAGACGCCAGGCACGATGCGCCGCCGGCTCGCGGCAGTCGCAGGCGCGCGCGGCGCCGTCGCCGCACCCCGTCAGCAGCATCTGCGGCTCGTGCGGGTGGAACTCCATCGTCTGGATCTGCCCGAGACACACGTTACATCACACTTGCTCGCCAATGCTGTTATTACATGCATTTACACTAAAGGACAATTACTTAAATTGTTCCCATGGGTGTTATGGATTCATAAATAATTTTTACTCCCGAGGTAATAATGATTAAAATTTTTTGCAAACATGTTAGTGATCAATCGTGTACCAGGATGGAACCTTTTCACAATTTCATGATGATTTCTTTGGCAGATGTATGGAATGTCAACATGACATTTGCAATGAAAAGGGTTCACCCTGGTACGTGATTCTGTACGTAATTTAAGACAAAGGAGGTATCAAGTCAACCAACGCTTTATTTATATGTCTAAAACTCAGCTACAAGTCAATTTTACAACACAAAACTTATATGTATAATCTTCATGTTATGAAACTTCATTATTTTTTAATAAGATGCAAAGACATAAAATTCCAGAGTTCTTAATACTATTTGCACTGTAGTAAAATAACTAGTCACTTTCCATAGGTACAGTCAGGTGTAAAAATATGGGTGCACACAACTTGCTCATAAATATGTCCTATAGCTCTTATGTCGTCGAATTAAGGTATAGGTATACAAGGATGGGAAGATTAAATCGATACTTATTTTTGCACTTGACCGTACATGAAATAAATAAAATATGTTATACACATATATTCATAACTTACTTTGTCCTCAAAGTAGTCCAGCTTTGTGTGAGGAGTGCCTTGATCTAAATCCCATAACAGCACCGTATTATCTGCAGATCCACTAGCTAAAACATGTCTGAAATTTTTTATAAAAACAAAATAAGGTTAATATTTTTCACTAGGTACCACATGTAATCAACAGTTTCGGTGAAAGTAAAACTTACGAAAAGTTCCTATTCCATGACATATCCAATACTGCATTCTTGTGTCCCACTCTCTTGGTTTTCCTCTTCTTGTTTGGTTTCTTGCCCAATTTGAAAGCAGGCTCGAGACAGTTCTCAATGTCCAAATCCCATACTTGGATTACTGGGTCCATCCCACCCAGCGCACAAAGATTACCTAATATGCAAGAAATCATATTATGAAAACATATTATTCAAATCACAATTTGTCTCAAAAATGTTTAACCACAGATTCTTCAGATGAAGGTTCTGAGATCTAAGTACCTGGCTTCGTATCAGAAGGATCGTGGCTCAGCCACTCTATGCATAGTGGGAACCAAGGTAAAACAATGTCGTGGTGGACGTAGAAGGAATCTTCCTCCTTGTTGAAAACTACAAAACAAAACATAAAATTTATGTCAATGCTAATATCATAAATAATTACGATTTTTTTTCAAAGAATACTGAACAATCTCAACAAAAATATGAAATTTACGTTTTACATGTAATATTTCCCAGACCAACTTACTGTATACTTCCAAAACACTTGCATCACTCTCCACATGACCCACCAACAGCAGGTTATCGTCAGGTTTAATGATGTCGTCTTCTTCATCACTGTCCGGGCCGTCTGTCTGGGAATATATTATTTAAGGTAATACGAGGGGCGTTCAATATAAAGTGAGAATGAGATGCAAACTCTTTTAATATTACGAAATTAAATACTGGCTGGTAAAGCTAATCTATCTAGCTGATTGCTATGAAAAAAAAAACTAACTGTCTTTTGTTTAAAAAAAATACGGTAATTTCTTTGCAATGCTATTGAGTACGTTAGCAAAAATGGAGAAAATTGAACTGCGCGCCGTTATCAAATATTTGTATTTGTAAAATTTTTCTACGGACCAAGTCAATTTGGATTTGCGGGACACTTTAGGGTCTAATGCTCCTCCGTATTCGACAGTCGCACGTTGGTGCGCCGAATTTAGACGTGGAAGAACATCGACAATGGACGATCCCCGCTCCGGACGCCCTACTACAGCAGTAACTGAAGAAATTGTGAAAAAAGTCGAAAACTCAGTTTTGGCGGATCGTCGTGTCACGGTTCGTTTTATTGCTGAAAATGTAAAGATTTCAACGGGGAGCGTGCATAATATTTTACATGAACGCTTGGGTATGAAAAAGGTATCTGCGCGTTGGGTACCAAGAATGTTTACTGACACGCAAAAACAAACTAGACTAGAGATTTGTCAAGAAGCTTTGAACCTGATGCAGCAAGACCGGGAACTTTTTTTGGCGCGATTTATAACAATGGACGAAACATGGCTCCATCATTACGACCCTGAAACGAAACTGCAGTCTATGACATGGAAAAGGTCATCATCTCCAACTCCGAAGAAATTCAAGGTGAGCCCATCTGCCGGTAAGGTCATGGGCTCTGTTTTTTGGGATGGTAAAGGGGTATTAATGATTGAGTATCTCGAGCATGGAGCCACTATTACGGGCACTTTATACGCCAAACAAATAGCAACATTGCGCAATGAGATCCGCGAAAAACGGCGAGGTAAACTCTCGAAAGTTGTGCTGTCCACCAGGACAAAATGTCCAGACACACAAGTCCGCCGTTGCAATGGCTGCAATTCGTGATGCTGGGTTCGATATCCTTAAGCATCCTCCGTATTCACCAGATCTCGCTCCCAGTGATTTCTACCTATTTCCGAGATTGAAACAATACCTGAGAGGCCAGAAATTTGAAGACGACGACGCGGTAGTCGCTGCAGTACAAGATTTTTTAAGTACTCAAGAAGAGACCTTTTTAAAAATGAAATTTTAAGTTTAGAAAAAAGATATACTAAGTGTATTATGCTAAAAGGTGGCTATGTCGAAAAATAAAATGACATTTAGTAAAAGTTGTTTATAACATATTCATTCTCACTTTTTATTGAACGCCCCTAGTACAATGAAGGTGATCAATGTGCTCGACCATTCATTAAATTTAATGTAAAAGGTTTTTAATTCCACTTACCCTAATTTGAACATTATCTCCCAAGTCTCCCAAGTTGGGCAAAGTAGCTACTGTTCCTATGCCAACTGGATTGCCTGAAAATAAAGTATATATCCATAAATGAATTATACCTAACAGTAATCAATTCAAGAAGCAAATTGGTAAATAATATAATCCCAAACTAACCTGAATCTTCTTCATCATACTTTTCAAAATCATATTCATCATTTGGATTTACAGGTGGAGGCCGTGAGGAACTGGGACCAGCTTCATCCTCATCGTCAGACACATCGTCACCTTGCTCTGTTAAACTGTAAATTAAACTTGGATTCAACAAACAGTTGACTGTATGACATTAGTAGGAAAGGAATAGGAAGGCAACAGAAAACATTTAAATAAATTTAGTGAACTGAAACTTATGTTGAACCAAAATTATAGTAAAGGTGATTAGATGACTGATTGTGTAAAAGTACAAATAAAATAATAAAGGAAAATTCATTGAGTTCATTCTTGTGTAAAAGATAGTACGATGGGAGCAATGTATGAGTGATCAAATGAAGTTCGATGGATGATTCCTAAGTGATGATAAATTTCTGCAAATGTTATGGACTTATGGTAAATGCTAATAGATTAAACAATTTTCGGTAAAATGATGGAGTATTTATCTACATAACATCTTTTGAATCTCAATCTCAATCTTATCATCTTCTTATACTCATTATAGATAGTCTAACATTTTGAAGTTGCCATATGGCAGTCAGTGGTGTGATCTGGAGGGTGAAACTACTTGAGTTTTTTTTGCTGACCATACTCTGCTGTGAAAGTAATCTCTAGTTAATTTTTTGTAAAATCCCTTATTGGACACTTGTCTATTGATTTTTGTTGTAATGAGGCTGAAACATATTATTTGTCAAATCCATCATTTATTAATATGAGAGGTTGGTTGATTAAATTAATTTTACACTTGATTTTATGTTTTATTTTAATTTTGTTTTGTTCCAAAATAAATATCATGTTTTCAAAATGTTATATGTTTGTGGTTTATTTTATAGTTTTTTAGACTGATTGTATTATTGTATTTTCTTTAGGTTATAAATTTTTCAGTTTGTTTAAACTTACAGTAATGTCAATGTCATTAGAATTGAAACAAATGTTTTGGTGTCAACATTCTTCTTGTTGAGGTGCCCTCTCCTACCGGAGGTCGGCTATCATTAGTGCTACACCTTCTTTGACACAGCAGCTCGGAACAAGGATCTTGTGCTAAGGTTGAACCACGTCCGGAGATTCTTAGGCCACAAAGTACTTACGCCTTCTTCCGAGTGGTTGCTTACCCTGGATTTTCCCTTGCATAATGAATGAGTTGTAGCAGGTCATATTTATCACTGCGCATTATGTGACCAAAGTACTGCAGCTTGTGTCATCATTGGTTTAAAAAATTATATAGTACATAACATGACTGTTTGTGTGGTGATTTATTATAGTAAACTACTCCAAGACTATAGTAAGAAAAGAAGAAAACTATTAGTTTATAGGTACTTGAAAAGCCCTAATATCATTACTAGTTAATTTTTATTAGTTTCAATAGGTCATGGGAACTGTGATGTGTCAAATAAGTGAATTTCAAAAATTCATGTATATACTCGTCCTGCCCAATGCATGTGCTTTATCAAGAACATCCCCATTTCAAAGGAATTTAGTCATTATAAATTGGAACAGAGTTGCATTTACTTTGTATCGTTCGATTAAAAAAAAACTAATTCGAATCATTTTCCTATTTACATTTGATTCATATTTCACTGGCATTTTGCTTGTATGGTGGGCAGGACGAGGTTAAAGTACGGCTTGTCTAATCTAAAATGACGCGCCCCCCCCACTGAATCGGTTGATTTAGATGTGTGCGCGCAAATATTAATTAGAACTCTTATCTGTTTGGAAGTGTCTACAATTCCGTGAACTATGAAAAGTGTGCATACCATCTCGATCGACAGCAATTGTCAGCAATTATGACAAGTTGGACAACAAAACAAATCCGACAGTAACTGCTTGTTACCAAGTACGGCACGCAAAAAACTTAATAAAATAAAATAAATTAAATAAATATAGTGAAGTCATGTTTAAAGTTAAATAAATATGTATGTCCAAGCATTCTCAGAAATTATCTTGTTATATCACACGGCGGCCACGACATACAAAATACGCGTTCTTGAATCTACATAAGCACGACGACGTCTGTAGGTATACGCGTCAATGTGTGCGTAAGATACACAGGGCTGACCATAGCAAAAACTAGGGTTGTAACGGAGGCATTCTTAGCGGAGGCGGAGGCGGAGGCGACGAGATTCATCTAAGCGGATGCGGAGGTTAACGGAGGCGGAGGTGAAAGTGGATGTAGAAAAAATAGTAATTTGTGGTTCCAGTCGTGTATCATTTGATAAATGACATGCGCCCGCCCCCACCCCAACCGCGTTCCCTCCGCGCACTCGTTGATTCTTGACCATTTCGCGCACAACACGCGGCCGGACGGCTGAGTCGTCGTCGAACGTCATTGCACGCGCGTTATTGTTCTATGAGTCGTCGTAAATAAACATCCATTACAACTCCGCAAAAGTTGTACGGAGGCGGAGGCCGGAAGCGAAAATACGATTTCTTGCGGAACTTCCGCAGTAACGGAGGCGAAGGCGAAGTTCCGTTACAACCCTAGCAAAAACCTAACACTAATAAGTACTTTTTTTTTAATACAGCAGACAATAAACTTTTGGTTCAGCGCTATAAGTACTACCAATGACTTTTATACTTAGTTAGGTACTTATAATATATGTAGATATTGGCTTAGATATGTGCAAATAAATGTAATCGTAATCTTATCTATTTATTTAAATCTAATTATTTAAACCTACTTAAAATGTGTCTATCTGTGTATTTAAGCATTATTATTTTCAATTACAATAGATATGTGACTAGGTACAAACTTGAACGAATTATTCGGTAGGTAGTTAATTCATGTATTAATCGCGATAATTTCAGAAAACATTATTTATAAAAGGAAGTAGGTAGGGTAGTAAACTCCTTTCCTTTTCCTTTTCGGGTCCTTATCTTTGGCTGTTGACAAACACCCACACAATGCACAGTATATTACCGTTTCGCAAAATTATTGCTCCCGAACTTAGTGCCGTGCGGCCGACATGCATCGCGCGCGTTGCGCACCAAACTGGTTTCCTGCGGTTTTCCTGCAATCGGTGCTTGAGGGGTGGGGTAACTCGAATCGGTGCGGGGCGGAGCGTGGCCATTCTGTACGTTAGTACTATTATATATTCTGTGTTGATATGTTGTTCATTCAAAACCCTTGCCTACATTCAGTAGTTTTTGCGTGAAAGAGTAATAAACATCCATCCATCCATTCATACAAATAATTTAATAGTAGTTTGTATGGATGGATGGATGTATGGATGGATGTTTGTTACTCTTTCACATACATAATATAATATTTACCCTCTCATTTTGAGAGGAGGCCGGTGCCCTGGAGTGGGATGTATATAATCTGGGATGATGATGATGATGATGATGAATATTTACCTGACTCCGAAGATGTTTTTTGGGTGACATGCTGATGGTACTTTTGGGACCTAATTATGCGTGCTTCCACGTCGGATTCTAACGGGGTACTGAATGACCAATAACAATGACATTTATGCGTGTGTGCCGTCCGTAGGTAGCTATTTTAAATTTGCGTATGTGTGTAAATGCGGTGGTTGGTAGGGCGCGTCATTTTAAACTAGACAAGCTCTACTCATTATAATTTAACATTGTGCTTAGCACTAATACTATACCGCAACTCATTTGCTGTTTGCTTTATAATCTTCTCTAACTCTTTCTCTGACAACTCGATCTGTAACAGAAAAGTAAATATTTATTAGTACATTACTGCAGCGGCCGCGAAATAGGGGATTGCCGGCCGAGTAGTTATAGATGGCCGAGTGTTAACGAGGCCATTTAGAGATACGAGGCCGGCAATCCCTGTTCGTGGCCAAGGCTTGTATAGTTTTTCTCAAACATGCATCATCATCACCACCATCATCACCGCCATAATCATCACCATCACCAACAACATTATCAACATCTATCAACATCCATCAACATCCATCAACATCCATCAACATCCATCAACATCCATCAACATCCATCCATCCATCAACATCCATCAACATCCATCAACTTCCATCAACATCCATCCATCCATCAACATCCGTCCGTCCGTCCGTCCGTCCGTCCGTCCGCCCGTCCGTCCATCCATCCATCCATCCATCCATCCACGTCGACCACGTCGACCACGTCGACCTATTAAACGTCACGGTGCTGTGTCACATAAAACAATAGACGATCACTTTGCTGGCCTTGGCCAGCAATGTTGTATGAAATTCCATTATTGACCTCTCGTCTAGGCGCACCTGCAACGTGACAGTTCGTGGCGTATTATAAGGAACATAACGTCAATATTTCATAGCATGTTTGAGAAAAAATATTTAATCATATAATCAAAATACCCCCAGGGAAGAGACACAGTTTAAAAATATTTTACATAGGTATACACATATATACCACAGTTAAAATGAATAACATTGATTAGTGATTACTGATTACAGCTAATGAATTTTTTCAAAAACATTTGCAAGGCCGTAGCTGGATAAAGGACTAACATCTGCCCTTGAGCTATTTTGACTTCGTTTTTTTTATACAGTTTACTCACAATTAGTAAACATAGTACAAAATATTAAAATGAAAAATTAAGTGGTTCCGAAGTAAAACAATAAAAGGTTAAAAAAAAATCCTATCAAAGCATTATTTTTTAATGCTTTTCGGGTATTTAAAGCAATTTAACTACTAATGAAAACAGAGCAGTGTTTGTACACAAGCACACGAACCAAATTCGTCAACACATCAATGATTGGCATGGTTACAGTGAAAAATATCTTGTCTATACATGTCACATGTACATCACACATAGACAACAATCTAGAAACAGCTAGAGCTTGGGTCATCTCAATAAGAATGTTGATAAGCATTCATTCGTTCATACATTTTGTCGTTCAATTAATCCTTAAGTAGTTCATAGAAATTTTTTTTTCTAAATAAATACGATTACTCTACAAGGTTTTAAAAGTGGAGGATTTATTAAAATAGCAAGCAAGTATTAAACATTCATGCTACCAAATGTTAAACATAAACAATTGATGGCATAGCGTACGGTTGTGGTGCCAACTCTGAAGATGAGCTCTTGTTGAGTTTGAAATGCGTCAGTGTAGTTTGGTGGTGGTTATAGTTGGGTTTGTGTGATTTGTGTGTGTTCGTACAGTGTGGAGGTGGAGGAACTGCATGAACACGCATTTCTTACATAAACATAACTATTGTAAGGTTGCGGGTGAGCAAAGTAATTGTTTCAGTTCATTAAAAAAAATATATTCATATGAGAGCGACCCCACTCTAAATTACATTAATTTCAAACTTTTATTTAATGAACTATCACACAAGTCAGTATGAAAAATATTATTGGAATGCAACTTGATCAAAATGCTAAATACTTAGGTATATGTGTTTAATTACAAACAAACAAACAGAAAATTGTTAATACAGATAAGTTTTTGTTAAAAATTTCATTTTCAATGCAAGCTTTTTGCTGAATGTACTTGCATTGTCATCCAACCTTAATAAGTATACCAAATTTCTAGTTGATCCGACCACTGGAAGTGGGGCAAATTCAACTTCCAAGATTTGACCCATACATACATATGTACATCTATACTTCTATACTAATATTATAAAGCGGAAAGATTTGATTGTTTGTTTGTTGGTATGTTTGTTTGTTTGTTTGCATTGAATAGGCTCCGAAACTACCGGACCGATTAAAAAAAATCTTTTTCTGTTAGAAAGCTACCTTACCACAGAGTGACATAGGCTACTTTTTACTGTGGGAAAATACCTTTTCAATACAGTTGCTTAAAAAGTGCCCTTTTTTGGCTGTATTGCGTGCGCAAAGTTCTTTTTTGCGAACTAGTGCGATTTACTTTTCTAGTTTTTTTAAATTTGTACTTGTCCAATTCATTGAAGTCTGACAGATGGATGGATGGATGGATGGATGGATGGATGGATCGATGGATGGATCGATGGATCGATGGATGGATGGATCGATGGATGGATGGATGGATGGATGGATGGATGGATGGACGGACGGACGGACGGACGGACGGACGGATGGATGGATGGATGGATGGATGGATGGATGGATGGATGAATGGATGGATGGATGGATGGATGGATGTTGTTGGTGATAAAAATGTTTTGTATTATTACTATTATTATTATTAAGTCTCAAATTATTCTATTGTATTTTTTTTTTGCAACTGTATTAAAAAACGTCGTTCGATACACGCGCGGAAATGTCATTCTTCACTCGTCCCGAGTCTTGCCACTCGCCTTCGGCTCGTGGCAAGATATCTCGCGCCTCGTGAAGTAATGACACACTTTCCGCACTAGCATCGAAATGTACTATTTTAATACAGTTGCTCATAAAGTGGCGTAATGCAGGGACGTATAGCGTTCGGGATGTGGGCTATTACATACTCGAGCTTTTTCTTTACCTTTTCCGAACTCGTGCGTTCTCTTTCCCAACTGTCAAAATAATGTCTATTAAAAAGAAAAAACCAACCACGAAGTTTTTACTAAAAAAAATTCATCGAAGTTTTTATGATTCATGCAAATATTTCTAAAAAGAAGCTACTAATTTGTTTCAATATCAGATTTAATGATTTGATTCAATGAGTTAGTTAGGTTTCATTTCATTTCATCTCATTAAATTTCATTTACATTTCATATCAATAAAAAAATTCTACTGAAGACTTGGCTATATGGCATAGTTCCCTTTGCCTACCCAGAATGGGTGAAGAAAACAAAAAAAATCTCTGCTTATATTCTTTTACGGTTGGCGCCATTTTCCAAAAATGTTCTTTGCGAGTTTAGTTGTTTGTTGCACAAAATGAGTAATTTAGACGATATTTTATTTGAATTAACACCACCAGAACTCAGTATAATTGCACAAAATGCTTCGGAGAACATTTTACCGGAAAAGTCAAAAAGTCGCTACATATCTACATACGACGAATTTATTGCGTGGAGAGAAAAGAAAAAAGCAAATAGTTTTTCAGAAAATGTTATGTTGGCATACTTCTCCGAACTCTCATCAAAATTAAAACCTTCTACGTTATGGTCGAGGTTTTCGATGATAAAAAGTATACTGAAAATAAGGAACAACGTGGATATAAGTGAATACCCAAAACTAAATGCTTTATTAAAACGACAATCAGACGGTTTTACAACTAAAAAGTCGAAAATATTAACATCGAATGAAGTGGAAAGGTTATTGAACGAAGCTCCCGATGATCGTTATTTAGCCACAAAGGTAATTTATTAATAAATACTTATATTTTTCTTTAGTATTCAGTTTACAGTATATATTATTTAAAAAAATATTAATCAAATCCCTTTTTTTGTAGGTTGCGCTGATTTTTGGCGTTGTTGGAGCTTGCCGCACAAGCCAATATTACTTTAAGAGATACATATGTTATACCTATATGTGAATTATAACTTTTATAAGAAATAAACGATTGGTTAGTTGAGTTTATTGTGTTTTTATTATTTTATTAAATTGCTACATTTTTTCGCAACTGTATTAAAAATAGTTGTTCAGTACACGTGCGGAACCGTCATTGCAACTTGTTCCGACTGTGAACCCTCACCTTCGGCTACGCCTCGGCTCGGGTAGACATTTGTCGCAACTCATTGCAATGACAGGCTTTCCGCACTCGTAATGAAATATACTATTTCCTATGGGAAAATTAATTTTATCGCGGGTGAAGCTGCGGACGGAAGGCTAGTACTTAAAAACATTATTATTGACCTTGTTTAAATAAACATTGTTCTGATAATAGGTACTTTTATGTTATTGTTAATAATGTTTCCTAATTTACCTTAGTACTAAGATTTCCTACATAGCGGTTTCTTTTTTTCTGCAAGTGTTAATTTGTTGGAGTGTGTCCGGAATTCGGACTTGAGGAGAAGAGTTCTTGGGGATTTGGGTTCCATGCACAATGGCCAGGTGAATTGTTGGCTATCTGAGCCGTTGTCAGACAAAGCAATCAGCATTTACCATTTTATTGATAGGTCCCAAGGTCACCATTACCAAGGTTACCATTTTATTGATAGGTCAATTCAAGAATAGGGAATTGTGTAAGCACCCATGAGGCTGACATGATCACCTGGAGTGTTAAAAGCCACAACAAAAATCAGAAAAAAAAATGTGTTAATTTAATTAAATTTAACTTAATTCATATAGTTATGTCTAGTTGTGTAAGTCCTTTTTTTGCCTGAGACACAGGATCCTCCTAGTTCAGGCATGTGTCATTCTTCACTTTTAATTTGTTTAGACTTAAGTTTTTTATATTGTAAAAACCTATTTTGAATAAAGATTTATTTTTTTATTTATTGCAAGTTAATAATTCTCTTATTTTTTGCACACTACCAACCACAAGCGGAACCACTTTATATTGTAATCTTATGTTTATATCTTTGTTCTGTATGTCAAGGGCCAGAGTTAGTATCATATTGTCTAAAACGCAAATAGTCCTAGCTCTTAAATGAAATTCAAGGGACTTTGGCACCAAAACTATATTTACTACATGGCACAAGACATACTAAAATCTTTAAATATAAATAACCATATCAGCTTAGTATAAGATGTTTATAGATCGGCAGCTGACAGCAGAGTCAGTCATAACAAACAGAAAAGATAAGACTGTCATATTTAAACATGATTTAAATCTAGAATTAACCATAGATATTCAATGTCGATTGCCAACCTCATTTAACACACCCCCTCAATCGACTTCCTATTTTACAATCATTTTTGGTTTACAACAGCCTGTATATTCAAACTTTTAGACAGCCTGTATATATTCTTCTATTTAGACACCATGTATACATTATAATAAGAAAAGTATTAAAAAGATTCTTTCCTAAACTCATATCTTTACATATTCAATTTTAATATTTAGATCCTAAAAACTCTAACTCAAGTTTTATCTGAACGATTGTTTCTTTTCAGAAAACTATTAATCTTTAATTTCAGTACCATACTCATAATTAAAATTCGAGAAAACTACATAACTATCCATCTTTATAAATCTCCACTTGCCTCGTCATTAAATTCATATTCTCCCTCTCAATACTTTAATAAACTACTAATTAACTTCATATTTTCCCACTTGATACATCAATAAACTACATTATTAACTTCTTATTCTTCCACTCGATACATCAATAAACTACATTATTAACTTCTTATTCTTCCACTCGATACTTCATTAAACTACTAATTAGACTATCTAGCCAACTTATTTAAATTTTATAAACTCCACTATCTCGACTCAAATTTATCACCTCACTAACTCTCAATTCTCACATTCACCCTAAATTGAAAAACTAAATAACAACTAATATACAATACCTATCCAATTATATCAATATAAAGAAATAAAACTATGATAAAAAATACTTAAGGATTTTAAAATTATCTAAATATGGGTAAACTGCTGTTTCTAAATAAATTTGTTGCTAAATAATGATTTAATTATACTTTTAACCTCACACCCCCTTAAGTGAATCATTATTTGTGAAAACACCCCCTTAAACCTGACTATTTTAAAAACATTGTTTGCCTATACAATCCTTAAGTGTTCGTCCATTTACAAATTACAACACAGTTGTATTGTTATTAATTACACACCCTATTAAAACTTACATACTAATGCACAATAAAAAACAAACTATGATAGAAAAATACTTAAGGATTAAAATTATCTAAATATGGGTAAATTTTGTATTTAAAAATCATTCTTCTCTCTGCTGTTGCTAAATAAATTTGTTGCTAAATAAATATTGCCCACCTCATTTAACACTAGAAGTAACCGGTCTAAAACGCTGCTATTTTAAAACCCATATTGTCTAAACTGCAACTGGTCTAAATAGCTACCAGTGATTTGTTAGATCAATTTACCAGAATCGTAATTTCTTAGTAGCAAAATTTCCATTCGCATTTTTTCCCAGTTGTTTTTTTTTGTCACTATGGTTTTTTACTGAAACTTATTTTCAAAATCGCGTTTTTTTCCAAATTAAATTGACACAGAAACAGTGTTGACGGAGCTTCTTCTTCTGTGTGCTTTTGGCCTTTCGGGCCGACGCAAACTTAACATAACCTAAACCAATCTGTTTGTGTCGATTAAAATTGGGAAAAAATGCGATTGTGAAAATAATCTTCAGTATAAAACCATAATGAGAAAAAAAGCATTCGGGAAAAAATGCGAACGGAAATTATGCTATTAAGAAATAACGATTCTGGTAAATTGATCTAACAAACCCTGCTTTTAACACGAATAAACAAATAAAAGACATAGTTACATTTAAACAGACAACGTGACGTTACCTTCTCAGGGACCGCTTTAGCTACTCCGCGTCGAACGAAGTGCATGCAGGATACCAAACTAACCGTTGGTGTATTTTCCTCCATTTTAATAGTGGCTTCTTATTATTTTTCAGTCCGCAAGGTATTCTAAGTATTCTAACCCAACGCAATGTGTTCACGTGCGCATGTGCCGATAGGATCGATATGCATCACCCAACCAAACATCACCGAAATAAAATGCTGCCAAGTGAGAGTGACAAGACAATGACAGCTGGGTGGGACTGCTGTAGTTTTTTTTTTGACTTTGCTTTAAAGCGGCCTACTCAATGTCCTGCTTACAAAGACACTGCCAACCAAAATATGCTACGTTGCAACATTCCTAACTCAACTTGTGTTATGGGTGTTCATGAGCTGCGGTGATTGCTTTCTTTCTATTAGGTGACTCGCTTGCTAGTGTTCCCTCTATCGTATAAAAAAATAATGTAGCTGATTGATAACACAGACACATGAATAAATACGGAGCAGAATAAAAACTTCCGAACAGAGCTCGAAATTCTTACCTATTATCATAGGGTTGTCAATCGGTAAAAAAAATTTATTAAGAATCAAAATATTTTATTCAAACAAGTACCTAAGTATCTAATATCTGTATATCTACAAACACTACAACAGGTAGGCATCTTTAAAAACAACCGAACACCCGAACTATGTAGCTAAACGCTAAACGGTCGCGTCGTCGCTGGCGGCACACCTGAACTTTGTCTACTTACTGAGCTAGTTCAAACCGGTTTGTCTCCGAGCGGGCGCCGGTGCACGCCCCCCCCGTCCTGTCTGTACAGGTCACGCACACATATGTTGTGCGTGTAGTAGTGTAATGCATGCACGGCGTTGTTTGAAGTTTTTATTCTGCTCTTTATTTATTCATGTGACACAGAGATAAATAATGCGGAGAAGACTTTACACGATCACAAACATAGACTTATTTATTTTCCGAAAATTTTCTATGGCTCGGTCTACTTTTAATATTAATTTGATTGGATTGTTAAATTAGAATAATAATCTAATATATAAAAATCTCGTGTCACGGTGTTTGTTATCGAACTCCTCCGAAACGGCTTGACCAATTTTTATGAAACTTTTTCTCTATATTCGGTAGGTCTGGCCTGGCAATAGGTCGTAGGCTATTTTTTGTATACCTATACCTACCCCTATTCATGGCAGACGGAGTCGCAGGCAACAGCTTGTTGTGTATATGAATAACACATATTCGGAATTTGTACCAAAGAAAATTTAATTACATGTTTCGATTTGGCAAACGGCGACGAAATGCCTACGTCTGAAACTATCCAATAAGCCTACGATCATTCCAACTACGTGAGTTACTCCGAAATTTAAAGTTTGTATCGTATCGTCTCTCTCACTATATTATTAAATACTAATATACAGGATGGAAAAATAAGTCGGGCCCTGGAGGGAAAGTACCTTAAATCCTTAAGTTGGCTCATTTTACTTAAAGGAGACATTCCTTTATTTTTAAAAATAAACAAAACTGCATTCAAAGATTTTCTAAAACTCGCTTGCCTCGCCCGGGACTGGAACCAACTAAAATTAAAAAAAAAAACAAACACGCTATTTTTTATACTAATCGATAGGATTATTATTCAGGATAAAATTTTTCTAACAAACATTTGGTCTTAAAAATTAAAATGATCGTAAAATCAAACATTAACTTTATTTTATAATCAATTTGTTACACTTTATTTACAAAACAATAAAAGGCATACACCACAACACTTTGCTGAAGGCTACATGAAATGAATTTCAACGGAGACTAAATTTGTGTATCCGGAACGAGGGGGCTCATTTCAAACAATTTATTAGTTAAATAATGTAAATGTAACAAATTGATAATAAAATAAAGTTAATATTTTATTAAATTAATAGAACAGATCAGTCGTAAAACGTTTGAACGCCCGTTTGCAACCTGTTTAATGATCGGTATTCCACAATGTTAAATTTTAGTGCTGGTCAACTCGAGTTACTAACTCGTGTTAACTCGAGTTGAGCTTAACTCGAATCAACTCGAGTTGAATTCTCTCCAACTCGAGTTTGAAAGCAATGAAAAATGATTCGAAAAATCATTCGATCTCAAACAATAATTTCCTTTTTTACTTTAGTTAGTATAACTCTCCCAATACACTATAAATAAATAATATAAAAAATGAAAGAATTCAAACATAAAAATATCATTTGTTTGCCTGCTCCATTTTTTTAAAACTATTAGTGCGAATGTGACGGAATAAATTGGTAAAAACTTTGAAAAATCTCTCTGTTTCATCCAGTTAACTCGAGTTACGTAACTCGAGTTCAACCCGAGTTACGTGAATTGTAACTCTAGTTAATTAGAGTTCTTTTTTTCCCGAGTTAGCACATCACTATTAAATTTGGCTGTTCGATGGTGGTAGTCGATGTGGGTTGGTATAATCTGCGTCTGCCAAATCGGAAGGTCTATTAGCAGTATTTCTGGAATAGAATCGGGAACGTCAAAACCGCTCCATTACTAAAAAAGTAAGTGTTGCTAGGTATAGTTTCACCATAGACAAAATAAACACCTACCTTATCCTTACATTATACATTAGAGATAGAGACTGTCTTCAACGAGGATTTCTTCGGAACGAGAAAGTATTTTCTATTTTTATTCTATGTACGCTTGCAGTTTCGAACAATTCATATAACAGAAGATTGATTATGATTACAAATTGAGCTCCTATCTAGGTGAGTTCGAAAATAAAGATTTTCTAGGTAACATCTTAGAATAATTCTTATAGACCGCATAATAGTGTTGCGTTCGATGAGACAGATTGCAAATAAAAAATGCATTTGTATGTATGTGCATGTTGTTCTGTAAAATAAAAGACAATTTATTATTGAATGGCCCAGATACGTAAGAGTATGTTATTTTATTGTAATCCTTGGGTACTTATTTTAATTTTGTGTAAGTACTTATCATTAAATCATTCTAACTTACTCTATTACTCTATAGCTGTCAAAAATGGCGACGGATTTGGCATTTGTAACAAAAACAATGATTAACAAAACATTTTGAATTAAATACCTTTAATTTTATATTTAGCTTTACGGACATCAAAGGTAGTGAAGCGTTAGTAACTACATGAGATCGCAAACGCAAAAGATGTTTACTTAACAACTTTAATAAAACATTAAATAAGGAAAAATGACAAAAATGTCTTCATGCTATGTATCTGGTTGCGTTCATGTATCCAGAAAAGCAAACTAGTTTCTTCAGCTTCTCTGCTGACAGCATATTATTTAAGGAACAGATTATTAATATGCCCTTAATTATGATATGTTTGCTGTAATAAAATAGTTCCAGCATGGTGTGCTTTTCGCAAACAAACATGTATCTTAAATAATGTAAATATTTCAGCCTAATTGTCTCTTTCGGCCTAAGGGCAACGACTAATGAAGATCGTTTGTGTAGTGTAGTTGCCGCTTTATTGATGGTAATAAGCTAAATTTACCAACAGTTTTTAATCCATGTGATAACTCGGATTGCAAGCCTTCTGAAAAAAAAAACAGATGAGTATGTCTTATATTTTAGAGTTTTTTTTTATTGCTGTTGCCCATTTAAATAATTTTATATGGTATGTATTTTATTTCATTAGATTTGTAAATGCCATGGATGATCAAGATCTACAAAAAAACAACATGGTAGAAAAGGATGATGAGTTTGAATGCCGGGCATGTCTAGACAAATTGAATTCAACAGTAAACTTGGTTAATCTTTTCCAAGCATGGACTAAACCGTGGGAAGGAATGGAAAGCACCATAGCTGAGGATCTTTCCAAAATTGGGAATATACAGGTATGTCTTGGATTACAAGTCTTACTGGCCAATCATTCACTTAAACATACACCGTGAAATTTTAGTGGTTGTTTTCCCGAAACAAGGTGATTTAGTATTGATTGTACAATCGATTTATAATTACTATTTTGACTAGAGTCAAAAATCCAATTGTGAAAAACGAAAGTCGAAAATGACCGCAAACCAATAGTAACGCTTCGTTGGTACCTAACCTATTGTACGATCGTACGCTACTTGTACCAATGAAGCGTTACTATTGGTTTGCGGTCATTTTCGACTTTAGTTTTTCACAATTGGATTTTTGACTCTAGTCAAAATAGTAATTATAAATCGATTGCACAATCAAAACTAAATCACCTTGTTTCGGGAAAACAAGCACTAAAATTTCACGGTGTATATTATGGTAAAGGTAAAGTTTTACTTATTACACTGTATATGAGCAGGAGTCAGTCAGGTCAGGTTGAGACTGGCCTTTGCAAAGTGGTGTGAATCTGAAAGTCGGATCTGTAGAAACACCATGTTGGCAACAGGTTTGCTTATTGTAATAAATAAGAGTGAATGTATTTTATTTTTACAGCTATCATCATCAGACAGGCATTCCAAAGTGATATGTGATTCTTGTTACAAAAAACTTCATACTGCTTGTAGTTTTGCCGCTGTTGTTTACAATAGTGACAAAGTTCTTAGACAGAGATACCCTCCTGATGAAGAAGATCCAAGTGCATTTGATATGGTCTGGCCAAAACCCATTCAACTTGACAAAAATGTTAATGGAACTGTTTATGAAACTGCTATGGACATTGAAATAAAACAAGAAGTACTTTCTGATAATGATTATGGTACTTCTGATGGACCATATAAGGAGCTTGCGGATGATGTAGAAATAAAAATAGAACCAGAAGAAATGATGAGACCACCTTCAATCCAGATTAATGGTAAGGTGAACTAAATTAATGTATGTTGAATATAAATACAAACTTAAACAAAATATACTCAGTAGTATTATAGTATTAGGGTCAACATCATAAACAAGTGATCACTTTTGTACTTTGTCACTTTGAAGTTGTGTTTTAAAAGTCATACGAAGTCATGTAACAACTGAAAGCGACAAGGTACATAAATGATCACTTATTTATGATGTTGACTGTACTACCTTTTGCCTGTGACTTCACCTGCGAAGAATAGGGGTGTAAAAAATAGCCTACAACCTATTTTCAGACCTACCAATATAGTGAAAAAATTTCAACAAGTTAGGTAAAAGTATCTTTTTGTATTAATTTTTTCAACTTAATTTTTTTTATTACTTTTACGGTCCTCCCGTGAAACCATATATTTCAAACTAAATACAAACTGAAATATAGATGCACAGAAAAAACCCCAGATAAAAGACCAATGCTGGGAATCAAACCCAGTTCCTCAGCATTCCATGCTGCGTGCTTACCCCTACACCATCACCTTAATATCACATGATCATAATGACCTTATGCAGTCATAAAGCGCGCATCTATGTTATGCCCTCTATCGAGAGACTTAACACTCCATCAAACACTTCTTCTTTTTTGCGCTTTATCACTGCATAAGGTGATTATAACAGACTGAAATGTACGATGTATGAGAAAGATTCGTCGCTAACCTCTAGACCAGTGATGGTGTAGGGGTAAGCATGCAGCACGGAATGCTGAGGACCTTGGTTTTGATTCCCAGCATTGGTCTTTTTTCTGGGGGTTTTTCTGTGCATCTATATTTTAGTTTGTATTTAGTTTGAAATAAATTAAAAAATTTCATAAAAATCGGTCAAGCCGTTTCGGAGAAGTTTGATAACAAACACCGTAACACAAATATTAGAACTCAACACATTTGACAAAGCATTCTGCTTTACTAATGATAACTGCTGCCATAGTTGTAGTGTCATGTGTGTAATGTAATGATTGTAATCATTTAATTAAATTACTGCAATTAATGACAACACAAGGCCGTGGTGGCCTAGTGGTTTGATCTATAGCCTCTCAAGCAGAGGGTTGTGCATTCAAATCCCGGCTAGCACCTCTGAGTTTTTCGGAATTAATGTGCAAAATTACATTTGCAATTGACAACATTTCATATTTCTAAGACTATAATTTGATTTGTTTTCTGTATTCTGTTTGGAAAGAGAAAGACGCTGATAGTTTTAAATTTTCACTAGGATTATTAATTAATTTGTTACAATTTTTTAAAGATGTGCTTCTTCTAAAAGAGCGTAAGGATGGAATAGATTCATTACTTTTGTCTAGTCTCTATTAAAAAAAGTGATGACGTAAATTTGACATTAAGGTTGTTATCAAATTTAAAATTAACAGCTCTTTTTTCTAGTGAAAAGGGTAAAGGAAACATATCTTATTCTGTGGATGTATTTGTAAGTACATAAATGTTTTTAAATTTGTTGTATTTTTTTAAATATAGAGAAATAAATTATAATAAATATTTTTCCGTGTTCAGGAGGCGAACCTCCTTCGATTCCTGCAGTAATTTTCAGGTGTTAAAAAAATGAAAGGTTGTCAATTTACCACAAGCTTTATGTTGAAGGCATCATGAGGAAACCTGCATACACCTGCGAAAAATTCAATGGTGTGTGTGAAGTTCCCAATCCGCACTGGGCCCGCGTGGGAACTACAGCCCAAGCCCTCTCATTCTTAGTGGAGGCCTGTGCCCTGCAGTGGGACGTATATAGGCTGGAATGATGATGATGAATGACAACACAAACTTGAAGCAGGGGGTGAGGATACATAATGTATCATGATGATATCATGGTATACAGGGTATATCAGCATAGAAAAAAGTCTCTCAATGGAGTTAAACTAATATGTGGGTGAATCATCTTTTTAGTGCCACCCGTTGCTATGGTTACACAAATTTGGTCCCTCTGACAACCTAAGCATTTTTCTATGAAACAGTATGAAGTGTCACTTGGACAACCGGCGACAGAGTAAACAACACAAAAAAGTTGATTCACCCATTTAGTTAAAACAAAATAGTAGCAGGTCAAATATATAGTTGCAGTACCATCCCACATTGCAATTAATTTTTCTAAAAATCACTTGCTTCTTGGGCACCATTGTGGGTTATTGACCTTTTTTTTATAATGTGTAGGACATTACAATACAACAAAGATTTGTTTTATTACAAAAATAAATTATTAGTTTATTTTTGAAATGAGAATAATTCAAATAGAGTCAATTTCTTATTGCATATGTTATGACCATACCTCGGGATTTTAATTGTGGGAACGTTTGACATTAGTCAAAGAGTGGGTATTGACTATTGACTTAAAAACAAAATGTACTCTAGCAGGTTTCTACCTAATGAATAAGTAATTGGAAAAATACTAAGTAATATAAATGAAAAAGGTCAGTCAATATCAACCTTTTATAAATAAATAGTTCTCAGTTATTGGACATCAAGATTGATATTTGACATTTATGGGCATACTTACACTTACTGTGTCTTTTCCCTATGTAGTCTAATCATCTATTAAGTATAATGAATATTTATAGCAAGACGCTGCAGCCTAACTGTTCCAAATATAGAAAAAATATTAATAGTTTATTCTGAAAATCGTGTTAAGCGCTAAATTTAGTGCAGGTAATTAATTAACGTTATTTTTATTATTATCTCACAATGCTTGGTAGTAAAGCTAAAGTACATTATTATTATTTTTATAACTGTACCTACCTAATTAAAAAATATATATTTTTTTAAGTCAATATCATTTTTTGTAGGAAATGCAGAGATAATTCAGACAGTCTTAGAAACATTATTCATCCAACAAGTGTCTGCTCCTGCCAGGTTTCAAATAATAAAACCTCTAGCTTCTTAGTGAAATTCAGTAATACTATTTACTTGTAATTTATTACATACAACAACTGGGATCTTATCGTCAATATTACCTATCCCATCTAATTCATTATTTTGTCCAATTTTAGGAACATTTTCATACCAGGACACGGACATGGTTACAAAAACAATGCTGCAAAATGGACATGATATGCTAGAAGAAGTAAGTTTTTATTTTTTTAACAAAATCAGTCAAATCAGCCAGTATCTAGAACTATCCATTTTCTAGACTACACTAAATTGTCAAAAATAAATGGCTACTTCCAGGAAAAATCTATAACATGTGTAAACTTCGGTCTAGTTTTAAGCTCACTATAGTGTTTCGAAAACTTATTCTAGATTTTTTCCTCCAAACGGCAAAATAACACGTAATTTGTTTTTCCCGCACTGAGTTTTTCAATGTGGTATTCGGAATTTATAACTGTTTACATTTGTTTTTATTGCAAAACAATGTTTTTTGCGTTTAGTAACACTATAATTTATTTACATATTTAAGATTGTTTTTTAATAAAAACAAATTTAAACATTTATAAATGCCGAATACCTCAACTGAAAACATAGTGCGTGTGTACATTATTCAAATGTTCAGTAAAATCGATACGAGTATGTCTCTAAACTGGTGACACTTTTCCTGAGGTCGTTATTCTGTGTTTGTAGGTGACTCCCACCTATTTTCCCCTAAGTCGTACAACTTACGGGACGCACTGTGTATTATAATGATCATCGCCCAGTGAGGGTTTCGAAAAATCTTTTTGAGTGTATCAGCTTTTTCTTGCCACCCGTTGCTATGGATACACAGATTTGTCCCTTGGGCAACCTAAGCAATTTTCTATGAAACAGTATGAAGATGTCAATTGGGCAACTGGAGACAGAGTAAACAACACGAAAAAGTTGATTCAACCCTTTTCTACTCGTGTACCCACGAGTTATAATTTCACAGTCAAAATCACAAAAGCGCTCTTGTCTAAGTTACTGGTGACGGTATCGTAAAATTTTATTAAAGTTCTGTACAGAGAACTGAAAAAAGTAAAAACACGAACGTAGTAACTCAAACTAGATCTTCACTGAGTTTGTCAATTATGACTTGACGCAAACGCTCTGCTGCTTTTTGATTGGTTGAAATTAGTTAGTACCTGATCCTGTATAGTCTAACGCGCGGAAGTATGCTATAGTAGGTATTCACTATTTCTTTCTTGCAAACAGTCTAAGATTGTGACAGAAAGAAATCGTGAAAGCGATGGCAAGCGCCCGCATTAGACAATACGGCCTCTGGTCAGGCTGTTGTGCCTTTTGATTCGTTCAAATCGTATAAAATCAATTAATTAGAATCACAGACAATTAATTAGGACCATGTTTATGTTACTTTTGTGTTTTTGTTAAGGTTTTTATTAACCTTATCCAAATTGATTGTAAGACATTTTTATCCAGTATTTTCAGGAAATAGTTACTATAGCTAAAATAATTTTCGGATATTTAAAACTAACTTCCAGAAAATTTTTACTTGCCTACTTAAATAAATACTTATAGAAAAAGGTCAGAGAATTTTGTGGTAAGTATATTTATTAAAGGATTTTCAGATGTTAGTTAATTTCAGTAATTTTACTTGTAAAAAAAGTATTAACGTATGCGGAATGAAATCTGGACAAGTTGACTTGTAAAGCGTACCTACTCAGCTGTCATATGGCCTGGCCACATGACCTGACCACGGTGCGGCGTCGTAAACGTGAACGGCGCGGCGCCGGAGCACCGTGCACCTGCACTATCTTCATGTGGCCAGGCCATTAGTTTTCCTTTTAAATTCAAAGTTAGTACCAGTTGTGACGTTTTTAAAACGTTTCATTTCAACGATTTAGCTTGTAGATGGGGCGGGAGATTGTAACAATAGTACATTACTGTCGAGGTTTGGAAAGTTGGGGATTGCCTGATGAGGTGGTTTGCAAGCCGAGCAACGCGAGGCTTGTGAAGGGACGAGTCAGGCAATTCATGTTTCCGTCGAGGAATGTATAGTGCTTTTCTCAAACAACATGAGGAAATAAAAAAAAAAACAGGAAAAAACAAGTACCATTTAATAGAAATTACACGAAAACATTTATTTAATGTTAAATGTGATGTTTGACATATTCGGACAATTAGTAAATGAAAATGTTATGGTTTTTCCACGAACATTTATTGTTGGATTTCAGTTGAGATTTTTTGAGAAGGTGATATTTCTGGGCTTTTAGTATTTAAATGTTCTGGTGTCGTGAGTTGGCGAGAACTTCTTGAAGGTTCTAGTTTTGCTTGGGGACTAGGCACGTGCAATTGCTGACTAGAAGTAGAGGCCCGAGGACTACACGCTTGCAGAGTTGCAGATGTTGGCGAGAAGTGGAGGCTTGAGCATTAGGGAATGGCTGAGGTTGGCGAGAACTATGTAGTCTGACTTGTTCGTTTATTTTATTTGTAATCTCGGATTTACTTTCGACTGAATCCTCTATATACCCTTCGGCCACTTAGTCAGACTTCCAACCACCTAGTCTCTTTACTGTAGATAAATTTGCGCCAGAATCAGCAAGAAGAGTAGCTGAGGTCCGTCGAAAACAAAGCCCTGTATAGGACTCTGCATCGGCCAATTTCAGAAATGTGGCTATCTCTTTAGGCATGGAAGCGATTTTGTGTTTTCCAATAGGTTGCTGGGTGCACTTGCCGTCCTTATAGTTTTAAAAAATCTACTATTAATAATGTTTGGGAGACTCAGAGCTGCATACTTTCGAACTATATCTAAGTATTCACCGCGGACAATAAACACCCGGTCGACTTTAGTTTCAGAGTCGCACAATGTGACAATCATGGTAGTTTCGTGATTTTCGATGTCATTCATGGTAATGTTTGTTAACTCAAAACTTCGGCATGCTCCATTGACTCCCATAATAAGAGCAACCTATAATAAATAAATTTAATTTACAGGTCGATTCACAAGAGCTGACACGAATGGATCGAATGAGCGAATGGAAGTATTTATGTGTTATCTATTTGAATACGCTTCACACAAATACGAATATGTCATGCATCAGTCATTTTCCTACAAAAATGTCAAAGTGACATTACTTTCGTTTAGTGTCCGACCGAAGTTTCGGTTTCGGTTTCGGTTTCGGCCAATTTCGGCCAAAAAAGTGATTTCGGCCGAGGTTTCGGTTTCGGCCAGAATCCGGCCGAAACCTTCGGCCGGGCCGAAATTACTTCGCGGCCTCTCGCGGCTCTCGCATCGGGAGCGCTCGGCCGGGTAGGTATAGGTAATGCATCGGCGGCCGGCCCAGCTGGGACCAGCGACAGTAGTATGTATGAGTGTTGTTTATTTATTAAATTATTATTTACTTTTTAGAATCTGTTTGGCGACCGCTTTAGCTTAGTTGGTAGTGACCCTGCCTACGAAGCAAGAGGTCCAGGGTTCGAATCCCGGTAAGGGCATTTATTTGTGTGATGAGCACGAATATTTGTTCCTGAGTTATGGATGTTTTCTATGTATTTAAGTATTTATTTATCTATATAAGTATGTTTATCGTCGTCTAGTACCCATAGTACAAGCTTTGCTTAGTTTGGGACTAGGTCGATTTGTGTAAGATTGTCCCCTAATATTTATTTATTTTATTTGTTACTGCATTTTATGCTGTGATTAATGAACAATACGTTTGATATTAGGATTGTGAATTTAGTTTAGACGTGATAAGAATAGGTTGTTTGTTTTGAATAATATAATACCTATGCCAAGACATTTTTCATTAAAAATAAACGTTTTTTATTTTGTTTAACAAAAAAAGTAACTGTTCTCATATAAGAAATCCTTGCAATAACCTTTACCTTACGATCTGTACAGTAATTTTGAATATTTTGTTTGATATGATACGTCTTCAAAAATTTCGGTTTCGGTTTCGGTTTCGGCCGAAATCAGAAAAAAACCGAATATTCGGTTTCGGTTTCGGTTTCGGCTAAAAATCGTGTTTCGGTCGGACACTAAAAGCAATCCATTCGTGCCAACTCTTGTGAATCGACCTACATAAAGGCACGTCATTATGTGTACAAAATTGTTATTTTCAAAACACATTAACTTGTAAATCTTTACCTTATTAGCTAAATATTTTGGATCGGGTGCTTCCTTTATAAATTTGTCAACATTATCTCCAGTCAAGACCTTAGACTTCTTAGACTTGTAGCCGGCGGTCTGTTTTTTTTTAAGAATGTTGTAAGGTTTGTGAAATGTTTTAAGTCAACATTATGTTTAATATGAACTGTACACTTGAGCATTGAATTAATTGACCACAACGTAGATGGCTTCTTGATTTTTGACTGCTCACTAAAATATGCTAAGAACACACTTTCAGAAAAGGTGTTCGCCTTTTTGTTTGCCGTCCATTGCATAAATTGGTCGTAAACTCGATTATACCTGTCCCTTGATTTTGCAGGAAGCAAGTTTTCTATAGCTATGTTGGCTTCTGCTTTCAAATTAGGCGGTGTGCCGTCTATCTCTAAGTCGCTTTCATCACTTGAACTCATTTTTCAAATCCAATCAAATAATAAAATAAAACAATGAAAACAAATATATTCAATCACGTACAGAACACAATTTTACCGCCTTCTAAAAACTTTTTCAAATCATAGACATTATAAACAGAACAACACAACATGTCGAGTTAAACTCGTTTTAAGACGTGAGTGATCCGCTTATTTTCACTATGAGTGGGTCTCACAGTAGTTTAATATTATAAACAGAAAATTTAAAAAAAACTTACACACGCACTGCGATGAAAACCGAGCGGTTGGCCTGGCTGTATGGAATTATTCTATCGTCCTCTCAATTTTACATGCAATTGTTTGAAGTTTTAAAAAGTTAACGAAGCAGGGAAAAATTGATTTTAGTACATTTCATTTACTCCTAGGTAGGGACGTTTTGTTTTTTTTTTTAATTTCGTAAAGCAAAAATGAGGCACTTCCCGTGTAATATTTTCTAACGGAAAGAGAACATTTCCGAGAATGATTGAGATAATAAATAAAATTTATACTTTAATATTTTGCGAAAGGATCCCTGAATCGAAAAAGAATCTAAGCAAATTAACAACTCTTTTAAAATACTTATCTAACAATGCCCTACTTATGATTTAGACGAGAAAAAATATCCCCACTCTAAGGTAGGTACTCCAAAAAAACCGTGTCCGCGTGTTTCATATAGATATAATGCAAAATTACAGCTCTCTAGCACTAACAGTCCCTAGGCTGATCCGTGGCCTCTATACGCATAATGACATATCTACATAAATAGACACATACGCGAAATGCCACATACGTAAATTACACATATGAAAAATGACCGCGGTGTAAAATGTATATCATGACAAATGTACAGTATACATTATATTCCCAATTCCAATCGACACAAAACAGTGTCGACGGAGCTCCGCTCACGCGGAGCTCCTACTTCTGCGTGCTTTAGACCTTTGGGCCCATGCAAAACTAACATAACCTAAACCTAATAAGATTGGTCAATATGTGTATTAGTAGTAGTAGTAGTAGTAGTAGTCCTCGCCGTATCCGGCGACAGCGACTCCGTCAATTTCAAATTCGTTGGGAGGAACTTGCGCTGCAAAGACCAGAGTGGCGCTCTACTGTTCGCAAAAGTGTCGAACGTTTTGAACGGATGCGTCTGGAGGACCTGGATGCTAAGCGTCAAATGCGTAAGACACGACCAAGGCCCTCCTACACTTACACATACAACAGTTCCGGACAACTTCACTGCGCTTCTTGTGATCGAATTTTCCGGACCAAGTTCGGCTTCGCGAGCCACATTCGAGCTTTCCATAACCCGGACAAGGACAATATGTGTATTATATATTGGTCGTTACGCGTTTTGGTCCTTCTGCGTTATTTTTTCCAATAAATATTGGTAATTTTGTGTCTACACCATCCGTGGATGGGCTGACTTGGTGAAACTATGTGTGTGTAACGGTTCCTTGTATGACTATGGGACTCTGAAAATGGTATTTTTTTATTGATTTCAGTATTTAGAAACACCTTTAAAAGAAGAACCAACGAGTGAGGTGGATTCTGATGCTGTGTCTAGTGATCTTCCTTTGGATTGCTTGCTATGCACCAAAACATTTCACAGTGTATCTGGATTAAAGGTAAGGAGGATCTCACCGTCAATATTTCTTCTTATAACTATATCCCTTAGTATGCACTGGCGCTGGGCCCTATTTCACGAATCTACAAGTTACGGATTTACTAGTTACCAGAAACTAGTATTACAATTAAAAAAACTTTTTAACAAAAAAATTAAGCAGCCGAAAAAACTGAAAAGCAAAAAATAATACCTTTTTTGTTTGACCTTAATCTAGGTACCAGTTTGAAGTCGGTGCCTCAGCACTAGCCAGGAGGAGTGATAGAAGCCAATTAGGTAGAAGATTATAGGTCCACTGTGCCTCCTGGCTAGTGCTGAGGCAGCGACTTCAAACTGGTACCTAGATTAAGGTCAAACAAAAAAGGTATTATTTTTTGTTTTTCAGTTTTTTCGGCGGTTTAATTTTTTTGTTAAAAAGTTTTTATTTTTTACTTTTTTCCCATCCGTGGGGTAAATTTTTTTTTTCCAAATTTATATAATACCAACTTCAAGGTATACCCTATCCAATAAAAAATAATTATGAAAATCAGACTACTCTGTAAAAAGTTAGTCAATCATCCTCTGTTTTCCTACCCTTAGGGTAGGAATATTATTTTCAAATTTAAATGGGACCACCCTCGGGGTAAACGCTTTCCAATAAAAAAAGAATCATCAAAATCGGACTACTCTGTAAAAAGTTATGCGTGATCACACATAAAAAAAAAAATATATATACAGGTCGACTTGAGAACCTCCTACTACTACTACTAGTAAAATCTGTTTCACCAATAATTCATGTAAGATTAGTGGGTTCATGTTTCACTGATGTTAACAGACTAGTATTACTAGCCCGTGGACTATTATGTTACTAGTGTACGAGGGGCGTTCAATATAAAGTGAGAATGAGATGCAAACTCTTTTAATATTACGAAATTAAATACTGGCCGGTAAAGCTAATCTATCTAGCTGATTGCTATGAAAAAAAAAACTAACAGTCTTTTGTTTAAAAAAATATACGGTAATTTCTTTGCAATGCTATTGAGTACGTTAGCGAAAATGGAGAAAATTGAACTGCGCGCCGTTATCAAATACTTGTATTTGAAAAATTTTTCTACGGACCAAGTCAATTTGGATTTGCGGGACACTTTAGGGTCTAATGCTCCTCCGTATTCGACAGTCGCACGTTGGTGCGCCGATTTTAGACGTGGAAGAACATCGACAATGGACGACCCCCGCTCCGGACGCCCTACTACAGCAGTAACTGAAGAAATTGTGAAAAAAGTCGAAAACTCAGTTTTGGCAGATCGTCGCGTCACAGTTCGTTTTATTGCTGAAAATGTAAAGATTTCAACGGGGAGCGTGCATAATATTTTACATGAACGCTTGGGTATGAAAAAGGTATCTGCGCGTTGGGTACCAAGAATGCTTACTGACACGCAAAAACAAACTAGACTAGAGATTTGTCAAGAAGCTTTGAACCTGATGCAGCAAGATCGGGAACTTTTTTTGGCGCGATTTATAACAATGGACGAAACATGGCTCCATCATTACGACCCGGAAACGAAACTGCAGTCTATGACATGGAAAAGGCCATCATCTCCAACTCCGAAGAAATTCAAGGTGAGCCCATCTGCCGGTAAGGACATGGGCTCTGTTTTTTGGGATGGTAAAGGGGTATTAATGATTGAGTATCTCGAGCATGGAGCCACTATTACGGGCACTTTATACGCCAAACAAATAGCAACATTGCGCAATGAGATCCGCGAAAAACGGCGAGGTAAACTCTCGAAAGTTGTGCTGTTCCACCAGGACAATGCCCCGGCACACAAGTCCGCCGTTGCAATGGCTGCAATTCGTGATGCTGGGTTCGATATCCTTAAGCATCCTCCGTATTCACCAGATCTCGCTCCCAGTGATTTCTACCTATTTCCAAGTTTGAAACAATACCTGAGAGGCCAGAAATTTGAAGACAACGACGCGGTAGTCGCTGCAGTACAAGATTTTTTAAGTACTCAAGATGAGACCTTTTTTAAAAATGGAATTTTAAGTTTAGAAAAAAGATATACTAAGTGTATTATGCTAAAAGGTGACTATGTCGAAAAATAAAATGACATTTAGTAAAAGTTGTTTATAACATACTCATTCTCACTTTTTATTGAACGCCCCTAGTATGTTTCAGAAATTTACAATAGTAAAAGTAGTAGTTTATGCACATTTATTAACTTAAATAGTACTGCACCCAAAGAATGGCATATATTTGTGATTTCTATCCATTTCTGGCGTTTGTCTTGCTTGTTTTTGTACCTACTAACTGGAAAATCCTCCAAACAAAATGTTTGTTTTCCAGTATCAATCTGAGAACAGTTAACTTAGTATTCATTTTTTTTTTAATTTCACATGAATAAATTTACTTCATAATTATTTATGTTCGTCAAAAAGGCGTCCTTTTTTCGTCCTTTATTATAATTTATAATAATAATAATAATAATAAAGCCTTTAATTTCCTTAATAAAAACATCAACACACATATGTGCATGCTATTTATAACTATATTCCTTATAATTAGTACCTAAATCAATTCATATAAAACAAATTAAATTCACATAATATATAAAATAATTTCAAGTACAATAAATCATAAATTCAACTAATAATTATTTCATTTGTAAATTTATTAAGGACCTCTTTAGAGTAAAGGCTTCCTCCAATTTTCTCCATTTAGATCTAAAGGCTGTCCCAGAAGTAAAGAGACAAATTTCAAATTTCAAACTGGTTGAAAAGATTTTTATTTTTTTAAGAAAAATAACTGTCATGGCCACCGTAGGCATAGGTATTATATCTGTCAGATTAAGCGGGAATTTCGCAAGTATTTTTAAAGTTTTAATTATGAAGAGAGCTGAACACGAAGTATTTGCAAAAAGAGTTATTCAATTTTATAAATGTCCTGGAAAAACGGACACGATACGTCATTTTTCTCCAGAGGGAGTCAGAAGAACTACTTTGTATCGAATTATAAAGCGTTTTGAAGAAACGCACGGAGATATTTATAAAAACATTCCTGGAAGAAAACGTACTGTTTCGTCACCTACGAATATAAATAAGGTAAAAAAAGTTTATGAACGGAATCCCTCGATGTCTGTTAGAGTTGCTGCGGATAAATTGAAAATATCGAGTTCAAGTATAGCTCGAATAAAAACACACGACCTGCAGCTTAAAGCGTTACCAAAATTATCTGGTCCTAAATATATTAAAGACCAGGAAGCGCGAGCTAAAAGAGGATGCCGAAGAGTGTATGAAAAAACACTGAAAAAAGTTCTTATAATTGATGACGAGACCTACGTGCCCGTGGACCCAATGGATGTTCCTGGGAAGCAATACTACCATGCAAACAATCGGGACGCTGTAGATTATTCACAAAAAATCATACCAAAGGCCAAATTTTTCAATAAATACCTAGTTTGGCAAGCCATAGACCAGAGTGGTAATACGTCTGAACCATACATTTGCACAGGCTCTATGAACACACGCATTTACCTGAGAGAATGTATAATAAAGCGATTGATTCCCTTCATTGATAAATATTACCATAGGGAAGAAATTATATTCTGGCCGGATATGGCGTCATGCCACTACGCCACCGAAGTCACTCAACATTTAGAAGCTGCGGGGATAGAGTTTATACGAAAACATAATAACGCCCCAAATGTCCCCCAAGCTCGTGGTATTGAAACTTTTTGGTCTTTATGCAAACGAGAATATAAAAATCAAACGGAAAAACCCAAATCATTGGCTGCATTTAAACATCGATGGACTAGATTGGCTAAAATTGTGGCAACTAGGTCTGGAAAAGCTGTAATGAGGCGAGCAGCAATAAACCTCAGAAAAATTGGCTATAAAGGCATTGCACAAGCAAATTTAATATAAAATAACAAATATGATTTTATTCTTGATTGGACTTAATGTAAATATTAGCACTTTATTATATTTTTTCATTAAATATTTTAATTTCAAACTTGTCTCTTTACTTATGGGACAGCCCAGTATCACTTGCTTTTTCAATCCAATTTTTTCCCGTTACTTTTAGAATTTCGTCAAGCCATCTCTCTGCCGGTCTGCCACGATTTCTCTTGCCGCTAGACCCCTTCCATAACGTTACCTTTCTTGCCCACCTGTTCACGTTCATTCGAGCAATATGGCCGGTCCACTTCCATTTCAATCTTTTACAGTGTTCTAGAGCATCAATCAAATTTGTTGTTTTTCTTATATCTCTGCTTCTCTTTTTATGTTTTAATTTTAGATTAAGAATGCTCCGTTCCATTACTCTTTGGGTTGCTCCTCCTTTATTATATTTACCCATAAATAGGCAAAGGGTTCTCAAGCCATTCAGGCAAGTCTTAATCTTAATAGCGGCTTGTTTTCACATATTTCAGTTATTTTAAAAAAGGCTCTTATTAATTTGTACTAATTTAAAACATTGAAATAATATGTGTTTCGACTATAGCCTAGCCTAGCCTATAGCCTAGGATCCGAGCATACAACGACCTTCACCGATCTAGTTAATGGATGAAAAGTATTTTATATTAAATTAAATATGTTAATAAATATATTGCAAGTGGATTGACTAAAAAATTTCAGTCCAGAATGTTTTTTTTTTTTAATTTTACCGTTTCGATTAATAGACAAATGACATACCAATCAAAAGTATAAAACCTATAGAATATGCAAACGTTAGGTTGACTAACCAGACCAGTGCAAATATCGATTTACCTGTTTTTACCTGTTTGTTTGTTTTACCCAAAAGTTATGACCGGAAAAAATAGTCAATCTAACGTTTGCATATTCTATAGGCTTCATACTTTTGATTGGTAGGTATTTCATTTGTCTATTAACCGAAACGTTGATATGAAAAAAAAATTATACTGGACTGAAATTTTTTAGTCAACCCACTAGCAATATATTTATTAACATAATTATTTTAATATAAAATACTTTTCATCCATTAACCAGATTGGTGAAGGTCGTTGTACACTCGGATTCTAGGCCACTAGATTAACTGTTAACTCGAAGTTACGTAGCTAAGAAAATTATTGACAACGTGAGAACTTTCTATGGTTAGTCAAGAATCAAATGGTTTGACTGTATTGTATGCAATATAATATCTTCTTCTTTGCCTGGCCCTTACCCATTTTATTTGGGGTCGGCCCTCTATATCATGCGTCTCCAGGCAGCTCGGTCCGATTATATGCAATATTATATGTTTTAATACATTTTGTTTTTTTTAGGCCCATGTGATTGCGCAACATTCCTACAGAACTATTAAAAGAAAAGCAGGCGGAAAACCTTCGCCTTTGAAAAAGAAGGATAAATATGTGTGTGTCACTTGCAGACGGGGTAAGTTTTATTTGTACAGGCTGTCGGGAAAGTGTAGAAAGTGGACTAAAGAGGAGCGCCCTTATTTATTTTTTACTTTTTATTTGAAGACATTGATAACACAATTTTATAAACCCCATGTTATCTATCTGTCTAAAATCTTTAAATGAGCAATTCTTGTATTACCTATGTATTTATTTTCGGACACGGCTCTAAACGATTTCAATTAAATTAGCTGTGGATATTTTCGGGGGCGAATAATTGTATTATTTCTTTTTGAAATGTCAGAAAAAAAGTGTAAATACCCTTTTACTTTTTTTTAAAATGAGGATATTCTTATTCAAAATCACGAGCATAATTTCGTCTTCATAAAAAAAGTTCTCTTTTTTTTGGGTCCGTTTTGTGACGTTCTTTTAAAGGGGTCGTCACTAAAGTTACACAAAAAAAAAGTATAAAAAATTAGGGATTTTTTTTAACCATCATTATTAATGAGGCTCTTAATTCTGAGTAAGAAAAACCCTTAGTTTCCTCATAATAAAGAGTGTTACCGATGAGGGGGCATTTATTAAAATGGAAGTAACATAGTTCTCTAACCTAACCATAACTTTATTTAATTAATAACTAAAATTCAGACTTTATTAACTTTCTAAGACAATTTTAATTGTTAGCAATGTACAGAATAGTAAATTGACAAGTAAGTGTAAATGACAGCCCTTCATATTTTGTTTACTTACTTATGATAGCTACGGCAAAGTAATAGCACTTGTTACATTGATAAACACTTTATTACCTAAAAACAAAAACACTTCACGCCACACTTCCGTCGGTCCGTTTTATTTTTTGTAGAAAGTCATTTTTTCTCTTCATACTTTTGTAAAAACATCACTTTTAAAAACTAGAAGATTATGTTTTCTATTTTTTTTAAATAGTATGCACAGTTTTGTTACGGGTACAGTACTCGACGTTGGGATATGTCTGAAGTGCTCGAGAATCTATTCTTCAACTTTTACTGGCACGATCCTGTTCATGACCCTTTCAGGCTGGCCTGTTCTCACGAACTCGCTGAAACGCGGCTGTTATTATCAATCGAAAATTGTGTGGATGTCGTTGACTTAGAAAGCGTTCTCGAGAAAGCCTTAAGGGCCTACCGAGCTTTTCGCGCTAATCGATTTTGGGTGGGCGATTTCGGGCGTGGGGGAGGCACGATGGCTCAAGATAGGTTGGTTGGAATGCGCGTGTTTTTGGGTATTTTCATGTTATTACTAAAACAAATACATTTAAAGAAATGTAGCAACACTACGCCCTAGAAAACATCTTGTTTTATTAACGTTCAAAAAGTCATGACCTGCCGTGCAGTATTAGCGTCGTACTACGAATTTATTTTATTTTTTAGAGACGACTTTGGATTTTTTTCTATCGAGCGAACTATAAGTAATCGTGTTTCGATAAACACTTGTCATTAGAGTGAATCCTCAAATATCTTATACATGAATTTCAAGACTATAGCTTTACTTGTAACTAGCTTTTACCCGCGGCTTCGCTCGCGTGAACCATAAATATTTCAGAGAAGCAAGCAATTGAGCAAGCAAGCTATTATGCAAGCAAGCCTGAAACAAGTATGCACGCAAGCATGCAAGCAGCATGCAAGCAAGCATGCAAGCTTGCAAGAAAGCATGCAAGGAAGCATTCAAGCATGCAAGAAAGCATGCAAGCGAGAATCCAAGCTGGATTCTAGCGAGCATGCAAGCAAGCATGCAAGCAAGCATGCAAGCAAGCATGCAAGCAAGCAAGCATGCAAGCAAGCATCCAAGCAGGCATGCTAGCGAGCATGCAAGCAGGAATGCAGGTATGTAAGCAAGCATGCAGGCAGGCATGCTAGCAGGCATGGAAGCAAGCACGCATGCAAGCAAGCAAGGATGCATGGAAGCTTACCAAATTTCGTCTAAATCGGTTAAGCGGTTATTGATTCTCCATACAAAGTTTCACCCCCCTTTTCACCTCCTTAAAGGGTGATTTCCGGGATAAAAACCATTCTATGTCCTTTCCCGGGACTTTAAACGGTCTAGCTATAATAATCTACTCTTATAATTCTAGTGGTTTTTTTTAACCTATTCAACGTCAAGCTTAGCCAAACGTAAAGCAACGTAACGTAATAGCGTAACGTATTTTAATATTGGTAATTATGTTTTAATTAAATTTATTTTGTTATGGCGATCCCTATTGGAAATACCATTTATTTGTAGTTATTTTTGTACTATCATTGACATAATTAATTATTTGTTTTTGACAACTCCTACTTGGGGACGAATTTATTTTGACATTTGCATTTTATTGATTGTTTTTTTTTTATCTTTGGTTATTTTTATTATTATATTGTTTTGTTTTTTTATAATTTTTGACGATCTCAGCATAAATTCTTATATACTGACTTTAATGTATTATATAATGTAATTATTATTGAGTGAATAAATAATCTAATCTAATCTACTTTGAACCTCATGTCCGAGAGCAATCAGCAATTGTCCCTAAATTTTTTAATTGGCAGGCAGGTCCCGCCGAAATGATCTGTATTTTATTTGGAATGTTTATGAGCGATGTGGTCATTTTGCGATCTAGTCATTCTACTAGTGACCCGGATAAAGCAAAGTTTTTAATTTTTGTCTTTGTCTGCAGGTTTTGTAACATCAACAGACTTAATGGTTCATGAGACTTGCCACAACAAAGCTACATGTTACAGTTGCAACCAAAAGTTTGACACATTCGAGCTACTCACAAAGCATAGAGTACGATGTAAAGCCATCATTGCTAAGGAAGTACCAAAGCCTAAAACCTTGGAAGATGTTAAAAGGTAAGATTTGTAGGTTTTACGACAAGTTGCAGGTTTAAATTCATTTAAATTTTGAGAAGTTTAGAAATCAAAAGTATATCTGTCACTGAGTGATTTTGTTTATTTTCAGATCAATAGCGGAGGAGCGTCCTAGCACAGATGATGAAATATTAACCAAGGATGAACTCCAATGTCACCTCTGTCCGGAGAAATTCAGTGATTCATACTACATGACGATCCATCAGGAGATCCACCATAGCACCGAGCAGGCGCCAGCGCAGTCGCCCGCCCCCGCCATAGCCATGGAGACAGAGACTCTTGAAAGTATTTTTAGTGAAGATAAATAATTCTCTTATTTTTAAAAGAAATGCATTATTCACCTATTCAGATTTTTTTTTAGACTTGGAATTTTAACTAAAGACCACCTTTTATAAAAAGTCAAGATAGAAGATAGACATAAACCTAACTGTATTTAGCTGTGCGATGCTATGACCATGAACCTATAAAAAAGTGGGCAGAAGACTACCAGCAAAAACGTCGGGCGAGCGAAATGGTAGAGAATTTAAAACATTTCAATTTATCCTCCTGCCGCCCACTTCAAATTTTGTTCAATGAAATTTAAACTTTTTCACTAATGCGTTGAGTTCAATGTCACATTAGAATAAGTCCTAATAATAGGACATCGGACCTCAGGAGGGTATACCCATTTCATACTATTTCAATGCCAATACAATAAGATATAAATTTCAATGTTTGGAGACCGATGTCACACTCGCGACAGATTTCTCCCTGGAGGATGTCGCGAGCTTATTTTCAATACTTTCCACACGCGGCAATAAGTGCGGACTACTGGAAATTGTTTCCCATCTGTCCACCGTTCGAAAAATTGAGAAAAAGATCCCTATGAGACAGTATGCGCCGGAACCATTAGTGCTGCAGCGGGTCTCGCGGCATCATATACCCGAATACTTTGAGCCGGCGTTAAGTCACACATAATTGAGAGTGTATGCACATTCAAGTGATAATGACATTTTGTAAATCCTTCGTAACAGATGAAACGACCAATAAGGATGATGTTGATGATGACGTTTTCTCTTGATCTCCTCACGATCCATATCCGTTCGTTTTTTTATAGTTTCATGGATGGTCCCGTGCGAGATTTGTACCCCTAACTTTTATTTTATAGAAATTACCCTTTTTACCTTTTTTTGCAATGTACTTACAATCATGATCAATAATTTTCTATCTGCGCTGAAGGAACAGTGAATTGCATTTAGTAAATAATATTTTTTTTAAAGTTATGTATTTCAGTGAAACTCTTAGGGCCGTTACAGACGGGCTGCAATTCAGCTGCTTTCTAACTGCAAAAATGCAGTTTGAATGCCTTTGGATTTGTATTTGACCTAATTGCATCGAAACTGCAACTTAACACCGCGGGGCGTTTGCAGTTTTGATGATTACACATCGACCGTAAGCTAGCTGCACGTTTGTAACACAATATAACTGCATAAAAACTGCAATAGCCCGAATTTCGCAAAACCACCCAGCTTATATTTTATATATTATACAATTCAGTAATTAATGGCCGGTGTTTTTAAAGGCAAGTTACGAGTATTGCAGTTGTGTTGCAGTTCTACAAACTGCAACATACTATTACAACCGTGCAGCTGGTTTGCAGTCGGTGTGCAGTCAGAATTACCTGCTTGCGGACTGCAGCCGGACTGGCAGTCGATTTGCAGTTTCGATGTAGATGTAGATACGTCAGCTATTTTGCAGCTAGAAAGCAGCTAATGTAGTCATTTGTAAATCAGTGGGGCGAACTGAAAGCGGGACCTTAGTAGCTTTGAGAATGATTTAGCAGTTCTCCATTTGTTCCAAGTTCCACAACACTCCTACTAATGTTATAAATGCGAAAGTTTGTTAGTACTTATGTGTGTGCATGCGTGCCTGCGTGCCTGCTTGTGTGTACTACTCTTTCACGCTAAAACGACTGGACGGATTTGGATGAAATTTGGTGTGCAAAATATCTCTGGAATAACACAGAGATGACTTTTCATCCCGCCATTCCTAGTAAATCTGAATACAATCCCGAAATATCAACATGAAATTTGGCATGGGTGTTTTATATGCTGCAACGTTATTGAAGAGCACGATGTCATTTTTGGTAATTCCTACAGAGACTTTAAAAAAATCCCGGAATCTCAATTCAAATGCCATCAGTTTTTACACGAGCGAAGGCGCGGCTATAGGGTAGTATAGGTAACGCCACGAGATGAGATGAGTGAGTCTCGCGGTAGTTTCATGTTTAAAACGCCACGAGAGTTGAGCCGAATGATTACACACGCAGCTACATAAAGTACTGATTGCAAAAAAGATAGTGAATGAATGAAATGACTCAGTGAATGAAAATGTGAGTTATGATGAAATACTTACGTAATAGCATATTATAATTTTTCTTTTTTCATCCTATTTTTGAAATAAAACAATTTGAAACTGATAAGAAATAATCGCAAGAAAAAAATCGGTATTTTATAAATAGCGAAAAATATGGTTAAACTGGTTTATATAAAATAGATTAAAATATTTTATTTTGTGTTTTGTTTGAACTAGATGTATTTTCCTAAATTATTCTTAAAGAAATAGGTTGAAGAAATTTTTAGTCAATCTTGTAATTCTATGTTGAGTCTGTTGAACTTGCTATCAGTACGAATAAACGTCAAAATCCCGCTGTCATTACATGACGTGTTGTTGTGTGCGTGACCTCAACTCTGATGGCGTTACCTATACGACCATAAGGCTGCGTTTCCACCAGAGATGTGCGAGGTAGCTAAGCGGTGCGAGGCTGTGTAACGAGGATGTGTAACTGTGTGAATGTTTCCACCACAGAAATAATAATAAAGAGGATAGAAATGCCTTAGAACCTATTTTCTTCCGGAACTCGTGACGCTGCTTCATCACCTCTACTTACTGTGTTAATGCACACACGCAAAAGGCCGGGACCGTACTACGCAATCACGCATACAATTACTAATAATTTTGCTTACAAACAATTATGAACCTTACACCTTAGAGATAGCGTTAAATAACACTCAACGTAATTCATACCCACATTTACACAACGGCGCTCTTTATTGGCCGCGTCGGCATTATGTCTGTACTAGTCGTAACCTGTTTTTTTGTCCGTACCACGAACTTTTGTGCAAGACGGAAGGGTTATCAAAAATTACTTTACATTGCTGCGTATAATTCAAAAAGATCTGCGTTTTTATGGGCATGAGTAGCAATGGTATATGAAGTTTCGTGTTAATAACGTGTAAACCAATATTTCATAATGAAATATTTTCTCAAGTTGTATTTTGATATAAACCGCATTATTACATTAAATTAATACATACCAATGAAATGTAATCCCCTTATTAGTGTAATTACACAGTGTGGACGAGTTTCCGCAATTGCTAATGCTGCAAAACACCATTTTAAAGCACTTGTTATCATACCCACGTTTCAAATAGCACTGAGCCACAAGTCGCGCGCTTGTGACCTACGAATAACAAGCGCGGCGCCAAGGTCACTCGTCTAAGGCACTTCTATCCTCTTTATTATTATTTCTGTGGTTTCCACCAAAGATGTGCGAGGTAGCTGAGCGGTGCGAGGATGCGTAGCGAGGATGTGTAGCGGGCTCTTTTCAAATAAGCGGGCGGGGTGCGGTGAGGCGGGAGCGGAGCAACGCCGCCTAGCAACACATCCCTCGCAACACATTCCTCGCACACATCTTTCCCTTCATTTGTTTTGTATGTACAAAAACCTCGCTCCGCTGAGCTGTTTCCACCAGAGCTAAGCTGAGCAAGGATAGGTAAATGAAGTGTTTCTATTGGTTCATGACAAACGCATCCCTCGCAACGCATCCTCGCACATCTCCGGTGGATACGCAGCCTAAATGTGCTTTACTAAATTTGCAAATTTGTGATTAATGTGCAAACCGCATTTTAACTGTACTTTCATTCCGCAATCCACTCTATCGGTAACAGGTAATTTTGGTACAAAGACCAAAATGCATAAAATGTTTAGATGTAACATTGCCAAAAAGAACAAAATGTTTGTGCGCCACCAAGTCATTTGTCTGAATATTTTAGGGGCAGAATATGATTTGGCCAACATGTTCTTTGAGTCAGAATGTCTGACAGGGAGAAATAACTTAAGTTTTAAAATTTGCAAACAAGTTAATAAGTATGTAATTTTAGACTAAGGAGGTTTCAAAGTCAGCCAACGTTTTATTTATACACAATTATACAACACAAAACTTATCTACGCTTCATGAAACTTCGTTATTTTTATATTATAAATTTATATCAAATAGTTTTGCATTAATTTTAGTAAGTATTTTTTTAACATGTTGGCAGAATCTGGGCGTATTACCATTCGAATTCTAAACTAACACAGTTTACATTATCTATGGTAGATGACTCGAAAAAAGTGAATCTGTATTGGCATTGCCATTATTTTGCTCAATTTAAGTGTTTAAGACGAAATAATATTATTTTTGGATTTTTTTCCTCGCATTGCGATGAAAATCATTGTGTGTATCACGGGCAGTAAGGGGATTACAAACTTGAGTCTCTCGTTAGTAAAGCCCTTCTTACGGCCCTTGATGCGCAATGTACTATTTGACTTTTGTACTATTTAACAAAGGGATTTTCGAACCCTTGGGGCATTTTCGGATCTTGGTCATTTGCATTTCTATCATACAATTAGGTTCTAAGGTATGAGGCATGTAATTCTTTTCTTCATTATAACATGTTTACATTTGGGTGAATAAATTATTAGTGCCACCCGTTGCTTACACACACAATTTTTGTCCCTTGGACAACCTACGCATTTTTCTATGAAACAGTATGAAGTGTCACTTGGACAACCGGGGACAGAGTAAACAATACAAAAAAGTTGATTCACCCATTTACATAATTTTTGACCGTTGTGCATTTTTATAACGAGACATTTTGAACCATTGTTTATTTAGACATTTGTATGTAGGTACCAAAATTATCTGTTACCACTTTATCCGGCCTTCCAACTAGGTTCGATCAAATAATTGACCTCATAGGAGCTTTAGAAACAAATGTGATATTTGGACGCTTATTTTCCCACTCGCAAAATGTTATCTTCGCAAACGGCGGTGTGGTATCATACCCCATTCGCATTACGTCCTTTTCTTAGAAGGTCTGTAAAAGCCCCTTTCGCTGAACGTCCCCCCTGCATAAGGTCCTTTCGCAAAACGTCCCGAATGCGAAATGTCATGTACGCAAATGAAAGTGGTAAATTTTAAATATTTAAAATTAAATTGCGAATGAGACATTTAGCGAACGTATTGCGAACGAGGTATTTCGTGAAAGGGACCTTCTGCGAAAGGGTCGTAATTTATGCGAAGGGACATTTTGAGAACGGGATATTTTGTAGAAGGTCCGTTTTGGGAATATAATAGGACATTTATAAAAAGGACCTTTTGCGAAACGGACATTCTGCGTATGGGACGTTATGCGCCAAGACCAAACATGACAGGTACACTGCCATCAACCACAGATTTGCATTATGAATGTCAGTAGGAGATCGAAAGAAAGGCGCACAAAGACGCTGTTGACGACAATAAAGTATAGGAATTAACTTAAGGCGCCACTTCACAATTGTCATATTTATTTAGTGTTAAATTTTTATTCCTTTTAATCATCTGTCTAAGATCGTCCTGTTATCGTTCATCCACCATTAGCACCATTACCTAGCTCTCATATTTCGTTTTCTAGATTTTTTTTACCGAATGTCGGCAAAATAAGGCAAAGGCTAGGACACTTATAAAATTGTATTGTGATGGACAGAGCTCTACTTCTTTATCGTCGTTTCCTACTACTACTATTTTTTTTTTAGTGGCCTTCCTTTCATTCACCTATCACAATTTACTAGTAAATGTATAGGGAAAAAGGTACATACTCTGAAACAATTACTTTGCTCACCTTACGCTACCTTACGATAGTTACGTTTATGCAAGAAATGAAATGTTTATACTCTTCTTGTCTGTACGGTAATTATGAAATTTAGGACATTAGATGGGAAAAAATAACGATAATTTTATTTTTTTTACTTCCATTTTTAAGTTAATGTGTAATGTCACTCTTTGTAGGTATGTAAAGTTTTATATGTGAAAATTCTTTTAGCTGTAATTTGTCAAACAAAGCTTAAAATCAATTGGGTTTTCCTTTGTGTTAAAAAAACTCCATATGTAGACACTTATTGTGATTTTAATTTAAGTTGTTATTTATGTAATGGTTCCCCTACTATTGATAATACAACATTACTGATTCATAAAACAAACCATTATGTTTTATTTGCTTATGGTTTGTAGCATGATCTGCCTTGCATCCAGTATTTTGTAAATAAATGGTATAAAATAATAAAGGTAATAAAATAATAAAGGGTAGTTTGCAATGATTCGAGTCAGGCAATTCATGTTTCTGTCGAGGAATAAATAGTGCTTTTCTCAAATAATGCAAGGGAATAGAAATAATAGAACATTTGTTTCAGGCTCTTACATTGAAACCAAAATTACAAATGTCTGTACCAAATTTTAAATCAATCCGATCATTATAAGTAGACAAAGTTTGACTTGCAATATTTGATTAATACAAGCTTTAAAAGCTCCTTTACAAAGGAGCAAGTACTTAATAGCTCCCGCGCATTGGGCGGCCAGGTCGCGACCTGGCTGCGCTAGCTGTGATTTTATCTGCGACCACGTAGCCAGCCAACTGGCCGCGTGTTGGTCGCGATGTTTCTGCTGGCCGCGCGGCCAATACGTGGTCGCTGGCCGCTGGTCGCCCAGTGCGCGCACTTGCATATGTCACGGAAGAATTAAAGCCTGACCAGAAATATATGACTATTCGCCATGTTGCGGAATTTCATTGGAACTAAATTCTTACACTGGTAATAATTTTAATGATTGTCAGTGTCACTGTGGCGGTTTCTTTGAACAATAACAAAAAATGCCCAAAACGATTCGTAGTCAACAACGGATCATTGCAATAATGTTTATAATAAACTAATGAAGAAAAAAACGCTTGGGGAATGAAACTTTCGCTACAAAACCTTTCCGAATTAACATCAGAGCTAACAGGTAAAATCAATGTCAATTGAAATTGCGAACAATGTAAATAAACCATTTAATTAAATATCCATATTCTAGCACTTGTTTATTGTTTTGATGATTTAGGATAGTGTTGTGGTAAGTATTGATTAAATAACACACGGATTTAGCAGTATTTGATCAGGGAAAATGGAAATTAGACATTTTAAATACAAGGTTTGTTTACATTGTTTGCAATTTCAATTTGACTGACAGTTTAAACGTTGTAGACAAGTCAAGATGTCATTGTTCCAATTATACTGAGCTATTGCCATATAAATAAGAACAATATCGCCCTCTTGACAATAGTCATATATTATTGGTTTACCTTTAGTTGGCCGCAGCGACCTGAGGCGCTACCACGAAATCCGAAAATCGAAGTTGCATCGCATTATCCCTCTCACTTAACTAATACGAAGCCAGCAATTGCTATTCCAGCCGAGACTAATATAAAGCTTTTCTAAAAAATGGTGAAGGAAGAAAAATAAAATAAACTTTTATTAACTTAAATAGGTACAAAGAATTGCAAATCACTTAAAATTAAATGTCATTAAACCCTTTCCCGCCTTTTTTCATTTAAAAAAAACTGCAGGTGTATTTTTCTACCAAAAACACAACAAGCTGTTTCAAACACAATAAAAAAAGTCTGGAGTTCCAAAAAACAACTGATACCGGTCATTTGAATTGGCTGTATACGAATAGTGCCAACTTATTGCCATGGCCGTTTTAACTTTTTAAAAAGTTTGAGACTCGACAATAATGGAATTTGTATGCGACATTGTTGTCGAGTTTATCGAGCCTGCAATGTTTTTAACTTTTTAATTTTCTTACTGACCATAAACTATGCACTTCACGTTCTGATATTTAAAGAATAATGTCAACTTTTACGGATATTTTTGAGAAATAGTACATTACTGCAGCGGCCGCGAAATAGGGGATTGCCGGCCGAGTAGGTATAGATGGCCGAGTGTTAACGAGGCCATCTAGAGATACGAGGCCGGCAATCCCTGTTCGTGGCCAAGGCTTGTATAGAGTTTTTCTCAAACATGCATCATCATCATCACCACCATCATCACCGCCATCATCATCACCATCACCATCACCATCACCATCACCATCACCATCACCATCACCAACAACATCATCAACATCCATCAACATCCATCAACTTGATCCATCAACATCCGTCAACATCCATGAACAAGAACATCCATCAACATCCATCCATCCATCCATCCATCCATCAACATCCATCAACAACCATCAACATCCATCAACATCCAACAACATCCATCAACATCCATCAACATACATCAACATCCATCAACCAACATCCATCAACATCCATCAACATCCATCAACAACCATCAACCAACATCCATCAACATCCATCAACATCCATCAACATCCATCAACATCCATTAACCAACATCCATCAACCTCCATCAACCAACATCCATCAACATCCATCAACATCCATCAACCAACATCCATCAACATCCATCAACCAACATCCATCAACATCCATCAACATCCATCAACATCCATCCATCTATCCATCCATCAACATCCATCCATCCCTCCGTCCGTCCGTCCATCCGTCCGTCCATCCATCCATCCACGTCGACCACGTCGACCTATTAAACGTCATGGTGCTGTGTCACATAAAACAATAGACGATCACTTTGCTGGCCTTGGCCAGCAATGTTGTATGAAATTCCATTATTGACCTCTCGTCTAGCCGCACCTGCAACGTGACAGTTCGTGGCGTATTTTAAGGAACATAACGTCAATATTTCATAGCATGTTTGAGAAAATATAATTATTTTATTCTTAGACTGATAATACGTTTCATTAACGCTAAACGCTCTCTGCTATATCAATAATTAATCAATTAAGTTGAGCACTTCCTTGTGAACAAACCTTAGTTGAAAGAGTGAGAGAAAAATAATCCTGTCCCTAGACGAGAAACAGAGTAAGCTAATAGTACATAACTGCAGCGGCCGCGAAATAGGGGATTGCCGGCCGAGTAGTTACGAGGCCGGCAATCCCTGTTCGTGGCCAAGGCTTGTATAGAGTTTTTCTCAAACATGCATCATCATCATCACCACCATCATCACCGCCATCATCATCACCATCACCATCACCAACAACATCATCAACATCCATCAACATCCATCAACATCCATCAACATCCGTCAACATCCATGAACAAGAACATCCATCAACATCCATCCATCCATCCATCCATCAACATCCATTAACAACCATTAACAACCATCAACATCCATCAACATCCAACAACATCCATCAACATACATCAACATCCATCAACCAACATCCATCAACATCCATCAACATCCATTAACCAACATCCATCAACATCCATCAACATCCATCAACATCCATCAACATCCATCAACATCCATCCATCCATCCATCCATCAACATCCATCCATCCCTCCGTCCGTCCGTCCGTCCGTCCGTCCATCCGTCCGTTCATCCATCCATCCACGTCGACCACGTCGTGTGTCACATAAAACGATAGACGATCACTTTGCTGGCCTTGGCCAGCAATGTATGAAATTCCATTATTGACCTCTCGTCTAGCCGCACCTGCAACGTGACAGTTCGTGGCGTATTTTAAGCAACATAACGTCAATATTTCATAGCATGTTTGAGAAAAGACACTTCACGAATCACTCCAACATCAACGATTACGGCGAGTGGGGTGACGGTTTGTGTCATGTCAATGTGATTGTTTACTAGTTCCCATCATAACAACAAACGTCAAGAAGGTATAGCATGCTCGTGTTTAAGAGCGCAGCGCAGCAGCGCAGCAGACAGAGCGCAGTCTGGAGTTCTGAGTTCCGCGTTCAGAGTTCTGCGTTCTTTCGAATGTACTGAGTCTCTTACGATAATGCACACAGCAGGCGACTGGAACTCTCGAGCGGTCAAAACACAGAACTATGAACGCCGACCTCGGTACTCCAGACCGCTCTCTGTCTGCGCGCGCTCAGTGAATTGACCGAAGCTATCTCAATTTATTGGTTCATAACGCCACGCATACATTTAAGATACATAAAGTCTTAATTATTGGCGTAAATAAATAAATTTCAATCTCACCACCATAGACTTAATACCTAACCCGGACTGAGTTCTGCGACAAAAAAGTGAGGCCGTAAAAAAAAAAACTAGTGGATTGCATCTCGTTCTAATTAGGGTGATCAAGTAATGGTGCGAGTGGGACACAATCCACTAGTTTCTCTAGTTTGTATGTAATCTCTCGGACCGCTGTCTCTAGTTGCCATTATTAAACTGTATGGCTTGGTAATATGGGTCACTTTTGATTGACTAATAAAAGTTAGTACTCAGTCCTGGTTAGGTACCGTAAAAACTTACAACTTTGCCTTTTCATTATAGCTTTGCCCACCGCGTCACATTTCAGTAAAAGCGAAATGTACCAAAAATAGTTACAAATACACTTACATTATAATCTGTGGCTTATAGCTAAACATATTGCTGGCATCACTGGCCTATCGGTTGACGCGTATCTATCTTCTGTCACGCGTGAGCTGGCTTGGAGTGCGGAAATGTTTTTTGGCGGGCCAATTAGGACGAAAAAACTTCGAGTGTAATTTAAGCCAGGAAAGTCCCACAAGTATTTAATTTGAACTGTAACTAATATTCAGTTTAAAAACGATGTAGACAAAATCTCAACACCTTATCTCTATTAATTTTGTAATTATGGTATTGGGCAATGTCATAAACGTTTTTTCGTATTACTTTCTTCAACTTTACCCAGCAAAATTTTACCCTTAGGGTTGTCACTAGCATGTTATATAAAATCATCATCATCATCATCCCAGCCTATATACGTCCCACTGCAGGGCACAGGCCTCCTCTCAGAATGAGAGGGGTTGGGCCGTAGTTCCCACGCGGGATATTTTGAAATGATATGCAATAATACGTATTTAATTTTCTTTTACTGAATATAAACAAGCCTAATAAATTCTAAATATTTTTTTTCGGTATGCAACGTTCAACAAAAAAAAAGGAAAAAATTAGGTGCCAGGGCCGTTACGACCAAATTAAAATATTAATATCATACTGGACCATATTTAGTTGTAGTCGGGTAAAAGCAATAAGTAAAAATTGACAACCCTAGCATATCCAGGATTTTGTATGAAGGATGTCAAAATTTTTTTTACGACTTTGCCCACACGATTTTGGAGGTAAAATATATTACTTAAAGGACTAATAATACGACACAACGTTGCTATGCCTATTCTAGATTATTAGACTTTAAGAATCATGACCATAAAATTGATAATCCCGAAGTTATAAAAGTGTAAACAAATGTGGGCAATCTCGAAATTTTTTCAATATTTTGGCCCGCCTGTTTGAGGCCCGTTTTCTAGAGTACGGAAACTCATTTTAAATGTAGTGTTCTCATCAACACAAAGAAAAGTATGTCAATATGTGAGTGCCACAGATAAAGTTGCACAATATGGACCAATTGACTCTAAAAAAAGTAAAAGATCGCAAAAAGCGGGCAAAGTTGTACGTTTCTACGGTATTAAGTCCATGCTCACCACCAAACCGTGGCCATGGCCACGATTTTATCAGAAAGAAATCATACGCCCCACTCATTGTTACTTACCTACTCCCTGGTAGGAGAGCGGTTGCATTTTCTGTTATAAAAGCAATCATGCTAGTCAAGCCGTATTTTGAATTCTCGCTTATTTAATAAAATTTATGAGATTTATACTACAATGATTCCACATTGCAGGCTTCAATCCGAGTGACAAGAAAAACAACACACTTTTTAAAGAATGTAGGTACATTTATTAGTGGGGAGTAAATAAATAAAATTAAAAAAACTAATTGATAAGATTTTCAAAATGTGAACCGTTATTCTCTATGTAATTATTTAGCCTCAGTCGGATTTGATGATTCAGAGAAATAAAACTACTTTTTATTTCCTTTCAGGCTGTCATAATTCTTGTAGATAGTTCTTCTCTAGCGTGGATTGCTTTTGCGTAAACCTTATTATTCTTCAGTGTTCCCCATACAAAAAATCCAATGGGGTAAGATCTGGCGACCTGGCGGGCCAGGCTAGCGCATCGCTCCCGCGACCAATCCACCTCTCTGGATATTCTTGATCCAACCAAGAAAGAACCACACGGCCAAAGTGAACTGGAGCGCCGTCGTGCTGAAACCACATATTTCTTCTAGTCTCAAAATCGACGTCTTCCAGCAAAACATGTAACTCGTTCCTCAAAAAATGAAAATAATGAATTTTCCCTCTTCGAATGCTGATTTTCTTCTAGCCCCTGATGGAGATTGAGGGAGTTGAATATCCCTTCTCTCGTAAATAGAGACTCGTCTGTCCATAATATTTTACTTAGAAATTGGGGATCTTCACCAGTTTCTGATTTATTTTTTGACAATAAGCCACTCTGGCAAGCCCATCATTAATAAATAGTCTTTGCAGTTAGTTTTTGCTACATCACGTGATGACAAAGTCGGATCGGTTGTTATTAAATTCAATACACGATTTTCTGTACTCGCGACCCAATTGAAAAACAATTTGCAACTTGAAGTTTAGTAAGTTTCAGTGACAGTAAGATTTTTTCACGACACTGCTCGAAAATGTGGCCATAGATAACCTAAATCCAGTACTCAAAACTGCCTATATATGTACATTTAGCAGCTGACTCATTTATGGCGCACAAACACGACAACAAAGTTACACTAATCGAAAACAGGACGTATCAGTATATGTATTTCATAATACGATACGACTTTTTGAAAGATAATTTCTGAATTTCATTCCTGGCGTGCTGAAACGACATTATTGGACCAATCAACAGTAATCGTCTGCTGCATGCGATGGATGAATGGATGAATGGATGGACGGACGGACGGACGGACGGACAGACGGACTGGATGGACGGATGGACGGGATGGACGGGATGGACGGGATGGACGGGATGGACAGGATGGACGGGATGGTCAGGATGGACGGATGGACGGGATGGACGGGATGGACGGAATGGACGGATGGACGGGATGGACGGGTTGGACGGGATAGACGGGTTGGACGGGATGGACGGGATGGACGGGTTAGACTGGATGGACAGGATGGACGGGATGGACGGGACGGATGGACGGGATGGACGGAATGGACGGGATGGCCGGAATGGACGGGATGGACGGGTTGGACGGGATGGACAGAATGGACGGATGGGCAGATGGACGGGATGGACAGGATGGACGGATGGACGGATGGACGGGATGGACGGGATGGACGGATGGACGGGATGGATGGACGGAATGGACGGGATAGACGGGATGGTCAGAATGGACGGATGGGCAGATGGACGGGATGGACAGGATGGACGGGATGGACGGGATGGACGGGACGGATGGACGGATGGACGGGATGGACGGGATGGATGGATGGACGGGATAGACGGGATAGATGGACGGATGGACGGATGGTCGGATGGACGGGATGGACGGGATGGACAGGATGGACGGGATGGACGGGATGGATGGATGGATGATTATGATGATGATGATGATAATGATTTCCTCGCATTAGTCGTGAAAAGCACAATGTTTAGTCTCGGCCAAAAGTGCAATAGATGGACTCGTACTTTCGAGGGCCTCCGCTACGCGTCGGCCCTCAAACAAACTCGTCCATCTATTGCTTACTTTCCAGCCTCTACAACAATGTACTATATTTTGTACCTTGACATTTGAGTGTCACGAAATTGAAACTATGGCATTAGGTACGGCCAGTTATAGGTGTAAATAATTTTTATTGTAACTGGCTAATAACTATGTAGTTTCCGCTTCTGCATGTCAAAGTTTGCAGCTACGTCACATTAATTAGGGTTTGTTTCATTGGAGATTTTTTAACTTGTAAATTTATAAAAAAATATTAATATCTCGAAAAGTAAGCGATTTTGGACTAAACGTTATACCACTTTTTTTACTCCAATTAGTCATCAAAATCGATGGTTAAGATCTTTCGGATTTTTGAAAATCCTCTACAATATATTTTGTACACCATGTCTAAAGCAGAATAAATAATTTCATTTCAGTTCATTTCTTCCAGTTTACAGGCACATACTGGCTAGTAAAGCAATATTGCGAAACTGTACTTTCGCTATGTTGGTTGGGAACAGTGGAAAAAAATCCATGTATCCCAACTGGTTGGGATAGACGGAACAACCTGCGATGTCATCATGACAATCACGCAATAATGACTGTCGTAGAAGATAAACAAATTTATTCACTATGAAATGGATCTACAGTGGCCTAGGAATCAAATTGGTTGACTGTACCTCGTTCCTTGTGCCTTTTTGCCTATTCGCTATAGAACATATTTGAGTCAGATTTCGATCTAATAACACATATGTGCTGAATTTTACACTATTATGTGTATTCTTGCAAGTATGGGATTATTCTATGCCGTATATGATATGCCCGCAAGTGTGACATTTTAAGGAGTTCAAAAAATAGCAAACTTAAGTTTTATTAATTAATATTAACCGGTACTTGACCACCAAAGTTATTTGAAAAATTCCCGTTCTGGCACGAAAATTACCCATAGAATGGAATGTTTAATTCATTTAAATAACCGGTGTTCAATGCCAAACTTTTTGAACTCCACTCTAATAAAGAAACATGTATCACGCAATGAAAATACTTTATTCAAGAAGTTCACGGAGATTTAGTCTTTATCGGCTCCAGTGCCACTAGGAATGTTAAGTTTCGTGCTGTACCTAACAACAATGGTCAATTTTATCATTATTCTATCAAAGTGATTGATAAGACTCAACAAACATAATTCTGTGAAATGTACCCACCTATCTAAAATAAATAAGTAGGTAAGAATAGATAACGAAAACTGTTGTAAACAACTAGCAGTAACTGATTGTCACAGTGATAACGTAATTTCCTATACTATTATAATAATGTATATTAGAAACACTTTGATTGTTCCTTTTTGGTTCATGCCAAATAATAAATAAACTTTTCGTCAAGTTTAAGACTTAGATATTATATTTACTAGATTCACAGCCTTTTTAAATTAGGTTGACTGATTGGACAATAGAAGAAGAGATAGGTACCTACTTAAAAATGCAACCGGCACTATAAAAAGGATTCAAGTCAAGGGTTTAAAAGTTACTAATGGATAATTATCATAATCATAAAATATGCAGGTGTTTCACTAAATACACTACTGCAAAGAGAATTGAGCAGTGTGGTGAGATTTAGGATATCGGAAATACACTTTACTAACATATTATTCTCAGTACTTGTTGTTGTAAATCTGTGCTTAAATAGAAAATGTTCCTGTTCGTTGGTAAGGATTTTCCCAAAAATTGCCTACGGTCAACGAAGTAAATTATTTAAAATTAAACTACTGTTTACTACTACTGTTTCTGAATATTGACAATGTGAACCATATAAAAAATTATGTATTTTACTTGTTGCATGTGACAGAATAGCCCGTATAGCATTTTTTCCTATGGTTCACATTATCAATATTCAGAAACTTCACAGTTGTGCAATGTGTCAGGATTTATTTCACAATAACGCAGCCACGTAGAATGAGAGCTGTAAACTCGTATTTAAACCTTTATTTTGGCATTCTAAAAGTTGTCTCAAAGGATAAGGAATAAAGAAGATGCGAAGAGTTTGAACGGTACGCGCTCTCCATGCTGTCTCAAAACCGATCAAGCGTATAAAAATGTTTCAGACAAAATTTATATGTAGATGTTATAGAAAGCGATATAATTACAAACAAGATTTTTCGGACCTTTGACCTTGAATATCTTAAGACACGACGACACGAGATTTTATGAGACTAAAGAGAATTTTTAGGATGTCAAGAGTAAAGGTATACTCGAGTTTTCAGGTTATTATCTCTCATGTTACGGTTGGTAACTTTTACATTGTTTGTGCAACAGAGTTATAATATAACAGCCGTTAACTAGTGTGCCGAAACGAACTATTTAGGCTTTCAACTCAAAATCGTATTTAACTAATCGCTAGAACGCAAAGTAAACCAAAACTGATTGCTTACTGCAAATTTATTTTAAGGTCAATACTTTAATAAATATAAGTTTTAAGTTAACATTTTTATAATGAGCTATCTTGGCCAAAATTAGGAATAAGTAGATAAAATCTTTATACATAAACTATTTAAAAATCTTGTGGGTGATATCATTTGATTTCATCACTTTGCTAGTTTGCCTGTACCTACTGATTATTGATCCAAGCCACATTAGATGCCACTAAGCTGAATTAACTTTGTGATAACATAGTAATAGTAACATTGAGGTGCCAGACGATATAGTTGTGCACAAATATCGTGAATATTCAGTTAGTTCCGGTTTAATTCATTGAGTATGCGGAGGATGTGCAAGAACAAGTTAATAATGTCCATGTACAAGTTGATTGTTGCCAGAATGTATTCTTCTGGGGACAAGTTGGTCATCATCTGCTGAGTATCGAAGATTAAAAACAGGCTGAAGAGTATAGCGCCACCGAACGCCAGGAGGAGCTCCAAGCCAGAGCTCTGTATGAAGATTTGAAGGAAGCCCCCGACAATGAGAACGCTTAGTCCAGCTACGAGGCTAAAACAAAAAAATACTTATTACTGTTCCCTCTGTGTTGAACTTCCGATTATTTAAATATCCTACTTGAGGATATAGATATTTCTCCTATATTTATTACAGGAAATGACCCAGCACAGAATGTATAGAAAAGATCATCATATATTTTTCTATGAAATCAATTGGTTAGATTTTACTTTTTTTTCACAAAAAGTATTCCTGGGATTTTATAGCAACTTTGAGTTTTATTATATTATGTAGGTATATGTACATAAATAAATATATGTTCATCAAAAGATATCTTACAAATAGGGTGAATATTGGAGCGTTTTGACCGCTCGGTTAAACCTCATTACCATCCAATGAATATTACCACAACCAAAGGACGAGTCGCACGAAATTTTATTTAAGTAAATTAGATTCAGAATAAGTACTGCCCTTTGAGTATTCAGCTAAAGGGAGCCGCCTTAAAGCGCATTTCCCTTCTACCAAGGTATGAACCCGCCGGGTATAAACGTATAAAACTGTTTCGCTCGCCTCTCGTGACATTTCAATACGGCACGTGTCAGTGAATGAGCTCAGTACGCTTAGTATAAGTTTTACTTCACCAAAATACTTCTCGATCGCGTTTACGTAAAAAAAAACAATTACTAGGGAAACATGGACAGCGCCTCCGCGGCCGCGCGTCCATGTTTCCATAGAATTGAAATTTTTACGTAAACGCGATCGAGAAGTATTTTGGTGACGTAAAATATACTAAGCATACTGTACGCTTAGTATAAGTTTTACTACACCAAAATACTTCTCGATCGCGTTTACGTAAAAAAATCAATTACTAGGGAAACATGGACAGCGCTCCGCGGCCGTGCGTCCATGTTTCCATAGAATTTAAATTTTTACGTAAACGCGATCGAGAAGTATTTTGGTGAAGTAAAACTTATACTAAGCATACCGATCAAATTTACTAGATACACTTATTCGGGCGTGAAAAAAGGTCTGACATGTCGAGTCTACAAAAAGACAACATAACTTTTCATCTATTTTGTAACGTAATTACTAATTAAATTATTGTTTAAATTTTTGTAAAAATAGCCACATTGGCCATTTTTAGGGTTCCGTAGTCAACTAGGAACCCTTATAGTTTCGCCATGTCTGTCCGTCTGTCTGTCTGTCTGTCTGTCTGTCCGCGGCTAAGCTCAGAGACTGTTAGTACTAGAAAGCTGTAATTTGGCATGAATATATATATCAGTCACGCCGACAAAGTGATTGAATAAAAAAAAGTAAAAAAAATTGTTTTAGGGTACCTCCCATAGACGTAAAGTGGGGGTGATTTTTTTTTTCTCGGCTAACCTTATAGTGTGGGGTATCGTTGGATAGGTCTTTTAAAACCATTGCGGGGTTGCTAATTTGATTTTTCTATTCAGTGATCTGTTTGCAAAATATTCAACTTTAAAGTGAAAATTTTCATTAAAATCGGCCGTCCCCTCCCTCTAAAATCTAAGCTGTTGGGTGGAAAAATTTGAAAAAATTCAGAATGGTAGTAAATATATCAAATTTACTAGGAAATTTATAGCGGCTAAGATTGCTTAGAAATTACTTGTAGTTTAAGAGTAAATAGTAGCCTAAGGTATAAAACATACCTAAACTTGGATGATTCCGTACACGTACGAAATCCTTAGAAAAATATTACTTGATTTTTCCGTAATGGCTACGGAACCCTACCTTGGGCGTGTCCGACACGCTCTTGGCCGGTTTTTTAAGTTTTATAAATCAATTAATTATTAACGAGGTAAAATATAAATTAAGTATTTAATTTTTTGATTGATTCATTACATTGTTTGATTGACTTCATTCACGTAGACTTTATGGCCAGGCGCTAACTGCAAATTTTTGTCACCTCGTTTGAGTGATATTGATTTATGTTATGAAATCAATGGTCAAAAGACAAAAAGTTGTTTTTGTGCTGGAATTATATGAAAAGCGCGCTCACCATCCCAAATGCCAATGATGCCACCATCAACACAAAAACGAGTTTTCATCTCTCAATTAAAGATTCCTAACAATTCTGTAGCACTCGAACGAAGCAGCAAAAAGGGTGCAGTCGGCGCCTGGTCTAATAGTCTAAGATCCGTACTAGACCTCACTCAATTTTGTTTTGTATGCGGTTATAAGTGATTGTGACACTCAGCTCAACATGTTTATGCAAGCAACAATTTCTGATGTACCTAGTGTTAACAATAATAAATCACCCCCACTTTACGTCTATGGGAGGTACCCTAAAATATTTTTTTTTTAGTTTTTTTTATTTAACCACTTTGTCGGCGTGACTGAGATATTCAGATTCATGCCAAATTACAGCTTTCTAGTACTAACAGTCTCAAAGCTTAGCCGCGGACGGACAGACAGACAGACAGACAGACGGACAGACAGACGGACAGACATAGCGAAACCATAAGGGTTCCTAGTTGACTACGGAACCCTAAAAAATGGTGCGGTCTCTAACGTGGAAGTAAATAAAAAAAATATCTGAAAGTTTAGTCAGCTTTTTTTAACATTTTTCCTATGACAATGAAAATATAATTTACTAGCTTTTGCCCGCGACTTCGTTCGCGAAGACAATAACGTTAGTTGTTTGGATGAAATTTGGCACACAGGTAGTTTATTACATGAATTAACACATAGGATAATGCCAGGAAAATTAAAAGTTCCCGTGGAATAGGAATAAGTGAATTCTATAGCCGCTAAGCCGTGGTGCCCTAGTGGTCAGGCCTATGGACTCTTAAGCTGAGGGTCGTGAGTTTGAGCCCAGGCACCTCTGAGTTTTTCCGAATTCATGTGGTAAATTACGTTTGAAGTTTACCATGAGCTTTATAGTGAAGGAAAACATCGCGAGGAAAGCTATACACACCTGAGAAGAAATTCAATGGTGGGTGTGAAGTTCCCAAATCTACTGTCCAAGTCCTCTCGTTCTGGGAGGAGGCCTGTGCCTGATTGAAACAGGCTTTTTTATCCCGGAAAGTGCAAAGTAAAGTTTCTGCGGGATAGAAATTCCTTTTTTGACCCTTTTTGAAAATCAGAGACATCGTAGCTTTTTATTATTAGTGAAATCATTTTAACAATCAGCCCCTATATTCAATTCACTTATTTCTTTCCCGTGGGAATTTAGTATTTTCCCGTAGAAAAGTAACCTGTGTCAATCAGGAATACTGTAGCATACTATTAGTGAAAGAATTTTTGAAATCAGCCACAAATTTGGATTGTATTACTTCTATCCTGCGGGAATTTTGCATTTTCCCGAAGAAGAGTAGTCTATATCAATCAGTAATAGTGTAGCTTTCTATTGGTGAAAGAATTTTCAAAATCAGCCCCGAAGTTGAATTCAGTTTTTTTCTATCCCGTGGGAATTTTTTATTTTCCTGAAGAAAAAGTAGCCTATGTCAATTGGGGATAGTCATATCATATCATATGAAAGAATTTTTAAAATCAGCGCCGATGTTGAATATTTACTTATTTCTATCCCGCGGGAATTTTTTATTATCCCGGAAAAAGTACCCTATGTAAATAAGGGATACTGTAGCTTACTATTGGTAAAAGAATTTTTGAAATCAGCGCCGAAGTTGAATTCACTTATTTCTATCCCGCGGGAATTTTAATTTTCCCGAAGAAGAGTAGTCTATACCAATCAGGAATAGTTGTAGCTTTTTATTGGTGAAAGAATTTTCAAAATCAGCCCCGAAGTTGAATTCAGTTTTTTCTATCCCGTGGGAATTTTGTACTTTCCCGAAGAAAAAATAGCTTTTGTTAATCGGGGATAGTCATATCACATAATATGTAAGAATTATTAAAATCAGGTACGAAATTGAATTAATTTATTTCTATCCCATGGGAATTTTTAATTTTCCCGGATAAAAAGTAACTTATGTCAATCAAGAATAGTGTAGCTTTCTAATGGTAAAAGAAATTTTAGAATTGGCTCAATAGTTTCAGACATTCTGCTATAAACAAAAAAACAAAGAAAGTTTAGATATTTCCCTATCCCGTGGGAATTTCGAAAGATATATACTGTGGCGGTTTTTTTTGTAGGACTATTTAAGATAAACATTTCCATCATACATTACATATGTGTAACTCTAGCGGTTTTGGCATTCCTGCGAAGAATTCGTTTATCGCTATCCCGCGGGAACTATGCAATTTTCCGGGATAAAAAGTATTCTATATGTTAATCCGGATTATAAACTATCTGTGTGACAAATTTCATCAGAATCCGTCTAACCGTTTTAGCGTGAAAGAGTAACAAACATCCATCCATACATACATACATTCTTACAAACTTTCGCGTTTATAATATTAGTAGGATATCATGTAATCATCTTTAGTAGGTAGTACCTAAGTGTACAATATATGTGAAGTACACTAAAATTGGTTGGCTAGAAAAAAAAATATTGAAGAAAACTCATATTTCTTTTTTTTTAAATCAAAAACTATATAGTTTAGGGTGCTCAAATTTTGCACATTAATTACTACCTAATGTAGAGCCACACCGTCCATAAAAATTACAAGCCCAAACTCGAGGGGGACAGAATCACTTAGCTTATCCTGGCACGGCCTTTGACAGCAAAATTGACGTAACTATGCTCAGTTGCACTTATTTAAGATTCCACTTGTTTTACATATTCTGTAGTCATCTCAGTATGCACCATCTTAGGTTACCAAAAGGGTTTCAAAGTCATTTAAACAACAATATACACACATACCTACATAAAGTAGGTTCACACATTCGCTTAAAATAAACATACTAATAATTACTTTAATACTAATTAATTATTAGTAATTCTCTTTTGAACTAATTAATAAAAAAAATGTTTGTTACTGACCCATATCCCATAAACGAGAAGTCACGTTTTGTGTTGAGAGTAAACAGCGTCAGAGAGAAAACCACGGTGAAGGTGAGAGCCAAGGCTTGCAGCACTATGAACGTATCATAAAACGACACGATGACGCCCACAGTGTAAGACTGCACTACGGTCTGTAATAAAATAAGGTAAAAATAGATTACTTTAATACCCATAAGTCCAGAGCATCATTGAATGTAGTTGTGAGTGTTCCAATAGAAAATACCTTGTTGAGTTTCTTGCCGGATTCTTCTCAACAGGGTTTTTCCGAACTGGTGGTAGATTCTTCGACATTCATAGGTGCATCAATTAATGCCTAAATTGAATAAAGAATTTTGACTTTGAAATGCAACATGTACAGTGACACACAACTACGATGTCTGTCATCCTGAGCTGCCGTTAAAAGTGTAAATCGGTACAAAGAAACTAAAATCTGACGACTAAAAACGACGACAATTATTGTGACATGCGTATTTTCCTTATTTCATTATTGTTTTTATCCATGTTGTCACAAATAAATGTTTTCTTTATTTCTTTCAAAACATCCAACTGAAAGGTATGTATGTATGTATGTAAAACTCTTTATTGTACATAAAACATGAAAATAACTAGTTAACAAGAGATACAGATGAACAAAGGCGAAAGGTTTTTTTTAAATAAATATTAGATCTGTAGGGTATCTTTTGATGTTACTCCCAATGATAAATCATATTCCAGTTTGACTAACGCTCTGGACTGCCTAGCAGGCGCGTGACAACCATATCGCAAGCTAAGCAATCCTGTGTCGCCACAGACCCTATGGCACTCGAAAATAGGCAATTTGACAATACCTACTATCAATTGATATACTTTTACGAGCTGTCAAAATGAGATTGCCCCAAAAGATTTTGTATGGTAATACTGAAATGTGACATCACTTGTTATCCAACTCAATTGATTAATATTTTATATCGAAGCTACTAATAATGAAAGAACGCAAAAGATAGGATGATGAACTTGCAAGTGAAGAAGAGTTGCAAACAACAGTGGAAATCGTTATAGGAGGCCTTTGCCAGGATTCACACTGGACTCCAGGACATATTATAATAATACATACACATATGTATAAGAAAAATTAATCTAATATATAAAATATAGTGTCACGGTGTTTGATATCAAACTCCTCCAGAACAGCTTGACTGATTTTTATTAAACTTTTTTAACTGTATTTGGTAGGTCTGAGAATAGGTTGTAGGCTATTTTTTATACCCCTATTCTTCGCAGACGGAGTCGCGGGCAACAGCTAGTACTATATACAAAATAAGGAGTTGCAGGCTATTTATATTGTACTAACTGTTTCCCACGACTCTGTCTGCAAAGAATTAGTATATCGCTATCCCGTGGAAACTATATGTATTACAATTTCCCGGGATAAGAACTGCCGTATTACCTATATCCTTCCCAGGATCTCAAACTTTCTCCATACCAAATTTCATCTAAATCGGTTCAGCGGTTTAAGCGTGAAGAGGTAAAACTTTTGCATTTATAATATTAGTATGGAAGTATGGATTGTATTTTTAGAGCTGCATATTTTTATAGAACTTTTACCTTTATTTTTTTCAACTTTTTAATTAATAATTTGTCAAACCAGTTTAAAACTAACAGCAATTCTGGAGTTATTGAATAATGGTGTCAAATACCCTATTATGATGAATTTTAACAATATCTATGACCTATGATATCCAGAGATTAGATTTTTTGCAGAAATACAGTATAACACTGTTGCAATCTAGAAAGAGCTGGAATTTATAATTAAAGTATAAGAAAAAACAGTCCACCAAATTAATACAATACATGTAATAGTAAGTCTTATGTAATATAGAGGTTGTCATAGTTATGAACAGAGTTATATAAAAATATATAGAATGTCTACTTCAAAATACATTTAAATTGCTCTATCTTGTAATAAGAGTAAAATAACGATTGACCCGTCACATGTCCACCATACTAAAATTAGACCCTAACTTTTTTGTGCAGGAAATGTCCTAGAGACTTCAGTAGTAGTCTCCAGGACATTTCCTGCACAAAAAAGTTAGGGACTAACCTAGTCTCTGGGACGCGTGATGGGTTAATTTCTAAACATTGTCTGGGGTTAGTCTATTTTGTTTTTCAATGTAAAGCCATTTATGTGTTCTAAAAGAAAATTGTACTGCACCCAATGCCAAACAAACATTCCAGTGACTTACCATTTCATTTGCAAATTATAAAACATTGACATTCAGTTCAATGAAGATTGCATCCATTGCTGTGGAAATTCTGATATTTTTTTTTATAGGGAGGATATACTTACAAAAGCAGCGAGAAGATACAGATTGGCAGGGCTGTCTCGCCGCTTAACAATCAGAGCCAGCAGAGTGGCTATGCTCAGTATGAATGCTATGAACACCATCCAATCACTAAAAGAAACAATGTACATAATTTATATTTGTAAAAACAAAACAATTAGTTAATAATTATTAATTATCTTTAAAAAACAATTAGAAAATGAATAGACAATTAGTAATTGTTCCTTACTTTTGATGAATGAAGGCTTTGATAGGCGACACTTGCATAAACACAGTGGTGATAGCCAATGTGGCCAACAGCTGGATCGCTAGCAGACCATACACCTTGCGAATAAAGCCCAGGCGAATTTCCTTGTCTGCATTCATAACATTGTTACGATACGCAAAGTCATCCTAAAAATAAATTAATATCAGGTAGGTTACTACATTCATATAATATATTGTTTTTTTTGGACATTCACTTCCATAGTTGGCATTATGTGGATTCCGTTCCTTTCCTACAATGTAAGCACAGATTACATTTAGTGACATTTACGAATCGCCTGCTGACGTACCGTAGGTTTACTTGTATGACGAACAATAAATAAAACAAATGAAAGTGATTCTTGCAGATTGTAAAATACAGCAATATTGTATAATCTTTAGGAATATGGTTTCATGTATTATAAATACAACTTAAACTAAACAAAATCATTTCAGAGCAAGGTCACACGTAAACTGTGAAGTAAACACGCCTAGCTTAACCAAAATATTGCATTCATAATGAAAATGACGATGTTGTAATACTGAGAAATTAATTCCTTACTTGCACGGACTCCTTTCCTCCGAGCTCACAATCTTCTTGTGCATACATTAACGGTACGGATGCCATGATGTACAAACAAAGTGAGGAATAATGTGAACACTACTAATGTATTTTCCAGAATATGAAATCGTAGCAGTAGTGACGACGTCGCCTTGTATGATTGTGTTGCCCTTGCCTGTGACAGTGACAATGACAATAGATAGACTTGACAGACATTTTTTAAATTAAAACCTCCAAGAATAAGCAAAGGAACGCATCCTATACAAGTTACAGGTTTTTTAAGTCGTTTTCGAGCCATGACTGTAACACCCGTCAGCCGAACCTACCACAGATACAAACAGTATTAGCATTGTCCACGTTTTTATTAACCCCCGACACAAAAAGAGGGGTGTTATAAGTTTGACCACTATGTGTGTGTGTGTGTGTGTGTGTGTCGGTCTGTCTGTGGCATCATAACTCTTAAATGGGAGAACCGATTTGGATGCGGGTTTTTTGTTTGAAAGCTAGTTTCTTGGCGATAGTTCTTAGACATGTTTCATCAAAATTGGTCGAGCAGTTTCAAAGTTATCAGCTCTTTTGTATGCTGCGGAAGGGATCTTAGATTTAAATGCGTTGGGGATTTTAAAATTTTTTAATTTATAGTTATTGATACTCGTCATTCTTTTTAAATGATTTTATACTTAAGAGAGAAGTCGTAATATTTTTATCTTATATCCTATATTTTTACTTTAGCAATAAGTAGTGTTATAATTTCTAATACATTCCCCTGTAAACAAGTAGAAAACGAACGAAAGAGAAACTGAAAATTATATCGATGCAAAATGTGCCAATAACGTAAAAAATGCCATTTTCATTAAAATTTTACTCTTTTATGAATCCAGGAAATCTACTGGGCGCGTACTTTAACCTCTCGGTACCTACCAACCTACGAGTATGAGTCCGAGCGCGCACTTTAGTGCTTTAGCCCAGAATGTAGCTATAGCTAAACCGTTTTAACTGAGTCCTAGCCCGCGCGGCACAGGGGCTGGGGGTACACAGAACAGAAAATTAGTTTTTTCTATTCCGTGTGGGGGTACACAGAACAGAAAAAACTATAGAAGTGTTATGCAGTCATGTCGAGTGTGGCACAATTACCTATGCGGAGTTCCGCATAACTTGCGCGCAACCGGCTCAGTTACGCGACTTGCGCGCAGAGGCTTGTGTCGGACGGTTGTGCAAAATAAAACGACAATTATAGAGAAAAGTTGAGGAAATAGGCTGTTGAGGTTTGTAATCACGCGACGCGGTTGATAGGTACTACTTACTGGCAGCTACGAAAAAGAATAATGTTAAAAGTATTGTGACATTACTGTCACTGTCGTTTATATCTTGAGTATGTGTGATTTGCTTTATGAAATGTTTTTATAGAAATTGATTGAATATAGTTTAATTATGGTGTTTTTATGATTTCATTTACTTATTTCTCCAAGAGGTTATGGGCCAGCAATAATATAGAATGATTGGAATGTGATGGAATAATTATATCATCTAAAAATTTTTCCAGTGAGTGACATTTCATAACCATAACAGCTCTCAACACGAAAATAACGTGTAAGTACACTTGACCCATTTTATTAAATATAGCCTGAAATATATTATTAGAAAACTGATTTTACAAAATGGAACTTTTCAAACCGAGAATTTTAAAACATGGCGATGACTATGGCGTTTGGATGACATAATTAAATTTATATTTGGAAGCTAGTGATTTGAAGGAAATTTTAACAAATAATGATGAAAAACATAAAAATAGCAAGAATGATGCTAAAGTAAGATTATTGATCCTCAACTCAGTGGCTAAATCCTTGACATGTCATATTATATGTTGCGAGGATGCAAAGACCATGATCACAAAATTAGACACCATTTTTCATACTAATAAAGAAGCAGAAACCGCACGATTGTTCGAAAATTTTTATACATTCAAATTTACTCACGACATTGCTTCAAGTTTGAGGCAGTTACAAAACATAGCATATAAAATTAAAATTTTAGGAGAAAAGCTTCAAGTCATTCAAATAATAGCGAAAATTCTTACTTCTTTACCAGAAGAATATAATTATTTTAAAACAGCATGGAATTCGACAGCAAAAGCAGAAAAAAACACTAGATAACTTAGTGTCTAGAATCCTATCAGAACTGGCAATAAAGCCATGTATTTCGCAAAACAATAAAGTAAATTCAGTACTAATTTACGCCACAAATGATGAAGGAATCATCCAGAACGCATGTCATATCAGAGAGAGAGTGTTTTCGGTGCGGAAAACCTGGCCATATAGCCAGATTTTGTAGAAATAATGTAAATTTCAAAAATTATCCAAATTCTAACAATTTGAATAGAACCAGAAAATTTTGTGATTTTTGCAAACGGCATAATCACACTGAAGAAGAATGTTATTTTAAAAAGAAAAGGAATGCACAAGCCGATGGAAATTTTGCTCTCAACATGAAAGAGGTAATTTTGCCAGTTATAATAGACTCTGGTGCATCATGTCATATGATCAACAATAATCAAATTTTGAAGAAAATTAGACCCATTGAAACAAATAGTTTGTGCAAATAATAATATTATGAAAGCGGAACTCGGAGAATTTGAAACAGATATATTTTTTTAAAGAGTTATGTATGTTCCAGACTTAGCGAAGAATTTAATATCTGTCAACTCTATTACTAGCCAAAATGGACGGGTAGAATTTTATGAAGATGCTGTGGTAGTAACGAGCGGTAACAGAATATTATGTCGGGGCAAGAAAAACGTTTCGGGAATGTATGAAACAGAATCAAAGATCCAAGTACCAGAATGCTCGCTACGTGTTGAAAATACAAATCCAGATAATTGGCATAGAAGACTGGGGCACATATCCGATACACAGAAGCTATCCAAACTTGTTTATGGATTCGATACAGAGAAGAATATAGCTACAGGAACCTGCGAAGTCTGTGGACGATCAAAACTTACACGTAACCCATTCAAAGAAATTAGATCACGAGCAACAAAACCTTTAGAAATTGTTCACTCTGATCTTTGCGGTCCAATTGATGTCCCCACTTGGGATGGCAATGTCTATTTTCTTACACTTTTAGATGATTATACACATTTCGCGTATATTTATCTTATTAAAAACAAGTTTGATGTTTCAGATAAAGTCATAGAGTACATTAATTTTGTAGAGAATCATTTCAATGAGAAAGTTCAAAAAGTTAGATGCGACAATGGAAAAGAATATGCAAACAACAAATTTATTACCTGGTGCAAAAATAAAGGAATTGAAATAGATTTTACTATTCCCTATAGTCCACAACTTAATGGAAAAACAGAGCGTCTAACAGAACGCTCATGGAAAGGACTCGCGCTTTGCTCTTTGACTCAGGACTGCCACTAGAAATTTGGGGAGAAGCATTGTATACAGCGACATACATTACAAATAGATGTTATACTACAGCACATAATGTTACTCCAGCAGAACTCTGGTATAAAAGAAAACCAAATTTGTCTTATTTAAGGGCTTTTGGGTCAGTTGCATACTGTCAAATTAATCGTCACCTCGGAAAACTAAAATCAAGATGTGATGTTGGAATTTTAGTTGGGTATATAAATGTTGGATACAAAATTTGGGATCCAGAAAATAGAAAATGTTTTTATGCAAGAGATGTGGTTTTTGACTAAACAAAAAGAGCAAATAAGAAGATAATGGGAGAATTAAAAGAGAACCTTGAAATTTTTGAAAATGTTTTAGATATAACAAGAATGAAAGTAAAACAAATGAAGATGAAACAATTGAAAGAAGAAACAAAACAAGAGTAAACGACAGTCCACTAGAAGAAGATATTATAATTGAAAATAGTAGAAACGATGAAGACTTTGATGATCATTTGAAGGGGTGACAGTAAATGAAGAAAATATAAATGAAGGAAGAATTGAACAAAGTGTGTTTAACGAAAATGAAAGATATGATATGATATTTTTGAAGATACGAGAGAGAGTATAACTGAAGCAATTGAAATTGAAGAAACTGAGCAGGGAGTTGATGTAAATAATGAGATTGAAGAGAATATAACTAATAGTTTTGAAGAAGAAAATAAAAATATAGAAGAAGCAATTGAAAATAGAAGATCACTACCAGAAAAAAACAGAAAATTACCTACAAAATTTAAGGATTATGAAATGGACTTTCAATGTTATTGTAATATCACGTTTGACGAAGCAGTAAAATCTGATGTGATGAGAAACAAGAATTGCTAAAAGCTATTGAAGAAGAGAAAAAGTCTCCTGAAGAAAATGAAACATGGGAGATAGTTGATGCCAAAGAAGTTGGGAAAAGGAAAGTTATTACTAGTAAATGGGTTTTTGCTAAAAAGGCTGACGGGAGACACAAAGCAAGATTAGTAGCGAGAGGATTTGAGGAAAAATAATTGGTTGACTACGAAAAAACATACAGTCCAGTAGTGAATACTACAAGTTTGAGAATTTTATTAGCATTGGCAGCTCAAAAGGGATTAAAGTTAAGACAATTTGATATAAAAACAGCTTTTCTGTATGGTTCGCTCAATGGAACAATTTATATGCATATTCCAAAAGGTTATCCTGGGTTAAAGGGCAAAGTTTGCAAGTTAAAGAAGAGTTTATATGGTCTGAAACAGGCACCATTAATGTGGAATATACGGTTTACTGAGGTTTTGAAGACTTTGGGATTTAAACAGCTAAAACTAGATTCCTGGATTTTTGTTTCAGGTTCAACTTTCCTAGCTATATATGTTGTTGACGGATTGTTAATTGGGGAAAGCTACGAAGTATTGGATATAATATTTAAAAATATTAAAAAAGAATTTCAAATGAGAGTTTGTGATAATGTGACTAATTATGTGGGGCTTGATATCAATATAAATTTTGAACAAGATTCTATAAAAATAAGTCAAAAGTCATATATTAAGCAAGTTTTACAAAAATTTAACATGCCCGACTGTAAACAATGTTCAGTACCAAATATTTTAACTGAGTCTCATCCGAAAAGGGGTGAAGAAGATGGTTTGGATGAATGCAGAGAAATAGTAGGGTCTTTAATGTATTTGGCAGTAAAATCAAGACCAGACATTGCCTTTTCAGTGGGTTATTGTAGTAAACATCTTCTTCTTCTTCCCATTCCTCTCCTATCGGAGGTTGGACAACATCATGGCGATTCTGATCTTGGAGGCCGCTGTTTTAGACAAGGAAGTGGTACTGCAGTTGAACCAGTCACGCAAATTCCTCAGCCACAAATGTCTTCTCCTGCCCACGCTTCTTTTTCCGGCAATCTTCCCCTGGATAATACGCTAGAGAACTCTGTACTTGGCGTTTCTCATCACATGCCCAAAGTAACACAACTTTCTTTGCTTGATGGTCTTCAGAAGCTCAAGGTGCTTGCCCATTTTTTGCAATACTGCCACGTTGGTTACTCTGTCACACCAGGAAATCTTCAGAATGCGGCGGTAAATCCACATCTCGAAGGCCTCCAACTTGTTCTGCGTAAGGGTCCATGATTCGACTCCGTATAACAGCACTGAGATAGATTTAGAAGTTTGGCATTGTGGGAGCCCTCAATTATAATCTGACGTCATCAACTAAAATAGTTTCAATACTTAATTTTGAAAAGAGTAGAGAACTAAATGACAAAATATTGAAATTAGTTTCTTATAATTGACTTTTCTATACAAAAAAAAATAAAAACCATGGGTATTTTTTTTAGACATCCCCAATTAATTCCATGTTATTGTCGACTTCATCACTTGAACATCACTCATTTTGTTTGGTTTTTGTACATATACTATAAATCAACAACTCAAAACAACGCAAAGTTTTACAAAAATGGCGCGTTTGTAATGCGCATGCGTAAGTTTTGTTTTTAATTAGGTTAACTAAAATTATCAGGCAAAGGTTCGACGCGTTCAGCCACTGCGATTTTTTCGAATAAATAAAAGGTGTAAATCATTAAAATCTGCGGTAATTAAATTACAGTTTATAATAATAACAATCAATTTTGCGAATTCATTACTTAGTTTTGTATATTTATACATTTTTCTACGTATAAATCGATATTTTTTTTATTTTTGTCACTTAAAACTCTTTGCTTGTAAACTTTTAAACTGGAGAATTAAAAAAACTGTAAAAAAATCGCACTAGTGCGGTAAAATGAACTTACGAGCCATGTATACATCCTTTGAAAGTGAATTTTTCGAGCAAATGCATTGTAAAGATATTTTCAACACAGTTGCTCGTAAATTGACTCTTATTACACCGTTTTTAGTTTCATAATGCAGCATATTACCACACTTGTGCTGTAATAACATTACCGTACAAGTGCTGTAATATAAACTTTTTTTTTTAAATTTCAGCAAAAGTTGATGTCTAAGACCACTGAATATTTTTACGAATATTAAATTATTTTAGGGTTAATATAACAAATAAACATTTAATTTCATCAAATTGTACATTTATAAACACAAATTAACTTAACTATCGTATTTAGAAACATTAATTTATATTTTATTTTATTTTTATATTGCTGCTTCCTGCTCCGGCTGAAAAGCCGTTTTTCCCGTGCCTTTATTGAACCTGCGCGCGCATCGAAAGTGCGGCGCGCGACAAAAACAAAACTTGTGTGTCATGTCATTTTCCGTAAATATTTGGTAAAGTTGCTGCTGTGCGGTTAATTACTAACAAAAATGTCTACTTCAAATAGTGAAGACAAGCAAAATATTAATTCAACCCGGAAATATTTATCGAGGCACGAAACGCGAGTGATAGATAGCCTGTTCCCGCCAAAATTCAGAGGAAAATACCTGGCGGCTTACGAAACATTCAATCAGTGGAAAAACAGCAAAAATGCCAAGTCATATTTGGAGAACGTAATTTTGGCCTACTTCAATGAACTGGCAAATAAATACAAGGCCAGTTCATTATACTCTATATTGAAAAGCACAGTAAAGACCAAAAATGAAGCTGATATATAAAAATAGGTATAGTAACTTGACGGCATTCCTAAAGAGACGTTCTGATGGATATATTGGTCGAAAGTCAAAAGTGTTGACACCAACCGATGTTGAAAAGTTTTTAAAAGAAGCTCCGGACCTCTCCGGACTGTCATTACTTGGCAACAAAGGTCAGTTGAACTTTACAAATATAAATTTACTAGGGGCGTTCAATAAAAAGTGAGAATGAGTATGTTATAAACAACTTTTACTAAATGTCATTTTATTTTTCGACATAGTCACCTTTTAGCATAATACACTTAGTATATCTTTTTTCTAAACTTAAAATTCCATTTTTAAAAAAGGTCTCATCTTGAGTACTTAAAAAATCTTGTACTGCAGCGACTACCGCGTCGTCGTCTTCAAATTTCTGGCCTCTCAGGTATTGTTTCAATCTCGGAAATAGGTAGAAATCACTGGGAGCGAGATCTGGTGAATACGGAGGATGCTTAAGGATATCGAACCCAGCATCACGAATTGCAGCCATTGCAACGGCGGACTTGTGTGCCGGGGCATTGTCCTGGTGGAACAGCACAACTTTTGAGAGTTTACCTCGCCGTTTTTCGCGGATCTCATTGCGCAATGTTGCTATTTGTTTGGCGTATAATGTGCCCGTAATAGTGGCTCCATGCTCGAGATACTCAATCATTAATACCCCTTTACCATCCCAAAAAACAGAGCCCATGACCTTACCGGCAGATGGGCTCACCTTGAATTTCTTCAAAGTTGGAGATGATGGTCTTTTCCATGTCATAGACTGCAGTTTCGTTTCAGGGTCGTAATGATGGAGCCATGTTTCGTCCATTGTTATAAATCGCGCCAAAAAAAGTTCCCGGTCTTGCTGCATCAGGTTCAAAGCTTCTTGAAAAATCTCTAGTCTAGTTTGTTTTTGCGTGTCAGTAAGCATTCTTGGTACCCAACGCGCAGATACCTTTTTCATACCCAAGCGTTCATGTTAAATATTATGCACGCTCCCCGTTGAAATCTTTACATTTTCAGCAATAAAACGAACTGTGACACGACGATCCGCCAAAACTGAGTTTTCGACTTTTTTCACAATTTCTTCAGTTACTGCTGTAGTAGGGCGTCCGGAGCGGGGGTCGTCCATTGTCGATGTTCTTCCACGTCTAAATTCGGCGCACCAACGTGCGACTGTCGAATACGGAGGAGCATTGGACCCTAAAGTGTCCCGCAAATCCAAATTGACTTGGTCCGTAGAAAAATTTTTCAAATACAAGTATTTGATAACGGGCGCGCATTTCAATTTTCTCCATTTTTGCTAGAGTACTCAATAGCATTGCAAAGAAATTACCGTATATTTTTTTAAACAAAAGACAGTTAAAACTAAATACAAACTGAAATATAGATGCACAGAAAAAACCCCAGAAAAAAGACCAATGCTGGGAATCGAACCCAGGTCCTCAGCGTTCCGTGCTGCGTGCTTACCCCTACACCATCACTGGTCTAGAAGTTAGCGACGAATCTTTCCCATACATCGTACACTTCAGTCTGTTATAATCACATTTAGGCAGTGATAAAGCGCATCTATGTTATGCCCTCTACCGAGAGACTTCAACACTCCTTCGGAGCTACCCGCTCACCTGGACCAAGAGATGGCGCTACTAGGCCAACTTTTTTTGTATTTAGTTTGAAATATATGGTTTCACGGGATGACCGTAAAAGTAATAAAAAAAAAATGAAGTTGAAGCAAATAAAAAAATAAATAGAAAAAGATACTTCATACTTAACTTGTAAAAGACAGTTAGTTTTTTTTTTCATAGCAATCAGCTAGATAGATTAGCTTTACCGGCCAGTATTTAATTTCGTAATATTAAAAGAGTTCGCATCTCATTCTCACTTTATATTGAACGCCCCTCGTATGTATCAGCTCTATAATTGCGTTACTATGGCAATATGTTCCTACAACTTCACTAACTATACTTATTTGATCTCTTTGCAGGTTACGTTACTGTTCGGTATTAGGTACTGGTGCGTGTAGACGTCAAGAGCTCAATGATATTTACAACCAAGGATGTAGAAACCCACGGTGAAATTTTGCTTGTATAAATCACAAAAGTTACTAACAATACAAGTTTGTTTTTTCCTCGCAATTGTGTTGAAAAACGTCGTATGCAACTCGTGTGCATTGATCATTACACACTTCGGCTTCCTTATCGCGCTTGCCTCACGGCTCGCGCTTACAATAATGCCTCATGTCTAATGACCAACATAGCACACTTGTATCATAATGTACTATTATGTAGCAAGAGGTGTAAGTAAGAAAATGTAAGCTTGAACGTTAAGTTTCAAGTGCCACTTCTAATGTAAACATTTTTATGGTACCTAGGTATATTGACTGGAAATATTATTCTGTCCAATGCAATGTAAACGAATATTGTCACATTATTTGATAATTTTTCTATGCAAGAAAGATTGTAAGCAAGTATTTGTCATAGGTACTGCGTGTAAACGTATTTAAATGTAAAGATATTTTTGGAACACTCAATTGTAAATATATCTTTGCTCGACTGCATAAGGTTATTGAAAGTAAAGAGCTGAATTTTGTACCTAGATATTTATGTTAACGATGATAAGGGGAGCTACGCGCTGTTTAGGGGAAGGGGAGTGTTCTGTAATATGCGACAAATTTTTTAATATTTAGTTTTGATCAACTCTTCAATTACACGTTAACTTGTAAAGCCTACTTACTCGTACTTGCGATAAATTTCCTTTTAAATTCATTATATGGAATATCCTGTCCTGTAAGCTGCACGACAAAGGGGAGGTTTGGTTGGGCGAGTCACCTACCAAACATAGAAATATTTACCTTAGAAAAAGTATCACCAGTTTTCATTCCATTGTACGGTTCGGGTGTTACATTGTCACAAGAATTTTGGACACGTGTGGTAAATAAGAAAAAAATATAGCTTTTGACAAATCATTATTTACTAACAGAACTCGAAGGATGAAGTCATGAAAGTTGGTGTCTCCTAGATAGCTACGTGCGCCAGGCGGCCTAATGTTAGGTAGCACGGTTAGGTATCGATTTCACTGGACGGGCATTATTTTTACTGGCCGTAAAAGTTTACTGTCATCGGGAGCCGAGGAAAGGTCGACTCGTAATTACCACTTTTATCGTAACTGCTTTCCTTCCGGTGCATTAGTAAAAGTGTGGATGTTATGCTGGAGCGCAAAAAACATTTTCTTAAAGATGCAATGAAATGTTAACCTTACGTTCCAAATAATAGGCCGGGACGTATTACGTTGCGGGCGTGGTTAGACAAGTGCTATGTAATGGATTTTCATACAGAATTGCAGCCCTTGGCCGGGAAAGCGATCGTCTCATGTTTCATGTGACACAGCATTATGACGTTTTCTCAAAGATGCAATGAAATGTTAACCTTACGTTCCAAATAATAGGCCGGGACGTATCGCGTTGCGGGCGCGGTTAGACGAGTGCTATGTAATGGATTTTCATACAGACTTGCAGGCCTAGGCTGGGAAAGCGATCGTCTATTGTTTCATGTGACGCAGCATCATGACGTTTATAGGTCTATGGCATCATGACATTCAACCCTAAAATAAGCAATAGTAGCTTTCTTTGCAATTTTAATTTCTTGAAGTTTTTTTATTTATTTCATGTTTGTGAAAAGCACTATACAAGCTTCGGCCGGAACAGGGGTTGCAGGCCTCGTATCATGCCGGCTTCGTGTACCACTCGGCCGCCAAACCTACTTGACCGGCAACCCCTTACTTCCCGGCCTCTGCAGTAATGTACTATTATAGGTCTCTGTACTTACAATTGTCCTTGCACACTCACATACACTAATCCAGTGTTTTTCAAAGTGTGGGTCGCGACCCCATAGGGCAGGGTTTTTCAACCTTTTGTTGTCAACGGCACACTTTTAGTTTCAGTAAACTTTCACGGCACACCAGTAAAGAATTCGGTATATTAGAGGCTTTGATTTATATGTAACGGACGTAGGGGTTGTATTGATACCCTTTAGGTTGGACTGCAATTAAGCATCGCGGCACACCTGAAAATGTACGCGGCACACTGGTGTGCCGCGGCACACCGGTTGAAAAACCCTGCCCTAGGGGGTCGCGAGACCTTTCCAGGGGGGTCGCGAGGCTCAGCTCCGAGAAAGTCTTGTGACTAGATGGAATGAATTTTTTTTGAAGGATGTACATGGGTTTTAAGGTTAATCGTACAAATTGAGTTTTGGGGGGTCGCGAAGGAATTTTGATGGTCATTATGGGCCGTGACCCCAAAAAGTTTGAAAAACACTGCACTAATCAAAACATATGACTCCTCGATGCGCTGATGACGTCACTGTCCACAATGACGTAGATTCGCCGCTCCAAACTCACCACGAACCAGCCATCCAGCTCGAAGGATCAATGATAAATCAGATGATTTGTCTACGTTAAAAATGTTTGATGGTTTTTTTTGGAAAAACGGTATCGAGCATTAGAGTTTGCAGAGCCCAGATCATCTAAACCTAGTAACTTTGTGAATGCAACTGTTTTTCTTTTTCCTATTGCGCTGAGGATCACCAAGTTATTAATTGTAAGAGTTTTGCGAAAATTGATGTTGACCCACGTCGCGGTTTCGTCCAGTCTAATCAGTTATGTTTCAATTGTTTAGGTCCCAATCACACAGTATTTGCTTGCCGCCAATTCACGAGATGCCGCACATGTACAAAGAAACATCACTCACCACCTACACCCCAAGAATAGGTCACAGACTGATTTTGGTGCATCAAATCAGTCATCTGAGTCAAGTGTGGCTGCACAAATGGCAAAAAACGGAACCCTTATGGATTCGTCATGTCTGTCTGTCTGTCTGTCTGTCCGTCCGTATGTCACAGCCACTTTTTTCTGAAACTATATGAACTATGCTGTTGAAACTTGGTAAGTAGATGTATTCTGTGAACCGCATTAAGATTTTCACACAAAAATAGAAAAAAAAAACAATAATTATGGGGGTTCCCCATACTTAAAACTGAATATCAAAATTTTTTTTTCATCAGACCCATACGTGTGGGGTATCTATGATAGGTCTTTAAAAATGATATTGAGGTTTCTAATATCATTTTTTTCTAAACTGAATAGTTTGCGCTAGAGACACTTCCAAAGTGGTAAAATGTGTGTCCCCCCCCCGAGATCTAGTAAGTAGTTTTTTTTAATACGTCATAAATCGTAAACCGCAATTTTTTATAGATAATAGTACGGAACCCTTCGTGCGCGAGTCCGACTCGCACTTGGCCGGTTTTTCGACTAGTCGTAATCAAGTATTGTTAGCAACGGCTTTAGTCTAGGCACAGTCGAAATTGGGAACAGGTACTATGCTCAGATGTTTAGTTGATCGTACGTATAACCAGAAAAAGTTTGCAACTTGCCGACTTGGTGGTATAGAACAGAAGTAAAAGAGTACATACAGAAGTAATAGAGTATATTCTGTCGGGAGTCTGGATATCATATGAAATGTCGGGACAATCCAGACAAATCCCGACCATCTGGCAACCCATAGGTGAAAAACTTAAGTAAAGGACCTTGCATGTATAGTACTCGTAGTGCACAGAATTGATAAGGAGCTCTAAATTCTCTAATTTTTTTTTTTAATTTTATAGGAAACAATCAGTCACATTTCAACATAAATCAACTTAAGTAACAACAAACAGACCTTAAGTTCCATAGAAAATAAACGAATACATAGTTAATTAACAAATCGAAACAGGGTAGGTGTTAAGCACCTTCAAACATCTTATCTGTCACCATACAGGGACTTGAAAACATCGGTAAGTAAATAATACATGCATGATATGGTAGGGAATTTCAACTGGTGTACAAAAACAATATAAAATATTGTCGCTACGGTAATTACATTAAAGTTTACGTGCAAATAATGTATAGTTGCTGGTTACTTAGAAGAAACATAGAATATATTTATTAAGAAAAGATTGAACTTCGCAGAATGCTAGAGTATTTAGTATTTACCAAATGATAGTGAAAAAATATCTAAATTTGAGAATTTAACATTATAATTACGACATGCTCGTCGGAAGAAAGTATGTTTGGCAAAATTTGAACCACAAAAACTTATATGGACAGTTGAATTTTTAACGACAATTTGTTTACTTTTGTACGGACACGTCATTACTACATACAACAGATACTGGTAAATTTTTTAACCCCATCCCTCCCTCTTGAACAAAAATCACGTGTAAATTGTACACGCTATTACGTTTCTCAAAACCGTAAGCAGATTCTGTTTTGTGCCTGACTCGATGAACTTTTATTTGTACGAGGGGCGTTCAATATAAAGTGAGAATGAGATGCAAACTCTTTTAATATTACGAAATTAAATACTGGCCGGTAAAGCTAATCTATCTAGCTGATTGCTATGAAAAAAAAACAACTGTCTTTTGTTTAATAAAATATACGGTAATTTATTTGCAATGCTATTGAGTACGTTAGCGAAAATGGAGAAAATTGAACTGCGCGCCGTTATCAAATACTTGTATTTGAAAAATTTTTCTACGGACCAAGTCAATTTGGATTTGCGGGACACTTTAGGGTTTAATGCTCCTCCGTATTCGACAGTCGCACGTTGGTGCGCCGAATTTAGACGTGGAAGAACATCGACAATGGACGACCCTCGCTCCGGACGCCCTACTACAGCAGTAACTGAAGAAATTGTGAAAAAAGTCGAAAACTCAGTTTTGGCGGATCGTCGTGTCACAGTTCGTTTTATTGCTGAAAATGTAAAGATTTCAACGGGGAGCGTGCATAATATTTTACATGAACGCTTGGGTATCAAAAAGGTATCTGCGCGTTGGGTACCAAGAATGCTTACTGACACGCAAAAACAAACTAGACTAGAGATTTGTCAAGAAGCTTTGAACCTGATGCAGCAAGACCGGGAACTTTTTTTGGCGCGATTTATAACAATGGACGAAACATGGCTCCATCATTACGACCCAGAAACGAAACTGCAGTCTATGACATGGAAAAGGCCATCATCTCCAACTCCGAAGAAATTCAAGGTGAGCCCATCTGCCGGTAAGGTCATGGGCTCTGTTTTTTGGGATGGTAAAGGGGTATTAATGATTGAGTATCTCGAGCATGGAGCCACTATTACGGGCACTTTATACGCCAAACAAATAGCAACATTGCGCAATGAGATCCGCGAAAAACGGCGAGGTAAACTCTCGAAAGTTGTGCTGTTCCACCAGGACAATGCCCCGGCACACAAGTCCGCCGTTGCAATGACTGCGATTCGTGATGCTGGGTTCGATATCCTTAAGCATCCTCCGTATTCACCAGATCTCGCTCCCAGTGATTTCTACCTATTTCCGAGATTGAAACAATACCTGAGAGGCCAGAAATTTGAAGACGACGACGCGGTAGTCGCTGCAGTACAAGATTTTTTAAGTACTCAAGATGAGACCTTTTTAAAAATGGAATTTTAAGTTTAGAAAAAAGATATACTAAGTGTATTATGCTAAAAGGTGACTATGTCGAGAAATAAAATGACATTTAGTAAAAGTTGTTTATAACATACTCATTCTCACTTTTTATTGAACGCCCCTAGTATATAGCTACTGACTATATAAAAAAAAACCGTTAATGTGTGTGTTCTGACCTCCAAAATCCGGGGATTTTACGCTTTTTGTCCTCGTTGCAAAATTTTAGAAATGGCAACCCTGTGGATGATTTGCTAATAAGACATTTGTAGCGAAAGGTTTCTATAAAGATAGGTACGTGATGAGATCAATAAATATGCCTTTAGACTTTAGTATAGTCGAAAAAGTAAATGCTTTACCATTTTGGCATTTTTTATAACAGTTCTTACATCAGAAGAAAAACAATAAGGCTGATTGTCACATTAAATTGTAAGTAAAAATAGCTTTTACTGTTTTAAGCCGTACAACAGGCATTGAACCTTAGGGTGGTAAAGGAACTTCTTTATCTGTCTTTACTAGAAGTGTACAAGAGGTGCTATAAGATCGTCAGTTTTCCGCTTGAAACTTTATAGCACCCTCATAATAAAGTTTCTTGAAACCGTTAGTTATATAAAATATCTATGTATAACGGTGTCAGATAGAACTTGGACCGGTATTTTGATACCTTATAACTCGTTTGTAGTGTTTTCGGTGTTAAAAGCAGATATTTAAAGCTTTAAAATCTTCAATTTATACATTTTATTGAGTTATTGTTTATGTTGTTTATCAAATGAGTGCTTCAGTTTATCTGCGGACATTGCAACATTTTCATCACGAAATGTATATGTTTTATGTAGTAGGTATATGTTTTGATTAACAGGTTTCTTTAAGTGTACGGTTAATTATTAGTGCGATTGCAAGTTTAATGTGAATATGTATAAGATTTTCATCTCAATTTTGACGCGCCTTCAAAAACTAATGATTTTATAGAAAAAAAAAGAAATCAATTAAAAGTGGTAATAACCTAAATCAGTTTTTAGACATTAATTTTCAAATGTTCGGATTTTTCAGTGATTGTGTAAGTAATGTATGTCATATAATTAGGAAAATTTAGGTACTTCGTTATTCAAAAGTGATTTTATGTAAATATTTTTTTTACGACACTGCTCGAAAATGTGGCCATAGACAACCTAAATCCAGTACCCAAAACTGCATATATATGAACATTTAACAGCTGACTCATTTATGGCGCGCAAAACACGACAACAAAACGAAAAAAGGACGTATCAATATATCGACGGTTAAAAGGCAAAACGCATCAAGCCTTTTTTGAACTTTACATGAAACCCGGCTGACAAGAAGTGTCGCTTCATGCGTTATGCCTTTTAACCGTCGATATGTATTTCATAATACGATACGACTTTTTCAAAGATAATTTCTGAATTTCATTCCCGGCGTGCTGAAACGACCAATCAAAAGTAATCGTAATCGTCTGCTGCATGTGAAAGTAAATTGACCAATGAGAATGCGTCATTCATGACTTTAATGAGGTGTTTTTTTTCCTTAAACGCATAATATGCACAAAATGCTTTAATTTTTTTAAGTATGAAAAAACGCCACAGCATTAACTTTTTAAGCGCGTCATGCCCGACTTGCTGCCGCAGGTCGGACATGACGAGGATGAAGTTTTTATTTTTTATGTGGTTTTGGGTACTGGCCACTAAGAATGGCCTCGCTCGTTTAAAAAAATAATTATGTCACAAAAGAAAAAGTAAAGTCATCGGCGGGAGCAACGCAGTGTTTCGATTGTTTAATTGTTATTTCCTCTCATTAGTCGTGAAAACCACAATGTTTAGTCTCGGCCAAAAGTGCAATAGATGGACCCGTACTTTCGAGGGCCTCCGCTACGCGTCGGCCCTCAAACTATCTCGTCCATCTATTGCTTACTTTCTAGCCTCTACAACAATGTACTATAGTTATGTTGACAGAAAGTAATCAAAAATAGTGTTTTTTTTTCTTTAAGCCTCAGACTTCTTTAAAATTTATTATGACACTCAATTCATTGAGAGTATTGTGCAGTCTTTGGTTGACATAATTATAAAAATTGACATAATCTTACTCTTAAACCTTTATATCAGGATCGTACAAAACTGCTATAACTATTTAACTGCCTTTACTGCTTTTAACTGCCTTTAGTATAACAGGCGTAAGCTGTATGTAAGAGTTATTCAAAGCATGTAGAGTTTGGCCACTGCCACTACACTAACTGTAAAGAAAATACTGCTTCGTTATTTACAGTTCTAATACAACCTGAAGAGCCAGAAGTATTTCGTAAGTGATTTGTATCACCTTTAGTGACAATGGAATCCATTGTATATCAATAGTAGCACTCTAAGATTTAAAATGTCCTGCAACCAACACTTAATTGTTTGTTGGTGAATAGTATAGCTCAACACAGCAATCACAACAAGTATTTTTATATTATGCTCACTCCTTAGTTTTTAAAGAAATAATCGGTTTCTATAGGTTTCCAAGGTCACTAAATGTTATGTCAGATTCTATTTCTACTAAACATTGTCGATACAAATTTTCAGTTTATAAAACCATTCCAATGCATGGGGCAATCCAAATTAAGGCTTAGTTCGTTACCCATACCTTCTTTGTATGAGCACCACGTGTTTCAAGTACCTAGTTATTTTGCCTAAATATACAAACACCGGACCCGGTTACCGGTTCCGGTAAATTGGTACCGGATCCGGTAAGTGTATTTTGGTGCCGGATCCGCCGGATTACCGGATCCGTTTTCCGGATTGCAATCCCTAAATACCTCTCCATTAGCACGCCTATAATTTTTAATTTCAATAAAAAAAATGTAGATGCCATAACCAAAATTATAATATTTCTAATTATACAGGATCGATCACTCGAAAAAAAAATTTAAAAGCAATTAGAATGCACAAATAAAAAGATTAAGCGATTACGAGCCAGAAATCGATATTTAATAAAAAGAAAGTGAATGATTTACTTACAAGAACTTTTAAATCATTTCAGTAAAAAATCTTAAATAGACAAGGAAGAACGAAGATTATTAGAGCAAATTGGAGTAGAAGAACAAGAGCTCCTTAAAAGGCAATTAATAATGAAAGGAACTGACAAACTTCTAAGAACAAAATATTCTCCCGAATTGAGATGTTTTGCACTTACGTTGAAAGCGTACAAATATGTGCGTAACAGTTTTGGAACGTGCTTGCCCCATCCCTGGACTTTACCTAAGTGGTACACTAATGTCGTCGGCTAACCGGGTTTTACAAAAAAAAGAACATACAACCGACTTGAGAACGTCCTCTTTTTTAAGTGGGTTAAAAAAAAAGCCCTGAATGCTCTGAAAATGACCGCAGAAGAAAGCCCTTGCAAAATTTACTGTGCTCTTATAATAGATGAGATGAAAATAAAGCAATGGGATACCGAATGGGATCCTAAAACTCAACGCTACTACGGATATGTAACGGGCTATTGTCCGCAACTCGACGTCTCTGTGCGCCTATTTGACCATGGTTTTGATTTCGTGACCGATAATAGTACGTTAGCAACTGATGCACTAGTATTCCTATTAGTGGGGATTAACAAGATTTTGAAATTACCCATTGGCTATTTTTTCATTAAAGGAATGACAGGAGTACAAAAAGCGCAATTAGGTAGTCACTGACGCGCTAACACTCGTCCACGACGCTGGTGTCGAAATAAAATCTTTGACGTGTGATGGTGCAAAACAACAACATAGTCCGAGCCATCAATAACGCTTGGACCCAAAACTGCCCGGAAAAATCATTGCGGCATAGAAAGTCCCATGGTGGAACCCTGATATCGCAAGACTCAGGAAAGAAACCAGGGCGATCTTCAATGATGCAAAGGCTTCCAAAAACTTTGAGACCTATGCAAAAAAGCTCACAGAATACAACAAAGCTGCGAGAAAAGCAAAAAGGAAAGCATGGAAAGACCATTGCGACCAAATAGGTTCAATACCAGAAGATATGAGACTCACTAAGGCTCTAGCCACAACCAGATCAGTCCCATTAACTACCATAAAAGGGAAAGATGGAAACATGACGGAGACAGGTATAGAGACACTAAAAATAAAACGCATGAAACACTAATGCATGTAACGCATTTTCCAGGCTATATTATACACCAGTGCACAACCGATAGTATCTCAATCAGTGCTGCCGAACAAGTGCTAACTACCACAAGGAACAATTGGGATACTGCCAAAAAGGTAGTAAGTAGATCACGATAAGATAAAGTGGGCTTTGTCCACCTTTCGCCCTTACAAAACGCCAGATTACACGATTACACAGATTACACATTACTCGATTTAGGTTCTATTTAATTACATTAAGGATGAATTAATTTTATTATGCATACCTAGTCCAATTACTTTTAATATAGTTTTCAAGGTTGAATCTGTTGGCTGAATATGTTAAAGGGTCACTTAACAAAAAAAAAAAAATTAAAAGAAAAGAAAAAAACCGCGGGACAAAGTTTTTTGCTAAGTATACTACGAGGGGCGTTCAATATAAAGTGAGAATGAGATGCAAACTCTTTTAATATTACGAAATTAAATACTGGCCGGTAAAGCTAATCTATCTAGCTGATTGCTATGAAAAAAAAAACTAACTGTCTTTTGTTTAAAAAAATATACGGTAATTTCTTTGCAATGCTATTGAGTACTCTAGCGAAAATAGAGAAAGTTGAAATGCGCGCCCGTTATCAAATACTTGTATTTGAAAAATTTTTCTACGGACCAAGTCAATTTGGATTGGCGGGACACTTTAGGGTCCAATGCTCCTCCGTATTCGACAGTCGCACGTTGGTGCGCCGAATTTAGACGTGGAAGAACATCGACAATGGACGACCCCCGCTCCGGACGCCCTACTACAGCAGTAACTGAAGAAATTGTGAAAAAAGTCGAAAACTCAGTTTTGGCGGATCGTCGTGTCACAGTTCGTTTTATTGCTGAAAATGTAAAGATTTCAACGGGGAGCGTGCATAATATTTAACATGAACGCTTGGGTATGAAAAAGGTATCTGCGCGTTGGGTACCAAGAATGCTTACTGACACGCAAAAACAAACTAGACTAGAGATTTGTCAAGAAGCTTTGAACCTGATGCAGCAAGACCGGGAACTTTTTTTGGCGCGATTTATAACAATGGACGAAACATGGCTCCATCATTACGACCCAGAAACGAAACTGCAGTCTATGACATGGAAAAGGCCATCATCTCCAACTTTGAAGAAATTCAAGGTGAGCCCATCTGCCGGTAAGGTCATGGGCTCTGTTTTTTGGGATGGTAAAGGGGTATTAATGATTGAGTATCTCGAGCATGGAGCCACTATTACGGGCACATTATACGCCAAACAAATAGCAACATTGCGCAATGAGATCCGCGAAAAACGGCGAGGTAAACTCTCAAAAGTTGTGCTGTTCCACCAGGACAATGCCCCGGCACACAAGTCCGCCGTTGCAATGGCTGCAATTCGTGATGCTGGGTTCGATATCCTTAAGCATCCTCCGTATTCACCAGATCTCGCTCCCAGTGATTTCTACCTATTTCCGAGATTGAAACAATACCTGAGAGGCCAGAAATTTGAAGACGACGACGCGGTAGTCGCTGCAGTACAAGATTTTTTAAGTACTCAAGATGAGACCTTTTTTAAAAATGGAATTTTAAGTTTAGAAAAAAGATATACTAAGTGTATTATGCTAAAAGGTGACTATGTCGAAAAATAAAATGACATTTAGTAAAATTTGTTTATAACATACTCATTCTCACTTTTTATTGAACGCCCCTAGTACATATAGTATTTGAATTTTGAACAGATGCCCATAATTCGTATTAAGCGTTCGTTGTAAAAAGTAATATTGTAATTTTGTATAAAACGTCGTTTTTTCCTCGCATTCAAAGTGAAAAGTAGAGTGTTTAACGCAACTCGATTGAGATTTTTAAACTTGAAAATTGTTAAAAACAACGAATATCTCGAAAAGTAAGCTTTTTAAGATTATATGTTATACCATATAATATTATTATAATAGATCATAAGATGGAGCGACGAAAACTGACCCGGAAACACATACCGCGCGATGTAGCCCCGGATATTATTAGAGCCAACTTTAAGGAATATGAGGCATATGTTGAGGACCATTTGGCCAACTATGATCGGCTGAGATTGCTGTCGATAGAGGAGCTGAATAAACATCTGACTACCATCATGATAGAGGCCCTGGAAAAGGTTAATTTATTATTTTATTATTTTATTATATTATTATTATTATTTTATTACTATATTATTATTTTATTATTATTTTACCCGACTTCCTCCTGAGCGGAGGGTGATTCTTCTAGCTGAATACTTTAATGGCTTCATATAGATTTACTAGCTGTTGCCCGCCACTCCGTCCACGAAGAATAGGGGTAGGTATAAAAAATAGCCTACGATCTCAGACCTACCAAATACAGACAAAAAGGTTTCATAAAAATCGGTCAAGCCGTTTCGGAGGAGTTCGATAACAAACACCGTGACACGAGATTTTTATATCGGGTGGATGACGACGGGGGACCTTCCCGAAAACAAGTGATAGTGTTGCTTAAACTGAACAACTTTCTCAAAGGAACACAGGTCGAAAAACGAAAAAAAAAAATACGGTTTGTGGGTACCTAAGTATCTAAAGAGGAGAATATTTAAGAAAAATACTAAAAAAAAGGCGAAAAAACTGAAATCCTACTAATATAATAAAGTAAGAGTTTGTATGGATGGATAAAAAAAGGTAAGTAATCTGTATACTTCAAAAAATAAAATAATAGTAGATTGTTCAACAAGGGACTAAAACAAGCCATAATTGACACAAGATATTTAACCACCCGAGCACAGCGAGGGTGGCTATAATTCGCGTGTCATTATGATTGTTTAGTCACGCGTTAATCAGTCTACTTTTCAATTTGAATGCGAGGAAAAAAACGACGTTTTATACAAAATTACAATATTACTTTTTTACAACGAAAGCTCAATACGAATAATGGACATCTGTTCAAAATACAAAAACTATAGTATACTTAGCAAAAAACTTTGTCCCGCGGTTTTTTTCTTTTCTTTTATATATTTTTTTTTGTTAAGTGACCCTTTAAATGCTTGCATATTCAGCCAACAGATTCAACCTTGAAAACTATTTTAAAACTAATTGGACTAGGTTAGTATGCATAATAAAATGAATTCATCCTTAATGTAATTAAATAGATTAATATTCGTAATCACTCATTTATCATGTTTCACGAAATTATATCTTTTTTTTTAAATATTATTGCATAGTTGTCATTTTGAGGTTATTTCCACGCCCTAAATGGCTTCCACTGGCACATACCGAAGCGCGGGGCATGCGTGCGATGCCACGGAGCGACCGCAGCGCGCTTCGGTCTGTGGAAGCCTTTAAAATTGTCTATGCTCAGTTACTGAAAATGGCGATAATCCTCCATTCACAAACACCGTGATTGGACAGTTTAGAGGTTTCCAAAGTAAATAAAAAAAATACTTTAATCCCTGGAGATCAAAAAAGAGCTTTAGTTTAGTCTCGATATGCAGAGACTAAAGTAACATTTTAAGAGCATGAGAAATTAAAAAAAACTACTACAAACTTGCTTAGACTCTAATCTTAAATTTTAAACATTTTAATGAATCTAATTATAAGTCTCCGACGCTAATTTATATTATCTGAAGTGTCAGAGAACTTAGTGAAGTTCTACTGAAATACTAGTTGGCAAGAATGTGTGGATGTTTGTTACTCTTTCACGCTAAAACAGTTTGACGGATTCTGATGAAATTTGGGCACAGAGATAGTTTATAACTTGGTTTACCATATTGTATGATACTTTTGGTCCCGGAAAATTGCAGTTCCAGTGGGATAGCGATAAGCGAATTCTTTGCAGACGGAGTCGCAGGCACCAGCTAGTTAGATTATAAACCTATGCATACGCCTAATTGACAAGATTTCATATTTAAAAGACTTAATTTGATTCGTTCTCTGTATTCAGTTTGGAAAGAGAAAGACGCTGATAGTTTTAAATTTTCACTAGGATTATTAATTAATTTACTACAAAGTTTTTAAGATGTGCTTATTCTAAAAGGACATAACTCCAAAACTACCACACAATAGATCCATTACTTTAGTCTAGTCACTATTAAAAAAAAGTGATTACGTAAATCTGACGTTGACATTGTGTATGGTTTGCTTAGGCGGTTTGGTTCTTTCTTGCTTTTTGATCACAACTATGGGGTCCATTAAAATCTTATTTAAATCAATAACACGTCGTTCGTGCATTAACAATAATAAAAATAGATCATTTATGTATCTGTCAAGTCTCAATGTTAAATGTCAAATTTAAAATTATGACAGCTTTTTTTTCTGGTGTAAAAGGGGAAGGAAACATTATCTATTCTGTGGTAGTCTTGGTGAATTCAGACATATTTTTTTAATTTCTTGCAATTTTTTAAATATGGAGAAATAAATTATAATAAATATTTTTCCGTATTCAGTAGGCAAAACTCTTTCGATTCCTGTAGGGCGTCAAAAAAATTAAATCTTGTCAATTATATAACCCTAACTAATATTATAAATGCCAAAGTTTTAACTACAAATGCTATCTATCTATCTATCTACAGCCATTGTCCATCCACTGCTGGCCAACACTCGCGATCCTGGGCTTCCCTGATCCAGCCGCTGCCAGCTGTCCTCCTAAGGTCATCAGTCCATTGTGTCGCAGGGCGTCCCACACTACGCTTTTCCAAACGTGGTCTCCACTCCAGGTGCTAATTTTAATACCTCCTAGCTAGCTAGCTAGCTGTGCTAGGAGGTATTAGGACAGGTTTGCTCCAACGATTGTCAGTTCTACGGCAAACGTGACCAGCCCATTGTCACTTCAGCGTGCTAATCCTTCGGGCTCCTATGATAACGACTTTCGTCTTTTGTTTGATATGCTCGTTGCGGACCGTATCTCTCAATGAGATACCGAGCATAACATGTAATTAGTGTTTAATTACAAATGCTAAGTGGTTAAAAGTTCTATACGTAACTTGTACTCCTAGCAGTATACTTTACTATTGTAAATACGAGAATGGAAAATGAGGACTGGGCTCTCTTGACCCGTACTCGAGTAGGTATGAATTACTGTATAATAGTGAACGAATTTACGAGGCTAGCGTGACTGTAGTTTTAGTGGATTTAAAGACAGGCTAGAATGCAGTAGCCGGTCGAGCCACACACTTAAAGGTAATCGTGGATGTTGCGCGTCCTCGGGTGTACAGTGCGCCGCATCACACGGCACGGTGGGCGCCGCATAATAGAGCGGGTTCCTGCCGCATTGCGTCCCCGAATTGCATCCACAACTGCGCAAATTAAAACTGATTGCGGCATTCAAATGACATTACGAAAAATGTTCAAATTGAGTTATACTTATGTAGAACAGGTTTTTGGGTACCGGGGTCGTACGGACGTTCTTTGTAAAGGTCTCTTAATTAAGTAGGTAGGTGGTTTTTGTTTACATTTAGCTACTTCAGTAGGACAAAAGCTTATGTTTGTTTATTTACTTGAGCCTGAAGACTACCCGGCTAGAAGTAGTTATATTTTTCAACCACGTCGTTAGTCACATGTCGAACTCATCCCATATAAGTACTACTTGTAAAAATATACCAGTACTCGAATGACGTTCAAATCTTCTTAATATATAAAAGAAGAAACTGACTGACTGACTGACTGACTGACTGACTGACTGACTGACTGACATATCAACGCACAGCCCAAACCACTGGGCCTAGAGATTCCAAATTTGGCATGTAGGTTCCTTATAAGGTCTAGGGGTGCACTAAGAAAGGATTTTTCAAAATTCACTCCCTAAGGGGGTGAAAAGGGGGTTCAAAGTTTGTATGGGGAAACAAGATTAGTTCGACTATTTTATTCGAAACTTCACAGAAATACTCCTAATGATAAATGAGTAAACACGTGTTCAGATTTTTTGAGAATTCAACCCCTAAAAGGGGGGAAAGGGGTAACAAAGTCTGAAAATCAACATGGGTGTTGTTACTATGGTTTATCGGGTCGCTGGTTATGAAAACAAGAACGGTTTTAAAATCCGATGTGGCATACGTAAAATACCATCTCCCTGGATGGTGTACGATGGGGTTGAAATGTCTAAATATCAATATGGGTGTCGTTTTTAATCTTTTGCCCAAATCACTGGACCTAGAAACTTGAAATTTTGCACATAGATACCTTATACAATGTAGATATCCACTAAGGAAGGATTTTTGGGAATTCCCACGGGAACGGGAAAAAACGGGATTTATATATTGGATTCCGAGTGACCCTATCTCAGTAACTATAATAACTAGACTCTTCAAATTTGATACACAAGTAGGTATTACATTAGTTAAAACATTAATTTCAGGATTTTTCAAAATTCTCACGGGATAAGGAAAAAACGGGATTTATATATTCAATTCAACGGAATCCTATGAACTATAATTACTAGACTCTTCAAATTTGGCGTAGAACAAGGTAATTATATAATAGTAAAAAACAGTTTTAAGGATTTTCGGATATTCCCACGGGATAAGGAAAAAACGGGATTTTTCGTTTTAATGGTCGTAGAAAGCTGAAATTCGTTATGTAGATTGCTTGGGAAGTGTAGAGGAGCATTGAGAGAGGACTTTTGAAAATTCCCACGGGAACGGGAAAAAACGGGATTTTTCGTTTTACTGGTCGTAGAAAGCTGAAATTCGGCATGTAGGTTGTTTGGGGAGTGTAGAGGAGCATTGAGAGAGGACTTTCCGAAATTCCCACGGGAACGAGAAAAAACGGGATTTATATATTCAGTTCAACGGAATCCCATGAATTATAATTACTAGACTCTTCAAATTTGGCATAGAAGTAGATAATTATAGTAGTAAAAAACAGTTTTAAGAATTTTCAGAAATTCCCACGGGATAAGGAAATAACGGGATTTTTCGTTTTACTGGTCGTAGAAAGCTGAAATTCGGCATGTAGGTTGCTTGGGGAGTGCAGAGGAGCATTGAGAGAGAATTTTCTGAAATTCCCACGGGAACGAGAACAAACGGGATTTTTCGTTTTACTGGTCGTAGAAAGCTGAAATTAGGCAAGTGGTTTCCTTGGGGAGTGTAGGGGAGCATTAATAAAGCATTTCCCGAAATTCTTACGGGAACGAGAAAAAACGGGATTTGGCGTTTAACTGGTTGTAGAAAGGTAAAATTTCAAAATTCAAAAGTTTATACTGTAAATAGGCCACAAAGGGCTCTTTAACCGATTTCAAAAAGGAGGAGGTTATGCATTCCACTGTATGTATTTTTTTTATGTAGGTATGTTCACCGATTTTTCGGTCAATTGAGGACAGATTTAAAAAAAAAAAATTTATACGAAAGAATATAATATACTCCTGAGATAGTCCCATTGTCACCAAATCAGGATCTGATGACGGGATCTCAGGGAAATCGAGGGCAGCCTTAAAATTTTGTAGGCACGCATTACGTTTTTCATATATTTTCTCAAGCTATTTAAGTGTTTGCGTCTGGTAGACATCATTTCATGTTGATGAGCTGATGATGGAAGGTAAAACTCCTTAACGGTTAGGAGTTGAGGATATTTTTCAAATATTATAGGTACGTATAGACCGATAGTTGTATTTTTGCAGGTTATCCAGGTGAGCTGATGATGGAAGGTTAAACTCCTTAACGGTTAGGAGTTATAGGAAGTTTCTTTAAATATCATATGCATGTATAGACCTTTAGTTGTATTCTTTCTGGTTATTCAGATTTTTAGTGCTCGCTTCCGAATTAGTGAAAAACATTGTATACAAAGAAATACTGTAAAGGATCGTATCTACCTGAAGTTTATTCGTGCTTGCTTGCACGCTTGCTTGCACGCTTACTTGCACGCTTGCTTGCTTGCGTGCATGCATGCTTGCTTGCATATTGCTTGCATGCTTGCTTGCATGCTTGCTTGCATGCTTGCATGCTTTCTTGCTTGCCTGTATGCTTGCTTGCCTGTATGCTTGCTTGCTTGATATCTTGGTTCTTTGGAATACTAATGGTACACGCGAGCGAAGCCGCGGGCAAAAGCTAGTAATATTATAAATGTGAAAGTGAGTTTATTTGTTTGTTTGTTTGTCCTTCTTTCACGTCGAAAATTAGCGACAGATTGCCGTGAGGAAAGGTTTTTTTACATAGGTGAAGGGCTGGTGAGTGACATAGGGTACTTTTTACCACGGTAAAATATATCATTACCTCGGGAAAACACGTTTTAATCTACTTCAGCGGTGGCTAAGCCGCGGGGATCAGCTTGTATTTAATAAAATTAACCTCGTAATCTATTAAGTTGTTCAGATTATGTAAAATGTTGTTTCGCCAAAAACTTTCTGGTCCAAAATATTAAGCTTACGATTACGATTGGCCACAAAGGGTAAACACTCTAATTTTAGGACTCCATTTGAAGTACATAAATACTCGTACTTTGATTGATTATTTGGCAAAAGGATCTACAATATGCACTACATTATTCTGATATTTTGAGAAATCTGCACTAAGCTATACTTAGTTGAGAAAAGAAACAAATACCTACAGTAAAGGCAAGAAAACATACCGTTCACGCCGTTCGTGTTGCGATGCGAGGCTTGCTCTTAAAGATATCGGCTTAATCGACTCCGTCCGCGGAGGATTCAAATTTGTGGTCACCTATTTCATAGATGAGCTTTACGGTGAATGAAACATCGTGAGGAAACTTGCACACACCTGCGGAGAAATTAAATGGTATGTGTGAAGTTCCCAATCCGCACTGAGCCCGCGTGGGAACTACGGCCCAAGCCCTTTCATTCGGAGAGGAGGCCTGAGTCCTGCAGTGGGACGTATATAGACTGGGATGATGATGATTTCATAAATGTGCACGACCCTCTTCCGTACTTTGGCGCCACCAGCCACGGCGCGGCATTTCGTAAAGCCCCCATAATGGGGTAGCGGGGGGTCGCAAAGCTGCAGGAATAAAGAAATAAAAAATATATATTTTTTAAGAAAATTTAACTATTGGTTATTTAAATTCATAATAAATTAACACAGACTAACAAAAATAAAAAGATTTCATTGTTCCGATCCATTTCATTAGAACCGTAATGGTGAGATAACTTTAAGTACATTTTGTTCTAAGGAAATCGCGTTATTAAAGAGGTTAACTGCACTAGATTATTAAAAACTTTAGACGTACATTGCATATTATAGTTCGTTTCTAGGCTTAATGAGTTTTACAGAAATGACACGAATTCATGATTATCTCCAAAATGGATGACTTACTTAGTCCAAGTAAGTGAGCTTAAAATTATCTTAAATAATCCCTATCCCTAACTTCCCCTGTAGAATAGCTGCGTCGACGCTGAAAAGATGACATTTCCACTTAACGATTAAAATTTTTGAGAATGATGGTCTGTTATGGATTTGCACACTTGATAATGACGTATAATGTTAATAATCAATTATGTTTGGTCAATGCGACGGGCGAGCGGCCAACGGCATCGTGCTGTGGAGCGCACCGGCCAGCGCGCCGAGGCCCGCGAGCCCGTCCGCGGCGCGCGCTACGCGAGCTCGCCGTTGGCTGGCTGGTGCAGTCGCGTGGAATACACCGGACGGGATCCAATTTTCCTACATCGTTTCGTTCGAGGTTCTCTTCACTGAACACTATTAAATCACACAAAGCATAATTGACATTGTGCTTCGGTTGAATGTTTCCTTTTAAATCTTACAATTAATAAGTTGTGTATTTAGCTAGATATAGGTTTGTTATTTATTATATAATATTTCTCTACCCGATATGTGTCATTTTTGGTGATTAAAATGGAAAAAATGTGTTTTTGTTTTGTCTAGAGGTATTTATAATATCACATACTTACTTACATGGTTTCAGAGCAAATCGGTCTGTCAACACAAACCTCACGATCTTGAAAGATATTATCTCTGAACATCTTGATAAGGGTATACAAGATTTGATTTGATTTCCAGAAGGCTTTCGATCGCGTGGATAACGATGTGTTGCTATAAAAGCTAGACACTATAGGTTTCGCTTCAAACCTGCTTAAATTTTTGCAAGTTATTTACGCGATCGTCAGCAATACCTGCAACATGGTAATTTCATCTCAACTCCTTACCATACCCGATCCGGCGTAAGCCAGGGATCTATACTGGGTCCTTTTCTATTCGGGATAGTGGTAAATGATCTTGAATTGGTCGTCAGAAGTGCAGTGTCTTCTTTATGCTGACGACCTGAAGCTAGTTTACGGAGTGGAGCAAGCTGCGGATTGCATCTCGCTGCAGGAGGATATCGACTCTGTGTGGCGATGGAGTGTTGACAACAAGCTGTCTTTCAATACGGCCAAGTGCTCCCTTCAGTCGAGCTTGCTTTCCAACACACAATCTATATGTGCTGGGAGTCGAGCCCATAAACAGACTCTTCTCAGTAAAAGATCTGGGCGTTATATTTGATACGCGTCTAACTTTCCACGATCATATAAAGGCGTTGGCTGCTACTAAGCTTTCGCAGACTTGGCTTTGTCTTTCGCAACGCCAGAGATTTTCAAGATCCAGTGGCCATAAAACTGCTATGTAACGCCTTAGTGAGAAGTAAGTTGGAAGCATCTGACATTGTATGGAACTCGTATGAGTCAAGGTACATCCTACTTTTTGAAAAGGTACAACAAGCCTTCTTAAAAATGCTGTACAAAAAATTGCATGGATATTACCCGTATTTATATCCATCTAAGTTTCTTCTTGGTGCTCTAGGCTTTAATTCGTCAGAGGTGAGGCAGAACCTCGGCCTTCTTCTATTTGTGTGTCGTGTTTTGCGTGGAGATGCTGACTGTCGCAAGCTCATGGAGCAACTAGTCAGGTTGTCTGTCCCGGACGTGCCCAGGATAACCCTGAGACCGCGTATGCGCCCCCTGCTGTGTGTGCCGGCAGCGCGCACCGCGGCGCGCAGGCAGTCGCCGCTGCCCCACGCCCTGGCGCTGCTGAGCTCGCTCCTGGTATCGGCACCAGAGTGCGACCTGCTGGCGGGGCGGTGGGCGGCGGTGACTCAGCAAGTATCGATTTTTTGCGAGAAGATGGATAACAAGCTGACTACTGTCCCCACTTGATGTTTCCAGCTTTTTATTTATTTTTATGGTGTTGTTATTTATTTTATTATATACTATTGTATTTTTTTCTTGCTTTTGTTTTTTGTAAATTTTATGGCGCTTTGGGTAATAAATAAATAAACCACTTCAATAATGGTTTCTTCTATTTTTCTCTATTCTATTGTTACATTGTTGAATTGACGAAAATATATCAAATCTATTTGTCGGCCACATTTTCGTTTGTACCCTTTTTAAATACCTAAAAGCTTTTTTGCTGTAGGTACTTTGTTAAAATACAATATTTTCATCGGACTATTAATCTCGCTTAGCGCACAGTAATATGTAAATAATATTTTATGAATTTAGAGACATTTTATTACTTAATACGCTTGTATTGTAGAGTCACGGAATGAAAAGTTTCGTCGTCTTAAAGTCGACTTTTGCTTATAGACAAGTAGTAGTCGTAAAGGAATCACACGAAATTGCAATGATGATAGTGACAGAAGCTGTTTGTATTAAGTTACTAGCTTTTGCCCGCGACTTCGTCCGCGTAGAATTCCAATATGTGGTAAAGCTTCATCAACTCTTTCATTGTATAAAACCAAAATCCGGCAACTGCAACATCCATCATTATTATCATTTCATCATTTCATCATCATCAGTATCAGTTAGTGAATATTATAAATCCCGTTTATTCTCTATCCCGTGGGAATTTCAACAAATTTGTCCTTATTCTATGCAAATTTTCGCTCATCAGTATCAGTTAGTGAATATTATAAATCCCGGTTATTCTCTATCCCGTGGGAATTTCAATAAATTTGTCCTTATTCTATGCAAATTTTCGCTTATTTTATCCCGCGGGAATTTTGCATTTTCCCCGAGAAAAAGTAGCCTATGTCCTTAAAGGTGTAACTTTCTACCGGTAAAAGAAATTTTAAATTCAGCCCCGTAGTTGAATTCACTAATTTTTTTCCCGTGGGAATTTTGCTTTTTCTCGGAGAAAAGTAGTCTATGTAAATAATGGTTGGGGTAGCTTCCTATTGGTGAAAGAAATTTTCAAATCAGCCCTCAAGTGATATTCACTTCTTTCTATCCCACGGGAATTTTGCATTTTACCGAATAAATAGTAGGTAGCCTAGCCTATACCAATAAAGGGTAGCTTTCTATTGGTTATTTTTAAACTCAGCTTCGAAGTCAAATTTACTATTTTCTATACTTACCGCGGGAATTTTGCATTTATCCGGAAAATAGCATCCTATGTTAATCAAGGACGGTGTATCTTTTCTATTGGTGAATGACATTTTAAAATGAGCTCCAAGTTGATTTTTTTTTCTATCCCTTGGGAATTTTGCATCTTCCCGGAAAAAAGTAGCCTATGTCAATAAAGGATAGTGTAACTTTTTACTTTTTATTGTTTTTAATCGGCTCGGAAGTTTCAGAGATTATCTATCCCAGAGGAATTTCCAAAAATCCTGCAATAAGTTTTTTTGCTGTTATGTAGTTATAACCATTTACGTTTATACTGAATTTGAAAAGTGTAGTAATTGTAGTTACGGAGATAGGATCCAGTTGAATTGAGTATATAAATCCTGATTTATCCTTATCCCGTGGGAATTTTCAAAATTATTGAAATTAGCTTTATACCTATTCTAATAGTCTACTTGCATGCCCAATTTGAACAGTTTAGTAATCTTCGTTATGGGGATAGGGTCACTCTTGATTGATGAAATATATACATCCCGTATATTACTTATCCCGTGGGAATTCCGGAAAATTCTTTCTTACCGGATGCCTACGTCATATAAAGAACATATCCTCCAGGTTTCAGGTCTCTACATACAGCGGTTTAGGCTGTGCGTTAATCCGCCAGTCAGTCATTTAGGACTTCAGGACAAAGCATTTTATATGTATTTGCATTGCACCAGCTTTTATGGGAGTTCAACAATGATGTTTGAATTGAATACTCAATTCGATTTTATTCGAAAAAGGTTGAACTCACATAAAAGCTTCATCATCATCATTTCAGCCGTAAGACCTCCACTGCTGGACATAGGCCTCCCTCATTGACGCCTAATCATTACGGTTGGAAGCGACTTGCATCCACCCTGAACCTGCGGCCTTCACCAAAATGTCCGTCCATCTCGTTGGTGGACGTCCCACGCTGCGCTTGTAAAAGTAAAAGCTTGGTGAATTGCAAATACTTATACATATAATTATTAGTTATTATCAGAGATCAAATCAGGAAGTGGTTGACAAACGTAGACAAATGGTTTGCAAAATTTGAAGTTTCGTTTCGTTTACATTGTGTCAAAATAAAAAGTAATTTAAATCAAAAGCACTAAGGAGTATTGATTCAACTTCGAAGCAAATCACCCCCAAAATAACTTTCTACTCCTTTATAACCCCGTAAAGGGATGAATTTCAATAAAATACGAAACACGTCTTCCATCAATTCTGTTATTGAATGTTTATGCAAAATTTGAAGTGGATTGGACCAAGGAATCACGTTGTCCCATACAATCTTTGCCCCCCCTTTTTTACCCCCTTAGGAGTAGAACTACGAAAAATCCTTTCTTATCGGATGCCTACGTCATACAAAGAACACACCCTCCAAGTTTCAGGTCTCTACGATCAGCGGTTTAGGCTGTGCGTTGATCCGTCAGTCAGTCAGGACAAAGGATTTTATATGTATAGATAATCGTCGTAAGAAAATATCAATTAGTTTATCAGAGTATCAAACTAAACAAACATACTATTAAACAGCAACTAAGCAATTTTATTATTAGGTCAAACTATTAAAACATTTTAGCACATCTATTCATAGTCAAGGAACATTGGTTGCACTTAATTTTATCCCTGTTGTCAAACAGTTAAGCATTAATACTTTTGACGTGACAACGTTTAATAAATCGAAGAACGCCGGCTGCATACACGAAAAAGGATGACACAATGTAACGTACATGTCCCGAACAGAACAGTGAACGCCAGTATGTACAAGAGAGCAGCGAACGCCAGGATTTACAATCTTAGTACCAGCGCTCAGGTAATTTTCAATGCCGGGGGGTGCGCGGGAGTGTGGGGGTATTAAAGGGGGGATTAAAATTTCATTGATTTTGCCGTAGGATGCACCGTTTTCAAGATATTCGACAAAACACCGGTTCTCGTTCGATCACCGAGGTTAAACAACGTCGGGGCGGTCAGTACTTGGATGGGTGACCGCCTGGTTTCATTTTTGTTTTTTGAATGTTTTGTTATGACGCTGTCACGTTAAACTATCGTCCGATAACCGACTTTATTTATGCAACAGTCTGGTGTGTTTTACAATTTAGCGGGTAGCATGGTGCTTACGAAGTGTTAAATTAAAATATTTAAAAATGACGAATTTTAGTTGCTCGACTGTACGACTTGTCTAACTTGGCAGCTACACATGATTTAATTATTTTTCCATTTATTTTGGCATATTAAACAATAGCCCCGAGATACATTTATGTTGTTGTTTTATTTTACAAAAGACATTATTATTTTTTGCATATTATTACAGTTTTTATTTTAACGTACCTATGTATGTAACGTACCACAAAAAGAAAAACCTTATAGGATCACTTCGTTTTTCGTCTGTCTGTTTGTCAAGGTCCTTTTTCTCTGGAACGTGTGGAGGAATCAAATTGATATTAATATATCAAATACTCAAGCTCGCAATACCTAGGAATGTGAAAAAAATATAGATTCTAGGTAGATCAAAAATTACAACCTTTTGAACTTTCAAGACTCTTGTCCTTCATACAAAGACCCTAGGCATCAAAACATCTAAGTATGTATTTTCTGGGCAAAAAGTAAGGCCACACAGAGCACAAATAAGGGAAAATGTCTGACCAAAATAACTTTGTGATCATTAATACGAATACTATGTAATGAAATTAGATGTTCTTTTAAATTTATATGGACCCCTAATGAGCGAGTGCACAGAGTTAGTAATAGGCTCTTGCTTTTGTATCCGGAACCCTAAAAGCAGAAATGAACCATTTTCCAAAATTATTATAAAAGCATACGAAAAAATATATGATAATGAATCAATAGGAGTTATAAAACAAAACTTGAATTGTAAAACCTTAAAAATTAAATAAAAAAGTGTTGCTTTAGAATTTTGATGCTGTTTATAGTTTGGCGAGTCATTGTTTATATCAACCGGAGGTGACCCCAATCACTTAGTTGAGTTTCTAGTCTTCTGAGCATACAGCAAGACTCTTCAAAATTGAAATAAAAAAGAGCAAAGCTCACGATATACTGTTATTTATTCAGAAGGAACTAGTTTTATGATCTCCCCAAGTCGCCTTAAGCGCGCATAGCGGATTCGTAGCAGTCAGTGCTACGATGGCTACGGCAGGGCTACGGCGTGCAATGCGTGTACTTGGAGCTGTAGTTGAAAATCTTGAGGGGAAAATGTGCACACACAGTCCTCATCTGTACGTTAACTGTACATACTGATGATATTATATAATTAGACCTATTTATTAAGAATTATTAACTTTATCACGTGCTACGATAGAGACGTACATAATTGGAAATGTCCATTCATTGGTTGTTCTTGGTTGATAACGAAACTATGCACCTAACGTAGGTAAATTTCATAAACATGTAACGCTACTATGACTTTACCGTAGTTGGGGGAAAAAAAGAGGCCGCGTGTCCAGACGTAAGAGCGCTGCGGAATTATGCATGAGCTTCATTACCTGACCGCTCCAATTGAAGGATAAATGTGACTCTTGCGTATCGGCGCCCCGCCGGCCCGCGCCCGGACCGCCTCTCATGATGTTGCGGGACTTGTTCGATGGACTTGTTTATTTGAAAATTAGACTACTTTTGTCCAGCCTGCGCAAGGGAGCACCGCTCTAATCGATATATGTATACAGGGTGGAAATTGCCTTCCATGTGGAGTTCGTTTTTTCATCACAGGATATACAGATATATACCTATAAATATTTAAAAAAAGGACGCAAACGAAATTGCGAACAACAGCTAGTATTAATAGGATTGGCCATAAATAATTATGTCATAACGGCGATATGATATGATAAAACAGGAGATGATGCGACTTGATCCCCAAGCTACTTTAAAAAAAAAAACACAAAATAACACTCAATAGGAACTGATCAGCCATATTTTCTCTTCGTGATTTAATTATATCCCTGAACTGCTTTAGAGAAATTAGAGGTATGAGAAGTTAACTTTGCACTACACTTTCCACTTTTATGTTCTTTGTGTAATTTGTATTTATCAATTCACTATAAAAAAATAAACCGCCGAAAAAAACTGAAAAGCAAAAAATTATAAACCTTTTTTGTTTAACCTTAATAACTAATATAAGTTCTTAAACTAATGTAAGTATACCTAAGTAATTTTAGGCCGGTGCCAAACAATCACGTGTTACGAGTGTGCCCGTTCGGGTTGCTGTCTCGCTGACATTAACGCTCGCTCGTGGACGCTCGACATTTTCCGGCGAAGGATTATGTAATTGTTTGGCACCGACTCAAAAGTACTTAGGTATACTTACATTAGTTTAAGTACTTAGTTATTAAGGTTAAATAAAAAAGGTTTATTATTTATTGCTTTTCAGTTTCTTTCGGCGGTTTAATTTTTTGTTAAAAGTTTTTATTTTATGCTTTTTAGTTTTTCGGTATTACCGATAGGTCTGAAGCTCATTCATAGTGAGCTTTTTGTAATACACAACTCAGCATTAAAATCTGTGAGTAAACAATAAATCACGCCAATTTTTCCACCTTTAGAGTAGAATTTCTTCTTCAAATTTATATGGGACCAAAACTTCAAGGTATACCCTATCCAATAAAAAAAGAATGATCAAAATCGGACTACTCTGTAGAAAGTTATGCGTGGTCATACATTACAATCAGTGAGTGAACCATCAATCATCCCCTGTTTTCCTACCCTTCAAATCAAGCGTTCAAATTTTTAGATAGGTATGTTAAAATATACGCCGTAAGACAGCCGTAACTATAATCATTAATCATCCAGTGTTAGCAGAGCCCTGCCTCAAAGTAAAATATGTGCAAAATGGGATCATTTTATATTGGTTAACTAGTCATGCATGACCCCATAATTTGTTATAGCGGCCACAGTAATACATGATCGGTCAACATTTCTAGTTAATTCCACTATAAAGCTCGAATTAAAAACGGTGAAAAAAAACACGGTGCTTGTATGACGACCCTCTTAAATTTTTAAACTTCAATTTATTTTTAGTACTATTACGTTCAAGTATTACGGTTCGGTGCAAGAGATTCTGTTGCTTAACCTCGATGATTGATTACGTGTAGTCAAGGAAACTGAATCGCGTAACAGCGCGGAGCCTCTTCACAATCAATTTCCCGATGGTTTCTTTGGCAGATGTAGAGAATGTCAACATGACATTTTGAACAAAAAGGTTCCACCCTGGTACGTAATTCAGTTTCGTCGACTGCAAATTAAATTAAAAAAATCACTTATTATTATTTAATTCCCGTCATCACTTCTATACTTAATAATTCTATTACATCGAATATATTTCCTATAGTATGGAAGGATGCTGAAATTATTCCCCTACCTAAAAAGTCCAGTCCGTCATCCTTTTCTGACTACAGACCAATTTCTATTCTCCCTTTCCTATCCGAAGTTTTGGAGCGTCTATTGCATCAACAGTTATCATCATATCTAAACAGAAACGACCTACTCAATCCTTTTCAGTCTGGTTTCCGTCCTGGTCATAGTACGGCAACCATACTTGCGAAGATCACCGATGACATCCGAATGGGTATGGATAATAGAAAACTCACTGTTTTAACTCTGTTAGATTTCAGCAATGCTTTCAACACTGTTGATTTCGACATTATGCTTGGAATTTTACGCTCTCTTAACATATCTCCTGCGGTTATTGAATGGTTTCGTAGTTACTTAGTGGGTCGTCGGCAAAGAATAAAGGCGGAAGATTCTCGATCTTCCTGGTGCAACACTCTTGCTGATGTACCACAAGGTGGAGTGCTATCTCCATTATTATTCTCTATTTTTATAGATTCTATTAATTGTATTCGATTCTAGTAATTCGTAATCTTCTTTCTTCGTATCACCTTTATGCTGATGATCTACAAATCCACTCTCAGGGTGGGATTGGCGATCTTCCGTTGGTTATCGAGAAGATTTTGAAATGAAGCCAACGATTTGGCCTGATTGTTAATGCGACAAAGACCCAGGTCATTGTTATTGGTAGCTCGAAACTTGTCCCAAGAGTCGACTTTGCATCTCTGCCACCGGTGCTTTTCGACGGAGTACTAATACCGTTTGCACATCAGGTCAAAAGCCTGGGTGTTATTTTAGACCGCACTCTCTCATGGTCTCCTCATGTGTGCGAGGTGAGCAGGAAGGTGTTTGCTGCGGTGGGATCTTTAAGACGGCTTCAGAATTTCCTACCTTTTGCTACCAAGGTTGCGCTTGCTCAAACTTTGCTGCACCCTATATTCGACTATGCTGACATTTGTTATCCCGATCTCCTAGAAGAGCAGCTTAATAAACTTGAGCGAATTCAAAATCTATGCATTCGATTTATTTTTGGTCTGCGTAAGTTCCCAATCCGCCTTCGCCGTAACTCTCACGTTCTCCACTTTCTTTACGGCATTCTCTTTAACCCTGCAACTCCTCGCTACCTCAAAGAGCGGTTTAGCTACGTAACTTCTATTCGATGCTCTCAGAACTTTCTCCTTACCGTGCCTCTCTCTAACTCCAAATTCTATGTCTATTCTTATACTGTCCAGGCTATTCGGTTGTGGAATGCCTTGCCGATTGACTTACGACGGGCAAAATCTCTGTCAATCTTTAAATCTATGCTTAAGGTATACTATCTGTCATCTTGTAATAATTAGCTTTGTTATAGTTTATTTATTTATTTATATGTGGCTGTTTATCCCACTGCTTATATTTGTTTTAGACGTGTACCTATTATATGTACGATATATGTATGAGTAGATGTGCTATTTTTGTTGCGTTTTAATTTACTGATCCACTGTTGATGCACCACCTGCTGTAAACTAGTCCTTCCTTCTTTCTGTTAAAGTGTTGCCTGGAAGAGATCGCACTTAAGCGATAAGGCCGCATATAGCTTACCTTGTAACTTTCACTCTGTGTACCTGTTTTCCGTATTGCTTACTATTCCTGGTGTACAATAAAGAGCCATTGTATTGTATTGTATTGTAATTACAAATGTATAGTTTCCGATTTTTCCGTATATTTGTAGTATAAGACGGTATTACTTGCTAAATTTCATAGCTTTAAGTCAAAAGAAAATACCCTATAAACTTTGATTCCCTAGAGAGTGTCGAAATATACGTTTTTTTGCGGCATAACTTGCCGTATACTTTTTTAAGTTAACTTAGAATTTTGATTTTTTCACAGCTTCAAGAGACTGTAAACTTGAGTACCTATATGGTTTTAATTTCAACTCAATACCTCCACGCGTTCCCGAGATAAAGGGTTTTGACAGACAGACGGATGGACGGAAAATAAAGTGATCTCATAAGGGTTCCGTGTTTTTTATCCTTTTGAAGTACGGAACCCTAAAAAACCGTCAAGAGCATGTCGTACTGTCGTCGAGAATAATATTCGATAGAACCAATCACTCAAAAACATCTAATACTGTGTTAAACAACTATAACAACTATAGGTACAAACAGAGTCAGGTTACATATTTTTAAAAGAACAGTTGTAAGTGGCTTGAATTGAGCAAGTATGAACTTTTAAAACATGAGCAGATTTATCAGGCTGAGAATTATTTAAAATTGAGAAAGTTATGTAATTGGTTTTCTTTATATTTAATGAGAGTAAATTAATTTGACGCCATTTTATCACCTTAGATAGACCGGACTCGGCAAAAGTGTAAACCTCCTCCCAACTATCTCCGTGAAACAGGAGTGCAGTGTCATCTGCATATGAGATAACTAAACCATTAGGAAGCTGAATATTAGTTAGATCATTAGTTAGTTAGAGAATCAGGAAATATTCCTTGAGTGAAACAAAGTGAAGCTAGATGTCCTAAAACTGGAATTAGTTCTGATTTCGCCATTTTAATAAAGGAGGATGGAATATTGTCCCAGCCTGACGCTGATTTAGATTTTAGATTTACTATAATTGTTTCAATTTCTTGAAGATCAGGAACCAAGATACCAATAGAAGATGTATGTGAGGCCAAACCATTCAAGTATGACCCGGAATCGGAAGTAGAATTAGTTCCTATTTGCTCTGCGAGATGGTTTCCGATATTTACAAAGTGTTTGTTGACATAGTTAGCTGATGCAACGGGGGAGTTAGATAAATTTAACAGTTCAACATTCTTACTTTTAGTTTTGTTAAGATTAGTAATAGTTTTAATAGTATTCCATAATTTTTTATTGTTATTTTTAGATTTATTAATAAGGTCACGTTCATATTTATGTTTCAGATTTTTTATTAAATTGTTGCAATAGTTTCTATAGCGACGATAAATAATTTGTAGCACTTCATTTGTATTATCATTTCGCAAGTTTTTCTGTAATTTATTTCTATTTTGAATACACTTTAGCACACCTGGAGTGATCCAGGGTTTTAAAATACGCTTATTACAAGGAATTTTATAATTTCAGTACAATAAATAATCGCATTTTGAATGAGGTGAACTAATTTATTTGTTAGGATGTTAGGGTCATTGATAACTAGTAATTCACTAAAGTTATTTTTGTTCAGTAAGGCAAGTGCCTTTGGAAAATCTGTAACCACTTTAGTATCAGGTATCATCGTATTTTTAGATTTTGAGTAAATATTAAAAAGAGTCATAAAGTGATCTGTAATGATCGGTCAAGCCGTTTCGGAGGAGTTCGATAACAAACACCGTGACACGAGATTTTTATATATTAGACTAGCTGTGGCCCGCGACTCCGTCTGCGAAGAATAGGTTTATAAAAAATAGCCGATGACCTAATCTCAGACCTACCAAATATAGAGAAAATTATTTCATAAAAATCGGTCAAGCCGTTTCGGAGGAGTTCGATAACAAACACCGTGACACGAGATTTTTATATATTAGACTAGCTGTTGCCCGCGACTCCGTCTGCGAAGAAAATTAGCCTACGACCTATTCTCAGACCTACCGAATGAGGAGAAAAAAGTTTCATAAAAATCGGCCAAGCCGTTTCGGAGGAGTTCGATAACAAACACCGTGACACGAGATTTGTATATATTAGATTATTATATAAAGGTGTAAGTAAACCGTATTCACAGTTTTACTGATGTTGTGTTTCGCACGTGAAATCTCTTTTAAAAGATTTCTTGGATAATCATACTTTGTAGGTTACTGAGTCATGCAGTGAAGTTTGAGCAAAAAAAATATAAAGAAAAGCTATTTCAATTCACCAAATTAAAAATACCGACAACCAACTTATTTTATACCTAATATTGTTTGATTCAGGAAGTACGGTCTTAAAGTGAATCCCTCCCGAAGCTTTTACGGAGTACTGATTGGGAACAACTGGCCTAGAGACACGTTGGTTGTGCTTCTAATGCTCATTCCCTTAGAGCCGTCACGGCAGGTATAAAAAACTGGCCAAGTGCGAGTCCCGTACAAATTTATATGTATCTATGAACATCCAGTCTTAGCAGACCCCAGCTCCTAAGCAAAATGTGCGCAGCGTGGGATCATTGTAGATTGGTCTCTGATATAGACAGACAGACAAAAAGTTTTACACTTTTCGCAATTTTTCCTTTATCTGTGCTATAAGACCTTGCTTCGTACCAAATTTCAAGATTCTGAGTTCACGGGAAGTACCCTGTAGGTTTTGATTCCCTTGCGAGTGTCGAAATTTTACGGCAAAAATAGATTGGTTACTGATATAGACAGACAAAAGAAATTATGCTTTTCGCAATTTTTCCTTTATCTGTGCTATAAGACCTTGCTTCGTACCAAATTTCAAGAATCTGAGTTTACGGGAAGTACCCTGTAGGTTTTGATTCCCTTGCGAGTGTCGAATATTTGCGGTATAAATAGATTGGTTACTGATATAGACAGACAGCCAAAAAAATTTGCTTTTTGCAATTTTTCCTTTATCTGTGCTATAAGACCTTGCTTCGTACCAAATTTCAAGATTCTGAGATCACGGGAAGTACCCTGTAGGTTTTGATTCCCTTGCGAGTGTCGAAAATTTACGGAAATTTGCGGCACAAACGGCTGTATCTTTTGATTACGTTGGCTTAGAAGTTTGATTTTTTCACAGCTCCAAGGGACAGTAGACCTGAGTATTTGATATAAATTTCAGCTTGATACCTCCACGCGTTCCTGAGAAAAAGGGTCTTGACAGACGGACGGACGGACGGATGGACAACAAAGTGATCCTATAAGGGTTCCGTTTTTTCCTTTTGTGGTACGGAACCTTAAAAATAAGATAATTATCATATGGCGAGAAAAAATTGTCTAATTGCACTTACATATTCCTAAAATTAAATTGATTGTGTGGTGTGGAGTGGCATCAGGTAAAATGTAATGGATCGGTATGATCGGCATGCACGTTAAATGTTGGATGTCGATGGAAGCTTATGTGCGGAGTGTGGAGTGAGTGGAGGGTCCACAATGCACGTTGTTTATCCGGCGGGACGCGGCGCGGGGCGCGGCGCGGGCGGCGGGGCTCCGGCCGGGCCCAGCCAGTCTCAGCCCGCCGCCGCCCGCTGCAGCCGCCCACGGCCGCGCGTCTCCTTCGTGTCCTTACTACTAACTCTGACACTCCGACCTTCAATTCGAGAGAACGAGACATCAATATAAGGTTGGTGCTTTTTTTCAAATTTGAATGCGATGCGATCCCATTTTTCTTGACCAACTTTCCTCGATGCCCTGGTTTTTCGGACTTGATCGAAGGCTAGGAACTAATTGGTGATTAGCGCCCAAAACGTTAACGTCATAATCTATGTTTGATAACACCAGGTTAAGGATAAGTATCGAAATAAAAAGACAAGCTTTCCTGATTGGAAATAGTGTGCTCGAAGATTGCGCGCACCTAGTTCATTACCACAAAGCTCTCATCAATTAGTTCTTATACCTAGTGCTTACTCTTTTACGCGAAAGCGTTTCAAACCTTTAGAACAAGGTGAAGCAAAATTGAAATTACTTATTCCTTAGTAATTACATATAAACTGAATGATGCTGAGTTACTACGCGAAATTATTATTTTTAAAATATGTTTATAATTTCTAATTAATTCATATTAGTAATAGCTGTACTTGTGTTGATATTAGTACCTAGGTGATGTATTATTTTACTTATGATTGTTAATTTATTACGTAAAGCAATTTACTACAGTTCTTAACTTCGGCCCTATTTCATAGAACGAAATTGGAAAAGAAATTATTAAGGAACAATCTTAAACAAGCTCCTTACGTAATAAATAAACACGTTTTGGTTTGCGGAGTAGCGGGGTAATTTGTTCCAATATAATGTAAAATATAGACCTTCACGAAGTATCGCCTGAATCTATTTAATAGGTAAACAAGGCGTTATTATTGTAATATAGCGATGTGATGAATAATATTTGGGTCGAGTGGGTTGTTAGGCGAGATGCGAGTGCGAGAGATGAGAAGAGTAAGAGAGAAGTGCAAGAGTAGTATGCTTGCACGTTGTTGACGAGAGGCGGCAGCGAGGCGGCGGCGTAACTGGGGTAATGGAGGCAATGCGTGTCTCACGCCCGCCAGTGCGAGCGCGCGCTCACATTCCGCTGTAATTGTTCTGAAAGCTTCGACCTTGTACCGACTACATGCTGTAAGTGATAGTATCTGACGCTTTTTCTTTATGCTCACGAAAAGATGATCAATAAGTACTCTGACAGTAAACATTGTGTCGTGTCGGTTTCTTCGACGCTATATTCTCTAAAAATCAATAAAATCACGTCTATATTTTGGGGATCGCATAACCTATGGTTAGATTGGTTAGTGATTCTGATTTAAAGTTTTAGGTTCGAACCTACATTTAAATGAAAGTTTTTACCCCAGTAGGTAGAATTTAAGGCACATCCATCCATACTAATATTATAAGAGCGAAAGAGTGTCTGTCTGTTACCTCTTCACGCTTAAACTGCTGGACTGATTTATGTGAATTTTGTATAGAGATAGTTTGAGCTGTGGGAAAGGACATAGAATAGCTTTTATCCCGGAAAATTGTATAGTTTCCAAAGGATAGCGACAAACGAATTCTCCGCAGACGGAGTCGCGGGCTGCAGCTAGTCATTTATATACGTGGTCAAGTATTCATGGTAAGCATTGATTATTTTATTTAATATCGCACAATTTTTATATTCCTACATAGGCAGATATGTAATACTGCTCTAACAAATGACTAGGGAGAGATCGAACGCATATAATCTGAACCCACTCATTCGTCGACAGTTGATATGTCGATGTATTGATCGGTTAAAGAAATTATGCAATCAAGGGTAATTACTTCAGCTGCAGGTGGCTTATACGGTTCAATTACATTGTAAGGGCTGTTCAAGGCCTTAGTAGTGGAGGTCGCGCTAACTTGACCTTCGAGAGCAGGTTACCAGATCGACATATCGTACAAACTTTGTACTACAAAGATAACTATCAATATGAGGACGATACTCTAAGTATCGATATACAGTTTGAGGCATTTTAAATAAAATAAAATTTCATTGAGGTCCCGGTTGAATTGTGATATGTTACATGTAAGCGCAGCTCCAGATAAAACACTTCACAGTAGCTACAAATTGCCGAGTACCGCAGAGTTCTCGCTCATTAATAGATCGGGCCGACCAATTACTAAGTCTATAAGATGGATTAAAAATTCTACACTTTTCCTAAAAAAATCTCATGGGTTACGTATAGTCAAGTGTAAAAATATGGGTGCACACAACTTGCTCATAAATATGTCCCATAGCTCTTATGTCGTCTGGGAGGATTAAATCGATACTTATTTTTGCACTTGACCGTACATGTCCCAAAAAGTTGTTAAATAAATTCGCATTTACTCTTTCTCTCAAACATTGTTTCCGCGATATACTTAAGTAAGTATGTGTTTCAAATAATAATATCTACTTTTCAAAACGTCTGTTTCGTTTAAAAGATCCATTTTTCAGTTTCTCAAAGATTCAAAGATTCAAAAGATTCAAAGAATTTATTTGCTCAGAATACAGTTAATTTTTAATATATTCAGTGTATTCAGCCTGCATGCAGGCGTGCAAACATTTGTCGGATTAAAATAAAATAATGTCAAAAATGCTAAATAATAAATAATTACAAAATAATAATAATAACATAATCAATAACAGTCAAATATTTGAAAAAATTAAAATGTCAGTCACGATTCAAATAATTCTTGATGGTGTAAAAACAACGGTCTAAGAGCCAGGTAGTCAATTTATACTTAAAACTATTGCCTTCGAGTAATTTTATGTCCTCAGGTAAATAATTGTATATGTCAATGCACATATTGAAAACATTCTTCCTATAGATCATTTTATGAGCTCGTGGTTTATACAGTAAATTCATAATTTTAAATCTGGTTTCTCTGTGTAATACTTCACCTCGTCTTTTAAATAAAGATCCATGGGCATTTACAAACAGACATATTTCTCGAATGTATAAGCAAGGTAATGGAAGAATTTGCAAATTTTTAAATACTTAAAGGGACACAAGAATCATCATTCCAAGCATTACAAATAACCCTAATACATTTTTTTGGACTTTAAAAGCTTTTTCTACATCGACGGATCCACCCCACAAAATCAGGCCGTAACGAAGAACTGAGGACACATACCCATGGTAAGCTGTCAACGCGGTCTCCACTGAGACCGTGTCTCTCAGTCTTCGGAGAGCAAAGACAAAACGATACAGTCTGTTACACAACTGCTCGATGTGATCTTTCCAATTTAGATGTTCGTCTAAGTTGAAACCAAGAAACTTCATAGATCTGCCGTGTCAGGCCTAAGTAACGTAACTTGAGATACGTTAGTTACGCTTAACAGTGCTAAATCGTCATTTTTGATGCTATACTATCTGATACATATCGAAGATTTTAATTTTATGCCATAATTCAATAAAAACACCGATAGCCGAACTAACGTATCTGGGATTTTTGTACGCACTTGTAATGGATATCTCCCGTATTTCAAATACGTTAGATAGGTCATACAGAACTCGCCCGCAGAATCGAAATTGAAAAATCTTTTGGTGCAGTTTAATTCAAATCAGGTTGTTGTTATATGTTATAAAAGGCATTTTAATTATATTTCATAATACGTAACACCTTCTGAAACGGGAACGTATCAAAATATATAAAATTTAAAACGAATAATGGACGACATACATGATGGTCATATATATACTAAAATTTTCTTTGAAACTAATGATAAAACGAACTTTTTTAATCTTGTAATCTACAGATTGGTTTAGGTTACGTTAGGTTTATTATGGTTGGTTTATCCTGTAAAGTTGAGAATTTCCAAGAATTATATCAAATGACCATTATGTATTTTCGTCCATTATTAATTTTAAACTTTATATATTTTGATACGTACCTACCCTCTGAAACCAAGGAGAGCTATATTGATTATAATTTTATTAAGAGTATGTTTAACTAGAGGGGAGGGAGTGGGAGAAAAGATAATAATATTTTGTTATAAGACCTTATAAGTATTATTTATTAAAAAAGATACCTAAAAGTTAAGAATTAATAGAAATCCTGTTACTGTGATAAAATTCAATAAAAAGTTTTCTAGCTTCCACTTTACTTATTATTAACCTTCTTACCTATTTGTATATCTATAAAATAAAATAACGGGACTAGATAAAAGAGCCTACCCACTTTTAATTTACTTAAATGTTCTGTTTCTTGGTTCCCAAAAGTAATGTAAGTAAAGATACAGCTCATAGCCATTACACAGTTTTGGGTAATAAAAAGAGCATGGTCACGCTTAACTAACGTACCTATATTCAGATACGCAACTTTGCGTTACAGAATTTTGTATGAAAAGTAAGGCCGTGTAAACTTTAAAAACCGTCTTTTTTCCAATTGATTCGTAGCACAGTGTTAAAATTAAAAATACATCGTCACAATAATATTTCTAACCTACTGTGTAAATTTCAAATTTGAAACTTCATTAGTAAACAAGCAATGAGATGGACAAAAACAAAAACTTTGATCGCGTTTTTCTCTAATCGTCGTTTTTGGAGATACGTTACTTAGGCCTGACACGGCAGAGATGCAACTTCTTCTACGTTTTTGGAGATACGTTACTTAGGCCTGACACGGCAGAGATGCAACTTCTTCTACGTTTTTGGAGATACGTTACTTAGGCCTGACACGGCAGAGATGCAACTTCTTCTACGTTTTTGGAGATACGTTACTTAGGCCTGACGCGGCAGAGATGCAACTTCTTCTACGTTTTTGGAGATACGTTACTTAGGCCTGACACGGCAGAGATGCAACTTCTTCTACGTTTTTGGAGATACGTTACTTAGGCCTGACACGGCAGAGATGCAACTTCTACGTTTTTGGAGATACGTTACTTAGGCCTGACACGGCAGAGATGCAACTTCTACGTTTTTGGAGATACGTTACTTAGGCCTGACACGGCAGAGATGCAACTTCTTCTACGTTTTTGGAGATACGTTACTTAGGCCTGACACGGCAGAGATGCAACTTCTACGGTTTTGGAGATACGTTACTTAGGCCTGACACGGCAGAGATGCAACTTCTACGTTTTTGGAGATACGTTACTTAGGCCTGACACGGCAGAGATGCAACTTCTACGTTTTTGGAGATACGTTACTTAGGCCTGACACGGCAGAGATGCAACTTCTACGTTTTTGGAGATACGTTACTTAGGCCTGACACGGCAGAGATGCAACTTCTTCTACGTTTTTGGAGATACGTTACTTAGGCCTGACACGGCAGAGATGCAACTTCTACGTTTTTGGAGATACGTTACTTAGGCCTGACACGGCAGAGATGCAACTTCTACGTTTTTGGAGATACGTTACTTAGGCCTGACACGGCAGAGATGCAACTTCTACGTTTTTGGAGATACGTTACTTAGGCCTGACACGGCAGAGATGCAACTTCTACGTTTTTGGAGATACGTTACTTAGGCCTGACACGGCAGAGATGCAACTTCTACGTTTTTGGAGATACGTTACTTAGGCCTGACACGGCAGAGATGCAACTTCTACGTTTTTGGAGATACGTTACTTAGGCCTGACACGGCAGAGATGCAACTTCTACGTTTTTGGAGATACGTTACTTAGGCCTGACACGGCAGAGATGCAACTTCTACGTTTTTGGAGATACGTTACTTAGGCCTGACACGGCAGAGATGCAACTTCTACGTTTTTGGAGATACGTTACTTAGGCCTGACACGGCAGAGATGCAACTTCTACGTTTTTGGAGATACGTTACTTAGGCCTGACACGGCAGAGATGCAACTTCTACGTTTTTGGAGATACGTTACTTAGGCCTGACACGGCAGAGATGCAACTTCTACGTTTTTGGAGATACGTTACTTAGGCCTGACACGGCAGAGATGCAACTTCTACGTTTTTGGAGATACGTTACTTAGGCCTGACACGGCAGAGATGCAACTTCTACGTTTTTGGAGATACGTTACTTAGGCCTGACACGGCAGAGATGCAACTTCTACGTTTTTGGAGATACGTTACTTAGGCCTGACACGGCAGAGATGCAACTTCTACGTTTTTGGAGATACGTTACTTAGGCCTGACACGGCAGAGATGCAACTTCTACGTTTTTGGAGATACGTTACTTAGGCCTGACACGGCAGAGATGCAACTTCTACGTTTTTGGAGATACGTTACTTAGGCCTGACACGGCAGAGATGCAACTTCTACGTTTTTGGAGATACGTTACTTAGGCCTGACACGGCAGAGATGCAACTTCTACGTTTTTGGAGATACGTTACTTAGGCCTGACACGGCAGAGATGCAACTTCTACGTTTTTGGAGATACGTTACTTAGGCCTGACACGGCAGAGATGCAACTTCTACGTTTTTGGAGATACGTTACTTAGGCCTGACACGGCAGAGATGCAACTTCTACGTTTTTGGAGATACGTTACTTAGGCCTGACACGGCAGAGATGCAACTTCTACGTTTTTGGAGATACGTTACTTAGGCCTGACACGGCAGAGATGCAACTTCTACGTTTTTGGAGATACGTTACTTAGGCCTGACACGGCAGAGATGCAACTTCTACGTTTTTGGAGATACGTTACTTAGGCCTGACACGGCAGAGATGCAACTTCTACGTTTTTGGAGATACGTTACTTAGGCCTGACACGGCAGAGATGCAACTTCTACGTTTTTGGAGATACGTTACTTAGGCCTGACACGGCAGAGATGCAACTTCTACGTTTTTGGAGATACGTTACTTAGGCCTGACACGGCAGAGATGCAACTTCTACGTTTTTGGAGATACGTTACTTAGGCCTGACACGGCAGAGATGCAACTTCTACGTTTTTGGAGATACGTTACTTAGGCCTGACACGGCAGAGATGCAACTTCTACGTTTTTGGAGATACGTTACTTAGGCCTGACACGGCAGAGATGCAACTTCTACGTTTTTGGAGATACGTTACTTAGGCCTGACACGGCAGAGATGCAACTTCTACGTTTTTGGAGATACGTTACTTAGGCCTGACACGGCAGAGATGCAACTTCTTCTACGTTTTCTTAACTGTATTGTACTGTGATTAAAAAAAATAAAATAAAAATAATTATTAGGGGACAATCTTACACAAATCGACCTAGTCCCAAACTAAGCAAAGCTTGTACTATGGGTACTAAACGACGATAAACATACTTATATAGACAAATAAATACTTAAATACATAGAAAACATCCATAACTCAGGAACAAATATTCGTGCTCATCACACAAATAAATGCCCTTACCGGGATTTGAACCCAGGACCTCTTGCTTCGTAGGCAGGGTCACTACCAACTAGGCTAAGGCGGTCGTTAAATTGGCAATTTATTTGAATTATAAGAATTTATTTGCATTACTTTCCAATGTATTATGTCATTTAAAGAATTATTTATGTCCTGATTAAAAGTTAACCTATTATTGCATTTGATCATGATGGTCGTGTCATCTGCAAACATAATGACCTTATGACGGGTGGCGTTCGGTAAGTCATTGACATATACAATTCTCTATTACATAATGATCAATAGTTGTACCTGTTACAGTAAAGGATATTTTAGGATATTATGCGAAACGTATTAGTATTCTAAATGGATATTTGAGGCTTTTCCTTATAATTGAGATATTTAAAGAAATGTATCGATTTTCCCTAGTTTGTTTTAAAGCTAGGTTACTTGTAATCAACCAACTTTTCGATCAACTGTATACATTCAAATCTTTTTTCGTTGTAGTTTAACAAGCGTTCTTCATTATTTAAGGGTTCAAAACACGATGAATTAAACTACACTCGATAAAAAAAACTTGACGTGTCCACGTCACATACAACAACACCAACAAATTCAATAAATCAGTCCTGGTTTATTGGTTTTCCTTTGTTAATGGATGAATAAAACAAAGGATAATGAATGACATTTAAAATAATACTTTAACAGTTAGTTTTAATAACACAATACAATAATTACAATAACACACATACAAATATTTCGCATTATTTGTTATGCACTGCATTTAAGACATTTTTGTTTGGGTGTTAAACAAGAAATAGTGTGGTTAGGAACTATGGCAAAAGTTTTGTGAGAGTTATAATCTTGATTGGCTTATATTCATGGTAGGGCCGGGCCAATTTTAATAAAAAGCAATACCAGCAGGCTCGGTTTTAAATTTGTTTACCTAGCTACTAGCTTCAAATCTGTGGTCATCTATTTCATAGATGAGCTTTACGGTGAATGAAACATCTTGAGGAAACTTGGACACACCTGCGGAGAAATTCAATGGTGTGAGTGAAGTTCCCAATCCAAACTGGGCCCGCGTGGGAACTATGGCCCAAGCCCTTTCATTCGGAGAGGAGGCATGTGCCGTGCAGTGGGACGTATATAGGTTGGGATGATAACCATGATGACGATGATTTCATAGGTGTGCACGCCCCTCTCCCGTACTTCAGCGCCCCCTTCCTCCGCTGGTCACATCAGCCATTATTTTTTTTGTTATTTAGGTTAATCACAGTAAGATAAACCTTGTCATATGTAGGAGCACTTATTTGTTTGGGGAGTTTTAAGTTTAAAGTTAGTAGCACAGAATGATGATCGGTTAGTGTTAAGTTAGTTACCAATGTTGAGGATGATAGATTGGTTTTGAGTAAAATATGGTCAAGGCAAGAGCCACTTTGGTGCGTAGGTAGCGAATAAGCAGATTCTATAATTACTAAACTAAACGGGACTTATCACGCAATAAATATTTATTTATTTACCTCGACGTTTCGGCCACATTGCAGCAACCGTGGTCACGAGTTAACTGAAGTGTAGGGTGTCAAGTTCGTTTAGCCGCACGAGTCTTTCGAACTACCCGCACTTGATCAAGATTTTTTGACGGCACCCCATCACACCGACACACATCACTCAGAACATCCGACGACCTCTCCGAACACTCCTGCCGACGCCAACATTTGTTTATAACAGGATTCCACGCAGACGAAAGCTTATATCCATCCTCCCGGTTAAAATTTGTGTTTTTTAATTTCAACCGCTTCACGCACCATTCTAGAGTAGAAATGACGTTCCGTTGAGAGAATTCTGGGATTGTGCAGTTCAATCCAGTGGTTTGGTCCTGACTCCAATAAATGCTCGGCTATGGCTGACTTATTTACTTGGCGATTTTTAACAGCCGCGATATGTTCCTTGACCCTCTCAGTTATTGTTCTTTTTGTTTGTTCGATATAGGAACTACCACAACTACAATCAACCTTATAAACACCCGGTGTTTGGAAGGGAACAACATCCTTGGGTGTCCGCATATGCCTCGCGACCTTGGACAAAGGCGTGTAGACAACCTTGATGAAATATTTGTCCAAAATAGCACCAACCTTGTCAGTCACTCCCTTAACATAAGGCATATACGCAGGCTGTCTAGCCACGTCAGGATGTCTATCTCTACGTTTCCTTCTGGGCTGCCGTTTATTCACCACAAAACCGTTGCGATTTAGCACCTCCTGAACATGTCTCAGCTCATCCTCAACAAATTCAGGGTCACACAGTTCCAATGCCCTGTTTTGCAGCGAACTCACAACGGATTGGAGATGTCTGGGATGGTGGTGAGATGAAGCATTCAGATACTTTGTGTATTTAGACTGAACTGAGTATTCAGTCTAAATACTCAAAGTTCAGATACCTATCCGTGTGCGTTGGCTTCCTATAGATAGTATGTGCTAAAGAACCATCCGTTCTCGCCATTACCTTAACATCAAGGAAAGCTAATGTACGTCCTACCTCCAATTCATAAGTGAACTGAATTTTGGTATGGATGGAATTGAGATATGCCAAAAACTGTTCCACTTCAGGTTTGCCACCTTGCTGCAATGTGGCTGAAACGTCGAGGTAAATAAATAAATATTTATTGCGTGATAAGTCCCATTTAGTTTAGTAATTATGAGTGAAAATCACGAAAGTTTAAAAAAGCAGATTCTAGTCCATGAAGCGCGCAAAAATTGAGATAGTCATGTCGTCTGGGATCTTGGCTTTCCTGAGCTATATTAATGTTGATGTCTCCTGCAAGAATCACATTTTGATATGAGGAGAGTTTGCGTAGCGTTGAATTGAGTGACCCCAAGAAGTTGTCTATGTGTAAAGAGGGTGACCTGTACACCACGATGATGGCTGTGTCGTGTTCTATTCTAATAATAAGAATATTGGAATCTAATAAACAGGGTTCTTCGACAGTTATATCTGAACCTGACTTATAATATACAACAACTCCATCGTTTTGAGAATTGGCGCGTTTAGTGCTAAAAGAGTTATATCCATCAATGTCAGGTAGAAACGCGTTATGGAGCTTCAGCCAACATTCAGTTAAGATTATTATATCACAGCTTATTTTAAGTCTTTCTAAAAGGATTCTGAAACCATTTATGTTATGGTTAATGCTTCGGATGTTTTGAACAAGAACGGAGAATGGATGGGAAATATTTGAGATTAAGAAGCTACAATCTTCTACGTCGCATTTACTTGAATGAGATACAGTTAAATTATCTAATTCCAAACTTATGAACTTATCCATAACCTATAATGTAAAAATTAGCACTAAATAGGATTCAAAAACGATGAAAATGGTATCTTAAAATATCCTATTCTTTCCAAAAAAAATATAAAACAATAGGTTATTTTTTTTGGCGCATCCCAATTCCTATACCGTGCAAGTAGATTAATAAATCACGCGTCAATCGCATAGTCGCTCAAGAAACTTCAAGCGCTCTAATATTAGTCAAATACCTTTAAAACATTGAATACCACTTATCACTTACATGTCAATGTAGCAATGACTCAAGGACTGAAATTTCTATAGCAAAAATCAAACATCAGAGGGATTGAACATAAGTTTTATCGAATATCGATAAATATTTCAGCAATTAATAAAACAGAAAATAGTAGGTACTGTTAAAATAGCACTTTTTAAGTTAATTACAATTAAAATATAAAACCTTAAACGGAAATGCAACGAAACTAAAATCTAACCTTCATTCAAAATAACAATCGAAATCTATTTCTGTACTAATCGCATTTTCTTCATTTTCTCTGTAGTAATATAGAATTGTCCTAATTTTTTCTATATTGTTACCCTTTAAATTGGTCCTGTTATCATTGTAGATCCATTTATAGTTTGAGAAAGAGCGTTCTACCTCCGTTGATGTGACAGGAGCATATTTGTAGTATTCGATAATGCTGTTTTGGTTGTATTCACTTTTTGCTATAAAATCGGCATAGTCGCGAATTAGGTCATAGTCCGGAATCCTATCTAGTATTTTTTCGTGTTTTAGTTTCACTGCATTACATCCAGACCACTCAACGATAACCCTCACATGGTCTAGTATTAAGAAATAGTCTATTAAGGATAAAATGGACGTTTGTAATTTTATTATAGCTTCACATAAAAAGCCATATCTTTATTTTAAGAAAATCAAGTCCTTTCTCAAATTTTTGCGCTTTAGTACTTTTTTGCATCTCTTATTGCAGCCGACTCTTTTGAATTCAAGTTTGAAATTAAATTACTTCTATAATATGATCAAAATATTCTGTATAATAATAGAGCTGCACTTAGCCATGTATCCCACCTCGTTATAACAGGTTTTGGAGGCAGTGGTATGGATGGGCATATTTGATTAAATATTCTGACTCTTTGAGGAGACTTTAAAAATATTTTTTTTACGTTGGATATCAACGCATCAACACTTTTATATTGAAATCTCATATGCTCTGAGACTCTATGTAATCCATGAGCCAAACATGTGATGTGCAGTAAATTAGGAAATATGCCTTTTAAAATTTTACCAGTCTTCAACATGTAAGCGGCACTGTCAGTACTTAATACTAGCACATTTTTTACATTACGTGCATAATATATACGAATTTTGCCAAATTAATTCAGCCATTGAATTTCCGTCGACTTTATCTAGAATTCTACTACCAATTAGATAAAATTTACTACATGAATTTACTGTCAGTTTTCTTACAATCACATTACTAAATAAACTTTTCTCAGAAATGATTCGTCTGGAAGTGTTTTTGATGTACAGGATCACAAAAATATTTCTCGAAAAAAAAATTTGAACTGTGGGTTGTTAATTTTTTTCCATGGGATAGGTACTAGGCTGCACTGAAAGTTTCGGGAATCGATTATTTAATGGTATAATAGTGTTTCAAATTTAACCTTTTTATAACCATTGAAGTCTTGTCAACTCATTACAACAGGCAGTTTGAAAAAAAAGTAGACACTTCTTAGTAATTATTTTTTAAAACGGAGTCGTTGCCGCCAAAATGGAATTAACGAGAGAAATTTTAAGAGCTATGAATTTTTATGATTTTAATTGTGGTTTATCTCAAAAATACTGCCTTGATCGGATGACTTATGCATTTGGGGAGAGAGTTGCATGAAAGACGACTGTGTATCGCTGGTTTTCCGAATTTTACCGCGATCGAGTGAAACTCACCGATGATTTTCGTGAAGGGCGGCCCAAATCTGGGGTTACTCAAGAATACGTCGATGCAGTGTGGGACCTGATCAACAAAGATCGTCATGCCACATATCGTGAAATTCAGTAAAGTTTAGGGATTGCAATGAGTAAAATCCAAACTATCTTGCAAATAGAACTGGTCGTGAGAAAGTTATTTTCCCGTTGGGTCCCACATCTACTTTCTGATGAACAAAAGGGGGCCTGGGTCAATTGGTGCCGAATAAATTTAGAAAGGTTCAACACAGGAACTTCCGACGCAGTATAAAAAATCGTGTTGAGTGATGAAACGTGGATACATGCTTACGAACTTGAAAATAAAAACCAATCACGAGTTTGGGTGTTCGAAAACGAACTGCGACCGAGCAAGATTGTTCGCTCCCGAATCACGGCGAAAAAGATGGTCGCCACTTTAGTCTCGAAATCAGGGCAAGTTACGACTATTGCACATGAGGATCGCAGAACGGTTAATGCAGACTGATGTACTACAATTAGTCTGCCTGAAATCGTTAACATACTCAAAATAGAAAACTGCAACCGATGCACCATTCTCATCACGACAACGCTAGTGACTACACTGCTCGTCAAACAAATGAGTATTTGGACTATTATAACGCCGAATTAATGACCCATCCACCATACAGCCGCGACTTAAGTCTTAATGATTTGTGTACGTACCCTAAAATTAAAGATAAACTACGCGTTCAACTATTCCTGTCACTCGAAGCAACAGTGGACGCCTTCATAAGAGCCATTTTGGGGACTACATCTTTGGAGTGGAATAAAGAACTGTTTCAATAATTGGTCTAAGTGAATAAAAACATGTATAAATATGCTTGTAATTCTCCAAGCACTTTAAAAAACTTTTTTAAGTATTCACTTTAAAAAAACAGTAAATGTACAGTTATTTTAACTCTTTACACTGGTCCATTTTTTGTATTCCCGAAACTTTCAGTACAACCCACGTATTGCAAGATACAAGAAATAATATTAAGTCTAGATAAAATGTGTCACTGGTTCTTCTTCGGGTTTCAGGCTCATGCATGAGTTTTACTCGCTATGTGAGTTTCAACACAATGTTTCTTGAGCTGCTTTAAATGAACTTTACATTTTACACTTTACATTTAGAGCAGTAGGTATATTGTTGAAGAATCTTTAGTGTAAATAAGTAAGGGATGATTTTTTATCAATTTGTTAATCGTTTTTCTTTTAGGATTAACCATTTTAATAACACGGGAATGACGGGAATGTCAGGAATTGAGAAAAATTCAGGCCACGTAAATGTCATATGTGACATTGATTGACGCGATTTATTTTATACTAGTTTTTGCCCGCGACTTCGTACGCGAAGACAATAACGTTAATGAACTAAAACAATTACTTTGCTCACCCGCGACCTTACAATAGTTACGTTTATGCAAGAAATGTGCGTTCATGCAGTTCCTCCACCTCCACACTGTACGAACACACACAAATCACATAAACCCAACCATCACCACCACCAAGCTACACTGACGCGTTTCGAACTCAACCACCCAACCAACCAGCCAACCAACCAACCAGTCAACCAGCGGGTGAGCAAAGTAATTGTTTTAGTTCATTAATATGGACCTCCGCAAAGTAACGCCTGATTCAATAAATTACAATAACGTTAGTTGTTTGCATGAAATTTGGCACACAGGTAGTTTATTACGTGGATTAACACATAGGATAATACCAGGAAAATGCAAAGTTCCCGCGGAATTTGAATAAGTGATTTCTTAAGCCGGTAAGCCGCGGTGGCCTAGTGGTTTGACCTATGGTCTCTTAAGCAGAGGGTCATGGGTTTGAGCCCAGGCTTGGACCTCTGAGTTATTCCTAATTCGTGTGCTAAACTACGTTTCAAGTTTACCATGAGCTTTACAGTGAAGGAAAACGTCGCGAGAAAAGCTGCACACACCTGAGAAGAAATTCAATGGTACATACCCGCACTGTACAAATCGCACTGGACCCAAGTGGGAACTACGGCCCAAATGTTCTCGTTCTGGGAGGAGACCTGATTGAAACAACAACATTTCATCCCGGGAAATTAAATAAAAAATCAGTCCCCACGTTCAATTCACTTATTTCTATCCCATGGGAATTTTGCATTTTTCCGGAGAAAAAGTAGATGTCAATCAGGGATACTGTAGCTTTCAAGTGGAAAAATATTTGTTAAAAATCAGGCCCTAAGTTGAATTTACTTATTTCTATCCCGCGGGAATTTTGCATTTTACCGGAAAAGTACCTTGTGTCAATCAAGGATACTGTAGCTTACTATAGGTAAAAGAATTTTTAAAATCAGGCCCAAAGTTGATTTCAATTTTTTCTATCCCGTGGGAATTTTGTATTTTCCCAAATAAAAAGTAGTTTTTGTCAATTGGGGATAATATGTAAGAATTTTTAAAACCAGCCCCGAAATTTAATTAATTTATTTCTATCCCGTGGGAATTTTGCATTTTCCCAGATAAAAAGTAACCTATGTCAATTAAGGATAGTGTAGCCTTCTACTAGGGGCGTTCAATAAAAAGTGAGAATGAGTATGTTATAAACAACTTTTACTAAATGTCATTTTATTTTTCGACATAGTCACCTTTTAGCATAATACACTTAGTATATCTTTTTTCTAAACTTAAAATTCCATTTTTAAAAAAGGTCTCATCTTGAAAACTTAAAAAATCTTGTACTGCAGCGACTACCGCGTCGTCGTCGTCAAATTTCTGGCCTCTCAGGTATTGTTTCAATCTCGGAAATAGGTAGAAATCACTGGGAGCGAGATCTGGTGACTACGGAGGATGCTTAAGGATATCGAACCCAGCATCACGAATTGCAGCCATTGCAACGGCGGACTTGTGTGCCGGGGCATTGTCCTGGTGGAACAGCACAACTTTCGAGAGTTTACCTCGCCGTTTTTCGCGGATCTCATTGCGCAATTTTGCTATTTGTTTGGCGTATAAAGTGCCCGTAATAGTGGCTCCATGCTCGAGATACTCAATCATTAATACCCCTTTACCATCCCAAAAAACAGAGCCCATGACCTTACCGGCAGATGGGCTCACCTTGAATTTCTTCGGAGTTGGAGATGATGGCCTTTTCCATGTCATAGACTGCAGTTTCGTTTCAGGGTCGTAATGATGGAGCCATGTTTCGTCCATTGTTATAAATTGCGCCAAAAAAAGTTCCCGGTCTTGCTGCATCAGGTTCAAAGCTTCTTGACAAATCTCTAGTCTAGTTTGTTTTTGCGTGTAAGTAAGCATTCTTGGTACCCAACGCGCATATACCTTTTTCATACCCAAGCGTTCATGTAAAATATTATGCACGCTCCCCGTTGAAATCTATACATTTTCAGCAATAAAACGAACTGTGACACGACGATCCGCCAAAACTGAGATTTCGACTTTTTTCACAATTTCTTCAGTTACTGCTGTAGTAGGGCGCCCGGAGCGGGGGTCGTCCATTGTCGATGTTCTTCCACGTCTAAATTCGGCGCACCAACGTGCGACTGTCGAATACGGAGGAGCATTAGACCCTAAAGTGTCCCGCAAATCCAAATTGACTTGGTCCGTAGAAAAATTTTTCAAATACAAGTATTTGATAACGGCGCGCAGTTCAATTTTCTCCATTTTCGCTAACGTACTCAATAGCATTGCAAAGAAATTACCGTATATTTTTTTAAACAAAAGACAGTTAGTTTTTTTTTTCATAGCAATCAGCTAGATAGATTAGCTTTACCGGCCAGTATTTAATTTCGTAATATTAAAAGAGTTTGCATCTCATTCTCACTTTATATTGAACGCCCCTCGTAATTCTGAAAGAATTTTTAAAATCGGCTTAATAGTTTCAGAGATTCCGCTACAAACAAATAAACAAACAAACATAGAAAGTTTAGATATTTCCCTATCCCGTGGGAATTTCGAAAAATCCTTCTGTAGTGCACCTATACAATACTCAAGGTACATGCGTGCCAAATTTCAAGTCTCTAGCCTCAGTAGTTTAGGCTGTGCGTTGTCTGTCAGTCAGTCAGTCAGTCAGTCACAGTCCTGGTTTATAGGTATAGATGGAGATGCAAATCGCTAATCAAAGAGGTCAAATGTTACTGAATAATGTTAAAAGGCGATAACAAGCGAAGAGTCGATTCGATAACATCGATAACTGAAATAGTCGATAAAACTTATGTTCAATCCCTTTGATGTTTGATTTTCGCTATGAGAAATTCCGCTCCTTAAAAAGTAACTATGTCGTCCATCTATACCTAAAGATAGGCTTTAGAGCCTCCGCTGTCTTTCTATCGGCCGATAGAAAGTCGCACACTAAAAGCACACTAAGTATATCGGCCGATACTAAATCGTTAGTGTGTGCACTTGCATAGATACATTGCATCTTTATACTGATTAAGAACCCCAACCAAACTATTGGCCGATAGAAAGTCTGCAGTCTGCGGGGGCTCTTAACCTTTCAACGCCAGCAACGCCTAAAGTTGTCAAGTGCACCAGGGTAATTGTGAATGTCTAAAAAAAATTACCAATGGTTTTTACATTATTTTTGTATAGAAATGTCAATTATAAGAAACTAATTATTTTCCAATGTTTTATCACTTAGTTAATTACTTTTTCAAAATTCATTATTGAGACTATTTTGGTTGCTGACGTCAGATTATAATTGAGGTCTCCCACACAGCCTAATTTCTAAATCTATCTAAATGCATACGATAAGGCAACCCCTCTAATTATTTTTTGCGTAGTGGTACACTGTAACTAGTGCCACTTTACTGGCGCTGTCAAGTGCTAGATATCTGACAGCTGGTCCAAATCAAACTCCGTAGTTTAATCCACGCGTAAATTGTGAAGAATTCTAAATAATACTATTCAACACCGATTAAAGTACAACTTGGACCGTCAACGACATTTACTTCAATGTCAAATGAAGGTCATTGCTAATTTGATATGTAATAAATGCATTACATTAAATATTAAAATTAAATAACTACAGAAAACGATTTAAAAAGCATTTATCTTGAAATGGTTTTCGATTTACTATGCATTACAAAAAAATAGACAACCCCAATTGGGTAACTTTATATTGACACTCGGCATAATGAAATGACAGTTTTTTTGTGGCTGTGATAGCTGGCTGTTTCCGATACCAATTGCGCCCATACAAGAACTGTCAAAATGAACGTGATGGCGATTGCGTTAGACAATACGGCCTCTGGTGTGCCTGTAACCTGCAACGCCAGCGACCCATTATGAGTATTATGAAATGAGTCATATTGTTTTAAAACGATTTTATTTAGCTTGACCTCACATATTTGTTTGTTTCATTAACCGGTTATACTTCTACGCAACCGATTCTTGCGAAACTTTACACACACACATTGGAATCCCGTGACATAAATAGTACAATATGATAGTGAAAATAAACGGATCACTCACGTCTCAAAACGAGTTTAACTCGACATGTTTCGGGCTAATCCGTAGCCCTTCCTCTCGGAGTCGGACGTCACGGCGGCTGCCAAACGTGCACTAAACTCGTTTTACTCGTTAAACTCGTTTTGAGACGTGAGTGATCCGTTTATTTTCACTATGAGTGAGTCTCACGGTAGTTTCATGTTTAAAGTACAATATGATGATTATGAAAAATAATAAAACCTTGAAGGATTCTTTTTTATGAAAATATGACTTTGAGCCGATATAACAAAACACGTGCTCATTATTTTTTCATGTTCTACAGTTTTATAAAAGGAGATAGTTAGTAACATTTGTGACGCGCAAGTTCTAAACAATCACGAACAATCAGGTAATTTTATATCCCTAATTGCAAAATGTCAAGCCCGACTACAGCAATTTGTCCAATACCCTCTGTTGTCTACGTCTCCATTCACTACAGACCTGCCTACGAGTATAATGGAAACAAACGAGTCTGTGGGACAACAGCGTATACAATTGCGACCAGATTGTGAGAAACAATTTGCTTTTACAATTGCGTTGTTATTTAAATGGCACAAAAGCGATGTTTCTGAAACGAGAGAGTGCCAAGAGACACAACGTTGCGTAGGTGCGTAGATCTTACTGTATATATCCTCGCTACAAGCTGTTGCCTGCAACTTCGTCTGCGTCTGTTGCGAACTTTGTAATTTCAGAAAAAAAAGTAGCATTTGTTGATATTTACGGCCGGTGGTGATCATTTTCCATCAGATGACCCACTTGCTCGTTTGCCTCGCTCTCACATAAAAAAAATAATAATAAATGAATGAAGCCAAGCGATGCGCAAGGGCACTACTACCTTTGTAGTGCTTAAGAACTACCTAAGTTGTGTTTGTAAATATTATACCAGATAAACAAAATTCTCGGGATATGATGTCAATAGTAGAGTCATTAAAAATATAAAGTTTCAATTGCATAATAGCTCTTATACCTAAAAATATATATAAAAAACCCTGATTTCGTCATTGACTCACATCAGTCATCAGATCGTCAAAATTCTTAGGGTACCTACTTCCTGAAGTCCTACAAAGCTGAAATTTTGTATGTAAGTTAGAATAAGTACACAAAAAAGGAAAAATTATAAAACTAGAAACTTTTGAATAAAAAAAATGTCTTAAGTAAGTTACAGAAAGAAGTGAAATCCCACCAAAAACATTTTCATGTAAAATGTTGCCAAGACGAGACCATATTCCTTGCACTATCAAAAAGTTATCACATCTTATTATAGAACCAAGTTTCCTAACTCTACACGTCCTAACTTCACAAACTTTACACCTTAGTCAAAATATGTGGTTTGGCCGATTGGCTACTACAAGAACTTTTTTATGATAGAAAAATAATGAACAGCAATAAATTGATATATAGGTAAATAAATAAGAATAAAATTTTCACTTTACGTGTGACGGTAACCAAACGGCCAAGCCAGATATTTTGGCTAAGGAGTAAAGTTTGTAAGGTTAGGGCGTGTAGAGTTAGGAAGCTTGGCTCTATATGAGATCTGATAACTTTTTGACAATGCAAGGAATGTGGTCTCGTCTTGGCAACATTTTACATGAAAATGTTTTTGGTGGGACAAAAACTATTCTAGATATACCCCTGTTCACTTCTCAAACTATCTCCATTTCAAATTTCAATTAAAAATTCAGCGGTTAATAAATAAATAAATAAATATCACGGGACAATTCACACCAATTGACCTAGTCCCAAAGTAAGCTAAGCAAAACTTGTGTTATGGGTACTAGGCAACGGATAAACATACTTATATAGGTAGATATATACTTAAATACATATTAAACACCCAAGACCCGAGAACAAACATTCGTATTACTGATACAAATATTTGCCCCGACACGGGAATCGAACCCGGGACCTCAAGCTTCGTAGTCAGGTTCTCTAACCACTAGGCCATCTGGTTGTCGTGGTTAATGATTCCCCAAACAAACTTTCACCCCCTTGAAGGGTGATTTCTGGGATAAAAACCACCCTATGGCCTTTCCCCGGACTCAAACTATTCGTATACCAAATTTCATCTAAATCGGTTCGGCGGTTTAAATGTGAAGAGGTACACAGAGACACTTTCGCATTCATAATATTAGTATGGATGAAGTGGTCAAAAACACATAATACATTCTTTATTTCTAATGAAAAGTTAAATGATAAAAGATTTATAGTCCTTTTTAAATTTCCACCCCCTTAAAGGTTGAATTTTGGGATAAAAAATATCCTATGTTCTTTCCCGGTCGGTACTCAATCTATCTGTATACCCAATTTCATCTAAATCGGTTCAGCTGTTTAAGCGTAAAAAGGTAACAGACAGACAGGCACACATTCGCATTTATAATATTAATAAAGTATGGATACACCCACCCACAAAGATGGGCTCACACAGTCACTTGGTGGGTGCCGGAGAACGGCCAGCGACGACTAGGCAGACCAAGAAGGAGATGGCGGGACGATTTGGCCGTGTACGCAAAGGACTGGCCTGATATTGCGCCGGACCGGGAGTTGTGGAGGTCAAGAGGGGAGGCCTTTGCCCAGCAGTGGGCCACTATAACAGGCTAATAAAAAAAAATAAAAAAAATGGATATGGATTCGCTCGTTCCCTAAATATCAGAATTGCAAACTACTAGATTGCCGACTTATATCGGATTGCCAATCAAAACCAAATTCCCTTAATACCAAATAATGCACCAATAACGATATACGCGTAAGTATTTTATTTATAAATCAACTACTTTTACTATGATATTACAGTCTGAGCTTTAAAAGCTATTTACTGGTATCAACACAATACTAAATATTGACAATATGGTAGTTCTTAGGCATTATAAAAAATATCTATTATACTAAATTAAATAATACTAATTTAAACAATAAGATATAAACGACGGAAAGAGGCCAGATGTTGTCACGGCGTATTTGCCTTGTAGGTTTTTTATGTTATTGATTAAATTAGTATTACTTAGGTATTATATTTTATTTAGTTGTTAATATTAATGCCACCACTAGTTCTAATTTGGTAAATGTTCAGAGAAATTAAGAATAATTTCACGAATTACAAATGGATTAATTAACTATGTAACCTTAATTCCCATCACTTTTTCATAATGTTTGTGTACATGTTATCCCATTTGTATTGAACTAGAAAATACATATCTACCTGTACAACATATTCCATCGCTACATTTTGGAGTAAAATTCTAATTATGTTACAAATTTAGAAGTTATTACTTTTTTGAGTTTTTTGAATAGAAGCTACGACCAATAATTGGCAAAATTTCAAAGTGCAGCATTAAACTTAAGGGAAATAATATTAATAATAACCTTGTCTAATCAGCATATTCCATAATGCCTTTTGCTTCATTAAGCTCCCACTAGGGAGCAGTGAACACTCATCGTTCCATTATAATCCCACACCCGGAAGTAATGATGTGATGTCAACAAAAACTTTTTAACAAAAAAATTAAACCGCCGAAAAAACTGAAAAGCAAAAAATAATACCTTTTTTGTTTGACCTTAATCTAGGTACCAGTTTGAAGTCGGTGCCTCAGCACTAGCCAGGAGGAGTGATAGAAGCCAATCAGGTAGAAGATTATAGGTCCACTCCTCCTGGCTAGTGTTGAGGCACCGACTTCAAACTGGTACCTAGATTAAGGTCAAACAAAAAAGGTATTATTTTTTATTAAATAGTTTTTATTTTATACTTTTTTCCCATCCTTGAAATCAGACTGCTCTGTAAAAAGTTAGTCAATCATCCTCTGTTTTCCTACCCTTAGGGTAGGAATATTATTTCCAAACTTACATGGGACCACCCTCGGGGTATACGCTTTCCAATAAAAAAAGAATCCTCAAAATCGGACTACTCTGTAAAAAGTTATGCGTGATCATACATAAAAAAACAAAAAAAAAACAAAAAAAAACAAATATACACGTCGACTTGAGAACCTCCTCCTTTTGATTTTGTCGGTTGAAAAAAGAGATCAAAATGGAATAAAACCGGAGGAGTTTTTGAATCCCACGAATAGTGGGAGCTTAATGAACTCAAAAGTTTTATAAATATGATCCCACGGGGTCATGAGAGTGGGAGCATAATAGAATAAGCCGTCATTTACATATTTATTACTTATTTCGAATTGAACAATAATCGATTTACCAGTTAGTTTCTATTAGTTTCAACCAAGCAATACTTAACTACGCCGAAGTTAATGAAAATAAAAAAATAAATAAGCTTTCGTCGCAGCACAATAAAGTTCAAAAATAACTACGTACGCTTGATTCCTAAAAACCTTGTTATTAAAAAAAGTAAACGGTTTTTAATAAAGAGATGTTTCTCGTTTAAATAAATCTTTTAATATCACTGACTTTGTCAATAATAGAACAAAAATATATTTAAAAAAAATACAATTCCAAACTTACATCGATATTTAAGGTGACATCACGCTAATGGGAAGCTTCTGAGGGTCTACGTGTAGTCGGACAAGCTTTTTTGTAGGTCAACGTAGAACCCCATGAGCAGTACTCACGTCAGCAATTCTGACTACACCGTCTCAGCCTGGTAATATTCTTAGGATGCGACCTCGGGGCCACACCCTTCGTGGAAGATTCCCATCTGATGAGCACAAGGTCCCCAATGCTCAGATGCTTACTAGCTGGCGTTGCGTCCTAGAAGAGCTGGTAAATATTCTTTAAGCCAACGAGCCCAGAAGTGATCTGCTAATCATATGCCTTTACGCCAACGTATACGGCGGACCAGATCAGCTTCATTATGCGGAGCAAAGGGGAATAGGTTGAAGGTGAATCCAAAATGAAATGGTATGGCGTTATGGGCAAATCGGAATCTGGGTCTGTGTCTACATACGTTAATGGCCGAGAGTTAAGAATATATTCTACTTCTAACAGAAAGGTAGTGAACTAGGAGTACGCGTTTTGAGAGTCGTTTACAAACAACGCGGTCTTCACGCTTTTGACAAGACGTTCCCAGCTTCCTCCCATAAATGGGGAAGCAGGCGGTATACACTTCCACCGAATTAAATGGTTTGTAGCAAAATCGTGGACTGGCTCCTCATATAACTTGCGTAGTTCACAGTTGGCTCCAACGAATGCTGTCCCGTTGTCAGAATAAATGGTTTGCGGGGTACCTCGTCTTGCAATGAATCTTCTTAAACCCATGATGGTAGAATCTGTGCTTAAACTTCCAATGACCTCGAGATGAACAGCTCGGACTGCCAAGCAAGTGAAAAGCGCCACATAACGTTTCTCTGATCGTCTTTCAACAGCGACAGTAACTGGGCCGAAGTAGTCCAGTCCCACGTGAGTTAAAGGCTGGACATGATGAGCTAGGCGTTCTGGCGGGAGATCTCCGACTGGTGGACACGATGGTGTATCTTTTCTTAGCTTGCATTGTAGGCACGCCTTAAGCACGGATTTTACAGCCAATCGGAGTCCGATAATATAAAATCGCTGCCACAACTCACTGATGACAATGCCTTCATGTGCTGTTTTCTTGTAATGGAAGAATATTATTAGCTTTGTGTTGTAGTTTTTGTTGTAGTTCTTGCTATTGAATCTTTTCATATGTTGACATCTTGAGCAGCAGTTATTCTGCCTTTGAGTCGAAGTAAGCCATTGTCGAGATATACCGAAAACGTTCTTAGTTTGATCGTTTTATGAAGTGGGTATCCTCCCATCAAAGCAGTGTTCTCTTCTTCAAAGGACTCTATTTGAGAATAAATTAAGAGATTTCGTTCAGCCTGCTCTAGGGTGCCTACCTCTATTAACGGGAATTTTGGAGGAGGCACAGACACAGATTGCCCATTATACTGAAAAGCCGGATTGAAACGATTTAAAACTGCCCGAAATTGTTTAACGCATTGTATCACACGAGCAGTTGCGCGTAACAAACGTAGCCATTCACTGAAGTGGTCGGGCTTAGCAACTAAAATAATTCAGTTCAAACCTATTCAAAAGAAACCCTTAGAAATGACACTAAAAATAAATACAGAAAAAGTACGTGAATTTAAACTGTTAGGTATAAAAATAGATTCTGCTTTAAACTGGAAATCACATGCACAAAACATTAAGTCAAAGTTATCAAGTTTTGTGTATGCTTTCTCTCTCTCTCTCTCCAGTCGTTCCCTCATGACTGAGGATCGTGGTCATCAACAAGTGGTCCACACTTGGAGTGAATTATTTGTTTCCATCGGCCTCTATCCATCGCGGCCCTGACGACGGAGCTAAACCTCGGAGACCTGGAGTGTATGCTTTAAGTGTCCTTACCTTAAAATAAACACTAACCTGGAAGCTGCTTTATCGGCTTACTTTGCTTTTGCACAAGCATGGCTTCAATATGGTATGATACTTTGGGGGGCGAGCATGGACGCTCACCAGATTTTTGTTATGCAAAAGAAATGTATTCGCATCCTAACAAATACAACAGTTCCAAATAGCTGCCGCCCACATTTTACTCGACTTAAAATTCTCACGCTACCCTCAATGTATAATGTGTCATTTAGTCCGGAAAAAATCACACTTATTTACGAAAAGGGTGGTCAAGTCGCAAAGACGGCAAGTGGACGGCAACATGAGAATAAATTAGAATTACCTGTGTCAAAATTAGCGATGTACATAAATGGACCTTATTGCCGAAGCATAAGAATCACAAATCAAATTCCAGAGTATATAAAAAAGGAAGCGAAAGATGACATATTTAAACGGAAGCTAAGACAATTATTAATTGAAAAATGTTATTAATACTCAATAGATGACCATGTGTGTAAGAAAAAACATATGTGATTTTCCCACTAACGTCGATAAGCCAAAGGCTACTAGAAACAAAGGGAAGCTTAAAGTTCCATCTTACAGACTGGCTAACACTAAAAAGTCGTTTCTGGGAAGATGCATACGTTTTTATAATAAAATTCCGAAAACAATAACCGAACAAACTGATACAAAATTCAAATCCATTGTGAAGAAGACATTAATATCTAAGGCGTACTATAAAATTAATGACTATATCATGGACAGGGATGTTTGGAAATAATTCCGATCCGCATTGGCGATCCCTAGTCTCAAATAGCGTATCTACTGTGTTAAAAAAATTAATTGTATTAAATACTTTAGATGTATGTTATTTAATAACAATGTAGATCTTATTGAAAAAAATATATCTTGTTGAGTTTCTTGCCAGTTTCTTCTCAACAGGGTTTTTTCCGAACCGGTGGTAGATTGTTCGACGTTCATAGGAGCAGCAATTGATGCCTAAATTGAATAAAGAATTTTGACTTTGAGATGAATTCTTAAATGACATGTCACTAGGGGCCATCCATAAATTACGTCACACATTTAGGGGGGGGGGGGGGTCAAGCGATCTGTGACACTAGAACAAAATAATGGCGATTTTCATGCTAATAAGTGTAACAAGGGGGGAGGGGTCCAAATTGATTGAAATTGGTGTGACGTAATTTATGGATGGCCCCCTACGGAATTGAGAATGTACTAGGGGCGTTCAATAAAAAGTGAGAGTGAGTATGTTATAAACAACTTTTACTAAATGTCATTTTATTTTTCGACATAGTCACCATTTAGCATAATACACTTAGTATATCTTTTTTCTAAACTTAAAATTCCATTTTTAAAAAAGGTCTCATCTTGAGTACTTAAAAAATCTTGTACTGCAGCGACTACCGCGTCGTCGTCTTCAAATTTCTGGGCTCTCAGGTACTGTTTCAATCTCGGAAATAGGTAGAAATCACTGGGAGCGAGATCTGGTGAATACGGAGGATGCTTAAGGATATCGAACCCAGCATCACGAATTGCAGCCATTGCAACGGCGGACTTGTGTGCCGGGGCATTGTCCTGGTGGAACAGCACAACTTTCGAGAGTTTACCTCGCCGTTTTTCGCGGATCTCATTGTGCAATGTTGCTATTTGTTTGGCGTATAATGTGCCCGTAATAGTGGCTCCATGCTCGAGATACTCAATCATTAATACCCCTTTACCATCCCAAAAAACAGAGTCCATGACCTTACCGGCAGATGGGCTCACCTTGAATTTCTTTGGAGTTGAAGATGATGGCCTTTTCCATGTCATAGACTGCAGTTTCGTTTCTGGGTCGTAATGATGGAGCCATGTTTCGTCCATTGTTATAAATCGCGGCAAAAAAAGTTCCCGGTCTTGCTGCATCAGGTTCAAAGCTTCTTGACAAATCTCTAGTCTAGTTTGTTTTTGCGTGTCAGTAAGCATTCTTGGTACCCAACGCGCAGATACCTTTTTCATACCCAAGCGTTCATTTAAAATATTATGCACGCTCCCCGTTGAAATCTTTACATTTTCAGCAATAAAACGAACCGTGACACGACGATCCGCCAAAACTGAGTTTTCGACTTTTTTCACAATTTCTTCAGTTACTGCGGTAGTAGGGCGTCCGGAGCGGGGGTCGTCCATTGTCGATGTTCTTCCACGTCTAAATTCGGCGCACCAACGTGCGACTGTCGAATACGGAGGAGCATTAGACCCTAAAGTGTCCCGCAAATCCAAATTGACTTGGTCCGTAGAAAAATTTTTCAAACACAAGTATTTGATAACGGCGCGCAGTTAAATTTTCTCCATTTTCGCTAATGTACTCAATAGCATTGCAAAGAAATTACCGTATATTTTTTTAAACAAAAGACAGTTAGTTTTTTTTTCATAGCAATCAGCTAGATAGATTAGCTTTACCGGCCAGTATTTAATTTCGTAATATTAAAAGAGTTTGCATCTGATTCTCACTTTATATTGAACGCCCCTCGTATGTCTTTGTTTTTGCACTTTTTAGTTTCTGTATTTAATAGCTGTAGTAGTATTTTTAACCGACTTCAAAAAAAGGAGCAGGTTCTCAATTCGGTTGTATGTTCTTTTTTTTTAATTTTTTCGTTGTTTCAAGCACATGCTTCAAGGTTGGTCCCGTTGTTACCAGAATCCAGTTCTGATTTTGGGATCCATGAGGAATTGAAGAAACTCCTCTAAAATTCAAGAGAAATGTATAGCGATTTTAGTATTTTCGGTGACAAGTCGAGCATTTGCATTCAGAAAGTATCATGGAACTCTGTCCCGTCGAGCATTAAAAATAGAATTTTCAACATAAACTTATTTCGAAGTCAAACTGATGATTTTATCCTACGCATCTATTTTATACAGAAACAACTAAACAGCAAAAAAAACTCCTTCAAAAAACATCCAAAAAACTATGAAATAATAATTGAACCGACCACAATACGCATGAAAATATCGTTCTAGGTACTAATCTGTTTGAAGTCGGAGCCTTAGCACGAGCCAGCAGGAGTGTAGAAGCCCTATAGATATTAGGTATATAGGTAAGTTAGATTACTAGGTCCACTCCTGCTGGCTCGAGCTGAGGCACTGACTTCAAACAGATTAGTAGAAAGATATTTTCATGCTTATTGTGGTCGGTTCAATTATTATTTCATAGATTTGAGACGGCCGAATAGCCTAGTTGTTAGAGAACCTGACTACGAAGCTTGAGGTCCCGGGTTCGATTCCCGGTCGGGGCAGATATTTGTGTGAAAAATACGAATGTTTGTGCTCGAGTCTTGGATGTTTAATATGTATTTAAGTATTTATTTATCTTTATAAGTATGTTTATCCGTTGTCTAGTACCCATAGTACAAGCTTTGCTTAGTTTGGGACTAGGTCAATTGGTGTGAATTGTCCCGTGATATTTATTTATTTTATTTATTTATTTTTTCGATGTTTTTTTAAGGAGGTTTTATTTTTTATTTAAAATTTTGTTATATCTCTTGAAATTTAGTTAGACATTGAAAATTGCTGTGCCCTATCAGGGTTCATGTCTGGAATCAGTATTTATTTGTAAAACCTAAATGTACGACATGATTATAATGCAATAAACAAATAAATGATAGTTCACTAGCGTCTACGAAAACATGGAGCTGCGCTGATTCGTCTTGTCGCTGAGCTAGGTAGTGTAGTAACGCGGAATAGATCCCGACGATAAATTAATTAACTCATGGAACCAAGCGTTCCACTTTGTCGCCACCGTCGAAGGAGATTCTTGGTCCCAGGTAATTTTTTTGATTTCCAAGTTTACAAGGCAAATAAACAACAACTATATATTTTTCTGTTAGTCATTATTTATTTAAATAATATTAATAGTATTAAATAAGTAAAAATATCAAATACATACATATGTTGACAGTGCCTTGATTGCCACCCTCAGCCGTTTGCATTATCACTGAGCATCTTATTTAAACAAAGTCGGTTTAAATTTGGGGGTCAAAGTTCAATTTTTTTTATTTCTATTCTGCAAGTCACTTTTACACATTTGATGTTGTAGAACATGTAAACATTGTATCTTGTCTAGGGGACAGGGTTTCTGTAGAAGAACGTATTGAAACTTTATTTAATTGTAGTTGTCTTGCACCGTCGTAGGTAAGTATTATAGTAATGTACTTTTCACCTCACTAGCTCGGAAAGCCCTTTTTGTTTGTTTGACATCTATTGAGAAAATCGCTTTTTATCCACAAGTGAAGAAAGAGTTTTGACATTTGAAGGCAGCTTAAGTGATATTTGACAGCTAACAAAACGTAAAACGTTAAAAGTGCTGAATTTTTAACATCACAATTAATGAATTTCATCGAGTAAAAAACACTAAATACAGTCTTACAACTTTATTTTAATTCATAAATATCAGCATTCAACATTAACCTTCATTCTTGTTGTAAAAACGGATAAAATGTTCTGACAGTCCAAGTAAGTCGATGTGCGATCAAAACGCATCCGAAATAATAAAAAAAAACTTAAGTCAAAACGGTATACAATTTAACAGTAATACAGTTTGCTCGTATCTCAAAATCGATAATCTGGCTAATTGAACTTTACTCGATGTGCAATAAAGTTCAGTTTGGTTTATTCATTGATTGGAGATACGAGTTTTTTCAAAGTAGTGACGATATGTCGGTATTGGAATAGTTCCATAAAGACTGGATTTGCTTAGGCTATTTTGCATTATTTTTGATTTTACCAATATTTCTATAAGTACTTCAAAATTATTGTATTGACAAAGAGGTAAATAAATAATAATTGATAGTACAAACCCTTTTTCTTATTTTCCTCGCTGTAGTGAGGTGAAAAGTTTTGTGTTATACACGGGTGAAAAGTTATTTTACGTCTCGTGTGTTGAAGCACTCGCTATCGAAAGAATTATATTTTTGAACCACTCGCTTCGCTCGTGGTCAATCATAGAATCCTTTCGATAGCTCGTGTTTCAAAATGAACACTTGCAGTTAAAATACAACTTTCCCCCCTTGTATAACAAATAACTATAGTAATGTAGCATTATTGAAAGATTTAACTAATCCTTAACCTAAACCAAAACCTTGCACATAGTATGGGTACTAGAAATTCAGAAGAATATCCTTTAATTTTTCTAGAAAGTAATCCATTTTCTGAGTAAGTAGGTATACTTAGTCGAGGTATGACAAAGTTCGTCACTTTTCATCTCTATTTCAATTACGTTAAGGTCAAAAAGTGACGAACTTTTTCATTCCGCGACTGTATATAGTTGTATTGTCCACTTATAAATAGATATTTATCTGTCAAGTATTCATATCCGTGATGTGATGACACTAGTGACGCATTCCAATATTAATCATTATTTTGATTGCATTTGCTAGAAATATGTCGCATAATGACTACGCCAGCTCCGCATCCGCAAGGAACCAAATTAATGTTAAATTTACTAAGCGTGGGCGAGGCAGAATTCTACTTCACGCGGGTCATCAATATTATCGTAACGTAATGACATACATATACGTAAACAAAAAATCTTACTGGCGATGTAAAAATTATAAAAGTATAAAATGTAAGGGATTTACAATACTTATTGTCTGAAGTATGTTCGATTTAAATTATTAAACTTTTCTTCGCGCTTTTTTTTGAGGATGATCTTTTTATTAGGTACAGAATGAAGAAGTAAGCGTTGGCAATCAAAGCAGCAGTTGTACTGCAAATGAAACTCAAAATGATATTGATGTTATAATAACTACTTTAAAAAACGTCTACGTCAACTGTCGCGGTTGTTTATTCTCTTCGAAAATAAATCCGTTTTATTTATCTTTTTGATATATGTATACCATAGTTTAAGCTCCTCTAATCGTTTGAAAAGTGAAAAATTCGGCTCCAGCAACGTTTTGTAGATATCACGAGGAAAACATAATATAAAATACAAGTGACAGCACCACTCCGCCTTGTGCACAATTTTGTTTGTTTACACCTGAAGTAACGAGAATACATCTGATCTTATTCAGCAACTATTCAGAGGCCTCGCGAATTCGCAGCTGAAGGGCTTAAGTTGCCATTCCTGCCTGAAAAGCACCCGCAAAGGCTCTAGCTGTTCCCACGCACAGGAATCTCGATCTCACAACACACTCAGTGACTGAACCTTGAACCTCCTCCGGCTGAAGAAAATCACAAAATTTAGTTTTTTTTTTACTTTAGTTTTACAAGTTAAGTATGAAGTATCTTTTTCTATTTATTTTTTATTTTCTTCAACTTCATTTACTATCTGTGTCTTTTATTTTAAGTTTTTTTCAAGTGCTGTGTTTTCTCTGTTTTCTGATATATTGTAGATGCCCCTCGCAAGCCTTTCCTGCCCTACATTAACTACTGCATCGTCAGAAAATTTCCTTCATTGCCCGGAATGTCCCGAACCACGTTATTATAAAGGCTCTAGAGGCCTTAACATCCATGTCGCCAAAAACACCGTCGAAGCCATACTCAACTTTCATCTAATGTCATTGTGTGTGATTTAAAAAATTCGCGCCCGGTATTAAAACAAATTCCACGCGGTGCCCGCCCGAGTATCTGTTGCCAAATCTTTGAGCCACACAATCAAAACAGTCCTCTCAGATAATTCCATACGCAATTGCGAACTCTTACTTACATTCACCTTTAAAGTCCTTTCTATAAATTCCGATGAAAATTCAAAATCACTCACGAAAATAGTTAAAGGCAAGTGCTGCAGCGATATTTTATTTCAACCCCCGTTTCGAACTTTTAGGAACACCAACTACTTTAACTTTATTTAAAAAAGTATAGTCTAAAATTTCCGACGGCGATATAAAAGGCGCCGCCCGCTTGCTTTTTTCTGACGATGCAGTAACCCCATCTAACTCTGACACCCTTGCAGCTCTACACAGCAAGCATCCACTTCCAGCTGCAAACCTTTGTCTACCTGATCCCCCACTACCTAGTGATCCAAACCTTATTGCCACCACACAGGATGTCCTTGAAGCCGTCATGTCTTTCCCCAATGGCTCTGCGGGATATCTGGATGGTCTGACACCTCAGCACCTGAAAGATCTCCTGTGCAGCGACTGTGGTGAATCGGGATAAATACTCTTAAAGGACCTGACGGCCCTGGTGAACATCATGCTGTCCGGTCAGATCCCGGACGGCATCAAGGACGTCCTGTATGGAGCCAACCTTTGTGCCCTAACAAAAAAAGACGACGGCATCCGCCCCATTGCAGTTGGCACCACTCTCCGACGTCTTGCCGCCAAGATCGCCTCCTCCTGAAACTTACCCCAGAACTTCAACCTGTCCAACTGTGGTTTGGCTCCAAAAGTGGATGTGAAGGCGCCGTGCACGCCGTGCGAACATTCCTCGAGTATAAGGCAGGAGAGGTCCTGCTTAAGGTGGATGTTTGCAATGCTTTCAATTCCGTAGACAATTCCGTTGTTGACTCAAATAAAAGACAAAATTCCTCTGGTATATAAGTTTCTTTGGCATTGTTATAGTTCTCCTTCCAAATTATTATACAAAAACGAAGTTCTGGCTTCTTCTGTAGGTTGTCAACAAAGCGACCCGCTCGGCCCAGCAATTTTCAACCTCGCTATACATCCCATCATTAAGGATCTAAATTAAAAAAAAAACGTATGGTATTTAGATAACGGGACCCTCGGCGGAGAAGCAATTTCTGTACTCGATGACTTAAAAAAAATTAACACCGACATGGAAAAAATTGGCCTATCACTAAATTTTTCCAAGTGCGAACTTTTTATCACCGATTCCTTTCCAGACAAGGAAAATACAATCGACCTTTTTAGGCAACTCGCCACGGGTATCAAAATTATAAACAAAGAATCGCTTCACCTCCTTGGTTGTCCCGTTTTAGATCAATCATTTGAAAACACCGTCGACGCAAAAATTCAAAATTTCAAAGCAACATCGCACCGATTAGCCAAAATTAATCTTCATTCAGCCTATTCAATCATTAAACATTGTCTTTTTGTCTCAAAATTTACAAATACTATATGTACTTCGCGGAACCCATTTTTGGAAATACCCCACTTTACATATAGTCGTAGAAACACTCACTTCAGTCTTCAATATTCCTTTTGAAGATAGATCTTGGACCCAGGCTAGCCTACCCATTAGGTTCGGCGGCCTTGGTATCCGCAAAATTTCTTGTGTTGCTCTACCTGCTTTCTTGTCCTCGGTGCATGGTGCTCAAAACCTTATAGCGAAAATATTAGATCCTTCCATTGGATCTATGGAGGCTGCACACTGCTCCAAAGTCAAGAATGTTTGGTCCATAACCTGTCCCGACACGGACCCGCCTGCCAATCCCTGCTCGTAGAGGCAAAGGGACGAGCCGCTCTGTCAACTAGTACGGAAAAACCTTTTAGATACGTCAACTAGTTCGGCAGACCGTGCTCGTCTTCTGCGGAGTGGGAATCGGGTCCGTGGCTGCAGGCGCTACCATCTCCAAACATAGGTACTTTTCTAGATAACACCACCTTCCGCCTGGCAGCTGCTTACGTTTGGGGGCATCAACAAATCAGCCACATCGCTGCCAATGCGGCGCCATGGTGGACATACTGGGTCACCATGGCCTCTCATGTGTCCGGAGCGCTGGTAGAATCTCCCGCCACGCCAGTATTAACGATATCATCCGTCGGGCCCTTGTCAGTGTGAGAGTGCCGGCAGTCCTCGAACCCAGTGGGCTGGCCAGGGACGACGGGAAGAGGCCTGACGGAATGTCGCTGGTGCCTTGGAGCATGGGTCGGCCGCTAGTTTGGGGTGCTACTTGTGTTGATACCCTGGCACCGTCCCATGTTCCAAACACCAACGTCACCGCTGGCGCTGCGGCATCCTCGGCTGAAAGCCTCAAACGCCGCAAATATGCCGCCCTAGGAATCAGCTACATGTTTGCGGCGTTTAGCGTTGAAACCTTGGGGCCATGGGGGCCAAGTGCGCCTCGGCTATACAAAGATTTGTCGATGCTCCTAATAGAGGCCTCGGGCAACCAGAGGGCTGGCCCCTATTTCGCACAGCGAATAAGTATCGCTATACAGCGAGGAAATACGGCCAGCCTTCTGGGAACCTTGCCCATTGACGGCGATTTAGGCCAAATTTCCTACTTATAGTTTAAGTTTTATTATGATTGTTATTGTTTTTTTTTTAATTTTATGAACTAGATTAAATTATTTTATTCTTTATTTATTTATTAAAAATTATCTAAATATTCCTGTTATATAATCGACAATTATGTGGAAAAAGCTACCCAAGGAAGGGAACCTGCTCCAAGGGCTTACCGACAGTGCTTACTCGAATTAAATGATAAAGGATTACATATAGCAAGCTCTAACCCGATCCCAAACTTCAACAAAAAGAAATCAACCATTTATCGCAAAATTCACGCCCAAGCTCAAGTTGATAAAATACTAGGGGCGTTCAATAAAAAGTGAGAATGAGTATGTTATAAACAACTTTTACCAAATGTCATTTTATTTTTCGGCATAGTCACCTTTTAGCATAATACACTTAGTATATCTTTTTTATAAACTTAAAATTCCATTCTTAAAAAAGGTCTCATCTTGAGTACTTGAAAAATCTTGTACTGCAGCGACTACCGCGTCGTCGTCTTCAAATTTCTGGCCTCTCAGGTATTGTTTCAATCTCGGAAATAGGTAGAAATCACTGGGAGCGAGATCTGGTGAATACGGAGGATGCTTAAGGATATCGAACCCAGCATCACGAATTGCAGCCATTGCAACGGCGGACTTGTGTGCCGGGGCATTGTCCTGGTGGAACAGCACAACTTTCGAGAGTTTACCTCGCCGTTTTTCGCGGACCTCATTGCGCAATGTTGCTATTTGTTTGGCGTATAAAGTGCCCGTAATAGTGGCTCCATGCTCGAGATACTCAATCATTAATACCCCTTTACCATCCCAAAAAACAGAGGCCATGACCTTACCGGCAGATGGGCTCACCTTGAATTTCTTCGGAGTTGGAGATGATGGCCTTTTCCATGTCATAGACTGCAGTTTCGTTTCAGGGTCGTAATGAGGGAGCCATGTTTCGTCCATTGTTATAAATCGCGCCAAAAAAAGTTCCTGGTCTTGCTGCATCGGGTTCAAAGTTTCTTGACAAATCTCTAGTCTAGTTTGTTTTTGCGTGTCAGTAAGCATTCTTGGTACCCAACGCGCAGATACCTTTTTGATACCCAAGCGTTCATGTAAAATATTATGCACGCTCCCCGTTGAAATCTTTACATTTTCAGCAATAAAACGAACTGTGACACGACGATCCGCCAAAACTGAGTTTTCGACTTTTTTCACAATTTCTTCAGTTACTGCTGTAGTAGGGCGTCCGGAGCGGGGGTCGTCCATTGTCGATGTTCTTCCACGTCTAAATTCGGCGCACCAACGTGCGACTGTCGAATACGGAGGAGCATTAGACCCTAAAGTGTCCCGCAAATCCAAATTGACTTGGTCCGTAGAAAAAATTTTCAAATACAAGTATTTGATAACGGCGCGCAGTTCAATTTTCTCCATTTTCGCTAACGTACTCAATAGCATTGCAAATAAATTACCGTATATTTTTTTAAACAAAAGACAGTTATTTTTTTTTTCATAGCAATCAGCTAGATAGATTAGCTTTACCGGCCAGTATTTAATTTCGTAATATTAAAAGAGTTTGCATCTCATTCTCACTTTATATTGAACGCCCCTCGTACGTACTAGCGTCTTTTCCGAGGTTCAAATACCGTCTAAATTTCAGGAGAATATTTTGGCCGATTTTTATGATGGTGAAATAAAAATAATAATTTATTGCAGTAAAAAGTCGCAAATAGTAATGAAAACTGTGAAGCAATTTTTTATGGATGGGACATTTAAGTCCCTTCCGGAGCAGATTCTGGTCTAGAGTAGCAAAATGGCCATTTTAAGGAATGAGCCCGTCTTTATTGTAGGCTTTATTTACCGAAAAACAGCATGAATGTATATCGTGACAGTATGCAATAGACACTACATATTTAGTTTTTAATACTACATTCTTCCCGGCGTATAAAAGTCTTGCAGATAAGTAGGAGGCCTCCGGGCCCGCTCAGAACGTCGCGGGGCCGGCTCGCTAGGTGGGGTTGCAGGGTCCGGAGCTGATCGTTCTTGCGGTAGCTCGTCCTGCTCTTCAGGCTCTACCTGTTGTTCCTCCTGATCTGCTTCAATTATGTCGCTTTCCCCTGTGGGTGCGAGATGACGGTTAGAAACAGTTAATTCTCTACCATTTCGTAATCGTACAGAAGTATAGAATGGGTTCGCTTCCAAGATATCCACTTCTTCCACCAGAGGGTCGTATTTAATGGTACGATTGAATTGTTTTAGCAACCCTTTTCTGGAATGTTGCAGCCAGGATGGCATGGACTGCCCGAAAGATGAGCGGCGTGGGTGGTTAAACATGCGTTCATGGGGTGTGGTGTTTGTTGCTGTGCAGAGCAACGATCGAATGCTATGAAGTGCTTGCGTCATTACTTCTTCTTCCCTTCTTCCCTTCCCTTCTTCTTCTTCTTCTTCTTCTTTTCACATAGATGAAGGTAGATAAAAATCTACCTTCATCTATGTGAACTAAAAAGTTTTCAGAGCCAGGCGAATGGTTTGCCACAAAATGCCATTTTGTCTCTCGACCTTTACCCTGAGGGTTATAAGGTGACGATCGACTGGTACACCTTTTGAGTGTAAAGAGTCTTTAAACTCTTTTGACATAAATGCAGTCCCTTGATCTGTGTGCGCCATTGCGGGCATGCCAAAAACTGAAAATAATTCCGTAAGATGCTTGGTTACTGTTTGCGTACTGGGGTCAGGGCATGCATATCTGGAGAATTCGTCAACTATGGTGAGGATATATTTGTTGTTTGTGGATGAAGGTAGAGGTCCCTTGAAATCCATAGCCAAACGTTCTAGTGGCATTGTTGCTTTAATTAAAGTTCCTATGTTATTAGTGAATTTCGGTTTGATTTCTGCACATACTGGACAAGAAGAGATCACCTGTCTGATATCGTCGCTCGAGTAAGGTAAATTCTTGGTTCTTATCCAGTGGGTTAGTCGTGTTACTCCGGGGTGGCAGAGATTCTGGTGCAGATCCTTGAGTTTATCGTCAATATTCGCAGCGCACGTTGCTTGTCTTGTCAGTGCATCAGCAACAGTATTTTCTCTTCTAGGTCGATATTTGATATCAAATTTATAATTTGACAATTCAATGTGCCATCTTTGTATCCTGTCATTTTTGATTTTACTTGCATGACCTTGCAGCATATAAGCTACAGATGTTTGATCTGTGATTAAAATGAATGGGCGTCCAATCAGATAATGAAGCCACTTCTTTAGACTTTCAATTATTGCGCATGCCTCTTTTTCAATAATTGGATACCTCCTTTCGCTATCGTTTAGAGATTTCGAAAAAAAATGCCACAGGTCTACCGTTCTGAGTGAGTGAAGCAGCTGGGCCATTCTACTTTTCGTTGACCAGTCATTTTTTGTACTGAGCTCTTCAAATATTTTTTTTACAAAAACGGTAAAGTCCTCGGTTTAAATCATTAAAGATATAAATAGGCACATAATTAAGCTTATATTTAAAATTATCACTACGTATAAAAAGTAATCATTATTATCTATAAAGTAGGTAACGCAGTGGACATGCATGTCCCCGCCATTTGTATGGAAATTGATGTATTTTCCGCTGAGTTACCAATTTTTTCCACAAAATTTCTTTGAATTTAAAGTTTTATTGCTTTAAAACATTAAATTTAGGTGTTTCCGTTTGTATATAAGTAATTTACACTTGAAAAAAATCACCAGGTATGCCTTATATTTCACAAAAGATTAATGGTTACTTAAAAGTAGAATGGCCCAGCTATTGAATAGTCTGAGGCATCAGTTTCTACGGTAAATGTGCCTTTGGGATCGATTGCTGATAGTGATGCCTTTACTATTATATTCTTTAGCTCTTCAAAACAATTAATTTCAACGTTGTTCATTGGGAAGGATTCAACTAGTGTAAGAGAATGAAGTTTACTTGAAAAGTTGGGCACCAATTTCGAAAAAGGTATTGGTAATTCACGTAGTGGGCGTAAACGATCAGGATCAGGCTTGACTATTCCATTGTTAATATTGTAGCCGAGAATATTAAGGTCTTGTAGTGAGAATTCACTTTTATCTTTGTTGATAGTTAGATTGTATTTTTGTGCAATTTCTACAAACTTTTCTAGTTTTTCATTGTAATGAATGAGCCCGTCTTTATTGTAGGCTTTATTTACCGAAAAACAGCATGACATGTATATCGTGACAGTATGCAATAGACACTGCATATTTAGTTTTTAATACTACAGCCATGATAGCAGAAAGTCCAGTTGTACAAAATGACGAATTTAAAATGTCCACACTATCATAATGTCCATAGTATCAAAAAATAATGATATCAAAATGACTAGATTGTCGAAATGACTAGATTATCAAAATTAAATATATTCGTCGTCATCGTCGTTAGCCACATATATACTTCCCACTGATGGGCTCAGGTCTGACTACGTTACGAGAATGATATAGGTATAGGGCGACGAAGATCTGGAATCAGCTTACTGCGGCAACATTCCCGAAGCGTTACAACTTAGGGATCTTTAAAAAAAACCGGCCAAGTGCGAGTCGGCCTCGCGCACCGAGGGTTCCGTACAAATTTATATGGGGCAGATGCCCCAGTTCTGGCCACTTTAAGACTGATTGTCTATTCAAATGCTTAGCAAACTCAACTTAAAGTTGAAAATGGCCAAAACCGGCCCAGTGGCCAGAACCGGGGCATTTGCCCTGTATCTATGAACATTCTAAGAAGAAGACCCCTGCTCCTCAGCAAAATGTGCGCAGTGTGGGATCATTGTAGATTGGTTACTGATATAGACAGACAGACAAAAAAATTTATGCTTTTCGCAATTTTTCCTTTATCTGTGCTATATTAAGACCTTGCTTCGTACCAAATTTCAAGATTCTGAGTTCACGGGAAGTACCCTGTAGGTTTTGATTCCCTTGCGAGTGTCAAAAATTTGCGGCATAAATGGCTGTATCTTTTGATTGCGTTGGCTTAGAAGTTTGATTTTTTCACAGCTTCAAGGGACAGTAGATCTGAGTATTTGATATAAATTTCAGCTCGATACCTCCACGCGTTCCTGAGAAAAGGGGTCTTGACAGACAGACGGACGGACAACAAAGTGATCCTATAAGGGTTCCGTTTTTTTCCTTTTGAGGTACGGAACCCTATAAAAGCAACCTACCAATTCCTAAAAGTGTCGGCAACGCACCTGTGATTCCCCTCGTGTTGCGGGTGTACATGGGCGACGGTGATCGCTCTCTATCAGGTGACCTATCTGCTCGTTTGCCCCCTCTTATATAAAAAAATGACAATTACATATGACAAATACTATTCATATTAATAGTTCTTTGTTCAAAGGAAACATGTCTTCAATGAAGTTTATAAAAAACCAGAAAAACAGGGATGCCATTTTACGAGAAGGCTACATGCAGATATAACTTGAGTGTTACGAATAAAATGTCAAGTCTATGGAGATGCGTGCATCGCGATATTTGTTCAGCCACCATTACTGTAGACAGAACAAAAACTTTGGTAATACGTGAAACCAGTCACGTTTGTATTGCAAAATGAATAAAAAATGAGATAGCTGTGGCTTTTGCAGCGTGTAAAAGGGGAGTTTGTGAAAATATAGGCCCCATCCAGCAAATCTATGAAGACGCATTTGATGAGTTGAAGCTCAAGGGGCGTAACTATATACAACATATACCGGCTTTCGAATCGTTGAAGAACACTATACAGAATAAGAAGGAGGTTTTTAAATGTCAATAAGTTATATTTTAAAAAACACTGTAAGAAACACTGGAAGTAAAAATACCCGAGACAATTGCCAAAAACTTCTTTATTTGTGAAGGTAGGGCGACTGACAAAATTGGGGATGTCTAAAAAAAAAATACCCATGGTTTTTATATTTTTTTTGTATCGAAAAGTCAATTATAAGAAACTAATTTCAATATTTTGTCATTGATGATATTTATTTAAAAGAAAAAACATATACAGGTGTAAATACAAGACTAAAACTACTATTAAATTAAAATAACTAAAACTAAACTTAATTAAAAAAAGAGAGGTGGGCCTCTTGGCATGGTGCCCATCACGCAGGCAGCATTCCCGCGCTGAACAGCGATTGCGATTCTTTGCGCGAGAAAGCTGCCGGCGCGAGGGTTGCCTGTTGCCTCTCTCAACCTATTGCTGAGCTCCCTGTGTAACTCCAGTGCACCCTTACCCCAAGGACCTAGAGTCTCGACGCCGAAAGGAAAAAAATGATATTGGGCGCCGAGACAGCTATATTTTGTGGCCTTGAGGCGTTCCCGGGCGTCCGCCGCCGCCCCCGCACGTTTGGTAGTTGCTGGTAGGTAGGACGCCGCCAGGGTGTCTGTACAGGTGGCGTCCCACACCAGCGCACGGCCAGTCTTCCAGGGTATCAACGACATTCCATCAGGGCGCTTGCCATCGCTCCGCACAATCTGGGGCTCCAGAGCAGCGGGAACGTTGGCACTAACGAGCGCCCTTCTGAGAATGTCGTTGAGAGCGGCGTGGCGGGACAGGCGGCCGGCGCCCGAGAAGCAGGAGAGGCCATGGTGGCCGAGTCGGTCCACTGGAGCCCCACAAGAAACACAGTTGTGACTTGCGCAGATCCCAACTCCCAGCCGGAGACCAGCAGCTATGCGTAGAGTGTCTGGGTCGATAAAAGTTCCAGTGTTAGGCGAGGGGTATGCATGGAGCCAGTAACCAGATTCTGGCTTGGCCACAGCTAACAGTCTGGCTCGATCCCTGCCTGTTGATGGTTCTGTTAAAGTCTGTAAGGTGGCGACGGAGGCTATTGTATCCCAGGCCCTTTGCCTATTTGGTTTGGATGGGAGATTTGGGCTCGGTCCAGCTAGCCAGGCGTTCGTGGCCTCGTTCAAGCATGCAATCTTGTCATTTAGTTCTCTACTTTTTTCAAAATTAATTACTGAAACTATTTTAGTTGATGACGTCAGATTATAATTGAGGGCTCCCACAATGCCAAATTTCTAAATCTATCTAAATGCGTACGATAAGGCAACCCCTTTAATTATTTTATGCGTAGTTCGTAGGATACACTGTGTCACTTTACTGGCACTGTCAAAGTGCTAGATGTCAGACAACGGGTCCAAATCAAACTCCGTAGTATAATCCACGCGTAAATTGTGAAGAATTCTAACCACACAGAATGAAGTACGACTTGAACCGATCACGCAATTTACACCAATGTCAAATGAAGGTCATTGCTTATTTGTTATATTATAAATTCATTACATAATATTAAAATTAAATAACTACAGCAAACGAGTTAAAAAGCATTTATCTCGAAATGGTTTTCAATTTACTATACATTGCAAAAAAATAGACATCCCCAATTGTATTGTTTTCTTCCCGTCTAAGTATCAAAATAATGCTTAAAAATAGTGAGCTATCTTATTACGGTGACGGCACCTTCAAGTCGTGCCCAGACCCCTTTTTATCAACTGTTCACTATCCACATTGACTTGAAATCAAGTAAAGAATCTGTAAATAATTTTCCAGTGATATTTGGATTGCTGCCAGATAAAAAAGAAAAACCTATATACGGTTTTTCAATTTAGTGAAGGACAAATTAAACATTTACGCTCAGCTCAGAGGAATGCGGTTATGAAGGTTTTTCCCGTGACTAAAATAAGTGGTTGTCACCTAGAAGACTAAGAAAAACACTAAATATATTTCATTTTATTAAGCGTTTGCAGAAGGAAGTAAGATACTACGACTTTAAAATTAAATCAGTATTATTTAGGGTTAAAAAAACCGAAGACTGGTAGAATATATGTATGGACGGTCCGTACTTCATTAACAAATTATTATGATTGGAACGTGGCACAATAATTTATTTCTGAATTAGGGTAACAACACTAATAACCAGAAAAACACATTATTATTATTATTGGTACATTGAGTGACTGCAGATTTTTATCAATCAGACAAAACAGTAAGAAAAAGTATTAACCTGTGTACTCATTACTTCCAGAAAATATTGGAAAATGCCTTGTTTGCAAAAGTATACTAGAAATAAACCTCCGCAAACTTCTACTAAATAAGTACTCCGCAACATGCATACCTATATGGAATTCTGGCAAAGAATTATGACTGCAGTAAATAAATAAGTTTGCCTAGCTATATAAGAAAAGAATTTGAATATTTATAAGACGAAGAAGTTAAAATACAATATATTTAAACGGTTCCCTCGCGTTTTAAAAGTCGATAGCTCCACATGGGAAAAAGTTACTTCAACCTTTTGTTTTTTTTTTTATTAAAAAAATGTAATGAAATAAAGCTTTTCTTTGATATTTTATTTAGCTACTACTACCTCAACCGTACTATTGAGTCGTTTTAGTTCTCTGTAGTTCGGTTTGACGTCATAATCGAACTATTGGGAACAAAAATGTGGCAGTAGTTCGGCACTGGACTAATCAACCGAACTACTGGGACTAGAGGTACAGTCCGCTGACTCTGTCGTCGTGTAGTCGGGGAGATCATGGGAGCACTTGCTAGTCTCTGGATGTTCGCTACTGGACTTGGGTGTTGGCTGTCTGGAGTAGAGGATGATGGGGAAACCTACACACTTGTGGGAACGCTTGGTGGCGCTTGGGTAGGAGTGGAATAGGGGGTGTGAAAGTATGGTGACGTCTGTATTTCTTGAAGACTATCCGTAGGTGATGGTGATGGTTGATGTGGGTTTTGAATGGGGAGTTCGTAGGTAATGATTCCGATGGCAGTCTTGGACGGATATGGTCGGCATGTCGGCGAATGTTACCTCCCCTTGGAGTTGAAATGACATAAGCGTAACGATGTTCCCGTCCGATTATGACTCCTGGTTGCCAGGTTTTCTCCATTCGTGTTCTGTGGTACACTGCATCACCGGGCGTATACTCTGAATTTTTGTTTGGAGCTTCATTGATATTATTTTTTACTTGTTGATATTGCTAGGTTCTTCGTTTGTTTGGTCGGATATTCGAAAATAGACAATTTAGCTGTCGCCCAAACATGATTTCAGCTGGTGATTTGCCTGTAGTAGTATGTGGTGTGATCCTATACATATGTGAAAAGAAATTCTTGCCCGTTGCCCGTTGAGGATGAGTATCTTGATTTGAATGTGCGCACGAGTCTCTCCGCTAAACCATTAGTTCTTGGATGATAAGGTGATGATCTGATGTGTAAAATGCTTTGACGTTGACAGTAAATTTTGAATTCCGTTGAAGTAAATTGTGGTCCGTTATCCGATACGATCATTTGTGGAAGGCCAAACGTGCAAAATGGTTTACTAATGTTTCACAAATTATTTTTCCCAAACTGATTCATTTGTCAAATGTTTGATTGCCCAACTGTTTATTTTTTCTGAAACTGTAAACTTTTCAGGATTGTTATAAAACAAACCTAACCTAACCTACAGAATACTCCTGAAATACACCGTGTAATTTTAGTGGTTGTTTTCCCGAAACGAGGTGATTTAGTTTCGATTGTACAATCGATTTATAATTACTATTTTGACTAGAGTCAAAAATCCAATTGTGAAAAACGAAAGTCGAAAATGACCGCAAACCAATACTAACGCTTCGTTGGTACCTAACCTATCGTACGATCGTACGCTACTTGTACCAACGAAGCGTTACTATTGGTTTGCGGTCATTTTCGACTTACGTTTTTCACAATTGGATTTTTGACTCTAGTCAAAATAGTAATTATAAATCGATTGTACAATCGATACTAAATCACCTCGTTTCGGGAAAACAACCACTAAAATTTCACGGTGTATATCATGAATAGTTTACAGTTTCAGAAAAAATAAACATTTGGGAAATGAAACATTTGCCACAAGAATCAGTTTGGGAAAAATAATTTGCCAAACGGAAGTACACCGTTGACAGGGTTATATATTTCTTTGAATCCGGTGCTATTTCAAACTGTAAATAGGCGTCTTTAAGAATTTTCGAAAATATTTGACAGTTTGCCAAATTTTGTAGTAGTTGGTCTAAAAGTGGGACTGGGTGCAGATGTTTTACAAGAACAGGGTTTAATGTGCTTCTGTAGTCTCCGCATATTCTGATATCCCCGTTTGGTTTTATGACGTTGACGGTGGGTGTGGCCCACTCTACGGGTGTTAAGTTTGGATCGACTTCAGTAATGATGCCTTCAGAAATAAGACGATCTATCCCATTTTCGATATGACTGATACTGGTTCCTTGTTTGGTCCATACATTACATTAAGAGCGGCAAGGTTCTATAAATATTGTATTCGTCTTCACTCATGACATGGAGCGGAAGATGCACTTCGAGAAGCAGATATGATGACGTTACCCGCGCTCTGACGTAAAGAAGTTTGTACACGTCTTTGATGTTATTTTCTATGTTTTTCACGGGCAGAGATAGATGTTTCGATATTCTCCCAGCTATCATGTTCATTTGACGCAACAGTTGTTTCGGCGTTAAGAGGTGAACGTCTAGGTGCCCATTATGTATGTTTGTTAGGGTATCCAGCAAAGTATCTTGCGTTTGTTTTAAATTCCATAAAATTATCTTGCCGTGAGAGATGCTGCAGACAAGGCGACGTCTAAGGGCGCCGCAAACATCACGTCCGTATAAGGCTCTAAAGGCACGGGTATGGGTAAGGTGACGGATGCGTGCGACGTCCTTTGGTCTTGCGACGTTGTGGCATGGAAGGGAATCTGATTAATAATGGTACGTTCGTTACGATCTAAACACTCACCGACAACCGACCGGAAGCTAGATCGCCGGCTCCCACTGGCCCTACCAATAATTCTCTGGAAGCGTAATCGCCTACAGTTACCGCTTCGATTTTGATTCCATTTCCGCAAACAAACTAACAGCAATTGAAAAGTAACGCTCACACTCTCTCATAGACAAAGCTGGTACGCGATTGGTCCGCGTTTAGGTCGACACCGCCATACGCTAAGCGAGCGGTGAGCTACAATGCTTGGTTGACATTATGCAGTATTACGCTAAAATAATTAAGCTTGTTTACAAGTGAACTAAAACAATTACTTTGCTCACCCGCGACCTTACAATAGTTACGTTTATGCAAGAAATGTGCGTTCATGCAGTTCCTCCACCTCCACACTGTACGAACACACACAAATCACATAAACCCAACCATCACCACCACCAAGCTACACTGACGCGTTTCGAACTCAACCAGAGCTCATCTTCAGAGTGATGAGAGATGAGCTCTGGTTGAGTTCGAAACGCGTCAGTGTAGCTTGGTGGTGGTGATGGTTGGGTTTATGTGATTTGTGTGTGTTCGTACAGTGTGGAGGTGGAGGAACTGCATGAACGCACATTTCTTGCATAAACGTAACTATTGTAAGGTCGCGGGTGAGCAAAGTAATTGTTTTAGTTCATTAATATGGACCTCCGCAAAGTAACGCCTGATTCAATAAATTGTTTACAAGTGGAAGTATTTTTTTATTTATTGTTTTAAATAAACCAATGTAAATAATAATAGATTGTACAACAAGAGCATGAAACGAGACATTTTACCCGAGACGTTTACATAGCGTCGAGTTTTACACTCTGCTTTTCACTTCGATTGCAAGAAAATTAAACAGCAACATTGAAAATAAAATTTACAAGTTGCTATTTTTCATGCATTGCAATATCTATAACAATGTATTAAATTTGCTTAGTTTTATTAATTTTGTAATACAAAATACTAGTTATATAAAAAAAACAAGAATCTAAAAACTTCTACTGTTTGTGGCTGCTTGCGCCTGATTGCCTTGATCTTAGACGAAGATTTTACTTTATGCGCTAGAGCTTAAAATGCCATTTTATGTAGCATTCTCTCGACATAAAGAACAACTTTACAAGCTGTTTTCGAGAGTCATTACGAATCGTCTCGCGCGTAAGTTAGACGACTTCCAGCCTCCCGAATAAGCAGGTTTCCAAAAGGGCTTTAGCACCTTAGACCACTTACGAGGGGCGTTCAATATAAAGTGAGAATGAGATGCAAACTCTTTTAATATTACGAAATTAAATACTGGCCGGTAAAGCTAATCTATCTAGCTGATTGCTATGAAAATAAAAAACTAACTGTTTTTGTTTAAAAAAATATACGGTAATTTCTTTGCAATGCTATTGAGTACGTTAGCGAAAATGGAGAAAATTGAACTGCGCGCCGTTATCAAATACTTGTATTTGAAAAAATTTTCTACGGACCAAGTCAATTTGGATTTGCGGGACACTTTAGGGTCTAATGCTCCTCCGTATTCGACAATCGCACGTTGGTGCGCCGAATTTAGACGTGGAAGAACATCGACAATGGACGACCCCCGCTCCGGACGCCCTACTACAGCAGTAACTGAAGAAATAGTGAAAAAAGTCAAAAACTCAGTTTTGGCGGATCGTCGTGTCACAGTTCGTTTTATTGCTGAAAATGTAAAGATTTCAACGGGGAGCGTGCATAATATTTTACATGAACGCTTGGGTATGAAAAAGGTATCTGCGCGTTGGGTACCAAGAATGCTTACTGACACGCAAAAACAAACTAGACTAGAGATTTGTCAAGAAGCTTTGAACCTGATGCAGCAAGACCGGGAACTTTTTTTGGCGTGATTTATAACAATGGACGAAACATGGCTCCATCATTACGACCCTGAAACGAAACTGCAGTCTATGACATGAAAAAGGCCATCATCTCCAACTTCGAAGAAATTCAAGGTGAGCCCATCTGCCGGTAAGGTCATGGGCTCTGTTTTTTGGGATGGTAAAGGGGTATTAATGATTGAGTATCTCGAGCATGGAGCCACTATTACGGGCACTTAATACGCCAAACAAATAGCAACATTGCGCAATGAGATCCGTGAAAAACGGCGAGGTAAACTCTCGAAAGTTGTGCTGTTCCACCAGGACAATGCCCCGGCACACAAGTCCGGCGTTGCAATGACTGCAATTCGTGATGCTGGGTTCGATATCCTTAAGCATCCTCCGTATTCACCAGATCTCGCTCCCAGTGATTTCTACCTATTTCCGAGATTGAAACAATACCTGAGAGGCCAGAAATTTGAAGACGACGACGCGGTAGTCGCTGCAGTACAAGATTTTTTAAGTACTCAAGATGAGACCTTTTTAAAAATGGAATTTTTGTTTAGAAAAAAGATATACTAAGTGTATTATGCTAAAAGGTGACTATGTCGAAAAATAAAATGACATTTAGTAAAAGTTGTTTATAACATACTCATTCTCACTTTTTATTGAACGCCCCTAGTACATGCGTTGCGGCAGGTTATACAGAAAACCAAGGAGTATAGACTACGAGAATGCCTTCGATTCGATCGAGACTTGGGCTGTACTGAGTCTCTCCAACGGTGCCAAGTAGACTACCGGTACATCAAAGTGTTGAAGTGTCTTTATAATAACGCCACAATGTCCGTCCGACTTCAGGACCAGGACCCTGTTTCTCAAAAAGTACAAGCCTTGTATTGTATTAAAAGTGTGTATCTATGGTAACGCTTGTTTTTCAATATTTTTTACAAGTTTCCGTTTCACGTAAATGTATAATTGTTACAAGAGCGGGGATACACGAGTGTTCACAAGTGTATAGTTGACAAACACAAGTAGATATTATATACTGAAACAGAAATTCCGTTTCTCGAAGGCTGTACTTTACGCTTGTAGCTTGTGACTTATCACAAAATAATGAAGAATCTCCATATCTGCTAATATGCTTTTTTTGGTAAAATTCCATTGAAACATAAGAACAGTGCCCTTGTGTTGTTTTGCTCACAATTCCATTAGTGTAATCAGAATGAGGAACATTCAAACGCTCTTCCAATTCATAAATTTCCATTTTCATTTTATAATTTTGGAGCTCTATAAACTCCAACTGTCCTTCGAGTTTTCTTCTTTTCAAAGCTTGTATCTCGTCGTGTTCCTCCTGTGCCTTTGATTTATTCGTGACATGCCGCTTGTCTGTGAATAGAATGTAAATATATGTACACATCATGTCCGCTACCTAAATTAGTAAAATGTTGTACCTAATAATAAAACATCACTACACTTTTTACTAACGTTGACTTGTCTAATATTTGGGCAAGGTACACTGAGGCGTCAACTTCGGAACTGTTGTCTGTTTCTTTTGTTTCAATTTTTTGGCTCCTTGCCATGGTGTCGCGTATCCCTAAGCCTTCCAAAATTGGCGAATCTTTACCTATGACTTCCATGACAATATCATCAAGTGGGTAAATTTTTTGCTTTTCCCACCTCCAGCGCCTGTTTTATTGGCATTGTCTTTTTTAGCCTGAAATTCAATGAGTATTATAAATGAATGTCGCTAGCCACGTCTCAGCCTGTTTGATTCTAGAGTCGTAATTTTTGTTATAGAAATATACGGACAGAAAGCACGAAGCATAAACCCAAATTGTTTTATTTATTTATAGTCAATACGAGTAGAACTCATAATTTAATGTATATTCGTAATGTTCTTACCAATGTCGCACGTTTAATATTGGACCAAAATACGTCTCGGGCATACGAAAAATCTTTTTCTTTCGCGATTAAACCCAAAGCTTTGCCAAATTCACAAATTCTTTTCCACTCTTGAATTTTCTTTTCCTTTGTCAGTGTATCAGAGAATTGACCAAATAGAATATCTTTGACGTCGCGGATTTTTGTCAGCACCGAAATTTTGTTGTCTAATTTTTCCATTTTGGCACAAGAATTGTATAGTAAAATAATACTCGTATTTATTGGCCGAAGCGTTAGCGTAATTTATCTTCTTATAAAGATTATGACACATATCAGTGACAATGACATTAAGATAACACTTATAATGGCCATTGCATTTCCTTTTTGCATAGTAAACAAACCTATTTTCTAACTCTATACAACCGCCTTGTAGTACTTATAGTAATCATTCCTTTGAGAAACAGAATTAAAAATACACTTGTACAATTAAGTTTAAAATGTAAGCTTGTAGACTTGTGAACTTGTAACATTCAAGAAATAGGCCCCAGATGTCGAAGCCTATTCTATTGCAGCGTGGAGTCAGACAAGGAGATGTTATTTCTCCGAAACTGTTCACCGCTGCACTGGAGGATGCTTTCAAGACCCTTGACTGGGAAGGGCGAGGCATCAATGTAAATGGCGAATACATCACTCACCTTTATCATCGTCATCATATTTCAAAACATAATAATGCCCCAAATGTCCCCCAAGCTCGTGGTATTGAAACTTTTTGGTCTTTATGCAAACGAGAATATAAAAACAAGCGGAAAAACCCAAATTATTGGCTGTATTTAAACATCGATGGACTAGATTGGCTAAAATTGTGGCAACTAGGTCAGGAAAAGCTGTAATGAGGCGAGCAGCAATAAACCTCAGAAAAATTGGCTATAAAGGCATTGCACAAGCAAATTTAATATAAAATAACAAATATGATTATATTCTTGATTGGACTTAATGTAAATGTTAGCACTTTATTATTATATTTTTTCATTAAATATTATCATTTCAAACTTGTCTCTTTACTTATTGAGACTATTATTGAATTATTAGAAAGAAAGAACGAAAGATTTGTTTATTTTTCAACAACAACAGTAACATTAAATTACAAGTCTAATTTCAAAAAGAGCCTTAAGATAGATACAGCGTTGAAGGTTGTTACAAAATAGGAGTGCAGCTCAGCTTTTTGTTTTGGATCACAGGGTGCAACGACGCTGTTTTTCAGTGAATTCATTAAACTTAAAAAATAATTTAAGTACCTACACTAAAAATAACCCCGAAAACCGAATGCAGTAAATAGTTTGAAACGTTTGCTAGTTTGCAAGTGAAACCGAAACAAAAATTCAATCAGCTCAGAAAAGCAGTAAGAATAGGTAACGGATAGACACCTGATAGACCTGTAACATCTCAAATATGAACTAGACGAATTTATTGTTTTGTTAACGAGATGTTAACTTTATGTTATGATGTAATCAAATTCTTACACTTTGTACAATGCAAGAAGTGCATTTAATCATCAAAATTAAGATTGGGTGTAAACACCAGTATTTGAAATAAATATCGTATTTTAAACTATGCATTGGGGCTCGTACGAGGGTTTTTGCTGTGTATAAATTCAGATAATGCGGAAGCAAAGTGTAATGACCTTTAAGCTGCCATTTCGAGCATTTTACTGCAGCTTGAGAACGGCGTATCATGGCCGCTTGGACTCGAGGCGGTATCGGAAAGCAAAATCGAGCACAAGTATTCTGAAGTTGCAATAACTGCACTTTAAATAGTCCGCGATAGCAGGCACTCTCCAGTAACCGTGTCCGCATAATTAAGTTTCGAATGGATAATCAAATCCGAATGCTTCTTACCTACGCATGTCTATGGTCACGTGATGGCAAATTCTACATAAAACTGGAAGGCCATAAAAACAATTTCCAACGCTTTCAAGGACGTGATTTTCAAATCCCAGTCTACACGTCCATAAGCACCACTAATTTTTTGGCCTAAAATACACAAACTACGCTTTCGTTTAAATTACAGGCCTTCGGATTATGGACAATTGTGTTTACTAATTAACTATTGTTAGTTTAGTTAGGTATTGTTTGATGCTGAGAACTAGAAATTTGTATTTTAAAGGGTTCAAGGCTAAATTATTATTTTTAAACCAGTTATTTAATTTTGCAACAGCTAAGTTAGTGTGTCATTTTAAACTTTCGTGATTTTGACTTATCGTTATTACACCCAGAAGCCACCTCGACGTTTCGATCACATTGCAGCGACCGTGGTCACGAATAGACTCGCTGTTTTTCTGTCGCGCTATGTATTCTTAAACTCTCATACTGTCGCGATAAGTCCCGAGTGTAATAATAACTATAAGCTAGTGTGCACAGGCTTAATCGAAATATGTGAATCGTCTGCATAGAAGTGACATTTGCAATTCCTAACTTGGTTTGTTATATTATAGGTATCTGCTTTAAAATAGTCAGACAGACATATTAAAAAAAGTTATTTAAATTTAAGTATCTATTACATTCTTGTGACAGACAAACTGACAGACGCAGAGCGTACCGACAGTAACAGGGTTCCGTTAGTCACCCTTGGGATACAGACCCTAAAAAAACCATTTTATAACCCCAGTAAGAGAGTATTGTAACATTGTTTCTGCTACGCGCAATTCAGAGTTCAGGTACTTGATTACGACGTGCCTCGAGAAATTTGTTGTAATGTAAGTTACCCCACTGGCCAATTTTACAATCTTACTAAAATATCATAATTAATGTCATCCGTGACTTAATCACAACTAAAATGACACGTATTTTAATGCATGTTTTTGAGAGGATATCTCTTTTTTCGTAGCTAATTTTATTTTTGTGTTTTGTGCAGTCACCATCGTAAACATCAGAGCTGTATAAGTACTCGCAGGTGCACATAAATTTATTTGAACCGTATTGTCAATCACGTTGCGTTCAGATATTTTTGAGCACCTAGATGGCTCCAATATTTACGTTGGTGACTGTGCGTGGTGTTTAGGTGGACATTTTTCTTATTCCTCCTTATTTAGACTTTGATATTTATGGACCAATAGACAACGCTCATCAGATTTAATAACGTTTACTAAGGCGATATCTAAATAGCTGAAAGTCTACCAGTGCTCAGCGGCACGAAACATTATGCCTATTACAAATGGGGTCAGAGTATGTTCCTTCTACAAGTTCTACCTCTACAAAACTTAACAAGTCTTGCTAAAAATGTAGGGTAACCGTGGCGGAACCCGGCGGCGCATGACGCAGCCCGCCGCACTGCGGCACACACGAGGCGTCTACTACTGCGATACAATCGCGCACACCGCGGACACAATAACTAATCCCCTACCTGCAATAGACACTTTTTCTATTCTATCGACACGTGACCAGTCATAAGCAAATTTATATTTTTTTGCTCTGTTTTAGACCTAAAACATAAAGAGCGTCCATTCTAGAGAACTGCGAAATCTGCGATTTTCCTAGTTTTCTGGCTTGACTTGCGTATCGTTAAACAGTTCACGGAAAAATATTAGTAGCGCAATTAACAGACTTATTTACTTTCGAAAATATTGATGCGTTTTACAAATTTGGCATTTATTAATACAATTCAGATGGTTTTTTCGTCATTTCTAATATCTGCTGACACATCGTGTATCGTTGACTTTGGTGTCAATTTAATTTTACTTCTTAAACATAGTTTACACTTTTTAACCGACTTCTAAAAATGAGGAGGTTCTATGTTCGGCTGTACACTATTATTATTGACTAACATTTCAAAATTTTGTTTTGTTAACTGGATTGATTGAAGAAAAACGTACCTTTTGCTAACTTTATGGTGTTTTTCAGTTATATTTGCCTGCCAATGTGACTGTTGGTAAATTAATTAGACAAAACAATTCATTTTCTATGATATACTATTAAAAATAACCGGCCAAGTGCGAATCGGGCTCGCGCACTGAGGGTTCCGTACAATTTTTTAGGTAAACAGCTGTAACTATAATAATCCAGTGTTAGCAGAGCCCTGCTGCGAAGAAAAATGAACGCAATGTGGGATCATTTTAGAATATGATGTAACTAAAAATTTATGCTTTTCGCAATTTTTCCTTTATATGTGCTTATAAGACGTTGCTTCGTACCAAATTTCAAGATTCTGAGTTCACGGGAAGTACCCTGTAGGTTTTGATTCCCTTGGAAGTGTCGAAAATTTGCGGCATAAACGGCTGTATCTTTTGATTGGGTACGTATCAAAATGTATAAAGTTTAAAACAAATAATGGACGAAATATATAATGGTCATAATACATACTAAAATTTTCTATGAAACTATTGATGAAACGAATTTTTTTAATTGTGTAACCTACAGATTGGTTTAGGTTAGGTTAGGTTTATTTTATGAAAATCCTGTAAAGTTGAGAATTTCCAAGAAAATTGCATTATATCAACTGACCATTATGTATTTCGTCCATTATTATTTTTAAACTTTATATATTTTGATACGTACCCCTTTTGATTGCGTTGGCTTAGAAGTTTGATTTTTTCACAGCTCCAAGGGACAGTAGACATGAGTGTTTGATATGAATTTCAGCTTGATACCTCCACGCGTTCCAGATAAAAAGGTCTTGACAGACAGATAGACGGACAACAAAGTGATCCTATAAGGGTTCCGTTTTTTCCCTTTGAGGTACAGAACCCTAAAATTACGAAAAATACTTTTTTTTAACTACCATTAAAACACGGCGCGCGAGCAGTTTTGACCGTAGCTGTAAAATTAAAAGTGGATAAGTGGTTTACTGTTGTAGGTAGGTACAGTTCGATTTTATACTTCTTCTTGCAGACTAAAGTAACAACGAAAATGAAGGCCAAGAACAAGGCAAATTGGCTATTTTGCTTCTGTTCTGTTCTATTCAATTCTGTTCAATAAACCCTCGTATGTGACAAGATTTTTCTGAAACATTTAGTGAAGTTTTGAGGGTTTATAAAGTTTTTTTTTCAGTAGGTAATTTCTGGCAACAGCCAGACTTCTTTCTTTCTTTCTTTTTAATATTTATATCTATGTACTAGCTGTTGCCCGCAACTCCGTCTGCGAAGAATTAGTTTTTTATTAGTTGCGGGAACTATGCAATTTTCCGGAATAAAAACTCTTGTCCTATGTATGTCCCAGGATTTCAAACTATCTCCATTCCAATCCAAATTTAATCCAAATCCGTTCAACTACATCTAACGGGGAAAACGGGATTTTTCGTTTTACTGGTCTGGTAGCTGAAATTTGGCAAGTGGGTTCCTTGGGGAGTGTAGGGGAGCATTAAGAAAACATTTCCCGAAATTCTTACGGGAACGGGAAAAAACGGGTTTTGCGTTTTACTGGTTTTAGAAAGCTAAAATTTCAAAATTCATAAGTTTATACTGTAAGTAGGCCGCAAAGGGCTCTTTAACCGACTTCTAAAAAAGGAGGAGGTTATGCATTCCACTTTTTTTTTATGTAGGTATGTTCACCGATTTCTTGGTCAATTGTGGACCTGCTTGCTTGCTTGCCTGTATGCTTGCTTGCTTGATATCTTGGTTCTTTGTAATACTCATAGTACACGCGAGCGAAGCCGCGGGCAGAAGCTAGTGTGATATAACTATCTCCGATTGAAAAAGGCTACTTTTTATTCGGGAAAATACAAATTTCCCACGGGATAGAAATAAGTAAATTCAACTTCGGCACTAATTTTAAACATCCTTTCATATGATATGATATGACTATCCCCAATTGACATAGGGTACTTTTTCTTCGGGAAAATGCAAAATTCCCGCGGGATAGAAATAAGTGTATTCAACTTCGAGACTGATTTTAAAAATTCTTTCACCAATAGTATCCGTGATTGACATAGGGTACTTATTTCTGGGAAAATGCGAAATTCCCACGGGACAGAAATAAGTAAATTCAACTTCGGCACTGATTTTAAAAATTCTTTCATATGATATAGTATATCTATCCCAAATTGGCTAAGGCTACTCTTTCTTTGGAGTAATGCACAATTCCCACGGGATAGAAAAAACTAAATTCAACTTCGGGGCTGATTTTGAAAATTCTTTCACCAGTAGTAAGCTACAGTATCCCTGATTGACATAAGGTACTTTTTCCGGGAAAATACAAAATTCCCGCGGGATAGAAATAAGTAAATTCAACTTACGAGCTGATTTTTAAAAATATTTTATAATTTTAAAGCTACAATCTCTGATTGGCATAGGCTACTTTTCTACGGGAAAATGTAAATTTCCCGTGGAATCGAAATAAGTAAATTTAACTTTGGGGCTGAATTTGAAAAATATTTTACCACTTGAAGGCTACATTATAGAGATGGGCCGAACATAGATTTCACCGAATACGAACATTCGGCCGAATATTCGGTTAAACTTTTACCGAACCGAATATTCGGCCGAATATTCGGCATACCGGAGCAGGTCTATACGTGTTTACGCTAACCGCGCGAATTGACGCCGGGCGCACCCGCCCGCTCCCCTTGCTTCCCCCGCTACACTTGTCAAATACTTGTCATTTCATCATCCAGTGCGATACGAAACTGCACCACGTGCAAAGTATAAAGCTACACAGTGATTTACTTAGGTTAGGTCTATTTATAATATGCACATGCATCGTTCAATCAATCATTCTCATTGTAATAGTTCACAATAGAGTAACTGTTATTTAAATCTTTAAGCACCACTGTCCCGAATATTCGGCAGGTTAACCGAATATTCGGCCGAATACGAATGTTCGGTAAACCTGCCGAATATGCCGAATACCGAACATAAAACGAATATTCGGCCCATCCCTACTACATTATCCCTGATTGACATACTACTTTTTCTCAGGAAAAATTCAAAATTCCCACGGGATAGAAATAAGTGAATTGAACGTGGGGGCTGGGGTGATTTTCAAAATAGGTCAAAACAGTTATTTCTATCCCGCGGTATGCACTTTGCACTTTCCTGGGATAAAATGTTGTTGTTTCAATCAGGCCTCCTCCCAGAACGAGAACACTTGGGCCGTAGTTCCCACTTGGGCCAAGTACGATTTGTACAGTGCGGGTGTGTACTATCGCCCCAAGCGCCAGATAACCACCTTAAAGGCCCAGTTTGCGTGCAGTGGCTAGACATCTGTCCATAACAATCCATAGCAATAAACATCAACGGCTGCAAGCAAATTTGATTTGAAAATGGTTATCTGGCGTCTGGGGCGATGGTACCATTGAATTTCTTCTCAGGTGTGTGCAGCTTTTTTCTTCGTTGCAGACGTTTTCCTTCACTGTAAAGCTCATGGTAATCTTCAAACGTAATTTAGCACACGAATTCGGAATAACTCAGAGGACCAAGTCCGGGCTCAAACCCATGACCCTCTGCTTAAGAGACCATAGGTCAAACCACTAGGCCACCGCGACTTATCGGCTTTAGAATTCACTTATTCAAATTCCGCGGGAACTTTGCATTTTTTCTATGTGTTAATCCACGTAATAAACCTAAATGCCAAATTTCATCCAAACAACTAACGTTATTGTCTTCGTGTACGAAGTTGCGGGCAAAAGCTAGTCAAACATATGGGTCCTTTGGCTGTTAGCTGGGTTGCATCATTTTTTTCACATATTCAGTTGACCCTTACCCAGGCAGTTTAAATTATCAAAAGTGATCGCCGTACTCAAGCCAGGAAAGCCTGAACACCTACCGGAAAGCTACCGACATTCAAGCTGCTGGAGCGCGTTCTTCTGGCATGGATCGAGCCATAGCGGAGGCGGTAATCCCCCCGGATTCGCAGAGTTAGGAGTTGTGTTTCTTGCCCTTACCAACCATATAGAGGCCGGGTTCCAAAAACAGCTCAAATCGCATGCCGTCTTTATTGACCTCACAGCTGCTTACGACACAGTTTGGAGGCAGTACCAAGCATAGAATTAGTCGATCTCATCTCGAACATGCTGACAGAGAGAGTGTTTGAGGTTTTTTTGGGTAGCAAGAAGAGCAAGAAACGCAAACTAAGTAAATAATGGCCTTCCACAGGGCTCCGTCCTGGCGCCGCTACTGTTCAAAACCTCTACACACACGATCTGCCTTCTACACAGGCTCCGAGGTTCATCTGCGCTGACGACAAAGCATTGGTGGCCCAGAGAAGAGATTTCAGTGGATTTGAGTGCGCTGGCCGCTTACTTCAGTTCTTGGCGAGTCATACCTAGCCCATCCAAAACAGAGGTACGAGTATCCTGCTTCCATCTTAACAACCGCATGGCCTACCATCAGCCTGATATACATTTTAATGGAGACGTGCTGAGACACAATCCCATTCCGAAGTACTTGGGTATCACGCCGGGTAGGTCCCCAACATACAGAGAACATCTGATGAAACTATCACAGAAAATCGCAACGCGGAACAACCTTATTCACAGACTTTGCGGCACGAGCTGGGGAGCATCTGCCGAATGCCTTCGGATATCGAGCTTAGCAGTTGCGTATTCAACTGCAGAATATTGCGCAGCGGTTTGGCTCAGAAGCAAAGTGGACGTCAAACTCAACGAAACCATGCGTTGCATCTCCGGCACTATTAGATCGACACCCGCTCACTGGCTGCCAACATTAAGCCACATAGCTCCGCCGCCGCTTCGCCGAAGTCAGGCCCTGAAGAGGGAAGCCACAAAGATCGCCAGTAACAAAGCAATGAGTTTTGCCATTCGCCTCCGCAGCGACTTAAATCCCGAAACCCCCCGTGTGTCGCAGCCCAAAGCCTTAACGAGTTCAACCTTATGGATAGCTGGAAAAAACAATGGGCCCTAGACACGGCAGGAAGAAGTGCTCCAACAGAAGTCCAACAGCCAAACCAAAAGGATTCGACCTTCCCCGAAATCTCTGGTGCCGCCTTAACAGACTAAGAACTAAACACGCCCGTTGTAATTATCACTTACAGAAGTGGGGGTGGAGGAAATCTCCGTTCTGTGAATGCGGGGAAGAGGAACAGACAGTAGAGCTCATCATCCGATGCTGCCCTCTTCACTCTTACCCTGGACATGCCGAAGGCCTGGATGCACTAACGCCTGATGCAGCCGCATGGCTTAGTAATTAAAGTGTTTAACTCTAATGCCTGTAAATATTATTATGCCATATGATTAAAAAACTAGCTGTTGCCCGCGACTCCGTCAGTAAAGAAGTTGTTTATCGCTACCCCGCAGGAACTATGCAATTTTCCGGGATAAAAACTATTCCATGTTCTTCCCAGAGTCTCAAACTATCTCCATACCAAATTTCATCTAAATCGGTTCAGTGATTTAAGCGTGAAGAGGTAACAGACAGACAGACACACTATCATATTTATAATAATAGTATAGATTTACTTCCAGGTTAGAGACCGTTCTAATTTTTTTACCTGTGATACACCCACCGACGAGCTATAATATGTATTTTTACAAAATTATAGCTTGAATTATAGAGAACATGGAGAAATCTTTACATAAAATATTTTAGACAGGATAGGACACTATCCGTTATTATTGAAGGTGACCACCACGTAATCAGTCCGCAGTTTCACAATTTAGCACCCAAAGAGCATCACACGCAAAATAAAGGCAAGAAATAAGTGAATATAATGTGATGACATCTGATACTACAAGATTTGGGAAAATTAGACACGACGCTTAGGAGTATCTTTAACTGACCATTTTTATTTACAAAAATTCAACAAGTATAATAGTCGGCTTATAAGACTTTTTAAACCTTATTTGTTTAAAAAGTCTTATAAGCCGACTATTATAGTTGTTGAATTTTTGTATAAAATAACACATAATCACACACACACACAATTCAAGTTTCAGTGTCAACAAATCTATCAGCATTTAATATCGATTCAGTACAAATTCGCATTTGTGCACCGACTCTGAACGGACCATAAAGATGTCACTTGTACCCGGATGTTGCATTAGCCACGTCTGGTTGGGGCCGTGCCGATTAGGTACGTTTCATTCTGAATTCATTTTAGTCTCGTGACACTTGTTTTATTTACTATAAACGTTGCTCTACGTTTGAGCTACATTCAAATAAAGTTGATTAAAAGTAGTATAATATAAGCATGTTTTAGTAGGATGTGATTTTCAATCACGAAAAATTACAACCTGATATACCCGCTCATATTCTTTAGAATTAAAAATTAATTAGAACGATAAAAAGTCACAAGCCCGCCCTCGACTCGCATGATATAACTAAGTAAATGAAAGTGTATCTTTATAATATTGGTGAATAGGGACGTTGACATCACAAATCAATCAGCACAAAATAAAAAATATAAGAAAAATGTATCTAATGTAAATGTGGGTTTTGGTGTTTTGGTATTTTAGAACACTAAAATCATATAAAACAACACACTAAAAATAGTGAAAAGGCAATATTGACGGTGACTTTCCTATAAATATTTTCAGTGGTACAAGTAAGTGTTTTACTATGTATTTTTAATGGCAGTTCCTACATCAGAATAAAAATAATAAGGCTTTTTGTCAGCCTCGGGACGTTTTCAGGATGCTTTTGTTGGGTTTAGGTTAGGTATAGGGGCTCCATACATTTATCATTAAATGCACAACGAACGCTGCCAGTTGATGATGTCTCTTTTTGCCATCAATTTGCCCCATGACGACGATTTTCTATCGCGAGATATTTCTTAAAATAACGATTACAAAGAAAAACAGAGTTCATTCATTTGGGAATTAATAGTACTTTATTCACCAAGGGGAATAATCGGTACTTACCTAGCCTCGAGTGATTTACGTATAAACTGCTTTATATTACATTATAAATATATTACACTAAACTTCTAAATTCACTATGAAAATTATCTCTACAAAATACGAGCGCGCTATCAACTGGCAATAGAACTTTGCTTTTATTTATTGTTGATTTTAGTATGCCAAACAGTTTACGCGTCAAAAGTAGTTACAGAAGGTAAAAACGTCTCGATTCGCAGTTTCCAACTAACGTGCGTGTCAAAGCGAGAAAGTGTTATAAATCTCTCGCTTTACCGCATAGAGGTTTGACGTTGGCTGTTCTTATCGTAACTTAAGCTACCTGCTATAATAGTGCTAGTCGCCGGTACTTCTTTTATGTAAAATATAGGTAAATCGTTTGTTCAGCAAGTAACGATGGAACTAAATCAGAGATAAGTATGCTGTGTACTCAATAGCCGTTTTTAGGGTTCCGTAGTCAACTAGGAACCCTTATAGTTTCGCCATGTCTGTCCGTCTGTCTGTCTGTCTGTCTGTTCGCGGCTAAGCTCAGAGACTGTTAGTACTAGAAAGCTGTAATTTGGCATGAATATACACCGTGAAATTTTAGTGGTTGTTTTCCCGAAACGAGGTGATTTAGTATCGATTGTACAATCGATGTATAATTACTATTTTGACTAGAGTCAAAAATTCAATTGTGAAAAACGAAAGTAGAAAAAGACCGCAAACCAATAGTAACGCTTCGTTGATACCTAACCTATCCTACGATCGTACGCTACTTGTACCAACGAAGCGTTACTATTGGTTTGCGGTCATTTTCGTCTTTCGTTTTTCACAATTGGATTTTTGACTCTAGTCAAAATAGTAATTATAAATCGATTGTACAATTGATACTAAATCACCTCGTTTCGGGAAAACCACCACTAAAATTTCACGGTGTATATATCAGTCACGCCGACAAAGTGATTAAATAAAAAAAACTAAAAATATTTTTTTTAGGGTACCTCCCATAGACGTAAAGTGGGGGTGATTTTTTTTTCTTGACTAACCCTTAATAGTGTGGGGTATCATTGGATAGGTATTTGAAAATGAATAGGGGTTTTCTAAAACCATTTTTTGATAAAGTGAATATTTTCGGAGATATTCACTCCGAAACTTCAAAATAATGTGTCCCCCCTCTAACTGAACCGCACGTCTAAAAAATATGAAAAAATCACGTAAGTTAAACTTAATAAAAACTCTCTAGGTAAATTATTTTCAACTTAATCAGTTGAGCGGTTTATAAGTTTTTGTAAAAAAATGTTTCTAAACTAAAATTGTAATTTAACCGCCATTGCAAGCATTTTTTTTTCTTTAAGTACCTATAAGATTACACTAACAGTATCTTCTTTCAAATAAAAAAATATATTACATCTGAAAAACAATCAACATACATACTAGTTCTAGTAGATTGCAGTTTAGATTAGTTTACCCGATATGCCGATAGATGGCGCTGTACCGCTGACGTTGGGACCAAAACAACTGCATTAATATAGTATGCAAAGATTTTATCGTACCTGCTACCCTATCTTGAGCGTGCCCGACACGCTCTTGTTTGTAAATTTTAATATCGATTTCAGTTGGAAATTATTATGATAGGTATGTTTTCGACAAAGCATAAGATTAAAGTGCCTATCTAGTCAGAAAGTAGACGCGTGCTTAAAGCGCGTCTCACACTGAGCTTAATTGTAGTAAATAGTAATGCATACTACGATATTTATGTCGGAACATCCCCCTCATTCTAGAAGAGGACTGTGCCCTGCAGTGGCATGTAGTTTACTAGATGCACCTAAGTTACCTGGGTGCATCAATTATACTTTAAGTAAAATTTATTCAATAAATCTTCAATAAAGTATGATTTGGAGTTTGGTGAATAAAGTTCACGAACAGTTTCCTTAGTGCACCTGTAGGCAGGAAACCTAAATTACTATTCCACTACTTTTCTTTATTTACATACGAACAATCTCAAAAAAGTGTCCGTCCAGCATACTCAGTTGGGTCTCCCGTATCAGTATACTAAAATTACACATTATGCACCCTTGCACAACCACAAGTGCATAATGTGTATAATGTGTACGACACAAAAAGAGGGGTGTTATAAGTTTGACCGCTATTTGTGTGTGTCTGTCTGTCCGTCTGTCTGTGGCATCATAACTCTTAAACGGGCGATGGTTCTTAGACATGTTTCATAAAAATTGGTCCAGCCGTTTCAAAGTTACCAGCTTTTTTGCATGCTGCGGAAGGGATCTTAGACTTAATTGCGTTGGGGGTTATTAAATTTTTTAATTTATAGTTATCTGACGTGATTTCGCAAAAAAATTAACTTCGATTCTCTCACCCTTTCGGACCATTTTATACGTTTTCTTAAAACATCCGTTCCCGCCACTACCTTTTCCTAAATAATCAGTTTTCTAAAATGTGTTTTTCCCAAAAGATTCGTTTGTTTTCTTATCAGTTTACCAAAACACCCGTTCCCATCACTACCTTTTACTGAACAAGGATGGTATGAGAACCGGTGTTTTGACATACTGGTGCGATGTGAAAGGGTCTTTTAGGCATACAAGTGTCATGAGAGACGGACTTTTTGGCATACTCATACTCATACTCATTTATTCATAATATTTATTACATGTCGTTCTTAGAATTATTTTAACATATTATTCATAGTCATCATAATAATTAGTAAGTTGAAGTGTCTGGCTGAAAGTTAAGGAATTCATCAAAAGTGTAGAATGTGTGCTCGAGAAGCCAATTTTTGAGTCGTCTCCTAAATATGTCCAACGAAGGAGCCGAAGTAATCGCTTCAGGTAACCTGTTATAAACTGTCGGGCCTACAACATGTGTCACCTTGCCAGACTTAGCAAGCCGTCGCTTCACTGTAAGGAGCCTTTGAGGGTTCCGCAGCAAGTGAGCCGCCATATCAGCGCGCTTTCCATACTCATTCAGATTACTGTGCACATATACAGCTGTCTGAAATATTACAAGCGAGGGTAGCGTGAGTATACCTAACTCTTTAAAGTATGTTCTTGCCGACATCTCCTGTCCCGCCCGAACGATTGCTCGTACAGCTCTCTTCTGCAATCTGAATGCGCGCTGGCAATCAGCACCATACTGAAGAAGTGAGTGGATTGTGGCGAAGTAGCAAGTCCGCACCGCGTGCCGCGGCGTAACTCGAGCCAGGCGTTGCAATGCAAAACAAGCACTTCCCATTGCACTGCATAGTCTATGTATGTGAGATCCCCAACTAAGTCCGCTGTCAATTTGGAACCCCAAGAAAGTTGTGGTTTGCACTTGCTCCACACTTATTCCTCTTATTCTTATTTATCTTATTTTAACGACCGCTTTAGCCTAGTTGGCAGTGACCCTGCCTACGAAGCAAGAGGTCCTGGGTTCAAATCCCGGTAAGGGCATTTATTTGTGTGATGAGCACGAATATTTGTTCCTGAGTTATGGATGTTTTCTATGTATTTAAGTATTTATTTATCTATATAAGTATGTTTATCCGTTGCTTAGTACCCATAACACAAGCTTTGCTAAGCTTACTTTGGGACTAGGTCAATTGGTGTGAATTGTCCCGTGATATTTATTTATTTATTTATTTATTCTTATTCTTATTCTTTATACGGATGCTATGAGAAGTTATACTATGCTATACTTGGCTATACTAAGTTGTTCGTCTTTTAACGCTTAAAAGCTGTTTAAAGCTTACAATTCCGTGACCTTTAAGAAATTTTAATAGTTTTACTGCTAATCCGGGTGAAAAATTATTGAAATCGGTCCAGCCGATCTTGAGTTGTAAACGGTGTAACTAATTCGACTTAGAAATCGATTCGAATATAGGTGATAGGCGTATTATTATGAAATTAATGTATCATCTACACAATTTTTTAATATTATTTTTACGCTTTTTCATACCGTTCTTACACACCTGAAATAGACGTAGGTATTGTTAAAATTATCATATCTGCGCTACGTACTTTTACAAATTCCATAGTTAGGTACATCTAATATATAAAAATCTCGTGTCACGGTGTTTGTTATCGGACTTCTCCGAACCGTCTCGATCGACATTCGGTAGGCCTGAGAATAATAAATAATCATAATAATAATAACAAATTTAGTTCAGACTAAGTCCATATTTTGTTAGTTACAAGGCGATAAGGTGTATTCGGGTAATTACGAATGATTTTTAGACGAGTTGGCAGTATGTGTTATTTTTATCGTCTAGTCAAAATTTGGTAGAGTTTATTTTACCAAGTACCTATAAATTTAGTGGATCTTGAATGAAATAAACTAAAACATAAACCTAAGACATTGTGAAAAAAACTATCGTTTCAGTCGGAATAAATGTTTTTAAAAGTAGGTTTTATTTTTTTACTCGAGTCTAATTCCGATGTATGTTCGGTAATCTTGGTGTGGGTCACTGAGTGGCGTATAGCTAATTATGGTATACTTTTATTTCGGAATTACCCGACAAGAAAACAGAAGTCCTCAAACTTAATTCCTAAAAAAGCAATTTGAAATAAAAGTGTATGAGATAAAGGATACAGGTTTATTTCAAACAGAATCAACGATTTTTATGGTTAATGCACAGTAGAGTGATGTAATTGCACTTACTGGTAATCTTTAGGTACTTTAATTACTTTTTAAAAATATTTAATTAAAAATATGACAAATCACAAACAGGAATCAAATACTAACATAGAACAAACCGCTTTGGTGTGTAATTTTCTAAGGTAACAGCGTTGCATTCACGCCTGTTTCAGCGTCGAAATTTTTGATATTATTATGACAACTAATTCGATATTCCGATGCTGAAACAACCATGAATAGATGACACGTATTATTTTTTCTTAATCTGTTTTTTTTCTTCTTATTTATCTGTAAGTATAATGTTACTGAAAAAAAAAGAAAAAAAATACGTCAAGTTTTTCACGAGAAACAATATTGAGAACCACTGACCTTTTGTATAGAAAATAAATTTCGGAAAATTCCGAACTATTTCTCATACGGAATTACCCTCCTCGGCTAATTCCGGAAATTCAAAATTTCTTGAGCTACAGAGTACTGAACTTATTCAACAATACCCAAAAACGAAAAACTATCGAAAACAAAAACAATCAAGTCCAATTCTTACCAAATTTCGAAGTTATTTTTGTTCGTGTAATTCCGAAAATGCAAAAACGCGGGAAATGTCACTTGTCTCAGAAAATGACGCATGGTACACGTACGCTCATTTGTAGGGGCCGAAGTCAACCGAGGCGGGGTAGCGGATGAACATGGCGACTAGGTTAGAGATGTCAGACCAAAAAATAATGACGAGTTTGGTAGAAATTTGTGATTATTAGAATTACCCGATTTTCGGAATTAGCCGAGTGCACCTTACTTAAGAAAACGTATGTTAATAGTACCTACAATAACAAAAAGTAAAATTTTATACAAATTACATTAAATCAAAATAAATCCAAATCAAATAAAAATAATTCATATAAAAAAAAATCATTTCAAAATAAATTAAATAAAATCCAAACGAATACAATTAAATTAAATCATATCACATCAAATCAAATTAAATTGAATAAATCAAAAAAAATAAAATTATATCAAAATAAATTAATAATAATAATAACAGTTAATCCACAACTTAAAATAAAAAAAAGCTTACTTAAAATATGAATAGGTCGTAGGATATTTTTTATATCCCTATTCTCCGCAGATGGAGTCACGGGCTAGTAATATATGGAACTTTAAATTCATTAGAGTAAAGTAAAACTTTCGTTTTTTAGGTAAGATTGTAATGTACGTAGTTGTGACCACTTGGACATCCGAAAATATCAACATTTGCGCTGTTGACGTCAGTTTCTGTTGCCTTGAAGTAAAGAACGCACGCCAAACATTTCTGTCTAGACCTCTTCCTTGACCAGGCTATTTTATTGATCGTGTACATGAACTCGGCTTATCTGCAAGTTCCGCTGTTAGGAGTTAACTGAGCTAAGCACGAAAATCCAAGGTTACTTGTCGGGCTTTATTGCTTGTCTTAATGATATCTTTAATTTTGAGTTGAAAATGTTTTTAGTTAATGATTAGGTAATATAAAAATATGCCACTAAACAATCTAATGTCAAATGTTGCCAGTGCTTATCAGTTTTAACTGAAAGTTTATTTATAAACAAACTTTTTTTCTAGGGTTCAATACCCAAAAGTTCCGTAAGTCCGTTCGTCTGGCACAGGAGTTGAACGGTATTAATAGCTAGAAACTTGAAAATTTTCACCGATTATCTAATATTGTGGCCGCTATATCAACAAATACGAAAAAATAAAATAAAGTTAAAAATTAAACGGAGTCGGCATGCAAGAAATGTGTTTTTTTTTTCAGCTTTTATGACCCGATGTTTATAATGGCATTATCAAAATACTTAAAACGTTCACAGAATATACAGAGTGGAAAAAATCTATGGGCCATGGAGGGGAATTACCTCAAATATTTTAGAAAGCTCATTTTACTTAAAGATACTAGATATTAGATAGAACCTTATTGAATAAAATAAGTCGTTATTTTTATGAAATTGTGTGTACTTTCTTGTATTTGTGTGTCTTGTAAAAGTGAATAAATATCTTCTTTCGTTCTTTCTTTCTTTATTATAGAAGCATTTTATAACGTGGATAAGTGTCACTCATAAACTTACGTATTTGTCGGACATACCAATCTGTTACCACGGCATCGTTATTTACATTACAAAAAATTAGTAAGTATCGATAAACTCGTGGCAGATTGTGTCCCATCACTAAATAACTCATTACACGCATATTGCGTTTCTTAACCTAATCGTACCTATTGTAAAAACATTGATAATAAAAATTAATTAAGTTAAATTTCTTTCGTGTATGATAGTTTTTTCGAATTTTAAATGTTTAACTCCAGAGATATTCGAACTGGAATTTAAATAGTTCGCCATGTATACAGCATTTTTTTCTAAGTGTAACGAAACGGATTGTGTCAAGTGTCAATCAAAGAAAAATGAAGTGTTATTTTTTTAACCCCCGATACAAAAAGAGGGGTTTTATAAGTTTGTGTATGTGTGTGTGTGTGTGTGTGTGTGTGTGTGTGTGTGTGTGTGTGTGTGTGTGTGTGTGTCTCTGTGAGTGTGTGTGTCTGTGTGGATATCTGTGGCATCGTAGCACTTAAAAGGATAAACCGATTTTGATGCGGTTTTCAAAGTTATCAGCTTTTGTTAGCTGCGGAAGGGATCTTAGACGCACAATGGGCATTTACTTTATTTTCAAAGATAATGTGTGACCAAAATTACGTTGGAGGTTTTTAAAATTTATTTATTTATTTATTTATTTTAAGTATATCTCATCATCATCATCATCATTTCAGCCGTAGGACGTCCACTGCTGGACATAGGCCTCCCCCATTGATGCCCAATCATTACGGTTGGAAGCGACTTGCATCCGCCCTGAACCTGCGGCACCAAATCGTCCGTCCATCTCGTTGGTGGACGTCCCACGCTGCGCTTGCCAGTTCGTGGTCTCCATTCCAGAACTTTTGGCACCCAACGGCCATCTGTTCTGCGTGCTATATGGCCTACCCATTGCCATTTCAACGAGCTAATCCGTTTGTTTATGTCGGTGACCCCGGTTCTTCTACGAATCTCCTCGTTTCTGATAAGTATATCTGTGTAGACAAAATTAAATATTTGTAACGTTTTTTTTATAAGATAAAGTAGTTGTTCTTATGCAATATTAAAAGTATAATTATCTGTACACGTTTACGAGGGCAAGACCATAAAGTAAAAAAAATATGATTTTTTATCAGGTTGTTCAACATTAATGGCACAAAAACAGAAAATATTACTAATACATTTGGCGTGCAGATTATACGTAAAACATGTACGTATATCTAGCTTTCTAACGAGCTATTAATACTGTGATTTTTAATAATGGTTGCTAGAAAAAAAGAGTCGTTTTCAAAAAACATTGTACATAGTTAAGGGCTTAATCAAAACAAAATCATGATCGCTTCCTTTGTGTTACGAAAGTTAGTCATACAAAATATATGGGTAACTTTCGTCGCACAAAGGAATCAACTAACTTTTGTTTTTATTAAATCCCTTAATTGTGTACACTTTTTTTGAAAACGACTCAAAAATGATCACAAAGGACCTAGGAAGAAAATCACGTCCGAACATTTCTTAAAATTAACTTATTAAATCTATGAATAATAACTTTTATAAATACAACTAACAACAATAACTAATGCAAAATAACAAATTGTAACTAAAAAAAAAATTAAGTTTGAAATCCTATGATGTTTTTATTTTATTTAAATTTGATACGCATTCATACATGTTCTTTATTTGTTGCACTGGCCGACTGCGAAATTGAAATTTTAAATTTAATTTTGCAAGCACTTCCATTTTCAATTCATAAAAATAAGGTACCTATGTGAAAATTGAATTCCTTACTTTGATAATCTTATTAAAAAATAATTAACTGTGTATTTTGCGTAATTATTATGATCTCTGACATAGTAATCTGCTTAGTACGATGTTGTGCATTAAGTAAACAAATTTGCCGCCGATATTCAAATAAAAAAAATACACAATTATTTTTTTTAATAAGATTATCAAACTAAGGAGTTCCATTTTTAAATAGGTACTTTGTTTTTATAATTTGAAAATGGAAGTGCTTACAAATTTCGCAGTCGGCCTGTGCAGCAAATAAAGAACATGTATGAATGGGTATCAAATGTATACATATATGTTCGATTTAGAGTAACCCTATCTTCGTAACTATGATTACTTGACACTTTAAATTTGGCCTGCAAGTAGGTCAATTATAACATACTTAATTTCAGTATTTTAAAAATAAAACACTAACTGATACGAATGATAATGTTGGATTTTGGTATGTTGACTATTTTGCTATAACGGATTTTGTTTTTTTTTTTCAATGAAAGAGATGAGATACCACAAATTTTAATTCTGCGCGGACGAAGACGCGGGCAAAAGCTAGTTTATATACAATGTGGTGCCAATGCCTAGTAGTTTCCTTGGCTGCAGATTAAATATGTAGAATATGTAACTATTAATATACGAAACTTATCTTTTTGCTAACCTCCTCCTTTTTCAACCGACTTCAAAAAAAGAGGAGTTTCTCAATTCGTCTGTATGTTTTTTATGTTTCTTACGTGATTACACCCCCAATCGGGAAACGATTCTCGAAATTCTTTCCCATTGGCACCAAGTCAAGATTATGATGATGGGATCCCAGGTAAATCGAGGACAACCCTAAAATTTTATAGGCACACCCACAGAAATAATAATAAAGAGGATAGAAGTGCCTTAGACGCGTGACCTTGGCGCCGCGCTTGTGACTCGTAGGTCACAAGCGCGCGACTTGTGGCTCAGTGCTATTTGAAACGTGGGTATGACAACAAGTGCTTTAAAATGGTGTTTTGCAGCATTAGCAATTGCGGAAACTCGTCCACACTGTGTAATTACACTAATAAGGGGATTACATTTCATTGGTATGTATTAATTTTATGTAATAATGCGGTTTATATCAAAATACAACTTGAGAGAATATTTCATTATGAAATATTGGTTTACACGTTATTAACACGAAACTTCATATACCATTGCTACTCATGCCCATAAAAACGCAGATCGTTTTGAATTATACGCAGCAATGTAAAGTAATTTTTGATAACCCTTCCGTCTTGCACAAAAGTTCGTGGTATGGACAAAAAAACAGGTTACGACTAGTATAGACATAATGCCGACGCGGCCAATAAATGGCGCCGTTGTGTAAATGTGGGTATGACTTACGTTGAGTGTTATTCAACGCTGTCTCTAAGGTGTAAGGTTCATAATTGTTTGTAAGCAAAAATATTAGTAATTGTGTGCGTGATTGCGTAGTACGGTTCCGGTCTTTTGCATGTGTCCATTAACACAGTAAGTAGAGGGGATGAAACAGCGACACGAGTTCCGGAAGAAAATAGGAACTAAGGCATTTCTATCCTCTTTATTATTATTTCTGTGGGCACACCTATGGTGATATTAGCATCAAGTGAAGTATTTGCATTCAGAAAATATCATTTGGTAAACAAAGTTCTCCCGGATGCTTAATCTTCTGGCTCCCCTTTACTGATGTGTATAAATACATTCCATAGCATTTTTGAGACAATAAATTGACAAGTGCGTGTCGTTATTTCAATCTAAGAAAGGCCCCTGTGGCATGGTGCTCAACAGGCCGGCAGCATTCCTCGATGAATAGAGATGGCAATTCGTTGAAAGAGATAGCTGCCAGCCCTTCGGTCTCCAATTGTGTCCACTAGGTAGGTACTTTTGCACCTCTTCATTGAATTTGTGTGCACCAGGAGTCCAGGGTCTCAAAATCTACATTAACGAAATTGTGTGCTGAATCCGAGACTCCGAAGTCGCCGAATACTGATATTCTGTTAATGTCTTGCTTTCGGCTGGTTCCGCCGCTACGCCAGCTTTTCTTGTGGTACCCTGGAGGTAAAAAGGGGCTAGGGCATCGACGCAGGTCGCGTCTTAAACTAATTCCTGACCCATCCCTAGGGAATCAGAAACACACTGTTCGGCCTTTTGTCATCGTCCCGCACAATGACGTTAGGTTCTAATTAGTTCTAAAATTGCCAGCACGTTGATGGTGGCACGAGACCGGCGATCTTATTCAGTTAAATACATGAGTATCCAGTACAATCTTACTTCATTTTCTCAGTTTAATACAGAAGCGTTGGCGAAATTGGAAATAAGAATAAATATAAATATTAATAGCCGATGTTAGGGTTATTATCAGGGTTTCGGATTTTTCATCGCACGGTAAGATGAAAGAAAACTATGGAGTCTATATTAAAGTTAAAATTTAACTGATATTCATACTCAAACTCATCCACGTAATTAATACCGAGAGTAAATTTTAAATGAAACAAACAATTTAATTCAATTAAATGATATTTTAAATAAAAAACGAACTGCCGCACAGTAAAAAAATTAACATTTAGAATGCTTCTATTTCGTAATATCCATGGGGCATGGAGATACAGGAATGGGCGTCAAAATCTTGATAAGGTAAGTATGGCGTGTGTTTATTGTCCATTTCAAAATTACAATCGTAAAATGAGTATAATTTCAAGGCGACGTTTTTAATATTTTCTAGAATGAAAGAGGTTTTATATTGGTTGGTGGTATATTCTTGACTTCTCGCATCGTACTACAAAAAACATTTGAATTACATTAAGTAAGTAAGATTACCTTTCGATTGACATTTTCGATCTGTCAGCCTGATAAAGGGATAAAAGTATTACGAGACTAAGAAAATAAGTGAGTATGAGTATGAATATGAATTCAATTGTAATTTTAATATCGACTCCATAGTTTTCTTTCATCTTACCGCGCGATGAAAAATCCGAACCCTGTATTTATAGATCACGGGTTCATTACAAATTGTGCTAGGCGTAGAGAATAATAGGCGAGCCGCCTTGTGGCCAATTTCCGCTGCCGGCCGCCGGGGATGCGTCCGGGCGCCGGCGCCGCGCTTTGGCTCACAACTTCGCTACATGCTTCCGATTTAAGTTTTACTCTGCAACGTGGTCGAGCTTTCAAATTAACTTAGCTTAATAGTTATAATTTACCATCGCATATTGCTATGAACGTCTTAAGAGATGTATTAACTAAAATTAAACTTTAAACAGCGGGATTTACAACATCTAGACAAATCCCGTTTCATGCGTGGGTAGAAATAGTAGATTGTTCAACAAGGGAGGAAAATAACCAATATCACACGAGGTTAGTTGGCGCCCGAGCACAGCGAGGGTGCCAATATTTCCAGGGTGATATTGGTGTTTTTCCCGAGTTAAACACTCTGCTTTTCATTTCGACTACAAGGAAAGTAAGAAAATATAAGTATAAATAAATAAAAATGTCTAATCTGATCAATATGATCGTTTAAAAATATATCAATAGAGTTTTGTTAAGCAATAATGAATTTACTTAACAAAATTTAAAATGTTCAATATGATAGGTAGGTAATCAATGAAAACAGTAGATAAAGTAGATAGTTAAGTAAATTTATTTGTAAAATAAGTAAGTAACCAATTTGAACCAAGGAGTTAAGCTGTATAGAGATTGACTGTGGGGACATATAACATTGTCGTTTACCGTGTTTTTCTTAACATTTTTTAACTTTTTCTGGTTTATGTCACTAAATAAGAAATTAATGTAAATTGATAATTTAATTTAATAATATTTCACTGGCATTATAAAATTTGTAATGTGACTAACTAATTAAGAAAAAATCTCAATACTTAATTATACCATGTATATTTATTATTATTTATACCGTAATGCTTGGCTGAATGCGTATGTGTTCCATTGACAGCCAATGCCTTTATTCTTTTAATTCATTTCTACCCTTGGGAATAAAGTATAATTTTGCTCCCGTATGTCGGATATGATTTGCCTCACTTTCCGAGTATGTGTGGGTCATCGTGGCTAACTTCTAGACCAGTGATGGTGTAGGGGTCAGCACGCAGCACGGAACGCTGAGGACCTGGGTTCGATTCCCAGCATTGTTCTTTTTTCTGGGGTTTTTTCTGTGCATCTATATTTCAGTTTGTATTTAGTTTGAAATATATGGTTTCACGGGATGACCGTAAAAGTAATAAAAAATGAAGTTGAAAAAAAAATAAAATAGAAAAAGATACTTCATACTTAACTTGTTAAAGTTGGCTTAGTAGCGCCATCTCTTGGTCCAGGTGAGCGGTTAGCTCCGAAGGAGTGTTAAGTCTCTCGGTAGAGGGCATAACATAGATGCGCGCTTTATCACTGCATAATGTGATTATAACAGACTGAAGTGTACGATGTATGGGAAAAATTCGTCGCTAACTTCTAGACCAGTGATGGTGTAGGGGTAAGCACGCAGCACGGAACGCTGAGGTCCTGGGTTCGATTCCCAGCATTGGTCTTTTTTCTGGGGTTTTTTCTTTGCATCTATATTTCAGTTTGTATTTAGTTTGAAATTAATACTTTATATTAATTTCCCGCTTTATTTTTTTTTAATTTGCGACCCTCGTACCATAGAGCTTGATCAGCGTGTTCTCAATTACGAAATTTCACTTGAAAAAATAAACCTTGATTGTGATTGGTCTTACCTGTTCTTACTCATTTTTAAGCAACCAATCACGTGGCACACGCATATTTAAAGAAACTCGATTATCAAAATCAAATTCAGTATTCTTTTTTTGAATGCTATTATATTACTCAGTCCCGTAACATAATGAAAATTATAAGGGTTATTATGTTACTGAATTTGCACCATAGAGCATAGAACTTAGAACAGACTTATAACGTTAGTTATTATTGTATTGTATAGTTTTTGACCATATAATTGAAAGATTATACTACAGGAGTAGAAAAATGAGTTTAAGATGATAAATATATACCTAAATTCATTCACATGACGTAAATACCTAATCAAACGATAGCTTATAATACATCATACAACCCTTACGGCTGCAAGTGCCGCGAGTCGTCGATCCAAGGACAGGGCCGAGTCACCAGTGGGTCCTATACAGCGCTGCAAATAATAGTCTGACCTCTATTTAACTCCATTAAAAACTATGATATAAAAAAACCGTTCTAAAAAGTGATATTAAATTAAAATCATGTTTAGAAATGTTCTCTATCATTTGAAATGATTGCACTATCATTTGGTCGGAGTTATAGGTATAATCAGTAGATTAAGTGGTTTGGATAATAGTACGTGAACAAAGAGCTTATGCTGCGTTCTCGATGGCAGGTGTGTGGAAGCCGTTCGTCCTTGACCTCGCGGCGCCAAGGTTGCGGCGGCACCGCGCCAGCCAGCCGCGCGCCGGGAGCCACGAGCTCGGAACTGCTCGGGGTGCGCTTTGCTACATTTTCTTTATTTGATAAAATGTTTTATGATGTAGTGTGTTTAGTAGTAGATGTTACCAAATTTTTGTTACACTCTACTTTAATGAGCTACATTTTGCGAATTTTTATTATTTAACACAGCATAAATTGCGAATGTCAATAAAATACGTATTAAATTTCAATTAAGTACCTACTTACATGGATAGTCAACCGTTGCGCCTATTTCCTGTTCAAGTTGGCTTAAGTCCTAAGAATGTCATTCCACCGATTGTAAATCCGTACCAATACTTATATAATTTTTAAACGTATAAAACATTGAGTGCCGGCAAGAAGGTGAAAATTATCAATGTAGAAAATTATATATTTTAAATAATTGATTTTGCTCTAAATAACAAAAGGACCAAAAATGGTATTAAGGAAGGGTGACACCAAACTGTTTTGTGATGAAAACTGTGAAGTTTTTATCACGAAACTTATTCGGCTTTCACAGTTTTTGTGTATATAAATACACAAAAACTGCGAAACTAACTAACTAACATTTGCCTGCGACTTCGCCCGCGCAGAAATTAAATTTGTGGTGAATGTGCCACTGTTCCTGGTGAATATCGTAATAATTCAAGTTTCTCAGTATTAATTTTTTTTTTACTTTTTGTGCCCATCTTCCAGCTCCACATTCAGGTTTTAATTACCACTTCGGACTAACGTACTCGTCAAGACGAAGAAAACGAGGCCAAACTCGATGGGGTTGCGTCATTACGGAGTGCCTATGGTCACCTTCCAGCTTCATCATCAGACCCTGGTTACCGTCTAGGACCAAAATACTCGTTGATACGAATCAAACGAGTCCGAACTCGATGGGGTAGTGCCGTTTCATTATGGAGTGCCTTTGGCCACCTTCCAGCTCCATCATCAGACCTTGGTTATCATCTGTGATCAAAGTACTCATCAAGATGAATCAAACGATCCAAACTCTACGGAATTGTGTCGTTTCATTACAGAGTTCCTATGGCCACCTTCCAGCTCCATCATCAGATCAGCACCATGTTACAATAATATTGCATTTTCACCTGATTTACACATGCATCCAAAATTTCAGCTCAATCGGTAATCGTGAAGTGGGCCAAATTTAACTTGCAATTGATTGTACGTATATTATATGTATGTACTAGCTGTTGCCCCCGACTCCGTCTGCGCAGAATTCGTTTATATATTCGCTATCTCATGGGAACTATGCAATTTTCCGGGATGAAAAGCACCCTGTATAAATCCAGATTATAAAGTAGGTAAAAGATAAAAAGTACTAAAGTAACCTTGTCGAGTTTGGAAGTAAACGAATTTCATTCCGCTGAAATAAAACAATTAAAAAAATTTCAAGACTGTTACAGCAAACCAAATTTTGTGCTAACTATGGCAAAACGGAATATTTTGTCTATGTCATAGAATAGTCCAAGATATGTTTTACTTTATATATTTTTTTCAAATCTCCACAATGTGCATTGCCGCCATAAAATTTTGTCAAAAACGGCTATTTTGCGCGTTTTGCCCACCCCGTCGCCTTAAATAAATAAATAAATATCACGGGACAGTTTATTTATAGTAACCAATCTCAAAGTAAGCAAAGCTTGTGTTATGGGTACTAGTCAACGGATAAACATACTACTACATCATCATCATCATCATCAGCCTATGTTCGTCCACTGCTGGACATAGGCCTCTCCCATGACACGCCACTGAGCACGATCCTCGGCCACTCTCATCCAGCTCTTGCGAAGATCATCGCTCCACCGAGTCTGAGGACGTCCGACGCTACGATTGCCGAACCGTGGTCTCCACTCAAGATCTCGTCTACCCCAACGGTTATCGGTTTTTGGGGTAGTTCCAATAGAGAGATCTCTCTCCAGGCAGATGTTATGCCTGGGGACCGAAGTCCAATGGATGAAAGTTGGAAGTTGTATTTATGCAGCCGAGTTGTGAAACTTCGATAGCGTGATGTAGGATTGTAGTAATTAGTTCCTTATGTGATGACTAGATGGCGCTAGTAGTCGCTACAGGTTCTTCGGGTTATATGGCCTGCCCATTGCCACTTCAGCGTGCTAATGAAAGAAAGAAAGAAAGAAAGAAAGAAAGAAAGAAAGAAAGAAAAACATTTATTTATAGTAACAATAACACGTACACAGGCTAAAACTAAAAATACAAACATAGACATAGGTAGACATGTTGATGTCGCTACAAAGGGTCCCGACTCAGCATGTCGCTGGTTAAAAAACACTGGTGCGGTGCTAATGCGGTGCTAATGCGGTGGGCTATGTCGATAAGTTTGGTACAACATACTACATAATAAATCTAATATACAAAAATCTCGTGTCACGGTGTTTGTTACCGAACTCCTCCGAAACGGCTTGGCCGATTTTTATGAAACATTTTTCTCTATACTCGGTAGGTCTGAGAATAGGTCGTAGGCTATTTTTTATCCCCCCCCCATTCTTCTCGAACGGAGTCGCGGGCAACAGCTAGTAATATATATAAATACATACTTAAATACATATTAAACATCCAAGACTCGAGCACAAACATTCGTATTTTTCACACAAATATCTGCCCCGATCGGGAATCGATCCTGGGACCTTAAGCTTTATAGTAGTAGGTAATTTAACTTACCTTACACACATACTTACTATCTATTGTACTTCTACCACTCCTGCTTGCTCGTGCTGAGGCCCGACTTCAAACAGATTAGTAGAAAGATATTTTCATGCTCATTAATAGTCGGTTAAATTTTTATTTCATATTTTTTTGTGTTTTTGAAGGCGGTTCTATTTTTTATTTTTTATTTAATTATCAAGACAATATAGACAATATATATTAAGGTTCAACGAAAATTGTTTAGATTTTCATTGAATCATGTTTTTAGGATCGTAGATGTTTGTTTGTTTCTCGCGGTTGTGCTGTGTAGACCCGATTTTGTAATACAAGTATCAGTGGGGTTGTGTTTTTTTCTTTAATGTATTTTTTTTTATTTAAAGCCATCAACATAGCCTACAACCCCAAAAAATAGCCTACAGCCTCAGACCTATTATTATAATTATGTATTAGAAGATGAATTTTAAAAATCAAGAACCTGAAAATCTTTATAAAAATGCTATCGTATGGTTTCTTATATTCACACACTGGTTCATATTGAATGCTCCTTTGTATACATAAGTTTTCGTAGTATATACTCCTACAGCAACCAGTCTTCAATCAGAATAAAAAAAACCTTTGCAAGAGCTCGTTTTATTTGCTTGCAAAACTACAAATTCAGTTTAGTTTCACCATAGAGGGTACTTGACGACGTTGCCCGGACAAATTGCACTCGAGTGAAGAGAAAACATTCGAGAAGATTTTGCGTACCTACTCATGCCGTAGGTTTAATAATCGGTATCTACGTTGTATTCTCACCTCTCTTAATTGGCATATAATTAATACGCATAACGTTCAAGTGATATAAAAATAAAACCACATACGTAGTGCATTAAGTATTGAACGCATAATAATGAGTACGAATAATAATATTAACACGCATAACGTTAATAAGCATATGTATCTTAATTAAGCAAGCATTACTTTATCTGGCATAACTTTATGTCACACTAGCTTTTGCCCGCGGCTTCGCTCGCGTGTACTATGAGTATTCCAAAGAACTAAGATATCAAGCAAGCAAGCATGCAGGCAAGCAAGCAAGCAGGTCCACTATTGACCGAGAAATCGGTGAAAATACGTACATAAAAAAAAAAATAAAGTGGAATGCATAACCTCCTCCTTTTTTAGAAGTCGGTTAAAGTGCCCTTTGCGGCCTACTTACAGTATAAACTTATGAATTTTGAAATTTTAGCTTTCTACAACCAGTAAAACGCAAAATCCCGTTTTTTCCCGTTCCCGTAAGAATTTCGGGAAATGTTTTCTTAATGCTCCCCTAGACTCCCCAAGGAACCCACTTGCCAAATTTCAGCTTTCTATGACCAGAAAAGGGTCTTGAAAAGAAAAGAAAGGGAAAAAGAAGGAGAAGGGGAACGGGAGGGAGGGAAAGGGGGGGCTTAAAGGGATAAGTTCACCTTTGTACATGCATTTCAACGGCTGTCAATAATGTATTTCTTTTTTTTTCCTTATTTTTGTACAATAAAGAGTTTACATACATACATACCAGTAAAACGAAAAATCCCGTTTTTCCCGTTCCTGTGGGAATTTCGGAAAATCCCCTCTCAATGCTCCTTTGCACTCCCCAAACAACCTACATGCCAAATTTCAGCTTTCTACGACCAGTAAAGCGAAAAATCCCGTTTTTTCCCGTTCCCATTGGAATTTGGGAAAGTCCTCTCTCATTGCTCCTCTTCACTCTCCAAGCAACCTACATGCCGAATTTCAACTTTCTACGACCAGTAAAACGAAAAATCCTGTTTTTTCCCGTTCCCGTCGGAATTTTGGAAAGTCCTCTCTCAATCCAGCTCTACACTCCCCAAGAAACCCACTTGTCAAATTTCAGCTTTCTATGACCAGTAAAACGAAAAATCCCGTTTTTCCCGTCCCCGTGGGAATTTTGGAAAGTCCTCTCTCGATGCTCCTCTACACTCCCCAAACGACCTACATGGCGAATTTCAGCTTTCTACGACCAGTCAAACGAAAATCCCTTTTTTTCCCGTTCCCGTGGGAATTTGGGAAAGTCCTCTCTCAATGCTCATCTACACTCCCCAAGCAACCTACATGCCGAATTTCGGCTTTCTACGACCAGTAAAACGAAAAATCCCGTTTTTTCCTTATCCCGTGGGAATTTCCGAAAATCCTTAAACCTGTTTTTAATTATTATAATTAACTACTTCTATGCCAAATTTGAAGAGTTTAGTAATTATAGTTCATAGGATCCCGTTGAACTGAATATATAAATCCCGTTTTTTCCTTACCCCGTGGGAATTTTGAAAAATCCTGAAATTAATGTTTTAAATAATGTAAAAAAATACCTACTTGTGTATCAAATTTGAAGAGTCTAGTTATTATAGTTACTGAGATAGGGTCACTCGGAATCGAATATATAAATCCCGTTTTTTCCCTTTCCCGTGGGAATTCCCAAAAATCCTTCCTTAGTGGATGCCTACATTGTATAAGGTATCTATGTGCAAAATTTCAAGTCTCTAGGTCCAGTGGTTTGGACTGTGCGTTGATATATCAACAGTCATTTAGTTTATTTAGATATTTCAACCCCATCGCACCCCATCCAGGGAGATGGTATTTTACGTCTGCCACGTCGGATTTTAAAACCGTTGTTGTTTTCATAACCAGCGACCCGATAAACCATAGAAACAACACCCATGTTGATTTTCAGAATTTGTTACCCCTTTCCCCCGTTTTAGGGGTTGAATTCTCAAAAAACCTAAAACACTTGTTTACTCATTTATCATTAGGAGTACTTCTGTGAAGTTTCGAATAAAATAGTCGAACTAATCTTGTTTCCCCATACAAACTTTGGACCCCCGTTTCACCCCCTTAGGGATTGAATTTTGAAAAATCCTTTCTTAGTGCACCCCTAGACCTTATAAGGAACCTGCATGCCAAATTTGGAATCTCTAGGCCCAGTGGTTTGGGCTGTGCGTTGACATGTCAGTCAGTCAGTCAGTCAGTCAGTCAGTTTCTTCTTTTATATATTAAGATAACTGGTAAGTAAGGATAAGAAAACAAAAAAAATAACACGAAATTATCAAGAATGGCTGCTTTAAATAGGTTGCGTTGGGTAGCCGTTAGGTTAGTATTGCATCAGGCCCGAAGGGCCAAACTACTTAGAAACACTGAGCTCCACGTAAGGTGTGTAGCGAAGCTCTTTCAACCAACGTTGATGTCACGTTATACCTGCCTGTATGTATGTTCCTTTAAACATGCTTAATTCTAAAAATATTATCATCTCACCTCATTTCAGGTTATTATTTTATTGATATTACGAGAAATGTTTTTTCAGTAATTACCCTAATTCAGTTCCGCGCGCGCATCGATCGATGACGGTTGCACTCACGATACCGGAACAAAATAATTTGTCGTTAAAATGAGTAACCGCGTAGAATGTAATATGTGCAACATTGTGATTGATGAATTACTAGCATTTATACAAAATAAAATATCAGTGATTGACCAAAACACTCTTATACGATTGTGTACATCCTCATTTTTTGTAAGAAATTGTATTTAACTTGTACTACAAAATTATTGAATAAATTATCTTATCTTATCTTATTCACCGTTGAATAAATTCAAAAATTAAAAACGTTACTGTTTGAGGCGGTACTAACAGCTCACCGTATGATCACAAGGAAACAAAGTGGGAAGAATATTCGTGACTTAGAAGATATAGTCGGATTGTTAAAATCGACGAATTCGGATGACATTCCTGTATTCGTAGCTCAACATCTGCATAAATTACCACCATTGACGTTCGACCACCTCGACTGCACCAGCCTTTTTAAGCAACTGACACGACTAGAATCTGAAGTAAAAGATGTAAAAGAATCATATGCCACAGTGATGCAATTGGAAGACTTCAGAAGATCAGGTATGCAGCACTTAAAATATGATTCCATTCCCCGAACTCCTATCTTTAATGTTAATAAGAAAAGGGGTGCTTGGAATATGGACAGTGGTTCCATGGGATTGTCAAACTTACACACAAAGGATCAAACAAATGTCTCGAATAACGTATCACCAAGCAGCGTATCATCAAAAAGTATATCTCCAAATAATCAAATCGCGAATAATCAAAAAACGGTTAATAATCAGAAATGTGAAAGGGCACATTGAAAACATTGGTGCAAACGTGAAGACGGTAGCTTCTAAACGCTCAGCACCGCAACGGATGAGTCATACGCGGCCGGCACAAACAGGGTCAGAGCGTGCAGCGATAACTTCTGATCAGCTATTTGATGTTTCTCACAAACCGGACACACGCAGCAACAAATAATGTCGCCTGTTGTTTCAGATGATGACAATCAACGAAATGATTTTTCTAATGATAATGAGGGTCCTTGGCATTTAGTAACAAAACGCAAGAAAAAGCAAAATAATAGGTTTAGTGGTAGAATGGGCGCAGCAAATGAAAGTGATTGTAAATTTAAGGCTGCTGTGAGAAAGACCTATATTTTCATAACGAACATTCACAAAGACACGACGGAAAATTACATCGTTGAATACATAAAAAGCAAAACACAAGAAACCGTGTCCCCAGAGAAAATTGATATAAAAAAGCACACAGAATATAACGCTGTGTCCCCAGAGAAAATTGATATAAAAATGCACACAGAATATAACGCTTATAAGTTCCTTGTTGCACAACATTAATTGTCATTATATTTAGACGAAAAACTTTGGTCACAAGGAATAATATTCCGACGTTTTGTGAATTTTAAACACAAAGTTATCGAATAGGTTTAATTTGGTTACCTATGCGTGGTTTTATACTTAACGGACCTGTAAAAAAAATATTAATTTTAATGGATATGCAAATGAAAACCAGATTAACTAACTACCTTTAACTGTAGAAGTGTAAAGAGATCAGTGGCTACTGTTAGAGACCTATGCTGTTGTTCAGACATAATTGCCCTTCAAGAAACTTGTTTGCTGCCCAACGATGTCTCTTGTCTTGGTACTGTCGACACGGGTTTTGGTGCGACGGGCACGTCGGCGGTGGACACGGCGGCCGGCTACTACGCGGCAGAACGTACGGTGGCGTCGGGATCTTGTGGAGACCCAGCAAGTTCGATCAGGTCTCAGTGATTCAGTGTCATAATCCCCGGGTATGTGCTGTTAAATTACGAATAATGTAATTATTGTAATTATTATTACGAATGGCAGAACCATAATTGTGATGAGTGTTTATATGCCTACAAACACGTTTGAGAACTTAACTGAATTTACGGACTGCCTCGAAACGGTAAGTGCTATAGTTAGTGACTCCAATGTAGACACTGCTTACATCTTGGGTGATTTTAACGCTCATCCAAATGAGTTATTTGCCAACGAACTTTTAAGTTTTTGCCAAAAACAGAACTTATCGTATATATATTGATATTGAAAGGCTTAGTAGTACTTTCGTGAGTGACTCATCTAGTTCTAGACGGTGGTTAGACCACTGCGTTATAACGCTAAATTCGGTAAACATGGTTGTTAACGCACATGTCAAATATGACGTTACTTGGTCGGATCATTTCCCACTTGTGCTAGATTTTGATTTAGGAATATTACAAGGATGATATACACTGAATTAGCAGTCGCCATAGTACAGATCGGCCGCGGAAAAATAGTTCGATTTATTAAATCTAGATGGCGCTGACATATAGCCAGAGGGTTTGAAAGCAAAACAATAAGACTAGATGTGTGTTTCATATTACTACAAATGTATTATTTTTCAAAAATATTGCATAATAATACATTTGCAATAATATGAAATATCTGTAGTCTTATTGTTTTGCTTTCAAACCCTCTGGCTATATGTCAGCGCCATCTAGATTTAATAAATCGAACTATTATTCTGCGGCCGATCTGAACTATGGCGACTGCTAATCCAGTCTATATCATCCTTGATATTACTTAATGCCAAAAATATATAATCATAATGTTTGTGAAACTAGCCATTTATGGGGTCAAAGAAATGTACATGAAATTAATATGTAAATAAATAATAAATAAATAAATAAATATCTCGGGACAATTCACACCAATTGACCTAGTCCCAAAGTAAGCTAAGCATAGCTTGTGTTATGGGTACTAGGCAACGGATAAACATACTTATATAGATAGATATATACTTAAATACATATTAAACACCCAAGACCCGAGAACAAACATTCGTATTTTTGATACAAATATCTGCCCCGACACGGGAATCGAACCCGGGACCTCAAGCTTCGTAGTCAGGTTCTCTAACCACTAGGCCATCTGGTCGTCTAAATATGTATAACAATGAATGTTCCAAAAAGCTAAGAGTAATTGACTTTCCATCTGAGTTTAGATATTGTTGTGATAATTACTGCAGCGAGCCTGAACATAAATACATAATAAATAGATAAATTGTACAGAGAAATTGTTGCAGCATTAACTGAGTCTGCGAGCTCTATCAAAAGAAACGTGCGACGTAAAACTTGTAAAAAACAAAAAAGGGGTGGAATAAACATGTAAAGGGCACGCACAGGGAGGCCAGGCTGAAGTTCAAAACTTGACGATCTTGTGGTAAACCGGCAAGTGGTCGTGTATATGACCACATCTCAAAAAGTTTTCAAATCTCGCCTTAGGTGGTGTCAGAACCATCAGGAACAACTTAAGATGGATGAAATTGCTTACAGTCACTCTCAAAAAGATTTTTGAAACTTCTGGAAAAAGACCAATAAATTGAATATTCGGCCTGGGCTTCCTGTGAGCGTTGAAGGAGTTAGTAACGCAAAAAATATACATTATACTAGCTGTTGCCCGCGGCTTCGCCCCCGTTGTCTTTTTCCTAAAAAAAATTTCATAAGAACCTTCACCTGACAATAACAAACGCAACAAAAAAAGAATTAATGAAATCGGTCTAGCCGTTCACGCGTGATGCCGTGACCAAGGGAAATAGGGATTCATTTTTATATATATAGAAGATATACAGTAATTAAGTAATTTCTATCTAATTTCTGACTTATTGTTATGCCTTTTCTAATTAGGAAAATTAACGTTATACGCATTAATATTACGAAGGTACTGGCTGTTCCCCGCGGCTTTGCCCCCGTTCTCTTTTTACTAAAATATCTTTCATACTAACCTTCTTCTGACAATAACAAACTCAACAAAAAAAACTTAGCGAAATTGGTCCAGCCGTTTTAAAGCTATGCTAAATTATTATTATAGTAAAGATCCATTCGTGCCGTATACGGTGTAAACCGAACTGAGAGATATATCAACAACTATTTCGATACAACCGAATTTGTATTTTGTTGCTAAGGCTAAGTTCAAACCAGGACGTTTAGGAGCGATTGCCACTTGTCAGGGCACAGATGAGTTTTCCTTCAAATGGCTGCCGGCCTGCGCCGTCCACACGGCCTTGTGCACATTCCCTAGGTTTCCTATTGCTACTTTTCAAGTGAAGTGAAATGCTCAATCTCAAAAGGATTAAGGATAAAGTGCTGTGTAGTGTGATGGAAAAACAGGTTATATGCGGGTAGTTCATCACATTTGTATGTGATCAGTGACAACATAAAGAAAAATTGGCTGTACTGCTCTAAATAAATCGCGAGGGCGTACGTTAATAGAGCTATGTACATATTTCTGTTGTTAAATTGCAAAAATTGAAGGTGACACTCCATACGTGCTAACAATAGAAAACATATTTCAAAATCGTACCGTATTGTATCCTACTAATATTTATAAGTATGGATGGATGGATGGACGGATGGACGGACGGACGGATGGACGGATGGACGGATGGATGGATGGATGGATGGATGGATGTTTGTTACTCTTTCACGCTAAAACGGTTTGACGGATTCTGATGAAATTTGGCACACAGATAGTTAATAATCCGGATTAACATATAGGATACCTTTTATCCCGTAAAATTGCATAGTTCCCGCAGGATAGCGATAAACGAATTCTTCGCAGACGGAGTCGCGGACAGCAGCTCGTGATACATAACATAATAATAAGAAAGCCATCCTGAAACCATTTACATTTTATTTTCACTAGAGTACTTTTCATTATGCATGGTCGGGCACGCACTGGGCCGGTTTTATTTAAATTCTTTAACTATTATGCTTAATCAGTGCCCAATCGAACAAACAAAAGATTGGGAGCTGTCCCAATCGTTTGTGTTTTATGAATTTTCCCAAAATCAAAATATCGTCATTTAAAACTTCGAAATTTCAGGCTGAATCACAAGCTTCCACTGGCTTACTATTGAATAAATTTCAAACTTATTACTTTTATACACGTGCGTCTGGAAATGGCGTCGGTTGATAAGACTAACTATCAGCCGTTCAAATAAAGAAAGAGGAGTTTTTTTTGTGAATCAAAACAAGTCATCTGAAATAATAAAAAAAACCGGCCAAGAGCGTGTCGGACACGCCCAAGATAGGGTTCCGTAGCAGGTACGAAAAAATCTTTGCATACTTTATTAAAGTGGTTGTTTTGGTCCCAACGTCGGCGGTACAGCGCCATCTATCGGCGAATTGGGTAACTAATCTACTGCAGTCTACTAGAATTAGTATGTATGTTGATTGTTTTTCAGATGTAATATATTTTTTTTATTTGAAAGAAGATACTGTTAGCGTGATCTGATAGGTACTTAAAGAAAAAAAATGCTTGCAATGGCGGTTAAATTACAATCTTAGTTTAGAATTTTTTTTTACAAATACTTAAAAACTGCTCAACTGATTAAGTTGAAAATAATTTTCCTAGAAAGTTTTTAATAAGTTTAACTTACGTGATTTTTTTCATATTTTTTAGACGTGCGGTTCAAAAATTAGAGGGGGGGACACATTATTTTGAACTTTCGGAGTGAATATCTCCGAAAACATTCACTTAATCAAAAAATAGTTTTAGCAAACCCCTATTCATTTTCAAATACCTATCCGATACCCCACACTATAGGGTTAGTCGAGAAAAAAAGTCACCCCCACTTTACGTCTATGGGAGGTACCCTAAAAAAATTTTTTCTAGTTTTTTTTATTTAATCACTTTGTCGGCGTGACTGATGCCAAATTACATATTCATGCCAAATTACAGCTTTCTAGTACTAACAGTCTCTGAGCTTAGCCGCGGACGGACAGACAGACAGACAGACAGACGGACAGACGGACAGACATGGCGAAACTATAAGGGTTCCTAGTTGACTACGGAACCCTAAAAAGGATACACTATTACGGGCGAGGAGAAATTTTTTAAAGTCAGCGAAAACTGAGTTCGGTAATTTAGATGAGGTAAAGGTACCTGAATTTTTTGCCGGACGGACAGACAGACAGACGGACAGACATGGCGAAACTATAAGGGTAGGAACCCTAAAAAGACCATTTAATTTTACCCTAACGTTAAATTTGGTATTGGCTATTAACGTTGATTAATCAGAGGCTGTAATCGCGATTCTGCGTGTTCCTGGGCTATCGATCAGTGTCAGGTAGCCGACTGCCGACTGCCGAGGGTCGTGCAGGAGGGGTATTCAAATAATGTAGATGACAGTAAGACTCTGTTCTATTGTAAGATGCGTATCGTGTTTGTGAAAAAAAAAACGAAGAATTTACGTGACAACTATATAATTAGCCAATTACTAAAAATTAGAGCATGTTGGTTCAGCGTGTTGGTTGCACAATGATTCAATTTAAATAATTATAACAGGTAAGTAAATTGGAATTAAATTAACTGGAAATGAAGATAAATCACGTTTAATTAGACGAACAGATGGCCTAGTGGTTAGAGAACCTGGCTATAAAGCTTGAGGTCCTGGGTTCAATTCCCGTATCGGGGCAGATATTTGTATGAAAAAAATACGAATGTTTGCTCTCGGGTCTTGGGTGTTTAACATGTATTTAAGTATCATATGTATCTATTTATTATTTATATAAGCATGTTAATACGTTGCCTAGTACCCATAACACAAGCTTTGCTTAGCTTACTTTGGGACTAAAGTCAATAGGTATGAATTGTCCGGTGATATTTATTTATTTATTTAATTAATTTACCGATCCTGGAGTTACTAGGACATTTTTCAAGTTACGTGGACGCGGCGGGCTGTGACATACCGACAGACGTGCATTATGGAGCCAGCTCCATATATGGATACCTATACTCGAAACCATAATCCTTGAGACAAGCTTGACAAGTAAATTACAGTTAATTATGATGTGGCTGATATCGATAATCAGTTTCGGCTCGATTATATAAGTAGTTTGCTAAGACGGATTTTTTGTACAACATCGAGAATAGGCATTAAATATTGTTGCAATTGCCTCTTTTCACAACGCGATCTTAAGAATATGGAATAGAATTACTGACTTAACACATACAGTGAGCGAGAGGCGCAGAAAACCACGAAACACATTCGAACACTACGGGAATTGGAAGCCGAAAGATGGATTGAAAGTTACAAAAGCGTGTATTACGATAAAATGCCGCAATCGTACCACATCATACTTACCACGGAAGGTATAAAAATAGTAACATTCCTAAGAAAACTTGAAATAGTCTGTCGCAACACTTGTGAAAAATTAACTGTCAAAGTTGTCTCACGATATAATGGTTTCAAGCATAGTTAACTAAAACACGGAATTCTAAACATTCCAGATTGAGTTTTTGTGGCGACTAGGTAATTAAATATTCCGTATTTCAAACGACTTCATCTGTTTGAAAAAAAATACACACATCAAAAAAAGTCTTAGAATATTATTTATTTTATTAGCAGTACGGCTGCTCACCGAATCTAAGATTATTTAAAAGCGAAAAAGTTTTTTCGGGTGCGCCGGTGGGATTCGAACCCACGTCTCCTGGGTATGCGCCCCAACGGGTGTTCTACCAATAATAAATAATCTTAGATTCGGTGAGCAGCCGTACTGCTAATAAAATAAATAATATTTGAATAAATAGATGTGGTACATCATTTTCTTACGCATTTCCAATGTAATTTGGAACGTAGGAGTCGTAGCTTCTAATAGTTGCGATGGATGTTACCACACGCCACTGTTGGCGTATGTAAGCGATTAAGAATTTCGGGGGAGTCGGTTGGATGCGACGTGGTTCAATTGGTAGAACACCCGTTGGGGCGCATACCCAGGAGACGTGGGTTCGAATCCCACCGGCGCACCCGAAAAAACTTTTTCGCTTTTAAATAATCTTAGATTCGGTGAGCAGCCGTACTGCTAATAAAATAAATAATATTTGAATAAATAGATGTGGTACATCATTTTCTTACGCATTTCCAATGTAATTTGGAACGTAGGAGTCGTAGCTTCTAATAGTTGCGATGGATGTTACCACACGCCACTGTTGGCGTATGTAAGCGATTAAGAATTTCGGGGGAGTCGGTTGGATGCGACGTGGTTCAATTGGTAGAACACCCGTTGGGGCGCATACCCAGGAGACGTGGGTTCGAATCCCACCGGCGCACCCGAAAAAACTTTTTCGCTTTTAAATAAGTCTTAGAATACTCATTCATCATAATTTCAGCCGAAAGTCGTCCAATGCTGAACATAAGCCTCCCCCAATTCTCGTCAAACAGATCGGCCCTGCGCCACCCGCATCCAATGCGTTCCCGCCACCTTCACCAGGTCGTCGCTTCATCTTGTTGGAGGCCTAACTACACTGCGTCTTCCGGTCCGCGGACGCCACTCGAGAACCTTTCGGCCCCATCGGCCGTCAGTTCTACGAGCGATGTGCTCTGCCCACTGCCACTTAAGTCTAGCGATTCTACGAGTTATGTCCGTGACTTTAGTTCTTACGCGGATTTCATCATTTCTAATGCGATCCCGCAGAGAAACTCCAAGCATAGCCCTCTCCATCGCCTTCTGAGTGACTTTGTGTTTTCTTATGAGGCCCATCGTTAGCGGCCACGTCTCAGTGCCATAAGTCATCACTGGCAATGGCAACACACACTGGTCAAAGACTTTTGACTTGAGACACTGCGGTATATTGGAAGACAAGATACTCATTATCCCTGGAGAAATATTTGATGTTTTGACTCAGTAGTAAAATGCCTATATATAGAAATATTCAAAACTGTCTAGGGATAAAAAATATCCCTAGGCACTTTTGATGAGTGTAGTAACATTGTAATTGGGTTTATGGCAACAAAACTTATTTTTTAAACCATTGTTTCCATTGGTGGCTGGCGCTATAATTTCAGACAATGATTGGTTTACAAGTTGCAAAATCAAGATAATTGATGTGATAGCTGCTTTTTACAAACAACTATGCTAAGTTACAAATTAGATATAAATACACATCTTAATATAATCTAAAATTATCTTTTGCAGGTATTCTGCGAATAAATGTGAAGTGATTGGAACACGCGCGCAATACGGCGACCATGACGTCCCGGAGATAGTGTCAGGTAATAGGTACTTACTCTTGGTTTTTAAAAAAGTACTTTTCATCACACTTGCTCGTTAATGGTGTTATTCCATGCCTGTTTACTAAATGACAATGGCCTAAATTGTTCTTAAGGGAGTTATGGATTTACGTACAGTTTTTCTTCCCAAGGGAGTTCTAACATTAGTTTTAAAATTTGCGAATAAGTAAGTTGGTATGTCATTTCAGACTAAGGAGGTTTCAAGTCAGCCAACGTTTTATTTCTGCTTAAAACTTAGCTATAGCCCAATTTTACTACACAAAACTTATCTTACGCTTTATAAAACTTCGTTATTTTTATATTTTAAATTTATATCAAAGAGTTTTGCAATAATTTTTTTTTTTAACATGTTGGCAGAATCTGGCCGTATAGCCATTCGAATTCTAAACACAGTATACTATCTATGGTAGATGACTTGAAAAAAGTGACAATCTGTATTGGCGGGTAGCCATTATTTATTCAATTTATGTGTTTAGAGATAAAATAATTTTATTTTTGGATTTATTTCTTCGCAGTGTGATAAAATCATTGTGTGTTCACGGGCAGTAAGGGGATTACAAACTCGAGTCATTAAAAGCCCTTCGCCTTCGGCATCGGGCTTCTAATAGACTCTCGTTAGTATAATCCCCTACTTACGGCCCTTGATGCACAATGTAATATTATGTTCTTACGTGCAATTATAGTCTTTGACTGATTGAAGATGATTTTTTGGCACTATCAAATAACCGAACTCTATCTACCCGAAGTGCTTACTTGACATGCTACATGAACACTTTTTCTTTACAACTGTAACATTTTTCATTAATGATACAACATTGATGAATATGTATTTCCTGCAGCTTGTATCTATTAAATTAGATAAAACTATTGTCAGTGTCAGCAACACAATGGTTGTTACGAAAATATCCCTAAAGGAGAAAGGGAGCTAGATGATTCCTAAAGAGCCAAAATTGACTAAGTAGTTAGAATCGTAGTACAATATGATTACTTCCACTTTGGCTCGCATACCTACAGCTTTCATATACCTAGAGTATACAAAAAACCTACAACTTACTTACATAAAATATTCATTCTATTTAATATAATTAATAATAAAACCTCAACCTAAGTATTGGAACTTCATTAATATTCATAATCAACTTTTATGGCATATGTGACGGACGAGCATTCAAAATAAAAGAACTTGCTGAAAATAAAAGAAATTGCTGGGTATTGTTTTTACGTAGAAAATAATCCCGGCTTTATATATTAAAAAAGTTAAAAACCGCTATCAAAAAGCTACAGTTAGAAAAAAATCAACATACTTTGGACCTTGAAGAATGGACGAAAGTTTGCAATCATGCCATTAAAAGCGACGACAAATTTTTAACTGCAGAAGAAAGCTGGATGTTTTTAGTGACAGTTTTATATAATCAATGTCTTTAATTTAGACAGTGAAAGTTAATAAGCGTACCTATATGAATTCATTATTAATCAATCATACAATTAGTACTTTTAAATAAGTAAATTTCCTTGTACTAGTTTAATATTTTGTATTTTTTGTAAAGCGATGTATTAATTAAGTCAAGCTACATCTGTCTTATTCATAGGTCTATTATAAAAAAATACATTGTGGCAGGTGATCTACATTACTGCTTTAGACTGTTAAGTGCAAACTATGACGTTATGAATATGCAGCAATGTATCTCTTGTCATTTGCACTTTTGATCTTTCTCGATGAATGTCGAAAATTGTTGAGTGCCAAAGTGGAAGTAATCGTATTGTGTATAAACTCACCGACAAAGAAAATATTAAAAGAAAGATTTAAAGTGAAACGCTATTTTAGTAAAAGTAAAGCATAAATAGAACAGAAAGTTTGCTTATATTCTTTACCTTATATACTCGGACCGACCTACTGAAGTTGACCCTGTTTTTGGACTTATTAAATTTTTTTTTGGATATTTTTGTAATACCTACCTTGCATAATAAATAAAAATTTCAAATTCCAATGCTAAATTATTTTCATTGTAACAAATTGTAAATATCACTTTTTTACAGAAAATTAGGATAATAAATAGTTTTCTGCTATCTACGCACTTTGTTAGGGATAGAAATAGTTGTGTAGGTACAGATAATGGTAAATGTGTGTATTGTTGCTGTTCAGTTGAATTAAAATCAGTTGAACTAGATGCCTTATAAGAATAGAATATCTACCATCACAACGTTTCAAGACTACCCTCTTCAAAGCTGATAACAACCAATTATCCTTCGTTACCTACTCAAACTATTTTATTACTATTTTTCTCCAAATGTATGTAGAATTTAAAATTTTGCACAAATATTGTTGTGATTTAGAAGTATAATATAAAAAATATACCCACCAACCATATCCCTTTTTGAAAAACAAATAAGGGTAAATATACAAAAGTTGGGTAACTTTTAGAGATATTTTTATTTATGATGTTGTTTTTTAAATAAAATGCCTACAAATTTGGGTATATAAGATAGCTAATCTAATAAATATATTGCTCATGTTCGGGCCAGTCACTTTTTCAAGTAGTTTATTTTTTTTTTCTTAAGAAGGCGGCATGATGTTTTAAACTGAAATAAGTAAAAGACACACACGACTCACATGCGCTAAATATCAGTAAATATGAAACACGTCAATGTCCTCCGGTGCAACAATCAGACAAAGGACACGCCAACGGACTGACGAAAAAGACATGAATTAGAGGTTATCATTAGAACCAACGTTTACTTCGTTATTTTCGAATATCAACAAGCTACATTTTTAAAAAGCTTTCTATGTATGAATGAAAATATAACACAGGTTTACAATGAAATAACGACTCGCCATAGGAATGAAATTTTGACTGGATCGGTGCGTTTACATGACGAACACAACGCTAGCTCTTGCACAGTAATGACGTCCGTAAAATAGCGGTGTCTGCTGCTAACTTTACTACCAATGTTGAAATTTAGCATAGATTTGAATTTGAGTTGATAATAATTTAGCGGAAAATTCTAATTCGAACCACAGGCAGCGGACAGACGAATAAATTGAACAAGTTTTCGAGAAAACTGAATTACTTACCAGGATGGAACATTTTCGTTGCATATGTCATGTTGACATTCCGTACACCTGCCAAAGAAATCATTGGGAAACTGATTGTGAGGAGGTTCCTTCCATCCTGGTACGCGAATCAGTGTCCTCGACTGTACGTATATTATGTTATAAAAGTTCCGTTTGGCCATTTTGGCTCTGGAACCCTAAAAAAGGTCATGACATACAGATAGGCTGAAGTGATAGACTGAACTGAGTGATTCTATAAGTGAGTTTTTTCTTTTTTAAGGTATGTAATCCTAAAATACCTACGTTTGGTGCCAATACCAATATCGATTACAGATCGAAACATGATTCGAAAACTTGGTAGGCATGATATAAATTCCGGTACCTAGGGAAGCTTTAGCTCTACATGTCGAAGTTAAGTATAGAAGCGAGGCGGCAGTCGGGTAGAGAATGAGGAGAGAGGAAAATATAATTAAGTCGTTTGTATTTTCCGGCACGGAGGGAAGCGTGCGGAGACTTTATGGACTTTATTTAAGAGACGGGGCATGCTAGTACAATATAATATGACTTTTATGACAATTATTACATGATAAAATGCTCTAATCGATTTAGCAAATATTTATTATTTATATACTTCTTTTTCGACGAGCAGATGGCTTAAGTGATTAGAGAACCTGAGTACGAAGCTTGAGGTTCCGGGTTCGATTCCTGTGGCGGGGCAGATATTTGCATGAATAATACGAATGTTTGTTCTCGGGTCATGGGTGTTTAATATGTATTTAAGTATGTATCTGTCTATATAAGTATGTTTATCCGTTGCTTAGTACCTATATCTAACATAACATAAGCTTTGCTTAGCTTACTTTGGGACTAGGTCAATCGGTGTGAATAGTCCCGTGATGTTTATTTATTATTATTTTTTAACAATGGCCTCCAAAATATACAATCTGTGATTGATTAGATTCAAATATGGTCATTTTTTTTTCGATGGCATTTTCCTGTTCACATTGGTAAACAAGGATATTGCATGGACGATTGTGATTTATGACTTGTCTATCTATATAAATATAAATGAATCACCGAAATGTTTGTACGCGCATAACTACTGATCGACTGCACCAAATTGGACAATTATTTTTTTGTTGCGTTTGTTACTCTCAGGAGAAGTTTCCTATGAAAGAAATTTTAGAAATAATACAACGGGGGCGAAGCCGCGGGTATCAGTGTTAAGTTTTAGATTCTGCTCAAACTAAGCTTTAAGTAGTTTCTTTGTTAATCTAGCTAGTGTAGGTTTTGTATTTTTCATCCCGAGAAGCTTTTTTCTTAAATATGAACTAAGTATTACGTTATCGTTTGTTTCGATCGAAATAACTAAAAACTGATATTTAAGTTATAAATAAGTATATTATTATGCGATATTTGACACACTTGCCTCAAAACAAAGGGCGTAGAGGTAATAACCTAAATGATGCCACAATTTTCCACCCAGTCACATTTGGTCATTTTTTAAAACATTACAATATTACTGGAATTGTGAATGGTACTCTAAGGGGGTGTTTCACCACCTTATTGTCAAACTACTGGTTACGTAACCAATGAATAAACTAAGTACTGGACAAATCTGTCAGCTAGTGTTTTTTCTGTTTCACCACTCCGGTCCTGTGCAAACTAAGTACCACTTAACTAATCGTGGGTTTAACAAAAAAGTCGGAATGGCAACGTCGCATTTCACGACCACGCGTTCCTGTTCGCACACTTTCGTTCAAAAAGTCACTCATTATTAAAGCAAAAGAAATGGTTAACTATATAATTTTTGAATACATCTATTTTTTTTGCATAAACAAATATGTAACATTATAATTGATCCAAAAACGGTATTTATTTACGATACTTTGTTAACAATAACAAAGAAAAATAAAATCACGTAAAACGAATCGAAAAGTGGCGCCAAACCATTTGACAGATAAACTTTTTTTTAATGGCGACATACAAGTTCAGGTAGAACAAACGATTGAGCCACTGAAAAAAAGTTTGTTATTAAAAAATATTACGAAATTTTGGATTTATTTTTACATACTAAAAGTGTACCTACATTTTTTCATTAAAATCTTGATATTTAAATTATTTTATGCAATTTAGCATGACCTCTTTCTTTAAAAAATAAAAAATACTTTGATCTATTTTTCTGAAACCGGCTGAAGGGCTCTCCAACCATGGCCACAAAAAAATAAACTAACTTTATGTGACGGATAAAAATGCTAAATGCCTCCTGATCTGATGGTCAAATTAAGAAACAGTTTGTCCGTCACTTAGCGCTAATCGAGACTGGTGAAACAGAAATTTTAATTCCATCTGTCAAATAAGGTTATGATTAAGCTAATCCGAACTTTAAGAAAAGTGGTGAAACAGCCCCTAAAACGCATAGGCAGAAATAGGAGTAGGTAGTATGGAATTTACAAAATCTTATGATGCCAATTCGTTCTTGTGGAACAAAATTTGAACTGAAGAAAAGTACAGGGCCTTCATACCTTGTGACTTCCACTTGTTCCCAGATCTCAAAAAATGGTTAGGTGGACAAAAATATTCGTCGAGCACTGAAGTTATAGAAGCTGTAAATGGGTATTTGAGGGACTTCTTGAATCATTCTTTCGAAATGGGATAATGGCCTTGGAGAAACGTTGAACTAAGTGTGTGGTCTTAGAAGGTACCAACGTCGAAAAATAAAACGTTTTTCACACCGCCTGTTCGACAATGCCTTATTATATATCATGCAAACCTCTCTCAAAGTAAATCATTATAACCCTTGGCTTTCGCCGGGGATTAATGTTGTACTGAATTTCATTATAACCCGCCGGGCAGTAATGTGATTCTCACTTCTCGTAGTTCTTATTGGTATGCACTTAAAGTCTAATTTCAAAATCGCTCGGCGTGCAGGCCGGCGCGCAGCTCGTGCACGTGCTGGTGGTGCTCCACGTGCTCAGCCCCGCGGGGGCCGCGCCGCACCTCATTTATTTGCAGTTCCGCGGCCGAACGAAAACAAAGTCAAATACTTAAACAAAAGCCGCGAGTGTTTCAATACGCTGCAATTTTAAGTATCAAAACTGCAAAAGAAGATAAAATATTAAAAAAATATCGAGTGACGAAAGTGATTTGACTCCTGATTCCATTAAATTAGACGCCTTAGGACCACTTGCAAAAAAAATTCAAAAATTCAGGGTAAAAAAATTAAATCGGTAACAATGGGTTAAGAATGACAGTTCCACATACATTTTGACACTGTTAACCCTGGGTTAGCAGTTAACTCGCTCGGAGTTAAATAGCTAACCTAGGTCTGCGCAAGCCGGCCTTAGAAATTGTTAATAATGTAGGTACTCCCAGAGAAGTCGAAGGAAAAATACTTAAAAGCTTACAAAGATTTCGACAAATGGAAAACTGCGAAAGGCGCAAAGTCAGTGTCAGAATCAGTGCTTCTGGGTCTATTTCGAGTATTTTTCTAGTAGCCTTGGTTTTTATTGTCTCGCAAAAGGTGAGAAAAGTAGAGTATACTCCTCGGGGATAACACTGATTTTGCCTTGGGCGCGCTTAAATCCTTCACTGCTCTCAGGACTCCATCTTAATTCCCTCGCTTCGCTCGGGAATCAACTAAAAACCCCCTCGCTACGCTCGGGAGTTAAATCTGGAGTAGTCGATACGCTCAGGATTCAATATCGCGCCCGTGACATAATGCAGTGCTTTATCCCCTTGGTGTACAATCTACTATTATTCATATTATATTGTATTATTACTTCTGAGCTATTTCGGAAACTTATCAACCCGCCCTCGTACATTTAATATACGAACCAGAATGTAAAAGCCCGTCAGTAGTTAGAGAGTATGTAATTGAACTGAAACCGATCAAGTTTGTTCATTATCACCTATTTTTGTCCGAAGTCCGGTCATGATGCGACTATTTGTCTTAAGGATTGCAGAATATGGTTAAAGCAGGCTGATGTGTAACCATTTCTTAGCCATTACGCGTTGAGTAAATCAGAAAAAAACTGCAACCGACGCATCATCCTTCACCACAACATCGCCTGTTCACCCACCGATCGCCAGACAAAGAAGAAATTGCAGCATTATAAAGTTGAATTGGTAGAGTTTCCGCGATCCTAACCAAACCAAAAACGATTTTAATGTTTTCCCGAAAATTAAAAAAACAATGAATCGTTCTATGATTCCAGTCGCCGGAAGGGGCAGTAAACGTTATAAAAGGTGCCATTTCGTCCCATACCACATCCTTGGATATAACTGTTTCAGGAATTGGTTTGAGCGTGTAGGTACGTTAATATTGCCGGAGAATATTTGAAAAAAAAAATCAGTAATAATATATTTTACTCTTTACACTTGTCTTATCTATTTTTTTTTATTCCGGAAACTTTCAATGCAACCCTCGTGGTACAAAATATGTAACCGAATCTCTTTTGAAACGCATTCACGCTGATAGCTAGCTTAACTTGCGCGTCTTCTGCACATAAAAAAATACGCCGTGTGCATATTCTTTTTTCCTTATCAGAATCCATATTCTATTGATGTAGATAAAGTAATGATACAGAAGCTCCAATTCAACGTCTACCTTTGAAATGCAAATGGCTGCCATATCTGCACTGGGTTGTAACCTTCGCGCACGCGAACTGCGGTTCCTATCGTGACGCTCACAGCAGTTTTGAATTTCAAAATTATCGCGCTGTAGTATCGCGCTGGAGGCGAGTGATGATTATTCAAATCACTTGGGCATCCAGGAAATATAATTTAGTTTTTTTTTTTGCCTTTTAGTGGTGTTTACAAAATAGGTGTGTCGGATAAAGTACTTAGGTGGTACATGTCCGGGAGGCCTTCCTTGCGATTATCTTGTATGAGAACGCGTTGAGCACAGAAGTCGGAAAATGACATATACATTAGGCAAAGATAGAGTTTTTCCAATTGGCAATATTTCCCATGTAACCATTAAAGTAAACGTATTGCAACTACGTAGGTCATCTATGGTCTTCATCATCAGTTTGATTTCGATAAATTGGCCCTTCTGGGAGCAAATGTACGAGTACATATCGTGATTGATAACTCCATTAAGCACAAACACGGCTTAGTCACATTGTTTTATATCAGAGTTCTGGTGCATTCCGTCTGGTTTCAACATCAGATCAGTTTAAAATAATTATTACCATAAAGCTTCTTCTTAGTCGCTTGACCTACATAGGTATAATAATCAAGATCACTTGTAGCCATGGCTACAAGTGATGCACGCGAGCGTTACTAAGCTTTGACGAGTTCCGTTAGCCATCTGCGGTCATCTTCATCTGGTCCAATTTAGCAAATGGTACTTTCTGAATGTAAATGATTGATTTGGTGCTAAAAATATCAAAATCGCCAATGTTTTGCCTGTATAATTTAAGGGTTGCCTGACTGAAAGATCCTGACTTGTTGACAATGGGACCACCTTGGAAGTATACTAATTAAACAAGAATTCAGGTGTCTTCGAGTAATCGGGGTAAAACATACAAAAAATAAAAAAGATTCCAACGAATTGAAAATATCCTTTTTTTGAAGTCGGTTGTAAATATTGGAAAGCGTTCTAATACATAAGGCGTACATATTTGTTACGGGGTGTAGATCGTGATTACCTTTATTGAGCACTCGATTCTTTAAAGGATCTACTGTTTCTTTGAGGAGCTCTGACAATCACGTTTTTTAGGGTTCTGTACCTCAAGAGGAAAACCGAACCCTTATAGGATCACTTTGATGTCCGTCCGTCCTTCCGTCTGTCTGTCAAGACCCTGTATCTCGCGAACGCGTGAGGTATCGAGTTAAAATTAAAACCATATAATCAAGTCTACGTCCCTCACCCTAAGCTGTGAAAAATCAAACTTCTAAATCAACGTAAAAAAGATACTTACGGCCGTTTATGCTGCAAAAAACGTAAGTAATTATAATTTCGACACTCTCAAGGGAATCAAAATTTATAGGGTATTAAAGCACAAGTTAACGATTTTTTTGCGATTTATCATTCATCATCATCATCATCATCCCAGCCTATATACGTCCCACTGCAGGGCACAGGCCTCCTCTCAGAATGAGAGGGCTTGGGCCGTAGTTCCCACACGGGCCCAGTGCGGATTGGGAACTTCACACAAGATTAATCATTACTGTCGAACTATTTACATAAAAGTTTGTGCGGAAACTCCGGTACGCGAGTCCGACTCGCACTTATACTGAGCTAACTTTATATACAGGTGATGAGATGACCTACGATTTCAGGTTCTTCGTAATTTTAGATGAGAAGACCCTATTGAACTTCGCGGTTGCTAAATAAAATACTAAAAAACCGACCAAGAGCGTGTCGGACACGCCCAAGGTAGGGTTCCGTAGCCATTACGAAAAAATTAAGTAATATTTTTCTAAGGATTTCGTATGTGTTTCATATCATATTTCGTATCATCTAAGTTGAGGTATGTTTTATACCTTAGGCTACTATTTACTTTAAAACTACAAATAATTTGCAAGCAATCTTAGCCGCTATAATTTTCCTAGTAAATTTGATATATTTACTATCATTCTGGTTTTTTTCAAATTTTTCCGCCCAACAGTTTAGATTTTAGAGGGGGGGGAACGGTCGATTTTAATGAAAATTTTCACTTTAAAGTTGAATATTTCGCAAACAGATAACTGAATAGAAAAATCATGTTAGGAACCCCACAATGGTTTTCAAAGACCTATTCAACGATACCCCACACTATAGGGTTAGACGAGAAAAAAAAAATCACCCCCACTTTACGTCTATGGGAGGTACCCTAAAAAAAATTGTTTTAGTTTTTTTTATGTAATCACTTTGTCGGCGTGGCGTGACTGATATATATATTCATGCCAAATTACAGCTTTCTGTACTAACAGTCTCTGAGCTTAGCCGCGGACGGACAGACAGACGGACAGACATGGCGAAACTATAAGGGTTCCTAGTTGACTACGGAACCCTAAAAAAGTACCTAATGTATTATTAGAAATCAAACCTCTTTGGCTATGCTGAATATAACTGGCTGGTTTTTAATACCATTAAATGTTGACATTCTGAAGATGCAATAAATAAAAAAAACTAGTTCCCGTCATTTTTCAATTGTTTTTCAAGCAAGCAAAATGAACGTATGTGACGTAGAAATTCGGTACATTTTAAAGTTTAAAAAAAAAAGGTAAAAATGCGACGAACGCCGCGAATAAAATTTGTGCGGTTCATAAACCGCACAAATAGGTCCATAGACCTAATGCGGTATCAATAAGAGTAGCACAAATGTGGTTCAAGCGTTTCAAGTCTGGAAATTTTAGTGTGAAAGATGAGGTTTTTAGTATGAAACATTTTCCTTTGAATGAAAAATACGAAAATACTTTTGCCCCGACCAAATATATATATATAAGGTATGTCTAGTCAATATAAATTACTTCGTGAATGAGATTCAGAAGTATCTTAAAAGTTTTTAAACGAGTTTTTTACCTAAGTAATTTATACCTACATAGTACGCGGGCGTCTGACTTTCACATACACATACGCGTACGCGGACACACACACCCACGCAAGAACGCACGCATGCACACTCGTGTACCCACTCGTATACATGCATGCACACACACACATTTAAACACGAGTTTTCCCATAGAAAAGTAAGATAGATCGGTCGTTCGCCTCCGAAAACCCCACGAAATCGAGCCGTTTCCGACATCCCCGAAATAAATAAATTCTCTTGAACTTACAAAATCATGGTAGGTACGTATGCGCCAGCCGTCAGTCCAAAATCAATCCTTGTTTTGATGTATATTATTTTATTGTACAGGTGTTGCACACAATATGCAAGCATCTTTCGCAGTTTGACCAACTAACCAGCGTCCCTGTTCCAGCCGGCGACCGGACTCGAGTTTGCTCCACTTTTGGCATTTGAATGGTATTATTGTAACAATTTGGCAAGCTTACTTCGGTTCCATTTCCATTTCGACATTCGGCTGGAAAACTTGGCACCAAAAACAATATGTTTAATTGGAAAATATTTATCTCTACCTCTACTTTTCTAGGATTTCATAGTCCTAACAAGGAACCCTTGTAGACTAATTATGTTTGTCTGTATGTTTATCCCTTCGTGCGTCTGCAAACAAATGAAAGAATTATGTAATACTATTTATTTCATTCATTCTTGATATCGTGTTTCATAGAAACATCACAGTCAGCTGCAGAGAAAAGGTACCCCACTGTAACTACGGTACCCACATTGGGGGAGGGGGGGATATCTTTTTTCTGCAGCTGACCGTACTACTTGACATACACAATGACATCGAAATAGAAATAAAATAATTCAACTTTGTTTTCTTCAATCCGGTTTGATTGCAACTTGATTCTCGAACTGAATATGAGTGTTTTTAATCTATGAATGAACTTTTTCTTTTCGCTAAAATCGCTGACATGGTTGCTTGGAACAGACTTTTCTAGAGTCACTCTGTGTATCGGCACTACTTTGAAAAAACCGGCCAAGTGCGAGTCGGACTCGCGCACCGAGGGTTCCGTACAAATTTATATGTAGGTATCTATGAACATCCAGTCTTAGCAGACCCCTGCTCCTGAGCAAAATGTGCGCAGTGTGGGATCAGTGTAGATTGGTTATTTATATAGACAGAAAGACAAAATATAAGGGTTCCGTTTTTTCCTTTTGAGGTACGGAACCCTAAAAAATATGCTTTTCGCAATTTGCCTTTATCTGTGCTATAAGACCTTGCATCGTACCAAATTTCAAGATTCTGAGTTCACCGGAAGTACCCTGTAGGTTTTGATTCCCTTGCGAGTGGTTGCGAGTTTGAAAATATGCGGACGGACGGACGGACGGGCGAACAACAAAGTGATCCTATATATATCCTTGTTCCGTTTTTTTCCTTTTGAGGTACGGAACCCTAAAAAAGCATGTATTATCGCAAATTGATAATCTGGCGAAGTGAAGTTTATTAAGTGGGTTTTAATGTTCACTTTGGTTCACATATTGCTTTGAGATACGAGCTTTATTCAAAGTAGTGACGATATGTACAGCAAATTTAAAAGGAAAACTATCACATCTTCATCATCATCATCAGCCTATGTTTGTCCACTGCTGGACATAGGCCTATCCCATGGCACACACACCACATCACACACACACACACACACACACATCACATCACATGGCATCACATCTTAGTTAAAAACAAATACAATATCAAAAACCTATATCGCACATGGCCCAAGACGCACTTGGTGGTTTATTTTTATTTTTTTAAATCTCCAAAATTAAATTTTTATCATAGAGTGGAGTAGAAAAAAAAGAATTTCCTAATTACGTAATTTCAGTTAAATTCAATTAATTTTTTTAGTAAATATCGTTATTGGCTATGTGCGAAGCGGGTGGTGGGGTACAGAAAACGATCGCAGCGCACAACATGGCAAAAATTGGAAGTAAATGGGGAGGAAATGTTGTAAACGCTACGCGGCGCCACTGTCGTGCACGTAGCCAATACTTACTCATACATATTTATTTTGACTTAAAAGATTCCTTTCAATTATGTCCCTCCGTAAAATTCTGAAACTATTCTTTCTTTGATCGAGATGTGACCTAAATCTATACGCATATACACTCCTGACTGACTCACTGATTGACTGATCCTCAACGCCGAGCCCATACCCTTGGCCCCAGAACGTTGAAATTTGGCATAGAAGTTGCCTATATGATGTATAAAAGGAATAAGGACGGATTTGTTGAAATTACCCCGGGTTCGAGCCGGTTATGTCCTAAAACTGCGGACAGTAATACCGGAGGACGGGCAGCAGCGTCCCTAATATCTACGGTATTCCACTGCGGTCGCCAACCCGCCTGCCAAGCGTGGCGACTACGGCAAATACCCCCTATGGCTAAGTCCAAAAGGAAACGGCCCCTAGTCTCCGGCAGCCCCGCTGTTCCAGGCTACGGTAGCGGCCTGGGTAACGGCGGGGCAAGGGGTGATAAGAATCCCCGGAAGCGATCCGGCTACCATTACCAACGATCCCTGGCCCTGGCCTATGGACAGCTCTACACATCAACGAGTAAACCCGTCATGGATCTAGCTGAAGACCCGAGAGCTAGATTAACCCGGCACTATACCGAAGATATCCCGGACGTCAGCCTGTACGAGATTAGTACGGCTCTCAAGCAACTCAGGAATGGCAAAGTCCCTGGTGATGACGGAATAACAGCCGAACTTCTAAAGGTGGGTGGAAAACCGATCCTCAAAGCCCTTCAGAAACTATTCGATACTGCCATCCGTGAAGGAAAAACACCAAAAACATGGAACAGAAGTGTAGTGGTGCTGTTATTCAAAAAAGGCGATAATACCTTATTGAAGAATTATAGACCCATTTCACTTCTGAGCTATGTTTACAAGCTGTTTTCGAGAGTCAACACGAATCGTTTCGCGCGTAGGTTAGACGACTTCCAGCCTTCCGAACAAGCCGGATTTCGAAAAGGCTTTAGCACCGTAGACCACATACATGCGTTGCAGCAGGTTATACAGAAAACTGAGGAGTATAACCGCCCCCTTTGCCTGGCATTTGTGGACTACGCGAAAGCCTTCGATTCGATCGAGACTGTACTGCAGTCTCTCCAACGGTGCCAAGTGGACTACCGGTACATCGAAGTGTTGAAGTGTCTGTATAATAACGCCACAATGCCCGTCCGACTTCAGGACCGGATGTCGAAGCCTATATTCTATTGCAGCGGGGTTATCACTCAGAAATTGTTCACCGCTACACTAGAGGATGCGTTCAAAACTCTGAACTGGGAAGGGCGTGGCATCAATGTAAATGGCGAAAACATCACTCACCTTCGATTTGCCGATGACGTGGTGCTTGCTTATGACTGAGACCTTGGAAGACCTCAGTGCGATGCTCGCTGACCTTGGAAGGGTCTCCGAGAGAGTTGGTCTTAAATTGAACATGGGCAAGACGAAGGTCATGTCGAACGCCCATGTTGTATCAACTCCCGTCGTAATCGAAGAGACTTTGCTCGAAGCTGTTGACGACTATATCTACCTGGGACATACAATCCAATTGGGTAGGTTCAACTTCGAGAAAGAGGTCCATCGACGAATCAAACTCTGCTGGGCAGCATTCGGGAAGCTCCGCAATATCTTGTCATCCAATATACCGCAGTGTCTCAACTCAAAAGTCTTTGACCAGTGCGTGTTGCCAGTGATGACTTGCGGCACTGATACGTGGCCGCTAACGATGGGCCTTATAAAAAAGCTTAAAGTCACTCAGAGGGCGATGGAGAGGGCTATGCTTGGAGTTTCTCTGCGGGATCGCATTAGAAATGATGAGATCCGCGAAAGAATTAAAGTCGCGGACATAGCTCGAAGAATCGCTAGACTTAAGTGGCAGAGGGAAGGGCACATCGCCCGTAGAACTGACGGCCGACGGGGCCGAAAGGTTCTCGAGTGGCGTCCGCGGACCGGAAGACGCAGTGTAGATAGGCCTCCAACAAGATGGAGCGACGACCTAGTGAAGGTAGCGGGGATGCATTGGATGCGGATGGCGCGGGGCCGATCTGTTTGGCGAGCCTTGGGGGAGGCCTATGTTCAGCAGTGGACGTCTTTCGGCTGAAATGATGATGATGATGAATGATGACCTCGGGTTAGAACTAAGTTACGGAATCTACGAAACTATGATAACTAGAAACATTAAAAAAAAATTCTTTGCATACAACTGACCCGAAAATTCTTAAACAATTTTATTCTTTCTTTGATCGAGATGAAACCTAAATCTATACGCATAAACACTCCTGACTGACTCACTGATTGACTGATCCTCAACGCCGAACCCATACCCTTGGCCCCAGAAGGTTGAAATTTTGCAAAGAGGTTGCCTATATGACGTAGAGAAGGAATAAGGACGGATTTATTGAAATTACCCCGGGTTAGAAATAAGTTACGGGATCTAGGCAACTATGATTACTACAAACTTCAAAAAAAAATTCTATGTCACTGGTTCAGTGCAAGTAGGTACCTACCTAACAGTAACAAACTAATTTCAATGAAAGTTTCCACTGGTTAAGGGAAAAACGGGATTTAAGTATATCACTCCTAATATTACAGGGTTATTTGTAATTCACTAGCATCCTTTTAACCCTAAACGCCTACCACTTAGACAAATGTTTTTTGTTTTACGGCTTTTGTCATAACTTCATATTTTTGGTGTAATAAAGTTTTGAAAATTTGAGATTACCTCTTATTTTTACGATACTCTGTGTATTTGTATGGGAAAAAAAGTGTTTCATTTTAAAAAGTCGTAAAACAAAAAACATTTGTTTGAGTGATAGGAATTCAGGGTTTAGAGGATGTTAGTGAATTACAAATAACCCTGTATAAATTCTTTGTGTCCGTTTCTTTGTTACGCTTTCACGCGAAAACTACTGAATGGATTTTATTGAAATTTGGCACACAGATAGCTTATAACCTGGATACTTTTTATACCGGAAAATTGTATAGTTCCCGCGGGATAGCGATAAACGAATTCTTCGCAGACGGAGTCGCGGGTAACAGCTAGTATTCAATATAATAGTTTAAACTTTCGCGATTCTCACTTTAGGATCATAGAGATGCAGTACAGGGGCGTAGCTACCGCCGTACCAACCGTATTAATGATACGGGGCCCCCGGGCTAACAGAGCCGAGGCCCCTAACGTCGTGTGTGAGCAAAAATTAGTAAAACGTTATCCACAATGTCACTTAATCTCGTGCTTCCCGGGAAAGCCCCCCAACTAATTTTGATACAGGGCCCCGTCCAAGGCACGCTACGCCACTGATGCAGTAAGAAAGGATTTTTAGATCTTCCCACAGGATAAAGAACGGGAGTTGACGATAAATTGTATTTGTGTGCGGATGAAGTCACAGGCAAAATCTAAGTATTACATATTTAGAAAGGTTAAACATGCGTCGTGCAACGTTGCCTAGCAAACTCTTGCCGCATTTATTTTTCATAGATAATTATTTTTAGCAAATTTATTTCTAAAAATTTCATTCAATTGCTTGGAAAGGAAGTTATTTGGCCTAGAAAAAAAGATGAATCTAGGCAACTGGAAAAAAATATTGCCAACTCTCAGCCTGCCCTAATTTTTATATTTCCGGGTGCTAAGATTGCGACAGATTGAGAGGTGGCAACCTATTTTTCCTGTTATTACGATTTGTATCATTTCTGTGGCATTTATATTTCATTGGAATACCTAATAATAAGAACTTTAATTCTTGATAGTGTCTGCAAGTACAAACCCAGTTGGTCGAAATATTTTATCCATTTTCGCCCTACCGCCAGGCTTTTGGAGCCTGAGATTAAATGATATACCTAATCATCATCATCATCCCAGCCTGTATACGTCCCACTGCCTGTTACTTATACTAACAATTAACTAGTTTAGTAGTATTAACTTAACAACACCTAGCAGCTGAGTAGTAGTAGCTAGTAACTTAACAACAACTAAGTAGTAACAATTAACTAGTAGGTAGTAGATTACATTAATATTTCTTCATTACCATTACATTACTACTGTTCTCCAATTTATTATTGTCATTAACTGTGACTTCGTTTATCGATGGACTTTATATTCAAGGAATTTATTTATTTATTTTCAGGTGGTGATTGGAGCTGGCGTAACGACGGTATGCGCGTGGTGTTAGCAGCGCTAGCAGCGCTCGCTGCGCGTGCGTTGGCCAGCCCGCATGAGCACCGCGCGCGGCATCATGCGCCAGAGCACCCTTTGCACTTTCCGGCGCCTGCGCCCCCTCAGCCGTACAGAGGTCATGGCGAAGCTGTACGCTATAATCCTGAATTAGACACAATCTTACCCCGTATCGATGAACATGAAACCTCTTCCAAACGTGCTAATTTAGAAAATGACGAAAATTCTTCCGTACGTGAAGAAAAATACTATTCCAATCATGAGCGAGGTGAAGAAGTTCTAATGGCCGATCAACCTCAAATGGGACCTGAAGTAGACGATCCGCTGGTAGTGCGTACGCGAAAGGGTAGGGTAAGGGGCATTACCCTTACAGCTGCAACAGGAAAAAAAGTTGACGCATGGTTTGGTATTCCCTATGCACAAAAACCTCTTGGTGACCTGAGATTCCGACACCCGAGACCGGTTGAAAGTTGGGGAGATGAAATTCTTAACGCTACGACACTGCCACATTCATGCGTTCAAATTATAGATACCGTATTTGGAGATTTTCCTGGTGCTATGATGTGGAATCCTAATACAGATATGCAAGAGGACTGTCTTTATATAAATATAGTCACGCCAAGGCCTAGACCGAAAAATGCAGCTGTCATGCTTTGGGTTTTTGGTGGTGGATTTTATTCTGGAACTGCTACGTTAGATGTGTATGATCCTAAAATTCTCGTTTCAGAAGAAAAAGTTGTCTATGTTTCTATGCAATATCGTGTCGCTTCATTGGGATTTCTCTTTTTTGATACAGCAGATGTACCGGGAAATTCTGGTCTTTTTGATCAAATTATGGCATTGCAATGGGTTAAGGACAATATAGCTTATTTCGGTGGAAATCCTCACAATGTGACATTATTTGGAGAATCAGCCGGAGCAGTATCTGTATCTCTACATTTGCTCTCTCCCTTATCAAGAAACTTATTCTCTCAAGCAATAATGCAATCTGGAACAGCTACTGCACCGTGGGCTATAATTTCAAGAGAGGAGAGTATTTTACGAGGTATTCGTTTGGCAGAAGCTGTACATTGTCCCCACTCAAGAACAGACATGGGACCCATGATTGAATGCCTGCGGAAGAAAAATGCAGATGAATTAGTAAATAACGAATGGGGAACATTAGGTATTTGCGAATTTCCCTTTGTTCCTATCATTGATGGATCATTTTTAGATGAAATGCCAATACGGTCTTTGGCTCACCAAAACTTCAAAAAAACTAACCTTTTATTGGGATCAAATACTGAAGAAGGATACTACTTTATTTTGTATTATTTAACAGAATTATTCCCCAAGGAAGAAAATGTTGGAATTTCTAGGGAGCAGTATTTACAGGCTGTGAGGGAATTAAACCCTTATGTCAACGATGTCGCTCGACAAGCAATAGTCTTTGAGTACACTGACTGGTTGAACCCTGATGATCCCATAAAAAATCGCAATGCCTTGGACAAAATGGTGGGTGATTATCATTTCACATGTGGTGTGAACGAATTAGCTCATCGTTACGCAGAAACTGGCAATAATGTGTACACATATTATTATAAGCATCGCAGTAAGAACAATCCATGGCCATCGTGGACGGGAGTTATGCATGCTGATGAAATAAATTATGTATTTGGGGAACCTTTAAATCCTGGAAAAAATTATTCTCCCGAAGAGGTGGAATTCAGCAAACGTATGATGAGATATTGGGCCAACTTTGCTAAAACTGGGTATGTGTAATAGTATTACTTTAAACAGTTTACCTTTAATTAGCGAAGCGTAAGGAATTGCTCATGCTATTCTGTTCATTATCTTTTTTTTTGACGTAGGTACATAAGATAGAAATGAACTGAAACAATTACTTTACCCACCCGCGACCTAATTGTTTCAGTTCATTATTATGGACCTCCGCAAAGTAACGCCCGATTCAATAAATTATACTAGATAGAAATTTAAATCGTTTTAGAAGTTTACAAACATGATTTGTTTTCTTGTCGAATACTGACGATCGTTTACAAATATCTTAACATGCACAGTATGTGACTCAGATGTAGGCATGTACAAAATGAGCACTTGACTGTACTGTACATACAACACTCGACTTTAAATACAGAAACCTGCAAATCTTCACTTTGTTGCATTTCAGAAATCCATCCCTGAGTCCAAATGGTGAAATGACTAAAGTGCACTGGCCGATCCACACCGCACTAGGCAGAGAGTATTTGTCGCTAGCTGTCAACTCCAGCGCTGTGGGTCATGGTCTCCGCGTTAAGCAGTGTGCTTTCTGGCAAAAGTACCTTCCCCAATTGATATCGGCTACAAGTACGTACATTATTTATTGAAATAAACTAAATCCAATAAGTTACCGTACGTAACTACACATAAAATACAATTAAGGCTCCTTGAAAGATGTATGTTTAAAGGGGCTCACTCCAAGCTCTTCCACATAAAGCAATACATTTCAAAAGATCACGCTAGAAACATCAAGCAAAATAAGACTCAAAGTACGAAATAATTATTAAAAGTTTATTTATTAATACTTACACGTATGAAAAAAAGTATAAAAAACGTTGTATGGCAATGCTGATTCGCTGACAAAACTATTGGCCAACACTCCAGTGAGCAAAGCCTCTATTAAAAGTATTTAATAAGTAAATTTTTATTTTTTTACGTAAACAGGCTACTTTAATTATAACTGAAGGTAATTCATGGGTGTCATAGTCAAATCGGCCAAGCCATTCTAATTCTCAAGTCATGATGGTCTTTCATATATGCGGCAATTAGATTAATAAAAACTGGAAAAGATATGTGATTAATTTTTGATGTTTAAACTTACGTATACATGTCGATATTGTTATCTTTTTCCGATTGCAGAAAAACCGGAGCCGCCACGAAATTGTACAGGCAGTGCGTCGACTCTCCGGCTATCTCACAGCGTGCTCGGCCTCAGTGTCGCCGCAGTTGCTGGATTTTCACAAACGATATTATTTAGATATTTTAAATTGACGTTTGTGATGATTGTCTAGAGCCTTCACGTTCACATTGAATGCTATGTTTGCTTTCGTTTGTTTATTGACTACGCAGTTCATAAAACGTTATTAAAAACAGTGTTGGGCAAATTTATTTTTAAGATCCAAAATGTTTTTTTTTTTCAGTTTTTATTTTAAAATTAAATAAAGACAAAACAAAAAAATGTTGAACTATAAAAAGTATTAAGTAAATTATGTTTTTAACTGCAAGCAATGCTTATCGTTGATCGGGTAATAATAATAACGATTCTTTAGAATTTCAATCAATAAGTATATTCTCTTTATTTATTTTTGATGACATAGATAGGAATCATTCCTAAATCAACCTGGCTGCCGGAGTTTTACTTCATCAATAATAAAACGACGAAAATGAGAATAGTTGAAATGCAAAAAAAAACATCTGACTACTAATGCTGTGAGTTACGACTGAAAAAAATGTTCGAGCGCCATGAAATAAATGGAATAGTTGCGTGTAGTGCGATTGTCGAAATGTTAAAGTTGCTTATTGCGATTGTGCGATTAATACTATGTGATAATGTACCTATATCTGCAAGTGCGATTTGATAATCTTTCTATGTAATTACACCGACACACCCGCACGTAATAAAACACACACACACACACACACACACACACACACACACACACACACACACACACACACACACACACATACACACATACACACACACACACACACACACACACACACACACACACACACACACATTTAGTTTTATCTTAAATACTTCTATGTATAATTTAAAATTTGTTTGATAGGAAAAGTAACAGCTTCGGAGCTTGAGCAAGCGGAATACTCGGATTGATACTCGTAGAGTACCTAGATACATTTATATTTTTCTGTAGGTCTTAATTTAACATAATGTTGGTCAACAAATACCTGCGATTAATATTTATATATTAAGTATGCAAGCTAACTAACCTTACATCGGTCGTGAGGTCTATGGATGCTCGGCAAGTACACTGCCACGCCAACTTATTACTTCTATAAGTTATGGCTGTTTGCTTCATTTTCTGTTATCTGAGTCAACAATTGCGCCTTGGGACAGATTTATTTGTATTTAGTAAGGAAACATGTGGAAGGTCACTGTTAAAGCATAACGTCTATGTACTATATTTGTCCTGCCGAAGACTGTAGGAAGTTCATGTGCTACTGCCAGTTCAACCTCATTCTGCGTCCGTTCATCCCGAGAAGTTGCCTAGTTCCGCCTGAGGGCTTATTTTCCAAAATTTTTCAAAGCATGCCCATTAAGTAGTTCAAACACGAACATTTTACAATTCAGCTCCAAACGCACAGACAGCGTAGGCGTGACGGTGCGTTGGCGGTGACGATTGTAATATTCTAACTTGTATGAACGGTTGTGCGGTACCGTGTACCGTACCGCGAACTCGTTAATACAAGTTAGAATATTACAAACGTCACCGCCACCGCACCGCCACGCCTCCGCTGGCTGTGCGTTTGGAGCTTTCACGATAATCGGAGAACCTATGATAAGTGTTGAATCAAGTAACTAGTACCTGTTCCTCGTTTATATTTACTGAGTTGCATAGATTAAAGATTATTTAATTATTATCCCTAAATTCTAAAAGCAACGTTCTAGAGCTCTTTGTATTCCGAAAATTCGTCATTATACGTAATTGCTATAATGTGGAAAAATAGCGTAATATTAACTAAGGTTTATCATGAACTAGCTGATACACGCGGCTTCGCCCGTGGCAAAATTTCTTATCCCGTGTGAATTTCGCACGATCCAACTTTATTCTTTGTCTGCGTCACAAGTAGGGAAACTTCTATGTCAAATTTCAGCTCCCTAGACCCAAGGATTGCGTTGGGTGTTGATTAGTCACTCGGCCGAGTCAGGACTTTTCTTTTAATATATTAAATTTAGATTTAATGCACTTACTTGGTGAATTGGACAGGTTATCAAAAATACTGCCCAACATTGTTCATAACATAAGTTAGAAAAGTTACCGTCGGTGCTGCGTTGTGGCGATAGTAGGGCCGACAACTTCAACACAATACTTAAATGTTTTCTGAGAAAATTATTTTTGTAATGTGATGTGTTTTACTCTGAAATATCAAGCAAACTTTAGTTCTAAGCCATCCGAGATGTTGGATTGCGCTGTCCATTAAATAGTTTGTTAGTTACTTTGGCTATTATGTATTTTGTAATGATAAAATATGTCAGTAGTCACGTAAAAATACTATTTATGGATTATTATTATAAATTATTATAAGAGGAGTGATGTCTCCATCAACATATCACTTGTTAATAATTAATTATAGAGTTACGTACGTATCTAGTCGTAATTTGGTCATAGTTGTAAGTCTTTACATATCCTCTCAATATAGAGTCACGTACATTTCATAATACTGTGGGCTATAGACAAATAAAAATATCTCGGTACCATGTAAAAATGTTTGTTTCAATTAGTCTGAGTCGACTTAAATGTAGAGTGATATGATTTCGTGTTGTATAAATTCAGATTATATGTATCAGTGGAGGCATAGGTGTTCTGCGATGTTTAGAAACATTTAGAAGAAATGAAAAATAAAGTTTTCAGCTTTAATGCGCCTCTATAATTGCAATACATATCACGCAAGGCATAGTAATATTTTTAAGTTCTACCTAGGTTAGTATATAAGATAAGTATAAGCTAGATCATTTCACAACTCTGTAGCGGACCAATATTAGAAAGTTGTACGTCTTGTATGGTTCGATGAATGTAAATGAACACTGAAGCAAAATAAGTAAATTATGCCTGTAAAGTTAAATCTGTTGGATTTATAATACACGGAATCAAATGAATAAATTTAGAAGAAGATTATAAATATATTATAGTACATAAATTTAAAAACGTTGTTTGTAAGATGCGGAGTTCCACCGTTATCAATGAAATACGGATACATCGAGGTTTAGTGTGGTTACCTGTAACAAGCAAAGCAAACGACGGCGACCCGTCAGATGTACAGTGCATAGAGTATTGGATGTGTTAGAACATACTAATAAGTATCTACGTTGATACGTTTAGTGTAGGGATTGTAGTACCCAGCAGTTCAGCTTTCGAATATTGGTAAATAAACATTTTATTAGGGGAATCTTTACAATTCGTTCAGGATTTAAGATAAAATTTACTAGTGCAATATGGACAATCTTAATTCTAATGAATGAAATATTGCAAAAACGGCAGTATAGATTCTGATTAAAATTACAATTCTTTAATGTAAATAAGGTATGGATGTTAATCTTTACTCTAGGAACTTGTTGTTGTTCGGCTAGTAGATTTTTTGTATTTATTTGGCCAGGTTACAGTTCCTCAAACTCAATGCATAATTTGTGCATGTAGTTATGTATGTATAAATACGGTGTCGAGGCTCGTTCAGCGCACGCTGCGCCGGCGCCGCTGCGAGCCGGAGGGCCAGAGAGCGCGGGCGGCTTCGGGCCTCGGGGCCGCAGCGCAGAGGCCACTTGAGGAACTGGCGGGAGGCGCACAAACGCCTATGTTTTTCAACTTTGAGAATAATTACAATGTTGTGGAAGACGATACCATATGAGATAATATAGTTAAACTTTAATGTAATTTTGTGTAGGTCTACTTCGGATTATTTCATTTTGGTTTGTAACTAGGTGGCGCGAATACAAATCTATTCAGTATTTATAAAGAGGGTGTAATCTTTTTTCGCTGGTGTTAGTAATGTAAAATAGTGTCCAGTATTCAAGTCTACTTCACGTTTGATGTTCACGAACTACGCTTATTTTAACCTGCGTATGTAAACCTATAGAGTGCCTCTTGTTCACTTTTATATATATTGATATAACACTATAGTTAGGTATTACTAGTAGATGTAGTAATGCGTTTCTTCTTATTATAAATGCACAATTTTCTTTTCTTATATGTGATATTGAAAAGGCCAACGAATATCGCGTGGTGCCAAAACTGAGAAATGAGATTATAGAGTTCTCATAGCAAGAAACTGTCGTTAAGTACAGACAACTATAAACATGAACTAATATTTCCCGTCAATATAAAAATATTGGGTGCACCCCCGCACATTCGTTATGTGTGACGGAGGCGGTGAACGACGTTCGCGTCAGCACTCTGTATCTCAATACTCTGCATCCACAGTTCGCATCATTCTGCTAGTTAATATGTGCTCTAAGGGCGAGTCAAGTATTATTCTGATAACTATAAACCAAAGTTCTGAAATAAATCCCAAAACTTTAACACTCAGATTGAATATACATTATTATTAAATATGATTACTTAGTTTTTACAGTAAATGTTGACAATAAAATAAATTTGTACAAGTTAATTATTGATTGGTATTAATTTAAATATTTTTGTCTGTCAATCCACACAAAGAGAATGGAAGTTCCGGATAATGTCAATGAGACGTGAACCGTGGCGGCGCGCGGTGCGGGGGCGCGGCACGCTGCGCTCCTCCGCCGCCGCCGCTATTCATCCGATTGTCATATTTTCAAAGTAATTGTGCAAAAATTTGACACTCCACTGATATTTTCCATAACAATTGCTTAGCTGTATAAAAATAAATCAAGGCGTCAATGTATTGCAAATGGCCTAAAACTGTAGTTAATTTATAAAAGCACGAGACGTTATTATGGCCTACAAGCATTGCAAAGAAAATATTTTTCATTCGAGTTATCTTTTCAAATTCTAATAGTAAACATGTTTCTAATAAATTATATAAAATATTATAGTGCTATGATTGCATTATTGAATGTTTGCCAGATTTGTGTTTAATTATAAATAAATGCTTGTATATAAAAAAAAATGTTTTATTTAGTTTTATGCCTACTTAAAGGTTGCAATTGATCCAGTTAAGCGAAAACAAATAAGATAAATAAATAAATATCACGGGACAATTCACACCAATTGACATAGTCCCAAAATAAGCTGAGCAAAGCTTGTGATATGGGTACTAGGCAACGGATAAACCTACCTATAAATAAAGGTATCGTGGAGAGAATAGTTGTTTTTGAGTTTTTGCAAGTAAAGCGTGCCTACTTTTCTTCGTTTTCCTTTCCCCTTATTATATTGATGGGACTGTCATATCGAATGTCATTGCGTCGGTTTCTTTGAATGTCATTAGGTAGTCTTATCATCTGCGGTTAGAATTGAACGTTTAAGAGAACTTCATTAATAATATACAGCCAGCCTTTATGTTTACACAGTGATAGAGCATCATTTTTTCAAGTCCGAAGCCATTTCAAACATATCTCAAAAATTTAAACTACTTCTCACACGACTCCATACCATCCCCAGGTCAATAGACAAATGCAAGAACTTAACGGCATTCTGTGGCGCATTATACAGCTGTCTCTGATGTCTAAGAACCAACGCATTGAGAATTGGGAATAAGTTTCAAACTCTCTCTCTCTCTCTCTCTCTCTCTCTCTTTGCTTGCAATTATTACTTCACACATCACATCATATTATTATATAATAACTTCCTCGACCAAAGGGTGGGCTTTCGATGGATATACTATGTCATAACATGGACTTCCGTGCCTATGCTTGTAACCCATGTGAGAAGCTATTAAATGTCCCTTGGATGACACTAGGCGGTGAATCGATCCCGTCCTGGCTCGTCCTGGGAACCGTTTTACTAAAGAAATTTGACCCATCGAAAACCCACCCTTTGGTCGAGGAAGTTATAGTAATTCAAACTTTTCTACTTCTGATACCTATCGGCTGCTAAAGATTCACTCCCAACAGCACAGCTGTTAACAAACAATCTAAATTAGGTTCGTAGTACTCCATCGCAAGACACCCTGTCTTAGTAGGTCCTTCGAAAATCTACGAGGTATAGAGAAATTCCACTTTAACGACTAGTACATTTCATTCTCAACGAACAAATCATAGCGGGAAGGATGACAAATAATGCCCTTTCTGCAAGTGTCGCATTTTGCTTGGTAGTGTAGGTTGTCGAGAAGCGACAGTTAAATTAAAAAATAACCTAACCTAAATACCAAAAATTTAATTTAAAAAGAATCCTAACCTAACTACTTAAATGAAAAAAATATATAATACGAGAATAACAATTTATTTACATGTTAAAAAAAAGAAAATGTTTGCAATAAAATATGATGGACGTGGAGTAGTGTAGGTATTGTAGTAGATGGACATGTAGTGTGTTGTGTAGGTGGTAGTCTGATAGTGGAGATGTAGTGGAGACCCGGCGGGCGTTGAGGGAGGCTTCGGTGAAGGCGCGATCAGCGCTCGGTAAAAGCGTTAACAACGCTCGGTGAAAGCGCTTACAGCGCTCGGCGAAGGCACGGTCGTGGGTCGGCGCTCGGTGAAGGCGACGACAGCACTCGGTGAAGGCGCAGTCAGTGCTTGGCGAAAGTGTGGTTAGCGCTTGGTGGAGGCACAGCCTGCGCTAGGTAAAGGCGCGTATAGCGCTAGATGGAGGCACGTGCAACGTTAGGGAGGCACGGCGACGCGTGAGGATCTTGGAGATGAAGTGTGAAGATTGTAGGCAACGCGTGAAGACTTTGACTTGTATTGAGAAAACGACGCGTAAAGATCTTGCAAACTTTCAGACTATGAATAAAGTTTTGCACGAGGCTTGCAGGATCCGTGAGCAGTCGGCTCCGGAATAAGACCTTTAGGGGCTGTTTTCTGTTGGAAATCTGAAGCGGATTTAATACTTATTATAATCTGTTGCTCCGCCTTTTATACTTTTTTAACGGAGCTGTGCGCTCGATGACGATTCAGAAATAAGAAACCCTAAAATTTTGAATTATGAGCAAATTTGTGTTCGTGGCCAAGAAAAATATTATTTGTCATCCTTCCCGGTATGAGTATTTTAGAGGAAGTTTTGTTCTAAGAACTTCAGGCCGGTAACGAACTCGAAAATAAATTGTCATGGCAACCAGGCCCCAATTGCATAACAATTTACAAGCTAATAGTACCTATTAGCTGTTTTGTTTTGAAATTCACTAATACTATTTGCTTGTATTTTGTTATGCAATTAGGCTCAGATAAAACATGGCTGTCAAAACATGTCAAATTTTACTTTCGACACAACAACAATGAAACCAAGCAAATTACGTTAAAATCTACATAAATTTAAAATATTAAAAACCCCCGACACAATTTGGTCACACATACCTATTTTGACAATGTATAGATAAAGTAAATGCCCATTCTGCATCTAAGATCCCTTCCGCAGCTAACAAAAGTGCTGATATCTTTGAAACGGCTAAACCAATTTTGATGAAACATGTCTAAGAACCATCGCCAAAAAAACCTGCTTTTAAATTAAAAAGAACTGCATCCGAATCGGTTCACCAGAAGAGCTATGGTGCCACAGACAGACAGACACACACACGCACATAGCGGTAAAACTTATAACATCCCTCTTTTTGTGTCGGAGGTTAAAAAATATGATATAACGTTTACAGGAAAAAGTAATGCGCGCCAGCGCTCACGAAGCCCGAATTTGTAGAGAAGCTGTGAAACATAATCTACACTAATATTATAAAGAGGAAAGATTTGTACCTATGTTTGTATGTTTGTAATGAATAGGCTCAAAAAGTACTGCGCCGATTTAAGAAATTCTTTCACCAATAGAATGCTACATTCTTCCAATTTGACATAGGCTACATTTCATTTTGAAAAAAATTAGGGATCCTTGGTAAAATTTGAACAATGTAACCGAAGGTGTAGAAAAATGAGTCTTAAAATGTCTTTCGTCGAATGCGCTGCCGAAACTATTAGCGATAGAACAAAATAATGTAGAACAATATTGAAGAACATCATAATGTCTACAAAAAACTCCGCGGTAGCATATGTCCAACTATTGTAGTTATGTCACTACAACAACTTTTTTCATTTTAAACATTAATGAAAATGCTAACCAAATTCAAACCATGCTATTTATGTGTTTATATTAATCCTTATCCAAATAAATTATTTAATGGTAAAGACCATTTAACTACCTATAAAATAGTTTTTAAATTATTTAAATTGGACTTTCCATTCAAAAGATATTACGAATTAAAAAATTCAAACAGTAAACAAAACCGCCATAGCGCCGTGGCCGTTGTTTGCGATGCAGTCTGAAAAGCGCGCCGGGCATCGCGGCGGGCGGGGTGGAGGGGGCACTGAAATACAGGAGTGGGGCGTGCACGTCTGTAATAATTAATAAATAATAAATAATATTTTTTTAATAAATAAAAATATTTGTGAAAAAAAGTATTTTATATCCAAATTTCCAAAAATAAATAATTGTCTACCCCGTGCGAAGCCGGGACGGGCTGCTAGTCTACACTAATATTATAAAGAGGAAAGATTTGTACCTATGTTTGTATGTTTGTAATGAATAGGCTCAAAAAGTACTGGGCCGATTTAAGAAATTCTTTCACCAATAGAATGCTACATTCTTCCAATTTGACATAGGCTACATTTCATTTTGAAAAAAATTAGGGATCCTTGGTAAAATTTGAACAATGTAACCGAAGGTGTAGAAAAATGAGTCTTAAAATGTCTTTCGTCGAATGCGCTGCCGAAACTATTAGCGATAGAACAAAATAATGTAGAACAATATTGAAGAACATCATAATGTCTACAAAAAACTCCGCGGTAGCATATGTCCAACTATTGTAGTTATGTCACTACAACAACTTTTTTCATTTTAAACATTAATGAAAATGCTAACCAAATTCAAACCATGCTATTTATGTGTTTATATTAATCCTTATCCAAATAAATTATTTAATGGTAAAGACCATTTAACTACCTATAAAATAGTTTTTAAATTATTTAAATTGAACTTTCCATTCAAAAGATATTACGAATTAAAAAATTCAAACAGTAAACAAAACCGCCATAGCGCCGTGGCCGTTGTTTGCGATGCAGTCTGAAAAGCGCGCCGGGCATCGCGGCGGGCGGGGTGGAGGGGGCACTGAAATACAGGAGTGGGGCGTGCACGTCTGTAATAATTAATAAATAATAAATAATATTTTTTTAATAAATAAAAATATTTGTGAAAAAAAGTGTTTTATATCCAAATTTCCAAAAATAAATAATTGTCTACCCCGTGCGAAGCCGGGACGGGCTGCTAGTAAATAATAAAATAATAAATAATAAATATCACAGGACAATTCACACCAATTGACCTTGTCCCAAAGTAAGCTAGGCAAAGCTTGTGTTATGGGTACTAGGCAACGGATAAACATACTTATATAGATAGATACATACTTAAATACATATTAAACACCCAAGACCCGAGAACAAAAATTCGTATTTTTCATACAAATATCTGCCCCGACACGGGAATCGAACCCGGGACCTCAAGCTTCATAGTCAGGTTCTCTAACCACTAGGCCACTAGGCCCTGTACCACAAAAGATACAAGTGCTACAATTCGACAAAATTGTCAAGTTTCTCATAGTAAAATGTTACAATTTTGTTGATTTGTAGCACTTGTAACTTTTGTGGTACAGGGGGCTGGTCGTCTAAAGAAACATAGAAAAGACTGAGAAAGGTAAAACCCATCAACAACGATTTTTCAAGTGTTTGTAACGTGAAGATACGTACCTAGTGGAAATCAAGTGAAATTGTGTTCTTATGTGTAGGACCGGACCCCTTCTTAAGGTTACTTTCTTTATACCTTGCTATGTATAACACTGGCTCACTGTCACACCAAGTATCACACGACCGTCTCGATCAAGGTCTAGCAACCAACTTTTGATTTACAGCTGTCACCGTACTTGTGTACATGAGACAATGTATTATATCTACTAAATAGACATAAACACTACATCCCTTCCTTATCAAAATCTTTATTAATATTACAATCAACCCATCAATCAGACAAATCATGTAATGTTACTTTTATACAATGTCACTCACTAATAAATACATGCTGGATTATTCAAATGATCATCAACTGAAGAACCCGAATCATTTTTGCATATGTTCTCATCTTGAACGGATTTCCACTGCCCACCTATTTTCTTCAAATGAATCACTTTTCTTCGCAAGATTTGACCGGTATCTTCGTTCCTTATCGTGGCGTCTCCACCAACAGTTTTCTCCACTGTATGTGGCGTTGGATTGAAATAAGAATTAAGTTTATTTGTTTTTTTTTTTTTTTCATTTCTTTGACATGAACTTTATCTCCTTCTATGGTCCTTGAATCCTCAGCCCTTCGTTTACAAAAACCATATTCCTTTCCTCTCTGTTTTTGCAACTGGTCCCGGTCTCGTATTTCAGAATCATGCTCTATCTCATTTATATCTCTTAACATGGGTATTTTATCTCGATTTTTCCTCTTAAAGAAAAGTTCAGATGGTGTTTTTCCTGTCACGGAATGAGGCGTTGAGTTAAACATCAAAAGCTACTCATACAAAGCTTCTTTCATTTCTTTATTTTCTGTTCGAACAATTTTCAGGCGCTTCAGTATGTCCCTGTTTTGATGTTCGACCTCTCCGTTCATCTGTGGCCAATATGGCACGGTATTAAAAAGTCTAATTCCACATTCACGACAAAACGCCTTCAGTTCCGCACTTATGAATTGGCGTCCATTGTCCGCAGTTATAGAGGCAGGAAAACCTAAACGACTAAACATTTATTTTAAAATTTTAATTATTTGAGCACTTGTGATTACCCGAGTAATTTTTATTTCCTTGTATCGGCTATAGTAATCGATTATAACCAACAAATAGTCATTACTCGGTAATGGCCCTAACAAATCCATTGCAATGTCTATCCAGGGTTCGGGTTCGGGTGTCGGAGCATTTGGAAGTGCAACCAAGGTACATCCTTTGCAACTCTTTACTAGCTTCTCGACATCACTATCGATTCTTGGCCACCAGACCATTAGCTCGTAGCCGCCCTTTCATCGCTACGATACCTGGGTGACCTTCGTGTGCCGCGTCTAATACCGATTTGCGAAGTTTTTCTGGAATAACAATTTCAGTTCTTCTTAAAAGTACATCTTCATAAAAGCACAATTCGTCTTCAAATATTTTATAATTGTTTACTGTCTCGTCCCATCTATTGTTGTATACCCCGTCTTTTACGTGTATAATTTCTGCATCTTTCCTCGAATTTTCTATAATCTCTTGCATGGATATCGCATGAGGTTTTATCAGCTCGACTGATGCACATAGTCAGCTTTTTGTTGGCCACTGCGGTCTTTGCATAGTTGGGACAATGGATCAGCTATGTTAGTCTTTCCAGGTTTATACTTAATATTATAGCGGTACGTTTGTAGTCTTAGGACCCATTTTTCCACTCGAGCACAAGGTTTCGATTTTGGGCTAAATAGAAATTCTAACGGTTTATGGTCGGTAATCAGGTCAAATTCTTTCCCGAATAGAAACGTATTAAAGTGCTCGGTAGCCCAGACAAGAGCAAGCGCTTCTTTTTCTGTTTGGCTGTACTTGCGCTCACAATCTGTTAATGTTCTATTGCCATACGCAATTATTCGAGAACCATTCTCATCAATCTGCACTAGAACGCGCCTAGGCCTACGGGACGTGCATCAGCTATGACCTGTGTTTTATCTTTGACGTCATAATATCCGAGATTCACGATTTCTGACAGTGATTTCTTTAACCTTTCAAATGTTTCCTCATTTATGTCTTTCCAATAACTTTCAATATTCGCTTTTTTTCCTAGCTTCATTCTTAATATTTCTTTTAGAGGTTCTGTTGTCGTTCGTTGCTAAGTTTGGTATCCATTTATTGATATAATTTATTAGTCCCAGAAAACTTTGCAATTCTTCGATATTTTTTGGCGTCCTGAACTTTTTTATGCTCTCGACATATTAGGTAATGGTTTCACTCATTCAGGCGTCAGTTCATGACCCAAAAAGTTCACTTTTGAAACTTATTCAATAATGTTTTATCTAATAAAAACATATTCCACAATGGAACCCCCTAAAATTTTCAACAGACTTGAACATGCTGCTATGGGAGCTATAAAAGCAATTTTTCCTAGTGTTCAACTTAAAGGGTGCTACTTTCATTTTGTTCAGTGCATTAGAAAAAGAGGTAAAAAATTGGGACTCATGAAATTTAAATTAACTTGGCGGATAGGTGTACTTACAGCAGTATTGCCGCTACTGCCATTTTAAAAAATATATGATGGTTGGTCGTATGAGCAATCTGAAATTACCGACGGCAAGAATTTAACGACATTTGAACGTTATGTTGAAAAAATTTGGTTCAAAAACCAAGAATGTATTAATCTGTGGAATGCATGTTCTGAACGCCACAGAACTACAAATTCACTAGAATCATGGCATGCAGTTCTCAATAAACAAATTAAGGGAAACCCAAATATAGTTAAATTGTTAAACTGTTTACACAAAAACAGCATATTATATAAAAATGAGTATTTGCTTCTTAAAAATAACGTTACAAATAGAAAGGTAAGGGAAATAATATATTCAGACGGATAATTTTATTAAACAGAATCAAGATAAATTATTAAAAGGAGACATTTCTGTTGGTTTTTTTTTTTGGATAAAGTACGTTAATTATTTTTAAAGTGTAATGCGTAATGCTATCATCAAATGACACCGCCGTATGTTATGTTATCGCTTATCAGAAAACATTATTATTTTTGTTGACATCAAGAAACTAATCTTCTAGTAGGTCTATTATTTCAAGGTTCGAATGAAAGAAAACTATGGAGTCGATATTAAAGTTAAAATTTAATTCATATTCTTACTCATACTCACTTATTTTCTTAGTCTCGTAATACTTTTAACCCTTTATCAGGCTGACAGATCGAAAATGTCAATCGAAAGTTAATCTTACTTACTTAAAGTAATTCAAATGAATTTTTGTAGTACGATGCGGGAAGTCTAGAAAATACTACCAACCAATATAAAACCTCTTTTATTCTAGAAAATATAAAAAACGTCGCCATGATATTATACTCATTTTTTACGATTGTAATTTTGAAATGGACAATACACATGCCATACCTACCTTATCAAGATTTTCACGCCCATTCCTGTATCTCCATGCCCCGTGGATATTACGAAATAGAAGCTTTCTAAATGTTATTTTTTATTATTGTGCAGCAGTTCGTTTTTTTATTAAAAATATCATTTAATTGAATTCAAATTGTTTGTTTCATTTAAATTTTTCTCTCGGTATTAATTAAATTAATGAGTAGGAGTATGAATATGAGTTAAATTTTAACTTTAATATCGACTCCATAGTTTTCTTTCATCTTACCGTGCGATGAAAAATCCGAACCTTGGAATAGTAACGGACTTGAAATATGCTTTGATATTTTTTTCTTTTTGTGTTGTTTTTCCGCCAAAAAAATACTCAGCTAACAATTTGGCTGTATCCATGACAACAGTGGTGTCGATTGATTGGTCGGTTTGCATAGAGTTATCTTTTACTTTCTGTTTGGTTTGAGTACCGACGGACATGTAAATATCTGGTGTGCTGTCGTCACTCCTTAGTTGGCTTTGGCCGTCGGGTAGTTTAACCTTTTCAACGCCACGCCTCGACAAAACGTAAACCTGCTTTGAATCTTATGTCATTGTGTCAAGATCACTTTGACACTGTACTTTGTGACACCTATATGTGGCGTTGGCGTTGAAAAGGTTAATAAAATATTCTTCAGTATTCGGTATATTAATTTCGTGTTCTGATATATACTCATGTTCAGGACGTGAACACAAAATCGACTGACTCTCCATGTCTTCATAACTTCCTGTAATAGGAACATAATAGGTGACTTGGTGTAAATAGACATATCAATATAAAAACAATGCGTATAAATATTATTAAGAATTAAAAATGTAAGTTAGTTTTGGTTGCCATTGATATGAAAATACAATTTGATTTCGTGATTTTAAAAGAATAAAATCATTAAATGCGTTTTTCAATTTCCATTAAATTGTATGTCGGTTTTTAATTATCATAATGCTGACGTATTTCAGTATAAACGGCCAGTATTTTCAAACATAATATATTAATAAAATGTTTAAATATATACTTATCCGTGTTATTGGATCGGATAATTTTGGTGTTTCAGGGCGTATCATCATCAACGGTGTCATGTGTGTATGGTTCTTGCAATGTTGGTGAATTTTCCGTTTCGATTTGATAGTTAGTCTTAGCTGGTTGCAAACAAACTCGTGCCATGTGTCCTTTACGTTGACATTTGTTGCAGACGTCGTTGATGCATTTGCAGTCATGTGCGCGATGGTCGGCGCTTCCGCACCGAAAGCATTTGCCACGTAAGTCTCGTATAGATACAGGTGCTTTATTCTTCGTCATAATATTCCTAGGCCGTGCGTTTACTTGATAGCTACTTTTCGATGACTGTGTTATGAACTCGCTATCCGATTTTGCTGATTCTATTGCGGTTGCGGTACGAACGAGGTCACCGAAGTCAGTTACAGTTTGTTTCTCTAAAATTTTCGTTTTTATCACATTGTCACGTAATCCTCGGATAAACTGTAATGTTAAAAAGTTGCTGAAGATTTCTTACAGTTGTCGCATGTAAATTCACAATATTGCGCTAAACGCTTCAGTTCTGATGTGTATGTCGTTATCGATTCATCAACTTCTTGCATTCGTGATATGAACTTATGCTGGCATGCCCAAATACTCGGTTTAGGGTCTAAATATTCCGTTAAAGTTTTGACAAGTACCTCGTACTCTTGTTCCCGTGGGTCTGAAGGTGAACGGAGGTCATAAGCCTTCTGGTGTAGCTCAGGTGGTAAGGAGGATAATAGCATCAGAGTTTTTGTGCGTAGGTCGTTGTAGTTATGTAGTTGCACATTTCTAGTCGATTTACAAAATTTTTAAACGTTTCTTTTTCTTGGAAAGGTTGAAAGTTAATTCTGGGCGAACTTGTTGTCGCGGGTGCTGCGTCGGGCGCGCCCTCGCAGCTGCGCGGCGTGACGAACAGCGGGGACGGTGCGGCGGCGCCCGACGCGGGGCGTAGTGCTTGTGGTTTCAGTTTCAGTTGCAAAATTTGTTCTTGTGTACTGTACCTAAATTAATGAACTGTTGTTTTTGAATTTGGCCGTGTAGGATTATTATTATTGTCTTTGTTGCTGAAGCGCAGTCTTCAAAAGAGCCGGTAATTTAGAATCAAACAATAATTTAGGCGAAGTATCAATAATCTGTAAGATAAGAAATGGGTCACGTTGTCGCTTTAGATCAATCGATCTAAATTAATTATATCTCAGATTTAATCTTGTATGAATTTCGTATATATATAAATGATGGTTAGGGTAGACTATAACATAACCATTGTGTCAGGTGAGTGAGCTTGTTTTAAAAAACTAAAAATCTTTAATTAATTATTTAAATCAAGTTATTACCGGCTGGTAGGGTCAACGTCATAAATAAGTGATCTCTTTTGTACCTTGTCACTTTAACGTCATATTTAAAAAGCCTTGCGAAATTAACCCATTATGACCTGAATTATTTTAGGGTCTCAGAATTGGATAATTTTTTGATATATCGTTGTTAAAGGCTCCTAAAATTAATTTGAATTATTAAAAGTTAAATTAATTTATTATTTTTAGAAAAAACAATGGGTGCCATATGGCACCGCCAGGTTAATGAGTAGGCTTTACATCCTGCTATTAGATATGAATTAAATTATCGTTAGCTAACTATTTTTACCTTCTATTGATAAAATTATGCAGATATATATTACCAGGGAAGTAAATTAATTAAAAACAGCATTAGTTTTATAAATAATTGTAAAAATAGTAAATTAATGTAAGTTATGCCTGTCTTTCTGCGACTATTGGAGCGTGTACGACGTGGTGACAGAGACTATGCGCCAAAACTACTTCGCACCCAGCATCGCGTTGACGACCTGTGAGGTTATTTTGTAAGACCATCCCTTACTTTGTCGCCCGAATCTTGATCAGAATCGATGGGAGGTTCTGAAGGTGCAATGTAAAGTGACAGTGGCTAAAACTCCTCGTCTTTTTCTATAGGGTTAAATGCCTAATGGAGCGTAAATCCCCTATCAAGACAAATAAATACTATTTATTACCCAATGAAAAACAAAAAGTAAACACATATATAATTGCCACGCGTAGTTTGAAAAGACAACATAACGGCCTAGAGGTGCCATACGGCACCCGTAACTTTTGATGTACTGTAAACCAAAAACACAAACGAAATTTACTATTATTATAATATAATATAGTCAGACAAACATAAAGGAATAAAATAAAATGCATTTAAAATATAGAATTTACGAAATAAATAAATTATTAGCCACTTAGTTCAAAGTAAAATATTTTTTTTTCCGAAATTTTCACTATACTGATCTTGTGTAGCTCGTACCGGTCACAGCAAGTACATCTCTTGAAACAAACTATTAAAACTGTTTGTTATCTTGCTCTAGCTCCACATCGACGGCCTACCGTCCGTCTTCACTGTTTGAGACGCGCTATGGTGGGAATATATGAACGGCTTAATTTGGGTGCCAAACGGTACCGCTAGGTTATAATGGGTTAAGTAACGTCTGAAAGGTAGGTAGGTATACAAAAGAATTATAAGTTGAGTCAAACTGTATCAACCTTTTTAAATTTTAGTTGATAAGGAATATCTAATATTATTTTTATTTTCGCAGATTAATAATACCTATAATTAATAGGACCTTTTTAAATTTTATTTGAAAAAGATTATCTAATATTATTTTTGTTTTCGCAGATTAAAAATAATTAATGAAAATGAAGACAATCGTAGTATCCCTCGCTATTATTTTGGCGAGCGTTAGCGCTCTGCCCAATCTACATGTTGAGAAAGCAATAAGTAAGTAAAGTATTGTAATCATGCTAGAAGTAACTACCTAGTATTATTTAGTACATATTGTTTACGAGACCGACTGTCTATACGTAAGTGGAATTATTGAAAACTAAAACTGTTAAACTTTGTGCTAAATTGAAATAATTAGGTTGAAGGTTACGGTCATGTTACATAATTGAAGACATGAGTGAACGCATTTTTTTAATTTTCGGTTTTATGTCATAAATGAAGGTGCTAAGTCATAAACTCATAATGCAACACCGAACGCCTTCAGTTCTCATGATTTTATCCTATAACAGCTTTAAGCCCAGTGTATGAAGGACCTATGTACAAGAATAAGTTACGTTCTTCGTGAATGAACGTGCTAAGGGCACATGACTCTAGAAGTGTTTACCAGTTTGCGAGTATGTAACAGAAGAAAGTGCTATGTACGCACTTAGCTCCTTCATCCATGTTATGAGACAAACTTTTATTTTGTCTTATTCTGACATAGGTATCCGATATCCCAAGAAGGAAAAAGAAACATTAGGGATCAGCTGAAATTTATAAACCCTGAATGCAGGTATTTTAACGAAGAAATTCTTCTAAATCAATAAATTTTGTTACAATAAACACATTAATTTATGTAACTTCTTTTCTTTGCAGAACAGCTTAAAGAAAAAGAAGGGGTTATGTACTTTATTATATAAAACAATGTTATTTAAAAACATTTATTAAAAAAATCAATAGACCAGGCTATTTGGTTGATTTTTATTAAAATAACAATGTAATATTCAATTTAAAAACAAAACTGCAACGTAATAGTACATTGTGCATCAAGGGCCGTAAGTAGGGGATTACTAACAAGAGTCTATTAGAAGCCCGACGACGAAGGCGGAGGGCTTTCAATGACTCGAGTTTGTAATCCCCTTACTGCCCGTTATACACACAATGATTTTCATCACACTGCGAGGAAAAAAAAATCCAAAAATAAAATTATTTTGTCTCTAAAACACTTAAATTTAATAAATAATGGCTACTGCCAATACAGATTGTCACTTTTTTCAAGTCATCTACTAGATAATGTAAACTGTGTTAAGAATTCGAATGGCCATACGACCAGATTCTGACAACATGTTAAAAAAATACTTACTAAAGTTTTTGCAAAACTATTTGATATAAATTTAAAATATATATAACGAAGTTTTTTAAAGCGTAGATAAGTTTTGTGTAGTAAAATTGGGTTATAGCTGAGTTTTAAACATATAAATAAAACGTTGGCTGACTTAAAAACCTCCTTAGTCTGAAATGACATACCAACTGACTTGTTTGCAAATTTTAAAACTAAAGTTAGAACTCCCTTGGGAAGAAAAACTGTACGTAACTCACTTAAGAACAATTTAGGCCATTGTCATTTAGTACACAGGCATGGAATAACACCATTGACGAGCAAGTGTGATGAAAAAACCTTTAACTGCGATTTACTCAAAACAATGTTTTTGTGACATACTCCCTTCATCCACTCATGTGTTCATGTATGTTTTATTCCAGAAGAGTGGGATATCCTGTTATAGGTATTTTCCTATACCTACCTAGGAGGTCTCTAAACTTCAATCTTGCATGTATCTCTGGATATTGAAATAAATGCATTTTCATTTTCAAATTAATAATACCTAGTAATTCAATTCAAATTAAGAATACCGAGTGATTTTCTTTACCTATTTGTTTTGATTTGATAAGTCAAGAGATTTTGATGAGATCGTTTGAGTTTTTAGAGGAATGACCTTACCAAGTTTTCATTGTTCCACCTCCCGTGAATAGATAGGTAAACTTATTTACGCATTTGATAAAATCCCTGGGTTCCTCGTAACGTTTCTGTGACGTATACAAAATAAACGCATGAAATGATATTTAGGTACCTACAAGCGTCGCAATCAACAAAGTAACAACACAGTTTCTTATTTTTACTCAATTTTAGGATCTGGCCAAGAGAGGCTAGTCACTGACTCAATCATCAGCGCGATCGAGGACATCAGTCAAGCTATTATCGATGCTGGGCTTGATCCTCTCATCATTGACAACAGTGAAATTGATTATGCCCTGCCAGTACCATCGTAAGTACTAGTTGAAGTACCTATTAAAACAATTTTGTAACAAATCAAATCAATAAGTTCTGAAACACCTGAATTTGTAAACAATAGGTAGCTAACATTCTATTTAAAAATTTGTTTCACAAGAAAGAGACATTTCTAAAAGCAGTTTGATCAAATTATAGTTACGAATCCGTATTAGTCTAAGAGCCCACGACACTAATCCTAGTTCGATAAGATTCCCAGATGATATATATACAGGGTGTTAGGTAATGAGTGGATAATCCTTGAACTACGCATAGAGGGCACTTAGGACATTATAATAAAGCTAATATAGGTTTGGTAAAAGTGGCACGGTTTTCGAGATATTTGGACTTTAAGGTTTTTTTTCGAAAATGAACACCCTTGTTCAATGTTTTGATCATAGCACCATTTTAAGCAAATTTTTATTTTTTTTATTTTTGCTCAATATTCTTGAGTACTTGTGTTATGAGATAGGCATCACCATTTTTGTGAGACTACATTACATTTTTAATAAAAAAATCTCGAACTAAATTTTTGCGTTTTCAATCGTACATTGATCGAACTTTCAGCTCTCATGGTGAAAAAAAAATACACTACAGTCTAGTTGCCAACTAGCTTAAAAACATGCCAATTTACATAACATGACAATTTAAAAATAAAAAAATTGAAATCGGTTCATACACTGACGAGCTAAAATAAAGGGTCGGTTACAAAAATGACGATAACTACAAAACCCGCTGTGATAGCTTCTTCGAGTAAAATGAGTTAAGTAAAGAATTTTATTCACAATTAAACTTTTTCTTGTTAAGAATAAAACTCTTTACTAAACTCATTTTACTCGAAGAAGCTATCACAGCGGGTTTTGTAGTTATCGTCATTTTTGTAACCGACCCTTTGTTTTTGCTCGTCAGTGTATAATAAAGAATTACATCTGAAAAACCATCAACATACATACTAGGAGACTGCAGATTAGATTAGTTACCCAATTCGCCAATAGATGGCGCTGTACCGCCGACGTTGAAATTCTGCGTGCGGTGGGAGTTGGGACCAAAACAACCACATTAATAAAGTATGCAAAGATTTTTTCGTACCTGCTACGGAACCCTATCTTGGGCATGTCCGACACGCTCTTGGCCGGTTTTTATTATTTTATTCTAGCTTTTACCAATAGCTTTGCCCGGGATATTAATACACAACAAAAATTTACTATCTTAGAGTTTGGCTTAAAAAAAGGTTACGGCAACATTTTCAAAGCAAGCAATCTATTGATTGCAGATGAAGTTACACGTTCGTGGTAAGCCATAAAGATAGGAGCAAAGTAAAGAAAGAGAGAAAAAACAGGAAGAGACAAAAGTCTGACACATGTTATTTTGACCTTTTGCCTGTGAAGCGTTTGTGACAGCCGCAGAAAAATTGCATTTAAACCGGAGGCTTACAATTTGTGGTTAAAGAGTATCAGCTAATTTGAATGGTGAAGCCACATTGATGGGTTGCAAGAATGTAATAAAACAACCATGACCCCTTTGGCTGGAGTCTAATAGACATCCTAAAGTCATTAAAGTTGATGCAGCTTGCCTAAGTATTGGATAATTGGTCCATGCTATAAAGAAATCGATTTCATGATTTTTAAATTTGAATTTATTTTTAATTTAAAGTCAAAATGCCAAGATAATAAAAAACAGACACGCTCACCCACATTTTTATTAGTGTAATTTTTGTATCCCGTGCGTAGAATCCAAAATCTTTTCTTGCAAAAATATCATTACTGGCCACTAATTTAAATGCCATTTATTCCAAATTTAAAAAACTGCCGTTTTTGCTTGCTGAAAAAACTGAATTGAAACGCCAAATGTGGCTGCGCGGAGGGCGACTTTCAATCGCTGCAGCAAACACTTTCTCCACTGTTTGGAAAATGCAGCAGGGGTTTTTCTTACACAGAAATCGATGATCTTTCGAATGAGCTTGGATTTTTTTAGGAGCTCGACCATACTAGATACCTAGGTACGAAGCGTCACTTATCATGCTGTTGCCACTGGTTAGGCCAATCAGGGGGGCTTGCAGCACTACACTATTGAATAGTCCTGTCCCTCCCCTGTCTCGAGGAACAAACAAAACTTGGGAGTTATATCATACTAGAAACCGGATTTTTTAATATTTTATATTTTTATTTTTTTATGGCTTTGCCAAGTTTTTTTGCATTGCAACATCGCCGTTTCGTGTTCCCCCATTAATGACGTGTCTAATTATATATATATCATCTGGGAGTCTTATCAAACTAGGATTAGTGTCGTGGGCTCTCTTACTATATTGGGTTGGCCAAAATTATAAAGTTAATTATCACAGAACGCATGCGTCCATCAGCATGTGCCATTATATTATATTGGTTGTGTGGTACATACATAGGACTCGAGGAGGCATTTTGCACGTTTTTCAGTTGATAACGTTTACTTACAAATTAATCAATTAATTTTCGAGTTGCCAGTAGAAGATATTTTTTTAAAAGTACATTTAGGCTGGTGTTTGGACTATGCAAAACTGAGTAGGTTCTTCTGAATTATTAGTAGTACTGTACGTTAGGTACTTAGGTAGCCGATTGTACTAAAGCCAATATATTGAATGCCAATGGATTGAATATTACAATAATTATTGTATATTATTACCTACCTAGGCACATTGTGCGAATATATAATCTCAACTTTCTTTGTCAGCTAGCAGTTTGGCTGCGGCGCTGATTTTTACGTACATTCAGACCGTGAGTTACTTACTAACACGATTTTAGCGCCCGCACAGGCGGTAAGACGCGTACCGTGCGGAAAAGACATGGTTTCGCAGCCAACGTGCTAGAAAATATCCATTTCAATTTAGGGTTGTCGCTATAAAGAGGTTATCATGTAAACAAATTAGAATCGATTTGATTTTGATATTACATTCTTACGATATAACGGGTTAAAATACTAGGTAATTTATAAATATAATTAGCATGTAACAGTAAATTACTAATTTAGTTTTTTATACATACTGTATTTATTAAACTTGTATTTTTTTTGTAAACTTTACCAACTGACGTGCCCGCAAAATGCCTCCTCGAGGGCTATGTGACAATCGTGACGATGATGATTGACTTACTTTAAGAATTATTTTACTTACAAGAGTAGTCAAAGCTAATTAAATAGTCGAGATTGAGATTATTAAAAAAGGGAAATTCTCTTTACAGAATCTTCAATGTGCATGCTTACCTCCAAAATTTACTGTTTCAAGGCGCAAGCCACATGATTGTTGACCGAATGAACCTGAATGTTCTCACCTGGAGACTTACTTACACTGTTAGGATGCCCTTAATCGTCATGAATGTTGGTAAGTATAATAGAATAAGGCGTCACTTTTCGTCAGTTTTCAAAATGAACTCGTAAAGTGTCTAATACACGTTTGCGGCTTGTGTGGTTTTATTGACAGGTAGATCTGTGAGAGAGAAGGTGATGTATGTTGAAGTTTATAATTTACCTATCGTCTTGCTCAGATTGCTGCAGAGTAACAAGGTTATTCACTTATATGTAATTTTATTAACTAGTAAAATCTATCTAATATATAAAAATCTCGTGTCACGGTGTTTGTTATCGAAATCCCCCGAAACGATTGTTACGAAACTTTTTTGTCTGTATTCGGTAGGTCTGAGAATAGGTCGTGGGCTATTTTTAATACCCCTATTCTTCGCAGGCGGCGTCGCAGGCAATAGCTAGTAATATCAATAAAATATATTGGCCTATTTGCAACAGTGTTCATGGGTCATATCTAACTAACAGTCGAGACCTACAAAAACTGATTTTAATCGTTATAATGGTTATTTTCTCGATGGGAAAAACTACTCGAAATTTCAATGAATGACATGAGTTGGCACCTATTATGATATCCTTAATTTAGATTAGCTCGTCCGATTGTGGTTGTATCACATAGTACACAATAAGAACCGCGACTGTCAGTAGAGAAGAGACTATTAAAATACATAATAGATCTCTGTTCAACAAACACTCTAAATATTAACTTAACCATGAAAATAAAACTAAATATATATGATAATTGAACATTTCAGGTGCCTCCGAAGTTGATGTAAACTTCTTCGGTAAGAACATCCACAGCAGCTACAGTGGCAAGTAAGTCGAATGGATGGAGGGTTTATTTATTTATTTTGTTTATAGATAAAGGCAATGGCAATAAGACTTTGATCTTCTGATTAGGTACTTAAATCAAATCTATTTAACCACATTAAGTCTACACGACAAACTTGATAATGATGGTTAAGTATTTTAACATATTGTTTTTGTTTTTTTTTAGCAATATTCATACCTACTCAGTAAAAATCTTTATTATGATATGGATCAGTCAACATAGAACAAAATTGCACTACAAAAATGTTGCCCAGTTTCCGGCCTTAACTTAACTGGTCTTAAACCTATATTGTATCATTCAGGATAGCTCTCGAAAACATCGTAACTACTGGCGACGTCCGCATCAGCGTTGGTATCATCAGCGGCATCTCCATCAGAAGCATAGCCCTCACCATCAAGCTTGGAGCCATTGAAGTAAAAACCAAGTTATACATATCGAATGTCACGCTTATGCTGCAGTGTTAATATATTTTATTTTTATTTTATTTCAGTCCCAGGTGAACTTCTTCTTCCAGGGCGTTAACTACTCTAATGCTCTCAACACCTTTTTGGGCATAACTGTACCCGATACTCTTGATGCTTATGGGGTAATATTGTAACGCATACATTTCTTTTTATATATTGCTAAATTGTATTACAGATACAATAATTTCATTGTCTTGTTGCAGAACGATATCAACGAGCTGCTGACGATTGTCGGCAAGGATATCATTGAGTCGATGCTGTAAATTATTTGTAAACTACGACGATCTATTAAAGTTATGAATAATGTCACGATAACCTCAAATAATATCATTTGATTATACTTGCTTTGAAAAACAGGTTTACTTTTTTCATAATTACCTAACTGCCCCAACCTAACCCACAGAGGGTTCAAGAGTTTTTTACAAACTCGAATACTTAGTAATAAATTTAATAATGTATCCAGTGGACAAATAAATAGAAAATCTTGATGACGAAGGATATTGAAATATCGAATGGGTTCAAAATAACGACAAGTGCTTTTCCTGAAACCGTAAAGCTCTCAAAATTAATTGAAACGGCATCTTATATAACCCATTAGGTTAGGTTTGTATAACAATCTTAAAAAGTTTACAGTTTCAGAAAAAAACCTTTCGGTCTTTTGACCCATTCGATATTTTAATACATTCGGTCTTTTGTACTTCGGTACCTATTATGATACATACCTAATATTTTTTAAACACTGATCATCTCAATCGAGGCGAACCGAATCGCACAAAACGTTTTTTAGAGCATATTTTTTGAGATTCGTTTTACCACTTTTACAGAATGTAAATCAAAATTTTAACCGTTAAGTATGACATGGTATTTTGTATGGGTGTTCTTTAAAAAATGTAAATGAAGACCATAATGTAATTTTCACACCACCTGCTCGACAATGCCTCATTATATATCATGCAAACCTTACTCAAAGTAAATCATTATAGCCCTTGTCTTTTGCCGGGGTGTAATGTTGTACTGAATTTCATTATAACCCGCCGGGCAGTAATGTGATTCTCACTTCTCTTAGTTCTTATTGTTATGCATTTAAAGTCTAATTTCGTCAAAATCGCGCGGCGCGCGGCTGCTGCAGCTGCTGGTGGCCGACGGTGAGGAGGTGGACGGCGGCGCGCGCCGCGCCTCATTTATTTGAAAATCGAACTTATTCGAAAATCGAGCTGGCCACGCCACGGCAAGCCGAACGAAAAAAAATCAATACTTAAAACAAAAGCCGCGAGTATTTCAATACGCTGCAATTTTAAGTATCAAAACTGCAAAAGAAGATAAAACATTAGGAAAATATCAAGTGACAAAAGTGATTTGACTCCTGATTCCATTAAATTAGACGCCTTAGGACCACTTGCACAGTTCAGGGTAAAAAAATTAAATCGGTAACCCTGGGTTAAGAATGACAGTTCCATACATTTTGACACTTGTTAACCCTGGGTTAGCAGTTAACTCGCTCGGAGTTAAGTAGCTAACCCAGGTCTGCGCAAGCCGGCCTTAGAAATTGTTAATAATGTATTCCCAGAGAAGTCGAAGGAAAAATACTTAAAAGCTTACATAGATTTCGACAAATGGAAAACTGCGAAAGGCGCAAAGTCAGTGTCTGAATCAGTGCTTCTGGGTCTATTTCGAGTATTTTTCTAGTAGCCTTGGTTTTTATTGTTTCGCAAAAGGTGAGAAAAGTAGAGTATACTCCTCGGGGATAAAACTGATTTTGCCTTGGGCGCGCTTAAATCCTTCACTGCTCTCAGGACTCCATCTTAATTCCCTCGCTTCGCTCGGGAATCAACTAAAAAACCCCCTCGCTACGCTCGGGAGTTAAATCTGGAGTCCCTCGATACGCTCAGGATTCAATATCGCGCCCGTGACGTAATGCGGTGCTTTATCCCCTTGGTGAACAATCTACTATTTTGGAAATTTTTTGAATTTCGGAATTTAAATTCAACGGCCGTATCTAATGGTTCAGGCGAACAAGGTCGCGGATGTTACACGACTAGTATGTCACATAGTTTCAATTAAGTATTTATACAATAAAAATCACTATTACAAAATTTGACGCCAAATAACATTTAATCCCCTTATATTATAACTAGCTGTTGCTCGTGACTCTGTCTGCAAATAATTCGGTTATTGCTATCCCGCGAGGACTGTGCAATTTTCCGGGTTAAAAACTATTGTACGTCCTTCCCAGGGTATCAAACTATCACCATACTAAAATTTAATCTAAATCGGTTCAGCGGCTTAGCGTGAAGATGTAACAGAATGATAGACAGGCACAGTTTCACATTTATAATATTAGTATGGATAAATATTATTATATCTTTACAAAAGTCCCAAGACACAAATTTTACACAACAACAAAATAGTTTAAATTCATTTCTGGAGGTTAAAGTTCAAGGTTTCTGTAAAATATCCAAGAAAAATAATGTAAGTCAGTTTTTTTTTAAGAAATTGCTTAGTAAATGTAAATTCCTACTCAATATAATAAATAACTAAAAATTACTGGTGCCGATTCAGCTTGAATGGGCCCTTATTATAGGACGCCACATGAGTCGATACTTTGGCGCCGTCCATCCTCTGCGCAACAGCTTTAAGCCTGCGTTTAGGGAAATTTTTAGGAGAGCTGCTCCGGCAGAGGCAGTACAACGCCGAAAATGGCGTTCTTTTGATTTAAATAATTATATTTTGGAAATGTCCTAATTTTTTTGTTACAAATTATTACCTTGGAAAGATTTTCTAAAATTAGTCTAGTCCTCACGGAAACAGGATGCATTTTTTTGTTATCATGACTTGCCCAAAATATTAAAGCGGCCCAGCATTATCTATGTAGATGTGTCTCTTTACTTAGTGATAAGTACAAGATTCCTCAATCCTTTCATAATAAAAAACCGGCCAAGTGCGAGTCGGACTCGCGCACCGAGGGTTCCGTACAAATTTATATATATATAAAACATCCAGTCTTAGCAGACCCCTGCTCCTAAGCAAAATGTGCGCAATGTGGGATCATTGTAGATTGGTTACCGTAAAAACGTACACCTTTGCCCGCTTTTTGCGATCTTTTGCTTTTTTTAGAGTCAATTGGTCCATATTGTGCAACTTTATCTGTGGCACTCACATATTGACATACTTTTCTTTGTGTACATGAGAACACTACATTTAAAATGAGTTTCCATACTCTAGAAAACGGGCCTCAAACAGGCGGGCCAAAATATTGAAAAAATTTCGAGATGCCCACATTTTTTTACACTTTCATAACTTCGGGATTATCAATTTTATGGTCATGATTGTTAAAGTCTAATAATCTAGAATAGGCATAGCAACGTTGTGTCGTATTGTTAGTCCTTTAAGTGATATATTTTACCTCCAAACTCGTGTGGGCAAAGTCGTAAAGAAAAATTTGAAATCCTTCATACAAAATCCTGGATATGCTAGGGTTGTCAATTTTTACTTATTGCTTTTACCCGACTACAACTAAATTAGGTGCAGTATGATATTAATATTTTAATAATAATAGATAATACTAGATGTTTTAAGATTAAGATTCAATAGTGTAAAATTAAACAATAATCTAAACTTTATGGACCACATTCATAGTTGTCTGAAATAAACGGATTTTATTTTATATAACCTGCGAAGAAATTCAATGGTGTGTGTGAAGTTCCTAATTCGCACTGGTCCCGCGTGGGAACCACGACCCAACCCCTCTCATTCTGAGAGGAGGCCTGTGTCCGGCAGTGGGACGTATATAGGCTGGGATGATGATGATGATGATTATATATAACATACTAGTGACAACCCTAAGGGTAAAATTTTGCTGGGCAAAGTTGAAAAAGTAGCACGAAAAAAAACCGGCCAAGAGCGTGTCGGAAACGCCCAAGATAGGGTTCCGTAGCAAGTACGAAAAAATCTTTGCATACTTTATTAATGTGGTTGTTTTGGTCCCAACGTCGGCGGTACAGCGCCATCTATCGGCGAGTTGGGTAACTAAGAACTAGTATGTATGTTGATTGTTTTTAGATGTAATATTTTTTTTTATTTGAAAGAAGATACTGTTAGCGTGATCCTATAGGTACTTAAAGAAAAAAAATGCTTGCAATGAAGGTTAAATTATAATCTTAGTTTAGAAATATTTTTTTACAAAAACTTAAAAACTGCTCAACTGATTAAGTTGAAAATAATTTTCCTAGAAAGTTTTTATTAAGTTTAACTTACGTGATTTTTTTCATATTTTTTAGACGTGCGGTTCAAAAGTTAGAGGGACACATTATTTTGAACTTTCGGAGTGAATATCTCCGAAAATATTCACTTTTAAAAATATGGTTTTAGCAAACCCCTATTTATTTTCAAATACCTATCCAATGATACCCCACACTATAGGGTTTGTCGAGAAAAAAAAATCACCCCCACTTTACGTGTATTGGGAGGTACCCTAAAAAAAATTTTTTTAGTTTTTTTTATTTAACCACTGTCGGCGTGACTGATATATATATATATATATATATATTCATGCCAAATTACAGCCTCCTAGTACTAACAGTCTCTGAGCATAGCTGCGGACAGACAGACGGACAGACATGGCGAAACTATAAGGGTTCCTAGTTGACTACGGAACCCTAAAAACGTTCATGACATTGCCCACTACCATAATTACAAAATTAATACCTAGAGATAAGGTGTTGAGATTTTGTCTACATCGTTTCTAAACTGAATATTAGTTACAGTTAAAATTAAACACTTGTGGGACTTTCCTGGCTTAAAATACACTCGAAGTTTTTTCGTCCTAATTGGCCCGCCAAAAAACACGTCCGCACTCCAAGCCAGCTCACGCGTGACAGAAGATACATAGATACGCGTCAACCGATAGGCCAGTGTTGCCTGCAATATGTTTAGCTATAAGCCACAGATTAGAATGAAAGTGTACCTATTTGTAACTATTTTTGGTACATTTCGCTTTTACTGAAATGTGACGCGGTGGGCAAAGCTATATGAAAAGTCAAAGTTGTAAGTATTTACGGTACTGATATAGACAGACAGACAAAAAATTTATACTTTTCACAATTTTTCCTTTATCTGTGCTATAAGACCTTGCTTCGTACCAAATTTCAAGATTCTGAGTTCCCTGTAGGTTTCGATTCCCTTGCGAGTGTCGAAAATTTGCGGAATAAATACCTTTTGATTGCGTTGGCTTAGAAGTTACAGTTTTTTACAGCTAAGCCAAGGGACAGTAGACCCGAGTATTTGATATAAATTTCAGCTTGATACCTCCACGCGATCCTGAGAAAAAGGGTCTTGACAGACGGACGGACAACAAAGTGATCCTATAATGGTTCCGTTTTTTCCTTTTGAGGTACGGTGTTCATTAAAACGTTCGGTATATAGTGACTGCACCAAGGCCGTGGTTATTCGTTTCTATGCAGCATTAAAACTAAACAACAATTTATGAACCACAAACCTCAATGAAGCCGACTTCGATAAGCGCTCGCTTAGCCCGTCCGTAGAGCCGCAAAGTTCGCACCGCCACTTGGTATTACGCATTTACACAAAATAATGTCCGTTATTTTTCATTAATACTAAATAACACTATTTACAATGTTTTTTATTTACACAACACAATGCACAATATAATATACGTCCGCCGAAAATTTAAGAAGTGCCGCCCTGACAGCTCCTTTCTTTTTTGCCGCGGTGCATGGCATGGGCTTAGCGCCAATCAGCCACCGACAGCCAAAGAGGATGCTAATTCAAAAAATTGTTGCTTATTTAAAATGCTTGCACATACGGAACCCTAAAAAAACAAATTAATACAATTGAGACCCCATCAAAAACAAGCAAAAGGACAACTAAACATTTGATAAGTAAGTTAAAATTATTATGCTCAGCGATAGTCATGTATGTATAATGTATATGGAGAGAACACATTCTACTTACCTAATATTATAAGTGTGAAGGTTTGTGAAGATGTTTGGATATTTAGATGTTGAAATTTAGTATGGAGATAGTTTGAGACCTTAGGAATAACATAGGAGAGTTTTTATCCGGGAAAATTGCATAGTTCCCGCGGGATAGCGATAAACGAACTCTTCGCGGACGGAGTCGCGGGCAACAGCTAGTTTCTAAATAAAATCGAAATGTGGACAGTTTGTCTATGCGCTCTGTATCCTTAAGAAAAATATTACACAGAATGTGCACTACCCGCACATTAAACGTATGCAATTAAATTCGACAACTCCACGCGTTCCCGAGATAAAGGATCTTGACAGACAGACGGACAAACGGACGGACAAGAAAGTGGAATACCTACCTATTTATTATTAACAGACAAATGCCGACATTATATTTCTATGAAAACAAATAAAACACTAACGAAAATAAGTTTAGTTGATACATACATATTAAATTTACGATACGACAAAATATTTTAAAAATTGGCCAACATTGGCTAAAGTTTTGGTAGTGGAAACTAAGTAATTTCGACGTTTGTACAATAAGCCGTGACCACAATTGACAACCTTTCATTTTTTTAACACCTGAAAATTACTGCAGGAATCGAAAGAGTTTCGCCTCCTGAACATGGAAAAATATTTATTATAATTTATTTCTCCATATTTAAAAAATACAACCAATTTAAAAACATATATACAAATAGCATACTACATAATAATAGCATACTGCATAATAGCATACTTACAAATAGTGCCACAGAATAGATACGTTTCCTTTACCCTTTTCACTAGAAAAAAGAGCTGTCATAATTTTAAATTTGATAACAACCTGAACGTCAAATTTACGTCATCACTTTTTTTTAATAGAGACTAGACAAAAGTAATGGATCTATTCTATCGTTACGCTCTTTTAGAATAAGCACATCTTTAAAAAATTGTAACAAATTAATTAATAATCCTAGTTAAAATTTAAAACTATCAGCGTCTTTCTCTTTCCAAACAGAATACAGAGAACGAATCAAATTATAGTCTTAGAAATATGAAAGGTTGTCAAATCTCCTAATAGTAGGTACTTAGGTAGTGTTGTTGAAAAACATAAGTATCTAAATAACAATTAAGAACCTATCTATATGTAGATATGGTTTAAAACATTTGCACAATGCCCTTACTTTCTCACTTAAATCCATACTACCCATACTTCCATCCATACTAATATTATAGGTATAATTGCGACAGTGTGTCTGTCTATTTGTCTATTACCTCTTCATTCTTAAACCGCTGAACAGATTTCGATGAAATTTGCTATAAGTAAATATAATTTTAGTCCCGATAAAGGACATGGCTTTTATCCTGGAAATCACCTTGAGATGTGAGAAGGGGTAAGTATAAAATAGTTTTATCCCGAAATCATCTCTTAAGGCTGTAAAAAGGGAGGTGGTGAAAAGGGAATCAATAAAAAGGACTATAAAACTAGAATTAGAAATAAAGATTGTTAATGTATTTAACGACCGCTTTAGCCTAGTTGGTAGTGACCCTGCCTACGAAGGAAGAGGTCCTGGTGTCAAATCCCGGTAAGGGCATTTATTTGTGTGAAGAGCACGAATATTTGTTGCTGAGTTATGGATGTTTTCTATGTATTTAAGTATTTATTTATCTATATAAGTATGTTTATCGTCGTCTAGGTACCCATAGTACAAGCTTTGCTTAGTTTGGGACTAGGTCGATTTGTGTAAGATTGTCCCCTAATATTTATTTATTTATTTATTTATTTTTGACCAATTCATCCGTACTATACTATCCCTATCCCTACTAATATTATAAATGTGAATGTCAGTTTGTTTGTTACGCTTTCACGCAAAAACTACTTAACCGATCATCATGAAACTTTGTACACATATTCTAGGAGGTATTAGAAGTAACATAGGATACTTTTTATAAAAAAAAAAATTTTTACGAAAGATAAAAAATTGTTAGTCAAAAATTTAAAAATCTAGCTACTTCAACGCCATCTAGCATTCCATTAATGAAGTTTCCCTAATTGGCATTGTGCTACTTTTTCTACTGGAAAATGTAAAATTCTCGCGGGATACAAAAAAAATAATTCAACTTCGGGGCTGATTTGAAAATTTCTTTAACCAGTAGAAATCTACACTATCCCTTATTGACATAAGCTACTTTTCTCCGGGAAAATCCAAATTCCCGCGGCATAGAAATAAGTGAATTCAACTTTGGGGCTGATTTGAAAATTTCTTCTACCAATAGAAAGCTACATAATCCCTTATTGATATAGGCTACTTTTCTCTGACAAAAAGCAAAATTCCCACGGGATAGATATAAGTGGATTCTATTACGGCGCTGATTTAAAAATTATTTCACCAGTAGAAAGCTAAGCCTCTGATCGATATTAAATAAATAGGTCAAAACTATTGTTTCTATCACGCGGGAACACTTTTTCGGGATAAAAGTAGCCTATATCAAGCAGAAACAATGTGTTTTTCTATGCCAGAAAGATTTTTTTATTGATTCCAAACGTACAATTCATTTTCTATTAAGTTTATTGCATTTTTCCGAGGAAAAAGAAGGTATCCAATGTCAGTCAAGCACTGTAGCTTTCAATTAAGTAGAGAAAGTTTTTTCAAAATCGATCTAAAGAGTTATTTGGTTACACTGTTGTGAATAATACCTATGAATGAAGTGAGTTGGAACTACAGAAATATATTGGATAGCTAGAGATATATGTAATGTCTTTGGTTGGAACGTATATGAAAACAACGCACCTAATGTCCTCTATTCATTTTTCACTGTATTATTGGGCATATCGTTTAACGTACGATGCTCTTATTTCACGCATGCGTACGTAGAAATTGGAATATTACGATTTTAGTATGAAACTAGCTGCTGCCCGCGACTCCGTCTGCAAATAATTAGTTTTCGCTATCCCACGGGAACTATGCAATTTTCCGGGTTCAAAAGTATTCTATATGTTAATCCAGGTTACACGCTATCTGTGTGCTAAATTTCATCAGAATCCGTCAAACCGATTTAGGGTGAAAGAGTAACAATTATCCATACTAACTTACGCGTTTATAATATTATAAGTAAGATAAGATTGTATTCTTAGCGGCCTCTCTCTAGCGACGTAGATAGATACCAATTGACGACTTTTTTTATGTTAGAGAGGCCAGACAAACGAACTAGTGGGTCACCTGATGTTAAATGAACACCACTGACCATAGACACTCGCAGCGCTTTACGCGATACCAGTGCGTTGTCGGCCCTGCAGAAAATTGTACACTCGCCTCTTAAAGGCACCCAGGTCGTAACTCGATGGGAAGACCCCATCGGGAAGCTCGTTCCAGATTTTGCAAGTTCGTGGCAAAAAAGACCGCTTAAAACGCTCCGTCAAAGACTGCCATTCATCAACATGATGACGATGAAATGAACGCTTACGACGGGTGGATCTGTAATGGAACCCCGCAGCTGGAATGAGGTCAAAGAGTTCCTCAGAGCATTCCCCGTTGTAGATCTTATAGAACACGCAAAGGGAGCTAACGTCTCTGCGGAGAGCAAGAGGATCGAGTTTATCGGAGAGTGAGGGGTTGCCGACGACTCGGGACGCCCTGCGCTGTATGCGATCAAGTGAAAGCAGCTGATATTGGGGTGCGCCAGCCCAGAGATGAGAGCAATACTCCATCCTCGGCCGAACCTGGGCTTTATATATCTGAAGCCGCTGCTTCGGAGTGAAGTACCGCTTGGAGCGGCCAAGCACGCCCAACATTCTAGCAGCCGACTTAGTTTTACCTTCCAGGTGATCGCGAAATTGGACTGTGCTCGAATCCATCCTCGGCCGAACCTAGGCTTTATATATCTGAAGCCGCTGCTTCGGAGTGAAGTACCGCTTGGAGCGGCCAAGCACGCCCAACATTCTAGCAGCCGACTTGGTTTTACCTTCCAGGTGATCGCGAAATTGGACTGTGCTCGAAATATCGACACCGAGGATCCCAACACTCTCCGAAGTGTTGAGGGGTGATCCTTGGAAGCATAGAGCAGCGACAAACGGGTCTTTTTTGGCAGTAAATACGCAAACTTGTGTTTTGAAGGGGTTAAACTGCACTAAGTTACGTGTCTTAACGACACGTGTGTCGTGACTTTTTTCTTTTCGCCTTGAATATAATTTTAGTCAGATAAATACACCCTATATAGGACTTTATATTTACTCGTACGATTAACGATTTGATTTCTTATCACCTCGGATTAATATTACACACTGTGAGTGTTTTAGTACATTAATGAGTACCAAACACTTCAAATTATCAAATAATCGTTCATTATAGCATTGTAACACCAGCTCCTTGATTATTTGCTGTAGATACATTTTATTGTGAAGGTAATAAGCAAACTGCGAGCTCCTGAAGTTTATATTTAATGTTTTTATGTGAATAATAATTAATTTTATAATATTTTTGATTCAGATGATGAAAACAAAAATGAGTCTGGTGGTCCTCGTAGTGTTGTCATTGTCAGGTGCTGTGAGCGCTCTACCGGCGGAACTAGGAAAGGCTGGTAAGTCAGTAGGTATTTAACAGAAGCAAGTAGGACATTGATTTAAAGCAACTAATCTTGTTGGTTTATGTTAATTATTCAGCAATAAGGTCCCGTTTTTACCCTTTGGGTACGGAACCCTAAAAATCACTTAAACGTTTGTTTTGAATTTCTGCAATCATTATCGTATTTAACCAGAAAAAACTTTTTTTTTGAAAAGACGAAAAAATATTGCTTTAAATTGGAGCAAAATGGAAGAGTGTTCTTTATCATTTTAATTTTGACAAACATCTGATAATAAAATATGGACTAGGTACGTTTAAAACAAGTAAAAAAATAGCCAGGTTGGTTCAACCATATTTAGCGATTAGTGAACCAGTTCTCTTTTGCCATACATAGCATAATGTTACGAGTGTAGTAACGAACTTATTATTAATTTCTTAATAATTGTAATAATCTAACGTACTAAAGTAGGTTAGATTATTACAATTATTCCATCGACATTATGCCAAAGTTAAAAATAATAATTGTAGGACTTTAAATACCAGGGGCCTTACCATGATCTCTTAATACGATTCAGTTTAAGCTCTAAACTGAACTGCATCGCTATTTCGTACCACGACGTTACTTACTTTTGCGATTCAGTTCAAGTGCGGTTCAGCGGTAGCGATACAGACATTTTCATTCACTCCCTTCAAGTTCTAGTGGTTTTCGTACCATGACGCTTAACTTGAGTGGGAATTGAATCGCTTCAGTGTCAAATTTAGCGATTCAGTATACGTTACTCATTACGGCTGTCAAAGTTTGTTATTACGGATGCCAAAACAAAAATTGACATTTAATATTTAATTATTAATTTCATGTTTAATACAATAGAACTGTAGAGTAAACGTATTGGCCATGCCACAGTGTTGCGCAGTCCCGTTTTGCTCGGAAAAGAAAGGCGAACATAAGTTTCCGAAAGATAAAAGTGTCTCAAAGCAGTGGTTAGTAGCGATTCGCAGGGTCAACTATGCCCCTTCAAAACATTCACGTATTTGTAAAAAACATTTAAATCTTGACGATTATGCATTACCTAAACTAAAGAATCAAATACAGAAAATCGTAAGTAATGATTTTTCTTATTCCTAAATATCGTGCTTGCATCAGGCATTTGATTTACCCCAACCTTGAAACTGAGCAAGTCAAGTTGTTATAAATTTTCAGCTATTCCTAAACTAAAACCAGCCTAGTCGATTTTCCTGGAACCATGAAAATAAAAAGTATTGGTAGGAATTTCTGGCTCTAGATGTGTGACCTTTGTTTCAGATGCATATGGTGGATCTGTCAGTAACAGAGAGTTATTCGAAAAGTGTGGCATCATAATAAATCTACTTCAAAAAGGGGACAAAGGGGACATTATTCTCGGTGATCGTGGCTTTAGTATTCAAGATCTTGTTTCACATATGGATGTTACAGTAAACATGCCACAGTTTCTGAAAAAAAGGTGTAATCAGTTTGAAGCACACCAACTCAGGCAATCGAAAAAATTGTCATCTGAACGTACCTATCAATGTTAAGCATGTCATTGATTTAGGAAAAACTTTAAAGATTCTTAGTAATAAGTTATCTATCATCTAATTTAGTACCACTTGGAGGAAGAATCATATTTGTATGCTCTATGCTCACTAATTTCAGGAAGAATATAATGTAAATAAGGATTTTGGACAGTTAATTATAGGTACTTAAATAAAAGTAAAAATAAATCAATCATCTAAACTTTTTATTTATCCTTTCAATACATAGTCATCCCTATTATCTACTATAATAATTAACTATATTTGAAAGGTTTAGGTAATTAACCAAATGTAAACAAAACAATGACGACTGATGTCTTAAATACTGTAGTTCTCCCATTGAACTATCTAAACATTTACATTTCTGTATTAAAATACGTTAGTCTAGTTTGTACAGTCAGCGTCAAATAGTTCGTGACACCCAAAGTGGCCAAAAAGTTAGCAACACGGCCTTATTCCAACTGTAATAAAGACGTGATGCGAACTATTTGACCACTTTGGGTGTCACAAACTATTTGACGCTGACTGTATTAGAATGATAGATAAATAAAATGTTATGAATCCTTGAATATGCCAAATTTGGAAACTGAAGTTTGTTTACATTTAGTTAACTACCTAAACCTTTCAAGTATAAATAACACATGAAATAGACACATATAACATAGTAGAAGAGAGTAGGTAGGGTTTCATTGTACTAATTTAAGGTAATTATTTATGGTCATTAGATATTCCATGCAGGGAAGCAACTTCAAACACACCACTTATGCCAAGCCGTATTTTCTCTAAAGAGCAATAGTTAATTACATTGTTATATATTATGTTAGCATAATCATACCATTGTACAGTGTTGCAAGTGTTATCAGTACGTGGATCAAAACACATATTATTTCGTTTAGATTTGGTGACATTATATTTTTGTATTTCAAATGTAAGATTTTCAGCTTTTTTAGGAGACAAGTTCATTTTCTTTTTTTTCGGCTCATGTCATATCTGTTTGTTTACTCTTTAAATCGTAAAATTGCATAACATACACAGGCTATGTGCTCACTAACTGCCTTTGGTCCCATACCAGCAGCACACTCACACATGGATTGAACAATTTTTCCATCTGATTCGGCAATGCTCATAAAATATGATAATGCTTTCGTGTTTTCAGAGTGGACTTGTCCCCTATAGAAAAGCAAATTATTTTGTGTACATTGTCACTAGAGCCACTAAATATTCATTTATCATTATAGCCCTTTCTATGAACTGCAGCACACTGTCTTTGTAAACCTCTAAAAAGTAAGTGTTAATATTCACTATATCTAAGTCAGGTGATAAGTACACTTCTCGATGTTACACTGCTGTACGAACTGTCTGAAGGCCACTCAACAGTATGTACGCCAAATCGGTTTTTAGTATTTAATCTCCTATGTTTCCAACAAAATTATTGTTCCTATCATAGTCTTGAAGCCTGTAAAAAGAAAAAAACAGCTGTAATCTTGGTAAACAACAATGTAAATAAGCAAATTTTACACAAAAAATAGTTTGTTTATAGTAAAAAACTAACCTCTTAATTAGCTGTTCTTTCAGACCGTATAATTTTGCACCTCTTTTTCTTAACTCTGCTTTTAAAGCAATCACATTCATTAATCCGTAACTTATATTTGGCATAATTAATCTAACGTATTGCTAAATATTCGCAATATTAATATAAATAGAAATAAACCCGCGAAGCCAAACCGTAAACAGTGACATTAGACATTTCGAAGACCTCAAGCTACACTAGCGCCTCGCAAATTATACGCGATAGCCCTCGCGTTCCGAATCTTAGCTGCAGGCAGATTGCTTAAAATGTACAAAGCAAAGAGAATAATATAACCAATACATTTTGTACAAAGGTTTCACAACCACTGTGTTAAAAATTATATTTAGCTCTAAAAAAAAGTCATATTTTATGACAAAGAAACATTATTTAAGGAAATGAGTTTTTTATAAAGTTTTCAGTACTTTAAAAATGAAAAAGAAATCAAACCGTAAGCTAACTTTAGAAGTACTTTGGGTTTCGAACGTCCAAACGTCAGTCGAGACTAAAAGAGATAGATATATTTGGTTTGCATATAGCGGCATCCCTTTCGCGACTTAGCGTTTCAGTTTCGGACCAGAGACAATATCGGTCTTTCTTTCACTTGTAAGCGATTGAGACTCAGCTCTGAGAAATAGACGTCGTGGTACCAATTTCAACGACGACGACGACGACGACGTGCCTAAATTGAACTGCTCTGCGTTTGGAACGTTCATTGAAAGATCATGGTAAGCCCGTAAGGAAAATGCACAGATAAATGATAATGTGCGAAAAGTAAAAAGGAGGTATAAGACTAAGTTATAAGTAAGAATACACATAGATCAGTTAGGTATTTCAGGATTTTGTTTGAATTAGAACAAGAAACACTGTTGCAAAGAATGTAGACCTTAGATATCATCCATTAACTACGAGTATGACATCTCTAATTTATTTTTTCAGTTTTTTGTAACTTAGATATTTTTGAAAATCTGTTATTGTTGCTTTTATTTGTAATTAACAAATTACTCATAAGGTACTGATTTATCGGTTTGTCCTTCAGTGCTATCGTAGATTAAAAAACAATTATCCGCCATTTCAAATATGCTGTTATCATTTCACCCAACATCTGGGTTATGTTATGTAAAGAAGAAATACATTTTTCACCACACTCGTAGACAACAGTAACGATTGAAAAACTAAATTTTTTTATGCGACAGTGACACATCTTTTTATGTTAATAAAACAGGGTCACCGAGAAACAATATACTAGAAATTCAAGTATTGGCATTACTTGAAGAATTAAGAGAACTTATGTTAACTGGTTCCGATGATATTCCGATACTGGATCCGCTGGAAATTGAGCATTTGCATGTCGATGAAGATTTGGTTGGCATTCCCGGGTAATTTTTTTCAAAATTCTACTCTACATTGTCGATTTTATTTCATATAATATAATTGTATTTATTTAGAAATTTTGTTCGCAGGGCACGCTTAACCATCAATCAGTTGCTGGTTAGATACGCAAGTACCTTCATCGTGGACCGCCTGAGTATCACATTAAGTAGTTTAATTTTTCAGCAATACACAGTTGAATTCGAGGGACACTTGCCGATTTTGCAAGCAGAAACTGGTGTGTACACAGATTATACTTATATTGTATAGGACTTTAAATTTGCATGCGCTACATCTAAATATGTACATCAAAATCTATTTGATATTTAAAATTTTTAAAATCATATTTGGTAACTTTTCTTCAAAAGTGAATAAGTAATTATTTGATAAGGTATCTGTGGCGTGGCACCGTAACATCTCGACGTCAGTGATGTTGTGACGTCAATGATGAGAAGTACGGCAATGTTTACACTACTATGAGGTGTTGTATCAGATGACGATGGGTTGCTTACCTAAAATACTACAAATAACTCTGTGCTACTGTATGGTATTTATTTATTTTCAGGTGAATATGATCTTTTCATATCTGTCATGAATTTTAATATATTCGGCAGAGGTGATGGCAAGTAAGCTGTTGTATACCAATATTGGAAAATATATCAATATTAAATATGCGAATATATGGTGCGTAAAATTAATGCATTATTATAATTGACAGAGTCAACATGATCGGGCCTAAAGTTTCTGGATCTTTCACGTTTGGACTTTGGACAATGAGGTTGTCGAACACTATTATTCACGTCAATCTAAGCAGATTTGAGGTATCTATTATTATATTATAATTATTATTACTATTATTATTACAGTTATCATTTAATGTTAAAATATATTTAATTTTATTTATTTAGTCCGCACTTAACGGGTTGTTCTACCACGACGGCGCCAGTGACTTCGCCAACTCATTCCTCAACCACTTGATCCCAGAGTTGCTCGATCTTTATGAGGTAAATCTGCGCATTGCTCAGACACTATTAAACACACGCACACATCTAGGTAGTTTGACATTTTTGACACGGACTTGTTTGTGTCACGTAATGAAATATGTCAGTCGTGCCCTCCACACGTGTTATATGTTGTTGTGTTGTGTGTTGAAAGAAAATCAAGGTAAATTTAACAGAAGGGTTGGTTATGGATTGAAAGACTTAGAAAGAATAGTTTTAATACGTCTAAACACTAAGAAATCTTGGTGAACTAAGTACGACCTTTTACCTTGTTACCCCACGACCGCACGTGCAGGACAGCTCTGCGCGACACATGCGTGTTTTTGTGAAAACAAGCAAGGTAAAAGGTGAATATAGATCTCCGCAAAGTACCGCCTGAACCAGTCAAATATATTTTTTTTAGTAATCGTGCAACTGTTTTATATTAAACTTATTAATCAATTTTTTGCATTTATCGATTACAGGAAGATATCTCCGCATTCATAAGCCCGCTAATCCAGAACATTGCAAATGAAGCACTTGAAGATATCAGTATAGGTGATCTTTTTCCACAATTTTATAGATTAAATATGGCAAGCCGAAACAATAAAATGAGCATTGTAAGTTAGGAACACGCGACGCTAAGCGAGTTTAAACAATTATAACTATTGCGGAAATAACAGTATACGTCTTTCACTGTTTGTCTTAAAGTTCAAAGTCCCTTATACTTTAAGTGTAGGTACCTAGGTACAGTCAGTGTCAAAACTAGCTGTGCACTTTTGTACCTAGTCGCTATGCGGTACAAGCTGCTTGTATACGTCCGTTGTTTTCACCGGACAACGGACCGTTTTTTTCACACCGGACTCAGAGTGTTGTATGGCTCATAATGATGTGTATATGCATCGGACTCTTGTCCGGTGACCAAACTTCGCTGGATGCTTCGCCGTCTCCCTCGGCACGACAGACACCGGTCCGGCGTAAGAAAGAGCGGTCATCCATGCCAGTGTATTGGCGTAAGTATAAAGATGCTACTGGACGTATCGTCCGTTTTCTGTAAATTAAGTGCCGTCTACTTGCGCTTTCAATTAAAAGTGTATGTTGACATTAAATTGTTTGTTGATATATAGAACTCCTCAAAAAGAGTATGAAATGCACCAATTCTTCCCTTTCCACAATGACCTTATATGTTTTTCTGTACAAAATTTCAAAGCTTCTTTTTGTACAAAATTTATTAATATGCCAGTATGAGTTTTTTCTTATCCTGTAATCTCTATGACGACCACTTCAAAACTGCAGCATAGAGACGGCACTCGAAGTTAACATCCATCCGGTAAAAAAATTACATGTATACCTATGTTACAGTCCGTATTCCCTTTACTTGTCTAAACTTTTTTGCCTAATTTCACTTTGCCTAATAACTTTTACTAATAATGAATAGTTTGTCTAAAGTCAATTTGTATCATTTCATTATATATAATTTTTATTTTGTCGATTTTTCATTTTTACTAAATGATCATTTGCATAACTCTTGTTTTGTCTAATATTATTTTATCGAAAACTCACTTTGTCAATTCTTATTTTAACTAATCATCTTATAGCCGAATAACGTTTTAACTAGACATCATTTGCATAAGTCTGACTCCAATGATAGCGATTGAAGCCAGCGAGCGAGCAAGACCTGTCGGAGCGGAAGCGACTCGGTATGGTTAGGTTCAAAGGCCAATGCGGGAGCGTAGCGCAGCGCAGCTCCCGCATTAGTTTTTGGTGTTAGTTATTTTTTTTATGACCACCCGGAAAACCTCATTTGTTTGATAAGTTTTGTGTAAATATATGATATTAAAAACAAATGAACATGTACGTTAGGCAAAATATAATTATGTCAGTCAAACATTATACGAAATAAGTTTATACAAAATGAAAATTAGGTCATTTAAAATTAGATGAAACAAAATTATGTAAAGTTAGTTGTATGCAAAAAAACTTTCACTAAAATGAAAATTAGGTAAAATGAAACATTAGGTTAAGTAATATTAGGTTATCTAAAATTAGGCAAACTGATAATAGGCAAACAGTTGTTAGGCAAAACAAGGTACAACCGTTACAGTCACCTCTTTTGACCTCTTTTGACTGCAAAAACATTGGTAAGTTTATGTTATGTTAAGTTTGCATCGGCCCGAAGGGCCAAAAGCGCACAGAAGAAAGATCACACGACACTGTTTCTGTGTCAATATAAATTGGGAATTTTAAATGCACAAAGCGCGTAATCATTGCAACTTAAAATTGTTTTATAGCACTATTGTTGTTATGTATTATATTATTATAACACTAACTGAAGGCATCGGTCAAAACCACTTTTGCCTGATTTTTGCAGTTAAAAGTGGTTTTGACCGGTTATGAGTTTTTACTGTAACATACAAGGATATGCGTTTATTGACGGACCGTTATCCGATGAAAACAACAGACGTATACGAGCCATATATAATTGAAATTGGATGTTAACAATTGATTAACGAAATGGTGACAAAACAAACATGAGCTTATAATATTTTTTAGAGTTCCGTACTCAAAAGATGCCTGTCAATGGGCTATCTTAGAACTGCAATATACACGTGGACAAGACAGCGTAATATTTAAGGGTGGTCGACGTTTCCATATCGGAAGATATCTCCGCTGGCTCCTCAAGAAACTGTGCGAAAATTAATAAGATACGCAAGATGTTTTTGTAACGGCTGCGGAACCCTATCCTGGGCGTGTCCGACACACTCTTGGCCGGTTTTTTTAGTATGCTATTTCGTGACATTTCAACAAGAATATTTATTTATTTTATATTTTACAAGAAAAAATAAAAACAACTAAAACGGGCTTCCTCTTCCAAAGGTAGAGCAGCGCGGGGCATTGTACCTAAGACGCTAGCCGCGTTGCCCCGCTGCACTGAGAATATTATTATATATATATATATATATATATATACAAGAATATTATCTTGTTTAAGAAAAACATACATTCAATATCATTGTCTTGACAAAATCATCATGGCAGGAATAAATAAACGCATAATGCTAAACGAACTGCTGCCCAGCTTGTAAGAGCAAAATATCGAGTCAAAACATTAAACATGTTTTTTTTTATGGAAATCGCGACAGATGCATTTTATTGGACGATAAAACATACGTTAAAAAGGACATAAGGAAAGGGCGTTACTGGGAGCCCCGTTTTATACGTGTGTGGCTGGCGAGGACGTCTGAGAACATTATAAATGCATGGCTTTTGAAAAATTCGTTCATAACATCTTATACGTATTATGGCAAGCCATTTGCTGCTGTCCGTTAAAAAGTTTCAGCTTTGTCATCAACGGTACAATCAACGGGGACGTCTACCGACAGCAGTGCGTTATGTATGAAGAGAATTCTACCGTTATATCGAAAAAATGTACGTCCTGCAATATTTTGACTAGATTTAACTTCTGATCATTATGCTCAAACCACTTTAAATTTACTTGATAAGAAGAATATGATTTTTGTTTCAAATAACACAAACCCGCCGAGATGTCCAGAACTTCGCTCTATTGAAAGGTATTGGGCAAACATTTAACGATACCTGCTCAAGAAAGGTGCAGTAGTTGGCAGTGACGCTAACTTCAAGAAAATATGGAACGCAGCCGCTCGTCAGTTCATTAACAGTTCAATTTGTACGCTGATGGTAGGTGTTCGGCAAAAACCACACGGCAGCACCTTCAGTCCAAACCTAGAAAGCCGGCGGCTCGTTTTTATGTGTCGCCAAAAGCCGCAGAAAAAGTGAGGTATCGCCGACGGCCTACCCGCCGAACAAACAATAGGTAGGTACGTTCCCAAGCAACAAAATTATCCTATAGTGCACGCTTTATAGGCCTGCGGCACTAATAACGGTCTCTTATTGGTTCTAGAATTTGCTGCCCCGCTTATTATAGCATGCACGGAGTCTAGTTATTCTTGTAGAACATCCGTCCTTATAAGTTAACTTATTACCGCTTATAGACCTAAATTAACAGCACAGGATAAGCTGAGATGTCCTATAAAAGTACTGCAAAGGTGTAAACACGCTTGAGAATACTTGCTCTGGTAAGCTATACTTATAATTGCCTACAAGAATAATTATAAGTCCATTGTAAGCAAAGTATGCTTATAAGAGTATCAATTAGAACTAAATGTACTGGAAACCATTTGCACTTATTACTTGAGTTTATAAGAGTTTATAAGTTCACAATGTGGATCAATAATAAGTAAATTAGTTCTATAACGGCTTATTCCAAGAGTAAGTATACTTGATTCCATTGTGGATATGTCGAACGCTGTTATAATCTTAACATTATTATAAGAGTTCCGTGTAATATAATTACTATCCAAAATTGTCTTCGTGAAGACATGAATGGTCACAGAAATACTGTTATAGTCCCATCGCAGCTATTTTGTTGTGTCGTGCGTGGATCGTGGTTATAAATTTTAGACAAAGGAAGTATCGTAGAAGTTAGCGAGGGTTCCGGACAAAATAGTAAATTTGAAAATTGTACACATAATGTTAATATTGATGGTTCTGGACAAAACAACAACATCGACGTCCATAAGCACTACCATGATAGATTCAAAGGGCAACACATAAACCTAAAAATATTAAAAATAAGACATGAGAGCCATGAGGGATTTTCTGACAGCTCGAAATAAAAACAAATTGTTCTTTTGAGTCTTTTAAGACTGCAACAGATGGCGTTCATAAATAATTACGTACATTACTTATCGAGTTCGAGTTTTTTTTACAAAGAAATAGTTATTTGAGAAAGAATCAATAAAATTCCTTCATGACCATAATATTTATCACGTTTTGAAGTAATTTTCGCTGTAATTTTATGTTTAAACAAAAGGAGGAGGTTCTCAATTCGACGTGTATATTTGTTTTTTTTTTTATGTATGATCACGCATAACTTTTTACAGGGTAGTCCGATTTTGATGATTCTTTTTTTATTGGAAAGGGTATACCCCGAGGGTGGTCCCATTTAAATTTGGAAATAATATTCCTACCCTAAGGGTAGGAAAACAGGGGATGATTGATTGTTCAGTTACCGATTGTACTATATGACCACGCATAACTTATTACAGAGTAGTCGGATTTTGATGATTCTTTTTTTATTGGAAAGCGTATACTTTAAGGGTGGTCCCATGTAAATTTGGAAATAATATTCCTACCCTAAGGGTAGGAAAACAGGGGATGATTGACTAACTTTTTACAGAGTAGTCTGATTTTCATATTTTTTTTTATTAGATAGGGTATACCTAGAAGTTGTTATTATATAAATTTGGAAAAAAAAATTTACCCCAAGGATGGGAAAAAAGTATAAAATAAAAACTTTTTAACTAAAAATTAAACCGCCGAAAAAACTGAAAAGCAAAAAATAATACCTTTTTTGTTTGACCTTAATCTAGGTACCAGTTTGAAGTCGGTGCCTCAGCACGAGCCAGGAGGAGTGATAGAAGCCAGTCAGGTAGAAGATTATAGGTCCACTCCTCCTGGCTAGTGCTGAGGCACCGACTTCAAACTGGTACCTAGATTAAGGTCAAACAAAAAAGGTATTATTTTTTGCTTTTCAGTTTTTTCGGCGGTTTAATTTTTTGTTAAAAAGTTTTTATCTAATGAAGGTTTTTCGACAGGCGAAATATCGCTAGATACCATTAGTATCGTGAGGTCCATTTGACGTTCAGTCTTTTTTAGTTATTTAACCAATCACGAGCGCGACGCAAATGTCAAACAGACCTCACGATACTGACGCCGTCTAGCGATATTTCACCTGTCAAAAACCCTCATAACAACACTACCGTTAATACATCTTTGGCCACTTCATTATTTGTTAATGCCATCTATCGATCACTTACGAACTATTTTCTTTTTAAATCGTAGCCGAAAATCCCCCATAAATCCCCGAAAATCGTTCGGTCTTTAAAATAATCGTGGAACCCTAATTCCTAACAATATGGCGATGGTGTGGTTCTAATGCAAACCTTTTTAAGACCAAGAACGTCTATAACAGTTCTGTAATGAACTTAGGAAGGCTAATTGTAAAAAATGGCAACTTTTCGTTGTATGCCTTATTAAAATGAATATTATTTTCAAATGCAACTTCTTATATACGCTAATTTCAAGAAGCGAGTAAAAATTTAGATATAAAACATAATATACTTCATCGAAAATACTCGTTTGCCACACGAACACAAGTAACACGTTTATTATTATGCCACACTGTAGATAATACATTATTAAGAAAAAATAACTTTCCTTTTTATCAAATACCAAATACTTATTTGTATATTTTTTCAATATGCGCTCCAACGACCACGTTTACTTTATAATTCCCAACTGTTTTTGAAAGAGCTTGTAACAGGAGCACGGAGTACGTTAGAGTCGTGTGTGGTTCTGTAAGACGCTAATAGTTGACTTCGCGGGGAGCAGTTAGTTCTGCGTAGTTCGACTATAGGGATATTAGTGGTGTAAGTGATAGCCACCAAATCTATTATGGGTGTCTTAAAAGAAAAAGTAGGCCTATAAATTGGGCCCTTTTCCGTTGTTATAAGAGCTTACTATCCCGTTATAGTCCTGATAAAATGGTGGTTCCAGGATAATTATAAAACCAATTTTTGCTGCTTGGGTTCTGTTCATTTGCTTCTGATGTCCTGTTAATTGTTCAAAGGTGAACTGGAAGAGATCCCATTGAGGTATACGTTCGTCTTTGTGCATCAGTTTATTTTGTTATTTAATAATTTCATGCATTTTATGTACAGTTAAGGAAACTTAATAGCGTACCAGGGTAGAACCTTTTCACAACCAATTTCACGATAATTTCTTGGGCAGATGTATGGAATGTCAACAGGACATTTGCAATGAAAATACATACGTATCCACATACATACGTTCTTGCCACATACCTACATAATTATGCCATACTGCAAACTGCCTGTACCACATCCAAAACAAAGTTGTTTCGATGCTAGAACAACGTGGAGCATAATCGTGATAAACTTACGAAAAGACATTGATTAATAAATAACAAAGTAACACTGTCTAAGTGACTAACTTGAAAATAAAACATTTCGAATGCAACGGATAAAGCAATAGTTAGAAACGCCAACTCGCAACCTTACATCGATAAAATAAAAATCGGTAATATAATAGAAAAAAAAATAGAAATGTTTTTGGATAAAAAAACAAGATGATTTTTTCCACGGAAATCCTTATACTTAGAATAAAGTGAATTTTACCTACAGTTGTGGCCATATAATTAAGAACGATTATTTATTGAGATGATTTTTTCAAAGTAACAAGTATAACTAATTGCCCGTATTTTTTTTATTTCTCTCGGTATTGCAAAACTTTTCCGTACTACCGGTACATTCATTTATGCAACATAGTTGGCTAAAAAATTAATAGAGAAACTTTATACATTCGATCTGAACCTAGTATTAGTACTTACTGGCTGGTCACGTAATTAAGAACGCTGAATAGTTTATTATTTTTTCAAATTTAAATAGAGAACATTGTGTGGCTCTGTGGTTGTAGATTATTATTCGTATAATTTTGGCGCCATTTCGTGCTGTTAAAGTCTTAAAAGTGATTACTTCGTATAAAAACAATGGGGAAAAATAAAAGTTGTGATAAATCTACAAGAGAAGTAATAATAAAACTTCGCGAGAAGAATTGGTCGTATAAAAAGATAGCCGACCATCTGCAATGTTCAAAAACAATGGTTTTCCATGCCGTAAAGCATTTTTCCACGTATCAAACTACTTCAAACGTTCCGCGTGGACCTAGACAGAGAAAGTCATCTCGTCGAGATGATCGAAATATCGTTCGTTTGGCAAAACAAAATCCTTTTAAAGGGTCTAATGAGTTGAGAAAAGAATATTTTGGCGAAAACAACCCTTCAGCAATCTCTGCACGCACTATTCGAAGGCGTTTGGTAGAAAATAAGTTGAACGGAAGGATAGCAAGGAAGGTGCCTATGTTGAAACGATGTCATAGGCAAGCCCGACTTGCATTTGCAAGAAGGTATGAAAACTGGACAGTCAGACAGTGGAAAAACGTTCTTTTTTCTGACGAGACAAAAATAAATAGGGTATGTTCTGATGGAAAACGATACGTACGACGCCCTCCGAATAAAGCATTCGACCCAAAGTACACAAAAGTGACATTAAAGCATGGCGGGAGAAATGTGAAAATTTGGGGGTGCTTTTCTGGACATGGCGTTGGACCTGTTAGGCTGATAGAAGGAAACATGGATCAATTCCGATACAAAAATATACTGCAAGAAACAATGTTACCATATGCCGAAGACGTGCTTCCGGTTATTTGGACATTCCAGCACGACAATGATCCAAAGCATACTGCACGCACCGTTAAGGAATTCCTCACATCACAATCAGTTTCTGTCTTAGATTGGCCAGCCAACAGCCCAGATCTTAACCCAATAGAGCATCTTTGGTGCGAAGTCAAGAAAAAGGTTTCAAATCGACAGTGTGGCAATTTGAGAGAGCTGTACGACGTTTTCTTACAAGAATGGAACTCTATTTCTCTTGCGAAATGTCAAAAATTGATAGATTCAATGCCTCGCCGGTGTAAAGCCGTAATTAAAAGCCGTGGACATGCTACTGACTATTAATTTTAGTTCAAATGTATTAAATTGCTTTTTTTTCTATACCAACTTCACATTAATATGATTTATTTAATCCAAGTTTCATATAAAACAACTCTCGAGCAGTTTAATAAATCGTTCTTAATTATTTGTCCAGCTTCATTACTATTTGAATTTATAACTATAAAGAACAAATAAAATTTGTAAAAAAAAATGTTAGCAATTATACACTATTATTCTTAATCCCGTTTGCTCTATCCATGTGGCTATTTTATAACATAACTTGTTACTTCTAAGAAGGAACACAACTAGACATATGACAAAATTTAGATAAAAAAAAATCGGAAACTTCAAATCGTTCTTAATTGTATGACCACCACTGTATATACTGTAAGGGATTCTTGGTTATAAAGTTACATTTTTTATAATCTTTATCATCGTCAAATAACAGACAGATGACAGTAATTTGTAAGATCGGGTCTTGAACAACAATCGAAATAATAACAATAATTCGTTCTTCAGCACCGTACGTCATTTAACTTTGGTGATTTCTAAAAGTTTACTATCGTAGTCAAAACCTCAAAGTCTTCATTATGGAATTTTTGAGCTCATCCTCTACAGTAGGCGACATCTGTTCAATGACGAGCGTACGAAGCCGTACCTTCTGGTGCAGCGTAGGGTCCAACCGCCGCGCCAGTGCAGCGAGATGTTCACCGCCTTGTTTACACAGATGGCGCGACGAACTCCCAAATTAGTCAAACGCGAAATAGTCCGAATTGGGAAAGGATGACATTAAATTCCTTTTGGATTTGGGCGAATTCCGCTCTTAGTAATTTCTTGTGAACTATAGTAGTTCCAGATGGCAGATCTAGTTTGATAGTTATAGTGTTGTGACCAAATAAGTGATCAGTAGATATCACTAGCTGATATGGTACTACTAGCTGATATAAGAATCAGAGATGATGATAGCACTACCTATCCTATACTTATGTTGTAAAGACGAAAGATTTGTATGTTATACTCCTATCACTGTAGCATGGTGCGGGTGGCAGGTGTCAAAACCCACTGACTAGAGAAGTGAAAGCTATAAAACTCGAATCGATAAAACTATAAATTTATAACTTTAATTAGGTATATTGTGTAATTAATAATATAAATTTACGATTACTTCATGAAATTAAGTAAAGCAAACTAAGTACCGGAGTTTTTTATAATGCAAAAAAAAGTCGAGGTCTTACAAATTTTTAGGTATATCGAAAATAGGCCGTAACATAAAGCAAAACTATAATAAACAAAACTAAAGCAGTAACTATAATAATCCAGTTCAATAATCCAGTTCAAATTTACCTACGCATTCGGGTATCATTTTATATTGGTCAGTCGGGACCCCCTTAATGTTTAATTTGATTATATTTTTATCATTTGTTGTTGTAGCGGCCATAATTAACATAATTGGTGAAGATTTCAAGAATCTAGTTAATACCATTATAAAGATCGAGTAAAAACGCTGACAAAAATACGTTTACGCTATGACAACCTTTCTTAGTTTTTAGCTTTAATTTATTTTTAGTATTTGTTGTTATAGAGGCACACAGTAATACGTAATTTGTAAAAATATAAAATTGATTAATTGCCTACATATTTTTAAAAGATTATTTTTTAATGATTTAATTACAAATTTATAGTTTTCTGATTTTTCCCTATACCTGTAGCATAGGATGATATTGCTTGGCAAACTTCCTATAAATTTATAGTTTTCTGATTTTTCCCTATACCTGTAGCATAGGATGATATTGCTTGGCAAACTTCCTTATGAATTTTGATTCCCTTGAGAGTGTCAAAATATACGATTTTTGTGGCATAAACCGTCGTATATATATTTTTCCGTTAACTTAGAAGTTTGGTTTTTTCACTGCTTCAAGGGACGGTATTAGACCTGAGTATATGGTTTTAATTTCAGCTCAATACCTCCATGCGTTTTCAAGATAAAAAAGGTCTTGACAGACAGACAGACGGACGGACTGTCAGGTTACTGTTAGTATGAGTGCTAATGCCTTGTATGCGATACGTATTCTATATTATCCGCCAATTAATCCATTTTTATTGTTTTTGTTGGTATTCTTGTTTGTTGGCTTTTTGTTAATCTATTGGTTTGGTTTGATGATTTTGGTTAAAGTTTTGAATATGCCTAAGCAAACAAAAAAGACTGTTCTGGGCAGTCAGGCAAGGGAGTTCATTGTACGCCTTCGCAATTACTTCGAAAGGGAAGTACAAAATGGGGGACCATTGTTGCCACTGACTCGAGTTGTGGAGCGAGTAGCTGAAGCTCTTGATATTGGCCGCAATACTGTTTCGCGTATAACACAGGAGAAGTTCGGTCAAGACGGAACGTCTGAGAATAAAGTTTCTTCGCCCAATAAAAAGCGGAGCAAGGTAAAGCCAGTTACAGATATAGACACTTTTAGTACTGATGCTATAAGAAATCACATTTATGGGTATTATTCGAAATCGGAGATACCGACATTACACAAGCTTGAGCGATCTTTAAATGACGCAAAATTATTTGAAGGAGGTGTTACTTCGTTGCGTAATATTGTAAAAAATATTGGGTTTGCATTCAAAAAAATAGACAAAAGAAAAATCATCATGGAAAGAAATGACATTGCCTTGGCAAGATGCACATTTTTGAGAAAAGCGAAACAGATACAGAACTGAGATAAAGTGGTGTTTCTTGATGAGACGTGGCTTAACGCCAACCACACGGTGGGTAAATGCAGGACTGACGACACAGCACACTCTAGCACCAAAGTTCCAGAAGGGAAGGGCGAAAGACTTATAATTTCCACGCTGGCACAGCAAATGGATTTGTCCCCAACTGCCTTCTAGCTTTCAAGTCGAAGAAAACGAATGTATACCATGAAGAAATGAACTACGAAAAATTTCGTATTTGGTTTATCACCTTACTAGAAAATCTGAAAGAACCCATGACAATACTAATGGACAATGCATCTTATCATTCCGTGCAGGTAAATAAGGCCCCATCAAAAGGTAAAAACAAAAGCGATATGGTTAAGTGGCTGAATGATAATGGGGTTGCAGGAGACATGAAAATGCTTAAAACGGAGCTAATAGATTTAGTTCAGCGTCATAAGCCGCCAACACCTATTTATGCACTTGACGAAATGGCAAAAGAAAGGGGTCACCAGGTTCTTCGGCTTCCGCCTTATCACTGCCAATATAACGCCATTGAGTTTGTTGAATATAAATGCGAGAATATTTTGGAAATCACTTTATTGAAGTAATTTGTATTATTTACATTAAAACGCAGCCAGCGTATAGGAAGGCTGAACACGAAGAGAAAAAACATAGACTAATAGACTTAGTTTACTGGCACAAAATGTTGCCAGTTATAAAATAATTTACCACCAAATTTGGAAGCATAATTATAATTATAATCATTTTAATATACATATTTATTTTATGTTCATGTATTGAACATAAGTTGGCCGGGCAAGGCTACCTATACCTACTCATTAAAGGGTAAGGGGCAAATATTTTTGTACGAACGGGTATACGTTTTCTTATTCGCCATCCTCATTTCCGCGACTCTGACTCTACTGTCAGAACCGGGAAAAGTTTTTACAATGCGCCCCATGGGCCAGTTCATTGAAGGGACATTGGGTTGCTTAACAATGACTAAGTCACCTTCTTTTAAATTGGTAGAAGCAATTTTCCATTTAGGTCTATTTTGTAACTGAGTTAAATAATCACTGCTCCAGACCTTCCAGAACTGTTGTTTGAGTTTAATGCAAATTTGCCAAAATTTTAATCTGTTAATGTTTGTGTCTGTTAGGTCTGGTTCAGGAAAGCTAGTTAATGGAGCACCTACAAGAAAATGCCCTGGTGTTAAATAAGACAAATCAGATACATCCGAGCTCATAGGAAGCAAGGGTCTAGAATTTAAAATAGCCTCAATCTGTGTTATGACTGTATAGAGCTCTTCAAACGTTAGACATGTATTTCCAACGACTCTTTTAAGGTGATATTTTACACTCTTAACTCCTGCCTCCCATAGGCCCCCAAACTCAGGAGAATAGCTTGGTATGTACTTAAACTGTATCATTTTGTCACAGCAAAAATGATTAACAGCATCAACATGATTTTTTGAACAATGAAGTTTATATAAGTTTTTTAAATAATTATCAGCACCCTTAAAGGTCTGAGCATTGTCACAATAAATTCTTATTGGCATTCCCCGCCTAGATATAAATCTGCGAAGACATGCTAAAAAAGTTTCAGTGGTTAGGTCGCTGACCAGTTCCACATGTATTGCCTTTGTAGAAAAGCAAACAAACAAAGCAATGTAACATTTTGTTACTAATGGTTTACGAATTCTAGCGATCTTCATCTCGAATGGACCGCAGAAGTCAATCCCTGTAACCTCAAATGGTCTAGAGGGAGTAATCCTATCAGATGGTAGTGAACCCATAAGTTGTGTGGCAGCCTTGGCCTTGGTTTGAAAGCATCTAATACACTTGTTCACAACCTTTTTTACCTCACGAATGCCACCAATGAGCCAGTAACGCTGCGACAATGAGCTGAGAACTAACTTAGCCCCAGCATGTAAGAGTCTTAAATGTTCAGTCTTTATAAGTAACTGAGTCAGATAATTTGACTTTGGTAGGATAATGGGATGCTTTTTAGCATAAGAAATATTTGTAGCATTTTGGAGTCGACCACCAACCCTGAGAATCCCATTATGGTCCAAGAAAACATGTAAACCAGTCAGGTTTGATTTAATAGGTTTATTTAAGGTAAGTGCTTCAATTTCTTTTACAAAATGTATATTTTGTATGTGACGTAAAATCAAAGTTTGGGATTTGTGTAATTCTTTAGGCGCAATAGAACCCTGTATTTTATTGTTGGCATTTAAGCAATTATTTTTAAATCTCAAAATCAGCGCAATAATCCTCTTTAATTTATAGAAATTAGAATATCTCTGAAAAATGTCATCATCTGTATGTAAAAGTCCTGTATTACAAATCTCATCAATTGGTTCCTCAACAACTTGATTACCTATTTGTATTGTACATGGAGGTCTACTATCATGTGTGTGTAAGTATTCTGGCCCATGCCACCACAATGTCTGTTCCTGCAGTTTATGAGGCATAGTCCCCCTTGATAGTATGTCAGCTGGGTTATCTGCACTCTTGACATAGGTCCAACAAAAATCTTTAGTGAGTTCAATAATTTGCTTGACTCTATTGGAGACATAAGCTCCTTTCTTTATATTTTTACTACTCAACCAAGCTAAAACTATTTGAGAGTCAGAATGTAAAATCATCTCAAGAGTACCAGGTGAACGAGACCTTGTACACAAGGGGGAAAACTTTTGTAACCTTCAGAGCGATGTTGGAAGCTGCTAACGCTGAGCGTGGGATAGTACCGGCAGTGCATATACCTGCACTAATATCGGATTCAATTCCTGATATGGTATCATACCTCGAATGGCTAGCCTCAAGTCTTAATCAGAGCCTGTATATGTCACCGCTAAAGCTCCTACTGACCACGTACATTAGTGTGGCCAAACGTGGGACCATCTCCGAGAGATTCTCGGAGAAGATCACCACCGGGATGAGGGATGATCTAGGAATAGATGTAGAACTCGATTTGGACACTTTGCACAGAACATACATCTCATTCGGACGATATGTCGATGAGTTGAATGCTGAAGCTGTCTTCAGAAACTGGCTGGCGGATATCCCAGAGCATGCTCTACGGCTGAAGCTGACATTGACTCAGGTCACTGGATCAGGGTTAACTGCCTATATCATCATAGGAAGGGCAATGAGGAAATACATGGATTTCCCATGGGGCAGGTTGAATACTCTGACTGGAAATGAAGTTGACAATTTCAGAGCAGCAATGGCCATCGTGAATGGAAACGCCTACTACGGTTTTAAGAAGGAGTTGGGTGCCGTGAAATCAACTAACTATAGTTCGGTTGCATATGTTGCAAAAGAATTGTTGATCCAAATTAATGGGGAATTATCATTGAAACAATATCAAGGTTGGGTCAAAAAGCCGAAGAACCCTCTGGCTGTGCTTACGATGATAGAAAGGTACGTGACAAGGAAAGAGCAGGAGTTAAACCAATTAGCAGTCGGTGATGATCAGGCTGACGGCAACCAGGAGTTGATTGATTTGGTCAACCAACAGGTGCATGCTGACATGTTTATTTAAGACACTATACTTAGAATACGAACCTAAACTGCCTTGACTAATTAAGATATCTCTTAGGACACACGACACTAATTGGATTTAAGCCTAATATATATATATCTAATGAATCTAACATGAATTATAAATAACATAGATCTAATGGCTATCATAGACATAAAAACATATGAAGATACAACAAAAATCTTTAGTGAGTTCAATAATTTGCTTGACTCTATTGGAGACATAAGCTCCTTTCTTTATATTTTTACTACTCAACCAAGCTAAAACTATTTGAGAGTCAGAATGTAAAATCATCTCAAGAGGAAATCGCAGTTGTAAAGTGTTATACACTCTATTTGACAGCTGTGATAGAAGGACAGCACTATTTAGCTCTAGATTTGGTATTGTGAGTGTCTTATTCAAAGGTGCAACTCGAGATTTGGAACACAACAAGTTCACAGTAATTTTACCATTTGAGTGTAAAACTCTCAAGTAGAGACAGCAGGCGATAGCTTTGAATGAGGCGTCACAATAACCAAGAAGCTCAATTTTTTGTGCACTGCTATCTGCTATAGCCCGTGGAATATTAATTTGTTGCATTTTGCCTAAACTTTCTACAAATTTTTTCCAACAGTCTAACTCTTTAGGTGGTAACACTGTGTCCCAACCAACTTTTAAGTTCCATAAATTTTGCATAAACAGCTTAGCTGTCACAATGATAGGCCCAATCAAACCTAAAGGATCAAATATTTTCCCGATGAAACTCAAAATTTCTCTTTTAGTACGAAGACCTTTGAAGTCTGCATTTGGACTTGTGAACATCAGTGCATCTGTGAGTATATTATATTTTAACCCTAACGTTTTTATAATATTATCTTTATTTAAGTGAATTTCCTCAAAATACCTTTGTTTTTCTTCAATGGTTTCTAAAATTTCTGTATTATTTGAACACCATTTGTGTAAGGTAAAGCTACCTAACTTTAACAAATCTATTAGTTGCTGTTTCAGGTCCTGAAGCTGATCTACGGAGTCGGAGCCACAAATGACATCATCAACGTAAGTATTTTTTAATATAGCATCAGCAGCCAGTGGGTACCTGTCCTTATAGAGGAGAGCCAACTCTATCAAACACCTGGTACTCAGGTAAGTAGATGCTTTCAGACCATAAGTCACCGTTTGCAGCTGTAGACAAACTATAGCTTTGTCTGGATCCTCCCGCCACAAAATGTTCTGAAGAGGTGTGTGATGACTGTTTATGTAGACTTGTCGAAACATTTTTTCAATATCACACAACAATGTGTAACGATAAGTCCTGAATATGATGAGTACATCAAACAGTTCACTTTGGACTATAGGTCCATTTAACATGATATCATTAAGTGATATATCATTTCGCGTTTTCATGCTGCCATTGAACACTACTCGCAACTTTGTAGTTTTGCTATCTTCATTTAACACCGCATGATGCGCAAGAAAATAAACAGGGTCATTATAGACATCATAATCATTTATGTCAACTATTTTAGCATGTCCTAGCGATATATATTCATTTATGAATTTTTTGTATTGTTCGAAGTAGTCTGGATGAGATTTAAACTTTTTTTCCAATGCATAAAATCTCTGAAGTGCAGCAGAAAATGAATCTCCAATTTGAATTTCACATAATGGATCTTTGAGAGGCATATCTACATAAAACCTCTTATTTTTTAAGTTCATTGAACTATTGAAAATTTTTTCCGCTTCCTGAAATTCAGTGTTTATTTTATTTGGCACTTCAGGGACTTTTTCAGTGAGCCAAAACTGTTGCATAATGTCATCCAAACTACTATCACATTGAACAGCATGATTTGAAACTAAGTTGGTATCATTATTAATGGCATTGCATACAATCGAGCCACCTACTATATAGCCAAACAAGGTGTTTTGCAATACTAATCCATTGCTTAATGATATATGGCCATCCAACAATGCCTTGAAATATAAGTCGGCACCCAACAATAATGAGATCTCAGATGGGACATTAAAGGTGACATCTGCCAGCTGTATGCCAGTAGGTATTTGAATGTTATTGACATCAAAATAAGTTTGTGGCAAATTTGTTGTAATTGAGTCCACAACATGGCATTTTACCTGGAATTTAACATTGTGAACATGTGAGCTCAATGACACATTGACAGACTGACTAATCTGATTGTTATTGTTGCCTATTCCAATAATGTTTGTTTTTTGTGTTGTTGGGCTCAACTGCAACTGATCAATAAGTGACCTTTTTATAATTGAAGCTTGACTGCCACTGTCCAGTAAAGCTTTTACAGAAATACCATGACCAAACTTGTCAGTTATTTTTACCTGCACAGTGGGCAGTAATACATTTTTATGTGAGTGGTTGTTAGAATGTAATGTAACAACCTGCTCTTCATTTATATCTTCATGCAAAAGTGAATTATGGCTCTGATTACACTGTTTACATTTAAAATTGAATTTGCACTTATTTGCGTGTGCTTTTAAACATGTTTTGCACAGTTTATTTGAATTGACAAAGATTAATTTTTCAGCTATAGAGGCGGTTTTGAATTTAGGACACAAATAAATAGGATGAGCTTGTTTGCAATAGGTGCATACAATTTGTTTTATTGTTTCTTTAGTTACAGCATTGCTAACTTTACATGGAATGGACTTGCCCCGTGTACTGTCATAGTAAGTACTTTTTTGTGCGGGACTATCCTCCAATGCTATGGCACGTTTCTCCAAAAATGAAATGAATTCTACCATAGTTGGTAGATTCTCAGGGTTTTCCCTGTCAAGGTGGTATGCCCTGCATGTGTATGAGTCTAGTTTTCGACTTAATATGGAAATTAATAGCATGTCCCATTGGCTTGTGGGCTGCTCTAGATTTTTCAGGGCATATATTTGTTGCTGGACATCAGAAATAAATGACCTTATAGAGGTAGCTGTGCCTTTTTGCATTGGAGGTAAGTCCAGAAGATGGTTGATGTGGTTGGATATTAATCGAGCTTTATTGTCAAAGCGTTTCATAAGAAGGATTAATGCTTCAGGATAAGACTCATTGACCATTGGTAAGTTAACAATCACTGATAAGGCATCTCCTAGCAAATACTTTCTGAGATAAAACAGTTTTTGAATATCTGATAGTGACTTGTTTTTGTCAATTAGCGCTGTAAACAGATCCATAAATGGTTTAAATTGGGTGTAATCTCTGCCATCAAATGTCGAGATTTCAATGTTTGGAAGCTTTGACATAGACACATTATTACTGTTTTGTTCATTATTGTTGGAAGTACAAGTTTTAATGGATTGATTGAGCTTTGCTAAAAGTTTATAATACTTTGACTCAACCACATCAATTTTTTCGGCATCTTCGGGATCCAGCACTAATATCTCAACGTTAATGTCCTCGTAATGCTTAAATGTACTCACAAGTTTACTTTTTCGTGCCTCCAAATCTTCCGCGCCAGCAGACGCAAAACTTACGTCGTTAACGAAGGTCTCAATGCGCGTGATTGTTCCTTTGAGCAGGCCACGCCTGGTACGCAAGGCTGGGAGCTTGTCTCCCATGTTTATCGCGCACAATTAATTCACTACACCATTTATAACCGCACTAGAAACCTAAAAACACCGCACCTTGTTTATGTTTACAACAACATCGGACTTTTGACAGCTTCGACAGTGACACTGACACTTGACGTCTGACGTCTGACAGTTCGGGCACAGATATATTTTTTTTTTAAACCGCTTCCAAACCGCGAACTGTCACCTCGACTCGAACAATATCTTGTCTTGCCAGCCGATAAACGTTGCAGCAACCACAGCCCAAGTCGACCAATTTTGAATTTACCGCTCTTGTTATTTTTCTTCCAATGCTGTTTCTTGATGATCAATGAGGATCCTAGGGACCTTTCTTACTTGAAGGCACCTTATTTCTGGTCAAGACTGCACACCCTGTTGCGTATCGGACAACTTTTTCACGTAGGCACGCTGACTCTTGCACCGCTTATATTTGAGAACATAGACTTCTCTCCTTCTTGGAATGAACTGAATCCACTGTAAATGATCGTAATGCTCGGCCTTACGTTTGAGAAATATGGATTCTCGTGGATTTTAAAGTAATCGCGAAGTTTTTCGGATCGCGCACAAGGTTAACCGCCGCGTCGATCACAACACTCGCGAATATACTTCACTGAATTTACTTTTATTCTTTAATTAGGTTCGAAGGACCACTTCGCATGTTGAATATAAATGCGAGAATATTTTGGAAATCACTTTATTGAAGTAATTTGTATTATTTACATTAAAACGCAGCCAGCGTATAGGAAGGCTGAACACGAAGAGAAAAAACATAGACTAATAGACTTAGTTTACTGGCACAAAATGTTGCCAGTTATAAAATAATTTACCACCAAATTTGGAAGCATAATTATAATTATAATCATTTTAATATACATATTTATTTTATGTTCATGTATTGAACAGAGTTAATTTGGGCCCAAATCAAAGGTAAATTTCAATTAAAAGAACTCTAATTGTCAACTTGGAAGTATATTTAGATTGGAGGTATTCATTAATGTTTTTTTAGGTCATGCTGCAAGACATAACACCGCTCCTCCATTTACAGCCAACAAAATGTTGGTATTACTTCAAGAGGCCATTGCCAATGTCAAAACGGAAGATTGGTCAAATGTGGTAAACAAAACAAAAAGAGACATTTTGTCAGACTGGGACCGTGATATTCACATCGACAATATAAGAGACACATCGTTTATTATAACATTGTCAAAATCAGACGATGAATCCAGTGAAAATACAAATAAATCTGACTCTGACATTAGTTAACACTGTGATTTTTGAAATAAATAATATATATTTTAATAAGTCATACCTACTTGTTCCACGTTGTTTGGTGGTTCCACGAGAAACGAGATAGACTTGAAGGTATCAGCGGTTATTGTGAAACATTCGTCGCATCTTAACAATTTTTTTGTACAACTAGGACAGGTACTTCTGTTTTTCTGCCGTTCTATCCACTTTTTATAAAAGGGGCAATGCATTGTTAAAAGTTAATTATAACTTCTGCAAAATAATTTTGAAATATCAATTATATTTTCTTGGAAAGTTCGGTGACAGTGACAATGAAAGTCAATGTTGCCAGGTTACTATACTACTATTACGTTTAGTAATATGGCTTATGTGGCGCAATCGATACAGAACGAAAAAAAGTAGTCTGGTACATTATTTGTTAACATAAGTGTCTATAATCTAATATAATGTGTCATACAAAATAATTATGAACATAATAATAATAAATAGCTAATAATAATAATAATAATAATAGCTGGACATGTGTGCGTGATTTGCCCACTCTTTCCGCCCACTATGGAGCCGATACTTAGACTATCTGATGATGCTTTTATAAAGCTACCGGCTCTGAAATACATAGTACATCATATATGGTTTAAATTAATATGGTTTATATTAAGAGGTAAGTGATACGAAGTTCACCGGGTCATCTAGTTATCTATAAAAACGGCAAAAAAATCATGTTGGTTGTATGGGAGCCCCCCTTAAATATTTGTTTTATTTTAATTTAAATATTTATTTTTAAAGTGAATATATAACTAAATATTCTGTGAATATTTCAAGCGTCTGCTGTTGCCGTTATCAATATCGAGCAAAAATGAGAAAAAAAATCACGTTTGTTGTATGCGAGCCCCCTTAAATATTTATTTTATTCTGTTTTTTAGTATTTGTTGTAATAGCGGCAACCAAAATACATCATCCGTGAAAATTTAAATTGTCTAGCTACAATTGTCTAGATACAGCCTGGTGACAGACGTACAGACGGCCAGACGGACAGACGGACAGACAGACGGACATCGAAGTCTCAGTAATAAGGTCCCGTTATTACTCTTTGGGCACGGAACCCTAAAAATTAAGAAAAGGGTATTCCCAAGTGCCGACCCCTGTAGGATCCCTACACTCACAGAGCCAATATCCGAATCGTACCTTTTGCCATCAGTTAATAATCTGACAATCTGCTTACGTCCCGTTAAAAATGAAGCAAACAGTCTGTAAGCAGTGTCTCGAACGCCATAGTACGGCAGATTTTTCAGAAACAGTTCATGATTAATGACTAATAACGTCAAACGCCTTCAACAAATCGCCAAAGATACCCGCCATTTTGCACCTGTCATCAAGTCCAGATACGATACAATCAAAAAATTTTAACGTCGCTTTTGGTGTCGATTTGTTTTTTATGTACCTAGTTGCGTAGACATTCGCCTAGCTAAAGCAAGCCTTTCTTTCACGTCAAAACAACACGAATATTAATATTCATGACATAACTCAATCAACGTTCTACGGTGTAAAGTGTACCTTAAACACTTCGTAATTTTACGCTTTATGAACATAATGTATCAGATTTTATTACTTAATTTAGTGCGATCGCATGATTTTATAGCCTTTTTCTAAGGTTTATAAAAGAAGATGAATTTTCGCGTTAAAAGTGAATCGTTGCCACCTGTTTGTATATTGTGCATATTAAAAAAACCCTACTGTGTTAAATTGCGTTGCTTACACAAGAAAATGCCAAGCACAGTTTAGGTACCTAGATAGGAAAGTGTGATTTAGTTCACTTAACGCCGTTCTAGGAATAACTAAATAGTAGGGATAAATAATTATTTTTGTTAATTTTCTGTACTGTTTTTGATGTTCATTGAAGAATATTTGTATTGTATTGTAATAACATCAGTTATTGATATTGTCTTGACTAAACTCCTGAACTGACGTTACAACAGAAGAAATGATGATATTTTTAGCTATCACAATGCTGTTTACAAGAAATCAAAGACTGACTATCAAAATATGGCAATTAATGAATAGAAATCGGTATTGCAACATAATAGCAATGCTACATTTTGCAGACCCTTCCACACAGATGCAATCATCAAAACTTCGTAAATTGCAATTTTTAATTGACCATTGTCGAAAAATGTTTAAAGAGACCTTTAATCCCCACAGTAAACTCTGTATTGATGAGAGTATAGAACCATTCAAAGGATGATTAGTCACTAAGGCCCCGTTGTTTGATCAATAGTAAAACAAACTAATAGTTAAAATATATGGCAAAGATAAAAATAGTTAACGCATTTCAAAGGCAATTTGACTATTAGTTTGTTTAACTATTGATCAAACAACGGGCCGTAAGCAGTACTTGCCAAATAAGAGAAATAGATTCGACATTAAATTGTTTGTACTGTGCGATGTTGAAACCGGATACATAGTCGATTTTATAGTTTACTGCGGTACAGAAACCAGCGAAACATTTTTATCCGAACTAGGTATAACTGGCTCAATAGTCGACACTCTAATGACTGATTACTTATACTGCAATAGGCAGTTATTTGTAGATATTTGGTATACATCGCCACAACTATTCTTGCGTTTAAAACAAAGGGGGGGGGGTCTATGCTTGTGGTACAGTTCGAACCAATAGAAAAGGAATGCCAAAATTTACAAAAAATAAATAAGGTGAAGTCTAGTCTTTTACTCAGCACCTTTGATGGCACTAAAATGGCAGGAGAAGAAAGATGTTACTGTCTTGTCCACAATATGCATGACTCAGGAATGATACCAACGTTAAAGGAGAACAGAACCGCGGCGCTACTTAAAATGAAACCAAAATGCGTCGCGTCGACGAATATACAAAAATCGGCCAAGTGCGTGTGGGACTCGCGCACGGAGGGTTCCGTACCATTATCTATAAAAAGGGCAAATAAATCATGTCTGTTGTATGGGAGCTCCCTTAAATATTTGTTTTATTTTATTTTATTTATTTATTTTTAAAGTGAATATATAACTAAATATTCTGTAAATATTTCAAGCCTCTACCTGTTGTCGTTGTCAATATCGAGCAAAAACGAGCAAAAAAATCATGTTTGTTGTATGGGAGCCCCCTTAAATATTTATTTAATTCTATTTTTTAGTATTTGTTGTTATAGCGGCAACCGAAACACATAATCTGTGAAAATTTCAACTGTCTAGCTATCACGGTTTATGAGATACAGCCTGGTGACAGACGGACGGACGCACAGCGAAGTCTCAGTAATAGGGTCCCGCGGGTCCCGTTTTTACCTTTTTGGGTACAGAACCCTAAAAAGTATGGGTTCAGTAGATACAGCCGATATGATGATGAGCTCACTAACTTGTATTCGGAAAACTCGGAAATGGTTTAAAAAGCTTGCATTTCGTTTGATCGATATGCAACTTTTAAACGCATTTTCATTGCTATAAAAAATAAGAAATAATAATTTTTTTAGCATCAGAAATAAAAACTTATAATATTAAGTATATTTTATTTTAATGGGGGGGGGGATTCAAATAGCCTACGACCTATATTCTCAGACCTACCGAGTATAGACAAAAATGTTTCATAAAAATCGGTCAAGCCATCTCGGAGGAGTTCGATAACAAACACCGTGACACGAGATTTTTATATATTTATATTTTATTTAGGATAGTTTGTAGGTTTCGCCCGCACAAAACTCACAATACAAAGGTTGACTGGCAGAGATCCCTTCAGGGATAAGTCCGCCTTTGTACTTATCTTTTTTTTCTGTAACCTTTTTGTTTTCCTTTTTGTACAATAAAGAGTATAAACAAACAAACAAACAAACAATACAAATCATACAAGTCTATATTTTAAGTTTAGACGGCCGGATAGCCTAGTTGTTAGAGAGCCTGACTACGAAGCTTGAGGTCCCGGGGTTCGATTCCCGGTCGGGGCAGATATATCTATATATTTGTGTGAAAAATACAAATGTTTGTGCTCCACCAAGGAATATTTTGATGACGGAGGGGCAAATCCAAATTATTATGACTTAAAAAAATATATCAGGGAACAATTATTCACACCAATTGACCTAGTCCCAAACAAAGCAAAGCTTGTACTATGGGTACTAGACAACGGATAAAAATACTTATATAGATAAATACATACCATACACATTAACTCGGAACTGTTCAACTACCATTGTGACACGAGGCGAACTAACTCCCGGACTAATGCTGCTAATCAGATTAGTCCGCGCGTCGCACATACCTCCCGCGGTATTCAAAATTCCGCCGCATAAAGGATAAGCTACAGCCTAGACCGTGGGAGATAGCGAGGTCCCGTTTTTTGCAAATTGTAGCCCGAGGGCTTTTTTTATTTTTTCGATATCGTTTTTCGTTTTTGAGAAATCGCCGATTCAATGAGAGAAGACACCAAAAAATCATGTAATTTTTCAAAACTTTTAAGTTTTCCAGAAAAAGTTATAGACTTTTCCACATTTTTTTTACTCCATATTGTAGCCCTTGCCGAGACGCATCTTTTGATACCTCAATCATTCACGTAGCTCTAAAATTCGCGACACCAGAGCAATGTCGCACTTTTCCTTGAAATGAGTGCCCTACCAACGCGTTCGAAAAAAACATTTTCAATGTTTCAAAGAGAAAACTACTTCAGATGACAATAATGTTTTTTTTATTGTATATTTATGTGGGATTGTAAATTGAAGAAAGCCAGTTATTAAATCGAAGTAATAAATATGTTTAAAAATAATCATAAATCAACACGTCTTGTTCGTCTTGCTTCTAGATCCTCTGTTTTTTACTGTTCTAAATTTAAAAATCTACCCGTCGGTCATGCTTGCTCTTTCTAACTCATACATTCAAATCTCATGCTATCTCTTTTACCCAATCATACGTCATACTGCGCTTCATTTCACTCATCCTACTATCGGCCGTCCTGCAATTTAGTCTGCCTTCAGACACACCACCTTATTGTCAAACTGCTGGTTGGGCCATTCTACTTTTAAGTAGCCATTAATCTTTCGTGAAATATAAGGCATACCTGGTGATTTTTTTCAAGTGTAAATAACTTATATAAAAACTGAAATAACTAAATTTAATATTTTAAAGCAAAAAAACATTAAATTGAAAGAAATTTTGTGGAAAAAATTGGTAACTCAGCGGAAAATACACCAATTTCCATACAAATGGCGGGAACACGCATGTCCACTGCGTTACCTACTTTATAGATAATAATGATTACTTTTTATCCGTAGTGATAATTTTAAATATAAGCTTAATTATGTGCCTATTTAAATCTTTAATGATAAAACCAAGCACTTCACCGTTTTTGTAAAAAAAATATTCGAAGAGCACATTACTAAAAATGACTGGTCAACGAAAAGTAGAATGGCCCGGTTACGTAACCAATGAATAAACTAAGTACTGGAAAAATCTGTCAGCTAGTGTTGTTTCAGTTTCACCACTCCGGTCCTGTGCAAACGTCAGTGTTGCAGAACTATCGATAGTTTGACTATCGATCGTTGACCTCGCAAACTATTCAGGATATATCGATATTACTATCGATAGTATCCCACATGTCAATACTATCGATACTGTCGATAGTTTTATGTACAATACAATCGATACTATCGATAGTACCTATAGTTTCGTACAATCGATAGTACAAAGTTATCGATACTATCGATAGTATCGATTGTTTGCGGTCATTATTGCCTAATTTTGCAATACTATCGATACTTTTGAAAACTTTTTCTCTGATATAGCTGTAAATACGACTCGTGATCTAAAGTCTTCCACTGTGCTGGCTAGTTCTTATCTACATGATATTGCAAAGAATGGATATCTGAACTTTGACTTCCAACACACAAACTCCGAAGAAATTATAAAGACTTTTAAGACTTTGAAACTGAAGAATACCGAGGATCTTTGAGGTATCTCTGTTCGAGTCATGCAATCTGTCATCCATATTGTGGCACCGCAGCTAGCCATCGTGTTTAACAAGTGCATTGATGATAATGTATTCCCGGACTTAATGAAGTATAGCAAAGTCATTCCATTGTTTAAATCCGGAAGCTCGTCTGATCCTGGCAACTTTCGACCGATATCTGTGCTTCCAGTGCTGAGTAAAGTGTTTGAGAAGATCATGCTTAACCAGTTGCTTCGTCATTTTGATGTAAATGAACTATTACATACTCAGCAATTTGGTTTCACAAAAGGCCGTTCGACAACAGATGCGGCCGCAACTCTCATGAAGCACATTTATGACGCATGGGAACATTCACAAGATGCAATAGGAATATTTTGCGACCTTTCCAAGGCTTTCGATTGCGTGGAACATGAGACGCTTATCCGTAAACTTCAACACTACGGACTCTCCGTTAAAGCACTAAACCTTGTTAAGTCTTATCTCAGTCAGCGAATTCAAAAAGTGGACATAAATAGAACGCAGTCAGGTGGCTCAGCGGTGAAGCTTGGAGTACCACAAGGATCCATTTTGGGTCCTTTTCTCTTCCTGGTTTATATAAATGACTAGCCCCACTTGTTAGAAAAGAAGTGTAACATAGTATTGTTTGCTGATAATACTTCTTTGATTTTTAAAGTAAACAGGCAACAAGAAGATCAAAGTCACATCAATGAGACTTTAACAGCTGCGCTAAACTGGTTCACCGCAAATAATTTATTACTGAATGCAGCCAAAACTAAATGTATAAAATTTACGTTGCCTAATGTAAGACAGGTTGACACAACTATATCCTTAAATGGAGAAAATCTGGAACTTGTGCATGAGACTGTTTTTCTTGGTCTTACCTTGGATCGAAATTTGCAATGGAGTCCACATATTTCTGGTCTTGCTGATAGATTGAGCTCTGCCGCCTATGCTGTACGAAGAATCAGGCAATTTACCAACGTAGAAACTGCCCGGCTTGTTTATTTCAGTTATTTTCACAGCATAATGTCTTACGGCTTGCTAATTTGGGGCAAGGCAGCCGACATCGAAACGATCTTCATTCTACAAAAGAGGGCAGTCCGGTCTATCTACAACCTTGGCTCCCGGGTTTCACTAAGAGAACGCTTTAAGGAGATAAACATCCTCACAGTAGCTTCACAGTACATACATGATGTGATATTGTATACACACAAAAATATCAAGTCCTTTAAGAAAATGTCAGACGTACATGATATCAACACTCGTAATAAACACAAGCTTGTCGTCCCTAAATTCCGTATACGGAAAATAAGCAAATCCTTTGTGGGAAACTGCGTGAGATTTTACAATAAAGTCCCTGTAGAAGCATGGAAATTGCCACACAACTCTTTCAAAGAATACATAAAGAGTGCACTCCTGAAGAAAGCATACTATAAAGTTGAGGAGTACTTATGTGATAATGCGACATGGCCAAGACTGAAAGCCGAAGATAATTAGTATGTCGATATGTGATACTTATGATGTAGTCGTGTTTGTGTGTGCGTGTGTGTGTTTGTGTGTGTATGTTTATGTTTATGTGGATGTGGTTTGTAATGTGAACTGATGTGAAGTGTGACTTGTAGTGTCACGGCGCAATCCGCGGCTAGTTTCTGGTTCTGTTGCCGTTGTCCACTTAATTATAATAAGTAGATACCTATTTGTTTGATATTCGGAGACCTTATAAATCTCCAGCTCTTTATATTAATATTATTATTAATTTTGACCTTGGAGGCTTCTTACACCTCTAATGATTATGTAACTAGTTTACGTTGACATTTAGAGACTATATACATCTCTGAATTATTTAGATGAAGTATTTTTATTTATTATTAACTCAGGGACTTTATACATCCCTTTGCTATATTTAAGGCTGTATATTGTTAAGCTTATGGATTTAAACTTTTATATTTTAATTAATACTTTATTAACTAGTCACAGGCCCGCGACGCCGAAGTTCCCAAGACGGTCCCATAAGGCTTATGGGAACGGAAGCGATACATGCCCTCGGTACCGCTCTGCTTTCAGAGCATGACATGAGTGCGTGTGAGCCAACTTTGGGGGCGGCAGGCGTAAGCTTGCCTTTGAAATCCAAAAGTTTAATGGTTACTTGACCTGAAATGTGTTTTAACACATTCATTTTTAATGATTGTGACATTGGAAGACTATCTCTGATATATATATATATATATATATATATTTTAACTATGGGACCCAATACATCTCTGTATTGTTTTTTTATATAATTATTATTATTTTTTATTTAATTCTATATTTGTATGGTTTTTTAGTTTGTAATTTATTATATTTTAACTTGAAAAGATGACTTCCTGCCAAGTTTCTTGCGGCGCATTCTTCTTGGCAATGATGGTCCTTACGAAAGCGCTGGTAGTTTAAAAAAGTGACATGTAAAAGAGCCCTTTGCGGCCTATTTGCAGAATAAACGTTTTGACTTTTTTTTGACTTTTGACTATTGATTGTATTGGACAAAAAACTATCGATAGTATTGCCATTATCAATAGTATTGCTAATAAATCACTATCGATAGTATCGATAGTATTGACACGTGGTGATACTATCAATAGACTATCGATACTATTGGTTTTGTCTTAACTATCGATAGACTATCGATAGGCGACACTACTCTAAGTACCACTTAACTAATCGTCGGTTTAACAAAAAGTCGGAATGGCAACAGCGCATTTCACGACCACGCGTTCCTGTTCGCACACTTTCGTTCAAAGAGTCGCTCATTATTAAAGCAAAAGAAATCGTTAACTTTGTAATTTTTAAATATATCTATTTTTTTGCATAAACAAATGTGTAACATTATAATTAATCCAAAAACGGTATTTATTTACGATACTTTGTTAACAATAACAAAGAAAAATAAAATCACGTAAAACGAATCGAAAAGTGGCGCCAAACCATTTGACATATTAACTTTTTTTTAATAGCGATGTACAAGTTCAGGTAGAACTAACGATGATTGTGCCACTGAAAAAAGTCTGTAATTGAAAAATATTACGAAATTTTATATTTATTTTTACATACTAAAAGCGTACCGTAACATCGGGGTACTTTAACCCTATGAGGCAACTTTGGCCCAAAACGGAAAAAAGTTTAAACTTCCCGCCACGTCGCACGTCAGGAGCTATCGATGTAGTTCGCGCTACTCATCAATAGATGGCCGTATGGGGTGGTCGGTAAAACAGTTTCACGTTAACAAAGCTGATTGGTTAGTCCATCATTTAGGCGGCAAGTTGCTACTTGTAAACTACGCGAATTAATAATGTGCAAACTTTTTCACGAAACAAAGAAAGCAGGTAAGTTTCAGTGTTTCATTGTTATCAATCGTAACAGATATGTATCTGGGATCCTAATGTGATATAAATCAAAGAGTTTAAGACATTTTTGTGAGAAGTATATGATAATTAAAATCACAGTATTCTTTGGCTATCGTTTTTGGGTAACTTTGACCCATGGGATTTGCTGTTTGCAAATCCTATTTATCAGCTAAATGAATCAAAGTTAAAATTGCATCCTTTTTTTTTGGCTTACAGTTAACCCATCACTTTAATTTCTAACAATAACCCTTAGCCAAATTTTCTTTAACTAGGGCATGCCATCCAGAGTCGTAAAGCACTTTCTTGGTCGACTATACAGGGCGTCCCACGGCTATGCCACATGGAGGGAATGTACCTTGCGTATTGTAGATTGAACATTTTACTGAAAATTCTTCCGGAAAATTCAAAATTCTCGTGGGATAGAAGGAAATGAATTTCACTTCAGGGCTGATTTAAAATTTCTTTCTCGAATAGAAAGCTACACTAACCTTTATTTACGTAGATTACTTTTCTCCGGCAAAATGCAAAATTCCCACTGGATGGAAATAAGTGAATTCTACTACGGGGCTGATTTTCAAAATTATTTCACCAGTAGAAAGCTACACTTGCCTTTAATAAATAGGCTACTTTTTCACGGGGAAAATGCAAAATTCCCGTGGGATAGAAGGAAGTGAATCTCACTTCAGGGCTCATTTTAACTTCTTTCACCAATAGAAAGCTACACTATTCCTTATTTACGTAGACTTACTTTTCTCCGGCAAAAAGCAAAATTCCCACGGGATATAAATAAGTTAATCTATTACGGAGCTGATTTAAAAAAATATTTTACCAGTAGAAAGCTTCACTTCTTGGCATCTAGATAAAAATAAGTGAATTCAAATTCGGAGTTAATTTTAAGAATTTTCTCACTGATAGAACCTATCTGATTGATATTTAAGTTTTTTTTTAATAGGTCAAAACTGTTATTTCTGACACGCGGGAAGACTATTAAGTATATTGCATTTTTCCGAGGAAAAAGAAGGTATCCAATGTCAGTCAAGAATTACTGTAGCTTTCAAATAGTAAAAGTTTTTTTTTAATCAACATAAAGAGTTATTTTAATTCCGAGGAAACTTTGCGCTTTCCCGGGATAAAAGAAGCATTTTTCAATCAGGAACACTGTAGCTTTCTATAAAATTCACTTATTCCGATGCTGCTGGAAACTTTGCATTTTCTCGGGATTTGACAATGGTTTCACATAATTCAAAAAGTCTGAATGTATCATTCTTCATAATCAACGTTAGTCATAAAGTGATCAAAAATCTATATCTTTATATAATATATAATTCCACTGTACGCGTGTTTGTCACTGAACTCCTCCTAAACGGCTGGACCGATTTGAATGATTTTTTTTGTATGCGTTGGGGTGGCGCCCTGGATGGTTTAAATTCACAAATCAGCCCGACAGATGACGCTGCAGTCAGTATCTAGGTTCATGCGGAACAACGTCTGTCGGGTCCGCTAGTGTACATATAAAAAAAGTACCCTTAGCCATAGAAGGCTGACATTTTGCATAAAATAAGGACGAATTTGTTGAAATTCCCACGGGATAGGGAATAAACGGGATTTATATAATCACTAACTGATACTGATGATAATGATGGATATTGCCATTGGCAGATTTTTGTTTTATACGATGAAAAAGATGAAGAAGCTTTACCACAAATTGAAATTCTGCGCGGAAGAAGTCGCGGGCAATAGCTAGTGGCCTATATTAAGAAACCTGTATCTGTGGTTCCATCATAATGTTTACATTTAGGTATCGAGATGCTTTAATTGCATTCAAATGTCGAACCTCTTCTTAAACAAATGAATCATATTTAGTTGTAATTATCAAATTAGTTAATTTGTAATTTCATTCAGTGTGATAATTTTGTAAAGTCAAGATTTTTTGTGAATTAAAAAAATATGTACTTAAGTGTCAGTCATTTCTGAGTCAAACAAAACTTAATTGATTCCTTTGTGTGACGCAAGTTACCCATATAATTTGTATGACTAACTTTCGTAACACAAAGGAAACGATCGTGATTTTGTTTTCATTAAGCCCTTTACTATGTACAATTATTTTGAAAACGACCCTCCTCTCAAATTAGAACTGTCAAAGAACAGAAAATAAAGTTACCGTATTTTGTGATGTGAAATATATCTGATGTAAATAACGGAGACTTATGCATGTAGATAAATTTATATATGCGACTAAACATAATTAGGATTACAACAATCGTGTTATCTTATTGTTTCATTTGTACAATATAATACTTTGTCTTTTATTCGTATTTTCTTCATATTTTATCAGGAGATATTGTGAGAGTGTGAGGAGGCGCAGCGCACACTACACTTTCGTTCGCGAGTCCGACTCGCACTTGGCCGGTTTTTTAACACTGCGGTTAAAAGGAAGCGGACACCGAAATATTATTTTGATTTATTTCTGTTGTAGCGGCCAGATAGAACCATTACTGCCCTCGCCGCAGTCGGTTCCGCGCGTTGGTAAAAGTGATGAAACAACTGCACACCGGCACGTGGAACAGTCAGCAGCAGAGCTTGTCTATGGAGAACCTCTACGCCTACCTGGAGAATTTTTCACGCCTACGAAGGGCACTACGGTCGACTACACGGACTTCGCAGCCAGACTTCGTGACCACATTTGAAAACTCAACCCAGTTCCAGCCAGCCACCACACGAAGAAGCTCTTTTACATCCCGAAAGAGTTGAGCACGGCCGAGTACGTTTTTCTTCGACAAGGGCACGCGAAGAGATCGCTAGAGTCCCCGTACTCAGGCCCGTATAAGGTCCTTGAGAGACGTGACAAGACATTTAGAATCGCCTTAAATGGGAAGCCGAACACTGTGACTATCGACCGCCTGAAGCCAGCTTTTATGACAAACGACACTATAGAAGCCCCATCCAGCAGCCAGCAAGCCTCATCAATGCCACAGCCTGAACCGAGTACCGTCAGAACGACGCGAAGTGGGCGATATGTAAGATTTCCAGATCACTATCGACCATAGCAGGCAATGGTCTCGGCGGGGGAGTAGTGTAGCGGCCAGATAGAACCATTACCCCCCTGGCCGCAGTCGGTTCCGCGCGTCGGCAAAAGTGATGATACAACTGCACACCGGCGCGTGGAACTGCGCGGCTGATTTAAAATGGAAGACCAGTCAGTCATCAAGCGGCGGCTCATTCCCTGCAGCGGCTCGGTCTGAAGCAGAGCTCTCCAAGTGTCCCTAAATACCCATAACGTTCTTCGAATCTCTGAGTCCATTTATTGTAAATACTTTTGATATCTTTTCCTTATATTTTCATTATACGTTCGTGTGCCTTTTGATACCGTTCTTATTAATTTATATCTTTACGAAGCCTCAGGAGGCGCACCTACACTGTGATAGTGCGTTAAATACGTCATCATTTCAGCCGAAAGACGTCCACTGCTGAACATAGGCCTCCCCCAAGGCTCGCCAAACAGATCGGTCCCGTGCCATCCGCATCCAACGCGATCCCGCAACCTTAAACAGGTCGTCGCTCCATCTTGTTGGAGGCTTACCTACACTGCGTCTTCCAGTTCATGGACGCCACTCGAGAACTTTTTGCCCCATCGGCCATCAGTACTACGAGCGAAATACTTATGAATTTTTTTTATCTAAACCTTACGTGGTAGCAATTTTTTTATTAAACTTACAGATTTTAGTTATTTTTCACTTTTTTAACAATTTTGTGTTTTTTTTGGAGTCTGTTTTTTTACTGACTGCAGCATTTGTAGTTTTTGTTTGGTATGAGGGGTTTGCCTTTAAACCTACGTCATCGCAACAACGCCGCTGTGACGTAGATTAACGGCACTTAAAGTATCTGCACCCAAAAAGGGTAGGCCTTAATGTATAGTCCAATTTCTTGTTTTGAGATTTAATGACTTGGTTTGTACCTTGGTAATGTAACAATATAGGTATAGTGGTAACAAATCATACCTACCCATTGTTATTATGATTATTATAAGCAACAGTTTTGTTTAATTTTATTTTGTTACTAGTTGTTGCCCGCGACTCCGTCTGCAAAGAATAATGAGGGTATAAAAAGTAGCCTACGACCTACGAAGTTTCATAAGTATCGGTCAAGCCGTTTCGGAGGAGTTCAATAACAAACACCGTGCCACGAGATTTTTATATACCTATTAGAAGAAGACTAGGTTGCCCGCGACTCTGTCTGCGAAGATAAAAAATAGCCTACGACCTAGCCTAGCCTAGCCTAGCCTCTGACCTGCCGAATATGGAGAAAAAAGTTTCAGAAAAATCAGTCAAGCCGTTTCGGAGGAGTTCGATAACAAACACGTGACACGAGATTTTTATACCGGGTGTAGTCTTTAAGTAAAACAATAAATTTAAACGATGATTCCTTAGCATATCCGAAGTTACCTTGACTTGACCTGGTCCTAATGCGCCAAAATGCTTAATCACAGAAATTTTTTAATTTAAAGTTACAATGCATAATCAATGAATTTCATCATTTCGTAATTGTCAGTTATCGGTCGTTAGATGTCTTAGTACAGGGAATTTCCTTGGTACAGGAGCGATGTTATTTTTTTATAAATATTTACTCATAAACATAAAGATCTCTACAATCTGTGCCTATTTAAACTTTTTATTAACCTTACGTTGTTGAACTCCAAAAAGTTCAATATTATTATCTCGGACCTCCACAGACCATAAACCATACATTGCAAATGCAACCTTGTCTTTTCTTTAGGAATGAGTTGGTTACTCTATTACTAATGTTACATTGACAAATACAAAAGTCAAGTTGGTAAACAAATCAAAATAATTTAAAATGGCATCAACAAAATTAAATTACGATGCACGTTAATTATGATGAAACAAGAGCAAATGTAAGCCGAGACTTGAGTTAAATGACGCATATGAGGATCCTCCGATTGATAATTTCGTGTTGTTGTCACGATCACCGATGAGGCAGGACGTGTGCAGCCAGCATACGGTCCATGGGCGTTTTCGTTGTAAAAGTACAAGATATCTAGAGAAGAAGTCACCTGGTGAGATTGGCATAATTTTACTATTGTCAGTGAGTGATATTATCATAATGCACTATTTTGTTGATAACGTTAAATAAACAGGATAATAGTAGATTGTACACCAAGGGGATAAAGCACTGCATTGTGTCACGGGCGCGATATTGAATCCTGAGCGTATCGAGGGACTCCAGATTTAACTCCCGAGCGTAGCGAGAGGGTTTTTTAGTTGATTCCCGAGCGAAGCGAGGGAATTAAGATGGAGTCCTGAGAGCAGTGAAGGATTTAAGCGCGCCCAAGGCAAAATCAGTTTTATCCCCGAGGAGTATACTCTACTTTTCTCACCTTTTGCGAGACAATAAAAACCAAGGCTACTAGAAAAATACTCGAAATAGACCCAGAAGCACTGATTCTGACACTGACTTTGCGCCTTTCGCAGTTTTCCATTTGTCGAAATCTTTGTAAGCTTTTAAGTATTTTTCCTTCGACTTCTCTGGGAATATTAACAATTTCTAAGGCCGGCTTGCGCAGACCTGGGTTAGCTACTTAACTCCGAGCAAGTTAACTGCTAACCCAGGGTTAACAAGTGTCAAAATGTATGGAACTGTCATTCTTAACCCAGGGTTACCGATTTAAATTTTTTACCCTGAACTGTGCAAGTGGTCCTAAGGCGTCTAATTTAATGGAATCAGGAGTCAAATCACTTTCGTCACTCGATATTTTCCTAATGTTTTATCTTCTTTTGCAGTTTTGATACTTAAAATTGCAACGTATTGAAATACTCGCGGCTTTTGTTTTAAGTATTGATTTTTTTTCGTTGGGCTTGCCGTGGCGTGGCCAGCTCGATTTTCGTGTGCGTGTGGACTGAGGGACCACTTGGTTTTTAATGGTTTTAGACAGTTTTAGTAAGTGTAAAATTTAGTAGTAGTAGCGAATTACTTTGTAAATAAATCCTGGAATTCGTAAAGAATTCACTAAAAAGTTATACAGCCAAAGGTGTGGTCCCTCAGTTCACACACTGAACCTTCCATTTCTGGGCAAGTGTTTAATTTGCTGGCTTATTTTGATGTTACAGATTTAGTAAAAACATGTCTAAACGCATTCGTAATGACCGAAACGTAATTTGGCAATGATTATACACTAAAGCAGTCTTCCTTCTTTGATCCCTGAGAGACCACATAAAATAACTAATAAATCGGTACATTTGTACAAAAAAAAATGCATTTTTCTTTGCAAACATTAGTAAAAATCGCAAGGAAGATTATAAAAGTTAAACAAAAGCACAACTATTAATAAATTTCGTCAAATTTATATTTTTTTGTGGTCCCTCAGTTCACACACTATGAATTAATAAAATAATTAAAATATCCTAAAATATAAACATTATGGAAAGGTTTGTCGTACTGAGGTTTAGTTAAAAAGTTTGACTACATTTATATATTTTTTTAACGTGGATTGATGGCGTATAATATAAGATAAATTGTTATATGTATAATATAAGATAATATTTCCTTAGCAGTGTTTATTAGGGTGTCCACACAATGAAAAGCATTTACTAACGGGAATCATTTTTAAATTCAAATTTTTATATTTGCTTAATAATAACATTAAATGGACCAAGGAAAAACTGCATACAGCCAAAACTACATTTTAGATTCTGTAAGCAAAATTATGCATGCCAAGGTCTTCCTGCTCTTTTTCAAGCATTTCATTGACACTGTTGAATGGCTAAAATGTCCAACTATTTTCCTACAAGTTGTAATGACTTTCTTCACATATTCGCGTTCAAACAAACCATGCTCTAAAACCAACTGCAATGTGTGCGCATTACAACATATATGAACAAACTGACTCCCTGTCATTAAATTATCACATAGTTCATTCACTGCATATATCATATTCCGTGCGTTATCAGTAACAATTGCTATTACTCTTTGTCGTATTTCCCAGTTCAATATAGCCATTTTCATGTTCTCAGCAATATTCACACCCGAATGATTCTCCCCTTGGAAAGGCATGCCTTCTAAACAGTAGGACTTCGGATTGAAGGATTTATCTAGCCCATGCGCAGTAAAGCTAATAAAATCATTCAAATGGGATGATGCACTACTCGTCCAGATATCGCTTGTCAATGTGATGTAGGTAAATGGTTTTCATTGTGTGGACACCCTAATAAACACTCTGCTAAGGAAAAAGCAATTTATCTTATATTATACGCCATCAATCCTCGTTAAAAAAATATATATATGTAGTCAAACTTTTTAACTAAATCTCAGTACGACAAACCTTTCCATAATGTTTATATTTTAGGATATTTTAATTATTTTATTAATTCATAGTGTGTGAACTGAGGGACCACAAACAAATATAAATTTGCCTATTACACAGCAATAACAAACCAAACACATCAATTCAAGTTAATTTGCCGCCTTTTTATTCTTTAAACATAATACGCAGGGCAAGTATATTCGAGCTACATGTTTTACCGCACCAAATCTGATACCATATACTTAGTTTGTTTTTAATTTCGTAATTTTGCTTACAGAATCTAAAATGTAGTTTTGGCTGTATGCAGTTTTTCCTTGGTCCATTTAATGTTAGTAAGCAAATATAAAAAGTTGAATTAAAAAATGATTCACGTTAGTAAATGCTTTTCATTGTGTGGACACCCTAATAAACACTGCTAAGGAAATATTAAAAAGCAATTTATCTTATATTATACGCCATCAATCCACGTTAAAAAAATATATAAATGTAGTCAAACTTTTTAACTAAACCTCAGTACGACAAACCTTTCCATAATGTTTATATTTTAGGATATTTTAATTATTTTATTAATTCATAGTGTGTGAACTGAGGGACCACAAAAAAATATAAATTTGACGAAATTTATTAATAGTTGTGCTTTTGTTTAACTTTTATAATCTTCCTTGCGATTTTTACTAATGTTTGCTAAGAAAAATGCATTTTTTTTTGTACAAATGTACCGATTTATTAGTTATTTTATGTGGTCTCTCAGGGACCAAAGAAGGAAGACTGCTTTAGTGTATAATCATTGCCAAATTACGTTTCGGTCATTACGAATGCGTTTAGACATGTTTTTACTAAATCTGTAACATCAAAATAAGCCAGCAAATTAAACACTTGCCCAGAAGTGGAAGGTTCAGTGTGTGAACTGAGGGACCACACCTTTGGCTGTATAACTTTTTAGTGAATTCTTTACGAATTCCAGGATTTATTTACAAAGTAATTCGCTACTACTACTAAATTTTACACTTACTAAAACTGTCTAAAACCATTAAAAACCAAGTGGTCCCTCAGTCCACACGCACACCGATTTTTGAATAAGTTTGATTTTCATATAAATGAGGCGCGGCGCGCGCCGCCGTCCACCTCCTCGCCGTCGGCCACCAGCAGCTGCAGCAGCCGCGCGCCGCGCGATTTTGACGAAATTAGACTTTCAATGCATAACAATAAGAGCTAAGAGAAGTGAGAATCACATTACTGCCCGGCGGGTTATAATGAAATTCAGTACAACATTACACCCCGGCAAAAGACAAGGGCTATAATGATTTACTTTGAGTAAGGTTTGCATGATATATAATGAGGCATTGTCGAGCAGGTGGTGTGAAAAGTATGTTCCGATTGAGATGAAATTTTGCATGCATGTAAGAATCGGATGCAATATTAATATGACATGGAGATGATCTGATGATGGAGTTGAACCGTGATGGACAACCTTTGTACCAGACATGACCCAGAGCGTGAGTCAAAAAGATATATACATATAGCCTAAGTCTGCATTCTTCAAAATTGACATTTCAGGGTGAATCTCAACCTGCCACTGGCCTACTGCAGCCCCTCAACTTCTAATATACAGGGTGTATCCGTTAACACGATCAATAAATTAAATTATACATCCTTTAACTTATCAGTAATAGTCCAAGTGGTTTAATTTTTTTAAAATGAAAAAAAAAAGAATTTGTTATTTTCTAACAAAATTAATCGGGCCAGCAATTTACTGCACTGCAGACCGTCATGTCTAGTCGAAGTACTTGACGTTGACATTTACTATCGTTTTCAATTGAAAATGTACTAAATACACCAATATTTTGCTTAATAAACATGCGCAGTTCTTAATTAAACGATCAGTTCTTTCAAAATTACGTAATACTTTTCCTCATCAAGTACCTAAGTGTGGGCGAAATAGGGGCGAAATTATCAAAACAGTAAAATAACTTTTCTCAAACATGCTATGAAATATTGACGTTATGTTCCTTATAATACGCCACGAAGTGTCACGTTGCAGGTGCGGCTAGACGAGAGGTCAATAATGGAATTTCATACAACATTGCTGGCTAAGGCCAGCAAAGTGATCGTCTATTGTTTTGATGTGACACAGCACCATGACGTTTAATAGGTCGACGTGGTCGACGTGGATGGATGGATGGATGGATGGATGGATGGATGGATGGATGGATGGATGGATGGATGGATGGATGGATGGATGGATGGATGGATGGATGGATGGATGGATGGATGGATGGATGGATGGATGGATGGATGGATGGATGGATGGATGGATGGATGGATGGATGGATGGATGGATGGATGGATGGATGGATGGATGGATGGATGGATGGATGGATGGATGGATGGATGGATGGATGGATGGATGGATGGATGGATGGATGGATGGATGGATGGATGGATGGATGGATGGATGGATGGATGGATGGATGGATGGATGGATGGATGGATGGATGGATGGATGGATGGATGGATGGACGGACGGACGGACGGACGGACGGACGGACGGACGGACGGACGGACGGACGGACGGACGGACGGACGGACGGACGGACGGACGGACGGACGGACGGACGGACGGACGGACGGACGGACGGACGGACGGACGGACGGACGGACGGACGGACGGATAGATATTGATGGATGGATGGATGTTGATGGATGTTGATAGATGTTGATGGATGTTGACGGATGTTGATGGATGGATGTTGATGGATGTTGATGGATGTTGATGGATGTTGATGGATGTTGATGATGTTGTTGGTGACGATGATGGTGATGATGATGGCGGTGATGATGGTGGTGATGATGATGATGCATGTTTGAGAAAAACTCTATACAAGCCTTGGCCACGAACAGGGATTGCCGGCCTCGTATCTCTAGACTCTAGATGGCCTCGTTCACACTCGGCCATCTATAACTACTCGGCCGGCAATCCCCTATTTCGCGGCCGCTGCAGTAATGTACTATTACGTACGGAACGGAACGGAACGTACATTGCAATTTAATAAAAAGCTTGTCAAAGGGAAGTGGATATTGAGAAAGTTGCACATAATGATGACTCCGTCATTGTTTTTAGGTATCAAAACAACTGTATTAAGATTTTTCTTACAACTCTAGTCTGTCATCTGTGTACTTTCAATAAATAGGTACTATTGTTTTCGTACCTATGTTTTTTGACTCACCTTGTATCTACACATGAAGTACAAAAAAAAACTAGTTGGAATTTTTTAAAAGACCCCATCTCAAACCTCAACGAAGGCATGCCATATTATAACCAAGATTTACAACTCTTCGGAGGTTTAAAATGTATGCGATTACATACGTGGAATCGAATCTTAGTTATTATTATTTAGTTAGTAAGGAAAGCAAGAGAAAACAATAAGTTTCAGAATAGTTGCAGAATATATCTTAATGCGTTGCCATCTCAGTCTGCTAAGGAAATATACATTTAGCATTTCTTACGTTGGCCGTTTGGCCGTTTGTCTGTTTGGATTTATGGTATTTTAAAATCAAACACTATAAATCCTTTGCCTTTAAGACTAACAACTCTTTGTACTCTAGGCTATGTAACCACAAAGACAAAGTAGACAAAGAAACTAGATCGAATGATACAAGCTTACTTGTAATGACTGCAATTTAATGGGATTATGTAGGCGCTCGTTCCCTAAATATCAGAATTGCAAAATACTAGATTGCCGACTTACCCTGTTTCTAAAATACCAAATTCCCAGAATACCAGACTTTCCTGTCACCGTGTTTTTCTCTATATCGGATAGCCAAAAACGCTTGTTTTCAATACACCATGTTCCATTCAATACCGAATCCCCATAATACCAGATAGTGAAATCACCAGGCTCGTAAAACAAGACCCCCTGGCCTCCCTAAGTACGACGACCACGACCTGCCTGACGAGTCTGGTGATTTCACTATCTGGTATTATGGGAATTCGGTTTTGAATGGAACATGGCGTATAAAAAAACACGGTGACAGGAAAGTCTGGTATTCTGGGAATTTGGTATTTTAGAAATAGGGTAAGTCGGCAATCTAGTATTTTGCAATTCTGATATTTAGGAAACGAGCGTATGTTGGGCAGACAGGTCGCAGTTTTAATGCTAGATGTAAAGAGCATGTTTCGGCATATACGGAATGAGTATCCAGACCGATCGAATTTTGCAAATAATTTGTTGGAAAATGAACCAACATCATATATCATTCATTATTAGATTCGGATTCTTATGAAGTGTTACATTATTGCGAAAAGGGGTTGCGTCGGGATGCTCTGGAATGTATGGAAATAGTTAGGTAGGTAGTACAACAGTATGGGGTAGACGACCAGATGGTTTAGTGGTTAGAGAACCTGACTATGAAGCTTGAGGTCCCGGGTTCGATTCCCGTGTCGGGGCAGATATTTGTATGAAAAATACGAATGTTTGTTCTCGGGTCTTGGGTGTTTATCCGTTGCCTAGTACCCATAACACAAGCATTGCCTAGCTTACTAGGGGCGTTCAATAAAAAGTGAGAATGAGTATGTTATAAACAACTTTTACTAAATGTAATTTTATTTTTCGACATAGTCACCTTTTAGCATAATACACTTATTAAATCTTTTTTCTAAACTTAAAATTTCATTTTTAAAATAGGTCTCATCTTGAGTACTTAAAAAATCTTGTACTGCAGCGACTACCGCGTCGTCGTCTTCAAATTTCTGGCCTCTCGGGTATTGTTTCAATCTCGGAAATAGGTAGAAATCACTGGGAGCGAGATCTGGTGAATACAGAGGATGCTTAAGGATATTATTGACGACACTACGTAATTAAATGAAATACACGTTTAAAATGGTTACCAACTATAATAAAAGGGAATAAACAGACAAATAGAACTTAGCACAACCCGTCTGACAGAGCAACTGACTTCTCCGTCTCTGTCAGGCGGGTCTTAGTAGATTTTAAAATAGGAACAAAAATAAACTACAAAAAAGAGGTTTTGCCAACCAGTCGCCAACATACCGGACCCCCAGTGTGCAACACTAGGAGCTGGTGGCAACTGGTTGTGGCTCAGCCTCCACTAAAACTAATTTACGGGCTGGTCGGCGTAGCGTTCCGCTTCTCGTATGTACATCCACTACGCGGACCAGCCCGTCGGAGCCTCGGTAACATTTGACTACTCTTCCCAGGGGCCAGAGCCCGCGGGGAAGGGAGGCATCCGCGATGAGCACCACATCTCCCTCCCGTAATGTTGGTGCGTTGCTTGTTGGGCCTCTTGGTCGAAGGGTTGGAAGATATTCCTTTAGCCAACGAGCCCAAAAATGATCAGCGAGACGTAGTACCCTTCGCCAGTCGCTTCGCCTCAAAATGTCGGCATCAGTCAGAGTAGATGTCCATGGTACGACTGAAGAGCTGCCTAGTATAAAATGGAAAGGCGTTATCGCTTCAGGTGCGTCAGGTGAGGACGATATGTATGTAAGCGGCCTCGAGTTAACAATCGCCTCCACCTCCAAAAGGAGCGTCGTCAGTACGTCTTCTTTTATGGATCTGTTGTTTAGACAGGATCTTAAAGCTGTCTTCACCGTGCGTACCAGTCTCTCCCACGCTCCACCCATGAGTCGAGTCGAGTCTCTCTACAGGTAGGTTACCAATCTGTGGTTTTATTCCTTGTCCTTTCCACCTTTTGCATTGTGTACAGGATTTCGTTATGCTGCGGATAGTGTTTCTTGCTTTAAGTATCCAAAATCTCTGTCTAAGTTCATTTAAAACGAGTTCGTTGAAACCATGCGATGCTTTTATATGTTGATCGAGAATTAGGAGTTTCACAATGTGATGGCGGCCGTCCATGATGATGGGTGTCTTCGTATGCTCGGGCACTCCTGGGGCAGAGCCAATTCGGGTATCTATCCTGAGCAAGTTGTCTTCGTCTAGCACTGGCGAAAGCGTGGCGATACGACTGCTCTTGGGTACGGGCTGTGTGGCTGTCAGTGCTATTATTTCATCAGGAAAGCTGTCACGTTGCATCCGTTGATAGAGCATCTTCTCCGCTTCGACGATATCCAAAGCCCGAAGACGAGAGGGGGATGTGGCGCCATCTGTGTACAAAATAGAGTTTGTAGTAATTGGTTTCGACAGTTTATGTCGAAATAGACGCGCGGCTTGTAGAAAACGGGCGGTAGCGCGTACTAGGCGTAACCACGAGCTAAAACGCATTGGGTTAGGAATAGGTATTTCAACTAGGGGGACGTCGACGAGCAACCCCACTGAATCTGACCTAAGTTCGAAGTGTGTTGAGGTCTCGTCCACGTCCGTAACTTGTTCCTCGGTTGGCCACGTACATAATGGGTCAGCGAGAAACGATGGGCCACTAAACCACCTATGAGAGCAATTAAAGTTAAGCTTTTTGGGTTTAGTGGCATCATCCGCGACGTTGAGAGAGGTAGGGATCTATCTCCAATTTGATGGGTTGGTGGTTTCCAGTATCTCTCCCAAACGATGAGCTACAAATGGTTTGAAAGTACGAGCGTCGCTCCGGATCCACTTTAAGACGGTAGTTGAATCGGTCCAAAAAATGGATGCGGAGGGTTTCAAACGATGAGCGTGTAGTATTGTTTGACTGAATCTGGAAGCAATAAGTGCCGCTTGTAGCTCCAAACGCGGAATAGAAAGTGGTTTAAGTGGAGCTACTCGCGCTTTGCTGCCAATCAACGCTGTCGATACGGAGCCGTCGTTGTAACTGAAACGCCAATATGCGACGCAGGCGTAGGCTTGTTCGCCACCATCGGCCACAACATGTAACTGAACATCTTTTGGATTCGACTTGAACATGTACCAACGCGGAATTTTGATGCCGACTGTACCCTGTAACTGTTTAAACCAATCTTCGCATTCGACGACGTATTTATCGGGTATTGGTGTATCCCAATCGATCCCTTCTCGCCACAGCTTTTGTATTAAAATGCGACCCCAAATAATAACTGGCATTAACAGGCCAAGCGGGTCGTAAACTTTCATCACGCTGGACAACAAGTTACGTTTTGTTAAAGGGTCAATTTCTGAATAAGGTGTAGAGCGAAAAGTGAGTGAATCTTCACGTGGGTTCCATTTGACACCTAAAACGCCGACTTCGTTGTTGGGTGGTAGGTACACATCTGAGCTAGTGTCGCTTCTCAATTCCTTTGGGATCAAAGCTAGTGCTGCGGGGTCGTTCGACGTCCATGCGCGCATTTCGAAACAGCACTTTTTGTGTACTGTCGTTATGTCGGCGGCCAACTTGGCGGCGTCCGTGACATTTGAGTGGCTACCTAAATAGTCGTCCATATAATGGTCTTCAATTATTGCCTTGCACGCTGCGGGATAGTTAGTCTCAAACATCTTAGCGTTTTTATTCTTCAGGTGCAGTGCGATAAATGGACTAGATACTGCACCAAAGATCATAGATGACATGCGGTATTCTATGATAGCGCCACTTCTGTTGCGCCAAAGAAAACGTTGGGCATCTCTGTCATTTCTTGCGATTTTGACCTGTGGAAACATTTCTTTTATGTCAGCATTTAACGCTACCGCGCCTTCCCTGAAGCGAAATAAAATGTCTAGCAACGAGCAAAGTAAGTCGGGGCCTTGTAAAAGTAAACTATTGAGGCTCACACCCTTCGTTACCGCAGCTGCGTCATGTACGACTCTGAGCTTCTTTTTCTGTGGGTGAAAAACACCGAAAGTTGGCAAGTACCAGCGAATGTTGCCGTTTTGGTTAACGCAAGAGACGTTTGACGGCGAACGTTTGTGGTATGACTCGAGATCACATTCTTCTGCGTAGCCTTTGCTAACGATATCGTTTATAAATTTTTCGTAAGCTGCGGCGAACGATACGTCCTTAGACATTTGTCTTTCAAGTGCTTTGAAACGTGATAGCGCCTGCGGATAGCTGTCGGGTATTATTTGTGGTGAAGTTTTCTTCCAAGGAAGGCCAACTTCAAAACGACCGTCGTCCATTCTTTGAGCAGAAGTTTCGATGATGTCTAACGCTCTCTTATCATCTTCGTTAGGGCGCGGTACACATTTCGTGATTCCTAAGGAATCGATGGCATACTGGCTCTTTATAAGAACGTCTAAGTCGTCGCAAACGTGGTTGACGAACTCGAGCTTCTTAGAAGAAACTGAATATGCTCCGTGTAGAACCCACCCTAGTAAAGTGTTAGACGCGACGGGTTCATTCTTCTTGCCGCGGCGTGTTTCGCGGCTCAAAGACAAATGCCAATCGGGGGCACCAATAAGGACCGTCGGCGGTGTGCGACTGTGTGAAAGTTCTTCTGATAAATCTGACAGGTGCTCAAATTCCATGCAATTAATAGTGTCCGGGTTTTGAACTCGCAGGCCAAGGGGCTTAATCGCTCTTGCTTTCTCTACCAGGTGGCGGTCCGATCGGTTACGTCCTCTTATATAGAAATTTACGTAATTTACGTCAACCACTTTTGACATACCACCAACCCCTTCAATTCGAAGACGCTCTTGACGTTTGGGCGTAGCGCCGATGCGCGCCGCTACCTCGCCGTCGATCAATGTCGCCGTGCTGCCCTCGTCGAGTAGAGCTGTGGTTTCGAACGCGCCATCTGGACCCTCGAGGACTATTGGGATCACTTTAAGCAAGCCACGTGGAAATGAAGTTGAGTTCGGCGATCCTGTTAGATTTAATAAAATATCAGCAGTGTTAGTAACTTTCACGGAGGTTTCGTCGGTATTAGTACTAGTGAAAGAAGTGGTTGCGTTGTTAGAAGGAGTTGGAGCGTTCTCGTTACGCTGAGTTTCGGTGGTGGAGTTCACGTTTACTTCTGTTAGTGACGTTCCGTGTAAAAGTGAGTTGTGACGTCTGGTGCAACCGTTAACTCCGCATGGCTTAACTCGGCATTGGCTCCAAGTATGTGGATTCGACTTTAAACAACGATAACACGCTTTCTTCTCTCGAACCCAACGCCATTTATCGTCAACGCTAAGGCCTAAAAAAATCTTACAAGTTTTTATGTTGTGCGTCCCCTGTTTGCAGTATGTGCATTCCGGTGACTTATTAAAGGTTGTGGCATGAACGGTTTCTTTTCTTGTAAAAGCAGGCTTTACAGGAAGAAAAGAATTTTGCGGCTTCATATTACCATCTGATAAAAAACTATATTTCAGTTGTTTGTCAGCCTCAATAAGCAAAAACCGTGACAAAATTTCTAATTTTGAAACGTTTTGTTCTATCGGCATGTGAATCGCGGCAAAGTCGGTAAATCGAGCTCTAGTATGTTCGCTTAATTTAAGTAAAATAGTGCGAAAAAGCTCTGGCGAAAACAAATAGTCGTTCTGTTTTAGCAGTTTAATAGTTGTAACGAAATTGCGTAATTTATTTATTACGCAAGAGCGTTTAAAAGTTCGGGGGAACTTAACTTAGTAATGTTGCGTAGCTCGGCGACCTCGCGCGCCACCAGGACTTCGGGGCGGCCGTAGGTTTGCTCCAGCGCGTCGACGATATCCTGCGGGTCGAGCGCGGTCCACAGCAGCGACGCCACGGACTGGTACGCCGGTCCACGAATAGCATTACTCAGTCGAGTTAAGTTCTCTGCTGGGGAAAACATTGTCTTAGTTCGGTCATAGACAGATTTGAACGCTATCCATTGATTAATGTCGCCTGAGAGAGAAAATAGTTCGGGTTTTCTCGGGCGGTCGGATAGGGCGGAGATGGCGTGGGCCAATTGACCAATTGCGTCCGTTGGGTTGTCAGAAATTCTAAAATTACGTGTCGATGAGACGTTGTTATTTCCGACGAGCGTGGGTTCAGTACGGTCAGGACGGTTGTCATTGGGTGCTGCAAAAGTAACCAAGTTAGTTGGAACAGTCGACTGTGAGGGGCGTCCTTGGGTGATATCACCCAAAGTGACAGTCGGTGCCCCACAAGGTATATTCGCGAGTGCACCCGGAGACATGTTAATGTTTTGAGTATGAACCCACGATTCGGTTCGTTTGTCGGAAAAACAGTTAGAATTTGAGTCTGACTTATCTTTTAACGCTGCGAGTTTCGCCTGGAGTTCCGCCTCGTCTGCTTTCGCCTCTAAAAGGGCGAGTTCACGCTCTCGCTCAGCCTGTAACTTTTCGCGCTCACGCTCTCGCTCGGCCTGTAACTTTTCACGTTGTACGCGGCGCCGAAGGGCGTCCGCTTCCGCGGCCAAAATCTGGGCGTGGATGGTTGCAGACGAACGTGAAGAATGTTTGCTGTAAACACTCAATGGAGGTTTGTCACCGCCTTCTGGCGGACTAGCTCGGGCACTAGGACGGGTGGCGGAAAGCTGCTGAATTTCGCGCGGAGTGTCGTCCACAGGTCGTGTGCCCGAACTAGTAGGTAGCGTCGGAGCGCTGCTAAGAGTAGTAAGAGTTGCCGCGGGAATCGATGGTACGCTACGCGAAGATTGCTCGGCGCGTTGCGTACTTTCGGCTCCCGCAACTGTCAGGAGGGCTGTGCTTTTATGGCTTCGCGTTATAACCATTTCGGACAGAAAAGACGTCAAAATGGGAAAAGAAATTTAGGCAAATTTAGACTTACGGTTCGAGAAGGACCAAAATATTGACGACACTACGTAATTAAATGAAATACTCGTTTAAAATGGTTACCAACTATAATAAAAGGGAATAAACAGACAAATAGAACTTAGCACAACCCGTCTGACACAGCAACTGACTTCTCCGTCTCTGTCAGGCGGGTCTTAGTAGATTTTAAAATAGGAACAAAAATAAACTACAAAAAAGAGGTTTTGCCAACCAGTCGCCAACAGATATTGAACCCAGCATCACGAATTGCAGCCATTGCAACGATGGACTTGTGTGCCGGGGCATTGTCCTGGTAGAACAGCACAACTTTCGAGAGTTTACCTCGCCGTTTTTCGCGGATCTCATTGCGCAATGTTGCTATTTGTTTGGCGTATAAAGTGCCCGTAATAGTGGCTCCATGTTTGAGATACTCAATCATTAATACCCCTTTACCATCCCAAAAAACAGAGCCCATGACCTTACCGGCAGATGGGCCCACCTTGAATTTCTTTGGAGTTGGAGATGATGGCCTGTTCCATGTCATAGACTGCAGTTTCGTTTCAGGGTCGTAATGATGGAGCTATGTTTCGTCCATTGTTATAAATCGCGCCAAAAAAAGTTCCCGGTCTTGCTGTATCAGGTCCAAAGCTTCTTGACAAATCTCGACTCTAGTTTGTTTTTGCGTGTCAGTAAGCATTCTTGGTACCCAACGCGCAGATACCTTTTTCATACCCAAGCGTTCATGTAAAATATTATGCACGCTCCCCGTTGAAATCTTTACATTTTCAGCAATAAAACGAACCGTGACACGACGATCCGCCAAAACTGAGTTTTCGACTTTTTTCACAATTTCTTCAGTTACTGCTGTAGTAGGGCGCCCGGAGCGGGGGTCGTCCATTGTCGATGTTCTTCCACGTCTAAATTCGGCGCACCAACGTGCGACTGTCGAATACGGAGGAGCATTAGACCCTAAAGTGTCCCGCAAATCCAAATTGACTTGGTCCGTAGAAAAATTTTTCAAACACAAGTACTTGATAACGGCGCGCAGTTAAATTTTCTCCATTTTCGCTAACGTACTCAATAGGATTGCAAAGAAATTACCGTATTTTTTTTTAAACAAAAGACAGTTAGTTTTTTTTTTCATAGCAATCAGTTAGATAGATTAGCTTTACCGGCCAGTATTTAATTTCCTAATATTGAAAGAGTTTGCATCTCATTCTCACTTTATATTGAACGCCCCTCGTACTTTGGGACTAGGTCAATTGGTGTGAATTGGCCCGTGATATTTATTTATTTATTTATTTATATTATTAATGAACAGGTAAATTTATTTTAGTACCTTCTCTCTTATTGCGGCTTGGGTCTAATTTGAGCAATAGCAGTTAGTGTTAATAAAATATGCCTTATCATTAAATCAACAAAAATTCAGGGTGTGACAATAAAAGTTCATTGTTTTTTGTGGGGTAGTTTGTTTGAGAAAAATAAAGTGAGTACTCGAGAAGTTACAGTGACAAATTAAAACATGTGTTTTGGTTTGTTAGTCTAACATTTGGTAGCACAGTGAATCGGTTGCGATACTCTGAAGATGAGCTCTGGTTGAGTTCGAAACGCGTCATTGTAGTTTGGTGGTGGTGATAGGTGTGATTTGTGTGTGTTCATACAGTGTGGAGGTGGAGGAACTGCATGAACACGCATTTTTTTACATAAACGTAGCTATCGTAAGGTCGCGGGTGAACAAAGTAATTGTTTCAGTTCACCAATAAACAAGTTAAGTAAAAAAAATATTCTGTAGCTTGTAAGTGCCTCTTCGCAAATTTCGACACATTACTCAAACCAAAGCGGTAGGTGGGTAATTGGGTAGACAGTAAGCAGTCGGAGCACACGGGAGCGGGGGCGGACGGGCTGGAGGCTTGCGTCACGGCCCCACGGCCGATTTGCAAACTTTTCCCTCCCGAGGGCAATCTTGGCTACCTACCTAACCAACAGTTTCATAGACGGCTCCAAACGTCCGAGGGGACAGTAAGCAGAGACTAAAAGTTAAAACTTTATCGATATATTACAAAAGATGTTTTTCTTATATGTAAGTTTACGAGTATGTTAGTCTTACATAACCCGGTGGGTAAGAATGCGAACCACTGTATGAATAAATTCGAGTTAATATAACTAGAATCCGACACAATGGCAATTGGGAATGTCTAAAAAAAATACCAATGGTTTTTACATTGTTTTTGTATTAGAAACTAATTTCAATAGTTTGTCATTTAGTTCACTACTTTTTTCAAAATTAATTATTGAAACTATTTTGGTTGATGACGTCAGATTATAATTGAGGGCTCTCCCACAAAGCCAAATTTCTAAATCTATCTAAATGCGTACGATAAGGCAACTCCTTTAATTATTTTTTGCGTAGTGGTACTGTAGGCACTGGCCACCGAGACCGTGTTGCTGTTTCAAATATTTAAATCTTACGGCTTCTGGAATTCGAATGAAGAATTCTAAATAATGCTATTCAACACCGATTAAAGTCCAACTTGGACCGTCAACGACATTTATTTCAATGTCAAATGAAGGTTGTTGCTAATTTGATATGTAATAAATGCATTACATTAGATTAAAATTAAATAAGTACCGAAAACGATTTAAAAAGCATTTATCTCGAAATGGTTTACGATTTACTATACATTACAAAAAAATATACATTCCCAATTGCACTAGGAGGTGCACCATCAAGTAACTCAGCTTTTATTCTCTTTCTTCTGAAAATAAATGTCGGTGGCACATAATGGCTGGTGATGCTAATAGCAGACACAACGGTGACAAGCCACACACCAGGACCTCTTTCTCCACTTGATATTTTATTCACTACACGTTTACGTTACGTTTACCAGGTTTCTTGGCCATGGTTCTTAGACAGTTTCATCAAAATTGGTTCAGCCGTTTCAGAGTTATCAGCACTTTTGTTAGCTGCAGAAGGGATCTTAGACGCAGAATGGGCATTTACTTTATGTTCAAAATATGTGTGACCAAATTGCATCGAAGGTTTTTAAATTTTTAATTTATAGTTAGGTACTAGGGGCGTTCAATAAAAAGTGAGAATGAGTATGTTATAAACAACTTTTAATAAATGTAATTTTATTTTTCGACATAGTCACCTTTTAGCATAATACACTTAGTATATCTTTTTTCTAAACTTAAAATTCCATTTTTAAAAAAGGTCTCATCTTGAGTACTTAAAAAATCTTGTACTGCAGTGACTACCGCGTCGTCGTCTTCAAATTTCTGGCCTCTCAGGTATTGTTTCAATCTCGGAAATAGGTAGAAATCACTGGGAGCGAGATCTGGTGAATACGGAGGATGCTTAAGGATATCGAACCCAGCATCACGAATTGCAGCCATTGCAACGGCGGACTTGTGTGCCAGGGCATTGTCCTGGTGGAACAGCACAACTTTCGAGAGTTTACCTAGCCGTTTTTCGCGGATCTCATTGCGCAATGTTGCTATTTGTTTGGCGTATAAAGTGCCCGTAATAGTGGCTCCATGCTCGAGATACTCAATCATTAATACCCCTTTACCATCCCAAAAAACAGAGCCCATGACCTTACCGGCAGATGGGCTCACCTTGAATTTCTTCGGAGTTGGAGATGATGGCCATTTCCATGTCATAGACTGCAGTTTCGTTTCAGGGTCGTAATGATGGAGCCATGTTTCGTCCATTGTTATAAATCGCGCCAAAAAAAGTTCCCGGTCTTGCTGCATCAGGTTCAAAGCTTCTTGACAAATCTCTAGTCTAGTTTGTTTTTGCGTGTCAGTAAGCATTCTTGGTACCCAACGCGCAGATACCTTTTTCATACCCAAGCGTTCATGTAAAATATTATGCACGCTCCCCGTTGAAATCTTTACATTTTCAGCAATAAAACGAACTGTGACACGACGAGCCGCCAAAACTGAGTTTTCGACTTTTTTCACAATTTCTTCAGTTACTGCTGTAGTAGGGCGTCCGGAGCGGGGGTCGTCCATTGTCGATGTTCTTCCACGTCTAAATTCGGCGCACCAACGTGCGACTGTCGAATACGGAGGAGCATTAGACCCTAAAGTGTCCCGCAAATCCAAATTGACTTGGACCATAAGAACTCCGTAATAAAACGACATAACCCCATCGAGTTTGGGCTCGTTGGATTCGTCTTGACGAGTACTTTGGTAACCAGGATCAAAAAGTACAGTCAGCAAAGAGTGCCTGTTGTATCGCATAATGTTGACTGTTTTAAAATTTTCTGGCCAAGAATGTTTGGCATACTGTTGAAAGTCCTAAAACATATTTGTTCGTCCTTATATTGATAACAAGAACATCAAAATTACCTACAACGTTTTATTACTAATATTAATTGGCTAAAGCAGTCCTAAGAATTGTGTAAGTTATTCACCTAAACTATAGTAAGTAGGTATGGCACCTATGTACAAAGAAAAGGGGGCAATAAAAAATACCTACAAACCACCTCTCGCTTAACCTTGTTAGGTTCGTTAGATATCTTGCGTCCCTCAGAGTGGACATTGAAGCCTTGGTACTGGAAGGGGGGCTCGGGGGGCGGAGCCCCCCGTAATAATAAACACCTTCAAACCACCCTCTGTTTAAAACCAAACCTGTTTTAAACCCTGTTAGGGGCGGAGCTAGTTAGCTTCTTAGTTAGTTAGTTATCTTACGTCCCTCAGAGTGGAAATAGAAGTCCCGTTCTTGGAGGGGGGCTCGGGGGGCGAAGGCCCCCGCAATAAAAATACTCTTAAACCACCTCCCGTTTAACCTGGTTACATTCGTCAGTTATCTTGCGTCCCTCAGAATGGAAATAGAAGCATCGCTACCGGAAAGGGGACTCGTTGGGCGGAGCCCCCGCAATAAAAAATACTTTCAAACCATCCCCCGTTTAACCTGGTTAGGTTCGTTAGTTACCTTGCGCTCCTCAAAGTGATATTAGGTGGGAGGGGGGGCTTGGGAGGCGGAGCCCCCCGCAATAAAAAAAACTGTCAAACCGCATCCCGTTTAACCTAACCAGATTCGTTAGATATCTTGCGTCCCTCAGAGTGGAAAATGAAGCCTCGGCACTGGAAGGGGGGCTCGGGGGGCGGAGCCCCCCGTAATAAAAAACACCTTCAAACCACCCCCTGTTTAACCTAGTTAGGTTCGATAGTTATCTTACGTCCCTCAGAATGGAAATAGAAGCCCCGTTGGTGGAGGGGGGCTCGGGGGGCGGAGCCCCCGCCATAAAAATACTCTTAAACCACCTCCCGTTTAACCTGGTTTGATTCGTCAGTTATCTTGCGTCCCTCAAGAGTGGAAATAGAAACCTCGGTACCGGTAGAGGGGTTTGGGGGGCGGAGCTCCCGTAATAAAAAATACCTTCAAATCACTTCCCGTTTAACCTGGTTAGGTTAGTTAGCTGTCTTGCGTCCCTCAGGGTGAAAATAAAAGCCCTGCTGTTGGAGGGGAGGGGGGCTCGGGGGACAGAGCCCCCCGCAATAAAAAAATCTGTTAAACCATCTACCGTTTCACTTGGTTAAATTCGTCAGTTTATCTTGCGTTCCTCAGAGTAGTAATAGAAGCCTCGCTACTGGAACGGGGGCTCGAGGGGCAGAGCTTCCCGCATTAAAAAAATACCTTCAAACCACCCCCGTTTACCCTGGTTAAGTTTGTTAGTTACCTTGAGATCCTCAGAGCGTAAACAGAAGCGGGGCTTCGTTTACTGGCTACGCCTACGCATCTTTTTTATACCAATACAACTAAAAAGCCAAAAATAAAAAAAATTAAATAAAAAATAGAACCGCCTTCAAAAACATCCAAAAAAATATTAATTAAAAATTTAACCGACTATAATGAGCATTATAATATCTTTCTACTAATCTGTTTGAAGTCGGGCCTCAGCTCGAGCCAGCAGGAGTGGACCTAGTAATTAAATTAATATATAAATATCCCGGGACAATTCACACCAATCGACCTAGTCTCAAAGAAAGCAAAGCTTGTGTTATGGGTACTAGGCAACGGATAAACATACTTATATAGATAGATACATCAAGACCCGAGATCAAACATTCGTGTTTTTCATACAAATATCTGCCCCGACGCGGAAACCGAACCTGGGACCTCAAACTTTATAGTAGTAATTTAACTTACCTACCTATTATCTCTATTATACCTACTATCTGTTGGGCTTCTACCACTCCTGCTAGCTCGTGCTGAGGCCCGACTTCAAACAGATTAGTAGAAAGATATTATAATGCTCATTATAGTCGGTTAAATTTTTAATTAATATTTTTTTGGGTGTTTTTGAAGGCGGTTCTATTTTTTATTTAAAATTTTTGTATATTTAGTATTATATATTTTTTGTATGTCAAAATCTACACTGAAACTGAAATCATACTGATCATTACCCATAAGTGACCCGCTTGCTCGTTTGTCTCCCTCTCTTAGTACCTAATAAAAAATACTGTAAACCATTATTTTATTACATTATTTATCTGAATCTTAATCATTGTCCGCAGGGTGCTACTTAAATCATCTATCACAGATGTAAAGGCCTATTATCTATTCTATACATATAATAAATCTGTAACAAATCGGTGTCTGTACATTGAAGATATTTGAGAAAAACTGTCACTAGGGCTATTTATTAGCGCAATAGAACCCAAAACAATGATTTTTAGAATTATTGTCTGTTTGTCTGTTTGTCTGTTTGTCAGTGCGTTTGTGCGCGCTAATCTCAGAAACGGCTTAACCTAGAAGGATGCGGTATTTTTTTTTATATCGAGGAACTAAGGAGAGCCATAATTGATGAAAAAGCAAATTGGATAAAAAAAATAAGCTGCCCAAATTACTAATTCCACGCGGACGGAGTCGCGGGCAAAAGCTAGTATTATATATGATTATGACATGATCTCGAAAACGTTAACTTAGTTTTCGTTTAGTTAAAATGCTACTTAGATTGCTGTATTGTTTTCTTGGGCAGAGTAGCTAAATATTCTGGGATTTTTCTACAAATTTACTTAGGATCGGATTGGAAGCTTTCCTGTCTTATCTTGTTTAGGGGTATCGCCCACAGTAAGATCTTTCTTGCGGATATTTTTATTGTCGGTTTACATGACATGTAGTTATCAAATAAAATGTTTAGAAAGGGACAAAGAAGTTCGTGTTTCTTTTTGTTCCAATTTTGTAATCTAATAAATACTAAATATATGGAGAAGCATATTTTTTGGTCCTTTTTATCCGTTCTACGAGATCTATTGTGATAAACTAATGCGCCATGCATGCAGATAAGAGGTGTACCATTGATGCAGTGGCTAGCAGACTGAAGCCACAAGCATCACTGATGGAACATCGCTCCGTCCCACTAATTTCATGTGAAACGATTCACGGAAAGCTATTGTCGCGTCGCGTTCGATGAATTATAATTTATTGATGATTATTTAAGTTTTAGATTTAAGTTACTAGCTACAATAAAGAAGTATTAGGGTGTTTATAATTCATTATATGTAGGAGTCACCAATATGACACATAATACATGTTGTTGGCTATAGACTTGACATCTAACCATCTGTGGGGTGTCTACACACCAGTCCATATGAGACTTTGGTGATGACCACCTTCGGAGGGGGGTGATGCCACTTGTCCGTGTTTGAGTGCTATATCTTATATGATATAATTGTGCCATGGACACCAGCACAAAACATGGATAAGGATATAACTAATAGAGATCTTAAAGTTTAAGAGCGCCGTGAAAACTGCTTTTTCGTGCGTTTTTACATTTTTTGTCTGCGACCTTGACTTATGTGACATGTTAAGGGTGTAACCCCACTAAAGCATAAATACTTGTCACATATAGCAGGCTGCAGGTCAGCTCTAGCTGAGCTATGGCAAGTATTGTATAATCACGCACTTAGGCAGGTTAGACCTAACCTCACCTCAATAGGAGAGAGGCAAAAAGTAAACTCTACAGTCATTCGATTGATGCTGTCACTCTAGTGCTATATTTGAATTAAAAAAAAGAACAGATCGAATGACAGTATTGTAAAATATGAGAGTTGTGTTTGGGCTGAGAGAAAATAAAGATCTATTAGAGTAATCCTTGAATATTTAACTAAAGTATTATAGTGAAACTACACCCCAGAGGCCGAGCAGACCCCCACATTACCCTCGTATGAAGCTGCATAGTGAAAGTTTTATAAAAGATAGCGTGCCGAAGACAAGCATCTTCGATGTAAGCGCTGTCCCTTGACGACTTTATTGAAACAACCGGCCACCGTGAAATAAGACAGACAGGTAAATAGACGCCATTATTTATACCAGCTTTTAGCGTTCATTTATTAGGATTACTTTGGCCAATATGATTAAAGTGCATTCTGATCGTATACCTACGTTTTTGGTTTCCAATTACAACGAAAATAATAAAGATAACAATTGTAAACACAAAGCACACGAATGTAGCGACGTTTGAAAGGCGTTTGAGACTAAAATGGATAGAGCTTGCCCTGGAATTTTATAACTAGATTTTATATTTATCTCTGTCTAACAGCTGCATTTTTTATGTAATGTAAATGATAATGTCGAGTGACGGAGCAGCAATTTCCATTGGCTTCGAATTAAATTGACTATGTACAGGTGAAAATAAAACAGGTAGGCATTTAAAAAAAATTGTCTAAAATGTGTATTGCTAACAAAAACTTAAAACAGCTTAATTATCACATGCATTTGATTAAATCTTCTAGAAATAGGCCTTTTTAGGGTTCCGTACCCAAAGAGTAAAAACGGGACCCTATTACTGAGACTTCGCTGTCCGTCCGTCTGTACGTCTGTCACCAGGCTGTATCTCATGAACCGTGATAGCTAGACATGATGTATTTCGGTTGCCGCTATACCAACAAATACTAAAAAATAGAATAAAATAAGTATTTAAGGGGGCTCCCATACAACAAACGTGATTTTTTGCTCGTTGTTGCTCGATATTGATAGCGGCAAGACGTAGACGCTTGAAATGTTCACAGAATATTTATTTATATATCCACTTTAATAATAAATAATTTGAATAAAATAAAACAAATATTTAAGTAGAGCTCCCATACAACAAACGTGATTTTTCTGCCGTTTTTATAGATAATGTTACGGAACCATTCGTCCGCGAGTTCGACTCGCACATGGCCGGTTATTTTTATGAAAATTTGCGTTGAGCTTTTCAACATTATTATTCACCTCTTTACACGACGATTCTGACACAAAAATAATACAGCCGGCGTGCAAATAAATAATCCCATATTGAGACAGCTTTATTCTTTCCATGTCTCTAGGTGGGTCGCAGGCCGGGTACTCGTAATCGTGCCTCGGGGAGTCCGCACCAAAAAATAATTCAGTAAGTCGTCGAGCAAAACAATTCTTCGCCCTTGCTGATGGCGCAGGACCGATCTGTTTGGCGAGCCTTGGGGAGGTCTATGTCCAGCACTGGACGTCTTTCGGCTGAAATGATGATAAGCTAATTATTGAAGGCAAAAATATAGCATAGGTGATTTCGAAAAGTATTACATACGAAAAGCGGAAAAATAAACAAAATCCTTGTATTACACATCGACCAAATAAGTGCCAATGTTTTTAATCTTTGTCTGCAGAGGTCTGCCTATTAGCAATAAAATACTTAAAGTGCTAAGTATAGTAATTTATTATGCAAGGTTGGAAAATTGCTGTTCGGCGCGAGTGTTTATACAGGGTGCCTTTTTTTAAGGGGCTTAAATGCAAGGTTCGATTCTACTTGTATAACTGAGCAACTTTTGTTTTGGAACTTTTTCCAGTAAGTTGAATTTACATAATTTATTGAGCCTCAAAGTTTAATCGTTAAATCAATGTATTGGACACGGCGGTAATTTTCGCTATCTCATGGTACAAGGGCCGCATTTTCTTGGTATCTTGGTACGGGGCCTTTCAATATTATATTTTCAATTCCACTTAAAAACTCTTTTTCAAATGTGCCATACAGAGGTTTGTCTTCGTTTTCGCCTTTTTTGTACTAAATTAATTTAACAACCTCTTTCATTTACAATTTGATAAAAAAATATTAAATATGTCAGTCAAATATTGTTCATGTCAAAGGAATTTTATTCAGTTCATCAATTAATTAATCTATATATATAAAAATGAATCCCTATTTCCCTTGGTCACGGCATCACGCATGAACGGCTGGACCGATTTCACTAATTCTTTTTTTGTTGTGTTCGTCATTGTCAGGAGAAGGTTCTTATGAAAGAAAAAATTAAGAAAATTGCGCGGAAAATTAGAAAATATAAGAAAAATTACCGTCCATAATAACTTTTCTAATGTAACCTTATGGCGTTTGACATAACTGCCAGTCGTTTGACAGTTGGCGTGATTAACAGAATACTATCGTTTAAATTAAATGTACGGGTCGAAATTTTATTCATAAAACTAGCGACGCGCCCCGACTTCGTGTGGGTGTAGTTTGGGGAAAAAGAGGTAAATATATAAACTTACCACCTTAAATTATAGACTTTCTTTATTTTTCACACCTATTTTTCAACGTTACACCCGTGCGAAGCCGGGGCGGGTCGCTAGTACGAAATAAAATGCCGAATCAAGTGTTCACAGCAAAAGAAGTGACTGATATGTTGTTATTGTACGGCGAAACACAAGGAAACGGAGCACGACCACTCGAACTTTACTGAGAACGGTTTCGTAATCGTAGATATCCACATCATAATTCTCGTGTAATAGTAAATGCAGTTCAACGGCTAAGAGAGGACAGACTAATTACCGGAAATACACATGTGGAAGCCGTGGGCATTATACATTGCCATTACCATTTTCAAGACAGAGTTTTGGATTATTTTGCTGACTATCCTCGCTCGAATACACGGATCGCAGCTAGAATTTTTGGAGTCCATCATTCGGTAGTTCATAAAGTTTTAAAAAAGAACAAACGACACCCCTTTAAACCGGCAAAGGTGCACGAGTTATTGCCGCGAGATTTCCCCATACGTGAAGCCTATTGTGACTGATTTTTACAACAACATCGCCAAAATCCAGATTTTTTAAAAAGTGTCATCTGGACAGACGAAAGCTCGTTTTGCCGTGGTTATGGAATCGCAGAAATGTCCATTATTGGTCCAGAATTTTTTGAAAACCGCTGGATTGGAAGATTTGGCCCGGATCACCGGATTTGACGCCTCTGGATTTTTTTTTATAGGGAGCCATAAAAGATGGCGTGTTTGTGACAGAGAATAATACGATAGAACCTATCAAAGAAAAATAGTCAATAGTTTTCCGAAGATTCGTTTGTCTAGTTTACGCTCTGTTCAAAGATCCATTCTAAGGCGATACGAAACTTGAAGACGGCAAGGAACGCATGTTGAAAATTCAATACGGCACTGAAAGTGAGTGTTAATAAAATGTTTGATTTTAATGTTAGGTTTTTATGGTTTTTGTTTTGATTACTCGAAATAATTAAATATTTTACTAAAGAAACTTGTTTTTACTGTTATTTTCATTATTGCCGCCTTGATTGTATTTGTGAGGAAAGTAGTTCCTGACTTAATTAATTAAAGGTCGAATGACGTGATTTTATTCATTTGACATTTGACATCCCCGATAAACTTTATCAATGTGCTGTCAATTTAGTGTTGAATTGCATACATTGAAAATTGCATTTAATTTGAATGAACAAAAAAAATTAAGATTAGACTTTTTTTTTAAAGTTGCAGAACAAAAGATGCTCAGTTTTGGGAGTAGAATCGACCCTTGCATTTAAAGCCCCTTAAAAAAAGGCACCCTGTATTGAGACCCGTGCAAGCGAAGGATTTTAAGATGGAACTCGCTTCGCTCGTGGTTTAAAAGAAGAACCCTTACCGCAGCCGTGGCTTACAAGGCACGAGATGCTAAATACACAATTTTCACCACGCTATAGTGAGAAAAAAAGTAGATAGAAGAAAATAAATTGAACATTTATGATTCAGTTTTTGACTATTAATAATTTACTATCCACTAGCTTTTGCCAGCGGCATTACCTACATAGCCGAAATTCTTATCCCGTATGTATTTTGCAAATTACGTCCTTATTTCTTGTCTTCATATTAAAGGGAACTTCTAACAATAAGTAAAAGTCCAATTTTCAAGACCCAACGGCCCAAACCCCAGCCTAAGTTGATCATTGATAACAGTCAACCAATATTTTAAAAGTTAACATTAAATAGAGTATTGTTTTGATCGATTTTTATTCGTTGTAATATCGATTGGCAAACACCCGTCCAAAATTTAATGTCTCTTAACTTAGCGGTTAAGATTACGGAATGGGTAAAAATATTATTATTAATATAATAACATATCTTAAGGTTTTTATTTTTAGGATAGTTGTTTATAAAATGTAAATAATGGAAGCATTTAAGTATTTGTCATTTCAATAAACTGCGACATTTATTATGTGCTATTCAAGACGTCCATCCTGACGAAATTTGGTATGTGTATATGATATAAACGGAAAGAACATGTCTATTGTCTAGTCACATTATTATTTTTTTGAGTTACGTGATTTAAAAGTTGGGAACGATGTAACTAACCATATAATTTTTGTCTACATGTTTTTTCTAAATAGTAGAAAAGGTATTTATACAGGGTGATTCAGGAGTCGTGAGCAGGATCAACCCTACGGATTAAATTAGCTATAAGCTACTTTCTCATACAAGTATTAGTGTGATTAAGTTAAATTTTTTGAAGTGTTAAAAAAAAACAAAGTTTTTTTTTAATTTTGCACGTTAAGTTTGGTCACTCTACAATTAGAATACTTCAGTCAAGTACCGGTTCTCATTTGTATAGTCAACGTCAAATCAAATTGATTGTCAGCAGATAACACGTCGGTCTAGTTACTTTTGAAATGTCGTATGTCGTCTGAGGAGTCTACTTACTTTCGAAACATCGTATCTTCCTTAAATAAATAAATAAACGTATGAAAATCGCATGGTAAACTTTTTAATTGTAAAATCAAACAATAAAACTGAATAAAACATTGAAACAAAATTAAAAGAAACTTCTTTCTAGTGAAATATGGTAGGTAATAACTTTACGTAGGTAATTACAAATAATTATTGATACTTTAAAAGTTGGTCAAAATGTGAGCCGCCTTGTTGTAAACACAATCCCGCCCGTCGCCTGTGATGATTTTTTAGTCTCTCTAGAGCAAAATTGTTTGCTTTGACCGTGTCAAAAGCTGTAATGATGCGTTGCCGTAGTTCCTGCACGGTGGCACTTTCGCATTCGTAAACATGTTGTTTGATCTCACCCCAAAGAAAAAAATCTAGTGGAGTTAGATCAGGGCTACGCGGTGGCCAAGGGACTGGCCCATCGCATCCAATCCATCGATTCGGAAAATGATCGTTCATATAATCATGGACACGATGTTCATAATGTGCCGGTGCCCCGTCGTACTGATAATACAAATGTTGACGATGTTGCAATGGTACATCGTCCAAAAGGATCGGAATCACGTCTCTTAAAATGTCCAAGTAAGCAACACCATTAAGTCGTCCTTCAATAAAATGAGGTCCAATGATGGTATTATTCACTGTTCCAGCCCAAACGTTGAGACTGAAGCGTTTTTGATACGCATTCCGTCGCGTGATATGGGGGTTCATAGTACTCCAATAGTGTTCATTGTGAACATTGAAAAGTCCGATTCGCGTAAAAGTTGACTCGTCGGTCCAAAGAATGTTTGCTTGTTCAATCTCCAAAAGCCACTGACAAAACTGCCTTCTTAAGGGGAAATCATCTGGCGACATAATATCTTGAACCGGTTGGTAGTGATACGGGTGAAGCCCCGTAGCATTTAATAACCGCCAAACGTATGACTGAGACACATGGTATCGTCTGGAAGCTTTCCGTGTACTTCGCCGCGGGTCTCGAGCAAAATAATTTAGAATTCGTCTGTCGAACCTTTCTAAATCACGATGCTGACCACCTCGTGCTTGAGCGTGAATGGGCACTGTAAATTGCCCATAGTCACGTAAATTTTGAACCATCCGGAGTATTAATCCATGTGTTGGCACTGGCAAATTCGGGTAACGCTCATGGAATAAGTCCTTTGCTCTGTATGTATTATTGGTCTGGTAGTAAAGCATTACCATGTCGCATCTTTCAGTGTTTGATAATGATATGCCGGAGGCATGATTTTATAGAACTTTTTTTGCAGAATTCAACAATATCAACAAACGTAACTGTTGACAATGCCAAAAGTGACAATTTATTTTATTCTTTATTAAGTGCTGTCATTACAGTTAAAGAGGTTGGGTATCTTTATCAATTACTCATTATAGGGTGACCATGATTAGAGACTTAAACTCTTATTTAACAAAAAGTAAAAAAATAAATAAAAAGATGTGGTGGTTTAACTAAATTACGATGTTAAACGATGCAGTAATATTAACTGTATATGTAGGGTTGATCCTGCTCACGACTCCTGAATCATCCTGTATAAAGATTTGTAATTTATGGCTAAGTTGTAAGTTTGCTTGGTCTATATTTTGAGATTACTTAAAATCTAATTTTCAAGAAAAAAGGACTAGACATTTTCTTTCCGTATACCCGTCACATGTAGTGGGCATAAATGGTATCACACAAACTCAATTTTCATTTGAGTAAAGAAACTTTACCGAATTGGGAATGTCTAAAAAAAATTACCAGTGGTTTTTATATTTCTTTTGTATAGAAAAGTCAATTATAAGAAACTAATTTCAATATTCTGTCACTTAGTTCACTACTTTTTTCAAAATTAATTAATTAAACTATTTTGGTTGATGACGTCAGATTGTAATTGAGGGCTCCCACACTGCCAAATTTCTAAATCTATCTAAATGCGTACGATAAGGCAACCCCTTTAATTATTTTTTGCGTGGTGGTACACTGTAACTAGTGTCACTTTACTGGCGCTGTCAAAGTGCTAGATGTCAGGCAGTGGGTCCAAATCAAACTCCGTAGTTATAATCCACGCGTAAATTTGTGAAGAATTCTAACCACACAGAATAAAGTACGACTTGGACCGGTCACGCAATTTACACCAAAGTCAAATGAAGGTCATTGCTTATTTGTTATGTAATAAATTCATTATATTATAATATTAAAATTAAATAACTACAGAAAACGAGTTAAAAACCATTTATCTCGAAATGGTTTTCGATTTACTATACATTGCAAAGAAATAGTCATCCTCAATTGCGATTTCGATACATATCATGATCTCATATATTTACTCTTTTGGACTGAGTCTGTGATTATTTGAATTACCTATAACTTTTTATGGTCCACTAGCTGTTGCCCGCGACTCGCGACTCCGTCTGCGTGGAATTAGTAATTTGGGCAGCTTATTTTTTTATCCAATTTGCTTTTTCATCAATTATGGCTCTCCTTAGTTCCTCGATATAAAAAATTACCCGCCCCCGCAACTCCCCCCCCCCCCCCACCGAACCCCCCGCACACCCGCGTTCACATTCACCACAAGTCAAGCGTGCCTATAGAAGTTTTACTTCAAAACCCCCCGATTTTGAAACATTCTTCCGCTCCGCTCTGCTCCTATTGGTGTTAGCGTGATGATTATATAGCCTATAGCCGTCCTCGATAAGTGCGCTATCTAACACTGAAATAATTTTTCAAATCGGAGCAGTAGTTCCTGAGATTAGCGCGTTCAAACAATAAAACCTGTTCGATAAATTCTTAAAATAGACGTATCTTTCTTATTTGTGAACCGATTCAAATGAAACAAACACTAAATGTTAATCTAAGAAAATACCAACATATCAGTGAAAACGGCATCCTTCTAGGTTAAGGCGTTTCTGAGATTAGCGCGCACAAACGCACTGACAAACAGACAATAATTCTAAAAATCATTGTTTTGGGTTCTATTGCGCTAATAAATAGCCCTAGTGACAGTTTTTCTCAAATATTTTCAATGTACAGACACCGACTTGTTACAGATTTATTATATGTATAGATATAGATGAAGACATAAGATACGACTTAAAAGAAAATATTGACTGCTTCGACAACTGCCTTCGCTTTTGTCACCGGGAATATAAATGAGGCCGTCACTGGAGAAGTTGCCAAACCCAAAATTTTCCGTGAACGAAAAGACAACGTATATAATCGTATTTATGTGGCTATACTAATAAAATTAAAGTTTATGTTATTTCTCTGATAGTCTAATATCCTTTTACGACGTATGTACACTCTAAAAGAAAGATACATTCGAAATTTAAATAAAAAAAAATGATTGATGATTGATTGAATGAAACGTTGTATTTTAATATATTTGCCCATATTTAATTTACACGCTTCTTTGGTATCGCCATTATTCTCAATGATGAAATTAGGTATATATGGTCTGTTTACATTTGAACCGTGTCACTGTTGTGACCTTACTGCTTCCAAATAGTAGATTGTTCAACAAGGGAGGAATATAACCAATATTACACGAGGTTACTTGGCACCCGAGCACAGCGAGGGTGCCAATATTTCGAGGGTGATATTGGTGTTTTTCCCGAGTTAAACACTCTGCTTTTCATTTCGACTACAAGGAAAGTAAGAATATATAAGTATAAATAAATAAAAATGTCTAAACTGTTGAATATGATCGTTGTAAAATATTTCAATAGAGTTTATTGTTAAACAATAATTAATTTAACAAAATTTAAAATAGGTACTCAATGTAATAATCAATGAAAACAGTAGATAAAGTTGGTATTTTAGTAAATTTATTTGTAACATAAGTAAGTTACCAATTTGAACCAAGGAGTTAAGCTGTATAGAGATTGACTGTGTGGACATATAACATTGTCGTTTACCGTGTTTTTCTTAACATTTTTTAACTTTTTCTGGTTTAAGTCACTAAATAAGAAATTAATGTAAATTAATAATTTAATTCAATAATATTTCACTGGCATTATAAAATTTGTAATATGACTAATTAAGAAAAAAAACTCAATACTTATACTTATATATGCCGTAATGCTTGGCTGAATGTGTATGTGTTCCATTGACAGCCAATGCCTTTATTTTCTTAATTCATTTCTACCCTTGGGAAGAAAAAATAGTTTTCATCTCTCATACTCGGAAAGTGAGGCAAATCATATCAGACATACGGGAGGATAACTATTATTTTCTTCCCAAGGGTAGAAATGAATTAAAAAAAAATAAAGGCATTGGCTGTCAATGGAACACATACGCATTCAGCCAAACATTATGGCATATACATGGAATAATTAACTATTGAGTTTTTTTTTCTTAATTAGTCATATTACAAATTTTATAATGCCAGTGTAATATTATTGAATTAAATTATTAATTTCTTATTTAGTGACTTAAACCAGAAAAGTTAGAAAATATTAAGAAAAAAACACGGTAAACGATAATGTTATTGTCCACACAGCCTATCTTTATACAGCTTAACGCCTTGGTTCAAATTGGTTACTTACATATTTAATAAATACTAACATACCTAGGTACTTTATCTACTGTTTTCATTGATTATTGAACATTCTAAATTTTGGTAAATTAATTATTCCTTAACAATAAACTCCATTGAAATATTTCACAACGATCATATTGACCAGTTTAGACATTTTTATTTATTTTTACTTATATTTTCTTACTTTCCTTGTAGTCGAAATGAAAAGTAGAGGGTTTGACTCGGGAAAAACACCCATATCACCCTCGGAACCTCGTGTGATATTGGTTATTTTCCTCCCTTGTTGAACAATCTACTATTTGCTCCCGTATGTCGGATATGGTTTGCCTCACTTTCCGAGTATGAGAGATGAAAAGAATATTTAAGGACATTGCATGCTCACACGCTCTACTTTAAGCCTATGCGACGTGACGCTGGCTGCCCGAGATATTGCGTCCTTCGCCTTTTTTATTCGTAAACTCAAAAGAAATTTGGGATTCAACGCGATTGAATTTACATAGCAAGGGCAAGTCGTAAAGTTTTTCATATAGAGTATTTTATGGTTTCTTCGGATATTTGAGAGTCTGATATTTCATCCTAAACAGCGCTTAGTTTATAACTTATAAACAATATTCTATACTGAAGGTTTCTGTAGCAGTTAATAATGAGTTGATTTTCTGTAGTTATCTTTCACATTTCGCGACCAAAGGTCCCAAAGCCGTATTATTATCAGGCGAATAATCCGGTCTATTCAATTGACAAGATTTCATATTTGTAAGACTATAATTTGATTCGTTCTCTGTATTCTGTTTTGAAAGAGAAAGTCGCTGATATGAAGATGATGATGACGCTCTTTTTTCTTCTGGTGAAAAAGGCAATGGAAACATACTATCATTATGTGGTAGTATTGGTAAATTCAGATATATTTTTTAATTTCTTGTATTTTTTTTAATATGGAGAAATTCATTATTAATTTCAATCATCCTAGCCTATATACATCCCACTGCAGGGCACAGGCCTTCTCTCAGAATGAGAGGGCTTGGACCGTAGTTCCCACGCGGGCACAGTGCGGATTGTGAACTTTTTTCCGTGTTCAGGAGGCAAAACTCTTTCAATTCCTGTAGCAATTTTCAGGTGTCAAAAAAATGAAATCTCGTCATTGTGCATTCATATTATAAATTAAATTTACAGAAATACAGTTTTTAATTCACGCGACCTCCAATACGGAAAATAATGACATCGACAAAATTTTGTGTACGGCGTCTTAAATAAAATAATCAATGCATCACGAATGCCTAGCCTACATAATGATTTTTTAGGCATTAGTATTAGAATACTAATAGCTTTTAGATAGTAAACGAGGATCATAAAACTTACGATTTCGTTTTTTAATTAATATATCGAACGAATATCGAATCAATTGATTTTTATAATCTAAATAGGCACGTATACATTATCCGTCATACATAAATAAGTAGTGTAAGCCTAACCAGTCGCTTTGATATTAAAAAAACGACTGGCTAAGCTGACAAACTCCCAGGCGGTTGCCTGGGAAATAACGAAGAATTTGGACGGTTAAAACAAAACGATTTATTTAAAAAAATACACATATGAAACGGGAAAATTAGCTTAGGGTTGTCACAGGTTTATAAAAACAAGAAAGAAAAATAAAATGTTAATAAAAAATACTCTATGCCAAAGAAACAGCCAAAAGAAAGAATACCTAAAAATGGGTATTTTTGAATTCTGAAAATAGAAAAAATACGTCCGGTAAATTTACTCCTAACTAAACCATTCGCATAGTAGAGCTACGAGATAAATCTATAGTTGCCGTCTGGTAAATTATGTTAAAAAAATACAGAAATTTAGAGAGAAAAATAAACTAATAAGTAGTACTAAAAAACTCCGACGGTACTAAAAATCCCTAACAATGACTATCCCATAACCTAAGAAGTAAAAACTTACCCGAATGGTGAATTCTGCCCACAAAAATTCCAAGAAGAAAAACTGGAACGGCCACAGCAAATCCAGGAACGTTACAGGCTCCACATAAATTTTAAATGAACAAAACAACGAGACTTCCAAACGCCCAACACTGCACTGAAGATATTCATACAATATACAGGTCTCTTTTGCACTCTTACGGCATCAAAAAAATTACGTTTACGGGTCTCGAAGTCAGAAATTAAGTACCAGAAAAATGAGCTTGTCATAACGAAGAACCAAATTTAAAATTAAAACTTTGAAAGCTATTTTAACACGAAAAACGACTGAGAAAAGTGGCCAAGTAAATCTGCCAGTATCAATGAAATGAAACCGGGAAAAAGAAAAACAAAACCAATTCTACGTAACAAAGATAATATTTAGCGAAAAAAATATGACCTCATTTAGACTAGCACTGCACGAAATTAATTGGAATAAACTACTTTCCCAGAAAAACAACATAAATATAAATTATAATTTATTTGATGAAACATTACAAAAGTTATTAAATAAACACATAGGTACCACGAAAACGCATTAAACTTACAGACCCTAAAGGAATAAATCCATGGCTTGCTAAAGGTTTACATCTCTCTTGCAGGCACAAAAGGCAACTCAAAGTCATTGTAAATAAGAGTAAAAATGAAATAATTCAAAACCATTATAAGTGCTATGGAAATATTCTTAGACGCTGTATTAAAAAGTCAAGAAAAAACTATGAAAAAATCAAAAAGTAAAATGAAAACTATGTAGGCCCTTATAAATAACATAACAAAAAATCGAAACAACCGCGGCGCTTACAAAAATATATAATAAAAACAGCTGACACGATCGTAACATCACCGGAGCAAGTGACTAACTTGTTTAATGAACACTTCGCGTCGGTAGGCGAAACGAACCTAGGATCCGGAGCTATCCCGGCACGCGCACGCCGCGTGCATATGTATACTACCGCTGATAACTCGATCTTCATACGGTTGGTTACAGAAGCCGAAATAACCCAGGTAATTAAGCGGCTACAAATAAATCAAATAAATGAAGTTGAAAAACCAAAGCGACAACCATAACAATTTCTTTTTTTGAATGAGTCGCCAGAGGGGCCAAAGACGCGAAGTCTTTGCTGTTTTTTACTTTAAGGATTGGAAGGGTGACTTGTGCTCGGGAAAAATCCCTTCGGGCGAACTGGGAATGGAGGGCCCAGACAGTGTCAGACTTGCACGGACTAAAAAACCCGGTCACAAGTCCCCTTCTCTATTGGTTATCAAAACAAAAAACGTGTGCTTTAAATTTTGAGGAGGGGAGGGGTAGGGAGGGGACTTAAACCCTAACAATTACAAGAAACCAACTAATGTGACAACCCTAAATGTTTGTCAAAAAGGTATGTGACAACTCTATTGCATTACCTGCACGTAGGCACAACCCTAGCTAGCTAATACAATTATGAACAAAGTCAAAGTCAAATAACCGACAATGAAAGCCTAAAAGTTCCAATAATTCAAATTCGCGAAAAAAGCGACAAACGATCAAGAAAGTATAATCCACAACACCAATAACTAATAAGATATAACTACTTCTCTAACGCAAGGGTACAATCTACCTTAACCATAATTAACGAGACATGACAAACATACAATATGAAAAGATGTGAAATGAACCACTGATTAGAATTGCTCTTTACGTTTTGAGAACCTAACCGTTGTTGGTTATATCGACATGAAAAACATTGTGGTATTATACAACACCAAATTAAACATACACCCTATTAACGAGGATGAGCAACAATACAAGTTAAAAAGTTAAAGCAAAGGGAAGCAGAAGTTTGATGGTTTTCATTTTCTGAGTTCGGAGGGTCGGGCAGAATGAGTGACGCTGCGGGTAGTGGATGTTTGGATCTAAGGGAGGTTAAATTTTCAAGAGAATCAGGAGCAACGGTGTCACTGGAAAAAAGTAATTGAGCAGCACCTTTTATATCACCATCATCAACCTTCTGTTCCACTTTTTTAAATAAATCTCTGCAAGGAATGATTCTATGGTGTTCAGGTTGAGAAGGTGAAAGAGAGGCTGGATTAGTGCAATTACGTTTGATTTGCTGAGTTAACGAACTATTTATAGATTTTTTGGCGTTGATGTACGGTAAGCAAAAGTAAGTAAATATCTCCAAGCGTTCGGAGAATTTTCGGAGACGACTTTATCAATCGCAAGAGACAGGTAAGTAGCGACTGCTATCCGTGCGCCTCGTGGAATTCTCCTTACGATTGGCACGGAGCGTTTGAGGTGGCCAAGTTCCAGAGGAAGACTATTTTGGGGAGGTGAAAGAGTGTGTAAGCTAGGAGAAGAGGGAACCGCGTCTGAAAGGTTGGCGACATCAACAGACTGTTTATGGACTCTACTGATATGTATTTGCAATCCTCTATTGCCTTTGAAGAACTTTGGTTGTGAACAAAGTTGGCATTTCACATAATTGAAGGCGATATCGTTGTTAGACTGACCTTGTGAGGAGGAGGAGGAGGGAATAGCCTGCGACATAGGATAAAACTTAGGTATAAACAATAATATAACAGCTGTAAATAAGAAAAGTAAACAGAAAACAAACAGAACACATAATAACATAAATTAAAAACACAATATAACGGCTGCAGCTTTGACTTATGAATGTTTTGATTTGGGACAGGAACGTCACAAATTCTGTTTTTTAATTGGTTGCGGAGGTGATTCGATTTGTAGCATTCGAACATGGCGGATGTAGACAGTATCTAATTTTGGTATTTCTGTTTCTTTGGCTAGTTGAAGTATAATTTTGATAGTGTTTTATGCGGCGATTAACCTTAATTAACAGTGATCACAAAATTCTATATTGCTTTCGTGTCTGACATTTTTTAATGCGCAAGTTGTTTCCACGTGGTTTCTGGAATTTTTCTATCAAGTTGTAGAAACTACAATCACCGTACAACGTCGCTCCCAAGAGAGCTTACTTCGACACTGGCGAAATTGTCCTACCATTAAAGTGGGACAGAAGCCATATTTTTAAAAAAAGAAGAAGATGGTTGCGGTGGTGAATTCACCTAGCGACGCACATCGACGCTAGGCAACGGATGGCGGCCTTGGATACCGCGTCTTGTCAAATACTCAAAATTCTTAGAAATATATTCGGCTCAAAATTGGCGTTATGGAGGGGAGGAGAATAAAACCCCCATGCACGCAACTGAAGCGTAATTTGTAAAGTAATTTTTTCCTGTACAAGAAGCGCCTGGGGATGAATTTGACCCAAAATTTATTATTATTATGACTTTGACAGATCAGTATTTCCGAACAATTATTACAAACGACAACGATACGAACCAGAATCATTTCAAGATATCTTTAATATGGAAATTCTCAGCACATTGAGACTCTAAATCGGTGAGCTCGTAAACCTGTGAAGAAATGACTCTAGAAACGCGACAGCTAATAAAACGAGGAGTGAGTTTTCCTCCTCTCTGCCCATCTGAACTTGAACGAGCAATATTCCTACGCCATACGATGTCGCCAACACTTAGCCGGACCGGCCTTCTACCATTATTAAATCGAGTAGCATTACGTCGAAATGCGAGGACTAAAGCATCTTCCACCTTCTGATAAACGTCACGAAGAGAAAGTAAATTCGCAGCATGTTCGTCCCGGCTGCGAACCAAACACGAGTTCCCAGGCTGGACATTACAACATGTACGTGATAAATCCAATTCACGACCGTACATCAAAAAATTAGGTGTATAAGTAAGTAGTGGCGAGGTTAATGCACGAGTTAAGGTACAGCGCGACTTTTGGTAATTGTTTTGCCCAGCTACGACGATCGTTACCAGATAAAATACCGAGCGCGGTCATTACCGATTGGTTGTTGTTGTACATGGAACCCTAATTATCAGCCAAATATAAAGGACGAGCCGCCTAGATGCACTGACAGATACGAACAGAGCGTTGCATGACAGCGCGTGTAAGGGCAGGTGCCCACCGTACAATATTTAGGGTCAGTACAGGCGAGCGCGTCGCTAACATAGCCCACCCTACTAAAGGCAAGGGAGCGACGCGACACGCTGACCGGCGCAGCGTGCCACTTTGAGTAGAGATCTCGACGACTCTCGTTCGCCCGTCCTTTCCTGGAAAGACCTTTGCAATTTTACCTCGTTGCCAGACGTTGCGTGGGGAGTCGGGGTCCACAACCAACACAAGATCGCCCGCACGAAGAGACCTCTGCTCCTGCTGCCACTTCTTTCTCGGCAGCAGTTGTGGCAGAAACTCCTTTAGCCGTCTCCTCCAGTACATGTCGGCTAACCTCTGGGCTGTTTTCCATCTTTTCCTCAAACTCAGATCGGAGTCGTTGAACGAACCAGCTGTCGGCAAACTTGACGAGGAACCTATTAAAAAATGATTAGGCGTAAGCGCCTCAGAACTACCAGGCTCGACGGAGACGTGAGTAAGAGGTCGGCCGTTGACGATACCCTCTACCTCGGTTAGCAGGGTTCTCTAAAACGCAGCAAAACTCCAAACAGCGAGGAGAGTAGATCCGGACCCTTATGCAGATAATCATTAAGGCACAAACCTTCAGTGGTATCCGCGGCGTCGAAAACCAAGCGCAGCTTCTTTTTATTGACATTGTCTACGCCAAATACTATGTCCTGTCGGTACGCCGAGTGTCCTGCAGCTCCATAGCAAAGGAATATACAAATAAATGATACCTCTGAGCGTATCCGCTGTCATTTCGCATCTTCCTTTCGATTCCGTTCAACCTTTTGAGCGCACTCGGAAACGAGTCCGGCATCGAGTAGTTGGGATCCCGCCAGGGCAGGCCGACCTGCCAGCGCCCGTCGACGAGCGTCGCCGTCCGCTCGAGCTGCTCGACGACGTTCACATCGTCGCTGTTCTGCCGCGGCTTACCTGCCACGCCGATGGAGTCCACTGCGAACGAGTGCCGCACCTCGTCGTGCATGTCGCGGAGCGCGCGCGCCTGCGCCGGGTCCGCCCCAACCAGTAGTGCCGTCTGCGTGCGCGCGCCCGCGTCCGAGCCCGACACACTGACGCTTCCATGAATGCACCAACCTAATGGGGTGAGAGTGGCGGAAGGCTCGCCCGTACTGCCCAACACTATTTGTAACGGTAACAATAAACTATAATTGTCTTGACCTATCAAGACTTCTGGTTTGACATCGGCGTTACACATTTGACTTTTAATATTTTGTGAGTAGGGATATTTACTACAGTCGACAATACTTAAGTTTTGATTGGGCAAACGTAACTCAGTAACACTACGCGCTTTAATACTATGAGTCCTATTGTCCATACCTGAGAGTTCAATATTCAATACCGTACTTTCACACTCCACACTTTTGTCGCTCCAAGGCCCGATACACGCATTGTCTCTCGGTGGCCGCGCAACCCGGCGCGCGCCGCCAGGTCGGCACTGATCATGGTCACCGTCGAACCGTCGTCGAGCAAAGCACTAGTGTTTATTGCGAGTCCGTCAGACGTATAAATACGAAAAGGCACTATTTTAAGCAGAATGAAGCAGCATGTCCGCGAGGTCGTGGTTCGCGCGAAGTGCGTTCGTGCCTGCCTTCGTCCAGTCTTCACCAGCAACCTCCCCGTGCGCACAAAGCTGGGGATCTACAAGGCCTACGTGAGGTCGAGGCTCACATTTGCGGCACCAGCCTGGTACGCATCGCCGCCCCATGCTATGTGCGCAACGAGGAAATCCAGCGCAACCTCAACTGGCAGAAGCTAGACGACTTCATCGGCCACCTCGCGCGCGTTATGTTCGACCGCGCGGACAACTCCAGCTTCCCGCTGCTGCAGGGGATCGCGCCGCTTCACGCGCGTCCCCCCGATAGCCGTCGGGCGCTGGCTCTGCCAAGAGAGCTGGTGTCCAGAGGAGAGCCCCCTGTGGTGACGACAGGTAACCCCAAAGCCGCTGAAAGGCCACCGGTCCCGTCACGCCGCAGATAAGCAAAACGGGACAAAATCCGCAGACAGACATTCGCCCGCTACGCCCGAAAGGGCTAATCGGGCATACGCCGCAGAGAAGCCATCAAATACCATGATGGTACTATAGAGACCGGCCCATAGTTATGGGTCGCGAATGATGCCGACATAAAGGGCCACGCCCTGATAAGTCCCCCCACGCCCCCCGCGCATAGTAACAATGACATTAAACGCTCATAAAGTCTCATGGGCGTATCAGTAAATTCACACATGAGGCATAGGCATATTCAACATTTCAAGTTGAACTATCTTAAATAAGTAATAGTAGATTGTACACCAAGGGGATAAAGCACTGCATTATGTCACGGGCGCGATATTGAATCCTGAGCGTATCGAGGGACTCCAGATTTAACTCCCGAGCGTAGCGAGGGGGTATTTTAGTTGATTCCCGAGCGAAGCGAGGGAATTAAGATGGAGTCCTGAGAGCAGTGAAGGATTTAAGCGCGCCCAAGGCAAAAAGTTTTATCCCCGAGGAGTATACTCTACTTTTCTCACCTTTTGCGAGACAATAAAAACCAAGGCTACTAGAAAAATACTCGAAATAGACTTAGAAGCACTGATTCTGACACTGACTTTGCGCCTTTCGCAGTTTTCCATTTGTCGAAATCTTTGTAAGCTTTTAAGTATTTTTCCTTCGACTTCTCTGGGAATACATTATTAACAATTTCTAAGGCCGGCTTGCGCAGACCTGGGTTAGCTACTTAACTCCGAGCGAGTTAACTGCTAACCCAGGGTTAACAAGTGTCAAAATGTATGGAACTGTCATTCTTAACCCAGGGTTACCGATTTAATTTTTTTACCCTGAACTGTGCAAGTGGTCCTAAGGCGTCTAATTTAATGGAATCAGGAGTCAAATCACTTTCGTCACTCGATATTTTCCTAATGTTTTATCTTCTTTTGCAGTTTTGATACTTAAAATTGCAGCGTATTGAAATACTCGCGGCTTTTGTTTTAAGTATTGATTTTTTTTCGTTCGGCTTGCCGTGGCGTGGCCAGCTCGATTTTCGAATAAGTTCGATTTTCAAATAAATGAGGCGCGGCGCGCGCCGCCGTCCACCTCCTCGCCGTCGGCCACCAGCAGCTGCAGCAGCCGCGCGCCGCGCGATTTTGACGAAATTAGACTTTAAATGCATAACAATAAGAACTAAGAGAAGTGAGAATCACATTACTGCCCGGCGGGTTATAATGAAATTCAGTACAACATTACACCCCGGCAAAAGACAAGGGCTATAATGATTTACTTTGAGTAAGGTTTGCATGATATATAATGAGGCATTGTCGACCAGGTGGTGTGAAAAGCTATAAACTGCACAAAACCAAAACATAGGTAACTTAAAAATCAGGTTTTCTAATAAGAACGACTCGCCAGTTTAGTCCACGGTTTGCACGCCTACGAGATTAATTAGTGTAAAATTAGGGCTTATAGATTTAGAGCTGGGCACGTAGGGTTAGAAACTTGGCTCTTCAAGAGATCTGATTACTTTTTGATAGTGCGAGCTACATGGTCTCGTCTTGGCAACATTTAACATGAAATGTTTTTGTGGGATTTAATTTTTTTTTGGTAGGGGATGATTTACTAAAAATCCTGAAATACATATCTTATTATTTATAACAAGGATAACAAGGACCCTCTATATCAATTTTCAGACCTCTAGCATCAAAATTTGCGGAAGTCTCATACAAGCTTTCACCCCCTAGTTTAAGGGATTGGGGGGTAAATGTTTCAAGTTTTAATATTTTTTCGTTGTTTGTATATTATTACTAGCTTACATACCAAATTTCAGCTTTCTAGGATTTCAGGAAGTACCTTAAGAATTTTGATGATCAGTGAGTGAGTGAATTAGTGACGAAATCGGTGGTTTTTAGACATTGATAAAATCTAAAGTATAATAGCTACGACATTCAAACTTTGTATGTTTCATGTTTGTACTAGTGTCATTATATCTGTAAATTTTCAACTATTCAACATCATCCAAAGCAAAGTTATAAGAGGTCAAAAAAACGACGAAACGATTCGAGAAAAGGTAGGTAGTGCCCTTGCGCTCCGCTTGGCTCGTCTTGGCGGGGGCACTCCCGCGCCCCAGATCAAGATATTTCAAACGCCTGTTTCACAGAATACCTTCTGGCCTTAGTGATTTAACCGTGGCGTATTTTCCGTTACATTGTTTTTCTGACATAAAAATAATTATCAGCCATGAAACACTGGAGTCTGCCTCGCAATATTTACCTAAGCGTAAGCATAATCCTATCAACGCAGGTATATATAATCGTACCTCACGTATTAGTTTAATTACAAACCTATATTCCGAGCTCGTGAATTAGCTATGTTGGCGTGTGGGAGGCGGGCGGCCCGGATGCCAAGCAGCGGGTATTTCGCGGTAGAGTGGCGGTCAGAAACTTGTGGTGGCCATTAAAATAACATAATCATTTTCGAGCCATTGCCTTGACATTTTATTCTAAAGCCGACATAAATGATACATATTTAAACGGGCTGTTAATTTGTTTGTCTTGACACTTACATGTTTTATCTGATTAAAGCATTTACTTATTTAATGAACCTCTTGAGCGTTGGAGCACACTCGCGAAAGCGTCAAGGAGTGTCGACTACTTTGTTACAGATCGTCAAATCTAAATCTGAATGCCCCTCGAAAGTGTTTACGCTTGCAAAGTTGACTGAATACGTAAAAAACATTCAGACGAATTGAGAACCTCCTCTTTTTTTTAAAGTCGGTTAAAAAATGTCTTCGTCATTGGTTATTCAGTACCTAAATGGCTAATAAAAGTGACGTAAAAAAAATAACTTTTCGGAAATACATATTCAGATTACTTAGATTAAAATCGATGCCACAGCTATGCAATTTTTAACATCAAGCTATAAACATTATTTAATATTAATGAGCTGAAACAATTACTTTGCTCACCCGCGACCTCACGATAGTTACGTTTATGTAAGAAATGTGTGTTCATGAACACGCATTTCTTACATAAACGTAACTATCGTAAGGTCGCTGGTGAGCAAAGTAATTCTTTCAGTTCATTAATATGAACTTTGGACCTCCGCAAAGTAACGCCTGATTTAATAAATTAATATTTAATATTGACGACCAAATGGACTAGTGGTTAGAGAATCTGACTACGAAGCTTGAGGTCCCGGGTTTAATTTCCGCGTCGGGGCAGATATTTTTGTATGAAAAATACGAATATTTGTTCTCGGGACTTGGATGTTTAATATGTATTTAGGTATGTATCTATCGATATAATATAAGTATAGGGAAGTGGAGCAGGTAACGAGTAAATCTTTCTCCAACGAGGCGAGGTAGCTGTGCGGGCGGTGCGCAATAAACCGAGGCGTTTTGCAAAGTGCGTGAAGAGCAACGAAGGCTTTAGAGGAAATTGTTCGTGATAAACGACTTCCGGGGCAGCTGCGAATTAGCAGGCTTTGTCGGCCTTATTTCAAGCTGAAGCGTTATATGGGCAAACAAACAATCGTTGGATGAGTTTCAGCGTTACGCAAATTTTATTTACATTAGCAACACAACTCTTACATAGTAGGTATACATCAACAGCACGTCGGGTGTGGCACTCAGACGTAGTTCTTTCGTAGATGGTATATTCAACTGTCTCCAATCTATTTTCTACTGATGTTTCTATCACCAATGAGAATTAAAAACGTCTTGCTTAGGGTACCTATTGTTTCTAAGTTTTTGTGATATGAGATTTTTATTGAAATCATTTTCTTCAGTGAAGTGTCCTCATTAGTACTTTTAGTAGCAACAAGTGAAAATTTTACAACTTAATAATATTTCTATAACACTTAGAATCTCCAGAGCTAATAATAAATAATGAAGTGTGAAAAACAAGGGTAGAAATCGAATAAAATTCGTTAAATCTTTCTAAAATTGCCATAGATAAATAACTCGTGGATGAAGAAATAATTAACTAAGAAAGCCCCTTGCTCGCGTATGCATTATGTAAAACCGATATCCCTCATCAATAGGGCCTGTAAACTTCGGCTCGGTAGAAATTTGTTGGCGCTGTATGTGAATGCTTCTATGGAATTCCTTTCAAGACCCTTTAAAATATGGCAATAACTCCAGACATTTAATTGAGAGTAGGAAGTCCTAAGTATCTAAGTCTAGCGATCCGTCCTCGCTTAGCATGGACGTGTATTTGACTTTTTAGGGTTCTGTACCCAAGGGTAAAAACGGGACCCTATTACTGAGGCTCTGCTGTCCGTCCGTCTGTCCGTCTGTCCGTCCGTCCGTCCGTCCGTCCGTCCGTCCGTCACCAGGCTGTATCTCATAAACCGTGATAGCTAGACAGTTGAAATTTTCACAGATGATGTATTTCGGTTGCCCCTATAACAAATAGTAAAAACTAGAATAAAATAAATATTTAAGGGGGCTCCCATAAGTCCCATACAACAAACGTGATAAACCAGTATTATGGTTGTCTGGAAGAGATCTCTTTTGAGCGATAAAACCGCCTATTGTCTGCCTGGTTCTTTTTATTGTTATGAATATTTTTTCTGTACTTTTTTTGGTGATCAATAAAGAATATTTGTATTGTATTGTATTGTGATTTTTTTTGGTCGTTTTTACTCGATATTGATAACGGCGACAGTTAGACGCTTGAATTATTCACAGAATATTTAGTTATATATTCACTTTAAAAATAGATAGTTAAAATAAAATAAATAAATATTTGAGGGGGGCTTCCATACAAAAAATAAGATTTGTTTGCCGTTTTCAGGGTTCCGTAGTCAACTAGGAACCCTTATAGTTTCGCCATGTCTGTCCGTCTGTCTGTCTGTCTGTCTGTCTGTCTGTCTGTCCGCGGCTAAGCTCAGAGACTGTTAGTACTAGAAAGCTGTAATTTGGCATGAATATACACCGTGAAATTTTAGTGGTTGTTTTCCCGAAACAAGGTGATTTAGTTTCGATTGTACAATCGATTTATAATTACTATTTTGACTAGAATCAAAAATCGAAAACGAAAAAAACGAAAGTCGAAAATGACCGCAAACCAATAGTAACGCTTCGTTGGTACAGTCGACTACAAAAAGATCGATACCGCCAAAGTTACAAAGATATGTATACACACCTTTATTGACTTAACATTAAGGTCGTGTATACATATTTTTGTAACTTTGGCCGTATCGATTTTTTTGTAGTCGACTGTACAAGTAGCGTACAATCGTACGATAGGTTAGGTACCAACGAAGCGTTACTATTGGTTTGCGGTCATTTTCGACTGTCGTTTTTCACATTTGGATTTTTGACTCTAGTCAAAATAGTAATTATAAATCGATTGTACAATTGATACTAAATCACCTCGTTTCGGGAAAACAACCACTAAAATTTCACGGTGTATATATCAGTCACGTTGACAAAGTGATTACATAAAAAAAACTAAAAAAAAAACTTTTTTAGGGTACCTCCCATAGACGTTAAGTGGGGGTGATTTTTTTTTCTCGGCTAACCCTATAGTGTGGGGTAACATTGGATAGGTATTTGAAAATAAATACAGGTTTTGAAAACCATTTTTTTATAAAGTGAATATTTTAGGAGATATTCACTCCGAAACTTCAAAATAATGTGTCCCCCCCTCTAACTTTTGAACCGCACGTCTAAAAAATATGAAAAAAATCACGTAAGTTAAACTTAATAAAAACTTTCTAGGAAAATTATTTTCAACTTAATCAGTTGAGCAGTTTTTAAGTTTTGTAAAAAAACATTTCTAAACTAAGATTGTAATTTAACCGCGATTGCAAGCATTTTTTTCTTTAAATACCTATAAGATCACGCCAACAGTATCTTCTTTCAAATAAAAAAATATATTACATCTGAAAAACAATCAACACACATACTAGTTCTTAGTTACCCAATTCGCCGATAGATGGCGCTGTACCGCCGACGTTCGCTGGGACCAAAACAACCACATTAATAAAGTATGCAAAGATATTTACGTACCTGCTACGGAACCCTATCTTGGGCGTGTCCGACACGCTCTTGGCCGGTTTTTTTATAGGTAGGTATTGGTACTGTGCTAAGCCTTAGGCTCCGATAATATTTATTTATTTTGTTTTGGCATGATCGTCTTAATTTGGACCGTATATACGTTGTGTAGTTTTAAAATAATAATAACCAGGGTTCACAACTAGGTGAACTATTAGACTTTACATACTCATGTAAATAGATAGATTATAGCGAATATATGTATAAATTCTTAAATATAAATCCTCAGACAGAAATGGACAAAGGTTTAATAATTAGTATTATTTATTTGCCCCAGAAGACATTCTATAGCAATATGGTCTATGTTCGTATAGGAGGAGCCCTCTCCCCGCTCTCTCCAGTAGAGTTCGACGCCTTACTGGTCACTCTCCCTCGAACCTTCCACGACCATTGCAAGGGAATAACAAGCTATGTCGCCCGTCTATAGATCGTATGTATCAGTCACCAAATGAGTAAGAGGACAAACAAGAATGTAGTTACTCCTGTGGAAGGATTTCATTACTCCTAAAATTTACACGGAGTAACTACCCTACTCACTTGAGACTACTTCTATTCCCCCCTTTAGACTCTAGTATAAAAAAGAAGGTACTTCGATTAGTGTATGAGTAAGCTGAAGGACGCTCCATTACTTGGTCTACAACCCAGATCGAGTAATTGGCCTCCCCCCACGTACCTCCCTAAGACACCCAATTTTGCACGGATCGCCTCTAGGGACGTTTTATCCTTAGCCGCAACCTCACTAACGACACCTATTGCCGAGCGAGTAAGTAGACACCCCGTTGGATTACGCATAATCACTACGTGCCGATTGGTCAGACCGAACACTAGGGGGCAACCTTCAGCACGCCAGAGGCAGAATTGACCCTTGGAGACCATACGTATATCGCCAATCCTCGCACCCAAATAATAATTTTGGTAATCTACAGACCGCATAATGAAAGCTTCACATCAACCGTTGCTTAGCCTAGCCATCGCAACTGTATCGTCTGTACTATGGTACGCGATGGTGTAACTGCGTGCTATCAGGACCATTTCACTTGGTCGGTCGTAACTATACTGGCATTTGTGCCTACCAGTATTGTCACTTCCCCACTCTCAGAGTAATAGTACGGATAGAAGTGTGTGAAATACTTTCTCTATACTGGTCTGACTAAATCCAAGGTTAATATTGAGGACTGGTAAGTATTAGTGGTTTAATTTAGTCTCAAGTATTATGAAACCCCATTCTAGGTTCTAATAGGTTAACAGATTTTATACCAAAATCAAGGGATGAATTTTGAAAATGATATTCTTTCACTGGAGCAAATAAAATAGATAATACAATACAGCATAAGTCTAAATGGACTTGTATAACAGCACAACAAAGGTAATAAACAGTAATAATATGGCCGTTTATCCATTTCTATCAGTAATTGATCAATTACTTCCCAAAAATAAATTCATAATAAAAACACAAGGTTAAATAATAATAAACCCTATTAAATTATACTGGGAGTTCTTACCTAGAAGGTACAACTGTTTCACTGTTTAAATACTCTGTGGTATTATCGAAGATAGGTTCCCCAGTAGGTTACAAGATCTCCGGTTGTTCAGATAATATTCAATTCAACTATTATCTCAAGACAAGGTCTTCAGTAGTTCAGTTAATATTCACTTCAAATATTACTTCAAGACGAAGGTATGACAACATAAACGCTCAAGGTTCTCAGTCAGAATATTGTTCAGATCCACTGTCAATTATCGAAGATAATTCCTTTCGGATTTCAAAAAGATTTAAATTTAAATAATAATTCCAAGAGAAAAGACAATAAAAATAAAATCAATTCAAAACATTGTATAGCTCAACTCAAAATGGTTTCTTGATATCAAATGCCAATAGACATTCTAATTTATTTAAACAAAGATTCAATTGGCCTGTTCTAAAATTTAAATATTTAAACCTATTGTCATGTTTATTTGTATTAGCAAAATAGAACCCTATTACTCATCTTGACATTAACTGTCAGTCATCAAAATCTTGTTTAAAATTGAACCTTAAATTCCGTTGACCTAAACATCTATCTTACTATGTAATTTGGTTCTATATGTATGATTTCAATAAATGTTTAGCCGCGAGAGTCAACCCCGGTAGGTTTAAGTTAAGATCGCGATTGATTAAAATATACGAAGGGTCGATATAACTATAAATGTTCTTAATATTCGTATAAGTTTCTATTGTTACGTTTAAGTAAAATTATAAAGACACTTAGCTAAGATTATGATCCAAACACATCTCGTTCCCAGCATACAGCCCCGAAGTCTGCATTTCCATACTCCAGCAGCTCTCCTCACAGCTTACTGCATCTCGCAGTGTTCAGCAGAACTCCAATCAGGAACCCGCCGTCATATCCAGTGAATGGATATCCATGTCAAACAAATTATATATTAATATTGCATCAAGATCATTGTTCAATCCTGATATGGTTCAGGAGGTTTCGTAGATCATATATTCCTGCGATGTCAATTATATTGGTCCAATAGTCTCAATATCTGACGTATGATGGATATAATAATATACTGGAAATAAGTCCATTATGCTTTGGTTTAAAATATAAATTATTGTTGAATTTCCTGTCGTCACTTTGATCCCTGTCATATTTGTATGTAATTCATCACTACTCCATTATCTAAATTCCCCATAGTTCCCCAATAAGACATCAGTATTTTGACTTACGCGTCAAATGATTCCTTTCGATCTTCACTCCATCAACCCTTGACGTAGACTCCTGACTTCTATTCTTCTACTCCACATGACAGCTGACGTCACGCGCCTCTAGGCTCCCACTATTTCTGAAAATAGTTAAATTAACCTGCGAAATATCATTTTGGACTCACGGCAGTACTTCACACTGATACACCATTTAATTCTCTACACAATTCTCATTATTAGAACACTCCCGATTCAATAGACACTGAGTTATAGTCATTTAATCCCAAACACATTATCACAAGTTTGTTATTATTATAACTTCACTCGTATGTCCCGTAGATTAGACATCAAGTTGACAGCTCTCGATGCTGCTTTCTTGGAAACCAAATTTAGTTATCTTTGACTAGACGAAACCTTTCCTTCAGCTCTATACGGTCTCGCTATATGATGATTGATAAATAAATTGACTGTTGTTTATAACGTTCTCGTTGTCGTAATTCCCAACGCCGTAATTCATAGTCATTTCAAGTCGTCGCGTTTGTGGAAAGTATGAGGAAATAACCGTAGAAAAATACACACACACACTACACGACACTTCACTCACACAATCGCGGATCAAATTCTCAAGATTATAATAATACTTTTTGATAAAATTATTTTTGTATCCCCGTTTTATTCCTGACATCCCTCCTGTCAATTCCCATTTCTTTTTTCGACCCGTGTCATTAAACAAGGTTTGTTATTGAAACTTTTTCAAAAAAAATAATACCTATATAACGAGTTCAGTACAGTACGGAACCCTTCATGCGCGAGTCCGACTCGCACTTGGCCGGTTTTTAGGGTTCTGTAGTCATAATGGCAAAACGGAACAATTATATTTTTGCTTACCTTTATTATTATCTTCTATCGTAATTCATTTATATACCTACGCTGTGTTGAGGGACTTGCGCACGTCTGACCACTCTTATATTTAAAAATCTGCCGACTCAGAGAATTTATCATCTTTTGTTGATCTAAATGGGTGAATCTAGTTAGTGACCTACAGTTTGGCGCTTAAATAAACTCTAAGGGGGTATTTCACCACCTTATTGTCAAACTACTGGTCACGTAACCAATGAATAAACTGAGTACTGGACAAATCTGTCGGCTAGTTTTTTTTCAGTTTCACCACTCCGGTCCTGTGCAAACTAAGTACCACTTAACTAATCGTCGGTTTAACATAGAGGGGGAATGGCAACGTCACATTTCACGATCACGCGTTCCTGTTCGCACACTTTAATTCAAGGAGTCGCTCATTGTTAAAGCAAAAGAAATCGTAAACTATGTAATTTTTAAATACATCTATTTTTTGCATAAACAAATGTGTAAGATTATAATTAATCCAAAAACGGTATTTATTTACGATACTTTGTTAACAATAACAAAGAAAAATAAAATCACGTAAAACGAATCGAAAAGTGGCGCCAAACCATTTGACAGATTAACTTTTTTTTGTAATGGCGATGTACAAGTTCACGAGGGTTCTGTGTACCAGTTTGCTGATGACACGTGCATAGTCACCTCTCATGAGGACATACGCTGTGCCCAGGAAGCAATGCAATACAATTTTGACCAACTGTGCATGTGGGCCCACGATGTGGGACTTGTCATTAACGCTAGCAAGACCAAAATTGTTCACATTAAGTCACCTTACAAACAAGAAACGCGGATCCCTAGAATAGTGGCTCATGAGCACGCCTGTTTACACTACCCACAACATCACAAATGTAACTGCCAGCCGTTATAGGTAGTTTTGCAGCACACGTACTTGGGCTTGATTGTAGATAGCAAATTTAACTGGAAACCTCACATAGATCACGTATGTAATAAATTAAGATCAATTGCAGCTCAGCTATCGATATTAAAGTATAAAATTCCATATAAGATACTACGAACACTATACCTAGCATTGGCAGACTCTGTGATTGACTATGGTATCAGCAGTTACGCTAGAACATATAGGACTTACTTGGAACGGATATTTAAATTGCAGCTTGTATTACTTAAGATAATTGTACCTAATCAACTAAAGCTTCGTTATAAAGATGATTACTGTGGCCTTTTTAATCAACGTTTTTAACAAGTATAATATATCCGTTTTAGCTGAGGAATGCGAAGTGATAAACACCTTGGAGCAAAAATCTCGTCCAAGTAATCTGCGCCGATTGGAGTATTTGCCAGCATATAATTTGCCTAGTACGAATAATATCTATGGAAGGAGAACGAATGGTTATCTAATCCCTAAAATATTGAATACCCTTCCAAAAGATTTTTTAAGTGATGTGTTGAGTGCTGCCACTGACTCCAAACGGTGTAAAATAGCTTTAAAAAAATACTACCTAGGCTGTAATAACCAGGTTTGATCTTTGTGTACCTACCTATAGCTTAAGTTTGTACGCGGATTGAAACGCGATTACTCGCCAGCTATTACATAAACCCCTTAGGTGTTTTCAATAGTGGCTCGTAATTTTCCACTCATTTCTACCACTTTGTTTATATTAAATAAATTAAAAAAAAAACGTAGAACAAACGATTGTGCCACTGAAAAAAAGTCTGTAATTAAAAAATATTACAAAATTTTGGATTTATTTTTACATACTAAAAGCGTACCTATATTTTTTTATTCAAATCTTGATATTTGAATCCTCGTTTGCAATTTAGCATGACTTCTTTCTTTAAAAAATAAAAAATACTTTGATTTATTTTTCTGAAACCGGCTGAAGGGCTCTCCAACCATGACCATAAAAAAATTAACTGACTAATTAAAAAGTTATGTGACGGATAAAAATGCTAAATGCCACCTGATCTGATGGTCAAATTAAAAAACAGTTTGTCCGTCACTTAACGCTAATCAAGACTGGTGAAACAGAAATTTTAAGTTCATCTGTCATATAAGGTTATGATTAAGCTAATCCGAACTTTAAAAAAAGTGGTGAAACAGCCCCTAAGTGTTGCAATGGGCTGGTTAAGATCTAAAAAACATAATTGGGATGCACCAAAAAAAATAACCTATAGTTTTTATATTTTTTTTGGAAAGAATAGGATATTTTAAGATACCATTTTCATCGATTTTGAATTTGGTTGAGTATATAATTTTTTATATTTTTTTTAAGAAATACGTTTGATGACGTCACAGTGAGAGAGCCACGTTGCATTACCTAGAAAAATTCAAGTCGTACATAACATAATCTGTGGCACTGCTGAGGCGCTACTACGAAATTCGAAAATCGAAGTTCGTATCGTATTATCCCTCTCACTCTCGTGTCAAATCATATTAGCGTGAGCGGGACTGCACAAAACGTAGTTCGAATTATGCACTTCGTGGTAGGGCCTCTGATTTGTCTTGTCACTGTCAATAATAAGTACAAGTACGGCTTAGGGTCCTAAATGAACCATGACAAAATATAGTTTTATTTATTTCTCTTCTTTTAGCTTCAATTATTCCTGTTTGTTAAATGGTGTGATAGTAAATAGATATTTTTTATTAAAATCTGATATTTAATTTTTTTTTTATTTACTTATAACGTAGTAATTTAATAATTAAATTTGTAAAAATACATTGGAAATACTCGTATACATTTCGGACTTTACGATAAATGACAACTGTTTAAAGCCAGGTGCGCATCATGTGATTAAAGTTCTGTCTTTGTCACTCTTTGCTGTTACAAGCAGGACAGCAACATTTCAAACTGTCAATTTGCTTTAGAGTGTAGACCTGCTTTATATCTTCCTTTGTGACAATAGATATTTTTTATTAAAATCTGATATTTAATTTTTTTTATATTTACTTATAACGTAGTAATTTAATAATTAAATTTGTAAAAATACATTGGAAATACTCGTATACATTTCGGACTTTACGATAAATGACAACTGTTTAAAGCCAGGTGCGCATCATGTGATTAAAGTTCTGTCTTTGTCACTCTTTGCTGTTACAAGCAGGACAGCAACATTTCAAACTGTCAATTTGCTTTAGAGTGTAGACCTGCTTTATATCTTCCTTTGTGACGATTCTCTGCAGGGGTCAAATGAAGGTCATCACTTAAATTTTCTTTATTTAATTCATTTTATCATATTTTTGGAATCTGATTTCTGAGAACGCATCACAAAGCCTATTTCTCCAAACGGTTTTCGATTTATTATACGTTGTAAAAAATTGGGACATCCCAATTACGTTAATCAGAGCTACAAGTATGTGTAGGGACATGACACAAATTCAGATCGACAAAACATTTCCTTGGCTTCAACGAAGGTGCAATACGCTACCCAACGTAGAACCCAATTAACCAATATGGACCGACTTGCCTATTTTCTTTATAGTATTGTTTCTTTTTGAAATCCACATTTATTTTTATTTGAATAATAAATATTTGGTCTACAATAAAAAATTTAATTGCTAAAAACACAAAACCAAAGTGCAGAAAAAAGAAATAATTCGTCCAAATAACACTAGAATCAACAATTAATTATCAAACATAAATAACATTAGAAAAAAAATGTAATCTTCATTCCGTTATTGCTTGAAAGAATTTTGTAGTTTGCTTTTGCGTTCTAAAAGGCGCAAGTGATATCGTCGATGAAGGTATAAGTAGTCGCGCAGTTACCCAGCCCGATAACTCCATCTTCGGATGCTCGCTCCCCAGACTCGTAGTTTGCATACAAATGTCACGCTAGAGGCTTATTTCAAGAATAAAATATACGTGCAAACGGAAAGAATACTAGGGGCGTTCAATAAAAAATGAGAATGAGTATGTTATAAACAACTTTTACTAAATGTAATTTTATTTTTCGACATAGTCACCTTTTAGCATAATACACTAATTATATCTTTTTTCTAAACTTAAAATTTCATTTTTAAAAAAGGTCTCATTAAGAGTACTTAAAAAATCTTGTACTGCAGCGACTACCGCGTCGTCGTCTTCAAATTTCTGGCCTCTCGGGTATTGTCTCAATCTCGGAAATAGGTAGAAATCACTGGGAGCGAGATCTGGTGAATACAGAGGTTGCTTAAGGATGGACGATGGACTTGTGTGCCGGGGCATTGTCCTGGTGGAACAGCACAACTTTCGAGAGTTTACCTCGCCGTTTTTCGCGGATCTCATTGCGCAATGTTGATATTTGTTTGGCGTATAAAGTGCCCGTAATAGTGGCTCCATGTTTGAGATACTCAATCATTAATACCCCTTTACCATCCCAAAAAACAGAACCCATGACCTTACCGGCAGATGGGCCCACCTTGAATTTCTTCGGAGTTGGAGATGATGGCCTTTTCCATGTCATAGACTGCAGTTTCGTTTCAGGGTCGTAATGATGGAGCCATGTTTCGTCCATTGTTATAAATCGCGCCAAAAAAAGTTCCCGGTCTTGCTGTATCAGGTCCAAAGCTTCTTGACAAATCTCGACTCTAGTTTGTTTTTGCGTGTCAGTAAGCATTCTTGGTAACCAACGCGCAGATACCTTTTTCATACCCAAGCGTTCATGTAAAATATTATGCACGCTCCCCGTTGAAATCTTTACATTTTCAGCAATAAAACGAACCGTGACACGACGATCCGCCAAAACTGAGTTTTCGACTTTTTTCACAGTTTCTTCAGTTATTGCAGTAGTAGGGCGTCCGGAGCGGGGGTCGTCCATGGTCGATGTTCTTCCATGGTCGATGTTCTTCCATGTCTAAATTCGGCGCACCAACGTGCGACTGTCGAATACGGAGGAGCATTAGACCCTAAAGTGTCCCGCAAATCTAAATTGACTTGGTCCGTAGAAAAATTTTTCAAACACAAGTATTTGATAACGGCGCGCAGTTAAATTTTCTCCATTTTCGCTAACGTACTCAATAGCATTGCAAAGAAATTACCGTATTTTTTTTTTAAACAAAAGACAGTTACTTTTTTTTTTCATAGCAATCAGCTAGATAGATTAGCTTTATCGGCCAGTATTTAATTTCCTAATATTGAAAGAGCATCTCATTCTCACTTTATATTGAACGCCCCTCGTACTTCGTTATTCGGCCGCCTCAGCTTGTGTTGGAAATAATCTTCGCAGTTCCACGGTAATGTGTGTGTGTTCTGTTTTTAAGTCTAATGCGAATACAATACAAATCTAAAGTAAAAAAATGAAATGAAGATTACTTCATTACACATCGGAGAACAACGACCCAAACCCTCTCATTGTGAGAGTAGGCCGGTGCCCTGCAGTGGGACATACCTATATAGGTTGGGATTATGATGATGACATCGGGGTATTGTGCGAAGATGAATTTGATCTCGTTACATTATGACTAGTAGGTATACTTAATATAAAATAAACTCAAACTTACGGTAGTGCAAGGTTATATGTTTCTTTGTAAGGTATGGAAATTATTAATAATAAACTCTTTTAAAAACAAGCTTTTTTTAAGTAGATGTTTATCAACGAAGCCCGGATGATGGGAGCGAAAATGCACTTTTCACTAGTGCTAGTGCTTAATTAAATATCGACTATTCTATCGACATCCATACGAACAATTTTTGAATCAGAAAATTGATCAAACTTATTATCTTACATGTCAGGTTGTTACACAATATTACATCAGGTACCTAGGGTAAGCTTATTATATATTATTTCAGTTAACTAATTACATACTTTAATTATTATCAATATTACGGGTCACGGGAATGATTGTAATAATAAAATAAGAGTGACAATTCTAAAAAGATACTTTTTCATAACTTACAAACCCCTTTTTTTATTAGTATTTATTAGGGTGGCTGAACAAGTTCGATTACTATTTCCCTCTGTGAATAATTTATTCGCATACACATAAAAGGTGTTACTAAAATCGCCTAAAAGAATAAGAACGTTTCGTCAAATGTTACCAAATATTCCTTTGCCACCGCGGCCAACTATAGTAAGATGGGGAAAATGGATAGACGCGGCCTACTATTATAATAGGGAATCAATGTATACCTATTTTGAAAGTAAAACGTGCAATGAACGATATCAATATTTTGAGCGATCTAAAATGGATAAACAATAATGTGTCAATACCTAGTACCATAAAACAGTTACAAACTGGAAACCAGCTTGAATATCGTTCAAAAGTTGAAAGTGCACTTGTCAAGATTACGTATACATCCTCAAGGCAAAGTTATTCACAATAAATATCAGAATGTGTTGAAGTAAAACGTTGGCGTTTCACTTTTAAAAATCTTAAATAATTTGATATCTCTGCCGTTCAAATCCTAAACAACAGTAAGTGCAAAAAGTGAGTTTCGAGAAAAACGCAAAAAACCCTTTTAAAGCACTTTTTTTCCAATTTACCTATAATTATTTACAAATCTTTGAATGTAGAAATAAAGTATGAAATTCACAAAATCTAATGATGTAATTAAAAATATTTTCTACGTTTCCTGAAATAAAATATTTGGATTTTTCCAAATTTGAAACAATTACTGTACCTTCAGATAGACATAAAATCATAATAAAAACAGATTAAAATGAGGTAAAAATTCGGATTACTGTAAACAAGATTCGTACCCTCATCGAGACTGGTGTTGATTGCATACTAAACTACAGTATCATAGGTCATTTACTGTTCTTTACCCAGTAAAGAACAGTAAATTGCCTATGATACTGTGAATAGTAAATGGTTTCTTAGGGTCTATTAAAAAATAATACATGATAATATTAAAATAATTTTAATTCATTTCTAATTAATAATTAATGTAATCGAATTACACATAATTTTAAATTAGAATGTTTTATAAAATCAGACTAAAAGTCATTCTAAGGCACTTTGTTTCTTAATATTCGTATAATCTTATTTGTTACTATGCCACATACTTTTCCAGTCCAAAAAAACAATAACTAGAATACACAATACATTATCGTTTTTTAAACTATTAGCTATGGCTATAATTTTTTTGTTTCTGCTATATTTTTTTCTGAAAATAAAATGAAATCAATACATACATTTTGAATTAGAATTTTGAAATACTTACATAATAGGTACAAACCTATTTTAACACCAATATTAAAGTAAATATTAAATATATGGATAGAAACATAGTGCATCTATTTTCTTAATGTCTCTCGGCAATCTTCGGAATTCCGAATGCACACGAAAATTATTAAGGTCATAATAAAAATGATTATGCGAAGTCCGACTTTAATATAACTTTGAAGTATATCGCAAAAGAAGTAGCCAAATTGGTTTATAATACATTTAGTTAATAACTTCCACAGACCACGAATCACGTGCGTTCTCGCAGCTGGACGGTCTGCTTCGCACATCGCAAAACGCGACTGAAGACCAAAATCCAAGCTAGTTCACAATAAATGCAGCCATGATTGATACGAACATGGCTTACGATATTTTACAAATTGCCAAATGGCCGTCTAAACCACAGTAAGATAGTTCAGTATATACTGTACTTTAGATTGTATAGTGCTCTTGTATTCGGTACAAAGGTACCACTTATATAACAGCAAGAAACATTTTTACTGTGCTTTAGCTTAGTTAGTTTGGTAAAAAAACAATAAGTTTTAAAACACAGTATAATTTTTTTAGAACATTTATTTTTTACTGCATTTTAATCTGTTTGTGGCATAAAAGTTGACATCACATCACTGGCTAACTAAGGTTAAAAATAAGATGTTTACTGTACTTTAATCAGTGGATTGTCAATATTCGTAGACGATGTCGTTTTTACGGCACTTTAGTTAGTTTTATCAACATAATTCACTAAGATTTTGTCATTTACTGTGCACGGAGGCTTCGGTTTCTAACTGTTCCTGTCGTCGAAATTATAAATCGAATACACACACACCTGCGTCTTGTTGTGCTAATTCTAGATCACTTGAAAACAAAAAATCGCAAAATCAGCACTTACTGTTGTTTAAGTTCTGCACGGCAGATCTGGAAAAGAAGTGGAACTGCGTAGTACAGAAGTAATTCATAACCACTATGAATTATTATTGCGCCGATTACTACAGTAGATTTAGAACGGCCCTTTAGTTGGCTGAAATGGATTTTATCACCTAGGCGAAGGAGTTCAAAATCGGAAAATGTAGAAAAAATACTAATTCTTTATTACGAAAATTATATAAAATATTAAAAAAATACAAACGGCTCATTTTAATTTTGTTTACAATAACGTATAATTTTTCTGAATTTCGTAACGCTGGTCCAGTACATCGTGCTTTTTATCGTCATTTTATCGACTTATAAAATGTGTGTCCTTGCACTATTGAGTGAGACGTCAACACATAATTTCTCCCGTCATCCGGGCTTTGTAATTTATCATCATCATCTTAATCGCTCCCTCACTGCTGAGGATCGTGACTCTTAATTTTGTCTACTAGTTGTCGCCATCGGCTGCGTTCAGTCGCTTGATGAAGTGCAGCGCTGACCGTTAAGTCTAAATTGTTCCGAGATCTGATATGACCATCGTTGACCGTTATGTTGCCAGCGATGACATATGGATCCGAGACGTGGTGCTTCACTATGGGCCTGATGAATAGGCTCAGAGTCGCTCAGCGAGCTATGGAGTGGGCTATGCTTGGAGTTTCTCTACGGGATCGAATCAGAAACGAGGAGATCCGTAGAAGAACCGGGGTCACCGACATAGCCAAACGGATTAGCTCGCTGAAATGGCAATGGGCAGGCCATATAGCACGTAGAACGTGGCCGTTGGGGCCCAAAAGTTCTGGAATGGAGACCACGGACTGGCAAGCGCAGCGTGGGACGTCCACCAACGAGATAAAATAAATAAATAAATATTAGGGGACAATCTTACACAAATCGACCTAGTCCCAAACTAAGCAAAGCTTGTACCATAGGTACTAGACGACGATAAAGATACTTATATAGATAAATAAATACTTAAATACATAGAAAACATCCATAACTCAGGAACAAATATTCGTGCTCATCACACAAATAAATGCCCTTACCGGGATTCGAACCCAGGACCTCTTGCTTCGTAGGCAGGGTCACTACCAACTAGGCTAAAGCGGTCGTTAAAAGAGAAGAAAGAGATGGACGGACGATTTGGTGAGGGCCGCAGGTTCAGGGTGGATGCAAATCGCTTCCAATCATAATGATTGGGCATCAATGAGGGAGGCCTATGTCTAGCAGTGGACGTCCTACGGCTGAAATGATGATGATGATGATGATCGTTTGGAACTTCGGCCTCGAGGTCTTTTACTCTCTATTTTTCCGGTCACCATTAACCTCTCCAAATTGTCCGCTCCCCTACGCGCTACATGACCGAAGTAACGCACTATGCGTTGTAGGCAGATCGAAGATAAACGCTGTGTTCTCTCCAATTTGAGCTCCTTCAGCACAGAGACGTTTGTACGGTGGGCAGCCCATGGTATCTTTAATAATCGAAGCCAGCGCCACATTTCAAAGGAATCCACTCTTTGTCTATCAGCAACTTTGAGTGTCCATGTCTCTGCACCATAAAGCGCGATGGAGAAAACAAGTGTGCGTACCAGGTGGATTTTGGTTTTGTCCGTGATGTTCCTATTTTTTCAAACTTTATTCAATTGCGTCATTGCAGATTTTGCCATGCCAATCTGTCAGCGTATCTCGATCTCGCAACTGCCTCTATTTGTTATTACAGAGCCGAGATATTGGAATTTATCTACTGTGTCGTATTCCTGTAGGAGGTTAGTAAGCTGAATAGCTGCGAAACGGTCTATCACCATGACTTTGGTTTTACTTTTGTTGATAGCAAGACCCATACTCAAACTGACTGATTCTAAACGATTCAGTAGGTCCGCCATTTCTGTTTCTGTGGACGCCAACAAAGTAGTAGCATCTGCATACCGGACGTTGGAAACATTGACTCCCCCCACCTTTATGCCACCCTTCCAGTCTTAGATATTAAATAGGATGGGAGAGATCATGCAACCTTGTCGGACACCTTTTTGAAAATTGAAATGGCTTGATGTAACGTCTCCAATCGTGACAGTGCCAAACCCAGACTCATACAGATTACGAATAATCGATACCAGGTGTGGTGGAACTCCAGTCTCAATGAGCACTTCCCATAATCTCTCCCATCTCACACAGTCGAATGCCTTTTGATAGTCCGCGAAACACACGAACGTCGGGGAGTTGTATTCGTAGCATTTCTCTATTAACAGACGCAGATTCAATATCTGCTCTCTAGTTCCCCTCCCTCTGACGAAGCCCGCCTGTTCCTGCGGTATCTGCCAACAGAGGAAAGCCCGTAGTGTAGCATTCAAAACGTACAGAACAGAAGTATCTTGCTTGCATGAGATATTAAGGCTAACGTTCTGTAGTTACCGCAGTTTTACATAGAACCCTTTTTTATGGAGGGGGAGAATAGAAGAATGCACCCAGTCCGATGGCCACTGTCCGGTTCTCCATATGTTTTTACAGATGTTATGTCGACTGGCTATTCCATTTGGGTCCAACCCTGTCAACGCTTCTGCCATGATGTTATCAGGTCCCGGTGCTTTATTATTTTTAAGTTTCCTGATTGCATCTTAAACTTCTGATCGGAGAATATCTGGTTCGAGTTCGCGCATAGTGTCAGTTTGCAGGACTGATTGAGGCACTTGATCTTGGTAGAGCTCCCCACAGTATTCTCTCCATCTTTCAGCGACTTTCTTGACATCATGGATTGGGTTGCTCAGCTTATCGTCTATCGACCAGGATGATGGTTTAAACTTGCGTGTTATTTACTTCACTTTCTAGAAAAGGTCTGCAGATTGATGTTTAACGGCGTGACGCTCTATTTCCGTACAAATGTTTTCTAGGTACTGATTTTCATCTATTCTGCACTGCCTTTGGATCAATTTAGTTAGGTTGGAGTATTCTTCATCATAAAGGTCTGATCTTTTTCCTTTTCTAATTTCCTTACGCAACGCCATATTTCTCCAAACCTCATCCGACATCCACTCTTTTTTGATTCCGGGTTTCCTGACCATCTAGTTCAGTACCCTCGAGACTTTCAACTTGAAACGTTCCCATTGTTCATCTGGGCTTATGTCTGTTGTGTTAGAAGCCAGCTCGCTCAATTCAGACTCTGTATTCTCTTGAAAGTAATCGTATTCCGATGGTGAGATCCTGACTGCTTGTTTAGACTTCTTGCGGCATACTTTCGGTCGTACCCGCAATTCTGCGACTAGCAATTGGTGGTCAGAGCCGCAGTATGCTCCTGGGTAAGTTTTAATGCTTTTTACTGATGACCTCCATCGATTCATAAAAGTAATGAAGTCGATTTGATTACGATAGCGGTCACCGGGAGAGGTCCAGGTGTATAGCCTCCTTTTGTGATGTTCAAAGCAGGTGTTAGTTATAGAAAAATTGTGGCCAGTACAGAAGTCCATGAATTTTTCACCTCTATCGTTTCTTATACCCAGTCCATATCTGCCGACAATGTGCCGTATGTGGTTATCGTGTTCCGTGTTGCCCACTTTTGCGTTCCAAACTCCCTTCACTATTGTAATTTCTCGTTTGGATATACTATCCATTGTATCTTAAAAAATATCAATATCTTCCTGCGAGGATTGGGCAGTTGGTGCATAGACTTCACGACTGGTTCTGTTTGCAAGATGGTTTGGATTTGACTCATTGCAATCCCTAAACATGACTGAATTTCACGATATGTGACATGACGATCTTTGTTGATCAGGTCTCGAACTGCATTGACGTTTTCTTGAGTAATCCCAGATTTGGGCCGCTCTTCACGAAAATCATCACTGAGTTTCACACGATCGCGGTAAAATTCGGAAAACCAGCGATACACAGTCGTCTTTCATGCAACTCCCTCCCCAAATGCATAAGTTCGGACAACTAGGCATTACTTATTATAACTTAGGCATTATTTTTGAGAATAAAAAATAAAAATTCATAGCTCTTAAAATTTCTCGTGTTATTTAAATTTTGGCGGCAACGACTCCCTTTTAAAAAATAATTACTAAAAAGTGTTTACTCTTTTTTCAAACTGCCTGTTGTAATAAGTTGACAAGACCTCTATGGTTATAAAAAGGTTAAATTTGAACACACTATTTATACCGCACTCCTCGATCAAAAGATTAAAGATTAAAGATTTATTGAACATAATAACATACATATTTTGAAACAATTAGATCGTAAGCAGCTGCATTAGTATAAACTGTGTCGCAGCTGTTTACGCCCACCTCGGGACATGGAAGCAGTTATGTTCTAAAATGATACATAATAGGTTAGTAAGTGTACTTAATTAAGTATTAAAAACTATATTAGAATAAAAGTAGAATATTGTACGTAACATAGGTCCTTAATATGAACAGGCAGGTGAGTATCAAATTTAGATTTGTACTACCTCTTTTTTTTATTACCTATTATTTTAACAATAAGACATACGTTCATCAGTATCCAGTAACAAGTGTTTCAGTCTCATCATAAGAGAGGTTTTTTAGAAAATTTGTTATTTTATTTTTGCATTCCCAGTACGATTGTTCATGAATATCTAACAATTTGTTTAGTTGATTGTACATTTTAGCAGAAAGATAGTCGTAGTGATATTTTACAAGAGCAATACGAGAACGTCCGAGTTTGCAGATGCAGCCAGTTCGTCGCTTAGTAGTTTTTTTAACAAAAGGAAGGTCAATGTGTTTACGCAATATAATTTTCAGAACAAATAGTTGTCTGACAGTTAAGACGTTAGCTATTTTATAGAGTTCGAGCGTACTAAATCGGACTGGTTTGGAAAGCATAACTTTTAGGACAGCTCTTTGAGCTCTCTCTACTCTCAGGAATCTAGTTTTCCTTGTCCCGCCCCAGGCCGCTAGACAGTAGGTTAGGACAGACTGTGCTAGCGAGAAGTAAACAGTCCTTAGGATTTGTTGATCAGCAACAGCTCTAAGGGTCCTAAAGACATATATCAATTTCCTAACCCGGCCAACTGCCGCTTCCACCTGGTCACTCCAAGTCATTAGAGAGTCCATTAAAATGCCGAGATATTTCACAGTAGAGGACTGCGTTAGTTCAGAGCAGCAGCATGAGGCGTCATTGGAGCTGCAACTATGGGCACAAACAGACAGTGGAGAGGGGGGCAGAGAAGATGCTTTGGGGGCGAAAGTTATAAAAGTTGTTTTGTCAACATTAATGGTTAATAAATTTTTTGCCAACCAATGCATCACAATCCTTAATGTTGATTCAGCTAGGAGGCGAGCCTCCTCCCATGTTGGTGCCTGTATAAGAAGGGCAGTGTCATCAGCATATGCCAAAACTCTTACATTGCCGAGAGCCAGAGAGCACAGATCATTCACATAAACCAAAAACAAAGTTGGCCCGAGGACGCTACCTTGAGGCACACCAAAAGAAAGAATAACTTCATCACTGGTGTATTTGCCTATGCGAACTTGTTGGGTGCGATGACTGAGGTAACTTTTAAAAATATCATGCACCTGTCCCCTCACCCCAATGCGTTCCAGTTTACCCAGCAGAATCGGAACAGAGACAGTGTCAAAAGCCTTAGATAAGTCTAGGAAAATACCAACTGTTTTAAGTTTAGAATTAAAATTGTTTATAATTGAGTTTGAAAGAGTCAAAACCGCATCTTCTGTAGACTTTCCACTACGAAAACCAAATTGATTATTAGAAAGTATTGAATAGGAGTCAAAATAGTTTTTTAAACGTGAATTTAGAATTTTTTCAAAGACTTTGGAAAGTGATGACAATACGGAAATGGGCCTGTAATTGCTGACACTGTCTCTGTCTCCGCCTTTATAAATAGGATGTACAAGGGCTCTTTTAAATACTTGGGGGAAAGTTCCTGACGACAGACAAAGATTATAAATGTGCGTCATTATCGGCACAAGGACGGAACGCGCTGCCTTAAGTAGTGATGCTGGTATGCCATCCCAACCCACTGCACAATTTCGAAGTGCCATAGTAATTCTTTCAACTTCTTCATTGTCAGTTTCTATTAACGCCATAGAATTTTCCTGGAAACTATTTTGCTGACATGAATCCGAGTCATGATTGGATTGTCCAGTAAATTTTGAGGCGAGCTCTTTTCCAATACCACTAAAATACTCATTCACCAGATTAACTGCCACTTTCGGGTTTCCATTCAGCGACAAGAGATTATCAGCAGTGGAAGTTTTTTGTTCAAGGTTAGTTATGTTTTTAATAAGTTACCAAGTAGCTTTTGGATTGTTTTTAACTTTTTGAAACTCCATCCGCTCATAAGCTAGTTTAATTTTTTTAAGCAAATTTGTACAATAATTTTTATATCTTGTATATGCCAGTCTTGCCAGATGGTTATTGGGCTCTTTTTTACTCAATCTATATAAACGATCACGATTTCTTACGCAGCGTAATAGGCCAGGGGTCATCCAAGGCTTGATAATTCTCATTCTGCTACTTATGTTAACAGATTTGTAGTGAGTGCCAACAATGTCCATCAATGTATTAACAAACGAATGTGCAGCCATTTCCGCATTAGAAATAGACAGTATAAAAGCGAAATCATACTTTTCAATTTCCTTTACGCAAGCAGCTTCGTCAAATATAATTTTGTTACGTGCTACCTTTGACAATTTTCTTTGTAGACTACAACAAAGAATGACAGGTGCATGGTCAGTAATAAGCGAGTCCATGATTAACGTAACAGAATTTGTGCTTGATTTGAGAAGCACGTGGTCCAAACAACTGTTCTTTCTTGTAGGGAAAACATGCGCCGGCAACATAGCATTAGCAGCAGCTAGAGTGAGGTAAGGATCAGCATTAGGATCACCGCTACCGGGCACTATATTAATATTGATGTCTCCAACTCAACGAGGACAGAGTGTCTTCAAGAGACTCAAGAAATTTACCAATGTTTCTTGTTGAAGGGGATCGATACAGAGCTAATAAAGCGATTTCATTGGTAAACTTCAGAATACTAGGGGCGTTCAATAAAAAGTGAGAATGAGTATGTTATAAACAACTTTTACTAAATGTCATTTTATTTTTCGACATAGTCACCTTTTAGCATAATACACTTAGTATATCTTTTTTCTAAACTTAAAATTCCATTTTTAAAAAAGTTCTCATCTTGAGTACTTAAAAAATCTTGTACTGCAGCGACTACCGCGTCGTCGTCTTCAAATTTCTGGCCTCTCAGGTATTGTTTCAATCTCGGAAATAGGTAGAAATCACTGGGAGAGAGATCTGGTGAATACGGAGGATGCTTAAGGATATCGAACCCAGCATCACGAATTGCAGCCATTGCAACGGCGGACTTGTGTGCCGGGGCATTGTCCTGGTGGAACAGCACAACTTTCGAGAGTTTACCTCGCCGTTTTTCGCGGATCTCATTGCGCAATGTTGCTATTTGTTTGGCGTATAATGTGCCCGTAATAGTGGCTCCATGCTCGAGATACTCAATCATTAATACCCCTTTACCATAACAAAAAACAGAGCCCATGACCTTACCGGCAGATGGGCTCATCTTGAATTTCTTCGGAGTTGGAGATGATGGCCTTTTCCATGTCATAGACTGCAGTTTCGTTTCTGGGTCGTAATGATGGAGCCATGTTTCGTCCATTGTTATAAATCGCGCCAAAAAAAGTTCCCGGTCTTGCTGCATCAGGTTCAAAGCTTCTTGACAAATCTCTAGTCTAGTTTGTTTTTGCGTGTCAGTAAGCATTCTTGGTACCCAACGCGCAGATACCTTTTTCATACCCAAGCGTTCATGTAAAATATTATGCACGCTCCCCGTTGAAATCTTTACATTTTCAGCAATAAAACGAACCGTGACACGACGATCCGCCAAAACTGAGTTTTCGACTTTTTTCACAATTACTTCAGTTACTGCTGTAGTAGGGCGTCCGGAGCGGGGGTCGTCCATTGTCGATGTTCTTCCACGTCTAAATTTGGCGCACCAACGTGCGACTGTCGAATATGGAGGAGCATTAGACCCTAAAGTGTCCCGAAAATCCAAATTGACTTGGTCCATAGAAAAATTTTTCAAACACAAGTATTTGATAACGGCGCGCAGTTCAATTTTCTCCATTTTCGCTAACGTACTCAATAGCATTGCAAAGAAATTACCGTATATTTTTTTAAACAAAAGACAGTTTTTTTTTCATAGCAATCAGCTAGATAGATTAGCTTTACCAGCCAGTATTTAATTTCTTAATATTAAAAGAGTTTGCATCTCATTCTCACTTTATATTGAATGCCCCTCGTAAGACAGTTAGCGTCACTAAAGGTTCGCTCCACAACCGTACAAGCCAAGTCCGTCCCCACAAAAACCACCACTCCATCATTCTGGTTAGTGTGCTTAGATTTAAAAGTTGTATATCCTGGCAAGTTTGGCAAATATGGACATTTACTGAGCCAGCACTCACTCAGAACGAGAACATCAAACACAACATCTATCCTTTTCAACAGTAACTGTAGCTCACCAAAATTACAGCCAATGCTTCTTATATTTATGTGAAACACAGTAAGCGATTCACCAACTTCGGAAAGAAGCCCCGAGCTGCTCTCCGGCGTGCAAACATAGGATTTCGAAACACTGATATATTCCAAATCATTAGTAATTTCTAGCGTGCTGGTCATGGTGGGATTAAAAGCTTAACATGGATCACGTGAGATGCGCTGAGCATCGAATATAACATTATAATGCTTGTGCTCTTGCGACAGTTTTGTAAATAACTGCTGTATTTAAGCAAATTAGAAATCAACATGTGGAAAAGTACGGGGTGCGAATGCAATCTTGTATATAAATACTCGTTAGCACCACCTCTGACTAGAAACTTCAGACAGTATTTAAAAGGTTTTAGTGGAATGCAGACTAAAATATTCGAGTATAAATATTGAAAAAGCAGCGAACTGGCAGCATAGCAATCGTTACTTATATAATTTAATAATAATATGAATGTTAGGTAGGAGTACACAAACTTCAAGTAAGGATAATAAGAAAACTGAACAATACATACATAAACACACAACTTTAAATAAGATATTAAAAAGCCTAGTCACTCATCGTTACCAAAACTCTCCAAGTTCTTCAGATCTTGTTCGCTGTTGATGAGAATTACGCCGGCTCCTTCCTGTTTTCGCAGAAATATCTTGCCATTAGTCACCCAGCAGTGCCTGAATCCTTTGGACTTGGCAAATTCTTTCGCGATGTAGTGTAGTCTTTTCATTTGAGGCGATAAATTCTCAGATATAAACACAAGATTACGCGGGCCACTGATGCCCAGAGTCTCCGTGTTGAGTTTACAGGAACTGTTTGTTTTATTATAATCCCTATATTTACGTATCAAAAGTTCCTTCGTAAGTACACTATTGAATTCAACAATGATGGTTTTGTTATTAGGATCTCTAGTGTTCTAGGTGTCTCTCCTCTTATTCTCTTCTTCTTTTTCAGGCCTTTTCTATCCAATGCTGGATGTAACCCTCTCCTAATCTCCTCCACTTCGTCCTATTCACCGTCTTCCTGAGCCAGTACGGTCCAGCGTAACTTTTAATGTCATCAAACCATCTCATCTGGGGTCTTCCCACACTTCTTCTTGTGGTCCGCGGTCTCCACACCAGCACTCTATGGGCCCAGCGGTTATCCACTCCGCGTGCCACATGCCCCGCCCAGTTCCATTTCAGTCGTGCAATGCGTCTCAAGATGTCTGTCACTTTGGTGCGTTTCCGGATGCAATTATTCCGCACTCTATCTCTCCATGGATCTCTGAGTGATTTTGAACTTCTTAACCATGTTTTCTGTAAGGGACCATGTTTCGGAAGCATATGTTAGAACTGGGAGAACACACTGTTCGAAAACCTTGGTTTTAAGGCATTAGGGCAAGGATCCAGAGAATACCGGTTTTAGTTTGCCAAAGGCAGCCCATCCAAGCTGAATACGACGGTCAATTTCTTTCGTTAAGTTTTGGTGTCCTACCATCATAACTTGTCCCAGATACACATATTGGTCGACTTGCTCCAAAGGTGTGTTTCCTATTAGAACTGGGTTTGCAGTAAGATCGGCCGTAGCCATCACTTTTGTTTTCTCCATGTTCATTTGGAGGCCGACTTGGATGGAGCTGTTATGTAAATCTTGCAGCATCTGTTCCAAATGGTGTCTGTTGTCTGCAATGAACACAATATCATCGGCAAATCTTAAGTGGTTTAAGTATTCCCCCTCTATGTTAATATCTAGAGAATCCCAGTGTATTGTCTTAAAGATGTCTTCCAAAGAATTTGTGAAAAGCTTAGGGGAAATGACATCCTCCTGCCGTACACCTTTCAGAATCAGGATTGGATTCGTTGTGGAGTCGTTCAAGCGAATCTTCATCGTGGCTGAGTTATACAGGCTTTCTAGAACTTCTATGTATCTTTGGTCTATTTGGCATATTTTTAGAGAGTTCCACACTGACCAGCGCTCCACGGAATCGAAAGCCTTCTCGTAATCAACAAAAGCTAAATACAGAGGTTTGTTGTATTCTGCTGACTTTTCGATTATTTGTCTTAAGGTGAAGATATGGTCAATCGTTCCGTAACCTTTCCTAAATCCCGCCTGCTCACGGGGCTGGAAGTGATCCATTCGTTGTGCTAGTCTGTTGGTGATAACTCTGGAAATGGCCTTGTATACTTGGCTCAATAAAGATATAGGACGGTAATTCTTCAGCTGAAGCTTGCTGCCTTTTTTGTGGAATAGGGCAACTATGCTATTACGCCAGCTTGATGGTACTTGTCCCGTGAATAAGCACTCATTAAATAACCATTTGAGTTTCGTGAGTATTGGGCGTCCACCTGCTTTTAGAAGTTCCACGGTTATTCCATCTTCACCAGGGGCTTTAAGCTTTTTCATGCCATTTAGAGCCTGTTTTATTTCGTATACCTATGCTGATTTCAGGGAGATCCTCAGTAAAATGTTTTCGGAGTTTTGCCCGTTCATCGTGTGGATCCCGGTTTGTTGGTTCCGGAATAGACGATGAGTATAAATTGCCGTAGAATCTTTCTGCTACTTGAAGCATTTCCGTCTCCTGTGTAACCACCGTTCCGGATTCATCCTCCAACGCCATCATCAAGCCTCTTCCCTTCCGTAGCGACTTCATGACAACTTTAGGGCCTTTATTTTCCTCAATAAGATCTAGGTGTGCGTACCATTAAATAATCGATTACCAAAACTTTCAGTGCAGCCTAGTACACTGTTCGCGAACCAAACCTCCTCCTTTTTCGACCGGGCTTGGGACCGACTACGGCGGAGTTATGGAAAATAATGATGATAATGAGTGATGGTGTAGGGGTAAGCACTCGGCACGGAATGCCGAGGACCTTGGTTCAATTCCCGGCATTGGTCTTTTTTCTGGGGCTTTTTCTGTGCATCTATGTTTCAGTTTGTATTTAGTATAAAATTTATAGAAAATAATTTAATACTGATAAAAAATAGACCATGTATTAAATCTTTCCGTTTTTATTACAGTCCCAATTTTTTCAATAAAAGCGGGAAAAAATTCGGACTGTGATAAAAACGGAAAGATTTAATGCATGGTCTATTTTTTATCAGAATCAAATTATTTTCAGCTTTTTACTTATTTTTATTAATATCTAATTAATAAAAGCTTGTTTTTAAAAAAAACCTTTTATCTTTTAATTTTATTTTTAACTTTTTAGTGGCCATCTTCCAGCTCCATCTTCAGACCCTAATTACCACCTAGGACTAACGTACTCGTCAAGACGAAGCAAACGAGTCCGAACTCGATGGGATAGTGCCGTTTCATTATGGAGAGCCTTTGGCCACCTTCCATCTCCATCATCAGACCCTGGATACCATCTAGGATCAAAGTACTCGTCAAGACGAATCAAATGAGCCCAAACTCAACGGGGTTGTGCCCGTTTATTACAGAGTTCCTATGACCACCTTCCAGCTCCATCATCAGATCAGATCCATGTCACAATAATATTGCATGTCACCTGATTTACACATGCATGGAAAATTTCAACTCCATCGGTAATTGGGAAGTGGGTCAAATTTAACTTGCAAGATAAGACTACAGATAGACAGAAGGACAAACATAAAGGGCCAGGTGAAACTAAAATAAAAGCTTGTTAAAAACATACTTATCTTACGTTGAATAACGTGAAATCAAAACATAAATTGCAAATTTTAATATCACGGCACGTTTGTTCAGCCTTTAATGTTTTGCCCATCAACGTAATCTGTTTATGTTTGCAAAGATAATTGCTTCACGTTATAAATAAACGACAATGACTAGCGGTTTCAGCTATAGTAATGCTCCCATAAACTAAATAATTTGCATACACGAATAAGAAGAATTTTGCTTAAAAAAGAAAAATCTATAAGCCCAGATCTCGATTAGACTAATTATTGATAGGACTAAATCGTGACTGGACCAGATATCTATAAACTCAAATCTCGATTCGACTAGATATCGATACGACTAAATCGCGATTGGACCAGATATCTATAAGCCCAAATCTCGATTTGACTAGATCGCGATACGACTAAATCGCGATTGGACCAGATATCTATCTGCCTAAATCTCTATTTCACTAGATCGCGATACGACTAAATCGCGATTGGACCAGATATCTATCTGCCTAAATCACTATTTGACTAGATCGCGATACGACTAAATCGCGATTGGACCAGATATCTATAAGCCCTGATCTCGATTCGACTAGATATCGATTAGATCGTTTCTCGATTGAACTACAGTCAGCAGCAGAACTCGCTATACGATACCGTACATACATTGTAATAATCTATGTGCTAGTTTGTAGGTAGATACATAATGTAAGAACAGTAAGTTGTATGGCGACCGCCCACGCAAAAACATTATATAAAATTTGGAAGTGGAAATACAGTCTATTTAAGTTTATGTTCAGCGTTTCCTTCAAACCAACCAAGACCTGCGCGGAACACTCGCTATAGACTTCAGTAGGGCTACTACGAAATTCGAAAATCGAAGTTCGTATCTTGTCATAAGGATATTATGCATTTCAATATAGACCGATTGGTAAATAAGTAACATGCCAATTGATAATAATATGTTTAATTTAATTTACCATCACTTAGTAAATAATCAGAAACAAAATTCATTCACTTATACGTAGGTAAAGTATTTTAATGGAGAAACAAAATTTATTTAGACATAAATTAATTATTATATAATTAGTATTTATTTAGACATAAATTAAACACTAAGATTTTCGATTAGGTATTTAATTTACTTTAACTTTCGCTTTAAGTTACAGATATTCTGCAAAAAATCCACAGGTGTTATCTCTTCCATCTCAAGACTGTTTACTAACTGTCGATATTCGCGATCAAATATTATGTCTTTCTTTTTGCGATTGACACGTGCAAAAAGTGAATTTCTCATTTTAGATTCTTGCAGTGTGGCCTCTTTTTTTAAGTTAAACATGAATAAAATCAGTGTCTATTTATATTGCATTCTCATGTTTAGTCGACGGTGCCAAGCCTCCAACCCGTTATTTGTTCGGTGTCTTTCCACGAAATCAGATTAGGACTCTTTAAAATCCATTGTCGTTGGAAGTATTTCACAAAAGATTCCATCTGTGGGGAAGCTTCAGTATCTGCCACTATTGCTTGCCAGGCATTTGTTATATATGATGCTGGTATCAGAGGCAAATTTTATAGGACCACTGTCTCGAATTAAAACTATTTTGAAGTTGTGAATCACGTTTTCAGAATCCTATCGGTTTTGGTTGAGTACCTAATCTTTTTCATTTTATATTTTTGATTTGCCTCACGAGTACATTAAAATAATTATTCGTTCGAAAAATAAGCAATACCCAAGGCCAAGTAACTCCTTGATCTATTATTTATAGGTATAGTAATACTATGTCAGTATATTTACAATGATATGACAGTACTTACAATGACAATAATATTTTATAATAACTATATCAGATTTCAAGTCTTTGATGAAAAATGAAAATAAATGTGACCGTAAACAGCTTTATGAATGAACTAATTATGCTCTTCCCACAGTTCATTTTCGTAGCAAAGTTAAATCTGAATTTACATTTTATGAAAGGGAAAGTAAAATAAAAACATCACGTCCAAGTTGAGCTTCCTCACCTTAAAGGGGTTCAGTATTAAACAGTGACAAGTGAATGAAAATAAAAGTATGTATTTAAAAAAAAAACAAAATTAGCTGACCCGGTGTATATCGTACCGTTTCAGAACCAATGTAGTGTTAGCCTATTAACAACGCATAGTATGAACGATGTGTTTCGTATATTCGACGCAGTAAAGTTCTTGGCCATGTCGTGTCTTATTTTTTTTACAAGCTTTTATTTAATTTGCCGTGCTAATATGCACTATAGTGTGGCGAGCTACAGGGCCCTACACCGAGGTCGCTCCAGGAAGTTGTCAGCAACGTAAGGTCTGTAAATAGGCGCAAATAGACGTCGAGTTGCGGAAAATAGCCCTTTATTACCTATAACCTATGGGTCATCTCGGAAGTCGAATTTAACCTACTTCCAGTAGTCGGATTGACATGAAATTTGGACTCATACAAGTACAGTCAAGAAAAAGTACAACTAGCAAAAAAATTTATTAAAAATAAAATTTCAAGAATAAAGATTGTAGTATGTAGTACCTATATTAAGCAAAATGCAGTAGATTGAAAAACTCACCTCAATTACCTACCTAAAATAAAAATCTCACTGCCATCCCTCCAGTCCCAGTAGTTCGGTTGATTAGTCCGGGGCCGAACTTTTGCCACACTTTTGTTCCCAATAGTTCGGTTATAACGTCAAACCGAACTACTGAGAATTAAAACGACTCAAAAGTACGGTTAAGGATGCAAATAAAAAATCAATGAGGCATTTTTTTCATTACAATTTTTATAAAAAAAAACAAAAGGTTAATGTAACTTCAAAGTCAAAGTCAAAATTCTTTATTCAATTTAGGCATCAATTGATGCTCCTATGAACGTCGAAGAATCTACCACCGATTCGGAAAAACCCTGTTGAGAAGAAACCGTCAAGAAATTCAACAAGGTATATTTTTTCAACCAGATCTACATTGTTATTAAATTACATATATCTAAAGTATTTAATACAATTAATTTTTTTAACACAGTAGATACGCTATTTGAGATTAGGGATCGCCAATGCGGATCGGAATTATTTCCAAACATCCCTGTCCATGATATAGTCATTAATTTTATAGTACGCCTTAGATATTAATGTCTTCTTCACAATGGATTTGAATTTTGTATCAGTTTGTTCGTTTATTGTTTTCGGAATTTTATTATAAAAACGTATGCATCTTCCCAGGAACGACTTTTTTGTTTTAGCCAGTCTGTAAGATGGAACTTTAAGCTTCCATGTGTTTCTAGTAGCCTTTGGCTTATCGACGTTAGTGGTAAAATCACATATGTTTTTTCTTACATACATGATTATTTCAAATATATACAACGACGGCAGGGTTAGGATACCTATTTATTTAAAAAAAGATCTTAAAGAATCGCGTGTCCTTAAGTTGTATATCGCTCTGATAGCCCTCTTTTGCAAAATAAAAATTGATTCCAAGTCTGCAGCAGATCCCCATAAAATAAGGCCGTATGAAATGATGCTATTGAAGTTGGAAAAATACACCAGCCGTGCCGTCGCCACATCGGTTAGCTGCCGTATCTTTCTGACTTCTTCGTATTAGTCAGGGGTTCCCAACCTTTTCTTGGTCAGGGACCACTTTTATATTATTCTTGTTAGCATGGTGTTATGTAGGTGTATACTTATAATAAAAATAATAAACTGTAATAATCAAACTGAAACTTTAATAAAAACTCAATAGGAAATTAAAATTCAAAATCATTCGCGAACCATATTTTGGCGTCTGCGGACCACTGGTGGTCCACGGACCACTGGTTGGGAACCACTGTGTTAGATATATTATAAACGGGTCATTCACGCTTTAAAAGTTAGTACTTCCCCTTGACCTAGAATCATGAAATTTGAAAATGTCTTATAAATAGAACAAGTAAAGAAAAAAATCAGAAAATGGTAATTTTGTGAATATATTACAATAAAAAAAGTTTTGTTTGTGATTACAAACTAAATTGCAGTTTATAAACTAACCACGACCTAGGGACAACATTTTTCCAATGGCGAAGTTAAGACAAGTTTGTCCCTCAATCCAAAATACTGATTTTTTGGCGTATCCGATTCTCACTTGGCTGGTTTTTTTTATAATAAAAGTTGTTTGCACATCATTAACCGAACTACACACCACTTTTGTGTACAAAAGTGTGGCAGTAGTTCGGCCCCGGACTAATCAACCGAACTACTGGGGCTAGAGGCAGCCATCAGCTGCCAAGGGATCCTTAAAAAAGAAAACTCTTAATTAAGGACCGCAATAGGCGGAGACTACCCAAGGAAGTTAAAATTATTTTGAACCGACTTCAAAGAGGTTTCATAATTCATACCGAGGCATTTCGATGTTTTTAACGTTGTATAAATGGTGTTTCCGTCAATATTATACCAATTTGAAAATACCAAATTCCGTAAACATTATGAATAATATAATTGTATTATGAACAAGTTAGCTATGAAGTATCTTTTAGTATTTATTTTTTCAACTTAACATAACATATATAACATAGATGTGCGCTTGTCACTGCATAAGGTGATGATTTAGCAGACTGAAATGTATGATGTATAGGAAAAATTCGTGTCTAATCTCTAGACCAGTGGTGGTGTAGGGGTATGGCACACGGCACGGAATGCTGAGGACCTGGGCTTAGACATCCACTTTAGACAAGAAAACGGTCTTTCGACTTCAACTGAAGTTATTGGTAAAACTTGTAAAAAATTGAAAAATTCAAGTGTGTTTTTATTCATATCGTTTGTAATTTCAGTTTCCTTGCTGTGTAATAACTGACGTGTTGATCTAATTGTCTTAAACCCCGGGTTTTTGTTTAAAACATATTGTAGTTTAAGATACACTTCATTGCCCTTAGTTGCGTTCTCTTTATTTTTTAATCTGCTCCAAGGTGTCATCTATGTAACTTAAACTCTCATCTAGACTTAAGTTGGGACTTTGTAGTCGGTCTATATGATTTGTCAAAAACACTAAAATTATCCACGATAAATTTAATATCCTGTTCCAGCTTCGGCGTTTGTAATATTTTTTTTGTATTTCTTATGGCTGCTGCACTTTTAGAGTCAAATTCACTTATAATTTGTTTGATTTCTTCGAGATGTTTGGCGTAATAATCAACGGCTCGTAACCAAGCCCCCCATCTAGTAACAACAGGTGCAGGCGGAAGCGGTATCAATGGAAATTTATTTTTAAACGCTTTTTTTCTAAGTGGAGCTTTATTGAAACATTTTTTTGCGCCGTCAATAAGCTAATTTATATTTAGGTACAAAGATCTTATTTTCTCAGCCACTCGATTAAGTCCATGGCATGGGCTAAACACGTCAAATGCGTCACGTTTGGGTATAGATTGCTTAATTTTTTTCCTGCTTTCACCATGCAAGATCCAGCATCCGTAATCAAAAACAGTAACTTTTTTACGTTTTCATCATATTTGCTTCCCCAAAGATCTTTTAGAGTTTCGTTGATTACGTTTGAAACAGAAATGTGATTTGTCCTATCTAAATGCGTAGTTTTAAATGAATATGACATACAATTTTGACTGTTTAGCTCTCCAACTAGTACATTTGCAATATTTTTACCACAGCTTTCCGTTGTTTCATCAATAGTCAGGTATATATATATATATATATATATATATATATATATATATATATATTTATCTGGTAATAATTCTCTGATTTTCCTTTTTTGTTCTTCATGTACTTAGGGCAAGGCCGATAATCTTAACCAATTTTCACTAGGAAGACCAATGCTATCGCCGTATTTGCCTTTTAGACAATTTTCGATAAATAATTTGAATTTTTAATTATTTCATTGAGCCCACGGTATGTTGCAACAGATCCTCATTATGAGCAAGTCGTTGTTGAACTTTGACTGTTTGTCGTCAAAAATACTATTGTTCTTTTGTGTTTATTCGAAAGAATATGTTTTTTCTATATTCCATTTTTTTGTGGATTTTATAAAGGTATCACAGTTTCTACAGTACACTTTATCATCAAAAATGGTATGAAATGTTGTCATTACATCATCAAAGACGTCGTAGAAAGTAACGCATCCTGGAGACTAGCTGCTAGTGTCCAGGAAGTAATCTCGAACTGTCCAGGAAGTAAGTATGAAATTCCATTACATAATCATAATCATTTATTTATCTGTAAAACATAGGTACAATGGTAAGGTGTTATAATTTTTTTAGATCGCTATATTTTGCCATGAGGCGTACAAATATACATAACCTTTTTCGTCCGCCATTCCATGAAGTTAGCATAACTCCTGTTGTTTAGGTTTTTAGATTTTTCTGGCAACAAGGTAAGCGTTGCTTCCTCTGCAATAGTAGTTATCTCCTCTGGAGTAGCGGCGAAACTAATCTCGTCACTGTCACTCATGTTTAATTCGAATTAGGGATTATTTATTTCAAACCATCGATTTCGCGTCAAATAACAAACAAAACTTTTAAATTTTCGTAGCACAAAAAAGAACTAATGAGACGTCGTTATAAGACTGTTTCTGATTGGCCAATTACTTCAATTACTAACCAATCACGTAACAGAAGAAAAAAGTTAGGTGTTCAAATGGAAGCAAATTTGCCAGATATTTCCAAGTTTACATTGGGTGCGTTCCACTAAGCGCTCACGACGCTCAATCGAAGTACTAAGTTCTAATTTTGAAATTATTATAGTCGTCTAAAGCGTTGTATAATAATCATTATAGTTGAGTCCAAAGTGCCATAGACTATCCAAGATTAAAAAGTATGTGATTGCAATTTTGTCTATAAACACATAATTGACAGATTAAAATCAACGCGTAGAAAAACATACATAACAATCGTTTTTTTCTAGAACTGAATTATGATAATCAAGTAATAGTGACAAATTTGAACGTAGTACAGGAGGCGGTAAGTATACAGCACAGAAAGCTACTTGACTATGAGATCCGGCACCAGGGACGTTAATTATCACCCACAAGTCTTTTTTCACAGCACTAAGGACCCCTCCCCCCTCTTTGCCCTTCAGGTGGCTAGTCTGCTCTCTGTCCCTTCTATATACTATATAATATCTATCGTCAAACAACTCACTACTCATAACAGAACTATTTAACAAAGTCTCCGTAAGTATAATTATATATATTATTTTATTATGACAGAAAGTAACATGCGAATACAATGTGAGAAAATATTTGATACCTATACTATTTTACTTAAACTATCATGGTTTTTTTATGTAGATGTAGGTAATCTGAGTCATCTGTTTTTCTTGCATATACCTTGCCGTCGTGCACCCACGTATACTTATACTTGTGTTCTTTATAATAATATATAGTTAGTATATCAATTTCTAATTATAAATGAACTATAACATGAGATAAGGATTTATTGCAACTGTGTTACATTTTCTCATATAGTAAATTGTCCCTTCATTTCATTATGCATATTGGGTTGGGCTTAACATGTTCTGAGAATATTTACTGTATTTCCGATTTGTTTAATACGCTATTTTATTATTATTTTTGATTTTATTTGATTCTTGGTTCAAAGAATTTAATATTGGGCACTACTGACAACCCTAGCACTGCACCGAAAATGCTACAGAAATTACGATCTCTGCTTTTTACACTATCGTCTTTTTTCCAATTCGAGGTTTTGCACAATATGGATTCCACACAAACGCAATTTTGATCACATTCGTTATTCTTCACAGTTATCATTTTTACGCTGTAAAAAATAGATTTCTTGTATGACGACCACTTTTAATTTTTAACTTTACTTTATTTTAGTATTTGTGTCATAGCGGCCACAATAATATAATCAGTGAAAAATTTAAGTGTCTAGTTATTACAGTTCAAGATATAGAACCCCGTGACATACGGACGGACGGACAGGCGGAAATCATTTCTGCTGTTGTGTAGAATCATATTGAATTGGCGAAGATTGTATAAAAATGATAACTTTGAAGAATAACGAATGTGTTCAATCGCGTTTGTGTGGAATCCATATTGTGCAGAATCGCGAATTGGAAGAAAGACGATAGTGGTAAACACAATGACTGTGAATAATAACGAATGTGATCGATCGCGTTTGTGTAGAATCCATATTGTGCAGAATCACGAATTGGAAGAAAGAATATAGTGTAGAAACAATGACTGTGAAGAATAACGAATGCGATCAATAAGCGCAGAGCAGCTGTGTGGAATCCATATTGTGTAGAATGGCGAATAGGAAGAAACGATAATGGCATAAACCTCGAATATTCCTCTTAATGGTCTAGGTTAGACTAAATGCGTAGGTTTAAGATTTATTTAGGCATAAGAACTACATGAAAGAAATTCAACACGTTCGCTCCACACATGTGTTGGCAAACCCCTGTAGGCCACCGTAATGTCACGCGTCTGATTTCTCGGGGGGCCGGTAGAGTTGATGTCGCATGCGTTGTGAATCAAATTATTGTGATTAGTAGACTAATCGATTTGTTAGATGTATTTTCTGATATATTTATTTTCTTGTATAAAAATTTCCGATCGCCTTCTTTCACATTCGAAAAATTTTCTGTTAGATTTATTTGCTTGTATAATTATTTCCGAAGGCCTTCTTTCCCTATCGACAAATTTTCTGTTAGTTTTATTTTTATGTATAAAAAATTCCGAATGCGTTCTTTCCCTGTAGTTTTTTTTAACATACGCAAAATTTCGTAGTCGTTCATTTTACTAGGGGCACAAATTACGGGAAAATTTCTGCCCGTTCACGTTACTGCATGAATACCTACTACTTACAAGTTAAATATTAACGTTGTGATAGATCTTGTTAACTTTTGTAGTAAAGGCGGTAAAGTTAGTTATAAACAATATGATTACAATAGGTGTAAAACCAAAGTAGAATGAGGCCCCTGATTAGGTTATTATTTACTAGTCTAGTGAAGAGCTTACTATAGAAATGATCCTATGAAGTAAGGTCTTATTTTTTACTAGTCAGGTTTATTAAGTACATCGAAAAAATGCTCACACTTCGGTAACACATTGTTTGAAGTTCTCTGAACTTTGCAATATGTAGGTATACATGATAAACATGTAAAAAAGTTATTAGAAATCAACGGCGTTATTTTTTAAGCATTTATTCAAAATACAATTCAGAATTAAACCTAATATATAAAATAGAAAAAACTAGAGAGAAGCATTTCACGCATATCTCACACAATATATAAAACTTAACTTAAATGATACTTATTGTGAACATAACGCTTAATCTAGACACACGGCATCGCGGCATTGTGACCGGACAAGTTTGAAGAAAAAAGCTACTTATAATATAATTAATGTTTAAACTTTAGGAAAGTCGGAAAGTCAGTATTTTAAGTATGACAACTTCTCTATGCACCTATGTAAGGTTATGTCACCAACTAAAATATCATTAACAATTTTTTGAATTTTCTTGTCAATTTCGATAGATTTTCGAGCCCGCTTGCGATACACGTCAAGATTTAATTCGTTTTGACTAAATTTAAAGTCTTGCAAAATTGATTCTTGTTTAAGCGTCCATATAAAATGAAATAAATTTAAATCATTTCTAATCTCTTTGTTTAGTTTACTATGCCACCCTTCGACGACATTAGTCGTGCGGTGGCGGTGGTTGTAGCATGACAGTACATCTATGTTTTTAAGCGTGAACCACTGAGCAGCCAAATAGTCATTGAAATTTTCAATATTGTTGATAGCCGGTGCTTCCGCCTGTAAACCGAACCAACCTTCCATAATTTTAGAATTAGGAAGGTGAGCTAATTGTACACATTTTTTGACGTAAATGCAGCCGTCACGACTGTTGCAAATTCTGAATTTGTCGGCATTTTTCCATACTGCCTGTGAGAAATGGAAATAGCAGCCACTTATTTTTGCTGAAGGAAATGCACTTTGCAGGGCATTCTTGACAGCCACTTCGAAGTCTACTTTAACATTTTTTGGATTGAAGTTAGGCACAAGTTCTTTAATTGACTGAAACATCATTTCATACGTTCGCTGTTTTTTATCTGGCAGTAGTACGTAAAAAAATGGTATTATTTTTGTGAACTCCAAGTCGCTTCCGATGTCTCCGTGAACAGTATATAATTGAATATACGGTTTTGGAGCAATTTTGAACGTCCCGTCCATGAAGAAATTTTCTATATTTTTTAAATTTTTTTGGGAGTCAGGTGTTATAAAAATCAGAATGCCGCCTTTGTTTGTGCATAAAAAGTCACTGGCTAACTCTTCTGGTAGCTGTACGTCGTCACAAGATTGTAAACTAACTTTGGCCAATTGGGCATGCCGGTGTTTGTAAAGACTGTCTCTATGTTGATAAAAAGATGGTAATTTGTCTGCGTAGGGCTCGGACATATACTTTGCCATTTCTTCCTTCCAAATTTGTGGTATCGGTCGGTAATCAGTGGAAACCTTTTTTTTTAGCTCTATGAAACTTTCTTCAATTTCGATGCTTTCGAAGTCGGGTACGCAAATATGGTGGGTTTCTCGTATTATTTTTAAATGATTGCTATCCAATAACACCGAACCTTTACACATACTTCTAGCACACGTCCAGACCGATGTACCATTTTTGTTACTCCTTTTATGATGGTGTCTATAGCCACCACGAATGAAAATTTTGCCGCCGTGACTACTCTCAATAAACTTGCACTGAACATTTACTTCACTGGGGCCAGCAGGCTCCATATTCGCAAAAAAAATTTGTTCGTACTTACAACATCAAAGTCAAGGCGAAAATAATGAATGACAATTTCAAAGTCAAAGACAAACACATCATGAACTAAAGAGACAGAAAATTATCTACACGGATAAACTATATAGAGGATTAATAGGCATATTTCTGTCAAGTGGCAAGCTGACTGAGTACAACATTTCACTCGTATGCAGTATTAGCCAGTGATCGGAACTCTGGGTGCAAAACTTTAACAAAACTTGGCAGGCGGGCATGAAACAGTACTAACAGACATGACAATATTAATAAACTACTGAAAATCTGAGATTTCGATATAGAGTTAATTTGAACACTAATCTGCCAATAATATTCTTATTTTTCTTGGTTGTAAATTCTCCTTAATGTCAAGCTTTACAAGTTTTGTTAAAAGTTTTGCACCCAGAGTTCCGATCACTGAGTATTACATATGATATGAGTATATCACTGATTGGTAAAATTTAATCATTTCCTATCGAGAAAAATAACAATAAAAAAATATACCATTCAAAATTGCAAACAGGGTCACAAGCGATCAAGAAGTTTTGTCCCTAGCAGATTGAACGACTACGAAATCTTACGTATGTTAAAAAAAAATACAGGGAAAGAAGGCGTTCGGAAATTTTTATACAAGAAAATAAATATATCAGAAAATATGTCTTTAGGGAAAGAAAGTGTTCGGATATTTGTCTATAGGGAAAGAAGGCGATCGGAAATTTTTATACAAGAAAATAAATATATCAGAAAATACATCTAACAAATCGACTAATCTACTCTTTGGATTTATTTCAACACAACCAATTGAACCGTAACTTAATGCGGCACCTTTCCACCTTAAATGACTAAATAGCAGGGCAATGACTGACGAGGGGAATCATAATGATTGTTAACTGTGGTGATCACTTCAATACGAGCACACTGAAAAACGAACAAAAAGTTTCAGATGCTAGGGTAGAGCGAGGCGAATCGGATCAATTTTGGGTTAATGTCAAATAAATGCAACTTTTCAAACTGATACACTGTTTATAATATTACTCCGGACACGAGGGTTATCGGTTTATACCGTTTATAGAATCAAGAAGTCAAATCAAAAGTCAGTCTTTTTGACAATTAAAATAGAAAGACACTAAAAATATCCGATTCGTCCCATTTTTAGAAGCAAAACGGATCGAATAAATCTCATAAAATATTGGTTTTCATTCAATAACATTTATTGCAAAAATAAAATGAGGATCATTCAATGTCCATTATTAAGATTAACTACCATTATTCACATGACCAAAGCGACATTTTTGTAATATTTTGACTTCCCTTTTACATATATAGTAATATTTAGGTTAAAGTTTAAAATCATTCGTTAAAAATGGAACATGAAATTAAATATGTAAAGCTAACTTTCGTGTTGACAGTAAATGTAATTTATTTATTTATTTATTTCTCATGGAGAATCAACTGAGATAGAAATATGACAAAACAATTATTGTAACGAAGTTAACAAAAACAGTAAATCTAACTCCTTAACAATTCTCACCAAAACATATTAGGTATAGTGATAACTAAAAATAACTTGCTTAATTAAAATAACACTTCCTTACTGTATCATTCAAATGTGACAAAAGAAAACAATAGTGATACAAAGAACAAAAACAAAAATAAAAAATAAATATAACGGGCAAATCTATTGTTAGGGCATCTAATGGGGAATTTGATCGGGCACTATCTTAAAAACTTGAGTTATGTACCTCTACCACGAGTTTACACTAGTTGACAGTGACCGTACTCGCTAGCGACGGCGTAAATGATTTGTATGGAGAATTGTACTTCCGTAAGTGACCGCTAGAGGCGCTGTACAATTCTCTAATTTACGCCGTCGCTAGCGAGTACGGTCACGTAAACTAGTGTAAACTCATGGTAGTGGTACTGAACTGTTTCATGGACGTGTTGAAGATGTCGACAGAAACGAGTGACTTATTATACGCAGTACATAGGCGGCGCAGCGGCGCACGTACTCCGGCCTTGCTCCCTGATGTGGGGACGGCGAAGAGGGCCACGGACCGAATAATAGATGTTAATAACATCTTATTAACACATTTCAGTAATAAAAACTAAAATATAACTCAAATTGTTATTTTCAGCTAACCGATTTAGGTTTGAGCCTAACTATATCCACGGGCTGCTAATTACAATAATCTATCAGCAAACAGTTTTTCTGGTTCTTCACTAAATACTATTTTTCCACATCGTCACTTTATTACACCACGGGATAGTGTAGCTCTTCGTTACAAAGATGTGAACGGCACATTGCATACTTAGGTATAATTCGGCCGGCCGACGTAATGTCAGCTCTTTGCTTACATCTTGCCAGCTGCTTCTGACATGTTTTCTGTACTCAAATCATAAGGTTTACAATATTTTACCCAACGCCAATATGACTTGAAATACAGTTTCAATCACATCAATTACGAATAAAAAAAACATTGTTTAGAATATTTAACAATAAACATAAAACTTCAGCCAACTTAATTTGATTTTATAACGAATATTGTAACCACGTTTTTTACATCGGTGGTAAACGTCTGACTTGACGCGAAACATCGCTGAGCCTAACATTCGCGGCCGAGCTAATGGCGGCCGCTGCCACGGCGTGCGTAGAAGTTAAACCTAAGGCCGGCCGCATACACGCGGAATTTTTCTTCGGTTTTCGTACGGAATGACGTGTGCGAGCGAGACAACGCTATATACTTTCGTAGCCCTGTCTCGTTTGTACGCGTCATTCCGTACGGAAACCGAAGGAAAATTCCGCATGTACCTATGCGGCCGGTCTTAATACATACCTATTGGTCCGTGCGTAGCAATCCGTACGGACGGTCCGCGTGACACTAAAACCAGCCTAACGCGGGGCACTAATTGGCAGCCCGTGGCTAGCGGCGATCTTTTGAATTTGACCAAAGTGCTTAACATGATCCGATTCCCCCAGCGATCCGTTTCACCTCGGTGTACCCTGTTAGATAATTTAGTAGATTTAGATTGCAATATACCTGTACGGATTTAGCAAAATACGTCGAGTCTGTCCATTTATTCATTGGGATGGGTTCGTTTATGAGCGTAGTATAAATTATCAACTGTCCCCTTCTCCTGGGTATTGCCCTTCCCGTGTAAAGCGTAAAGAGGTACCAGATAAACAAACAAACGGACAGAGTTACTTTCGCATTGATACTAATAAGTACCTAAGTATAGATGTATACTTGTATAGGTACGAAAGGCGGCAACTCCTAAACATGGTATTTAATCGTTTCGCTATAATTACGTCATAACTTACTCAAGAAGTTTTCAAAGTAACCAAATAGGTATTTTCTAATTACTATCAACAATATCTGCAAGGACTTATTTCAATGCGAACAAAGCAGCCACAAACCGAGATTGAGCGCAAACTTACCTTCAAGGACCGAAATTCTATTGTGGCTTTTAATGAAATACTATTGCCTTCAATAGACCAGTATTCTAAGGTAAATTGATTAAATTGTTGATAGCCTAAGTAAACAAGTGAACAAGTTAGAATATATCTAACAATAACGTCGGCGCATGTTTCCTACCCTACATTTGTACCTAACCTACCTCTTCGCAGCGGCGTCATTGTAAATTCGAGTTAACTTCGACCTCTCTCTGCTGCCCTTTTAAAACAGAACTTGTAAGCATATGGATAAACGAGCGCGCGGACGAGCTAGCGAAGGCCGCGGCGACCTCGTCACGGAAGAAGCCGGACTGCGACCTGTGTCCCATCTCATACGCCAAGCGCTTTATACGTGAGGAGACAATTGGCGAGGCGAATGGGCCGAGCGATATGAGTTGGGCTCGACCGGCTTCCGTGACGAAGATGTTTCTTCCCGATGCGGTGACTAAAAAAATATAAGTAAAATAATAGCAAATAAAAATACAAGAGCTAGGCTTCCTAAAGTACTGCATAGAGATAGTAAACAAGGCAAATATTAGAAATAAGTGAAAAATAGTGATGTTCGCACTCATATGTATTGTGTATATGAAGGCGTAACACACAATTGTAAATAAGTATCTAACTATAAAGATAATAGTATAACAAATTGCTAGTAATAACACACAATTAGAATAGAATAACATAATACACTAAAATTAGATAAATAAATGTAGAAATACAATAGTAGTAGCAAATGTACATAGATTAAGAATAGATAGTTTGAAAACAGGAAAGGAAAATGTAATAAAAAGTCTCTGACTTAGTCTACGTCAGGGGAACACTGTCATGTCGCTCTCTCTGTAAATGTAGTATAAGAAAAAATATAATAGCATAAGAACAATAAATAGTAGATTGATAACCAAGGGTGGAAAGTGAACCATTTAACCTGAGATATTTCTGGCGCTCAAACGAAGTGAGAGCGCCAATAGTTCGAGGGTGAAATGGGTAATTTCACCCGAGTTAAACATTCTACTTTTCATTTCGACTGTGATTAAAGTAAAATACTACACACACATTTTATATAACAGGTACTCGTATATTATAATCAGTTAAAATTTAAAGTAAAATTAGAACAATTTGAAAAAGACAAATGAAATGTTTTGCCGGGCATATTTATGTTTGAAATTTTCTGAGAAACTTGAGTTGCTTGTGTGGTATGAAACTCAGATTGAACATTTTCTGCGATAAACCGGCGACCTTGTGGCAAAACTCGTGGAACTTCGGGCTTCGGGTCTGTTGATGTTCCAGGCTGTGGAGAGCGACGGCGTTCAATATTTATAAATTCAGTTATTCTTGGGGTTATTTTGGTTTTATTTTCAACTGAGTCTTCGACATATCCCTCAGCAACAGTGCTGGATCTCCAACCACCATGCCGTTTCAGGGTTGATATGCTAGCCCCTGAATCAGCTAACAGGGTAGCGGAAGTCCGGCGGAAACAGTGTCTTGTGTACAAGTTTATGTTCGGCAAATTTAGGTAGGTTGCAATTTGTCGAGGCATGTTTGCGAATTTGTTTTTCCCAATTACTTGCCGTAAACATTTACCACGTTGAAAATTTAAAAAATATCTCTCTGTGTGTATGTTTTCTGGCCGAAGAATTTGATATTTTTCGACCAAATTTGCAAACTCTTCACGTACGACAAATTGCCAGTGGATTTTAGTTTTCGTATTACGTAATTTAACTTATTTCATTTGATTGTGTTTTTCTACATCGTTGACTGTAATTTTTGAAAATTCGATGCTCCTACATGCACCGCATATGCCAAAGATTAGAACAACCTGCAACAACATAATTAATTAATTCAAAAAAATACATATTATATTTACCTAGGTACATTTACATTTAGATTTTCAAATACACATTTTATACACACCTTAGTTGCCAAAAAAATTTCATCGGGAGCTTCATTCAAAAACCTCTCGACTTCCTGAGCAGTAAAAATCTTGGACTTCTTACTTTTGAAGTTTTCGGACTGTCTTCACTGTCTTTTTAAATATGCAGTCTAGTTGGTGAATTTTTTTATGTTGACATTATACTTCGTATTTATTGTAGACTTTTTAGCAATGAGTACTTGCTCCAAAGCGTTGAAGGCTGTATTGTCTTTGACAATTCACTAAAGTATGCTAAAAACGCATTTTCCGAAAGGGACTTCACATTTTTAGCGGATCTCCAGTTCATAAAATGATTGTATGCAAGATATTTCTCCTTAGAGGACTGTGGTTTTTTTTATCTTCAACTAATCAATTATCTTCAACTCCGTGGCTATCCGTTAAAAAAATTACTTTCCACCCTAGAGATGAATACGCAATTTTCCACCCGGCTATCTTCCCATGAAAATTAAACTTTCCAAACAGGAGAGATGAAAAGAAATGATTATCAGTTGGAGGGAAGTGGGGCCAATGTAAAAAAAAATCATATGGATAAAAACCAGCCAAGCGAGTCGATCTCGCGTACCACGGATTCCGTATTATTCAGTAAAGGGCAATTATATACCTACATTCTGCCGTGTCACGCCTAAGTAACGTATCTCCAAAAACGACGATTAGAGAAAAACGCGATCAAAGTTTTTGTTTATCCACATCTCATTGCTTGTTTACTAATGAAGTTTAAGATTTGAAATTTACACAGTAGGTTAGAAATATAATTGTGACGATGTATTTTGAATTTTAACACTGTGCTACGAATCAATTTGAAAAAATACGGTTTTTAAAGTTTACACGGCTTTAATTTTCATACAAAATTCTGTAACGCAAAGTTGCGTATCTGCATATACGTTAGTTAAGCGTGACCATGCTCTTTTTATTACCCAAAACTGTGTAATGGCTATGACCTGTATCTTTACTTACATTAGTTTTTGGAACCAAGAAACAGAACATTTAAGAAAATTAAAAGTGGGTAGGCTCTTTTATCTAGTCCCGTTATTTTATTTTATAGATATAAAAATAGGTAAGAAGGTTAATAATAAGTAAAATGGAAGCTAGAAAACTTTTGATTGAATTTTGGGTACGCATTAAAATATATAAAGTTGAAAATTAATAATGGACGAAATACATAATGGTTATTTGATATAATGCAATTTTCTCAACTTTACAGGATTTTCATAAAATAAACCTAACCTAACCTAAACCAATCTGTAGATTACACGATTAAAACAGTTCGTTTTATCAACAGTTTCATAGAAAATTTTAGTATAAATTATGGCCATTGTGTTTTTCGTCCATTATTCGTTTTAAACTTTATATATTTTGATACGTTCCTGTTTCAGGGTGTGTTACGTATTATGAAATATAAATTAAAATGCCTATTATTACATATAACAACAACCTGATTTGAATTAAACTGCACCAAAAGATTTTTCAATTTCGATTCTGCGGGCGAGTTCTGTATGACCTATCTAACGTATTTGAAATACGGGAGATATCCATTACAATTGCGTACAAAAATCCCAGATACGTTAGTTCGGCTATCGGTGTTTTTGTTGAATTATGGCATAAAATGAAAATCTTCGATATGTATCAGATAATATAGCATCAAAAATATCGATTTACCACTGTTAAGCGTAACTAATGTATCTCAAGTTACGTTAAATAGGCCTGACACGGCAGCATTATATCGTCGTTCCGCATTCAATACCGTGAATGTGAAAAATGTCAAAAAAATTTTTTTGCTTGTATCTATAGTATTCAAACAAATACGCGATTCTGTATTAAAAACATGACCAAAAAGCTACCCAAAACTGAAAAAATACGATAAGAGTATAACCGCGAATGCGATTATCTCCCTCTCGCTCCAGCATTATCGCGAATACGCCAGTGTCGCCATAGTAGCCGATGGAGTAAGTTACGTGCCTCTTTTTAAAGTAAGTTATATACATTATTTCAATACTTAACGATTAAAACTATGTATTATAAAAATGGGTAAAGTATACATTTTGACTAGAAACATAGTTTTTGTACGATATTACAGTACTTACCTATTTGTTCATAAAATAAACAATAATATTTAAGTCACAATCGCGGATTTGATTTGACCATTTTTAACTCGCTTTAACGTTCGCGGTTTTACATTTGGAGAGGTAGATCATTTAAATATCTATGTATTTTGCTTAAATTTAGGTAGTTTTTAGAGTAAGTACGACATGGAGTTAATCGTAAAGAGTTATAACAGCGAATGTCATTAGAAAACGACCAAAATATCTCTGCAAAATCCGCCAATGTTTCACTCATGACTAAGACTGTTAGGTAAATACCGCTAATGTGCATTATTACAAAATATATACACTTAAATTTTAAATTTATGGCATTGGTAAGGTTAAAGCATACATTAGAATAAAAAATGTTTTTTATCTCTCCTTTAAAATGACCCAATTTGACATTCGCGGTACTGAACGCCGAACGACGATATGTATACTAGCTGTTGCCTACGACTCCGTCTGCAAAGGCTAGGGGTATTAAAAATAGCCTAAAACCTGCATATTATCAGACCTACCAAATATAAAGAAAAATATCATAAAAATCAGTGTGTGATATTCACATTCATTTGAGTGTGGCGATCATTTTCCCAAAATAGATTTTTACTAGAGAAGCGATTTATCTATTCGCAAAATTTACCAATATCTTTTTTCCTATAGTTTATTTTATCCGAAGGCAAAATAATTATCATTATCAAAAATCCTAGTCACGTAATTTACCAAATCGGTTTATTTCTTTGTTCATCACGAACTATAATCAATCACTATTTGGGACTTAAGCCCAAACCTTTATTTTTAATTTGCAATTTTAGTCGAGATTCAATAAACATTATCTAAGCAAGAATGCTTAGACTTCACAGTCGCATACCATCAAATGATATAGAGGAGTGAAGCTCTCATCAAATGCTTCCCTATAAAGCTCCAAACGCACAGACAACGAGTTCGCGGTACGGTACCGCACGCACAACCGTTCATACAAGAGTTAGAATATTACAACCGTCACCGCCACGCCTCCGCTGTCTGTGCGTTTGGAGCTTTAGGCATAAAAAATACTCTCAATCTTATCTAGTTAAAATCAAACAAAATATTATCGTTTATAGTAGGTACGTATTAAACTTATTGAAATATAAACGAAAAGTTAATATACGGATGGTAACTTATAATATAACTTAGCATAAAATAAGTAAAAAATATTTTAAATCGCATTTGCAGTTAATAAGCGTTTTCATCCTAATTAATTTAAATTTAAGTACGACAGGAGAGCAATAGTTTTTTTCTCAAATCATTTGGAAATTGTTTATTATTTCAATTTAAATAAATTAGGTAAAGCCCAACAAGTCTGGCAACACTATCTACTGCATTATTTTCCTTTTCAAAGGTGTACAAAAAAACAAGCACTCAGTAATAAAACCCGGTAGTCCGAAACACTTTGAACGCTTTACACGCGCGTGACTATGAATACCTAAACAACTTAACATTCATCATTTTCTAGTTTTGAATCTTAATTGTAGTTCAATCGTTTCCTAAAATATAAACTCATCACATTAATGGGTACCTAACCTGCTTACTTCTGAAATTCGTCGCCTCGCGAAACCAGGGTTACTTATATCTGTAAATTTTTAAGAAACCAGTGTTTTTTTTGTATTTAACGAGCTTCCTTCCCATTTTGGGTTTAATGCTATATTTAAATTTCGAAAATCCGTAATGGGTCATGAGAAATCTAGAGATTTACTAAGTTCTATCTGCAAATGTTGAATTTAAAGAGCGCAAAACAAGGCTCCATCTAGAATTCTGAATAGATGAGATAGGTACATACCACAGGACGCTTCAACATGTAAATCAACAATTTGTTATCCACAGCCTAATATAGTATAAATCTTCCCAGGTGAATTTTTCGCTTCGAACCATTACATTAAATTTGAACCTTAATACTATGACGATACCGTTTGTTTTGTAAGATAAGGGCTCGAAGCGAAAAGTTCACCTGGGAAGATTTATACTATACTTATAACTAGTTAACTACTAATGATTAAATTGTATATTGGTTTCTGTATGATATTATTAGTATATAATTAGATCTAAGAATTCCTGACATATGCATCTCCCGCCCATACGACAGGTGAGCTCCGGACGGAGGACGCACCCGGTAGTCCCAGCGGGGACCTCGTGGGAGCAACGGCGGAAGCCTAAACAGAGAATCGAGACTAAAAGTTTCTTCTCTGGCCCTTCAGCATTGGCTGGAGTAAGGGTCTGCCGAGCTCCGCATGATCCCTTTAAGACACTGGGGCGTCCAGCCGTCCGGGGGACACTCCTCGTCCCTCCGTATTATTATAGCAGAAAAACTATCGATGGAAGCGGAAACGAAAAGAGGGTAGCGCTAGGATACAAGCGCAAAAAAGTACACAGCATGCCAAAAAAAACACCAGTCATAAAGGGTAGCCCCACCCAAAAGATGGCATCCAAAGCCACACAATGGGTCCAAAAGATCTCCGACCCACCCTTCCATCGCAGGGCAAAAGAAAGGAAGCCCGTAGTTATAGATAAATGCATATGACAGGAAATCCCACCAACCCAACCAATAGTACTAAGTAATTGTACAGAAACGGGCGAGGGTGGGTCAAGGAAGTAACCAACGGGTAAAAACATAAAAGACCGACCTAAGCACCCCCCAGTGCTCAGCGGGAGAATGCATGCTCCTCTCCCGGCTTTCCAGCAAATGGCTGAGGCAGGACACTGTGGGTAGATTAAGTCCCCTCCCTACCCCTCCCCTCCTCAAAATTTAAAGCATATGTTTTTTGTCTTGATAACCAATAGAGAAGGGGACTCGTGACCGGGTTTTTTAGTCCGTGCAAGTCGGACACTGTCTGGGCCCTCCATTCCCAGTTCGTCCGAAGGGATTTTTCCCGAGCACAAGTCACCCTTCCAATCCTTAAAGTAAAAAAACAGCAAAGACTTCGCGTCTTTGGCCCCTCTGGCGACTCATTCAAAAAAAAACTACTAATGCGAGGCGTCGTATCTAAAATGATGATTTTATAGGTGTGTGGTGGTCAAAATAGTTACAACATGCACTGAATGTTCCGAGGTGCGAAACTTATCGTAGTTAGTTTAGTTCCTTAGCATTGGGAAACAAACTTCCAAGTACATAACAGATAAATTATACTATATTTATTTACATTTAATTTATGTAAGAAAACTTACTCAATAACGATAATTTACGGTTATTTATTTTTTGGAATGTAAGAACTAGGTACTAGTCAATCATATCTACAAAAAATAAAAGCCACTCATTTCATTTATGATATCTTGGTCGAAAACGCCGTGACCAATATCGATTAAAATTACGGAAACGAAAGGGTACTTCGGATAAAGCCACGTTTTGGGAGAATCTAATTTTGTGCGGATGAAGGCTCGGTCAACTAGGTGCTTTCGGTTTATACGGCATTTTTGCTGACTTATCTTTACAAAATTCATTACTGAATAAAACCTTACCGAATTTATAAAGCGGTGAAACGTTTGCTTCAATTTCATATCAAACTCTGTAGGCAGTAAACATTTCGTTCAAACATCAAGCTGTAGGGGAGTACGGGGTTAGTAATGACAAAGTGGAAATATTACATTTTTTAGTTATGTGTAAATTTAAGCTACCTAACTATATTAATAGAAATTAAAAATAAAAGAAATTAAAAATTTCAGCTTAATTATTTGTTTCATTGGATTGTTTCACTGTAACAGTTTTCTCTTTCCCCGTTCGCGTCCCCAGTCTCCCCTAGCACAGAACGTAATAAATCCCAACCTACGTGCCACTCAGTCTTGGTTCCGCAGAGCTCATGTTACCAATTTCGATGATGTATTATGGCCGAGGGATTGCCCGAAGGTAAAGAGTGCTTTGTTATATGCTTCTGAAACAAAAATGGATGATGGTAACATTGAGGACCGACAACGCATTGTATACCAATGTATACAATGCGTTTTCGGTCCTACATACGATACATGACAATACGTTAATCAGATACAAACAATATTTATTTTTTCTCAAACATGCTATGAAATATTGACGTTATGTTCCTTATAATACGCCACGAAGTGTCACGTTGAAGGTGCGGGCTAGACGAGAGGTCAATAATGTAATTTCATACAACATTGCTGGCCTTGGCCAGCAAAGTGATCGTCTATTGTTTCATACTATGACGTTTATAGGTCTATGGCATCATAGCATTTAGCCATTTAAAAAAAAACTATAAGCAATATTTTGCGTTTTGGTTCATTAATACATTCTGCCACTACGTTTATTTAAGGTAAGGTAAGATGATGATGATGTTGGTGATGATGATGGTGATGTTGATGGTGTCGATGATGGCGGTGATGATGATGGTGATGGTGGTGATGATGGTGATGATGGGTGATGATGGTGATAACGAGATGATGATGTTGATGATGATGATGATGATGATGGGTGATGATGATGATGATGATGATGGTGATGATGAGATGATGGTGATGATGGGTGATGGTGATGATGATGGTGATGGTGGTGATGATGGTGATGGTGGTGATGATGGTGATGATGGGTGATGATGGTGATGATGATGGTGATAACGAGATGATGATGATGGTGATGATGAGATGATGATGTTGATGATGATGATGATGATGATGGGTGATGATGATGATGATGGTGATGATGAGATGATGGTGATGATGGGTGATGGTGATGAGATGATGATGATGATGGGTGATGATGATGATGATGATGATGATGGTGATGATGAGATGATGGTGATGATGGGTGATGGTGATGATGATGATGATGGTGATGATGATGGTGATGATGATGATGGTGATGATGATGATGGTGATGATAAGATGATGATGGTGGTGATGGTGATGGTGATGATGATGGTGACGACGACGACGACGATGACGATGATGATGATGATGATGATGCATGTTTGAGAAAAACTCTATACAAGCCTTGGCCACGAACAGGGATTGCCGCCCTCGTATCTCTAGATGGCCTCGTTAACACTCGGCCATCTATAACTACTCGGCCGGCAATCCCCTATTTCGCGGCCGCTGCAGTAATGTACTATTACCTACCTGACATTCTGGCACAATTAATAATAAAATATGACGCACCCTTCTCAAAAACCGTGGGACGTTTCCTTGTGGTCATACTACTTTGTCAAACACGTATGATCACGGAGATTTTATATAAATTTCGTTAGTTAATTGGGTTGGGTTTGTAAGGACTAGATTGCATAACGACTCTATAAGCAAAATGTCTTAGTTACATAAAGTCTTGGTAGCTAAATGTCTAATTGTACAAACGTCTTAATAGTAGAATGCCCGAGTTTAAGATTGGACTTAGTTCTATTACGTCTTGTTTGTATAACGCCCTAATATCAAAATGTTGTAATAGCAAAACGACTAGGTAGGCATATCGTCAAACATTAATAACGTCTAAATGGCATAACGACTAGTTTCTGCCGGCGACTTCGCCCGAGACCTAGACAATAACTAGTCGTCCCTACAGAGCCTAGCTGGTATGCAATCATGACGTTTTACTACCAAGACCATATGCTATCCAGACACTTTTCCTTATGCGTCGTTTTACAATCAAGACTTATTAATAACTTGGACGTAAACTCTATTAGTCATTTTGCAACTTCGGGCGTTATGCTATAGTTGTCGACCGAACAACTAAGACATTCTACTCACTAGGGCATTCTGCAAAAAAGACATTGTGCTTACCAAGACCTTATGCAACTAAGACGTTTTGCTTATAGAGTCGTTATGCAATCTAGTCCTTACGAACCCAACCCAGTTAATTGTGTATTGTTTTCCGTACAAAATAATTGAGCACGTAATGTATTGGTTACATCTAAAGTTAACGACTGATTGACGATTCTTTTTACACGTCATATCATGACAGTTCAATAATAAGTCAAAAATAATAATCATTACTTATTTAATTCTTTTTTTTTTAACTAATCACGCTAATTTATTTACCCGCCTGACACGCAGTTGAGTGCGATGGAGTCTTTCACACTTCGTAGCATGGTTTCTCGTAATTTATCAAAAACTTCTCTTATTTTATCTCTCAATTGGTACACTAATATTCGAGGTTGCGAGTAAACCTCGTTTTTCACAGCTCCCCATAGGAAAAATCTAGCGGTGTCAAGTCAGGGGAGCGAGCCGGCCACCGACGGGGGCCAAATCGTCCTATCCATTGGTCACCAAACATTGAGTTTAAAGCAGTTCTCACGCGTGCTGACGAGTGTGCGGGAGGTCCATCAAGCTGTGACTAAGTGTTGCTGCGTTCTTCAGTCGGTAGAGTATTGACATAATTTGCCAAAGGGCCGTTTATGAGCTCCAGAAATTTATCCTCATTCATTGCCATTTATCGCTGCCCAGACATTTACAGCCCATCGATACTGGTGTCCTGTTTCCTTTATAAGATGTGGATTTACAGCGTCCAGTAATGACTATTTCGTTGGTTCCAGACACTAGGTTCTAGTGAAAGTACTTTCGTCCGACCAAATGATGTTTGACACCAATCCATTACGAGGTGATGATCACGTAACCAGGTACAGAAGAAGACGTGTGGCAAGTAATCCTGGGGTAACAAAGCGTGTGCTTTTAAAAATTGAAATGGACGTCGCCTATCTTTTTTTAAGATTTTGTGAACTGTCGTGTGAGGCATGACAAATTATCGTCCCGCTTCTCTCGTGCTACTTTCGGGGTTAGCAGAAAAGTGACGCAAGACAGTTTCCTCGGTTTGAACAGCCAAGCGGGAACTGTTTTCTATTGTTCCAGTCAGTGAAGGCCATCACGAATACGCTGCAGAGCATTCACGATTACTCGTTGGTTTAGCGGAGTCCGCCGGTTCGGAAGTCGCTCTCTGTAAATTTCTAACGCTCTTCTACCGCTTTGTTGAGCTTCTCTTCTTCTTTTTTTCTTGTTCTTCTTTTCTTTTTTTTGCAGGGAAATTTGATGACCGCGGCATTTTCAACCGACGAAAAAAACGGAGGAGGTACTCAAGTCAACGCGTATTATTTGTTTTTTTTTTAATGTATGATCTCGCATAAGTTTTTACAGAGTAGTCCGATTTTGATAATTATTTTTTTATTGGAAAGGATATATCCCGAAATTGGTCTCATATAAATTTGAAAACAAAAAAATCAAACCCTAAGGGTAGGAAAACAGAGGATGTTTGATGGTACACTCACTGATTGTAATGTATGACCACGCATAACTTTTTACAGAGAAGTCTGATTTTGATAATTCTTTTTTTATTGGATAGATGTAAGTATACCTAAGTAATTTTGAGTCGGTGCCAAACAATCAATCCTTCGCCGGAAAATGCCGAGCGTTCACAAGCGAGCGTTAATGCCAACGAGACAGCAACCCGAACGGGCACTCACGTGACACGTGATTGCTTGGCACCTGATCAGAATTACTTAGGTAACATTAATTTAAGAAATTACTTATTAAGGTTTAATAAATAAAACCGGTCAAGTGCGAGTCAAACTCGCGCACGAAGGGTTCCGTACCATTATCTACCTACATCAAAACGGCAAAAAAATCACGTTTGTTGTATTCCGGAGCCCCCTTAAATATTAATTTTATTTTAATTTAATTATTTATTTTTAAAGTAGATATATAAATAAATATTCTGTGAATATTTCAATTGTCCTGCTGCCGCCGTTATCAATATCGACCAAAAACGAGAAAAAAATCACGTTTGTTGTATGGGAGCCCCCTTAAGTATTTATTTTATTCTATATTTTTTACTTTTTAAAATAGCCTTCGTACACTTATTTCTATATTTAGTATAAGTAAGTCTTTTTAACATATTCCTTGGTTCATTATACCATACCATAAATAATCTTTCACGTTCTTTAAGTTATCGCTTATCGAACTTTTATTATTTCTATTTGTAATAAGTACTATAATAATTTATTTGAACTTTATAGGATTCATTATAAATATTTTTAAACAATAGATTAAGTGCTTTATACAATTCTATCGGACATTCTAAATGCAGTAAGTCATCAAAGTCGGTTGCCAGTAGTTTTTCCCTAACTAAGCTGTTATCAAGCACAAACTTAGTAGATGGCGGTGCCGGTGAAGGCGCAGCGAGCGGGCAACCGCGGGCGCCGCGGCTCGAGCCCGGCAACGGCGGCAGGCAACGTCGCGATATCGCTGCTGCGATCCGTGTTCGGCGACACTGCGGGCACTCTGCCCGTACCAGGCGCAGCCACGCGCATGCGCCCGCGGTCGCACGCTCCTTCGCTGCCCGCTTGGCTCTGTTTCCATTCTATCGCGGCAGCAATCAGAAAGTGATCCGATATTTTATGTCTTAATAAGTCTTATAACATGTGCATCTATATTTCAGTTTGTATTTAGTACGAAATGTATGATTTCACGGGATGACCGTAAAAGTAATAAAAAAAATGAAGTTGAAAAAATAAGTACAAAAAAAGATACTTCATAGCTAACTAGTCTTATAACAGTTGAGTCGATTACAGACAGTGGTGCTCTAACATATTATATGATCTAAGCAAGATTCAACTATCTTATCAATTTCTTTTCGAGTAACATCTTTTATACATTTAATAAAACCATATATATTCGGACATGATATTTTCAATAATTTATTGAATCAGGCGTTACTTTGCGGAGGTCCATATTAATGAACTAAAACAATTAGCTTTGCTCACCCGCGACCTTACAAAAGTTATGTTTATGCAAGAAATGTGCATTCATGCAGTTCCTCCACCTCCACACTGTACGAACACACATAAATCACATAAACCCAACCATCACCACCACCAAGCTACACTGACGCGTTTCGAACTCAACCAGAGCTCATCTTCAGAGTTACCACAACCGTATGCTATGCTACCAAATGTTAAACTAACAAACCAAAACAAATGTTTTAACTTGTCACTGTAACTTCTCAAGTACCCACTTTATTTTTCTTATTCTCAAACTACCCCACAAAAATTAACTTTTATTGACATATTATAAAACTACCTTGAATTTTTGTTTATTTATTTATAAGGCATATTTAATTAATACTAACTGTTCAAATTCGACCCAAGCCGCAGTAAAGGAGAAGATACTAAATTTACCTGTTCATTAATAATAGACCCCATAGTGTTGTACCTAATTATTTCCATGCATTCCAGAGCATCCAGACGCAACCCCTTGCCGCAATAATGTAACACTTCATAAGAATCTGAATCTAACAATAAATGATTTGATTCCAACAAATGTTTTGCAAAATTCGATCTATCTGGATGCTCATTCCTATATGCCGAAACATGCTCTTTAAATCTAGTATTAAAACTTCGGCCTGTCTGTCCTACGTATATCCCATTGCAGTCATTACAAGTAAGCTTGTATACCCCCGATCTAGTTCCCTTATCTACCTGTTCTTTGTGGTTACATAGCCTAGATATTTTCATACATTTGGACTCGATTATTTTGCCTGTTCAGGAGATTAATATTTATATCGCCACAAAACACAACTTTGAATTTATTGGTAAACTATCTAAAAGAGTTCGGAGCTCGGTGAAAAATTCAGAGATCCTATCTTATTTGTTATATTTCGGAGGTCTGTATATTGAAACCACATAAACTTTTTTGTTTTTAAATTTAATAGAAATGGAAACGCACTCTGCCGAGCGCATACGGCTCGCGGTAACGCAGTTGTCTCGCACGCGCTTGCCGCTAGGCTTGTACGTGAGTAGACAAGCACTCCGCCACCACCGCGATTCTCGCGAGTATGAACGTCGACCTTCAATCCTTTAATGCTAAAAAATTACAACAATGAATAATTTATATTTGCTTCCGTAATAACTAATATGTCTATTTGTTTAAATGGTCACAGAGTGTTACAAGGAGTTCACTGAAATGTTTTGTTATTGAACGAATGTTTACATGCAAGATACATAAATCTTTGAGATTTTTGTTATATTGCCAATCACTTAGGCTATCGAGACATGAATAGTTGACAGATTCATCAACTCTATGATCTAAGCTATGTAATTCTGTGAATGTTGAATATTAAAATTAACACACGTTAAGATATACCTAATAATGTTTGTACCTGTATTTATTAGGTACTTAGTTAGTTAGTAGGTAGATTCACTTGTTGCGCAAGTCGTCGATGTCACTCTCTGCTTTAATATATAGGTTTCTCGACGTCTGTTTTTCTTACTAATATGTTTCCGCTAGAAACCCAGATGTATTTGTAGATGCCATGGAGCTGCTTCTTTGTGTTCTATAATAGTGTTCGCGTCGCTCGAGTCAGGTCCTCGTTTATATAAATTTTATTACCAGCTGATCCACTTGTAACCACATTGCTCCTCAATTCCGCCACTTTACGCCGCCGCTCCAACCAGCTGTCCCGCGAGCCGGTGCTGCTGGCCTTAAAGCCCACGACGATTGGTGCCGGTTTGCTGCCTGGTTTCATTTGACGACTGCGTTTCGCCCACTCAATTTCGGTAACGTCCACATTGAGTGAGCTCCCCAATTTCATAACAATGTCTTTCACATTTTCATTGGGCAGTTGTTCGATACCTACTATTACAATATTATTTTTTCGCGTTTCCTGCTCATAATCTTGTAATTTGCGCTCGAGAGCTGCGTTGCATTTTTCTAGGTAGACACACTTATTATTAATATTCATTAAGGTCTTCTCCAGCTTATTTATCTTCACTTTAGACTGCTCATGCTCGACTATCAGAGTATCATATTTATCTGACAGGAGACTCAAGCATTGAGTGATGGAATCAATTTGCTTCGTGAGTCCGGGTATAGCTGCTTGCTTGCTTGCTTTTTTTCTGGATATCTATTAGAATTTTTGCATTACTGAACTCTTCCATAACCTCCTCCTCCGATTCTTCATCTTCACAGCAGCTTTTGTTGTTGCAGTAAATTCTATTTTTCCCGTTTTTAATATCAGCCGCTAATCCTTTGACACAGTTCCGGTGAAATGTTCCCTGGCATTGTCCTTGACACACGAAATGTGCACCCTTTTTAGCAAGCGCTTTTAACATTTTTGGCACTCCATTTCACAAACTAATCGTAACTTTTTAAGCGTAGAATTATTATTAATCGAAGTATTGCGCGCGAACTTCGTGCATGATATGATCTTTCTTAGGAAACGATTGACAAGCGCACGCGCGCACACGGCTCGACGCTCAGAGCGAGAGCGAGACCGTGCATGCAACTGCTATGCCGTACCGCGGGGTATTCTTTTTACAACTGGTATTAAAGCCTTCAGTAGTCCTGGTCTTTCCGCGAGAGACTTTTCGACAGCTGGTGCTACTGTAGAGCGCAAAGTGGCAGACGGAAGTTTGGTTGAGATATACTTGGCAGAGCGGGGTCGATAACTAAGCGAGCAGTATGGATAGCGAGCCCCCTCTGTCCCTTGTTTTGTTTATTATCTCCGCAAGTCTCTCGTTTTTGCTTCAAAGTCCCTCCTCGGTCCCATGTCACTCCGTACTTGAACGCTGCTGATCTGCTTAAGATGCACAATCGCAGGCGCTTGCACCTTGCAACCCTTTTGTTCGGTGTAGTGCGACACAAGACGCCTTCCTACCTTTTTAAAAAAATCTCATGGTTGAAAAGTTTGCGCAGACTTAAGGCTATTGTGCCGCCGCACCGGACGGCGGCGTTTCGAGGGAGTTTTAGGTTTGCGGCGTCTAAGTGCTGGAATGACATCCCCCCTCCCATCCTAAGTGTGACTAGCAGGTACACCTTTGGGCGAAAGCTTAAAGGCTATTTGTTGTCATTGAAAAATCCTTAATTTCCTCTCCTTTCCAGCACTATTTCACAAAACTTCTTTGATTTTTATTGTCTTGGTTATTTCATTTTTCGTTTTAGTCCGCGCAGGGTTGTATACTTGGCAAGTGAGATATACTAATAATGTTCAAGAAATTTTGTTATTATTATTTGCTTTTACAATTTACAAATTATTTATTTACGCATGTACCTAGTCTTATGTATGTAGCTATTAGTGTGCAGTTTATTTATTTATTTATCTATCTAAACAGCGATCCGGGTGTCACCAACGGTACTGGCTGAAAATCAGCGCTGGGGTGCTTTAAACGCCTCAGCATTATGCTGAGCCAGTGTCCGATTTGCAACCGCAATGACACATTCTATCTTTAGTTTTAGTATTGCCTTTTTGTTTTGTAAAATATTGTGTCTTGTGATGTTGTAAATAAATGTATTTTCTTTCTTTTTTTCTTTCTTTCAAGTGGGGCAATACAGGAGATAAACCGATGTTGAATAGGGCATTGAAAGTATAAACACTACAAAACTTAAGAACTAAAGAAGTAGCAAACAAATAAGAAATATAAAAATCTAACAGTCAATAATTTGTAAAGAAAAACACTGGCACCGCCAATGTCATTTTAGGGCGCCTGTGGGCGCATCCGGGGCTTTGATGCCGCCTATGGTATTTTATTAGCCGTGCGGGCCGCCGGCCCGCCGCCACTTCGTTCAAAGTGGTTTACACGCTGCGATAAAATGTTGCGGTCGGGACGGATGACAGAAGAAAAATAATCATTCGTACTTTTCAAAATGTAAATAATTACAATTATTTAGTCGAGAACTCGTAATTTTTTACATGTAGCTACACTGGTTAACATATGCAATAACGAGCTTTTTCTACTCGTTTTAACGATTAACATATTTTTATTTGATTTTTATTGTAAAAAAAATATTTGCCACTGACACTGACAACCGCCATTAATTAATATTTTTCTAAGGATGCTCGAGAAAAATATTCTGTAGTACTGTTTGCGAGTAAATTTTTACCATTTCTTGTGGTTCGATTGACTTAAGTTTGGTATTTAAGAGCTGTGGTGACGTTGCAAAAATCAAGAACCATCACACCATCAGGGAAAAAGCTTCAGCGTGCATATGAAATATTTGAAAAAAAAAAGACTTATTTATTATGCCTAAGTTCAAACAACGGGCTATAATAACGACAAAGAAGCAACTTTTAATTGGGCTTTACTGTCAACGTTAAACCACTATAAGATTAACTTTTTTAGCTGACCACACGGGAAAAAGATGTTTCGTTACAACAGTAAGTATAAAAATTAGTACTTTATTTAGTGCCGTCAGGGGACTTTACTTAAATTATGCCTCACCAATTAGGGGAATTTGAGGCCCCACATCGCCCTGTGCAGTCTTACTATGGAAACTACAAATATTTAGGTCACCGGACCTCCCCCTGCCCCTTAACTGTGTGATGTAATTTACGGATGACCCTCTTACCAGTAGTAGTAACACGGGTAACGAAAAGGTGATTAAAACACGTATAAATATTTTCATCTCTCCTGTTTGGAAAGTTTAATTTTCTTTAGACAATAAATGTTCTTTAAACCTAATTTTCATGGGAAAATAGCCGGGTGGAAAATTGCGTATTCATGTCTAGGGTGGAAAGTATTTTTTTTAACGAATAGCCACGGAGTTGAAGATAATTGAGTTACGTCATATTTTTTTTAATTAATATATCAAAACTCGGTACGTCGTACATTAAACGTTGACGTTTAGGGTTCATATTAAAATCATTTTACAGTTGGTCTATTTTTTTTCGCAATTACAGATAATCAACATTTAAAATCATTCTCGGCTGCCCGCCATAATGCCATGATAGCAACACTTTTTTTTCACGTTTCGGCATGGCCATCTAGATGTAGACCAACTAGATTACAAGCCCTACCACGAAGTGCAAAATTCGAACTCCGTTTCGTGCCGTCCAGTACACGCTAATAGGATTTAATATGAGAGTGAGCGGGATGGTCCGATACGAAGTTCGATTAAGGAATTTCGTGGTACCCCCCAGTCTAGTCGGCCGCGGCAAGTGGCCAACTCAGTGCGAAAATGTTGGAGGTTGGATATGGGTAAATTTAATTTAGTTATATCTAAGTAACTAAGTAATTATTAATTTATATCATATTCATAATACATTTTAATTCTGTAAAACATTTAATTTGTCTTTTTCAAATTGTTCTAATTTTACTTTAAATTTTAACTATATAGGGTTCCGTTTGTCGCCATTTGGCTACGGAACCCTAAAAAATAGGAATCCCGCAGTACTGCAACATTAATTTCAACGCAATCCTAAAAAGTCGCAAATTTTACGATTTCAATCCCTGATTGTGTTTTCATCAAAAATCTATAGCTATGAAAGAAAAGCTACCCTCTGATTGAAATCATGTCTGTCAAATGAAATCACTCCAAGGGGAAAAGAGCGGTATTTTCAGGATTGGAAAAATTAACCGTCGGCAATGATCGGATTAAATCACCCGTGAACAAACCTTTCTCCGTCAGCCTTTATTTAGGGACCGCCTCTTGTGGGTTCAAGGTTGATGCACGTTACCAGACTTAATCGGGCTTCATTTCATCAGATTTTTTCAAAACTCTATGGTAATGTCTCAATGTGATGAGAATATTGACTTAGTCGCCTTTGATCAATAATACCTAAAGACTGTGTTTATTATGCATAGGTACATATTAAGTTAGTTGCTCTTAATTTCAACCGAATAACATATAAAAAAGTTACAACTCTCCAATATAATATTATCTTACTCTTACTATCTCTCCTCACGCACCAGTTTTAGTGTCAAATTTCATAGTTCAATGTCACCGGAAGACACCCTACTAGATTCCCTTGAGAGTGTCAAAAATATACGTTTTTTGCGACATAAACGGCCGTATCTTTTTTTTACGTTAACTTAGAAGTTTGATTTTTTCACAGCATCAAGGGCCTGTAGACTTGAGTAGGTATTTGTTTTGATTTCAACTCGATACCGGACGCGTTCCTGAGATAAAGGGTCTTGACAGACAGACGGACGGACGGATGGACAGACGGACCACAAAGTGATCCTATAAGGGTTCCATTTTTTTTTCCTTTTGAGGTAGGGGACCCTAAAAACATTTAGTTTACACTTTTGACATTAGGAAAAAGTGTTATTTAAAGCTTAGTATTTAAATTTCTCATTTGAAAAACCTATCCAGCGACATTCCATACATTGGGTAGACTAAAAAGTCCCTACTTTATGTGTAGATTATTTGCCCCACTTTTTGAAATCACTCCATAACTCTTAGTAAAATAAAGTAAAATGTTTTATTTATAAAACCGGCCGGTACTTCGTGTTTTCATCGACCAATGTATAAAAGTAAAAAAACATTTTTTTGAATATTTTCAGTGTATTAGCGACTTTAGCAGACCTCTTCATTTTGTGACATCTATCTCACGTATGGGATAGTTGCCTCATTCATCCCCCGAAGCGGGACAACTATCTCCTAAAAATTTTGATCGCATTTTGCCTTCCCATGCAATCACACATAGACATGCGACTCGGTCAACATAGTGGTAGCTGGAAAATCTCTGACATAATTTCTTCGCAGGTGTGTGCAAGTTTCCTTACGATGCTTTCCTTCACCATAAAGCTCATGGTAAATTTCAAATGGAAGTGAGTGCCAAAACAAGATTTTTCATACAAGATTTTGCTACATGCAATCGTGTTATGTCCAAAATGTGATAGTTGGGAAGAAAGTAGATATTCTTTACTCATATTAAATTTCTACTCTACTTTTGTACCCTAGTTGTGAATGAATTGATAAAAATCATCATATGACATATAAAGACTGGACTACGTATAATACATATAAGTACATAATATAAAATCGAACTCAAACGATATTGTAGCCATAATAGACAATTGAATTGTCGGATATATCAAGACGGGCAAGAGGGACGCATTTATACGTGAAAGTATAAAGCATAATACACATTCCAATCCACTTTAGCATATAACCAACCGGGTCCCTTTAGGTTCGCCGGTTGGTTCGATTGACTGTTTCAATATTAGGGGAGAAGATTTAAATTTGATAGTACTTTTTGGAGGGAATCAGCTTCAGTTTAGGAGAAAATTGCAAGAGTATTTGGTTCTCGTGTGTAGACTCGTCTTTTCACCTCGCCCCACAAAAAAATCGAGCGGAGTAAGATCGGGGCTGCGAGGCGGCCAAAGAGTATTGTAGTATTATATGAACAAGAGTGGCAACTCTATGGTCAAATATGCATATATGGAAGGTGCTGCTGCCCTACGCCCTGGTCAAGAACTAATGTGACGTATCTATAGATGTATACCTATCTATATGTATATGTTGGTAGTGATGTACAGCTGTAATTACGCGTAATTTTAATTGATAGGCTAATTGCCACTATTCGTACTTTAGCCGTCTAATTCAAATCAGCATATACGAAGTATAAGCGGCTAAACCCGATTTGCACTATACGGCTAAAATACGAACATTGGCAAGTGGCCTATCAATTAAAGTCCTTGACCGTACAATTTGGTACGCCATGGCCATGGCCGATGAATGACAACTGACAGGTTTGACAAGTCAACCAAGATGGCCGCTAATTTAGTTCTTTACAAAACAACCAGAGATCGCTGTAGTCGCATGAAAAGTGTGATATATGTAAGTGTGCCCCCCCTGGAGGCGGCCAAGCGACAGGGCCATTGCGTCCTATCCATCGTTCGGGGAAACATACCTACGTCCAAGTAATTTCGAACAGGTAGTGAAAAATGTGCCGGACCCCTATCTTGTTGATAGTACAAATTATTTATGTTATGTATGTATGTAATATATTTATTCATAAAAAGTTCACTTTCATTTAAACCATGCCCCGCAAAACTGCTGACGCAGTTTGACTGCAGGTAACTCGCTTTATATAAACATAGCTTATAAATTATTAAATTAGATTATATTAATACAATTAATTTACGTAAACGGTTTTCTTGTGGCACCTCTTGTAGTACCTAGTGTTGAATAATTTATTGAATCAGGCGTTACTTTGCGGAGGTCCATATTAATGAACTAAAACAATTACTTTGCTCACCCGCGACCTTACAATAGTTACGTTTATGCAAGAAATGTGCGTTCATGCAGTTCCTCCACCTCCACACTGTACGACCACACACAAATCACATAAACCCAACCATCACCACCACCAAGCTACACTGACGCGTTTCGAACTCAACCAGAGCTCATCTTCAGAGTTACCACAACCGTATGCTATGCTACCAAATGTTAAACTAACAAACCAAAACAAATGTTTTAACTTGTCACTGTAACTTCTCAAGTACCCACTTTATTTTTCTTATTCTCAAACTACCCCACAAAAATTAACTTTTATTGACATATTTAAAACTACCTTGAATTTTTTGTTTATTTATTTATAAGGCATATTTAATTAATACTAACTGTTCAAATTCGACCCAAGCCGCAGTAAAGGAGAAGATACTAAATTTACCTGTTCATTAATAATAGACCCCATAGTGTTGTACCTAATTATTTCCATGCATTCCAGAGCATCCAGACGCAACCCCTTGCCGCAATAATGTAACACTTCATAAGAATCTGAATCTAACAATGAATGATTTGATTCCAACAAATGTTTTGCAAAATTCGATCTATCTGGATGCTCATTCCTATATGCCGAAACATGCTCTTTAAATCTAGTATTAAAACTTCGGCCTGTCTGTCCTACGTATATCCCATTGCAGTCATTACAAGTAAGCTTGTATACCCCCGATCTAGTTCCCTTATCTACCTGTTCTTTGTGGTTACATAGCCTAGAGTACAAAGAGTTGTTAGTCTTAAAGGCAACATTAATATTGTTTGATTTTAAAATGCCATAAATCTTATCAGACAAACCCCCGACGTAAGAGATGCTAGATCTATATTTGTTAGTAGACTGAGAAGGTAACGCAGCGTAAAGCATGCTATTTACTAACCGTGCCTGCTTCTTTTGAACTAAACTATCTACCATTGATTTTGTATAACCATTTGAGATCGCTATCTGATAAATAGTACTCAACTCTAAATCAAAATGTTCCTTAGAAAGAGGTTCGTTCATACCTAGTGTTGGTAATATGTTTCCGAGGAAGTCTTCATACTTTGGACCATTTAAGTTTCCATCAATAAAATGCGGTCCTATTTAGATGGATATTGAGAATACCCGCCTAAACGCTTACCGAAAACCGACAAGTGTTCATTATGAACGTTAAATAAGCCTACTCTTGTAAACGTTGCTTCGTCAGACCGTAAAATATTTAGATGTAAATCTTGTAACACCCAACGACAAAACTGAACTCTTCGGTAGTCGGCTAGCACAATATCGTGTACATTTTGGAAATGAAATGGATGTAATCCTGCGGCATATACCTTCCACATAAAAAATTGGCTCGTACTAAATCTTGCAGCTGCGTCTCTTGTGCTTGCCTCAGGGTGGCGACTAAAATACCGAAAGATTCGTGTCCGAAACGTTTCTGAGTGCCGCGGCCATCGGCTTCTATCTTGGGCATGCACTGGGACTGAGAACTGTCCATATTCTCTTGAATTTTGGACAGTTCTGTTTATTTCATACTAAATACAAACTGAAACATGGATGCATAAAAAAAACCCCAGAAAAAAGACCAGCGCTGGGAATCGAATCCAGGCCCTCAGCATTCCGTGCCGCGTGCCATACCCCTACACCACCACTGGTCAGGTCTAAACAGACACAATTTTTTCCCATACATCGCACATCTCAGTTCGCTAACTAATCACATTAAGTCGTGATACAGCGCCATCTATGTTACACCCTCATCGGGAGACGTCAACACTCCTTCAGAACTACCCGCTCACCCGGACAAGAGATGTCGCTACTAAGCCCACTTAACCCTTAGCCAGGCCTAGCGATTTATTTTCTTTTGAATATGGATTTTGATTGATTTGGGTTATAAAAAAAGGTAATTTCTTGTATTTTTTTAATTTACTAATTCTTAGAAAAAAACCAGTGGTCTTTATAATATGACCAGTGCCCGTCGTTAAAAAGAAATGTGGCCCGTATGTGACCACTGCCCTAAAAGTAATCTACTCTTCTATTAGGGGTAAGACTATATTAGTCTAAATGAATTGTTAAGAAATAAAACCACTAGACCTAAGAAAATGTGTATTTTTATTGATTTAAACAACGGTGATTATCATCGAAACATGGTGCTGCACATAATGCCACTTGCTGGTCAGTGGACACATAAGGACCACATTAAGCCAGCACACGCAGGCAGTGGTCAAATAGGGACCACTTTATTTAAAAGTTAATATTTTCCAGAAAAACCGATATTGAGATAAATCCATAAATGACAATGATAATCATACTTATAAAGTATTATAAAATAACAGTTGTTACCACTTAACGTATTTTTTTTCATCATTATGAATTTTTAACTTTCAATAATTACGCACAAATAGCCGTTTAGACCAAAATTTGCATTTGACAATCAAGAAATGTCAAACTCTTCTTCCGCCACTCATTTTTTTTTTCGTTCGGAAATCGACTGCATCATAGACAATTATAATAATGACATTTTGTGGTCTATATACAGCATCTGCCTATCACGGAAAAATAAATTACCAAGTGGTCTGTATGTGACCACTGCCTGGCTAAGGGACAAGTTTGCTATGAAGTATCTTTTTGTAAATTTTATCTTTTTAACTTCATTTTTTTCACTTTTACGGTCATCCCGTGAAATCCATATATTATAAATTATATAAAAAAATTTAAATAAAAAATAAAACCTCCTTCAATTTACAGAAGAAGTTACTTACTTACCTGGTGAGATTAGCATAATTTTACTATTGTCAGTGATATTATCATAATGCACTTTTTTATTGGTAACGTTAATTAAACAGGATAAAGTTATTTTAGTGTTTTAATCATTTCGCCCACACCTAGGTATTTGATAAGGAAACTATTACGTAATTTTGAAAGAATTGATTGGCTAATTAAGAACTGCACAAAATATTGATGTATTTAATACATTTTCAATTGATAACGATAGTAAATGTCAACGTCAAGTACTTCGACTAGACAATATGACGATCTGCAGTACATTGCTGGCCCGATTAATTTTGTTGGAAAATAACATATTCTTTTTTTTTTCATTTAAAAAATTTTAAACCACTTTGACTTAATTACTTAAAAGAGTTAAAGTTAAAGGATGTATAATTTAATTTATTGATCGTGTTACCGGATACACCCTGTATAATTAGATCGTGTTTTAAAAAATAACAAAAGTAAATAGAAAATATTCAATCTAATAGACGATAATCTTTCGGAGAAATTATTTACAGTGTCCCTAATCGTGTTAACGGTTTAAACAAATACAAAAAAACTTAAATTTTTTTCCATAACCTACTAAGAATATAGCAATTTCGCGAGGAAATACAAACACTTCAGAAACATTAGACTCTCTTAGGTATACCTAACCGTTACGTTACACATTTTTGTATTCTACTCAATACGTCAGTTTCTGTTTAACGGCTACTGTTTAATTTCTATATCAACTGTCAAATTCAGGAATAAAGAACGTTATCATTTATTTTTTCATAAAATGACCTAAATTTGTGTTACCTCGACATCGAAAATTCAATTTTGAATAATTGATTCCATTATTGGCTCAACCGTGGGAGCGACAATAAAATTTACTGATTGGAATTTCAAATATAAAAATGTTTATAAGTGTATTCTGAAAAAATAGCACAGGGCTATTGACTATTGTCGAACGTATCGTAGTATTTATATTACTGAGAAATTATTACTCCGGAATAAAGATTTAATGTAGAATTTGTATATAAATTTCAGCTTTCACAAACTATCAGGAGTTTGCGGCACTTGCTTTTGCGACAATGGCACCATGGTCTCGGAAGACACTAAACTTTTTATTAAAGACTTGTCATTACGTCTGGTTTTGGCCTCAGGCGACCCCTTATCTCTCTAAAGATTAGGAATAGCAGTTCAGACAGATAACGCGGCTATTGTTTCTAGCAGAAAATCTTGACGATGTTTTTACTTTTAAGTAAAATTTATAATTGTATTTTACAATGAATAAGGTTGTTATTTTTTTATATATTTCAGTCGTAGTTGGGGAATTATTCCAAGGATAATATTGTTCGGGAGACGTACAGACATCGACTGTTTGTAACTACAGTGATAACACAGTTAAAAATGTGCTGTGCCAATGTTTGACAGGCAATTTGTTTTTTATTACCACCAAACCAACTAGTCGGATGTAACCAGAAAGTCGCTTTCCCCTATACGTATGTAAAATATTTACAGAAATCATTGTATGTAAAATCGCTTAGTTTTTCTGGCAACCGACTATAAATTTTAATATCATCGCCAACAATTCCCATTGTACAGTCGTGGTAAAAAAAGGTTCGTCACCTTAAAGACAACATTTGCTTGCACCAGGGCAATTATCTGTCCTGCCAGCCAACGTTTCATTTAAGACGAAACAAAAATTTTCAGTGACATTTGCAATAACAGGCTTATCCAAAATGAACGGTTTTTATGACAATTAAAAAAAAACACCTAAACGACTGGATACTGATAAGTCAACTAATAAAGATAGATACAGAGAAATATGTAAACGGGAAAACCAGAAAACTACAACTATCCCGAAATGTTAATCAATTTTCCCATTAAATGATTGACTTGTTCATATTAAAATTTTGTATTGATTTTTTACATAATTAAAATAAATAGTAGTGATTACGGTAAAATTTATTTACATAAAACTTAATCAAAAACGAGTATATCCGCCATTCGCATCAATCATGGATCGCAGTCGCGTTGGCTTGGTATTGAGTTAACAAGGCGAGAGCATATGTCCGTTCCTCTGAAACTCTCCCAAACATTTCGGCAATGCTCTACGACAGCCGCCTTAGTTCTCTCGTTATTATTCGTCCACCGCTGCACCATCAATCCCCATATATGGGGTTTAGATCAACTGATTTCGTAGGCCAAGGAATCACCACTACTTCAGAATGCTGGTGCAGCCAGTTCATCAGCGAGAAAAACAATACGAACGCTTGGAAGCATAGTGTCCTCCAGCAGCGTTACGTAATTTGCTGCGTTTGCTCTAGGTGGAAGGTCAATAAGCTCGCCGACTCCAACAGCCGAAATCCAACCCCAAATGTTAGCAGATATGCTTCCAGAACTAAAATTTGGTAACACGTGGTCTTCCGAATACCTGGTTCCGTTTACTCTCCACAAGTTTAGTCTGCCATGTTGGGATGATTGGAAGCTCTTTTCATCAGTAAAAATTGTATGACTCCAATCAAAATATAAATATGTTCTGGCAAAATTTAAGCGTGTTGATTTTTGAGCAACAGTTAACGCCACTTTCTTGGCAGGACGTCGTTGATGAAGTCCCATAGAGTGTAACGCATTTTGTAATTATTAGCGGAGATACGTCAAATAATTCGGCGAAATAATTAGTTTTCATGAAACCATTTTCTTCAACTTGCTGAAGAATAAAATTCTTTTGCTCTTGGGTAAGAGTCGGACGGCGTCCAGAATTGGTATGGCGGTGATCAGTAAGATTACCCTCTTCCGCATGTCTCCTAATCCAGAACCTTGCAGTGTCTCTCGTAATATTGGTATTTAAACATATTTCGCTAATGTTGTAGCCAGCTTCATGATCTGCAATAATTGCAGCTCTTTCATTGATATTTAAATTCCTCGGCATTATCAAATTCAATCCGACGCAGAGTTATATGAAGATCCCAAATATTACAAGACAAAATTCTGAGACTGACAAATATTGACAATTTTAAACACAGCATAATGTGATTGGAAATCACTGTGGATGGATTGTGATTGTTTATTTGACTAGTTCATTAAAAAAGTTTGATGTTGATATTAATGTAGATATAGGAGGTGCCTACTATTTTGGCCCTTGTTGTTATAACAAGAAAGTATAATTTCATATGCACTTGTCTACTTACTACTTTGGTTTCATAAGGTACTAAGAGTCTATGACTTTTTAAAGGAATGAAACATTTAACTGACGAAGGTTTTCCTACCCCGACTGTACCTACCTATTGGACGTCTCTCGGATGAAGCAGATAAGCATCCAACGAAGATAATCCACTCAACATGCTTATTGCATCCTCTGATACTCTTATTACTGCAATGAGATTAAGCCTAAATGCAAAGAAGAAACGGTTTTTTTTACAGAAACGATAGATCTACTTAAGTTAGAGGAACCCCAAATTGAGGTTTTGGGTGCGTATGACCTGTGCGTAAAACCTGATTCCGAATAAAATTCAGAAGACAGTGATATATTTAGAGGGATAAACTGTTTGTTTATTTTTCTTTATAGTTGTCATAGTTTTAGTAATCTTTTATTGCAAAGGCGAAACATACATAATGTGTGTCTTCTAGACAAAAAAAAAATGTTTTTCGCAATTTTTCCTTTATTATTTCTTTCTATTAGACCTTGCTTCGTACCAAATTTCAAGATTCGGAGTTCACAGGAAGTACCCTGTAGGTTTTGATTCCCTTGCGAGTGTCGAAAATTTGCGGCATAAATAGATTTGTTACTGATATAGTCAGACAGACAAAAAAATTTATGCTTTTCGCAATTTTTCTTTTATCTGTGCTATAAGAACTTGCTTCGTACCAAATTTCAAGATTCTGAGTTCACGGGAAGTACCCTGTAGGTTTTGATTCCCTTGCGAGTTTCGAAAATATGCGGAAATTTGCGGCATAAACGGCTGTATCTTTTGATTGCGTTGGCTTAGAAGTTTGATTTTTTCACAGCTCCATGGAACAGTAGACCTGAGTATTTGATATAATATTCAGCTATATACCTCCACGCGTTCCTGAGAAAAAGGGTCTTGACAGATGGACGGACGGACAACAAAGTGATCCTATAAGGGTTCCGTTTTTTCCTTTTGAGGTACGGAATCCTAAAAAAAATATCGTTATAACTTCCTCCATCCACCGAATGCATGGTCATGCTGCATTTGTTGAAGTCAGGCAAGTGTCATTTTTGACAGGAAATTTGGCAGGTCCCACGTCAAAGTTTGTTTAAGAAACTGATCATTATTTAAAAAAGTAGACATTATGTTTTACGTAATTGCAACTTAAACGTAACGTGATCGCCACCGAATACTGATCTAGAAAAAACTGATTTCTGATCATCAGGACTCGAACTTTTAGTGCTGATGACGTTAAACCACACATAGTAGGTAAATAGTCTTTTCTCTAAGATGCAATGAAATGTTAACCTTATGTTCCAAATAATAGGCCGGGACGTATTACGTTGCGGGCGCGGTTAGACGAGTGCTATGTAATGGATTTTCATACAGAATTGCAGGCCTAGGCCGGGAAAGCGATCGTCTATTGTTTCATGTGACACAGCATCATGACGTTTATCGGTCCAAGGCATCATGGCATTCAGCCCTAAAAAAAACATAAGCAATAGTTGCTTTCTTTGCAATTTTAATTTATTGAAGTTTTTTATTTATTTAATTGCATTTTTGAGAAAAGCACTATACAAGCCTCGGTCGGAACAGGGATTGCCGGCCTCGTATCATGCCGGCCTCGTGTATCACTCGGCCGTCAAACCTACTCGGCCGGCAACCCCTTACTTCCCGGCCTCTGCAGTAATGTACTATTTCGTAAACAATTACCACTTATTAACCTCTTTCATTAAACAATATGGCCACTTGAAATGGGCAGTACAATAATGTCTTTAACTGATACTGTCATTCAGATCAACAATTTTGACGTTGTGCTAACAGAGGCCAGGAAGTAAGGGGTTGCCGGCCGAAAATTTTATACGGCCGAGCGTTAGTGAGGTCGGATAGTTTATGAGGCTGGCAACTCCATGTCCCGCCGAGGTATGTATAGTGTATAGTGTAATAAAAAAAAAGTCCAAAAAATATTAAAGGTTTGGGTGGTCTAGCTAGATATAATGTCTTGTCTTTGATATATACCTACTGATATTGTTATAAATGTGTTTTACGTATATTATAACGTCTACTTTTATTATACTTACAAAGACAGTGTATTGACTAAATACAATAACAAGTTTTGTAAAACTTATTTCATTTAGGTACCTCCTGTGTTCAAAACGAAGTCTTTTTAGGTTTCCATACCCAAAGGGTAAAAACGGGACCCTATAACTGAGACTCTGCTGTCCGCCCGTCCGTCTGTCACCAGGTCGTATCTCATGAACCGTGATAGATAGACAGTTGAAATTTTCACAGATGATGTATTTCGGTAGCTGCTATAACAAAAAATACTAAAAAACAGAATAAAACAAATATTTAAGGGGGCTCCCATACAATAAACGTGATTTTTTTGCTCGTTTTTGCTCGATATTGATAACGGCAACAGGTAGACGCTTGAAGTATTCACAAAATATTTAGTTAAGTATATGTATATTCACATTAAAAATAAATAATTAAATGAAAATGAAACAAATATTTTAAGGGGAGGAGGTAGGGAGCCCCATAACAACAAACGTGGTTTATTGCCATTTGTATAGATAATGGTACGGAACCCTTCGTGCGCGAGTCCGACTCGCACTTGGCCGGTTTTTTACGTCATCCGCACTAAAAGTTTGAGCCCTCTTGATCATCAAATATTTTTTCTGCAAAAAATTATAACTCATCATCATCAGTTTCCGTGAAAAATTACACCAGGATGATAATTTAGCATATTTATGGCAAGTGATAGCCATTTCAAGAAAAAAAACTTAATTTTTTTAACTTCGATTCCTATGTCTATAAAAGCCGATTTGTAGCCTACAGAGCGGCTTCTCGTATTAAACTGGCTATCTTCAATTTTGAATTACGGACGAACCCCAAAAATTGTGTGACCGTAAATGAAGAAAACCAACTTTCAAAGTAAAATAAAATTATTTAAATGAAGTTAATAATAATTAGAAAAGCTAACACGGCTTTCGTCTTCTGTTGCTATAGCTATCTCCGAAAAACGTTAAAATACAATTAAATCTAATTCGAACATTCACACTCTCACTCTACGTCCTCTTACACTCCTTTCCACTCATCTTACATTTATAATTAGAACATGTCGTAAACGCAAGTGTTGTAATATACAATGAAGGAGTAAACAACCCTGGTACAATACATTCGTCAAAATGGCGAAAAGTGCTTTTCGTAACATAAAATGTTCAATGTTCTACTTTGTGAGTCATAAAGAGAGCAAATGCCAAATTTAAGGAAGTAAAAAGTTTAGCATTAAATTGAGTTTCAATTAAACCACTTGGCTCACAAATGTGCTAATAAAGTAAAGTAAGTATAGGTAGTTCCGCCGCAGGTTGGTAACATAGATATTAAGAATAATAATATGAAAGTGTTGTAAGAAGGACACATAATACCATCTTTCTTTTCTTCTCTTATACAAAACAGTACAGTGAGTGACTGACTGATTAGTGACTGACTGACAGACAACGCACAGCCTGAACTACTGGTGCTAGAGACTTGAAATTTGGCATACATGTACCTTGAGTATTTTAGAGGTGCACTAAGGAAGGAATTTCTGAAATTCCCACGGGATAGAGAAATATCTAAACTTTTTTTTTTCTTTGTTTGTACCTACTTAGCGGAATCTACAAAATTATTGAGCTGATTTAAAAAATCCTTTCACCATCAGGAAGCTACGCTATTCTTGATTGCACTTGGTTACTTTTTTCCGGGAAAATGCAAAATTCCGATGGGATAAAAATAAATAAATTCTTTTTCTGAGCTGATTTTAAAAATTCTTAAATGTTATGTGATATAACTATCCCCGATTGACATATAGGCTACTTTTTCTTCGGGAAAATACTAAATTCTAACGGGATAGAAAAAACTGAATTCAACTTCAGGGCTGATTTTAATAATTCTTTCACCTATAGAAATATTGAACAGGAAAATTCAATTTGCCGTACAGTCGGCTTCAGAAGTAGCTGAACACTTTAGTACTGTGTCGCAATGAAGAGTTATACAGTATACGTTATTGAAAGTGACAAGGTACTAAAGTGTTCTGCGACTTCTGAGGTCAACCATACTTTGTTTTCCTTATAATTTAAACATTTATTATTAAGTGCTTTGGTATTTTAGATGTGTTCACTTGAAGCTCAGATATAATTACGAGTATGTCCGTCCTCCCATCTCGAATTTTGTATAGAGGTAAAAACAATTCGATATAGGATTTTTGTTTTTAATCCATTTTCCTGTGATTTTCACCAGATGATTTTACAAAAATAATAATAGCACAAATGTACTTTAGGTATAATCACAGAATATAAAATAGTACTAACGTACAGAATGGCCACGCTCCGCCCCGCACCGATTCGATATTACCCCACCCCTCAAGCGCAGATTGCCGGAAAACCGCCGGAAACCAGTCGGGTCCGTAACGCGCGCGATGCATGTCGCCCGCACGGTGCTAAGTCCGAGAGCAATAATTTTGCGAAATGGTAATAAGCAACAGCCAAAGGTAAGGAAAGGAGTTTACCTACCCTACCTACTTCCTTTTATAAATAATGCTTTCTGAAATTATCGCGATTAATACATGAATAATTCGTTTAAGTTTGTAGTCGTATATCTATTATAATTGAAAATAATAATGCTTAAATACACAGACACACATTTTAAGAAGGTTTAAATAAATAGATAAGATTATCGATTACATTTATTTGCACATATCTATGCCATACCTACATAAATAGGCTACTTTCCTAACTAGTCAGTCTTTTAGATTATCAAAAAATATTGGACACGTATTTTTTATTTTGTCAATTAAACAAAAAATTACGAAGATATGGCGCGTTGAAGTTTCGCGTGACGTCACTTGTTCCTACACTTTGTATGAGCGTTTTAGGAACAAGTGACGTCACGCCTCGTCACGCGAAACTTCAACGCGCCATATCTTCGTAATTTTTTGTTTAATTGTCAAAAGAAAAATTACGTGTCTAATATTTTTTGATAATGTAAAATACGGACTAATAAGAATTATTATATTTTTACCTAGGAAACATCCCTATTATAAGTACCTAAGTATTATTATGTCATTGTTAGTACTTATAGTATAGGTAACGCCACGAGAGTTGAGGCGAATGATTACACAAACTGCTATATAAAGTACTGATTGCAAAAAAGATACGAGGGGCGTTCAATATAAAGTGAGAATGAGATGCAAACTCTTTTAATATTACGAAATTAAATACTGGCCGGTAAAGCTAATCTATCTAGCTGATTGCTATGAAAAAAAAAACTAACTGTCTTTAGTTTAAAAAAATATACGGTAATTTCTTTGCAATGCTATTGAGTACGTTAGCGAAAATGGAGAAAATTGAACTGCGCGCCGTTATCAAATACTTGTATTTGAAAAATTTTTCTACGGACCAAGTCAATTTGGATTTGCGGGACACTTTAGGGTCTAATGCTCCTCCGTATTCGACAGTCGCACGTTGGTGCGCCGAATTTAGACGTGGAAGAACATCGACAATGGACGACCCCCGCTCCGGACGCCCTACTACAGCAGTAACTGAAGAAATTGTGAAAAAAGTCGAAAACTCAGTTTTGGCGGATCGTCGTGTCACAGTTCGTTTTATTGCTGAAAATGTAAAGATTTCAACGGGGAGCGTGCATAATATTTTACATGAACGCTTGGGTATGAAAAAGGTATCTGCGCGTTGGGTACCAAGAATGCTTACTGACACGCAAAAACAAACTAGACTAGAGATTTGTCAAGAAGCTTTGAACCTGATGCAGCAAGACCGGGAACTTTTTTTGGCGCGATTTATAACAATGGACGAAACATGGCTCCATCATTACGACCCTGAAACGAAACTGCAGTCTATGACATGGAAAAGGCCATCATCTCCAACTCCGAAGAAATTCAAGGTGAGCTCATCTGCCGGTAAGGTCATGGGCTCTGTTTTTTGGGATGGTAAGGGGGTATTAATGATTGAGTATCTCGAGCATGGAGCCACTATTACGGGCACTTTATACGCCAAACAAATAGCAACATTGCGCAATGAGATCCGCGAAAAACGGCGAGGTAAACTCTCGAAAGTTGTTCTATTCCACCAGGACAATGCCCCGGCACACAAGTCCGCCGTTGCAATGGCTGCAATTCGTGATGCTGGGTTCGATATCCTTCAGCATCCTCCGTATTCACCAGATCTCGCTCCCAGTGATTTCTACCTATTTCCGAGATTGAAACAATACCTGAGAGGCCAGAAATTTGAAGACGACGACGCGGTAGTCGCTGCAGTACAAGATTTTTTAAGTACTCAAGATCAGACCTTTTTTAAAAATGGAATTTTAAGTTTAGAAAAAAGATATACTAAGTGTATTATGCTAAAAGGTGACTATGTCGAAAAATAAAATGACATTTAGTAAAAGTTGTTTATAACATACTCATTCTCACTTTTTATTGAACGCCCCTAGTAGTGAATGAATGAAATGACTGAGTGAATGAAAATGTGAGTTATATGATCTTATGATGAAATACTTACGCAATACTATGCATATTATAATTTTTCTTCTTACAATAACCTATTTTTGAAATAAAACAATTTGAAACTATAAGAAATACTCGAAAGAAAAGATCGGTATTTTATAAATAGCAAAAATTATGCTTATCTGATTTATATAAAATAGATCAAAATATTTTGTTTTCTGTTTTATTTGAACTACAGGGTTATTTGTAATTCACTAGCTCCTATTAACCCTAAACTCCTACCACTTCAACAATAGTACATTGTTGTAGAGGCTGGAAAGTAAGCATTAGACGGACGAGTTTGTTTGAGGGCCGACGCGTAGCGGAGGCCCTCGAAAGTACGAGTCCATCTATTGCACTTTTGGCCGAGACTAAACATTGTGCTTTTCACGACTAATGCGAGGAAATCATTATCATCATCATCATCATAATCATCCATCCATCCATCCCGTCCATCCCGTCCATCCTGTCCATCCCGTTGATCCCGTCCATCCGACCATCCGTCCATCCGTCCATCTATCCCGTCTATCCCGTCCATCCATCCATCCCGTCCATCCCGTCCATCCCGTCCATCTTGTCCATCTGCCCATCCGTCCATTCTGTCCATCCCGTCCATCCCGTCCATCCCGTCCATTCCGTCCATCCATCCCGTCCATCCGTCCATTCCGTCCATCCCGTCCATCCGTCCATCCGTCCATCCGTCCATCCTGTCCATCCCGTCCATCTGCCCATCCGTCCATTCTGTCCATCCCGTCCATTCCGGCCATCCCGTCCATTCCGTCCATCCCGTCCATCCGTCCCGTCCATCCCGTCCATCCTGTCCATCCCGTCCAACCCGTTCATCCCGTCTATCCCGTCCAGCCCGTCCATCCCGTCCATTCCGTCCATCCGTCCATCCGTCCATCCATCCCGTCCATCCGTCCATCCGTCCATCCTGACCATCCCGTCCATCTGTCCATCCGTCCATTTTGTCCATCCCGTCCATCCCGTCCATCCCGTCCATCCGTCCATCCAGTCCGTCTGTCCGTCCGTCCGTCCATTCATCCATCCATCCATCGCATGCAGCAGACGATTACTGTTGATTGGTCCAATAATGTCGTTGCAGCACGCCAGGAATGAAATTCAGAAATTATCTTCCAAAAAGTCGTATCGTATAATGAAATACATATACTGATACGTCCTGTTTTCGATTAGTGTAACTTTGTTGTCGTGTTTGTGCGCCATAAATGAGTCAGCTGTTAAATGTACATATATAGGCAGTTTTGAGTACTGGATTTAGGTTATCTATGGCCACATTTTCGAGCAGTGTCGTGAAAATGTTTTTTGTTTTACGGCTTTTGTCATAACTTAATATTTTTGGTGTAATAACGTTTTGAAAATTTGAGACTACCACTTATTTTTACGATACTCTGTGTATTTGTATGGGAAAAAAAGTGCTTCATTTTAAAAAGTCGTAAAACAAAAAACATTTTCTCAAACATCCAAGGAAATGTGGTCCTTATAGTCGTGACAATAGAACACGAAGTATGCCATTGTATAGCAGTTGAGGAAGATTCGTTCTAATTTCAAATTAGACGACAATAATGGAATTTCATACAAACATTGCTGGCCAAGGCCAGCAAAGAGATTGTCTTTTGTTTTAGTGGGTCGTATTTTCTTTTATTGACTATCAATGACATACTGCCAATTAAGAAAAATTTAGTTTGTGAATTTACTTTTTAATATCTTACTTGGCTAGATTTAATAAAATAAATAAGGATTGGCGTTTATTGTTAACAATTTATTAAAATAACCAATTAATAAGGTCGTAATTTTTTAATAAATATAAATCATCTCAAGATTTTGCGTCAAAAACATTAACTGGAACAGCTTACAAGCTTACAAATAAATTGCTGGAAAAAAAATATTTTGGCGGGAATCAAAAAAAAAACAATTTGAATTAAATATGAATATATAAGTTGAACATTCGTGTCATTTCCTTGGATTTATTTGAGAAAAGCACTATACAAGCCTTGGCCACGAACAGGGATTGCCGGCCTCGTATCTCTAGATGGCCTCGTTAACACTCGGCCATCTATTACTACTCGGCCGGCAATCCCCTATTTCGCGGCCGCTGCAGTAATGTACTATTGTTTGAGTGATAGGAATTCAGGGTTAAGAGGATGTCAGTGAATTACAAATAACCCTGTAGATGTATTTTACTAAATTATTCTAAAAAAAAAATAGGTTGAAGAAATTTTTAGTCAATCTTGTAATTCTATGTTGAGTCTATTGAACTTGCTATCGGTACGAATAAATGTCAAAATTCCGCTGTCATTACATGTCGTGTTGTTGTGTGCGTGACCTCAACTCAGATGGCGTTACCTATACTAGGTATTTGCGATGGTCCGCCCTGTGTATCTTACGCACACATTGACGCGTGCACAGACGTCGTCGTGCTTATGTAGATTCAATAACGCGTATTTTGTACGTCGTGGCCGCCGTGTGGTATAATTTTCTACAAGGCGTTCGTCACTCTAGTTTCAAAATCAGCATGTTTCTGGGTTCCATTGCGGACATGTAGTTTTTATTAAATCGAACAAAGCTGAATAACTGAGAGTCTTGCAAATCAATAGACGTGGAAATCAAAAATGAAGCTGAACAAATGTACAAAAATCTTAATTAGAACCCGAGGAGGCGAATAATAATTCAAACCCAAGGTGCACGAATGAAGACGTATCCACCAATTAGAAGTGTTAGCTAACTATTCTTGAATACTTTGCACTTCGGAAAAATTTACTTTTTTAAATGTATCGTATAAATATTTATTTATCTGGACAAATATTGCTTGTTTTTAGCTACAGTTATATTCAATTCCTTTGCCAAATCCGTGTTTAAAATTTGCTCGAAAACCGAAAAATTATTTTAAATGTCGAACTTATAATTTGAGAAGTGTCAAGGATAAAGCGAGGCGGAATGAGAGCTTAACTTTGCTATATACAAGACAAGACGTCTTTCGGCTGAAATGATGATGATGTTGATGATACAAGACAAGACGTGATGCGGTGATAAAGCGATGCCGTGCAAGTTTTTTCGCGACTGACTGTACTAAATTATTATGTACATATATCATGAGCGTAGTGTAAGGTCTCTGGTTATTTACCGGTTCGATCTGAACCAAATGGTGTGCACGTGCCAAGGTAACGAGGATGGTGGACTCACCCCTCTTCGCCGCCGACCTCGCTGACAGGCCACGAGTATTTAAAATGTTGATTACACAAGTCACCGCTTATCTTGTTAAATGTTTGATGAATGTAGTAGCTCGGATGAATTTTATTTTATATTTTTTCTACTCGCGTAGTACAATGTGCTACTAACAATATCGCTATCGGTAATCCGATGAGGTGCATTGTGTGATCGCAACGTTGAAATTTCATTATGAAACACTTCACGATGTTCTTTTTCGCACTGCAAATGGCGGGATTAAAAATGAAAAAAAAAATCACCCGTCTGACACCTAATGGCCAATAGCCATTCTATTTTAATTACTTAATTATTGTAAAATTGACTTACACGCACGCACGCACGCACGCACGCACGCACGCACGCACGCACGCACGCACGCACGCACGCACGCACGCACGCACACACACACACACACACACACACACACACACACACACACACGCACGCACACACGCACACACGCACACACACACACACACACACACACACACACACACACACACACACACACACACACACACACTTTAAGAATACAATTATAATTTTGTTTTAGTTAGTTATGCTTCGCCAAAAGAGGCTTTAAGAATTTATTTCAGTTATATTGGTTTATGTCCGTTTTGTTTTATTTGTTTTGTTTTATTTTATTCTTTCTGTTCCTTAAATATGGTTGCAAATAGCCGCTTATGTAATGTATTATTTTTGTAAACCGTAAAATTTACCCCACGGGACAGGCCATGCCTAGTGTGGGGTTCAGTAAAAATGTAACTGTGTTCTATTTTTTGGAAATAAACTATCTGTATTTGTATTTGTATTTAATTTGGCTGTATGATCTAAAATTCCCGGGTCCATTATAGGTAAGGTTGTAATTACGAGTAGTGAAAAAAAAAACGTCTCAAAATACCGGGATTTTGTTTTGCTTATGCACGGAGTTCTTGAAAGTAGAAAGAAATAAAATAAAGAATTGTAGATGCAATTTCTTGGCCATTGTAGATATCCCTTTGAGGTCATAGAAAAAGTATTGTATGCAACTATTCATAATAAATAACCCATTGAGACACTCATGCGTATATAACAGGGTGTCTCCGGTAACACGATCAATAAATTAAATTATACATCCTTTAACTAATCAGTAATTAAATCCAAGAGGTTAAATTTTGTTAAATGAAAATTTAAGATTCTGTTCTTTTCTAACAAAATTAATCGGGCCAGCATGTCATGGACCAAGTGATTAATGCGGGCGTTGTTCATAATGCCCGGGCATTATGAATAATGTCTAGCTCTATCGGGCAGAGTGATTAATTACTATCTAAACTTCATTATTTATCACATTGCCCGGTCATTATTATACTGCTACGTGACAAATGGGCAATTTGATAATAAAGCTAAGTTGCCGTTGCTAATGCCCGGGCATTATGAATAATGTCTAGCTCTATTGGGAAAAGTGATTAATTGCTATCTAAACCAAAGCCAGCGAGCGAGCGAAGCGAGCGTGCAAGACCTATCGGAGCGGAAGCGACTCGGTATGGTTAGGTTCAAAGGCTAATGCGGGATGCGGGATGCAGGTAGGTAAGTAGGCAGGTTTTTTTTTAGGTGTAGCTTTTTTGCAGGCGGGTTTTTTGATTTTTTAATTTATTATTTTTTAATAGATGGATAACATCGAATGGGTCAAAAGACCGACACGATTTTTATCTGAAACCGTTAACTTTTTAACATTGTTATAAAACAAACCTAACCTAACCTAATGGGTTCTGTATGATGCCGTTTTAATAAATTCTGAGTAGTTTACGGTTTCATAAAAAAATCGTGTCGGTCTTTTGACACATTCGATGTTTTAATACATTCGGTTTTTCGTACTTCGGTATTGTAATACATACCCATTGACGGGTACATTACCCGGTGCCATCAGGACCTTCTGGCCAGCGTTAGCGAGGCTAGCCCATCTCCGTGTAGACGGCAACACTGCCAATCCAAGGGTGTTCTGCCCAGCTAATCCAATCATATACTAAAATATTCCAGACTAATTTTAAAACAGCTTGTATAAATGTAATTTTACTATTTACTAGGTACATAAGATAGCTACACAATCCCAGAGTCTCGAGAAAATCAATGTTTACAATGTGAAAATTCCTCTCGTAGCACACAAAGGGAGCAGCCGTACACAAACCAGATAGAATTTTATATCAAGCGTTTCATAGTAAGAAATGTAAACAGATGTACCGTATCGTACTTTAAGACCAGATTCACGCCATCGATTTAAAAAAAAACTCGTTCTGGCGCTCTGTAGGTACCTTTTCCCGGACGTTACCTGTACCCTTGGGACCTATTCTCTGTTAGGTTCAGGCACTCACTATCATGTTACAAGAAACGAGCGTAATCCTACATTCTTAAGACAGAGCAAACCAAGTAGGTAAAGGACTCAAACATTTTTCTATGAATGAACTGAAACAATTACTTCGATCACCCGCGATTTTACAATAGCTACGTTTACGTAAAAAATGCGTGTTCATGCAGTTCCTCCACCTCCACACTATAATGAACACACACAAATCACACAAACCCAACTATCACCACCACCAAACTACACTGACGCGTTTCGAACTCAACCAGAGCTCATATTCAGAGTACCGCAACCGTTTACTAAACCGTTACCCGTTAACCGTTAACCATTTATAAAAGTCTATTTTATAAATTTCTACTAGTCGTGGCTGTTTGTGCCTGATTGCCTTGGTCTTCGACGAAGATTTATTTTATGCAGTAAAGGACAAAAAGACATTTTATGCAACATTCTCTTGAAATAAATAACAACTTTACAAGCACGAAAAGCTTTTGACAGCTTCCTCAATGAAGTAAAACAATTAATTTGGTCATCCGCGACCTTATGATAGCTAGCAAAAGGTCTCGCGCGGGTGATCAAAGTAATTGTTTCAGTTCATTGATATGGACCTCCGCAAAGTAACGCCTGATTCAATAAATTGCTCAATAATGAACTAGCTAAGTAAATACAGACGAGTTCATGATTCTCAGTTCGATTTTCAGCTGTGGCTATCCACTGAACAAGCTAGTGTATGTTACAAAGAAGCTGTTGAATACTATAACAGAAGAATCACCCCTGTTTTTGCATTTTCTAGACCTCTCAAAGGCTTCTGACCTAGTCAAATATGATTAAGCAATCCCGGACGTACCCAGAAAATTTATAATATAAATTTTATGAACAACCGTCCTCTGGTCAATTAAATGTGGTTAGATGTGAGGTGATTCTGCTTCTGATGAGTATGGCTTGGAATGTGGAGTCCACCAGGGGGGGGGGAGGGGTTAAGCCCGCCAAAACTCTTCTTGAGCGGCGATCGACCTGCTCCCGGTTCCGTAAAAAAACGTACATGCTGCAGACTACCTGTTCCAGGTCGCTCAGTGCTGGTTCTACTTTATTACGGATACCGCTGTAACTAAGCGTTTCTATCCCATTGTTTGGCTAAAATTAAAGACAAGGACGTAGTACAGACCTCAACCACGTTGTTAATATTATTCAAACTCGAAATACAAAGGCCATTGCTCGGTTTCTGAATACGGCTCATAATACAAATTGGCTTTCGATATGTTTGGTATTAAATAAAGGTATTGCCATTACAAATAAAATTTATTGAATCAGGCGTTACTTTGCGTCTCTTACGTTGGGGGTATGTCTGATAAGATTTATGGCATTTTAAAATCAAACAATATTAATGTTGCCTTTAAGACTAACAACTCTTTGTACTCTAGGCTATGTAACCACAAAGAACAGGTAGATAAGGGAACTAGATCGGGGGTATGATGATGATGATGATGATGTATGGGGACGCCTTGCTGAGTCAGGCGGGCTGTCGATCGTTTGCACAGTCATTCAGCCCAGTTCCCCGTGGTTGGAGCCGACAGGTTACTGTCCCAGCAGCGCTCCCACACAGCAATTCTCCTCGAATCTTCTCGTTCTCCTGCTGAACAAAAGGACATCTTTGAGACAGACATCCTTTAGCTCCTCCTCCCTCAGCTCGTCACTCCCGAATACATCACGCCTCGCTGCCGCGTACATGACACACTCGGTTAGGACGTGCTCACTCGTTTCCTCCTTCCCACAATGTGGACAGGAGGGGTCACTTTTTATACCTATTACGCTTAAGTGCCTATTTAACAAGTTATGGCCAGTAATTATGCCAGTTATAGTTCTTAAGCTACTCTTACCTAGATTTAGGAGAAGATCGGGGGTATACAAGCTTACTTGTAATGACTGCAATGGGATATACGTAGGACAGACAGGCCGAAGTTTTAATACTAGATTTAAAGAGCATGTTTCGGCATATAGGAATGAGCATCCAGATAGATCGAATTTTGCAAAACATTTGTTGGAATCAAATCATTCATTGTTAGATTCAGATTCTTATGAAGTGTTACATAATTGCGGCAAGGGGTTGCGTCTGGATGCTCTGGAATGCATGGAAATAATTAGGTACAACACTATGGGGTCTATTATTAATGAACAGGTAAATTTAGTATCTTCTCCTTTACTGCGGCTTGGGTCGAATTTGAACAGTTAGTATTAATTAAATATGCCTTATAAATAAATAAACAAAAAATTCAAGGTAGTTTTATAATATGTCAATAAAAGTTAATTTTTGTGGGGTAGTTTGAGAATAAGAAAAATAAAGTGGGTACTTGAGAAGTTACAGTGACAAGTTAAAACATTTGTTTTGGTTTGTTAGTTTAACATTTGGTAGCATAGCATACGGTTGTGGTAACTCTGAAGATGAGCTCTGGTTGAGTTCGAAACGCGTAAGTGTAGCTTGGTGGTGGTGATGGTTGGGTTTATGTGATTTGTGTGTTTTCGTACAGTGTGGAGGTGGAGGAACTGCATGAACGCACATTTCTTGCATAAACGTAACTATTGTAAGGTCGCGGGTGAGCAAAGTAATTGTTTTAGTTCATTAAATAAAATTTACCCAAAACGGCTACGTGCTACATATTTCCTCAAAGAGCCAAGTTTAGGAAGTGGATATAAGAAAACGTTAATTTTGACTTTTGGCTATTTATTTATCTCTATCGTTGAATTCTTTTCTTTAGAACTACGGTTTGGGTTGACAAAATCATTCTTTACTTATCCTTGGTTTAGATCTTTGATTTTTATGGAGCAGTAGATAATGCTAATCAGATTGAAAAACTTTTGGTTCAGACATCATTTCAATAGCTTTTATAGATAGGTCGGGGGTTCTACGGGAAGGTCATCAAAAATCCAGATATAGAAAATCCAGGTTTTTCCTATATGTATGTACAGTCAAAAGCACAAATATGTATACAGTCATCGCGTCAAAATATGTAAACATCAACCTTATGGTTAATGACATAGAGTTGCATAGATATTTTTGACACCTTGTTAAAGTATATATATTTTTGCACGTGACCGTACCTATTATTGTTTAGGTCAGGTCAAAAGTACCCTAAACCGGCAGTCATGTACGAAAAGACTAGTGTTGTGGTAGCGAAAGATGTATGTATTGGAAACAAATTATAGTCTGTGCCTACCCTACCCCTTTGTATGTGTATTCTAAAATACATATTATATTATATAGCTTAAGAACAACAGAAAGCTTAAGTCCGATAATTTTGGCACTAACTAACTCACCGATATAACATTTTAAGGATATTTTTAGAAGATTTAGAGTGCTGAAATATGGCATAGACATATTATTTTTTTAAACTAAGAATACAAATATTAACAAAAAAAAAACAATGAATAAAACTTAACCATAAACTAAATATCTAACTTAAAAAACGATGTAAAATAAAACAATAAGCAGAAATAATAATAAAAATTACAAACTAAATTAAAAACTAAACTAGATATAAAAAAACCGGCCAAGAGCGTGTCGGACACGCCCCAGATAGGGTTCCGTAGCAAGTACGAAAAAATCTTTGCATACTTTATTAATGTGGTTGTGTTTTGGTCCCAACGTCGGCGGTGCAGCGCCAGGTATCGGCGAATTGGGTAACTAATCTACTGCAGTCTACTAGAACTAGTACGTATGTTGATTGTTTTTAGATATAATATATTTTTTTTATTTGAAAGAAGATACTGTTAGCGTGATCTTATAGGTACTTAAAGAAAAAAAATGCTTGCAATGAAGGTTAAATTACAATCTTAGTTTAGAAAAATTTATTGACTTAAACTTAAAAACTGCTCAACTGATTAAGTTGAAAATAATTTTCCTACAAAGTTTTTATTAAGTTTAACTTACGTGATTTTTTGCATATTTTTTAGACGTGCGGTTCAAAAGTTAGAGGGGGGGACACATTATTTTGAAGTTTCGGAGTGAATATCTCCGAAAATATTCACTTTATCAAAAAATGGTTTTTGAAAACCCCTATTTATTTTCAAATACTTATCCAATGATACCCCACACTATAGGGTTTTGAGCAACACTTCGCAATCGCTGTTGTTAAGGTAGGTGCGGAGCGCGTGTACGGCAGCTTCGCAACCACCTGTAACGCCAAAGCCTAATTGAACGGGTTCAAATTGGTTGTGCAATTTTTCTAAAATATAGCGAACTGCAATTTTCGAAGCAAGCCGGCAAAGTGTTGTACCAACAGTAATAGGCCTTACCCCTCCGTCCTTTTTTATAAGGGCGATTAGGTTGGCACCGTACAAGATAGGTACAATATCCGGGTGAATACTGCCAGAGTACATACAATTTATTTAATCGGCAATACAGTTTGTGAGCTTGTCACCTGTATCACCCAAGGAAGGGACGTCAGATCTTTTAAATGTTGTGGTGAAAGGCCATCAAGACCTGCAGCTGAACCGGTTTTAAATGAAAGAATCGCATTGAATACATCGGTGTTTTTGATCTGCAGGCATGACTCAAAAACTGTTGGAGGGTCGAACTGTTGGAGGGTCGAACTGTTGGAGGGTCGAAAAAATAGGGGGTCGCAGGTGCGGGAGGATGTTTTGTCAGTAGGGCCGAAAGAGTATCCGGGTTGTCTGGAGATATAGACATTAGTTTTTAATATAAATACATACATATGCACATACATATGCGCATATGTATGTATGTATTTATATTAAAAACTAATGTCTATGCCATATTTCAGCACTCTAAATGTTCTAAAAATATCTTAAAATGTTATATCGGTGAGTGAGTAGTGACAAAATTATCGGACTTCAACTTTCTGTTGTTCTTAAGCTATATAATATGTATTTTAGAATACACATACCTATTTAAAACTCTCTAGGTAACTTAGGGTACTTGCAAAATGTCCTGAATGGCTGGGACTTCTGTTAGTTTCGACTTAGCGGGGGCGGGGTGGAAAATAAAGCAAATGATTACCCAAATAGTATTTTGTTACATTTTTTTGTTGTCAAATCTGTGGGATACTTATTTGCGCCAATATAAATTTTCACGTTAAACATCATTTACTCATGAAGTGCCCAATAAACCGGTCTGGATATAAGTAGAATGTTATATATATATGTTATATATTATATGTTATATATATAAAAAAATAAACCTAGCAAAATGTAACGTTTAACCATGGAAGATTATTTACAAATGTACCTACAAGTTCAAGTGAAAATGATACTTAAGTCAATATCATAAAGAATAACAGAAAAATATATCTTATTTTGATAATGTAAGTTTGTATCTACGTCAAAAAATGTTTATTGATTTCGTTTTATCCTAAGGTATTAATTTCTCTAATCGAAATTACATTTTGGTTATTACAGTACTTTAACTTTATATGAAAATTCATTGAAATCGGCTCAGAGGTGTAGGTAAACAAAGAAAAAAACTCTTTTGGCGTGGTATGAATGATAACAAGTGCTTTCCGATCTAATAACAATAACAAACGTGACTAAAGTAATAAATGAAAACAACTGAAAAAATAAATTCTCTTGACAAGTCAAGCTATTGTCTTAATTCGAAAGTGTCAACCCTAGCAATTTTTCAATCTCACTCCATTGCTAGCCCTTATAACCCCAACTACGGGGTGAGCTGGGTTTGCCTACTATTATGTATTTTTCGTTGAAACTATGCAATGAAGCAACAAATTATCATTGACAAACTAAAATTCATACCTTCGGAACACTTTTTTTGTATATAAATCAATGTACCACATATAAAAATAAAGTTTTATCCAGGTTTGAACTTCGATTTCAACCCAACTCACCCCATTTTACGGCATCATTATTTTTTATTTTCAAGACCTACATATACAGGGTTATTTGTAAATCATTGACATCCTCTTAACCCTGAATTAATAACACTCGAACAAATGTTTTTTTTTTACGACTTTTTAAAATGAAGCACTTTTTTTCCCATACAAATACACAGGGTATCGTAAAAATAAGAGGTAATCTCAAATTTTCAAAACGTCATTACACCAAAAATATTAAGTTATGACAAAAGCCGTAAAACAAAAACATTTGTTTAAGTGGTAGGGTAGGTAGGTAGGTAGGGTAGGGTAGGGGGTGTACGGGGGCCCATTTTACATCCGTCGGGCTCCAAGCCAACCTCACCTGCTCGCGGTGCACCCTGCTAAACAACGAACGAGGCTCTGGCGAACCACCCACCAACCCGCACTGGACCAGCGTGGTGGGCTTATGGTCCAAACTCCCTTATTGCACATGAAATGTACAATTCCCCGTCTCGGCCCCGAGTGCCCGGCCGCTCCAGCGACCCCGGCTCTGACGGAAGCCGGACCAGTCCTGGAGTAAGGGATGCTAAGAATCCCCGGGCGAATACGATCCCCCGTCAAACGACTACGCTTAGCAAAATGGACACCGACACTATCCACATCCTTACCTACAATGTTCGTACTTTGATGAAGGAGGAGCGTCTCGTAGAACTGGAACACGCTCTTAGTGAAATCAAGTGGGACATTGTGGGACTATCAGAAGTGCGCAGAGAGGGCGAACAAACGACTGAGAGATGCAATAATATAATCTATCATTATGGAACAATTGGTGGACTGTACGGCGTAGGTTTTCTCGTGAAGAAGAAATGGAAAATTAACATTCTAGAGTTCCTGGGATACTCTGATAGAGTAGCTGTGCTTAACCCATTAACGGCTGATTTTTTTTCATGTCTCCGATTTTGATGATTTTTAGATATGTTATTATATTGAACTTAAGATATCGAAATTTGAAATCAGAATCTAAATCCAACCTGTAGAAAAAAAAAATTAACTGATGCCAAACGGCATCGCTGGCCATCTACCGTGTCTTTTGAAATAAAAGTCTCAGTGTTACTTTTTAGCATTTACTATGGAAAAATACAATTTTAAGAGCCATCGGGCATCGCCAGAGATGATGGCAAGAGACCAGACGGAATGTCATTGATTCCGTGGAAATTGGGTCGTGTGCTAGTGTGGGACGCTACTTGTGTAGACACACTGGCTCCGTCCCACATCCGCGGAACAGCAAATCAAGCTGGTGCAGCAGCAGAAGCGGCAAAAAACTTAAGAAAAATAAATACAAAGGTCTTGGCTCTGAATACAACTTTGTTCCATTCGGGGTTGAGACCTTTGGTCCGTGGGGCTCCAGCGCAAAAAGTCTTTACAAAGATATTTATTTGTAAACGGCTTTGTGACACTACAGGAGACCAAAGAGCTGGCAGCTACCTCGCACTACGTATCAGCATTGCTATACAGCGAGGTAATGCTGCCAGTGTCTTTGGGTCCATGCCGCGGGGGGAACCTTTTGTTAATTTTATTTAGTTTTAGTTTAAGTTAGTTTTATTTTATTTTATTTATAGTTATAGTATTAATTTATTATTGTTATTTTTTCTTAATATTTGTATGTGTTTAATAATAATAAATATTTTAAGAAATAGTTTTAAATTTTTAGCAAGATACAATTTTGCAAAAATAATCATTGCGTATGGAACGTATAATTACATTTGGCGCACAGTCCTACATTGCACTTGCAGCATTGCAATCTGGATTGGCTTTTACAATATTCAAAAGCACGTCTACGACGTACACCCTCAGGACATGGTATTAAATAATCAACAACACCATCGTATCGAATATCATCGGAAACTTGGTGACCAGATTGAGAATTTTGGGATGTTTGAGGGCTACCAGGACCTTTAGGCAAGTTACGGAAACACACCAAATATGTTTGAGCTATGTGCCTCCGAAAGTCAAGTTGGCTTATCGGATTTTCTTATTTTCGAGATAAACTCCAGGCATTACAAATTGCGGCATCAATGAGGTAGGTAAAAATGGGCCACCATCAATGCAGGACCAGCATTGGATATTCAAGGTGCCGTGGAGTCCAGTGGAGGCGATGTACTACCGTTGGCTTGTAGTCGTCATGATCTGCGTAAGGTGCTCACGGATAAAGAGAACAATTCCACATCACATCCTGCGTTGAGCTGTCGACCGCTAAGGTTATTAACTAAAGCCCCGTCGCCTTCATCACCCGAGTCTCCGTCAGAATTGTCCAGGAGGCTCCACAAATATAGAATCTACTTCGTAATCCGAGACCTCTTCTAAAATCGCCAGTGCTTCGTGCAAAGTACAATTCCTAATACATAAATAAAATATTCTGTAGTAAACAAACATATAAATAGGTACATATCTATTACACGTACATGTCAAAATATAGAACACTTACTTACTTGAAAGCGCCGTCCATTTTTGCACATTTATTCAAACACTGATGTTTACCTCGATTGCACTCGCGAACCATGCATCGTGATTGGCTATTGACTCGACCAACCAAAAGATACGTTTCTCCTAGAGAGATTTGTCGTATAAAATGTCAACCACTCACAATAGCTGCGAAATTGGGCGCGAAAGTTTAAACGTCCAAAAAGTGATGCCATATGGCATCGCCAGCCGTTAATGGGATTGTCTATTTCGGATAAGCATACCTTAACCCTTATCCAAACTTATGCCCCAACATCTACACACAGCGATGACGAGTTAGAGGAATATTATGATCTCCTCAACAAAGCATGCGAAGAAAACCGAGGAACATGGACTCTGGTACTCGGTGACTTCAACGCGAAAGTGGGCTCAAAGTAGCATCGGATAATGATGATGTACTTGGACCACATGGCTTAGGTGCTAGAAACGAACGTGGTGGTCGCCTTCTTCAGTTTGCTTTCGGGCAGAGCATGAGTATCAGTAATACCTTTTTTCTCAAAAAATCTCAACGCCGATGGACTTGGATATCACCAGCGGGAAACGCAAAAAACGAAATAGACAATTCATTCCTCTTATCGACATATAATAAAAGATGTATCCACATTGAATAAATTTAAATTTTCTTCTGACCATAGACCACTACGAGCAAAAATTCAGTTTAACATAAAAATTCATCGCAAGAAATTATTTCAGAAACAAATTAAACACTTAACCCGAGACACACTAATATCAAATAGCGACCAATTTAACCTGGCCTTGAAAAACAGTTTCAGCCTTCTTCATAGAGATGCAGATGACGTGCAGACCCAATATGGTGGCATTATCTATAGTATTAAGACTGCCAGCAGTACTATTAAGCAAACTAGAAAGAACAATAATAAACTAAGTAGCGAAACCATCGAATTAATAAAAGATAGAGAACGTAGCAAGAATGATTTGGAACACTACAGGATTTTAGATAAACAGGTAAAACGTAGAATCAGGCAAGATATTAGAAACTTTAACACTAAAATGGTCGAAATAGCATTAACAACACACGCCTCTCTCAGAACAGCTAAGGAGGGCATTCACAAGGGGAAAACGTGGATTACAAGCTTGCGTGACACGGACGGAAATAAATACAATAGCAGGGATAAAATTACCGAAATACTAGGGGCGTTCAATAAAAAGTGAGAATGAGTACAAGTTAAGTATGAAGCATCTTTTTCTATTTATTTTTTTATTTTCTTCAACTTCATTTTTTATTACTTTTACGGTCATCCCGTGAAACCATATATTTCAAACTAAATACAAACTGAAATATAGATGCACAGAAAAAACCCCAGAAAAAAGACCAATGCTGGGAATCGAACCCAGGTCCTCAGCGTTCCGTGCTGCGTGCTTACCCCTACACCATCACTGGTCTAGAAGTTAGGAAAAAAATAAATAGAAAAAGATACTTCATACTTAACTTGTAAAAGTTGGCCTAGTAGCGCCATCTCTTGGTCCAGGTGAGCGGGTAGCTCCGAAGGAGTGTTGAAGTCTCTCGGTAGAGGGCATTAACATAGATGCGCTTTATCACTGCCTAATGTGATTATAACAGACTGAAGTGTACGATGTATGGGAAAGATTCGTCGCTAACTTCAGACGACTTCCCATATTTACAAATTATTTATAAAAATTATTGAAAATAGAATTGCCCCACTGCTGGACCAACATCAACCCCCAGAACAGGCTGGTTTTCGTCCCAGTTTCTCGACCACCGATCATCTGCACACCCTAAACCAAATAATTGAGAAGTACAATGAGTTCAACAAGCCGCTATATCTGGCCTTCGTGGACTATCACAAGGCATTTGATAGTGTTCACCATCCAGCCATACTTTCAGCCTTACGTAGTCAAGGCATAAACAGTACCTATGTTGAACTCATTGGTACTATATATAATATAAGTACAGCCAGTGTCAAGTTGCATGCTCTGGGCCCTATTTTTGACATTGATAAAGGCGTGAAACAGGGGGACCCGCTATCTCCGAAATTGTTCACCAGTTGCCTTGAAGAAATATTCAAAAAGCTGGCGGTCTTTTGGGAAAATACAATGGGCATCGATGTTGGAGATAAAAGATTATCAAATCTGCGCTTCGCCGATGACATCGTTTTATTTTCCCAAACACCACAACAACTACAGCAAATGCTCCAAGATCTGAGCACGGCGAGCCTTGAGGTTGGACTCACAATGAACAGAGCAAAGACACAGGTAATGACCAACAGCGTGAAACGTAGAGTTACGGTGGATGGGTAAGACATACAGTACGTCGATGAGTATATTTACTTGGGCCAGATAGCATCCTTCGAGAACAGGCAGTCAAGGGAAATCGATAGGCGTATCGATAATGCCTGGAAGAGCTTCTGGTCCATAAAGGCGCTAATGAAGGGCAACCTTCCTCTGTCACTTAAGCGCAAACTCGTCGACATGTGTATTCTTCCCATCTTAACCTACGGCGCCCAGACTTGGTCATTAACTAAAGCTCAAAAGTCCAGGCTTAAGGTTTGCCAGCGAGCAATGGAGCGCAGTATCCTGGGTGTTGGAAGATCTGATCGAATCAGAAACACTGCACTGCGCTCCAAAACTCGTATTACAGATGTGGGTGTCAAAACCGCCAAGCTGAAGTGGGACTGGGCCGGACATGTCTGCCGAATGCATCTGGACCGATGGGCGCGAATCGTTACCGAATGGGTTCCGAGGGATGGCCAAAGGAGCAGAGGCAGACCTAAGAGGAGATGGCGGCACGACCTGAGCGCTTTTCAGCTCAATTGGCAGGTGCATGCCCAGGATAGGGAAAAATGGCGGAGGAAAGGGGAGGCCTTTGCCAAGCAGTGGGACATATTATAGGCTATACTAAAAAAAAAAAAAAAAAAAAGTGGTAGGAGTTTAGGGTTAAAAGGATGCTAGTGAATTACAAATAACCCTGTATAGTAGTTATACAAATGACAACTTTTATAAATAAAAGACGGGTCCCTGAAGTATATGGATTTAGATACTTAGTTGGTTATTGATTAGTCAGTTACCCGATTATTATAAGTAATCAGTGTAGGTACTGTTTGATTTTAGTTTTTTTTTTGTTTTTTTGTTAAATTTAATTGATTAAAATATTATTTTATTTTATTACTCAAGCAAAGTCACAAGTATTTCTTACTATAATTTATTTACTAAAATGTGTCGAAACAAGAATATGCCGAAAACGGAATACGTCCAAACAGGAATGTGCCGAAACAAGAATATGTGCAATCAGGAATACGGTACTGGGTATTTTATCTTTAGCTGCAGAACCATTTTTTCATTACGTTAAATTATTATTAGTACTTATTTGCTTAGTAGTAGTATAATATACATATACTTGATAAAAACCTCTACCCTTTCAGATGGACAAGAATGTGATTCTATAATAGTTTTATTTTCTTTTTGAGATACGGAACTCTAAGAATTTTGGTGTTTATCTTCTTCATCTTGTAGTGCCCTCTCCTACCGGAGGTCGGCGATCATTAGAGCTATCTTTATTTTAGAGACTGCCGCCCGAAAGAGGGATCTGGTACTCATCCCGAACCAGTCTCTAAGGTTTCTTAACCAGGAGGTAAGTCTTCTGCCAGGTGGTCTGCGGCCTTGTATCTTCCCCTGGATAATAAGCTAAAGCAGACCATACTTATCGTTACGCATTATATGCCCCAAATACAACAGTTTCCTCTGTTTTATAATACGTATCACTTCCAAGTTTTTATTAATTCTTTGCAATACCGTTTCATTCCTTACTCGATACGTCCATGATATCTTTAACATTCTTCTGTACACCCGCATCTCAAAAGCTTCCAACCTCTTGCACATGGTTTGCGTCAACGTCCAAGCTTCCACTCCATACAGAAGAACGGAAAAACATAACAACGCGCTAAGCGACATCTTGTGGAGAGTTTGACATTCCGGTTGCAAAGAAGATGGGACATCTTACCAAATGCTAGGCTTTGGTGTTTATAGGTATTTCCATTTAGTTCAATAAAACACATCTGTTTTAAAAGCTTTTTATTAACTTGCAATGTATGTAAATATGTATGTACGGGTCGAATCTTGGAAGTTGAATTTCGCCCACTTCCAGTGGTCGGATCAACTTGAAATTTGGAATACTTATGTAAGTTGGATGACAATGCAAGTAAGTTAACAAAAAGTACGGCCAGCGAAAAAGCTTGCATTGAAAATGAAATTAATGAATTAATTAAGGTCGCGGGTGAGCAAAGTAATTGTTTCAGTTCATTAATATGGACCTCCGCAAAGTAACGCCTGATTCAATAAATTATGAAATTTTTAACGAAAACTTATTTTATCTTTTTACGATAAAAACGTATTTTAATCAACAAATCTTAATTGGCGTACTAACTAGAGCAGATATTAGGATTACAATTTCTCAAATGATTTCCCTCGAGACGTGACGTTCCAATTCTCAATTTGGTTAATTAAGTTAAAGCCTTGTTTTACTCGCTTCGAAGAAAGTTTTTGGTTTTAATAATATTCGAAACCCTATCGAAAGTGTCTTTGCCAAGTTTATGAAATTGAAAATCGTTGTATTGATCAATCTTGTAAAATATCCAATTTATAATAGGTAGAATCAATTTTATTCCAATCATCTAATGTCGGATGTCAAAAAATTCTGCCGGTTGACAAACCATTATTCGTAGCTGGCTGTCAAACCAAGCACAAAATAGCACATAGGATTAATGAGCTGAAGCGAAGCCTATCTATCTCTCAAAGGGCCGGCAACGCACCTGTGACTGTTAGTGTTGCGGGTGCCCATGGGTGGCGGTGATTGCTTTCCATCAGGTGACTCTCATGCTCGTTTGCCCCCTTTCATAAAAACAGTCTATCTAAGAATAATAACCGCTGGGGTAAATGAGTTGTTGTGTGGAGACTGCGTTTTGGTAAGTGTACCTACGCGTAGTGCAGAAAGTCCTTCAATAAGTAGGTATAGGTATAGAGACGATTTGTGACATAGGTCCCTGGTTGACATAGACATAGTACTTTTTCCGGGAAGATAGAAAATTCCCGCGGGATAGAAATAAGTAAATTCAACTTCGGCACTGATTTTAAAAATTCTTTCATATGATATGATTATGACTATCCCCGATTGACAAGCTACTTTTAAATCGGGAAAATCCCACGGGATAGAAAAAACTGAATTCAACTTCGGGGCTGATTTTAAAAATTCTTTCACTAATACGTAGTATGCTACAGTATCCCTGATTGACATAGGCTACTTTTCTACGGGAAAATACACAGTTCCCACGGGATAGAAATAAGTGAATTGAATATAGGGGCTGATTGTAAAAATGATTTCACTAAAAAAAAGCTACACTGTCTCTGATTTTCAAAATAGGTCAAAAAAGGTATTTCTATCACGCGAGAACTTTTAACTTTGCACTTTCTCAGTATAAAAAAGCCTGTTGCAATCAGGCACAGGCCTCGTCCCAGAACGAGAGGACTTGGGCAGTAGTTCCCAAGTGAGCCCAGTGCGATTTGGGAGCTTCACACCCACCAATGAATTTCTTCGCAGGTGTGTGCAGCTTTCCTCGCGATGTTTTCCATCACTATAAAGCTCATGGTTAACTTGAAACGTAATTTAGCACATGAATTCGGAAAAACTCAGAGGTGCAAGCCCGGGCTCAAACCCACGACCCTCTGTTTAAGAGTCCATAGGTCTAACCACTAGGCCACCTCGGCTTAGCGGCTATAGAATTCACTTATTCCTATTCCACGGGAACTTTGCATTTTCTTGGCATTATACTATGTGTTAATCCATGTAATAAACTACCTGTGTTCCAAATTTCATCCAAACAACTAACGCTAAAACTAATGTCGCGGGCAAAAGCTAGTAATACATATTAGGTGAAAATTTCAAGTGTCTATTACGCTTCAAGAGATAGAGCCCCGTGACAGAAGGACAGACCGACAGACAGAAAGAGATGGAGTCTCAGTAATAGGGTCTTGTTGGAACCCTTTGGGTATGGAATCCAAAAATCAACTTATGGATTACCATGAGCTCCAGTGTAGATTAAGGTATGGGTCATAACAGAGTGTAAAAAATAAAAGATATCTCTCCTGTGCACATAAAATTAGCGACTCCGAGTCAGCACACTTAAGATTTATTTAAATGGGCTGAAAGTGGGCCAGGCGTGTCCCACACGTCGATGTAGCCTTGACTAAAATTATTGGCCACCAGACCCTTAACTGTTGCCATGTCCACAGGAGAGACGCGAACAAAGAAATGTACTGTGACCCATATGGTGGGTTAGTACTAGCTAAAAACTCTGTATTTCAAATTGCTAAATTTGAGTTTGATGCAAAAGGAGTGGGAGAGTCACAGATTACAAAAAAATACGTCACCGTGACATTCACGAGCGCTTTTCTGTCGAGTCGAGCAAAACAAAGCCACGGCCGTATCATCCTTTTCTGGAACTCATTCAGGCTATTTTCAACCTCCTGTAATTTTACGTTAGGTACACCTAGAGCCCTGAATTTTCAGTTACATGTAGGACTTAATGAGATTTAGATATATTCTCAATAACATTCAATTTGAACTGGCAGTTGCAGAACTATTTGGGCGTCAAAGTTCCTTAGTTTTGTCACCGACACACTCACTGATTCACGATCATCACAATTTGGTACTTCTAGCAGACCCACAGGCTCCAAATTTTAAATATAAATAATCAGGTCATCGCTCCATCTTGTTGGAGGCCTACTTACACTACACTGCGTCTTCCGGTCCGCGGACGCCACAGAGAACCTTTCAGCCCCATCAGCCGTCACTTCTACAACCAATGTGCCCTGCCCACTGCCAGTTAAGTGTGGGGATTCTTCGAGCTATGCCCGTGACTTTAGTTCTTGCGAGGATTTCATCATTTCTAATGCGATCCCGCAGAAAAACTCCAAGCACAGCCCTCACCGCCACCCTCTGTGACTTTGAGCTTTCTTATGAGGCCCATCGTTAGCGGCCACATCTCAGTGCCGTAAGTCATCACTGGCAATACACACAGGGTCTAATAATGGAGCTGAAAAGGGGCCTCAAGAACTCCGTAATAAAACGACACAACCGCATCGAGTAGGACTATCTGATTCGTCACGACAAGTACTTTGCTCCTAGATGCTAACCAGGGATTGATGATGCCGATGAAAGTTGGCCACAAGAACTCCGTAACAAAACGGAACAACCCCATCAAGTTTGGGCTCGTTTGTTTCGTCTCGACGAGTACTTTGCTCCTTAATGGTAACCACGGTCTGATGATAGAGCTGGAAGGTGGACGAAGGCACTCCATAACTAAATGACACAACCCCATCAAATTTGACTTTGATACTAGATCGTTACCAGAGTTTGATGATGGAGCTGGAAAGTGCCCAACGGCACCCCATATAAAACGACACAACTTCATCGAGTTTGGAGTTATTTGATTTATCTCGACGAGTACTTTGGTCCTGAATGGTAACTAGGGTTTGATGATGGATCTATAGGCAGGCACTCCGTAATGAAATGACTCAATCCCATCGAGTTTGGGCGCATTCGATTCGTCTTGACAAGTAATTTGATACTAGATGGTAACCATGGTCTGGTGATGGCAAAAAAAGCAGGACTGCCTACAAAAAGCAATGAGATCCCATCAAAAACATTACATGTAAAAAGATGCAAGTCTCGCTAGGCAGTTCTTATACTGCAAAAAGATGCAAGTCTCGCTAGGCAGTTCTTATACTGCAAAAAGATGCAAGTCTCGCTAGGCAGTTCTTATACTGCAAAAACATTACATGTAAAAAGATGCAAGTCTCGCTAGGCAGTTCTTATACTGCAAAAAAGTTTTGAGATGCAATATTAAACCAAGTCAGTTATCTTAGTCAGTACCGGGGGGTGTCCATAGAACCCGTTTTCCACCGACTTTCTTTTTTTCAAACCGTTAAATTAATATTAGATATCTTTATTGTTTTAGTACACAAAATGACTTGGCAATCGCATGGTTACCTAATGTCGTAAGAATAATCGTCAACTATTTATAACAATCCTTATTGAACATAGCGCTAGCCCTAATGCTATGCGGTTTAAGCAATACACATATAATAGATACGAGTACGAGTAAAACGTTGTGTGCGATTGCCAAGTCATTATGTGTACTAAAACAATAAAGATATCTAATATTAATTTAACGGTTTTAAAATAAGTAAGTCAGTGAAAAACCGGTTCTATGGACACCCCCGGTACTGACTAAGATAACCGACTTGGTTTAATTATTGCATCTTTTTACATGTAATGTTTTTGATGGGATTTTTTTATTTTGAAGGAAATAATTGAAATGTGACAGGCGGACAAACCCCGAAGCTGACAGACTAAGAAAACTCCTTAAAATAATCTTCAGATTATGGATCAGCACCACCAAGACAGGACTTGTATGAAAAACTGACGCGCTTGATAAATTACGACTTTTTTACATATCTACTTCAAAGACTGTAATGTCGGTATAATAAACTATTATAAGAGGGTATGCTTGTTTTGTATCATGGAAGACAGTTCTCGAATACAAGTCTAACAGCTGAGCCGTGTGTTTCTCTTGTGCCAATATTTAACAGTGACGACGGGGACTTTAAATTACCTACGCGTGTGTATAATACTTGTTATTATATTTTAAGGCATATCCAATACAATAATAACGACAATGTCGATTGGAAAAATTTCGGAATTCGATGTGCATAAAGACAATTGGCGGTTGTATATTCAGCGCTTGGAACAATATTTTGTGGTCAATAGTGTAAAAAATGAACACAAAGTACCTATACTAATCACCGTGATGGGGGCTGAATCCTATGAGCTTTTGGTTAATTTGTGCACACCAGAAGACCCCAAGGCGAAGACATTCGAACAGATCGCCGCCATATTGGAAGGATACTTACAACCGAAACCTAGCGAATTAGCCGAGAGGTATAAATTTAGACATAGAACGCAAAACAGTGGCGAATCTATAGTGGAATATGTGGCCGTATTAAAAGGAATGTCAATGTCGTGCAACTTTGCCAGCTGGCTGGAGGAAAGTCTGCGCGATCAGTTGGTATGTGGCATAAGCAGCGATGCTATTAGACAACGTTTGTTTACGGAAAATAAATTGGATTTTAAGAAGGCATACACGCTAGCAGTTAGCATGGAGACAGCGGAGAAGGAAGCAGCTATCATTCAAGGACACGGGCGATCACAGAACGACATGGCAACGACGGTGCCCTGTCAGGCGATAGCGGAGGAGCGAGGGCGGCGCAGAGGGGCGGCGGCCGAGGCAGTACGAAGCGGCGGTAGCGGAGTGGCGCGGGAGGCCGGCCCGCTCGCCGCACGCCGGGACCGCGCGCGCGCTGCGCCGGCGCCGCCCGGCCGGGGCGAGCAAGCGCGGCGGCACCGATAATGCCGCGCGTGCGGTGGCTCACACGACTGGGCGAATTGCAAATTTACGCGTTATGTGTGTCGTGTGTGCAATCAAATGGGGCACCTACGTCGCATGTGTCCAAATATTTGTAACCAGTTTTGTACCGAAGAGGCGAGCACGAGTAAGGATTCAGATGCGGACAGTGTAAATAGCGAGGAGGTAATTTTTATTGACTTTAATCAATTGACAATAAGCCAGTGTAAACCGATTTTGATCACAATAAACGTACAGGGTGTAGATCTAGTAATGGAATGTGATACGGGCAGCGCCGTGTCGTGCATCAGTTACGATGTTTATATAAGAATGTTTAAAAAATTAATAATTAATGATTCTAAATTAGTGTTGCGTTACTACACGGGGGAGACCGTGCGACCTCTCGGTATTATTAGGCCTAAGGTACGTTACGGTAACAAAGAAAAATGTCTGGATCTTTACGTGATTACCAACGGCAAAACAGCGCTGCTCGGAAGGCAGTGGTTAGCAGAGATGAACATAAAATTGCCAGCTTTGGAATATAACTCGCTGAACGTTTTAAAAAGTGAGGCATTTGATTTGGAATCTTTTAGTTCCAGATATTGTAAAGTGTTCGCGGACGGGCTCGGCTGCTTCACGGGGGCGCCCGTGAGCATAGCGGTGCGGCCGGACGCCCAGCCGGTGTTCCTGCGCGCGCGCCCCCTGGCGTACGCGCTGCGCGAGCCGGTGGAGCGCGCGCTGGAACAGCACGTGCGGAACGGCGTGCTCACACCGGTGCGGCACTCCGACTGGGCCACGCCCATCGTACCAGTGGTGAAGAAGGACGGTAACATTAGAATATGTGGCGACTACAAAATCACCGTAAATAGAGTGTTGGAAATTGACCGTTACCCGCTGCCCAGAGTCGAAGACTTATTGGTTAAATTGCACGGAGGGCAGCATTTTAGCAAGACAGATCTTTCTCAAGCGTACGCACAATTTGTGTTAGATGATACAAAAAAATATACGGTCATTAATACTCACAAGGGTTTGTTTGTTTACAATCGTCTGGTGTACGGGCTGTCCTCTAGTCCGGGTATATTTCAGCGACATTTAGAGGAATTATTTGGGGATTTACCGCGAGTTGGGGTTTTTTTGGACGACGTCATTATTACGGGTAGGACCGCAGAGGAACACGTAGATAACTTACACAAGGTGTTTCAACGATTGGAAGCTTCGGGTTTGCGATTAAAGAGGGACAAGTGTGTATTTTTCGCGAAGTCGGTGAATTATCTCGGGCACGTAATCAGCAGGGAGGGCGTACACACGTGTCCGAATTACGATCTTTCATAGGGATGGTAATGTACTATTCTAAATTTGTTAGTAACGTCAGTACCATACTGGCACCACTTTATAAACTGCTAAAAACGGGCACCAAATATGAATGGAACCCAGAGTGTCATGCAGCATTCGAGGCAATCAAAAGGAAGTTAGCCAGCAGCGAGGTGCTAGTGCACTATTCCCCGGAGCTGCCGCTGGTGCTGACGACGGACGCCAGCAGCGTGGGCGTGGGCGCCGTGCTGGCGCACGCCACGCCGGCCGGCGAGCGCCCGGTCGCCTACGCCTCGCGCGCACTTAGCGCCGCCGAGCGCAACTACTCGCAGATAGACCGGGAAGCTCTCGCAATAGTGTATGGCATACGAAAGTATCATCAATACTTGTATGGCCGGGCGTTCACGCTTAAAACCGACCACAAACCTTTGACCTATATTTTCGGTAACAAAGTAGGCGTTCCGGTCATGGCGGCGTCGCGGTTGCAGCGATGGGCCGTGCTATTGTCGGGGTATCACTATAACATAGAATATGTAACGTCAAAAAATAACTGTGCAGACGCTCTGTCTAGGCTGCCGGCGCTCAGCGTTGGTGAGCGAGAAAATGCGAAGGAGATTACCTACACAAATTTTGTAGAAAATTTTTTACCGGTAACAGATAGTGACGTCAGGAAAGCCACCGCTGCGGATTTAACGCTAGGTAGGATAAAGGTTTATGTAGAATCAGGTTGGCCTTCATCTTATCCGGATGATGAATTTAAACCGTATTTTGTTAGGCGTAACGAGTTATATATAGAGAATGGATGTATTATGTGGGGATATAGACTGGTTGTTCCTGTTTCATTACGACGATTAGTCCTGCAACAATTACATACTAGTCATATGGGTATAGTTAAAACCAAGGGTTGGGCGCGTAGTTTCGTTTGGTGGCCACTGATCGACAGTGAGGTGGAGGCGCTGTGCCGCGCGTGTGAGACGTGTTCGCGGGAGGCGGCCAACCCACCGCGTGCGCCGCCGCGCCCTTGGTCTTACAACGTGCAACCCTGGACAAGGGTTCATATTGACTTCCTGGGACCCATACAAAATAAAACTTTCTTAATTTTGATAGACGCCTCATCAAAGTAGATTGAGACTTTTGAGATGAAACACACCAATGCAATGGCCGTAATTAAAGTGCTCCGAGAAACGTTTGCGAGATTCGGTCTACCACGAGAATTAGTATCTGATCAAGGGCCACCTTACACTAGTGCAGAATTATCAGCGTTCCTAAAAAATAATGGTATTCGACAGACATTTTCACCCGTGTATCATCCCTCATCTAATGGTGCTGCCGAGAATGCCGTCAAGCTTTGCAAGAAAGCGATTAAAAAAGCATTTCGGGACAAAGTGGACGTCGACGCTGCCCTTCAAACGTTCCTACTGACGTATCGAAACACGATTCACAGCACCACCGGAGAGACGCCGGCAATGTTATTGCAGAAACGTACCTTGCGATCACGAATCGATTTATTGCGTAACGACCGAGCGGTAGAAGAGAGGGTGTGCGAGGCACAGCGAGCTCAAACGGAGAACGCTGGTGGGGTAGAACGTGATTTTGCACCCAACGAAACAGTCTGGGCTAGGGGATACGGTCGGCATGAAAAATGGGTTAAAGGTAAAATTATGAACAAAGACGGGTCAAGGCGTTATGTTGTGGATAGCGGTAACGGTCAATTTTTAACTAGGCATGCGGATCAATTAAAGCGTAGATCGCATATGTCTGATGTTACTGGTCCCGAGCCTGAGTTAGGGCCAGACGTCACAGCGTCACAGTCGGAGGCACCCGGAGGTGGGCGCGCGGGCTCGCCGCGCGGGGTTGCGGTGGTGGATGAGAGTAGTAGTAGTAGCAAAAAAGTAACTGAAATATCTCATGAACCGCAGGCGGACATGAGTGGACATAGCCCTCGCGGCGACGTGTCCCATTCTCCACCGCGGCTCGTGCGCCGCTACCCCAAGAGGAGTCCTAAGCCTGTTGTACGATACGGTTTTGAATTTGATTAAAACAATACAACATTTGTAAAACAGTAGTTGTAAATAATTAGGTAGTTATAGTGTGGCAATCTTTGAGAAGTATTTCCAAGGGCTTAAATGGGTTGGATGTCATAGTGTTGGCATGGTAAGGCAGAATAGATGTCATCCTCTATTTCTAATGACAATATTAAAGATGGCAACTACTAAGATAGTGACCAGCATTTGAACTTCTACCTTATTGAAGCACCTTATTGATCAATATTGAAATTGGTTATAATAACTATGTATGTCGATGCCAATCGTTTTGTAATGTTTAGAAACTTGTCTTAAAATAAGGGTGGAGGTTGTCGTGAAGCGACAATCAAAATTGAAGTAACCTAACTTAAATTCTAAAAAAAAAAATGTCGTGAAGCGACAGTTAAAATGAGAAGAAACCTAACCTAAATTATTAAATGAAAAATAAGATTTAAAAATTAAAATTTTATTTACAATATATTTAAAGGATATTTACAGACGAGTATAAAAGGAAGAGATGGGTGTAGAGTGGTGTATTGTAGTAAGTGGATGAGTGTGTGTGTCGGTAAGAGTGGAGATGTATAGGGAATCCGCGGTGACGATGAAGGGCAGCTTCGGAGGAAGCGCTGTTGGCGCTTGGGCAGGTTGCGCTGATAGCGCACGATGTGGCAGCAGGCACGGAGTAGTAGTGTCGACAGAGCAGGAACAGGACTCTCGGAGCAGGTTCGGGCAGTGCCCGAACTAGGCGCGACAGCGCGCAGACCAGGCGCAGTCAGCAATACACGGAGAACAGCCGACTTGCAGACGAAGCAACGCACAGATTAGGTGCGGGCAACAGGCACGGTGTGGTAGAACGGTGCACGGCACAGATGCGGATAACAGATGGAGGCAGATAAGGGCGGAGATGGCGCCTGGTGAAGGCGGAGACGGCGCTTGGTGAAGGCAGAGACGACGCCTGGAGATGGCGGAGGTGGCGTCTGGTGTAGACGGTGACAGCGCTTGATGAAAGCGGCGATATGGCACTCGCGGAGGCTTCGGACAGGTCACGGAAACTTCGGACAGGACTTTGGCGTTTGACGCGAGGCTTGCAGGACCCTGCAGAAATGAAGGTGACGTGATTCTAATGATATTAAGATCGACGACAGGACGTGAAAAAGATACGATAAGGGAGCTAAAACACGATATAATTGTAAGTAAACAGCACAAAACGCTACATTTTCCCCCCGACCCTGGAAAATTTTTGACTCAGCAAAAAATTTGAAATATACAGCTAAAGAAGACAATAAAAACACAGCTTTGCAGAAACAGACATCACCAAACAAAGTCAGATATACTATCTCTAACATTCATCATCTTCATTCAGGTAAGGGTGGAGTTCACAGTCAATGACTACCACTCTAAAAGTGTGTTTTAAAAGGACATTAAGGCTTATTTAAGGAGTAGTTGTCCGCTCCAGAGTGGAAAAAAAAATTACTAATCTAAGGTTCATTAAGCCTTAAGAGAAATTAGTCTTAAGCAAGCTTTAATCACTAAGACTTAAGAAAAGATAAAAGAAGCCCAGAGCGGTAGAGCTCAAAGCTAGAAGTTAGTTACATTAGCAATAAGATGTGTCTAGATAGTAAAGAAAGCCCAGAGCGGTAGAGCTCAAGACTAGACGACAGCCACATCAACAGCGAGATGCGTCTGGAACATAAAGAAAGTTAAAGACAAAACAACGAATATTAGATTCGGAGTTTGATTTAAGCAATACATGCTTAGGGGTGTTTAAGAACACAGATTTAACAGGCAACTAAATAAAATAAACAATAAATGAAATGATGATGATATTTATACATATATACAAATTTAAAGTTAATAAGTTCCGAATTTTTTTTTTTATGCCTTCACATCTTTAATGTGCCACTTGCCTCTAATTCCATTAGGGTCTTCCAATATGTATACTAATGGTGATAATTTTTCTACCACCTTACATTTGATGAATTTAGGGGCAAGTTTTGCACTAAAGTATGCGCCAGCATTACTTAATACATGGTTTTTACGCCAAACAGTATCTCCCACGTTAAATTCTTTAAAAGACCGGTGAAGATCATAGCGAGCGCTATTCCTAGCGTGAGCTATGTGTAATTTAGTCTGGACTCTGTGAAAGATAGATGTAAGGAAACCAGCATTAGTCGCGTAAATATCACGGGGCATAAAGATTAATTCCTCTAGGTTGAGAGTTGGTGTGTAGAAGGAACCGCAAGGAATTGTTTCCCTACCAAAGACCAAAAAATCTGGTGTAAAACCAGTCGCAACATTTGTAGCACTGTTCATAGCCAATTGAATTTTCGAAAGATAGTTATCCCAAGATCTGTGATCTTCTCCTACTAGGGATGCTAGGGCTGTAATAATTGTATTATTAAATTTCTCTGTTGGATTGACCTGTGGGCAATATAACGCTGTATGAAAAATACAAGGGACATTATACCTATGTAAGAATGAATGGAATTCCCGAGACTGAAATTGAACAGCGTTGTCCATTATAATAGTTTGAGGAACGCCATGAACTAGAAAAACAGAATTTTCTAGTATATTTATAATGTTTGCGCTTGTAGCGCGCTTAAGAGGAGCAATAATAGTATACTTAGTAAAATTACAGTTAATTACTAGGATATACTGATTTCGTTTACGAGTCATGGGTAATGGGCCCATAAGATCTAAAGATATAGTTTGAAAAGGTCTGGAGCAAAGTTTAGGTTTACCCATAAGACCATAAGGAGAATGATTAGGATGTTTGTAGGATAAGCAGGTTTCACAACTTGAGATAAAATTGGCTATGTCCTTAAACATACCAGGCCAATAATATTTTAGAGATATTCTTTTGTATGTCTTGAAGATACCAAGATGTACATCTGAAATAGAACCATGGTTAGCTTGAATAAGTGCATATCTGTCTTGAGGTAATGGAACTTCTTTCCAAATAAAGTCTTCATTCAGACTATCAGGAGAATGAATGCAGCGATAAAGCTTACTATCTCTGATGGTATAGTTGGGGTATGCATCTGGGTTGTTAGAGCAACCGAGAAAGATCTTGTTGTAGTGTTCAAGTTCACGATCAGGCGGTTCTTCTAATGCAATAGGATGTATGCCTTGAGGTGAAGTTTCTTGTGAAACAGGGCATTCTTGAGTCTTATGTCTTGATAATAAATCTGGAACAACGTTATCTTTTCCTTTTTTTATGTTTCAGGACGAAGTTGAAGCATGATAAGCGAAGAGTCCAGCGAGCAAGTCTTCCTGATGGATTTGATAAGTTCTGGAACCATTTAAGTGCGGCGTGGTCAGTGTATATCGAAAATTCTTTACCATTATCTAGATAACAGCGCCAATGTTCTAAGGCAGTCAGTACAGCTAACGTTTCTCGTTCTGTAGTTGAGTAGTTTTGTTGGTTTTTATTTAGTGCTTTACTCATGTAAGCAATCACGACTTCTTTGTCATCTTGATGTTGAGTAAGCATTGCTCCAATGCCGTAGTTAGATGCATCGCAGTGTACAGAGAAGGGTAGATTGAAATCGGGGCAGGCCAGGACAGGAGCAGTTACTAAGGCTTCTTTAAGTTTCAGGAAAGCAGCTGCAGCTTCTGGATTCCATAAAAATTTAGGAGCGTTTTTCCCAGAGCAGGTTAAACGGTTGAGTGGAGAGGCAATAGTGCTAAAGTTCGGAATAAATCTTCTGAACCAGCTACAGGTGCCAATAAATCTTCGTACTTCTTTTCTGCAAGTAGGTATAGGGTATTCTAGAATTGCTTTAATTTTCTCAGGATCAGCACGTAGACCATGTTCATCCACTAAAAAGCCAAGGTATTTTAGCTCTTTCCTGAAAAATTGACTTTTCTCAAAGTTAATAGTCAAATTAGCATAAGAAAGTTTTTCATAAACTTTCATGAGAAGGGATATGTGTTCATCAAAAGTTTCGCTGATGATGACGATATCGTCCAGATAGCAAAATACCTTATTTTCGAATTCAGGAGTAAACAGCATATCCATCAATCTTTGTTGAGTTGCTGGAGAGTTAGTGAGACCAAAAGGCATTACTTTAAATCTAAACATGCCTCTGCCAGGTACATAAAAAGCTGTTTTATCTTTGTCAGCAGGATTTAAGGGTATCTCCCAAAATGCTTTCGCAATGTCAATGCTTGATAAGAATTTGGCATTTCTGAGGTTGTCCAAAATTTCGCTTATAAGTGGTAGACTATAAGCATCACGACGCGTGACTGCGTTAAGCTTCCTGCTATCTACGCAGAAACGCCATTCACCATTCTTCTTCGGAGTGATGAGTACTGGAGATAGCCAAGGACTTTCGCATTGCTCAATGACGTTCCATCCCAGCATCTTGTCAACTTCATTTATTAGAGCCTTTTGTTTTTCAGGAGACAGTCTGTAACATCTTTGTTTGATTGGAAGAGAATCACCAGTGTCAATCTTGTGGGTGATCAAGTGTGTGCTTCCCAGAACACCTCTTTCTTCAAAAGAAATCGTCTTGAAGCGTTGGATGATGTCGTTTGCAATGTTCTTCTGACTAGAAGTTAAATGTTCATAAGGTAAAACTTTAATGTCTTTAGATTCAATAACAGAGCATTTAGGTTCTGTAAAGTTAAGAGAAGATAAAATACTGGGTAAAAGATTAAACTTCCTCCAGAAGTCAATACCTAGTATTAGAGAAGGAAATATTTCCGGGAAAACATAAGCTTTAATTAAGTGAGTTTGATTATTAAAATTAACAGGCAATTCAAAATAACCCAAAGAATTAATTTTTTGATTACTAGCAGTAGAGACAGTAATAAAATCTGACTTGAAAAGTTTGCAGCCCAGTTTAAGAATTTCCAAATGAGAATTATTACCTAGAATAGTAATTGAGCTACCAGAGTCAAGTAAACCAGATAAAGTTAAGTCATAAACTTTGATATTAACGAATGGACGATTAAAATCTTTTTCTTTAGAGTATAGTGTAGAAGAGATTTTGTAGCACGAAAAGAAGGTTTGAAGAGTTTTAATCCAATTAGTCCAATCATCATTATCAAATTTCGAGTTACTTTTCAAGTCAGTATTTAGTTTTTTGAGCTAGTATTGGGTTTGGGAGAGCAGTTAGGGCAATCTGCAGTTTTAAAGCCCTTAAGACCACATTTGAAGCAAATCACAAATCGAGGTTGAGTACAAGTGTTCAAAGTATGACCTTGTTTACGACAACGAACACAATAGAGAGTTTCTTGAGGTCTGGATTGAGCGAGACTATTAAGTTGTCTAGAAGGGTATTTATTATAATTTGGGTTGAATTTGTTCGCAAAGGGAGGAGGAGGAGGTCGAGAATTAATAGAAGGATTGGAAGTAACAGCTGGACTTGAACTTGAATGTTTATAATTGAATTCAGCAGCTAAAGGATTTTGTTGTAAATTTGGTTCTTTAAATTGTTTATCTCTATCTATGAATTTTTCATAGTTTTGACAAGTAGCCAGAAGAGAATCGATAGAGTCAATGTCTTTCAGCGCTACGAAAACTGAGTAGCATGGTCGAATATTTCTTAGAATAATCTGTAATTGTTCTATTTCAGAAAGTTTCATCGAGAGGCGAGAGAACATTCCAGACATAATGGAGATATAGATGACAATAGGTTCATCACGACCTTGAGTACGATTCCTGATAGCTTCGAGAAGCTTATGGTCATAATCGAAACCACCAAAGTCTTTAATTAACAATGAAGAAAGTTCATTCCAAGATAAGTTTGGATTCTGATTGTATTTAAATCTGAACCAATGAAGAGCGTTGTCTGTAAAAATTTCGAAAGCTTGTGAAATTAATAGATCTTTGGACAACCCACGGGCTAAGCAGAATTCTTCAATTTTTTGAAGGAATGATCTTGGGCAACTTTTACCATTGAAGGTGTGACGTTTGAGATCTTTGAAGAGGTTAACTGGAGGAGGAGGTCCAGGAGGCAGAGGATATGGCGTAGCAGGAGTTTGAAACACAATAGGAGGATCCATAGCGGTTGTTATAGGAGGGCCAAGAGAGGAAGAGTCATTTGCAGTTGTATGTGGGATCAGAGATTCAAATTGTTTATAAATTGAATCAAATTTCAATTTTATAGTCTCAAAAATAGGTTTATAGTCCGGATGTAAGTCGATATCAATGCGTTCCAATCTGAAAAAGGCATGATTAATATAAGTTTCAATTAATTTTAAATATTTAGTTTCGCCCTGTATAAATCTTTCGATTTTACGTTCTAAGTAGGTCAAAGTAGCAGCAATTTGGTCTAAGTCATCCTCAATCGGGATTGGCGAAGTTATAATATCTTCAGGGTGGGAGTTTGAAGTTAAACGTACGATTTGCTTTTTTAAAAGCAAGACAGTATTAGCTGGTTCCTCACATCTAATCTTTACTTCATATTCCAGTTCAGTTTTGTTAAGAAGTTCATATCGAATTAATTTACTCATTGTAAAACACTGTTAAGAAATAAAGTTTTAAGTTAATTAAATATACCTTTCAATTACCTGTAAAAAGGTTAGTATTTAAGAAGGTGAGTGACGTGTGAAGTGTAAGATGGTGGTCAAAATAGATGCCAGATAATTATGAAAACACTAGATGAAGTGTTGTTTTAGAATTTAGAAAAGGTGAAGGATGAATACGTCAGAACGAAAAAGAAAAAAGACCACAAACAACAATAGACAGGAGAAAAAAAGACAAGGCGCAGAAAACTTGAAGAAATTAAAAAAAATAAAATTAAGAGAGAGAGAGAGATAGAAAAAGAGAGAGAGAGAGAGAGCTAATTTCCGTTGGGCGCCAAAATGTCGTGAAGCGACAATCAAAATTGAAGTAACCTAACTTAAATTCTAAAAAAAAAATGTCGTGAAGCGACAGTTAAAATGAGAAGAAACCTAACCTAAATTATTAAATGAAAAATAAGATTTAAAAATTAAAATTTTATTTACAATATATTTAAAGGATATTTACAGACGAGTATAAAAGGAAGAGATGGGTGTAGAGTGGTGTATTGTAGTAAGTGGATGAGTGTGTGTGTCGGTAAGAGTGGAGATGTATAGGGAATCCGCGGTGACGATGAAGGGCAGCTTCGGAGGAAGCGCTGTTGGCGCTTGGGCAGGTTGCGCTGATAGTGCACGATGTGGCAGCAGGCACGGAGTAGTAGTGTCGACAGAGCAGGAACAGGACTCTCGGAGCAGGTTCGGGCAGTGCCCGAACTAGGCGCGACAACGCGCAGACCAGGCGCAGTCAGCAATACACGGAGAACAGCCGACTTGCAGACGAAGCAACGCACAGATTAGGTGCGGGCAACAGGCACGGTGTGGTAGAACGGTGCACGGCACAGATGCGGATAACAGATGGAGGCAGATAAGGGCGGAGATGGCGCCTGGTGAAGGCGGAGACGGCGCTTGGTGAAGGCAGAGACGACGCCTGGAGATGGCGGAGGTGGCGTCTGGTGTAGACGGTGACAGCGCTTGATGAAAGCGGCGATATGGCACTCGCGGAGGCTTCGGACAGGTCACGGAAACTTCGGACAGGACTTTGGCGTTTGACGCGAGGCTTGCAGGACCCTGCAGAAATGAAGGTGACGTGATTCTAATGATATTAAGATCGACGACAGGACGTGAAAAAGATACGATAAGGGAGCTAAAACACGATATAATTGTAAGTAAACAGCACAAAACGCTACAAGGTGTAATGTCGGTATAATAAACTATTATAAGAGGGTATGCTTGTTTTGTATCATGGAAGACAATTCTCGAATACAAGTCTAACAGCTGAGCCGTGTGTTTCTCTTGTGCCAATATTTAACCACGAGCTTACGTCATATACAAAACAGCAGTCTTTTAAATGGAAGCTACGTTAATTTATTGAATCAGTCGTTACTTTGCGGAGGTCCATATTAATGAACTGAAACAATTACTTTGCTCACCCGCGACCTTACGATAGTTACGTTTATGTAAGAAATGCGTGTTCATGCAGTTCCACTACCTCCACACTGTACGAACACACACAAATGACACAAAACCAACCATCAAACCAACCATCACCACCACCAAACTACACTGACGCGTTTCGAACTCAACCAGAGCTCATCCTCAAAGTTGGCACTGCAACCGTACGCTATGCTACCAAATGTTAAACTCAAGCTACGTTGCTGAGTTCGAGTATCTTCACGTCGCTATTTTTAACATTTCAAAAATCCTTGAAACACTGCTCTTACCGATTTAAATGCCTATACATAATACAACATTTTTTTCCTTATACCATCTGAACATCGAGATCTAATGGGTCCTCACGTTGCTCGAGTAAATCCCCATTGAGCTTCTCGGGCTCCCCTGCTGTAATAAAGAGGTTAAAAACCTTTTCTGTCTACACTAATAATATAATAAATAATATAAAACATATAAATAATTATAATCATTATATTATAACATAATATTATAATTATAATAATATTATAAAGAGGAAAGATTTGTATGGTTGTATATTTGTAATGAATAAACTCAAAACTACTGAACCGTTTTAAAAAAATAATTCACAAATTAGAATGGTTAGGGTTTCACTCAATGAAAGAGATGAAGATATGAAGCTTTACCACAAATCGGAATTCTGTGCGAACAAAATCGCGGCCAAAAACTAGTAATATAATAGCCGGCAGCTATCTCTCTCAACGAATCGCCATCGCCATTCAGCGAGGGACCGCTGCCAGCCTTTTGGGTACTATGCCACGGGGGCCTTTTTTAGACTTAGTTTAGTAGTTTTTAAGTTAGATATATAGTTTATAGTTTTAATTATTGTTAAGTATTGTTTCTTAATATTTGTCTTCTATGAATAAATGTAATATAATAAAGAAGTAAAATTTGTTTGTTGTGTAGTTCTTTGTATCTCTTCGATTTTAAAAGTTATGACAGAACGGGCATTGACACTATTCTAGAGCAACACGGGCTACTTTTTTCCCGGAAAAGGGCAAAGTTCCTTCGGGACGCAGATAAAGTTGCGGACAACAGCTAGTCATTTATAGAATTCACAAACCACCGGTTGCGCCAAACACAATGTAACTGGCATACGGCGACAAGAAAAACACACACTAAAAGCAAAGCATCTCGTTAAATTAATGCATGCCACCGCCTCTCTATTAAATTAGCGTCCTTTGTATCTTTTCATGAAAAGCCACTGTGGCTTAAAGATGCTTTCAGAGTAATCCCTCCTCCTCCTATCGTTTTTCCTTCGTTTTAAGCGTAACAGTAAAATAATGCCAACCTATGTATATAATACATTGGAGCTTTTCCTTTATTGTTGGATACAGATACTAAATAAAACGGGTTTGTGTGAAAAATCTCCGTTTTCTTGAAGTCCCGTTAATTTGTCTTATTATAGGTCTATAAGGGCGAGAGTGTTTTATTTTTCGCAGTTCTACTCCTGTTTCTCTGTTCCCTATTTAATATCAAAGTAGAATTTCATCAGAATGTTTTGAAAGGGATATTTCATACGACAGCTACACAGCCACTACAATGAATATTATGGTTATAGAGTACTTATTAGTCTAATCCCGCAAACCGCCATCCCGTGCAAAACTAAAAAAATGGCTAGTTCTTTATCCCACAGAATTTTCAAAAATCCCTTCTCAGTGCACCAGTGGATATTATATCTCCTAAATTTCATAAAAACATTGTACAGTCACTACTAAACTAAAGCATCTTATTATAAACATTTAGATTTCGAGTAGGCTTCTTTTAGTGTTAAATACCTTTTTCGCCATGGCTATCCTAGTAATAATATCTGGTGTACATCTAGAGTTTTCTGTAATAATGCTGCCTAGGCATCTAAACGACTTGTTCTATTGCAGTGTTTTCTAATTTAATTGTACTGTCAACTCTTCTTCTTTTTCGCTTTTAAATTATCTTAGATTCGGTGAGCAGCCGTACTGCTAATAAAATAAAAATAATATTTGTCAACTCTTCTTTTGGAGACTATTAAAGTTTTGGTTTTGTTTTTATTAATTTTGAACCCTTTTCCGAAAATACTTTATTCATTTCTAGCAGCAGCGCTTGAAGTTCTCCACTGTTCTCTGCAACTGCTGCTATATATCATCTGCAAACCGTACAAATTTAACCATTTCCCCATGAATTTTGACCCCTCCTGTAGATGTTTCTGTTAACTTTCTAATGGCATGTTCTATAAATACATTAAATATAAGTGGCGAAAGCGGACAGCCCTGTCGAACTCCTTGTCTTATTTTAGCGTTCTCTTTTTTTCCCCGACCAGTATTGGGGTTTCTAGATGTTTGTATAGTTGGTGTATTATTATTCGATCGCGTAAATCCAGATCTGCCTCCTTCAACACTTCCATCATATACTTCCAATCAACTTTGTCGAAGGCCTTCTCTAGGTCTATAAAAACTATATGGGTATCTAAATCTAGTTCTAGGCGTCGGTCAACTATCATTCGCAGTGCAAGTATTGCTTCCCTTTTACCCTTTTGCTCGCTAAATCCATACTGGTCTGGACCTAAATAAGCTTCAACTCTTGGTCTTATTCGGTTTTGAATGATTTTAAGTAAAATTTTGCTCGCTTGAGATATGATACTTATAATTCTGTGTTCTTCACATTTCAGTGTATTTGGTTTTTTCGGTAAGGTAACTGTTTTTGTGTTCTGAAAATCTTTCGGAATTATACCGGTTGAGTACATGTTCTGTATTAGATCGAAAATTTAATCGTGTATAGGATCACAATCAGCGTATTTAATCATTTCTATGTATATTTTGACGACCAGATGGCCTAGTGGTTAGCGAACCTGACTACGAAGCTTGAGGTTCCGGGTTCGATTCCCGTGTTGGGGCAGATATTTGTATGAATAATACAAATGTTTGTTCTCGGGTCTTGGGTGTTTAATATGTATTTAAGTATGTATCTATCTATCTATATATGTTTATCCGTTGCCTAGTACCCATAACATAAGCTTTACTTAGCTTACTTTGGGACTAGGTCTATTGGTGTGAATTGTCACGTGATATTTGATATTTTATATGTCATCTGAACCAGCTGCTTTGCCATTCTTAATACTGTTTAAGGCTTTTTCATACTCTTTTCTTAATATAGTAGAACCTAACTTATCTTCTGTGACATTTTCTTCTCTCTCTATGCTATCTTCTAACATCTCAACTCCATCGTATAATTTCTCAATATATGTAGTCCACCTTTCAGCTATTTCTTTTTGTCTATCAGTATTTTACCTTCGTCGTTTAAAATAGCTGTACTTCGTTTTTTATGTGCTTTTTCTAAATTTCCAATAATGTTGTACCCCTGGTCTGTTTTGCCTTTCTTAAACAGATCCTCTATTTTGTTGCATGTTGTGTTGACATTATTTTCTTTTGCTTCTCTACATTTTGTCGTTATTCTATTAGTGAGCTGTTTATATTCCCAATTTCTATTTCCTTTTAATTTGTCTCTTAGTTCTCTTATTTTTATAATTAAGTTCTTAATTTCATCTGTAAGCCATTCCTTCCTAGCAATCAGTTTTTCCTTTTCCAAATGTTCTTCTGCACTCCTTATTAATATATCTTTAGTGTTAATCCATCTATCTTCAAATTTATGTTATCTTTAATATGCTCTAACTTACTGTTATATTGCGTTATTCTATCGCCTACCGTATTACTATATTGCACTCTATTGTTACTATCTATGTTCTCAAGCTTACTGAGATCTACATTCTTTGGTTTATGTATCCTTTTAGCTTTCCTTACTTCAAAATCATGTATACTTATAAGAAGATTGTGGTCACTGCTCACATCAGCTCCCGGCAACGTTTAACATGTACGAATCTGACTACGGAGTTTTTTCTTCGATATAATATAATCTATTTGGTATCTTGCTATGTCACCAGACATTTTCCATGTGTAAAGCCTTCTCTTCGGTTGTTTGAATAGAGTGTTTGCTACAGTCAAATAATTTTCCTTACAAAATTGAACCAATCTTTCCCCTCTTTTGTTTCTTTTGCCTAAACCAAACTGTCACACTATATTTTCTTCGCTCCCCTCCCCAATTACAGCATTAAATTAAAGTCGCCCATTATTATTAGATTGTCGTTATTTTTTACTGTTTCTAAAATTATGCCTATATCGTCATATAACTTTTCCACTTCATCATCTGGGTGACTACTAGTAGGCATATACACTTGCACAATTATGAAATCCGTAGGATTTAAGTATAATTTTATTGCAGTTATCCTGTCACTGTGGTGAATGGTATTTTCTACTTGCTTGCCCCACTCTTTATTCAAAATAATTGCAGTACCATTTCTTCCTTGTTTCTCTCCAGTATAAATCACTCTATAGTCACCACTCCAAAAATCCCCACTTCCCTCCCATCTAACCTCGCATAAGCCCAATATATCTATACTTAGTCTTTCCATTTCCAGTTTTACTTCTTCTAATTTTCCTGGTGCTAACATTGTCCGTACGTTCCATGTTCCGATCTTACAAGGATTTCGCATGATGACGACCGAGTCAGCCTTGCTCCTGACCCTGCTGGACTCAGACCGCCGCGGCATATTACATCGCGGAAGCCCGTTGTCAAGAACTACTTTCTCTTGGTTGTACATTTCCATTACTCCTAAAAAGGGGAAAAAATTGTGTGGTGGTTTCCCCCTTGCCTTCCACACCGCAGTTCAAGAAACCGGGGTGACCCGGCCCATGATATCCGAGTAAGAGCCCTATCAGATCCCTGTCTTCGTTCTCCAGTCAGTACTGGTGCCACTGCAGCCTGGCCCCAGAGGATTGCTTATTTAATGGCGGCAATTTATCGCCATGTTCACAGCATCGTCTTCAGATATTGCAGCTTTTTATAGCGAAGCCCCCTCCTACAAGACTTCCCACTACATCCTGTTAATGCTGTCGCTGAATGGTCGGGCACTGCTTATTTCATATATTCGCAGCTAACCATCATATCTGATGGCCATTCTAATATCCGCGACCCGTGGACCTCGGTAGTAGCTTACAGCTCAGCCCTACCCTAAAAAAGTACCCTAAAAAAAATTTTTTTACATTATATTTTATCATTTTGTCGGGGTAATTACTATATTATATCCATGCAAAATTACAGCTTTCTAGCACTTATAGCCACTGCGCTAAGCCGCGGACAGACAGACAGATAGACGGACGGACAGGCAGACATGACGAAACTATAAGTGTTCCGTTTTGCTATTTTGACTCCGGAACTTTTCGAACACGAACAAGGGACTTCTTCCAAGTGACTTTTATAAGTATGTAATTATCTAAGCAAGTATGTTTACTTTTTGTCTAGCAGGTACATACCAGTAGTTCAACCTATGCTTACAGGTCAATTAATATAAAAATGTTAAGTTAGGTACCAAGATATCATTTATGATCTGCTTATCTAACAAAATAATTTTCACCTCAGCACCTCAAACAAGCAGGTATTGCTACTAAAAAACAGTGAGCAAAATCCGATTTTGCTCACTGCGTGAGACAAAGTAGCTTTTTAATTATTTTTTTTAAATGTCAAGGATCGGTCTACTCACTGAATTCGAAAGATTTGGACTTCAGTTTGATCTGTCACTTTCATTTCGATACGAAAAGAGCGAGAGATAAGATCAAATAGATTCGAAGTTCGATTTCAAATTCTATACCTAGTAGGTCTAAAAAATAAACGAACGATTGAACGTTAGGATACTCATAATTAGTTCTTAACCTTAAAATTGTAATTCGTCTGTTATGGTTTTAAATTGAATTAATGTACCTACGTTTTAATACTTGGATTATATTTTTATATAATCAAATACATAGTAAAAATGTCGTAGAAAAAATACAACGTTTAACATGTATTTATATAATTATTATTTAATATTTTTTACAATCTTGAACATCGTGATAAATACAGCGGGTGCAGTATAGGAACGCAACTTTAAAAAATAGCGGGATTCAAATTCTAATAGTTTTCTTCAGTTTTGCTAGCTACAGAGCTCAATATCTAAGAGTTTGGTACACGATCAAAGGCAATTTGGAAATTATAAGAATATTAACAAGAACTTAGTTAATAAATTTTTGAATATGATATGATTTCCAGTGACGAAGGCAACAATTAAACACCAGACGAATTAAGGCAGTAATACAAAATGCAGAGTTAAGTTTCTTACTTGAAAAGTCTCGCGAAAAATATTTAAAAGCTTATGATATGTTTAAGCAATGCAAACACTTTTTCGGAGACTGAATTGTTATATACAATATGGAGTATTTACTCAATATTGAAAACTACAACAAAGACAAAAAGACGACGTTCATACTTATACCTTTAATAATTATTTATGTTCTCGCTGCTGAGATGAAAAGTTGTATGTGTCACACGAGACCAAAGTTTTTTTGCATCTCGTGTATTTGAATCACTCGCGCACTCAGGATTCTAACTTAGAATCACTCGCTGACGCTCGTGATTCAACTATAGAATCCTTCGCTGACTCGTGATTCAAAATCAACACTCGCAGTAAAGACTAACTTTGCTCTCTTGTTGCACAAATAACTATTATTCATTAAAAATCACAACCTTTTGACAACCCTGTCTCTATAGTCCCTTTACTGATCCTATTAGGACATATTTCTTCGTCCCTATTAACCTCGCACTGCGTTTCTATTGACCCCTGCAGTAGTTCCGATTCACCCAAATTGCGTCCCTATAAACCTCGGATTTATGAAAATTTTCTATGCCCTTACATTTTTCTGCATAAAAAAATAAATCGACTATAAAATGTTCTTACTTGTTATTAAATGTGTCCGTGGATAAATTTTAAAGATACAACAACACAATTTGCACTGAAATTCGCACCAGGACACACACTTTTTCATGAAGTTTTGAGGAGCAATTTTAACGTCGTTTATAAGCATCAACTTCAAACTGCTTAACTGACAATTTAGCGTGAGCTTTATGTCAAACGAGTGTTGCCATTAAGGAAAGCAACAATTATACTATTCATTACCAGTATGAAATAAAATTTACGATTAGTAGTTTCTTAGAAAACTTGAGGCAAATTTTATTCCTGGTTTTTTCCCTATTCACCTCGCGATTCATATACACCCCGGTTGACGGTAATTAGAACGGGATTTTTAATTAACGTGGGATAAGTAAGGCATACACTAGAATTATATATTTACTAACTGACTAGGTGTAGCGGTTGTAGCGATTTGATACTTGGCAGATATCATCCTTTAGGGTCACGAAGCAATTTTTGGAACTTAGGTACCTCGGGATGAAGAACGGGAGTTGACCATAAATTTTATCTGTGCGCAGACGAAGTCGCGCGCAAAAGCTAATATACTATATAGGCATATATAACACACAATACTGACATGACTATGCGTTTAACATATTCATACGATCCTGTCTTCGTTTCTGTGGGTTTTAGCTTCTCTCACTGATCCACACAATACCAATCCTTCATCAAAGATGTGCAAATCAATGCTTCATAAATTATGGGCAAACTCAAACAAAGCAGAACCGTACGCATCTCGACCATTTACAAACTACTAGCTTTTAGCCACGACTTTGTCCGCGTAAAGTTGAAATTTGTGGCGAAGCTTATTCATCTCTTTCATCAAATAAACCAAAAATCCGGCAACGGCTCACAATAAAGTGCTTTTTTAAACTTGTCGAATTAAATGACGCGCCCTACCACCGCATTTACGCACAGGATTTTTCATGCGATTTGTCGATCTTGATTTTGCACACTTATCATAGTTCACGGAACAGTCGACGCTCCCAAACAGATGAAGAGTCGTAATTAATATTTGCACACACAGATCAAAATCAACTAATTCAGTAGAGGGGCGCGCGTCATTTTAGCTTAGACAAGCTGTACCACAGTACCCACACAACAAGACTAAGTGTTTTATTTTTTTCCATAAAAAAACCGATGAAAATATGTCGCAAATATAGATAGAAGTAGGTACTTACTACCACCTACTTTACGTTAGAAAATAATTAACTATCAAGCTCCGTATTGCTTGGTTCAAAATTATGGAAGTTCCATACAAACCGTCGCCCACTTTTTAACTCCCTTAGATGGTCATCATCCCAGCCTATAATCGTCCCAGTGCAGGGCACAGGCCTCCTCTCAAAATAAAAGGGCTTAGGCATTAGCTCCCACGCGGGCCCACTGCGGATTGGGAACAATTGCCAACCACCATGATCTTGCAAGCCAACCTCCATACCACGTTAAAAACACCGGTTCTCGTTCTTAGAGGGTAAGTATTGCAAATTCACCTAAGTCATTATTTTTACATTAATAAAGTTGCCTGTATTGTCCTGTATACGAATTTTCAGAAAATTAATTTAAAAGTAACAAAACCCTTCTTTATTACCAAGGAGTTTATAACCGTATATTTTTAACCTATTAACTAAAGTTTCTCGTTTCTGATCTCACAAATGGCAAACTTCGTATACAAACCTTCATCCCTTATTTATATTTCCTTAGGGTAACTTTAGTTTTTTATCAATTTCATACGAAATTATTTGTAATTATTAACCTAAGTAATTACAAAAAAATATTTTACTGGCTTTCAATTGTAGAAGTTCCATGCAACCCTTCGGCCTTCACCCCCTTTTTAAACTCGCTTAGAGCCCAAAACTCGCTAAAGTCGATATTTTTACCGTAAATACAGTCCTACGTAACGTACTAATTTTCTCCGGTGCCACTTTGAATTTCTTGTAATCATTGGTTATAATTTCACTTCCTATTTCGCCCCCTTAAGAGTTGATTTTACAAAATCGCTGATTAGATTAGATTTATTCATTTCATGATAAAAATTACAGTACAAATTAGCGTTGATGTCAAAATTACAAGAATTCTGAGATACGTAATATCTATCTGATTTACTATGTGATGTATGTCTATGTGATGACAAATAAATACACAAACAAAGCAAATAAATACAGTCATGCCATTTTAGAGAGAAATAAAACAAGGCCCTCCATTTGGTTATATAAATAAAATAAATAAATATTAGGGGGACAATCTTACACAAATCGACCTAGTCCCAAACTAAGCAAAGCTTGTACTATGGGTACTAGACGACGATAAACATACTTATATAGATAATAACTCAGGAACAAATATTCGTGCTCATCACACAAATAAATGCCCTTACCGGCATTTGAACCCAGGACCTCTTGCTTCGTAGGCAGGGTCACTACCAACTAGGCTACAGCGGTCGTTATATTCTTGGATATGGATCATATTTTTCGCGTCTTTTGACAAAGCTCACCTTTGACCAAAAGCACTTTGACGAGGATCTGAAATTATAGTTTTCGTAAAATATGAGGTCATTAATTGAGGTCTCAAAATCGACACACTTGTAAATAGCTAAGCCTAGATCTTTAGGTTTTAAAAATGTTTATAACTTGTCTTTTATTTAGATAGATTTTACTAAATGCATTTCAATAGAGATTCTATAAAAGTGACTATTGTTTGCTGGAGCCTTAAAACGAGATCCATTAAATATAGAATTCAAGAAGAAAACAAATATATAATCAAAGCGATCACTTTGTAAAATGTGCTTTTTAAAGGTCTGGACCCTCAAAGTTTCAGTGGTTGGCGTAATAAAAAATGTACATAATTTATATTCCACTCGGCTGAGACTTTATTATACGGATTTATTGCGTGGACCCAAAATTCTGTTTTATGTAACATAGCTTGAGTAACGCTAGATAAAAGGTTAATCTGATTCAGTTCATTTAATATGGTTGTGATATGTTATTGTTATTAACAGCATATAATTCCTATTTACATAGATTAAAGTTTAATGGTAACATATCTTACTCTCCAATCCTTTAGCAAAGCAGTTCGTTCTCCTTATAAAAAAAGCGGACAAGTGTGAGTCGGACTCGTGCTAAAAGGTTTTGAAAACAGTTCAGTAAAAAATCGCCAAAATGTAAGCACTAAAATCTCAAACTTAAAGATAAGAAACAACCGAACAGCACAGGGTCGCTCGCGTTGCCTAGCAAATGCTAGCTGCCGGGTAGCCTAGCAACGGTTGCCGGAGTTAAAAGCGCAAAAAAACTCGTTTCTTGTGTGAGGGCCCCCTTTAATTTTCACACGACTGCGGCAAAGCCAAAAGGAAGAGTAATGATTTTAGCAGTCTTATGTTTGTATTTAACTTTATCTATCTATACATATAATAAATCTGTAACAAGTCGGTGTCTGTACATTAAAGATATTTGAGAAAAACTGTCACTAGGGCTATTTATTAGCGCAATAGAACCCAAAACAATGATTTTTAGAATTATTGTCTGTTTGTCTGTTTGTCTGTTTGTCTGTGCGTTTGTGCGCGCTAATCTCAGAAACGGCTTAACCTAGAAGGATGCGGTTTTCACTGATATGTTGGTATTTTCTTGGATTAACATTTAGTGTTTGTTTCATTTGAATCGGTTCACAAATAAGAATGATACGTCTATTTTAAGAATTTATCGAACAGGTTTTTTTGTTTGAACACGCTAATCTCAGGAACTACTGCTCCGATCTGAAAAATTGTTTCAGTGTTAGATAGCACATTTATCGAGGAAGGCTATAGGCTATATAATCATCACGCTAACACCAATAGCAGCGGAGCGGAGCGGAAGAATGTTTCAAAATCGGGGGTTTTCGAAGTAAAACCACGCACGCCATACACGCACGCTATATATAGGTACGCTTGACTTGGGAGTACGGTGGCGAATTTGAACGCGGGTGTGTGGGGGGTATGGTGGGGGGGTTGGGTTGGGAGGGGGGTGCGCGGGGGAAGTAATTTTTTTTATATCGAGGAACTAAGGAGAGCCGTAATTGATGAAAAAGCAAATTGGATAAAAAAAATAAGCTGCCCAAATTACTAATTCTACGCGGACGGAGTCGCGGGCAAAAGCTAGTTTTTAATAAGTATTTGTTATTATAGCAGCCATAGTAATAGATAGTCGGTGAAAATTTCAAGGGTCCTAGCTATTAAAGTTCAAGAGATAGATCCTGTGACAGACGGACGGACAGACCGACAGCGGAGTCTCGCTAGTAGGGTCCCGTTGACACCCTTTGGGTAGGGAACCCGACCAAAGTTAATATGGGACCATTTGTAATTTTTGAAATTAGAAATGTGAAAAACTTAAATTACTTACATTAAAAAAAAAGAATTAAGCGGTTCAGCGATTTTGTAGTATTAACGAGCATTTCGCCAGTTTTAAAGTTTAATGGCTGGAATTTAGTTCATAAGCTAAATTAGAGTACCTAAATATTGATCGGGGTTGCTGCTTTTTAAATAGTTCCTTATAGTTATTAAATTGCCAACATCATCATCCCAGCCTATATACGTCCCACTGCAAGGCACAGGCGTCCTCTCAGAATGAGAGGGTTTGGCCACCCAAACCCACACTGCATCCGCATTGGCCCGCGTGGGAACGACCACTCGTTCCCACGCGGGCCAGTGCGGATTGGGAACTTCACACACACCATTGAATTTCTTCGCAGGTGTACGCAGGTTTCCTCGCAACGTTTTCCTTCACCGTAATGCTTATAAATGAAAATAAATAAATAAATATCACGGGACAATTCACACCAATTGACCTAGTCCCAAAGTAGGTAAGCTAAGTAAAGCTTATGTTATGGGTACTAGACAACGGATAAACACTTATATAGATAGATACATAATTAAATACATATTAAACACCCAAGACCCGAGAACAAACATTCGTATTTTTCATACAAATATCTGCCCCGAAACGGGAATCGAACCCGGGACCTCAAGCTTCGTAGTCAGGTTCTCTAACCAATAGGCCATCTGGTCGTCTAAATTCGTCGTCTTACGGTAAATTACAAATGTAATTTCGCACATAAATTCCGAAAAACTCAGAGGTGCGAGCCGAGATTTGAATCCACGACCCTCTGCTTGAGAGGCCATAGGTCAAACCACTAGGCTACCACGGCTTATTTATTGAATTGTAATAGTATATGGTAATTATTTTATTCCATAAAAATAAACAATGACCTTCATTTGATTTTGGAAACTATGATGTAGGGCTGCGATCCAAGTCGCAAGTGACCCGTAACAGTTTGACAATGTCTTTGTTGCGACATGATGACATTGACACTAATAGCAGTTTATCACTTAAAAATAAATGAATGCCGGTGCTTAAGTAGTTTCAATAATTAATTTTGAAAAAGTAGTGAACTAAATGAAAAAATGTTGAAATTAGTTTCATTTAATTGACTTTACTGAACAAAAAAATATAAAAACAATGGTAATTTTTAAGACCATTTAACCTTTAAATGGGGGAGGAGGAAAGAGTTGTATAGAACTTCCGTATTTTTAAAACAAGGAATTACGAAACTCTGTAGTCGGGTTATGATATGAATTATTAATAAGTAAGTAGGTAAGTACTATACTCCATTAGAATAAAAACAACTTAAAGGGTTGAAATAGGAAACTTTGAATAAAGTTTATACGAGTTTAAAGTTAGAAATATGAAAAGTGGTATTTAGGCTACGTACTTAAGTACCTATGAATCAAAACTAGTATAGCACTTTCCGCCAAATGAGGGACTTTAAATTTAATGTTACAAAAAAAATGTTGTATGTGTGTGTCTGTGTGTTTTATGTGTTGTTATATTTTATTTCACGGGAGATCATTGCAAATATTATCTTTGCGCGGACGATGTCGGGAGCAAAAGTTAACAGACTCTTGCTACAGTATATAAACTCGTTGTTGAACTGTAACAATTCATTTGGATTCAAACTACGATCAAATAAGTTTTTATTAAAAATTTCATTTTAAATACAAGCTTTTTCATTGAATGCACCTTTTGTTGACTGTACTTGCAATGTTCTCCAACAAACATAAGCATACCAAATTTCAAGTGAATCCGTCTAGTGCAAGTGGGTCAAATTCGTCTTCCAAGATTTGACCCGTACATACATATATATACATACACTAGCTTTTGCCCGCGACATCGTACGCGAAGACAATAACGTTAGTTGTTTGCATGAAATTTGGTACACAGGTAGTTTATTACGTGGATTATATTCTTTTCACTGTAGCATGGTGCGGGTGACACTTGATACACCGTTTCGTTACACTTAGACAAATTTGCTGCGGTGTATATTCATGGCGAATTATTTAAATTCCAGTCCGAATATGTCTGAAGTTATTTAAACTTCGAAAAAACTATCGTGCACGAAAGAAACATTTTATAACCTAATTAATTTTTAATATCAATAAAAAAAGATACGATTAAGTTAAGAAACGTAATATGCGTGTAACAAAACATTTAATGATGGGACACTATCTACCACGAGTTTATCAATTTGTAATGTTAATAACGATGCGCTTTAAAAAAGTATTCTACGCCGTGGAAACAAGTTGGTATGTTCGACAAATACGTAATGCTTCAATAATAATGACTTATTTTATTCAATAAGGTTCTGTTAAAATAAAAGATACAAGTAAGTCATCATCATCATTTCAGCCATAGGACGTCCACTGCGGAGATAAGCCTCCCTTAGCATAGATCTGCTGTGTAAAATTCCTCAGTTTCGCAATGGCAAGAACCGGATGTATTATAACAAAAATAAAGAAGCAGGCGTAAAAAAAATTAACTGTATAGATGTAGTTGATGTAGAGGTACCTCAACAATTTGAACCTTTCCTATTGCCTGATTACGAATTTGAAGGAAATCGAATAATTATATTCTGTTCAATGGAGATGAGAAACCTTATGGGCAAACTAAAATTGTTTTTAAGTGACGGAACTTTCAAAAGCTGCCCGAAGCCGTTTGCCCAACTATAAATATGTTATACATGGTGACTTAGGGAGTAACGAAAATTCTACAAACATAGTACCCCTTGTGTGCGCGTTGCTATCTGGCAAGACAAAGGGTATATATGAAACCTTATTTAATTTAATTATATCATGTGTTGTGTACCACACTGGCAACCAAAACAATTCAAAACTGATTACGAAGTGGCTGCTATGCAAGCTATCTTAAATGTTTTCCCCGAAATTGTGCTCAACGGCTGTTATTATCATTACAATAAGTCTATTTGGAAAAAGGCCAGAGAACTTATGCTGACGAAAGAGAAAATCACAAGACGAATTGTTAGTCTTACTGCCGTATTGCCGTTACTACCCTTCGATAAAATAAAAGAAGGTTGGAACTATATAAAACAAGATACCCTCCAACTCCAAGACATAGAACGAATGCCAATTTTTTTTACATATTTCGGAGTGCGGACTTGATAAAAATTTGGTCCGTGTTTGGGCAACGTCACCGAACTACAAATTTTTTGTAAGGGTGGAACTTTAAGTTAAACAGTAATGTGTCGAAAAAAAGAGTAGATATCATTCAACTACTGAGTGTCTTGCTGAATGACTCAGCATAATATTATGTTGTTTGCAGCAAGCAAAATATTAAACAACAAATCTCCGAGAAAACGGAATATAACCCACATTAAATATGATATTTATGTATATATTGAAATCCCAGAACCAGCTGTTGAATGGAGAAATTTCAGTTGGACATTTTTTGCAGAAAATGAAATTAGGTAATACAATGTATTTTGTATCAGGTTTTAAAATTTTGCCAGGTGTTGGGTATGGCTACAATTGCGAACCCATACAAATGTAAGTATGGTTAATTTTCGTGTCACAATGGAAAAAGTTAATGGTAATTTTAACTACCTGCTAATGCAGCTTTACGGTAGACATCGTTCCAGGAGTGGACACAGTGGAGCATTACATTTACCTGGGCGCTCAAGTTAACAATGACGGCAGTTGTGTACCGGAGATAAAAAGACGTATTGGTATGACCAAGGATGCTATGACCCGCCTGAACAAAATATGGAAAAAGAGGGGAATCACTATTAACACCAAGATCCGGTTAGTACGTGCTTTGATATTCCCCATTTTTCTGTATAGCGTGGAGTCGTGGACGATTCGGGCTCGAGAGAGGCAGAGGATTTATGCCTTGGAGATGTGGTGCTGGAGGCGTATGTTGAGGATACCTTGGACGGCCAAGCGAACAAATGTGTCGATCCTCTCACAGCTTAACATAAAAACCCGTCTGTCCACGATATGCCACCAACGAATTCTTTCGTATTTTGGCCACATAATGCGAAGGGGTAATGAGAGCCTGGAGAAATTGATCGTAGTTGGGAACACAAATGGCAAGCGAGCCCGAGGCCGATCTTCTACCAGATGGACCGACCAAATAAAAGACTCCAGGTCTCCTAGGTTTAGCTCCGTCCTCAGGGCCGCGATGGACAGAAGCCGATGGAAACAAATAATTCACTCCAAGTGTGGACCACTTGTTGATGACCACGATCCTCAGTCATGAGGGAACGACTGGAGAGAGAGAGAATGCAGCTTTAACAGTGTGCAAATTTTTGGTCTTCACCCAAATACACACTTAAAAATACAATTAAACATCCAAGACTCGAGCACAAACATTCGTATTATTCACACAAATATCTGCCCCGGCCGGGAATCGAACCCGGGACCTCAAGCTTCGTAGCCAGATTCTCTAACCGCTGGGCTATCCGGTCATCAAATACATTTAATTTTGCTTACGCATTTTGTTAAGACGAAGTAATTAATTGCAATAAAATTGTTACCTACTTAAGAACGATAAATAAATTAACCAAAGCGATAAGGAATGAAGTGAACTAACGCATTAATTTTTTGGAAAAGTAAAAATGGGAGCTCACCCAATATCGTCCAGCAACGTAAAAAATACATGACTTACTTCAAAGGTTGAAAACGACGTAAGGCTTGTCCACGAAAAAAAGTAGCCATAGATCAATGTAAATAAATCATGTATTTCTTACGGTAATAACTAAAATAAAAAAGTGACATTTATGTAGGGATGAATATTAAAAATAAAATACTATATACATTTTTAAAGGACACCTAAGGGTGGGCCACTTTTTTGACTTTTTGCCGCACACCTGCCATCAGCGTACGAATTGCAAGTTATCGCATGGTGATTGGTAATGCTCTTTTCTGTACAATAGGACACTACAATTCATTGGCGAATATTTTTATTTTTTCCCGCCATGATGATTTTGCCAAGACAATGATATTGAATGTATATTTTTCTTAAACTAGACTATATATTTGTTAAAATGTCACGAAATAACATACTAAAAAATGTCTATATAATTATAGGGGCCCAACTTCAGATGGCTACTTTTTTTCGTGAACAAGCCTAGGAGTATAAATGGACTGCACTAGATCTACTCAAAACAAACACGATAAGAGAAACAAAATACGATTGTATAGAGCTTTGTGAGAGTTAAGCAGACACCTCGCTTAGTGCTGTTTGGGCGCCGTACAGCAGTCAGGTGCTACAGGGCCACTTTACTTCCTCGAGCTGGTCAGTCTTATCTTGCAGCACTGGGTCACCTTCTACCCGACTATACATGAAGCAGCTTAAATATCCTCATTGCCAGCCACTTACTGACTTTACACAAATACGACCACATCATAACTTAACGAACCCAATAAGTTTTATTTCCGTTTTTGATCGCTGTTAAAATTAGGCTACATTTCATTTTATGCATTCCAATATAGATCCTGCACAAGGAAGTGTTCATTGCGACGATATTTCATTCCCGAGTAACAAAAGGGCAAGTTGATTTATCGTTCTTGTTACGGCATCGACAAAATGTAGATGTGTATATTTCAGAACTGGCTCATTTACAAAATCCATGCTTATTGAGAGATCAAATCAGTGCTTGTGTTTACTAAAATTCAACTAATAATTATTATGAATTTCAAGATTTCTATATTTTCGTTACACAATCAAGGTGGCTTAAGGTTGACAGTTACATTATGAACTGCGATACCTATTGTCATCTTGCTGCACCGCTACTAAACGTGCACCGCAGCTACGTCTGTGCGACACTTACACATATTATAGGTTCACTGTATTCTGGATTAAATCAAAGACATAAAATGATTTCACAAACTAATGATTTTTACGTGCAATATTTTTAGAACAATTTACCATCTAAGAAAGCAGGCAGGCAATCCTATCAGAAGCAGAGCAAATATGGCTAATTAGGTCCAAATCTAAATTCTGGACTTCAATTAAAGAAAATCAATAATTAATAACCGTACCTACACCGTAATCGTACCTACAAGATAGGATTAGTAAACTTTAATTGGAACAGCTTAACCACTAAGTTTTTATTTCCTACAAAAAGCCATTATGTTACACAAAACTAAAGTAAAATAAAACATAAGTATATTGCGGGTTTAACTGTCATCATCTAATGAAATTATTTATTACTAGCTGTTGCCCGCGACTTCGTCTGGAAAGAATTCGTTTATCGTTATCCCGTGAGAACTATGCAACTTTCCAAGATAAAAACTATCCTATGTCCTTCCCAGGGTATCAAACTATCTCTATGCCAAATTTCGTCTAAATCAGTTCAGGCGTTTAAGCGCGAAGAGCATTCGCATTTATAATATTAGTTTGGATTTTACTTCTACTCGTATTTAAATAAGTAAGGTAATTTAAGTTTGTACATATTTTGTGTGAATAAATAATTTACATAAGTACTTAAGTACCAACTGACCTTAAGACTACCTATAACGTGACGTGACCCTTCTAGAGGATTAATTCTACAACTAGATACCTACCTTTACGATTAGGCCATTTTATGTTCCCCAAAGAAGTGGGTGGAGATTGGCTATTAACAGAAGTAGACATATGTGTCATTGATTGCGACCACGGCCTGCTAGGCGTGTCCTTTAATCTTGGCGTAATTCTTTCCAAACGATTTTTTTTATAACTACATTGTACTTATAAAACAAAGTCGCTTCCCGTCTGTCTGTCCCTATGTATGCTTAGATCTTTAAAACTACGCAACGGATTTTGATACGGTTTTTTTTAGTAGATAGAGTGAATCAAGAGACTTTTTATATGTATGACATGCATAATTGCATCCGTGCGAAGCCGAGACGAGTCGCTAGTTATCGTTAATTTTGTGTTGCTCATTTTCTCAAGATTGCAATTTTATCTGTAAAATTTGTGACATGTCAATATTTGACAATTCCCTCACTTTACAGTTTATAAGAGGGCAATAAATATAATAATGATATTCGTACGAAAATACATACTACAAGACATGAAAATTACAGAACTTGCGGACTTACTGAACACCGCGACTGCAATTGAAGTAGCAAAATCTGACAGTAACTACATGTCACCGGCACTCTGTTCCTCACAACCGCAGGTGAAAAAAGTTCAAGCTGATCGCAGGCAAAATAAATAAATAAATACAGAGTAGAAGGCAGACCATTAACGATTCAAGATATAAAAGGAAAATTCTTTCGCTGTGGGAGGCCAGAACATCAAGCAAATACATTGTTGTAGAAGTGTCAAGGACGTATATACGAGTAACAAATGCAAACGAGTGGGCCACCTCGCCCTCGCCCGAGTGTGTCTGCGAGGGCCACCAAGTTGAGCCAGAGAGCGTGGAACAGCACTATGACGCCAACTCGGCAGACTTTGTCAATGGCAGCACCCCGTGGGACATGAACCTGATACGATCCAACAATACTGACAAATTTATTTATTTATTGTAAAAAAAGTTTACACGGCATTACAGTGAAACCAATACACCGAGAAACTTAAACTACTTAGATAATAACATTTATAATCTACAGACAAATACATTATTTATAAATACTAGACAGTCTAGCATCAATCCTTTCGCAAAATCTCAAGCATTCTGAACACACAGTCAGCCATCGACTTGCAACCAGGTCACACTCTGGTGCCGATGCCAGGAGCGCATTCAGAGACGCCAGTGCGCGGGGCAGCAGCGAGTTCCTGCGAGACACGGTGCGCGCCGCCGGGACCGCAAGCAGCCCGCGCGCCCGAGGGCGGAGGGTTATACGACCAACTTCTGGGGCGTAAAGCCTCACCACACGACCCACCAGTTCAGGACAATAAGACTCGCCCCGCAAAATACTACAAACTGTGACTAGCAAATTATAATTACGCCTCACTTCAAGCGAATTGAAACCGAGACGGCCGAGTAAGAATTTGGTCGGATACAGATAAGGATAATACCCAAAGCTTTTCTTAAATGGAAACCTTAAAAAAGCCTTTTGGACCTTCTCTAACAAAAGAATGTATGAGTACTCATAAGGGTTCCAAATGAGTGACGAAGCCTCCAGCTTGCTTCTCACCAGAGCAAAATATACAAGTTTTATGACTCGAGGGTCATAAAAGTCTTTGACGTTGCGGATCACAAAGCCTAGGCGCCGAAAGGAACTAATCGCGAGTGACCGTATATGCTCGTGAAAGGTGAAACGAGTGTCAAACACTACGCCGAGATCTCTAACCGAGAAGACACGTTTAATAGGCTCACCTTCAAGCAAGCATTGGGCATGAAAAGGGGCTGATGCGCGACTGAAAGTACACACACAGCACTTTTATGATAAACGTACCTATGCATTAACAAGAGTGTTGTTGCGATAGCGATAGTTTCGCTATCGTTATTCTGACCTTGAAAAATAGTCGATAGTGCGATAGCACTATCGAAAATATCGACATGCTGCAATACTATCGATAGTATCGATAGTGAAAATTAGGTGATAATACCGAACTTGGTCGATACTATCGATAGTATCGACCAAGTGTGAGAATGTGAGTATCACGATACTATCGATAGACTACCGCTATCGCAACAACACTAATTGACAACAGCGATACTTAGATGGAAGTTGATATGGGTGCTGCTCTATCATCTATTTCACATAAAGATTTTAGAAAACTTAATACAGGATGTCAAATTTACAAAACAAACGTCACTATCAAAACATACACTGGAGAGATTTATGCACCTCTTGGAGTGGCATATGTCACATCTAAATACAATGATCAACATTTCCGAAGAAAGTTGTACATCATCAAACAAGATGTTGACGCCATATTCGGTAGAGAATAAATTCGATTTATTATTAGATTTGGCCAACATCAAACAACTTAAAACAGAAGAAAAGCGAAATCTCGACGACATTCTGGCCGAATTTTACAATCGTCAAACCCAACGGCAGCATATGCCTATGCGCAGATTACAAAGTTACTCTAAATAAATCGATTAGGGACAAACAGTACCCAATACCCATCATAGGGGATATCTTGGTAGAGATGAACGGCGGTAAATTATTTTGCACATTAAATATCAGCCAAGCATACTGACACATGTTCATGGATGATGAAGTGCTGCTATGATGCATACACTCAGTACACACAAAGGGGCATTCAAAATAAACAGACTAATGTTTGGCGTAAAAGTGGCACATGGCAGAAGTTTATGAATCGCTTAATTCAGTAAATCAACGGAGTTAAATGTTTCTTTGATGATATAATCATCCAAGGATCCACAGAAGATCAGCTGATTGCCAGATTACGTCTCGTTTTGCAAAAACTACAAGAAAATAATTTGAAATTAAATAACGAGAAGTGTCACTTTGTGCAATCAAGTATTGAGTATTTGGGCCATGTTATTGTTAAAAATGGATTGCATTAGAACAGAAATAAGGTTAAGGCAATTGCAGATACAACACGTCCAGAAAACGTTAATGAATGGCGAACACACAACAACACAACATAACAAATTCATAACAAATTTAGCTTCAATATCCTATCCGTTAAACAATTTACTCAAAAAAGGCAGTGTGCTAGTGTGCTCGGTGCCCTAAATTATCGGATTGCAATAAGTATATGACTTGAAATTGAAATTATTAATTGATCTACATCGGTAGCGCACGCTTTTAATGGTTTATTTTTCTGTCATATTAGTCAGCTAAATCATGAAAATACGTCATTGTTCGATGTGTCGTACCTATAGGTTTTGAGGTGAATAAGGTATTAATACTTGTCACTAAGCGCAAGTATCAACTCCACTTATATGTATTGTACGTAGATATAATATCGTAAAAGTTGCAAGCTGTGGTACGTGTTAGAGTAGGTAGTAGGGGCGTTCAATATAAAGTGAGAATGAGATGCAAACTCTTTTAATATTACGAAATTAAATACTGGCCGGTAAAGCTAATCTATCTAGCTGATTGCTATGAAAAAAAACAACTGTCTTTTGTTTAAAAAAATATACGGTAATTTCTTTGCAATGCTATTGAGTACGTTAGCGAAAATGGAGAAAATTGAACTGCGCGCCGTTATCAAATACTTGTATTTGAAAAATTTTTCTACGGACCAAGTCAATTTGGATTTGCGGGACACTTAAGGGTCTAATGCTCCTCCGTATTCGACAGTCGCACGTTGGTGTGCCGAATTTAGACGTGGAAGAACATCGACAATGGACGACCCCCGCTCCGGACGCCCTACTGTAACTGAACTAACTAACTAAAGAAATAGATAGTAACTGAAGAAATTGTGAAAAAAGTCGAAAACTCAGTTTTGGCGGATCGTCGTGTCACAGTTTGTTTTATTGCTGAAAATGTAAAGATTTCAACGGGGAGCGTGCATAATATTTTACAGGAACGCTTGGGTATGAAAAAGGTATCTGCGCGTTGGGTACCAAGAATGCTTACTGACACGCAAAAACAAACTAGACTAGAGATTTGTCAAGAAGCTTTGAACCTGATGCAGCAAGACCGGGAACTTTTTTTGGCGCGATTTATAACAATGGACGAAACATGGCTCCATCATTACGACCCTGAAACAAAACTGCAGTCTATGACATGGAAAAGGCCATCATCTCCAACTCCGAAGAAATTCAAGGTGAGCCCATCTGCCGGTAAGGTCATGGGCTCTGTTTTTTGGGATGGTAAAGGGGTATTAATGATTGAGTATCTCGAGCATGGAGCCACTATTACGGGCACTTTATACGCCAAACTAATAGCACCATTGCGCAATGAGATCCGCGAAAAACGGCGAGGTAAACTCTCGAAAGTTGTGCTGTTCCACCAGGACAATGCCCCGGCACACAAGTCCGCCGTTGCAATGGCTGCAATTCGTGATGCTGGGTTCGATATCCTTAAGCATCCTCCGTATTCACCAGATCTCGTTGCCAGTGATTTCTACCTATTTCCGAGATTGAAACAATACCTGAGAGGCCAGAAATTTGAAGACGACGACGCGGTAGTCGCTGCAGTACAAGATTTTTTAAGTACTCAAGCTGAGACCTTTTTTAAAAATGGAATTTTAAGTTTAGAAAATAGATATACTAAGTGTATTATGCTAAAAGGTGACTATGTCGAAAAATAAAATGACATTTAGTAAAAGTTGTTTATAACATACTCATTCTCACTTTTTATTGAACGCCCCTAGTATTGTAAGTACTTAACCAAACTTTGTTAGCGACAAACTTTGTCATGTCCTTCACAGAAGCACTTAAATGTTGCTCAGAATGCCGGAAATTTGACTCGAAATAATAATCCATCTTAACGATCTTGCAATAAATTATCCAATGCTAAGTACATAATTACCTTTAACTTTTAGGTTAAGTATGGTTGAAACTTTCCTTAAGAAAATATTGATAGGAAACTCAACGAGGTACCTTTTACTCGTAACATAATTTTTTTCCCACCTCCCTAGCTCGAATCGGCTACCTTTCTCCTTCGAAATCTGCGTGGAAAAGCACTTTTTCGCTACCAGCGTGGCAAAGGTTTTTGAAATTTGAACGTTACGTTGAAAATTGACGTGTTCAAGAAACAAGCTTCATCATACATTGTTAAAAATCATCATCATCCTAGCCTATGTACGTCCCATTGCAGGGCACAGGCCTGTAGTGTATTTAGGCAGGAATATAGACTTTCTAAGCCAGGTAAAACAACAAGTCTTTATAGTTCAACGATTTATTCCGTAATGCCATATATATTCCTGCTATATTCCGTGAAACTTCGTAATGTGGAAATGAAAAAGGCACTTATACATCAATATGAACCTTATTGCAATAACTCAAAGAACTAAATTTACTTATGCATCTATGTGTTTAAATTACTCACTAGATGGCGTTTTTATCAAGTCGCATACATTTGCACAGACAGTATGAGTTCTGCATCGCACTATCGAAGTTTTTAACATCCGTTAGTATATATACAATGCGAGATTACTTGCTTCGGCAGTACATATACTAATGCTTTCATACCCCCTCCATGGTAGCGTTAAACGTTTAACGCAACCTTGTTGGAAGTCGTATTAGAAGTTTCACTTCAAAAACAATATTTCAAGAATCACAGTGTTAACTAATGTCAGTCATTTGTAGGTATTTTTTTTTCTTTATTAAGGTTACAACAATACATTGCATTTATTTTTACAGAATGAACTTATATGGAGCATTGTAACTATTACTTAAAGGTGAACTCAGCATGCAAAACTTACACTAACAGTATTGTGCAGGGGATAAAGTAGAAATAGTCGTAGGAGTTAACTAATACAATATTAAATGATAAATAAATCTATAGACATTATTAATAAAGAAAACAGTGTAATTTTGGCAATAATTGTGCTGAATTAGGTTTGTTCAGCGCGCTCTCTAAGAATTCTCACTATTTTACCAGGCGGATCGAAGTGTATATCAAGGTCGATGCATTCATAGGCTATCCGACACATTTGGCTTATTGGGGAATTTCTTCCTGCTACAGAACTTCTCATTGGTGGGCATAAAGGAGTACAAGGAATACGAGTTACCCGATGAGGGGCACGGAAACGCAGGAGACCCAACAACTGTGAGCAATCTATTTTTGGTGCAAAATTTTGTGTAGGAACAGACCATCCAACAACGTTCTACGTGTCTCAAGCGAATCCATGTTAAAGTAGTTTAATTTTCGCCTATAAGATGTTCTCCTTTTCGCCAAATATTTGATACGCCCGTGGTAAACCATATGTCGAAGAAAACGGTTTTGTATTTTCACTGGATTCATCGTCTGATTTTGACAATATTTTAATAAACGACGTGTCTCTTATATTGTCGATGTAAATATCACGGTCCCAATCTGACAAAATGTTCTTTTTTGTTTTGTTTACCACATTTGACCAATCTTCCGTTTTGACATTGGCAATGGCCTCTTGAAGTAATACCAACTTTTTGTTGCCTGTAAATGGAAGAGCGGTGTTATGTCTTGCAACATGACCTAAAAAAACATTAATTAATACCTCCAATCTAAGTATACTTTCAAATTGTCAATTAGAGTTCTTTTAATTGAAATTTGCCTTTGATTTGGGCCCAAATCAACTCAATGGCGTTATATTGGCAGTGATAACGCGGAAGTCAAAGAACCTGGTGACCATTTTCTTTTGCCATTTCGTCAAATGCATAAATAAAATAGGCGTTGGCGGCTTATGACGCTGAACTAAATCTATGAGCTCCGTTTTAAGCATTTTCATGTATGCTGCAATCTTATTATCATTCAGCCACTTAACCATATCGCTTTTGTTTTTACCTTTTGATGGGGCCTTATTTACCTGCACGGAATGATAAGATGCATTGTCCATTAGTATTGTCATGGGTTCTTTCAGATTTTCTAGTAAGGTGATAAACCAAATAAGAAATTTTTCGTAGTTCATTTCTTCATGGTATTCATTCGATTTCTTCGACTTGAAAGCTAGAAGGCAGTTGGGGACAAATCCATTTGCTGTGCCAGCGTGGCAAATTATAAGTCTTTCGCCCTTCCTTTCTGGAACTTTGGTGCTAGAGTGTGCTGTGTCGTCAGTCCTGCATTTACTCACCGTGTGGTTGGCGTTAAGCCACGTCTCATCAAGAAACACCACTTTCTCCCAGTACACAACCTGGAAAAAAGTTCACTGACCCGACTTCTACCACGTTTCACACAAAATGTACGTTTTCTGTCGCTCGCTATACAAACTGTCGCTAATCATGTCGCGACACGAGTTTCATAATACTCTGACCAAATGTGAAAAGAGTAACTTCGAAAGTAACACTTTTTAGGATTTTTTGTTGATATAATATGACATTATTACTATTTTCTTATTTATTATTGTAACATAAATTAAGGTTGATGTGATTGCTAAATTTCACAATTTTCATAATTTTGGATACAACTGACTTTTTTCTTACTTTTATACACTTTAAAATAAATACTTTGTAAATTTAACCATCAATAATATATGCGTAGTTCATTATATACTGTAATTACTTCATTACATAATATTAATCAACAATTATATTTTACACACTCAAAACTCGAAATTTTAAGTTACGCGCTTACGTTTGCAAGCGTCGTCCGTCTTTTACTTTTGTTTCGTTTCCATTCCGCGTTCGGCAAGCGCTTGCGTTAGACTTACTTGGGAGAATTCCACTTTGTTATTTATTTGCTAAAGGTGTTGTTATTTGTTTTTGTTACACACTTACCTATATTTCAACTCAATCAGAAACCGGGAAGTGGGTCAAATTCAACTTGCAAGATTTGACCTGTTGCCGGCGGTACATACAGAAAGCGCGCGCCGACACGATCGGGCAACGAGTGCGAGTGAGAGAGAAAATCGCGTGATGCGCGGCGCCCGCCATGGCGGCGCGCCGCGGGTATTTCACGGCGACGGCGCGTTAAACGAAACCGCGGCGACGACGGCGCGCCGGCGCGGCGCCCATATCTACTAGGTACTTACTTTGGTTATTTTATTAAGGTGTTTTATAAGTATCTTGTATCATGTTTTATAAGTGGCTTTACGGGTAATTTTGTAACACCCTGTGTAGGGTCTACTTATGGTGTAATAGACCTTACATTTACGAATGTTGTATGTTGGTGTTACGTTGTAACTGTTATAATGTTAGAAGAACGGATTGTTAATTAAAAGATGTGGCCGTTCAGGTTGAGTACCTTTATTGCACTAAAAAATAGGTATATAAAAATAACATATTTTACTTATTATGTAAACGGAGTGACGTACACAGCGGGTGCAGCGTCAGCTTAACATTAATGTCGAGCGTGCTCGTACATGCTACCAACTACAAGAAAGAAAAAGAAAGAATATTTATTCTTCAGGGTGAGGTTCCCTTGTTGACATATTTTGTAGCATGTCCAGCCCCCTCCGTTGTAGTGTCGCTGTTGCGCGACTCCCGGAACGATGAGATGTTGTCTTCTTGGTGGGCGTTATGGTCCAGAACAATTACTTGCGTTGCGTTGATTCTCCTTCTGATATAACATGATATCCAAATGACAGCGACAATAAGAGTAATTGTCATAAACACAATAAACGCGTAGTGATGTACGTCATGAGATGACGTGATCTCGTTGAGTGTCTGCTGTTGCACTTTCACAGTTTCAATGCTTGACTTTAGCTGGGTCATTACTTCATGGTGGTCTTCCGGTGTGAACGTAATGTTGTTTACTTCCAGAACGTCGTTAACTGATGAAATCGGTACATAAACGTCATCTTCATTGACATTAATCTTGCTATGAAAGTTGTTGTGTGAATGTATTGTGATCAGATCACCCTTCAGCATACATCCCGATTTTAAAGTAATTAAGCCGGCATCGCGTAACGTTAATGATGTAACGCCGCCAGGACAAAAAGTGCGAACCGCGCATTTCCCACAGCAAGCAAACAGCCAGGTGTCTAGTCGGTGTAACCGGATCCATTTATCGGCACACTCCGATGTTATTGTTTGGCAGCTTGATAACTTTTTATTGTTTATTAATTGTGCTTCACATATATTCACGCTAGCTTTTATGTCATAGATAGGTAGGTTGATGTCGCATAATAGTTGATGTTCTTGAATTAACTGGCATGATGATATGTCTTGATGAGTTAGTCGTATCACAGCATCCTTCCTGAGATTGATGGCCAGATATTCAGATGTTATTATGATGCGTTGAGTTGTTGGAGACGACATTTGCGGAATAGGTATAAGTCGATTGAGTTCGTAGGTTTCAGTGTTCACTAATGGTAATTTGAACTCGAACAAAAGAAAATTGTTTGTTAAGTGCACATGTACGCGAGCTAGCTTGTACATGTCCTTTGTGCAGTGCTGATTGTTTATACAAGGCAGTGATAAATCACCCGGTAGCTTGCCAGCGATGAGATTTAGTTGCTCTTCGAATTGGTCTGGCTGGATGAGGTGCGTATCCACGCGGCCGTCTTTAACGTCGGTGATTAAATCCAAGAGCATTTGCTGTATCCTTCGCAGATTAGCTAGGATCATGTTGGCAGCCAGTGCTGTTGCTGTTATGTACATGGTATTTTGATGCTCAGCCTTGTTATGTTTATCTTGTTCAACTAAGTGTTGGTTTATAGTAGTAAATTGTTGGTTCATTAATTGTTCGTTTCTCTGCAACAGGTTGTACTCGCCTTCAATTATTGAAGTGTGATTTTTGAATAAACTTAGTAAATGGTTTTCGTTTGCTCGTACTAACTGGATGTCCTTATCATATTGTTCTGCGAACCTCTCGTCCAACACCCCAAACAGTGAGTTCGCAATGTATCCGACACCATCGATAAGACCTCGTTTTCTTCTCGTAGAGAGTGTCGCATGTTCCGTTGATAGTATTTTGTTGTAATGTTGGAGCTCATTCATCTCATGTTGTAGTTGCGAAGCGATGGTTGTAAAAGCTGTTTCTTGATTGCAGAGGGCGGTGAGGTGATTAACATATTTTTCTATTGTTATGAGCCCTTTCCAGTATGCCTTCATGTTATAATAAACCACCATCTTCCATTGATCTTGCACAATTTGCATGTCAGCTACCTTGTCGAAATAAATTTGTTTCGATGGGTTTAACTCGCGAATACCGTTGATCTGGCATGTAGATGTAGGTATCCAGGCCATGAGCATCAATAACAGTGATAAACAAATGTAAGTGCATGTAGAAGTTTTCTTAGGGCGTGGTTTATTACTCGGAGCAGCTGGTTTGGTCGGCGGGTGGTTGTTGTCAGTGTCCTGTTCTTCCTCTTCATCCATTGGTAGGGGAGCCAGTTTTGTTATAGGTCGTTTCATGACATTGTTTTTTGTTTTCAGTGAAACGACGCGGACGTGTCCATCCTTTCCTGGATGAAGTTCGATGACTCTGCCAAGCAGCCATCTCGCAGGTGGTGTATTGTCCTCTTTCACCAGCACCATGTCGTTGACCTTGAGGTTTCGCTTGGTTGAAGTCCATTTACTGCGCGTCTGGAGTGTTTGTAGATATTCATTTGACCATTTTTTCCAGAAGTCCCTGTGTAGTTTTTCTGTTAATTGCCATCGCGTTCGTGCCCCCCTTAGCTCTATTTCTGGTGACAGCGGGCCTGCTAGAACCGGTCCACCAACTAAAAAATGTCCCGGAGTTAGGCACTCCAAGTCATCGATGTCTTCTGTTAACGGTAGCAGAGGTCTAGAGTTGAGGCAGCCTTCAATCTGAGCCAGCAACGTTGAGAACTCTTCAAATGTTAGTTTTTGGTCCCCAAGCACCCGGCGCAGGTGGTGTTTGGTACTACGGACCAGCCTCTCCCACAGACCCCCAGCCGAAGCCCAGGCAGGGGCATTGAAATGCCATTCAATGCCTTGGTTGGAGAGGGTGTCCATGACTGTTGTGTTGGCATAATGTTGAAGAGCTTCATTTCTCTCTTGCGCCAGGATTCTTGCTGCTCCCACAAAGTTGGTACCATTGTCACTGTACAGATGTTGAGGTGACCCACGGCGTGCGCATAGTCTTCTAAATGCAGCCAAAAATGTTTCAGAACTGAGGTCCGACACCAGCTCCAGGTGTGCGGCCTTTGTGGCAAGGCATACAAATACGGCTATGTAACCCTTTGTGGTCTTGATGCCCCTTCCCTTGTTGGCCTTGACCTCTACTTGGCCTGTGAAATCTACACCCGTGTGGGTGAAGGGCCGGGAGGGCGTGACTCTGGGTGCAGGAAGATCAGCCATCAGTTGGTTGTTCGTTGTTGATTTGAACCGATGACACTTGATACACCTTCGAAGACGTCCCTTGGTGGTTCTCACTCCTCTCAATATCCAGTATTTGTTTCTAAGATGGGAAAGCGTAAGTCGTGGTCCACCGTGGAGTGTTGTTATATGAGCCAGGTCGATCAGCAGTTCAGTTAATTTGTCGTTGTGAGGTAAAATAATGGGATTTTTCTGTGAGTCACTAATAGTTGCTTCTTTCAATCTTCCACCAACGCACAACACGTTATCTTGGTTTAAGAATGGATTTAACTGTGCAAGTGGCCCCTTCGATGTTATGTTTTTATTTTTCTGTAATTGCTCAATTTCTTTAGCAAAATACTTATTCTGCACTGTTTGTATTATTGATGTATGCGCACGATTCAACTCAGCCGTTGTTAAGTTAAATGACCCCGTTTTACTTTTTCTGCTTGCGTTGTTTATAAAACGTGATATCCAACCGAGTATCCGCGTCACACGTGTTATAGAGCTATTGTTATGTAGAAGTTCCTCTACAATCGGTGACGTCAATCTAGCAGTGTATGTTTGTCTGTGTCCCTTTCTGTCTTCGGCAGGTTCTTCGTATGATTTTGCTGCTGTGGTTTTTGACATGTTTTCTTTTATCTGCTGAGGGCCTTCCCACCAGAGACAGTGGTTAAGAAGTTGGGAGGGGAGTATTCCCCGACTTGCACAGTCAGCTGGGTTATCTTCTGAGCGCACGTGTCTCCAGCAGCTTGTTGGGATAACTTGCCTAATTTGATCGACCCTGTTTGCAACAAACGTTCTCCATCGTGTTATGTCTCCTTGCAGCCACCCTAGTACAACAGTTGAATCAGTCCATCCGTATATTTGTACTGTCTTTGTGTTTAGTGAGTCTATGGTCTTATTCATTAACTTAGAAAGTAACACCGCGCCACAGAGTTCCAATCTAGGCAGTGTTATATGTTTATTTACAGGGGCGAGCTTCGTTTTGCCTGCGATTTGTTTGATGGTGAAATCTTGATTGTTGTAGGTACTTTTGCAGTATATGACGCATGCGAATCCGCGTTCAGAAGCGTCGCAGAATCCGTGCAGCTCAATCTGTTGACATGTGTTTCCAATACATCTTGGCATCGTTATTTTGTTGAGGATTGGTAGTTCGTTCCTGAAAAGTGCCCATTCTGTTTGTATAAGTTGCGGAAGAGGTTCGTCCCATGCGAGCGGTTGTTTCCATACTTGTTGAAATATAATCTTGCCCTTCATTGTTACTGGGGAAAGCCAGCCCAACGGATCGTATATTTTGGACAAATCCGAGAGCAGTGTACGTTTCGTTATAACGTTATCTTTGTTAGTGCATAAGTTGGCGATGTTAAACGTAAATTGATCCGTACACGGGTTCCACAGAATTCCGAGCGTTTTGTTGTTTTGTATGTTAGTGATATTTAACATGTTTTGACTTATTTGATCTTCTGTCAATTCATCTAAGAGCTCAGGGTGGTTGCTAGCCCATTTGCGTAAGTTGAAACCGCCGCCTTGTAGTAGACTGATAAGTTGTTTTTGTGTTGTTCTTGCCAAACTGAGATCGTTGCTTCCGCCCAGAAGGTCATCTACATATAACTGATTTTTTAAAATTTCTGCAGCAAGAGGATTCTGAGGACCGTCGTCTCTGACGAGTTGTTTAATAGTCCTCATTGCCAGGTAGGGTGCTGACTTTGTGCCATATGTTACTGTGCACAGCTGATATTCTTTTATGGGTTCTGTTTCCGTGTTGCGCCACACGATCTTTTGTAAATGTTGATCTTCTTCTTTGATAAATATTTGTCTATAGAATTTTTCAATATCTGCTGTGTAGACATATCGAAATGATCTCCAGCGTAGAATCATGGCTTGCAAATCCTGTTGTAGGTTGGGGCCGCCTTCCATGAGCTGGTTTAAGCTATATCCAGATTTTGTTGGACACGATGCATTAAATACGGCGCGTAGTTTGGTTGTTGTGGACTCCAGTCTAAGGACCCCATGGTGTGGCACAAAGCAGCTGGGTTCCCGGGGCAAAGTACATTTCGTCATGTGGCCAAGAGCGATGTATTCGTTCATAAACGCCTTGTATGCGACCGACAGTGTTTCGTTTTTTGCGAGACGTTTTTCCAATTGAAGAAATTGTGCGACTGCTTGGGGCTTCGAGGGTCCAAGGTGTTGTTCAAAGTTCTGTTGCATTGGAATTTTGACTTCGTATCGCCCATTTGGTAATCTGTTTGTTGTTGTTTTGTACAATGTTTCGCAATACTCTTCAGACTGAGACATGTTATTGGAAGTTTCAGTTATCTCTTCAATTTCCCAAAATTGAGCCAGTTCGTCTAAGTTGTTTATGACGGCATAGCAATTGAATGGTTTCACATTGCCGAGCAATACCCATCCCAATTTAGTTTGTTGTGCTATGGGAGCATTTTCTGGACCTCGCAGGATACCTCCCATGACAATGTCTGCGTAAACTCCAGCATCCAATAATACATCGACTGGTCTGGAGATGTTATAATCTGGGTCCGCCAAGTTAATGTTGTTGAGGTGAGGCCACTGTTGCTTCGCGAATGAATAGTTTGGTAAGTTGTTAATCATTGTAGTCATGACAAGTGCGTCTGTTGTAAAGGAATGATCTCCGTTCAGTGATTCACAACTCAGTTGTACGGTCCCTTTACTCTGTTTGGCTGCAAGTCCAATCCCTGAGACCGTGGCGCTCTGTCTGTTTCTTTTGAGCCCCAATTTTTGAGCGGCTGATTCTGTAATCAAGTTTATTTGAGAGCCCTGATCTAGCAGGCATCTCAATTGGATTAGTGTTCCGTCTATCGCTCTTATTTTTATTTGCACCGTAGCCAGCAAAACTTCATTGAAATTCCCATTGACGTGATTACTGCATTTTTGTAAGTTCTCTAAGTTATCTTGTGAGCCAGGGGATGTAGTTGCAGACGTTGCAGATATGCAGTTGCGTTCGAAGTCACGTATTAAGTCATGAATTGCCGTATGGTGTGACTTATTGCAAACCTTGCATCGTTTAATTGAATTGCATTGCCTGCCATTATGTGAAAATAAGCAATTCTGGCATATGTTTAACTTTGTTATTGTAGTCATTTTACCGCTAGGCGTCATGTTCTGGAATGTTTTGCAATAAATTAAAATATGGTTTGTCTTGCATATTGGACAATTGCGTTCTGTAGTTGCAGGAAATGATTTCGCAACGAATCGTTTGAAGTTGTTATGATTTTGTGTATTGCTTGACGATGTTGAGGGCATGTTTCGTACAATCCCGTGGTTCATCTTGGGTGCAGGCTGGCTAAATGGTTGTTTTTTCTTGATGAGTGGCTCGAGCGCGATAAATTTGTTTTCCAAAAAAAGTATAAGTTCATCAAACTGTGGCAGTTCTGCAGCTGATCACGAAGTGTTTCATACATTTGTTTCACCTGTTGGTAACTCTCTTCGTAGTAAGAAGGTAGCAAAGTCTTGTCTTCCAGTTTTTGCACTTGTCGATGGTTGACTTCAAACTCATCCCACAGAGCTTGAAGTGTTGCCGACCGCTTTGTTATGTAATCCACCGTCTTGCGACTGGCAGAATCTTTCTTGAAGTTTGTTTTCATCTTCTCGATGGTTCTGTGATAATTTGTTGTCTCTTAAAGATGTCCATTGTTGATTAAGTTGGTTTGTTTTATGTTGTACAGTTAAAATGTGATTCCAAAGGTATGCGAATGTAATCACCCTACGGTATGTGCGCCTTCTCAATCCGACTGGTGAGACCCGCTTGTGGGAAGCCAGTCAAACCGATTCGCTACCGTAGTCAAATCACAAGAACACTAAACGTAGGAACCACTTACTGATTTTTTAGTTCGAAGGACCAAAAATGTAGGGTCTACTTATGGTGTAATAGACCTTACATTTACGAATGTTGTATGTTGGTGTTACGTTGTAACTGTTATAATGTTAGAAGAACGGATTGTTAATTAAAAGATGTGGCCGTTCAGGTTGAGTACCTTTATTGCACTAAAAAATAGGTATATAAAAATAACATATTTTACTTATTATGTAAACGGAGTGACGTACACAGCGGGTGCAGCGTCAGCTTAACATTAATGTCGAGCGTGCTCGTACACCCTGTATATAATTATTGTAGCATTAAAAACTATTAGCTTGAAATACTCTTTTCTTTTTAATAAACATTTTTATTTGAATTATAAGCTCTTTCTTTTATACTAAAGCTTTAAAAAAAATAACTAGCATGAAAATGTTTGTTACGTCTGGCAAGGTCAAGCGCTCACCCTGCCTTCTACCACGTTACGCGAGGTAAGGCGTATTAGCGATAATTGTCTTAGATTTAGTATCGTATCGTTTGTAAAAATTACGTACATTGGTAGACAGGCGTCAATGAATTTTTGTCCAGGTTTATCTCGCGCAAACTATATGTACATGCTTTCTATTAAGATAGCATGTAGGTAAGGCATGACTAGGTATACTTGGCCCAACGCTGTTTACTGCCTACATTGACCACGTTATGTTCCTGGAGCTGAGGAATGGCATTGTCTTGTGCTACGCCGATGATACTGCTATAGTATTCCATGGATACTCTTGGCAGGGCGTGCACGATGCGGCGGTGACCGGACTGCAACGACTGTCTGTGTGCTTTGATGAGAATCTCCTAACTCTCAATACTGACAAGTCTAAATTTATAGATTTTCATAAGACGGTGGCATCGGGTCCTCCCTCCTCGTTGCCATATTTAAAAATTCATAGTGTGACTTGCAGAGTTCCTTATAGGTGTTCAATTTCTGCATGTTCCTGTAGCTGTATTTATAAGACTAACTCACTCAGATATTTGGGAGTTATAATTGACGAAAATCTGAACTTTAAGAATCATATTTCAGCGACTGCTGGTAGGGTTCGCAAACTTATATACACTTTTAAACTCTTACGAGTAGCTGCCGATGCTTCCCTGCTTAGGACTTTGTACTTAACTCTCTGCCAGTCGATCCTGGGTTACTGCATACTTGCTTGGGGCGGTTCTGCTAAGTCTGCCATGATTGTGTTGGAGCGCGCACAAAGAGCGGTTATTAAGGTCTTCTTGGGAAAACCACGGCGATATCCTACTGTTGATCTTTTCAAAGAAGCGCGCGTACTGAGTGTTCGTAGAGTATTTTTACTGCGAGCTACATTGTACGTGCATAGGCTTGGTGGGTGTCTGCCTGCACAACGACCTGCCAGACTGAGAAGAATCTTCAGGATGTCTAAACCCCGCGTAAAAACTGCCTTTGCTAAGAGTTTCTCGGCATTTCTCTTTCACAGTATAGGTATTGGTCTTGCGGAGAGGAATTAAACCATAAACAACAAGTACAGACGTTTATTAGGAACGCTAAACTGTGAGCAAGCAAGAGACTAGAGGGTCGTAGGTTCTAAGCACTTGAGTGGGATTCGCTTTCTCCGGACAGACACTGCCCTGGATTCAGGAGACCGTAGGACGCGCTGCGGGCGTTGCAGGTGGATCTCCAGAGACGCTGCTGACTTGCAGGGCTGAGACCAGGGTGCTTCAGGGCTCAGAGTGTGCTGGTGGTGTAGAGCCAAGTGGTGGAGACTGCAGTTCCGTTCGGCGGTTTAACCCCGACTTGGTTGCCCAATAAACGGGCAGAGTATCCACAGGATTATTATATGGTAGATGTACTGTTTTTAGATAGCTGTGTTCAGATTCAAAATGTGCCGAATTTTTGGCGGCACTGGGTTTTAAAGGCTTAATTAAGTCACGCCCCTTGAGATAACGCTAACCGTAATTTGTGTTATGTGGTTTGACAGTTCGTGCCACAGAGAAGACACTGCGCAACAAAACGATGTACTTAATTTATTTAGCTTTCCTCATTATTTAATTAATTAAATATTAAGGAAAGACAAGAGCTCAGATTTTGTCCGTATTTACTTAATTATATTAAATAGATACGCCCAAAAATCATAGCAGCGGTAAGTTTGATAATAGCGCCATCTAGTGCTCGCGGGGTGAGGCTCGTTGCATTGAATCGAACTAACTTCGCTAAGGATATCGGTAATTACGTCCAAAACACCAAAAATTGATATTGTCCCAATTGCATTGTGACAGTACCTCCCTCTCCGCGGAGGATTTTTTCGTCTTAGCGAAAAAATCCGCCTGAGAAAAATCCCTAACGTAACACATTCAAAATAACCTATCAATCCTATCATACTTCCTAACATACTTTATTCATTCAACCTAACACAGGCAGGTCTGCCGTTTAAGACACTGCAAGACCCTACGCTACGAGAAAATGGCGAGATGGTAAAGAGGTAGTTATTAGGAGACACAGCCGCCAATCTAGACAAGGGTTGCCAACCGCCCTTATAAGATTATCCAGCACTACGCGCAAGGTTTAGCTGCCTAGCCGCGCAACGCTAGGTATAGCTTTCATTAGGCATTTTTAAGGAGTTGAAATTAGTAAAGACCGCTCCGGCAAAGGCTTTGGATTAAGACTAGCATTGGTAGTGAAGTAATTGTGTCGACCTAAGGAACTAGTGTACGTAAACAAAGCAACTAGAACTTTTATAACTTAGAGATAAATAATATTAAACACGGAACCATGTGTATAGTTTACTCCTAACACGCGGCTAGTATTTGTTAAATTTAAGTAGTTACTAAGGTAGTCACAACGATCACGAACGAGTCGATGCGTTCTTATTTTAAAACTAGATTTAATCATACAGAAGAGTATTTTACGAGTAGGCGCAAAATATTTATAAGTAACGTTAAGTCGTTGACCTTGCTATGCAGTAGCGTTGTTTAAGGTAAACAAACTTGACGATACGATTGAGAACATAAAACAGGGTAGTTAGCGCAGCGCGACAATTACTGCCATCCTCTTTTTTAACTTAAGGTATCATGGACCGAGCCCACGACATTAACGTAATAAGAGTGCAACGTTGTTACAATAATAAAAGTACATTTTATAATTATGATGAAAATTAAGTCTTCTGTTTAGGAATAGTACTAATTGTTGCTAAATCGTTCCTAACGAGGTTAATTATTCGTACGTTATTTAAAGGTTATGTTGAAGTTTATTACTATTTATTGCCTGGAGTTAATTTCAGATCCTTTATGTGCCATACGCCTAAATCCTTGCCGGACATATCATGTAGTTCAAATATTAACGGTGACCTTTTCTTGGAAATACGGCATTTCATAAATTTAGGTGCAAGTTTTTTACTGAAATACTGCGATTTATCACTTAAATAAAAGGTTCGCTTCCATACAATGTCCCCTACTTCAAAGTTTGCAGGCTTACGTCGTAAGTTATAGCGACGCACATTCTTTTGGTGCGCGTAGTATAATGAATGTTGTACTTTGTCGAATATATTAGTGAGGAAACCTGCATTCTGAGCGTAAACATCGCGTGGAAGGAACAATAATTCATCGCCTAGGTCGTTTTCCAAATAGTGTGAGCCGCATGTCACGAGCTCCCTGCCGTGTACTAGAAATGCTGGTGTATAACCTGTGGTTTCGTTAACCGAGTTATTCATCGCAAATTGTATCTTAGGTAAATTAGTATCCCAAGACCTCTGGTCGTTTTCCACAAAGGTCGACACGCAGGTCAAGGCCGTTTTATTATATCGTTCGCAATCGTTTATATGTGGAGAATATTTTGCTGTGAAAAACTGGTTTGGGACCTTGTATTTGTCCAGTAATACTTTTAATTCGCGACTAATAAACTGGGAACCATTGTCCATGTAAATAGTTTGTGGTACACCGTGCACCAAGAAAATCGATTCTTCTAAGTGTTTTACGACTATAGAGGCTGTGGCTTTCCTAACGGGAAATAAAAAACAATATTTAGAAAAACAACAGGTTACTACCAATAAATAACTGTTTCGTTTTTTGCTAACTGGAAGCGGCCCTACGAAGTCTATGGACAGGACCTGGAACGGTCTAGCACAGTGTTTAGGGCGGCCCATATGACCTAACGTTGCGTGTGTAGGATGTTTGTAAGCTAAGCATGTATCGCAAGCAGATATAAATTTCGTTATGTCCTTATACATGCCTAACCAGTAATATTTAAGTGCTACACGGTGATAGGTTTTAAAGGCACCTAGATGACCGGCTGTAGGTTCTGCGTGATTTTCCTTTATGACCTGATTCCTTAATTCTTGAGGAACGACCTCTTTCCATAGGAACTCCGTAGTTAAGTTATTATTGGACTTAGTTAATCTATACAAGGAGTTGTTAACTACTTTTAGGTTAGGGTAACCTTGAGGCGTATTGATGCAACCGTTAAATAGATCGACGTACCATTTATCTTTTGAGGTTAAGTATGAATTAGCAATATTTATTGCAGACACCGGAACGGCTCTGGACAACGAGTCAGGAATGACATTGTCTTTTCCGCGACGATGTAATATTTCGAAATCAAAAGACGATAAACGAATACCCCAACGGGCTAGGCGGCCGGTAGGGTTATTAAGGGTTAAGAACCATTTTAAAGATGAATGGTCAGTATAGACTTTAAATGTTTTTCCGTTCTCCAAGTAGCAACGCCAATGTTCTAATGCCGCGAGTACGGCTAACGTTTCTCGTTCCGTTACACTGTAGTTCTTCTCACAAGCTGTTAATGACCGACTCATATACGCCACTGGGTGTTCTTCGTTGTTAACGACTTGACAAAGCATAGCGCCGACGCCATAGTTACTCGCGTCCGTGTGTACTTCGAATGGCAAGTCGAAATTAGGGCATGAAAGAACCGGTGTTGTTACGAGGTAGTGTTTAAGTTTTTTGAACGACTCATTAGCTTCGCTGGTCCAAGAAAATGGCGGTGCGCCCTTTTTATTCGAAGTTAATTTGTTCAATGGACCAGCAAGCGTACTAAAGTTTGGTACGAAACGACGGTACCAGGAAGCAGTACCTAGAAATCTTTTTACGTCCTTCGGTGAAGTTGGTGTAGGGTAGTTTACGATAGAATTTACTTTATCGGGATCGGTGCGTAAACCGCGCGAGTCTACTACGTAACCGAGGTATTTTAACGAGTCTCTAAAGAATTGTGATTTTTCGTAATTAATAGTGAGACCCGCTCCTTTAAGCTTAGATAGAACGCGTAAAAGTAGGGTCACGTGTTCTTCGAAAGAATTGCTGACGCAGACTATGTCATCCAAATAGCAAAAGACCTTCATCTCAAATTCAACTCCGAAAATTCTATCAACCAGTCGCTGCTGGGAGGCTGGAGCGTTAGTGAGGCCGAAGGCCATTGTTTTAAAACAGAAGGTACCTCGAGAAGGCACAAAGAATGCGGTTTTAGTTTTATCCGCGTTATCAATAGGAATTTGCCAAAAAGCTTTTGATAAGTCAATACTAGATAAGAACTTAGCATCCCTTAGGTTATCTAAAATTTCTGAAATGTAAGGTAAGCTGTAGGCATCCTTTTTAGTTACTGAATTTAATTTACGGCTATCCAGACAGAATCTAGGTTTCCCATCCTTTTTATTAACAACGAGTACTGGAGACGACCACGCGCTTTCACAAGGCTCAATGACATCTAGGTTTAGCATTTCGTCGACCTGGTCGTTAACTATACGGAGCTTCTCAGGTGACATTCGATAAAAACGTTGACGAATCGGTTGAGCGTCTCCAGTATCGATACGATGTGTAATTAACGTAGTACGTCCGAGACCTTTCCTCTCGTAAGAAATATTATCAAATTGGGAAATGACGTTATCGGCTTGAATGCGCTGTGACTGACTCAACCCGGTGTACGACTGTAAGTTCCGAGTATCTGGGACCCCCTCTGAGTGCTTAGTAGTACACTCATTTACCCTAATACTATATAAATATTTAGGGCAAATTTTGAAAGCGCGCCAAAAGTCAACCCCTAGAATGAGTGAGGTCTCGATCCCCGGAACCACGTGAAACCTAATTGAGTGAGTCACACGCTCAAAAGTTACGTCGAGATCAAAATAACCTACACTCCTCAAATGTTGACCGCCAGCCGCGACTATCTGTATAGAATCATCGTTTGACATACGATAGCCTAATTTAATTAGATTCGTATGGAAGTTTCTTCCCATCAATGTTACAGCCGATCCAGAGTCCAAGAGACCAGATACCTCTAAACCACCTAAAGATATAGTAGCATAAGGTCGTGAATCCGATAAGGAAGGAGGGGGCAAAATAGTAGCTAAGTTATAAGAGTTAAAAAAGTTTCTTATGAAGTCTACCCACTTTAGCCAGTCGTCATTTTTATTAAAGTGGCTAGTATTCCGCCCCGCTACTAGTTTTTTGAATTGGGGTTTGTAGTTGATTGCGGTTGAGTAGTTTTAAAACATTGCGGACAGTTAGATGCATTGTAACCTGTCAAGCCACAACGGAAACACAGTAGTGTACGCGGAGCGCGACAAAGTCTTAAAGAATGCGTATTAGTGCGACAACGCGGACAGAATGGTTTATTATTATTATTATTATATTGTGAATTTAAAGCGCTGACGGGATAGTTAGATTTAAAATTGTGATGCGAACTCTTATTAGCGTTGTTACTTGGATACTGTTTAAACTGGGAATGGTTATAAGAAACCGGTTTATTATAGGCAAATTCCGGAGCCAGAGTATCAGAGTTAGGACGAGGTGGTTCTTTAAATTGAGACATTCGTGCGTGAACGATTTCATAATTGTGGCATTTTTCCCTTAGCTCGTCTACGGTTCCAATCATACCCGCAGTGGCTATAATGGTAGCATAGTAAGGCCGTATATTATGAAGAATTATTTCCAGCTTTTCTTCCTCAGAAAAGGGCACCGATAATCTTGAAAACATGCCGTTCATTATAGATAGGTAGATAGTTATATTTTCAGACTCGCCTTGCGTACGAGCACGGATCTCAGCCTTAAGTCGGTAGTCATAATCTAATTGACTAAAAACGCTAATTAAACGCGACGCTAAATCTTCCCAACCATTGATTGTGCTTCTAACGGAACGGAACCAATGCAGTGCCTCTCCGTCAAATATTTCGGTTGCAAATAAAAGGAATTTTTCTGAATTAATGTTACGGGCTAGCATAAATTCTTGTACTCTGAGAACAAAAGCGCGCGGACAAGTTTTTCCGTTATATTTCAATTTTGAAAAATCAGAAGTTACTCCGCGATCGCACGTAACCAGAATATTTGTTGGAGGCTGCATCGACTGCAAAGGCGCATCGCTGTGACTAGCTAAATTATCAAACGCGGCCGTACTAGGTCGCATTTCGGCCAAGTCCTTGCCTAAGTCTTGGAATAAACTACAACATGTAGTTAACGTGACGGAATCCTCGGCAGATTCTGGTGAAATCCTCCTTAGACGGTGGTAAATATGGTTTAATAGATTTTCGGTACGTTCATACAATCCCTCATTGAAGGTAGATCTAAGTGTTGTAATGTTAGACTGGGCTTTAAGTAAACTAACCCTAACCCCGGTAATATCCTCCGAAATTTCGAGGCCTGATTCCAGAATATCTCCCGCGGGCATAGATGGCGCTAGCTTTAATATTTGTTTACGTAATTCTTGCACAGAGTCCGCGGGTGTAGAACCACGAATTAAGACTTCATAAGTTAGCTCACTCTTTTGAAGTGACAAATACTTGATTTCGTACATATTAGATATTTAGATTAAGTGATCGCGTTGAAGTTAATAATTAGCTGATAATGAAATTTAGAAAAATAACAAATTATAAGGCGCGTGCCAAGCGACAGCTTATAAAAAGGATGTAGTACTGTACTGAAGTTAAATTTACTAAAAAAACAGTGTTAACGATACTTTGTGATAGTGATCGTTAAAATTTAAGGTATAGTTTTAGGTGATTAAGTAAAATGCCTACTGGGGTAGTCTCCAATAGCAAATATCAAGTAATTTGACTATTCCGTACGTTACAAACAAGGAGTAATCTAAGTATGTACCTTCCCACTCAATTATATCCTCGCAGTAGATAGAAGTTAAAAAAAAATAAGTAGAGTAGTGTTGCCTATATTTTAGAACGATTTGGATGAAATTTAGCATGCAGTGGTTGTAGGTTAAATAACCGTTGGTTATTAACTTCCGATTTTGTATGAAATTACCGTTGTAGAATAACGGTTGACAGTTAAGTTTAAAATTAGGTAGGTAGTTCAATTTAAAATTGGGTAGTTAAATTTGAAAAAACGTTACAAATAAAAAAAAAACCGTTAAGATGACAACCACTGGGCAACGAAATGCCCTCTATTCGCCTCTTACGAAACCTAGGTGCAAAAGGGTGGCACTATTCTTAACCGGAACCACACGGTGATTAGAAAAGTGATAAAAAGAATATTACTTACTGCGAGACACAAGTAGTAGGAAAGTGCACAAAATACCAACACAAACACAACGAATAAAACCAGAAAAAAACGTTTCCCAACTCAAGACCACGTTAAGAGGCGCCACTTGTCACAGTATAGGTATTGGTCTTGCGGAGAGGAATTAAACCATAAACAACAAGTACAGACGTTTATTAGGAACGCTAAACTGTGAGCAAGCAAGAGACTAGAGGGTCGTAGGTTCTAAGCACTTGAGTGGGATTCGCTTTCTCCGGACAGACACTGCCCTGGATTCAGGAGACCGTAGGACGCGCTGCGGGCGTTGCAGGTGGATCTCCAGAGACGCTGCTGACTTGCAGGGCTGAGACCAGGGTGCTTCAGGGCTCAGAGTGTGCTGGTGGTGTAGAGCCAAGTGGTGGAGACTGCAGTTCCGTTCGGCGGTTTAACCCCGACTTGGTTGCCCAATAAACGGGCAGAGTATCCACAGGATTATTATATGGTAGATGTACTGTTTTTAGATAGCTGTGTTCAGATTCAAAATGTGCCGAATTTTTGGCGGCACTGGGTTTTAAAGGCTTAATTAAGTCACGCCCCTTGAGATAACGCTAACCGTAATTTGTGTTATGTGGTTTGACAGTTCGTGCCACAGAGAAGACACTGCGCAACAAAACGATGTACTTAATTTATTTAGCTTTCCTCATTATTTAATTAATTAAATATTAAGGAAAGACAAGAGCTCAGATTTTGTCCGTATTTACTTAATTATATTAAATAGATACGCCCAAAAATCATAGCAGCGGTAAGTTTGATAATAGCGCCATCTAGTGCTCGCGGGGTGAGGCTCGTTGCATTGAATCGAACTAACTTCGCTAAGGATATCGGTAATTACGTCCAAAACACCAAAAATTGATATTGTCCCAATTGCATTGTGACAGTAGCCCCACGTTGGGCGCCACTTGTCACAGTATAGGTATTGGTCTTGCGGAGAGGAATTAAACCATAAACAACAAGTACAGACGTTTATTAGGAACGCTAAACTGTGAGCAAGCAAGAGACTAGAGGGTCGTAGGTTCTAAGCACTTGAGTGGGATTCGCTTTCTCCGGACAGACACTGCCCTGGATTCAGGAGACCGTAGGACGCGCTGCGGTCGTTGCAGGTGGATCTCCAGAGACGCTGCTGACTTGCAGGGCTGAGACCAGGGTGCTTCAGGGCTCAGAGTGTGCTGGTGGTGTAGAGCCAAGTGGTGGAGACTGCAGTTCCGTTCGGCGGTTTAACCCCGACTTGGTTGCCCAATAAACGGGCAGAGTATCCACAGGATTATTATATGGTAGATGTACTGTTTTTAGATAGCTGTGTTCAGATTCAAAATGTGCCGAATTTTTGGCGGCACTGGGTTTTAAAGGCTTAATTAAGTCACGCCCCTTGAGATAACGCTAACCGTAATTTGTGTTATGTGGTTTGACAGTTCGTGCCACAGAGAAGACACTGCGCAACAAAACGATGTACTTAATTTATTTAGCTTTCCTCATTATTTAATTAATTAAATATTAAGGAAAGACAAGAGCTCAGATTTTGTCCGTATTTACTTAATTATATTAAATAGATACGCCCAAAAATCATAGCAGCGGTAAGTTTGATAATAGCGCCATCTAGTGCTCGCGGGGTGAGGCTCGTTGCATTGAATCGAACTAACTTCGCTAAGGATATCGGTAATTACGTCCAAAACACCAAAAATTGATATTGTCCCAATTGCATTGTGACACCGCATGTATATAACGAAATGGCAAAGAATTCTGAGTTATGGCACTGTAATTTTGTTGAGGCAAAAAGGCGTAAGTGCCTTGCTTTTATCATGGAGTTATGATGAGTCAGAGGACATTTTGAGGTGTTGAGTTGTTCAGCGGTGGATTTTTCTGAGCCCAGGAGTTTGAGGTTACCTCTCTTCCTTGCACGCTGTACGTGCTCTCATGCACATCCGCACCCATACACACACACACACACACACACACGCACGCACGCACGCACGCACGCACGCACACACGCACACGCACACGCACACACACACACACACACACACACACACACACACACACACACACACACACACACACACATACACTCACCTTTTTATACAAAATTAAGTGCCCCTCATTCTTGTAATTTCTGTTGCGTTTGGATCTCTACGATACAGGCTGTGCCTAGTGTGGGGATCACTGTTTCTCATGTATCGTTTAATTTAAATTTTATGGTCAATAAATACATTTTGATTTTTTTTTATTTGCACTTTAAAGTTGAATACTTGACCGTACACTAAAAATTTTTTTTCTCTTCATTTTATTTTATCACTCTGTCGGGGTAATTGCTACATGTCGCACTCATAGATCAAAAGAGCATCAACTCAAAATAATGTACCATTTTAATTTAGACTTCAGTCAATTTCTGAAAGGTCTACATTAAAATAGTATATTATGTTGAGTTGACTCTCTTTTTATCTAAGTGTGCGATGTATCCATGCAATATTATAGCTTTCAAGCACTAATAGTCTCTACGCTAAGCCGTGGACTGACGGACAGATGGACGGACGGGCAGACAGACATGGCGAAAGTATATGGGTTCCGTTTTGCCATTTCGGCTCGGAAACCCTATAAATTAGGTTCTTCTAACTTCATCCTAGCCTATTTAGTGTCTAATTTGGCCTGTAAAAAGCTAATTTTGTGAAGTATGGATTGTCCTGAATGGTACAATTATTGTACGATATTACTAAGGTCCGCCTCATAAACAAAAGATATAGAAATACTAGCTTTTGCCCGCGACTCCGTCCGCGTGGAATTAGTAATTTGGGCAGCTTATTTTTTTATTCAATTTGCTTTTTCATCAATTATGGCCACAGAAATAATAATAAAGAGGATAGAAATGCCTTAGTTCCTATTTTCTTCCGGAACTCGTGTCGCTACTTCATCCCCTCTACTTACTGTGTTAATGCACACATGCAAAAGACCGGAACCGTACTACGCAATCACGCACACAATTACTAATATTTTTGCTTACAAACAATTATGAACCTTACACCTTAGAGATAGCGTTGACTAACACTCAACGTAAGTCATACCCATATTTACACAACGGCGCCATTTATTGGCCGCGTCGGCATTATGTCTGTACTAGTCGTAACCTGTTTTTTTGTCCGTACCACGAACTTTTGTGCAAGACGGAAGGGTTATCAAAAATTACTGTACATTGCTGCGTATAATTCAAAACGATCTGCGTTTTTATGGGCATGAGTAGCAATGGTATATGAAGTTCCGTGTTAATAACGTGTAAACCAATATTTCATAATGAAATATTTTCTCAAGTTGTATTTTGATATAAACCGCATTATTACATAAAATTAATACATACCAATGAAATGTAATCCCCTTATTAGTGTAATTACACAGTGTGGACGAGTTTCCGCAATTGCTAATGCTGCAAAACACCATTTTAAAGCACTTGTTGTCATACCCACGTTTCAAATAGCACTGAGCCACAAGTCGCGCGCTTGTGACCTACGAGTCACAAGCGCGGCGCCAAGGTCATGCGTCTAAGGCACTTCTATCCTCTTTATTATTATTTCTGTGATTATGGCTCTCCTTAGTTCCTCGATATAAAAAAAGAATCCGCCCCCGCACCCCCACCAATGACCCCCCCCCACCCCCAACCCCAAACCCCAAACCCCCCCCGCACACACGCGTTCACATTCACCACCGTACTCCCAAGTCAAGCGTGCCTGTAGAAGTTTTACTTCAAAAACCCCCGACTTTGAAACATTCTTCCGCACCGCTCCGCTCCTATTGGTGTTAGCGTGATGATATACTAGGGGCGTTCAATAAAAAGTGAGAATGAGTATGTTATAAACAACTTTTACTAAATGTCATTTTATTTTTCGACATAGTCACCTTTTAGCATAATACACTTAGTATATCTTTTTTCTAAACTTAAAATTCCATTTTTAAAAAAGGTCTCATCTTGAGTACTTAAAAAATCTTGTACTGCAGCGACTACCGCGTCGTCGTCTTCAAATTTCTGGCCTCTCAGGTATTGTTTCAATCTCGGAAATAGGTAGAAATCACTGGGAGCGAGATCTGGTGAATACGGACGATGCTTAAGGATATCGAACCCAGCATCACGAATTGCAGCCATTGCAACGGCGGACTTGTGTGCCGGGGCATTGTCCTGGTGGAACAGCACAACTTTCGAGAGTTTACCTCGCCGTTTTTCGCGGATCTCATTACGCAATGTTGCTATTTGTTTGGCGTATAAAGTGCCCGTAATAGTGGCTCCATGCTCGAGATACTCATTCATTAATACCCCTTTACCATCCCAAAAAACAGAGCCCATGACCTTACCGGCAGATGGGCTCACCATGAATTTCGTCGGAGTTGGAGATGATGACCTTTTCCATGTCATAGACTGCAGTTTCGTTTCAGGGTCGTAATGATGGAGCCATGTTTCGTCCATTGTTATAAATCGCGCCAAAAAAAGTTCCCGGTCTTGCTGCATCAGGTTCAAAGCTTCTTGACAAATCTCTAGTCTAGTTTGTTTTTGCGTGTCAGTAAGCATTCTTGGTACCCAAAGCGCAGATACCTTTTTCATACCCAAGCGTTCATGTAAAATATTATGCACGCTCCCCGTTGAAATCTTTACATTTTCAGCAATAAAACGAACTGTGACACGACGATCCGCCAAAACTGAGTTTTCGACTTTTTTCACAATTTCTTCAGTTACTGCTGTAGTAGGGCGTCCGGAGCGGGGGTCGTCCATTGTCGATGTTCTTCCACGTCTAAATTCGGTGCACCAACGTGCGACTGTCGAATACGGAGGAGCATTAGACCCTAAAGTGTCCCGCAAATCCAAATTGACTTGGTCCGTAGAAAAATTTTTCAAATACAAGTATTTGATAACGGCGCGCAGTTAAATTTTCTCCATTTTCGCTAACGTACTCAATAGCATTGCAAAGAAATTACCGTATATCTTTTTAAACAAAAGACAGTTAGTTTTTTTTTTCATAGCAATCAGCTAGATAGATTACATTTACCGGCCAGTATTTAATTTCGTAATATTAAAAGAGTTTGCATCTCATTCTCACTTTATATTGAACGCCCCTCGTATAGCTTATGTCCTTTCTCAGGCTCTAGACTATCTGTGTACCAAATTTCATTTTACTCGGTTCAGTAGTTTTAGCGTGAAAGCGAGACACACAGACAGACAGACAGACAGACAGAGTTACTTTCGCATTTATAATATTAGTTAGGATTAGGATTAGGTTTAGCAGCTAGTCCTAATATGAAGTACTTCTATAGTATGGCTTCTGTACAAACAACTAAGAACAAATTGTTTACCCATATTGACAAGCATGAAGTATTTGTGAGTATACAATTAATTAATTACTTTCTTAGCAACGGCATATAAGTAAAGAAGAGTCGTCGCATGTTTCTAAAACAGTAAAGTAATTCTACCAACGGTTTATAGTTTCTTTATTGGATTTGTACCTATTGATTACATTGCTTGGTTAGTGTCCGTGATTTCAAGGCCAGTTTCCGCCCCAATGACGCATGTATGTATGTATGTATGTATGTAAAACTCTTTATTGTACATAAAACATGAAAATAACTAGTTAACAAGAGATACAGATGTACAAAGGCGAACTTATCCCTTAAAGGGATCTCTTCCAGTTAACCTTAGAACGATTGACAGGACATTAGAGACAAGAGTAGGCATACAATGCTGAGTAAAAAAAAAAAAAAAGAGCCGAAATCAAAAATAAACCCAAACTAACAAAACATAAACAATACCCATACTTACAAAGAATACACACAAGTACACACATATATTATATAATGAATACAATAGACTAATACATATCATACCAACATAAATAGACTACATAAAAACTACAAATACTTACATTAATATACGCATGTTCTAATAAAACTGCTGTTTCGTGCCTAACCCAAATGAATAAAGCAAAATCTCGTCCTACGACACTAATATAAACATTAAGAAAGTATCTTTCGAAGTAGTAGGTTGATGCGAAAAACCTAGTACAAAAAAAAATCTTCTTCAGGTCTTAATTAAGGTCCATTTCTAGAATTTTGTCTAATTTTTATTAAATTTTTCAAAACTAATATTACAAAGAGAAAATATATGATTGTGTATTTTTACTATAATATACAGTAATGTAACAGAACGAAGACCAAAGCCGATACCTAGTTGATGGCCAAGTGGAGTATAATTGAATGTCAATTGAGTATTGTGTGTCTGCGTGTCTGTCTGTGGCATCATAGCTATTAAACGAGTGAACCGATTTGGATGCGGTTTTTTTATTTGAAACCAGGTTTCTTGGCGATAGTTCTTAGATATGTTACTTTTTTACCAAAAATGGAATGACAACATTGACAACGCATGACAACGGTGTTGAGAAATAAAAAAAATATATAAAAAAGCTATGTTCAGCAGTGGACGTCTTTCAGCTGAAATGATGATGAAGAAAGATGATCTAAAAGAAAGTGTATTGTAAAATGAACCTTAAAATTAAGTAATAAAATAACGTACAGTCACGATACTAAAATATGCGAGTTTCGTTATTTCGGTATGAGAGCGAAATACGGCAATTAATGATTTACGCCTTCTTTTGATGGCTCCATTTTTTGAGCGGCGATCCACGTGTTATAATTATGATTGAAGCTTTTTCTTTTTAGTATTTTTTTCGTTTGGTCTATACCTACAAAGTAACTTAATATTTAATCTTATTTAATATCGAGCAAACGAAAAAAAAGTACTAAAAGTTATTTCATACTAAATACAAACTGAAACATGGATGCACAGAAAAACCCAGAAAAAAGACCAGCGCTGGAACCAACCCAGGTTCTCAGCATTCCGTGCTGCGTGCTAAACCCCTACACCACCACTAGTCAGGAGTTTAGACACAAATTTTTCCTAAAAGTTAATAAAAAGTATAATCATTGCATCATACTCCTCTTGGCCATCAACAAGGTATCGGCTTTGCTATTCATTCTGTTACATACTGTTCCTATACATAATAGGGATGTTGACACCATTAAAAAATAATTCGAACACACGACTCCAGTAAAAACGCTTTATTTTAGCCCTGAAACCCAGATTAATTTTCGATTAACTGCAAAATTAGATTTTTTGTTGCTTTAAAACAAATATAAACAGTTAGTTAATTGAGTATGCGAACAAGTGACGTCATATGTTGCTATTGCCATTCAAACTCTATGGGAGAAATGTGTTTTGACAGCTCATAAAAAGTACGTCAGTTGATTGGTGATGATTTAATTCAGGCAATATGTTAACCTCTCACATAACGCAGATAAAGTTGCCACCACCAACTAGTATTTTAATAAATCACAACAATATTCTCAAGATCGATCGGGATGAATGGAGATGGGAGCAGGCCTTTGTCGGGCCGTGGGACACTTCTTTAGGCTAATTCTTTAGGCTAATTAGGAGTTTCTTGCCGGTTTCTTCTCAACAGGGTTTTTTCCGAACCGGTGGTAGATTCTTCGACGTTCATAGGAGCATCAATTGATGCCTAAATTGAATAAAGAATTTTGACTTTGACTTTGACTTTGACTTTGAATTAATAAATAACAACAATATTGTCATCCAATTGTACACGTGCAAAATAGGTAACAATGAGAGGAGCAATGATAAGTAAATTAGAAGCACCAGATTAAAACTCCCACAGCTCTCCACAGACAGTAACTCCGGTAATAATAAACGTTGTCCGTAAATCCTTCTACCTACAATTATAATTGAAATCTTCGAAGGGATAGGGTTAATTAAAGCGAGGCTTAAACTAGGACCCGGTCCGGGGACAGTGCACACAATTTCTGAGTGGTACAAACTGATTGTTAATTATATTAGGTACTGAATAGTGTAAAATGTAAACCATTTTTAACATCAAACTTCTTCAATAGCTACTAATTTAGAAACAAGACATTTCCATTCTGACGCCACAAATACTCTTAACATGAAATTGAATATTTAAACACGAGAAAATACAAGCTGAAAACCGCAGAGTATTTTGTAGGTACCTCTCGGAAACAAATTAACATAATCTCCTGTGGGTCAAATATTTAAGTGAGGATATATTCTGATCTGCACCACATCACCTTTTAGATATGGGAGTGCTAGACGAACGAGTTAAGGCAAAGCTGACGAACTAAGCTATATTAATGCTTTGCCATTAGGCCAGTACATACCAAATTTCCACGACCGAAACCGCGGAATAAGGCTTTGTGTAGAATATGGTGAGCAAATACAAAAATGCCATGTACCCTAGCATGGAGCACGGTTCGGTTACACTGTTAATGTCCGTTCACCCTAGATGTAAAGGCGGTCAGGTTGCATAGCTCAGAACAGATAAAAAAAATCCAATATGCACACACACAAACACACACAGACACACACACTATGCTATCCAGTTTAACAGAGGTATATAGAGATAGATTTCTGTACCTACTTCTTTTGTTTTTATTTGAGTAAATACATAATTAAAAAAAATATATAAGCTGTTCGAATAATAAAGGTGGAGCGAAACCACCTTCTGTGAATTTTAGGGATGCTGATGCCGACTATATAAGGATGAAGATACTACTTCTGGTAGGCCTAGGACGGAAAAGAGCTGCTGGAATAAGGCCGTGCTGTTCTGATGCACCCTCGCAGAAATATAATCTGTAGAATACCGATAGGCAAGCCACTCTTCTGCTGTGGAGAAGATTTTGGTGGACTCAGATGGCCGGATAACTCCGAAAACTCACCATAGAGCCGTCGCCGATGTGGTTCAACGCTCGCCTCTCCACCGACTCCATGTCAGCTCCAGTCGATATTTACGGGATTTGATGCAAGCAAACAAATACAAATCTAATAAAATTACATGTTAGCTACTGTTAGCAATTATAATCCTTAATTGTTAAAGTTACAGGAAACAGTGAAATAAAAAAAAATGGTATATAATTGTAGTCATCAGACTTTATTCTTTTGAATAGTGTAGTACCGTTTATTGCAGTATTTTTGTCACATCAATTATTCAAAATCTATTTAAGTGTTGATTATTATTTTCGTTTTAATTATTATATAGACAATGATTCCACATTTAACATCTTCCGTACATTTAGTAGACTAACAGGAAAAAGATAGTCGAACACATTTCTAGCAGAAGTTGTTTTTAAATCATAAATAAATAACCATGTGTTTATTACTTCAGATCTGTTTCGCTGTTTATTTGTTAAATAATTATGTATTTGCTTACTTTTAGTAGACAAGTTTTAAATTTTTCTAATTGAAGTCCACGTTTCATAAAACGTACTTAGTATAAAATAGAAATTTTAGTCTAGACCATCTAGTACTTAAATATAATAGTTTTTACTTTGAAGCTACAATAGCTGTAGGAAAATAATTAACTTTAGATTTGTTTCATTAAAGTCTTACTATTAATATTCATCTTGTAATAATAAATATTTTCATAAATAAACCACTAAAAATATATATATAGTGTTTGAACTTTAACACGTAGGCAGATAGCTAACAGTAAAACACATTGACCCTCAACCAACCAGGCAAGCAGACAGCAAACTGTGCTTCCCTCATACAATGTAAAAAGTAACCTATGTGCTTTAAAATAAATCTGCATTATGGTAGTCTTGTTTTATATCAAAAATAACAAAAAGACAATATAAAATATCTAGACAGCTTCGATTAAGCCTAAATTAGGGTTATTTTTTTAAACTAACTGATAACTACATAAAAAAATGTGTGTCTGCCGTACAAGAATATTAAAACAATATGCACGTACGTATCTTTAGCGGAACATAGATACAAACAAAGGGCAGGTAGCCAGAATAAAGCCAGCTAAAGGTAATAAAATAATAACGTAATAATAATGTTACCTTAGTTGCGGACAAGGGGTGGGTAGTTACCATAAAGCCAAACTAATGGAACTAAATAATAACTTTAGCATAATCACAGACAAAGAGTTCTGCTGACGACAATGCTGAAGGACTTATGCTGACTACCTAAGTAAGCCTAATGCCAGCTAATGGTACTAAATAATAAAGTTGCCAGTATCACGGATAAAGAGTAGGTGAACATTTCTGAAAAAGTTTGTTCGTTTAATTTTGCACTCCGAATTGCGTAGAAATTTACAGGTAAGTAGCGTGAATACAACTGAGCTTAACTAAACACAGCGTCTCAAAATCTCCTGATTCATTTGTATAGAATTTTCCATTTTGTCACCACATGTATGTATATGTGGTGACAAAATGGAAAGTTCTATACAAATGAATCAGGAGATTTTGAGAGGCTGTGTTTGTTAAGCTCAGTTGCATTCACGCTACTTACCTGTAAATTTCTATGCAATTCGAAATCCAAAATTAAATGTACAAACTTTTTTAGAAATGCTCAGATAGTCAGCATAAACCTAGTTAATGGAACTAAATACTTAACTTTACCATGGTCACGGTCAAGCAATGAGTAGTCAGCAAAAAACTATTGGGCCTTTTGTTACTTAATATCTAATGGTTCTTTAACCTTTGATTGATAATAAAAAAGTGCAAACATGAATCGTTTTCCATTATTTTTATTTAGGTATCACAAAGTGTTTTATTTTTCAAACAGTTTTTTTTTCCAAATTTTTGCTAAACAAACCTAACTTAACCCGCAGCATTATGTATGATAACACTTCAAGAAATCCTGAAAACGCACGGTTTCATGTCTTTGTGGCAAACGAAATTATAATAAAAGGAATTATGGGAAACGGGAGGTTAATAATGTTCCGCTTAATACGCCGAAATATATATACCATACAGTCACAGTCATATAAACATTTTTAGGCTAATAATATACACGTTTACTAAAATTAAGTATCACAGAACGCAATTTAACAGGTAACATCTACGCTTAAAGATAACATAGGACACAAGAACAACAGTCTGTTGTAGTTTTGGTATTACAATTTTGTATAAACTCACCTACACTTCGTTTTTTTTAGCATTAGAAATAAGGTAAACAATCTTGACGAGTCTTTTTATTGAAAAACGCTTTAAAAAAATAGTAAACTATTACTTATGAAACCAAAAGAGTGTAAATGACCATAAGTACTTCCTTTTTAAATTGTTACAAATTAGCTGTGACGTATTTTTCAAAAGTGTTTTTCAATAAAAAGACACGTCAAGATCGCTTATCTACTTTCTAATGCTAAAAAAAAGAAGTATAATCGTTTTAGTAACACTAAGGCGTATACATACAGCGTAAGAATAGATGTATTCTCAGTATTCTTAGAAATTGATAAGAATAATGGGCACACACCTGCAAATAACAAGTAAAGGTTACTAAACATGTGAATTGTGTTTTATACTTTTATTTTCTACGTACGATGTACCTATATTTTAAGTATTCATAATCCATCGCGACTCATTTTTGCCAAATTTAGCACTAATGTAGATCAAACACGAAGGTCAGGTAGGTAGGTTAGCTGACACAAATCTAACGAACATAATTAAAAACATTGCAATAGGAACTCCTATTACAAATACGTACAAAAATATTTTAAGTACGCACGACTTTTACCATATATATTTTAATTATTTACATTAATGAACAATAAACGAATTATTGTTCATCAAAACTTGATCCTCAGAATATAGATCTGATAAAACTAATCAAGCCCATTATCTCTTTTGTAACAGTTTTAGTTTTCCTTTCTTTTTTTATATTATCATTTTTTTTTATTGTTGAACAATTAAACTTCGCCGTAAAACGCGTCAATGAAAGTATTTATCCAGAGGGTCAAAAGAAACTTGGACAGGAATTCAGACAGAATATTGCACAACCATTCGCGTAAGTTTTTGTTTATGATTATTTTTAATGCGTAGCTTGAATAGGTACGTAATTTCGAAATCAAGTGTGATTGTTTCCTTTAAAGTAATAGGAATTATACTATACTTTACAGAGCTAAATTACATCCTACCATCCACTGATACATAAATCAAATTGATAGGTAAGTTATTGAAATGTGTATTTTTAAGTTCAACTTGCGTCTTCCAATTTAAAATTAGCTTTACGCCAAGTGTAAATATGCAATATTGATTGCCATGGCACATGCAGCTTATCTGTGTGCTTCGGTAAGTTATACAATTATAGACGTGTGTGAACTTGTGGCTATTTGTGAAAACGAAAACTTGATAACACTGTTAAAATCTGAAAAGCACAATTTAATATTACATAAGTTAAGTACTTGCCGCAAATTAAGGGCTTGTTTCACCATTCTCTGTTAGGTTCCTGGTATTTTATGTAATAGATATCTCTGATGCCATCTCTGTTTAATCAAATGAAAGAAACAGTGAATGCATTGTAGATATCTGTCACATAACAAAAACAAAAACTGGTGAAACGGGAGTATACACGTATAGTATTTTAAAGATTACATAATTACTTCATTAAGATACGCCGAATTTCCACAAAATAAAACAAGAGTTTAAACATTCCAAATTTAGTTAAATCACATACAATGTTAACCCTGTTTAGTTCCATAGGCCTCTAAACTACGCGATCACCCAATCATCCATGTTAACATATTATTTGATTACCTATGTATTAATAATAAGCAATACTTATTTTTATTTCATTATCAATAAAAAGCAATTGATTATAAAATAAATTTAGGGGCTGTTACACCACTTTTTTTAAAGTTCGGATTAGCTTAATCATAACCTTATTTGACAGATGAACTTAAAATTTCTGTTTCACCGGTCTTGATTAGCACTAAGTTACGGACAAACTGTTTTTTAATTTGACCATCAGATCGGGTGGCATTTAGCATTTTTATCCGTCACATAACTTTTTAATTAGTCAGTTAATTTTTTTGTGGTCATGGTTGGAGAGCCCTTCAGCCGGTTTCAGAAAAATAAATCAAAGTATTTTTTATTTTTTAATGAAAGAAGTCATGCTAAATTGCAAACGAGGATTCAAATATCAAGATTTGAATAAAAAAATATAGGTACAATTTAGTATGTAAAAATAAATCCAAAATTTCGTAATATTTTTTAATTACAGACTTTTTTTCAGTGGCACAAACGTTTGTTCTACGTGAACTTGTACATCGCCATTAAAAAAAAAGTTAATCTGTCAAATGGTTTGGCGCCACTTTTCGATTCGTTTTACGTGATTTTATTTTCCTTTGTTATTGTTAACAAAGTATCGTAAATAAATACCGTTTTTGGATTAATTATAATGTTACACATTTGTTTATGCAAAAAAATAGATGTATCTAAAAATACATAGTTTACGATTTCTTTTGCTTTAACAATGAGCGACTCTTTGAACGAAAGTGTGCGAACAGGAACGCGTGATCGTGAAATGTGACGTTGCCATTCCCCCTCTATGTTAAACCGACGATTAGTTAAGTGGTACTTAGTTTGCACAGGACCGGAGTGGTGAAACTGAAAAAAAACTAGCCGACAGATTTGTCCAGTACTTAGTTTATTCATTGGTTACGTGACCAGTAGTTTGACAATAAGGTGGTGAAACACCCCCTTAGGATATTATAATATATATTACAATATAGGGTAGAAAAAAAGAAAGGCAGATGGAGGGCGACTACCTAAAACATTGGAAAGAGCACATTTTAAGTAAAGGACAGTTTCATTTATTTTTAAGAACAATAAGTTAAGACGGTATTCGCGGACCGATATGACCTTCAAGCTTTCAAAAAAAGAGCGTACTCCTACCTAAAAGGCCGGCAACGCACTTGTGACTCTTCTGGTGTCGCAGGTGTCCATGGGCGACGGTAATCGTTTACCATCAGGCGATCCGTCTGCTCGTTTGCCCTCTATACTATTAGAAACTTAAAACAAAATTTAACTCAAGTTGTGCATTGTGTAGTATAGATGGCAACACTGCCCTCGCCATTGTTAACTAGTTTTTCTTACTGTGTTATTGTGCGTTACGTTGATTAAAGTTTTGGTGAACTAATCCTGCTTTAATTACTAGAAATTCCCATAATCTCAATTTATAGCATAAAAAAATATATACTGCATCGAACCCATCAAATGCGACAAAAATAAAATGCCGTATTTTAAGATGCAGATCGAAACGGTTACTGATAAGGTTTATTTATCTCTAAATAACTTATACAGTCGAAATAACAGGGAACCAAGAAAACTAACAATTACGTGTTAATTTTGTTTTAACGCGTCACAGGAAATGGATCACAGCTAGGTACCTTAAATATTTGAAATAGCAAATTGTACGCAATGGAGACTTACTTTTATTTTTGAAAACAATAAATACAGTACCTAGTTGCGCTCTATTTCCCATCACGGGTGAAAACAAAATTAATAGAATAATATAATTGTTAGTTTTCATGGGATTCTGTACTTTTGATTGTGTACGTTATTTATAAATAAATGAGCCTTATCAATAACCCTTTTGTCCCCTGCGCTGGTAACCTCTCCGGCAAACCGTAACGCGTATGGCCAACTTAAGACAACTTAAAAGATTTTTTTTTTTTAATGAAAGTCTCCTTTACATAGAATGTGCTATTTCCATGTGACGTTCGTTTTTTCCACCCTGTATATCGATAGGATAAGATGCAATTCTGACTACTTCTGAAGCTGCAGTTACTTGTAGGAAAATAACAATTCTTGATACAGCGCGCGTTGTAGTACAACCTTCATAATTTTTTTTCACTAGTATATAAGAATTTTTTACATGTTTTACAGTTTCTATTGCTATTTATAAGTTACTCACTGAATCACAGTAAGGAGGTCCGGGTTTTTGTGACACAGTGTAAGAAAAAAGTGTCTTCTGGTGTCGAACAGAAACACTTTTCCGTAGTACCTAGAAATCTAGGGGCGTAAAAGTAGTAAAAACAATTTATTAAAAGTAGTAGAACATCTCATTTTCATTTCTTCATGAGATTATAACATTATTATTTTTTTATTAAATGCAACAAACATTTTATCATTTGCTTTCAATTGTACTGGATTGCATTCTAATTTAACTTCTGCTTTGGAAATAAATATAACGAAACACCTAACTAGTTAGACGTTTTTACTGCATAACGTAACATTTTTACAAAATAGAACAAAATCATCAAATACAGCATTTACCTGGCATGGGGAGTTTTCATACACAAACGAGTATTTTGAATAATTTTACCAATATATTTAGAATATACTACCATAAAGACCGTCTGCAAGTGAAAGAGAGTTAGGTAGTATGTTAAAGCTATACTAGATCAACAGGACAATTTTCTTTACACGCTGTCAGTCTATAAATATTGCCCCTACCAGTTGCGCCACCTCAGCTCTTTTGAGACGTTAGAGGATCTTAGACAGGGGTAAACACATAACTTTTTTTTGTCTTGTCTCGTATCTTTCAAACTGATCTAATCAAACGGTAGTATATTCTTAACTTTTGAGTTTAATAGTCTACTTATAAGGTCTTATAGGTAGGCCAAACTGAAGGGTGGACAAAGTAATAAAGTACCGTCCTTTCTCTAGGTACGGAACTCTAAAAAGATGTATGTTTGTTTTGGTTCAGCAATTTCTTTGGAAATGCGCTATGCTTTCTCTAGGTACATATAGAGATCATTACTACGACCCTTGACTCAGTCGATATTAAATAAATCCATTTTTTTATCTAGGTTAACATCACCCACAGGGCTAGCGCTAATTTTCTCTAGCTACTTTTATTATTAAACGAACTATCAATACAGATCTTGATGACAAAAGGACAAAATCATCTAAATCAGATTGATTTGTAGTGTATTATTTGTTTTTGTATTATTTTACTAGTGTAGTTCATAATTGATTAATCATTCGCAAATTACTACGTATAAACGGTATATTGAGAATTTAATGTAAATTTTGACTATAGCTAGACCGTTTAAATGAGTCCTCGCCCTCGCGGTAGAGGCCGGGAGAGGTGCGGGCGGCAGGTACACAAGGCGCGCTCGCCTCCCATACCTCTCTCGGCCCCTTTTTCGTCATACCCCACAACCCCTGTACCGTGCGGGCGAGGACTCATTTAAACGGTTTAGCTATAATGTCGCATCGCATACTATACTATAGACTTATTAAATAATAATTTGATTTGGTTCCATGAAATTACACAAATTGGGATCTTATATTTCGGTTAACCGAGAGCGCACCCATGCCTGGGTCTGAGGTAGGCCGTACGCGCTCCCAAGGTGCGGGCTATCTGGGTCCCTGACAATACTGGCATAAGAGCACTTTCTTAAAAGCTTGACGAAACACCTTATTAAAAATTGTATAGAAAATTGGATTTACCATTGAACTGGAATATCCCAACCACATCACAAAATCGAAGACCCAGTGTGGTACATTCTTCTCGCAAAGAGGGCAAATAGCAGGTAACATATTTAAGACGAAAAATGGAGCCCAAAGAATTACAAAAGTGAAAAACACTACTCCAAGAACCTTAGTAGCTTTTTGCTCCAAGCGCAGTATTCGGCCGTGTCGTGAGGAATTTCGGGAGATGACGCTGGAATTTCTAGAGTGGTGTGTTCTTGGATTTGCGTGACGGTATGGATTTGGGTTAGCTGGTTGTGGTCTCGAGTTAACCGACCTTCGAGATCGCATATGTCGAATTGGTGTTGCCAATGTAGTTCTAGTTCCACCGAAACTTGAACCTCGTCTTCCGCACCTCCTTGATTCTTCCCAAGTAACAATAGAAGCTGTGGCACGGCTAGACCGCCTCGAGTATGAAGTGGAAGATTCATCTAGTCTGGGGTGACTGTGACGAGGAAACCCATTGCATTCATTAATGTCTCCCCCGGGTACAATAATTATATCTGTAGTACGCCTTGGTGGAGTGGACTCATTGCCAAAGTACGGACAAGTGCAAGGAGGTGGCAAAAGAAGTCCATCGTCTGAGCTACGTGATTTCGTAGTCATTGTATGAGGAATAAGGAGACCTTCATTGCCTTCATCATCGGATGCACTACGAGGTCGATGTGGCGTTACACTTGCTTCTCCAGTAGAAGAAGGTCGGCGCCTTTCAAGATGCATAGATGATGGAGACCCGGAAGAAACACTTACGGATCCCGATGTATTAGCGGTGGCCCGGTCTGATGTCGTAGCCCTGTAGAAAAACTATCGGGTTAAAGTCTTGTCCACTGACCGTTTTAATTTTGAACCAATTACTTGATTCAACTGTAATTTACGTTTGTCAGACAAAAGTAAGTTTGGCCGTGGAGTGCAAAGATTTAGTTACAAAAAGTCGGGTAGTATTGATCATGATATTTTTCCCGCTGAGATCTTGAAAAATTCGCTTAGTTGATCACGTTTGTCTATCACACACGCAATTTGTTTGGCCTATCCAGCAATTGGTGCTGTTATATTTGTTTTGGAATCGTAGCAAACAGCTTTTTTACTCGGCAGTGCAATACTTAGTAGGTACTTTAGGACTAAACAGAGCCTCCATACTTAGGTTACGCATGCTTGATACAGTATGCCAGATCTCGATACGCAGTGATGGTACGAGAGAGGTGAATCACTTGTCCTGATTTATTGGTGGTGGTTTGGGGAAGGATTTAAGTTTTCTTTGATTATTTTATTATCTAAAGAGGAAAGAGGGTGGATAAATTAATAAAATACATGAATATTTTGCGTGAATATCGCGGAGAATCAAAAAAAATTCTACAACATTTTTTAATTATTAACGCCAAGTTTTTTAAATATTATATTTTAAATTAGTTACTTATTGCGGTTCACAAAATGCAGCTCTTTAATGGTAGGAGAGCTACTAAGAAACATCAAAAACTATGAAGCAGTTAATAATAAACACAATTAATGTAAGTACACATAAACGTCAATAGAGTTGGAATGTTACATTTTATCGACTTTTCCAGCTATCGATAAGTTTGATCTAGCCATCTTTTTAGTTTACTGCTGGCCGCTTTTCCCGACACGCTGCGCTGAATGATATTATCCGCCGGTCTCTTGCCACCATAAACCATAAAAGTGCCGTCAATATTAGAACCAAATGGGATGATGGTAAAAGGCCGGACGGTATGTCTCTGATTCCCTGGAGGATGGGTCGGGTTTTAGTTTGGGACGCATCCTGCGTCGATACCCTAGACCCTTCACACCTTCAAGGTACAACAAAAAAAGGTGGCGCAGCGGCTGAAGCGGCCGAGAGTAGGAAAGTATTAAAATACCAGGGTCTGGGTTCAGGTTACAATTTTGTTGCTGTCGGTTTTGAGACCCTGGGTCCTTGGGGTCCCGGCGCACTCAACTTAATTAAAGATCTGCAAAAGCGTCTGGTCGACACCACTGGAGACCAAAGGGCTGGCAGCTATCCCTCTCAACAAATCGCCATCGCCTTTCAACGAGGGAATGCTGCCAGCCTTTTGGGTACGATGCCACGGAGTCCTTTTTTAGACTTAGTCTAGTACCTAGTGTAGCGAAAACGCTCCATGTAGGTGTATATTTTCAAGTCGGATTTACAAACTTTACGGTGAAATTGCTTTGTGTTGCAGACACTTTTGTGGGCAGGACTCCTGACCAGTGGTGGTGTAGGGGAATGGCACATGACACGGAATGCTGAGGACCTGGGTTCGATTCCCAGCGCTGGTCTTTTTTCTGGGTTTTTTCTGTGCATTCATATTTTAGTTTGTATTTAGTATGAAATACCTATATGGTTTTCACGGGATGACCGTAAAAGTAATAAAAAATGAAGTTGAAAAATAAAAATACAACAAGATACATCATATCAAATTTGTTTGCGATTATAGTGCAACTTTGCGGCGATTTTTTACTGAACTGTTTTTAAAACATTGCACGGAGGTACGGAACCTTTAATGTACGAGCCCTACTCACACTTGACCGGTTTTTGCTTAAATGTGGATTTGGGGTCTATTGTTGTTGATAAATAAATAAAGATACGCTTTGTAAATATTACGTAGGTATTGATAGTCGATAAAATTCAACGTTCAAACTCTATTGACGTTTGATTTTGCCATGAAAATTCCGCCCTCTGACAATTAGGTTGAAATGTGAATTTAATAGGTATTCAATAATTACCTAAGTATAGATTCACATGGAACGCTTCCACAATAAAAATCTAAACTTCCCGACCTTTTGCAAGGTATTATACATAGTTTTACTGAATTAATACGATCTATTACATCAATCATTGTCGAATTGTCACTACAATAATTGTATTATTTATAATTAGTATGTAATCCGACTACACAGTTTATCGAATTTTGAAATTGTAGTTCATCAAATAAATGCCAATTGGTATGTACCCTCTATTTTGTGGTTTAGACGCAGCGGAAGCTTCCAAGCCGCGGGAGAGGCGCAACATCTCTGCCCCAAACTGATGCAGTGCAGTCATTGCTGACGGGGCAGGCTCGCTGTGCAACACAACACGTATACATTATGAGGACTAAACAGAGAAGGCCACAGAGCGTAAGTAGCACAAACAATATCTACATTATTCGTTTCTTAAACATGACGTAAGCTAAATGATTTGCACTAAAATTCCAACAAGTATTTTTTTTAATTTACAATTTTTTAATTGCGTAGTGTAAATGTGTAGCCATAATTTCCGTGACGGGAAAACATCATGAAAAAACGTCCTTATACTAGGGGCGTTGAATAAAAAGTGAAAATGAGTATGTTATAAACAACTTTTACTAGATGTCATTTTATTTTCCGACATAGTCACCATTTAGCATAATACACTTAGTATATCTTTTTTCTAAACTTAAAATTCCATTTTTAAAAAAGGTCTCATCTTGAGTACTTAAAAAATCTTGTACTGCAGCGACTACCGCGTCGTCGTCTTCAAATTTCTGGCCTCTCAGGTATTGTTTCAATCTCGGAAATAGGTAGAAATCACTGGGAGCGAGATCTGGTGAATACGGAGGATGCTTAAGGATATCGAACCCAGCATCACGAATTGCAGCCATTGCAACGGCGGACTTGTGTGCCGGGGCATTGTCCTGGTGGAACAGCACAACTTTCGAGAGTTTACCTCGCCGTTTTTCGCGGATCTCATTGCGCAATGTTTCTATTTGTTTGGCGTATAATGTGCCCGTAATAGTGGCTCCATGCTCGAGATACTCAATCATTAATACCCCTTTACCATCTCAAAAAACAGAGCCCATGACCTTACCGGCAGATGGGCTCACCTTGAATTTCTTCGGAGTTGGAGATGATGGCCTTTTCCATGTCATAGACTGCAGTTTCGTTTCAGGGTCGTAATGATGGAGCCATGTTTCGTCCATTATTATAAATCGCGCCAAAAAAAGTTCCCGGTCTTGCTGTATCAGGTCCAAAGCTTCTTGACAAATCTCGACTCTAGTTTGTTTTTGCGTGTCAGTAAGCATTCTTGGTACCCAACGCGCAGATACCTTTTTCATACCCAAGCGTTCATGTAAAATATTATGCACGCTCCCCGTTGAAATCTTTACATTTTCAGCAATAAAACGAACCGTGACACGACGATCCGCCAAAACTGAGTTTTCAACTTTTTTCACAATTTCTTCAGTTATTGCAATAGTAGGGCGTCCGGAGCGGGGGTCGTCCATGGTCGATGTTCTTCCATGTCTAAATTCGGCGCACCAACGTGCGACTGTCGAATACGGAGGAGCATTAGACCCTAAAGTGTCCCGCAAATCTAAATTGACTTGGTCCGTAGAAAAATTTTTCAAACAAGTATTTGATAACGGCGCGCAGTTAAATTTTCTCCATTTTCGCTAACGTACTCAATAGCATTGCAAAAAAATTACCGTATTTTTTTTAAACAAAAGACAGTTAGTTTTTTTTTCATAGCAATCAGCTAGATAGATTAGCTTTACCGGCCAGTATTTAATTTCCTAATATTGAAAGAGTTTGCATCTCATTCTCACTTTATATTGAACGCCCCTCGTATACACAGTGATGAAACTATAATACGTTTTGTGATTTATCAAAATAACGTAAAATAAAATGTTTAAAACAACACTTAGTCTATTCCCTCTATAATTTCCTAAAGCTCCTAATCCTTTCACTACTTTAAATTTCATGTGACATTATCAAAAAATAACTAAAGACTGACTGTTAGTAGGCAGCCCTATCGCGAGTTTGTGTACCGAGCCGGCGTAGGTAATTATTGTTAAGGCCGATACTGAGACGTTATACTGCTCCTTCTTTCTGTACTGTGGTTTGGACGGTCCACTAGTCGAATTCTCAGACGGCTAAACTAAGAGTTCACAACCAACAACAACATACCTATCTAATAGGAACGCGACGTCGGCACAAAATCATAGTCGATTCATTCAGTTTATTCATTCAACCAAACAAATTTGATCTATGTTCTATATCTTATAGAGTTCATCTAATATATAAAAATCTCGTGTCACGGTGTTTGTTACCGAACTCCTCCGAAATGACTTGACCGATCTTTATGAAACTTTTTTCTCAGTATTCGGTAGGTCTGAAAATAGGTCGTAGGCTATTTTTTATCCCCAGGTGATATAAGGCAAAACAACGTTTGGAGGGTCAGTCAGGAACCACAATAGTAGGCGAACCCAAGAGGGTATTTGAGGAGTCACTCGAGCGCGGCAGATTAATATATGGGGGAATACCTTATACCCTCTAGAGTAGGTACCTCCAGCGAATAGTACAAAAATAGATTCTATGAAATACTCGAGCGCGCCAGATTTTGATAATTTGATACTCCAGCGTGACACTGATTATAAAGGTATGATAATCTAATCTGCCGCTTTGCATGGTGGGAATGGCTATACGTAAGGCCGCGCCTCAGATTTTCATAGGCGATGTTAATTCCAAAGACTGACGATTTGGAAGTGAAATGTACACTATTCTGCAGTAATTAACCCACCTTATCTTAATCTGACGCGCTCGAATATTTCAAAGAATCTTTTTTTTTACTAAGTTAGTATTCTGACGGGGTTCTCTAGGGAAACCCTTTCACATGAGATGCTCATATAGAGGGTATAAGGTATCCCCCTATATATATTATTAATCTGCCGCGCTTGAGTGAGTCTCCAAATCCCCTCTTGGGCTCTCCTACTACAGACTACTGATTCGTAGAAACCGACGTCCCGTTAAGCTGAACATCTACATAACGCAGACACGAGACGTCGAATTCAACTAATCTATGGAGTATTTGATGAACGTAAATAACGGCCTAGTGCGGTAACGATAAAATCGCGGACGACCCATCGCTAATATTAAATATTATAAATGCGAAAGTGTGTTTGTCTGTCTGTCTGTCACCTCTTCACGCTTAAACCGCTGAACTAATTTATATAAAATTAGGCACGGAGATAGTTTGAGGCTCTGGGATGAACATAGGATAGTTTTTATCTCGGAAAATTGCGTAGTTCCCGCGGGTTAGCGATAAACGTGCGTGCGTGCGTGCCCAAATGTGGGCTGGCCCATAAGAGAGCAGCGTTACACCATTTTATTTCAAACGCAGAAAATCACATTTCTCTTGCATTGGTTAATGCTGGATGCATCTAAAATATACCTTATTAACGAATGTATACATAGACGTAATAAAACTTAAATCAAAATAACTTCCATCCATAAAATGAGTGTAGTAGACTTAATGCACCTAGAGTTAATTCACCCTGCCATAATTCAGACCAGAAAATAGGTAGGTTAGGTTAGTTAGGTAGCTTCTTTTTAAAGACTGAAATCGTCTGTATTAAGTGATTAAAGAAAAAAACATTGTACCTACTTTTAGAGCAACGAATATTATAAGTGTATATTTTTACAAAAGACATTGTAAGAAATGCAAAAACTAAACACTTCATTTGAAATCAGCCATAGACAAATTTCTTTGCAAAGTCGCAACAAAAAGGTTATCCCTAACACTGCCCCTTAATCATATGTTTTACAAATTTAAAACAGAAATGAAGTATAAACTATGTGCGAGAGTACAAAATACAAAAGAAGTTAAAACTAAATCTAAGCATTTCACAAAGAAATCATGTTTCACCTTAGGTAAGGCTTTTATAAAAAGATCTGCCTCAAATTCAGCTGAGGGCTTGTAAGCTAAACAGATTACTTTGCGTTCAACACATTCCTGTATAAAATGATGATGAACATCTATATGTTTTGTTCTACGAAAACATTCGTTCTCCACCATAAAATAAAAAATAAAATAAATATTAGGGAACAATCTTACACATATCGACCTAGTCCCAAACTAAGCAAAACTAAACAAAACTAAGCTTGTACTATGGGTACTAGACGACGATAAACATACTTATATAGATAAATAAATACTTAAATACAAGAAAACATCCATAACTCAGGAACAAATATTCGTGCTCATCACACAAATAAATGCCCTTACCGGGATTCGAACCCAGGACCTCTTGCTTCGTAGGCAGGGTCACTACCAACTAGGCTAAAGAGGTCGTACCATCTTGAGTGTACTATGATTATCATTGTAAATAGTAACAAGATCATGTGATTCATTCCTGCAATTCAACTCTCGTAAAAAGTTTCTTATACATTTTGCCTCTTTAATAGCATTTCCAAGAGCATAGTATAGTACTAGAGCAAGCTACATTTTGTTGTTTGTGGCTATGCCAATTTACAACGCAATTACCAAACCTACTCACGAAACCTGAATAAGATTTTCTATCGGTTGTATCCCCCGCCCAATCTGCGTCGGATGAAATTTCAACCTTATTACTACCCCTCTTAAAATTGAGTCCGTAACCAGTTGTCCCAGATAAATATCGCAGTACGCGTTTAGCGGCGAGCCAATGCGATTCATTATAACACGTGTTATATTGACTAAGCTTACTTACTACACGCAAAAGCTATATCCGGACGTGTGCATACAGCAAGATACATTAAGCTTCCAATAAGCTCCTGGTATGTAAACCTTTAGTCAATTGTCTCTGCTTTCGGCAGATTTAAATTTATCTCCATGGGAGTTGCTATCTTGTAACAATCTTCCATACCAAATTTAATTAAAAGATTTTTCACATATTGAGCCTGAGTCAATTTTAAAGTTCCTTGCTCTCTGTCCCTTTCAACTTTCATACCCAACGCTTGTTTGACTGGTCCAAGTATTTTTTATTATAAAGTTGGAACTGAGCAATTTATAAAGCATTTTATTTTGACATTCGTAGGAACTGAACACGAAAAAATCATCAACGTATAACCACAGATTACTTAATAGTTACTTCGTAACAGATACTGCATCCCGTACAAAATCTTGGTACTTACCGCGATTATAGCCACAGATTAGCCTACTCAGTCACCTTAAGAATGTGTGAGTGACGACAGTTGCGTGATGTTGTTTTACTATTTTGTCGAGATAATTGCTATAATATTATATCCATGCAAACTTTCTAGCACTAATATTCTCTAGCACTAATATTCCCTAAGCTAAACCACGGACGAACCAAGGGACAGACGGTCATGGCGAAACTATAAGGGTTCCGTTTTTGCCATTTTACCTGTGGAATCCTAACAAAAAAAGTATATTTATTGAATGCGCAGAACACATTGCCATGCTCACAGTAGTCACAGTTCCCTAGCGTTATACTAGATACGAAGGTCAATTTTCGAACTTCGCATCGTGCCATCCCGCTCACGCATATAGCTTTTTATAGAAGAGTAAGAGGGACAGCACGATACGAACTCCCAAATTGTTATATTAGCTATTAATTCTAGCATAGTCATATTAAAATTTGCCCCCTGTTTTACCATTCACTTATAAAAGTTCAGGCGGCATATTTTTTCCGTGGAACACGAATGAACATGCGTCGGCGCGCACTTGAGACAACCTACTGAAATTTCGATCCCAGGGGATCGTCCCCGCGGTAGGTAAATATCGCGCGTAAGTACATGGCATGCAGGAGGCCTGGTGGTATAACGTGTCGTGAAGCGAAAGTCAATAAATAAAATAACCTAACCTAAATTTTAGAAAATGTCGTGAAGCGACATTTACTACTAAGTAAAGACCTAACCTAAGCTCTGGAATTAAAAATAAATTAAACTGAAAACCATTTATTTACAATAGAATTTAAAAAAAAGAAATATTTACAATAAACAATGGGCGTGTGTGAAGTGGTGTATTGTAGAGGGTGAACGGAATGTATGTGGGTGAGAGTAAGGAGGATGTGGCGGAGACCCGGTGACGATGAAGGAGACTTCGGTGAAGTGCAGATCCCAGGTAACTTGAGCGTGTATGTAGACCGCTCTGAGGGGCGCTACAGCGCCTGGTGGCAGCGCCAACAGCGCCCAGGCAGGGGCGCGCAACGGGCGCTACTGGCGCGCGTCACGCTTAGTGACAGACGTACGGCGCACAGAGTGCGGTGGACACGGACGGTGCACGGCACAGGTGGGAGTGCCGATGGGTAGCAGGCAGGCACGGCAGCGCGACGTGTGGAAACAGACGACGCACAACGTCAAGGCAGGAGACGCGCAATAAGCGCTAGGGGCGCACGTAATGCCCACCACGGGCGTAGGGCGCACGATGTAGATGCGGGTAGCGCTTGATGGAGATGGAGACAGCTGAAGAGACTCGAGGCAACTCGCGGAGACTTTAGAATAGACAGTTCGCGGCGACTTTGGAGATAGCTGACGCGAGGCTTGCAGGATCCCGGGACCACTTCGGCCCCGGGATTAGGCCTTTTCGAGTTCTTTCTTATTAGAAAGCTGACGATAAACTGAACTGCTCTGGGATTTGTATGGCTTTTATAGGCCTCGTGACGTAGGTCCGCTCCCGAGGGCGTTTCGAGAATCAGAACATACAAAATTTTGAATTAAAAGCAAATTTGTACACGTGGCTAAGAATAATTTCTAGTTTTAGAGGAAGGTTTGATCTAAAATATTGTTTTTCTGGAATGAAAAACGAAAATACTTGTCAGACCGAATAAACAAACATGTCAAAACATGTCAGTTTTTGCATTGAAGACGATAACAATTATAAGGAGCCATGAAAATAATTGTTACTAAATTAAAAACACAGGAAAAAACGTCATGCATCAGCACGCGCGAAGCCCGAATCTCCAGCATAACCGCAACACATGGAAAAATACCGAAAAAGTTAGTGTCCATTGTCATCGAATCAAAAAGTGATTGTAACGTGAAAATACGTAGTGAAAACCCAGTGAAACTGTGTTCTTTAGCTTTTGTGATGTTGCAGGACCCTGCAGAAATTAAGGTGACGCGATTCTAATGATATTAAGATCGACAACAGGACGTGAAAAAGATACGATAAAGGAGCTAAAACACGATATAAATTGTAAGTACGAAGTAATAACGCTACAAACGCTATTATCACCTGGTCTTTGAAGTAGACACATTTTTCGGTCTTTAATTGCGTATATCCATCGCTTATTAAAACATATGAACTTTTTCGTTCCAAGCTCTACTGGCTCTATAAAATCTTTTTCAGTAAACAAACTTTTTTCTGCCCCTCAATTGCAAATCCAGTAGGTTGTTCCATATAAATACGTTTATGGAGGTCTCCATTAAGGAATGCCGTGTTCACATCAACATGTTCGATGTCCATGTCGTTTTCAATTCCAATTGCAAAAAGTAAACGTAAAGTACAGTGTCTTACAACAGGTGCAAAAGTTTCTTCATAATCAACTCCATATTGTTGAGTGAAACCTTTAGCAACTAAACGCGCTTTAAATTTTTCTAAGTTACCACTTGGATCTACTTTTTCTTTGAAATCCCATTTGCATTTAATTATATTTCCATCTTTTGGTCGATCGACAAGTTCCCAGACACGATGTAACATCAGTGAATTGTATTCCTCTTGCATAGCTTTCAACCAATCGTCAGCTTTTTCACATTTTATAGCTTTGTTATATGTTCTAGCTTCATCTCGTCCCGTTAAGGCTAGTTCAGTGAAATAATTCATTTCATAATCCTTGAACCTTATAGGAGGGTTCCGGGCACGAACAGGTCTAGAATGCTCATTAATTTCTGTATCAGATGCATTTTGCTCTATGATATGAGATTCTTGTTGAATATTGGTCAACGATTCACCTTCTCCCTGTTCATCAGATGTAATTTCTTGAACATTAAAATCTCCAACATTAGAGATTATATCAGAATTGGTAGATAAAGCATCAGGTGTAGTATACTCATCATTGTCGGGTTCATTAACATTTTCATCATAAGTATTCGAATTATATATTGAAACTTCTATATTATTCGGTAAATCTTTGAAACTATCATAATATTTTCCATTTTTTAATTTGCTTCCTTTTACATTTTCAAGGAATTCAACAGAACGTGCTTTAATCATTTTTGTGCCGTCAGCTGGATCTCCAAGTATCCTTTGGTATGATTACAGTATCCTAACATAATGTACGGTTTTGATTTGGGGTCAAGCTTATTACGCTGAGGTAGTGGAGTGAGAGCATATGCTGTACTACCAAAGACTCTAAGATGACTGAGGTTCACTTTGGATCTAGTCTACAATTCTTCAGGAGTAGCTTTAGTCAAAGCAGCAGTCGGACTACGATTTTTCAAATAACAAGCAGTATTTACCGCTTCTGCCCAATATTTTGCGCTCTTGGTTAAATGCAGAATGGCATTGCCCTTTCTGACAAATTTTGTAAATACCGTTCACATTAGTAGCTGTCAAATCACAGGAACCAGTCACGCATACATTACCCCTCCTGTAAAGATTACATTTATTCGTATTAAATATTAAAACATAGCCTTTTGCTGCGACTTTGCTAACAGATAAAAGATTAGCTGCTACTTTTGGTACATACAGAGCATCAGTAATCACTTTTTCAACATCATTGTCGAATACCATATTGACATTACCTACGCCTTCGCTATATAATATTATATCATTATTGGCAGTAGTTATTTCGGATTTAATACTAGGAGAGTAATTAATCATCCAGTCCTTCCTATTAGTCATTATGACTAGAGCATCCCGAATCTAAAATCCAGTTATCCCTATTACAAACACTACTAACTAAGGCAGTCTCTGTAGAAAATAAAGATGAGGTTGTACTGTACTTCCCTTCTTTGGAGCTGAGGCATCAAGGGTCGAACCATTATTTGAAATCTTCTTAAGATTTTTCTTCAACTTTGGACATTTTGGTTTAATGTGTCCTTTTTCATGGCAAGTGTGGCATATTGGAATAAATTTATTCTTCGCAATAAGAATCTTGTCAGTTTCCTTTTTAAATTCACTTTGAATTAACTGGCATTTGACGAATTCTGACGTCAACTGAGCACTTGAGGCTTCCATTGCCATAATTAATGGATCAAACTCAGATGGCAAACCAATCGGCATCAATTCGGCTAATTCCTCATCATCGATGACACAGCCAATGTCAGCTAGTTCTTGCGTAACGGAAATAATATTTCCCAAATAGTGATCCATATTATCATATTATGCATACTTAATTCGTGCTAATTTTCTTTTCAAAGAAGGTCTACGACTTATGCCTGCATTTTCATAAGCGGCCTTCAATTGTTTCCAGGCATCTTCAGCTGTTTTTGCATTTTTGACATGAGGATAGTAAATTGGTTTTATATTCAAACAAATCTTTGCATATGCTTTCTGATCTTTAACAGAATTGGTAGATGCATTTACTTACCCGTTTGCGAAATCCCATAGTCCATGGTCAATTAGCAATAATTTCATCTGAAATTTTCATGTGCCATAATTTGAAACTCCTTCCAACTTCTCAATAACCATATTCGATCCAGTACTTACAACAATGTTGTTCATCGAACTAGTCGGAAAATCATTCTGCATCATTTTGATAAAAAAATATTTTATCCGAAAATAATGTCGTCACTTTTATTTTACAAAATATATTATAATTATTAGAGTGTTTAATTTTTCAAAATTTTAGATTTTTCTTTGACTTTGCTCGAATTCTTGTTTCCACTCATATGTAAAGTTCATACTCCAAAAATCAGTAAAATCGATTATCATCTAAAGGTTGCACAGTTTGATGACTTTTATGCCAAGTAATTGATATTGGTGTATTAGAGGATAGCAAAATTTTCAAGTTTATTATCTGAAGTGGAGGGTCATAAGTGATTTAAGTGTGTCGTTTAAAAAATTGAAGCATATTTTAACGTAAATAATAATATGAATAGTCAACAACGAATTCGGTTACTCGAGAGGTTTCCTTGTGATTATTTTGTTAGGAGCTGGACTTTCTTCCAAGGGACAAGTGCTGTTGGTTTATTTTACACCATCAAAAAGAAAAAAAAACTCTTTCGGACGACACTAAGTAGACAAGTATTAAACTGCAAGAAGTGTGGAAGAAGGCTAATATATATGACAAGACAGTAACTGTTTGAGCTAACATTTAATAACTTTATAAGGAACACTTACCATAATTTGTTAACGTTTTCCTTAGAAATTATCCGAAAGCGAGACAAGACAAAGTGGATGCTTATAAAATGTAGCATTATAAATCGATTAAAGAAATCAACATGACAGTGACCTTGGACCAAGAATGCCCTTCATTAAGTAGTCATCAAGTCATGAAGACGATGAAAATAGTTCTATTCTTAAGTAAACTAAAATCTCTCGATTGGACACTCATAGCTGCATAGGACCGCGAACAACTCTCCACTCGGCAAGCTAGTACTTCGTTTATTACAGCTGTTAAAAAAAAGCCTTGGTCACGATGTCTCAGATGTTTCTATAACGCCGTCTACTATTCATCGAGCTCAGGTGACCAAAAGAAGCGAAATGGCTCAAAAAATTTAAGCATCATCCACCTTTACTCTAACATTGAAACAGTAAATTGTTGCCATCAATCGCATCCTATAAGATTCTAGAAGACAGAGTAACTATTCTTTATTTAATGATTCGATCAGAGACGAATAGCAGAAACAAGCATGCAACGAAAATGTGTGGTCAAGTGAACCAAAGATGAGATTGTAACTTGTGTAGCCTAAGAAGTAAATTATTTATTGAGTACTTAATGTTATATTTTATGCTTAATTTAATTTTCTTTCACTTATAAACGATTTGTGGCTACCATATTGTGCTATTTTTAAATAAAAGTAATTAATTACTTGTTTTTTCGATTCTTATTTAGAGCTGTTCATTCTGTGCAACCTCTAAACATGGTCCAATCCACTTGAAATTTGGAAAATATTCTATTATCATAAGCTAAAACCGGAAGCTGAGCAAAGTTAGAAATAATATCACAAAAATTTTTTTTACCTACAAAAGTGAAACACCCTAATAATTATATTAATTTAATTAAATATATTAATCACTTTTAGCAAATGCCCATAACCAATGTAAAGACTGAAATCATCTGTATGTCGTCGTGATTAAATAAAAAACCTTGTACTTTTAGGGCAACGGATATTATCTATAATATAAAAGTGAACGGCCAGAACGGAATAAAAAAAAACGAGACAGAGCAGGATGGCGCTCTACAACACTATTTTGACACGTTTCTCCCAAACAACGCATTATTTCTATGGAATTTAAAAGCAATTCGATTCTTTGACCTTGGGAATCGCGATAAACTTGAGAAAATATGATATTGGGTGTGTACATTTCGTATATTAAGCAAAATAAAATTACAAGTTCGAATTTCGAGCCAAAAGCGATCGATTTATTATCTATGCCAGTGTTGCCATTCAGGGAAAAAGAAATCCATTCATTATCCTGCATTGCAGTCTGTAAAGCTCTTTAAGCACTGACCTACCTGCATATTATTAAAGCATGACAAGTTCCTATTTAGCCCCCTCGCTATGTTGCGGATTTTCAGTGGAACTAATTTATTTTAATGGCAATGATTTTTTTGACATCTGGGGGGTTACTACGAAATTCGAAGTTCGAAGTTCGGATCGTGCGGTCCCTCTCACTCTCGTAATAAATACCATTAGCGTGAGCGGAACGGCATGAAACGAAGTTTGAATTTCGCACTTCGTAGTATAGGGCCAGACGTTGGAAGTCATTGAATGTCACCGATGTAAACAAAACGAAAATAATTGTACATATTTCAGAATAATAATCAATTTTTAAAATGCCCCAAAAAGTTTACCCCGATGCAAAAAAAAATTAAGTATATTTAAATGGTTGCGGCAGTCACGGTGTTTATTATCGAACTCCTCCGAAGTGGCTTGACCGATTAATATCAAATTTTTTCTCTATATTTGGTAGGTTTGACAATAGGTTGTAGGCTATTTTGATACCCTTATTCTTCGCGGACGGAGTCGCGGGCAACAGCTAGTTAGTGTATATTTTTTACAAAAGACATTGTCAGAAATGCAAAAACAAAACACTTCATTTGAAATCAGCCATAGACAAATTTCTTTGCATAGTCGCAACAAGAAGGTTATCCCTAACACTTCTCCTGCCCGAAGGGCAAACCGCCCAGAAATAGGAGCCCCGTCGAAATGGTAGGTTTTCACTGAATTAAGGATGAATAAATCCTGAGTGAATTAACTCTAGGTACATTACATTAAGTCTACTACACCGAAAAATGTAACCATTCATCGCATTCGCTGGGGAGACAATCACAAACACACAAACGAAACGAGTGTAATTGGGCACATCATCTTGCGGGGGATGAGGCGGGTGACGTTTGTGCATCCTATTTTAACTAGGTATTAATTATTTGTTGCCGTTTTATTTTGGTATTTATCCCAGTTTAACTCTAATTGAGATTTGGCGTTATAAATGTGACGACAAATTACAAAAAATTTGAGCAGTGATTATTAATGCGGCCTTTTGACATTTTTTTTCCATTGATATTTTGTATTAAGTATATGTAGTGTATAAGTATTATATTGAATGTATTTGTTTATTTATATAATTTATATTATATTTGTATTGTTTTTATTGTTTGTTGTCTATTAAGTAATACTGTGTTTCTCTTGTCTGTTATTTCTGCCACCTACATTCGTCTGTTGATATTTATTAATTTCTGAGTAATTGGTTGTCTGGAAGAGATCGCTTTTTAGCGATAAGACCGCCTATTGTCTACCTGAATTTTTATTTTTGTAATGTCACTGTACTGTTTTTGGTGATCAATAAAGAATATTTGTATTGTATTGTATTAATTTTTCACTTTATTTTTATTGTCGTACTCCATCCCTACTTTCAAACTATTGGGAACCTTTGTTCATTATTCAAGGGAACAAAAAATCACACCACTTCAATATTATTGTGATATTATTAAAAACAATAGTCGATTTCAAATTGTTGATTAAACTCATAGACTGTATGTTAAATATAAGGTAAGCAATATTCATTTACAAAAACAGAATCTAGTTACAGACAGTTAAGTATTACATAATAAATAGCGAAAACCAATCAAGATATACAGTGCGTGGTAAAGCAACTAGGAAACATAAATGCTGCTTGAATAATAATGATACCTTGAATCCTGCAGCCAGAGGTCCCTGGTGTCGATCGGAGGCAGTTCGGTCTCGGTGGAGGCAGCGGAGTGCTGTGGGGTGTGCCTGTTCCCGAGCAGTCTTCGCCAGGTGCATCGCCGCTCTGTTTTTTAGACAGATACGTGGCATAAAAAAGTTTTTACGTAGTTTTTTAATAACGATGAAGAGATAAGATAACGGTGTCGCGTAAATAATTTCGCTAGCGCGCAGTAGCTCCTATTCTCTTGTTTATACCACATAAGTAATTCAATGTTTAGTTAGGGCAAGTACTTTTTCTCAAATATGCTATGAAATATTGATGTTATGTTCCTTGTAACAAATAGGCTGCGAAGTATCACGTTTTAGGTGCAGCTAGACGGGATGTCCTAAATGAAATTTTATACAAAATTGAAGTCCTATCCCTGCAAGATGCTCTTTTTTTCATTTCTATTCCACATAAATTTGTGACACAGTATCATGGCGCTCAGCTATTAAAAAAAAACTAAGTATAAGCAATATTTCGTTGCTTATCTGAAACAACGGCCTAATCCAAAATACTACGGTGTGCAACTTAATACTTTAACTATTGCAAATAAGGTGTATAATTACACAGCGTATCATTTCGAATTAGGCCGTTCTTTTAGATACGCAGCGATTTGCTTTTTGGTTCAATAAGAGTTATATTTTGCAATTTTTTCTAATATAAAAATCTCGTGTCACGGTGTTTGTTATCGAACTGCTCCGAAACGGCGTGACCGATTTTTATGAAACTTTTTTTTCTGTATTAGGTAGGTCTGAGAATAGGTCGTAAGATATTTTATGTACCCCTAGGTGATATATTGCAAAACAAATTCTAATATGTATTTTTTTTATTGCATGTTTTAGAAAAGCACTAACATACCACGGCTGGCAATGGGGTTGCCAGCTTCATAACTATTCGGTCGGCAACCCCTTACTTCCCGGCCTCTGTAGTACATTTAATCTGTTAAGTACGAATGTACAGTCGTAATCACAATATTATTATTTGTTACTGGACTACCCAAGAAAAGAAGTATAATATGTTATACATAGGTGCACTGTTGAACATGACTCTATTGTGCTTCAGACATTATTCTTCTTGCTGACTGAATTTGTGGAAGATTTTATTTTTGTATGATAATAATATTTAGTTAAAGTAATCAAGTTAGACAAAAGTATTTTGTGTAAAAAGCAGAGTTTAAATGACACCAATATCAGACGCTGTCAAATCCTTTCAGGACCATTATACAAATCGAAGGCTCTTGAATAAAAAAATAATAATAAAATGACATGAAAACCCTTTTAGCGAAAGCAAAGGGAAACATTTAGGTCCAGTATCTCAGGACAACATAAAAGCTTTTATCAGATTAGCGTAGACTTTGCCATAATAATAATGATAAAGGAAGTGGTGGAAGTATTTTTCGGCAAGTTGCTTGTTCAGAGACTGTACCATTACAAAGAAACATTTTTTGTCACAAAAGATCATTTTCTTTCTAACACCAAAGTTAATTTCCAATATTGGAGTCAGCTGAACAAGCATTACTTAATGTAAGGTAAATAAATTATTTTCAAGTATTAAGTAGACAAATGCAATAATTGTTGTTCGCTTCGCTTTGAGTGTTTTATATGAACTGTTGGCATGAAAATTGAACGCAATAGCTTGGCGTGAATAAATTACCGATTGGAGGAGCACCGAGCCAGCCCGAGGCCCAGCCGGCGCCCAGCCCCTTGCGCTGGCGCGCCAGCAGCTGCACCGTCAGTGCGTACGTCACCATCATCACCGCCAGAGGGATGTAGAACGAGACAATGGACCCGATGGACTTATACAGCGGATCTGGTATCTGGCAAACACCCTCAACTAACAGCGATTCTACGTCCTGAAAAAGAACCACTAAATCCCAACCAAGAAGTGCGAAAGTATACGTAGAATACCACGTCGTATCTTTTATTTTTAAGTAGTAATTCAGAATAAAATTTTAAATGAATATTTAACGTTTATTTAATTTGAATTAACATACCTTTGTAAATATGTATTAATTGATTGGCACATGGCAGCTAATTAGTTCGATAATATTTAAGTTATATAAAAATGGTGTTTTATACCTGAGAATACATAAGGCTTAGCGGAACACTCATAGCTGTTGATGATATCCACACGAAGGCAATTTTTACGGTTACCCTTTTCCTAGTTTTATTCCGACCGAACTTCATTGGGTACCGGAGTGAAAGATATCTGAAATAAAAAATACATATATTATAGCCTCTTCTTCCATAAGGCTTTGAAGAATACTCAAAGTAACCCAAGGGGCATCATATAACCATTGCAACATTAGTAAGTACGTTATATTTAATTAGAATTCTACATCTATGTAAACTGTCGACTCAATGACAGTTCTTAATTTTCACATGCATCTAATGACATTTCAGCTGCATTCATCGGTATCCTATTATCTCGCCTCATTCGTTCTTCGTTTAATTCTTGTTTCGTCTCATTCTGTATTCGTCTTCGTCTTGTTCGCTATCCGTCATTATCTTTTTTGGTCAAATTCTGCAACTTGTCTAACTCTTAATACGTCTTATTCGTTTTTCGTCACGGTCTTCCTTGGACTCATTCGTCGTTCTTCCCTTTCGTTTTTTGTCTTATTTACTTATTCGCCAAAATTATTTCGATTCGTTCTGTGCTGATATACATATATTCTTAAGTAAATGAGGCAAAAAATTAAAGGGAAGAACGACAAATGAGTCCAAGGAAGACCGTGACGAAAAACGAATAAGACTTATTAAGAGAAAGACAAGTTACAGATTTGACCAAATAAGATAATGACTGATAGCGAACAAGACGAAGTGACGAATACAGAATGAGACGAAAAAAGAATTAAACGAAAAACGAATGAGGCGAGATAATATGATATCCATTCATCAGCAAATTCATAACATCACTAATCTCTAATATTTATAAAATATGTATTCATACGCTGTTGCTGACACAAATTTGAACTATTTTAAACAAAAATAGCGTGCATACTAAAGGCACTTCTTTTTAAGAAATAGAAAAGTTATTTAAAAATCTCCCGATACAATATACCTATCAAAAAAAGACCGTTTGTGTTCAATGGATCACCTTTTTTTATGGGTTAAGGGTCGAGTTAGTTATATAAATAAATAAATAAATAAATAAATATCACGGGACAATTCACACCAATTGACCTAGTCCCAAAGTAAGCTAAGTAAAGCTTGTGTTATGGGTACTAGGCAACGGATAAACATACTTATATAGATAGATACATACTTAAATACATATTAAACACCCAAGACCCGAGAACAAACATTCGTATTTTTCATACAAATATCTGCCCCGACACGGGAATCGAACCCGGGACCTCAAGCTTCGTAGTCAGGTTTTCTAACCACTAGGCCATCTGGTCTGGTCGTCATATAATTAATTATATTCTGGAAAAGAACTTAAAACAGATAGGTATTTGTTCCACACAATTTAATTTTCACATTTTACTGAAGCGCTGCATATAAAGTAGCGGCTAATCCAGTTAATATCATAATAATAAACATGATTAAGTAACCTCAATAAAGTGTTAAATTCAACAATGTGATCCAACGTCATAAATCAATATTGCAGCAATAATGATTAAATTCGCACTTAAACGCATATTACTTTCCAATTTTCGCATTTTTACTATTGTATTTCATGACTTTTTCGCTCAGCTGCAGTTATTCTTCATTAATTTCAAAGCAAGTAGCCTACAAGCAAAAAATAACAATTGACCTGTCAACGCTGATTGTACACAGATGCATTATAGACGCTGTGCAGAGAAGCACGTCGAGACAAATCCACAGTAAGCAATAAACTGCCGGCAGCGGGAAGTATCCTGTGTCAAGAAAACAACTTTGTTTTATTAACAAAATAATAATATACCAATTTGTATACCTCTATTGAGCAACCTACACAAAGTTACCCATTGCTCGCCTGTCACTTAATAAAATTACAGCGTTCATTAGTAAGTTAGTTCTCTTCACAAGATTAAACTAATCAAATTAAGGTCAGATTCAATTGACCAAACGAGCTAAGTTCTCATCCGTAAACGAAACTTGTTATACAATTTCCAGTAAATTAAATAAAGAGCGTATTGCGTTTGCATCACTAAGATAAATAATATAGGTACATAACTATAAATTAAAAAATTTAAAAACCCCCAACGCAATAATGTCATGCCCATTATGCGTCTAAGATCCCTTCCGCAGCTAAAAAAAGAGCTGATGACTTTGAAACGGCTGAACCGATTTTGATGAAACATACCAAGAACCATCGCCAAGAAACCTGCTTTCTAATAAAAAAAAACCGCATTCAAATCGGTTGACGCGTTGAAGAGCTATGATGCCACAGACACACACACAGACATACAGACACACACACACACACACACACACACACATAGCGGTCAAACTTACAACACCCCTCTTTTTGTGTCGGGGGTTAAAAATAAAAATAATTGTCAGTACGTCTATCCGACTATTAAATAAAAAAATATCAAGTGGTTGTTATGCCCGTTCTATATTATCAGAGACATGCTCGGAAGCTGTTGTTAGGGGCGCCTACTATGGAAGCGTATATCCGTTGCTAACATATGGAGTTATATATTGGGGTAATTCAGTCAACGTCCAGTCTACGTTTGTTCTACAGAAGAGATGCCTGCGTAAGATTTATCACATGCATGCTCAACAGTCTTTACGAAATACTTTTAAAGAGAAACGCTTTCTTACGCTGACTGGCATATTTATTTTGGAGTTGTGCCTTTTTTGTGAAGAGCCATGCCGATTTTTTTGTTAATAAATCTGCAATGCGTAGTAACTTACGCTCTCAGTATATGTATAATCTCTGTTTGCCAAAAGTTAATAACTCCATGTATAAAAAAAGCTCTTACATTACTGCCATAAAGGTTTTTAACCACCTTCCCGTACATATAAAAGTGCTTGAAGGGATAAAATTCAAATCCAAGCTTAAAAAGTGGCTGATGGATAAGGTTTTTTACAAATTGAATGAGTTCTATAGGGATCATTAATTATTGTGTTATCATTGTTGTTGTAATTATTATTGTCCCTACAAGTTATAGTTTGTAGTTTAGGTTATATTATAAGCATATCTGAACATATTGTAGTCCCGTAACGGGTAGCTGTTGATACTTTGTACTATATGTCGACTTTGTACACTCCTCACAGTTTATGCAATAAATATTTCTATTTCTATTTCTAAATAAAATGTAGAAATATTTTTTTTAAGATACCTCACATAGACGTAAAGTGGCGGTTTTGTTTTTCCCCCTCTAACCTTATAGTGTGGGGTATAGGCTATAGGTCTATCTAAATTCCATCGAACATTTGCTGCGCGAGCCAATGGACCCCCGAACCGGTGCCCCTTTTCTCCCATAAAATTTTAAGTCTTAATGTATCAGTAGTCATAATCAACGTTAGTCATACAGTGATTTAATTCTGAAACGGTATTTTTTTCAGGATTTTTTTAAATGCCATCTTATAGAATGCAGTAGGTTAGGTTAGGTTTGTTTTATAACAATTCCGAAAAATAAATTGTTTCAGAAATAAATCACTGTATGACTAACGTTGATTATGACTAATGATACATTATGACTTAAAATTTTATGGGAGTCATTATAGACCCATCCATATTGTAAATAAAAGTATCTAAACATAACCAAAAAAAGTCGTTTATCGTTTCGAACAGGACAACGGAAGAAAGCATGACATATGAAGAAGATAGGGTAGCCAACCCCAAGTAGCACAAGTAGCATTATAAGAAATCACTTTTGGTGTACACGGAAACTTGAAGCTGTACAAGACAGTGTTACAATGGTGTTAACAGCGCTGTTAACTCTGAAATAACTCTTATTTGGGCACAAATTATTCAGCCTATAGTTCTAGTTTAGTTCACATTTCTGTTTAACAGCATTACAGTAGCACTATATTGGAATTATTATGGGTCACCAGGCTGTTTATCAGCTGCTTAACAGAATACGAGTGTCCTGTTATACAGACTAAGCGTCAGGATTGGGTGACTGCTAGTCTTATATAACGCTTTAGGTTTTACATTACCCTTCGTTCATATTGAAATTGCTTATTATATTTGCAGATTTGCTTTTAATAGTATTATAGCGGTGCCGATAAATTTCCAGAGTGTGATGTGTAATGGCGAAGTAAATGTCACAATTTTATTGAGAATTTGTGTTAACTCACGAAAGTACACCTTTATAGCCAACTTACTGTGAAAACATTTGGGAATGCAAGTTTACTGTGAATGTTTATATGGTTTTTTAGCAAAATTTTTACGCGCTTCGGAAATATCTCGTTTTAATTAGAAATGTTGTGAAAAAAGTAACACACCAAAAATATATGTATACATTTTTGAGCGATTTACATAAAATTATACGAAGCTTTATATAATAAGTATATGAATAACGTGTAATTTAAGGCAGTAAAATATAAATAACAACAGAATAATTATCAATATATACGATTTAGGTTATAATAAAATGGCGCATTCTTAAGAAACTTTTGTGAACTCTTTTTATGCTGAATTAATTACCATGGCTGTACAAGAGTACACCCCAGTTCCTCTATTATACTTATTGCAGTAAATAAGAGTTCAAGTGAACCAATATTCAGCCTGTCAGCTGTTATTAGTTTTATTATGGTTCACATAAACGCTAAAACCATTTACTTAAACGCATTACCTTTTAATAGTTATTTAATTTTTATTTAGTAGTTTTAATTTTAATTCAATCTTGTTTTAATTTATCAATTTTTTTAGCATTTTGTATAATTTAATACACAATCCACGCCAACTGTTAAAATGACCGCTTAAGGATTTAATTATTGACTAACGTGAACCTGATTGCAGCTTCGTGCGTTATAATATATGTAAAGTGTTCTTTTATGCAGACTAAAACAATATACTGGTATATTTCACAGCCAAATGCTGCATTTCTGAGTTAAACAAAGATCTTGAAATACCTTCGGTGTTCACGTGTACTAATAAAACACCTTTTAACTGCTTTGAAAAATAGGCTTATAACAGAGCCGAGGCGAACCGATGTGGAACTTTTTGTGTTAAATTACTCTAAGTGTACACTATTCTAAAACTGTTGGCTGTACGGTAGTTCACAGTGACACTTTTAAGACGCTAGCATTTCAGTGGTATAATTCTACGCCTTTAAACAGCAATAGCATATTTTACTACCACTATAATGCTCTTAAGCAACCAATGCAAAAGAGACTGTAAGAAGGCATTTTTGACATCTGCACTAACTCTGATCCCGTAACAATAGTATCCGTTTCTACTTTTATGATGCTGTTATACAGACTAAAGCGTAATACGCAGCTCTAAGTTCTCAGTTGAACCATATTAACTGTTTATTAAGTCATGAAGTTCCGAGTTATACCCAAAGTGATTTCTTATAATGCTAACTGTGCTACTTGGGACGTAACATAGTTATCGGCTACCATATTACGGGTTAAGCTGGGTACAGATTATGCGCGGCAGCCGCGCGAGCCAGTGTTCGCGTGGGGTTCAAGTATTTTAACCTAAATATTTTATTTTATTTTATTAACTTGGGTACAATAACATAATGCAAGCTAACGAAATTACAATTAGTGACTTAATCTAAGACATTACAGCGCATTACATCACGATAATAATTGTACACAGCATTTAATACAACCCTCTTAAAGGAAACAAAAAAAAAAAACAAAAAAAAAATACTTACATGAAAAAGTGGTAATTCATCGCAATAAGCACGTTATGTACAGCTAATAACGAAGGCCAATGATCATACTAACAGTAATCCAGGAAAGATTCATAACATAATGCTTGAGTAAAATGTTCATTTACAACAGATTTGAATTTTGCAAGTGTCATGTTGAATATGTCTAACTCGAGATCAAATTTATAAAAAAGTCTACATATTCTTGTAATTGGAGCGTTAATCGAGACATTATTGTTACATACTACCAGCAGGGCAAAGAAATTAGTTACGTCTGGTCGTTTTACTAGTGGCTCTAAAATAAACATGATTGATCAACAAGGCCACCGTCGAGATCGCCATGCAATATTTAATAAAGGGTCACAAGATCGGCAATCTGACGCCTATTAGACAACGATTAATAATCGTAATTGATAATCGTATCGGAATAACCTTTGTTACACATTTACCCCTTTTCCTCACAAAAATCTGCATCTTGTTACAACCTACCTGTGTTTTTTCAGTGCCTAGCAAATGCCACAGTAACAGCTAGTGTTGGCTGACTGGCAACTAAGTAATTCTATGAAATATTTGTTTTATTTACTATGAAAATATGAAATGTAACGAAGAACACGTCAATGTCTAGTAGGAAAAGAGTTCTAAAAATGGTTAGGTACAAATCAAATATTTAATCCGAAAAGCCGCACTGTTTTCTTCTCTAACATTTGTGGCGACCGTGACTGAGGAACAATGGACCGATGTCTTCGAGAGAGGAAGCAGTTGCGACGAAAATTCACGCAAGCTACAAACACACTCGAGACGAAGCTAAATGAAGCTCAAGCAGGAGTGGTGACAATCGAGCTGAAGACGGATTTTGAGAGTACCTTACCGATGTGGCCGAAAGAATGTTTATAAACGATAGTGCCTTACAGAACCTCGCGCTAGATGCAAAAGAGGAATATGATGAAAAGGATTTTGATAAGCTCTTTGATGAGGTGGAGAACTACAAAAAAAGGTGGATGGCACTACGGTTACGGTATGAACAATTTATTTGAGAGCCCAATCTAGAAGATAAGCAGTCGCGGATTGGGTCAGCCGCAACAGTCCGTAGCTGTCGGAATCTCAAGTTACACGAACTGGAACTACGGAAATTCGATAACGACCCCAAGAATTGGTTAGGCTTCTGGGGCCAATTTAAGAAAATTGACGAGGATACTGATCTAAGCAACGATGACAAATGGTCCATTCTACTTTTAAGTAACCATTAATCTTTCGTGAAATATAATGCATACCTGGTGATTTTTTTCAAGTTTAAATAACTTATATGAAAACTGAAATAACTAAATTTAATATTTTAAAGCAAAAAAACTTTAAATTCAAAGAAATTTTGTGGACAAAATTGGTAACTCAGCGGAAAATACACCAATTTCCATACAAATGGCGGGGACACGCATGTCCACTGCGTTACCTACTTTATAGATAATAATGATTACTTTTTATGCGTAGTGATAATTTTAAATATAAGCTTAAATATGTGCCTATTTAAATCTTTAATGATAAAACCGAGCACTTTACCGTTTTTGTAAAAAAAATATTTGAAGAGCCCAAATACCAGTATCTCGTTCAGTCAATGAAAGAAAACTCAAACGCACGCGAGTTGGTGGAAAGTTTCCCTCCGTCTGGCACGAGCTACCGCAAAGCTTTGGAGTACTTGAAGAGCCGTTTTGCCAGGGACGAGATATTAGTGGAGACTTACGTACGCGAGCTGCTGCGACTAGTGTTGTGTCAAGCTAAGGGTGAATATTTATTGGACACGGGCCTATTTAATAAACGTGACGTGACGTGATTGTGATATTGACAATTTGGTCTAAATTGCGCAGCGAATATAAAGCCCGGTGGAACACGGTACTTTTAAAGCAGCGATGTATTACGTCATAGTCACTTGTAACCTGTCACGTTTATTGAATAGGTGCCAGGTCGTTGAATGACATATTTACAGGCTTTAGATGCGCTAGGTGTAACAAAGATAAACATGAGGCTATGCTTTATCCTTTAAAAGAGTCTGCACCTCCTGAAAATGTTTTGCTTATTATTATTTTATTATTATTATTATTTTATTTTATTTTTAACCTTTTAGCTCTTAAAACGAAATTAGACTGGACTCTCCAAGGGCCGTTAGAGTCAACTTCAGCGGGAACTAAGACTCCCAGATCACACCAGACCAATACATTATTTTGCTATCCACAGGATATATGGAATATGGAATCGCTCGGCATAACAGATCCTTACGTGCAGAATAAACGACAAGTGATTGAGGCAGAGCTGTTAGAATCCTTCAACAATGAGACAAAAATAAACGAGGAAGGAAGATCTGAAGCTAGTCTTTTGTGGTCAGACTATGAGAAAGCGATGTCGAATTTGAAGGTGGTGACAAAGAAGTTGAAGAGGTCAGAAAATTTGACTTGTGTTAGCAGTGATCCAGAATATTTGAGGCCGTTACCTACAAAAGTTGCGCAACGATTTGAGACAATGTTTTCGAAATGAACATGTTACTCTAAGAATTAGCAGAGTTAAGAAGTAAACTTTGAAACCGCAAGTAGGTGACATTTTGCTTATGGCCAGTTGGCATCGTAACAGAAGTGCAGAATCGTAACAGGAGATTCGTGAAGCTGAGAACTATGTCCGGGGACAGTACAAGACACAGCCAGAAGTCGTACTTTCTGGAAATGACGGCAAGTAAATAATACACAAGAGTTACAGGTGAGTCAACATTGTATGTACTAGGGGCGTTCAATAAAAAGTGAGAATGAGTATGTTATAAACAACTTTTACTATATGTCATTTTATTTTTCGACATAGTCACCTTTTAGCATAATACACTTAGTATATATTTTTTCTAAACTTAAAATTCCATTTTTTAAAAAAGGTCTCATCTTGAGTACTTAAAAAATCTTGTACTGCAGCGACTACCGCGTCGTCGTCTTCAAATTTCTGGCCTCTCAGGTATTGTTTCAATCTCGGAAATAGGTAGAAATCACTGGGAGCGAGATCTGGTGAATACGGAGGATGCTTAAGGATATCGAACCCAGCATCACGAATTGCAGCCATTGCAACGACGGGCTTGTGTGCCGGGGCATTGTCCTGGTGGAACAGCACAACTTTCGAGAGTTTACCTCGCCGTTTTTCGCGGATCTCATTGCGCAATGTTGCTATTTGTTTGGCGTATAATGTGCCCGTAATAGTGGCTCCATGCTCGAGATACTCAATCATTAATACCCCTTTACCATCCCAAAAAACAGAGCCCATGACCTTACCGGCAGATGGGCTCACCTTGAATTTCTTCGGAGTTGGAGATGATGGCCTTTTCCATGTCATAGACTGCAGTTTCGTTTCTGGGTCGTAATGATGGAGCCATGTTTCGTCCATTGTTATAAATCGCGCCAAAAAAAGTTCCCGGTCTTGCTGCATCAGGTTCAAAGCTTCTTGACAAATCTCTAGTCTAGTTTGTTTTTGCGTGTCAGTAAGCATTCTTGGTACCCAACGCGCAGATACCTTTTTCATACCCAAGCGTTCATGTAAAATATTATGCACGCTCCCCGTTGAAATCTTTACATTTTCAGCAATGAAACGAACCGTGACACGACGATCCGCCAAAACTGAGTTTTCGACTTTTTTCACAATTTCTTCAGTTACTGCTGTAGTAGGGCGTCCGGAGCGGGGGTCGTCCATTGTCGATGTTCTTCCACGTCTAAATTCGGCGCACCAACGTGCGACTGTCGAATACGGAGGAGCATTAGACCCTAAAGTGTCCCGCAAATCCAAATTGACTTGGTCCGTAGAAAAATTTTTCAAACACAAGTATTTGATAACGGCGCGCAGTTAAATTTTCTCCATTTTCGCTAACGTACTCAATAGCATTGCAAAGAAATTACCGTATATTTTTTTAAACAAAAGACAGTTAGTTTTTTTTTCATAGCAATCAGCTAGATAGATTAGCTTTACCGGCCAGTATTTAATTTCGTAATATTAAAAGAGTTTGCATCTCATTCTCACTTTATATTGAACGCCCCTCGTACATAAGTTAGTTTTTCAAACTTCGAGTTATGTCTGAACGCTTGGCTACTCTTGTAACTGAAATCTACTCACACATGTATTGTGTTTGTAGCTTTCTTTTTTTTTTTGATAATTGTATAAAGTACTTGTCGTCCGATTTTTGTGTGTTGGGAGGGGTTCTCCTTTTGGTTTTTATTATTATATTCACGATTTTTCTTTCGAGTGGGAGGATGTTGGCTGACTGGGAACGAATTCTATGAAATATTTGTTTTATTTACTATTGTCTTTGAAAATATGAAATGTAACGAAGAACACGTCAATGTCTAATAGGCAAAGAGTTCTAAAAATTGTAAGGTATAAATAAAATATTTAATCCGAAAAGCCGCACTGTTTACTTTTCTAACAGTTAGATTAAAACAGATAATGGTTAATAACATCAGCTTAGCAAGTGTAAGACGAATAAGTAAGGTAATCTTTATTTATACTGGAGAACTTGAAGCATTGCATGGAAATTACTTATTTTATACCTATCGATTTTGCGGTTGTGTTTTAATTTATAAGGTATATACATTAGTAATAAAGCGGAGACAGGCGGGAGAAGCATAATACTGCGTTCTAATTTATTACCATGGACCTCTACAAAGTGAATCCGGAATCTATTAATTTATAATGATTAAACCCTTATCTAGTATTAACAACGAGGACACAGAAATGTAACATAAATAGATTCGACATCATGTTTAAGTCGTTGTCCCCATGTAAAGTAAGTTCCATTTTTTGGCCAGTTGATTAGATTTTCGCAGAAACAGAAAGATGAGATGATCAACACAACACACAATATCACATTTTATTTGTCAAAATCTTATAGTAACTCTGTTAAGCAATGAGGATCAAAATGTGCACCTAATTTTGACGTTGACTATACTGTTTTGAAAAACATAAATGTGTATATTATTTTTACTTACTTAATATTAAGCAGTACCTGGGCGACCGAGCTCCGCTCGGGCTGAAACTCGGTACCAAGCGTTTGGTCTTTGGTGCGCACGCACTGCTCTACAGTAATATACCAAATGTAACTCTCTCTCTTTCTATCTTCACCCCCAACCCCCTAAACCCCTCCCTAACCCCCCCCCCCCCCAACCCCAAGCTCCATCATCAGACCCTTGTTACCATCTAGGACCAAAGTACTTTTTTATTATTTTTTTCAAGTACTCATCAAGACAAATCAAACGAGCCAAAACTCGATGGGGTTGTGTCGTTGTATTGTGGAGTGCCTTTGGCCATCTTCCAGCTCCATCTTCAGACCCTGGTTACCATCTGAGATCAAAGTACTCGTCAAGACGAACCAAACGAGCCCAAACTCGATGGGGTTGTGTCATTTTACTGTGGAGTGCCTTTGGCCATCTTCCAGCTCCATCATCAGACCCTGGTAACCATCTGGAATCAAAGTACTCGTCAAGAGGAATCAAACGAGCCCGAACTCGATGGGTTTGTGTAGTTTTATTGTGGAGTGCCTTTGGCCATCTTCCAGCTCCATCATCAGACCCTGGTTACCATCTGGGATCAAAGTACTCGTCAAAACGAATCAAACGAGCCCAAACTCGACGTTGTGTCGTTTTATTACACAGTTCCTATAGCCATCATCCAGCTCCATCATCAGATCAGCTCCACGTTACAATTATATTGCATTGTCATCCAATTTACACATCCGTGCAAATTTCAGCTCAATCGGAAACCGGGAAGTGGGTCAAAGTCATGTTCAATGTTTCCGTCACCTACATACTAACATACGTACGTACGAAGCTAATAAACGCGTGTTAAAAACATACAGTCAAATTGAGAACCTCCTCTCCTCCTTTTTTGAAGTCGGTTGAAAAGACACTTTATCAATAAATAACATAAGTAAACAATTGACTTTCTTGGTATTGGCTTAGTTAGTGTTGCTTAACAACGCCATCTATTGTCAAGTAGCTGTATTCAATTCATGCAAACAAAAATAGCCGGAAAACACGAGTAAAAGCGATTTTCTGAAAATTAAACATAGCTAGATCAGTTTTTCATCCCCAAAAACCCCCACATACCAAATTTCATCGAAATCGTTGGAGCCGTTTCCGAGATCCTGATTATATATATGTATATATATACAAGAATTGCTCGTTGAAAGGTATTAAATAGGTAGATAGATAGATAGATTAGATATTTATAATTGTAAATTAATATGTCTAAAGGCAAAAACATACAGAATATGTTTCGAGTTAAAGATTATAGGAATTCAATGATATTAAAATAACTTGGAGACCGAAGAGCTGGCAGTTTCCTCGGATAAAGAATTAGCTTGGCTATTCAAAGAGGAAACGCTGCCAGTATCTTCGGAACATTGCCTAAGCTAAGGAGACCAGTTTTTATAATATGTTTTAGTTCACTTTTTTAAATTATTAGTTTTTATTATTATTTTTCTTAAGGTTTTTAGTTTTAGCATAGTTATATTATATATAAAATGATTGAATAAATATTATAATAAATGCAAAAATTATATTTTTACTTGGTAAATGTCCCAATATTGTGCGTACACACAGAACACTCTATTGGCGAGCCCAACTAGCTCTTGACCACCATCATTATGTTTTTCAAGTGACTACCGGTCACCGCTGCACACCTTATATGCAACTTGAGGCTGGAATTCGTTCTGACATCGCTCAAACGCAGCTATATCAATGAAGATATATGATGTCTAGGTACTACCGCCGCCATCCACCATGAACCATTGGTGGTAGGTATAAGTGCGTTCAGTGCGGCGCTGACAGATCAGGCACTCCTTGTAACGAGAGCTGAAATTATATTTCAAACTAAATACAAACTGCAATATAGATGCACAGAAAAAACCCCAGAAAAAAGACCAATGCTGGGAATCGAACCCAGGTCCTCAGCGTTCCGTGCTGCGTGCTTACCCCTACACCATCACTGGTCTAGAAGTTAGCGACGAATTTTTCCCACACATCGTACACTTCAGTCTGTTATAATCACATTATGCAGTGATAAGCGCGCATCTATGTTATGCCCTCTACCGAGAGACTTTAACACTCCTTCGGAGCTAACCGCTCACCTGGACCAACAGATGGCGCTACTAAGCCAACTGCCAACTGCCAACTGTACCACAAATTCAGTCGGACACAAGAACCTGCCAACACAGGATTTGGCCGACCACTTTTTTTACTGTCCTCAAAAGGTCTCTATCCTATCAATACAAGTTTCATTCTATTTTTCTATGAGGTTTTTTTTTGCACCACTTTTTTTCATTTGCGCAAAATTTGCCAAGTTAAGCCGCGGCCGACCAAGAGCAGTTGAAGCTACTAAAAGTCAGCTACCCTTACAGAGTAGGTATTTTCTATTTTTTTATAAGGTAGGGTTTCTTGCAGTGGACTCCCGGACTACTAGTGATAGTTAGTAAGTTATTACTAGTACAAATTATTACTACAAGACACAAGTATTATTAGCACTGTATAAGTTGATTCCTCAAAGACTATGAGCGAGCGTGTCACGTCCTTGTGAACGTGCCCTTGGCCAATTGTAGCTATTAGTATCCTAAAACTCATATCCCCAAAATCCTTTATCAGATGACCCTTTAGAGGTAACTGTGCAGGTTGGACTACTTATGTCAATGTTGACCTACGGATGTGCGCGGTATCACTCAACGGTTATATTACGGGTGACTGTCCTAATATCTGTATATTCAACGACTATCGAAACTTACTTTGTCCGGGAAATGATAATGGGTTGGGTGGGTTGTGATGTTAGGCTAATGGAGTAAATTTATCTGCTGCTAAAGACTTTATTGACCTCTGCTATTTGAGAGCCTTTGAATTTGTACTAAGTATGTAATTTTGAAAATAATGAAGGTTATGTTATGAACTGTAAAGAGAGTACCTAATTCGATTTGGGCTCCTTTGCTTGCATATTTCCAAATTACTCGTAAAACGACTATCTATCTTACCGCCTGCAAGAGAAGTATAGATACGCCGTATTGCAAATTTGCTCTGCCAAACAGTTTTTGGAAAAGTCATAAGTATAACCTATATTTGCCCTTTTCAACCTTTGAGATATTTATGTAGACTTCAGCGTGTTTTTTATGAACTATATGAGACTTTTATAGAAAATGTTTTGCACATACTTACCGTTTACCAGTGACAATATTCCCAGGGGCATCACTAGCACTGCCACCATGCAGTCCGTTATAGCTAATGACATCAAAAAATAGTTGGTGACGTTTTGAAGCCTTCTTTCCAGGTATATCGCCAAACATACCAGAACATTGCCTCCTGCTGTGCAGACTACCAACAAAGTCGCAATTATGGCCCAAACATTGACTCCTCCGAGTTCAAATTCAAACCAACCATTACGTTGTGCATTTTCAGGCAAGCCATTGTCATCATAATCCACTTTAGTGATGATACTTTCATTCAATGTATTAAAATAAGATAAAACGTCGTAGTCCGATTCCGGGTAGCGCGTAGTGGAAGTAAAATTTTCCAACAATTTGAGGTTTTGCATGTCCGTCGGTTCATGAATCCACATGTTTATATATTTTTATATTACAAGTATATCATTGATGTTAATTGTTGATCCTTAATAATTATTTACATGACTTGGAAGTGTTTATCTTATTTCATATTTGTAATAAAATGATTTTACACTGCCCATTGCGACAGACTTATTCATTTTAGGCGGTCAGTCTTGCTACCTGTAATAAAAAAAAAAAACATTTAAGATTTATTTATAAATAAAAACATACGTCATATATAATACTTATACACCACATATCTATACCTATACATATAATAAATCTGCAACAAGTCGGTGTCTGTACATTGAAGATATTTGAGAAAAACTGTCACTAGGGCTATTTATTAGCACAATAGAACCCAAAACAATGATTTTTATAATTATTGTCTGTTTGTCTGTTTGTCTGTATGTCTGTTTGTCTGTTTGTCTGTGCGTTTGTGCGCGCTAATCTCAGAAACGGCTTAACCTAGAAGGATGCGGTTTTCACTGATATGTTGGTATTTTCTTGGATTAACATGTAGTGTTTGTTTCATTTGAATCGGTTCACAAATAAGAAAGATACGTCTATTTTAAGAATTTATCGAACAGGTTTTTTTGTTTGAACGCGCTAATCACAGGAACTACTGCTCCGATTTGAAAAATTCTTTCAGTGTTAGATAGGACATTTATCGAGGAAGGCTATAGGCTATATATCATCACGCTAACACCAATAGGAGCGGAGCGGAGCGGAAGAATGTTTCAAAATCGGGGGTTTTTGAAGTGAAACTTCTATAGGCACGCTTGACTTGGGAGTACGGTGCATGGTGTTGAATGTGAACGCGGGTGTGCGGGGGGGTGCGGGGGCGGGTAATTTTTTATATATCAAGGAACTAAGGAGAGCCATAATTGATGAAAAAGCAAATTGGATAAAAAAAAAATAGGTAAGCTGCCCAAATTACTAATTCCACGCGGACGGAGTCGCGGGCAAAAGCTAGTACTACATATACTTACAAAATATCAAGGAGAAAATGTCAAAACTAAAAAAGTAAAACTAAAAGTAACTATTATTAATAATTTATAACATAACTACATAAAGTTTTCTAAATGTCGACCTTCGTGTTCGATACAAATCCCATCATAAATCGTCTTAAAAAGTTTTCTTTTAGTCGTTTGATCGCTATTCTGTTGTTTTGTGTTTGTTTCTCCTGCCTGTCGTAATGTTGTTCGTAATTCGGCTATGTTGCTAATTTCCTTGGCGTAAACAAATTCTTTATAATCCCCAGACGAAGAAATCAATTGGGTTTAAGTCGGGGGACCGTGGCAGTCGCGCAATGGACCTTCTACGTCCAATCCATTTGTCTCCAAATCTTTCATTTCAATGTTGTTAGACTATTCTCGCAAGTGACATAAAACGCCATTACTAGGGGCGTTCAATAAAAAGTGAGAATGAGTATGTTATAAACAACTTTTACTAAATGTCATTTTATTTTTCGACATAGTCACCTTTTAGCATAATACACTTAGTATATCTTTTTTATAAACTTAAAATTCCATTTTTAAAAAAGGTCTCATCTTGAGTACTTAAAAAATCTTGTACTGCAGCGACTACCGCGTCGTCGTCTTCAAATTTCTGGCCTCTCAGGTATTGTTTCAATATCGGAAATAGGTAGAAATCACTGGGAGCGAGATCTGGTGAATACAGAGGATGCTTAAGGATATTGAACCCAGCATCACGAATTGCAGCCATTGCAACGATGGACTTGTGTGCCGGGGCATTGTCCTGGTGGAACAGCACAACTTTCGAGAGTTTACCTCGCCGTTTTTCGCGGATCTCATTGCGCAATGTTGCTATTTGTTTGGCGTATAAAGTGCCTGTAATAGTGGCTCCATGTTTGAGATACTCAATCATTAATACCCCTTTACCATCCCAAAAAGCAGCCCATGACCTTACCGGCAGATGGGCCCACCTTGAATTTCTTCGGAGTTGGAGATGATGGCCTTTTCCATGTTATAGACTGCAGTTTCGTTTCAGGGTCGTAATGATGGAACCATGTTTCGTCCATTGTTATAAATTGCGCCAAAAAAAGTTCCCGGTCTTGCTGCATCAGGTTCAAAGCTTCTTGACAAATCTCTAGTCTAGTTTGTTTATGCGTGTCAGTAAGCATTCTTGGTACCCAACGCGCAGATACCTTTTTCATACCCAAGCGTTCATGTAAAATATTATGCACGCTCCCCGTTGAAATCTTTACATTTTCAGCAATAAAACGAACCATGTCACGACGATCCGCCAAAACTGAGTTTTCGACTTTTTTCACAATTTCTTCAGTTACTGCTGTAGTAGGGCGTCCGGAGCGGGGGTCGTCCATTGTCGATGTTCTTCCACGTCTAAATTAGGCGCACCAACGTGCGACTGTCGAATACGGAGGAGCATTAGACCCTAAAGTGTCCCGCAAATCCAAATTGACTTGGTCCGTAGAACAATTTTTCAAACACAAGTATTTGATAACGGCGCGCAGTTCAATTTTCTCCATTTTCGCTAACGTACTCAATAGCATTGCAAAGAAATTACCGTATATTTTTTTTAAAGAAAAGACAGTTAGTTTTTTTTTCATAGCAATCAGCTAGATAGATTAGCTTTCCCGGCCAGTATTTAATTTTGTAATATTAAAAGAGTTTGCATCTCATTCTCACTTTATATTGAACGCCCCTCGTATTTAGAAAATTACTAGCTGACCCAGCAAGCGTTGTTTTGCCATATATCACCTAGAGGTATAATAAATAGCCTACGACCTATTCTCGGACCTACCGAATATGTATAAAAAAGTTTTATAATAATCGGTTGAGCCGTTTCGGAGGAGTTCGACAACAAACACCGTGACACGAGATTTTTATATATTAGAGATGTTCCTATGGGTTAGAAAATCGACATATTCTAGTAAGCCGTTGAGATCATGTCGTAGAAATACCTCGATATAAAATGTACCTACTATTCATTTTTATTTGTCCTGAGGTAGGTAGTATGGGGTAATCGAAAAAAAATTCTGGGAATAATCGGCAAAATTAGGAATAATACGCGAAACGTGCCCAAAACTAATTCCACCATGATGTTCACCACAGATGTTCACAAAAACTTAAAAATATTTAAATTGACATTCGACACATTATTATTCGTTAAAATATACCGTGAACTTGGTGTGAAGCTGCGACGGGGCGCTAGTGCCAATAAATATGGGAAAATAAACTAGGCGTTCGCGTCGATCCCCTCTCAAGCTGCGTACGGACTGCGCGCACAGTCATTACGCGTACGTACGCGTAGCTGCAATGGCGTTCCAGGAAACGCGTAACCGACTACGCGTACCCGGGTACGCGTAATGTGCGCGCAGTCCGTACGCAGCTTTACGCTATATACGATTATTGGGCTCAGTTTTGGTACGTACTAGTTTAAAGACCAAACACGTTAGTTGTGGTTGATTGCATGGGTAAAAGCTCTTAGTAAATAAAGATTAAATCAAATGACGGTAGATAAAGAAATTATTGTCCTGTGATAGTTTTCTAATTATTTAGAAATAAAAATTATGTTTAATTTTATGCCTTTCTATCTTTGACAACGGGCGTTCTCTTATTTCAATTCCTATTGTCTTCGAATTTTCTGCTTCAGTACACTTTAACCCGCCAGCTACCTACTCCAGCTATGCTATGAAGTTACTCAAAAGATAATTTATCTACATAGAAAAACTTACGAAATTAACTACGTGAAGGTATGACACGAATAAAAACCAGCTACAATAACTATTAACTGAAACAAAACGAAGAACGCCCATGCGCCCATCTCTCTGATAGTATATATATATTGATTTCTCATCTGCCATCTAATCTCTTCACCGTTTATAACGATCTTTTGGCATGTCTTATACAATATATATTGTATTGAATAGGCGTCATGTAACCAGAGAGTGGCCAGTACCTAATGCCGCCTAGCAATTGAAGATTGTCAGACAAGGTCAGCGAGCCTTTTGGGTACCCCTCATTCGTGACTTAATAGGGCTTAACTAAATTTTGCCCGACAGGATTTCATACAAAAGTGTTATATGACATATTTGCCTTGTACCTTTGATTATTTATACACTAGATAGTGTCAGTAGAAAACACTGCGATACGAAATGTCCCAACTTTTTCTCGCTTGCGTGTGTGGCGACCACATGCCCAGAATGACCACATGAAAGTTTCGTCTTATGCTCAGGATACACGATGACACGTTCTGACACTAGACACTCAGTGTATACATCGACTGTCTGTGTGTGTCCACTGCCGCGACACTTAGTTGCAGATGTAGTGGCGATATCGATGGCGATGTCGGACACTAGTGTCGACATTTTTGTTGAGTGTCAGTGTCGTCGTGTGTCCTGAGCACGCTCGCGTTACGTCGTCGCGGTTATTACTGTGTGCATGCAAAGTGATACCACATTCCCCAAAATGTGGGAAAAGTTATACATTTTAACTAGTGAAAAGAACTAAGAGATAATTAAAATAAATTAATATAAAATTTCTAAGCTCAATAGATTCCAAAAAATTTATACTTAAGAAAGATGCGTAAAATCGATACATTTCGGCTTCGAGCCCAATACAAACTTTTTAATATGATTTGTTTTGAATTGTGGGAAATATTGCTCTAAGAATTGGTATCACCAGTAAAAAAAAATGTCAGGCAATAATTACCCTAAAATAATCAATCTTTTCGTACGAAATGTTATGAAATACTTACCGATTGAAAGTAATTCTGTTGATGGTTTTTAACCTCCCTGTGTAATTTCTGCATACTTTTGTTATGACACATTTCGTCTTACGGCTTACGAGTCCTGCGCTGTCACAAAGCAGACTGAGGGGCGGAAAATGACATATAATATAAGCCAGTAAAATTGTTGGGTTATATTTTTCGGGACGTTTTCTTGTCGGCTAAGCCGTTCTAGAGTATAAATTATTAAAGGGTATCACATATACAAAAAAACACTCAAGTGCGAGTGGGACTCGGTGCGCACACCGAGAGTTCCGTACAAACTTGTATGTAAATAGTTCGTTAGTAGTACCATATTAATCGCAAATTTTTTTTTGGTATGGATCAACAAATTTACGATTTTCGTATTTTTTGCTTTTACTTATGCTGAAAGTCCTTCCTTTTTAGTAGGTATGTCAAAATTTATGATTCTAGGTCTATGGAAGTATCCTATAAATTTTTATTCCTTTGAAGCGCTGCGGGTGTCTATGGACAATGGTGATCATTTAACATCAGGTGACCCACTAGTTCGTTTGTCTGGCCTCATAAAAAAAGTGTCGAAATGTACGTTTTTACGGCATAAATGACTGCATCGTTTTTGAACGTTAACTTAGAAGTTTTATTATTTCACAGCTTTAAGGGACTGCACACAAATCTCGGTGGAAGCAAAATTAAAAAAAAACAATAATAGGTAGGCACACTTTTTAGGGTTCCGTAGTCAACTAGGAACCCTTATAGTTTCGCCATGTCCGTCTGTCCGTCCGTCCGCGGCTCAAAGACTGTTAGTACTAGAAAGCTGTAATTTGGCATGAATATATATTTCAGTCACGCCGACAAAGTGGTTAAATAAAAAAGGCTTAAAAAAATTTTTTTAGGGTACCTCCTATAGACGTAAAGTGGAGGTGATATTTTTTTCTCGACTAACCCTATAGTGTGGGGTATCATTTTATAGGTATTTAAAAATAAATAGGGGTTTGCTAAAACCATCTTTTGATAAAGTGAATATTTTCGGAGATATTCACTCCGAAAGTTCAAAATAATGTGTCCGGGTAAATATTCAGCGTTTTTACAGCGGTTTTTTTTGTCATTACCATTTGAGAAGAAATTATTAAAAAGGATGATGCTTAGGGTTAACTTTTTATGAAAATTTAAGACAGTACCGATGCTAAATCTAGTTTGATGAAATTTCGCGCGATTCGTCCTTCGGTTGTGGTAATAATCGTCGAATGGTAATGACGTTTAACCGCGCGGTCAAAACGCTCGAATATTCACCCGTCCCCCCTCTAACTTTTGAACAGCAAGTCTAAGAAATATGAAAAAAATCACGTAAGTTAAACTTAATAAAAACTTTCTATGAAAATTATTTTCAACTTAATCAGTTGAGTAAGTTTTTAAGTTTTTGTAAAAAAAATATTTCTAAACTAAGATTGTAATTTAACCGCCATTGCAAGCATTTTTTTTTCTTTAAGTACCTATAAGATCACACTAACAGTATCTTCTTGCAAATAAAAATAAAAAATTGAAATCGGTTAAGAATTACATATGAAAAACCATACTACCTAGTTCTAGTAGACTGCAATAAGATTAGTTACCCAATTCGCCGATAGATGGCGCTGTACCGCCGACGTTAGTATTCTGCGCGCGGTGGGAGTTGGGACCAAAACAACCACATTAATAAAGAGTATTAGAGTATGCAAAGATTTTTTCGTACCTGCTACGGAACCCTATCTTGGGCGTGTCCGACACGCTCTTGGCCGGTTTTTTTTACTTGGTGTTATATTGACGGGGGCCACAGTGGACTGTAGACTTGAGTATAAGGTTTTAATTTCAACTCGATACCTCCATGCGTACCCGAGATAAGGGTCTTGACAGACAGACGAACGGGCATCTGTCAAAGTGATCCTAAGTATAAGGGTTCCGTTTTTTTCTTGATACGGAAAATTAAAAAATGAAAGAAACAAATAAAGTCGAAATGAAAACCTCCTCCATTTTTGGAAACGGTTAAAAAATAATACACGCAGGCGTACACATCCAGTTGCTATCGAATATATCGGATTACCTAATGCAGAAATACTGAGTATTATCTGAAGAGGAACACGCTCTTAAAACAATAACCGTGTCTCCACATGTGTTCAGGCACCTCTACCCCTATGCTACATCTGTTTTAATTTGACTGGGCGTAACATCAACTATTTACTTACATCCTTTCACTTCCGCAAGTTAATTTTTTTTTTATACGATATAGGCTTGCGTTTGACCACAATCATGCCTGATGGAAAGCGAAGATGAGGCCTACGATTGAGCACGCTTGCCTAGTAAATGCTCATTCACCCTAGACTTAAAATTAAGGAAATAAGCAGGAAAAAGGCAGTTGCGCGTGTCTCTAAGCAATGCAAACCGTATAACAAATACGGGTACTGTAACCGGTAAGTACGCGAGCGCTGCACAACTGCTCAGACCCTTCCTCCAGAATGGCTTCTATAGGCAACAGGCCGGAACACGACGAGAGACGCTTGGCGGCCTGGCTTAAAGCCGGGTGGTAACCAGCCACGGCCGAAGCTACCACCGGACTTGTATCCCTCGTTTAGCACCACCCAGGGGTCATGTGTAGAATCCCGAGGGTAAACTAACGGACGCGAGCGATTCCAACCCCTAATTCAATACATTTCAGCTTAAAGCATGTAATGCTGTAGGTTATACCTATAAGGCTACATTTCTACGTTATAATGATCTTAAGTGCTATTTCTTAATTAATTTAGCAAAATGCTGTAATGTTTTAGTAACGTTGCTAAGTTACAACTTTCTTGAAATCGTTTTCCCGGCGGATTTTCGTTTACTTAGTGAAACTGGGTAATACCTATATCGCTTAAAATCTAATATTTAAAAATCTCGTGTCACGGTGCTTGTTATCGAACTCCTCCGAAACGGCAGCACCAATTTTTATGAAACGTTTTTCTCCATATTGGTAGGTCTGAGAATAGGTCGTAGGCTACTTTTTGTATACCTACCCCTATTCTTCGCAGACGGAGTCGCGGGCAACAGCTATTAGTCGGCCCGGGGAATCTTGATCCCTATGACAGTTCATGTTTGTAATGGGTCGTGTCGATGTAACTTAACTTTTTTATAGGCAAAGGCGTGACTTGCATTCAGCCACGTTGGTAAACATGTTTTTTAAAATACCTATAATCTGCATTTCTAATGTTTATTATGTTGTTGTTGTAATGATTTAAGTTTTTTGGCATAGATTAAGTAAGTAAAACGAAAGTTTTCCAAAAATAAAAATGCACCCATTTCATTTTCTTATCATAATAATTTTTTTTACCCGGTAAACATGCGTTCGTTATGGGAACCAGGTCATTTATATATTTTATCATGAAATAGAATATCCCCATTCAATGTGCCTGGAAAACTTCTATAGGTATTATGCAAAATATTTTTTTGTACTTTGAAAATGTATAATTTTAGCACTGAAAATCGATGTGAATTATATTTAGTTATAGCAACACTATATCTGATCTGTCACTATGCCGCGATCGCTAATTCGCTACTTCAGTACGAGTGCTAACGCCTTGTATGCGCCACGTGTTTTTTCTGTTAGCGGAGTCCTTTGTTTGTTACTACTGTTGTTTTCTGTTTTTGTTGCTGTTTTGTTATTATTGGTGTTGTGAAATGCCGAAAATACTGCGGAAAACTGTACTCAACAGTGAAACTCGGGAGTTTGTTGTGCGCTTGCGAGATTATTTTGCTCGCGAACTACAAAATGGCGAAGCTTTGTTGCCAGTTGACAACGTACGCGACCGTGTTACTGATGCTGGATTGGCAAGGCTACCGTTTCCCGAATTACAAAGGAGAAGTTCGCCGAATCGTCGATGAAGGAGAAAAAAACATAATAGGGCACATCCCGTAACCAATCCCGATGACTTCGACATGGCTGCGATACGGAACCATATTTACGCCTACTACTTGCGGGGTGAACTGCCGACTTGCAATCAGCTGATTTATTTAAAGGCGGTGTCACTTCTCTCAGAGTCATCATAAAAAATTGTAGATTTCGGTATGGAAAGTGTGTCAAAAGGAAAGTTTAGTGTTAGGCTGCGTTTCCACCAGAGATGTGCGAGGATGCGTTGCGAGGGATGTGTCTGTCATAAACCAATAGAAACACTTCATTCACTTAGGACCTTTTAAATGAAGTGTTTCTATTGGTTCACGACAGACACATCCCTCGCAACGCATCCTCGCACAGCTCCGGTGGATACGCAGCCATCTAGTGTGTGTGTGTTTCTACGAAAAATAAAGAACATTGAGAACTGGGAACTTAGTGATTACTTAAAAAAAAACATAATTTGAGTCATAATTGACCGCTCGGAATTCCCTTGCAATATTCAGAACGCACAACTTATTTGAATAATTTCAATAACAGCTGGTATTTTTTAATATAGAGCTCCGAGGATAATTTAACAATCAAGATTAGTAAGCACAAAATATGATTTTTTTTATTTAAGTATGATGAGTTGCAAGTTGGTCTATATTGCAAGCCGGCAGTTTATCTTTCACTGGGACAAAGGCGGAAACAAATGGCCGTCCGGGCCTTTTAATTATGTTTAAGAATAGCTACAAGAATCTCTTGCCTTAATTAATTTAAGAGGCATGAAAAAGAACATAAAAAGAAGTACTAGTTATTAAGTTTAAAATCAAAATAATGTAATCATGCCACGGTATAATGACTATGCTTAAACTTAAGCAAATCATCATCTCAGCCTATATACACGTTCCACTGCAGGGCATGCAGCATTGCTCTCAGAATGCAAGGGCTTGTTCCGTAGTTCCCATGAGGGGGGCAGTGCAGACTGGGAACTGCATACACACCATTGAATTTCTTCGCAAGTTCACAGTGAAGCAGTGAAGGAAAACATCGTGAGGACACGATGTTTTCCTTCACTGTAAAGCTAACAAGAAATAACAATTATGTAATTTTGCTTATAAATTTCGTAAACACTCAGAGGTACATGCTTGGGCTCGAACCCACGATCTTCGGCTTGAGAAGTCATAGGTTAATCCACTAGGCTACCGCGATTATACTACATACATATACTCAGTTAAAATCCAATTAATAAGAATAACTATATTTAAAGCTATTACTTCTTTTTTATAAAAGGTAATAGGTAATATAGCTACAGTTAGAGACGAAAGCAAATTAAGACATCTACTAAAGGTATAGCGCAAAGTACTTGTAATTGTCTCCGAAGTGGAAGAGAAAAGCGGGCACAACGAGCGCAGGGAGGATCTAATTGTGAGCGCCACACTTAGAAAGTGGGGAAAGTAAATCCACAGCGTTGACCTCTTATTTATTACACAGGATCCTTACGTCCGAGGATTGAGTAAAATATGTCACGTATAAGTTTTTTGTTTTATTTCAAAGCTTCTGATTATGTTCAACTATGTATAAATAAGAATGGATCACTTATTAAAACATTTTCCATGTTATGTTAGCGATATTCCATCTTGATGGCATGAACTCATTATGAAACTTCTGGTATAAATATTTAAGTATCGTATTGCAATAATTATCGAAACTCAATTAATTATATGTACTTACATTAGGTTCCTAATGCATTAATACCGAATCAATTATAGTCTTAACATAAATTATTTTGGATTTAATTCGGTGAAATTATGACTATTTGCCGATGAATTAACAAGGCTAGAATTTTAAGTCGGAACTGTTTCAGCTTCGATCATTGCTCTTAAAACACCTAAAATATCATTCCATTAAACTGTAAGTGAAGGCTTTAACAGGTGAGTTGTTCAGAAATGTTACTCAAAGTGAGGTTACACCGCTTTGAGGCGAGGTCGGCGGTAATTACCAGCTGCACCTATATATTTATGTACCCACTCAAAGAGGTCGAACGTTAACTACAACAGTCAATTTGCACTATGTACCGTACATCAAAATGGTGCAGAAGATTGTAATTATAATCTCACCAAAAACATAAATGTGAAAAATGTTAGCCAAGTTCAATACTAAAAAAATGCTTGGTTGTGGACTTCAACCCCGAACAGATAAAACTGCACGTTAAAGGTTTGCGCAAGACTCGGAACGGTGGTGTCGTAATTAGCACAGAAACAAAAGAGGATATCGAGAAACTTAAGCAATCCGCCCAGATAAAAAACTCAGGTCTTACGATCGATGAAACGCAGAAACGTAGGCCTAGAATAGTAGTTATAGGAGTGCCCACATCTATGTTGGAAATCGACGTTATTTCCTGTTTGTACCACCAAAACCTGGCCGATAATCCTCAATGTGCTAGTTTCGATAAGTTTTACGACACAATTAAGATGAGTCACAAGTCGGGAAAAAAGGATGCAGAAACATGTAATTATGTTGTGGAAGTGCCCGCCGATATACGAGGGGCGTTCAATATAAAGTGAGAATGAGATGCAAACTCTTTTAATATTACGAAATTAAATACTGGCCGGTAAAGCTAATCTATCTAGCTGATTGCTATGAAAAAAAAAACTAACTGTCTTTTGTTTAAAAAAATATACGGTAATTTCTTTGCAATGCTATTGAGTACGTTAGCGAAAATGGAGAAAATTGAACTGCGCGCCGTTATCAAATACTTGTATTTGAAAAAAATTTCTACGGACCAAGTCAATTTGGATTTGCGGGACACTTTAGGGTCTAATGCTCCTCCGTATTCGACAGTCGCACGTTGGTGCGCCGAATTTAGACGTGGAAGAACATCGACAATGGACGACCCCCGCTCCGGACGCCCTACTACAGCAGTAACTGAAGAAATTGTGAAAAAAGTCGAAAACTCAGTTTTGGCGGATCATCGTGTCACAGTTCGTTTTATTGCTGAAAATGTAAAGATTTCAACGGGGAGCGTGCATAATATTTTACATGAACGCTTGGGTATGAAAAAGGTATCTGCGCGTTGGGTACCAAGAATGCTTACTGACACGCAAAACAAACTAGACTAGAGATTTGTCAAGAAGCTTTGAACCTGATGCAGCAAGACCGGGAACTTTTTTTGGCGCGATTTATAACAATGGACGAAACATGGCTCCATCATTACGACCCTGAAACGAAACTGCAGTCTATGACATGGAAAAGGCCATCATCTCCAACTCCAAAGAAATTCAAGGTGAGCCCATCTGCCGGTAAGGTCATGGGCTCTGTTTTTTGGGATGGTAAAGGGGTATTAATGATTGAGTATCTCGAGCATGGAGCCACTATTACGGGCACTTTATACGCCAAACAAATAGCAACATTGCGCAATGAGTTCCGCGAAAAACGGCGAGGTAAACTCTCGAAAGTTGTGCTGTTCCACCAGGACAATGCCCCGGCACACAAGTCCGCCGTTGCAATGGCTGCAATTCGTGATGCTGGGTTCGATATCCTTAAGCATCCTCCGTATTCACCAGATCTTGCTCCCAGTGATTTCTACCTATTTCCGAGATTGAAACAATACCTGAGAGGCCAGAAATTTGAAGACGACGACGCGGTAGTCGCTGCAGTACAAGATTTTTTAAGTACTCTAGATGAGACCTTTTTAAAAATGGAATTTTAAGTTTAGAAAAAAGATATACTAAGTGTATTATGCTAAAAGGTAACTATGTCGAAAACTAAAATGACATTTAGTAAAAATTGTTTATAACATACTCATTCTCACTTTTTATTGAACGCCCCTAGTACGTAAAGCCCTATTAACTAAAGACAAAGTATTTATTAATTGGTCATCCTGCCCTGTTAGGGACTTTACTTTGATCACCAGATGCTATAAGTGTCAGCAGTATGGTCATGCTGCCAAGTTTTGTCGGGAGTCAACAGTCACCTGCGGCCACTGTGGCGAACTAGGCCACACCCTGAAAGAATGCCAAAAGAAGTCAGACGATCCAAAGTGCGCTACTTGCTTGCGTTTTAAAAAACCAAGCAACCATATCACAGGTGCTGCTGGTTGTTCAGCAAAAATTATGGCTGAAAAAAGATATATCAGTACAATAGATTACGAAGGCAACTAATAGTCACAATTTATATCTACGGGTATATCGTTTTTCACGAGTGTAATGTAGTAGTAATTTTAACTTCATTTTGTTTTTTTTTGTTAATTTACAAGTACCTATATAAAATAGACTTTGACCACATAGCTGACCTAATAACATGAATTGTATTGTAATTAACTACTTAAGTTAAGAACCGTGAGTTTTCTTAGTCAACAACCTTCGCATCTGCTTTGACCCGGTTAAATATTGCACTGACAGTGATTTAAGTATTTGACTTTAATTTACATGTATGATGATAATATTTGTTTATATGTACCCTTTTAGACTATTAATTTTAATTGATTTATCTGTAATTACTAGAATAATTGGTTACTTTTTATTGTTTTCGATTTCACGTTATCTTTTACCTATTTGCACTGTTTAAGCTTAGCTAATTATTATAATTTTAATTTATGATAGCTCGTTTTAGCCTGCGACACAGAGTTCTCTGGTAACCCTAGTGCAGGCACACGTGTTACATAGACTTTTTGTAAAATATTGTATCTTTTGTTACTTTGTACTGCAAATTATGAAATAAAAATTATCTTATCTTATCTTATCATAAAAGGATTGAGATTTAAATGGATACCAAGTTCTGCAGGTAATACTGAAATCTATTTGTAAGAACAAATAACATCCTAAACAAATATAACACTCTATTTCTTTGGGTTTTCTACTGCAACTGTGTTTTATATTGATGAATAAGTATAAATTCTTATTAAGTATATTCGTATTACTTCTTATAGTAGATAATTTATGTTAAATTGAAGCTTAACATTTGACTTGGCTACTTTTCACATACAAATCATCTTCTATTTGGCTAATCAACTTATCTCCTACAGTCGGTTTGCTGGTAAAAACTAGCCAAGTCAAACATTAAGCTTCGACACTCCCACCTTTTGACACTCCCATAACCGACATTATGTCCCAGTAAATGCCAGATTTCCTTAAATGAAACTAGGTATGAGGATTCTTTAAAAAGATTGTGTGACTACGATTTATAAACGTTATTTAAATCGTACATTTGCAGCATAGACAAAGCAAAAACAGTATGATAGAGAAACGGCCCATTAACAAGACCATAAGCAACTTTTTGCTCCCCCTTTAACTTGGTGAAAGTTAAAAGGATTAGCGAAAGCATCAATTTATCACCCGTCGACATCGCATGAGGCCTACGCTTTGTGTATCGCAACAAAAGCTAGCGGCCACGTTTTCATTTTGACGACGGACGATTCTTCGTTCGGTCGGCAACGAAAACAGCTCGATGTGAAATCTCGTTTCAAAATGTGTTTGGAAAAGGCGACATCACAAACGTTGCTATCTCGCCGCAATACTTTTACAAGCTTTTCTTTTAAAGAAACGCGTACTTATTTGCATTAATCCTTTTATTACAAGCTTTTATTTAGCTCACCCCGTTTGTTTTATTCTTGGGTCAAATCTTAGAAGTCTAATTTGACCCACTTCCAGTGGTTAGATTCACCTGAAATTTGGTATACTTACTTATGTAGGTTGGATGACAATGCAAGTACAGTCAGCTAAAAAGCTTGCTTTATAAATGAAATTTTTAACAAAACTTATTTTTATATTGATTTTGACAGAAAAGGTTTTATTAATCCTTTAGGTTAGATTTTACTTAGTTGGTTGCATATAAAATATTATTAGACTTTTATTATATTTTTTGGCAATTACTTACAAATTACATAGCTACTATACTATACAGTATATTGCTTTTTGTAGCAGGTATATTGGTAAATTACGAGAGGACATAGGAATAGACATACATACATACATACGGGTCAAATACTTCCTTCTTCGCAGTCGGGTAAAAATATAAGCCGCCAGCGACTTGACGTGTGATAGGTGGGTCTATATTTAGATTTATTTCTCATTCGGTACTCACATCATGGCGCCAGCTCCGCTTCCTTTCACAATAACTAAGCTGTATCCGCTGTCGGCAGAATTCAATCTACCTTCTTGCCGCGCGTATGGACAGTTTCAGAAATAAGGTCATGACATGGTAGCAACAGCGGAAAACCATTTTCATCTCCTATTAGTTTATTATTTGAAAGCTAATCCGTCATGTAGGTACCTATTGTTTTTTAATACATAGTACTTTTTTAATAAAAACATATAAAATGATACCTTATTTATTAAAATCGGATGAGTAATCTCGACGCTACAGTGGAACATCCGTAAATACAAACATAGACTGTTAAAATCATTACACTTCCTTTTGGCTTTACCGTAGTCGTGTAAAAAAAGGTAAACACTGGTTATAACACGACAGGATAGTAGAGTGGTTAAAGTATCTGACTTCAAAGCTTGAGGTCCCGGATTCGATTAGGGTAGGGGCACATTTTATATATGAAAAATACGAATGTGTGTTTTCGAGTCATGCATGTTTAATTATTTAAGTATGTATATTTATATCTAGTTAAAACATTTATTTGTTGCCTAGTACCATACTTGTTTATTTTGCGACTAGGTTAATTGGTGTCAATTGTCTAATGATATTGGTTTATTAGTTATTCATACAAATAAAACAAATCTTTTTTTCCATTTGAAATTGTTTCCACGCCTGTCTTATATTGTTAAATATATATGTTATTTCAGTGTATATGTTATGTATCTACTTACGTATGTAGAAGCCGTGGTGGCCTAGTAGTTTGAGCCACGGTCTCTCAGGCAGAGGGTCATGGGATCGAACACGGGCTCGAACCTCTGAGTTTTTCGGAATGTATATGCGAAATTACATTTAAAATTTACCATGAGCTTTACAGTGAAGGAAAACAAAGTGAAAAATTCTACGATGTGTGTGAAGTTCCCAACCCGCGCTGGACTCGCGTGGGAACTACAGCCCAAGCCCTCTTACTCTGAATTCAAATTTATTTGTAAGTATACAGTAGGTAGATAAAAACTTTTTTACAAAAAATTAAACCGCCGAAAAAACTGAAAAGCCAAAATAATACCTTTTTTGTTTGACCTTAATCTAGGTACCAGTTTGAAGTCGGTGCCTCAGCACTTAGCCAGGAGGAGTGGACCTATAATCGTCTACCTGATTGGCTTCTATCACTCCTCCTGGCTCGTGCTGAGGCACCGACTTCAAACTGGTACCTAGATTAAGGTCAAACAAAAAAGGTATTATTTTTTGCTTTTCAGTTTTTTCGGCGGTTTAATTTTTTGTTAAAAAGTTTTTATTTTATACTTTTTTCCATCCTTGGGGTAATTTTTTTTCCAAATTTATAATACTAACTTCAAGGTATACCCTATCTATCCAATAAAAAAGAATTATGAAAATCAGACTACTCTGTAAAAAATTAGTCAATCATCCCCTGTTTTCCTATCCTTAGGGTAGGAATATTATTTCCAAATTTAAATGGGACCACCCTTGAGGTATACGCTTTCCAATAAAAAAAGAATCATCAAAATCCGACTACTCTGTAATAAGTTATGCGTGGTCATATAGTACAATCAGTAACTGAACAATCAATCATCCCCTGTTTTTCTACCCTTAGGGTAGGAATATTGTTACCAAATTTAAATGGGACCACCCTCGGGGTATACGCTTTCCAATAAAAAAAGAATCATCAAAATCGGACTACTGTGTAAAAAGTTATGCGTGATCATACATAAAAAAAAAAATATATATACACGTCGAATTGAGAACCTCCTCATTTTGTTTTCGTCGGTTGAAAAATCTTAAAATAAGTTTTGCACATGTATTCAGCATGCAAGCAAGCGTACAAATATTTAGTTTTAGGTCACTAAGATTAATTTACAATCTTCGTCAATATTCTCTACCTATTTCATATTATATTATTACTTGCTGACCCGGCAAACGTTGTTTTGCCATTATAAATTATAGAGTACGACCTATTCTCAGACCTACCGAATGTAGAGAAAAAAGTTTCATAAAAATCGGCCAAGCCGTTTCGGAGGAGTTCGGTAACAAACACCGTGACACGAGATTTTTATATATTAGATTAATAATTAATAAAGGAGTTATTATAATTTAAAGCACTTGCTACATTATAACATTATATCTTGGATTATTATTATTTTATAGGTAGGTATTTATACGAAATCATTATTAAGAGAAAAAAAATAACAGCAGACAAATACATTAATTACAACTCCTTGTGACTCAAGAAATCCTTGACACTATAGAAACATTTTTCCAATCGCTATTTTGTTAATTTACATTTAAAAATGTTTCCTGACAGTTTTTAAATTCTGAGAGGAGACCTGTGTATTTAGGCTGAGATGTGATGGTGTGATATGTTATTTAATATATCTTTATGTTATTTTTTGTATATCTCTCGGTATACACGATTAAAGTTTCAGTTTTTTTCCGGGTATCTATCGATTTTAATTATACTAAAAGATTCATTCATTTTTCTAGCTGATCCAAATTGACGTCTTTGAATAAAATATATACCTAAAACGCCTCCGCATCGAGTTTCATATTGGAAACTAGCTTTTGCCCGCAATTCCGTCTGCGAAGAATTCATTTATGGCTGTCGCGCGGGAACTATGCAATTTCCCGGGTTACAAACTATCCTCAAAAATCTATATATGGACGAGTGGCCAAAAATACATACTTAAACATTCTGTATTTCTAACGAAAAGTTAAATGATAAAAGTTCTAGTCTTTTTAGGGTTCCGTAGTCAACTAGGAACCCTTATAGTTTCGCCATGTCTGTCCGTCTGTCTGTCTGTCTGTCTGTCCGTCTGCGGCTAAGCTCAGAGACTGTTAGTACTAGAAAGCTGTAATTTGGCATGAATATATATATCAGTCACGCCGACAAAGTGATTAAATAAAAAATAGTAAAAAAAATTTTTATAGGGTACCTCCCATAGACGTAAAGTGGGGGTGATTTTTTTTTCTCGACTAACCCTGTAGTGTGGGGTATCATTGGATAGGTATTTGAAAACAAATACGGGTTTGCTAAAACCATTTTTTGATAAAGTTAATATTTTCGGAGATATTTACTCCGAAAGTTCAAAATAATGTGTCCCCCCCTCTAACTTTTGAACACGTCTAAAAAATATGAAAAAAATCACGTAAGTTAAACTTCATAAAAACTTTCTAGGAAAATTATTTTAAAATTTTTTAAAAATTAACAGTTGAGCAGTTTTTAAGTTTTTGTAAAAAAATATTTCTAAACTAAGATTGTAATTTAACCGCCATTGCAAGCATTTTTTTTCTTTAAGTACCTATAAGATCACGCTAAAAGTATCTTCTTTCAAATAAAAAAAAATATATTACATCTGAATAACAATCAACATACATACCTACTACATACTAGTAGACTGCAGATGATTAGTTACCCAATTCGCCGATAGATGGCGCTGTACCGCCGACGTTGAGACCAAAACAACCACATTAATAAAGTATGCAAAGATTTTTTCGTACCTGCTACGGAATCCTATCTTGGGCGTGTCCGACACGCTCTTGGCCGGTTTTTTTTATTGATTCCCTTTTCAAGGTTCCACTCCACCCCCTTTTACACTCTTAAGGGATGATTTCGGTGATAAAACTATTCTATACCCCTCCTCACATCTCAAACTATCTGTAAGTATATCAAATATTTTCATGTCAATCGGTTCAGCGGTTATTGTTTCCCCATATAAACTTTTAGACCTCTTAAAGGGCGATTTCCCGGATAAAAACTATCCTATGTCTTTTGCCGGGACTCGGTATACCAAATTTTATCTACATCAGTTCAGCGGTATAAGTATGAAGAGGTAACAGACGGACAGAGAAACACACTTTCGCATCATTAGCATGGAAGTATGGTATGAATTAGTATTAGTATCATAGTTGGGCGTTATTTAAATAATTTCTTTAGTTAATTATTTTAAATAAAATCATCTGAAAATAATTTATTCGAAAATAACGTCAATCACAAATAATGTGTTTATTTCATACTAAATACGAACTGAAACATAGATGCACAGAAAAAACCCAAGAAAAAAAATTCTGGGGTTAAATGGATTTCACGGCATGATCGTAAAAGTAAAAAAAACATGAAGTTGAAAAAATAAAAATACAAAAAGGTACTTCATACCAAACTTGTTAAATAATGTGTTGTCAACTATGTATTTCATTGAAATGAATTATTAACGTTACATTTACCCCGTGTGGTGTCTGGTTTAGAATTACACCTCGCCATTTTTTCCGTGGATTGTCGTGAGAATCGACTAAGGAAATTAATAGGTTAATTTAGTTATCTTCCCGGTTATTCGTAACTAGATAAATTTTACCCAACTCCGCTTAGTATGGATGTGTGTTAGATTTGACTTTATTAAAATACAAAAAAGTTACAAGATTTTATTAATGTTATAATAGCAAAAGTAACTCTGTCTGTTACTGTTAAGTATACGCTTAAGCCGCTAAACACGGAAAATTGCATAATTGCGGCGCGATAGCGATAAATGAATTTTTCGCAGACGAAGTCGCAAGCTACAGCTGATAAACTATAATTAATTAAAATGTCGTCAAAAATAATTCACTAGAGCCTGCTGATAATTGATAATGAAGGTTTGTTCAGAGTTAAAAGTTTTTGTGAAACTGGTCATGCTATACTTAGTTACATTTGTATTTCCTTTCCGCACTGACAGATACCTATCATTATTCATCATCATCATTTCAGCCGAAAGACGTCCACTGCTGAACATAGGCCTCCCCCAAGGCTCGCCAAACAGATCGGCCCTGCGCCATCCACATCCAATGCGTTCCCACCACCTTCACCAGGTCGTCGCTCCATCTTGTTGGAGGCCTATCTACACTGCGTCTTCCGGTCCGCGGACGCCACTCGAGAACCTTTTGGCTCCATCGGCCATCAGTTCTACGAGCGATGTGCCCTGCCCACTGCCACTTAAGTAAGCTGACACATATAACTTAAAAGAATAAAATATATTTCTTTCTCATATTCTGACAACAAAGCAAAGCCGCACCTGGAATTGATTTTATGATCCACCATTAAAATTAACTTCAGAGTCGTAATGGAATCTGACGGCTGCTGAGTTTCAAATCCGAAGAAAGTTATTAGCTACATTTAAATGCTTATCTTCGCGTCTCCGCTTTCAATCTTGTTTACTACCATTTCCAGGCTGAGGTCGTTCCATGATTACGATTTTCAGTATAATACTCTGAAAAGTAAAAACGGAATTAGACAGTGGCTTTAAGATTAACAACTTAGTAAAATATACTTATAAAATGACCTAGTTAGTCAACATGATCAATTATTTATAATGATTTACAGACTAGAAAAAATATTTACATGCGGGTAACTAAGTCCTAAAGATTGCATCTATAGTTTTTACGTATACCTACATATTATAATAGATGCCCAGCTAACAATTAGGTCATGACATGTATATATTTTTTTAATCTCTTTTAAAATCCCTTTATTTTGATACCCTACTCGATAGGTTTTAATAAAAAAATTTTTTTGAAGACTCACTATTTGGGGCCAAAAATCCGCCATTTTCATTTTTTAAGAATTTCATGTATCCAGTGTTACTCGCGTTATCAAGACGAATCCAATGACGTATCATTTATCAAAATCGGTTCAGCCGTTGTGAAGTTACGAGAGGACATAGGAATGGACATACATACATACATACATATATACATACATACATACATACGGGTCAAACACATAACCCTTCCTTCTTCGCAGTCGGGTAAAACAAGGTTTGTTGCTTATTGGAAGAACATTTTATTTTCTGAAATTTTGTGCATTATAATTTTAACACTAAGCTAACCGTAAATCGTAACAGTAATTTGATATACGTTAAGGAACATCGTGAAAAAACAGCGATTTTCGGGAAACAGAACGATGTGTGGTTGTGGCGTGAACAGTTAGGACATTTAGGCTGCGTATCCACCGGAGCTGTGCGAGGATGCGTTGCGAGGGATGTGTTTGTCATGAACCAATAGAAACACTTTATTTACAAGGTCCTTAATTCACAGGTTTTTTTAATGTACTGAGTTTCGGATGGTGATTAACCTTAACACTATTTTATTTGACATACGAAAACTGACCTTTTTCCAAAAGTGTTAGAAAGCTTGTTCAATTGTACCTACATAATCTTCGACCACATAAAAACGAATCACACGAAAATATCGTGATGGATGAATTTGTACAACTAGTATACTTACTTACAACAAAGAAAACTAAAGGACTTAAATAGAGTAAAAAGACCTCGACTTGAGCAATCGACTCAGAATTCAATTATTCATCTTCTCGGCAGCACAACGAAACACGACACAGCCATGCCTCGTCGTTATCACCTAACAAAATAATTCCAAAGGCTTAACGTGACGACAAATTCTCTGGTAACAGGATGTGCCAAACGCTTAAACTTTAGAAGGATTTGCAAAACCGAACCGAAAGTAACTGCGGAGCGTCGCCCAGCTGTGTTACATCGAACAGAGGAATTAATAGCTAACAAAAATCGCATCGAGCTTCCTTCCATCCTTTGTCGTCATCTTTAAAATCAAAAGTTTTATTATAATAACAGCTGCCACGATTCTTCCCTATTATAGTTTGTAGGTTCTACAAATACATGCTTAGATCTCACTAATACTAATAGCGTTGTAGAGTTAATTTTTAAACAGCTCCAATAATCTTTGACACTAAATTAACATTAGAAGTTAAGATTTGTAACTTTTGATATTATTTGAAATAAAAAGATTAAAATTTAAATTTTTTTTTTAGCTGTTGTGATATTCAGATAACAAAGTAAAGACCTATCTCGTTATTCCAGCAGCCAAACAAAAAATTGCATAGCAAATTATGCATTTAATTTAATACAAAGCAATGAAGCCGCAGGCATACACGGACAGACAAAAGCTTAAAACCTTAAAACAATATATTCTGCGTAGCGGCGAGGACTGAGTAAAAATAGACTCAAACGATGAAAGTTGTTACGTAGTAATTTATAATCAATTAATCACCAAAACAAATTTAGTACTTACAAACTATTTTTCATCACCTACAAAGTCAAAAATCGACTTCCACATTAGAAATCCAATTAAAATAAAAGCTTGTAAAAGACACGAATGGAATGATTTCTGTAAGCGGTACTAAGTCGCATTAGGTATAAAAATTTAAGACAAGTGCTGATTAAAAAAATTCACCATGTAGCTATAAATTTTATTGGTTATCTTATCAGAAAGATTTGCAATATCAGGGGCAATATTTCTCTGAAATTTTTCGAAATTTAACCTCCACAACGGAAAATTTAAACTCGTCTAGAAATAAAATATCTCTGCTTTAATTGAAATTGTCAAACAAATTAGAAACTGTCGTTAACTGTCAATACACATTACATCGATATCCGCTCAAAACCTGTCCAAGTAGACATGACGCATTTTCTTGAGAAAAATTCCTAAAGTTTCAGAGATACATACTTTTCACAAAATCGTCATCATCAACCAACTCTCAACAACCAGCCGTTAAACAAATGTGAACGGTGACAAATATGGGTATTTACGAATCGGATTGCTTATGCTTAATTGCGTAAGTAGGTACGGTCAAGTGCAAATATATATAGGTAGCCTAGCCTAGTTGTTAGAGAACCTGACTACGAAGCTTGAGGTCCCGGGTTCGATTCCCGGTCGGGGCAGATATTTGTGTGAAAAATACGAATGTTTGTGTTCGAGTCTTGGATGTTTAATATGTATTTAAGTATGTATTTATCTATATAAGTATGTTCATCCATTGTCTACTACCCATAGTACAAGCTTTGCTTAGTTTGGGACTAGGTCAATTGGTGTGAAATTGTCCCGTGATATTTATTTATTTTATGTAATGTATGTTAAATACAGAAATAGGGTTCTAAATGACACAAAAACAGAAAATTTTGCTTATACATTTGGCGTGCAGATTGTACGTAGAACATGTATATGTATGTATATTTCTAGCTTTCTAACAAGCTACTAATAATATGATTTATTTTTATATGATGTGGATATTATGACTGGGTGCGAGAAGATCGAAGAGAAACAATTTTATAACTGTAGTACGAGTATTATATTTCGGAAGGCACAAGACAGACAAGTTTTTTTACAGTTACTTGGGTAACCTAGTGTTGCTACAAAATAATCTACGTAATAACAACATTGCCATATTATAACACACCCCCTCAATGGTGCTAGCACAATCCGACTTTCTCTTTTAAATAGTTAAACACTTGCTTGCCCAGTGGCTTTACAAGAATGTCTCCCAACTGTTCAGCACTACTGACATATACAATCTTTATCCCATTGGTGTTAACTTTGTCTCTTACGAAATGTAATCTAATGTCAACATGTTTCAATTTGCTTGGATGAAACAGGCTCTTACATATTTTAATTGTGCTTAAGTTATCCTCTAACACTGTAGCATACACTTTTTGTTTACAAATTTTAATTTCATTAATTAAGTTTTGCCACAGCAAAACTCAACGCAATATATTCAGCTTTTGTAGAAGACAAGGCAACAGAAGTTTGCTTCTTTGATTCCCATGATACAGTACAACCATATAGGTACTTGAAACAAATATCCTGCAGTTGACTTTCTTTCAACCCTATCCCCCGCCCAGTCTGAGTCTGCATACCCTGCTATGATATATTCAAACTTGTGTTTGGTGTAGACTAAACTTAAGATTAGTGCACCCTTTACATATCTTAACAGTCTTTTTAAATGACCCCACAGATCTCGACTTGCACAGGCTTGATAACGACTTTAGATGCTGATACTAATACATAGATCTGGCCTTGTACATAACATGGAATACATTAATACACCTATCAGCTGCCTACACTTTTGTTTTATCTCTGTGCTTTCTGAGCTCTCTCGTTTTAAAACACTGTGATCAAAATTTGTATCAAGTGGGGTAGGTACTCACAGGTTTGCAATCTTGCATATCATATTTTTGTAAGACATTTTGCAAATAAGCAGTTTGGTTTAATGTTATTGTTTCATTAGCTAAGTCTTGAGTTATATGCATACCAAGATAATGTGATACTGGACCCATGTCTTTCATTTTAAACATATTACTTAGGTCTTTCTTTACATTTATCTGTAGATGCAAGAAGCATGTCGTCAACAAACAGTAATAGAATTACTTTATAAGTCTCGGTCGACTTGACATACAGACATATGACTCATAGTTAGATCTCTCAAAACCTAGGGTCAATATTACATTGTTAAACTTTGTATTCCAATTTTTGGGTGAATTCTTTACATACTCGGTTTCTTTAATTTGTAAGTTATCTTTACCAACTCCTTCCGGCACCGATATATATCCATCGCCTTCTACATCACCATTCAGAAATGGACTACATACATCTAACTGTGATAATTGGATTTTATACTCGTTGCACATTGCCAAGAAGAACCGCACCGATGACAGCCTGGCAACTGGACTATATACTTCAGACATGTTCAGAGTTTTATTGGTTGTAAGAGTTCCCGTTAGATGGCGTTGTTACCATTGTCAACACGCTATCGTTTGTCTTCTCTAATATGTTTAAATGAGTTTATAATATTATATGCGATTTGTCGAAAAGAGAGAATCGAGTTTGATTCTACCATATACATGTGGTCCTTCGAACCGGAGCCTAATGAAGAGGCGTTTTTGGTAGTAGTTCAAGTGTGATATTCACACTTCGCCCCGCGCCCAGTAGCAGTGGATCGCTGTGAAGTAAGGCCGGAGGTAGTACATAGCCAACCGAGGTTGGTTACGCCATCTAGTGGCGAGTGGCAGCTAATGCGTGTAAGACGCAAGTGGTGCCGCCCGAGAAGAAGAACATTCAGCGAAGTGGAATGTCACACCATACAACAGAAGGAGAAGGTCAATGAGTGAGTGAGTGCATGTTAGTGGTCAAGTGTAAACCGTGAGTACATTTAATATTAATTTCAAGCTATTCTCAATCTAATAAACAAGAATTAAATTCGTGAATTTGCTACGAGAATTTGAACTCTATTTCCAAGTGCAACTTTCCTTAGAACAATTTGTTTGTTTACATAGACTTTAATAAATTAACATTAACTTCATTAACTTAGAATAGTTTAATTAGCTAGGACTTAGAATAATAAGCTGAAACCTGTTGGTACGGGGAATCCATGCCCAATTTTCCCTAGAGTACAACAGATTTCAAACACTTGTAAAATTTTCGAATGTTTTCTTGCAATTTATTCTAAGTGTTTATTATTCACAAGTCGCAATTTCAAGTTTAGGTTTTGGTATTATTACTTAATAAAAGACTTGTGCAATATGGATGCTTTAATACATTGTCAAGATGATTTATGTAAACGCATATTTAAAGCCAGATGTAACTTTAAAAAGGCTCCCAAGGAACGAATAAATAAAGATTACATCGAAAGTAGATTGCAAGCATTAGAGCAAACATGGTCAGACTTTAGAGAAGGCCATAAGAGTTTAATGAAAAAATTTGACCCTAAGGTTTTACAAGCTCAGGTATACTTAACTAGTGAATCGTATGATAAAACAGAAGACGAATATTTTGAATACAAATGCGAATTGAAATTCGGTTTACGTAAATTTGAAGACGCTTCCTCTGGTACGTCAAAGAGTAGCCAAGGAAAGACGCAAAATGTAAGGTCAGACATAATTAAATTACCTAAAATTACTATACCCAGCTTCTCTGGAAAATATCAGGAGTGGACAACATTCAGAGATTTATTTGTATCTATGATCCACAACAACGAGTCGTTAGATAGCGTACAAAAGATGCAGTATTTAAAGAGCTATTTAACTGGGGAAGCAGATCAATTATTACGCAATATACCAGTAGCTGATACGAACTACGCTCGTTGTTGGAATCTGTTGGAGCACAGATACAATAATAAAAAATATTTGTCTCATTGTATTTTAAAGCGACTATTGAGTCAAAAGAATGCAACTATTGAGTCTGCTGGATTTCTAAGAGATTTAATGGACACCTCAACTGATTGTCTCAGTGCACTCTCTAATTTGGGTATTAATGTTTCCACATGGGACATCATTGTGATTCATTTGCTAACATTAAAATTGGATCCTGAATCACGCAGGCAATGGGAACTTAATATTGCTACTAACTCAGCATCAGATGCTTTGCCGACTTTCTCTCAATTTAAAGAATTCCTAACTACTCGATACAGAGCCTTAGAGTTCATAGAGCCGAGAAGTACAATTAAATTCCCCATTGCTGGCGCGAGGTCCCCTAACATGAGCTACAGTAAACCAAACGTGCTCCATGTCACTAACGCACCGACGTTAGCATGCGAGTTTTGTAAAGGGCCTCACAAGCTATGTTTTTGTAAGGATTTCGCAAATGAAAATTATGCCAAGAGGCACGATTTTGTAACAACCAATCGAATGTGTTATAACTGTTTGGGCGGGAACCACTCAGTTAAATTTTGTCAAAAGGCCACTAGATGTAGGATATGTAAGAGACTCCATCACTCCTTACTTCACCCGAAAGATGTCCCAACTTCCGCTGTCACTCATAAGGAGGTATGTCATGTAGGTCAGGCAGGGGAACAGGATTCGGGGAAAGCTATACCAATAGCGACTAGTAGTTCAGAATCAGAACCAACGCCGATAGTCAGCTGTTTTACGAAAGGGATCGTAAAAGAGGAGATATTGCTAGCCACAGCCCTTATAAAGGCTGAGTCGAGAACAGGGGACTATCAAGTGATAAGGGCGTTATTAGATCAAGGCTCACAGGCCTCATTCATTACCGAAGCAGTAGTTCAAGCCTTAGGAATAAAGAAAATTCCCGTGAAAGGCGTTATTTCAGGGTTAGGGGGCGATCAGACATCGGTTATGTCTAAATTTATGGTAGAATTAAAAGTTCAATCGCTCACCGATCCAACCTTTGAGATGGTATTGAAGCCATACGTGTTAAAGAAGATCACTACTTATCTTCCAGGGAAGAAAGTAGAAGTTCCTGAATGGAAGGAACTACAGCAGCTCACGTTGGCCGATCCAACATTTAGTTCACCTAATAGAATTGACGTGCTATTAGGAGCAGAAGTGTATTGCAAGATACTTAAAGATGGAGTGCGGAGAGCCCCACAGGGTACTCCAATAGCACAGTGCACTTCATTAGGGTGGGTCATATCTGGTCCAATAGGTTCTGCTAGTGCAATCAAAAACGTAACAGTTTTACATACTCATGTGACTGAAGATGAGATGTTAAAGCGCTTCTGGGAGATAGAAGCCGAACCGTCAGATCAACCTAAAAGGTTTAGCGTAGAGGAACAAAGGTGTGAAGAGATTTTCGCAGCCACGACCGTCAGAGATGAAGAAGGTAGATACGTGGTGAAGTTGCCTTTCCGCGAAAACGATCCAACCTGTAAAGGAAATTCACGTGAGATTGCGGTTAGAAGGTTTCGATCATTAGAAAGGAAATTTGTTAAGGACGAAAAGCTCAAGACTAGATACGCAGAGGTCATACACGAATACGAGCAACTAGGTCATATGATACCTGTAACAGAACCTGACACCAAACGTAACGAAGCCATATACTTACCCCATCACGCGGTTATCCGAGAAGATAAAAGCACGACCAAGGTGCGAGTCGTCTTTGACGCCTCCTGCAAGGATGATAAAGGAGTGTCACTGAACGATTTACTCATGATAGGACCTACCTTGCAATCAGAGTTGCGTCACCTCATTATGACCTGGAGGCAGTATCCCGTATGTTTGGTAGCGGACATAGTGAAAATGTACCGCATGGTAAGGGTGGCTGACGAGGACACTGACTATCAGCGCATAGTCTGGCGAGATGAACCTGAAAAAGTGATCAAAGATTATAAGCTATTAACAGTCACATTTGGTACCGCTTCGGCACCATATTTGGCGGTGAGAGCATTAAATCAAGTAGCTTGTGACCACAAAGAAAAGTATCCTTTGGCTGCATGCAGAGTCCACAAAGAGTTCTACATGGACGACTTGATGACTGGCTGCCAAACTGTGGAAGAAGGATTAGTTTTATATAAAGAAATGAAAGCTTTACTGAATGAAGGGGGTTTTATTCTACAAAAATGGGCAAGCAATAAAAATGAATTGTCAAGAGAAATAATTAAACTAGAACAAGATAAAGAGGCAAATGAACAAGAAAATAATGAAGTGGAAATAAAGGTAGACAGCATAGTTAAAATTTTAGGGCTTACCTGGAACCGAGATCACGATGAGTTTCAGTATTCCGTAAAGCTGCCGCCGCTAACGCCACCTGCAACAAAAAGGAAAATTATTTCGGATGTTTCGCGTCTATTCGATCCATTAGGATGGCTAGCACCCTGTGTCATCACAGCAAAAATATTTATGCAGCGATTATGGATAGCGGGAATCGGATGGGATGAGGAACCTCCAGCCGACATACTACAAGATTGGTTGACTTACCGTAAACAGTTAACTTACCTTGCAGATTTCCGGATCCCACGTTGGCTGCACATCAGTTCGGATGACACGCTGGTAGAGTTGCACGGCTTCAGTGATGCATCAAATGCTGCTTACGCGGCCGTTGTATATGTCAGGGTCATTGATGCGTCCGGGAAACTTCGTGTAACGTTAGTCACAGCTAAAACCCGAGTAGCACCCGTCAAGCAGGTATGCATCCCGAGATTGGAGTTATGCGGAGCTGTTCTCGTTGCAAAATTACTGAGAGAAGTAGCGAGTGTGATGGAAATAGACAAACACAAGGTCAGAGCTTGGACGGATTCCACTGTGGTTCTTGCTTGGCTGAACAAACACCCAAGCAACTGGAAAACGTTTGTGGCCAACAGAGTGTCAGAGATATTAACAATAATGGATGCATCTCAATGGTCACATGTACCCACCAAATACAACCCAGCAGACTGCGCTTCACGCGGTATCCATCCAGCAGAACTTAAAGATTACGAGCTGTGGAAATCCGGACCAAAATTCTTGCGCGACGACAAAATCGTCTATTCCAAACTCAAGAATAATGACACGAATCTGGAGAAGTCTGTCAAGGTACACCTGGGAGTGGTAGAAAAACCTATTTTTAGTAGATATTCATCACTTAACAGACTAATTCGTGTTGTTGCTTATTGTAGACGTTTCTTAAAGAACCACCCTCGCTATCAAAACAAAAATCACACCAAATTTCTCCAAAAGTGGGAATTAGATGAGGCCTTAATATGTTGCGTGAAGATATGTCAAAACATTGAGTTCAAAAGTGAAATGGCAGAGATCAAGTTAGACGGATATATAAAAACAAAAACTTCGAAGATTCGATCGCTGACACCTTTTTTGGAAAATGGAATCCTTAAGGTAGGCGGTAGACTGGAACATTCAGTCGAAACTGAAAACTCGAAACATCCAATAATTCTGCCTCACGATTCACATCTGACTAGGTTGATTGTAGCAGACGCCCATGACAAAACATTACATGGCGCTCGTCAATCTATGCTCAATTACCTGAGATCAGCTTTCTGGATTGTGAGAGTAAAGGACCTGGTGAAGCAACACATTCGGAAATGTATTCCCTGCATTAGACACAAAGCCGAGACTCAGACTCAACTGATGAGAGCCCTACCTTCGGCCAGAGTCACCCCAGACAGAGCATTTATACGCAGTGGAGTTGATTATGCAGGGCCAATTAACCTGAGAACAACAAGGGGTAGAGGACATCGCTCTTACAAGGGATATATTTGTTTATTTATTTGTATGGTCACTAAAGCCATACATTTGGAAGTCGTAAGTGACTTGACTTCTCGTGGATTCCTTGAAGCGTTTAAACGGTTTGTTTCCAGACGCGGGCGCTGTTTAGAACTACACAGCGACAATGGAACAAATTTCGTAGGAGCTGCCAAAGAGTTAAAGGACTTATTTGATGCTGAGAAATCGACTATGCCCCAAGAAATATCGGAAAGCCTGGCAGCTAATGGAACATCATGGCATTTTATACCTCCAAAAAGTCCAAATTTCGGGGGTTTATGCGAGGCTGGTATAAAATCCACGAAATTCCACATCAAACGGGTCATTGGCGATTGTACGCTCACCTACGAAGAGATGGCGACGTTACTTAGCCAAATCGAGGCCTGCTTGAATTCGCGGCCGCTCTCGGTAATGCATGATGATCCGGGTGAGCCAACCCTATTAACTCCTGGGCATTTTTTAATCGGAGAGCCTTTGGTTACAATCCCTGAAGTAAATTATGAGCACTCTCATGAGGGTACGTTAAAAAGATGGCAATTGACGCAACGAATGTTGCAAAATTTTTGGCGCAGATGGTCGAATGAATATTTAGGAAATTATTTACACCGGTATAAGTGGGCTCATCGAGTCCCAGAACCTAATGTTGGGGACATCGTTCTGGTGAAGGAGGACGACCTCCCTCCAACTAAGTGGCTTTTCGGCAAGGTGGTACAAAAACACCCTGGCCTAGATATGTTAACCAGAGTTGTAACCTTAAAATGTAAGAATGCGTTACTAAAACGCCCAGTCTCAAAACTCTGTGTTTTGCCAGTAACTGACTAGTTAAGAACGTATTTTAATTGTTAGATATTTTTATATGTTATGTTTTTTTTACAGTTACTGCAATTGATTTATTTATTTGTTTGTATCCACAAAGAGTTGTTTGTTTGGTATGACCAGAATGTTAATTAATAGTTAAGTTAATCCTTGACCGCTTCATGGTGGGCGGTTATGAGGAAGGACATGTCGTCCTTGGTGGGCGGTATGTTCAGAGTTTTATTGGTTGTAAGAGTTCCCGTTAGATGGCGTTGTTACCATTGTCAACACGCTATCGTTTGTCTTCTCTAATATGTTTAAATGAGTTTATAATATTATATGCGATTTGTCGAAAAGAGAGAATCGAGTTTGATTCTACCATATACAGACAGGTCTACATCCTTTTGTTGGAAGCCTCTGGCAACTAACCTTGCCTTGTATGTTACTACCTACCAGTCTCATCTTTCTTCTTTTTGAATATCCATTTACAGTTAATTAATTTGCAGTCTTCTGGTCGTCTCACAAGTTCCCAAGTTTTATTTTCTTCGAGCGCACTTACTTCTTTGTCAATTGCCTCTTTCCACTTTTCTTTTTCTTGACTTGGCAGCGCCTCACTGCATGTCGCAGGCTCTGGGTCAATCTGCTCTGCAGCTGCTACAGCGGCTTATATATGACAAGAGTCTAATCTTGAAGGTTGTTTTAAGGTACTTCTATCTCTTAGTCTCGCGCGGTAGTCTGTCTCTTCACTCACAGCGGACTGATCATTTTCTTGACTCTGAACCCCATTACCCTCTGATCTATCACTTATGTTCTCTCTTACTGGTTCCAAATTTTCTAAACAATCTTGTTCTCTACTACACCCTGGAATTGGTTCTATATTCTGGTTTACACTGGTCTGGTCATCTTTTTCAATAACATATTTAACATTTTTTCCTTCCTTGCTCTCATTTGTTATTTTTATCTTTTCATCTTCAGTTGGTAGAAATATACCTAACATCTCGCACTATCTCCAATTTTCTTGTTCCTGTAAAATACACCCGAAAACCTTTAGTATGTTCGCCATATCCTACAAAAATCCCTTCTTGACTCTTTGGATCCCATTTCAAACGCTTTTGTTTGGGAATATGCACAGATACCCTGGATCCAAACTCGTGCATTGACATAAGGTCACTTTGTTTTTCATGAAATAACTCGTAGGGTTAGGCTGGCATAGTCACACAGGTGCACTAAAGCCTCGAAAAAAAATAGGAAAAAAAATAAAAAACTTGTTTTAAACTCGGAGTTTTATCTACTGTAGGTCTTGGTCCCGTGCGGTTTAGAACGTATGCGGCTGTGTTCACGGCTTCCGCCCAAAACTCCTTGTCAAACCCTTGCATCATACATACTGCGGGATGCTTCGACTAGGGTCCGCATTTCGCGTTCCGCAGGCCATTTTGCTCTGGTGTATACGTTATCTAGACCTTTGGTGAACGATGCCCTTGTGTCTTAACAAGCTACCGAGTTCGGTATTTATGAATTCCAACCCGTTGTCGGATCGCAAGCACTTTACATCCAGTTGCCCGTTTGGCTAACTGAATAAATTCTTCGATACATCGTTTCACCTCGGACTTTTGTTTTAGGAAATATACAAACCGATACGACAAGTAATCGTCTTTCAACAACAGAAAATATTTTGCTCCACCAATCGAACTTACCTCCATCGGGCCAGGCCGCACACATCAGCATGAATCAACGATAATCTCTCACACGCTCTACTTTCGCTTCTTGCGAACGATCTACGATGTTGTTTTCCTAATAAACATTTCTCACACCCTATGTTCTCGTGGGTCTCTGAGTATGTAACTATTTGGATCATCTGAATATCCAACGGAGATACATTCCATGGCTTTCATATCAAATTTCTTCCGTTGACAATCAGGAACATGAATTAAAGCTCGACACCCGAAAATTCTAAGATTACTTAGTTTCGGTTTACGGTCATACAATTTCTCAAAAGGAGTTAGATTGTTAAGCGCGCGATGGGGGGACCTATTCTTTCAAGAAACCGAAGTTTGTATATCATATTTAATATCTTTTCGCGTGCCCTGTAAAGAGATTAAGAGAGCGTCAAATGAAGGAAGTTTGTTTGAATAATTCGATTCTTCACATATTACGTTGCTTGTACATTGTTCATAAGTCTGTTGCAAAGAAGTAAATTTTGTACATACTTTCTGCACACAGTTTTAAAAGGCTAAAAGCATCTCGTTTTTAGATGCAGTGGGCTCGCATGTATGCTCACTCTGACGTAAAACTTTTTTCTTTGTTTATAGTCACGGATGCAGAACAAAGCTCACGATATACGCACCTCCATTGCGTATAATTTTTATTTTTTGTGTTTAAATTGTATCTATATACACCGATTAATAGTGTCTCGTCTTTTGATTAACGCTAAATACTAAATTTCCCTTACTTGAAGACTCCATTTTCGTTAAAATCGAAGTAAATGTTACTCTGCATTCAATGACTTAATATTCTGTCAAACCACTTTGCTTTTAATCTCAAGTGGCATTCACGTCATATCGTTACAATTATAACTAAATAGGTTTTATGCTTGTTAACAGCTAAATAAATGTACATTAAAGTAATTTGTGCAATTTGGACATCGTGACATCGAGACATTGTTACATTAGGGCCCTCGCCCACATAACACGATTCAGTCGCGATGCAAACGCGATACCGTCGCGCTTCTGACGCGATGCAAACGCGATACCGTCGCGCTTCTGTCGCGATGCATACGCGCGGTTCTCTACTAACGCGCCACCCTCCCTCCGTTCCCTTCCCGATGTCGTCCGACACGGTCGCGCGTTTGCATCGATACAGTCGCGATGCTGTAGCGCGTTAGTAGCGCGTTGGCATCGCTTCTATAGCGCGTTACAAATGCGACTAACACTACAAAAAGTCGCCGTGAGCGAGGGCCCTTAGGCCTTTTTAAAAATTTAATATTGTTACACTAGGACTATCTGACATTAAGGCATTATAACTATCGAACTTTTTGACAATGGACAATGTGACACATTACTACTATCCAACATCTACTGTCATTACTATCCGACATTATAGGGCATTATAACCTTCGTGAACTTTTTGACATCTTGGATTATTTTTGTAATTTCAGCGCACACTGATACTTGGCGGAACCGTCCCAAAGGTGGCAACAGTCTTCCATACACGATCTAATCTACCTATACCGCAGGGGCCTTTTTTAGATCTAGTTTAGTTTTTAATTTAATTTAGTTTGTAATAGTTACATATTTAGTTTATAGTTAAGTTTTATTCACTGTTATTTTTTCTCAATTGTTTTATTTTTAGTTACAATAAATCTACCTATAACCTGTGCTTTGTACCTATAAAGTAAAAAGTTGCTCCAGCGTGAAATACCGCCCCGCCTTATATAAGACACTGAGTTTTTTAGCAGCAGTTTAATAATTTATTGAATCAGGCGTTACTTTGCGGAGGTCCATATTAATGAACTAAAACAATTACTTTGCTCACCTGCGACCTTACAATAGTTACGTTTATGCAAGAAATGTGCGTAAGAAGTTTAACATTTGGTAGCATAGCATACGGTTGTGGTAACTCTGAAGATGAGCTCTGGTTGAGTTCGAAACGCGTCAGTGTAGCTTGGTGGTGGTGATGGTTGGGTTTATGTGATTTGTGTGTGTTCGTACAGTGTGGAGGTGGAGGAACTGCATGAACGCACATTTCTTGCATAAACGTAACTATTGTAAGGTCGCGGGTGAGCAAAGTAATTGTTTTAGTTCAGCAGTTTAATAGTTAGATCGTATTACTTGCTATTGCGCACAACTTCGTCTGCGGTCAGCGGAAATTTTGGACTTTCTGGGGGGAAAAAGTATCCGTTTAGGTTCCCTTTGTTCACATTCCCATTTTGTCAACTTCCTAGTTTGGTAGCAATCCCATTTCGTCCAAAATCAATTCCCAATTCGTCCACTTCCTATTTTGTCAACATTCCCGTTTCGTCCATATTTCCATTTCGTTCACATTCCCACTTCGTCCACATTCCCACTTCGTCAACATTCCCATTTCATCTATCTATACCTAAATCACAAAATAAAATCTTCCCTGACAATTAAGCTAAGTGATAGCGAAAACCGCATTAAAATCGGGTAGGAATGTTGACGAAGTGGGATTGTTGACGAAGTGGGAATATAGACGAAATGGGAATGTTGACTATGTGGGAATGTGGACGAAGTGGGAAAAGGACGAAATGGAAATATGGATGAAATGAAAATGTTGACGAAGTGGGATTGTGGACGAAGTAGGAATGTGAACGAAATGGGAATGTGGACGAACTGAACCTAAACGAAAATATCGTATGTTAAGGTTTGGACGCATTTACAAGGGAGTAGCTTAACATTGTGCTAGCTCAGCTTAGCCCAGCAGTGAGGGGCACTGTAATGGCCAGCAAAAAAAAATAAGGATGAAAACCCTATATAGCTTTATATTATTGAAATATTTTTTTAGATCGATTCTGTAGTTCCAGAAAATACTATAAAATACTCACATAAACAAAAGTGGTTTACTTTTAATAAACGAACTTCAGTAGTGTGTTATATTTGTTGGAGCTCTTATTTAACCAGTTTATTTTAATGAAAGTAATATTATATATAGCTATTGAACCCTATTGTGGGCATGTCCAACACGCTCTAGGGCCTAAGCCGGTTTTAAAATGTTTCTATTTACATACAAGTAGTGGGGGCATACATTTATCTTCTGCCTTATAACACTACGATACCCTAAAAGGGCCTGATCTTGAGTGTGTGGATATTCTACCAATTCATATTCTAATATAGTCACAACACACCATGTATACCTAATTTTCGGGCCACCGATTCTGTTTTGATTAGATTTATGGCTGTTTTTTTATAGTATGTAAGTGTTACGATATCTGTGTATATGTACATTAACTTTATGTGGGAATTTTCTCAAAGTCAATAAAGGGGCCGTTCCGTTCATTAATTACGCAAGGGTCCCTAGGGGAGAGGGGTTTTAAAAATCTGTACATGACCTTACTTCGTCGGGAGTGAGGCGGGTAAAAGCCATTCTTACTTAGTATTTAACTTCGAGTATTTTTTTTCTGAGAGCACGCTCCAAACGTTGCTATCACGCGAAAACGTCCATAAGATTCAACGTGTTACAGAATTGCGAATAAAAAACCTCGCGGTGAAATATCACTGTGCGGACAGGTCCTTTATAGACCATAGGTTCCCAATCTTTTATGGACTACCGCCGCTTTTACAAGAAAAAAATTCTAACACCTCCCTTTACGTATTCGCAAATTACCAATTTTATATTTTTATCTATTAATCACAAATTAACAATTATTTGGACCCGTTACCGTCCCCGCGAAAAACTCCATCGCCCACCGGCATCGCCCATCGAGCGGTGTTAAATCCGGAGAGCGAGCAGGCCAACGACGTGGACCAAATCACCCGATCCATCTGTTCTCGAACATGTCGTTCAGCACGTTTCGGACACGAACCGCCGCGTGAGCCGGGGCACCATCTAGCTACAACCATGTTTCCCGAAGATCTTCTTCAGGCAGCATGTTCACGTATTCCGCTAATGGCCCGTTGATAAGCTGGATGAATTTGTCCGCATTCAGGTTACCGTCTATCAAAATGGGTCCTATGATCTGGTTTCCGTGCATTGCGGCCCACACATTTACGGCCCAACGATACTGGTGTCCGGTTTCTCTCATATGATGATGGTTTACGCGTGACCAGTAATGGGAATTACGTTGATTCCAAACCCCATTCCTGGTGAATGTGCTTTCATCTGTCCAGATAATTTTGGATATGAAATCACCGCATTCTCCATGACGACTGAGTAACCACTCCGAAAACGTTAAACGTGGTAGTAAGTCTCTCGGCAGCAAAGCATGTACCATTAAAAATTTATAAGGATGTTGCTTGTCACGTTTGAGTATTTTGTGTACCTACAGTCTTATGACATAAATGACTGATTTCTGACTGACATTGTCAAGTCATACTTAGTTGAAATAAAACAAGAAATAAAATAAACGAAGTTTTACCAAAGAGTTTGGTACATTTTGAAACTATGTGTGTACCTATGTATCAAACTTTGTAGAGTTCAGTTAATGTAAATTTAAATTTAGTTACCAAATTAAATAATTATGAGTACAGTTTTATTTGTAAATAATGTATTAAAAAAGGTTAACTAGGTACGCATCAAGGTAATTTTCTCTATGATTTCAATAATAACGCTGTCAACTAATTGCTATCGTGACTGATTAAAATGGCACGAGATAATGTCAATTGCTTGTTGATAAACAAATACTTAAGTATTTCAATAACTTACATAATATCTAAGTGGTGTAGGCTAGTGAAATAACCACACAACATTATGAATGTGTGATTTTTTAGTGCAGTTAAGTATTTATTTATTTAGTAATTATTAAGTCTGTCTGTCCCATTGCTAAGCAAATAGCTCCCTCTTACGGTTCCATGTATCCCGGTCTTGACCAGTCTCCCACCACCCCCCAGACTAATGCATACGAGTTTTTATCAACAAAGCAGTTAGGTAACGGTATGTAAATAATTAAATATCACTAACCACGAAGAGTGATTTTTGGACAGATACTTGGATTACATGTTTGCGTTACATTGCTGCTCGGTAATTTTTCAAAAATTAATTACTGGCTTTCAATTAAGTGTAACTTAAAATATGCCGTTACTTAATGATTACGCCACTAAACCCTAGGTCTAGTTTAATTCTTTGATCGTATTGGATATCCAGTCTGTATATCTAAAGTATTTAATACAATTAAATTTTTTAACACAGTAGATACGCTATTTGAGACTAGGGATCGCCAATGCGGACCGGAATTATTTCCAAACATCCCTGTCCATGATATATATAGTCATTAATGTTATAGTACGCCTTATGTATTAATGTCTTCTTCACAGTAGATTTGAATTTTGTAACCGTTTGTTCGGTTATTGTTTTCGGAATTTTATTATAAAAACGTATGCATCTTCCCAGAAACGACTTTTTGGTTTTAGCCAGTCTGTAAGATGGAACTTTAAGCTTCCCTGTGTTTCTAGTAGCCTTTGGCTTATCGACGTTAGTGGGAAAAACACATATGTTTTTTCTTACATACATGATTATTTCAAATATATACGTTCTATGAACAACCTTTTTTATTTACAACACTCGAACGTGTGACCGTATTTACGTGTTCCCGTTTAAATTGATTTTCAAGAGCAAAATGCTGTAAATTTTGAGCCGAACTAGAGTCTGATGACAAACTAAATTTGACGTGATGGTATAGTTCGTGCTTTAAAAAATTGGACAATATTTCTAGGTTAGGACGTCCCGTAGTGGTAACGTGGCAAAATCGGTCCATCTTAAGTATTTTCACTGTAGAACTTAATTTACCTAGCAGTGCGTGAAACAGTTTTGGAGAATATAAATTCTCTATTTGTTTTAGCAGCTTAATTACTGACGAAATAGCATTACTTACTCGGTCAAAGAGGGTTCCAAGCTCTTTAAGATCTTTACCCTTAAGCGTGGAAGATTTTTCAAATTGGAAACTTCATCGTTTTGTTACGTCAGCCTTCGAAAAAACTGGTCAGGATAGCCACTTAAGGTTCTACGAGCCTTGGCTATCCGGGCTAGTTCTGTGCATTCGTGTACAAGGGGCCGGAATGTTGCGAACTCCTTGCATTTTTGATACTTCTTATTGTTTTTTCATATCTTTTTTTGAGTTCTTGTCTGTCAGGTTGTTGAAGTTCGGTGAGTGAGTTTGCAAGGTTTAGTTGGTTGATATTAAAAATGTTGCCATTATTTAAGTCACATTCTCGTTTTCGTTATAGTCTATTTCATTTACGTTACATTACTTGAATCAGAACACGAACTTATTTCTCACGTATTTCTAAATCTGGAAATTAATATAAGCGACGTTGATTGGTTACGTGAAAGAGCGGTTCTAGGACCAAAGAACGAGTCCGTGAACAAAATAAATAAAGGAATATTATTTAGACATGATAGTTAGTGAAACCAAAACGTATTTATCTAAGATACGGTGATAACCGACGATGGTAGTACTGCCTATCCTGTAGGTAGAGTTTCTAAACTCCTTAAAACTGACCGGCACTGAGAAGGCACTCACAAATTAGAATTTAAGTTGGCGTTCCAGTCCTACTGATGCGCAATTTTGATGCACCAAGATTGTGTAACGGCACCAGGCTCCGCATCACTGATATTGTAAATGCTACTATTTTACCGGTTTGGCTAAGAGAGACAGCGTTCTCATTCCTCGGATTTCAATCATACCAAACAATTTTCCATTTCAATTTAAGAGACTGCAATTTTCTATGCAGCTAGCATTTACCATGACAATTAATAAATCACAAGGCCAAATTCCCACTGTGGTGGGTACAGTTGTTGCATCTCACGAATGCGGATGAGCCATACTTGTAGTTGTATTGCGTATAGACACGCGCTTTCACTTGTATAATAAAATTCAATATATTATAAATATCTATCCAATGCAGTCATATAAATGCAAAGATGCCTTGCTGATTTGGCTTAAAACTATTAGCTATGATCAAGCGGAAGCATTGCTTTCATACAATTAATGAACACAATGGCTGAAATATGACTAAATAAAAAACCTAGATTCACGATTTTCATAATTAGTATTCGTACTCACACACCCACACTGTATACACTCCCTCACACACATACACGCGAGCGCGTAAAACACACACACACACACACATGCTTTCTTCTCTGTCTTTGATTTTAATATCAGTGCCAAGAGCGCATTAACAAAAAAAAATTGTTATTTTTCTACTTTTTATTTTTTATTCTTTTTTCTTTAAGATATTTTTGTGTAAAGTTAAAATAACTTTGTTTTGTTATAAACAACATAATATATGTAATAGTTATGGAGGAGCGGGACGTATGTCCAATACCTACTAGGAGGCCCCCAACCCTGATTTTTTGCTAAACGATTTTATAACGAAATAAACATTTTTCATTTTTCATTTTCATTTTCAGATATATACGCTCACTTTAAATAAACTCGGTTAGTATAAAATTCACTATATATTGATTATAACAGACTGAAATGTACGATGTATGAGAAAGATTCGTCGGTAACCTCTAGACCAGAGATGGTGTACGGGTAAGCACGCAGAACGGAATGCTGAGAACCTGGGTTCGATTCCCAGCATTGGTCTTTTTTCTGGGGTTTTTTCTGTGCATCTATATTTCAGTTTGTATTTAGTTTGAAAAGTATAATTTTAAAATATCTAATTTTGTAAGGTATAACGTTGATTATAGCCTAGGATCTGCGTATACAACGACCTTCACCGATCTGGTTAATGGATGAAAAGTATTTTATTTAATATAAGCTGATGCCCGCGGCTTCGCCCCCGTTGAATTTTTTCTAAAATTTCTTTCATACGAACCTTCTCCTGAGAGTAACAAACGCAACAAAAAAAAAGAATTATCCATTTTGGTGCAGTCGATCAGAAGTTATGCGCGTACAAACATTTCGGTGATTAATTTTTATTTATATACTAGCTGTTGCCCGCGACTCCATCTGCGAAGATAAAAGATAGCCAGCGACCTATTCTCAGACCTACGTTTCATAAAAATCGGTCAAGCCGTTTTGGAGGAGTTCGGTAACGAACACCGTGACACGAGATTTTTAGGGTTCCGTGGTCAACTAGGAATCCTTATAGTTTCGCCATGTCTGTCTGTCTGTGTGTCAGTCTGTCTGTCTGTCTGTCTGTCCGTCCGCGGCTAAGCTCAGAGATCGTTAGTACTAGAAAGCTGTAATTTGGCATGAATATACGAGGGGCGTTCAATATAAAGTGAGAATGAGATGCAAACTCTTTCAATATTAGGAAATTAAATACTGGCCGGTAAAGCTAATCTATCTAGCTGATTGCTATGAAAAAAAAACTAACTGTCTTTTGTTTAAAAAAAAATACGGTAATTTCTTTGCAATGCTATTGAGTACGTTAGCGAAAATGGAGAAAATTTAACTGCGTGCCGTTATCAAATACTTGTGTTTGAAAAATTTAGATCAATCTAAGTCAATTTAGATTTGCGGGACACTTAAGGGTCTAATGATCTTCCGTATTCGACAGTCGCACGTTGGTGCGCCGAATTTAGACATGGAAGAACATCGACCATGGACGACCCCCGCTCCGGACGCCCTACTACTGCAATAACTGAAGAAACTGTGAAAAAAGTTGAAAACTCAGTTTTGGCGGATCGTCGTGTCACGGTTCGTTTTATTGCTGAAAATGTAAAGATTTCAACGGGGAGCGTGCATAATATTTTACATGAACGCTTGGGTATGAAAAAGGTATCTGCGCGTTGGGTACCAAGAATGCTTACTGACACGCAAAAACAAACTAGACTAGAGATTTGTCAAGAAGCTTTGGACCTGATACAGCAAGACCGGGAACTTTTTTTGGCGCGATTTATAACAATGGACGAAACATGGCTCCATCATTACGACCCTGAAACGAAACTGCAGTCTATGACATGGAAAAGGCCTTCATCTCCAACTCCGAAGAAATTCAAGGTGGGCCCATCTGCCGGTAAGGTCATGGGCTCTGTTTTTTGGGATGGTAAAGGGGTATTAATGATTGAGTATCTCAAACATGGAGCCACTATTACGGGCACTTTATACGCCAAACAAATAGCAACATTGCGCAATGAGATCCGCGAAAAACGGCGAGGTAAACTCTCGAAAGTTGTGCTGTTCCACCAGGACAATGTCCCGGCACACAAGTCCATCGTTGCAATGGCTGCAATTCGTGATGCTGGGTTCAATATCCTTAAGCATCCTCTGTATTCACCAGATCTCGCTCCCAGTGATTTCTACCTATTTCCGAGATTGAAACAATACCCGAGAGGCCAGAAATTTGAAGATGACGACGCGGTAGTCGCTGCAGTACAAGATTTTTAAAGTACTCAAGATGAGACCTTTTTTAAAAATGAAATTTTAAGTTTAGAAAAAAGATTTAATAAGTGCATTATGCTAAAAGATGACTATGTCGAAAAATAAAATTACATTTAGTAAAAGTTGTTTATAACATACTCATTCTCACTTTTTATTGAACGCCCCTAGTACATATCAATCACGCCAACAAAGTGGTAAAATAAAAAATATGTTTTTTTAGGGTACCTCGCATAGACGTAAAGGGGGGTTATTTTTTTTTCTCGATTAACCCTATAGTGTGGGATGTCGTTGGATAGGTCTTTCAAAACCATTGTGGGGTTGCTAACATGATTTTGCTATTCAGTGATCTGTTTGCGAAATATTCAACTTTAAAGTGAAAATTTTCATTAAAATCGACCGTCCTCCCCCCCTCTAAAATCTAAACTGTTGGGTGGAAAAATTAAAAAAAAATCAGAATGGTAGTAAATATATCAAATTTACTAGGAAAATTAGAGCGGCTAAGATTGCTTGTAAATTATTTGTAGTTTAAGAGTAAATAGTAGCCTAAGGTATAAAACATACCTAAATTTGGATGATTCCGTACACATACGAAATCCTTAGAAAAATATTACTTGATTTTTTTGTAATGGCTACGGAACCCTACCTTGGGCGTGTCCGACACGCTCTTGACCGGTTTTTATATAGGTATATTAGATATAAGATAAGACTATCTTTTGCCCGCGACTCCGTCCGCGTGGAATTAGTAATTTGGGCAGCTTATTTTTTTTTATCCAGTTTGCTTTTTCGTCAATTATGCCTCTACTTAGTTCCTCGATATAAAAAAAAATTACCTGCCCCCGCACCCCCGATTTTGAAACATTCTTCCGCTCCGCTCTGCTCCTATTGGTGTTAGCGTGATGATATATAGCCTATAGCCTTCCTCGATAAATGTGCTATCTAACACTGAAAGAATTTTTCAAATCGGAGCAGTAGTTCCTGAGATTAGCGCGTTCAACAAGAAAACCTGTTCGATAAATTCTTAAAATATACGTACCTTTCTTATTTGTGAACCGATTCAAATGAAGCAAACATTAAATGTTAATCCAAGAAAATACCAACATATTTGTGAAAACCGCATCCTTCTAGGTTAAGCCGTTTCTGAGATTAGCGCGCACAAACGCACAGACAAACAGACAATAATTCTAAAAATCATTGTTTTGGGTTCTATTGTGCTAATAAATGTGACAGTGTAGTGTTAGTGACAGTTTTTCTTAAATATCTTCAATGTACAGACACCGACTTGTTACAGATTTATTATATGTATAGATAGATATAGATAGATATAGAAGATAGATAAGATATAGATATGAGATTAATTATTATGTTATTAATATATTGCAAGTGGGTTGACTAAAAAAGTTCAGTCCAGTATAATTTTTATTCACAGTTCAACGTTTCGGTTAATAGACAAATGCAATACCTACCAATGAAAAGTACCTACCTCTATGAAGCCTATAGAATATGCAAACGTTAGGTTGATTACTTTTTTCCGGTCATAACTTTTGACCGGAACGGAACGGATCTTTTGAACTTTAACAGGTAAACACAGGTGAATCGATATATGCACTGGTCTGGTTAGTCAACCTAACGTTTGCATATTCTATAGGCTTTTTTATACTTTTGATTGGTACGTCATTTGTATATTGACCGAAACGGTAAAATGTTTAAAAATATTAATTAATCATATTCTGGACTGAAATTTTTTAGTCAACCCACTTGCAATATATTTGTTAACATATTTAATTTAATATAAAATACTTCCTAGCCTAGGCTATTCTATCTAGGGGATCCTAGGCTATTTATATAATATCAATTGATATAACGACAAAGCGTATAATGTTCATAACACCTAAGATTTAAAACATATAAATTCATTAAAAACTTTGATGCAAGCAAACAATCAAGCAAGCCATTAATTTTTTCCGCTCTGTTACAAAAAAACCTAACATCGAAGGCTAAGGCACGCTACGCTACGCTTCGCTCCCGCCTTAGCCTTCAGTACCTCTACCATGAGTTTACACTAGTTCACAGTGACCGTACTCGCTAGCGACGGCGTAAATGATTTGTATGGAGAATTGTACTTCCGTAAGTGACCGCTAGAGGCGCTGTACAATTATCCATACAAATAATTTACGCCGTCGCTAGCGAGTACGGTCACGTAAACTAGTGTAAACTCATGGTAGAGGTACTGAACCTAACCTATTCAAGTCGCTTCTGCCCAGTTTCGTCTTGCTCGCTCGCTTCGCTCGCTCGCCGCCACATAATTTAACATTTACAGATATTATTATATATCATGAGTGTTATACCTAATGTTTGTTATGTTAAAAGAAATTAGTCCATTTAAATCTTATACAAATTGAAGTTATATAAAACTAACGTTATATAATTTTAGCGTTATACGTTAAAAAATTATACTTTTTGCTGTTATAGCTAACGTTCATTATATCTTGTCAACGTTATTATTATGAAATTAGATATTTTGTAGTTATATCTCGTGGGACGCACCCGCAAATAATAAAACTCACAATGTTGTGTGCAGTTTAATGTTATGTCAAATTTATTTAAAGCAACATTACTGATTAGACGACCAGATGGCCTAGTGGTTAGAGACCCTGACTATGAAGCTTGAGGTCCCGGGGTCAATTCCCGTGTCGGGGCAGATATTTCTATGAAAAATACGAATGTTTGTTCTCGGGTCTTGGGTGTTTAATATGTATTTAAGTATGTATCTATCTATATAAGTATGATCCGTAGCCTAGTTAGTACCCATAACACAAGCTTTGCCTAGCTTACTTTGGGACTAGGTCAATTGGTGTAAATTGTCCCGTGATATTTATTTATTTATTTATTGTTACTGGAGATCGGCATAACCGTTGGTTGGTAAACTCCATTGAGTAAAGTCGGAGGTCATATTCACGTATCTGTAGATAACGCATTTCGCGCAACTTGAAATGTGTGCGATTAGGCTGTCAATATTTTTAACTTAGTATAATTAAATCATATTAATCCATTACTACATAGGTAATAAGCTTTTGTCAAAAATTTCATTTTGAATACAAGCTTTTCGCTGACTGTACTTTTTATTGACTGTACTTGCATTGTCATCCAACCTACATAAGTATACCAAATTTCAAGTAAATCCGACAACTGGAAGTGGGTCAAATTCGACTTCTAAGATTTGACCCAAGAATACCTACCTAATAAATAATAAAACAAACGGGGTGAGCTGAATAAAAGCTTGTAAAAATACGTCTCGATATAAGTTATTGTATTTCTTATTCAAACTATTAAAAAAGTAGTAAAAAGCCCGTAATTTTGTATTTTATCTTTAGTTTCTTGTCCGAAACTTTAACAGCGTTTTTCTTGAAATTGCCATTTTAAAGATACTTGAAATTGGTTTAACGCGGCAGTATTTGAAAAAAAAGCTATGAGTTTCTATGAACAGTGTTACAAGCAATATTGCAAAGTAAAAGAAAGTGAAAAAAAACACGACGTTTTAAATATTTAAGAGGACATAGATTTAATTAATCTCAATAAGTGTTTACTCAAAATTAAGCACGCCATCCTAATCCCAAGCCCACTAAATGCTATTAATAATATGAAAATCATTAATTCTTTTATCATATCACATCTAATCGGACAAGTGGCATTTACATCAAAAGTAACTAAGATAGGTGTGTTTGCCGTTTTATTTAATGGCTTATGTGTAGGTACTATTTACTTTAGTAGGTATACATTCACCGGAACAAAATATCTGCCAGAACGGAGCCCCTAGCATGACGTAGTTTAAACACTAAAATTAGATACGGCGTATTGCATAATCGCGTATCTTTTTAGCGTCCAAACTAACGATCGTGATACGCGTCGATGCTACGCGATGAAGAAACGATACGGCAAAATCATTGCTTTGACGTTCGAGCTCTGTTATAGTTACGAGCTTGAAACATGTTCCGAATTGTTAGTGCATTCAAAACGAGTGGATTAAAATTCACTTGCAAGATTTTAAACGGATTACTTAGTTACTTACAAACACTGCATGTTATACAAAAGCTTGTAGAATAATAGGAACTGTACCACAAAGCCAACATATTATTTTTAAGGACGCGGCTTGCGAGGTAAATAACCTTCTTTCTTTAATAAAAATAGCTTCCGATCATCACTAACAATCTTGTTTCAATTTCAAACATGCAGAAAAATTTATGGTACAATGTCGCATTGCTATCTATTTAATGTGTGATGTTAGTTATAAGGATTTGGTAAGAAAATAATAATAACAAAAAAGGTACTGAAAATATTTTTAATAAAAAAAAATATTGAACTGTAATTATTCCAAATGGTTGACACGCTGTTTCTGAGAAAAAAAGAAAAAAGTAATTAAATAAAAGAAAACATGCACTTAATGTCGAAGTACCTAAATAAGTAGTCTAAACTAGTCTAAAGTATTAAATGACTCACCTGTCAACGGAACCACTATTGCTAGAAGTACCCGAATTATAAGCGAAACAATTAGTAATTATTCGGAGGAACCAATTAATACATTAATATCAAATTAAATTCACGCACTCCTTTAGGTTTATTATGGTGTCACTTAACTACACTACAATTTCAACAGGAATTATAACGATCGTATTTTATATGCCTACAAGTAAACGCATCAAGATTTTCAATTAAGTGAAATGTATCCGCAAAGTTTATAATTTAAAGAGATAGTGCGCGGTGAAGCAGTGGCCGGCGAGTGGCGTGCGGCAACGGGGACGGTCGGCTCCGGAGTGGCGCCCGCACCTGCCCTGCCACCGCGAGAGCCACGCGCACACAGACGCACAGCACAAGCCCGCGTCTGTGTGCACGGACAAGACTTGCGCAATTAATTGAACTTGTTGATGTACTATGTATTTTATTTTGCCACTCGAGTATGCCAACAGTGTTGAATGAAACAGGACTTGTTGTGTATTAATCTTTGCTATGTGACTAAATTAATTCACAGCGACCTGAAAGCTCTCCATAAAATTAGTTTACCTAATAAATAAGTTGAAAACCTTATCACTCATGTTTGTATACACTGGGTCAACTTAAGTTCAATTTGATAACGAAGTTCGGGTACGACATTCGTTTTATTTGGTCATGTGTGCTCGGGTGTTGGTAGGTTTGAGGATGAAGGTGGTAGAGAATTTGAAACCCGTAAGCATGTCGTGTGGTGTTTGTGATAGTTGGGCATGCGTGACATACTATTGGTTTAGACGACCGGATAGCCTAGTCTAGTCGTTAGAGAACCTGACTACGAAGCTTGAGGTCCTGGGTTCGATTCCCGGTCAGGGCAGTTATTATTTTGTGTGAAAAGTACGGATGTTTGTGCTCGAGTCTTGGATGTTTAATATGTATTTAAGTATGTATTTATCTATATAAGTAAGTTTATCCGTTGTCTATGGGTTGCACTGAAAGTTTCGGGAATACAAAAATGGACCAGTGTAAAGAGTTAATTGTACATTTACTGTTTTGTAAAGTAGTCTCCAAGCATTAGGTACACATTTTTTTCATTCGCTTAGACCAATTATTGAAACAGTTATTCTACTCCAAAGATGTAGTCCCCGAAGGCGTCCACTGTTGCTTCGAGTGACAGGAATTGTTGAACGCGTAGCTTATCATTAATTTTAGGGTATGTATAGAAATCATTAAGACTCAAGTCGCGGCTGTATGGTGGATAGGTCATTAATTCGTCTTTATAATAGTCCAAATACTCATTTGTTTGACGAGCAGTATAGTCGCTAGCGTTGTCGTGATGAGAATGGTGCATCGGGTGCAGTTTTCTATTTTGAGTATGTCAACGATTTCAGGCAGAATAACTGTGGAACATCAGTCTGCATTAACCGTTCTGCGATCCTCAAGTGCAATAGTCGCAACTTGCCCTGATTTCGAGACAAAAGTGGCGACCATCTTTTTCGCCGTGCTTCGGGAGCGAACAATCTTGGTCGGTCGCAGTTCGTTTTCACAACTAGTTACACACCCAAAGTTTGTAGTTCGTGTGTCGTTTGTGTGGTCGTTTGTGTTTATAGTTAAGGCCGCTTAAGGCCGTGTTGCGCGACAGGGTTTCTGTGACTGATAAAAAGGGTCCCGCCGGAAGACCAGCGCTGGCTCCACCTCAGGAGTCCGCATTTATGCTGAGGCGGGACCTTTTTCACACACAATTTAATGTTTTATTTATTATTTTATTTTATATTTTTTGTAATTTTATGTGTTTTGTGTGTGAAATAAACTTTTTCATTTCATTTTCATTTAATTTAGTTCGTAACACCCAAACTCATGATGTGTTTTTATTTTCTAGTTCGTAACCATGTATCCACGTTTCATCACCCAACACGATTTTATATATATGCGTTGGAAGTTCCTGTGTTGAACCTTTCTAAATTTACTCGGCACCAATTGACCCAGGCCCCCCCTTTTGGTCATCAGAAAGTAGGTGTGGGACCCAACTAGAAAATAACTTTCACACGACTAGTTCTGTTTGCAAGATAGTTTGGATTTGACTCATTGCAATCTCTAAACATGACTGAATTTCACGATATGTGACATGACGATCTTTGATGATCAGGTCCCGCACTGCATCGACGTTTTATTGAGTAACCCCAGATTTGGGCCGCCCTTCACGAAAATCATCACTGACTTTCACTCGATCGCGGTAAAATTCGGAAAACCAGCGATACACAGCGTCTATTCATGCAACTCCCTCCCCAAATGCATAAGTCGTCCGATCAAGGCAGTATTTTTGAGATAAAACACTCTTAAAATCATAAAAATTCATAACTCTTAAAATTTCTCGCGTTAGGTAATTCCATTTTGGCGGCAACGACGCCGTTTTAAAAAATAATTACTAAAAAGTGTCTACTTTTTTTTCAAACTGCCTGTTGTAATAAGTTGACAAGACTTCTATGGTTATAATAAGATGACCAGATGGCCTAGTGGTTAGAGAACCTGACTACGAAGCTTGAGGTTCCGGGTTCGATTCCCGTGTCGGGGCAGATATTTGTATGAAAAATACGAATGTTTGTTCTCGGGTCTTGGGTGTTTAATATGTATTTAAGTATGTATCTATCTATACAAGTATGTTTATCCGTTGCTTAGTACCCATAACACAAGCTTTGCTAAGCTTACTTTGGGACTAGGTCAATTGGTGTGAATTGTCCCATGATATTTATTTATTTATTTATTTATTTATAAAAAGGTTAAATTTGAAACACTATTATACCATTAAATAACCGATTCCCGAAACTTTCAGTGCAGCCTAAAAGTACCTACCCATAGTACAAGCTTTGCTTAGTTCGGGACTAGGACAATTGGTGTGAATTGTCCCGTGATATTTATTTATTATTTATTTATTTGCCTATGTGGAAGAGGAGGAGCGCAGTTTCTGCATGTTACCATATTATGTAACGCTCAGACTCAGACAAAGCTGCGGAGCTGTGGTACACGTTTTGTTGCGAAGAAGCAGCAGTAAGTATTACCTCTAGTGAGTGTGGGGGGGGGGGGGGGTAAGATGAAAAGCAGTGTAAGATGAAAAACTACTCGTAGCACCCAAGTGTTTTTCATCTTACACTGCTTTTCATCTTGCCCCCACTCACCTATGCATATTTTTGCATTGTGCCTAGTTATTTATTTATATCGTTATGTACAGTCAAGAAAACTGAATCGCATACCAGGGTGGAACCTTTTCATAAACAATTTCAAGATCTGATCTTTGGCAGATGTATTGAATGTCGACATGACATTTGCAATGAAAACGGCTCACCCTGGTACGTGGTTCAGTTTCTTCATCTATACATCCTAGGTTTGGTTAGTTACATCATTTTCGACGGCAGCAATTAACATTGCCGAAACTACAATTTTCATTTTATTGCATAAATTATCTTGTATTAGTGTTATATAGGTATATAATTATAACATATTATTTTCTGTGTATTTAAGTATTTATTTATCTATACAAGTATGTTTATCGTCGTCTAGTACCCATAGTACAAGCTTTGCTTAGTTTGGGACTAGGTCGATTTGTGTAAGATTGTCCCCTAATATTTATTTATTAGTATTATTATTATTATAAATATATATACAGGGTGATCAATCCAAATGGGTCAGTACGGAGAAATCAGAAACTATGAGACATAGCGAAATGTGTTCTTAGGAACCATGGCTTCGATTTTAGATTTAACAAAACTGGCATTCAAACGTTTTTTTTAACTCTCATACATAACCGGGAATCGAAACTGGTCAAAATTTCTGTAATAATTTATTTGTTGTTATTGTTGAAGTTAGGAATTACAAATCCCAAGAAACACATTTTTTAATGGAATTTTGTTTCAATCATTGTAAAATAAACTCAAAAATTACAAAATAACTATATTTAAGTAACTAGCTGAGTCTCCACTGAGCGAACTGTCTCGCGAGGCAGCCATTTTCGGTGCGATTTTAGACCTTGTGTTGAACAAAATTATAACCTCATGCGCTAGCCTCGCGAGGCAGCTCGCTCAGTGGGGACCCAGCTGATGATCAAAATGTTAGACATTTTCCTGGATGCAAAGATTAATCCCTTGGGTAATGCACTATCGCGTTCCGTATTTTTGTGGGGGCATATTCAGCCCAAGAAAACATTCCATTTTTAAATTTGATATAAATTGGCACACCCTCTGAACGAATGTGTTCTAATTTCAAATAAACACAATTTGTAGTGGATTACTATCTAAGTAAGATAATGGTAAGGTAGCCTATTCAGATAAATTATTCATATCAATTGATGAACTATTGACAATATTTTTCAAACTATTTAAATTGTGGGAATTTCTTGTGTAAAACGAATTCATAGCAAAAGTTGGTCATTATATTCTAGGCATCAACTAATAACAAAACGACATGTGAATATTTAGGTACAGAATTTTGATCAGGTTCGATTCCCTGTTATGTACGACAATTAAAAAAATGTATGAATGCCATTTTTGTTAAATCTAAAATTGAAGCCATGGTTCCTAAGAACAGATTTCGCTATCTCTCATAGTTTCTGATTTCTCCATACTGACCCATTTGGATTGATCACCGTGTATATACAGGGTGTTCGGCACAAACCGTCAAAATTTTTTGGGATATTGTTGAGGATATTTGCTATCTTTTCTCCCTTGGAACTAGGGTCCTAAGGGTTACGGTTTTGGAGATATGATTTTATAAATGTTTTTTCTAAAATTTCCCGAAATCCGACCTTTAAACGTTCGTAACTTTTTTATTAATGTTTGTAAAATTATTATTTTTTGTATTAAATACTTGGCAATACATGCTTGTTCAAATAATAATAGTTTGTATTCTAATTGATAGTGTCAAAGGGACGTACCTACGAGGTTTTTCATTCCACAAAATTATTGATTGTGTGAAAAAAATCTAACTTTGAAATTCAATTATTAAAAAACTAAAGACAATGGAGTGCTTCATTTTCTTTAAAATACTTCTTTAGCTTATGACCTTTCTAACGATATGCTACACATTGATAAAAAATAAATCTGAGACAAATTACGGGGATATTCCGTCAATAGGGCGGAAATTGTTTGGAATCAGCGAGTAAAGCAACTTTATATTTTTGATCATTTTTTTTAAAAGGTTAGACAAACTGTGTTCTAGTTTACAAATTTTGTTCGAATTTGTAAACTAGAACACAGTTTGTCTACTAAAGGTAGGGCGTAATACCTATTGCACTACAAAATAGTTAATATTATCTCAACCTCTTTAGATAATTAAATAGAAGTAAATTACCTACTTAAACTAGACACTCACTATAAAACAATAGGTACTTATAATATACTTGTCAATGTCGTCGGACAGTGTCATTTTTAAACACGTTATATTACATAAGTATTTTATATTTATGAGTGAAAATAAAAATGCCTTCTAAAAAAATTGAAAAATTGCTTAAAAACACCCTGAAATAATTAAACGTGGGTCCAAGTTATACTGTAACAAATGCCAATTCACCTTTCATCGCAAAAAATATTCTCTTGTTAGGCATATGAAAACCGAAAGACAAAGAGGTATTCAAGAAGAGAAATATCAATTTTACAAAGACCTTACTATGTTTATGGTAGTCTGCAATATATCGTGGTATCAATTAGAAAATACAAATTTTAACGGTTTTATTAAAATTGCATTTCTGGACGATACGGTAATTTTTCAGTGCCATCGCAATCTCATTTCAGGAAAAAATATTTCTCTCCAATTTATAATGAAACATACCAACAAATTAGGAACGAGATTGGGAACAATTATATCTACGTGTCTGTGTAGATGAGACTACAAATGCTAACGGTGACCAAATTGCCAATGTTATCGTTGTTAAACTTGACAATACACCAAGTCGGCCGTATGTTATTGCAAGTAAATGTTTACAGCAGACAAATAATGAAACAATAACAAATTTGATTATAACGTGCCTGTCAAATTTATGGTGCTGTGATGCAAAGAGCGATAAATTCAACAAAGTTCTATTGTTAGTGACTGACGCAGCACCTTATATGATGAAAGTGGGTAAAAACTTGGATTCAGTTTTTAAAAATATGACTCATGTAACATGTGCAGCTCATGGATTAAATAGGGTGGCTGAGAAAGTAAGATCTCTGTTTCCAAGTGTTAATACCTTGATATCATCGGTCAAAAAAGTATTTTTGAAGTGTCCCCGGAGAATCAATGTATTCAAAAATATGTAACCAAAAATACCTCTACCGCCTTTGACAATTTGTCGATATTAACAGTTCTAGCTTATAAGAAGGCTTACACAACCCTAGAATGGTTTTATAAAACGAGGGAAGTGGGATTACAAATCTTCCTACAATAAAAGAAGGTAGCTCTCGTCCGCTGTCGGTCAATTTGATAAGGAACCTGACTAACCACCCTACGTGAACGGTAGTCTATTGCATCTATAAATATCCGGAAGGGGCAGCGAATCTCAGTCGACCTCATGACCTGGTTCGCAGCCATTTGGAAATGGTTATGTAACATTACACATAAGTGAGCTGGCTCACGTAATTGATATTAACTAATTGATGAGAAGCATTCATGTTTGAAATCAGGCCCAAATGACTACCACCTATAAAATAATTAATAGAATCAGACGTTACTTCGCAAAGGACCACACACAAATATTTTAAAGTTTGCTGCAAAACGCACAGTTGCTTGTTTTTTCAGATGAGTTCAAATGACCTTACAAATATTAATAAATTCTATTTTGATCTTAGCAAGCTCCTGATCATTTAAACAGGCAGAATTTCATAGTGAAAATAAACGGATCACTCACGTCTTAAAACGAGTATAACTGGACTGTTTCTGGCTAATCCGTAGCCCTTCTTCCCGGAGTCACACGTCCGGCGGCTGCCAAACGCGTACTGCGCGCTACCGCCCTGGTCGCGCGGCCCGTCGACGCAACTGACAGCGACACGCAACTACCCCCGTTTCATCATCACTTTTATTGTTAGGTATTGTCAAATGTAGGGTAGCACACAACACTAACAACATCACTTTGTAAAGGTTCACTCACACTCACCGTTGACGCAGTACGAACATTCAACACTATTTTCCAACTCCGGTGTACCGACCAACCACTATACCGGTTGAAATTTGGATGATGACCAATCTCAATGCGGAAATTCCGCGGAATGAAAAACTTTTCTCTCGCAAGTACGGAAGCCTTATCAAAACGAATGTAGTGCTTCGAGCCCGAGTCCATTGAGTGTTCGGCCACCGCAGACCCCTTGTTGTTCTGTTTTTTTTATACTTACTGCTTGTGTACTCCGATAGCCTTGTGGATCTGTCTGTCCGTCTGTCTGTCACAGGGCTCTATGTCTTAAACTGTAATAGCTTGACACTGGAAACTTTCACCGATTATGTACATATTTTATGGACGCTATAACAACAATACTAAAAATTAAATAAAAGGGTGTCAAGATAGGTAGGTACTTTTTTCAGCGTTTTTAATTTTGTTCTATCTGTATCTTTAAAACGGCATTAAATAGATAGGTACCTAGTTAAAATTTTCAACGATTATGTATTACTGTGGACGCTATAACAACAAATAATAAAAATATAATTAAATTAAACATTAAGAGGGGTCCCGAATAACCAACAACAGTGATCGCACACTGCGTACATTTTACTTAGAAGCAGGGCTCTGCTAACACTGGACGGACGGACTGGAGTGACGGTTGCTTACGGCGTATATTTTGACATAACTAAAAATATGTACGAAACCCTCGGCGCGTGAGTCCGACTCGCACTTAACCGGGTTTTTCTATATCATCGGTATTATAAATAAATAAATAAATAAATAAATATCACGGGACAATTCACACCAATTGACCTAGTCCCAAAGTAAGCTAAGCATAGCTTGTGTTATGGGTACAAGGCAACGGATAAACATACTTATATAGATAGATACATACTTAAATACATATTAAACACCCAAGACCCGAGAACAAATATTCGTATTATTCATACAAATATCTGCCCCGACGCGGGAATCGAACCCGGGACCTCAAGCTTCGTAGTCAGGTTCTCTACCTACTAGGCCATCTCGTCGTCAAACTATACTCGACGTGAATTGTCTACTTTGCGCAATAATATCTAAAATAACTATTTTAGGATTCCGTACCTCAAAAGGAAAAAAAGAAACCCTTAGGCGAAAGCTAGAAATACAATAAATACTTTGATCCATCAATAGGTATGTAACATTCTATTTACGCAGATCACAGGCAAGTCTAGACTAGTAAAGTCCAGTCGTGTAATAGTTATGGAAGCATTAAAAAACACTTTGTTCTCCGTCTGTCTGTATGTTTGTGATGTTCGTCTTTTTCAAAGGAATGCGTGGAGGCGTAACCGTCAGTTATTTCATCCACCTTGATGGTTGGCAGTCTAGCACCGCTCGCTATAAGCGGAATTTTATCCCTCGCACGATGAAGTTATGGACCCAGCTTTCTGGGACAGCACTCCCGGAGCGATACAGCTTAGGGATCTTTAGTGAAACAAGCAACCTGTGCCAATTTTTAGCTTTATCGGACTAACTAATGGCATAAAAACAAGCCTATTTATCTCTTAAAGGGGCGGCAACGCACCTGTGACACCTGCACCACCTGTGTGCTATCTTGTACAAACTTATTGTTTTGCTCTTATTTGCTTGCCTGATTTGATTTTAAACCAGCAGGCTTATTGTCTAACGGTTCTGACGCTTGCCTTCGCAATCACTACTTCTTTCTGCCAAATGGTATAAAATGATGATCGAAAGAGATACCTGATACCTATACATCATTTTTTTTAGGTTTAGAAATAAGTTAAGCGATCTTGTGCAAGTATTTTAAATAAGCAACAATTTTTTGAATTATCATCCTCTTTGGCTGTCGGTGGCTGATTGGCGCTAAGCCCATGCCATGCACCGCGGCAAAAAAGAAAGGAGCTGTCAGGGCGGCACTTCTTAAATTTTCGGCGGACGTATATTTATATTGTGCATTGTGCTGTGTAAATAAAGAACATTGTAAATAGTGTTATCTTAGTGTTATCTATGTAATGTAATGATAAATAACGGACATTATTTAGTGTAATACGTAATACCAATGAACTAAAACAATTACTTTGCTCACCCGCGACCTGACCTGAAGGTCGCGGGTGAGCAAAGTAATTGTTTTAGTTCATTAATATGGACCTCCGCAAAGTAACGCCTGATTCAATAAATTACGTAATACCAAGTGGCGGTGCGGACTTTGCGGCTCTACGAACGGGCAAAGCGAGCGCTTATCGAAGTCGGCTTCATTGAAGTTTGTGGTTCATAAAATGTTGTTTAGTTTTAATGCTGCATAGAAACGAATAACCATGGCCTTGGTGACAGTCACTATATATCGAAGGTTTTATTGAACAGATCTTGACGTCTTTTTATTGATATCACTTACTTACCTATGAAAAATAAATCAAAGCAAATGTGTTAAATAAATAAATATGTTTGATGGCCTAGTGGTTAGAGAACCTGACTACGAAGCTTGAGATCCCGGGTTCGATTGCCGTGTCGGGGCAGATATTTGTATGAATAATACGAATGTTTGCTCTCGGGTCTTGGGTGTTTGATATGTATTTTGTTAAAATATTTCTAGTAACAAAAAAGGTTGTATGTAACCAAATCCCTTTGTCATTTTTTATTGTGGTCTAGTTTAAAAAGAAATAAAGTTAGTCGATGTTTGAAAGTCCAACGTGTTTTATTAGGTTATGGGCGTTTATCCATATTTTTCAAGTAATTAACAAGGGCCGAGAAAATTATGACGACTGGAGTTATGCCGTTGAAAATATTTTGGTGCTTGAAGGGATGCTTAATTGCATTAAGCCGGATGAAGGCATCGAGATTAAACCAGCCGACGATCAAAAAACCAAGGCAAAGATAGTATTGTTGATTGATCCGCCATTGTACGTGCACATCAGGGAAACAAAGTCTTCAGTCGAGTTATGGGAAAAACTCAGAACATTGTTCGACGATTCAGGTTTTTCAAGAAAAATAACTCTACTACGACATTTAATCTCATTAAGACAAGAAAACTGTGATTCCATGACTGCATATGTGACGCAAGTGGTTGAGACTGCTCAGCGGTTAAAAGGAACAGGATTTGCAATTACAGATGAATGGATAGGATCTTTACTACTCGCAGGATTGCCGGAAAAATTTTCGCCCATGATTATGGCTATAGAACATTCTGGAATGAAGATTACCACAGACGCAATTAAATCGAAATTGATTGATATGGAAGTTCATAATACCGACACGGATTCCAGTGGCGCTGCATTCGCTGCGAACAGAACTCATTTTAAACCAAAGAGCAAGAATGGCGGCATGTCAACGTCAAAAGTGACAGCGACAGGAGAAAAAACCGTGAAATGCTACAAATGTAAACAAGTCGGTCATTATAGGAACAGGTGTCCATTATTGCAGCAAAATAAGCAATCTAACGCTTTCAGCGTGGTATTCTTAAACGGAGAATATAGTAAAAGTGAGTGGTACGTGGATTCCGGCGCAAGTGCACACATGACGGCAAACAAAGACTGGATAAACAACGTAAATTTGACGCCGAGTTTATCAGAGATTACCGTCGCGAACGATATGAAAGTGCCAGTTATTTGTTCCGGAGACGTACAGATATCGACTGATTGTAATTATGACATCACTGTTAAAGATGTGCTGTGCGTGCCAAGTTTAACAACCAATTTGTTGTCAGTAAGTGAGCTTATCAAAAATGGAAACAATGTTGTTTTTGAAGCTGATCGCTGTTTCATTCGCAACAAAAAGAATGAGTTGGTGGCTACCGCAGAATCACGGAATGGAGTATACAGGCTACAGATTAAAGTGGCAGAATGTATGTTAGCAGCTCCAGCAGTGGCGAGTGCAGAGTTATGGCACAGACGGCTAGCACATATTAACAGTAGTGATATGAATAAAATGAAGAACGGTATTGTAGATGGAGTTTCTTACCCGGTAACCAGTGACATGAAGAAGGAGAAATGTGTGACCTGTTGTGAAGGTAAACAGATGAGACTACCATTTCCACATGTGGGTCAGAGGAGCACAGAAACATTACAGATTATTCATGCTGATTTATGTGGTGCTATGGAGACAAAATCCATTGCTGGTGCACAATATTTTCTACTGTTTGTAGATGACTACAGTCGTATGAGTTTCATATACTTTCTTAAACATAAGAATGAAGTGTTGAAGAAATTCAAAGACTTTAAAGCTATGGTTGAAAACCAGCAGAATAAGAAAATAAAAATACTACGCACAGACAATGGAGGTGAGTTTTGTAATGGAGAAATGGACAGTTACTTGGCTAAAGAAGGAATTATCCACCAGACAACAAATGCCTACTCGCCGGAACAAAATGGTGTCTGTGAAAGAGCAAACAGAACGGTAGTAGAAAAAGCAAGATGCTTACTATTTGATGCAAAATTGGAGAAGAAATTTTGGGCAGAAGCAGCAAATACAGCAGTGTACCTAAAAAATCGGTCTCCAACATCAAGTTTGGACAATAAAACACCATATGAAGCGTGGTATACAAAGAAACCAGATTTAAGTCACATTCGTCTGTTTGGTAGTTGTGTTATGGCTCATATCCCAAAAGAAAGAAGACTTAAATGGGATAAGAAAGCTGAAGTATTTATTCTTGTGGGTTTTTCAGAAACAGTGAAGGGTTATCGCATATATGATCCTAGAAAAAATATTGTCACTGTAAAGAGAGACATCACAGTCATGGAAGATAAAAAGAAAGAAGATATACACAAGAGTGAAGATAGTATGGTCTGGGTACAGAATGATGTGCAGAATACTGAAGAGAAACCAGAATCACTTGAATCTCCTGTTATGAATGAGGAAGGCAGAGATTCAGTGGGGGAGATATCAGTTAATGAACCTCTGCATGAGGATTCAAGTGCCAATACATCAACATTTTTGTATTCTGATCCAGAAAATGAATGTGATGAAGAAACCCCAAGTACCTCGAATATTGAGACTCCAATCCCAAGTAGTGAGATCCAGCCAGTTGAGAGCAGTAAGAGGATACGGAGAGCTCCAGACCGTTATGGATTCAGTAACTTGTGCTCTACCAGTTCGAGTCCAGATGTTGAGCAGATAGATTTCTCAGAAGCACTAAATGGACCAGAGGCGGAGCAGTGGCGACAGGCGATGCGTGAAGAGCTTCAGTCGTTTGCTGAAAATGATGCATGGGAGCTTGTTGATGTTCCTAGCAAAGGGTCCACTGTGCAGTGCAAGTGGGTGTTGAATAAAAAACTAGATACAAGTGATAAAGTGCGTTATCGTGCCAGACTCGTGGCAAAAGGTTTTACACAGCGACGTGGTATTGATTACGAGAACACTTTTTCCCCAGTGGTAAAACATTCAACGTTGAGAATGTTATTTGCGCTTAGTGTACAGTGGAACATGGACATTACACACCTGGATGTGACAACAGCTTTCCTCAATGGACATTTGAAAGAGGATATTTATATGTCAATTCCTGAAGGCTTCACAAATGTAAGTAGTCAAAAAGTCTTGAAACTTAAGAGAGCTATCTATGGCTTGAAACAATCTTCCTTAGTATGGTATCAAAAAGTAAAAGATTGTTTGTGTAATTTAGGTTTTAGAATTAGTAAATATGAGCCATGTTTATTTACTAAAAACACTGGAAATGTCAAGATGATAGTAACTGTCTACGTCGATGATTTTTTGATATTCTCGAATTGTTCTGAAGAGACTGAAAAATTAAAGACTGTACTAGGTTCTAATTTTAAGTTGAAAGATTTGGGTCCTGTTAGACGTTATCTAGGTATGAGGATTAATGTAAACAAAGAGTCTAACACTTTGACGGTAGATCAACATGACTACATAGAGCAATTATTGGCAAGATTTGATATGTCAAGTTGTGGATTTGCAGATACTCCCATAGAGTGTAAACTAAACATTGAGAAATCTGAAAATTGTGCTACAAATATTCCATATCAGAGATTGATAGGTAGTCTCATGTATCTGGCAATCTTAACTAGGCCAGATATTGCCTATGCGCTAAGTTATCTGAGCCAATTTAATAATTGTTACAATGTGACTCATTTTAATTATGCCAAAAGAGTGTTGAAATACTTACAGAAAACTAAACATTACTGTTTAAAGTATAGTAGAGGAAATGTAGAATTACAAGGTTATGTTGGTGCCGACTGGGCCAGTGATAGTCTGGACAGGAAATCTTATACAGGGTTCTGTTTCATAATGAATGGTTCAGTCATATCTTGGCAAAGCAGAAAACAAAAGACTGTTTCTTTAAGTAGTACTGAAGCTGAGTATGTTGCATTGTCAGAGGCATCTAGAGAAGCAGTTTATTTAAAAAACTTAATGTATGAAATTACTGGTAAACAATGTATAGTTAAGTTACATTGTGATAACCAAAGTGCTCTGAAATTGTCAACAAGTCATCAGTCACACAATAGGTCGAAACACATTGATGTGCGATACCATTATGTTAGAGATGCAGTTAGGAATAACTTAATTGTTATTAATTACATTTCAACTCAAGAAATGCCTGCTGACTTGTTAACAAAAGGTCTATTGTCTCATAAGCATTATAAGTTTTTGTATATGCTAGGATTAGTAGTAGTGAGTAAGGATTAGTTATTTTTTTTACTTAAAAAAGTGTTCAATCTATTTTGTTAAGTGGGGGTGTTAAAATATTTCTAGTAACAAAAAAGGTTGTATGTAACCAAATCCCTTTGTCATTTTTTATTGTGGTCTAGTTTAAAAAGAAATAAAGTTAGTCGATGTTTGAAAGTCCAACGTGTTTTGTTATATTTAAGTATGTATCTATATATATATAAGTATGTTTAACCGTTGCCTAGTACCCATAACACAAGCTTTGCTTAGCTTACTTTGGGACTAGGTCAATTGGTGTGAATTGTACCGTGATATTTATTTATTTATTTATTTATTATGTAACAATTAGAAAGAACTATAGTAGTTCCAATCATTTATTTTCTCCATGACAGCTCCCGTAGAATGTAACTGCGTTTAGTTACGCAACAATTAACTTTTAAATGCGGGATATAAAAAATACGACAACTGCCTAATTTTGTTCCTTGATCCCATATAATATTCATCTAAGACAAATTGAGTCCATATATGCAGTATTTCTTTTAAAGTACGATAAATAATAAACGTTTTAATAAAGTTACATTCTATGGTAATACAAATTAGCGATGTGCCGAGTACGGCTTGACTCGAGCCAGACTCGATTCCTGCTTAGGACTCGCCTACTCGAGTACAAAAATATTTTTCTCAAACATCCAAGGAAATGTGGTCCTTATAGTCGTGACAATAGAACACGAAGTATGCCATTGTATAGCAGTTGAGGAAGATTCGTTCTAATTTCAAATTAGACGACAATAATGGAATTTCATACAAACATTGCTGGCCAAGGCCAGCAAAGAGATTGTCTTTTGTTTTAGTGGGTCGTATTTTCTTTTATTGACTATCAATGACATACTGCCAATTAAGAAAAATTTAGTTTGTGAATTTACTTTTTAATATCTTACTTGGCTAGATTTAATAAAATAAATAAGGATTGGCGTTTATTGTTAACAATTTATTAAAATAACCAATTAATAAGGTCGTAATTTTTTAATAAATATAAATCATCTCAAGATTTTGCGTCAAAAACATTAACTGGAACAGCTTACAAATAAATTGCTGGAAAAAAAATATTTTGGCGGGAATCAAAAAAAAAACAATTTGAATTAAATATGAATATATAAGTTGAACATTCGTGTCATTTCCTTGGATTTATTTGAGAAAAGCACTATACAAGCCTTGGCCACGAACAGGGATTGCCGGCCTCGTATCTCTAGATGGCCTCGTTAACACTCGGCCATCTATTACTACTCGGCCGGCAATCCCCTATTTCGCGGCCGCTGCAGTAATGTACTATTGATTCGAGTACGCCAGACTCGATTCGGTACTCGAGTAAGAGAGAATCGGTTTCGTATTCGCTGACTCGATTCTATTATGCGATTACAACTGACTCGAGTCTAGTATTCGAGTCAGATTGACACGCTTGAATTCAATCTCTTTTTACTTAAGCAATGAATGAATACATGCTGTGTGAAGATACTCCTTTTCGATTTTTCCTTTTAGTTATAAAATTGGTAACGGACTTGATTTCTGGACTCGAATTTCTTGACTCGAGTAAACATTCAAATAGATACCAAAAATAGACTCGAGTAGGTCTTCACTGGACTCGACTCGCAGAATCGAGTCAGGGTTCGAATAACATTATTAACTGACTCGAATCGCGGAATCGAGTCAGGATTCGAATACCTCATAAAATGACTCGAGTCGACTCGATCCACCAAAACAGCGACTTGGCACATCACTAAATACAAATGTCATGTTATGATTGCCATAGAATGTAACTTTATTAAAACGTTATCGTACTTAAAAAAAAATCACTGCATATATATGGACTCAATTTGTCTTAGATGAATATTATATAATAATAAGACCTATATATAAGCGAGGCTCACATACGGATTATGACAGTTACAGACCTATTACCATATTGTCATGTATTGATAAAATAGTTGAGAGGTATATAGGAACCGAATTAAATAAATTTCTTAAGAATAACCAAGTGATAAATGATAATCAATATGGATTTCAACAAAATAAAAGTACCTCCCAATTATTATCTAGATTTACGAACGAAGTAAATGGCCATCTTAATGAGAAAAAACAGGCACTTGCTCTGTTCATTGATTTCAGCAAGGCATTTGATACCTTGGATTATGTAACGCTGTACTCCAAGTTCGAGCAAAATGGTATACAGGGACCCTTGCTCAAGTGGTTCCAGGATTATCACGAGAACAGACAAACGATGGTAAAAATAGCAGACAAGTTAAGTGACCCCGTATCAACAGTCGTTCCCCGTTCTATAGTCGGTCCCACTGAGTACTTAATTTATGTCAATGACATGTGCAGTATATTTAGGGGGGTTTCTGTATACCAGTTTGCGGATGATACATGCATAGTTTCCGCCCACAAAGATTTAATTCACGCACAAGAAGCCATGCAACATAACTTCGATCGTCAGTTGTGCAAGTGGGCTCACGATGTGGGGCTAGTGATAAATGCATCCAAGACCAAAATGGTCCATATAAAATCCCCTTATAAACAAGAAACACGAATCCCCAGCATCGTGGCTCACGAGCACCATTGCCGATAAGTGTGCGGTTATGCATGTACAGCGGGGGAAAGTTGTAAATTCAACAAATTTGCAGCTTTCTGATACAATGTCCCTCAGATCTATTTCCGAAGCAGAAACCTATAAGTATCTTGGTATGTCACAGTCATTGGGTATTGAGAGTGAGGTCGTAAAGCAGACGGTGAAGGAGCGCTTCTTCTGTCGTCTGACAAAAGTACTTAATAGTCGTTTGTCGGGCGGCAACAAGATGCGCGCCTTCAACGCCTGGGTAATGCCCTTGCTCACTTACTCCTTTGGCATACTAAGGTGGACTCAGACTGAGCTGGATACCTTGGATCGAAGAGTTCGTGTACTGCTCACTGCGCATCGCTTGCTTCACCCGCGCTCGTCTGTTATGAGACTGTACATCTCGCGGAAGTATGGAGGTCGTGGCTTTTTAAATGCCAAAGACCTCCACAACCGCGAGGTGTATAATCTCAGGGATTATTTCCTAAACAACGAGTGTGGGGTGCATCGCGACGTAGTAGCAGTAGACAAAAACTTCACCCCGCTTTCCTTGGCAAACGAGAACTGGCGCCGACTTAAAGTAATGAGCATCGAGGACCGTAAGGCGGTATGGAAGAGCAAGGAGCTACACGGGCGGTTCTACAAGGCACTCACAGGGCCAGATGTAGATCTGCTCGCATCGGTGAACTGGCTACGTTTCGGGGATCTCTTCGGGGAAACCGAAGGTTTTGTCTGTGCAATTGCGGATGAAGTTATCATGACGAACAACTACCGGAGGTATATCCTGAAGGACGGTACGGTCGACATTTGTCGGGCATGCCGCCGTCCCGGGGAGTCACTCAGGCATATTATTTCCGGTTGTGGTCATCTTGCTAACGGTGAGTACTTGCACAGACATAACCTTGTAGCCAGAATTATTCACCAGCAACTTGCTCTGCTATACGGCCTTGTGGACTTTGAAGTGCCTTACTATAAGTATATACCTGCGCCAGTTCTCGAAAATGGTCGTGCCACGCTCTATTGGGATCGGTCTGTTATCACGGACAGGACTATTATAGCCAATAGGCCTGATATCGTGCTGACAGATCGATCGAAACGCCAGGCAGTGCTCGTCGACATCACCATCCCCCATGACGAGAATCTCGTGAAAGCTGAGAAGGACAAAGCCAGCAAGTACCTTGACCTAGCTCACGAGATAACCGCCATGTGGGATATTGATTCGACGATCATTGTCCCGATAGTCGTTTCTGCGAACGGGCTGATAGCGAAGAGTCTCGACCAACACCTCAAGAGACTCTCGCTAGATGGCTGGATCAAGCGTCAGATACAGAGGGCGGTACTCCTGGACACTGCGCGGATAGTCAGGAGCTTCCTCTCTCTGTCGCCCTAACCACCGATAGCTTAGGCCCCGCCTCGCTGCCGGTGGCACCCTAGGTTAGGTTTTTATAATGATTTTATGATTTGTATGTATAGTTTTATATTTTACTTTTGTATAATTACTAATAATAATAATAATAATAATAGATGTAAATGCCGAGCTATAGAACTTGTATCGCACCACACCTACCTCGGTCTGATTGTGGATAGTAAATTGAATTGGAAACCACACATAGACCATGCATGTTCCAAACTACGGCCTATTGCAGCTAAACTGTCTATACTGAAGTATAAACTCCCTTATAAAATCCTACGGACTCTATACCTTGCTATGGCAGACTCTGTAATTGAGTATGGGCTAAGCAGTTATGGTAGGACATATAAAACATATATAGAACGTATATATAAACTTCAAATTTCATTACTTAAGACGATAGTACCTAACCATGTGAGAGTTCGCTGCGTAGATAACTACAGTGGCTTATTTAATCACTGCAGAATAATCAATGTGTTTAATAAGGCTAACATATCCCTACTCACAGAGGAATGCGCTGCTATACCCACATTCGAACAAAAGACCCGTTCGCAACAACTGCGCTGTCTGCATTACCTGCCGGCTTATAACTTTCCATGTAATAGTAATTCCTATGGAAGAAGAACCAACACTTATCTAATACCCGCGACATTGAACACCTTCCCAAAGGAATTGCTAAACAAAGTTGTAACCACTGCCACCAACCCCTTTGAATGTTAAAAAGTTCTCAAAAAATTCTACCTAGAGAGGGACAATAAAGTACCTACCTAGTGGTACTTTAGTTTAGTTAATTAAAACTTGTACTGAACCGCTTTAACTCGAATAACTCGCCTACTATTACATAAAACTCTAGTGGGTTTTCCAATAGTGGCATAATAATTTCAACCTTATGTATATGTGCTCTTGATTATATTAAATAAAAAAAAATTAATAATATACAAGGGGCGTTCAATATAAAGTGAGAATGAGATGCAAACTCTTTTAATATTACGAAATTAAATACTGGCCGGTAAAGCTAATCCATCTAGCTGATTGCTATGAAAAAAAAACTAACTGTCTTTTGTTTAAAAAAATATACGGTAATTTCTTTGCAATGCTATTGAGTACGTTAGCGAAAATGGAGAAAATTGAACTGCGCGCCGTTATCAAATACTTGTATTTGTAATTTTTTTCTACGGACCAAGGCAATTTGGATTTGCGGGACACTTTAGGGTCTAATGCTCCTCCGTATTCGACAGTCGCACGTTGGTGCGCCAAATTTAGACGTGGAAGAACATCGACAATGGACGACCCCCGCTCCGGACGCCCTACTACAGCAGTAACTGAAGAAATTGTGAAAAAAGTCGAAAACTCAGTTTTGGCGGATCGTCGTGTCACAGTTCGTTTTATTGCTGAAAATGTAAAGATTTCAACGGGGAGCGTGCATAATATTTTACATGAACGCTTGGGTATGAAAAAGGTATCTGCGCGTTGGGTACCAAGAATGCTTACTGACACGCAAAAACAAACTAGACTAGAGATTTGTCAAGAAGCTTTGAACCTGATGCAGCAAGACCGGGAACTTTTTTTGGCGCGATTTATAACAACGGACGAAACATGGCTCCATCATTACGACCCTGAAACGAAACTGCAGTCTATGACATGGAAAAGGCCATCATCTCCAACTCCGAAGAAATTCAAGGTGAGCCCATCTGCCGGTAAGGTCATGGGCTCTGTTTTTTGGGATGGTAAAGGGGTATTAATGATTGAGTATCTCGAGCATGGAGCCACTATTACGGGCACTTTATACGCCAAACAAATAGCAACATTGCGCAATGAGATCCGCGAAAAACGGCGAGGTAAACTCTCGAAAGTTGTGCTGTTCCACCAGGACAATGCCCCGGCACACAAGTCCGCCGTTGCAATGGCTGCAATTCGTGATGCTGGGTTCGATATCCTTAAGCATCCTCCGTATTCACCAGATCTCGCTCCCAGTGATTTCTACCTATTTCCGAGATTGAAACAATACCTGAGAGGCCAGAAATTTGAAGACGACGACGCGGTAGTCGCTGCAGTACAAGATTTTTTAAGTACTCAAGATGAGACCTTTTTTAAAAATGGAATTTTAAGTTTAGAAAAAAGATATACTAAGTGTATTATGCGAAAAGGTGACTATGTCGAAAAATAAAATGACATTTAGTAAAAGTTGTTTATAACATACTCATTCTCACTTTTTATTGAACGCCCTAGTAGGATCAAGGAACAAAATTAGGCAGTTGTCGTATTTTTTTATACCTCGCATTAAAAAGTTATTTTTTGCGTAACTAAACGCAGTTAAATTCTACGGGAGCTTTCATCGAGAAAATAAATGATTGGAAATACTATAATGGTCATTTACATTCTTGTGGTTTCAAAAGGAAAAGTTACTATTTTTTAATGCGTTTTTCGATAAAAATACTCATCAAGATTGTTTACCCTATTTCTAATGCTAAAAAAAACGAAGTATAGTGAAAGCGAAGGCGAGCGTCAGAAGCGTTAGAAAAATAACTCTTTGTTCTATTAATTATTTTGACAGCTATTGTAAACATTACTATTCTGTGGAAAATCAGCATATACTTAGTGCAGCGACGGAGTCGTGGAACAAACAACCCGACACGCCTGCCCTTTGCCCGGCGCCGCCGCCTGCATGAAGTGTCATTTAGCGCTTAATCAACTTAAGTGTTGCCTGCCTTCGTATAGAGAACGTACCTTTAGGTGGGTATTAATTGATTATTGTATTTAATCTACCTAGGTACTTATAAATCATACATAAATCATTTATTAATTGTCAAGACTGTGTACACAAGCTCACATTTCAGAATTACAGTTCCAACAGTTTATCCATTTCGAACAAAAGAAAAAAATAATTATGTATATATTTTTTTAATAATTCTCAAGTAGCAGAAAGCATGCTTAGTTTTTAGTTTGTTACTAAACAAATGGTACAGAAGGCAAGTAATAAAAAGAAGCCATTATAGGGCTCCGTTTGCAAACTAGCAACCAAAAACAATCACAATAGCTATTTTACCTCCTTGCAGAGGCCATTACTCCAATGAACCTAAAAATTGGCGCAGGTTGCTTTTGCTTGTTTCACTAACGGTCACGAAGTTATCACAGTCTATGGCCGCCCTGTGCACGTAAAACGGGAATGGGATTTCCTTCCCCTTGAACCCCCGAATGGGTGTCATAGGATTGCTCTTTAAAAGTGAACGTTGTAAGTTTTATTTTCTGTCAAAAGGTTTCGGCTTATCTATCAATTAAATTAAAAATAATTAATCCTTATTCAAATAAATCATTCCGCATTCAAGAGTGTTTCAACACCTGTAAGATTACATTTTTAATTATTTAATTCGGACATTCTATTCAAAAGATACGTGGGTCTCTCGATCAATTTTGAGTTAAAAAAACTATTGAAGATATTGTTCTATTAATATTACATTTTTTTTTCAAAATACTCTCCATCATTCTCTATACAAAGTTCCATTTGTCTCAACCAACTTTGGAAACACTTTTGTCAGTCCTCACACGAGCCTGTATGCTTAGTATAAGTTTTTACTTCACGAAATACTCCTCTATGGAAACATAGACGCGCACGCACGGAGACGCGGCTGTCCATGTTTCCCTAGTAATTGATTTTTTTACGTAAACGCGATCGAGAAGTATTTTGGTGAAGTAAAACTTATACTAAGCGTACAGTTCTCAGTTTCGGAGAGTAAACGCGGCATCCAACGACAACAGAGCTTCCTTACCTACTCCAAGATGTTGTTGTAGAAAAACACGAACTAACACCTAGGATCTTCTTGATATCTGTGTATGTAATTAGTGGGTATTCTTGCACCAACATTTCAGTAGTCCACTCGTTTTCTGCACTTAAAGCTGTTTGCGGGCGACCACTTCTGTGGTCACTTCAAAGATTGTTTTTACCCCTTTTTAAATTTACTAAACCATCTTAAGGAAAGAAAAGGAGCAGAGCATGCTGATTGCAATCGTTTCAAACTTTGCCAAGCTTACTTTGGGACTGGGTCAATTGGTGTGAATTGTCCCATGATATTTATTTATTTATTTAAACTTACCGGTTAAACTAAATTTAAAATCGTAAAATATCATTGCACGCAAATGTTTCAAAGAAAAAACGCGGGAACTGTTACAGTTACTGATATATAATATAATTATTTTTTAAATTGGAGCAAACTTGGTACTGTGGTCTATTTTTTTACATAAATTTGCTTTTTAAAAACATATTGGTAATACAGGTGAGATCCATTTTTTAATTTCGAGCATCTCAAAACTTATCGAGTGACCTACGTATTACGAATTTAAAAATGCCAATACATATAATATATTTATCTAAGTATACAGTCAAAGTCCTGACAGCCCAAATTACTCAAGCTGATTTTTTGAAATACCCACGGGATAGGGAATAAACGGGATGTATCTTTTCGCTTCAAAACGGCCCTATCTGCGAAACTATAATTATTAGAGACTTCAAATTTGGCATGCAAGTAGATGATTATAACAGTAAAAAACTATAATTTCAGGATTTTCGGAAAATCCCATGGGATAAGAAAAAAACGAGATTTATATATTCAATTCAATGAACATTCCTTTCCTCCCTCTTCATTCATTCATTCCATCCCTCTTTCCGTAAACATTCATTTAGAATCAAAGAGGTGCTACTGGACTTTCCCACGGTATAGAGATCGGGACTTGACCATACATTTTATTTGCGCGTGGACGAAGTCGCGGGCAAAAGCTAGTGTTAAATATGTATGTCTCTCTTCTCCCATTTAACTCTGGATCCGTACCTAAATATGGTTAAAAAAATATGGGCAAAATAAATAATATTTTCAATGGAATTGGTATGAACATTACTAGTTTCATTTCGGAGATAACCTCAAAAAACTGTATTTCTTACATTATAAGCACGTTACCACGATTAATATAATTGTTTTTAAAGATACTAGTACGCGGAAACATAAACCACTACTTTTGCCAGTAGGGTATGTTTCTGAAACAGATTAATGCTATCTATATTTGTATCGAGGTCGTTGGCCTGCATTGTGTTAGTCCCGACAAAGCATACCGCTATAAATCACTGTTCAGGTAATTTCCGACCATTCTGGCTTCTAACGACCAGTATTGTGTTCTACTGTATGCACGGCGAAAATGAAATCGCCGGATAATCGCCGCTTTTGCAATTTTCTCAGTTTTTCATTCTCAGATTCAAAGAACAAAGCGAATTTAATAGCGGCTTAGTGAACGTTTCTAGCGGATTTTTCCTTATTTCAATAATAATAGTCATAATAATTTACATTTCTTTAAGCTGTTCGAACTAGTTTACTTTATAGTTCGATTAAGCCATTTGGGGCTAAAAAGCTTTTGAGATATTTAATTCAATATAATAGAATAGAACAGAACAGAACAGAACAGAACAGAGCAGAGCAGAGCAGAGCAGAGCAGAGCAGAGCAGAGCAGAGCAGAGCAGAGCAGAGCAGAGCAGAGCAGAGCAGAGCAGAGCAGAGCAGAGCAGAGCAGAGCAGAGCAGAGCAGAGCAGAGCAGAGCAGAACAGAACAGAACAGAACAGAATACAATAGAACTACGTTTATTCAGACAACACATCACAACAAAAAATTATTTACAAAATGAGAAAGAATACAAAAACAAACAAATAAGGATGTGAAGCCGAAATGGTCTCCACTCAGCAATACCGTTGGCACGACCAGCGTTGTCAACGGCGCTGGTTTTCTGCGGAGCGAGGTGTGTGGCCGTCAAAATACGAGGATAACCTTAAAAAAAAGGCTAAAAGGCTCAAGTCTTCTGGAGTTCTGTGCGGCAGAGGGTGGCATAGGACTATTAGCGTTAATCAGCCACCGACAGCGAAAGAGAATGAAAATTCAAAGAATTGCTTCTCATTCAAAATACTTGCACATGTTTGTTGTCTCCTTTTTACCAATTTTGAGAAAAACATTATACCTATTCGCCTCGACCGGAGCAGCAATTGCTGGCGTCGTATTATCAAACGCCAATTACCTACTCCCAGACCTACGCAATAATGTACTATTAAATAAAATGACCGTTCAAACAATTAATTACAAAAAATTAACTCGAGTGAATAGTCACGCGGTTATGACTATTTTTGGCTACTGACGACTTTGCTTTGAATAAATTGTATTTTTTTATTTCTTAGTGTTAAATAGCTATTAATAGTTATCATTTCAATTTCTTACGCAGTTCTGTGTGCGAGTTCAGAAACCGTAAGCAATCATTAATTTTCATCATAGCGCATCAACTGTTCCTACGCCACTTGCAGCCTAATTCGAAGGCAACTTGCTAAGGTCATCCATCTCACAGACACACATTGATCAATGGAAGTTCATTGATTTCAGAATATGACTTTTAATGTAATTTTATGCTTTCAATGATGTAATATTTACTATAGGTAATATCTACTTTTCAAGAAGTGAAGCAGTCCATCATCAAATAATGCATAATTCAGTTGGTTTGTTACATTACGTTAGACTAGCTGTTGCCAGTGATTCCGCTTACGAAGAATTAGTTTATTGCTATCCCGCGAGAACTATGCAATTTTCCGGAATAAAAATTATCCTATGTCCTGCACGGGACCTTTAAACTATCTCCACCCCACATTTTTCTAGAATCTCGTACTACGGGCACATAATTAGACGACAAGCACCACACCTCCTTCAAGCACCAATAACCTACATACGGAACCAAGGAAAAAAATAGGCCGGTGAATTTACACATGGAAAGACTCGCACACGACGTATTAACAAAATTAGTCCTGAGAATCAATAGCCGCGGATCGCAAACATAATATAAAAAAGAAGCTAAACAAATGTGCAAAAATCCAGAAACTGATACTGAATCAAAACCCGAGGAGGCGAATCAAAATTGAAACTCAAGGTGCTCAAATTTCCTCTTGTTGGCTTTATGATGCAATAATTCGGGTCGACTGTCTCGGGTGAAACGCCATTCCTCATCCTGACTGCACACGGCCTATAGAGTACCGTCTTATCACTTTGGCTCTCTGTACCTCTACCATGAGTTTACACTAGTTTACGTAACCGTACTCGCTAGCGACGGCGTAAATTATTTGTATGGAGAATTGTACAGCGCCTCTAGCGGTCACTTACGGAAGTACAATTCTCCATACAAATCATTTACGCCGTCGCTAGCGAGTACAGTCACTGTGAACTAGTGTAAACTCATGGTAGAGGTACTGATGCCTCAGGTAAGAGTGTCGGCCGAATTTTTAGCGAAACAGATAGCGCCTGTAAGTTTTAGGTTTACCCGAGCATAGAGGTATATAAAATCAATGTCAATTGAAATTGCGAACAATGTAAATAAACCATTTAATGAAATATCCATATTCTAGCACTTGTTTATTGTTTTAATGGTTTAGAATAGTGTTGTGGTAAGTATTGATTAAATAACACACGGATTTAGCAGTATTTGATGAGGGAAAATGGAAATTAAAGACATTTTAAATAGGTACAAGGTTTGTTTACATTTTTTGCAATTTCATTTGACTGACAGTTTATATTGACGTCGCGATACGGGTGGCTATAGGCCAGTAGTTATCAAGGCCCCACAAGTTGTCAAGGACTACACGCCACAAATCCCACTACTACATTACCTACTGCGCCTCTATGACCCGAAAGTAATGGTTACGGAGATTATTTAGGTCACTTTAAATAGAAAATATAAATCCCATTTATTCCCTATCCTGTGGGAATTTCGAAAAATCCCTTCTTAGTGTAAATTTATGTTAGGTACTTGGGTATATGTGTGCCAAATTTCATGACTTTAGCTGCAGCGGTTTGGGCAGTGCGTTGATATATCAGTCAGTCAGGACTTTGAATTTTATATACTAGAGGCGTTCAATAAAAAGTGAGAATGAGTATGTTATAAACAACTTTTACTAAATGTCATTTTATTTTTCGACATAGTCACCTTTTAGCATGATAAATCTCTAGTCTAGTTTGTTCTTGCGTGTCAGTAAGCATTCTTGGTACCCAACGCGCAGATACCTTTTTCATACCCAAGCGTTCATGTAAAATATTATGCACGCTCCCCGTTGAAATCTTTACATTTTCAGCAATAAAACGAACTGTGACACGACGATCCGCCAAAACTGAGTTTTCGACTTTTTTCACAATTTCTTCAGTTACTGCTGTAGTAGGGCGTCAGGAGCGGGGGTCGTCCATTGTCGATGTTCTTCCACGTCTAAATTCGGCGCACCAACGTGCGACTGTCGAATACGGAGGAGCATTAGCCCCTAAAGTGTCCCGCAAATCCAAATTGACTTGGTCCGTAGAAAAATTCTTCAAATACAAGTATTTGATAACGGCGCGCAGTTCAATTTTCTCCATTTTCGCTAACGTACTCAATAGCATTGCAAAGAAATTACCGTATATTTTTTTAAACAAAAGACAGTTAGTTTTTTTTTTTCATAGCAATCAGCTAGATAGATTAGCTTTACCGGCCAGTATTTAATTTCATAATATTAAAAGAGTTTGCATCTCATTCTCACTTTATATTGAACGCCCCTCGTATATAGATAAACGAAGTTTAACTACTTAAACTATTGAAAACGACTAGAAAAGGCGGTCGGTACTACTTAATGAAGTGCCTGTCATAATGATAACTGCAATTAGTTATCAGACCCTTTTGCAAGTAAAATTATTTGAAATATCCCTTCATGTTTTCTGCTTTGAAACTGGAGTGCTAGTCAAAGCTCTGGACTAGATGCTTGCTCTGTCTTTAATACGCGCAAGCCATTTGCTCATTAAAAGTGAGGCGTAAAAATGTCTTTTATACGGGCACGGAGCAGGTTGCCCATATGAATGCCGCTTTCTCAGTTCAGTATTATTTGCACCATGGATACGGGTACTGGGCAGTGGGCAGCTATATAGCCTTCTAAATATCTCACTTTGTGCGGCGTGATTGCACTCTGTTTAAAAGCAGTGAACAGCAGTTTTTATAATGTTTCTCGCTCAGTAAAACGTTATTGCAACTTGTTTACGGGCAGTGAACAGCTGGTCTTATAATGTCACTCGCTTAGTGCAGCGTTATTGCACTTTGTTTAAAAGCAGTCAACAGCTGTTTTTATAATGTCGCTCGCTCAGTACAGCGTTATTGCACCTTGTATACGGGCAGTGAACAGCTGGTCTTATAATGTCACTCGCCTAGTGCAACGTTATTTGCACTTAAAGCACTCACTTACTTACTTTGCGTTTAAAGGCAGTGAACAGCTGTTTTTATAATATCGCTCGCTCAGTACAGCGTTATTGTACCTTGTATACGGGTGTATACGGGCAGTGAAGCGCAGCTTAGTGCAGCGTTATTGCACTTTGTTTAAAAGCAGTGAACAGTTGTTTTTACAATTTCGCTAGCTCAGTACAGCGTTATTGCACCTTGATGAAAAGTAGTGCGCAGCTGGTTTTATAAAGTCGCTCGCTAGTACGGCGTTATTGCACCTTGTTTGCGGACATTGGCTAGCTGGCCTTGCAATGTCGCTCGCTTAGTAGTATTGCACCTTGTTTAAGTACCATACGCATAACATACGGGTATTTTGCAACTGGCCTTATTATAAATATTTCTCGCTTAAACATGAATCTTAGCCGCTGCTATTTTGCGAAGTAGGGACCCTGACCTACATAGATGTAGGATTACACACTCAGGAAATCGATGGAAAATTACTAACAGAATTGAAATTTCTATTGTCAATTTGTCACCGTGATATTAACTTGAAACTGACGGGTGAAAAATCGAGACTCCAATTTTATTACAGCTAAACTAAAAGCTATTATTATTTAGTACGTGTAGCTTACGCGAACCGACTTTCTTGTTTAAGTTTATTCGGTTTATCGCATTAGCATTACTTATTTGTCCATTATGATTTACGTTGCGCTTTAATATCACTTTCTTGCTAAAGGATACAAAATAAAAGCGGTCAAGTGCGAGTCGAACTCCTACATGCAGGGTTCGTACGGATTCAGGAGTCAATACCTACCTCTTAAAATGACTATACGGTAAACAAAAACTACAACGCAAAATGTCTATGTAGAAAAATATCTATATAGCAGAAAATCAACGGCGAAAGAGACTCATTACCCATAACAGCTACTTTGTACTAAGACTACGTCGTAAAATACCTTAGTCGCAAAATGAGTACTTTTTAAATCATACGGTTAACAAAAAAAACCCCCTTAAAAAACTAATTCTAACTACGTCATGTTATATTATACTTACACATTACTAGCGTATAAACGTCCCACTGCTGGGCACAGAACAATAGAAAATTTGATTTTGAACGGTTACACAGATTGCGACGTCATATACAGTTCGACCAAATGCATAAAAATTAAATTACTAGTCTCAGTTTTTGAATAATATATCTCGAATAAAAGCACAGATTTTACGTCAAAAGCAGTAAATGCCTTCCTTTTAGGGTTCCGTAGCCAAATGGAAAAAAACGGAACCCTTATATATTCGTCATGTCTGTCTGTCTGTCTGTCCGTATGTCACAGCCACTTTTTTCCGAAACTATAAGAACTATGCTGTTGAAACTTGGTAAGTTGATGTATTTTGTGAACCGCATTAAGATTTTCACACAAAAATAGAAAAAAAAACAATAAATATTGGGGGTTCTCCATACTTAGAACTGAAACTTAAAAATTGATTTTTCAGCAAACCCATACGTGTGGGGTATCTATGGATAGGTCTTCAAAAATGATATTGAAGTTTCTTATATCATGTTTTTCTAAACTGAATAGTTTGCGCGAGAGACACTTACAAAGTGGTAAAATGTGTGTCCCCCTGTAACTTCTAAAATAAGATGAACTAAAAAAAATATATGATATACATTACCATGTAAACTTCCACCGAAAATTGGTTTGAACGAGGCCTAGTTTGTCTGTCTGTCTATATCAGTAACCGATCTACAATGATCCCACACTGCGCACATTTTGCTTAGGAGCAGGGGTCTGCTAAGACTGGAAGTTCATAGATACATATAAATTTGTACGGAACCCTCGGTGCGAGTCCGACTCGCACTTGGCCGGTTTTTTGCTTTGGAATATAAGTAAAAATTATTTTGTTTGTCAATACGGTGTAAGCAATTAATTTTCGTTTCTGTAAGTTGAATTATTTTAAATAAAATATTTTCACTGTAATTGTTGTTTTTGTTGACCGTATATTTTTAAAAGTTATCATTTTGCGACTAAGGTACCTATTTTACGACGTAGTCTTAATACAAAGTAGCTGTTATGGGTAGTGAGTCTCTTTCGCCGTTGCCTTTCCGCTATATAGATATTTTTCTACATAGACATTTTGCGTTGTAGTTTTTGCGAGGTAGGTATTGACTTCTGGACCCCCTATGAATATATGACATTGGATGTGCAAAAGTATTTGTACCTACTTTGTGCTCTGTCTGTTGAATCGAAATACTGTTTAACAATAAGATTGTTGTAGATACGCGTCATGTAAATTTTAATGTAGGTACATTACCTAATAAATGATAATCTTACTTACTTCAGTAAATTTATTCACATAAAGATAACGTACTTAAAAATATGCCATCGTTCATATAGTTCAATAAAGTAACTCGCGAGTTCTGCCACCAACGATGGTTAGTCACGCTACGACAAAATGAAATAGCCTAAAAGTTTTGCGCATGCTGGAAAGAGAATACCGTAATAATAGATATTATCATTATCTTACAAAGAATAAATAAAATAAAATAAAATAAATAAATATTAGGGGACAATCTTACACAAATCGACCTAGTCCCAAACTAAGCAAAGCTTGTACTATGGGTACTAGACGATGATAAACATACTTATATAGATAAATAAATACTTAAATACATAGAAAACATCCATAACTCAGGAACAAATATTCGTGCTCATTATACAAATAAATGCCCTTACCGGGATTTGAACCCAGGACCTCTTGCTTCGTAGGCAGGGTCACTACCAACTAGGCTAAAGCTGTCGTTGAATCTTCATTTCATCGCGTTTAAAAGTTGTACTTTGTAGTTCCAAATCAAAAGGGTATTTTTTTTCAATAAATTAAATATAATGGGTGTTTCTTGTTAAAGGAAGAATAAAATATTTCAAATTATAAGTAGGTATATTTGTTTATATTCCAATAACCAGCACGAGCAATGTGCAGTGAAGGGCATAAATATGACGTTACCAAGACGTCAAAAATATCTGTATACTTATCAATATGCCACTAATCATAAGGTTGGTGTTTACCTGCCTACATGTATTTGATGCGATTGCTGTATAGATATTTAAGCCCTTGACTGTACAGCAAACACACAGCAAAGCAAAAACGAAACGACAACGGCTACTTTCTCAATTTTTTAAAACTTTGAAACGTTTAGATATTTTAATTATGAATCTAATACCTTTAAACGAGCAATTCTTGTACAGGATCTCGGAAACGGCTCCAAAGATTTCAATGAAATTTGGTATGTGGGGGTTTTTGGGGATGAAAAATTGATCTAGCTTGGTCTTATCTCTGGGAAAACGCTTGGTACCGAGTTTCAGCCCGAGCGGAGCTCGGTCGCCCAGGTTCTGCAATATAGTCCATGGAATCATCATGATAATTAATTGTCTCTTTTACACTCAACACCCGGTAAGTAGGTAGTGACACTTAGAGGCGTCAATTTGCAGACATTAATCCAAGACCCTCTTATTTTTACAATACGATATGCTACAAAAGATGTAATATATGCAAGTAGCGCTATCTTATCTGCTGTATTATATAGTGAATATTGTAAATTTCAACATATCTTTCTTTAGATTCCTACAACAAACATGAGCGATGGCAAAAGCCGCCACAAAGAAGAGCATAATAGCGGCACCAATGAGAAAAATACGTACCTACTAGGGGCGTTCAATAAAAAGTGAGAATGAGTATGTTATAAACAACTTTTACTAAATGTCATTTTATTTTTCGACATAGTCACCTTTTAGCATAATACACTTAGTATATCTTTTTTCTAAACTTAAAATTCCATTTTTAAAAAAGGTCTCATCTTGAGTACTTAAAAAATCTTGTACTGCAGCGACTACCGCGTCGTCGTCTTCAAATTTCTGGCCTCTCAGGTATTGTTTCAATCTCGGAAATAGGTAGAAATCACTGGGAGCGAGATCTGGTGAATACGGAGGATGCTTAAGGATATCGAACCCAGCATCACGAATTGCAGCCATTGCAACGGCAGACTTGTGTGCCGGGGCATTGTCCTGGTGGAACAGCACAACTTTCGAGAGTTTACCTCGCCGTTTTTCGCGGATCTCATTGGGCAATGTTGCTATTTGTTTGGCGTATAAAGTGCCCGTAATAGTGGCTCCATGCTCGAGATACTCAATCATTAATACCCCTTTACCATCCCAAAAAACAGAGCCCATGACCTTACCGGCAGATGGGCTCACAACACCCAAGACCCGAGAACAAACATTCGTATTTTTCATACAAATATCTGCCCCGACACGGGAATCGAACCCGGGACCTCAAGCTTCATAGTCAGGTTCTCTAACCACTAGGCCATCTGGTCGTCAAAAATAATAAAAGCAAGCTTTTTTAAAACAAAGTTAAGGAACAGGTATTATTCTACGCGCACGCATACGATCGCACGCACGCATTCACGCACGAACGCACGCACACACACACACGCGCACACACACACACACACACACACGCACACACACACACTTTGTTGTCGGCAGACTATTAAAATTAAAATTGTGACTAAATTTTATCCTCCTATAACTTATACCAGCTCCTTATCCTTATTACGTCACTTATCTTAGATTAAAAATTCGGTCACAGAGAGGATGACTAGGTTCGTATGCTGCGTAAAATAGGATGTTACGGTTTCTCTACTATCAACTATATCACGTTTAACAGTTTGAATGAAGTGAACGAAAAAAAATGAAATATCCGTGCCTATTACCAGGTTGCTACTTTACGGTAAGAATTAATAATTTTAAGACATCACTAGAAAAGAAAAAACGCAAATCGTCGGTTTTTACGCAACATTCCTTGGCTGTCAAAGCTATGAGACGGTTATAAATAATTTATTTAATTCTATTCTCCTACTCACACTCACTGTTTTATCTAAGTAATTAATGTTCATGATACTAATGCTTAAGTAAGGTACTTAATTATGTACTTTCTTAACTTACCTACTTATGCACGTTATGTAGGTATATTTACCAAAAGTACATATAAAATTGTAAGGGATGATTATTACAAGTAACATAGTAAAGTTTTAAAGCGTGGTTCAGGAGGCAATCTTAATTTAACATAGGTAAGTACCTAATTTAACTCTGTTTCTATTTCATTTGTGAACGTGTCTCTAAGTACGAAGGCAAGTTATTCTACGTAATCGTACCGTATCTAAACCCGTTATCGAAGTATTTACGATAAGAGCTATTATTCATACGCACTGGGTGTAGTAACAATACAAGTGAGATTTATCATATATTTCGTTCATGTAGTGAAGTTTTTAAATACATATACGTACCTAGATTTTCTCTAGAAAAAAAAAAACTTTGACATTCAAATACAAATCTTATCGCACGCTTTCATGAATCACAAATCAGTCTTAATCATCTTCTTTAAAATTTGATCATTACAGAAATTTAAATTTGATGTTTAGGGTTAGAAAATAATTTAAGTATTTCAAGTAATTATAAAGCTCATAAAATATTAAATACATAAATTAAAAAGTACCTAAGCTATAAAATTAAATTAAAACTAAATATGACCTCCTCCCTGTCATTGTGTCCTAAAGGCTGGCAGCATTTTCTCATTTCAACGAGCTAATTTGTTGAGAGAGATAGCTGCCGGGCCTTTGGTCGCCAGTTGTGTCGATCAGCCGCTTTTACAATTCTGATGAGACTATGTGCGCCAGGACCCCATGGACCCCGGTCTTAAAGCCGACAAGAATAAAATCGTATATCGATCCGTGACCCTGGTATTTTGCTAATTTTTTAACTTCGGTCGCTTCTGCCGTGTGCCATTTTTTCTTATGGTTCCTTGAAGGTGTGACGGACGGAGCGACGGTACCAACGCAAGTCGCGTCCCAAACTGCCCGCTGCTTCCTTTCGGCAATCAAAGATATGCCGTTGGGCCTTTTGCCTGTACGTGGACTCTAAGATGCACGTTCGCGGAGGGAAGAGACCCTTATTTGAAATAGGTGTCAATAAAAAAGAAGGGGAGAGCTTCCTGTGCTTCTTGTAAGTTTTCGAGAAGGAATCGCGGCGTCGCTCTCGCTTTCACTGCTTAATTCTTCGGTGTCTGTGTGATGGGCCTATCTTTTCGAGGACCTGAGTATGTCATTGAGGGCTTTGACGAATCTTTGAGCTACTGCTTGTCTGCTTCTCATAGGGATGTTACCCCGCTCTGTCCTTTCATGTTGTGTACCTTCCCTACCCCTAAAAAAGTGGCAGTAGGTACATGTGAAAATATTTCAATACCAGATAAATCAAAGAAAATGTGATAATAAAAGCTTGTAAAAAGAAACATATCGTAGTGTACCCGCATGAGAACAGAGCTACGATTAATGCATTCCCCAACCATAGGTTTCATTTTGCACTGAGTTATTTTCGTGGATCTTAACCAGATTTTATACACCTACATATTTTAGCACTGAAATCGGGCATATCCGAACCAACATATATCTACACCTCCCATCCCACACTCAATTCTATAATCCCATTTACGAAACGTTAATCCCTGAGATAAACCACCCTTCCGTGATATCTTGCGGTTAAGGTGCCCATATAATTCGGATATTGAAAACCCGTCAAAACAGTGCGAGCTTCGCATTATTCATCTTAGTCAAGGGCAAAAAGGAAAGAAATAACTTGGTAATACAAAATATGGCAGCAATTTTTTTTAATGTTTGTTACGGCTTGTATTACATAGAGCGTCTTACGGTACACCGTAAAGGGTACGATGATAACCCATTTGATGAGGTATTTTGATACAGCAGTGGCCCGCTACTCCATTTGCGAAGAAATCCCGGGCAACGATTAAATTTTCCGGGATAAAAAGTATCCTAGGTATCTGTGCGCCAAATTTTATCAGAGTCCGTCAAACCGTTTTAGTGTGAAATAGCTGCAAACATCCACACATCCATCCATCCACACAAACTTTCGCGTTTATAAAATTGGTAAGATTATAATTAATAAACGTTAGCAAAATAGAAAGAGTTTGAAGAGTGAGCTCTATTTATGACTAATTTCCCTCATTCCTAAAGTATCAGATGTGCAAGGTGAGTACTAAACCTGATCTGATTTGTTAATATGATTTCCTTGCCTAATTAATTGCATCTGGTATCATAGATATCTGATATTTGGATATTCCGGTATACCTATTCTACAATAAAAGCGAATGTGGCACATACCTATTAGCGTCAAAATTAAGCGACTATAAAAACGGAGGAGGTTCTCAATTCGATTATATTTTTCTTTTAAACTAGTTTAAAATTGAAACGAATAGAGATATCTCGTTTTTTGTGATTTTCATTGGTAGTCGCTAATCTCTGATGATAACGCGACCGAATGTTCATTGTAGTACCTACTTCATTCAACAAAGTCCAGCAAGGATAATAACACAGAACTAGGCCACATCAATTGGCCAGGATCACTAGTGCAGCGACAGACAGGAGACGTCTCATTTAATAATATCTTTATTGGACAGTGCACTGACAGCGTGGGAAACATGGTAACTGTTATTGTATTTTTTATTGCTTATTGTATTTGATCAAGTTTTGTTCACGTTAATTAAGAGAGAGGTAAGACTAAGCTAGATCAATTTTTCATCCCCGAAAACCCTCACATACCAAAATTCATCGAAATCGTTGGAGCCGTTTCTGAGATTCTGATTATATATATAAGAATTGCTCGTTTAAAGGTATTAGTTACTTGATATATATATGTGTATATATTATTATTTACTATAGCATAGGTTAACCCCAGATTTGTTTGTCGCTGATTACAAGGTCCTCCTTGTAATAATGTAATTAATTTTCAATGCAAGCCCATCAATTAATTTTTATAGTACCTAACTACTTTCGAATCCATGACTGTATCGAGTGAACATGCAACGCGAATGATTAAATATATTATTATTAGTTGGTTAAAAACTAGCTTGTCTGATTTATCTGAAAGTCAAATAAGAGGTATTTATATATATTTGAATTATTTGATTTGGACTAAAGTTTGTCTTTTTATGAGAGAGAGAGAGAGAGAGAGATGTTTATTTACACATATTCGATACACAGGAAATACAGTTGACAGGAAAAGATACAAATAAAAATCATCGAATAGTATAATAGTATTAATATTACGAATAGTATTATTATGTACCTAAAGCGATGTTACCTTAGCGTAACACGAACCAATCATGGTTACTCGTTCGATCCCGTCATGAAAACCCGCCAAAGCAATGTTCATGAGTTCAGTCCGGTGAATTAATTATTGTTTAGTAAATTAAAATGGAGAGTTCAAGAGAAGAGATGAATTTAAATCGGACTTAACGCCGCCTGACATCCCCCACCAAGCACAAATTGCCAGTGACAGCCTCCTGGCGACTAATTCAGTGCTGAAATATGTAAACACCTATGTAATGAGACTTTCCTTCAATGGCCGAAAATGTTTAGCAGCCCCGAATTTTTTTCCTCGCTTGTAAAACGTTGTATGATATACGTGCCGAAAGTAGGAAATTCCCAATTCATGCCGCTAAAAATGACTCGCTTCGCTCGTGTTTTTAGATTACCGTCATTCGTTGGGCATTTCCTACTTTCCCTTTTTTCTTTTACTTTATCTGTGCTATAAGACCTTGCTTCGTACCAAAATTCAAGATTTTGAGTTCACGGGAAGTACACTGTAGGTTTTGATTCCCTTGCGAGTTTCGAAAATTTGCGGAAATTTGCGGCATAAACGGCTGTATCTTTTGATTGCATTGGCTTAGAAGTTTTATTTTTTCACAGCTCCAAGGGACAATAGACCTGAGTATTTGATATAAATTTCAGCTTGATACCCCTCTACGCGTTCCTGAGAAAAAGGGTCTTGACAGACGGACAACAAAGTGATCCTATAAGGGTTCCGTTTTTTCCTTTTGAGGTACGGAACCCTAAAAATGAATCCAAGTGGTAACCCATCCAAGTACTGACCGTGCCCGACGTTGCTTAACCTCGGTGATCGGACAAAAACCGATGTTTTTGTCAAATATCTTGAAAACGGTGCATCCTACGGCAAAATCAATGAAATTTTGTTTGTTTGTTTGTTTGTTTATACTCTTTATTGTACAAAAGGAAAACAAAAAGGTTACAGAAATAAAATGTATAAGTACAAAGGCGGACTTATCCCTGAAGGCATCTCTGCCAGTCAACCTTTGAGTGGTAGAGAAGAGCAATCAAAAAAACAATTTTCATCCCCCTTCAAAGCCCCCTCTCTCCCCCGCACGCACCTCTCCACAACCCCCCCAAACCCCCTCACCCCCCGCATTGAAAATTACCCGAGCGCTAGTACTAAGATTGTACATCCTGGCGCGCGCTGCTCTCTTGTACATCCTGGCGTTCACTGCTCTTTCTTGCCCCTACACTACATCCCCCCGACACCTCTTCCTCCGCGTTCGCCTCTTTTCGTAACTTCGTAACGCGTTTGCCTTATTTCCGTAACGCATTCACCAGCTTACTCCCAAGTCAAGCGTGCCTATAGAAGTTTTACTTCAAAAACTTGTGCGGCCATGTTTGCATATTTTATTTCGTTTATGTACTTATTTATACATTTTAACTAGAGTAGGTAGTGATATAAATATAAATAAATACAAAATGATTAATTTTCAAGTAATCTACTGCTTTAAAGTCAGGTCTTTCTCAGGAAACCAACAAAATGTTATTGCTTGTGACTGTTTTTGAATACAGGGTACAGAGGTAATCACTATTATGTCAGACTTCCTATTTGCATCTGCACTTGTTAGTTAATATGGTGATGTGATAACGAAATCCTACAAGCCCATTTTCCGACCCGGTGACAATGGAATTACTTAAGTTCTGTCGGTACAAAATGGTTGTATTGGAATATAATCCGTAAACAAGAATTTATTTTGTGTTTTATCCTTTTGATTAACTTTTTTTAATAGGTCATGATTTTAAATTAATATCTTTGTAATAATTCTTTAATAGCGTTTTAACAGCTACCTAGCTACCTATCAGTCTCCTGTCACATATACGTAAGAAATAAGCTAGGTACAGTTAGCGTGAAATTTCAACATATTTAAATTATACCACGAGCTCGCTGTATCGTTATATAAAAACCTTCCGCTAGGTGTACTGGTAGCTGTTGAAACGCTAGTAGAACTACCCATCATTATTTTGTTGACATATTGAACCATTTATACTCAGCCAAAATTAATATACATAATCTACAAACAGGGACTATGCGCATTTCGTCCGGTTATTATCCAAATTCTTGGAATTTTTCAGTCATGATTAGATTAAAATTATCACATAACATGAAATATCTTGTTCCAAGCCTAGCTTTAGTCCTTATCTTTTGTAAATTATATGACAGTTGTAATTTAAACCAGGGTAATATCTACAATGTAATCATAGTAAATAAATTTCATCTGGACACGTTCAATTCGGTCGGCATATGTTTTATAACAGGGATTCGAAATCTAAGAAGCATATTCCAGTCTACTTCTGACATAAGTGCAATATAGTACTTTAAGTGTTTTAGCTTGAGTAAATTGTGATGAGCTACGCATTATAAAGCCTAACGACCTCAAAGCGGTACTAACTATGTTATCAATATGTCTATCAAAAAGAAGTTTCGAGTCATGTATTACACCCAAGTCCTTCATAAAGGATGTTCTCTCTAGAACATGACCTTTCAACGTATAGGCAACAGCAATCGGTTCACGTTGACGTGTAAAGGTTACCGCAAAAACACTTAGACGGGTTAAGACTTAACCTATTAACCCGACAGTACTCATCCAGACGTGAGAGATCCGCCTGAACCAAATCCGAGTCATAGATCGACCCTATCTTTGCAAAGATTTTCATGTCATCAGCAAAACAAAGAAGCTGTGAGTGAACAAAACACTTGCTGATATCATTAACAAATATGTTAAACAATAACGGACCGAGTAAAGATCCCTGCGGTACGCCACTAGGGATAGCTACCCACTTAGAAATGTAGTTGTTAATAACAACAGCTTGCGATCACCATCTCAGTAGGTCACCATGAATACCAATAGCATATAACTTCGAAATCAATATTGCATGATCATTCCTACCAAATGCCTTGCTATTGTCTGTGTATATTACATCGACCTGATAACCACTGTCCATTGCTTCAGTGACATACTCGTTCAGCAGGACAAGATTGGACACAGTAGAGCGACGTTGTAAAAAACCATGCTGGTTCGGGTTGAAAGAATTCTTTAAAGCAATGTAGACCTGATCATTACGATTTTCTCGAATACCTTTGCGACTATGCATAATTTAAAAATTGGTCTATAAGTTTCTATATCGGTTTAGGGCCCCTTTTTGTGAACTGGAGTAACGAAGGCAGATTTCCACAATAGTGGCACGTAACACTCAGAGAGAGAACGTTGGAACAACAACGAGATGGGTTTCGCTAAGCTTCTCGCACAATTTATTAAAAACTGAGCTGGCATGTCATCAGAACCAGCCGATTTCGATGTTTCAAGCTTGAGCAGCATATTAGTAATCATTGCTGAATTCAGATGAATACAGCTCAAACTAGCCGTGGGGTCAGCAAATGGATCGGGAGTTGAACTAGACGTAGGGTTACTGCCGCTTGACGTCGAAAAAGTGGAAAAAAGTAATCTGAGAAAGCTTCACATATATCAGTACCATTACTAACCTGCCTGTCACCGTATTTCAAACTACTCGGTATAGCATTGGAGCTGGATCTCGATTTTATGAACGACCAGAACTGCTTCGGATTCTTAGCAATGTTACTTTCAACACGTTTGATATATGAATTAAAGCACTCCTGTTCCAATTTACGAACTCTGTCCCTCAATACGCAATAAGAAATGAAGTCAGACCTATTTTTGTAAGTTTTATATTTATTTTTAAACTTATGTTTCTCTTTGATACATTTTTAAGTCCAAAAGAAAACCATGCCGGATGAGTGTCAGGTTTGATTGTTTTACTGGAAATAAACCTATCTGTCATACTTCTAAAAGTTGCGTAAAAGAAGTCCAGTGATTCATCAACAGAGCGCTGCAAAACCTCGCGCTCCCATTCAATGCCTGACAGTTCATCATTGATAGAATCATAGTCCCCCTTATTATAAAAATATTTAACCCTTGAGGTTGATTCTAACGTATTAGTCATAGAATATTTAATGTGGATAATCAATGCCTTATGATACGGATCAATAGGTACTAGGGCAATCGTATATTCACTAACGCACACAACATCGTTTGACACAACCTAATCCAGCAGCTTACCATAATTTTCTTTTTTTTTTATGGTATATGGGGGCAAACGAGCAGACGGATCGCCTGATGGTAAACGATTACCGTCGCCCATGGACACCTGCGACACCAGAAGAGTCACAAGTGCGTTGCCTTTTAGGTAGGAGTACGCTACAAAGACGCCAATATAAAGACACCGTTATATTGGCTTAGATTATGTGTTTGAAGGTCATCTACTAGACTGCACTCATCACTATTTACGTAGTTGGACGATATCATCGATAAACCCTGTGCCGACCACAATATACCACTCATGCTGAAATCCCCTATTATTAGATACTTGTCATTAGGATGTTTCATCGATATACTTAATCTGACTATTGCCCGCGACTTTGTCTGAGCAGAGATAAAATTACTGGTCAACTGGTCAAGTCCCGTTCTCCATCTTGGGGGAAATTCCAAAAATCCCTTCTTATTGCACCTCTATAATCAAATCATCTGCCAAGTCAAGTATCAAATCTCCATAACATCTACAGATAGACAGTTAGTTAAAGATAATCCTGTTTATTATCTATAGCTACGTAGGTAACCTCAGAAATTTTACTTTAATTTTAACGTTTACATTTTATTTAAATAATACTGTAACTAAAACCTGTACTGTGTGTACTGTATCGCTTGCTATTTCTGGTGTACAATAAAGAGTCATTGTATTGTATTGTATTGTAAAACACATTTCAAAACCAGAAAATGCATGCTGGAGCAGGTCTTCGTCAATCCGGGACACTGTGCTAGACTACCTAGGTAGGTACTACACAACTCCAAATCATTTAGCTTGACGAATAAACGAAGTTGAATTGACTACGACCGTGGTTTGATCCCCGGCTCCGGCATAAAAATAAATTATCGGTGGATTTGGTTACTCGCATATACGTATTTTTAATCGCAAATAAAATTATGCTATTGCTGTAAAAACAGCAATAGCATAATTTTATTTTACTGGAACATTTATTATCGATCGCCTATTTAGTTATTCGCTAGTATTTTTAATCGCATTTTTTATTTTTTATTTTTATTTTATATAGGTATACCTATCACGCTCATTAAGATAACACTCAGAAGATAACCTACATATGCGAAATGCTTTAAAAAAACTACAGAGGTGTTAGTGTTTAAAAAAATGAAATTATCGCGTTAAGTAAAATCGCGTTACAAACAAATATATATCGCGGTGAAAAGCGACTAATGTGAAGAACTACACAAAAAATAATATACTAAGAATTTAATATAGGTCCACCATTTTGATTGGCGACAAGAAATCATACTACAATAAAAAAATCTGTTCAGAAATTTTGAGATCGCGGCAAAACGCGATCAGGTGAAAAGCTTCAGGGAATTAATGATTTTGAGGTACATGACTAATAAACGATATAAATATATTTAGTTTATAGTTCATTCTATTACTAACAACAGATAAATAGGTACAATTTAAATAAATAATAAAAAAAAAAACTAACCTAAAAATAACCTAGCTATATATACAATTCGCTTAAGTCCTGCCCCTGCGGAAGAGTGCCCATAAATAAGGCTGGCAGCATTTCCGCGCTGGATTGTGATGCCAGTACGTTGGGCGAGAAATGCACCAGCCTTATGGTCACGGGTAATTTCGAACAATTTATGTTCCATTTGACCAAAAAGTTTGTAAGCGTCCGGGCTCCACGGACCTAAGGTTTCTACAGCAAAAGCTGCAAATACGTAGTCTCTTGAGAGCTCTGCGTATTTGCGGCGTTTTGCTGATTCAGCCTGTGCTGCTGCCCCGCCCGCCTTGAGTGATGATGAAGCTAAATGGGACGGCGCTAGGGTATCCACACATGTTGCATCCCAGATAAGAGGCCGACCCATTTGCCAAGTTATGAGCGTCAAACCGTCGGGTCTCTTTCCATCGTCACGAGCAAGGCCGGGAGGCTCCAAGATAGCCGGCACATTTACGCTAGAAAGAGCCCGGCGGATGATATCATTAAGCCAGGCGTGGCGTGACAGACGACCGGCACTCCTGTTACACGAGAGTCCGTGGTGGCCCAGACTTGAAACAGATGTTCCGCAGGGACAAACGATATAAATGCATATTGCGAGTTTTTACGTACATTCGTGTACATTTGTGAATTTTGTATGTAAACATATATGGCGAGTAAAGAAGTAAAAAAAGTACCTTTATAATAAATTAAGTTAGGTTATGATTGATCTTCATCAATCGCGTCTCCAGAATCAGTCTTCATAAAGGGACTTGCAATACAAGCGGAAGTCTCTGTCTAATATAAAAAATGTATATTATTACAAGAATGAAACAGGTGCTAGTCTTTCCATTTTCTTTATAAAAGAAATCTTTCGAGAAAATAATAATACGGATCCTATTAGGAGATTGTCGAAGATATTTGAATATCTGCACTTTGCATTACTGGAACTTTTTGGTTGTAGTTTTTTGTTTAATTTGATACAAAAAATCTACTTAAAATACACAAAATAAGTGGGGATTTTCTATGCACCTCTAATACTCTAATACGAGTACACATGTATATAAGTGGAAAAAAAGAATCGGTTCTGTGGTTTCTTAAAAATAAACTTATTTACGTCCTTTTGTATTTGTATAGACAGTATATCTAAATTGATTGTTCTTTTTGTTTCAGAGCAAATTATTCGGCACAAAATCTAACGATTTTGAAAATGAGGCGTTGGCTGTCCACAATGAATTCAGGCGTGAGCACGGTGTTCCCATTCTCGTACTTAATAAAGAAATAAGTAAAGTCAGCCAGAAATGGGCCGAAGAACTTGCAAAAAAAGACTGTATGGAATACAGTCTTCATGAGAAGTATGGAGAGAGCGTATATTGCGGGTGGTCCCATGATCCTAATTCAAAAATTAAAGCACGAGACTGTGTTGACAAATGGTACAGTGAAATTAACGATTACTCTTTTGGAAGAGAGCCAGAGGTGTTGACATGTGGACATTTTACACAAATTGTATGGAAAAACACCAGAGAATTAGGAATCGGAAGTGCTAAAAGCAAATCCGGTAAGCTATATGTTGTAGCTCATTATTATCCACCAGGTAACATAAGTAACCAATTCGTTAAAAATGTTTTACCCCCTGGCGCGTTGCAATTCAAATCAACATACGTTTCGCCGGCAAGTACTCCGAGAGATTCTAATAGCTACTTAGCACCAGCACCACCAAATCTAAGAAACAGCAAAAATTTAGGAGACATTGCATCTGATTTGGTCAATAAATTTAAAACGTCGTCTATTTCTGGTGACAAATTTGAAGAAGATTTTCTAGCAGCACATAACTCCTACCGGCGAAACCACGGCGTTCCTCCTTTGGAGTTGAGTAATAAGCTTTGCAAGTATGCGGAAGAATGGGCTAAAGTTTTGGTCAAAAAAGGAAAAATGGAACATAGGGACCAACAAGACTATGGTGAAAACATTTTTTATGCGTGGTCTTCGGATCCTAATTTCTCTGTGTCTGGCAAGGACCCAGTAGACAAATGGTATGATGAAATTAAAGATCACCGCTTTGGTAGGGAACCTAGCAACTTGGGCTCTGGTCACTTTACGCAAGTTATTTGGGAAGACAGCAAGGAAGTAGGAGTAGGCATGGCGAGGTCAAAGGATGGTCATATTTACGTCGTGGCTAATTATAACCCGCCTGGTAATATTATGGGCAGTTTTTCCAAAAAAGTACGCCCACCGCTATAAAGTGCTTAAAACAAAAACAATAGATACCGTACCTGTATATTGTTTTCGCATTCCAAAGTTTAATTTTTATATTTTATCCAAATATGTAGTGAAGTAAGTAAGTAGCAAGCGTAGTTTTAAGTAGCAGTAGCGTAATACTTAAGACATACCAAGGTCGACCACTACCCCTGCGACTGCTCATCTTAATATAAGCGGAAATTATGTCTTAGAACGTGTGCACTCTTTTTAACGCCAAGTTGTCAAGGCCATATTCTTTTAATGTATTTTATTTATAAATTATAATTACCTAAACGTCATTTTGATATTTATTAAATACATGCGTTGCCCGCGACTTCGTCCGCGTGGACTTAGATTTATCTCAGCAAGTTACTAAGCGCACGTGACTTGTTTGTGTTTGACTGAAACATAAATAAACAAACAGAGACAGGATGATACTAAAAGAGGTATTTTTTTGTACCCTGGTGGGGAACCACAAATAATCAAAGTAATAGTACCTACGTAACGAATAACTTTAGGAATAACTGATTTAAACTAAATAATTCTATGCAGGTTATAGTTTTGGTGATATTGCTAAAAAGCTAACTAACTAATAGTAACTAACAATAATTGTGACCTACGAAAAACGTATTGGTTTCCAAATTTTTATTTTTAGGGAATTAGTATAGATCACTATTTTATACACAGCGTTAGGTTAGGTTAATTTAGAACTTCTAGAAAACTTTATGGTTTACTAAAGTTAGTTAGTTAGTTTAGTTTCTATAGTCGATCCTTGATCCCCATGACAGTTCATGCTAGTGATGGGTCGTGTCGATGTAACTTAACTTTTTTATAGGCAAAGGCGTGACTTGCATTCAGCCACGTTGGTAAACATGTTTTTTTAAAATATAATCTGCATTTTAATGTTTGTTATGTTGTTGTTGTAATGATTTAAGTTTTTTGGCATAGATTAAGTAAGTAAAACGAAAGTTTTCCAAAAATAAAAATCGCACGTTCGACGAATGTAAGAATAAAAATTCCATCTTCTTTATTTTATTATGGCAGACAACTTAAATGATTATTAATCGGACACTGAAAGCGTACTATGTTAATGTATTTTGTACACTCGTTTCCATTATGGAAATTCGTTCATCGATACTTTTCCGCACTAGTCGTCTTCCAAAGGAATTCTTGTAAATGTTAAGAATTGTTATAATTCCAACGGAATATCATTGTAATGGCATATATCTACCTAAAATTAATAAATGTCATTTTTAGACGCCTCCAATTCGATTCTAATGTAACGGTGACGCCACTACAAGGTTGTGTCGTGGGAATAACTGTCAGTGTCATAGGGATCAAGGTTCCCCGGCCCGACTATAGTTTAGTTAACTTTTTAGTTTAGTTTAGTTTAGTTGGTCAGATCACTAATTTATATACAGCGTTAACGCTGTATATAATTTTTTTAGAACAGAAGTTCTAAATTAACCTAACCTAACGCTGTGATCTAACCAAAGTTTACTAAACTACCTTAGAAACTAAACTAACTAACTTTAGTAAACTAGAAAGTTCGAGGGGCTCTTTACTAAAGAACTTCCAGCCCCTAATTGTAACTAATACAACCTTTTTAGCTGTGGAATATTTTTTTATTCAAATTTTGTAATATTATAAGAAGTAATAATAAAGAATTTCAGTATAAATGGTCTTTATTAATAATATTTATAGTATAATATTATATATGTGCAGGATATTAATTATGTATGTAAACCTTTATTGTACAAAATTAAGAAAAATAAAACACTTTTGACAACTGCTGAGATTAAGACAGTATTTGCAGTGAAAAATACGGATAACTCACGTCTATGATCGAGTTTAGCTGGACATGTTTCGGGCTAATCCATAACCCTTCTCCTCGGAGCTTAATGCACTTAGATAATTTAAGATGGAATGAGCCTTTGCACTTTTTTCCCTCTAGCTAAAATATTATGTACATTTTTAACGTCACCGTTTATAAAAACCACAGTTGGCAGGGACAGGTTTTCATTTTTGATTGTTCGTACCGGTGCACAAATCTCGTAGAAAATAGTGTTATGTGCATTTATTTCGTGCAAAACAAGGACAGCAAAGTCTAGCGTTACGAAAGACGGCGTTTCTTATCACATGTAAGTAATTTAATCATCAATTTACGCTACCATAACGTTAATAATAATAAAAAACTATTACTGTGATGGAACACAAAAAACAACCGATAAAAAAACGAAGTGAATGAAGTTTATCCTGTGGTTTATTTTAACTTTATTTTAAACCACAGCGCTTTAATGTACAGATTTTTTGTGGTGTTTTTTGTTGTAGAATTTTTATGCAATAAATTGTTAACAGCTTTTACTTCGTATTTACAGTTTTCCTAAACAATCCGTAATTAAAGACGACCCGTAACGTAAAGACCAATGGACTCAATTTTGTCGCAGAAAAATGAATGAATGGGCTGAATTTTGGCACAAAGTAGCTCCAAATGGTTTGCGTAGTTATATAACGCGGCTGTATTGTATCGCCAGTTCCTTGTTTAGGGTTCCGTACCCAAAGGGTGCCAAATGGACCCTATTGCTGAGACTCCGCTGTCTGTCCGTCTGTCACAGGGCTCTATCACTTGAGCTGTAATAACTAGACACTTGAAATTTTCATAGATTATGTATTACTGTAGGCGCTATAACAACAAATACTAAAAATAAAATAAAGTTAAAAATGAAAGGGGGTCGTCATACAAGAAACGTGTTTTATTTATTAGGTTGTTAGGCGTTGCTAGGGGCAATGCGAGTGACACAGTTTGAATAAAACCGTTGTGTTTTATAAAACCTTCGATATTATAGTGGCTGCCACCAAGGCCGTGGTTTATTCGTTTTTGTGCAGCATTAAGACTAAAACCGACCGTTAAACCCGTAAAACTAAAAACCGTAAACCGTAAACTGACCGTAAAAGTAAAAATTTGGAGTTAAAAATAAGAATACAAAAAGACTCCAAAAAACTAATCTTGGTAAAATTAAATATTTTGTATACGTAATATTGTGCTTCCCGTATACTGCTATGTTTAACGCGCCGCGGGAGGGCGCAGGCTGAAAATCAGCGCCGCCGGCTTCCTAACCGGCAGCATTTAGGCTGCGTTTCCACCAGAGATGTGCGAGGATGCGTTGCGAGGGATGTGTGTGTCATGAACCAATAGAAACACTTCATTCACTTAGGACCTTTTAAATGAAGTGTTTCTATTGGTTCATGACACACACATCCTTCGCAACGCATCCTCGCACATCTTTGATGGAAACGCAGCCTTATGCTGAGCCTGAGCCTATTGCCACGAAGTTTTTTTGTTGTCTTGTGTGTTTCTGTATGTTTTTTTCTGTTTCTTCTTTTTTTATGTACATTGTATTTCTTTTTATTTTGTGTGGTTGTGGCAATAAATGTTTTTTTTATTATTATTATGTTGGTACGGATTTCCGATCACGGGCCCATGGGGACCCAGTCATTTGAAAGGCATTCATGGGGCCGAAGCCAACATGAAGAGGCCTTTGGGACCATATAATATAAATGAGATGGGCGCAACTATTATTATTATTATGTTGGTACGGATTTCCGATCACGGGCCCATGGGGACCACGGTCATTTGAAAGGCATTCATGGGGCCGAAGCCAACATGAAGAGGCCTTTGCTACCATATAATTTAAATTAGATGTGCGCAAATATGGAGGTCTATCCCCTAATACACCATGAGGATGTGCTAGCGGACAGTCCTTATTATTTATGATTATTAACCTTTTCACCGCCAACGACACATATAGGTGTCACAAAGTACAGTGTCAAAGTGATCTTGACACAATGACATAAGATTCAAAGCAGGTTTATGTTTTGTCGAGGCATGGCGTTGAAAAGGTTAAGTATCAATTTTATGAACCACAAACCTCAATGAAGCCGACTACGATATATAGCGCTCGCCAAGCCTGTAGAGCCGCAATGTACCTATGCACTATTTTTTTACCTATTGTTTTTACAGTCAACAATGTCCGTTACAATTCATACTAACAATAAGCAACACTATTTACAAGATCTATAATACAGTTTTAAATATATTTACACTACTCGAGCACAACACACAATTCACGTCGTCTGCCGAATAACCGCGCTGACAGCCACCTTTATTTTTGTGCCGCGGCGCATGGCAAAGGTTTAGAGCGTCATCAGCCACCGACAGCCACAGAGGATGAAAATTCAAAATTGTTATTTATTCACAATACTTGCACAAATGCTTACATTTTCAGTGTTTTTACAAGCTTTTTATTAACTTGCACTGTACCTATATTTGTTCGGGTGGAATCTTTAAACTCAAATTTGAAGTAGACATCGTCAACTGATTGAGCTGAAATTTTGCATGCATGAAAATGCAATATTATTATGACATGGATCTGTTGTCATTTGTGATGATGAAGCTAGAGGGTGGACATAGGAACTCTGTAAAAAAACGTCACGACCGCATCGATTTTGGACTCGTTTCATTCGTCTTGATGAGTACTTTGGTAACCAGGGGAAAACGTACAGTGAGCAAAGAAATCTGGTATTAAAAATATATTTTTTAACAAAAACTTATTAGGTAGGTACTGAACTGTTTTCAAAACATAGTACGAAGGTACGGAACCCTTCATGTACGAGTCCGACTCACACGAGACCGATTTTCTTTGAAGTTAGCTGGATACACAGCCGCGTGTCTAGAAGTTTTTGTAAACTTACTAATGTTATCGCTTAACAAAAAAAAATACCTATTTGAATAAATAATAAGACATTACTACAGAGGCCGAAATGAAATAGATAAAAAACTTCAAGAAATTACAATTGCAAAGAAAGCATCTATTTCTTATGTTTTTTTCAGGGCTGAATGGCATGATGCTTTAGACCTATAAACGTCATGATGCTGTCAGGTGAAACAATAGACGATCGCTTTCCCGGCCTAGGCCTGTAATTATTTATGAAAATCCATTACATAGCACTTGTCTAACCGCGCCCGCAACGTGATACGTCCCGGCCTATTATTTGGAACGTAAGGTTAACATTTTATTGCATCTTTGAGAAAATAATATTTGTAATGTATTGTAAATCCACAATAATATTGTAAAGAGGAAAGAATTGTATGTTTGTAACGAATAAACTACTGGACAGATTTCAAAAATTCTTTCAGCAATAGAATGCTAAATTATCTCTGAGTAAGAATAGGCATCAGAAATGATGAAATCCGCGCAAGAACTAAAGTCACGAACATAGCTCGATGAATCGCCAGACTTAAGTGGCAGTGGGTAGGGCACATCGCTCGTAGAATTGACGGCCGATGGGGTGAAAGGTTCTTGAGTGGCATCCGCGGACCGGAAGACGCAGTTTAGGTAGGCCTCCAACAAGATGGAGCGACGACCTGGTTTAGGTGGCGGAAACGCGTTAGATGCGGATGGAGCAGGGCCGATCTGTTTTGCGAGCCTTGAGGGAGGCCTATGTTCAGCAGTGGACGTCTTTCGGCTGAAATGATGATGATGGTGATGAGCATAGGCTATATTTATTACAACAAAAATAGCTTAGGGATCCGTGTCATAACGTCAATAATGTAACCCAAGGCAAACATTTGCCATAAAATGTCTTTCATCGCATGCGCTACAGAAACCATTGATGATAGAACAAAAAAATGTTCTACAATATTAAAGAACATATCAATATCTATAAAAAACTTCGTGATATCATAATGTCCAACTGTTGTAGTTATGTAACTATAACTACTTTTTTAAATTCTAAAAGTTGATTGAAATTCCGACCAAAACCATACCTTCGTATCAATCCTTATCCAAATAAATTATTTCGTATTCAAGACTAAATATTTCAATACCTGTCATTCGATCTGTTCTTAATTTTAAATTCAAATATAGCACTAGAGAACCAGCAGCAATGAAATGACTGTAAAGTTAACAGTAGATTACTTTTTGAATTATGCAAATCGGTTATGCCATTCAAAAGATATTACGTATTTCAAAATTTCAATCTAAGCAAAATACTAATAGTAGACCAATAAAAACGCCACCGCTCAGTGGCTGGTGTTGCCAAAGCAGCGACAACGCGCCGAGGGAGGGTGCGCCGAAGTAGGGGAAAGGTGGCATGAACGGGACATTTTTGAATTTGAGGTCCTAGTAAGTGATTGAGAAAATATTTGGAACAGGTTGAAGTCGAATAGATAAATAAATAAATAAAATAATTATCACGGGACAATTCACACCAATTGACCTAGCCCCAAACTAAGCAAAGCTTGTACTATGGTACTAGACAACGGATAAACATACTTATATAGATAAATATATACTTACAATACAATATATTAAGACTCGAGAACAAACATTAGTTTTTTTTTATACAAGTATCTGCCCCGACGCGTTAGGAAGCGTTTATTATTTGGGTGAATCAACTTTTTTGTGTTGTTTACTCGGAACCCCGGTTCTCCAAGTAATATCTTCACACTGTTTCATAGAAAATTGCTTAGGTTGTCCAAGGGACAAAATTTGTGTAACCATAGGAACGGGTGGCACGAAAAAGTTGATTCACCCATTTAAATATTCAAATGAAATACAATAATTGTTATTAATAAATTCTTAGTTATTTATTTTCGCATCTTTAAAAAATGTGTACCTATTTTGCCCCTTTCATAATAGTATTTTTTATGCAACTGTATCATATTAAGGGTCATTGAGACACGAGTGCGAGTTTAATAAGTATAGTTAAAATTTACACATGAGTGTCTCAAAGGCTGATTATGAACAGTTGCATACATTACTTTTTCTATGACCTCAAAGGGATATCTAAATGTACCTAGTACAAAATTTTCTGCCCAGGTACAAAAAGTCGGGGTAAAAAAAGGTTCGTCACTTTTCGACCTTAACTCGTTGACACAGAGTCGAAAAGTGACGAGCCTAAAACATGTACAATTATAAAGTAAAGTTCTACTTGTGGTAATTGTTAATATTGTTCACTGGCACAGTTAGTAAAATGGTATAAGTACTGGGTTTGCTTTTCCTTCGGTATTTGTGGAGGTGGATGGGATGTTAATGTTATTTACTTCTTTGGTATTTTGGCTAGTTGTGACGGTATTAAATATTTTATTCGAAACTTGAGTAGTGTTTTCTTCTAAATTTTCTTCTCTGATAGTTGTAAACTGCATGGCGGACATGGCGATGAATGTTTTTTGTGCACTCTTTGAAGTGGACGATTCATTTTTGTTAAAAGCATGATTGTCAATAGAGTTTAATATTTTGTTGGATACAGCCATCTTGTTCTGAATTGAATCATCTATATAACCCTCCGCAACCGCTGTAGATTTCCACCCACAGTGCCGTTTGAGAGCTGTTATACAGCCCCCAGCATCAACCAATATCGAGGCTGAAGTCCGACGAAAGCAGTGACCCGTATATGACTCAGGATCGGACAAATTTAAATAGGTTGCTATAGTTTTTCCCATTTTTCCAAAACTATTTATTCCTATATTTTGAGCAACGCAGAAGATTCCGTGTTCATAACGTAGAAAAAAATTTGGAGTTGTACAAAGGTTCGGGCGGAGCTCCATATACCGCTTACACAATTCACTGACATATCATAAAAAACTCCCGTGATGGTGAAGGTCCGGTCTATTCTTGTTTTGGTGTTTGAAATAGTCACCAAAATTGTAGAAGTAAGATCCTTGACGGCAGGCACCCATGATGCCAAATATTAATCCAAGCTGTAATAATAATAAATTACAATGATTAGATTTTAGATAACTAGCTATTTTGTGCTATAATGAAATGATTTTTAAAACATCAATATTGATAGAGTTTAGATAGATTTTATTTCTATGTGTATGAGTTGTAAAACAAAGATTTAATTACATATACAGTTCACCTTTGTTGTTGTTGATCAGGGGCTTCGGCTAAAAACTGTTTTATTTCGTTGGATAAAAATGTTTTGGATTTTTTTCCTTTAAATCCTTCCGCTTGACGTTTTAAAAAGGCGAGCAATTTTGACTAATTTTAGATATTATTTTGGTGGTTAATTACCAACGTAGACTTAAGCATAGAATATTCTGTCCACAATGTGGACGACTTCAATTTTTTCGACAGTTTTCGTTTTCGGAAAAAGATTTTGCAGTTTTCGTCATTTTCCACTCCATGAACTTTTCGTAACATTTCTCCTAGACCTTTTTCGTTTTTAAAGGTAGTAAATTACTGCTCACTTCCATTGCCACCTGTTTTATTTCTGGCGGCGTCAAAATTTATTTCTGCATCACTTAATTCGGCAAAGTCACACATTATCACAGATAAAAAGTCGTTTAAATGCGAGCCCCAATGCAAATGAGTTCGTCTAGCAGGAAAAAAATGTGTTACCCTAACTTCTACCTGAAAATTCAAGATGACTTAGATGTTAGTAGAACACGTAACATAAAAATAATATAGATTATGAATAATATTTTATTTACCAAATGAAAAAAATTACAACTTTCTACGTATAATAAAAAAAAAGATAATTTCGCCAAATGTAACAAACGCAAAAAAGTTCGTCTTCTGATTAGCCGACGCAGAATAGAACGTCTACCACTTCGTGGTGTCACCTTTTGCATCCAAAACTGCTTTGATCCTGAGAGGCATTGAATTTACCAACTCTCTACACTCTTCTGGGGTTATTCCATTCCAGACACACGTAAGTTTCTCCTGAAGGTCAGCTTTTGATCTAGAAGGGTCCTGTCTCAGCTTTTTCTACATTTTCCACCACAAAGTTTCTATGGGCGACAAGTCCGGGCTGCTGCACGGCCATGACATGGTAGGGATTTTTTCGGAGCTCAGCCACGCCTTCGTTGCCTTTGCGGTATGGCATGCGGCACCGTCTTGTTGAAAAGTAAATGCATTTCTATATTTTAATTTCGGTATAGATGGCAGCAAACTCTCTTCCAAGATGTTTTTGTATTTCTCAGCATTGACGGTTCCATCTATAAATTGCAGACAGCCCACACCCTGTGCTGACATACAGCCCCAAATCATTAAAGATGCTCGAAACTTCACCTTTCGCTTAAGATAGTCTGTATGAAATGCCTCTCTTTTTTCTCGAATGACTTTACTTCGTTCATCGCCAACTGTGACCTCGAATTTGGATTCGTCACTCCATATTATTTTTCGCCACTGATTGACAGTCCAGTTTTTGTGTTCTTGAGCGAATTTCAATCTGTTCGTTTTCTGCTTTTGAGTAAGTAAGGGCTTTTCTTTAGCAGTGTAAAAACCGTAGCCCATTCTCTTCATTACTCTCTTGCAGGTATCGACTGAAATGTTCTTTTCAATCGCGTCACGCCATAAAACGGTAAGTTCTCCTGCTCTTGCACGACGGTTTTTCTTGATGATTCTTCTTAGAATCCTGTTTTCTGCTTTGCTGGTTATTCGTCGACGCCCAGACTTCTTTAAACAGGAGACTGTTCCGTGTTTTCGGTGATGTTCGATGATCGTTTGGATTGTCGATCTTGGCAACGAAGGTCTTTAGATATTTGGTACGTAGATTTTCCGCTATTGTGACTGGAAATTATAATTTTCCGCACTTCTTCAGTCACTGGTTTACCTCGTGCCATTTCGATAGAATAATAAAGAAAGAAAGAAATACATTTATTAACAACAACACAAGACACATCATCAATATTTTACAAAACAAAAGACAATACGAAAACTAAAGATAGAATGTGTCATTGCGGTTGCAAATCGGACACTGGCTTAGCATAATGCTGAGGCGTTTACAGCACCCCAGCGCTGATTTTCAGCCAGCACCGTTGGAGACACCCGGATCGCTGTTTAGATAGATAAATAAACTGCACACTAATAGCTACATAAGACTACATGCGTAAATAAATAATTTGTAGATTATAAAAAGCAAATAATAATAACAAAATCACTTAAACATATGTAATTACTATACCTCACTTGCCAAGTATAAAACCCAAGTATTAATTGAATAACCAAAAATGAAATAACCGAGACAATAAAATCAAAGAAGTTTTGTGAAATACTTAGTGCTGGAAAGGAGAGGAAATTAAGGTTTTTGTAATGACAACAAATAGCCTTTAAGCTTTCGCCCAAAGGTGTACCTGCTAGTCACACCTAGGATGGGAGGGGGGATGTCATTCCAGCACTTAGACGCCGCAAACCTAAAACTACCTCGAAACGCCGCCGTCCGGTGCGGCGGCACAATAGCCTTAAGTCTGCGCACACTTTTCAACCATGAGATTTTTTCAAAAAGGTACCAAGGCGTTTTGTATCGCACTACACCGAACAAAAGAGTTGCAAGATGCAAGCGCCTGCGATTGTTCATCTTAAGCAGATCAGCAGCGTTCAAGTATGGAGTGACATGGGACCGAGGGGGGACTTTGAAGCAAAAACGAGCACATGCGTTTTGAACTCGTTGGAGCAATCTCCCAGAAATGAGATAATAAAGATTATAAAGTAATGAAAATTTACTCGGAAATTGCCGTTTTATATAGCCCTCTGTCATTTTAAATGACAGAATATTCTATATTCAATTTAAAATATTAAATTATTTTTAACAATTAGAAAAACAGTTTTGATATTAAATAGACGAACTGTTTTGCTTCAAATATGAACTAGACGTAATTTTTTGCTTGCGAGATGTTAACTTTATTATAACTTTATATTAAATTAAATACCATTATTACACTTTGTACAACACAAGATTAAACTAGTTTTAAAGATTTCGTTTGTGGCGTATTCCATTAATAATCAAAGTCAATTTAGGTTTAAATACGAGTGTTTGAAATAAATATGGTATTTTGAAGTACGACTAGACGAACTTATTTGCATTGGGGCTCGTAGTGATTAACTCTTATTATTTCTTTCAAATTTCAAGAACTCCGTGCAAAAGCAAAACAAATTCCCGCTATTTTGAAAGGTTTTTTTTTTCACTTATCACAACCTTAGAATGGACCCGGGAATTTTAGGTCATACAGCCAAATTGAATGATGTTAAAATATTCATACTTAAAATTCATTTTATTGTCCGTTATCTAAGTATTCATTATTTAATAATTGTTTATGTAAACATTATATTAATTAATGTATAAAGTAGATTTAACAATAATTAAGTATTTTAATAAAATATAATGGCTGTTGGCCATTAGACAATAAACCAGTGAACTATTTTTTTTTTAATTTCCGCCATTTGCAGTGCGAAAAAGAACACTGTGAAACGTTGCATAATGAAATGTCAAAGTTGCGATCACACAATGCACCTCATTGAATTACCGATAGCGATATCGTTAGTAGCACATTGTAATACGCGAGTAGAAAAACGGACTTTATTGAAAGGGACGCAGTAATTAAGTAATTTATGAAAGGGACCTAATTTCGAGGAAATGTGTATACAATAACTACTTAGATATATTAAAAGTCAATTTTAAAAGTGACTGGGACTATTGTCATTATTAAATCTTACTGTTTTCATCTTAAAGATTAATATACTTAACTAAACACTTTTTTATAACTTTAACAGAAATCAATAATATTAAAATGTTTTTCTGTTTTTAAAATATTTAATAGCTTCTCTTAAAAAAATTATAATCAGTCTCCTTAATTAACAAGAAATTAAACAATTATACAGGGTTATTTGTAATTCACTAGCATCCTTTTAACCCTAAACTCCTACCACTTAAACAAATGTTTTTTGTTTTACGGCTTTTGTCATCTTTACTAATATATAAAGCTGAAGAGTTTGTTTGTTTGTTTGTTTGTTTGTTTGTTTGTTTGTTTGAACGCGCTAATCTCAGGAACTACTACTCCGATTTGAAAAATTCTTTCAGTGGTAGATAGCCCATTTATCGAGGAAGGCTATAGGCTATATATCATCACGTTAACTCCAATAGGAGCGGAGCGGAGCGGAAGAATGTTTCAAAATCGGGGGTTTTTCAAGTAAAACTTCTATAGGCGCTAATCTCAGGAACTACTGCTCCGATTTGAAAAATTCTTTCAGTGTTAACACCAGGGGGGTGTGGGGGGGGGGGGGGGGGTTGAGGGGGTGAGGGTGCGGGGGTGGTGTGCGGGAGTTTTAAGGGGGGATGAAAATTTCATTGATTTTTCCGTAGGATGCACCGTTTTCAAGATATTTGACAAAATAAAACTTGAAGTAAAACTTCTATAGGGCACGCTTGACTTGGAATGGGACGAACGCGGGCGTGCGGGGGTGCTGTGTGAAGGGCGTGCAGGGGTTGCGGAGGGTTGCGGGGGGGGGGGGGGGTGTTCGGGGTTGCTGTGCGTGGGGAGTGCGGGAGGGAGCGGGTTGGTGGGTGCAGGGGGGGATGCGGGGGGGGGTAATTTTTTTATTATCGAGGAACTAAGGACAGCCATAATTGATGAAAAAGCAAATTGGATAAAAAAAATAAGCTGCCCAAATTACTAATTCCACGCGGACGGAGTCGCGGGCAAAAGCTAGTAATTTAATATTTTTGGTGTAATAACGTTTTGAAAATTTGAGATTACCTCTTATTTTTACGATACTCTGTGTATTTATATGGGATAAAAAGTGCTTCATTTTAAAAAGTCGTAAAACAAAAAACATTTGTTTGAGTGATAGGAATTCAGGGTTAAGAGGATGTCAGTGAATTACAAATAACCCTGTATAAAATTGACAATTGTATATAATATCTCTTATTAGACTTTTTAATCTAAAATTATCGTAAATAAATAGTGTAGACTACGGCAAGAAACTCAACAAGGTATATTTGTTTTCATCAAACAGGACTACAATGAATGTTATTAAATTACATACGAATCTGTGAAGACTGTGTTTGTGACATAAATGTTAATCACCTATATAAATACTATTTTTCACCGAAATTCTGAATTTACTTCAATATGCGTGCAGACCACGCTGAACTGAGTGCTACCGGCGGCTCCGGCTGGCAGCGTCATTGCGCCTGCGGTCAGTCAAAATCAGTGTTGCAGAACTATCGATAGTTTGACTATCGATCGTTGACCTCGCAAACTATTCAGGATATCGATATTACTATCGATAGTACCGCACATGTCAATACTATCGATACTATCGATAGTTTTATGTCCAATACAATCGATAGTATCGATAGTTTTGTACAATCGATAGTACAAAACCAAAATCTACAATATTAAATTAAAGTTCAGTGACCTTTATGTTCTCGTATCTGTGGATGTCCAGCCTATTTTAAACAGTGATTCACACATAAATGATCAACTCGCAGCACTCGATAAAACGTTTCACAATTATAAAAGAAAAAATACTATCCGCTAATAACCTCCCACGAATCCGCCATATTTGAAATGACAGGAGTATGAAGTTAGCCGCGAACCTTCGATCAACACCCGCACCCCGCGCATCTTATGTTTTCTTATTGTTCTTTATGATAATGCATCATATGTTTAGTCCTTTAATAAACTATATACCTACAAAGTACTACTATCATTGACTATCCGCATTATACAAGAAAGTACTAATAAAAAACATAGATACCCAAAAACACTAATCTTACCAAGCAAGTGAATTTCTACACAGGTACCTATTTTAAAATAATTTTATTTCTGTCGTGAGCGACTCCATAGCTCCCGAAGTTAAAATCAGAGTGGAAAAAGTAGACAGGAAACGAAAGAATGTAACTCGTAATGTAGTCAAGCTGAAAAACACTTTATCTGTAGTGCGATAAGGTTGACTTCATAGTAACTGTTATTTGACCTATGATTTTTCATTTCTAAGTGGCAGGTGTTATTTATTGCTTTGCTAGCTGTTTCTGGCGAATAATCGTAAGTGGAAGGTATAATTGCGACTTTAATGTATGGTGCTATGGTCGTAAATGGGTTGATCTTAAAACTGTTTTGAATTTGTTGTCTCTTTTTAGCAGAAAACATAAATCGCTCTATAGCTACACATTCAAACGGACACATTTTGGCGTGGATTTTGTACCTGTCCCGAAATCTAGTTGTATTGTTGATCGAAGCCGCGAACAAACTTACGTCAAGGTTGCCATACGACAAAAATAGTGTTGTCTCGAAATTGTTTTCATTTTACCGGTTATTTCAATTGTCCCTTTCAATATGTGTCCTTTTCATGCCATCCCTCCCCTGCTGGAGAGGGGAGTACACATTTATGAAATAATCATCATCATCATCATCATCATAATACCCTAGCCTGCCTATATATATACGTCCCACTGCAGGGAACAGGCCTCATCTCCAAATGAAAGGGCTTGGGCCGTAGTTTCCCCGCGGGCCCTGTGTGGATTCGGAACTTCACACACACCATTGAAGTTCTTCGTAGGTGTGTGCAGGATGCTTCACGATGTTTCATTCACCGTAAAGCTCAGCTATGATATGGTGACCACAAGTCTCCGCAGACGGAGTCGCGGGCAAAAGCTTATAATACACGATGATTTTTAATCGGTGATCAGGAACCAGTTTTTCTAGATCAGTATTCGATGGCGATCACGTTTAAGTGGCAATTACGTGAAACAAAACGTCTATTTTCACCCGACTGCCGAAGGAGGGTTATGTTTTTCGAGCGTATGTATTTATGTATGTATTATTATTCTTTGGCACGCCCTGCAGCCTGAACGGCTCAATGATTTTTGAAGTGTGAGGTGTCATTAGATTCGTCTCAGTTCCGAGAGTGACATAGAGTATATATTTTCCTGGAATTCCCATGGGAACGAGAAGTATACAAGCGGGTTTTTTTTTCATCTAGTGTTGAAGTTATAGTTATTTTAAATAATGATTATTTGGAAAAACCTTTTTTGATTAAAATCATTGCTTAATAGTTTTAGAGATTCCGCTAAAAACATAGAAACAAAGATAGTTTAACTCGAAAAATCCTTCCTTAGTGCACCTCTACAATACTCAAGGTACATGTATGCCAAATTTCAAGTCTCTAGCATCACCGGTAGTTTAGGCTGTGCGTTGTTTGTCAGTCACTCAGTCAGTCACAGTACTGTTTTATTTTATAGGTAAGGTAATACCTACTTAGAAGAAGATGGTCGTCGTTACATTAAAACAATGTGAATGAACAAATTGCTCTAGCTCCGTGTTCTTTTGGTTTAAACGCACCTCTTTTCACACAAATGTAAGCCATTTATGGCAAGTAGGTAGGTACTTACTTAGAGACGTCGAATTGTCTTGTCCATTCGAATTATATTTTATAATGCACAGCATGTGGTAGTTGAAAGTATTTTTTGACACAGTAATTTCTAAAGAATTTGCTTAGTTGATTAAAAATAGTATGACGTAAAACGTTTGGTTCTATAAAAGGTTAAGAGGCCATAAGGGTGCTTGAAATCAGCCTTCAATTGCTCAGTTCTGACTTGCCCTGCCTACTAAAGCGATGTAGATAGAGCATGGATGAGTGCACAAGCCTCTCTCCTTTGCCATCTAATATGATACGCTGCTAAATGGAAATTCATAATTGTATTCCAATATTATATTGCCAGAGGTTTCTAAGACCATCCTATAAAGGGATAACGTTTGAAATACTTACTTAGTTACTATAGGTACCTAGAGTGTACAGAATCTAGCTTTATTTGAGGCTTTATAGCTGGAAGTTTCGCCTTAATAATAGTCAGTGTCAGTCAGACAAAAAAAAAGCCATGGTGGCCTAGTGGCTTGACCTATTGCCTCTCAAGCAGAGAGTCGTGGGTTCGAATCCGGGCTTGCACCTCTGAGTTTTTCCGAAAATTATGTGCGAAATTATATTTGAAATTTATCATGACTAATCATGAGTTTTACGGTGAAGGAAAACATCGTGAGGAAACCTGCACACACCTGAGAATAAATTCAACGGTGTGTGTGAAGTTCCCAATCCGCACTGGGCCCGCGTGGGAATTACGGCCCAAGCCCTTTCATTCTGAGAGGAGGTTTGTGCCCTGCAGTGGGACGTTTATAGGCTGGGATAATGATGATGATGAATAGTCAGTGTTACCATAATTATCTAATAACCTATACCTATCACTCAAACTCAAGTTGCGATGAAAAATAATACTTTGTAGAAGTCTTTTCAGTAGGTAATTATTAGCCTGCTTTGGTGTCCCACTGCTGGGCAAAGGCCTCTCCTCTCTTCCTCCACTCTTGCCTATTCAACGCGAGATCCTGCCATCGCACCTGATAAACATCTAGGTCGTCCCTCCATCTCCGCTTCGGTCTGCCTCTATTACGATATCCATCGCTAGGGATCCATTCCGTGACAAGTTTGGCCCAATGTTCCGAGTTCATTCGACAAACATGTCCAGCCCAGTCCCACTTCAACTTGGCCGTCTTTACGCCCACGTCATCAATACGAGTCAGAGAGCGCAGCTCAGTATTTCTAATCCGGACGGTTCTTCAGACTCCAACAATGCTTCGCTCTATTGCTCGTTGGCAAACCTTGGGTCTGGACTTCGGAGCCTCTGTAAGTGACCACGTTTGCGCGCCGTAGGTTAGGATGGGCAGGATACGCATGTCGACGAGCTTGCGCTTTAGAGACATTGGAAGGTTCCCCTTCATTAGCGACTTCATAGACCAGAAGCTCTTCCAGGCGTTTTCGATACGTCTATCGATTTCTTTGTCTTGCCTGTTTTCGAAGGATGCTATCTGGCCTAAGTAACTATACTCGTCGACGTCATGTACCTACTATGTCCTGTCCATTCACTGCAATTTTACGTTTAACGTGTTTTATGACCATTATTTTCATAAAAATAAAAAGCACATATTAGATAGAACCTATACCATTAGTTCCTATCTGTCCCATCAGGTACCGTCGTTATAATGTAGTTGCAGTTGTACCAAACCGACACAAAAATACAATACAGGCCTTTTGATCATGTTTGATTTTCAAAAGGATTACTTTAGCAGGTTGAACCTTTGAGGATCCCTACTTAGACCATTTAAAAAAAATACGAATAACTCACGACTATGATCGAGTTTAGCTCGACATGTTTCGGGCTAATCCGAAGCCCTTCTTCTTACACACACACACACACACACACACACACACACACACACACACACACACACACACACACACACACACACACACACACACACACACACACACACACACACACACACACACACACACACACACACACGCACGCGCACGCACGCACGCACGCACGCGCACGCAGTTATACGTATTTTTTCGCTATTAGTTGAATCTCACTGTACTCGTAGTTTTATGTTCAAAGTTTTGGTGATGTTGAAAACCGAAATTTGCTAATTAATTGACTAAGTTCATTCCACACGTGCATTGGACCATGTTAAACAATTTATTATACTATAGCAGGTTTTCATGATAGACAGAAACGGGAGAACTAAACTTCGAGTGCGTGTATTACAAATAAAATATCAAATCTAAATACTCATACGAACAGTATTTTGACAAAATTTGAAAGGTTTAAAAACTTTGGTTTGGTGTTTGGTGGACAATAAAATTGGTAAGTAAAAAGTTTATGATGTTGATGAGCGAAGTGTGCATTTGTGCAAGTTTTTACTATTACAGGATTTTTGTAAGTTCCCATATATTTGATATACTTAGTTTGTCTATTCATGTTTGAAGTGATGATGCTAAAATACATTATTTGACAAATCTATACTTCATTTAATTTAGAATAAGAAACCACAACAACATTATATTGTAGCTCGTGAACTGTAATCTCTTTACAATTTGTACTAGAGTAACAATTGACGACACGCAAATAAAGTGACATTAAGAGGGTTTATACCTGCTGAGCTGGCAACGTTGCATTAGTGTTAGTTTTTCTCGATTATTCCATAAAAATTTAATGAAAATTAAAAATGTTTTGTATACAAATTGTTCTAATACGTAAGTTAATGTGTCTACTGCAATAATAATTCGTGATAGACTTTTATTTTCTTTAAAAACGAACAAATTATTACCTAACGGTTTTTAAAGAAAATAACAGTCTTATCACGAATTATTATTGCAGTAGACACATTAACTTATATACAAAACATTTTTAATTTTCATTCAATTTTTATGGAATAATCGAGAAAAACCAACAAAAATGCAACGTTGCCAGCTCAGCAGGTATAAATCCTCTTAAAACAATTTTTCTCAAACATGATATGAAATATTGACGTTATGTTCCTTATAATACGCCACGAAGTGTCACGTTGCAGGTGCGGCTAGACGAGAGGTCAATAAAGAAATTTCATACAACTTTGCTGGCCTTGGCCAGCAAAGTGATCGTCTATTGTTTCATGTGACACAGCACCATGACGTTTATAGGTCTATGGCATCATAGCATTTAGCCATTAAAAAAAAACTATGAGCAATATTTGCGTTTTGGTTCATTATGACATTCTGCCACTACGCTTATTTAGGTAAGGTAAGATGATGTTGATGATGGTGATGATGATGGTGGTGATGGTGTGATGATGATGGTGATGGTGATGGTGGTGGTGATGATGATGATGATGGTGATGGTGATGATGGTGATGTGATGATGATGGTGATGATGATGTGATGATGATGATTACGATGATTTTATGATGATGATGATAATGGCGATGATGATGATGGTGATGATGATGATGGTGATGGTGATGGTTATGGTGATGATGATGATGATGATGCATGTTTGAGCAAAACTATACGTAAGCCTTGGCCACGAACACGGATTGCCGGCCTCGTATCTCTAGATGGCCTCGTTAACACTCGGCCATCTATAGCTACTCGCCGGCAATCCCCTATTTCGCGGCCGCTGCAGTAATGATGGTGGTGGTGATGATGATGATGATGATGATTATGGTGGTGGTGATGATGATGATGGTGGTGATGATGATGATGGTGATGATGACGACGACGAAGACGATGAAGATGGTGATGGTGATGATGATGATGATGTTGTTGATGGTGAATGGTGGGTGATGACGATGATGGTGGTGATGGTGATGATGATGATGATGATGGTGATGATGATGATGATGACGACGACGACAATGACGATGATGATGATGATGATGATGATGATGATGTTGATGGTGATGGTGATGGTGATGATGATGATGATGATGCATGTTTGAGAAAAACTCTATACGTAAGCCTTGGCCACGAACAGGGATTGCCGGCCTCGTATCTCGTGATGGCCTCGTTAATACTCGGCCATCTATAGCTACTAGGCCGGCAATCCCCTATTTCGCGGCCGCTGCAGTAATGTACTATTATTTTGCGGCTCCCAGACTATTGTACTGTACTATTTGCTAGGTAAGAAATAGTTGACCAGACGCAATATAATGTTATTGTGGTTTCTCATTCTTAATTAAATTAAGTGTTTATCAATTATGAAAGGTTGATAATCAACCAATCAATTTTAATGTTGATTTTTTTAATTGAACCATATGTATACATTGCATTATTAGGAGCCATCAGGCCTACTAGCTACTATAGGTAACATAATATGACGATGGTGCGACAGAAGAAACTTCGACAAATTGCGCACTTGACATTCGATTTTTTTAGATCAATTTTGTTTCGTGTAGTTATCAATATCATACTTACATTGCACGGTTAAGATACGTTTAGTGTTTTTCATTATGTTTTTTAAAACTATTATTTCATACCTAATAGTAATTTATTTTATTGTATTTTCTTTAGGTTTTTGAATGAAAAGTACTGTGAGACACGTTACATAATTATTAAAATACGATACACGGGTCACGGTCACTTACGTATTAATAGTTCATCTGTTCTCAAAAAATAATTTTACGCCAGGACGTTCATTAATAATGCTCATTTTTTTTATTCCGTTAGTAACAAATAGGATTTGTGCTCTTGCGTTTATCGTTCGTGGCGTACTTATCATTTAAAAAATTAATTTCATGCCATGCACTTAATTCTATATTGAAATGTCATTGATGCATATATTTGAACAATCAACGAAGTGGTGGATGCCTTTGTGGGAGAAATGTTTTAAGAAGTCAATCCTTTAATAAAATACTAATCGTAATTTTACATAATGAACTGGAAACTACTGTTCTGCCTAGCAGTCACTGTAAGTACTGACTGTCTTTATTTTAGGTAATTATGAGACGCCATTGCCAAACGTTTCTCTGCATCAGGGAAGCCTTTAGTCACGCATTGATCTCGTCTGCCGCGTTGTCTTGCCTCTGTGTATCTGCCCACCAACACAACCGACATCCTGCGACGACGCTACCGATCCTGCGATTCGATCTAGAGCTTGTTATTCCACGTGATCAATTTGCACTGCTGCAATAGACTATTGCGACGACATCGCGACAATTATTGCTCGAAAGGTTCAGCGAAAGTTTTAATGTTGAGTAGTGTCACTAACACTGAGCAATTTCGCCGCTATTCCAGAGGATGCAACAACTAGTGCGATATTCCCATCCTTGCGCAACTGCTAATGTTTTTAATTAAGGGATCAGAACAGTATTATGCTTGGGCACAAGATAAGAAATTCGATTCGAAATATCTATATGTATAAAAGAAGAAACTGACTGACTGACTGACTGACTGACTGACTGACATATCAACGCACAGCCCAAACCACTGGGCCTAGAGATTCCAAATTTGGCATGTAGGTTCCTTATAAGGTCTAGGGGTGCACTAAGAAAGGATTTTTCAAAATTCACTCCCTAAGGGGGTGAAACGGGGGTCCAAAGTTTGTATGGGGAAACAAGATTAGTTCGACTATTTTATTCGAAAGTACTCCGAATAATAAATGAGTAAACACGTGTTTCAGGTTTTTTGAGAATTCAACCCCTAAAAGGGGGGAAAGGGGTAACAAAGTCTGAAAATCAACATGGGTGTTGTTCCTATGGTTTATCGGGTCGCTGGTTATGAAAACAACAACGGTTATAAAATCCGACGTGGCAGACGTAAAATACCATCTCCCTGGATGGGGTGCGATGGGGTTGAAATATCTAAATAAACTAAATGACTGTTGATATATCAACGCACAGTCTAAACCACTGGACCTAGAGACTTGAAATTTTGCACATAGATACCTTATACAATGTAGGCATCTACTAAGGAAGGATTTTTGGGAATTCCCACGGGAAAGGGAAAAAACGGGATTTATATATTCGATTCCGAGTGACCCTATCTCAGTAACTATAATAACTAGACTCTTCAAATTTGATACACAAGTAGGTATTACATTATTTAAAACATTAATTTCAGGATTTTTCAAAATTCCCACGGGATAAGGATAAAACGGGATTTATATATTCAGTTCAACGGGATCCTATGAACTATAATTACTAGACTCTTCAAATTTGGCATAGAAGTAGGTAATTATAATAGTAAAAAACAGGTTTAAGGATTTTCGGAAATTCCCACGGGATAAAAAAAACGGGATTTTTCGTTTTACTGGTCGTAGAAAGCCGAAATTCGGCATGTAGGTTGCTTGGGGAGTGTAGATGAGCATTGAGAGAGGACTTTCCCAAATTCCCACGGGAACGGGAAAAAACGGGATTTTTCGTTTTACTGGTCGTAGAAAGCTGAAATTCGGCATGTAGGTCGTTTGGGGAGTGTAGAGGAGCATTGAGAGAGGACTTTCCAAAATTCCCACGGGAACGGGAAAAACCGGATTTTTTGTTTTACTGGTCATAGAAAGGTGAAATTTGGCAAGTGGGTTTATTGGGGAGTGTAGAGCTGGATTGAGAGAGGACTTTCCAAAATTCCCACGGGAACGGGAAAAAAAAGGATTTTTCGTTTTACTGGTCGTAGAAAGCTGAAATTCGGCATGTAGGTTGCTTGGAGAGTGAAGAGAAGCATTGAGAGGGGACTTTCCAAAATTCCTACGGGAACGGGAAAAACGGGATTTTTCGTTTTACTGGTCATAGAAAGCTGAAATTTGGCAAGTGGGTTCCTTGGGGAGTGTAGGGGAGCATTAAGAAAACATTTCCCGAAATTCTTACGGGAACGGGAAAAAACGGGATTTTGCGTTTTACTGGTTGTAGAAAGCTAAAATTTAAAAATTCATAAGTTTAGACTGTAAGTAGGCCGCAAAGGGCACTTTAACCGACTTCTAAAAAAGGAGGAGGTTATGCATTCCACTTTATGTATTTTTTTATGTAGGTATGTTCACCGATTTCTCGGTCAATTGTGGACCTGCTTGCTTGCTTGCCTGTATGTTTGCTTGCTTGATATCTTGGTTCTTTGGAATACTCATAGTACACGCGAGCGAAGCCGCGGGCAAAAGCTAGTTTTATATATAGTTTTTAGTTCACCTTTGTACATACTAGGTGGATTACAACCATAGCCTTTCCTGAAAATATTGTGTTATCTAAATGTACTTACAATCGATTTGTAATTTATTTATTTATTTATTTATGATCAGAAAGACCTATTAAAATAAAAAAATAAAGACATTACAATATTATTTACATTTTATTTTGACGCTTGTCATTTTCCAATTTTGTTCACATGTGATGCGATGTTCAAAGGTTCCACCATGTCGTATGTACGTACACGCTGCAGCACAAGCTCGTGTATGCCGATGCACCTTCAATAGAGTAAATATGATCCCGAACATTTTTTCTGCGGAGATTTTCGAAGGCGATCGTCAGTTTTTGTCTCATTTCTTCAAGAGGGCCATGTAACCCTATCTTTTTAAAGTCGGTAGGACACAGGCCCTATCTATAAGTATATCACCATGAACTGCCACCCTTGCATTAACCAACCAGCGATATTGGTGTCCCGTGTAACGGTAAGCAAAGGGACTTTCTTCGGTATAAACATGCTTGTTTCGCCTATAGTACCGCAACACTCTTTCTTCCAGCCAGTCTAACAGTGTGCTGGATAATATTTCATCCATGTGGGTTATCCTACGAAGTTTGTAGCACAACTAAACGATTGTTAACAATACGGTCAAGCGCACGTAATATGGTCCTATGCCCTGCTGGATGCGGTGGAGGATATCTATTTCAGAACTGGCATAAAATTTCAGAAGTGTTGTAATTGCACTTTGCGCATAATAGAAGTAAATTTAATTAATCGCGAGCTTCCAGCCGCGACATTTTCAAACACAAAATCATGTGACATGACATAGATAAAAATACAGTTATGAACGTCAAGGTTCGACACTTTGCAAATTACTTTATTGATATTCTCATGAGCAGATGAGTTTTGATTGTGTAAATTTTAAACCTCTTTGCTAGTTTGACTCCCGTCTTTTATAACGATTATTTGACTGGCTGTTTTAGATACACTCTGGGTCTCATGCATCCAAAACTCAACTTTACAATGACATTAATTTATGTCATTCATCTTATTAAGGTCAATCACCTTTTCTTTATGACCTAACTAGTGGGATCCCCTCTTCTCCCATAATCTTTTTCATCCGAATTTTGAAAGTCAGAAATTGATGTCCATAATATGTTTGCGCATAAATATCGATGGTCATAATTATTTTAAAGCATATCGCTTAATAGTTCTAACTGCGATGATCCATAATCCTATTGATCATAACTTTAAAAAGTCATAATATTGATATCAATAACATTTAACAGAATATCGTTGATTATTCAGAAACAATTGTATCTTAAAGTAATAATTGTTTTTAGTCATAATTTTTCATTAGGTACCTACCTAAAATGCACCAATCATATATATCGAAATCTATAATATCTAAAGGAAAATCGATAATTATTCAGAAACATATCGCAGCGATTCTGGCAGCGAGCAAGCGAAGCGAGCGAGCAAGATCTTTCAGGGCATAAGCGACTCGGACAGTAACCGGACAGTAACAGTGACCTGTCGGTTCAGAAGGCTAAGGCGGGAGCGAAGCGTAGCGTTGCTCCCGCCTTAGCCTTCGATGTTAGGTATTTTTTTATGACAGCACAGAAAAGGATTATTACCTTTAATATTATGAAATGTATGACATTGAATGTTATTACAAAGTAATATTGTGCCTAAAAATAATAATGTCCTGCGAAAAAAGACCTTGCAATAATTATTATGAGTGACTTTATTACCTTTAACATTATGAAATGAGATGCTTCCATGACACTGAATGATATGACTTTACTTATTTAGTCCTTACAATAATTATGACTTTAGAAAATCGTAACTCCAATTTATGTTCTTTAATATTATGACTTCCGATAATATGACAAAGAAAAATGATGATAGAAAACGTTATGGGCTAGAAAATTTGGAACAAAAATTTTATGGGAGTCATTATAGACCCCCTAACTAGTTTAATCTAGGGTTGAACCACGAGTTTTATTGCATTAAACTTTAACAAGCTGTAACTCGAAAATGGTTACAAATATTAACATAGTTTATTTGGAAAAAAGATAGTACTAAGCCGAAATAACACCCCATTTTCAGAAAAGGCCACCGTCCTGTTCCACTCTGTCGGTTTTCAAGTTTTGTTTTTTTCTTATTTTTTGTACAATAAAGAGTTAGAGTTAGTTACATATAGGTCTATACAAACATATTTTATCAATGAATATAGTTAAGTGTTTTACGTAAAATATTTTTTTCTACACATAATTTATGTGCTCATTCTTTTCTGAAAGTCATTATCTTTGATTATCTCGTTGATTCCCTAGTTATGACTTTATGTTATGCTTTTATTAGCGTGTCTAGAATAACGCGAACGTCGTCGTGTTCTCATCTTATCTAAGTAAGTTACCTGTAATACCAGGCAAAGAGACGCGTCAATTATGTTTCCACCAGAGTTAACGTCACATTGCTGTGCTCAACACTGCTGTCAATACAACAGCATGACGTGGGGTCGTATGCATGACGTCAACTTAACTCTAGTTATCGCAACAGTACCTACGAGTAAAGGTAACGCCACGAGAGTTGAGGTCACGCACACAACTACATGTCATGTAATGACAGCGAGATTTTGACATTTATTCTACCGATAGCAAGTTCAACAGACTCAACAGTGAATTACAAGATTGACTAAAAATTTCTAAGAAAATTATCTAGTTCAAACAAAACAGAAACTAAAATATTTTGATCCATTTTATTTAAGTAAATCAGATAAGCATATTTTTCGCTATTTATAAAATATCGATTTTTTGTTGCGAATATTTCTTATCAGTTTCAAATTGTTTTTATTTCAAAAACAGGTTATATGAAAAATGAAAATTTATAATATGCATAGTATAGGTAACGCCACGAGAGTTGAGGCGGATGATTACACACACAGCTACATAAAGTACTGATTGCAAAAAAAGTAGTGAATGAATGAAATGAGTGAGTGAATGAAAATGTTAGTTATATGATCTTATAATGAAATACCTACGCAATACTAGGCATATTATAATTTATTTTTTTTCATATACTTAACTTATTTTTGAAATAAAACAATTTGAAACTGATAAAGAAATATTCGGAACAAAAAAATCGGAATTTTATAAATAGCGAAAAATATGCTTATCTGATTTATAAAATAGATCAAAATATTTTATTTTCTGTTTTGCTTGAACTAGATGTATTTTCCTAAATATTTCTTAACGAAATAGTTTGAAGAAATTTTAAGTCAATCTTGTAATTCACTGTTGAGTCTGTTAAACTTGCTATCATCGGTACGAATAAACGTCAAAATCCCGCTGTCATAACATGACGTGTTGTTGTGTGAGTGACCTCAACTCTCGTGGCGTTACCTATATTGCGTAGATATTTTATCGTAAGATCATATATATACCTAGATATTTTCCTAGCACGAACAACTTGTGATTAGTTTTTCATATAATATTAACATGGATTTGGTTTGGTATTATCTATACTTTTAATATATAAAGCTGAAGAGTTTGTTTGTTTGTTTGTTTGAACGCGTTAATCTCAGGAACTACTGCTCCGATTTGAAAAATTCTTTCAGTGTTAGATAGCCCATTTATCGAGGAAGGCTATAGGTTATATAGCATCACGCTAACTCCAATAGGAGCGGAGCGGAGCGGAAGAATGTTTCAAAATCGGGGGTTTTGAAGTAAAACTTCTATATAGGCGCTAATCTCAGGAACTACTGCTCCGATTTGAAAAATTCTTTCTGTGTTAACACCAGGAGGTGGGGGGGGGTTGAGGGGGGTGAGGGTGCGGGGGTGGTGTGCGGGAGTTTTAAGGGGGATGAACATTTCATTGATTTTGCCGTAGGATGCACCGTTGTCAAGATATTTGACAAAAACACCAAGGGGGTGGGGGTAGGGGGGGTGGGGGGAGGGGGGTGAGGGTGCGGGGGCTTCGGAGGGGGGGATTAAAATTTCATTGATTTTGCCGTAGGATGCACCGTTTTCAAGGTATTTGACAAAAACACCGGGTGATGGGGGTGGGGGGGAGGGGTTGAGGGGGTTAAGGGGGTTGAGGGGGGGGGGGTGCGGGGGAGTGGTGTGGAGGCATTAAAGGGGGGATGAAAATTTCATTGATTTTGCCGTAGGATGCACCGGTGTGCGGCACTCGGGTGTGCGGGGGGTGCTGTGTGGGAGGGCGTGCAGGGGGTGTGGAGGGGTGCGGGGGGGTTGCGGGGGGGGGGGTAATTTTTTAATATCGAGGAACTAGGGAGAGTCATAATTGATGAAAAAGCAAATTGGATAAAAAAAATAAGCTGCCATAATACTAATTCCACGCGGACGGAGTCGCGGGCAAAAGCTAGTTGTTTTATATTTTTAAACGTGTCTCATTGATATAATGCCACTTATAAGACATCGATAAACTAAGTATTAGAAGAAAAATTTTCGGTCGTGCTAGGAAAATATCTAGGTATAATCATATAACTCACATTTTCATTCCCTTCATTCCATTCATTCACTACTTTTTTTTAATTTAGTACTTAATGTAGCTGTGTGTGTAATCATTCGCCTCAACTCTCGTGGCGTTACCTATACTCACATATTATATCCGTTTGTCGTTGTTTATTCCAGCATTGGATGTCTGTTTATTCAAGGGATATAGCGCAACTAAGAAAACTACTTGAATCAGTACAGGTAACCATTACATACCTTATGCATAATTTCGTCAGTTTAGTTAGTTTATATTTATAATATGTAAATAAATAAATAAATGGTTTGAAGACATCGATATTTACCCATACGCAAATTCTTTATGCGCATCTTAATAGAATAACTGAACTAATAACTGAACCGTCAAGCTCGGGTCGGGAGCACTCCGGACGGTAACACTGTGGTGTACCCTTTCCTTTTTTTTTGAAATTTTAGAAAAAATATGGTTTTTCCTACTCAGAATCAAGAGCGGAATCAATTCCGATCGTTTAAAAATGTCCCCAAAAAAAAATTACAGTTTTGCGACGTTTTTTTCATACATTCAGTATGGGCGTGACAAAACTGACTCATTAAATTTTGTATATGTATTGTAAAAAATGGGGACATCGATTGTGCTCTTGATTCTGAGTAGGAAAAACCATATTTTTCCAAAATTTCAAGAAAAACGAAAGGGTACACTTTTTTTGAAAACGCCCATTATACTCGGCCTTAGTCGTCATCAGCTGTCATGAGCCACATTTAACTGTGTTGCCACTCCGACCAACTAAAACAATCAACTGAAACCTGGTTAACTAACGACTCATCTATTTTGTTGATATCGATAGGAATATCGATGGTGTCGATGGTTTTTAATCGGTGATCAGGAGCCAGTTTTTCCACATAGTTAGATCAGTGTTCGGTGGCGATCACGTTTAAGTTGCAATTACGTGAAATAAACTTCTACTTGCTTTAAATATTATTTTTTCGAAAATCATTTTTTGATTGACATCATTGTCACCCTATTCATGGCTTTGTCTTTGTGCCTAAAACCTCTTTGACAAGTCAGTTTCTTAGCCTTTTCAACGCCACGCCTCTACAAAACGTAAACCTGCTTTGAATCTTATGTCATTAGACCTGATGACATTTTGACGAAACTACTTAAATTTCATACATAATTTTACATAATTTGAAACATAGATGCACCGAAAAAAACCCACAAAAAAGACTAATGCTGGGAATCGAACCCAGGTCCTCGGCATTCCGTGCCGTGTGCTTACCTCTACACCACCACTGGTCAGGAGTTTACACGCAAATTTTTCCTATGCATCATACATTCCAGCTTGCCATCACCACTTATGCAGTGATACAGCGCCATCTATGTTCAGTTTTCATCGAGAAACATCAACACTCCTTCAGAACTAACCGCTCACCCGGACAAGAGATGTCGTTACAAGGTCATACTTTTAACAAGTTTGGTTTGAAGTATCTTTTTGTATTTATTATTTTTTCAACTTCAATTTTTTTTACTTTTACGGTCATCCCGTGAAATATATGGATAAAATATATGGATTTCACGGGATGACCGTAAAAGTTAAAAAAAATGAAGTTGAAAAAATAAAAAAATACAAAAAAGATACCTACTTCAAACCAAACTTGTTGAAACTACTTAACTTTAACAATTGTACGTTGACCATGCATTTGGTGGATGGAGAAAATTATAACAATAACTTTTTTTTTGAACAGAGACTTAATTGCTTGATATCTCATTTACTTATTAAATTCCATTTTGGCCATAGATTAATATTTTTCAAGTCCTGAACACCGATTAAAAATCATCATGTAGAATAAATAGTAATAAAAAAATGTCTGCCGTTGTTCGGTAAAATGGTTGATCGAAGGTAAAATTGTTCTAAAAAATCTTTCTCCCATGTTGGCTTATTATCCCGATAGCTAATTGGCCGGTGCTATGAATATATGTTCCATAATAAAATTGGCCAGGAAATAGTTGAGTGGTGCCCGAAGTGCACCCGGCCGACTGCTCTTCTAACCGGGCATATCCAGAAGAGGGGTGTGACATGCACATCTTGTTATTAATATATTAATAAAAAACCGAGTCAAAATCACTAACAAAATGTACCGCCGGTGACAGCCTGATAAAAATTTTATATTAAAAAAAAATCGTTGGCAATACAATATATGCAATACATGCGTACATTTTAGTCTATGTAAGTAAAACAGAAAACTAGCACGATCCAAATCATGCTGTAGTTTTTTTTTGTATGTTTAACTTCCATCGTGTGTTCATGAGCACACATCCTCTTTTTATCCATCATGGAAAGAAGAAGGCATATGATATATGATTAATACCTAGTTGTATTAAGTAATAGGCCTAATGCCTATTATTTAATTCTAAATTAATGACGTTCTTTCGGCTACTACGTTTTGCACAGACAAAATAAATCATTTGTTTAACGTGCTCTTAGTAATCAAATTTCTCACAAAAAATGCAATTTGGTGACTTTCTCGTCCATCGTCTTTCAGATTACTTAATACCTCAGAAAGATTCGGTAAAACAACAGGTAAAACATGGCTCGATAAGACCCTTAGTAAATGTGCATATTTTCCTTTTCGTTTAGAAAGAATTACACTGCATCTTGAAACATTTTACAGAGGAAGCTTTCGGATAAGTCTCGGGGGGTTCTCAGACAGCTTGACAATCAAGAAAAAGATATTGGTACTCTGGGTGAGCTGAGCGACCCCGACATTGACCCTGAAGATCTCCCAAGAGACGAGCCTAGTCCTCCGGGTAACTCGCTCATCAAGCCCGCCTCGGATACGCTGGCGTCTGCTGCGAAGTACCCTCACAAGGACGTTTCGGGCAGCCTCGTTTACGGGAACTTGGATAACCTTGGCATAACGTAACATAACTATAATTTATGTTTCTTGACTATATTACTTAGGCATCTAATTTTATTACGACCAGACAGTTATACGATTAGTTGGAAATATTCTATCACAATAAATGAGAAAATTAGGATGTTTTTACTCAATCATGTAAAACGGCTTAAGGGATTTTAAGAAAAGTCAGCACAAAAATACTTCATAACTTGTATACTGTATACACATAGCCGTGGTGGCCTAGTGGTGTGACCTATGGTCTCTCAAGCAGAGAGTCGTGGATTCAAATCCCGGCTCGCACCTTTGAGTTTTTTGGTATTTATGTGCGAATTTACATTTGTAATTTACCATGAGCTTTACGGCGAAGGAACATATCGTGAGGAAACCTGCATACACCTGCGAAGAAATTCAATGGTGTGTGTGAAGTTCCTCATCGGAACTGGGTCCGCGTGAGAACAACGGCCCAAGGCCTCTCATTCTGAGAGGAGGCCTGTGCCCTGCAGTGTGACTTATATAGGCTGGGATAAAAATAAAATAAATAAACACCAAAGACCCGAGTGCAAACATTCGTATTTTTCATACAAATATCTGCCCCGACACGGGAATCGAACCCGGGACCTCAAGCTTCGTAGTCAGTTTCTCTAACCACTAACTAGGCTATGTGGTCGTCAAAATGATGGGATGGGATGATGATAAACATTTTAGACGGCCGGATAGCCTAGTTGTTAGAGAACCTGACTACGAAGCTTGAGGTCCAGGGTTCGATTCCCGGTCGGGGCAGATATTTGTGTGAAAAATACGAATGTTTGTGCTCGAGTCTTGGATGTTTAATATGTAATTAGTATTTTTATTTTATCCGTTGACTAGAGTACCCATAGTACAAGCTTTGCTTAGTTTGGGACTAGGTATTGGTGTGAATTGTCCCGTGATATTTATTTATTTATTTTATTTGTTTATTTACATATTATATTTTTTTTCCGGTATATACTTAGCATAATTATTCTCGAGAAACAGCGGTAATTGAAAAGTTCGCAGATGAAGTCGCGGGCAACAACTAGTACATTATAAAGTAGTCGCGCTTGCCTCTTTTTTCGCATGGCATTCGTCAATTATTATACTAACTACGTCGCTTCCCGCTGTCTGTGTGTCCCTATGTATGCTTAGATCTTTAAAACTACGCAACGGATTTTGATGCGGTTTTTTTTAATAGATATAGTGATTCAAGAGGAAGGTTTATATCTATAATATATTCATAATATAGTAGAGAAACACTGATAATTTTAGAGGTTTCTAACGTGATGTCGTAAATAAACACATTTTTTTACGCTTACATTGCAAACGCTGGCTGAACCCTACGAGATAGGTCAAAATAATGTAGTGTAGTATTGTATACCTTAAAAAGGTCTACAAAAAGTCCGCGATGGTATATGTCTATCTCTTAGGGATAACCCACAATAACAATTTTTTATCCTTTTCTTTTTACGAGAAATAATGGCTTATTTACGAAACGATTTTAAACAATACAGTATTAATCCTTATCCAATTAAGAGCCTTAAATACATTGTGCATGTAATATAGCTCAATATGACCTTTTACAGCATGTAATTTTTTAATACAGTTGCTCAAAAAGTGGCGTATTGCAGGGACGTATAGCGTTCGGGATGTGGGCTATTACATACTCGAGCTTTTTCTTTACCTTTTCCGAACTCGTGCGTTCTCTTTCCCAACTGTCAAAATAATGTCTATTAAAAAGAAAAAACCAACCACGAAGTTTTTACTAAAAAAAATTCATCGAAGTTTTTATGATTCATGCAAATATTTCTAAAAAGAAGCTACTAATTTGTTTCAATATCAGATTTAATGATTTGATTCAATGAGTTAGTTAGGTTTCATTTAATTTCATCTCATTAAATTTCATTTTCATTTCATATCAATAAAAAAATTCTACTGAAGACTTGGCTGTATGGGCATAGTTCCCTTTGCCTACCCAGAATGGGTGAAGAAAACAAAAAAAAATCTCTGCTTATATTCTTTTACGGTTGGCGCCATTTTCCAAAAATGTTCTTTGCGAGTTTAGTTGTTTGTTGCTCAAAATGAGTAATTTCGACGATATTTTATTTGAATTAACACCACCGGAACTCAGTATAATTGCACAAAATGCTTCGGAGAACATTTTACCGGAAAAGTCAAAAAGTCGCTACATATCTACATACGACGAATTTATTGCGTGGAGAGAAAAGAAAAACCGGCCAAGAGCGTGTCGGACACGCACAAGGTAGGGTTCCGTAGCCATTACAAAAAAATCAAGTAATATTTTTCTAAGGATTTCGTATGTGTACGGAATCATCCAAGTTTAGGTATGTTTTATACCGTAGGCTACTATTTACTCTTAAACTACAAATAATTTCCAAGCAATCTTAGCCGCTATAATTTTCCTAGTAAATTTGATATATTTACTACCATTCTGAATTTTTTCAAATTTTTCCACTTTACAGTTTAGATTTTAGAGGGGGGGGGACGCACGATTTTAATGAAAATTTTCACTTTAAAGTTGAATATTTCGCAAACAGATCACTGAATAGAAAAATCATGTTAGCAACCCCGCAATGGTTTTAAAAGACCTATCAAACGATACCCCACACTATAGGATTAGTCGAGAAAAAAAAAATCACCCCCCCTTTACGTATATGGGAGGTACCCTAAAAAAAATATTTTTTTATTTTTTATTTTACCACTTTGTTGGCGTGACTGATATGTATATTCATGTCAAATTACAGCTTTCTAGTACTAACGATCTCTGAGCTTAGCCGCGGACAGACAGACAGACGGACAGACATGGCGAAACTATAAGGGTTCCTAGTTGACTACGGAACCCTAAAAAAGCAAATAGTTTTTCAGGAAGTTGGCATACTTCTCCGAACTCTCATCAAAATTAAAACCGTCTACGTTATGGTCGAGGTTTTCGATGATAAAAAGTATACTGGAAATAAGGAACAACGTGGATATAAGTGAATACCCAAAACTAAATGCTTTCTTAAAACGACAATCAGACGGTTTTACAACTAAAAAGTCGAAAATATTAACATCGAATGAAGTGGAAAGGTTATTGAACAAAGCTCCCGATGATCGTTATTTAGCAACAAAGGTAATTTATTAATAAATACTTATATTTTTCTTTAGTATTCAGTTTACGAAATCGCAAAATACAGTCAATATATTATTTAAAAAAATATTAATCAAATCCCTTTTTTTGTAGGTTGCGCTGATTTTTGGCGTTGTTGGAGCTTGCCGCACCAGCCAATATTACTTTAAAAGATACATATGTTATAAATGTGAATTATAACTTTTATAAGAAATAAATGATTGGTTAGTTGAGTTTATTGTGTTTTTATTATTTTATTAAATTGCTACATTTTTTCGCAACTGTATTAAAAATATTTGTTCAGTACACGTGCGGAACCGTCATTGCAACTTGTTCCGACTGTCAACCCTCACCTTCGGCTACGGCTCGGCTCGGGTAGACATTTGTCGGAACTCATTGCAGTGGACAGGCTTTCCGCACTCGTAATGAAATATACTAGAAATTAATATTTTCGAAGATAGTACAGATTTAAAATGCAGGGAGGGACATAGCGTTTGCGGCATACCTATAAGGTCTAATGACAAAAAAACCGGCCAAGTGCGAGTCGGACTCGCGCACCGAGGGTTCCGTACAAATTTATATGTATCTATGACATCCAGTCTTAGCAGACCCCTGCTCCTAAGCAAAATGTGCGCAGTGTGGGATCATTGTAGATTGGTTACTGATATAGACAGACAGACAAAAAAATTTATACTTTTCGCAATTTTTCCTTTAGCTGTGCTATAAGACCTTGCTTTGTACCAAATTTCAAGATTCTGAGCTCACGGGAAGTACCCTGTAGGTTTTGATTCCCTTGCGAGTGTCGATAATTTGCGGAAATTTGCGGCATAAAAGGCTTTATTTATCTTTTGATTGCGTTAAAAATTTATGCTTTTCGCAATTTTTCCTTTATCTGTGCTATAATGCGTTGCTTCGTACCAAATTTCAAGATTCTAATTTCACGGAAAGTACCCTGTAGGTTTTGATTTCCTTGCGAGTTTCGAAAATTTGCGGAAATTGGGATTGATCATATTTTCTAACCCCCCTTTTTATTTTTTGTATCGATAATATAGAGCATTTTAAGAAACTCATTTGAATATTTCAGCAATTCATCACTCCAATATTTTTTTATAATTTATTGAAAATTTGAGATACGACTTCTCGTAAATTACATGCCGCGGCTGAATCTGTTTATAAACCACAGACATAATGACAAAAAAAAATGTATCACAATCGATGGTTAGTTGTCATCTGACAATGTCACTTTACATTACAATAACAATAACACTAAAGTTGCCGATTCTTCCAAGAGAATAGGTAAAAAAAAAACGATTTACGGCTATAGAATTTTTTGTATATATAAAATAAAATGGTCAGAAGTGTTCCCTTGAAAGTTCTTTGGCGGATTTAATCCATACTTACATTAAAATGATCCTCAAAACAATAAGTACATCTTGTAAACTTTGAATTAACTTTGCGGCACCACTTCTCTTGTAAATCTTCTCTAATGCAAACAATTAATCTGTTTGGGCTATTGACAGAATCATTTCCACAAGTAGGAATGAAACACTTCCTGTATAAATCCATTATTAAAATATGAAAAACGCGAAGAATGTTTTTCAAAATAGTATCCTTAAACTGACAGATGATAACTACGTCGAAGTGACAGAGAATAGTATAGAGAAACTAGACGGACGGCTTTTTTTTTCTTGTTGCAAAGAATTTCAAACTTAATGCCCACAGAAAGGTCAAACAAAGGTCAAACATTATTTTGCAAAAATACACACGATCGTTTAATATTTTTTTACTACAATGTTATAAAATGATTTAATAAACCTATTCCTCGAAATGGTTTTGGAATTAGACCACATTGTAAAAAAGTGATCAATGCCAATTAGCGGCATAAACGGCTGTATCTTTTGATTGCGTTGGCTTAGAAGTTTGATTTTTTCACAGCTCCAAGGGACCGTAGACCTGAGTATTTGATACAAATTTCAGCTTGATACCTCCACGCGTTCCTGAGAAAAAGGGTCTTGACAGACAGACGGACGGACGGACAGACGGACGGACGGACGGACAACAAAGTGATCCTATAAGGGTTCCGCTTTTTCCTTTCGAGTTGCGGAACCCTAAAAAGATGTGAACGTTGTAATAAAGACATTCTATAGTTTATTTAGCATCGGCATTGCACCCGTGCGAAGCCGGGGCGGGTCGCTAGTGTTAATATAATTATAAAATAATTACAATTGACTGTTTAATTTAAATTACAATAACTTTTAAGTATTATTAATTAAATTAAGTATTATTTAATATTTGATAACGTATTACATTTATTTCAGTTGGAACTTTTATAGAACAATTGTGTTTTTTTTTCAACCAACCAGAGTGCATGATAAGATAAGAACTAGAATAAGAACTTATGTTTTTGCCAATGAAGTATACCTAATAGTTGTAATACAATAAATATTCCAGCTACGGCAAAACGAGAGACCGAATTCTATACTCGGGTTTCAGAAGAAGCAATAACGTTTGGGTAAGTTAATGATTTATATACTCTTAATGGAATGACGTTTTTGTAAAATATAGCCTAGGTACTGTAATTATAATAGGTATTCTCTGCTAGAAGGCTATCAAGTCTAGAACCGAAAAGTAAGAAATATTCATGCCGTCGTTCAAGCATGTTATGAATATGATTTATTTTATTTTCAGATATTTACATCAACAGCATAAATAAAAATGTTATGCACATATGTATCTTTTGTATAATGTATGACTACGCCCAAGACATGAGCGTACATACCTACTATTAGGCCTGTCAAATAGTACACCTGAAATCGCTCAAATCACGAACTAAGATCTACTTCTGGTTTTGCAATAGGAATTATTTTGTTACCACCACTACCAGAGGTGTATTTCGGTTTGCAGCTTGAAATACCTGTGCAAGCCTCGTAGCTTAATAAAAAACCGGCCAAGTGCGAGTCGGACTCGCGCACCGAGGGTTCCGTACAAATTTATATGTACCTACGCCTTCCAGTCTAAGCAGACCCCTGCTCCTAAGCAAAATGTACGCAGTGTGGGATCATTGTAGATTGGTTACTGATATAGACAAACAGACAAAAAAAATGCTTTTCGCAATTTTTTTTATCTGTGCTATAAGACCTTGCTTCGTACCAAATTTAAAGATTCTGAGTTCACGGGAAGTACCCTGTAGGTTTTGATTCCCTTGCGAGTGTCGACAATTTGCGGAAATTTGCGGCATAAAAGGCTTTATCTTTTGATTGCGTTAAAAATTTATGCTTTTCGCAATTTTTCCTTTATCTGTGCTATAATGCGTTGCTTCGTACCAAATTTCAAGATTCTGAGTTCACGGAAAGTACCCTGTAGGTTTTGATTCCCTTGTGAGTTTCGAAAATATGCGGAAATTTGCGTCATAAACGGCTGTATCTTTTGATTGCGTTGGCTTAGAAGTTTGATTTTTTTACAGCTCCAAGGAACCGTAGACCTGAGTATTTGATATAAATTTCAGCTTGATACCTCCACGCGTTCCTGAGAAAAGGGGTCTTGACAGAACGACGGACGGACGGACGGACGGACAACAAAGGGTTCCGCTTTTTCCTTTCAAGGTGCGGAACCCTAAAAATGAGAATTTTTTTCACTGTCTACTAAAGTATGCCTTTTATAAAACATTTATTTCCGTTTCAAAACTAAATTACATTTGCTACAGTCAGAGACCAGAACCAGTACCTAACATATACAATAGATACCAAAATACAGCCTTCCAAAAATTTAAATTTTATAATTTGGTCAATTTTCAGCCCCGAAGTCGAGGAAAATACTCATTTTAGGTTTCAAGTCATGAGGAGAGACGTTGTAGCAAATGTATTTAGATTTAAGTATACAGGGTAACTTTTTAATCAGTGCACAAATTTTTATAATAGTATAGGTATGATTCAGTATCGTTGATAGATCACGATTATCTGTTCGAGATTTTTTTTTACATTTTGAAATTTGGGATGTTTATAGTAATTTATCCAATAATTGGTCGAGTTCGGTTTCGGTTTAAAGAATTTATTCTCATAAGAACAAAATTACATGTTCACTTAAATGAGAACTTACAAACTATACATAATAATTAATCTAAGATAGTAGTAACAAGTAACATGCAAGTAACATAATATTAATCTAATCTAAGATAGGTAGTAACATACTTATTACATTTATGCAATACTAAAAAGTTATATGCTCCTGATTTTTATTACAAAAGGTGCTATGAAATATCAATTGTTTCGTAAACACAATTTTTAAGCAGCTTCTTGAACATATTTAAAGAATTTTGATTTCTGATATCTATTGGCAGATCATTATAAAGTTTCACTCCTCCATGCGTCAGCGTTCTCTTGCCGTAAAATTTAGTACGAGATTTAGAAATTTGTAAATGTTGTAGGTGTTTTTTCCTTTTGCTATATTTATGTATTTTTATCTTAAATGTGATCTGTGTATGTACGTGTTTTTTTACAATTTTATGGATTAGTAAGCAAGTTTTAAATGTATATAATTGTTTAAGGTGCATAATTTTTGTGTCTTTGTATATAGTAGATGACGGGGTACGAAATGGGTAGTTAAACAGAGTTTTGATTAGTTTGTTTTGTGCAATTTGTAGTCTTTTCAAATATTTAGTCGCAGCGTTACCCCACAGCTCAATAAGATATTCAAGATGGGATTTTATTAGTGAGTTATAAATAATATATTTCACGTTGTGTGGGAAACAGCCTACTATACGTCTAAAGGAGCCAGTTAGTTGAATGATTTTCGTCCGTAACCTTTCAATATGGTCGTTCCAATCTAATAATAATCCCAGGTACTTCTCCCTTCCACTTTCATGTACAATCTGACCATCGATTACAAGAGGATCATGACTTTTTTTATTTTTCGCTGAAAAAATGATATAAGTATGATGTTTTAGATGTATTGATGGTCAGTAAATTATATTTTAGCCATTCCGATAATGTATTTAGATCCTCTTGAGCCTGACTAATGAGGTGGTGCAAACTGTGACCAAAGTAGAATAAGCATGTGTCATCAGCGTATAATGTGATTTGCCCCTGTACTGGCAAATCTTGAATATTGTTCATGTAAATCAGGAAAAGGAGTGGGCCCAAAATGGACCCTTGAGGTACGCCACATTTGATAAGACTACGCTTGCTTTGGTATTGCCCAATTTGCACGATTTGATATCTATTAGAAAGGAAAGATTCCAGCATTTTATATACAGTTCCATCAATGCCTATACGTCTAAGTTTATTTAGTAACAGGGAGTGACTCACAGTATCAAATGCTTTTTTCAAATCAATAAACACTCCCAAAGCTACCATAAAAAATAAGTGATAAATAGGTATTATAACGAAAAATACTGAAATTTGTTATTTTAACGACACTGTATCACATATTAAATGTGTGCATTTATTAAAAAAAATACCCTGTATAGCGTCGATTGTTTAGGCTGTGCGTTGTCACCTATTTCTTATCCTGTGGTAAGTTAGGGAAATACTGGAAATGTTTTTTAGCTCTTATAACTAAGTATCTACTTGCATGACGAATTTGAAGTCTGTAATAATTATACTTACGGAGATAGAGCCACTTTAAATCAAAAATATTCCCTTTATAACCCTTTTATCCCCTATCCCGTGGGTATTTCGAAAAATCTTGGTGCATCTTTATGACCTTCAAGGAATATGTCTGTCACATTTCAACTCTCTGAATCCAGTACTTACAGCTGGGTGATGATCAATCAGTCAGGACATGTAATGAGGTTAGTACAGGTCTTTTGAATCTGCAAAGTGGAATATACTTACTACTGTTAGTAATCCTAATAACATATTAAAAAATTAAAAGTAGCCGTTAGTTAACGATTTGAATGTAAATATAGACTGGTCTATGAGGACCTCCGTGTATTTCAACTACTACGTAATACTATCTAATACCTTTTTGATCGAGTTGTCTTAAAATAATTGATACATATGTTTAAGGAAATTTTGCTTTTCAGGCTTACTGCTTCATCTGCAACTATTGTTAGGGCCAAGAGCTTCCTAGTCAACCTTCTTGATAAGGTATATTTCGTATTTAAAGGTAACTCGATCAAAAGGGATCGAAAATCAATCAACTCGGTCAACCTTTTTCTTTTGTACACAGGAAGACCTCTTAGAAAAAATCCAAAAAGCTTATAAACCTAGATATGGACGGTAAGTAAGTTACCTAGTCTTTAAAAATATAACGCATCATTACGCAATTTTCGTGGAGTATACCTAGTCACGAGTGTTAAAAATCATACACACTTTCACATTTTTAGTTTGGGGCTTGATGAATTGGTGTAAACTCACAAATGATATTACAAAAGTAATTCATACAATCGAAGACATGAGTGGATGAAGTTTTTAAGCTATAACAGCTTTAAACCCAGTGTATGAAGGACCTATGTACAAGAATAAGTTACGTTCTTCGTGAATGAACGTGCTAAAGGCACTTTAAACATGAAACTACCGTGAGACTCACTCATAGTGAAAATAAACGGATCACTCACGTCTTAAAACGAGTTTAACTCGACATGTTTCGGGCTAATCCGTAGCCCTTCCTCTCGGAGTCGCACGTCACGGCGGCTGCCAAACGTGCACTGCGTGCTAACGCCCTGGTCGCGCGGCTACTCGACGCAACTGACAGCGACACACAACTACCCCCGTTTTCATCATCACTTTTATTGTCATTGTCAAATGTAGGGTAGCACACAACACTAACCACATCACTTTGTAAAAGTTCGCCCACACTCACCGTGCTAAAGGCACATGACTCTAGAAGTGGTTACCAGTTTGCGAGTGAAGTGTAACAGAAGAAAGTGTTATGTAGGCATAAAAGTGTTATGGCTCCTTCATCCATGTTATGAGACAAACTTTTATTTTCTCTTATTCTGAAATATCCGATATCCCAAGAAAAAAAATAAAACATTAGGGATCAGCTGAAATTTATAAACCCTGAATGCAGGTATTTTTACGAAGAATTTCTTCTAAATCAATAAATTTTGTTATAATATAATAAACACTTTCATTTATTTAACTTCTTTTCTTTGCAGAGCAGCTTAAAGGAGAAAGAAGTGGTTATGTAATTTTTTATATATGTGGTTATGTTAATTAAAATTATTTATTAAAAAAAAAATAATAGATCAGGCTATTTGGTTGATTTTATAAAAGTAACAATATTCTATTCAATTTAAAAACAAAACTACGGCGTAAAAATTAACTGCGATTTACTCAAAATAATGTTTTTGTGGCATACCCCCTTCATCCACTCAAGTCTTCAATCGTTAAGTACATAATACTTAGCGATTCAAATCGAATACTTTGATTAGGCCCCGAGATTTTACCAAGTAGGCTAAATGACGAACGATATTTTGAAACCTAATTATGGTTAATGGAATATAATTAACAATAATTAATGAATTTGTACTCTTTCTGCGAGAAAAATACTTAAACTAGTTAGGTATCTTAAAATATTCGAACGACGAAATTCTCATGCCGTTGGCTATAGTTTAATATGTTAAAGCAGGTAAGTAAATAAGTTGAACTTTTGAATTATCGTCTCGGAAACGCCTAAGATGACTCTATTTCACGGTATGTCACATGGCGATCTTCTAGGATCAGGAGCCGCTGCACAGCGTGAACATTCTCCTGGGTCATGGCGATTTTTGGACGAGCGATTATCGAGGCCGCGTTAAATTTCTAAATACCACAGACACTCAATCCCTCAGACATAAGGTACGGCACTTTGTCACTAAAAACAGTAGTCAACTCGTAAAAGCACTGAAGACGCGCTAATCCTCTTTTAGAGTTTTAGGAAAATATTAGGTATAGGTACGTAAATTTTCCTTTGAAATGTTTATTTTCACAACAGACTCGTCAACTTTAACCAGACGCTATGCTAAAACTGGTGTTCCCGAGGACTATAGGTTTTTTTAGTCTTTTTTTGAAGGCCTGGCTCGTAATTAAGGGGCTTGAAAGGCTAAAAGCCTATATAAACTTTTCGTCCTGTAGCTGGGCTAGGCTATTGACCTTGCTAAGATCTAAGCTATTTTAAGGCTATTCTGACAACAGTAACGCTTAATCCTCTGAAATGACTATGAAGGCTATGAAACTCTTAGTCCTCGAGGCTATAGCTTTTATTCAAGATTATCAAGTTTAGAAAATTGGTTATTTTTGGTTATAGCATGGTGGAAAAACCAAGGACAAAGTTTACAAAATATGACGTTTGATATTTTATCTATACCTACCTGCTTCAACCAAAAGTCAACGACATAGCCTCGACATAGAGTTGCAGGACTTCACTGGCAGTGAGCAGAGCACATCGCTCGTAAAACTGATGTCCGGTGGGGCCAAAAGGTTCTCGAATGGCGTCCAGGGGACCGGAAGACGCAGTGGTACGCCTCAAATAAGATTGAGCGACGAAACTGGTTAAGGTTGCGGGAACGCGTTGGATGCGGATGTTACAGGACCGATCTGATTGGCGAACCTTGGGGGAGGTCTATGTTCAGCAGTGCTCGTCTTTCGGCTGAAACGATGATGATGATGATGATGGCTTACTTAGGCTGAAATTCAAAAATTGCTTCAGCCTTAACATATTATAAGCCTATTAGGTACTCGAGGAAAAAAATACTACGTGACAAAAAGGCTTAAAGGCTTTTTAATATGACAAGATTTAAAGCCCTCCTATATTATAACATAGCCATAAAAAAGAACCGATAGGCTTAAATTTAGAGCTAAAAGCCTAAAGTACTCGGGAACACTGGCTAAACGGTTCAGTCAATCATAATAAATGTTCTTTTGTTTTTGGATTCTAAATTTAAAAGGAAGCCCTCGTAATAGTTGCCGCGAAATCCGAATGCAGGCTAGGGTGTCTCAATGATGGTTTACAGCCATAGCGACAGTCGATCGGCTTAGTGCGAATAGTGTGATGTTAAACACTCTGCTTGAGCTGACGCCACGTCTGCTCAAGATTATGTATTTCGGTTGCCGCTATAACAAGAAATACTAATAAAAGTTTTAATGTTTTAATATTTATTTGTGGACAAACGGTACAATACGGCTAATTACAATAGAAATCTTAGATGGTTACGTATCAAAATATCTAAAATTAAAAAACCTAACGTAAAATAACCTACGTTCAAAATACCTAAAATCTAAATACCTAATGATTTTAACTACCTGAGCAACTAACACCTATACCTACGAATTACCTAAGTTTAAAATACCTAATGGAGTAAATTTTTAATGTTTAAAATATCAACAGCTATTACACCTAAGTTTGATACACCAACATTTGAAATACCAAATGGTCAAAATACCTAAATGAAACGAACATCGCTTAATTTTCGGCGAGCGAGCGAAGCGGAAGGGCGAAAGGCGGAAGCGACTCGGAATGGTTAGGTTCAAAGGCTAATGCGCATTAGCCTTTTGGTGTTAGTAATTTTTTTATTACCACGTGAAAAATCTAATTTGTTTGATAAAATTTGGTATATGATTTACATTTAGGTACATTTCATAATGTTAAAGACAATAATACCTATTGGAAATAATCATGTTCTGTACTGTTACAAAAAAAATACCTAACATCGAAGGCTAAGGCGGGAGCTACGCTACGCTTCGCTCCCGCCTTAGCCTTCTGAACCTAACCTATCCGAGTCGCTTCTGCCTTAAAAAGTCTTGCTCGCTCGCTTCGCTCGCTCGCTGCCATCGAGATACCGGTTAGGATATACGAAAGCTTTCGGTACTTTGAATATAAGTGAAAAAAACATTAGGTATTTAGATTTTACGTATTTTGAACGTAGGTTATTTTACGTTAGATTTTTTAATTTTAGATATTTTGATACGACTAGACAATTAAATAAAACTACGTTTGGATGAGTATTTCACTCAAGCAGTATCGACCACCGTCCACTGCAAGCGGAGGGGATTCCGTATGGACTCAACTTAACTCGCAAAAATATAAACTTCATAAAACTTCCAAGCAGTTGATTGATTGATCTTTGCTAGTTACTTGAAGGAAGGAAGAAAGCAGAGGGGCAATATTAAGTTACTTCCAGCTGCCTTTCCCTCTATACATCCTTCCACTTATTTTCTGTTTCTATTGCCTAAGAGCAATCGATCGAATCGATGGTTATCGATGAGGCCTGACCCCAGGTCCTAACGGAGCCGATATTTGAAATCACATTTGTGTAAATGCCATAAAATCCAGTATAATTTAATTATTATTACAGGTATCCCGTGATAGTAAGTATTAATATATTTTCTAAGTTACTGATATAATCACAGTATTTTATTTGAACTTTACTATCGCCAGAAAGAAAGAGAAAGAGGTCGTTAATCAAACATAATTTTAATGAATAAAAAGCGTGCAGTATTAAAAAGTTTGCAAAGAATAATGGACAAAATAAAAACGCAATTTCCTCAGAAATCATCAACTCTACGGGATTCTATAAAATAAACCTTTTTTTTATAGTGCGGAAAATGCGCCTCATGCATTTGTCCCTGTTCGGGGAAACAGAGGGTATGTGGGGCTCTCCCATAAGGGGCCTACCCACTAAAAACCGCACGAATTCCCTCGTTGCCATTGTGAATGCCTCGGGAGCATGAAGAGAAACCGCGCGCCAACTGACCGCCCCGGGATGGGGCTCCTCTGTCGACACCGTGCAATGCGGGCTCGGCTTTCCCCGGCCTTCCCCGCGGGTGTCGGTTTTTTTAAATTGGTTAACTCCTCGTGGCCTCCGTAGAGGCCCACGTTTCCGGGCAAGCCGCAGCTACGTGCCCTCACGTCCGCCCTGAAAACAGAGTGGAAACGAGGGCACGATCGCTTCCGCCGACTGAGGGTCACCCTCACCTTTCCCTACCTGGGTACAGTAGGGTAAAATAGGGTACAGTAGAGTACAGTCGGGTACAGTAGGGTAAAATAGGGTACAGTAGAGTACAGTCGGGTACAGTAGGGTAAAATAGAGTACAGTCGGGTACAGTAGGGTAAAGTAGGGTACAGTCGTGTACAGTAGGGTACAGTCGGGTACAGTAGGGTGAAATACCCTACTGTACCCTATTTTACCCTACTGTACCCGACTGTACTCTTTTGTACCCTATTTTACCCAACTGTACCCGACTGTACCCTACTGTACCCTATTTTACCCTACTGTACACGACTGTACCCTACTTTACCCTAATGTACCCGACTGTACCCTATTTTACCCTACTGTACCCGACTGTACTCTACTGTACCCTATTTTACCCTACTGTACCCGACTGTACCCTACTGTACCCTATTTTACCCTACTGTACCCGACTGTGCCCTATTTTACCCTACTGTACCCTACTGTACCCGACTGTACCCTATTTTACCCTACTGTACCCAACTGTACCCTATTTTACCCTACTGTACCCGACTGTATCCTACTGTACCCGACTGTACCCTACTGTACCCTATTTTACCCTACTGTACCCGACTGTACCCGACTGTACCCTACTGTACCCCATTTTACCCTACTGTACCCGACTGTGCCCTATTTTACCCTACTGTACCCGACTGTACCCTACTGTACCCTATTTTACCCTACTGTACCCGACTGTACTCTACTGTACCCTATTTTACCCTACTGTACCCTACTGTACCCGACTGTACTCTACTGTACCCTATTTTACCCTATTTTATCCAACTGTACCCTATTTTATCCTACTGTACCCGACTGTACCCTACTGTACCCTATTTTACCCTACTGTACACGACTGTACCCTACTTTACCCTAATGTACCCGACTGTACCCTATTTTACCCTACTGTTCCCGACTGTACTCTACTGTACCCTATTTTACCCTACTGTACCCGACTGTACCCTACTGTACCCTATTTTACCCTACTGTACCCGACTGTGCCCTATTTTACCCTACTGTACCCGACTGTACCCTATTTTACCCTACTGTACCCGACTGTACTCTTTTGTACCCTATTTTACCCAACTGTACCCGACTGTACCCTACTGTACCCTATTTTACCCTACTGTACACGACTGTACCCTACTTTACCCTAATGTACCCGACTGTACCCTATTTTACCCTACTGTACCCGACTGTACTCTACTGTACCCTATTTTACCCTACTGTACCCGACTGTACCCTACTGTACCCTATTTTACCCTACTGTACCCGACTGTGCCCTATTTTACCCTACTGTACCCTACTGTACCCGACTGTACCCTATTTTACCCTACTGTACCCAACTGTACCCTATTTTACCCTACTGTACCCGACTGTATCCTACTGTACCCGACTGTACCCTACTGTACCCTATTTTACCCTACTGTACCCGACTGTACCCGACTGTACCCTACTGTACCCCATTTTACCCTACTGTACCCGACTGTGCCCTATTTTACCCTACTGTACCCGACTGTACCCTACTGTACCCTATTTTACCCTACTTTACCCGACTGTACTCTACTGTACCCTATTTTACCCTACTGTACCCTACTGTACCCGACTGTACTCTACTGTACCCTATTTTACCCTATTTTATCCAACTGTACCCTATTTTATCCTACTGTACCCGACTGTACCCTACTGTACCCTATTTTACCCTACTGTACCCGACTGTACCCGACTGTACCCTATTTTACCCTACTGTACCCGACTGTACCCGACTGTACCCGACTGTACCCTATTTTACCCTACTGTACCCGACTGTACCCGACTGTACCCGACTGTACCCTACTGTACCCGACTGTACCCTACCGTACCCTATTTTACCCTACTGTACCCGACTGTACCCTACTTTACTCAACTCAGAAGGTCTAAACTGGGCTTCAGTGTTGAGTGTACCCTACATTTAATATTATGTGGCAGCTAGGTGTATCGTTATAACGACATTACGACACAAGTGCTGTTATGGCGAATAGATTAAGTATAGACTTTCTGAAGTCATATTATCTATGTTCTTATATATTTGTTCGCGACCATGTAAAAACCAGATAAAAGAACAGGAGTAGGAAAATGTATAAAAAGGTTAATAATTAAGTTAAGTTATAGCACTTTTAATTTTTGTTGTACAGGGAGCACAAATGATGAAAAAGTCTAATATTTCCAGTGTATTTCTTGAGCATACAATGGTAGGACAGAATCACTAGCGGAACACAGCACAGCTGTCTATCTTGACAGCACTCCTCAAATAGAGGAGCCTACGTTGGCTTTAGGCATGCCCATAGAGTGGAGCCCTCCCGCTTACCAAGATGTGTCATGTTAGGTGCAGTAGCCGCTTTGCTTTAAGCACGGCGCCAATCGTGATGTAGCCAGTTTTTAAATTGACGTGATTGGGAAAGGCTCTCAATAAATCGTTCAGATTGGCACAAACGTGTAGTGGAGGGCCGCAAGTTTTGTTGTGAAGCCTGGTTCGTGAACCCCGCTGACAACATAAACGACATCAAATCGGCTCGTTAACAACCACGCAAGCTTCCATTGTCAGGACTGCGGTAGGGTGTGTAGCTCTCGCATTTATATATATCGCCACAAAAAGCCTTGTCTTCCAGACAATACGTCATAACTAAATAGCTGTAGGTAACAGACGAAAAGACAGAATTTGTGATAAGACTTTTATTTTCTTTAAAAACCGTTAGGTAATAATTTGTTCGTTTTTAAAGAAAATAAAAGTCTATCACGAATTATAATTGCAGTAGACACATCGACTTATATATTAGAACGATTTGTATACAAAACATTTTTAATTTTCATTCAATTTTTATGGAATAATCGAGAAAAACTAACAAAAATGCAACGTTGCCAGCTCAGCAGGTATAAACCCTCTTAAGATTAGCCTCACGACGGTCTTACAGACTGAGAATAAATTAATTGGTGCAATAACTTGAACCCTTATATTTACGCAGACCTGCTGTGAATCTTAAAACCAATTTCAATGCGAAGTTCGATTTCCTGTTTCCTGTCGTTAATCACAAAGCCCAAGCATTTAAGCTTAGTTCATACATATACCTTAGAAGATACTAGGGGCGTTGTGACGGTTCAGATTCTGAAAACCGTCTCATTCACAAATATATGTTTATATAAATATTTTCAGACCCGTAAAAACATTAATTATATGTATTAAGGTATTCATATGTACCTTGGTAAGGACCCAAGCTTTTACCTTATGATTGGTTGGATTATTTAATTGGTATTTATATGTACCTTGGTAAGGACCCAAGCTATTACCTGATGATACGTTGGATTATTTAATTTCACCTAGATGTATTAATCGGATCTGAATTCAACAGTCCTTTTTTTACATGCTGGTACAGCCAGTTTCATGTAAACAAACTCAGTTTTTGCCTATGTTCAGTATTGGGTGGATCTCGGCTGAGATGATGATGATGATGTTAAAAATATTTTAATTGCTAAAATGTTCAAATAAGAACACGATGCACGGGCTGACCAAGTTACCTGCGAGTCGGGTTAAGCAATTCTGCACTTTATGCGAACGACATAAAGTCCCTGGGGATTTAGAAATGAATTCTGTACCAACAATACTGACTAGCGGGTAGACTGCGCGTGAGGTACGGGGTTCTCAAGCTGTTTTCATGCCGATGGATCTAGGGCACAGTGTAGTGAATGATCAGTAGAGTATTTTCATACAAACGGCCGGAACGCGAGAAGTACCTACGTGCCACGAAATCTCGGCATAGCTCGGCTAGCATCGGTCGGGCGTGCTGCGCGGTTACGTTCGGTCGGCGCGGGATCGCACGTTTATTACGTACGGTGGCAATTGATATGCTACAGATTTGTAGTGTAATTTTTTATTGGTATTGTCTCGGTTCAATGTTAGCTTTAATTTGAATCGAGACATGAAAAAACGTATCTAATGGAGTTATTTAGCGGAATGAGGGTTCTTACACTATTAATGTAACAATAAAACTTTTCGCACATCCCAGAAGAGGCGCAAATACTTCTCCGTAACTGATTCGGAGGTAGCAAATATACGTAGCTATGAAACTGAATAAAACCGTTCGAAAGCATGATACGGGTTGTGGGTTATTAAAAGGGATTATCTAATTTGGAGCAGTTGATCGAAAGTTATGCGCGTACAATGGTTTCGGTGGGTCATTTATTTATATATATAGCTCATATCATTATTACAAATCTCAACTCCTAATCTTAATTTAGTGTTAAAGATTATGATGATGATAATTATGTGACATTATCAAAACATAACTGAAGAGTGGCAGCTCTATCGCGAGGTTGTGTGCCGAGGTCGCGTAGGTGGGTAGAATTAAGGTCGCTGCCGAGACACTCTACTGATCATTATTATACTGTGATAAAGTGTGTTTCGGTGGGTACCGTCGAAGAGAGGGTATAAAAGGGACTGCGCAGAGTAGAAGGGACTTTTTCGCATTTTGACTACGGGTCTGGTAAGGTTCTCCTTGGGTTATTACGTTATCATTTTTATTGTTACCTTGCTGTGTTTTACCTTTATTATGTGTTGATTTATTTCTTGTGTTAATTAATGGGAGGGATCTCTGTGTGATTGCCTGGCTCTGGGTATCTATCGCCAAACCCGGTTATAGAATATTCACTGTTGGGGAATTACACAGTTGTTTGATAGATAAAATGGGGTTCAGTGGGATTTGGTGGGGTCTATGTCTGGGAGTGTTATATTAGTGTATTGGAGAACTCATCTAGACCTCAGCTAAGTAAGAGCTGACCTCTGAGAAGTGACAGACGGGTCACCTTGCGGTCGTTAACTGATAGCCTGGCTCTTCTCGGAGGCGTTTAAGGGTAGGGTACCACCTATTGGAGAAGGGTGGGGGTCTGTATTATAACTCAAGAGTCGGACCTAATTTCTCCCTGGGTGTTAAAGGGTTTGAAGCGCCACAACCGGTGTTTTAACCTCATCAATGTCTAGTCCGCTTATCTATGTATATATATATTTACACTCTGGTATTCATCTAACCCAATCCCCTCAGATGGGTACCAGAATCACACGGGTATAGGGGCTAGAAAGCTGAGTCAACCCGCTCAACGTAGGCATTAGTTTAGGATAGGCCCTCTCTTATCAGTTGGAGAGGGAACCCGCGGTAATTGTAAATGTGGAATCCGGATTCCTAGCTTGCTAAATTCGAGTAGATTAGTTGGTTAGTTTAGCTGTTAGGTTAGGGTTAAGATGAGGGTAGGCGTCTACTACTGTTCATCGATATACTATTTGTTGTTGGAGGCAAGAGATATGCTATCTGACTTACTTAATACTGTTACCATTAACTAATATTACTGCTCATCGATATACTGTTTGATGTGGGAGGCAAGGGTTATACTATTTGACTTATTTATTTGAGTCTGAGACTGCAATGACCTTACTGACTAATACTTACTTTGACAGACTTATGTACTTACCGACGGATGAAAGATTTCGGAGTTTATTTTCATCCATATGTCCTACGTTACAAACTCTAGTAGTAGCAATTGAGTGAGACAAAATGAAATCAATAACTCACCATGAATAATACTTATTTGTAGAAAAAAGTAGAATCTCCTTTGAAGTCTGTGGTCGTCCCTGGTAAAGCAACCTTGGGTTATTTGGTCCCGTAGTGGCTAGTTATATCAACTAAATTTGATGGTAATAGTTATACCAAATGCTTATCTTTATAAACTGACAATGGAAGTCACTCTGACTAAAACTAAGGCAGAAGCAAGTTAGTGGTTTACCGGTACCAAGGGACCCGGTAGCTACTCATTAGTCATTATGATAAACCAATGTAGTCTACAATTACCACTGAAGTTGTTTTGCTAATGCAGGAGTATTATGATCACAGGATTGACCTAGGGACGGTCGCGGGCTATAACTGACCTTCCCTTTGATTGCCCTCTTTTATTATACAATGTTAAAATGTTATATTCTAATTACCTGCAAGGAAAAGGTAGTATGCTCCATCAGAGCTCATGCGGGGGAGGTTTGAGTCCCAGTTTGGAGTCGGATACCACCTTTGAGAGCGGGGAGTGGGCTCTCAAACATAGCCGCAATATAAAATTCCTTGCCTTACAAGTACATGACACAGACTATTGACCAATGACTTCATAAATCTGAAATTACCTCTTCCATTTAACTATCTTTACCTCTTCTTCAATACTACTTAAGTTATCTATAACCTGAATCAAATATGGGCAACCATATATCTTCATTATCATAATAGATAGAATATTATTAAGTTGGAATACCATATTTCTGTCTAATATCTACTCCAAACACTTCTGGTTTACTGTTCTAGGCTATAATCTATCTTAAGACTTACTTACCCACTCTAATACATAGATAAACCTCTATAACTGTCTTCTCTTATGCAATTCAATACCAACCATTTCCTCTAAATAAAATTAGCATAAAGTTACTAGCCGCTATATAATAAATATTTATAGGTAGTCCAATCTTTATTCTTCACTAAAGTTCCAGGGTTACTTAGGCACGGACACAACGAAGGGTTCTCTTAGGTACTAGACGATCACATGGCCATATCACGTATCACGACCAATAGAAATAATGTTAGGTTTCTACGCCGTATAGATTTCAGTATATAAATTCATTATTTATTTGGTTCAGAGCTTTAGAGCTTGATAGCTTTAACAAGATTAGATAGGTAATTTAGATCAATATTTCAGCAATTTAATTCAGTTTTCAGCCGTCAATAGATGCAGGATAGTTAGCTTCAGGCTAGAGGTTACCTCGGGGGAGTTTTTAAACAGGGGGGGGGGGGAGGTTCCGTTACAGCGTTCAATAAAAAGTGAGAATGAGTATGTTATAAACAACTTTTACTAAATGTCATTTTATTTTTCGACATAGTCACCTTTTAGCATAATACACTTAGTACCTATATCTTTTTTCTAAACTTAAAATTCCATTTTTAAAAAAGGTCTCATCTTGAGTACTTAAAAAATCTTGTCCTGCAGCGACTACCGCGTCGTCGTCTTCAAATTTCTGGCCTCTCAGGTATTGTTTCAATCTCGGAAATAGGTAGAAATCACTGGGAGCGAGATCTGGTGAATACGGAGGATGCTTAAGGATATCGAACCCAGCATCACGAATTGCAGCCATTGCAACGGCGGACTTGTGTGCCGGGGCATTGTCCTGGTGGAACAGCACAACTTTCGAGAATTTACCTCGCCGTTTTTCGCGGATCTCATTGCGCAATGTTGCTATTTGTTTGGCGTATAAAGTGCCCGTAATAGTGGCTCCATGCTCGAGATACTCAATCATTAATACCCCTTTACCATCCCAAAAAACAGAGCCCATGACCTTACCGGCAGATGGGCTCACCTTGAATTTCTTCGAAGTTGGAGATGATGGCCTTTTCCATGTCATAGACTGCAGTTTCGTTTCAGGGTCGTAATGATGGAGCCATGTTTCGTCCATTGTTATAAATCGCGCCAAAAAAAGTTCCTGGTCTTGCTGCATCAGGTTCAAAGCTTCTTGACAAATCTCTAGTCTAGTTTGTTTTTGCGTGTCAGTAAGCATTCTTGGTACCCAACGCGCAGATACCTTTTTCATACCCAAGCGTTCATGTAAAATGTTATGCACGCTCCCCGTTGAAATCTTTACATTTTCAGCAATAAAACGAACTGTGACACGACGATCCGCCAAAACTGAGTTTTCGACTTTTTTCACAATTTCTTCAGTTACTGCTGTAGTAGAACGTCCGGAGCGGGGGTCATCCATTGTCGATGTTCTTCCACGTCTAAATTCGGCGCACCAACGTGCGACTGTCGAATACGGAGGAGCATTAGACCCTAAAGTGTCCCGCAAATCCAAATTAACTTGGTCCGTAGAAAAAATTTTCAAATACAAGTATTTGATAACGGCGCGCAGTTCAATTTTCTCCATTTTCGCTAACGTACTCAATAGCATTGCAAAGAAATTACCGTATATTTTTTTAAACAAAAGACTGTTAGTTTTTTTTTTCATAGCAATCAGCTAGATAGATTAGCTTTACCGGCCAGTATTTAATTTCGTAATATTAAAAGAGTTTGCATCTTATTCTCACTTTATATTGAACGCCCCTCGTATTTTCATTATTATGCTGATTTGGTTTTCTTTCGAATTTTGAACTTTACAAGAAATACACTCACCAAAAATACTGGATTACTAAAATCGCAACAGGATCTTAACTATTCAAAATATTTTATTGGTTTGAAAGGTAGGCATATTAAAGTAATTTAATAACGTATGCTTAAAACAAAAAATATTAAGGTACATTTATTTATGACGACAAAATGTGGACAATTCTGTACACGAACAAAAACGAATATGTAATAGGAATATTAATTGCAAGTAGGCAGTGTTGCCACTTTGGCCACTTCTTGGCTAAATCTAGCAACTTTTTAAAACTTGTTAGCTACAAAATAAAAATTCACTAGCTAAATAATTTAGCCACTTTATCTAGCCACTTTTTAATTTTTAGAATATGATTACTATTAAAAGTATAAAATGAAGTGGAGAAGCTATATTTTCCACAGTGAACATTGTGAAAAATAAAAATAGGAATATAATGGACTTACTAACATTAAATTTGATACTAACTATTCAATATTTTAAAAATAAAATAATGAGACGTGTGCCACATACCAAATTTCAGCCAACATTCTACAGGAAATTGAAAGAACCAAAAAGCCCAAACCAAACAACAAACCTACGCCTTTGACATCAACTTTTAATATTACATTTTTTTCTTTAAATAATCAATAAATGTTTAAAAATCGATAATAATGTAACTGCATTTTTTAGCCACTTTCTAGCCACTTCTGCGAGGGTAAAATTATACTATACTATTACGTATGCTACTTTTTGAGTATAGCTTAGCCACTTATTCCACGCATGAGGTGGCAACACTGCAAGTAGGTATACGAATCTCAAGTCTTGTAGTTAGTATTAATACTAACTATGCTTTTCGTATAGATTGAAGTCGGTTTCGCATACTGAAAACTAGGTTCTTCATGCGAAATTGGGAAATTTTCTTCCATACCATAGTTTGTAGCTCCAAGTGTTCCTTAATATTAAATAGACTAGCTTTTGCCCGCGACTTCGTACGCGAAGACAATAACATTACTTCTTTGGATGAAATTTGGCACACAGGTAGTTTATTACAAGGATTAACATATAGGATAATGGCAGGCAGGAACATGCATAGTTCCCGCGAAATAGGAATAAGTGATTTCTATAGCCGCTAAGCCGTGGCGGCGTAGTGGTTTGACCTATGGTCTCTTAAGCAGAGGGTCGTGGGCTTGAGCCCGGGCTTGCACCCTTGAGTTTTTAGCACGTAATTTAGTTTGAAGTTTACCATGAGCTTTAAAGTGAAGGAAAACATCGCGAGGAAAGCTGCTCACACCTGAGAAGAAATGAATGAATGGTGTGCGTGAAGTTCCCAAATCGCACTGGGCCCGCGTGGGAACTACGGCCCAAGTCCTCTCGTTCTGGGCGGAGTCCTGTGCCTGATTGAAACAGGTTTATTTTATCCCGGTAAAGTGCAAAGTAAAATTCCCGCGGGATAGAAATAACTGCTTAGACCTATTTTGAAAATCAGAGACAGTGGAACATTTTATTAGTGAAATAATTTAAAAAAATCAGCCTCCAAGTTCAATTAACTTACTTCTTCCCATGGGAATTTTGTATTTTCCCGGAGATAGTGTAGTCTATGTCAATCACGGATAATTTAGCTTTCAATTGGTAAACTATTTTTTAAAATCAGCCCCAAAGTTTAATTTACTTATTTCGATCCCGTGAGAAATTTGCATTTTCCCGTAGAAAAGTAGCCTATGTCAATCAGGGATACTGTAGCTTACTATTGGTGAAAGATTTTTTGAAACCATCCCCGAATTTGGACTTACTTCTACCCCGCGGGAATTTTGCATTTTCCCGAAGAAGAGTAGTCTATACCAATCAGAAATAGTGTAGCTTTCTATTGGTGAAAGAATTTTCAAAATCAGCCCCGAAGTTGAGTTCAGTTTTTTCTATCCCGTGGGAATTTTGCATTTTCCCGTAGAAAAAGTAGCTTATGTCAATCGGGGATAGTCATATCATTTCATATGAAAGAATTTTTAAAATCAGTGCCGAAGTTGAATTTACTTATTTATATCTCGCGGGAATATCGTATTTTCCCACAAAAAGTACCCTATGTTAATCAGGAATACTGTAGCTTACTATTGGTGAAAGAATTGTTAAAATCAGCTCCGGAGTTGAATTCACTTATTACTATCCCGCGGGAATTTTGCATTTTACCGAAGAAAAGTAGTCTATACCAATCAGCAATGGTAAAAGAAAAAAGCAAAAGTAGCCTATGTCGATTAGAGATAGTCATATCACATAATATGTAAGAATTTTTAAAATCAGACCTGAAATTGACCTGATATTTCTATCCCGTGGGAATTTCGAAAAATCCTTCCTTAGTGCACCTCTGCAATACTCAAGGTACATGTATGCCAAATTTCAAGTCTCTAGCACCAATAGTTTAGGCTGTGCATTGTCTGTCAGTCTGTCAGTCAGTCACGGTTCTTTTTTATAGGTCTAGATAAGAGATAGGCATAATATTAAACACTGTCTAACTATTTTTTATAGTTAATAATGATCTTACTTGTTTGTTCTTTTGGTTTCGAACCAAAACCAATAAAATACACTTTTTATTTCAGGTAATATTAAAAAAAAATCCGTATCAATACCAGACTTCGTAAGTATTATCATTATTTAATTTTCATAACCATTAAGATATTTTGATGATGGAAAAAAATACTAAGGATAGTTTTATTTCTCGTTTTAACTATTCTGTTTTGCCATCATTTACATACAGAAGAAACGAAACCTAAGTAAAAAAATAAGTAAAAAAAGAATATTTGAGCACAATTGAACGAAAACGATTGAAGTAATAAGAATAATAAACTCAACTAAGTATGTGATAACTGGCCATTTTCAATAAAAAGTGTACTTACCCTTTACTTTTTTAAATGAGGTAATTTTAGGGTTTTCTTACTCAGAATTAAGAGCGCTATTGATTTTGATTGATGATTATAAATGTACCTAATTTTTGATACAATTATTTTGTTTGTTAGTTTTGAGACGAGCCGTATACGTATAATGTATTAAAAAAAGTTACAAAATTGAATGAGAAAACCCCAAAATTTCCTCATTTAATAAAAGTTGAAGGTACACTGGTCAAAAAGAATACTGGTTGCAAGTATCGCAATTACATTTTTCTATATTTTTTAAATATATAGGTTTACAAGTTGTTACCTCTTTAGTGAAGATATAGGTGCAGAATAAAATTCCCAAAAATGAGCGCAAATAAGAAAAAAAAATTAACAGGTGAGAGGCCTTCAGTTGAATAACAGAACAATTTGCAGTCTCATAAATGATTAAAAGAAACTTCTGAATCTAATAACACTACAACATCGCGTCGATGGCGCGGCCGTCCGTGGGAGGGAAAGGCGTTATACTGTAAAATATTAAATTTAAAAAATAGGCGAAAATTTCCTTCCCTACCTTATTCCGGAACGATTAACACTCAAATTTTGAAATAAATACTATGAAACATTTATTTATTTATTTAGTTATATGAAATGTTAGAGGGGCACGATTCGGAATAAATTAAAAGTAAAAGAATAACAAACTGTACAGTGTGATATCGTCGGGGAAGTGCAAATCCGTTTATCTACCATACGAAAATATCACGTATCTGCACTACAAGCAGTTTAACAAGTGTTAGATTTGACTACATATCGCACTCCCAGATCAACAGTGCGTCAACTCAAAATAATGTACCATTTTAATTCAGACTTCATTTAATTTCCGGAAAGTCTAAATTAAAATGGTGTATTATTTCGAGTTGATGCACTGTTCATCTGGAAGTGCGATATTTGTAACGAATTTGGAGTACACAATTTAAATTGGCTAAATTTGCCAGATAAGCGGAATTATCCAATGCCAACTAAGCGGATAGTGCACTATACGGCGACGTATGAAATGAATGGGCTTGTTACTAAACTCATCACAAAATAACAGGCCCGTTTTGACAGTTCACGCCCATGAAGTTCTCTATTTCTTACCGATCGAAATGTTCTGAAGGTAATTACATTTTTCATTGATGAGTACCGCCCACTCGGCTAAGTGCTGTGCATAACGATTTTTTCATATTGTCCACAGACTATTAATAATCGGTTAAGGAAAAAAATAAATCAATAACTCTCTAATCTAATAAAATAATCAATAACTCGTACTTAACTAACTAAATAATTTGGCTCAGGGACCCAAAGAGGGTCTTGGCCTCCGAAACCAGAGCACGCCATCTATCCCGATCGTGCGCAGCTTCTTGCCAGTCGTCGACTTGAACCCGCCGCCGGGCAGTAATGTGATTCTCACTTCTAGTAGTTCTTATTGGTATGCACTTAAAGTCTAATTTCAAAATCGCCCCGCGTGCTGGTCGCGGCGGCGCAGCCCGTGCTGCTGGTGGTGCTGGTGCTCAACGTGCCCAGCCCCGCGGGGGCCGCGCCGCGCCTCATTTATTTGTAGTTCCGCGGCCGAACGAAAACAAAGTCAAATACTTAAACAAAAGCCGCGAGTGTTTCAATACGCTGCAATTTTAAGTATCAAAACTGCAAAAGGAGATAAAACATTAAGAAAATATCGAGTGACGAAAGTGATTTGACTCCTGATTCCATTAAATTAGACGCCTTAGGACCACTTGCACAGTTCAGGGTAAAAAAATTAAATCGGTAACCCTGGGTTAAGAATGACAGTTCCATACATTTTGATACTTGTTTACCCTGGGTTAGCAGTTAACTCGCTCGGAGTTAAGTAGCTAACCCAGGTCTGCGCAAGCCGGCCTTAGAAATTGTTAATAATGTACTCCCAGAGAAGTCGAAGGAAAAATACTTAAAAGCTTACAAAGATTTCGACAAATGGAAAACTGCGAAAGGCGCAAAGTCAGTGTCAGAATCAGTGCTTCTGGGTCAATTTCGAGTATTTTTCTAGTAGCCTTGGTTTTTATTGTCTCGCAAAAGGTGAGAAAAGTAGAGTATACTCCTCGGGGATAAAACTGATTTTGCCTTGGGCGCACTTAAATCCTTCACTGCTCTCAGGACTCCATCTTAATTTCCTCGCTTCGCTCGGGAATCAACTAAAAACCCCCTTGCTACGCTCGGGAGTTAAATCTGGAGTCCCTCGATACGCTCAGGATTCAATATCACGCCCGCGACATAATGCAGTGCTTTATCCCCTTAGTGTACAATCTACTATTATTCATATCATCAAGACCAATTAGATCTGATTGTAAATTTTCATAACACTCCTGTTGATGAAGCTCATAGTGTAAAATTCTTAGTTTTAGTAATTGACGAAAATTTAAACTGAAAACATCATATTAATTCGGTATGTTCTAAATTGGCAAGTTTTCTTTTCGCCTTAACAAGACTTAGAAATTCGGTTTCCATTGGGGCAGCGTTAACTGCCTACCAACTGGGGGAACTCGGCTGGCGCTCAGAGAGCATTTTAAATGTAGAAAAAGTGGTTACGTGTTGTAGTAGGTTAGTGCTCGGTTTGACGAAAGCTGTAGACCACTTTTTCAAATGTTTAAGATTCTGCCCTTAGGTTCTATCTACATCTGAAATTCGTGTCTATTTACTAATATAATAACTAATTTAAAGACGCGTGGCGAAAAGTTCGAAGAACTGTATACGCAACAAAGAAATATATTACAGCAGACATCTTGTCATTTTGATGTTTATAGGAGAAATGCCACGAATATTATGTGTATCGTTTTTTTATTAGTTAATAACCTTCCTAATGATTTGAAAGAGTTGCTAGATAATTAAGGAATTTAAGATGAAGCTGACTAAACGGCTAAATATTAATTTCGTAGTGTAAGGGATTTTTTGAATGTTAATGGATAATATAAAAATGTAGATGATATAACAACATCTTGTCTACAAGTTATTTATCAAACGTAACTCATTAATTCTATGTGATGTCTAATAATAATGACCAATTCTCTAATATTTTGTTAGTCGATTTTTATGTCGACTGAATATTTACATGAAGATATTATTGTCCCGTATTCTAGCAAATAAATGTTTCTATTTCTGTCGTAATATTGTTATTGTCAATATTATTAATTTCGAAGCATCCGGAACCAATGAGTCGATAGTATAAATAAATACATTCATGCCAAATTACAGCTTTCTAATTTAGGGATCTAAACAATTTTTATGATATGTTCTTTCTTTAGAACTGAAACAATTACTTTCTCTTACTTTAACATTTTGTAGTACAGTGAACGGTTGTGCGGTACTCTGAAGATGAGATCTGGTTGAGTTCGAAACGCGTCAGTGTAGTTTGGTAGTGGTGGTAAATGTGATTGTCTGTTCGTACAGTGTGGAGATCCACATTTTTTACATAAACTTAGCTATCGTAAGGTCGCAGATGTGCAAAGTAATTGTTTCAGTTCATTGATATGGATCTGAAGTAACGCCTGATTAAATAAATTCTTTCTTTAGATTAAATTCAGCCGGCTATAATAACAAGGTAACATTACTTTATTTAAACAGCAGGCTTATTGTCTTACGTTTCTGGCGCTTGCCTTCGCAATCACTATTTCTTTCAGTTAAACGGTATAAAATAATGACAGAAAGAGATGGTGAAAGCGAAGGCAAGCGTCAGAAGCGTTAGACAATACGGCCTCTAGTTGAATCAATTGCAACAACAATTTTGAATGCTATCCATAGTTTATTATTTGACACCATCGGATACCGATTACACTTGCAGCATGAATACTACGAGAGTGATCGAACCCAGTTTCCCATAAACTATGAGAATTCAGACGCAGAGAACGATGCGCGAGAAATGTTAAACATGTAAGTATACGTACATGAAATCTTTCACAGTATGTTTGTTTGTCACTGTACTGTTTTTGGTGATCAATAAAGAATATTTGTATTGTATTGTATTGTTTATCACATGTGAAGGCTACAAGGAAAGAACATACCAAAGTAACTTTTTGAGTTATAGCGATTTGAAAGTTAGTCATCACAAATAATTACTATGGTAACCATTTCTTCTATACTAATATTATAAAGAGGAAAGATTTGATTGTTTGTTTGTTTGTTTGTATTGAATAGGCTCCGAAACTACTGGACCGATTTCAAAAATTCTTTTGCCGTTAGAAAGCTACATTATCACTGAGTGACATAGGCTACTTTTTACCGCGGGAAAATACCTATCCTACGGGAAAATTAATTTATTGCGGGCGAAGCTGCGGACGGAAGGCTAGTTAAAAATAAAGAAAAAAGTAGTAGTTTGCGAGTTCTACATTTTGAGATCAAAATCTCAATTTCCGTGTAGGTACCCTTCATATTGTGTTCTCGGCGAAGAGAGATATATAAATTTTAATCTCGTCGATAGGCAATTAACAGTTACTCCAACGATTTTCCGACTTATCAATAACCCAAAAATTCGATTCGATTTTATAAGATGAGAAAGTTATAATTTCCCCGTTGATAAATAATTGCGATTGTCCAAAAAAAAATGCCAAAAGTTTTAGATTTTTTTGTAAGAAAAGTCAATAAGAAACCAAATTCAATATTTCTTATTTAGTTCACTTTAAAATTAAACTGAATTCACCATCATCATCATCATTTCAGCCGTAGGACGCCCACTGCTGGACATAGGCCTCCCTCATTGATTAACCAATCATTACGGTTGGAAGCGACTTGTATTCTAAATAATTCTATTCCACACAGAATAATATTTCACAACATATATTTCAATGTCAAATGGAGGTCATATCGACGGTTAAAAGGCAAAACGCATGGGGCGACGTTTTTTGAACTTTATACATGAAACCCGGCTCAAATGACGGAGAAAAATTCGCTGATTTCAAATATGTATATAACTCATTTTGACAAAAAGTGTCGCTTCATGCGTTTTGCCTTTTAACCGTCGATATGTAATAAATGCATTACATTATATTAAAAATACATACAGAAAACGATTTTATAGATATTTTTGTTTACCTTGAAAGATTCGATGTTTATGGTGGCGACTAAGAGGGGAGGTACACGCTTTAATAATTTCTTAAGGTCTTCGAATGTAAAAAAATATATGTTATTTTTTACTAGCTGCTACCCGCGATTCCTTCTGCGAAGAAATAGGGGTATACAAAATTGCCTACGAGCTATTTTCAGACCTGCCAAATATGTATATACAAAAAAAAACATAAAAATCGGTCTAGTCGTTTCGGAAGCTGTGAGACGAGATTTTATACATAACTTAATATATAAAACTAGCTGTTGCCCGTGACTACGGTCTGCGAGGATAAAAATAGCCTACGACCTATTCTCAGACCTACCGAATACCTATAGAGAAAAAAGTTTAAATAAAAGTCGGTCAAGCCGTTTCGGAGGAGTTCGCAAACACCATGACACGAGATTTTTATATATTAGAAGATGTTGAATCGTTTTTTCGCATTACTTGTAACAGGTTTTTAACCTTTTGTATGTATCTGCAAAATTGAACTGAATTACATGTATGAGACAGCGTAGGTCAAAATGTAAACTTTTCTTTACTTCCCGTATAAAATGGGTCAAAGGAGCAATTATCGACATAAATTTATTATTATCGTTCTTTAGAAAGAACTTATCAAAGCAGTATAGACATAATATTGATACCTAATATCATATTAATAAAAACCATAGAAAATGATTTTGTTTACAGGGATCAGGAATCTTCAGAAAGTCATGAAGTAAGTATTTTTTCGTCTATTAATAGTTAGTACCTAATTACTAACCCACCAACCAGATATTCGAATTAGTTGAATCGTGAATATTTTTTAAATGACAAGTACAGAAGGAAGAATTTTTTTAATTTGGCACGTCAGTAGGTACTAGGGGCGTTCAATAAAAAGTGAGAATGAGTATGTTATAAACAACTTTTACTAAATGTCATTTTATTTTTCGACATAGTCACCTTTTAGCATAATACACTTAGTATATCTTTTTTCTAAACTTAAAATTCCATTTTTAAAAAAGGTCTCATCTTGAGTACTTAAAAAATCTTGTACTGCAGCGACTACCGCGTCGTCGTCTTCAAATTTCTGGCCTCTCAGGTATTGTTTCAATCTCGGAAATAGGTAGAAATCACTGGGAGCGAGATCTGGTGAATACGGAGGATGCTTAAGGATATCGAACCCAGCATCACGAATTGCAGCCATTGCAACGGCGGACTTCTGTGCCGGGGCATTGTCCTGGTGGAACAGCACAACTTTCGAGAGTTTACCTCGCCGTTTTTCGCGGATCTCATTGCGCAATGTTGCTATTTGTTTGGCGTATAATGTGCCCGTAATAGTGGCTCTATGCTCGAGATACTCAATCATTAATACCCCTTTACCATCCCAAAAAACAGAGCCCATGACCTTACCGGCAGATGGGCTCACCTTGAATTTCTTCGGAGTTGGAGATGATGGCCTTTTCCATGTCATAGACTGCAGTTTCGTTTCTGGGTCGTAATGATGGAGCCATGTTTCGTCCATTGTTATAAATCGCGCCAAAAAAAGTTCCCGGTCTTGCTGCATCAGGTTCAAAGCTTCTTGACAAATCTCTAGTCTAGTTTGTTTTTGCGTGTCATTAAGCATTCTTGGTACCCAACGCGCAGATACCTTTTTCATACCCAAGCGTTCATGTAAAATATTATGCACGCTCCCCGTTGAAATCTTTACATTTTCAGCAATAAAACGAACCATGACACGACGATCCGCCAAAACTGAGTTTTCGACTTTTTTCACAATTTCTTCAGTTACTGCTGTAGTAGGGCGTCCGGAGCGGGGGTCGTCCATTGTCGATGTTCTTCCACGTCTAAATTCAGCGCACCAACGTGCGACTGTCGAATACGGAGGAGCATTAGACCCTAAAGTGTCCCGCAAATCCAAATTGACTTGGTCCGTAGAAAAATTTTTCAAATACAAGAATTTGATAACGGCGCGCAGTTCAATTTTCTCCATTTTCGCTAACGTACTCAATAGCATTGCAAAGAAATTACCGTATATTTTTTTAAACAAAAGACAGTTAGTTTTTTTTTTCATAGCAATCAGCTAGATAGATTAGCTTTACCGGCCAGTATTTAATTTCTTAATATTAAAAGAGTTTGCATCTCATTCTCACTTTATATTGAACGCCCCTCGTATACCTACCCTACCACGAGGATAAAAAAGCAAAAAAACCGAATGCGAAACCCCTAGATACTGTAATCCGATCCAGTCGCAAAATCAATTTTTAGCTGATCTTTCATTGACCTGTACGCTTAGGCTGCGTTTCCACCAGAGATGTGCGAGGATTCGTTGCGAGGGATGTGTTTGTCATGAACCAATAGAAACACTTCAGTCACTTAGGACCTTTTAAACGAAGTGTTTCTATTGGTTCATGACACCTCCGGTGGATACGCAGCCTAAATTGTCCGCGCTGACGCTGCTTTCGCATTTACTATTTCTTTATGTCAAACGGTATAATATAGTGACAGAAAGAGATGGTGAAAGCGAGGGCAAACCCCAGCACGTTAGAAAATAAGGCCTCTGATCATTAACTAAGTGATTAATCTTTTTCCTTCTTTAAATATAGAAAATAAAGCTTATTTTTCTTTCATGCACGCCATGAGTTATCCAATTTTTTGTTGTCATTTAAGTTATTTTCTAAGGCAATCTAATCTAAGAGTCATTATCACACTTGCGATTTGCGAACGTATTAGAAGCGAAGCGAACGCGTAGCGTGTTCGTCACGAGTGCGCAACAAATTCGTCGCGAACGCGTAGCGTATTCGCCGCGAATTCGTAACGTTTTCGCCGCGAACACGCAGCGAGTTCATCGCGTCTATAGGATTGGGAAGGCATGATGTATAGTTGGGGTAAGAAAAGGTTCGTCACTTTTCGACCTCAACTCATTGACATAGCGTCGAAAAGTGATGAACCTTTTCTTACCCCGACTATACACTCACGTACGTCAGCTAACATCTATTTATTTTACTCACTTCAGTTTTTGTACATCATGGCGTCCCAGCCCTATAGAAGCGGCGAATCCGTTCCGCGCCCGCGGCGAACACGCTGAGCGTTCGCTCCGCTTCTAATACTTTCGCAAATCGCCAGTGTGATGGCTCTAACAGCGTCTATCTATGTTTTCTTTTTCTACGGCTATAACCAAAACCCGGAAACACCCAGCTATTAACATTTTTTTTACTGATTTATTAACAATACAATGAATTTACAATATGTTGATCCAGGGTTTAATGATATCTCGTCGTCGAGGGAAAAAGCACAAAAGTAGACAACCATATTACGCGTCTGAAATTGAAGTAAATATGACCCACACCTCCGAGGAGACGGAAGATTCTTCTGGGGACGATTCGTCTGACTACGAGAAAAATCCTGGCAATCCTTATACAATACACAAAAATCGGTACAAACAAAATTGGGTTTGGAATTATGCAGTTGAGTATTATACATTATTTCTCTGTCTTTATTTAAGTGAACTAACTATAAGAAAGCATATTCAAGTCCATATAAAGCATAGCCCAGTCTGTACTTCACTAAATAACCTCCCATGTGCTATGGGTAACCCGCCCAAGCGCTTTTATTCCCCTATCGAGCCGCTGTATGCGACCCAGAGATTCAACGACCTCATTGCGCGCGCACGTTAACAGCCCTATCGGTTATCCACCGCGGTTTACTGGACCTTTTGAGCTTGCCGCTTCCTAAGGTGATATTTGGTATGGGGCTGTTAGATTCCGCATCATGATCGTGTCGATTAGTCTGTAATAGGTATGGCTAAAAATTTACTTCTCATTTACAAAATGTTGCGTTAATTTTCATAAATTTAAGTTATATAACTATATAATTTTCAGATGACCGGCGATCACATGAACGTTAACCCAAAAGCTCCTCAATTTAACTCCCTAGGGCCAACTGGTGCCGATCTATTCTTCGGACGCAAGTGGTGGTACTTTAACCAGGTGCGATTTTGGCCGGTTGTTAGCTCAACTGAGTTATTAACAACTATAGTTCGTTTTTTCTTAGATAAAAATTTAAGTGTTGAATTATACCTGCCGTCGTATTATAATGGGTCTTTGGCAGTTGGGTGTAGAGGTTTTAAGGGATGATGGTTAGGGTCATTCTGAACATGTTTGACCACATTTACTATTATGCTTAGTTTCACGGTTTTTAGGATATTGCCAATTTTTTTTTGAAAAATCGCTTTGTTTGCCAGATTTATTTTATTTACCATCATGTAAGCCTGTATTGAATCAATTTGAGGTGTTTTGCCTTTGCAATACCTTGGTTCTTCAAAATAAATTTAAATAATGGCCTCCTACTGCTAGACTAATTAAAAAAAACTTCTTGACCTGCTTGGAAATTGTGTTATTATTCTAAGAAACACAAGCTTGTTTTAATTTGTTAGGCGGATTTATTTTAATCCTCACACCCGCAGCTATTTCCATAGCTAGCATCTCTCTTCAGAGATAATCTTTGACACGTTGTTGGAGATAGAATGGTTTGATAGAATTGATTTACTAAAAAAACAAAACAGCATCAATCAGTGAAAAGCGCATCAATTACTTAAAGCCGAGTACTACATGTATTAACTAACTAGCTTTTGCCCGCGACTCCGTCCGCGTGGAATTAGTAATTTGGGCAGCTTATTTTTTTATCCAATTTGCTTTTTCGTCAATTATTGCTCTCCTTAGTTCCTCGATATAAAAAAATACACCACCGTACTCCCTTGTCAAGCGTGCCTATAGAAGTTTTACTTCAAAAACCCCCGATTTTGAAACATTCTTCCGCTCCGCTCCGCGATGATAATATAGCCTATGTTCTTTCTCAGGCTCTAGCTAGACTATCTGTGTACCAAATTTCATTTAAATCGGTTCAGTAGTTTTAGCGTGAAAGCGAGACAAACAGACAGAGTTACTTTCGCATTTATAATATTACTAGCTTTTGCCTGCAACTCCGTCCGCGTGGAATTAGTAATTTGGGCAGCTTATTTTTTATCCAATTTGCTTTTTCATCAATTATGGCTCTCCTTAGATCCTTCCGGAAGAAGTGAAACTTCATAATAAACCAACCCGCTCCCAATCCGCCCCCAACCCGCTCCCAATCCGCCCCCAACCCGCTCCCAACCCGCCCCCAACCCGCTCCCAACCCGCCCCCAACCCGCTCCCAACCCGCCCTCAACCCGCTCCCAACCTGCCCCCAACCTGCGCCTAACCCGCCTCCAACCCACTCCCAACCCGCCCCCAACCCGCCCCCAACCGGCCCCCAACCCGCTCCCAACCCGCTCCTAACCCGTCCCAACCCACTCCCACCCCGCCCCCAACTCGCTCTCAACCCGCCCCCAACCCGCTCCTAACCCACCCCCAACCCGCTCCCAACCCGCCCCAAACTCGCTCTTAACCCGCCCCCGACCCGCTCTCAAGCCGCCCCCAACCCGCTCTCAACCCGCCCCCCAACCGCTCCCAACCCGCCTATCTAACTGGGCTATCTAACACTGAAAGAACTTTCCAAATCGGAGCAGTAGTTCCCGAGATATAGAAGTTTTACTTCCAAAACCCCCGATTTGGAAACATTCTTCCGCTCCGCTCCGCTCCTATTGGTGTTAGCGTGATGATATATAGCCTATAGCCTTCCTCGATAAATGGGCTATCTAAAATTGAAAGAATTTTAGCCTTCCTCGATAAATGGGCTATCTAACACTGAAAGAATTTTTCAAATCGGAGCAGTAGTTCCTGAGATTAGCGCGTTCAAACAAACAAACAAACAAACTCTTCAGCTTTATAATATTAGTATAGATTTAGGATTTATTATTTTGATCAAGAAATTAAAATTTATTAATTTTAAGTACTTAGCTGGGTAACTAAACTTCACTCTATGTTTAAGATCTGATCTCGAAAACACACCTAACTATATAGATTTATTTACCTATATATATATATATATATACATATATACACTATTTAGACGACCAGATGGCCTAGTGGTTAGAGAACCTGACTATGAAGCTTGAGGTCCCGGTTTCGATTCCCGTGTCGGGGCAGATATTTGTATGAAAAATACGAATGTTTGTTCTCGGGTCTTGAGTGTTTAATATGTATTTAAGTATGTATTTATCTATATAAGTATGTTTATCCGTTGCCTAGTACCCATAACACATGCTTTGCCTAGTTTACTTTGGGACTAGGTCAATTGGTGTGAATTGTCCCGTGATATTTTATTAATATTCATTTATTTATGTAGGTTTATTGTTGTTCATTTATTGTTCGTTTTTATGTAATTTTATAGCACTGTTACCAAATAAACTAAAGATAAGTTATATGTATATGTTCACATTATGATTATACACGATGATTTTTAATTGGTGATCAGGTGTAACAAAAAGCGATATAGACGATCATACTGAATAACTTTTCCCATGGAACTAATACGATATAGTCGGGGTGAAAAAATCAGCTATTTCATAGAAAACTTCAGGGCCTCGCCAGCCTCCATGAATAGAACCACGGATTTTTTTTCCCGATTTTCGTATTGGTCTCATGGGAAAAGTTATTCAGTATGGCCGACTTTATCGCTTTTTGTTATTCCTGATCACCGATTTAAAATCACCATGCATATATATAATATTAATTTTATTATTATATACCTATATATAACCATAATAATAATATTAATAATAAGCAACATCGCAGGGCGGCTTGTGGCGAGCTGTTGGTGCGTAGCGACACCACGAACCCGAGACCTCCAGAGGTACACATAGACACATGCGCTTATACACACACTGACGCAAAGTTACACACCCACCCCGCCTAGGCTTGCCATCTCTAAAAATCAAAAAGCCGAACGTACCCGTCAAAAAAGCCGGACTTTTGGGTCCCAAAGCCGGACATTAAGAAAAATTAGGGATTTTTGACAAAAATATCGAATAAAACACACATTTAAAAGTGGGACTTTTGAATTCCAAAGCCGGATGCTAAAAAAAGGGATTTTTGAGTGTGTGTATGTGTCCGTCCGATGCGGGCGGGGGCGGCGTGGCAAGACTGGGCAAGGCCGTGCGCGCGCAGTGCGATAGTAATAAAAAGCCTAACGAAAGCCGGACGGCGCGATGCGCGGGCGGAAGACAGTTTGCTCTCCGCTCGCCCTTGTCCGCTCGGGCGCTCGTCCGCCCATCGTCGTACGAATCGCCACTCTGACAAAAAGCCTGACAAAAGCCGGACAGGCCAAACACGTACATATTTGGCCGGACGCTACCGCAAAAAGCCAAACATGTCCGGCTAAAGCCGGATACCTGGCAACCCTAACCCCGCCTCTAGTTTGCCGTTGTTGGCCGCCTATAGTGGAGCGCAAGAGCTAAATGCTCGAAGGATGGATGTGGTTCCGTAAGTGGCGAGTTGGCATTTTGAAGTTTAAAGTCCAGGAACACCTCACCATCCTTAGCCGTTTACACCAATGTTGCCGCCTCGTTGCCCCGAGCGGGTAATAGTTTGAGGGGCCCATTTAGTGAACGGCGAGTCACCGCCTACCAAAAGTTCAGTTTATGGGATATTGAAATGGTAGGTGTCCGTTGTCTCACTCCATAGCCCGGTAATCTTGTTCACAACATCCCAACCCCATAGCCAATTCCATGTCGCTTCCTACCTTGCAATAGTTTGGCAACTGTGGAGGACTGTCCGCTAGCACATCTTCATGGTGTATTAGGGGATAGACCTCCATAGCTGCGCCCATCTCAATTATATTATATGGTACCAAAGGCCTCTTCATGTTGGCTTCGGCCCCATGAATGCCTTTCAAATTACCGGGTCCCCATGGACCCATGATCGGAAATCCGTACCTACCAACTTAATAATAATAATACTGTAAACGTATTGTTGAAGTAATTTACCTAACGTAAACTTTGTGTTAAGATTACCTATATACCTACCTAGCCTAAAGTTAAATCGTGCGTGATTGATTAATTTAATTACCTACTTAAGTATTTTTGTGAGTGATTTCAACGGCAGTTAAACCTTAGTATGGTTTTGCTCGTTGCATTATTGTAAAATGTTATATTGTTTTTCTGTTTAGTAAATAAATTAAAAAAAATAATAATAATTTTATTATTATTATATAAATATCGGGAGAAATGGAGGACATGGGGGGAGGTCTTTGCCCAGCAGTGGGACATCAATCCAGGCTAGATAATAATAATAATATATATAATCATAATGTGAACATATACATATAACTTATCTTTAGTTTATTTGGAAACAGTGCTATAAAATTACATTAAAACTAACAATAAATGACATTAATTAAAAATAAACCCTATTTCAAACACCGAATGTTCAAAATAATTAAGTTTAAGTATTTTTTTATAAAATATATACAAATATAATTATAAGAAAACTCCATCTAATAACTTTAATTTCAATACTAGATGAAAAAACCCGCCTGTATAATTCCCGTTCCCATGAGAATTCCGGGGAATTCTCGGAACTGAAACGAATCTAATGACACCTCACACTTCAAAATCCATTGAGCCGTTTAAGCTGCAGGGCGTGCCAAGGAATGATACATACATAACATAAATACATACGCTTGAAAAACATAACACTCCTTCGACAGTCGGTTGAAAATTCTGACCGGCGGGCAGGTTCACCCTGATTTAGATTTTTTTTTTTAGTATTTTGGGGTTTTTAAGTTGGTGGTTTCTTAATTCTCATATCTATCGGAAACGTTTTTCCTATTTTTTTTTCACCCGACAGTCGAAGGAGAGTTATGTATTTCGATCGTATGTATGTACCTATGTAACTATGTATCATTCTTTGGCACGCCCTGCAGCCTAAACGGCTCAATGGATTTTGAAGTGTGAGGCGTCATTAGATTCGTCTCAGTTCCGAGAGTGACAAAGGGTATATATTTTCCAGGAATAGGAACGAAAATTTATACGGGCGGGTTTTTTTTATCCCCCATACAAATACCCGATTCTTTTGCCGTTTTTGTAGATAGTACGGAACCCTTCGTGCGCGAGTCCGACTCGCACTTGGCCGGTTTTAAGTTACTTGCCGAACTCACGTGGTTAGGTACTTTTTTTTCAGTACAGTCAGTTAAAACTGGGCGAAATATTAATTTACAAAACTTGGTTGTGGACAAAAGTGGCATTTTCTTCAAATCTGAAGCTGTTGGCTTTTTACAGAAGCATTATTAAGTATCTATTACATAAAAAAAAATATAGTAAAGATTTGCAGCAGCAGGAGCGAAAAGACTATCACAGAGCGTGATGATTTTCTTGATTTTTTTAAATGCCTATTTGTTTTGGAATACATAACATGGATTTTTTTAAATATTTTCTGAAAAAAAAAATGGCCTATCATCTGATTTCGACTCGACGCCGACTTAAAAACCGGCCAAGTGCGAGTCAGACTCGCGCACGAAGGGTTCCGTACCATTATATTATATATAAAAACAGCAAAAAAACACGTTCGTTGTTTGGGAGCCCCCTTAAATATTTTTTATTTTAATTTAATTATTTATTTTTAAAGTGAATATAAAACTAAATATTCTGTGAATAGTTCAAGCGTAGACACCTGTTGCCGTTATCAATATCGAGCAAAAACGAGTAAAAAAATCACGTTTGTTATATGGGAGCCCACTTAAATATTTATTCTACCTCTATTCTGTTTTTTAGTTATAGCGGCAACCGAAATACATCGTCTGTGAAAATTTTAAGTGTTTAGCTATCACGGTGCGTGAGATACAGCCTGGTGACAGACGGACAGACGGACAGACGGACAGACGGGCGGACAGACGGACGGACGAAAGGACGGACGGACGGACAGTGAAGTCTCAGTAATATGGTCACGGTTTTACCCTTTGGGTACGGAACCCAAAAAGTAGAGCACATTTGTGTGTTGAAACATTATATACTTTTGACATTATGTCAAATATTTCCTAGACTTGTTACTTACTCGTTATTTATTGCAAATGTACGTTCTTATAGTTGTTATGTGAAATATTAATTTATTATATTCTAGCTCGTATAAGGGATATACTCGTAATAGTTTATACCTGTCTCTTAAAACCAAATCCAGTAAAATTATAGAGTGAAAATAATAATATATAATTTATTGTCATATCGATAGACTTCACAAAAACAAGTGAAGTAAAGTAAAGGTTCGTAAATTGTCATTTGATTACAGGACGACTACGTACCATTCCGCTGAATACAATTTGAAAATTACCTCATCAAAATAAACATATTATGTGAATAACATTTCGTTTTATTGTTAGTAAGTGCAATGTGTTGATGAAATGCTCTCCTGTTAAGTATTTGATTCATTTATGGCAGTTGATACCATGATAATTTGTAATTTGATAGTTTGTACTTTCATAAATTCAGATATTTAGTTGCATGCTATGATTAAACTAGTAACGGCTTTTGCTTTATTTCACAACTTTTATGAGACAATCCGAGCTACACCTTTATTTGTCTTCTCGCTTGTCTTTGTATCTTTTCTATGTACGTCATAGTTAGGAATTTTGCTGAAATCGATCTAAACGCGGTATTGCAGTTTGCTGTTTGGATCCATTGAGATACTTAATAGACTGTTTTGGACAAAATTGGTTTCGTTTCTGATATTATATATACTTAATGTCATCGATATGTAAATAAATGAGGCAAAGGTTTGTGCAAAAGGAATAATAATAATAATAATAAGAATCCATGTGGTGACATTTTTGTGTCCGTTTTTCCAAATGTATGTTGACGCCTGCTTTTCAAAGCAGAACTTAGGTACCTAAATATTAATTAAATACGCATCGTGGGATAATAAACACCAATTTTCCTACACACAAGAAAATAACCAAATCGAGATATATTTTTGAAATAAAGACACGAGTCCTCTTCAAACCTAAGATTCATTAATAATGAGCTGCTGTGGTAAGTTTCCAACTGGAGGGTTAAATGTTTCGTGTCTCCCTACGACTATGTACTTACCAAAGTAAAATATAGACAAGGTATAAAATCTACGTGCACGTGCAGTGTGCACAGCTTCCGATAGTGCGACGCCCTGTGAAACCGATTTGTTAAAGTTTTTTTGGTTTAAAATGGAATATTTTCAATCAAGTTTATGTATGTAGGTATGTAGTATAAAACATCAAATTAACAATCTCCAAGAGAAACAGATCCCAGTCCCATTGTCACCAAAATCGGGGTTTGATGAAGTGGGTCCTGGGGAAATTGAGCCTTTAGTGCTTTAAGAATATTTAGTAGCGTTTGTTTTTGGAAATCATCATTAGGTGAAGTGAAACTAAGAGGTGAAGAGGATGACTACAGTTGGCCACCGAAACTACTCAATAATAAATATCTCACTGGTTGCAATTTGGTTACTGTAACACAGTTGCTTAGCAATTTGTGTTCGTCACATTGCATTTAGTGAAATGGACCTGATGGTGAGGCACCAGGTGGATTCTTCTACCAGAAAATGTTATCGCTAAATGCACTCGACGATGAGATGAGGTTTTAGGTTAGGAGAGATGAAATGAAGGAACGACTTACTGGTGAGCTGATAATGGCGTCGTTCCTTTCACCAAGGATTGAGCTGGTTGATTGAACTGCACTATGTATATCACAAGACACTTTACCGGCCGGTATGCGTGAGTAAGCGAGAGGCGCGAATCGAGAAATCGAGAGATTATGGCATTAATAGGTACTCACAATGGTCCTTAGAAAAATTTCCTTCTTTCTGTTTCCTTCGAAGCAAGTTTTTTTACGCATTATGTTGTGGCAAGGGACCGGCGTATGATATCGTTAAGTGCGGCATGTCTCGAGAAGCGGCCTGCACTTTTTTGGCATGACAGTCCGTGTCCTAGCTTGTCGACATCACTGCCACAGGGACATTTATGAGGAGCGCAGACCGGAACCCCAAGCCGTAGACAGGTTGCGATTCGGAGCGTGTCAGGCTAAAGAAATGTTCCTGTATTTGACGAAGGGTACGCGTGAAGTCAGTAGCCGGCCTCGTGCGTAGCCACGGCCAAAAGCCTAGCACGCGCCGAACCTTTACTAGCTCAAAAGATTGTCATAAGTCAGTTTGCAGTTTATGTCGTCTCAGCTCCTCTGTGAATTTGGAGAAACTGGAAAATTTTGACCCGGGCATGCAATTAAGAAAGCGTTTCTAGCTTCTTCCAAGCCAGCAATCTCAAAGTTTGAAGGGAATGCCCTTAAAATTTTACTTATGAGATTTGCTGAACTATGGACAGAAGATAGGAAGGCTGGTAAAGCGACACTGGAAATTTTGCGAATCCCTAAACCACCATAACGGATGGGTAGGGATGCTTGGGTCCAAGATTGCTCGTTCGGCTGCATATTAAGAATCGATTCTAAGCTAATTTTGATTAAGTAGTCTACTTGTGTCAAAAGATCTGTGTGATTCCAAAAGGAGCAGCAACGAAGCACATACGTAAATTTTGGGACGAAAAGACCGAATTTTAAGATGCAAAGTGCATAATGTGGACTAATTTCAAGGAGACGGTCAGTACTTACTTAGTGCCTTCCTATAAATGTACTTGTAATGCAGGTAATTACTTTCTCATGCGAATGTACTTTTCACCTGCCAAAACCCTTGAACCAGTGGGGCGACAGCTATTATGTTTAAACAAGATAACTATGGACAATGGACATACTATTTCGATCTCATTCATAGTTTTCTGAACATGCCTTTTCAATGCTTCTAAATAACTCGAGTGATAGATAAACAGATTTAATTTAACGAGAACGAGCCCAAGCTGTTCTCATGATTACATTATCCATCTTAAATTAATGAAGTACTATCCCATTCACATTCCGTTATCCAAGGAGTATATCTAAGGATTTATCAAATTACTATGGCAATTTACAAAAAATCGTTGTTATCAATAACGACTCCTTATCATTATTCACACTAATTTGCCAGGTTATGGAGAAGTAACAGGTCTGTATCTTCAAAATTGATACTCCAGTACCACCTATATCAAGATTATTAGCAAAATAATGTAATTGGAGAAGCCAAGGCGGCAAGACTGCGCTGGCTCGGCCACCTAGAGAGGATGGGAGAGGATCGGGCAGTGAAGAGAGCGTATATGGGGCGATCAAGCGGAAAACGTCCGGTGGGTCGCCCTAGATACCGCTGGTTGGACGAAGTGCAGAAAGACGTAACCGCCCTCGGCGCAGCCAATTGGCGCGAGGTGGTGCAAAATAGGGAAGAGTGGCGCTCTCTGGTGTCGGAGGCCAAGATCCTCTTTGGGTCGCTGAGCCAGTGTAGTAAGTAAGTAAGTTATTAAAAAGCTTATTAAAAACACTTAAAAGTAGCTTCAGGTTTCTGCTTCCAGTTCTCTGCAGGTCAGCTTCTCTTGGCACAATCATCGGACGAAGATAAAGTAGGATAACATTATACCGTATTACACAGGTATTACATTCTTATTATGAATCATAGGCATGTTTTGAGGGTGCCGGCCCCATTATACGGTGTACCAAATGAAAATAAACATATAATTTTTTTTTCAATAATATAGCGCCGTTTTGCTCTTGTTTGACAGATAGTACTTAACTGACTTCGAACATGTAAGCTAAATTTGAGCACGTAAAGTATGTTACAGCAGGTAAGAAATCAAATACTTTGACTGTACACCTTGAGTTAATTTCACGGGTTCTTGACATTTTAATGTTACTGTAAAACATTAAAAGATAAACTAAAAGTGCCTTTTGAGTTCGAAATGTGCTACACGTTAAGTAAAAACATGGCGACGAAACCCGTTCTTATTTTAATAACCGTAAGATTATAAAAAAACCGTGGCAAGATAGAATAAATAAAAACAAAATCAGAATAGATTCAACAAGAAAATAACTTATTTGCAATACAGTTATTTTATTATACCTTTTTGCTGAGGAATAACAACATTATTATAATAATTGAATACCCATTTGCAGATTGTTACGGAAATCTGCGCAATTTCAATGCGAGATCAATTAAATCACATCAATGTAAGTTTGTTCAAGTTTTATCATGAATTAAGTTGTCGAAATTTAAATCTAACACTTATTTGTTTTGCAGCAAGTTCGAAGGTCAAGTCAACTTCAATACGAAAGTATACCTTCGGTAAGTCAGCAGCTGATTTTTAATATTTTAACAGTATACCGTTTAACATTTTTCTATATCCTCAATTAGTTAGGAAGCCGTTAAAAAAAAGTTTCTGGTGATAAGATTAACTTATTTAAGTTTTGATTACAAACTCCAGAAAAAAGTTTTTGATTGCAATGTTCGTGAAGGCACAATTTAAGTACCTATTTCAAATCGTTAAATCACTTCTGCCACAGAACTTAATTTGATTTCGCAAACTAAAATGAAAGTTGCACACCAACCTCTTCAAGGAGGGAACGGGCGTTTTCAATTAAAAGTGTATGTACCCTTTACTTTTTTAAATTACGAAATTTTGGGGTTTTTGTACTGAATTATGAGCGCTATTGATTTTGATGAGAAAAATATGTCTGTACCTCTACCATGTGTTTACACTAGTTACGTGACCGAACTCGCTAGCGACGGCGTAAATTATTTGTATGGAGAATTGTACAGCGCCTCTAGCGGTCACTAACTGAAGTACAATTCTCCATACACATCATTTACGCAGTCGCTATCGAGTACGGTCATTGTAAACTTGTGTAAACTCATGGTAGAGGTACTGTAATTTTTAATTTTCTGTCAGTTTTGTCCATCTTCAATATTTAAGGTAGTTGCCCTATGGTGTTCGTTTCTCCAGTCTCTACGTATATATACTCGTAGTTAAGTATGTAGTATAAAAATTCTATTTTTTTATTTTTTACTTATTTATTATTTGACTAATATAACGTCTTTGATTGCTTTCCTGGCACTGACTGGCATTTATTTCATTTATTCTTACTTCGTACTACAATATCTATACCTATAAAACATCTACATAATATAAGTAATAAACGTTGTCTCGAGTTATATCCGAACCGATATGCTATTTTATTTATTTCCAGACTTACTTTTTACTTTACGATCGATATTATCACAAAAAAAAGCAAAAGTATGGCAGAGTATATACCTACTCTGCCTTGTCATGGGCGAAATTTTTATGGTCATGCAGTATTTTAAGAGTATACGAGAGAAGTAAAATTTTTATGATATTTCCCACATCCCTCTGCTCACCCACAAAGACGCGCCCTTCCACAGCAAATAATCAATGTGCACTATGTTATAGAATAGTAGGTAAAACTCATATGCTTATATAATGTCTTAGTGTGCGTGACGCAAGTATATCGCCTGCGGATAAGGACAAGTTCGTGTTGGGCACACACAGACGTGTTTCTTTTTGGTTGTTTTTGTTTTTATAGGGTTCTAATCATGGTTCGCAGTATCGTTGAGAAGGAAGTTTTGGCTCTTTTAACCCTTTATTTGTAAATGTATACCACAATATACATTATCTAATACCATATTTTTGTATTTTTTTTCAATATAGAATTTTCAGGAGACCTAATTTAAGACGAGGTTTCTTCTAGGTTTGAATTACCAACTTTTTGAAATTTTGCCAAATAAAGGGTCGGCATCTTGGATGGATGATAAAGTCGACTTATATGAAAACATTAGTACATATCAGTTTGTTTTTTGGAGTATCTACTGGGTCTGATGGGCCGGGCTTTCTATCGGATTCAGATATCCCCTAGAATTTTACAATGTTGTGCAACCCCTGGGGTTTAAGTCATACGTTTTAGCCGTTTTCTTATCCTCATACCTTTTATTTTGCATTCGTCGGATGAAATATTTATACTTTTTTTAAGCCGATTTGCCCCATTTTGACAGTTAAACTAAGAAAGTAATTTTATTGTTTCATTGGAAAAATTGTAGACAAGAATGAGGTTCGTTAACCACAAAAAAAAATGATTGAAGTACGTATTGTAGTAACCATAAAGTACCTAGTCTAATATATTTCACGATACGATTCTTATAATGTGCACGTGTATCGTTCATGTTAGATACAAACAAAATATGAAATCTGACAACCATGTTTCATCGTGAACATGACACTTAAAATGTCTTTGCTTTTCCTTGGTTTACTAACTTGATACCTACTTGTTACAAGTATCTACTTGCGTAAAGCGCAAACAAAATTTAAATGCTCATGTTTTTGTTAAGTAATGTAAAACTTTTTAGAGTATAGCACAAATATTATCTTTTTTTACTATTGTATTTTAGTCACTGTTTGCCGAATCTTTTACAGAGGCGAATTTTTCAATTTAATCGATATGAAGGTGGGACAATTATTGGAATCCCATCAAGAGCATCACATTTGCCCGCTGCAGAGCCTATCTTACCTGGTCACACACTTCTAAGGCCCGCTCTAGGGATGTTAAAGTCGGCAATCAAATTTCCACACAGAGAAAATGAGAACGGAGAAGGAGTGTACGGCCATACTGACAATTTAGGAATTCGGTTAGTAAAATAATTATCTCTAAACACATACTTATGTGAGAAACAAGAACATAAATCTGAATAATGTAATCAATGATCGCTTTTTTCACAGATATGACGGCAAGAATGAACGAGTTCTTTACAGCGGATTTAGACGAATGTTTACTGATGATAAAAAGGTAAAATTGACTTGATTTATCATTAATGAAGACTACTACTACTTATATTATTTACTAGCTGTTGCCCGCGACTCCTTATGCGAAGAATTCATTTACCGCTAAGTACCCAGCGGGAACTGTGCAATTTCCTATCTTATATGTCAATCCAGGTAATAAACTCTGTACAAGTTAGCTATGAAGTATCTTTTTTTTGTACTTATTTTAAAAAAAAAAAAAAAAAAAAGATACTTCATAGCTAACTTGTTTAAAGTTGCACAGTAGCGCCATCTCTTGTCCAGGTGAGCGGTTAGTTCCGAAGGAGTGTTAAAATCTCTCGATGAGGGTGTAACATAGATGTGCGCTTGTCACTGCATAAGGTGATGATTTAGCAGATTGAAATGTATGATGTATAGGAAAGATTCGTGTCTAATCTCTAGACCAGTGGTGGTGTAGGGGTATGGCACGCGGCACGGAATGCTGAGGACCTGGGTTCGATTCCCAGCATTGGTCTTTTTTCTGGGGTTTTTTCTGTGCATCTATATTTCAGTTTGTATTTAGTACGAAATAAATAAACTCTGTGCCAAATATCACCAGAAACCTTCAAATCGTTTTAGCGTGAAAGACTAACAAGCATCCATACAAATTTTCGCGTTTATAATATAAGTAAGATGTAAACGTTCGTAGGCGCTACACGAATTAAGATGAAATTTTGTAACCATATCTCGAAAACAACCATAGGATAGTTTTTGGCAAAAACAATAGCAGTTTCCGCGGCTGATCAATTTAACATGTCTTCAATCATCATTGTTCAGCAATATTAAATTTGTGTAGTTACTACAATGAAATTAAATGTTTTTTTTTATTGATGCAACAGTAACCTAAGTAGGTCAGCGGGCCCCAAACTAGGCAAACAAACAAACGCTTGGTTATTTCATTCGTATTTTAATTGACGTCTTGACATCAAATTAAAGACCTTATTGTGAAGTGCTAAAACATACAGGTAATTCTTACTAATACTATAAGTGCGAATGTCTGCCAGTGTGAACCCATGTCCATAACCCCTCACAACTACTAGGTCCAGCTCAAGGCATTAAATTTTGCACGGTTATTCTTCATACAATGTAAATTAAGACTGCCTTGTATTTTCCGGGAATTCCCATGCAAGGGTCTAGCAGGCTAAGCTAACAAGAGTGGCCCCCGCAAGGGATTTGATTGTAATTTGAGGTGCAGTAGTGGCAAGACCTAAGAACACTTTATGCGTAATATCAGCCTTCGATCTACTTTTGTTTCAGACTTAAACACGAAAATGTCAAAAAATCAAGGCACGTAAATGTCAAAAATTCAGAATTAAGGAGCATGAAATGGGGTTCATAATGCATATTTTTACAGACATCCATATCCATTCATGTCAAAAAAAAAACATTAACGAACGCATGTTTACTATAGTGTATTGGCGAATGAGTAGAGGTAAGTCTGTAGTTGTCACACCACAGAAAGAGGGTTGATGGACACATTAGGTCTTGGTTGACGTATGCAGACTTGCTTATTCGCACTATATCTGTAGAAGAAATCGTAATGTCAGATTGGAAGTATTTTTGGAAGTATTTTCATAATGAACGAAAGAGGACATACGTCCGTAAATGTTTTTTTTTGACATGACGCACCAGGATTTTTCAAAATGTTTTTCAATGTATACGTAGTTGACAATTGTGGCTTATTAAGTATTTTTTTTGATAAGTAGTCTCGAGAAGTGGCAAAAAAACGAAGCGTAAAAAAACTACATTTTTTTTCATCCAAGTTCAAGGATATGAATGTCTGTAAAAACATGCATTATGAACCCCATTTTATGCTCCTTAATTCTGAATTTATTTGACTACTCTCGCTTGCTTGGTTTAGCTAAAATAACAGTTTAAAAATTACCTTGATTTTTTGTCATTTCTTATATTACGCATACAGTGTTCTTAGGTCCTGCAGTGGCAGGCAGTGGTAATTTGAGGTGCAGTAGTGACTGCACCTCAAATTACCACCAAATCCCTTGCGGGGCCACTCTTCTTAACTTAGCCTGCTATAGACCCTTTATAAAATCCTGGAATTTCAATTCAGCTGCCAGATCTAGTAGTTCACCCGAGCGAAGCCGCAGGTAAAAGCCAGTTTTGAGTAATCAATTTTGATTACGAAAATGCAGAAAATGTTTTTTTCTGATATTTGGCCGGTTAATTTTTTATTTTAATTGCTTATTGTTTAAAATGTTATTTATTCAGATGGTTATGCTTTTTAAGGTGGATCATGGAGACACTACTTATTCCTTATCAGCGAATCCTAAAATAATGTAAGTTACAATGAAGCACTGATTAAATAAATAATCTTTTCAGCATTAAAGCTAGTTATATACGTATTTTCGAACATAAATTAAATTAAATAGGTATTTAAATATTTTGATTAACAATAATTAAGGGAGTGTAGCTGAGGATAACTTCCTAACTTTAACTCTTCAAATGAAAACTTTATTTACAGCACAATACTTATAAATTATATATGTACAACTATGCTAGACTAAAAAAAGTATGTACAATAAGAAAAAACAAAACAAAAATATAAAATAATGATAATTATAACTAAAACATATTCTGAAAGGTAGTCGCCTTAGGCAAGGTGCCGAAGGTACTGGCAGCGTTTCCTCTTTGAATAGCTAAATTTAAGTACCTATATTTACTAACAGTAAAAAGGTGTATAAAACTGAACAGCGAACCAAAATTAGACTAGTGTTATGTTTAAAACACGCTGACATGCATAGGATATCTATACGTTATAACAATATAAAATCTGTTATGTCTCATGTGCGGTGTAGTGCACGGCAACCAGTTTAATTGTTTTCATATTTACATATTTATTTTTCAGATATATTTTACTAACTGGAGCTGACAACACGGTAAATCATACTTAGCAAGAAAACCATAATATCTATTATCTATTATTATTGTATACTTATTCTTATCCATGTTCTTTCAAAATGAATGAAATTTGCAATTAATAGTAGATCTGTAGTTAAGAAAGAATACGTCACTCACACTATTACATTTTACAAAAATTTAGTAATCCAGTTAAAAACAGGCAAATACAAACTTTCTAAATACGTCGATTTTAAATACCGATTTCGTTATTACTTAAATAAAATTTATTCTCTACACGTTTTATTGATAATCGTACCTACGAATATTTTTTTTAATATCTACCGTACCGTACCGTAAGGCGCAAGCCACACAGAAGAGACGTGGGACGGGGGCGCGTCGCAGTTCGCGTCGTTTGTTCGCAAGCCGCGTCTCCGCCCCGTCTCTTCTGTCTGGATCGCAACGCTTCTATACATTTAGTATGAAAATTTATTCAAGGGGCGCCGCGACTGGGACGCGGCCCCGTCCCACGTCTCTTCTGTGTAGCTTGCGCCTGAATAATTAAATATTCAAAAACATTTTGTTATTTGTATTCGCTGTACATAATAATAACAATTCATTTTATAATTCATTCATTCATTTTTACTACAGCGGGCGCACTTGTTTGTCTCGGTTCTAACAGCTAACAATCGGCCGAGTCCCGTGTTACCATACACATCGAACGCACTTGGGGACGCGACCTTGCCCCGCACCTACCGCACCGCTTATTTGCGATAACCAATCATTTCATTAAAAAAAGTTTCATAGAAATTACTGCTTAGACCTATTTTGAAAATCAGAGACACTGTAACTTTTTATTAGTGAAATAATTTTAAAAATCAGGCTCGAAGTTCAGTTAACTTACTTCTTCAAATGGGAATTTTGCTTTTTCCCGGAGAAAGTGTAGTCTATGTCAATAACGGATTAGTGTAGCTTCCAATTGGTGAAATAATTTTTAAAATCAGCTCCGAAGTTGAATTCACTTATTTCTATCTCGCGGGAATTTTGCATTTTCCCGAAGAAGAGTGGCCATACCAATCAGGAATAGTGCAGCTTTCTACTGGTGAAAGAATTTTTAAAATCAGCCCCGAAGTTGAATTTAGATTTTTCTATCCCGTGGGAATTTTGTATTTTCCCGAAGAAAAAGTGTCACAAAACTGACACAAAAAAGTTGTATGGAAAATCAGCAATATTTTTTATGAAAATGCCCATTATTATTTGACAAAAGTTTCATTGGCAAATTAATGTATGGTAAAACAATGTTGAATAAACTAGATTAGATTAGTTGGGTTAGATTAGAACTGCGTCCCCATACAGAACGTACTGCTACCGGTATACAAGGATAGGTTAGGTTAGAACTGCGACCCCACACAGAAACGAACTGGTATTTGTATACAAGGTTAGGTCAGAATTGCAACTCCACACAGAAACAAACTACTACCAGTCGAGTAGATTAGGTTAGAACTGCAACCCCACACAAAAACGAACTGTTACGATCGGTTAAAGCAGTTTAGGTTGTAAAATGACATATTTTATAAACGATTTATTTGAGAAATAATCATTTTTATAATGAAAACTTAATGCTCAATTTTTTTTTTAAAGCGTGGTATTTGCTGATGAATATTTGTCAAATAATAATAGTATGAGAATTTTGAGGAATGATAGGTTTGTGACATGAATAGTTTTTGAATCGTTGTTTATAAAATGATCATTTATGAATTTATTTCTATGAAATGATGGTGAACCCTTATTTGCATTGTCTAGAGGAGTGGTTCTTAACCATTTCAGCTGACGACCCATTATATTTGAATGCGACCCTAATGTTTTCATAAAATATTAAAAGAACATTATTTAATTATTTATTTAAATTAAACTTTTCTTTTAGTTATTGTATTAAATTAATTCTCGCAACCGATTCCAATACCGCCTGCTACCTGATTTGGGCCGCGACCCAAGGTTAAGAAACGCTGGTCTAGAGTTTAAATGGCTGAGTTTCCGCAGCTACTGTAATTATGCTTTGATGTTACTTCAAGTTGGAGTATTTAAATTAATGCAAAGGGTTATACCTACAAGATAGTTGATAGTGCTGGCTAGCTGTCATTTCAGTGCATGATTTGTTCATGTTTCATAGCAACAGAGATGAAACTTTAAATTAATGATATCGAGTTACAGTACTTAAAAAATTAAATGATTTACTTTTAGAATGTCCTGTTCGGGTATTTTCGTTTTTATTTTTACATTTTTAAAGCACTGGGCAATTTAAAACACAGGGTTGTCATAATTGCAGACGCGTCTTTAACGTTGCTTAGCTTACGGTACAATTATCGATATTAATAACGGCTGCCACATGAGCAATTGTTAACAGTCACTTGGGCTACATTAAGTATACCTATCAAAACAGGTACGAGTATATTTAATTAAACCTGTTAATGTGAATTAACAAATAAGTAAAAATATGTGTATTTATTTAAAGTACGATTTGACAAAGGCAAGGGAACAGAGTTGTTATTATTGATTCAAAAAGACGGTTGCCTGGATATATGTAAATCCATAGACAAGACATGTGGGTGTGCAACCTTCTTAATATCCACTTCTCTTTTCATGGTGATAAACCAATCTTTTCAGACAATAATGCCAATCTTGGCTTAAATAGCGGCTTGGTGAGCATATCAGCAAGCTGCTCTTCAGCGGGAACTTGCTTGACTTTCAAAACACCATCATTAACGCACTCTCTTACGTAGTAGTATCGTAAGCGAATATGTTTTGTTCGGCGGTGGTACTCGTAACGAGGGTTGTGCGCTAGCTTCACTGCTCCTTCATTATCAACATATAAAGTTGGAGTGTGATGCGGCGAGGTCAGCTGTCCAACAAGACGTTTAAGCCACACCATTTCTCTGCAGGCTTCGCTAGCGGCGACCAGCTCGGCTTCTGTGCTTGAAAGTGCTACAGACTTCTGTTTCTTGCTTTCCCAGCTGACTAATGACCGGTGCAGTAAACAGAGTATTCCGCTTGTCGAGTGACCAGTGTCTAAGTCACCTCCGTGGTCTGCATCACTATAGGATTCAAGGCCTGTCGACACACTTCGTTTGTAAATAGGGCCTCGTGATTCTGTTCCTTTTAGGTACCTCATAATTCATTTCACTTTTATCACATCTTCTGTAGATGGGTTTTCTAGCTTCCTTGATAGGTACTACACTTATAGCGAAAGCTATATCGGGACGAGTCGCCACCATCAAGTAACTGAGTGCTCCCACAGCTTGTCTGAAAGGGAATTCTGTCTTAATAGAATTGCCTTCTTGGGAAATATTTTCTCGCAACTCCTTTACAGCTGGTGTTGCGGCTGGTTTACAGTCCTTCATTCCGAACTTTTCGAGTATTCGTTTGACGTAGGCTCTCTGGTGTACCAGGATAGCACCATCAGCTTGACGCTCCAGTTCTAAGCCAAGGAAATAAGATGCAGGCTTCGTTGTGATTTTAAAACAAGCTTTTAATTCGTGTTCTATAAAGTGTTCTGCTTCTGCTTCATCCGTTGATGCAATAAGACCGTCATCCACGTACAGGCCTAGTAACACTTTAGCATTTCCACGTAGACGAAAATACAAACACGGATCTGCTTCGGTTTGTTTAAATCCAAATTCCATCAAGAAGTCATGGATACAAATGTTCCAACAGCGTGGAGCTTGTTTTAAACCGTACAGGCTTCTTTTTAACTTGCATAGCCTTCCTGTTCCATCATTATATTCTTCAGGCTGTTTCATATACAATTCCTCTTCTATTTTTCCATTCAGGAATGCGGTAGCAACATCAAACTGACGTAGAATCAACCCTTCGTTAGCGGCGACGCTTAACAAAACTCTGATTGTGCTTAACTTGGCTACAGGACTGAAAGTCTTATCATAGTCTATTCCTTCTCTTTGAGAGTAGCCTTTTATTACTAATCTTGCCTTATAGCGATCAATGCTTCCGTCCGGGTTCAGTTTCAGTTTAAACACCCACTTGCTGGGCAATGCTCTAACTTTTCCTTGTGGTCGGACTAATTCCCATGTTTGATTTTCATGCAGAGAACTAATTTCGCTGTCCATAGCTTTGCGCCAACTATCTAGTTCAGGTCCATCAATTGCCTCTTTGTATGTGATTGGTTCTTTACATTCACTTAAGCCAATGTTCAATACAAATTCATCAAGTCGTGTAGTAGGTTTTATTGTTGACCTATCTCTCAGTGTCATCCTCCTTTCTTCGACTTCAGGGGCAGGGGACTCTTCACTATCTGATATATCATCTTCCTCTCTTGTTGATATAAAAGAATCATCAGTTTGGACTTCGATGTCAATATTTGATTTGCTTTCATAATTATTTGATTCCAAAATGTCTTCATCTAAGTTAGATTCTCCATTCGTATTTGATGAGGATGACTGTTCTGCCGGTATGCCTGATACAGGTAGGTCAAACGAAATCGGTTCCATTGGGCTTACACTTATTGGTAATTCAACTGGGTCACATGATCTCAAGGTTATTTCTTCAAAAGTAACGTCTCTGGATCGGATCAACTTGTTACTTTCCTTATTCCAGATTCTGTATCCCTCATCAATGTCATACCCAATAAGTAAACCTTTGACCGCTATCTTATCTAACTTCTTCCTAGTCACTTTTGGAACATGTGCATAGCAAGTACTGCCGATAATTCTTAGATGCCGTATCCTTGGTTTTTTACTGTACCAAATTTCATAAGGACTTTTATCCATTGACGTTGGGCCCGTACGATTAAGTATGTAGACTGCAGCATTTACCAATTCAGCCCACAGCCCTTGGGGCAGTTGTTTTGCATGCATCATGGCTCTTGCAGCCTCAACAATCGTTCTATTTTCATGTTCTGCAGAACCATTTTGCTCCGGCGTATGTGGCATTGTTAATCTTTGACAAATGCCATTCTCTTCAAGTATTTTTCTTACGACCTGATTATTAAATTCGCCTCCGTTATCTGATAGGAGTTCTTTCACTGTGTGTCCTGTTGTTTTTATTTCAGCTAACATCAGTTTCAGCTTCTGACTAACTTCTGACTTCTGTTTCAATAAGTAGACATAACGGAATTTTGATAAATCGTCCTTAAAGACTACAAAATACTTGAACTTTGAAACAGACAAATTGAAGGGACCACAAACATCTGCGTGTATAAGCTCTCCAACTTCAGTCGCTTTTTCTCTTGTCCCAAATTTCATTCTATGTGATTCTCCATAAATACAACCTTCACATAATTCACTGTCTTGTTTCAGCTTTATACCAAGCTCTCTTTCTACACCTTTCTTTACATGAGCCTTATTTTGATGTCCCAACCTTTCATGATACAGCTGTAGTACGTTTTTCGATTCTAGGCGATTGATTTCTAAAGGCTTGGCAGGTTAAACATTGGTCAACTTCAGTTGATACAATCCTCCATGTTTCTTCCTGTTTCCAGTCAGCATTATGTTGCCATTGACCGATAAGTGACATTCTGTAGCTTCTGAGGTAAACACACAATTTGAAAGTCTTGGGCTGAAAGTACAGAGAAAAGGTTCTTCTTTATGGTGGGTACATACCTACCACACGTCATTCAGAGTGATCAGTTGTTTGTTTCCTTTAACATCAGCCAGTACAGACAGCTTGCCTTTGCCGACAGCCCTAACTGCCTCTCCATTCGCAGTTGTTACCGTGTGAGCACCTTCGAAGTCTTCGAATGATTCATACAAATCACACCTGTGGGTAATATGGCTCGTGGCTCCGTTGTCAACAAACCAGTTATCATGATCTAAGCTTGAACTACTGTTTTCAAAGGTCATGAGATTCATGTTAACTTTCACGCTTGAACCACTCTTCGATGTTGACGGTTTCGGTTCCGGCGGACGTCCATCCATCATTTAGAGCATCCTTTGACTCTATGACCGATCTCACCGCAATAGTGACACTTTTCCTTGTCACGGTTGTCAATATGTTTCTTATTCTTCTTCAGCTTCGTCTCTGTTCTTCGCACGTAAAAAGCCTCCATATCTTCTTCATTCTTTGAGGACAGTGCTCTTTCATGAGAACATAGTTGACTTGTCAGATTATCTACGGTACGATCAGACTTTGACATCAATAACCAGCTAGACTTGAATGCAAAGTATTCTTCAGGAAGTGTTTCCAAAATTTTGCAAATAAGAAAAAATTCTGGCAAATCACATTTCTCTGAATCTTTTTTCTGCAATTCTTGTGTAAGCGAAAACCAAATGTTCTTCATTTTTGATAAATGGGAAGCTATATTATCTCAACTTGTTTCTTGTAGCCAAAGAATTTCATACATAGGTCATAGGCTCTATCTTCTGAAACTCCGTCATACAAGCGGTGCAGTTCCAGCCATACCTCTCTAGACGTAGAATATCGCATAACTTTCTGAAGATTATCATCTGACAAATTTGTCGTTATAACTAGCAATGCCGTACTGTCTCCTTTAAGATAAGTCTTTAATTGCTCTTCATATAAAACTATCTGTTCTGAGGTAGCTTTATCTGATGCCAGCTTAGGTCTGGTAAGTATTCCTTCTACAATTTCCAGTACTCCTAAACCCCTTAAGGCTATACTTATCTTGTACTTCCATGTCGTCCAGTTCTTTTCGTCAAGACAACCAACTTGGAGTTTGGTTGCTTCGTAAAACGATTTGTTCATCTTTTGTTACTTGAATAACAAATAGGAAGAACTCTAGAACACTTTCTGCATATATTTACTTTGAACCACGCTCTGCTACCATGTTAATGTGAATTAACAAATAAGTAAAAATATGAGTATTTATTTAAAGTACGATTTGACAAAGGCAAGGGAACAGAGTTGTTATTATTGATTCAAAAAGACGGTTGCCTGGATATGTAAATCCATAGACAAGACATGTGGGTGTGCAACCTTCTTAACAAAAACAGCTTTTGATTGAGAAATACAAATATATACCTATAATAATGTTTATTTCAGATAAAATGTATGATTTTTAACACTAATATTATATAACAGTATTTTTTTTATAAATAAATAAAGTGATATGAATTACAGAATTCGGAAGTGACCTTAAATCAGACAAAGACATTATATTATTCAAGACGCGATGACGATTACTTTAATACTGAAAATAATCTGGAAATAGAAAATAATGACACTGAAGGTACATTGAAACCCGAAGATGATGACACCTCATTTCGTGAAGCTCCAAAAGACGAGAAAAAATGGTTTTGGGAAACAAAAGTATGATAAACTATTTATATATTTATTAAATAGGCGTCCTTTGTGAAAAACTATAACCAATTGCGTCGCTACTCCGCGATAACCCCCGCAAGAGATTTGTTAGATCAATTTACCAGAATCGTTATTTCTAAGTAGCAAAATTTCCGTTCGCATTTTTTCCCAGATGCTTTTTTTCTCACTATGATCTTTTACTGAAGCTTATTTTCACAATCGCGTTTTTTCCCAATTTAAATTGACACAGAAACAGTGTCGACGGAGCTCCGCTCACGCGGAGCTCCTTCTTTTGTGTGCTTTTGGTCCTTCGGGCCGATGCAAACTTAACATAACCTAAACCTACCTATGTTTTTGTGTCGATTATAATTAATGAACTAAAACAATTACTTTGCTCACCCGCGACCTTCACGCGAAGGTCGCGGGTGAGCAAAGTAATTGTTTTAGTTCATTAATATGGACCTCCGCAAAGTAACGCCTGATTCAATAAATCGATTATAATTGGCAAAAAACGCGATTGTAAAAATAATTTTCAGTAAAACCTTCAGTAAAGTGAGAAAAAAAGCATTTGGGAAAAAATAAGAACGGAAATTTTGCTACTAAGAAATAACGATTCTGGTAAATTGATCTAACAAACATTGATTACCACTTCACATGTTTTCCAAAGCTGTAAATTTAAGTAGGTAAACACTAAATAGTGGTCCTAACTACATGTTAAAAAAAAAATCAGGACTAGCCGTTACTTTGTGATTATAATCGCTCAGGTTCAGTTTGTACGCATTCGCATTTTATCCAAATTCTCATCTCGTCCACATTCCCAACTCGTCCACATTCCTAACTCGTCCTCATTCTTAACTCGTCCTCATTCCCATCTCGTCCTCATTCCCAACTTGTCTACAACCAAACTTCGGACTGTAAGCTATCTGATATCAAGTTATTCACTGGAATAAAATATCGATTTTATGAATATGTCAGTGGAACAATTATTTTGCTCACCCACCTTATGATTGCTACGTTTATTCACGAAATGTGTGCTCATGCAGTTGTTCCACCCCCACACCACACTGTACGAACACACGAACAACACAAACACATCTATCACCACCACCACACAAACTGAGGCGTTTTGAGCTCAACCAGAGCTCATATTCAGAGCAACACAACCGTTCACCATGCTACCAGATGTTAGACATTTCTTACATAAATAAACGTAGCTAAGGCTAAATAATTTTGCAAAAAAAAAATACTCCTTTACGGCGGTATAGCGCCCATTTAGAACCGTCAGGAAAGTATGGCTTGGAGATTTTCGTGAATGGCTATTCGACGATTAATTAGCTGTGCAAAAATTAGCTTGGTACAAATGGTTGAATTGTTGTTTTTAAATGAACGTGTTCGCGTCGGTATGGCGGCTGTAAGTCACACCGGAGAAGTATGGCATTACGCTACCGCCTTCTGTTTTTTTATCGACTATCGGAAAATATAAGAATTTTTATGAAACAAATCGTTCGATTCTCGCTATTTATCCGACACGTTCGATTAACGCCCACGCGATTGGGCCGCCGCCGGTACGAACACTAAGACCATCATTTTCCTTTTTGTCATTACGTAATTAGACCCCGGAAGAACCGCCATACTGATACAAATGACCTAGTATTTTGTGTCACCATCCCCCGGTCTATGTCCGATATCATCCACTAATTCCACTATACACGGTGCACGGTTGCGAGAGAGTTTTGCATAGTATTTAAGGATAAAAATGTCTTATAATGTACTAGCCTTCTGTCCGCAGCTTCGCCCGCGATAAATTAATTTTCCCGCGGTAAAATGTAGCCTATGTCACTCAGTGATAATGTAGCTTTCTAACGGCAAAAGGAGCTTAAGTATTCAATGCAAACAAACAATCAAATCTTTCCTCTTTATAATATTAGTATAGATGCCGGATTCGGCTTTGCGAGACCGACACATGTTAAATTGACTGTAACGTCAAATCCAGTTCTGTCACTTGAGCGTGAATTCGTACTTCTCTACTGTGAACGTGTTGGGATGTGGACGACTATGGTAATATCGTGAACGAGAAGGGAATGTAGACGAGTTAGGAATGTCGACGAAGTGGGTTGGTGGACGGTATGGGAATGTAGAGTTGGAAATGTGGACGAGTTGAGAATGTACACAAGTTAGGAAGGTGAATGTGGACGAGATGGAAAAGTGGACGATATGTGAGTGTGTACAACGTGAATCAGAGCGATTCTAAGGTACCCGTTCCATGACTGGCCTATAACTAGAGGCATAATCGTTAAAAGTGATAAAAGTGAACCTCTAGTCTATTCTCTGTCCTAATGCATTCTCTCTATATTGTTATGAAGCCTACATAGCAAAAAGTTCACTCATTTCATTCATCCCAGCCTATATACGTCCCACTGCAGGGTACAGACCTCCTCTCAGGATGGTACCCAGGGTACATCTCAGAATGAGAGGCCTTGGGCCGTAGTGCCCACGCGGGTCCAGTGTGATTTGGAAACTATACACACACCATTGAATTTCATCGCAGGTTTATGCAGGTTTTCTCGCGGTGTTTTCCTTCACCGTAAAGCTCATGGTAAATTTCAAATGTAATTCCTCACATAAATTCCGAAAAACTCAGAGGTGTGAGCCGGAATTTTAACCCACGAGAGGTTTGAGATACCATAGGTCAAACCGCTAGGCTACCACGGCTTTAAGCAAAAAGCTATTTGGTTTTTGGTTTACTTGCATGCAAGCTTGCAGATTCGCTTCTTTGAAATGCTTATTGTACAGTCGCCATCATATATATATCGTGGCGGGCGAGGTGCTCGTATGTACCTACTTCTGACCACTATAAATTTCAATAAATTCCTTACACTAGATATTATTCCTAATAACATCTGAACATTCATTGTGTCGTAAATATGGAGCAGCTGATTTTTTTGTGTTGCACCGAGGGATGGCACGTCTGGGTCAATGAATAGCCCGCATGGTCTAATGAACAAGTTTTCTTGTTGGGATAATTGACAACATTTCATATTTTTTTTACACGCTTTATATTATTAAGACTATAATTTGATGGGTTCTCTGTATTCTGTTTGGAATCAAATCAAAAAATAAAAAAAAAAAAACAAAAATAAAAACGTTTATTCTGCAAATAGGCCGCAAAGGGCTCTTTTACATGTCACTTTTTTTAAACTACCAGCGCTTTCATAAGGATCATCATTGATTGCCAAGAAGAATGCGCCGCAAGAAACTTGGCAGGAAGTCATCTTTTCAAATTAAAATATAATAAATTACAAACTAAAAAACCATACAAATATAGAATTAAATAAAAAATAATAATAAATATAAAAAAAATACAGGGATGTATTGGGTCCCTTAGTTAAAAAAAAAAACTAAAACTATACCTACATCTTAACTATATCTATGTTCAGTGGAAGTGTAGAATGCTTCCACCGTCAAAAAAGAAAAAAAATAAAAAGAAAAAAATAAAAAATAATAATATTGGAGATAGTCTTCCAATGTCACAATAATTAAAAATGAATCTGTTAAAACACATTTCAGGTCAAGTAACCATTAAACTTTTGGATTCCAAAGGCAAGCTTACGCCTGCCGCCCCCAATGTTGGCTCACACGCACTCATGTCATGCTCTGAAAGCAGAGCGGTACCGAGGGCATGTATCGTTTCCGTTCCCATAAGCCTTATGGGACCGTCTTGGGAACTTCGGCGTCGCGGGCCTGTGACTAGTTAATAAAGTATTAATTAAAATATAAAAGTTTAAATCCATAGGAAAGAGAAAGACGCTGATAGTTTTAAATTTTCGCTAGGATTATTAATTAATTTATTACAATTTTATTAAGATGTGCTTATTCTAAAATGGCGTAACTCCAACGTGGTAATATTGGTAAATTCAGATATATTTTTTTAATTTCTTTTATTTTTTTAAATATGGAGAAATAAATAATAATAAATATTTTTCCGTGTTTAATAGGAGGCAAAACTCTTTCGATTCCTGTAGTAATTTTCAGGTGTCAAAAAAATGAAATCTCGTCAATTGGTGGAGGGCTACATTTTCATTATCTTTTCCGTGTTTAATAGATTTTACATGTTCTATACATTTTTTATACAACATATCTTTTACCATATCCTTTAACGACCGCTTAGGCCTAGTTGGTAGTGACCCTGCCTACGAAGCAAGAGGTCCTGGGTTCAAATCCCGGTAAGGGCATTTATTTGTGTGATGAGCACGAATATTTGTTCCTGAGTTATGGATGTTTTCTATGTATTTAAGTATTTATTTATCTATATAAGTATGTTTACCGTCGTCTAGTACCCATACTACAAGCTTTGCTTAGGTTGGGACTAGGTCGATTTGTGTAAGATTGTCCCCTAATATTTATTTATTTATTTATTTATATCATGGCAACTTAAATCATCGTCTTTTTATAATGCGTCCAAAATTTGACGCAGTCAATAGGTTATGGCGCAACTCCAGCCATTCGCTATTTCCACTTTGCAGGACTGTTTCACGAGATATTCTATTTATCTCATCTTCTTATTCTTCCATCATATCATCACTAATATCGGGGTTGGAACAATTAACTCCATAATTTCTGGTGTAATTTTTTTCAAATAATCTCTCCTCTTTTCCCTCAAATATTTTTGACTGAGCTGCCGATTTTTTAATATTTTAGCTTCATGTTTTTTTATTTCATTGTGAGGACTTCTTCCTACAATTGATCTATGCATAACTATTAACGGTTTTCGCGCATTAAATTATAGCGCCGCAGCGTTGCATCTCATTTGGTATTGGTACCTTTGGCTATAGTTGACACGCTTACCGCCTATAAACTTGGCTACAACGCTGTGGTATCTTTCCACAGAATTCCTGTCAACGTCTTGTATTAAGCTCCTTGCATGGGCTGTAAGTTGGGTTACAATAAGCTTAAATTTTTACCGAAGATTGTGCATTTCCAAACTCCTTTTGAAACCTTCTACTAAGATCTCGGACTCATTTCAAAATGTTAAAATTTTCCCGCTCTTTTTACCACGTTGCTCAAACGCCGCTGCACTATTTTTTAGGGTTCCGTACCCAAAGGGTAAAAACTGGACCCTATTACTGAGACTTCGCTGTCCGTCCGTCTGTCCGTCTGTTCATCTGTTCGTCTGTCCGTCTGTCACCAGGCTGTGGGTGTGTAATGATCGATATAACAACATTTGATGTAATCTTCTTTTCGTATAACAACATTTGATATATTTTCAAATGGTATAATCACTCGTATTACTCGATTGATTTTCATGTATTTTATATTCTCTATATATAGATTTTTGTTTTATTTTTGAGAAAATCACTGTACAAGCATCGACCAATAAGTGCAATACTGGACTCATACTTAGAAATCCTCACCTATGGCTCGGATTTCAAATCGTACTTGTCCAGTATTGCTTTCTTACTGGTCTCTTCAGTAATGTACTATGTATTACCAAGCGGTGCTATTTTCCTTCGCGCGCAGTAAGTTTGACGGCTTTGTAAAGGTTTGGACGTATTTTTACGCGACTGCTGAAGGAGGGTTATGTTTTAATAAAATCGAAAATTTGGTGAAAGGTAGGCTTAATGTGATTTATACCAATCAATATCTTACTTAAAGTTAATTACTATACATTTACTAGTGTATCCTATGTTCTTGTTGGATTTCATGAAAGTTCTTACGTTTTTCGTGAACAACCAAAGAAACCATTTTCATATTTGCGGGTTATGGCAATCATTCTAAGCTGGCAATACTGGTCAGTGACCGGTATTACCCCGTATGAAATTATTAAGCAATTTGTTATTATTTGTCATGTATCTGTGTCAAAACATAAATAATCAATAATATGTTTGTTTATTAAAAACAAAAGAGTTGATTTTGGTATAGTCGACCAAGTAAGTGCTTTACCATTTTTTGTGACAGTTCCTACATCAGAATAAAAACAATAAGGCTGATTGTCACATTGACTTGTAAGTGAAAATAGCCTTTGATGTCTTAAGTCTTACAACTGACATTGAACTTTAGGGTGGTAAAGGAGTTTCTTGGTCGACTATACAAAGATACAAAATTCAAAAACATAAAGAATAATAGAATAGTTAGAAACTGAGTAAAAGAGAGTTTCTATGTGTCTCAATCTGTGATTTTCAAAGAAGAAATATAAATAATTAATAATTTATTTATTTTTTATAAAAAAGTTATTATTTTTAAAAATTTTAAAATAATATATGCTCAGAGGATGCCTGTGCTCTGCAGTGGGCCTATGCCTATAGGCTGAGATGATGATGATGATGATAAAAAATAAAGATAATATGATTAAAATGTCGTTTTATTTTGTTTTGGTACATTGTTTGTAAAAGCAACCCTGTGTTAATTTTGAATGACCGGTAATACCCTAACAGTACACCGCCGTTACCCGCACCTGCGGGTAATAGCGGTCAACGAAGGGCTTTACAAAATTTATTATTAAATAAAAAGTAATTAAACAAACTAAAAACCCGCCTTCGGTGTAAATAAGTAATAAATTAAAAAATCGAAAAAACCCGCCTGCAGAAATACTGAAAAGGTGGAAACAAGATAAAATGTTCAATAACAATAAAAAGCTAACTGAACTCAACGAAAGAAATCGAAAAAAAAACTAAACATTGAAACGAATTTAAAACAAGTCGATGGCAGTCTTTCAAAATTTAACGCAACGATAAAATGCAGTCGGAGGCATGCATGAAGTGACAATAAATCCCATGCAGCCACTGACTCCCATGCCTCCGACTGCATTTTTGTTTTTAGTTTTTTTAATTATTTTTTATTTCTTGCTTTTTAGTGTAACCTCCTGCGACCCAGATAAATTATTGAGTATTTGAATTAGGAATCCGTTGCTATTTAGTTAAAGTTCAAAACCAATTGTGAAATATGTAATAGGTACGTCGTCGTTTTAATGCATTGATTGCCAATTTACTATTCCAAATTAAATCTCTTTTAAAATCCCTTTATTTTGATACCCTACTCGATAGGTTAGAACAAAAAAATTTTTTTAAACACACAATTTGGCGCCAAAAGTCCGCCTTTTTGATTTTTCATGAATTTCATGTATCCAGTGTTACTCGCTTATCAAAATCGGTTCAGCCGTTGTGTAGTTCTGCCGTGTCATGACAAAACACTGTATCTAAAAAACACCTATTTTTCAGAAATCGCAAAAAACTTTTGCTTTCTTTAATTGGCTACAGAACAGTGAATTTTGATCTGATTGCAATAAAATTTAGACAAATCACGTATAATGTGCTACCTACTAGTAGTGGACAAAGAAAAATAATATAATTTTTTTTAATTTTTACATGAATTTTACCCTCTGTAGCATACTGTAGAATGTAGGTAACATACCATTCGATCGTCTTTCAAATTCATAGAACCGGTTTTTCAACGTAATCATGCACCGTAGCCTGTCGTCTACACTCTAGCCAAGATAATTTAGTACCGAAGAACACAAATAGATGGCGTTATAAGTCTCAAAATTAACGACACTAAAAAAAATCCTGAAACACGTGTATTTTATTTTTACTTCATTATTACAAACCAATAAAAGTACAAAAAAATCAGATCATGAGTTACAGAGGGTTAAAGCAAAAACGTGTTATGTTGTAATGTGCTTTATCAATAATATATGAGAGTTGCTATAACAAAACACTGCAACGTGATACTTCATGACATTATACCTACTCATATGAAAATGCTACTTCAAATTTAATATAGTAATATATTGCTAACATCACAATTCATAAAACTAACATTCTCATCTTAATATATTTCTTAGTCTTAAGAAAGGATGATTACCTTGAAGAAGTCCTGACTTACAATAAACAAGGACTTGGACTAATTTCTCGTGTGATTGTTGCGACAAAACACTGTAACTCTTGATACTATACTAAGAAAATGTGAGTTTGTTTTGGCAAAACACGGTATCTGGAGATAATACAGTGTTTAGTCTAATCAAGGCCCTACGTTTTAAGAGTTACAGTGTAAATTGCAATGTCGTTTTTCAATGTTTTTGATAGAAAATCAGTTCAGTTACTCTAAGCATACCTACATATATAGATTAGGGTCCGAATAGTTATTTAACGGTGTTAGCACAAAACACTGTAACTCGAGTTACAGTGTTTTGTCATGACACGGCAGAGTTACGAGAGGACATAGGAATGGACATACATACATACACACATACGCGTCAAGCACATAACCCTTCCTTCTTCGCAGTCGGGTAAAAATAAGAAACCCGTAATTCTCGTATATGTATTGATAATGTGGCTCATATATATATCTGTAGCCCACAATATAAGCTATGTAAAAAGTCAGCTACCTGTACCGTGAGTTTCAGAAATAAATATATATATTAATCCAGAATATGAAGTGTCTGAGTGCCAAATTATCATTTATTTATTTATTTAAGTAAACAGAACACCATCATTACAGCACACCCAATGCGATAGTATACCGAATTAATTATACACAAATTAGCTTACTTAATTTAACATAAAGGAATTTCCTATGCTACAATATTACAATAGTCCATAACATAAAACATAAAAAGTCACTTTAGTGAATTCATACAGCGAACACGAGAACGAGAACAAGTCAGTCTTTTCAGCCACATTGTTTAAGGTGAATCCAAGGTGAATCTAACATGTCAAACTGTTTTAGCCGACCAAACGACCAGATGACCTAGTGGTTAGAGAACCTAACTATGAAGCTTGAGGCCACGGGTTCGATTCCCGTGTCGGGGCCGATATTTGTATGAAAAATACGAATGTTTGTTCTCGGGTCTTGGGTGTTTAATATGTATTTAAGTATGTTTTATCTATATAAGTATGTTTATCCGTTGCCTGGTACCCATAACACAAGCTTGCCTAGCTTACTTTGGGACTAGGTCAATTAATTGGTGTGAATTGTCCCGTGATATTTATTTAATTATTTTATTTATTTAGCGTGAAAGAATCAAATAAATAAATAAATAAGTATTAGGGGACAATCATACACAAATCGACCTAGTCCCAAACTAAGCAAAGCTTGTACGACCTATATGGGTACTAGACGACGATAAATATACTTATATAGATAAATAAATACATAGAAAACATCCATGACTCAGGAACAAATATTCGTGCTCATGACACAAATAAATGATCTTACCGGGATTCGAACCCAGGACCTCTTGCGTCGTAGGCAGGGTTACTACCAACTAGGCTAAAGCGGTCGTCACAGACATCCGCACATCCATACAAACTTTCACGTTTATAATATTATTAGGATACTCAAAAGAACTCGCAGAGCTTCCTAAACAAAAAAAAACCGGCCAAGAGCGTGTCGGACACGCACAAGGTAGAGTTCCGTAGCCATTACAAAAAAATCAAGTAATATTTTTCTAAGGATTTCGTATGTGTACGGAATCATCCAAGTTTAGGTATGTTTTATACCTTAGGCTACTATTTACTCTTAAACTACAAATAATTTCCAAGCAATCTTAGCCGCTATAACTTTCCTAGTAAATTTGATATATTTACTACCATTCTGAATTTTTTCAAATTTTTCCACCTAACAGTTTAGATTTTAGAAGGGGGGGGACGCCCGATTTTAATGAAAATTTTCACTTTAAAGTTGAATATTTCGCAAACAGATCACTGAATAGAAAAATCATGTTGGCAACCCCGCAATGGTTTTAAAAGACCTATCCAACGATACCCCACACTATAGGATTAGTTGAGAAAAAAAAATCACCCCCCCTTTACGTCTATGGGAGGTACCCTAAAAAAAATTATTTTTTTGTTTTTTATTTTATCACTTTGTTGGCGTGACTGATATGTATATTCATGCCAAATTACAGCTTTCTAGTACTAACGATCTCTGAGCTTAGCCGCGGACAGACAGACAGACAGACAGACGGACAGACATGGCGAAACTATAAGGGTTCCTAGTTGACTACGGAACCCTAAAAACGTGTACAAATATCTGGCAACGACGCCTTTCGAGTTGCTTACGAACGCCCCACATGGCTAGTTAGACGAGCGGGCATGCAACGTCGGTTTTTTGTTTTTTTTTTTACAAATAATATTTTTAAAGTCAATGTTTGCAAGTTTAAATTCAAATCTAAATCTGTTTTTCTTTTTTTCTTTTTAATTTTGGTTATATTTTGATCATTTTTCTCATTCAATTTACTAAGTTACGTATTTTTGGTTTACGATATTTTTTGTACCTACCTTGCAGCACTTTAAAGTGCCTGATTATAGTTTTTAGCGAATATTTACTTCATTTTTTTCGTAGGCGTAAGCGATAAATCTTTATTTATCCACTAATTGAAGTAAATTTTACGTCAGGTAAAAAGGTAAAAAGTACTAAAGTAACCTTGTCGAGTTTGGTAGTTAACGACATTTATTCAGCCGAAATAATTTTTTTTAAATGATTTCAAGAATTTTTTTCCACGTCATAGAAAAGTTCAAGATATGTTTTACCAAAGAATATTTAAGTTTATCTTAAATACAAGATAATGTATCTTTAGAAGACAAATTTTTCAAATTTTTGTTCCGGAATTGGCATTTCAAGCTTATTATGTTGTCCAGATAATCCAGAATTAACAGGAATCCAGATAAACAGACGGACCGACACGAGTTAGCTATAAGGTTTCCATTATCTCTTTTAAAATACTGAACCTTAAGAGGGTACGATGGCTGAGAGACTTTTGAGAAATAGGTATTTTAATGAAATGTCGCTGTCTCGCCCGAATCCCTCCGTGTCAGTATAGCGAGAGCGGGACAGCTGCAGCTCAGACCGTTATTAGGCGCGTAAAATTTATCAAAACAGCATTTCGTAATCCCCTGTTTTCTTCTCGAAAACTGGACCAATAAAATTTTTTTTTTTTAATAATTAGAGGACAAATTTAGCTATGCCCCTATGTTTTCCTTTTTTTGTTTATATCAGGGATTCTTTTCTGATGAGTGTCTGAAAATGACGTTGAAATTGGGCAATTTTTTCAGTTTTTGAAAGCTAATATTTCTTATGTTAATTGAAATATGGAAAAAAACGAAACATAGGGGCATAGCTATGGTAGATACAGATTACACAGTAAAAAAAATTGGCTCTAAAACCATTATCCAGGGAGGAAACAGGGGATTACGTTTGTATGGAGAAATGGTGCGCATCGTGCCCACTTAATAAAAAGACAACGTATTCTATGTACACTTTAATATCTCTACGAGTCAATTTGGTTATACCTAAAGGTATAGGCGAGAGGTCGGTTACCTATCTCTGAAAAAAAAAGAAAAATCAGGTCACATAATTAAGCGACAATAGTCACAGAATATATCACTTTTAGTATTAACATGTATTAAGTAAATATAAATATTTACAAAAGAAAACGATTTTTTGTTTATTTTTTCCAGAACTGTTATTTTATTGTAATAACTTGGCCTCTCGCCCGGTACCTGGTTTTCGTTGAGTTTTGGAACACCTTGTGTGGTATTTCTAGCAATAAACTACAAAAATTATATAGAATGTTACATATTTTAGGATATGTTTGATCACAAAGTTGTACCCCAGAGCGCTCTAGAATATACGGAATTTTTACCATCAGTAACGGAAAAAACTCGGGATTGGAGGTATTACAGTCAGGTAAAAACATAATCTTCAGATACGTATTTTAACTGAACTGGTGACATAATAAATGTAACATGAATAATTATACTTATTAACAGATGGATTACACATAGCTTCGATCCACAAGAATAGCAGCTTCCTTTAGTTCTCCTGGTAGCCTAAATATCCGCAAACATTTCAACTTGGAACCAGCGAAAATGTATCGTTAATAAAGCAACCTTGTGCTTGTGTCGAAAAATGGTCACGGCACGAAAATGTGCTGTTAAGTCGTTAAAGACTTGGTAATTTTTTTTAAAGAGTGAACTTCCCCCGGCCAGATGGGCCAAGTCGGTCAACATGACTTATGAACCAAATTTTTCTGCTTAATGTACAATACATCTACTTATAGATTTTACAGTCTGCATTTCGATTGAACGCCATCCGAAGAGTTATAATAATAAGAAGATAGATTTTACGACGTAAATCTAAGTTTTTTTTTTGTTATTTTGTTTGTTAGATAATATTTCTATGTATAATAATATTGAATAGACAACGCGATTACCTAATTGTAATGCAATAACTACGCAGTAATATATGATTTCCAAAAATAAATTTGTTTAATTTAAAACATTTTCCTGAATAAAACGTTTTTGAAGTAAATCTTCTTTAGGCAAGCTTGACTTGGGAGTAAGCTGGTGAATGCGTTACGTTACGGAAATAAAGCGAACGCGGGGTAAAGGGTGTCGGGGGGGGGGGTGTAGGGGCAAGAGAGAGCAGTGAACGCCAGGATGTACAAGAAATCAGCGCGCGCCAGGATGTACAAGGCGTGTTACAGGATGCACCGTTTTCAAGATATTTAACAAAAACACCGGTTCTCGTCCCATCACCGAGGTTAAACAACGTCGGGCGCGGTCAGTACTTGGATGGGTGACCGCCTGGTTTCATTTTTTTTTTTGGAAGTGTTTGTACTTAAACTACTTAATTTATTATTGCAGACAAAAAAACCGACTCTGCTTTAGACCACACGATTGAAGTAAAACTTCTTCAGCTCCATCTATATGATGTATAATATATATATATATATATATATATATAAATAAATATAGGTATATGTGGTCTAAAGCACACTCTGTTTTTATTTCGAGTTAGGTTTTTATGTTATAAACTAGCTTTTGCCCGCAACTTTGTCCGCGTGGAATTAGTAATTTGGGTAGCTTATTTTTTAACCAATCAGCTTAGTAACTTTACTATTCGATAACCTTCCTCACAACTCAGACTATTTCCATACCAATTTCATCTAAATCGGTTCAGCGGTTATTGATTCCCCACAAAAACTTCCACCCTCCTTTTCATCCCCTTGAATGATGATTTCTGGCATACAAACTATCCTACCTATGTCCTTTCCGGGAGTCAAAATATTTCTGTACCAAATTTCATCAAAATCGGTTCGGCGGTTTAAGCGTGAAGAAGTAACAGACAGACATACACTTTCGCATTTATAATATTTGTATTGATGAATTGGTCAAAAATACACAATCATTCTTTATTTCTAACGAAAAGTTAAATGGTAAAAGTTTTATACCTACCTCCTTTTTTTACTCCTTTTTTCAAAATTCCACCCCCTCCCCCGTACCAAATTTAATTTAAATCGGTTTAATGGATATTTATTCCCAATACAAACTTTCACCCCTAAGGCTGCGTATCCACCGGAGCTGTGCGAGGATGCGTTGCGAGGGATGTGTTTGTCATGAACCAATAGAAACACTTCATTTAAAAGGTCCTAAGTGAATGAAGTGTTTCTGTTGGTTCATGACAAACACATCCCTCGCAACGCATCCTCGCACATCTCTGGTGGAAAGGCAGCATTAGAAGGGTGATTTCTGGGATAAAAACCATCCTATGTCCATTTCTCGGACTTAAACTATTTGTATACCAAATTTCATCTTAATCGGTTCAGCGGTTATTGATTCCCCATGAAACCTTTCATTCTTTTCACGAGTGTGGCTCATGTTTTTTCTTGGTGGCAATTATTCCACATGTTGGACGTTATTTAAATAATTTCTTATCTCGATAATTATTTTAAATAAAAACATCTGAAAATAATTTATTCAAAAATAACTTCAGTCACAAATAATGTGCTGTCAACTCTTTTAATTAAATAAATTATCTACATAGATGAAGATAACAAACGTCTTTTGTTATAGTACGCTTAAATAAATAAGTTTATACACACACACACACACACACACACACACACACACACACACACACACACACACACACACACACACACAAAACTCATTAAAATAACTCCAAAGTTACAAAACCACCTTTACTTGCCAGAGACATCTAGTGAATTTTTTGACAACCTCGTACTCGAGTAGCTTATCACTTTTTTTACTGATGGCAGCGCCACGTTTCACGTTTATTCGTGCGTATAATAACAACCATCAAAAATTTCTCGGGATCGAATCAAACCCTTTATTAGAATTCGTATATGTAGGTATACATCATTAAATAATGTAAGTACAATGAAAGTTTCTGTAACAGGCTAGTTGGCGCTAGTATCGTGGAGTCCGTTTGACAATTCAGTGATATTTTGTGCTACGTGTGTGATTGTTTTTTATCTAAATGAGCCAATCGCAAGCAAGACTGTACTCGTAATGTTAATTGGACCTTACAGTACTAAAGTCATCTAGCGATATTCTACCTATTAGTAATCCCTGAAGACTATAACAAAGCGGTTTTTACCGACATCTATCTGGAATTATTGTAACTAAATCTATCCAAAACTGCAGCACGTAACTAAGAAATGCAGAGATTTGAACATAGGTGGCAGTAAAAAAACTTCAAGACAAGCGGCTTACTGAGTGCAGCACGTGCTCGAAATCCTTTTAGCTTACAATATACTGTTGTAATGAGTGTGATGATACGTTAGTCATTAACACAGATATTAACTTGAATTAGTGAATGATGTATAAGTTCTGGTTGTTAATCCCTATTTTGGCGATTCTTATAGCAGTGTCAGTATATTTTATCGTTCGTGAACGTCTCAGGTAAAAATCTTATCTTAATTTTATGTTTTTGATGTAAGCTTCGCTGAAATTAGGAACATAATAATGTACATCGAACATGACATGTCATAATGTGATTACGTGTTAATTATACCGATAAAAAAATTATTTCAATTTTAATATGAAACCAGGATACAGTTTATTAAATATTTGAAATAGGTACTTAGTTACTACCTACCTGACGTTTAAAAATTGCGACACTCCCAAATTACCTAGACTACAATCTAAATATCGATCACGATTCTTAACTAATACCTAACCAAGTGGGATAGTGCCAATTAAGTACCTATCTCATTACTTAAACAAAACAGAATGTGCAAATAAAAATAAATTAATCTCATTTTATGAATGATAAAGCATCCTCAAAATTATCAAAATTGTTGCAATAGTTTGAACTAACTATAGCAATAGGTAATTTTGATATTTATGAACTATCTGTCCACCTTGGCTTCGATTATTAGATACTGTCGTGAAGCGACAGTTAAAAAATGTCGTGAAGCTACAGTTAAAAAATGTCGTGAAGCGACAGTTATTTCCTAGCCTAAATTCTAGAAATGTGAAACGACAAAGTATATAAATAGACTTAACGACGAAATGAAAATTAAAATAAACTGAAAACTATTTATTTACAATATATATAAAACAAATATTTACAATAGGGTAAGATGGGTGTATGTATAGTGGTGTTTTGTAGTAGAGGATGGAAGTGTGTATGGGTGAGAGAAGAGATGTAGTGGGACCCGGTGACGATACGGAGGCTTCGATGAAGAAATTCAGAAGGGTAGTAAATATATCAAATTTACTAGGAAAATTATAGCGGCTAAGATTGCTTGGAAATTATTTGTAGTTTAAGAGTAAATAGTAGCCTAAGGTATAAAACATACCTAAACTTGGATGATTCCGTACACATACGAAATCCTTAGAAAAATATTACTTGATTTTTTCGTAATGGCTACGGAACCCTACCTTGGGCGTGTCCGACACGCTCTTGACCGGTTTTTTTTAGTATTTGTCGTTATAGCGGCCACAATAAATAATCGGTAAAAATTTCATTTGTCTAGCTATTACGGTTCAAAATATAGACCCCTGTGACAGACGGATGGACGGAGCGCAGTCTTAGTATAGTGTCCCGTTGGCATTTGGGTACAGAACCCTAAAAATCGAAATTTCATTTAACGCCCCATGCCTGTTGGCGCAGATGTGTAACGATATGTAACTGTTTCCATTAAGCCTATGTATATATTTATTGGAAATATAATATCAAAGTAGTGTTATTGTAACCTACGTCATCTTTATAGATAACATAAGATTATGAAGTTAGCGACGACTTAAGTGTCAGTGTTCGTGGCCTTCACCACTGATGCGTGTTTTCTCGCAATATATACTTACATCTTACATCACTGTAGCAAAATGAGTCAAAGAGAAAATGAATTGATCAATAAATTAAATAATATGTTTTTCTCAAACATCCAAGGAAAAGTCGTCTTTATATTCGTGACAATAGAACGCGAAGTACGTCATTGTAAAGCACTTATTGAAGATTCGTTCTAATTTCAAATTAGAGGACAACTTTACTAGCGACCGGCCGGGTGCAATTATGCATGTGTTATACATATAAACCATCCTCTTGAATCACTGACTGACGGGTTGACTGGTAGGGATCCCTTAAAGGGATAAGTTCGCCTTTGTACATGCATTTCAACGGTTGTCAATAATGTATTTCTTTTTTTTTCCTTGTTTTTGTACAATAAAGAGTTTACATACATACATACACTCTGTCTATTAAAAAAACCGGCCAATTGTGAGTCGGACTCGCGCACGAAGGGTTCCGTACAATTATCTATAAAAATCACGTTTGTTGTATGGCAGCCCCCTTAAATATTTATTTAATTCCATTTTTTAGTATTTTTTGTTATAGCGGCAACCGAAATACATCATCTGTGAAAATTTCAACTCTCTAGCTATCACGGTTCCCGAGATACAGCCTGGTGACAGACGGACGGACGGACTGACGGACGGACGGACGGACGGACAGCGGAGCCTCAGTAATAGGGTTTCCGTTTTTACCCTTTGGGTACGGAACCCTAAAAAACCGCATCAAAATCCGTTGCGTAGTTTTAAAGATCTAAGCATACATAGGGACAGACAGACAGATAGCGGGAAGCGACTTTGTTTTATAATGCTATGTAGTGATAATAGAATTTCATACAACATTGCTAGCCATGGCCAGCAAAGAGATTCTCTTTTGTTTTAGTGGGTTTTATTTTTTTATTGCCTACCTGTGACCGGGCAAGTGCGAGTCGGACTCGCCACGAAGGGTTCCTTACCATTATTTATATATAAAAACAGCAAAAAAAACACGTTTGTTGTATGGGAGCCCCCCTTAAATATGTTTTAATTTAATTATTTATTATTACTATTATGTTGGTACGGATGTCCGATCACGGGCCCATGGGGACCCGGTCATTTGAAAGGCATTCATGGGGCCAAAGCCAACATGAAGAGGCCTTTGGTACCATATAATATAAATGAGATGGGCGCAACTATGGAGGTATATCCCCTAATACACCATGAGGATGTGCTAGCGGATGTGAAGCGACTTTTTTGGACGTCCCAAGTCAATTAAAACAAAACCACACAAAAAATGATTACCACACAATTTTATATACATTGTACACAATACAATACAATGAGTTTTAACATTACAAACATTGTTGACTTCAATTTAGACTGCATAAAAAATATCCAAATCTTAGAAACACTAACTGCAGTAAGTCTGTGAGGCCTGTCCCACACGCGGTTTTGTTGAATCAATTGAGCATAACTTTGTGTCTAGGAGCCATTTTTCGACTAAATACATATCAAAATGAAGCTAATTACATAACGCATTCGATTATAACTTTTTTATACTAAATACAATGTTATTTAAAAATAGGTTGGCCATTTTGTGTTTGTCCCACCTCTAGCTACCAATATTACCTTGCGCAAATACCTGCTAATATCTCATTGGTGAAGGATCATACCGCCATGTTCACATTTTTATGGAAGAGTATGTTAGTTGTGCTCCAGTTGTCACGTGGAGTGGACGTCCTACTACTGAGTTTTGTGTGCCTACCAAGGTGATTCTTTCGCGCGATGTTTTTGGTTCGCTTAAAAGTGGATTCCTGTTGTGCGATATATAGTGGTTTTAATTAAATGGTTATATTTTTATTTACTAGTTTACTTAGTCCTTATTTCACAGTAAAGATCTCATATTAACCATGTATATAGTTTAGCAGTAATCGCAAAAATACCTAATTGTCGTAATCCTCGGTGGCGTAATTTCGCTGGCATTTTTATCCAGTGAAATTACAGATATGGCAGCGAAATTACTAACTATATTCACTACGTAGCTAAAATACCATAAACATGACTTATCTCGCAAAACACACGAGTACACCTCGACGTTGCGACCACATTACAGTGGCCGTGGTCACGAGTAGACCTCTAGTCTATCTACTCGTGACCACAGCCACTTTAATGTAGTCGGAACGTCAAGGTAAATATTATTCGTGTGTTTTGCGTGATAAGTCTTTTTTATGGTATTTTAGCTATGAGTGAAAATCACGAAAGTTTAAAACAGTATATATTCACTACGATTGACTCTGACGGTAGTTTCATGTTAAAAAATAGGTACTAATAACTAGAATGTTACCCGCTGCGTCGTTTGCATAATGTACCTATCATTATATAGTTACAGATAGACATCTTCATTACCTATTAGCACAAAATCATGCTATTAATGAGCGATTGCTACCTGAAATGACCATACCTAATTTAAGAACATGCTTAAAACGAACATGCGTTTCTCAAGCCAATGTTTCTCAGCTAAATAGCATGCTCGTTTTAAGGATGATTTATACTAGCATATTATGTCATCCTTCGAGCATTTAGCTCTTGCGCTCCACTCTAGGCGGCCAACAAAGCAAACTAGAGGCGGGGTGGGTGTGTAACTGTGTGTGAGTGTGTGTATAAGCGCATGTGTGTATGTGTACCCCTGGAGGTCTCGGGTTCGTGGTGTCGCTACACACCAACAGCTCGCCACAAGCCGCCCTGCGATGACTGACTGCACTGTTGACACGACAACACCAGCGGGCGATGAGGTCGTCACATCCCTACGCCTTTTGACTGACTGCGCTGGTGACAGACACCACAACACCAGCGGGCGATGGGGTCGTCACGTCCCTACGCCTTTATTATTATTATTATTATTAAAGTGAATATAAAACTAAATATTCTGTGAATATTTCGAGCGTCTACCTGTTGCCGTTATCAATATCGAGCAAAAAACGAGTAAAAAAATCACGTTTGTTATATGGGAGCCCCCTTAAATATATATTTTATTCTGTTTTTTAGTATTTATTGTTACAGCGGCAACCGAAATACATCGTCTGTGAAAATATCAAGTGTTTAGCTATCACGGTTCGTGAGATACAGCCTGGTGACAGACGGACAGACGGGCGGACGGACGGACAGTGAAGTCTCAGTAATAGGGTCACGTTTTTACCCTTTGGTTACGGAACCCTAAAAAGTAGAGCACATTGTGTGTTGAAACATTTACCCCCTGTTTCACCATCCATTGATCAAATTTATTTGACGGATAAATGTGATGCCGTCTCTGTTTGTTTTGTTCGAATAGATGGAGACGGCATCACATTTATCCGTCAGATAAAATTTATCAATGGGTGGTGAAACAGCCCCTTTATCAGGTATTTAAGAAAATAAACAAGGATTGACATTTATTGTTAATAATTTATTGAAATAACCAATTAATTAGGCATCGTTATCTAATAATATAAAAATCTCGTGTCACGGTGTTTGTTACCGAACTCCTCCGAAACGGCTTGGCCGATTTTTATGAAACTTTTTCTCTACACTCGGTAGGTCTGAGAATAGGTCGTAGGCTATTTTTTATCTTCCCCCCCCCCCCCCATTCTTCGCGGACGGAGTCGCGGGCAACAGCTAGTTTTTTTATAAATAAAAAGAATTAGCCCAAACAGCTTACAAAAAAAAGTTATAACAGTATTTTGGCAGGAATAGAAATAAATAACCAATACTTATACGATTTGTACCTAAAACGAGTGTTTTTATTTAAAATAAGTCTTACTGTTGCCGATATGAGTTCATCATCAAGTGACATGGAGATTGATTGCACACCGCCAGATCAAAGAGCGGAAGCGGAGCGAATGTCAAACTTTGTCAAACTAGATAAGCACTATACAAGCCTCGATCACGGACAAGGATTGCCGGCCTCTTACCCTCGGCCATATGCAGGGTGATCAATCCTAATGGGTCAGTATGGAGAAATCAGAAACTATGAGAGATAGCGAAATCTGTTCTTAGGAACTATGGCTTCGATTTTAGATATAACAAAAACGGCATTCAAACATTTTTTTTAACTCTCATACATAACCGAGAATCGACCCTGGTCAAAATTTCTGTTATAGTTTTGTTATTATTGATGAAGTTGGGAATCAGAAGTCACAAGAAATACATTTTTTAATGGAGTTTTGTTTCAATAATTTAAAATATTTAAAAAAATAGATAATAACTTTATTTAAGTAGATGTTCAAAATGGTAGCCATTTTCCTGGATCCAAGGATTAATTTATTCTTTTGGGTAACGAATACAATATTGCGTTTCGTATTTTTGTGGGGTGAATTAAGCCCAAAAAAACATTCTATTTTTAAATTTGAAGTAAATTGGCACGCCCACTGAACAAAATGTGTTCTAATTTCAAATAAACGCAATTCGTACTGTATTTTATTAATAATGAAGTAAGATAAAATGCAAAGGAAGCCTCTTTAGATAAATTATTCATATAGAAGAAGTAATGACGATATTTTGCAAATTACACAAGATTTCATAGCAAAAGTTGGTCCTTATACTCTAGGGATTTTGCTCCCTTGGTAAAATGAATATTTGTTTGTTTATTTCAGTTCGAATGTTCTTGTGGCAGGACCAAAACTCATTATAGACCATGATGGAGGAGCTGATGACGCCATGGCTATTTTTATGGCTCTAATTTATGAACAATATTTCAATGGGTAAGTGTTAATTTGCAGCTTTTATTGCTGGTGATATTTATTCTTGGGCATCACATGTTCGAATAACATCATGATGTTTATAATAAATAAATAATATTTTTCTCTAATTGTTGCGTACACAGAATAAATTAACAAAAAAAATGAAGTAAGTAATATCATAAGAGTCTCACGGTCACGGTAGGTACTAAACACTATGATACATACAGGGTTATTGGTAAATCGACCTATTCCCATCAAGGGATTATAATTATAATGAGGTCATTTGCAATCATTTTTATGCAAAAGTGAACCATTTCTGAGGTACTTAAATGAAATTTAAATTAATTATGTTTTTGCAAAAAAAGTCAGGTATGGGAATTTTGTTGTAAGTACCTTGGACAGAGTTGTACCTAGAACAATCATATTTTTTTAATAACTCTCGCGATTTTGATAACCGTTGTATATTATATAGTATTTGAATCGTCATTTGTCAACATTAACATGAAGTTAGTTGTGGTTTGCCGCCGCCGTGAGAGCACAGTTAAAAAAAAGTAATATATTTTTATATGTACAGTCAAAAAGTAGGCTTTTACGGCCTTGCGTTATGTCAATTTATTTAAAGTGATGCATGTTTGTGAAAACTGTTTTATTTGAAATCTAATCTTAAGAAGTATATCTAGCTACTGGATGGCATAAGTGTCAGATCGTGAACTACCTCAATCGCAAGTGGGTTTGAAAATCTCATGAAGGCAACAGCCGCAGCGTGTTCCTCCAAGAGGAAGGGCTACGGATTAGCACAAACATGTCGAGTTAAACTCGTTTTTTTATTACAAAATAGATGGGTGAAGATTTTTAAAAAGCAACACTTTTACCTAAGTATTGTTGTTAATTATTGTTAATTTTCCCAGAGACAAGACCAAGCTAGATCAATTTTTCATCCCCGAAAACCCCCACATACCAAATTGCATCGAAATAGTTGGAGCCGTTTCTGAGATTCTGATTATTATGTACAAGAATTATTGCTTGTTTAAAGGTATTAGATTTCAAATGTTTATATGATTATATCTAATTATTACCTACTAATATTATTTCAACAGAAAATAAAATGAATTACAGCTAACAAAAGTGCTTATCTTGATTTGAACCTGCTCTGTCCAAGGTACAATAGATACGGTCCAAGGTACATCTGGTTTATTGTACCTACCTGCTTACCTAGGACAGTTTACTCTTTTTTTTTCTAGTGGCTAGTGGTCAGTTTTACACAGTTTGACAGTTTTATGAATTATGTAGTTTATTAAATGATCTTCACTTACATGCACACTCGATATGTGTAGCTAGCACCATTATTAAAAAAATAAAAAAACTGGGCTAGGTACGGTCAAGGACTTTAATTCATGACCCACCATGGAACCATTTCACAGAAAACGTCGTAGTGACATCGCATTAATTAACAAGGAAAATTGTAATGACTATTCTTTTGAAAAAGTTCCATGGTGGCTCATGAATTAAAGTCCTTGACTGTACAACAGGTTCCCCTACGCTTCTTCAAAAATGTATTTAAAAAAATTGGCAACTTTAATCAACTTTTTTTATTGGCTTTGTACAAGGTAAAATTGTTGTTCTTATGCAATATTAAATGTAGAATTATCTGTACACGTTTAAGAATGCGAGACAAAACGTAAAAAAAAAATATCAGTTTGTTCAACATAAATGACACAAAAACAGAAAATTTTACAAATACATTTGTCGTGCTGATATACGTAAAACATATATGTATTTCTAGCTTTCTAACGAGCTATTAATACTATGATTTTTGTAAATGGTTGCTAGAAAAAAATGATCAAAAAGACGTAGGAAGAAAATCACGTCCGAACGTAATTTAAAACTAACTCATTAAATCTATCAACCAATAACTGTTACAAACACAACTAACAACAACAACTAATGTTAAAGTAACAAATTGAAACTAAAAAACAATTAAGTTTTATCTCAAGGAGGTTTTTATTTAAAAAATTGTTCATTGTAAGGCCAGAAACTTTTCAGACGAGGCATGAAGTTTGGACAAAGTTTATATACAGTTTTAACATTACAGTTTTTTGTTTCGAGTTACCTGTACGATTTAGCTACTCTATCTGCCTCATTTTTTTTTATTTCCTTATTTTTGTATATTGGCTTAAAGTTCTTATTTTACCGGAATCAGGTATTTCGTCTTCTCCCCCATTTGAGTGAAATTTAATGTCTTCGTCTAGTCCGGATGAGAGTCGTGAAAATTACACACGCTTTCTCTTCTCGATTCCTTGCTTTGCTATTTGCCATAATAATTATGACACAAAACCTACGAGCCAGAAATTTATGCAATATTTTGACGGATAATAGACAAAACAATGGTTACCTAATTAATGATTCGCCGACAACCCCCAACGCAAATATGTCATTCGTATGTTTGAACATTAAGTCAATGCCCGTTATGCGTTGCGTGTGTTATCCCTTTTGCACCCCGCTAACCCGTCACATATGTCATAAAAGTGTATTACACTTAGTCTGTTTAATGTTTTGAATACTTGGGTTTTTTTTTTATTAATTATTAAATAGAATGAATATTTTATGTGATGTTCTAGGTTTTTGTGTGCTCTATGTGAAAACACGAACCTTTACGATTAAAACCGAGAAATCCTGAGTGCCAAAGTGGAAATAATCGTATTGTACAATCCTTTTAATAATAAATATCTAGACTATTTTAAATTATGATATACTGATTTAGTTAACTCATATTTATTTTGTTCCATTTCAGGCCAAAAGTTATAGGTCTGATGACAACTCATGGTAACGTTGACGAAACCCAAACTTTCTACAACAGCCAAAGACTACTTAATATCGCCGGCCGAACTGAAGTGAGTTGATCTTAAGTTTTCAGTTATACTACTATAAAACGCAGAATAGGAAAACTCAGTTAAAAATTTACATTTATTTGCAGTGATACGTTCAATTATTAACGACGGCTGACTCTAAAATGAGTTGTATTTTTTTTGTCAGGATGTACATGTGTGGATGTACAGTCACCAGCTTTAATTTGGGACTCACTTAAGGTGTAGTCCTGTCAAAAATTCAAAGGATTTTTTTCGATATGGGTCCCAAACTAAAGCACACGACCGTACCTGATGTCGTTTTGACACTAGCGATGAACTTAATTTTTTTGTCATACATAAAAGTTAATAATTTTTTTTAAAACAGTCCGGGTAAGCAACGCAAACATCTCTGAAAGAAAATGGAAATAGTATCTGCAAATTAAAGAATTAACTTCGTAACTAATTTTCTTTTAAGTACTTATATATAAAATCGTTGTGAGAAAATCTACAAGAATATTTAAGGGGTTATTTCACCACTTTTTTTAAAGTTCGACTTAGCTTAAAAACCTTATTTGACAGATAGAGTTAACATTTCTGTTTCACAAGTTTTGACTAGCGCTAAGTAACGGATAAACTGTTCGTTATTTTAACCACCAGATCAGGTGGCATTTAGCATTTTATCCGTCACATTACTTTTTAATTTGTTAGGTTTTTTGTGGCCGTAGTTGGAGAGCCCTTCAGCTAGTTTCAGAAAAATATATCAAAGTAATGTTAGTTAATCTGTCAAATGGTCTGACGCCATTTTACAATCGTTTTACATACCTAATTTTATTTTTCATTATTATTGTTAACAAAGTATCATAAATTTATACCGTTTTTGGGTCAATATTAATGTTAACCATTTTTTTAAGTAAAAAAATATGTATGTATTTAAAAATTACATAGTTTACGATTTCTTCTGGTTTAATTAGCGGCTTTTTTAACGAAACTGTGCGAACAAGAACGCGTGGTCGTGAAATGCGACGTTGCCATTCCGATTTTTTACTAAACTGACGATTAGTTAAGTGGTACTTAGTTTACACAGGATTGGAGTGGTGCAACTGAAAAAACACTAACCGACAGATTTATCCAGTACTTAGTTTATTAATTGGATACGTTACTATTGTTAAATAAGGTGGTGAAACAGACTCTAAGTAAAGCAAGCTATTGATTTCATAATTCTCATTGCAGTTTTATTCATATTTGCTTTGTCGTACAGGTTCCTATCTACAGAGGCAGTAACTTCTCATTAGTGATCTCAGTGCCGTCAGATTTTTATTTTGGACAGGATGGGCTAGGTGACAATGATCATGAAGAAATAAAACCTATTGATGCTCAGCCACAACATGCCGCACTTGCCATTATTGAACTCACAAAAAAATACCCGGGTAATCCTAGTGTAACACTTTCATGACATGAGATCCCCTTTTTTTAACAGTCACGCATATTTTGAAGTTCCGAGGGTAACATTTGATTACCTACACTTTGCTACATACATACATACACGATGATTTTTAATCGGTGATCAGGAACATTTTTTTCTAACTCAGTAATTGATGTAGATTACGTTGAAGTTGTAATTACATGGAAACAATTTTTTTTTTAACTTAGTTTTAATTTTGAGATCAATTTTATCCTAAAATCCTTGTCACTCTACTATTATATTGTACAGTTGAAAAACAAATCGTTTTACTTATTTGTTAGACTTGTTAGCTTGCTAATAAAAGTTTAATGCACTAGGCATTGGAGTTTTCATCGCACGGTAAGACGTTAGCGAGCCATGGAGTCGACATTAGCAATAAAATTAAACTCATATTCATACTCATACTCATTAATGTTTTTAATTCTAAAATGCCTTTATAGCGATCGCGATTAAAAATCGTGAGCAATATGTGATTCAAATTATAAATAAAATTATTTTTCTATTAGATTACAAACTCATAGCTTCAACTATTTTAGCATACAACTATACAAACTCTGATACACAAATAACATCTATACGATAGACCTTATGTTATGTACTGGCCAATTACGATTACGTTGTATGTGTCATTTGTCATTCACTGACATTTCCAGACTTATCAGTTATTTATATCTGTAAGTGGATACATTGTGGAATATAGCGTAATAAGTTATGTCTAACCCGGAAATACCTGCGATTTTGGATAGAGCCATACATACAACTATCTACAATATGACTATGAAAATGTACTATAGTGTGTGTGAGTTGTGGGAGTACAACTCACCCAAATAAAACGTACATTTATTTTAAAACATATTAAAAGTATTCTTCACCAAACCAAATCCAAAGAACTTTCATGCTTTATCCAGAACTGGATAGAACCACATGAGGAGTTAACATATGATCCCGACCAGTCCGTTATACATTGTACTGTATGTGATGTTTCCATCACTCAGCTAAAAAAGACAATGTTACGAAACACATAACTAGTGCTCAGCATAAAAAGAAAACTGGAATTACACTTAACTTCTACTTAGATCTGTGTTTGTTTCTAATCAATTGTAATATCCCCTGGAACAGACTCAATAATCCTGAATTCCGTAAAATTATGGAAAAGCATCTTTGCTGCAAATGTTCACATAAAAAAATACCAGAAGAATCTGTTTTAAGAAAATATTATCTAAAAAAATCTACACCCTAATCATATAGAAAATAAGAAACACATTGAACAATTGTTACTGGTGGCTTTATTGCTGGAAATTGCGTCGTTAATGTGATTTTAAAAACATTACAAGGACTTCCATCCAGACCTTATTTATTATCTTGTAATGTAATAGAAAAGATGAACTGATCCTCAATTGCCGAATTAGTAGAAGATAGTTTAGTTTTTTGTGGCAAAATGATTTTACGAAAAATATCAGCAATTATTTAATTTTTTGCACGGATAGTGCTGCATATATGCTTCTCGCTGGCAAAATCTTAAAACGAAAATTTTACTGCATGAAACATATTACGTGTTAAGCACATGCACTCCATCGAGTTGCGGAACAAATAAGATCTGAACATGACGATGTTAACACTTTGGCGTCAAACGTAAAAAAGATATTTCTGAAGTCACCACACAGAATAAGGTTGTTTAAAGAGATGCTCCCCGATGTGCCATTACCCCCGAAACCAGTAATAACGAGGTGGGCTACTTGGCTGAATGCCGCATTTTACTATGCCACTTATAACGAAAAAATAAACGTGATATTTTTGAATTAAATAGCAGAGAAGCCATCGCAATATCAAAAGCTCAAGCCGCATTGTCGAACGTAAATATCCAAAATGAGCTTAGTTTACAAAGGATAATTCTGAACACATTACAATGTTAGAGTGTAGCCACATATCCATCCATATGGCGAACTTTACAAATATTAGATGAAATCAGACGGTATTTTACATGTTTCGGCCATGCAACAGTTCAAGATAAATTTGAAAAAAGTACTCTCCAGAAATAAGGACCTCGTAGAAGTTAGAGCCATGGCAAATGGTTTACTAATGTTTCCGCGAAAATTATTTCGCTTATTACTTCCCAAACTTTTTATCCCATATTTTTATTAGGGCGAAATGTTATTATGTTATTTGTGAAATGTTGTGTGCCGAAAATATTTACACCATGGCAAATTCTCAGCAATTCGAAAGAATACTAGAATACGCTACTTAACGTTAGTTGACTTAGAACGGTCGTTTTCGAGTCGTAAAATTTTAAGTCATAATGTAATAATAATTAATAATGATAATTAGTCATAATCAACGTTAGTCGTACAGTGATTTATTTCTGAAACAATTTATTTTTCGGAATGGTTCTATAAGACGGCATTTAAAAAAGTCCTGAAAAAATACTGTTTCAGAAATAAATCACTGTATGACTAACGTTGATTTTGACTAATGATAAAAATTTTATGGGAGAAAAGGGGCACCGTTTCGAGTCACTTGTGATAAATAGAACCCGATTTGCCCCAGAAAATATGGAATAAGCCACAGTTATTTACTCATTTTACAACTGTAATCATGAAAAGGATAATGCATATACCATGACATCAGGACTTTAAATCTCTCATTTCCTGTTTCATCATGCTCTATGGAGATTTCTACTGATCAATAGATCCAATATCGTTACAAGGTAAGGCCGGAAAAATGGGATTATTTTGTGATTGAACTTTGGGTGTCACGAACTATTTGACGCTGACTGTACCTATACTCAAAGACAAAATCAAAGCATCGTGATATACTTACGAGTAAAACTACCGCATCACTTTTCATACAACTTTGTATGGGAATTGATGCAGTATTTTGCTCGTGAGTATATACTCGACAACATTCTTGTCATTGAGTATAAAATTAAAATTACTACTTAAATAAATTAATGAATATCACTATGAATAAGAGTTTAATTTTATTGCTAATGTCGACTCCATGGCTCGCTAACGTCTTACCGTGCGATGAAAACTCCGATGCCTATAATGACTTATCAATTAATTTCATATTTCAGTCGTTATCACTGCAACATTGATAAGATTACGACTAGTCAGAAGTGTTTATTGACTTAAGATCCGTCAAATTTCCCGCCATATCGATGGTACTTGACGTATTAGTTTAGTTTTAATTATTTTTTAACTTTTAATTAATTAAACAATGAGATAATTGCGTGAGAGCTAGCCTAATAAGTTTAATTTTGGCTAGATATTAATACTTTTTTACTCCTGATCACCAATTAAAAATCATCATGTATGTATTAATTACTTTTTGTTTCTTAATCTTAAATACTTTCAGGTGAAATCACGATTGTAGCTTTAGGTGCATTAACTAACATAGCACTGGCAATACGACTGGATCCGAAATTAATCAACAGGCTCTCACATATGTACGTTGCTGCAGGACATGTTTATAGTAAGCTTCTTGATTTATCATAAGTTTTTGCCGCAAAGAAAACGGGCACAGTGTGTTCCTTAGGGCCTCGAAAAAGTGTCGTGCCTAATTTATATAATTAAGTATATTGAGGCAATTTACATGTTTTAGATTTTTGTTTTTTCGCATATTTATGACTAACATACTATATTGATGCAAGTAACATGATTTTTTAAATCAGAACACCTTCGATCAACAGTTGTATTGTTGATCGAAGAGAACACAGTATGCTGAGGTATCTTGCATCATTCATTATACACGGCACTAGAGTATCGAAGACAGGTGGGGTAGGAGCGGTCGGTGTAACATGGAGTTGGCTCAGTTGTAACGAATACGTGGGGCACACCAAAATTTCTGCACTGTATTTTTGCATTCATTGGGACTATTGTGTAAAGCAATGAACTGAATTATTACTAAAAATAATATTCAAAATCTGCATATTCATTACCATAAATAATAATAAATAATAATAGTTCCAATTAATGGTGACACAATAAAGTACTATGATATTGTTGTCTTATATGGGTTGTTTTATTTGTTTTAATTCTTATGAATTATGTGGAAGGTACTATTTTCAAACTTAACCCAATGTACTATACAAAAGGTTATGTATGTACCTCGATAGACGACGATGATGATGATGACTCGTAGAAAAAGTATTGAATACAATAGTTACATAATTAGCTCTTAAAATCTCGTACCTTACTTAGGCCACTCGGCAAGCCTCGTGGCCTAAACACGGTACTCGACTTTAAGAGCCTTCATTATACAAAGATTGTATAATAGTATTTTATGCAACTGTTGTATAAGTGAGGTCTTAAAAGGCGAGTGACGTAAGTTGCGATACGAGCGAATGCGAGTATCGCAATGGAAGACGGCACGAGCCGTTAAGACCAAATTATACACCGTTGCATACAATATTTTTTCTACGACTCGACTCTACTGTACTGTACTGTACCCTACTGTAGGGTACAGTCGGGAACAGTAGGGTAAAATAGGGTACAGTAGGGTACAGTCGGGTACAGTAGGGTAAAATAGGGTACAGTAGGGTACAGTCGAGTACAGTAGGGTAAAATAGGGTACAGTAGGGTATAGTCGGGTACAGTAGGGTAAAGTGGGGTACAGTCGGGTACAGTAGGGTACAGTCGGGTGAAATAGGGTACAGTAGGGTACAGTCGGGTACAGTAGGGTAAAATAGGGTACAGTCGGGTACAGTAGGGTACAGTCGGGTGTTATAGGGTACAGTTGGGTACAGTAGGGTAAAATAGGGTATTTTACCCTACTGTACCCGACTGTACCCTACTGTACCCTATTTTACCCTACTGTACCTTACTGTACTCTACTGTACCCTATTTAACCCTACTGTACCCGACTGTACCCTATTTTACCCTACTGTACCCGACTGTACCCTGCTGTTCCCTATTTTACCCTACTGTACCCTACTGTACCCTGCTGTTCCCTATTTTACCCTACTGTACCCTACTGTACCCTATTTTACCCTACTGTACCCGACTGTACCCTACTGTACCCTTTTTTACCCTACTGTACCCGACTGTACCCTACTGTACCCTATTTTACCCTACTGTACCCGACTGTACCCTGCTGTTCCCTATTTTACCCTACTGTACCCTACTGTACCCTATTTTACCCTACTGTACCCGACTGTACCCTACTGTTCCCTATTTTACCCTACTGTACCCGACTGTACCCTACTGTACCCTTTTTTACCCTACTGTACCCGACTGTACCCTACTGTACCCTATTTTACCCTACTGTACCCGACTGTGCCCTATTTTACCCTACTGTACCCGACTGTACCCGACTGTACCCTACTGTACCCTACTGTACCCTATTTTACCCGACTGTACCCGACTGTACCCTACTGTACCCTATTTTACCCTCCTGTACCCGACTGTACCCGACTGTACCCTACTGTACCCTATTTTACCCTACTGTACCCGACTGTACTCTACTGTACCCTATTTTACCCTACTGTACCCGACTGTACCCAACTGTACCCTATTTTACCCTACTGTACCCGACTGTACCCAACTGTACCCTATTTTACCCTACTGTATCCTATATTTTACCCTACCGTACCCGACTGTACAGTCAAGGGCAAAAATATGTATACCCTTTAGTATCTTGTCACTTTAACCACTGTGACTGTTCATATATGGCAGTTTAAATATGACGAAAATAGACAAGGTACTAAAGTGTATACATATTTTTGCCCTTGACTGTCCGTACCCTATTTTACCCTACTGTACCCGACTGTACCCTACTGTACCCTATTTTACCCTACTGTACCCGACTGTACCCGACTGTACCCTACTCTACTCAACTCAGCAGGTCTAAACTGGGCTTTGTGTTGAGTGTACCCTACATTTAATATTATGTGGCAGCTAGGTGTATCGTAATAACGACATTACGACACAAGTGCTATTATGGCGAATAGATTAAGTATAGACTTTCTGAAGTCATATTATCTATGTTCTTATATATTTGTTCGCGACCATGTAATAAAAACTTTTTAACAAAAAATTAAACCGCCAAAAAAACTGAAGAGCAAAAAATTATACATTTTTTGTTTGACCTTCATCTAGGTACCAGTTTGAAGTCGGTGCCTCAGCACTTAGCCAGGAGGAGTGGACCTATAATCGTCTACCTGATTGGCTTCTATCACTCCTCCTGGCTCGTGCTGAGGCACCGACTTCAAACTGGTACCTAGATGAAGGTCAAACAAAAAATGTATAATTTTTTGCTTTTCAGTTTTTTCGGCGGTTTAATTTTTTGTTAAAAAGTTTTTATTTTATACTTTTTTTCCATCCTAGGGGTAATTTTTTTCCAAATTTATAATACCAACTTCAAGGTTACCCTATCTATCCAATAAAAAAGAATTATGAAAATCAGACTACTCTGTAAAAAGTTAGTCAATCATCCCCTGTTTTCCTACCCTTAGGGTAGGAATATTATTTCCAAATTTAAATGGGACCACCCTTGGGGTATACGCTTTCCAATAAAAAAAGAATCATCAAAATCCGACTACTCTGTAATAAGTTATGCGTGGTCATATAGTACAATCAGTAACTGAACAATCAATCATCCCCTGTATTTCTACCCTTAGGGTAGGAATATTGTTTTCAAATTTAAATGGGACCACCCTCGGGGAATACGCTTTCTAATAAAAAAAGAATCATCAAAATCGGACTACTCTGTAAAAAGTTATGCGTGATCATACATAAAAAAAATATATATATATATATACACGTCGAATTGAGAACCTCCTCCTTTTGATTTCGTCGGTTGAAAAACAGATAAAAGTACAGGAGTAGGAAAAATACTATTGCTTGTAGTTTGCTTCATAATGTAACAGAAAAGTCAGAAAAGTAATAAATTGACATGTGTAATAGTTTATGTAAGGAAATAGTTTTAAATGTGCCTTGAATTTGCCGGTATAATTAATTAAATTACGTTATAAAAGAGTATTAATTTCCTTAAAATAGCTATGACGATTTGCATCAAGAGACTTTGAAAACAGAACACCGTTCACATTGTATTAAAAGAGGACTAGCTAATTGGATCAGTGGACCTTACATGGCATGTAATAAAGTCAATTTTCAGGTATTTGGCGATGCGCGTACTGCGGTATGTTTGTACACAATGTACCTATGTCCCGAACAATTTTACGGCTTTGGCTGACTCACTGTTGATGACTATTTTGTATGTTTCCAAGTATTTGGTGATCTTGGCTGCTACATACTATAATGACGCAGACTGTAGAATGACATGTGTATAGTTACTAAGCATTTGTTAAAAATTTAAGGTAACGTTTGTGCTTTGTTTTAGGTACAGAATACTCAAGTCCAGAATACAACGCAGAGCAAGATGCAGAGTCCTATTATGTAATAGCTAAGAAGGCATATCCCGATAAAATAACAGTTGTTCCCTTTTCTCAAGTTGACTCACTGAACGTATCGAAGGTAGGATTTTTTATTCCTGATAGATAATACCTACTTCTGTCATTTGGTTTTAACCCTTTAACTCCGGGGCCTCAAAAGCTAAGTCACCGTGCAATACGGGCTGATTTTGACGATAGGCGGCGGTGTGACATTGTTTCACTTACCTATATTTTCAAAACTATTGCAGCTACAGACTTGAAATTTCACATACACATTCATTATTCTATGCAGATTTGATAACTAGTCATATTTTTCACTCTCAATCACTAATTTATCATATTTCACCCTTAATATTTCACACTAAGAAACTGAATAATTTAGAGTTACTACCACTGTTTTTTAACTGTTTCACCTGATTAATATCTTGTTTATAGTATATTGGACATATTAAACTACCAAAATCATTACTACTACTAGTAAATTACAAGAAAATCAACAATTAAAACGTGATATAAAAACACGTCTGCAGTTTGTAAATAATAGTGATGTGCGTATATCGATACGATGGTCGATATTTTCCACAGATTAAACAAGAGTAATAGAAATGTTATCTTTTATATTTCCTTGTGCTTTCAAAAGTTTTACTAATTAGTAGACTAGAAAAAAAATCCTTTTTAGGGTTCCGTACCTCAAAAGGAAAAAACGGAACCCTTATAGGATCACTTTGTTGTCCGTCCATCCGTCCGTCCGTCAGTCTGTCAAGACCCTTCTTCTCAGGAACGCGTGGAGGTATCAAGCTGAAATTTATATCAAATTCTCAGGTCTACTGTCCCATGGAGCTATGAAAAAATCAAACTTCTAAGCCAACGCAATCAAAAGATACAGCCGTTTATGTCGCAAATTTCCGCATATTTTCGACACTCGCAAGGGAATCAAAACCTACAGGGTACTTCCCGTGAACTCAGAATCTTGAAATTTGGTACGAAGCAAGGTGTCATAGCACAGATAAAGGAAAAATTGCGAAAACCGTAAATTTTTAGTCACATCATATAAAAGCCTTTAAGCTGTAACAAAATCAAACTTCTATGTCAACGCAATCAAAAGAAACAGCAATTTATGCCGCATATTTTTAAACTCGCAACTACGCGCAAGGGAATCAAAACCTTACGGGGTACTTCCCGTGAACTCAGAATCTTGAAATTTGGTACGAGGCAAGGTCTTATATCACAAATAAAGGAAAAATTACGAAAAGCATGATTTTTTTCTCTATCTGTCTATATCAAACCAATCTACAATGATCCCACACTACGCACATTTTGCTTAGGAGCAGGGGTCTGCTAAGACTGGATGTTCATAGATACATATAAATTTGTACGGAACCCTCGGTGCGCGAGTCCGACTCGCACTTGGCCGGTTTTTTAGTAAAATCACGGCAATGACCAATTTGTTTGAGAAACTAAACCTAGTAGCGGCTTTCTGGCCAAATAGGCACTCGCGCTTTTTGCTCGTATCACATTCTTATTTTTTTTATGTAAGGTTCTATAATTGATTGATTCAGGCGTTACTTTTGACCCCTCAATAACTCAAAATCTATTTGACTTAAAAACATGAAATTTGGTGTATGTATTAAAACCCTTCAGAGCAACTAAGCCCCCAAATTTCACAAATATAGGTGGAACGGTTACCTGTAGAGATAATATTGTCTAAAAATCGGCATTTTTACCACTGACTGACTGACTGAGTAATAATCAAAAACCTAACCCACTTCCAGGTGACCTAGAAAAGTGAAATTTTACATCCAGCTTGGTAATTGTGTGTATACAAATAAAAAAGTCAGAAAATAATGTTTTTTTTTTAAGTTTTAATAATTATTATTATTTCTGCCTCAGAACTCAGTCATTTATTACTCGTTTTGGTAAATTCGTGTTTTGACTGAAGGGGTATATTTCTGGAGTGGTCCCATAGTCATCAGGTTAGAATCTGAAGATGGGGTCCTGGAGAAATTGAGGGAACTCTTCAAATATTTTTGGTAGATACACTTATAGTAATTTGGGTATTTTGTAGAATAACTCGTGCATTTGCTCTTGAAAAACACCACTTGGTGAAATATAACTGATGATGAATGAAGATCACAGATTCACCGGAGCTACTCAATAATTATTAGTATTTCATGGGTTGAAATTCGATTATTTGATTACTTTAATAACGATTTATGCTTTTTAATTAATTTTAGTAATTATGAAAGAGTGGCCCTACTTATTTGACAAAAAATAATGATATTCCATCAAAGCATAAATGTGAAAATGGGAGCCAAGGTCATTATTAAGAATATGCGATGCATGGTTGTCGACTTCCCCGACAAAATAATTGACATCTAAATGGGTGCCAAATTCCTGGTATTTATTTATTAAGAACATACAAAATTCTAGAATAAATTTAAAACTATTTATTTTTTTATTTTTTTTCTAAGACAATATTTGCTATTTAAATTCGTTTCAATGTTTAGTTTTTTTTTTCGATTTCTTTCGTTGAGTTCAGTTAGCTTTTTATTGTTGTTATTGAACATTTTATCTTGTTTCCACCTTTTCAGTATTTCTGCAGGCGGGTTTTTTTGATTTTTTAATTTATTATTTTATTTACACCGTAGGCGGGTTTTTAGTTTTCTGATTATTTTTTTATTTCTTTCATTTTAGTGTAACCTCCTGAGACCCAGATAAATGATTGAGTATTTGAATTAGGAATCAGTTGCTTTTTAGTTAAAGTTCAAAACCAATTTTGATATATGTAGGTACTTATATTTCCAAATTTTTTTTTATAGAGAAAATTACTGCTCGAAGATATCTGAGTAAGTAGGTACGTCGTCGTTTTAATGCATTGATTGCCAATTTATTATTCCAAATTAAATTTAAACACATGACTTGTATATATTTTTGTAATCTCTTTTAAAATCCTTTTATTTTGATACCCTACTCGATAGGTTTGAATAAAAAATTTTTTTGAAGACTCACAATTTGGCGCCAAAAATCCGCCATTTAAATTTTTCATAAACTTCATGTATTCAGTGTTACTCGCGTTATCAAGACGAATCCAATGACGTATCATTTATTAAAATCGGTTCAGCCGTTGTGTAGTTACGAGAGGACATAGGAATGGACATACATACATACATACTTACATACGGGTCAAACACATAACCCTTCCTTCTACGCAGTCGGGTAAAGGAGAACGCATCAAAGTACTCACCGGCCTCACTGCTATGACAACTCGATAAAATGTAAGACAACACTAATCGTCGCCATCTTGCAAAAAATAATCTGCACTTATGCAGTACGGGTGTCAACCATAGTTGTCAGTAAAAAAGCGGAAATTTCAAACCTATATTTACTAAAGAGCCATCTATCAAAATATTGTGGTATTTTTTTCTTTGCATCTACACTAATCTAACTGTATAATTTAGCAGTTAACACCAAGGCATAAGGTCTAGATTAGCTAAAATATTTTTTTAAATCTTACCCGTTCTCGATCAACTGGAGTTGTCACCCGTATTGCAGCGATGCGGGCCCAAAACAACTCTGGTTGTCACCCGGAGTTAAAGGGTTAATAGGGGGGGTTACCTGGAAAGTTTTCCGGGAGTTTTGAAAATGGATAATTTGATAGATATTGATGTGCTCTTTTCGAATTTCAACTTTACCACCTCGTATGTTTGCCGCTTGCGCCGCCATATTGCAAAAATGGCGTCTAATAGCAGTTTTTTGACGATATCTCCTTCCGACTCACACAATACAACTACAATAAAAACTTGTACCTATGTACTAATCAATCTAGAAAACAATCGTAAAATTTTTGTCCTAGCAAATTTTTTCTTAAAATCAATAGTTTCGTGCCGTACGAGCGCCGCAAAGTCTAATGTAACACGCGTTTTCACTGATTAATTCGTTGCCACACTACCTTGACGTTGGAGTACGCGGCGCGTTTTTACAAGCTTTTATTTTTTATTTAATGTTCTAACGCAACTATTGTATGCACGTAGAGTCATTAGAGGTAACCGTGCGCAGTGGGTAAGGGTGCGCACCCTTTTTATCAACAAGGACAGAGGGGAAAGTTGTGATATGCGTAGGGAACTGAAAGGTATGATAACAAGGACTTAATTCATCGACAAGATTGCGATATCGTGTCGTCAATTTATCTTAAATAAAAATAATAAATAAATAAATAAATAAATACTAGGGGACAATCTTACACAAATCGACCTAGTCCCAAACTAAGCAAAGCTTGTTCTATGGGTACTAGTCGACGATAAACATACTTAGGTATATAGATAAATAAATATTAAATACATAGAAAACATCCATAACTCAGGAACAAATATTCGAAATAAATAAGTAAATAAATAGAATTCGGCAATTAAACTTTAAGTACCTTCGCGACCGAGCTCCGCTCGGGCTGAAACTCGGTACCAAGCGTTTTTCCAGAGTTAAGACCAAGCTAGATCAAATTTCATCCCCGAAAACCCCCACATACCAAATTTCATCGAAATCGTTGGAGCCGTTCCTGAGATTCAGATTAATGATTTATTTAAGTTCTATATTTTGCAATGTTCTGTATGAGTAAAGTTATTGTGAGCGTCTATCAAAAGTCTTGGTTTGGGTCAAGTGTGCGCGGGTAAGTGTGGGCGTTCGGCTACTGAGGAATGGATAATAATACTTTATGATACAAGTGTGCTATATTGGTCATTACACATGAGACATTATTGTAAGCGCGAGCCGTGAGGCGAGCGCGATAAGGAAGCCGAAGTGTGTAATGATCAATGCACACGAGTTGCATACGACGTTTTTCAACACAATTGCGAGGAAAAAAACAAACTTGTATTGTTAGTAACTTTTGTAATTTTTACAAGCAACATTTCACCGTGGGTTTCTAATCCTTGGTTGTAATATTTATTGAGCTCTTGACGTCTACATGCACCAGTAATACCGAATATTAACGCAACCTGCAAAGAGATCAAATAAGTATATTAGTAAAATTGTAGGAACGTATTGCCATAGTACTTAACGCAATTATAGAGCTGATACATAAATTTACATTTATAACGTTCAACTGACCTTTGTTGTCAAGTACTGACTGTCCGGAGCCTCTTTTAAAAACTTTTCAACATCGGTTGGTGACGACACCTTTGACTTTCGACCAATAAATAGATCCGCCAGGATGTCTCTTTAGAAATGCCGTCAAGTTACTAAGTATAATATGTTTATATACCAACTTCATTTTTGGTCTTTACTGTGCTTTCCAAAATGGAGTATAGCAAGCTGGGCTTGTATTTATTTGCCAGTTACGTTCTAATACGTTACGTTTAATACGTTCACCGAATATGACTTAGCGTTTTTGCTGTTTTTCCACTGATTTAATGTTTCGTAAGCCGCCAGGTAATTTTCTCTGGATTTTGGCGGCAACAGGCTATCACTCGCGTTCGTGCCTCGATAAGTATTTCCGGCGGGGTTGAATTAATATTTTGCTGGTCTTCACTATTTGAAGTAGACGTTTTTGATAGTAATTAATCACACAGCAGCAACTTTACCAAATATTTATGTAAAATGGCACACTAGTTTTGTTTTTTTCACGCGCACTTTCGATGCGCGCCCAGGTTCAATAAAGGCACTGGAAAAACGGCTGTTCAGCCAGAGCAGCAGCAATATAAAAAATAAAATAAACTATAAATTTAATGTTTGTAAATACGATAATTAATTTAATTTGTGTTTATAAATATACAATTTGATGAAATAAAATGTTTATTTGTCATCTTAACCCTAAAATAATTTAATATTCGTGAAAATATTCAATGTTCTTAGACATAAACTTTTGCTCAAATTAAAAAAAAAAGCTTATATTACAGCACTTGTACGGTAATGTTTTTACAGCACAAGTGTGGTAATATGCTGAATTATGAAACTAAAAACGGTGTAATAAGAGTCAATTTACGAGCAACTGTGTTGAAAAATGTATTAAATGCATGGATTGGTGGCATGAACAATGTACCTTTTATGAAGGCGGTAGTTTCGAATGTGATCGCTGCCACGAATATTCTTCGTAAAATTAATAACTAATTTTATGTGATTTTATATTTACAAGTCGATCTCTCCATTTAATTATCTAGTCTTCAAGATAATTCGTTATTAAAAAGTTTATAATTATTAAAAAACAATGCGCACACTTACCCGCAAAGCGGGTCAAGGTCTGCGCATTTTAATTTTTTTCTCATTAACCATTTTTTTAGTGTCGAAGTTCTATGTGTTATTGTTATTACTTAATTTAATTATTAGTTCAATAAATACTTTATCATATGCCTGGGTTATTTTGTCTTTATTCCTTACTATTTAATTTTGGCACGAGTTTAAATCCTTAAGTTTGACAAGACACTTGACCCGAACGACTCTATGAATGTAAGTTTGTACGTAAATAGTAAGTAAGAGGAGGTTTCAAAATTCACAACCAATTTGCAACCCATTGTTCAACCACTTCCTGTTCTCTGATAGAGCTGAAATTTGGCATACTTATGTAAGTTTGGAGACAATTCAAGATTATGGTAGTAGGTACTGTCGTACTGAGCTAGAGTTTAGGTAGAACTAGTACGGGGATACGCGCGTGATGCTAAACTCCAATAAGTAATAACAATATATATGTTTATATGTAGATTTATTCCTCGAGATCAGTATAACTACTACAGTATTATGACCAGCACCTTAGGCTGTCCGGAGCAATCTGCCCTGGCTCGCATATCGCTGACGCTTCTAATTTATTTAAACTCAAGTTCTAGAATTATTTACAATTTTTATACATAATAACATTAGACTAACCTGCCAGTTGGACAACATTTTACCACTGGCTAGCGGTATCGAGCCGTGCCTACATATCCTATAAAATCTTCATCATTATAAATCGGCAAGTTTATTTTTTGTGTTTTCATATTTGCTTCCGCATTAAATACATCACACAATTGCAGTATTGTTTTTCTTAATTCATCCTTTGATGCGAACAATCTAGCTGCTAAATGGGCTTGCCATTGCGAATTAATTGATTTGAGGAAGTGCTTAATAAATCTACCGTCCTCAGTAATGCCTGCTTTCAACGCCAATCTCTCGAGATCATAATAAAATGACAGCAACGGCTCTTTCGGATCCTGTTTTCTATAGTAGAAGGACTGTGCATAGTCCTCTTGTGATGGAAATTGATCTGCCAATTTCTGTATTACTAAATCATACGACTCCAACGTCGTAAAATTGGCCTTGTACCATGACAACGCGGGTCCCTCTAAATAAAGCGCGATGGCCACTCGCTTCTGTTCTGCATTCCAATTCTTGATGATCGCAATCGTTTCAAATTGGTGAACAAAATCATCTACATCTGAATATCCCGCGAACTTTTCCGCCATCTTCTTTACAAATAACCTTTATCGGTGCACAATTTCTAAATAACACAAAATATTGCAAGCTGACTCACGGTTTTGCTTCTTAAACTGATACTTTTACCCAAACTTCTCATATACTTCACGCGCTCCGTTTATGCGTCAAAGCGCGACTTTCAACGGGGAATTGGTCATCCTTCATTTACCGCTCACGGTTTTTCTTCGCCGCCTTCTGGATGGCTAGCTAAAACATAAAAGACATCGACCGCGCCTAACCTCCACCAACTTGTGGTACTGAGCTAGAGTTTAGGTAGAACTAGTACGGGGATACGCGCGTGATGCTAAACTCCAATAAGTAAAGAAAGAAAGAAAGAAAGAAAATACATTTATTTACAACATCACAAGACACAATATTATACAAAACAAAAAGGCAATACTAAAGCTAAAGATAGAATGTGTCATTGCGGTTGCAAATCGGACACTGGCTCAGCATAATGCTGAGGCGTTTAAAGTACCCCAGCGCTGATTTTCAGCCAGTACCGTTGGTGACACCCGGATCGCTGTTTAGATAGATAAATAAATAAATAAACTGCACACTAATAGCTACATACATAAGACTAGGTACATGCGTAAATAAATAATTTGTAAATTGTAAAAGCAAATAATAATAAGAAAATTTCTTGAACATAATTAGTATATCTCACTTGCCAAGTATACAACCCTGCGCGGACTAAAACGAAAAATGAAATAACCAAGACAATAAAAATCAAAGAAGTTAAGTAATAACAATATATATCTGTATATGTGGATTTATTCCTCGAGATCAGTATAACTACTACAGTATTATGACCAGCACCTTAGGCTGTCCGGAGCAATCTGCCCTGGCTCGCATATCGCTGACGCTTCTAATTTATTTAAACTCAAGTTCTAGAATTATTTACAATTTTTATACATAATAACATTAGACTAACCTGCCAGTTATACAACATTTTACCACTGGCTAGCGGTATCGAGCCGTGCCTACAGTACCTACCATTGCATTGAGCTCATCTGATGATAGAGCCGGAAGGTGGCCAGAAGATCTTTGTAACGAAACTACATAGCCCCGTCGAGTTTCTGCTCATTTGTCTTGTCTTCACAAATACTCTGGACCTGGATGATTTCCAGCAACATTTTTTTTATCATAACTGAAAAGGAAAAAATAAATGTTTCTAAATGGTTAATTTGATAGAATTTGATGTGGTCTTTTCAAATTTCGACTTTGCCACCTCATATAAAATATATTCATTTTCCGATTTGTACATTTCGTGAATGTACTTGTGCTTTATGTACGTTCCGCGTATTTGAAAATATGCGTTGTGTACATGTTGTAGCTTTTGCCATTGGTGTAGTGTACATTTTGCTCCGAAGCGAAAGATAAATATATAAATGACTAGCTGATGCCCGCGGCTTCGCCCCCGCTGAAGTAGATTAAAACGTGTTTTCCCGTGGGAATGAGATATTTTCCCATGGAAAAAAGTAGCATATGTCACTTGAAAATGTTTTATTTTATCTTTATGTTATATATATATATTATGAGAAATTACTTACACGAAGTACCGTTCTGACATCACATAAAAATTACTTACGTTTAAACTGGTTTTGTAGGGTTTTAGTGTCACCGATGTCTGACGAATTAGTTGGGCTCGTATTAAGTAACCCTGGCCGTTACGTCACAGTTCTTCAACATTTCTTACACACAAACACTAACACTAATTTATTGCTTTTTATCGTGGTTTGTGGTTGGAAACTAATATTTTGTGTAATACTTTCAAATCAGGTTTTAATGATTATATCCATTATACAGTTATACTATTCAATTAATTGCACTTAAATAACGTCAACAATACTACTTTAATCTTTGGTTTAATATAAATTGCACAAAAAACTAACTATGTTTACATTGTCATTATTTGACAGCCTCCACAAATGTTGTCAACGCTACGCGGCGCCACCGTCGTGCGCGTAGCCAATACACTCTTCTCGATGAATGTCATAACAATCTGTTCTAATTTTAAATAGTTACAACCTATTTCATCACACGAGGTACCAGTTTGAAGTCGGTGCCTCAGCACTTAGCCAGGAGGAGTGGACCTATAATCGTCTACCTGATTGGCTTCTATCACTCCTCCTGGCTCGTGCTGAGGCACCGACTTCAAACTGGTACCTAGATTAAGGTCAAACAAAAAAGGTATTATTTTTTGGTTTTCAGTTTTTTCGGCGGTTTAATTTTTTGTTAAAAAGTTTTTATTTTATACTTTTTTTCCATCCTTGGGGTAATTTTTTTTCCAAATTTATAATACCAACTTCCAGGTATACTCTATCTATCCAATAAAAAAGAATTATGAAAATCAGACTACTCTGTAAAAAGTTAGTCAATCATCCCCTGTTTTCCTACCCTTAGGGTAGGAATATTACTTCCAAATTTAAATGGGACCACCCTTGGGGTATACGCTTTCCAATAAAAAAAGAATCATCAAAATCCGACTACTCTGTAATAAGTTATGCGTGGTCATATAGTACAATCAGTAACTGAACAATCAATCATCCCCTGTATTTCTACCCTTAGGGTAGGAATATTGTTTCCAAATTTAAATGGGACCACCCTCGGGAAATACGCTTTCCAATAAAAAAAGAATCATCAAAATCGGACTACTCTGTTAAAAGTTATGCGTGATCTTACATAAAAAAAAATATATATATATATATACACGTCGAATTGAGAACCTCCTCCTTTTGTTTTCGTCGGTTGAAAATGAATGATGCTCGTGATTCTGCGAAAGCAAACACCAAAATTTCCAAATATAAAAAAAAGTTTTCTGCGCCGTTTTAATTGATAATGCCCAATCACATTGAGACAAATTTTGGAATCACGCGCCAGCTGAATACTATATAATATCCGGCTGTTCGGCCAAAACGCACGCAGAATTCGGTGTTCGGGTTATGGGCAATTATACTATTCGTTGCAAGTCTAGCTATTTTGTAATTTATATCTATTTCAGGAATGGCGCCAAGATGTCTTAGGAGTAATACCAACTAAATTAATGAAAGCTCTAAACAAATTTGAAAGAATATCAATTAATGACAGCGATTCATTCCAATGGAGTCTATTAGATCCTATTGCTATGGGCATTGTACTAAATAAATCTATTGTCAGCGATATAAAATATTCTAAAAACAGCATTACTCTTTGCGGTATGTATTTTATTGGTTGGTTTTGGCTGTTTTTATGTCTGAGTAGACACATGCACTAGTACAGATTTACTTCTTTTCATCAGGCGACAGAAGAGGAATCAACACTAATGAATTCACAATAAAAGAAGACGCAAATGTGAAGCTTGTGGACGGAGTTTTACAACAAGAATATCAGGATCTCTTAATTTCAATTTTTTCTGCAGAACTAGCTTAAAACCCGTTTTCACTCTTTGTAGGACTAATGTACAATCTGGGGGCACGGCAATGCCCCCGCCAAGTCGAGCAAAAAAGCGGCACGGTTGTACCATCCTTTTCTCGAAGCAGTTCAAGCCATTTTCGACCCCCTATAACTTCGTTGTGGACTTGTGAATAAAACTAGAAGCCTGAATTTTCAGTAACCAAGCAGGCATTGTATAAACACGGTATTTCTTAATTTTGTCACTCGCTGACCGACTGACTGACCGATCATCAAAACTCTAAGGCAGTTCTAGCAGCCCTAGAAGCTTCAAATTTAGAATACAATTAGTGTTTAGTGTATAAATTGAGTAAAAACAAAAATATTTTGTAATTTCGGTCCAGTTTTCCAGATGCACCAACTGTATAAATAACTTTGTAATCCCATATAAATGTATAGGATTACAAAGTTACATTTGCAGTTAGTGAATCAGTGTACCCCGTATTATGTATAATATAAATCTAGAAAAAGAAATGAGATGCCATCAAAAACAAAACTTGTAAAAAACCAAGTCTCGCAACTCAGTTCATCTACTGTAAAAAGTTGTGATGAGGGTCGATTTCAGAGCGTTTTGTCAGCGTTTTTTAAATTTCATTAGTGTCACTCGATTATTGCTGTAAAATAATGTTAAATCGCAACAACTTTGGATAAAATCAGACTAAGCCTCGGTACCGCCACACATTTATATAAAAAGTAAACTCTGATCATCATCCCTCTCTGCAATACTTACGTCGACGGTAATGATAAAAAACGCGGCGGTCAAAACGCTCTGAAATCTACCGGAGATCCATGTAAAGTCGGTTATTTTATTAAGTCCCTATTTAAGGGAACCTTCTGTCTTAAGTTATTACGTAAATGTCTATTTTATAGAGTGACTTGGCAATCGTACTAAACAATCTTATTTACCTAACATAATAGTACATTATTGTCGTGGCCTGGAAGTAGGCAATTACGAGTCCGTTTAACTAATACGAAGCCAGCAATTGCTATTCCAGCCGAGACTAATACATATAAAGCTTTTCTCAAAAATGGTGAAGGAAAACAAATATAATAAACTTTTATTAACTTAAATAGGTACAAAAAATTGAAAAAAACTGCGGGTGTATTTTTCTACCAAAAACACCACAAGCTGTTTCAAACACAATAAAAAAAGTCTGGAGTTCCAACAAAACCACTGATACCGGTCATTTGAATTGGCTGTATACGAATAGTGCCAACTTATTGACATGGCCGTTTCAACTTTTTAAAAGTTTGAGACTCGACAATAATGGAATTTGTATGCGACATTGTTGTCGAGTTTATCGAGCCTGCAATGTTTTTAACTTTTGAATTTTTTTATTGACTATAAACTATGCACTTCTCGTTCTGATATGTAAAGAATAATGACAACTTTTACGGATATTTTTGAGAAAAATGTATTACTTGCGAGATGCAATTTACATTATTAGTCTGGTCAACATCTACCTTTTTGCATAAAATTTTTGTATATTCACCGAAAATTACGATCAAGGTGTCATTCGATTTGGAATATTATGTAGAAAGTTTAAGGAAAGGTCCCAAAAGGGGCCGATAAAAATTAAAAAAGTTATAAGCAATTTATTAAAAAAAAATAACAGGAATTTGTTGTTTTTTTATTATCTCAAAAACCATCACAGATATTCAAAATTTGAAAAAAGATCTGAAAAGAGCAGGAAATTTCCAAAAAAAAGTCCCGCCTCATAGAATCCTCTATCTATAATATTTATAACTTTTACAGAGCCCTGAAAATAGAGGTAAAAGCGGGTGGTCTGGCTTCCGCGCGCGATTCGTCACTCGGCCACGGTAACAAAAAAAAACATTTTAACATATTAAATAATCCGCCGGCAAAAAAATTTTATCCCCATTTTTCATTAGTTATGCATTTGTTAACCAACAACTTTTTCTCAATTGAATGTTAACATAAAAAATCCGATTACTATTGAACTACAACCGTAGGTTTTTTTCACTTCGTGGAGTTATTCTTAAGAGACACAAAAATAGATCCCCGTTGGAGAAAATTAAAAATTTTAATTTTTCATTTATTTATTAACAATCTAAAATGCAAAAAAAAAAACTGAATAAAGATAGTTAAAATTTATTTTTATTTTTATTACTCAAATGTTTTGATTTGAAACGGTTAAAAGTTACTTAAATATATTTTTTTTTACTTTTTTACCACCATTATTTACAAGTTAAGTATGAAGTATCTTTTTCTATTTTTTATTTTTTTTATTTTCTTCAACTTTATTTTTATTACTTTTACGGTCATTCCGTGAAACCATATATTAAAATATGTAAAATATGTAACCATATGTAAAAGTTGGCCTAGTAGCGCCATCTCTTGGTCCAGGTGAGCGGGTAGCTCCGAAGGAGTGTTGAAGTCTCTCGGTAGAGGGCATTAACATAGATGCGCTTTATCACTGCCTAATGTGAAGTGTACGATGTATGGGAAAGATTCGTCGCTAACTTCTAGACCAGTGATGGTGTAGGGGTAAGCACGCAGCACGGAACGCTGAGGACCTGGGTTCGATTCCCAGCATTGGTCTTTTTTCTGGGGTTTTTTCTGTGCATCTATATTTCAGTTTGTATTTAGTTTGAAATACGCCATTATTTAAATAATTGTTATAATCAAATGCGTTATTTATAAGATAAAAAAAAATATTTTTTTTCGTAATCTATTATTTGAGTTAAATTATGATTTTTAAGAAAAAAACTTTTCTTTTAAGAAAATATTTATAGCTAAAAAATGCATTTATTAAAAGTTCATCAGTATCAATTATAAAAGCAAAAGAGCGAGATAAAAGGACAAGTTTTCGGACACAAAAATATTAAAAGTTAAGTATTTATTTATTTATTTATTGTGAACACTGTTATAGTATAGTATAGTATATAAAAAAAAAGAAAAAAATCGTAAAAAATAGAATTAAAAAAAAAACAATAGTTTATAACAAATGATTTTTAAATAAACAATTAATAAATTGAAAAAAAAAATATTTTTTTCCGAAATCCTTAAAAACGATACAATTTATGATTTTTAGAGAAAAAACGGTTCCTTAATATTCATATTTAGTGGTAAAAAACGATTGTTAAATAATTAAATATTTTTTTAAAGGAATAATTTTTTTCTTAAAAATCTAAATTTAAATCAACAAATAGATTAGGAAAAAAATATTTTTTTATCTTATAAATAACGCATTGGTTTATAACAATTATTTAAATAATGGTGGTAAAAAAGTAAAAAAAAATATTATTAAGTAACTTTTAACCGTTTCAAATCAAAACATTTGAGTAATAAAAATAAAAATAAAGGGTATAGCCGGGTAAGCATAATAAAACTGCCCTTAGCGGAAAAATGATTTTCCTTTTACCGGATTATTAATTAGCCTTCATATATGTAGTGTTTTCACCAAAATTTAAGCCTCAAATGCTTCTGGTTTAAATGCATAAAAAGTAAAAACATTTTTATTTTTATTTAGCCAAACTACTAACCCGATTTATTTGTAATTTAGATATATTGTAGATATAATTAAGATCGCTTTTATTAACTTTTGAAAAAATAGTTAATATTTGAGTTGAAAGTTTTTAAAAAATAAAAAATAAAAACTTGCCACATAGCGACAGTTACCAAATTTACATATTTCATGTAAAATTTAATAATGTTTAACATATATTTTATTCAAAAAAATAAAGTGGGATTAACAGTGTGAAAATATCGAATTTGTAACATCCCATACATTCTCTCCATACAAAGCGAAGCTAAGTAGACAATACTGAATCACATATACTGAACCACATATTCAAATTTTTGTGCACTTATTAAAAAACTACCCTGTATAAAGCAAATAGATTGCAAATTGATAATAAGGTTAATATGGTTTGTATCTTTTTGTAATGACGACAGTACAATATCTGCCATTATGCAAGTCTGTCCTGCTAATCTGGGATTTTGCTATTCCGGGATTTTGCTTACCTGACCTTCTGCTGCAGAGGGAAATTGCCCCTCTGCCCTCCCCAAACAAAGGAAGTAACAATGTGATAGGTTGAATTTGCAACATAAGGAGAGTATTTTATCATTTGAAATAGTTCAAAATTGCAAACAAAGGAAAGTAACATTGAGATAGGTTGAATTTATACAAGCAAGTAGAAACTTACTTAAGCTTATAACGGGCAACTTGCAAAGAGAGTAATGTTTATAAAATAGGTTGAATTTGCAAACATAAAGAGAAAGTAATATTAATGAGATAGGATGAATTTATACAAGCAAGTCTCAGAGACTTAAGCTTAACTTAATGGTAACCGGGCAAATATTATTAAAAGCGCGTTTGATGATGCCTCGCGAAGTCTTCATTTCTGCAACCCGGGAGACGCCGTCCTTCCCGGGGAAACAGCTGGTGATGCGCCCCAGAAGCCAGCGGCACGGCGGGAGGCGCTTGTCGCGCACCAGCACGACCGTGCCGGCGTCCAGTGGGCGGCCCTTGCAGCTGCGCTACTTGGAGCGCTCTTGAAGTAGTCCCACATAGTCCTTCGACCAGCGACGCCAGAAATCTTGCTGTAATTACCTACTGTAACTGTTGGCATAGTGTTAGTTGGTTCACTGGAACCTTCGATCAACAATTGATCGAAGACTGGAACGCCCTCGTAGTCATAGTCGGGCATGGCAATGGGAGTTCTACCATAAGAAAGTGAGCTGGCGTTAGACAAGATACTTCATCATCATCTGAATTGGGTATTGGGCACAGTGGGCGGGAATTTAAGGTTCACTATTTGTGTGAGAACTGTAGCGAACTCTTCGTAGGTTAACAATGCATTTCCTAGAACTTTTTTCAAGTGTGACTTACAACTTTTCACGGCGGCCTCGTGCAAGCCCGCCATGTATGCTGAATAGGCTGGTAAAAATTTCCAAACAATCCCTTCTTTTGAGAAATAATCTGTCATTATAATTAAGGTTATCGCTACTGTTTATTAAATTATAGAGGTCGGTTAATTCGTTATTCGCGTCATGAAATTTAGAACCATTATCACTCAGCATTTCTTTCGGTTTGCCCCTTCAAGTTATGAATCGGTTAAATGCTGAAAGGTCCCTTACTTGCTTGTGCTTTGGAAAGGAGGAGCTGGGGTCACTCGGACAGCTGGTAAATTCCCCATAATGAGAATATGTACTTTAGGGGCCCTGTTTTCTCGTGGTCCCATTGATTTGTCCCATCAATGGGACCACGAGGAGACTTATTTCTTGTAGTCCCAATCAGTTCTATTGAAATGAACTCAAACCTCCTGTATACAATAATTAGTACAGGTTAGATAGACTACTGTTCAATACCAACTTTTTGGTACCGCTTGGCAAGTGTAACTCTGACAAAGACAAAACACCTTGTCTATGTCTCTGTCACTCTTAATGGTTTCTGTAAATACTTAGTTGTCCCGTTCCCTTCTGGTATTATTATTCGCGTATTGTCAAGTCCATAGGTTACTTGGTCCTAGAACCTGCCGCAACTGTGTGTAATGACGATTTTTAAATGTCAAAAAAATGATTTTATGGCGTACCGTTACATTTCACTATAGGGATATTCTGCAAATCACAAAACTGCCACGTAAGACCTTGAAAAACCGCCGGGGAACATTAAAAGGGACCGGTCAACGTAGGCCAATTTTGACTTTAAATCACTTTAGACGACCAGATGGCCTAGTGGTTAGAGAACCTGACTACGAAGCTTGAGGTCCCGGGTTCGATTCCCGTGTCGGGGCAGATATTTGTATCAAAAATACGAATGTTTGTTCTCGAGTCTTGGGTGTTTATTATGTATTTAAGTATATATCTATCTATATAAGTATGTTTATCCGTTGCCTAGCACCCATAACACAAGCTTTGCTTAGCTTACTTTGGGACTAGGTCAATTGGTGTGAATTGTCCCGTGATATATTTTTTTTTATTACTTAGTTTTGTACCGTTTCAAATATTGTCAGCTGATTAAGGACCACCTCCACAGACAGGGAGTCCATTCGAGGGAGACTATTATAGTATAGGAATATAACAATTTTGAAACAAAACTTTTGTATGCCTGAAAAAAATATGTTTTTAGGGTTCCGCACCTCGAAAGGAAAAAGCGGAACCCTTATAGGATCACTTTGTTGTCCGTCCGTCCGTCCGTGTGACCCTTTTTCTCAGGAACACGTGGAGGTATCAAGCTGAAATTTATATCAAACTAGCTGATGCCCGCGGCTTCACCCCCGTTGTATTTTTCTAAATTTTCATAAGAACCTTCTCCTGACAGTAACAAAAGCAACAAACAAAAGAATTATCCAATTTGGGGCAGTCGATCGGAAGTTATGCGCGTACAAACATTTTCGGTGATTCATTTTTATTTATATAGATACACAGGTCTACTGTCTCTTGGAGCTGTGAAAAAATCAAGCTTCTAAGCCAACGCAATCAAAAGATACAGCCGTTTATGCCGCAAATTTCCGCATATTTTTGAAACTCGCAAGGGAATCAAAACCTACAGGGTACTTCCCGTGAACTCAGAATCTTGAAATTTGGTACGAAGCAACGTCTTATAGCACAGATAAAGGAAAAATTGCGAAAAGCATAAATTTTTAAACGGAACCCTCGGTGCGCGAGTCCGACTCGCACTTGGCCGGTTTTTGTTTTCACGCCATTGTTACATAGTTGCGGCGGGTTAGAATCTGCTAGACTTGAGTTTTAATAATACTTCAAATTGCATGGCCTTTCACACTATCAATTATGCCAAACTATACCAAAAAGTTGGTATTGAACCGTCTGGGCACCTGTACTACAAGGGAAATGTTTGTTATCGGGCTTTGAGGACATTTTGTACGCATAATTAATCCAGCCGTACGCCAAATGAAGGAGTCAGATGGATATTACTATACTTGGAAATTCAGGCGTCCTACTATGTAAAAAAAAAGCATAAATTCATTTTTATTATGGCTTTAATATTGTTGAAACTGAAAAATCTATAACATGTAGTGCTTGCCGGAACAACTGTATAATATCAATCGTAAATTCTACACTGAAAATTTGCACTAGGATATTCTAAGGGGCATTAAACACATCTTGCCAATTTCCGTGTCGCTGCTCCGGGCATACGCGATTTCTATATGGTATGCAAAAATTATCCTCATCCTCAAAACTGGTACGCCGAAGATTGGTGGAAGCTAAATTGTTTGGGAGGTTTTCTCGAAAGGTACCGCTTCTTACCAAAAAACACCGAGAAAAGCGATTATCATTCGCAAAAAAATATGTTAACTGGACAGCACGAGAATGGAAAAAAGTGTTATTCTCCGATGTAACAAAAATAAACATGGTAAATTCAGATGGCAAACGCTACGTTAGACGTCCAGCAAACCATGCTTTCGATTATAAATACACACGGAACATAGTGAAGCACGGTGGTGGAAATATTAAAGTTTAGGGATGTTTTTCTGGATGCGGAGTTGGACCCGTTCGAAAGATTGAAGTATAATGGATCAGTTTCAATACAAAACCATCTTAGAGGAGACAATGATTCCCTACTCTGACGACCATTTGCCTGTGACCTGGGTCTTTCAGCACGATAATGACCCTAAGCACACGGCCAACAGTGTGAAATGCTTTCATGCGGAACAACGTATTTCGGTCTTAGACTGGCCTGCAAATAGTCCCGATTTAAATCCTATAGAAAATTTGTGGTATGTAGTTAAAAAAAACGTCTCAAATAAACGCAATTCCAGTCAAAACGAACTTTACGGAGCCTTTGTTGAAGCATGGAACTTAATCCCACTCGACAAATGTCTGAAATTGATTGAATCAATGCCACGTCGCTGCAAAGCCGTCATTGACAACAAAGGCTATGCAACTAAATATTAATTATTAAGAAATTGTATAACCTATAAATAGTTTTACATAAATAATTTGATATTGATTACATAAACTCATAAAATATATTAATTTCTACCAAATTTCTGTATTGTTTCTAATTAGTTGTCCATCACTGTTGATACCTTAAATAGCGTTTAGTTGTTTGTATGAAACTTAATATCTAAACGCTAATGGTTTAATTGGATATTTGTTCATTTTTTAATAAATTATAAGTTGTTGAACATATTTTATATAACTCGTTGTTTTATTTCCAAAAACAAAAGTATTACGGCTAAGTGTTTTTTATAATGTGAAACAAGTTAGAAGTGTTTCTAAGTATCTGTCCACCACTGTATATATATATATTTTTTTATGTATGATCACGCATAACTTTTTACAGAGTAGTCCGATTTTGATGATTCTTTTTTTATTGGAAAGCGTATACCCCGAGGGTGGTCCCATTTAAATTTGGAAATAATATTCCTACCCTAAGGGTAGAAAAACAGGGGATGATTGACTAACTTTTTTACAGAGTAGTCTGATTTTCATAATTATTTTTTATTGAAGTTGGTATTCTATAAACTTGGAAAAAAAAATACCCCAAGGATGGGAAAAAGTATAAAATAAAAACTTTTTAACAAAAAAATTAAACCGCCGTTTAATTTTTTTGCTGATAATGTTGCCGTTTTTTCGGCGGTTTAATTTTTTTGTTATCGTCTTCCACTTCACTCTGCATTAGATAAGTTTGTTAATACAAAGAGGTACTATATGCGTACTTATCAATATTATATACAGGAAGTGATATTTTATTAATGGAACTACGAGCAATAAGTCTCCCTCGTGGTCCCATTGATGGGACAAATCAATAGGACCACGAGAAAACAGGGTTTCGGGTTGGCCCTGAAGCAGGTCACATATTTTTGTACAATTTTATTCACTGTACTCTTACCTTTGATAGGCCAATAGCGTTCTCTTACTGATGACAGTAAGAGTTGTGGTCCAGCGTGCATAAATCGTAGGTCCTCGCTATGTATAATTAGCATGGTTAGGTTGTGATTATGAGGTAAGACAATAGGGTGTTTTTTTATGGCTAGGTTAAATCGACAAGTCTAAACGACCTTTATAATTTCATCCTCAATAAAGGTATTTAAACAAATTAAGTTGGATGATTTTGGAAGTGATTTACCATTCATAAGTCGTTGGTACTCGATTGGGTAAGACTCGATCTGAGCAAATTTAATTAATTTATTTTGACTATCGTTCAGCTCATTGACAGACAGCGGGCCACTATTTTTATTACCTACATTGGTTTTTTGAAAAAATAAATGTTAAAATGTATGCAAATCATCTAGTCAGTTTGTTGACATCAGACCATTTTGCAAATACCTAAATAAATGGTTTTTAAAAGTACATTATGTACATTGCAAAGAGGGTGCGTAACGATGGCTCTAAAAACTTTGATATAACTTCAGTCGCAATGACGCTCATTTGATATAATTATTGAATCTTATAACAATACTTTAAATATTAACATTCGATATAATTATTGTTTTATATACTGATCATTTCATCGAATAACATTTAATATAACATACTTTAAGTATAATGCATATTTCTTATGATTAACTTATGTTATAACGTTTAAGGCCCATTTACATTAGATAAACAACTTTCTTGCACTTTCTATACAATAAAATTGAGGCAATAAAACATTGCTCAGTCTAAACCTTAGAAAACCTTAGGTTTAGACTGAGCAATGTTTTGTTGCCTCAATTTTACTGTATGGAAAGTGCAAGAAAGTTGTATCATGTAAATGGGCCTTTATATTTTATCTAACGTTCAAATGGCATAACCTTTGTTGATTTAATGTATTAGATACATAATCCCAGATTTACTACATACTAAAAATATCTGTATTATATTTATTGCAAAAACGAGACGATCATTTTTATAACAGCCTATAAAACGGCTCTGCATGGGTAAGTTATTAAGGCATAGAGAAATAGGGGAAAGGGGGGGCGAAGCCCCCGCTTTTAAAAAAAAAACAAACCAAAGGTTAATTTAGGTAGAAAAGTAGGTTAGGTTAGGTTTTAACTGCATCCCCCAGCAAAAACGAACTGCTACCGGAAAAGTAGATTAGGTTAGGTGCTACCTCTACACAAAACGAAAGAAAATTTTAGGTTAGGTAAATTGCTATGAAAAAAGTCTCAGGCGTTACTATTTTAAATATTAGGTAATAATAAAATATATACCGCTTGATAGTTATATAATATAATTTGTATATCAAATAAACATTATACCATATGATGGTTATCAGAAATAAGTGTTCTAACAAAGGATAACTATACAAAATAAAAATATATAATTAAATATTATGCTAAACGTTATTTATATGAAATGAGTGATAATATCCCTTTGAAAATATATCAAAATAAATGTTGTTATATGAAAATAAATTATTTTGTTTATTTTTATATCGACCATTACACACCCATTTTTGTAAGTATATGAATTTATGTGTACCTTTATACCTTTTTTACCAAAATCAAATATATTATCTGTTTTAGAATTTTTATTTTCATATTTTTTATTTTGATGTCAGTCTTATTAAACCTACAAAAAAAACCAGTAAACACGCGTTTGATTTTTTTTAATCACACTTGCACGTAAACAATATCAAAACAAACAGGTTAACTTGGCCTTAATGTCCCATATAAAACACTCGAGCTTTTATATTGTCATAAAACCCAAGGTCGGTAAGTAGGTAATTTTTTTTTTAATTTATAGCACGTCACACAGGTCATGCAGGTTCCAAGTTCAAGCAAGGAGTTTACATGCTCGCAATTGAAAAATTGTCTTAAAATGTTATTTAAACAGTAATTTCAATGCAATCTCGCTACATGTTACTTAAATACTCAACTAATGTTCTTAATAATCGACTTTTATAGTTTTTTGTTTTTCTTACACTCCGTCATGACGTAATACGTTACACTTATCGGATCTGAACGAAACATTTGTATAATCTGTTACGTAAAAAGCCCGCGATCTGCTTAAAAAAAGTTCGCGTATTTCGTAATAATAGTTGTGTTGACTTGTGTATTAAAGCTATAATTCATAATTATTTACATTTTGTATTTCAAGACAAGTAAAAGTTATAAAAATGTCGTCGTCGTCCGAAGAGTGTGATTTAAATGCAATACCGCCAGATATTATCCATGCAGCAAAAACAATTAATGAAAATCTTTTACCGGAGAAGTCTAAGGAGCGCTATATAGCTACATACGACAAATTTATAAAATGGAGAAACAAAAAGAAAACAAGTTCGTGTTGTGAAAATGTTTTGCTGGCGTATTTTGGAGAATTGGCGAATAAATAGAAACCGTCTTCACTGTGGTCCACTTACTCTATGCTGAGAACCACTCTCCAATGTAAGGATTGGAGGAATTAAGTAATATGCAAATTTGACGGCATTTTTAAAAAGGACAATCAGATGGATATGTGTGTAATAGTTAGAACCAGCAGACCCGTGTTCGTCAGATACATCGAAAAATATCACAATTTCTAATAATGAAGAAAATAGTACTAATAATTTGTCTCAAACAATAAGACTCTCCGAAAAAAAAGTGTGTCTTAATTTTACTAATAACTATACGCGGCAACACTAATGCGACAGAAGAGAAACTATGCGGACAGTAAAATAAATTTATCAGGGTAAAATATTCAAACTGATGGCACCAGTTGGCAGCACCGTCTATATGCACGTTCACTAATAGGGAACGTACAGAAACTATAGGCGGCAGCACAAATGCGACAGAAGAGACACTATGCGGACAGTAAGAAACTTATCAGGGTGAATCATTCAAATTGATTTATACAATACTGCTAGATATTGTCAGGTTTTCCTGCGGAAAGTAAGTGTTAGAATGTGAAATTAAAATACAGGAACACGTAAGCAACGGATGAAAATCCACCTATGAATTTTTTTTACGCTTAAATAATGCGATCCTGAAATCCGCTGCAACTAAATAAGGCGTTCGCAAAATATATCCAACATGAAATTGATTTGTTCCATCAATGGGACTGTATAACAGTGAATTGTTTTTGTTACTTGATTTTATTTTCTACTAGATGTCGCTGTCCAATATGCTAGACAATGCTGAATCGCGCTGGCGAGATTTTTCTTGTCTATAGGTACTAATATTATAAAGAGGAAAGATTTGATTGTTTGTTTGTCTGTTTGTTTGTTTGTTTGTTTGCATTGAATAGGCTCCGAATCTTCAGGACCGATTTCAAAAATTCTTTTGCCGTTAGAAAGCTACATTATCTCTGAGTGACATAGGCTACTTTTTACCGCAGGAAAATACCTTTTCCTACGGGAAAATTAATTTATCGCGGGCGAAGCTGCGGACGGAAGGCTAGTATAATAGAAATAGGGTGTCAAATCTGAATAAATTGTCATTTAAAGAGCAACCGTCGTATGATTTACGTCTAAGGCGGCGGTTGAACATGGTCCATCAGAACTCGGATCTCCAGTAACCTGGAGTAACCAAGTGGACCGCTGCGCTTCTCGGAGCCATCAAGCGGCAGTTCGGGCTGACGAAGCCTGACTTGCAGACGGAGCCACGGAACACGGCGCCGTAGGGGCCCGAGGAAGCGGCGTCCACTGCCTTCCGGGACAAGGAAGGAGGAAGGGAGAGAGAAAAGTGCGCGCGCATAGGAAAGTCGCGAGGTACAGCGTGCCAAACGGGAAGACTGTAAGTGACTAGCCACTTAACTTTGTATCTTAGTGATTCGGACAGAAGAGTCAAAATTCAGTACAGTTAGTGCAGAAGTAAAGGTCAAGCAAAAGTGAACCTTATTCTTGTTAGTCAAAAAACTTAAAAAACTAGTTATAAGTCGGACTTGTAAAAATTTAGGACAAAAGTGGTTTAGACGGCTTAGACTCAAATTGCACACTTTCCTATAATGTACATTTTCTCAAAACGCACACTTTCCCAAAATGTACACTAGTCAAAATGTCATCTTCACCACAAAGATATCCTTGGATGAAGATCCTAAGCTATGATGGCGATGTTAACATTTTTACCTTTAAAATAGGTTAGATAAGCCTAATATGTTACTTTTTATAAGAAGCAATTTATTGTTTAAGTTTAGCCAAATGTTATTTAGTTTCAGTTTTAATTTGTAAATAAAAGACCAATGTTTTTCAAAACTAAAACTTTAGGGAATAGGCTATTATTTAACCTTTTCCACGCCAACAGCGCTACGTGCTGCCTAATAAAAACGATTGTTAGGAAAATATTTAAAAATTTGTTACTGTTTTCTTTTTTTGCCCTTTGTACATAACGCTATTACCTAAATGGATGCCCAATTTAAACTTTATAGGGCCTCTGGATGTGTGTTATGCGCCATTTATTTATTACGTAAGACGATTTAGGGGGAAGGGAGCTCAACTATACATATAATTTTTCTTCCAAGGGGATGGGAAGGAGTATTGATATAAGTTTTGCTCATAATTTCCGAAAATGTGCAAAGTTAAGTAAAAAACTTTACGAAACTTGTTTATATTACCAAAAATTAAAATTATAAGTAAATAATAAATAAATAAATAATAGCCTAGTTGGTAGTGACCCTGCCTACGAAGCAAGAGGTCCTGGGTTCGAATCCCGGTCAGGGCATTTATTTCTGTGATGAGCACGAATATTTGTTCCTGAGTTATGGATGTTTTCTATGTATTTAAGTATTTATTTATCTATATAAGTATGTTTATCGTCGTCTAGTACCCATAGTACAAGCTTTGCTTAGTTTGGGACTAGGTCGATTTGTGTAAGATTGTCCCCTAATATTTATTTATTTATAATATTTATTTATTTATCAAACAACCGGGGTCGGCCAATTCTTATTTTTTCTTACATACTTACGGGGAGAGGGGGTAAAAAACTGGCAAAAATTGTCTTACGTTAAATACATTTTGAGTTATGATGGGGTCAAAAGTGGCTCCTGATGGATAGATATATGTAATTTAATAACAATGTAGATCTGATTGAAAAAAATATACCTTGTTGAGTTTCTTGCCGGTTTCTTCTCAACAGGGTTTTTCCGAACCGGTGGTAGATTCTTCGACGTTCATAGGAGCATCAATTGATGCCTAAATTGAATAAAGAATTTTGACTTTGACTTTTTTTTTACTTTATACTTTTTTTTTACTTGTAGAGTGACTCACGATGGCCTCGTCGCGGAAGACATACCGGTACATGCGGGTGTATGCCAGGGATGCCTTCTCTCACCTCTCCTCTTCCTTGTCGTCCTCGATGGCATCATGACTAACAGCACCAAAAACAAACGCCGCGGTATAGAGTGGGGCCTGTCCAACGTCTTGGAAGATTTGGACTATGCCGATGATCTCTGCCTATTGAGCCACATGAGCACTGACATACAAGCCAAACTGGACGACCTAGCGAGAGGCTTCAGAGAGGGGACTAAAGATTAACAACCGGAAGACCCAGGAAATGAGGTGCGGAGCGACAAGCTCGCTGCTGTAGCTCATCGGCACAGAGGGGGTGGAGAGAGTCCACAAATTTACCTACCTCGGTAGTGTGGTGTCGGAAACAGGAGGGACCGAAGAGAGCATCGCTTCGAGGATCGCCAAAGGGAAAGCAGCCTTCGCGCAGCTCCGTCCTGTATGGCAATCGCGGAAGTTGACCAGAAGAATTAAGCTCAAGATCTTCCAGCCTAACGTAAAAACCGTGTTGCTGTACGGATGTGAGACGTGGAAGGTCACTAAGGGCATCTCGCGTGTGCTCCAGGTTATCGTCAACCGCTGTTTTCGCCGTATTCTCGGCGTATACTGGCCCGAGAAAATCTCCAATGTAGATCTGTGGGAACGCTGCGGTGAGACACCGATCGACCAGCAGATCAAGCGCCGTAAGTGGAACTGGATCGGTCACACGCTCCGGAGGGACCCCCAGCACATACCGAGGCAAGCCCTAGACTGGAATCCCCAAGGGAAACGGAAACGTGACCGCTCTAAGCAATCCTGGCGGCGGACGATGGCCGCAGAAGCGAAGGCGATAGGAATGACTTGGAGCGAAGTAAAACGCGAAGCTCAAGACCGTTCGAGATGGCGACGTACTGTGGACGCCCTCTGCCCTGTCCAGGGGACATAGGATTCTAAGGAGGGAAGATTAACGAAGTTTTTAGTATTTAAAGAACCAAAACCAGCTTAAAAAAATGTAGACCTATGTACGACAAATACGAACAGTTCACAAAGAAGCTGTATACGATAGAGTTGAGACGATTCCTGCAACGTCAAATCAGTACAATAAATGCAATGAACCGGTGGCATTGACCTATACTAGACGCCACTCTGGATGCGCATAAGCTTGTGGTTGAAAGTACATCACGTCATGCAGATTTATCGGGCTTGTCGGGTAACAGAATTGTCGATATCCGGCACGTTCTAGAATGGGCTTTTGACATTGAGCGCCATAGATTAAAATGTAGTGGGAGTGTCATCCAATTTAACGCAGAACAAAGAGATGGCTTTCAATCCACCTTCACAATTAAGTGTGTTATGTGTAATAAAGGTTTCACACACAAAAACGCTGAAAATAATAATGATACCAAAACAGCATTTGTGTGGGGTGCTGTGACGAGCGGGAGCTATTACAGTCAGTTGTCGCACATAACGAATATTTATGAATATACCGACTATGTCAGCATCCAAATTCCGAAAAATAAAAACTTCCGTAGGAAAAATATGATTTACTAATCCCATCAAAAACAGAAAAGTGAAAAATATTAGCCAAGTTATTGAACTTGGCCAAGTCAAATCCTAAGCTTTAATTTAATTTGAAGTGAAGTATATGATGTCATTTGTTCTAATAAATACATTTCAGGAGTATCTCCAGAACTTGGCACCCATTTATATCTCAATCCTTTTGTCGGTGAAGTCCACAATTAATCATATTTTTAGTATTGAACTCGTCTAACATTTTTAACATTTATGTTTTTGATGGGATATCATTATAAGTACTTTTTGTAAAGACAAATTTAAATTTTAATCATTTTAATCAAATAACCCCAAACTCGATGGGGTTCTGTCGATTTATTATGGAGTGCCTTTAACTACTTCCAGCTCCATCATCAGACCCTGGTTACCATCAACGATCAAATGGCTCTTCAAGACGTAGTAAACGAGCCCAGTGTTGACAAGGTCGTGTCGTTTTATTACAGAGTTCTTATGGCCATCTCTATCATCAGATCAGTCAGCTCCATGTCATAATAATATTGCATTGTCATCCAATTTAAGGTTTGGCCTTACAGCTGCTTAAAATATGGCGACGGTATGGAATCGCAGTGATGTGCCGTTACTTTACCGCATACTCTCCATAGTAAAGTCGTGACGTTTACGATGCGTCACAGTAATTTCGTACCGTTGCCGTATTTTAAGCAGCGGTTTGGCCGAACCTTTAAACATGTATGCATAATTTTAGCTTTATCGAAATAAATAATAAAAGCACGTAAAAGAAAGAAGTTTTTGCTTTATAATTTTGATAGACGCTAGGCTAGGCGATACTTAATAAAATCTTTTTTTTGTCCAATATGACTTGATTTATATCACTTCATCTTTTACCCGCAACAGAAGAATTTTTCAAACTTATATTTTAAAAAAAAGTACCTAACATTTATTCTGCAAGTAAGCCGCAAAGGGGTATTTAACCTATCACTTTTTTTAACTACCAGCACTTTCAGAAAGACCATCATTGCCAAGAAGAATGCGCTGCAAGGAACTTTCATTTTTTTTATGTTAGAGAGGCCAGACAAACGAACTAGTAGGTCACCTGATGTTAAATGAACACCACTGTCCATAGACACTCGCAGCGCCTTACGCGATACCAGTTTGTTGTCGGCCCTGCAGAAAATTGTACACTCGCCTCTTAAAGGCACCCAGGTCGTAACTCGATGGGAAGACCCCAGCGGAAAGCTCGTTCCAGATTTTGCAATTTCGTGGCAAAAAAGACCGCTTAAAACGCACCGTCGAAGACTGCCATTCATCAACATGATGACGATGAAATGAACGCTTACGACGGGTGGATCTTTAATGGAACCCCGCAGCTGGAATGAGGTCAAAGAGTTCCTCAGAGCATTCCCCGTTGTGGATCTTATAGAACACGCAAAGGGAGCTAACGTCTCTGCGGAGCGGAGAGCAAGAGGGTCGAGTTTATCGGAGAGTGAGGGGTTGCCGACGACTCGGGACGCCCTGCGCTGTATGCGATCAAGTGAAAGCAGCTGATATTGGGGTGCGCCAGCCCAGAGATGAACAATACTCCATCCTCGGCCGAACCTGGGCTTTATATACTGAAGCCGGCTGCTTCGGAGTGAAGTATCGCTTAGAGCGGCCAAGCACGCCCAACATTCTAGCAGCCGACTTGGTTTTACCTTCCAGGTGATCGCGAAATTGGACTGTGCTCGAAATATCGACACCGAGGATCCCAACACTCCCCGAAGTGTTGAGGGGTGATCTTTGGAAGCATGGAGCAGCGACAAACGGGTGTTTTTTGGCAGTAACATAAATATAAAGACGATATTTAATCCTTTTACAGAAACAGACAGTTATCTATCTAAAAGAACAACCTCTTTAAATGATTGATTAGATCGAGAGTAAAATCACTTGAATAAAGTTAAGGCTTCATAAATAATAAGATCGGTTTTATCGCCTTTATAGGCGTTTCGGAAATTTTTCTACAAGAAAATAAAAATATCAGAAAATACGTCTTTAGGGAAAGAATGCGTTCGGAAATTTTTATACAAGAAAATAAACATATCAGAAAATATGTCTATAGGGAAAGAAGGCGTTCGGAAAAATGTCTATAGGGAAAGAAGGCGATCGGATTTTTTTATACAAGAAAAAAAAAATATCAGGAAATGCGTCTAACAAATCACAATTAAAGGAAGGAGATATTGCAAAAAATATATAGCTCATGAATTCGGAAAAACTCAGAGGTGCAAGCCCGGGCTAAAACACACGACCCTCTGCTTAAGAGACCATCAAAGCATTAGGCATCAGTGGTCAAACCACTAGGCCACCGTGGCTTAGCGGCTCTTGAATTCACTAATTCATATTCCGCGGGAACTTTGCATTTTCCTGAAATTATCCTATGTGTTAATCCATGTAATAAAACTACCTGTGTGCCAAATTTCACCCAAACAAACTAAGCTTAGTGTCTTCGCGTACGAAGTCGCGGGCAAAAGCTAGTGATATTATAGTATTTTAATATTTTTTTCTTTTAGGCGTGTATAATTGGCAAGGAAACCAAAAAATGTTTATTTCTTGACGTAAGAAATAAATATTGCTACTATTGTCAATATTATAAAAAAAAATCTTGACCCCGCGAGAACACCATTGCTATAAAAAGTATAATGGCCCGGCAACAGCTATCGAAAGCTCGATCGTTGAAGAATTCTAAAAGAACATGGGGATGCACGGAATCCAATATCGTCTTTTTATTGGAGACGGTGAATCTTCCGTGTTCGCTCAACTAAGAGAAAAGGTTCCTTACGGCCAGCACATCAAGAATCTTGAGTGTAAAAACCATGTTATAAAAAAATACACGAGTGCTTTGTATAAGGTAAGCGTTCTGATTTGTATAATTATTTTATTAATTTGACGAACTTATTCTAAATAAAATGAAATACGCAAGCGAATGAGCAATTTTTACCTTTGCACTTGAAAGGAATACTTCACACCCAATAAGCGTTTCTACAACTAACCGGCAACCATCTTAGCAAACAATCCTGCTCTTAGCGGCAATGCCTGCGCTCTTTGCATTAGCACAGTGTAAGAATATTAACCAGCGAAATTACGAGCACAAAATGCATTTTAAACGATAACGAGTAATAGAGAGTATTAGAGACAGAAAAATACTTCACATACTTTGATGTCAAAATATATCAAAATATATCCTGCCTCCATGTACTAATATGTATGGAAAACGAACCTGGAGATACCTAGTTCCACACATTCTTAATGAATGGCCTGATAACGTTAGTAGTGTTGTTTGTGAGACCATAGAATAACACCTTAATATAAGTAGGTATGTTACTATCTAGCCATATGATGTTGATGATGCGCTGGAAGCGTGCTACAATCAGCGACAGATAAATCATTCGCGATTTTCGCTCGCTGTTTAATGTATACTTAATTTTCTTTTTTTCTTGAATAAATTAAAAAAAAATGTACCGTCCAACCAAACCCTTTGTTTGTGACTTATCCTAGAATGTTTTTGTAATAAAATGTCATTTGTGTTATTAAAAATAATGGAATCATACAAATGTGGGCTCATCGTATAGTGGACAAATCTATCCATGTCGTGTCTATTGACACTTTTATCACATATATGTGCATTTTTATTATTACAGATTCTCGCAAATACAAAACTACCACTTTATGGCCACAACCTTTTGAACGTTTGTTAGTCGTATACCTCGAAATCAAAAAATCCTTGTAGCTTTTCACCTATTCGCGTTTCGCCGCGATCTCAAAATTTCTGAACAGATTTTTTTTCTTGTAGTATGATTTCTGGTCGCACATTACAATGGTGTAAAAAAATCATAGTATATTTACTTTCCTGCCTTTCTTCACTGTAGTCGCTTTTCACCTCGATAGATATTTGTTTGTAATGCGTTATTACATATCGCGATATTTCCTTTAAGCACTATACCTCTATAGTTTGGTTTTGTAAACGCATTTCGCATTTGTAGTTTATCTCCTGGTTATGAGTGTGATATATGTAACAACAAATTCTCCAAAGCTAGTTAATGTATGGCTGTAACAATGAGGTCAATAAGGGACCGTATTTTTATTATATCCCAGTGATATAGCCAATTTTTTTTACGATTAATACAATACACTACAATAATATGCGACCCAGGTAATTTGCGACTAAAAATATATGCGGCTAACTAAATAGGCTATTGATAATACCTGCTACATCAAAATTTTCTACTGTTGTAAAAATCTATTAAAAATATATGCGAGTAACAAAATATACCACCGATATAACACGCTACAACAAAATATGCTATCGCGGCGAAACGCGAATAGGTGAAAAGCTACAAGGTTTTTTTGATTTCGGGGTATACGACTAACAAACGCTTTTGAAGCCATGACTGGCTAAGTTGACAGCTGTCTCGCGGAAAATTATAATCCACAGTGCCGACAATGCGATGGCGATGCGTATCGACTTACAAAATGGCTCCAAACACGTTTTCGGTCGCCACGAACTTTGCCTATCGTATTACTGTTAATCTTCTGAAAATAGAGATGATGAAGAAGATTTGGTAGATCACATGTAAGATCGCGCCACCAGCGTCTGGGCTCTCATTAGCTCAGCCAATGAATCTGTCATGTCAAAAGCCAACAGGTTGTCAAATGAAATGACTAACTGCTGAAAATATCATGAGTTTGATCAGCAATTACAACTGCGGAAAAAGGCTCAATTTGTGCAAAGGCGGGTCTTACCAGCGACGAGTTCAAATTGCCGGTATTTATAGCATAACTTTTTTTTACCGCGTGACAAACTTTTTACAGCAATACCTTTCCAGCTATTTCAACTAATTAATAAAACAAAGAAAAATACCCCTTTTGGGTGGGTGGGTACAAGTGATACAATTCCGGTGATAGGCTTCGGCCGTGGCTGGCCACCACCCTATAGGTTGAGCCAGGCCGCCAAGCAACTCTCGTCGTGTTCCGGCCTGTTTCCTATACGAGCCATCCTGGAGGAAGGGTCTGAACAGTTGTGCAGCGCGCGTAGCGGTTACAGTACCCCGAATTTGTTGTACGGTTTGCACTGCTTGGGGGCGCGTGCAACACCGCGCTCAACTGCCTTCTTCCTTATTCTTCTAAATTCAAGTCTAGGGTGGAATAAGCATGTAGGTACTAGGCAAGCGTGTTCAATCGTAGGCCTCATTTTCGCTTTCCATCAGGCGTGTTTATGGTCAAACTCAAGCCTTTATTATAAAAAAAAAACAGGTTACAGACAATCAATTAAGAGCGACAAATCTCAGCTAATTTATAAATTTGATGATATGAATAAATGACGGCAAATATGATGGGCTTGGGATCCGCAAAATTTCTAGTGTTGCACTGCCAGCTTTCCTATCATTAGTCCAGAGCACGTCCGTCGCCCAACCTCGAGGGTAAAATTCTAAAGGATTGTCCTTCAAACTACGAGACGACGGGTTTGGTCGATGATAGTAATGCTTGGCTTATGGCTTGTCCGGGTCAAAATCTTTCTACCCATCCAAATTTTCAACGGAGCTGGGACGAAATACCTACTTTGCAAATTGACTAAACTTGTTCTGAAGTTTTAAGTTCCAGCTCAGGCCCAGACCATGCAAGGCTTTTCGCTGTAGGAAGGAAGGAATCTGGCGAGTGGCTTCAAGCCTATCCTTCTTTTAATACTGGTTTTCCTGGAGCCTGAAACCTTGGGAATTGTAGTTGGGCTGAGGTTGGGTGTTGCTTTGTGTTCTCCACACCATTGCCCCTGTGGTGCCAATGTCGACCAAATGGGTCACCATGGGCTTTCCTGCCAAAAAGTGCTGGCCGCTTTTCCTGTCACGCAGCGCTGAATGACGTTATTATTTAATTTACATAGGATCACTATTTTATTTAAATTATTATATAGTTTAATTTAAGAATTTATTTATTTATTATTATACATATGTATGTATAGATATGCCTAGAGATAATCCTGGCGTGAACGATGCAACGCTAATGATTTCAAAGTCAAAGTTAAAATTCTTTATTCAATTTAGGCATCAATTTAGGTGACAATTTTTCTCAAATATCTTCAATGTACAGACACCGACTTGTTACAGATTTATTATATGTATAGATAGATATAGATATTCGCCATGTTGCGGAATTTCACTGAAACTAATTTCTTACACTGACAATAATTTTAATGATTGTCAGTGTCACGGTGGCGGTTTCTTTGAACAATAACAAAATATGCACAAAACGATTCGTAGTCAACAACGGATCATTGAAAATAATGTTTATAATAAATGACTGAAAAAAAAACGCTTGAGGAATGAAACTATTTCGCTACAAAACCTTTCCAAATTTACATCAGAGCTAACAGGTAAATGCTGTAGACAAGTCAAGATGACATTGTACTCGTAGTCTGGTTATCATAAATCGGTAGTAAAGTAAAGAATAAGTTATTGGAAGTAACGGTTTATATTTTCAGGGAATAACTGGTAATACTTAGAAGAGCTGTTGCGACCATGTAATCAAAATAGAAAACTACTATAGGAAATCAGATTTATTTATTTTATTTATTTATTTATTTATTCATTCAATTAATAGTGCAAGTTTACAGTTTAACACCAAGTCACTTACATACTAGAGTCAAATTCTTAATAATAACAAACAATGTCAGTGCACAATAGAAAAACTTATGAAACGGATTCAGATCATATAATTGATATCCATGTGGACAAGTTCGTGTTTGAAGTTGGCTCTGACACCAGTGACACGTCTGACTCTGAAAGTGATTCCAATAGGTCACTTTCTGCATCTGTATTTGAAGCTAGTTGCCCTATGGACACCGAATATACTAGGTGCCAGATAACGCTGCCTAAAAGTTCATTACACCTCAAGTATTATGTTATCTCAAGTTTAAAAACGACTGTCGCTAAATGTATGAACATTATCGCTAAATCAACTTTACGCGGTTATCGTGGTACAGGGTTGAGTTCACTTGCGGTCATTGCAGAAAATATTGTCAACATTTTCTCACTATTAGATTACACATAAGTAAAACTTCTATAGCCCCATCTATATGATGTATGTATATACGCATATATGTCTACAGTAATATACCTAAGCTTAAGTTTAGACCATTTTTGGTGTTTTACTATTGGTGAAAGAAAATTTTAAAATCAGCCCCAAAGTTGAATTCACTTATTTTTATCAAGCGGGATTTTTGAATTTTCCCGAAGAAGAGTAGTCTATACCAATCAGGAATATTGTAGCTTTCTATTGGTAATATTGAAATAATTTTTAAAATTAGTTTCGAAGCAGAAATCAGTTATTTCTATCCCGTGGGAATTTATTATTTTCCCGAAGAAAAAGGAGCCTATGTCAATGAAGGATAGTGTAACTTTCTAATGGTGAAAAACTTGTTTGAAATCGGCTGAATAATTTCAGAGATTCCGCTACAAACAAAAAAATAAAGAAAGTCTAGATAAACCCTATCCCGTGGGAATTTCGAAAAATGCTTCCTTAGTGCACCTCTATAATACTCAATGTATGTATGCCAAATTTCAAGTCTCTAGCACTAGTAGTTTAGGCAGTGCGTCATCTGTCTGTCAGTCAGTCACGGTACCTGTTTTATAGGTATAGAATAGTATAGATAGATCAAGGGTCTTCAACCTTTTTGAAGTCAAGGGCCTAGTATACTCTGATATTGGTTCGGTGGGCCGCAACATAATAAAAACATTCCATTCTAAACTCTATTCTATATCGTTTTAATTTCTATTATTTTTAATCTGTAAATAGGTATAATTTGTAGACATGTGAATTTAATTATGTCAATACAATGTCGGGCCGCCATGGACGCAACCGCGGGCCGCGCAGCCCGCGGGCCGCCGGTTGAAGACCCTTGGTATAGAATACCAAACCGAATCGATGTTATTATTATGTTAAACACTAACGACACGTCGTTCGTGCCAGGAAAATCTCTAGGTATATTTATATATATCAAACATGGTTGTAACGGAGAAAATAAAAAAAATTAGTTCTATGTTTTGTTTAGGATGTTATTTGTTCTTACAAATAGATTTCAAGTTCAAGTAAGTATATGTGCAGAACTTGGCACCCATTTACATCTCAATGCTTTTATTGACGAAGTCCACAATCAAGCATCTTTGTAGTATTGAACTTGGTTATTATTTTTCATATTTATAATAACTTCCTTTTTTTTGTAAGAGTTGTCGACTCCGAAAATTCAATAGTTGAAATAAAGTGTTTTCCTTCTCTGTTCCGCAACAGTATGGGCATGGTAACCGCCGCAAGGGAAAAGAGTAATTTCCCATTGATAGTAGACGACAATAACAAATAAAAAGCACAGCTACTATTACCAGGTATGACATCTTTTTTTCATGCACTTTGGACAATTTAAAAGTACTATTTCGAACTGAAACAATTACTTTGCTAACCCGCGACCTTACGATAGCTACGTTTCACTACATACAAATCACACAAACCCAACTATCACCACCACCAAACTACACTGACGCGTTTCGAACTCAACCAGAGGTCATCTTCAGTGTACCGCTTGTTGATCGAAGACCGCAACCAGTATGGAGGTGGAGGAACAACTGCATGAACACGCATTTTACATAAACGTAGCTATCATAAGGTCGCGAGTGAGCAAAGTAATTGTTTCAGTTCATTAATATGGACCTCCGCAAAGACAAGTAACGCCTGTGTTAACGCCTATTTACACGCCGCCGAGAGCGTGCAGTTTTCACCACGTTTCGATGTCGGCGCCCCTCCCCCCCCTCCATGAACACCGCGCAGCGCCGCGCGGGCTGGTGCAACCCGCTCAGTGATGTCAGTCTCCGAAATCTCTCTATGTGAATGTACGTCGCTTGTCATACAGTTTATATACTTACCTATGTTACTCAATTTAAAACATACTTAGATGCATTACTGAGTTGTTGCACTTCGCTTAGTGGCACAAACTGATATAGAAAATTGTTCTGAATGGAATTCAACGACAAAAAGAAGGAGCAACTAATGATGGCAGTAAGAGAGATAATAGGAACTAAGGAGCCAGCAATATCCATATTCAAATATTATTTATTTTATTAGCAGTACGGCTGCTCACCGAATCTAAGATTATTTAAAAGCGAAAAAGTTTTTCGGGTGCGTCGGTGGGATTCGAACCCACGTCTCCTGGGTATGCGCCCCAACGGGTGTTCTACCAATTGAACCACGTCGCATCCAACCGACTCCCCCGAAATTCTTAATCGCTTACATACGCCAACAGTGGCGTGTGGTAACATCCATCGCTACTATTAGAAGCTACAAATATATAGCTGCTATTATTAGCAGTTAAATTTTTTCGCTTTTAAATAATATCCATATTAATGAACACAAGTACAAACAACATAAGAACCATTGAAAGGAATTCAAAGAATGTTAAAGACCCTAACCGTGCATGGCAAACATATCAACAAAATACCCTTTGGCAATTACTTAGGAAGCAGATCTCCTAGGCCCTGATGACTCTCATCTACAAGGGAGGATTTAAGCACCCTACAAGATAATAATTTAGTAGTGGATCGAAAAGTCTCCTGATAATGAAGAGGCTCTTGAGGTTATAAAAATCGTATGTAGGAAACATGATCAAGCGGTAACAGATTACAATTCCATAAACTGGGCAGAAATGACACTTCAATTTGAAAAGGTTGAGATGGAAAGATCATTTTGTAAGAACCCAAAAACCAATAGCTGAACTCTCCTCTAGCATGAGGAATGAGGCGATGATCCAAGCTTTTCTAACCGATTCGGTTGAATTCAGAGGGAGTACATAGAGCCTTCAGTGCTAGAATCTTTGAAACAAAAGATGGGAGAGCTTACATCACCACATATGACATGGGTTTCTCAATTAAGAATAATAAGGGCTCAATTAGACGCGTAAATAAAGTGCCTGCCTACTTTGAGTGGACTAACAGATGAATGTGCAGAGTTAAAGCATGTTCTAATGCATTCAAGCTTCAAAGCCACATGAATGCCAAAAGGAGGGAATGTTGCTAGCAAATACGGATTGCGTCAAATAGCACTCCACATTTGCCAGAAGATAAAATTCTAATAACCCACAAATTCTTGAACAATTGCATGGTGTCCCTAACACAGACTCACTGCTCAGTCAACAAGCAATGTAAAACACTCTGCTTATTATGGGCATGTAAGGAAGATTGTTTCACTTACTCAGTAAGAGATACCTATATACAACTACCTAAAGTTATCAATAAAAGAACATTATTGTCAGTAATTTCGCAAATTTTCGATCCTTTGGGTCTAATCAATCCAGCTATTTTGGTAGCAAAAATGTTGTTTGTAATAATCCTATTAGACTTGAAATACATGCCTTTTCAGATGCATCAAATAGTGCCTATAGTGCTTGCGTTTATTTACGCTCATTAGTAGCTAATAACTCTGTTACAGTGAACCTCATGGCGAAAAGCAGAGTAGCTCCCTTAAAGACACTAACAATGCCACGCCTTGAGCTGTGCGGGGCACTTCTTGCTGCTCGACTCATAGGCAAGGTCAGACAGTCATTTAGGCTTCCTATATGTAGACTCCACTAAATACTGGTGTGATTCCACTATACTTCGTTCTCGGTTGGCTAAAAAGCTCTAACACTCATTAATTAAAGATGTTCGTTTCCAACCGAATCAACGAAATAGTGGAATGCACTATTGACAAACACAAAGCGCAAACGACGATCAGGGCCCCTATTCATACACAAATATTCCAATATTTATAAATTGCAACGTATTACAGCGTACATACTGCGGCTTATTCATAAACTGTCGTAATCCTCATTCTAAACACATAAATCATTAAAAAAATAAAGAGATAAGTTCATCAATGTACCTACTTACTGTGTAAATTAACTCAAATGGAATCGTTTCCCGAAGAGTATAAAAAATTATCTTGTAAAAAGCAATTAAAAATTAAAAATCAACTTGTAATATTTAATCCATTCTTTCAAGAAGAAAGCAGACTGATTCGCGTAGACGGTCGTTTATCGAATTCAAACTATGATTATGATACAAAGTATCCCATATTACTTCATGCCTCACATCACGTGCCCAACTTATATTTAAACAATATCATATTAACCAGTTGCACGGTGGACCACAACTTTTGTTAGCATCTCTACGTCATAAGTATTGGGCCATAGGTGGACGCAATATGGCGAGAAAAACGGTTCATAACTGTCTCACATGTTTAAGTTTTTTAGGCAGAACAATTTAGCCCATTATGTCGGATCTGCCTAAAGAACGCATTCAGGGGGAGTTCCCGCGATCATTAATACAGCAGTTGATTATGCCGGCCCATTATTGATATCATACAGAAAAGGCAGAAGTTGTAAGCACATTAAAGCATACATTTGTGTATTCGTATGTCTAACTGTAAAGGCTGTACATATTGAACTAGCTTTTTCCCGCGACTTTGTCCGCGCACAAAAAGTTTTAAAGTCAACTCCTGATAGTACAGATCCATCCGACTTGGTCCCACTTACTTCTTCTTATTTCTTAATTGAACGACCGTTGACTCTGCTTCCCTCCCTTCAGGTACAAGATCAATCACTTCAATTTATGCCACGATACCAGAGAGTTCAGCAACTGAAGGCTCACTTCTGGAACCGTTACTACAAGGAATATGTTTCAGAACTACAAAAACGCACAAAGTGGCACAGGAGCAATGCAGAATTTCATGAAGGCGCGATGGTTCTTATCAAAGACAACCGGCTGCCACCGAACAGATGGTTGATTGGAAGAGTTACCCGCCTATATAGAGGCAAGCATGACACCGTTTCCCGGGTAGCAGATGTGAAGACATCCACTGGAACTCTAAGAAGAGCATACAACCGCATTTGTCCACTACCAATGTTGGAACAGAACATTCCAAGGGGGGCAACTTGTTAACGCCTATCTAACCGCTGCCGAGAGCATGCAGCTTTCATCACGTTTCGATGCTGGCGCCCCTCCCCGCTCCCCCTCCATGCACACCGCGCAGCCACAGTACAGAAAAAAGGAGCAGCATTAACGTCTCGGCAGCGTCCTTGATAATAATTACCTACGCCGGCTTGGTACACAAACTCGCGATAGGGCTGCCTACTAACAGTCACTCTTCAGTTATGTTTTGATAATGTCATATGAAATTTAAAGTAGGGAAAGGAATAAGAGTTTTAGGAAATTATCGAAGGAATGGACTAAGTGGTGTATAAAAAAATACATTTTACATTATTTTAATAAGGTATATTACGTGTAGTAAGCTAAAAGCTAAAGCTTTATTGTTGACTTTAAGAGTATAAATTCCGACTGAGTTGGTAATCTAAAAAATGACAATTCCGGTTTCGATAGAGATGAATTTTAACATCCTTACACCGCAAAATACTGTTTATATCGTCGTGACATAATTAGGTGGGTACGTAATAAATGCGCGTCAGTCCCGCGCCGACCGTACATAGCCACGGGGCAATCGCGAGTCGCGACTAATGGTTGCCGAGGTATGCTGAGAATTCGTGGCGCGTAGGTATAACTCGCGTTCCGGCCGTTTGTATGAAGACGTTCTACTGCTCCTTTTTTCTGTTCTGTGGCGCAGCGCCGCGCGGGCTGGCGCGACCCGCTTTGTGCACGAATGCACGTCGCTTATCACACTTACCTATGTAAAAATTTCCTTCAGTAAACCTATACATAATAACAGACCACTTGACTTTCTCATTATAAGCCTGATTCAAATTACTTAGTACTATTTCGGTTTTAGTTTTAAATAATACTGATTTATTGTATTTTTAGATACAACGACAACTTCGGATTACGAAAGCTGCAAGATGCTATTTTGTGGGATTTATTGCGGCTACTCATCCCATTACAATAATCGTAGTAGAAAGAGACGAACTCTTTATCAGTGAAATTATACCTAAATCGGTATAATTTTACAAAAAGTGTGTTTTGCCGGAAATAATCTTAAGAAGAGTCAGTAAAACTGCATCTTGCATAGAACTCTCTTGAAAATTCGGTAATTCGGCAATTGCATTCAAAAAGACAACATAGGCACTTTTGGGCCGACAACGCATCCGTAACTCAACTTGTTTTGTGGGTGTCCATGGGGGGCGATAATTGTTTTCCATCAGGTGACTCGCCTGTTCGTTTTCCCCCTATCATATAAAAAAGTCCTCAAATCAGCTCACAGAAAGTTCTCCTTACAAAAAAAAGATCACTTCGGCCTATTATAAGAGACATGCTATCAAAATTGTGGAAGAAGAGCATTTTATTGCAATGATACACGGATTAAACCCGAATTATCCAGGTTTGACTCGTTATAGGTTGAACATGAATATTCGAACGCTTTTTCAAGAACAAAAAAGCAAATTAATAAAATTCATTGAGTCCATAGACAAATTGTCACTTACATTCGATTTCTGGACTTCCGTTACTAACAAACCCTATATTGTCATTACCGCCCATTTTGTACATAACTGCAGTGTACACGCAATTGTATTAGATTTTGATTTGATACCGTACCCGCATACCAGTGAGCAAATAAGAACAAAAATTAAAGAAATATTCTACAGTTATAGTTTACAAACAAGATTTATTTATTCTATAACGACAGATAATAAGGCGGCAAACATTAAGACCATGCAACTGTTGTCATGGCTTGATACGGGTTATGAACACGTAATTCACACTAGATGTATATTGAATCTAACAGTTAAAAAGGGTTTTCAAAAATTAAGTATACCAATATCAAATATATCAAAACTGGTAAATACCATCAAAATTTCGCCTAAAAAAAACCGGTTGTCTGTAAAGTCGAAATGCGTGTTCATGTAGTTACTCCACCTCCACACTGTACGAACACACACAAATCACACAAACCCAACCATCACCACCACCAAACTACACTGACGCGTTTCGAACTCAACCAGAGCTCATCCTCAGAGCACCACAACCGTATGCTAAACCACCAAATGTTAAACTGACAAACCAAAACAAATTTTTTAACTTGTCACTGTAACTTCTCAAGTACCCACTTTATTTTTATTTTCCCAAACTATCCCACAAAAATTATTTTTTATTGACATATAAAACTGCCTTAAATTTTTGTTTATTTATTAATAAGGCATATTTTATTAATACTAACTGTTCAAATTAGACCCAAGCAGCAGTAAAGGGGAAGATACAAAATTCACCTGTTCATTTATAATAGACCCCACCCATAGTGTTGTACCTAATTATTTCCATGCATTCCAGAGCATCCAGACGCAACAACATGCCGCAATAATGTAACACTTCATAAGAATCTGAATCTAACAATGAATGATTTGATTCCAACAAATGTTTTGCAAAATTCGATCCGTCTAGATGCTCATTACTATATGCCGAAACATGCTCTTTAAATCTAGTATTAAAACTTCGGCCTGTCTGTCCTACGTATATCCTATTGCAGTCATTACAAGTAAGCTTGTATACCCCCGATCTAGTTCCCTTATCTACCTGTTCTTTGTGGTTACATAGCCTAGCTAGAGTACAAAACCTAGAAAGAAAAGAAAAGTATACCTAAGTAATTTTGAGTCGGTGCCAATTTGCCAAACAATCAATCCTTCGCCGGAAAATGAAGAGCGTTCACGAGCGAGCGTTAATGTCAGCGACAGCAACCCAAACGGGCACACACGTGACACTTGATTATAAGAAATGTTTATTATTTTTTTGCTTTTCAGTTTTTTTCGGCGGTTTTATTTTTTGTAAAATAGTTATTGATCATTAGTTGTAAAATTGGTAGGTCTGGCAAAATAAAATATCGGATTAATTGTGCCGACCGTCGCCGTCGGTGGTAGCGAAAAAGAGGAATTTATTTCTATAAAACTTGCCTTAAATACTAAATAACAGCGCCATCTCTGGGATGGCTTATGGAACTATTTACGTAGATTATTGACAAAGCAAAGAATCCTAAAGGCTGTTATACAATTCTAGAAGTTCCATCAGGTTTGGTTAGATGGCGCTTACTTAAGTCTATAGTTAAATTAATAAATTTAACATTAGTCGTCAATCATTTTAATCATGTATAAATTACTTCAAATGTAATCTATTCACACTTGGAACAATTAATACCTACTTCATACGTGAAACGTAAATGAAACTATTTGTTTTGTTTTTATTAGTCATCGTTATCAACGTGCACTTTTTGTAGCAAAGGGTTGGCAGAAAAAACAAATACATTTGAATATTCACTTTTGTTCTTAACTATGAAATAAATACTTACCTTCTTAGGATTACACCTCTCTACACCTCTAGATATTATTCTTTACGATACAAAACCTTTTTCGCCCTAATATATTTTTAAAACAATATACGTCAAATGACATTTCATAAAAATACAACTTCAGTAAAAAATCTACGCGTAGTGTTTGTATTAATCTAAATAAATAATAATCCAATGCACATCGTATCTAGAGTTGCTATTCAAGTATGTCAAGTGGCGTCTTAATTAAGTACACGTATGATCACAGTATTTACATTCACAGTATGGATTTGACACAATACCCGGATTTAATAACGACGGACGAAGGCACGCGATGTACTATTTGCAATGTCAATATTAAAAAGAAAAAAGACAATATAAATAAGCACCTAAAGTCAAAATTTCATCTAAATAAAATAAGCGATTCATACTCGCATTCCAAGCTACAACAAAGCTTAAAAGACAACCCTGATTTTGAATTTAAAGACAGTAAATTATTTTGTAAATTGTGTGATTCAACATTAATTTCATCAATCTTTATTTAGTTTGGACCCGGCATATGAAAACTGATTCACACCAAAAACTTTACAGTATAAAAAATAGACAAAAACAGTTCAACAAAGACTAGACTGAATTTATGATTCATTCTAATATACTTAACCTGGTCAAAACTTGACAACCCAAACTTTCGGAATTTTATGGAAAACCTTTTAAAAAACAAATACGAAAATAGCGTCAATTTACCCCGTGAATCCAATATACGGCTGAAATATCTTCCAAAATTTTACGAGGAAAAAAAGAACAAATCAGGCAGGAACTACAAAATAAGACGATATGCCGTAGCGTTGATAAAACAACCGATTCATGTGGAAAAAAAGTGGCTAACGTTCTGATTCAGTCATTGGATAGAACAAGCACCAAAATGCATTTATTTTCATCAAAGGTTCTAGAGGAAACCAATTATTTGACAACAACCAGACTCGTAAACGAAACGCTCAAAGATCTTTGGGGCCATCGATATAATGAGAACTTAGACAAATTACTTTTTTTCATAACTGATGCTGGATCATACATGCTCAAGGCGGGTAAAAAACTATGACAAACGTTACATTATGACTTATAAAATTATGGCAGTCGAAAGGATCCCAATTTGGATAAATGATTATAAATATGTATTATAAATCTCATAATTTGGGAAATACCTATATAAATTTTAAATACTTGTGTATTTGTTTTTTTGTCAACCATACTTTGCTACGAAAAGTGCACGTTGATAACGATCACTAGTTTTTATACATACATTTTATTAAAATGTATTGTTACCACATTTCAATAATTACGTAGAAAAAATAGACTTCCTCTCTAACTTGAAGCACGCCATCCTTCTTGCATTAAATCCTACGTAGAGAAAATCTAAGTCATCTTCTTGTTCATACGTACCTAATGCAATATTCTTAAAAATTCTTTTGTTTTGTGATCGTATTTTTGTTTGTTGTGTTTGTGTCGCACAAATGGTTAATTTTTAATGATTAATGATTGACTATCACAACTACTCAAATTGCAATCATCTTGTACGCGGCGCGTCGACATCGGCATCAAATGTACGGGCTCTGCAAATAACTATGTAAGACTACACACATAAGTAGATAAGATAACAACGGAACCATGTACGAGGGGCGTTCAATATAAAGTGAGAATGAGATGCAAACTCTTTTAATATTACGAAATTAAATACTTGCCGGTAAAGCTAATCTATCTAGCTGATTGCTATGAAAAAAAAACTAACTGTCTTTTGTTTAAAAAAATATACGGTAATTTCTTTGCAATGCTATTGAGTACGTTAGCGAAAATGGAGAAAATTGAACTGCGCGCCGTTATCAAATACTTGTATTTGTAAAATTTTTCTACGGACCAAGTCAATTTGGATTTGCGGGACACTTTAGGGTCTAATGCTCCTCCGTATTCGACAGTCGCACGTTGGTGCGCCAAATTTATACGTGGAAGAACATCGACAATGGACGACCCCCGCTGCGGACGCCCTACTACAGCAGTAACTGATGAAATTGTGAAAAAAGTCGAAAACTCAGTTTTGGCGGATCGTCGTGTCACAGTTCGTTTTATTGCTGAAAATGTAAAGATTTCAACGGAGGCGTGCATAATATTTTACATTAACGCTTGGGTATGAAAAAGGTATCTGCGCGTTGGGTACCAAGAATGCTTACTGACACGTAAAAACAAACTAGACTAGAGATTTGTCAAGAAGCTTTGAACCTGATGCAGCAAGACCGGGAACTTTTTTTGGCGCGATTTATAACAATGGACGAAACATGGCTCCATCATTACGACCCTGAAACGAAACTGCAGTCTATGACATGGAAAAGGCCATCATCTCCAACTCCGAAGAAATTCAAGGTGAGCCCATCTGCCGGTAAGGTCATGGGCTCTGTTTTTTGGGATGGTAAAGGGGTATTAATGATTGAGTATCTCGAGCATGGAGCCACTATTACGGGCACTTTATACGCCAAACAAATAGCAACATTGCGCAATGAGATCCGCGAAAAACGGCGAGGTAAACTCTCGAAAGTTGTGCTGTTCCACCAGGACAATGCCCCGGCACACAAGTCCGCCGTTGCAATGGCTGCAATTCGTGATGCTGGGTTCGATATCCTTAAGCATCTTCCGTATTCACCAGATCTCGCTCCCAGTGATTTCTACCTATTTCCGAGATTGAAACAATACCTGAGAGGCCAGAAATTTGAAGACGACGACGCGGTAGTCGCTGCAGTACAAGATTTTTTAAGTACTCAAGATGAGACCTTTTTTAAAAATGGAATTTTAAGTTTAGAAAAAAGATATACTAAGTGTATTATGCTAAAAGGTGACTATGTCGAAAAATAAAATGACATTTAGTAAAAGTTGTTTATAACATACTCATTCTCACTTTTTATTGAACGCCCCTAGTATTCACAATGTATGCACTTTGTGGCGCTTGGCGAGTGGCGCGACGTCGGGCAGAAGTTTGACAACGTCGCATATCGCGCGACGCGCGTAAACCGTACTAGTTACTACTTACAGTAGCGAGTATTTTGACTCCAACAAAAGTTTCGATATTATTTTAATCATATCAGTTATTCCTACTTATTTGTTGCTAATGAATGTCTTAAGACTTCCTCGAACCAAGTAAAAAGTTCAATTCCTTTTAATCAAATTAAAACAAAGGCCCCTACATTTTACAAGGTCAATGGATTGTACATGTCAAAATATATTGGAGTGAACCTTCGATCAACAATACAACTAGATATCGGGTCAGCGCACAAAATACGGCCCGGAAAATAAGAGCTCACTTCCAAAGTGAGCTCTTATTTGGTTTTAGTTCGGTCCAAGCACAGCCAACATTAACACGTCTCGCGATGCCGCAGTGTGCGTTTAAAACTTGTTAAAACAATGCCTGAAAAAGTCATTTATCCGCTGGAGTGTCTTAGTTTCGTAAGTAAATGTAAAATAAGTTTATTTCAAGCTTTAAACTAGCAAATAATAAGCAAATTACCGATTTTAACCACGACTTGTGCGCGCGTATTGGCCAGGTTGGCCAAACATTCTTAAATGTTTGGCCAACCTGGCCAATTCGCGCTAAAACATCGTAAAACAGAACAGTAGATGCATGGAGTAGATTTGAAACTTTTCCTACTCCTGTACTATTATCTGTTTTTTACATGGTCGCGAACAAATAAGAACATAGATAATATGACTTCAGAAAGTCTATACTTTCTCTATTCCCCATAACAGCACTTGTGTCGTAATGTTGTTATTACGATACACCTAGCTGCTACAGATTATTAAGTGTAGGGTACACTCAACATTAAAGCCCAGCTTAGACCTGCTGAGTTGAGTCAAGTCGATTCGAGTCGGTTCGATTCGGTACGAGTCGGTTCGAATCGGTTTGAGTCGATTAAAGTCGGTTCGAGTCGATTCAAGTCGGTTCGAATCGGTTTGAGTCGGTTCAAGTCGGTTCGAGTCGGTTCGAATCGATTCGAGTCGATTAAAGTCGGTTCGAGTCGGTTCGAATCGGTTCGAGTCGATTCGAGTCGATTAAAGTCGGTTCGAATCGGTCCGAGTCGGTTCGAGTCGGTTCGAATCGATTCGAGTCGGATTGAGTCGATTCGAGTCGATTAAAGTCGGATCGAGTTGATTCGAGTCGGTTCGAGTCGGTTCGAGTCGGTTTGAATCGGTTCAAGTCAGTTCGAATCGACCCACTCACCCCTCTTTTTGCGTTGGGGGTTAAAAATTGCCGCTATTTGTACATAACAAACCTTTTATATGTAATCATTATATAGGTAAAGAACATAAAAAGTGATACCGAGTCATATTTGTATTTGTTTCAATAAGATGCAAAACGTTCTGGCCGGCACCGTCATTACTTACACACGTGAAAAGAAACTAGCATATACATTTTTTACGGATTTAAATTTTCTGTACGACTCTTACAACATTATTTAATTAAATAAATATATCACACAAAAAACATCACGCCAGTAAAATAACAAGTGTAACGCGCGAAACCCATCGATCGCCGTGTTAACGGTACCCTGTTGCTCGCAATGTTTGCCGCCATACTGCACGGTCACCTGGCAACGCTCGGTCGCCTAGCAATCGTGCCGCCATTATGGTTTTCATCGCCTGCGCCACTCACGGCGCATGCGCGCGACGCCGCGCCTGGACCGCCGCACCGGCCGCGCATTCATTCAATTCGGGATCGATCTGCCGATTCTGCCGTCAAGATCAACTTAGCCGCGCACGCTGTCCGCGCCGCACCCCGCGCACTCTCGCGTGTTTGTTTATCTATGTTTTCGTATTGTTCTTTATGATAATGCATCATATGTTTAGTCCTTTATTAAATTTTTTACCTACAAAGTACTACTATCATTGACTATCCGCATTATACAAGAAAGTACTAATAAAAAACATAGATACCCAAAAACACTAATCTTACCAAGCAAGTGAATTTCTACACAGGTACCTATTTTAAAATAATTTTATTACTGTCGTGAGCGACTCCATAGCTCCCGAAGTTAAAATCAGAGTGGAAAAAGTAGACAGGAAACGAAAGAATGTAACTCGCAATGTAGTCAAGCTGAAAAACACTTTATCTGTAGTGCGATAAGGTTGACTTCATAGTAACTGTTATTTGACCTATGATTTTTCATTTCTAAGTGGCAGGTGTTATTTATTGCTTCGCTAGCTGTTTCTGGCGAATAATCGTAAGTGGAAGGTATAATTGCGACTTTAATGTATGGTGCTATGGTCGTAAATGGGTTGATCTTAAAACTGTTTTGAATTTGTTGTCTCTTTTTAGCAGAAAACATAAATCGCTCTATAGCTACACATTCAAACGACACATTTTGGCTTGGATTTTGTACCTGTCCCGAAATCTGGTTGTATTGTTGATCGAAGGAGTGAACGAAACCAAAACCAAATCAAAACCTACAACCAAAACCAAAACCTACAGAATCAAAACCTGCAGGGTACTTCCCGTCAACTCAGAATCTTGAAATTTGGTACGAAGCAAGGTCTCATAGCACAGATAAAGGAAAAATTGCGAAAAGCATAATTCTTTTTGTCTGTCTGTATATATCACTAACCAATCTATTTATGCCGCAAATTTTCGACACTCGCAAGGGAATCAAAACCTACAGGGTACTTCCCGTGAACTCAGAATCTTGAAATTTGATACGAAGCAAGGTCTTACTTAAAGCACAGGAAAGGAAAAATTGCGAAAAGCATAATTTTTTTTGTCTCTGTGTATATCAGTAACCAATCTACAATGATCCCACACTGCGCACATTTTGCTTAGGAGCAGGGGTCTGCTAAGACTGGATGTTCATAGATACATATAAATTAGTACGGAACCCTCGGTGCGCGAGTCCGACTCGCACTTTGCCGGTTTTTTTAATATCAAAGCGACTGGTTATGCTACACTTCCTAGTACTTCAAATTCGATTAAGTAGATATAGGTATTGACTTGACACTGACAAGTAATTTCTAATGTAACTGAATTTCTTCTGTCACGTGCTCTTTGTTTCTCAAAATGATAATCTGCAGTTATTCATTTTTCATTCAACGTAGTCGATTAGCAAATATTATGACGTTTCATCCACTTGCTCATTTTACAACTAAGACATTAAACAAATAAGATCTTTTTGATTACATAGTCCATAATACCATCTAGACCTTATACAAACTCTGCCTACCTCTACCTATCTTCTGCCTACTTGTGCATTTCACGAGCTAGACGTTTTGCTAAGAAAGTCTTCCTGAAACTTAGACAATATTGTAATCATGGCATTAGATAAACAAGTCATTTTGCATACTAAACTTGTTCAGTGTATTACTGAGACGTTTTGAATGCCAAGGCTAAATGCAAGTAAGGCCTTCAGGACCCAACCCGATAAAAACGGTATGTCCTATGTATCGGTATCAAAAAGTCGGTATGGAAGCAATACAACTACACTAGATGTATGGAGCTTAAATATTTTAAAGAACACCTAGCAAAAATGTTTGATATTTTGCTTTATAATTATCTAGTTAAAACGTACATTGACATTAACGTACTCCCGTAACAAATAAGTTAAGTACTTATGATTCTTCTTTTTTTTTGGATTTTATTGCCCGATATAAAGAGTGCATCAAAAAATAATTGTTTGCCACCACCTAGTTTGTGGCTAGGGAATAGACAATATGACATTGGGTCAAACATAAAAACACAAAAAAACGAATTATATTTTTTTTGATGTCAGCCCCAGGTGGACACATAACAATTCAATGTAAAAAATTGTTCAAACGTTCATTATTTAAGTTGCTCGTAAATAAAACATATTATTCGATAAATGACTACTTGACTGACATAAACTAATAACAAAAAATATAATCATAATGGTATTGAAATTTGATATTGAAATTGTAATTATTTGTTTTGTAACTTTGAGATCGTATTTATTGTGATAAGTGAGCATGCTGCATGCTATACCTAATGCACGCTATTTGTATGCCGCTAGGCAAAGCATAGTGGAACAAATTAATGTAAACCTAAAAGTAAGTAAGTATAAACTATGTTACGACAAATAAAATTATAATTCTGATTCCGATCCTAAAATTACGAAATATTCCGTTGACTTGTTTGTGACAGATTCATTATGGTGTCGCTTTCCTTGTCTAATTCTATTCCGGGCCGACGGTTGGGAACTGCACTCGCGCTTACACCGCCTTGTGTAGCTTATCGCGCTAGACGTACGAAGCATCGTGCGGTTTTTGTGCTTTTAACGATTTGTTCTTGCACGAATTTCACCACGGATTCACATCGTACTACGGAAGTTCAGTTAAAAATATTTTGTACCTGACCCCAAGACATGACATCAGAAATGTAAGTTTTTGCTAGGTATGTAATTTACGTGCAATCTTAGACACAGGTACATTGTGGCATTCATGCCATTATTAAGGTAAGTAAGTTCAATTGTGGCTGTGAAACTGACAAGGAACGGTGTACCCAACTGTCCGGCTCTAATTTGATTTATTTACTTAGATATAATGTATGTTATGTCCTCCAAAGTACTGAAAAGTGACTAAACCCTCTAAATGTTATAGATTTTTTTTCTTTAAATTAAATTGATAGTTATTCCTGGTTTGACTATTATGTTTGAGACGTCCACTGCTGCTGTGCCACATAGACATAGGCCTCCCCTAAGGCTCGCCATACAGATCGGTCCCGTGCCATCCAGGTCGTCGCTCCATCTTGTTGGAGGCCTACGTACATTGCGTCTTCCGGCCTGTACCGAAAAGTTTTTTTACACGTTTTGTATTTGAGATATTCAATGAAATCTAAAATGTTTTTGAAATATTTTAATTCGGTTATGTGTGTTACATAGTGCCTATTTACAATAAATAAATATTATAGAACTATAGTTTAATAGTTTGGCGGCTAAAGCTGCGATTTTTTTCTTGATAACCGCCATTAAATTTTGCATAGTGGTTTTGGTTGATTTTTTATTAAATTTTATTAGAAGGACCCTTCGGACTTCCTGTCCGAACTTTGTTTGTCTTCGATTCTGTTCTCTTTTATGTATTGATAAACTATATTTCGCACCGTGGCACGGCTTTTTAGGGTTCCGTAGCCAAATGGCAAAAAACGGAACCCTTATGAATTCGTCATGTCTGTCTGTCTGTCCGTTCGTATGTTACAGCCAATTTTTTCCGAAACTATAAAAACTACACTGTTGTAACTTGGTAAGTAGATGTATTCTGTTAACCGCATTAAGATTTTCACACAAAAAAAGAAAAAAAAAACAATAAATTTTGAGGGTCCCTCCCCATACTTAGAACTGAAACTCAAAAATTTTTTTTTTCATCATCATCAAACCCATGCGTGTGGGGTATCTGTGGATAGGTCTTCAAAAATGATATTGAGGTTTCTAATATCATTTTTTTCTAAACTGAATAGTTTGCGCGAGAGACACTTCCAAAGTGGTAAAATGTAACCTCTAAAATAAGAGAATAATAAAACTAAAAAAAATATATGATGTACATTACCATGTAAACTTCCACCGAAAATTGATTTGAACGAGATCGTAGTTTGTCTGTCTGTCTATATCAGTAACCAATCTACAATGATCCCACACTGCGCACATTTCACTTAAGAGCAGGGGTCTGCTAAGACTGGTTATTCATAGATACATATAAATTTGTAAGGAACCCTCGGTGCGCGAGTCCGACTCGCACTTGGCCGGTTTTTTCAGTTTTTTTCATAAATGTTGAATCAGGATTGTCAAGCAAGTTCGCATATTTTTTCTCCTGATTAGGTTATCGTTTTGCATTTTGTACAATTATAAGATTTTTCTAACAATATTTATGTCAATTAACAGCTGAAAGTGTCAGGAATTTAGACATGGTAGCAGATAGGAGCATTGTTTAGCGGCAGATATTTTATTTATATACACATTTGTAAAAAACTTTTCGGTACGTGCCTTACATTGTGTTTTACGAGCCTGGTGATTTCAATATCTGGTATTATGCGAATTCGGTTTTGAATGGAACATGGTGTATTGAAAAAACAAGCTGTTTTGGCAATCCGATATAGAGAAATGAAATGAAATAAAATGAAATTAAATGAAATGAAATAATTTATTTGCATTGAACGGGTTATTATTTATTTCATACAGTACAGCCGCTCAGCCTTTGGTGGCATACAAATATTAGTACTTATAACTATTTAAATTAAAATAATGGAATATAATTTGTCAAATGAATACATCTAATAATAATAAAGTCTAATAACAATAAATTAACGAATCAATTAATAATTATTTATTTTTATCGAAAAATTCATTCACTCATTCATTCATTCATTCTTCTTGTAACCATTGTCTAAGTTTGGAATAAAATATATTTCCAGTTAAATTTGTTATAGTTTTAGGTACAGTATTATAAATTTTACTTATCATGTAATATGAATTCTTTTTAAAAAGGCTCAGTATGGTTAAAGGTAATTTTAATGGCTTTTGCGTAATAGTACGCTTATTGCTATTGTCTTTTACTATAAATAGTTCCATATGCTTTCTAACAAATGTACACGCCTCCAAAATGTATAGGCAGGTGAGTGTTAAAATCTTATTTTTCCGAAAAATTGGTTTACATGAGTCTCTAGGTGATAAACCCCATATAGCCCTTATGCACCGTTTTTGCGATACGAATACTCGGTGGACATCTATCGCGTTGCCCCACAAAATAATGCCATACCTGAGGGCGGAACACACATACCCATAATAGACAAGCAAAGCAGTTCTGTGTGATATAACAAGTCTTATTTTCTTTAATGCAAATACAAATTTATTAATTTTGCTACATACTGCTTTAATTTGCTCTTTCCAGTCACAATGTTTGTCAATATCAATTCCTAAAAACCTGTGACAGTTTTCTTGTTTTATGGATTTACCGTCACATGTTATATTTAATTCTAAATCTTTGCTTTGCTTAGTATGAAAATGAATAAATTTAGTTTTTTCAGTGTTTCAATTTAAATTATTACTTCTCAGCCAGTTAACTGTTTCTGATAACGCCTTATTTATCTTGTCCTCATAACTTGATAAATTATCACTTTCAACTACAATGGTTGCGTCATCAGCAAACAAAACTGTTGGATAATTAACGGCACGGGGGAGGTCATTAATATATATTAAAAACAATAATGGCCCTAAAATGCTACCTTGTGGTACTCCGTATTTATTTTCTTTAATAGTTGAGACAAAATTCTCAACAGTTCTGTTTGCTTTATTCATTTTGGTTATTTCAGTGACTTGACAACGATTTGATAAGTAACTTTTGAACCAATTTACAGCTGGGCCTCGAATGCCATATCTATGTAACTTGCTTATCAGAATGTCATGATCCACAAAGTCAAAAGCTTTGCTCATGTCAAGAAACAAAGCAATCGTGGGTTTTCTATTATTAATACTATCAAGCACCCTCTGCATAAGAGTAAAAGCGGCTAAAGCAGTTGATTTATTCGGCCTGAAACCATTCTGTTCCATTGCAAAGGCTTTATTTTTATCTAAGAATTTCTGCAAACGTACATAAAAAACCTTTTCAAAGACTTTTGATAGTACTGGAATTAATGTTATTGGCCTATACTTGCCCATGTCGGCTTTTGAACCTTTTTTATGAAGAGGTTTCACAACAGCAAACTTCAATTTCTGTGGGAAAGTACCTTGTTCTAGGGATAGATTTATAATATGACATAAAGGCTCTGCAATTAAATGTGCAATATTTTTTAAAGCTATTGTACTAACCTTATCATAACCAACAGAATTAGTATTACGTAACGATAAAATCAATTTCAATACCTCCTCAGGGGTCGTCGGTTCCAAATAAATACTGTTCAAATTGTTAGGAATTGTATTGGAGAAATCATATTTACTACTTTTAATATCATTGGAATTAACGGACAAATTTATAAAATAGTTATTAAATGCCTCAGCGATGTCAGTACCAGTCATTATTATTTTGTCATTTATTTCTATTCTATCAATTTCTGAGGACTTTCTCACATTGCCTAACTTACGATTTAATGAACTAAAACGATTTACTACATTCCACGTCGCTTTGCATTTATTTTCAGCTAGAGATATAAAGTTGTCGTTACATTTCTTTTGTATTTCATTTATACATTTGCGCAAAGTTTTAGAATATTTTTTGAAAGACTTTTTTTGTCCTCACTTTTGTTTAAATAATAGTTATATCTAAGTTGTCGTTTAGTTTTACAACTTTTTTTGATTCCCTTTGTAATCCACACACGTTTATTTGCTTTATTGGATCGTCTTATTCTATGCTCAGGAAAACATTGCTCAAAAAATAGTATTAGTGTCTCGTGTAGTAAATTAAATGTAACATCAGTGTCGTCTCCTGTTAAAATTTCACTAAAGCTGAGGCCACTAATGCAATCTACAAATTTACACATGTTATCACGGCTAAAATCTCGCTTGAATGTGTACCATGCGCGATCGTTTGAGGATCTATCAGTTTCCACAGTAATGCTCTGCGCCGTGTCGTGATCGGATAAGCATAGTCGGTGAATTTCTCCCACTACATTTTTAAAGTTACTTACAATATTATCAATGCTTTTTTTTTGTCTCGTGGGGAGATCTATATGAGGTATTAAATTATGACTATACAACATTTCACACAGTTCAATTTTAGGTTTAGAGTGTGATAAAAAATCAACATTGAAATCTCCACATATTACAATATTAAAATTTTGATTTTGTAACTAATTAAGTAATATTTCAAGTTGTCTTAAGTATAGTATAAAATCCGAATTAGGGGTTCTGTATATACAAATAACTATTAATTTTATAGATTGTATAATAATTCCACAAACTTCGAAATCTCTCTCTATACTTAAATTATTTATTACGTTATAAGGTTCACAGTCTATATAGTTTTTACATAATATACTAGTTCCTCCTCTACGAGCATTGTGCCTAGAAAAGTTAGCAGCAAGCTTATAGCCCATAATATTTAGATTATTTTCTTCTCCGTTACTTATAAATGTTTCCGTCAGACAAATCACATCCACTGGTGCACTACTTTTCTCTAGGTCTAAAATCGCTATCTCCAGTTCTTCCAATTTATTTAGCACTCCTGCTATATTTTGGTGTAGAACACGAAACGTCGTCTTTTTCTTGTTCAATAAAAAAATTTTTTTTTACAGATTTTCCCACCGTTGCTTGGGGATCCTTGGACCCGGTATCTTGGATTTTGCCTATGTGTAAATTACTGTTCACATTATTATTTAATTCCTTGCTGTCAAGTTCAATACAAGATATAATATGGTTTATTTGAAAGAATACATTCTTGAGTCCAAAGTCATTTATATCGCCTGAGCTGTTCCTGAACATATCGTAATCATAGGATACATTTCTATTAGAGTCGACTAAGTAAGCGTATTCGTGAGTGTTTATGTCTAGACACAGCATGTTATTAAAAATCTCCACCCTCCAATTGTATAGAGTGGCTGTGTCTCGACACTTGTATGTAGGTGCACATATGATAAAATTGGTATGAGTCAATACTTGTAGTGATTCTCTGATCGTTTTAACTAAATCATAGTAATTTGTAGTATGCTTAAAATCTTTTTCTCCGATTAAAATAATGCTGTGTTAAATGATCTACTTTAAACTGTACATCTTTGAAGATCTCCTTGATTCCTGTGTTAGGTGATAAAAAGTGACATATATAAGGTTCTTTTGCGAAAGTTTGAGAAGCTATTTTTAAAACCTTGTTCTTTTTAATACTGCTCAGAATAACAACCTCGTTTTTCTTTCTAACTGGGGTGAGCTTTTGATTTTTTTGCATCAAATTTCCTTCACTCGATTCGTTATTTATAAATTTAGGAGATCCTATGCTGGAAGAACTGTCGCTTGAGTAATTTTGGCTAGTGAGTACCTTCTGTTTCGTAACGGGGGTTAAGTGACAAGTACTTTCATTTACTGAAGGAAATAGCGAGTCAGGTTTCAATCCTGTCTTTCCATTTTGTTTCTTTTTAATTTTCTTTTTTTTGCTCGATATAGTTTGCTCGATATAGTAGAAAAAGACGGTGACAGGAAAGTCTGGTATTCTGGGAATTTGATATTATACTAGGGGCGTTCAATAAAAAGTGAGAATGAGTATGTTATAAACAACTTTTACTAAATGTCATTTTATTTTTCGACATAGTCACCTTTTAGCATAATACACTTAGTATATCTTTTTTCTAAACTTAAAATTCCATTTTTAAAAAAGGTCTCATCTTGAGTACTTAAAAAATCTTGTACTGCAGCGACTACCGCGTCGTCGTCTTCAAATTTCTGGCCTCTCAGGTATTGTTTCAATCTCGGAAATAGGTAGAAATCACTGGGAGCGAGATCTGGTGAATACGGAGGATGCTTAAGGATATCGAACCCAGCATCACGAATTGCAGCCATTGCAACGGCGGACTTGTGTGCCGGGGCATTGTCCTGGTGGATCAGCACAACTTTCGAGAGTTTACCTCGCCGTTTTTCGCGGATCTCATTACGCAATGTTGCTATTTGTTTGGCGTATAATGTGCCCGTAATAGTGGCTCCATGCTCGAGATACTCAATCATTAATACCCCTTTACCATCCCAAAAAACAGAGCCCATGACCTTACCGGCAGATGGGCTCACCTTGAATTTCTTCGGAGTTGGAGATGATGGCCTTTTCCATGTCATAGACGGCAGTTTCGTTTCTGGGTCGTAATGATGGAGCCATGTTTCGTCCATTGTTATAAATCGCGCCAAAAAAAGTTCCCGGTCTTGCTGCATCAGGTTCAAAGCTTCTTGACAAATCTCTAGTCTAGTTTGTTTTTGCGTGTCAGTAAGCATTCTTGGTACCCAACGCGCAGATGCCTTTTTCATACCCATGCGTTCATGTAAAATATTATGCACGCTCCCCGTTGAAATCTTTACATTTTCAGCAATAAAACGAACCGTGACACGACGATCCGCCAAAACTGAGTTTTCGACTTTTTTCACAATTTCTTCAGTTACTGCTGTAGTAGGGCGTCCGGAGCGGGGGTCGTCCATTGTCGATGTTCTTCCACGTCTAAATTCGGCGCACCAACGTGCGACTGTCGAATACGGAGGAGCATTAGACCCTAAAGCGTCCCGCAAATCCAAATTGACTTGGTCCGTAGAAAAATTTTTCAAACACAAGTATTTGATAACGGCGCGTAGTTCAATTTTCTCCATTTTCGCTAACGTACTCAATAGCATTGCAAAGAAATTACCGTATATTTTTTTAAACAAAAGACAGTTAGTTTTTTTTTCATAGCAATCAGCTAGATAGATTAGCTTTACCGGCAAGTATTTAATTTCGTAATATTAAAAGAGTTTGCATCTCATTCTCACTTTATATTGAACGCCCCTCGTAGAAATAGGGTAAGTCGGCAATCTAGTGTTTTGCAATTCTGATATTAAGGGAACGAGCGATTTGAACTACGGAGCTTAAAAATAAAGCTAGGTCATGATCATGAAAATTAGCGACTCGGTTGATGCGAATTTCTGTCTCGTGTACCTCAAGAGTCTAGCGCGAAGGTCATCTATATCGGTTCAGCGGTTTAAGCATGAAGAGGAAACAGACAGACAGACAGACAGACCCACTATCGCATATCGCATCTATACTTAATATTATAAAGCTAAAGAGTTTGTTTGTTTGCTTAAATGCGCTAATCTCAGGAACTTCTGGTCCGATTTGATAAAAATCTTTCAGTGTTAGATAACCCATTTATCGAGGAAGGCTATAATCATCACGCAAGACCAATAGAAGTGGAGCGCCAATGAAGAATGTTTCAAAATACGGGGTTTTTTTTTCCTTATGAGATCTTCCCCTGCGTGCGCTGCGTAAACGGTTAAAGTTTCGCAAAAAACATGTATGACAGAATTGTTCCCCTTTAAAAGTACTAAAAAAAAGTCCGCGACAGCATATGTCTGTCTATCTTTTAAGGTCGGCTCACTATAATCTTTTTTATGCTAACCAAATTTGTTCTAAAATAATGCATTATTTGCGAAGGTGTTTTTATAAACATGATATTAATCCTTATCCAAATAAATAGGTTATTCAAGTATTTAAAAAGCAATTATTTTCTTTATATATAAAAACTAGCTGTTGCCCGCAAATCCGTCCGCGAAGAATATAGGCATAAAAAGTAGCCTACGACCTATTCTCAGACCTACCAAAATAAAGAGAAAAAAGTTTCATAAAAATCGGTCAAGACGTTTCGGAGGAGGAGGAGGAGGAGGAGACGACGTGGTGCTTGTGGCTGAGACCTTGGAAGACCTCAGTGCGATGCTCGCTGACCTCGGAAGAGTCTCCGAGAGAGTTGGTATTAAATTGAACATGGACAAGACGAAGGTCATGTCGAACGCCCATGTTGTACCAACTCCCGTCGTAGTCGGAGAGACTTTGCTCGAAGTTGTTGACGACTATATCTGCCTGGGACATACAATCCAATTAGGTAGGTTCAACTTCGAGAAAGAGGTCAATCGACGAATTAGACTCGGCTGGGCAGCGTTCGGGAAGCTCCGCAATATCTTGTCATCCTAAATACCGCAGTCTCAAGTCAAAGTCTTTGACCAGTGTGTGTTGCCAGTGATGACTTATGGGACTGAGACGTGGCCACTAACGATGGGCCTCATAAGAAAGCTCAAAGTCACTCAGAGGGCGATGGAGAGGGCAATGCTTGGAGTTTCTCTGCGGGATCGCATTAGAAATGATGAAATCCGCGCAAGAACTAAAGTCACGGACATAGCCCGAAGAATCGCTAGACTTAAGTGGCAGTGGGCAGGGCACATCGCTCGTAGAACTGACGGCCGATGGGGCCGAAAGGTTCTCGAGTGGCGTCCGCGGACCGGAAGACGCAGTGTAGGAAGGCCTCTAACAAGATGGAGCGACAACCTGGTGAAGGTGGCGGTAACGCATTGGATGTGGATGGCGCAGGGCCGATCTGTCTGGCGAGCCTTGGGGGCGTTGGGGGAGGCCTATGTTCAGCAGTGGACTTCTTTCGGCTGAAATGATGAAAAATGATATGCTGCCGGAATTTTGCATTTTATCGGAATTTGACATGGGTATTATGGTTTCGCATAATTTACTAATGCATCATTCTTCATAATCAACGTTATTAAAATTGATTAAAAATCTATACATATAAAAATAAAAGTACTGAATGATTGACAGAATGATTCATCAACGCTCAGCCCAAACCCTGAGCCATAGAAGGCCGAAGTTTTGCATAGAATAAGGACGTATTTGTTGAAACTCCCACGGGATAGGGAATAAACGGGATTTATATAGTCACTAACTGATAGGTACTGATGATGATTAAATTTTAATGATGATAATGATGGATGTTGCCGCTGGCGGATTTTTGTTTTATACGTTGAAAGAGATGAATAAGCTTTACCACAAATTGGAATTGGGATGCCCCAATTTTTGACAACGTATAATAAATCGAAAACCGTTTGGAGAAATAGGCTTTGTGAAGCGTTTTCAGAAATCAGATTCCAAAAATATGATAAACTGAGTTAAATAAAGAAAATTTAAGTAATGACCTTTATTTGAGCCCTGCAGTGAATCGTCACAAAGGCGAATCGTCATAAAGTAGGTCTACACTCAAAAAGCAAATTGACAGTTTGAAATGTTGCTGTCCTGCTTATAATAGCAAAGAGTGACAAAGACAGAACTTTAATCACATGATGCACAACTGGCTTTAAACAGTTGTCATTTATCGTAAAGTCCGAAATGTATACGAGTATTTCCAATGTATTTTTACAAATTTAATTATTAAATTACTACGTTACAAGTAAATATAAAAGAAATAAATATCAGATTTTAATAAAAAAATATCTATTTACCTACTATCACACCATTAAACAAACACGAATAATCGAAGCTAAAAAAAGAGAAATAAATAAAACTATTTTGTCATGGTTAATTTAGGACCCGCCGTGCTTGTATTATTGACAGTGACAAGACAAATCAGTAGTGCTACAGATTATGTTATGTAATGTACAACTTGAATTTTTCTAGACAATGGAACGTGGCTCTCTCACTGTGACGTCATCCAACGTTTTTCTTTAAAAAAATATAAGAAATTAAATACTCAACCAAGTTCAAAATCGATGAAAATGGTTTCTTAAAATATCCTATTCTTTCCAAAAAAAATATAAAAACTATAGGTTATTTTTTTTGGTGCATCCCAATTCTGCTCGTACGAAGTCCCGGTCAAAAGCTAGTTTATAATATTAGTATGGAATTATGGATATGCTTATTATGTGTACGAGTATATTGTAAAGTAGTTTTCAATATCATTACAAATTGGATACAACCACAGAATAGGTACACAAAAACATGGGACTTATTGAAGTCATGACAACGAATATTCGAAACTGGTAAAGAACATTTTCAAATCTTATTATATTTTAGCGGAATTATATTTCGAATACTTACGTCTGAAGAGTAACGATACGATGGGAAACAGTCTTCGATTAAGATTTATTTATACTTAAAGCATTTGCAGGTCCAAAACGGGCCGGATGGTTCCTAGTAAACTGGTTATTGATAATGACGCAGGTGGCGATGACGCTATTGCTATATTTCTCGGTCTGCTCAATGAGAAACATTTTAACGGGTAAGAAATAATTCTACATATATGTGAACCTACAGCTTAGCTTATTTTATGAGATAATACACATGGTGTTTAAACAAAGACCTTGACTTTTTCAGACCAAAAGTAATCGCTTTGACTACCGTCAATGGAAATACAACGGAAAATAATGTTAATATTAACAATCAAAAGATACTACAAGTAGCAAATAGGCAAGATGTAAGTTGATATAGGTTACAGAACATTCAACGAGGTTTTTTTATTACACTTGTTCATAATACGTTATACTTGGGCTTGGGTCTGGCCACATGACCACGGTGCGGCGGTGTGATCATGTGGCCAGGCCCTTTGGGCCAGTGCTAGTCTACGGCTTATTTCATGGACTTCCAATGCACCTTGTCTGCATTTATGTCAGACCAATACGCCGATAACATGTGTTAAACCATACCGTCATCTTCGCCTTGGCCTGCCGCAGCGCCGATAGCCATCCTGGGCTAAGTAGTAACACCTGCACCATGCGACTTACGTAGCCAGCCTAGTCCCGTTTGAGCATTTAACACATTATTTTTATTATTTATATCTATTATTATTATTTATACCTATAATCATTCCAGATTCCAATTTATCGTGGAGCTAGAGATTCCTTATTAAAGACCCGTGTATCTGTTAATTATTATGGTATTGATGGATTGGGAGACTGCGAGGAGGAGCCTGAAGGACTCGTTCCAGCACAAGAGAAACATGCAGTGTTGGCCCTCATCGAAATGTCAAAAGCACACGAAGGTAATTAAATAAAAATATAATCACAACATTATACTTATAATGGAGGTCACATCATAATAATAAATTATTTATTTGGGCAATGATCGCATTATGAACAAATACAATTTATCAAATATATAATCAAATTAAATTACAATCACAATAATACTAACAAAATAAATAAATAATCAAATAAGGTTGGAGGTGAGGAAACTGCATGTACCTCCGCAAAGAAAGCCTATTTCAATAAATTAACAATATTAGAAACAAAATTAGAATTTTAAACATAAATCGGGTCACTTTACAATTTTACTTTTTAAAGGATTGAATATAAAATAGTAGACTTTAACAAGAGCATAAAATGAGCCATTTTACCCGACACGTTCATATAGCCACCCGAGCCGGTACGACGAGGGTGGATAGACACGTCGAGTGGAAAATGGGTTAAATGCTCGAGTTTTACACTCTACTTGTAACTTCGATTGCAATGAAATTAAATTTACAAGCTCTTATTTTTCATGCATTGCAATTTTTGCAATAATGTACTAGGTTTGCCTAGTTATATTAATTTCATAATATAAAACACTAGTTCTAAAAAAAAACAAGAAACTTATATTTTATAAATTTCTACTAGCTCTATTGGCTGTTTGTGCCTGATTGTGATTGAGATTTTGCTTTATGTACAAGAGCATAAAAAACCGTTTTATGCAGCATTATCTCGACAAAGAACATGTGAACTGCATAAAATTGTCTTTTCACCTCAGCACCTCAAACAGGCAGGTTTTGCTACTAAAAAACAGTGAGCAAAATCCGATTTTGCTCACTGCGTGAGACAAAGTAGCTTTTTAAGTATTTTTTTTAAAAGTCAAAGACAATGATGGGTCTGCTTACTGAATTCGAAAGATTTGAACTTCAGTTTGATCTGTCACTTTCATTTCGATACGAAAAGAGCGAGAGATAAGATCAAATCGATTTGAATTTCGATTTCAAATTCTATCCAAGTAGACCTAAAAATAAACGAACGATTGAACGTTCGGATACTCATAATAAGTTCTTAACCTTAAAATTGTAATTCGTCTGTTAAGGTTTAAAATTAAATTATTGTAGGTACTTTTTTAATAATCGGATTATATTTTTATATAATCAAATTAATAGTAAAAATGTTGTTGAAAACAAAGTTAAAACATGTATCTATATAATTATTAATAATTTTAACAATCTTGAACATCGTGATAAATACAGCGGATGCAGCATCGGAACGCAGCGGGTGTAGTATCGGAACGCATCTTTAAAAAAATAGCGGGATTCAAATTTTAATTATTTTCTTCTGTTTCTCTAGCTACAGAGTTCGATATCTATGAGTTTGGTACACGATCAGAGGCAATTTGGAAATTATTAGAATAGTAATAAGTACTTATTTAATACATTTTTGAATATGATATGAGTGAATTGAGTGAGTCCAGTGACGAATTCAACAATTGAACACCAGACGAATTAATGGAGTAATACATAATGCAGAGTAAGTTTCTTACTTGAAAAGTCTCGCGAAAAATATTTAAAAGCTTATGATATTTTTAAACAATGCAAACACTTTTTCGGAGACTGTATCTATTGTTATATATATAATATGAAGTATTTACTCAATGTTGAAAACCACAACAAAGACAAAAAGACGACGTTCATATACCTTTAATAATTTATTATGTTCTCGCTGCTGAGGTGAAAAATTGTATGTGTCACACGAGACCAAAGTTTTTTTGCATCTCGTGTATTTGAATCACTCGCGCACTCAGGATTCTAACTTAGAATCACTCGCTAAACGCTCGTGATTCAATTATAGAATCCTTCGCTAACTCGTGATTCAAAATCAGCACTCGCAGTAAAAAACAACTTTGCTCTCTTGTTGCACAAATAACTATTTTTTATGTTCTAGTGCGTAAAGTAAAATCTATAAAATAAGTGTATTTTTTTTCAGAACTGGTGATTTATATGAAGGAAACCCTACCGAGCATTTCGCACTAATAAATTTTAGGTTTTCTATATATTCACTTGTGTATATGTGTGTGTGAGAGCGGCTAGAATCAAAGCCGTGCGTAAGCGACACAAGTTCCCCGTCCGAAAGCCGAATGAGAACTAACGCAACTAACTATACGGACAAGGGGGAAGCACGACGGCTCAAGATAGGTTGTTCAGTCCGCGTGTGTACCTCCCGGCCATTAGTTCCTAGTTCTTAATTTTCCACGTGTGAAATTTTGCAAATTATTATCGGGTCGAATTCTTCTTTATGAAAAGTCTTAATTTTACCAATTCTTAATTTTCCGAATGCCTCATTTTCCTAATAATAGATTTCCAATTCGGTTTTTTTTTACAGACGAAAGTATAGTTCCACATATTATTATAGTTGAGAAATTAATGAGAATGATGATGATGAGTTCCTGTTATCCCTCACTAGGGACATAGAGCTCGCAGAAGAGTATAATAATACCTATAATATGTGGCAATTCATTTTCATTTATGTGATTATGTGTATGATGAAGAAACCTACGTCTACTAAGATATATACTTAGTATACTTGCCTATAATACCTAGTTACTTAGAAACTCGTTGCATTATGTTGAACAGGCAATTGATAAAGTGTCAAGTGAGGATAAATGTCAAGTACAATTCAACGTTTTTGATATCGTGTAAATTTCGTTGCATGTGATGTGAATTATCATGAATTATGGCTTCTTCGAGTGCGGGAGTCGTCGATTTACATTTTGTTAGTATCGGACAAAAAGGGAAGAAAAAAATGGTACGTGGTGGCTATCAATACTATTTTCAATCAAAAAATATAAAAGGAGCACAGATTTGGCGTTGTTCAAACAAAGGAGTACGCTGCAATGTATCTGTAACACTCAACTCTGCATTGAATTCAGTAAATAAGGGAAAGTGGTTATACGTGTAAACCAGATTTTTCGAAAAACAAAGTAGCACTTGCTGTTGACACATTAACCATTGCCGCACAGAATGAAAGCCTGTTTCTGTGTTATACGAAGAGTGCATGAAGGGTTCAGACAGCGATTCCGATTCTAGCGAAAACTCGGAACCACCGCCATTCAGCTCAATTAAAGACGCATGCTACTCCGCCCAAAGGCTATTTTAAATATCTCCAAATTGATGTTCACAAGAGTTCAAGAAGTTAAGTTTCCGGAGCTACTAACTAAGAGTTTCCTTTTACATGAAGGAGAAGGGGTGGACAATTTTTTTACTTTTGGGAGCCCAGGGTGCATGAGGTCAATTAATTAATAAAACAGATTCGTATTTAGCTGATGGGACATTTAGAAGCGTACCAAAACCTTTCGAACAATTATTTACGGTTCACGTAGACATTGGCAGTACAAGAGAGGTAACTATTAATACCAATATTTTTTTGCTTGTTACCTAACAAAAAGGAATCGACTTATACAGAAGTGTTTCGTGTTTTGAAAGAGAAGTTTCAAGTGTCAATTTCCTTCTTCAAAAGTGACTGGGAAACTGCCATTATGAACGCTGTCCAAACTGTGCATCCCGACGTTCGTATATAAGGTTGTTAAATATTATCATTTTTCGAAGGCGGTTTGGAAGAATGCGGAGAAAATAGGAATGATGATAGATAAACAACACAGAAGGCTAGTAAGGCTGACATCCAATTTAACTCTTCTGCCTGTTCAATTTATCCCAGAAGGTTGGTTATTCATTATGAACGAAGCAACGGACGATACCGTAACAGAAAATTTTGTGTCATATTTCCAAAAACAGTGGATTGCTAAATTAGGTGCAAATGTGTGGTGGTGTGATATGTGTCACAGGACTACGAACGCCTTAGAAAGGTTGGCACTTCCGCCTAAATAAAAAGAAGAACCCAAGTTTCTCAAGAAGACAGATCTATTCTCGTATGTCAACTTTTTGAAAACAGAAGCAATATATTATGAAAAAAAGACTCGACAAATGAAAGTGTATACTGAGCCGCAGAAAAGACGATCGAAATTTATAATCAAAGACGCTAAAATTAGCGGATATATAGAAGAACCGATTAAAGGAAAAGTCACACCTGAAGAATGTTTAAAAAATTTATGTCGGTTTAAGTAGGCAATAAAGTAATGGTCTAGTAATTTTAAGTTGCGTTTGCTCTGTTTCGTTTAAACATAATTTTAAGCATTGTAAATAGGTAAATGGATTAAATAAATAAATTTATGATTGTAGGCAGAGGGATTTTAATTTGTTTTCTTAAATCATATAAAGTATATGACTGTACTTATTAAAAAAAAACCGAATTGGTACTACCTATCTATAATTAGGAAAATGAGGCATTCGGAAAATTAAGAATTGGTAAAATTAAGACTATTCATGAAGAAGAATTCGTCCCGATAATAATTTGCAAAATTTCACACGTGGAAAATTAAGAACTAGGAACTAATCGCCGACTTCGAAAACATCTTGTTTTATTAACATTCAAAAAGTCATGACCTGCCGTAGAGACTACGTTTTTAGAGACTACTTTTTTTTCTATCGAGGAAACTACAAGTAACAGAGGTTCGAAAAACACTGGTCACTAGAATGAATCTTCAAATATCTTGCACATGAATTTCAGAACTAAATCATTGCTAGTAATGATGCAGCAAGGGATTAAATGCATGCAATAAATGCGCCAAAAGCTCGGTAGAGCTTTAAGAAATCAATAAAACTAGGCAAATCTAGTACATTATTATAGTTTGTTCTATATAGATTTCTTGGGGTCTCCTGGAATTTCATGTGAATAATTTAACTTAGTCCTAGACTTATTTATTTAATTTAGGCTTTCAACAATATGGAACGAACGATGTGTAAGGAACGCGTTGGATGCGGATGGCGCAGGACCGATCTGTTTGGCGAACCTTGGGGAGGCCTACTATGTTTAGCAGTGGATGTATATCAGCTGAAATGATGATGATGATGATGAATTTAACATTGATAAGTCATGCCTCGTTCTAACCTCATCGACCTCGAAACCATCCATGCTCGGACCTGACAGGACCCTCACGGTCTTAACACTTTACATAATATAATAGTTCCAGTAATCAGTATACACGATGATTTTTAATCGGTGACCAGGAACCGATTTTTCTAGATTAGATTAGATACAATACAATGACTCTTTAATGTACACCACAAATAATACAATACAGAAAAACAAGTACATGAAATAAATATACAATACAATACAATGACTCTTTATTGTACACCACACAGAAAACAATACAGAAAAACAAGTACATGGAAAAAATATATAAGGTAAGCAATGGGCGACTTTATTTCTTCGAAGCGATCTCTTCCAGACAACCTTTAAAACAGATAAAAAGCAAGGAATGCATTTCAGCAATTATAGGTGGTGCAATATATAAATTAAAAATTTTAAAAACCCCCAACGCAATTATGTCACTGTCAATGCCCGTTATGCGTCTAAGATCTCTTCCGCAGCTAACAAAAGAGCTGATAACTTTGAAACGGCTGCACCGATTTTGATGAAACATATCTAAGAACCATCGCCACGAAACTTGATTTCTATTAAAAAAAACCGCATCCAAATCGGTGCACCCGCTTAAGAGCTATGATGCCACAGACAGACACACACACATAGCGGTCAAACTTATAACACCCCTCTTTTTGTGTCGGGGGTTAAAAATTAATAGTAATAAAAAACAGACATTTTATTAAAACAACTAGGTAGAAACATCCAATAATACACATCATAAAACAAATATAGATAAGTGATACACAATATACTTGTAAATAAATGGACTATAACTCTCAAGCACAGATATAGATAGTATTGCTTTAAAAATAGGCAAATATTTAGCACGCCGTAGGTCTATTGGTAGGGAGTTCATAACCGAATAGGCTGGACAGTAAAAGAGTACACATACAATTGGGATTGATCATTTTTTCTAACCCCCCCTTTTTATTTTTTTTATCGAAAACATAGAGCAATTTAAGAAACTAATTTGAATATTTCAGCAATTCATCGCTCCAATATTTTTTTATAATTTATTGAAAATTTGAGATACGACTTCTCGTAAATTACATGCCGCGGCTGAATCTGTGTATAAACCACAGACATAATGACAAAAAAAATGTGTCACAATCGATGGTTAGTTGTCATCTGACAATGTCACTACATTACAATAACAATAACACTAAAGTTGCCGATTCTTCCAAGAGAATAGGTAAAAAAAACGATTTACGGCTATAGTATTTTTTGTATGTATAAAATAAAATGGTCAGAAGTGTTCCCTTGAAAGTTCTTTGGCGGATTTAATCCATACTTACATTAAAATGATCCTCAAAACAATAAGTACATCTTGTAAACTTTGAATTAACTTTGCGGCACCACTTCTCTTGTAAATCTTCTCCAATGCAAACAGTTAATTTGTTTGGGCTATTGACAGAATCATTTCCACAAGTAGGAATGAAACACTTCCTGTATAAATCCATTATTAAAATATTAAAACGCGAAGAATGTTTTTCAAAATAGTATCCTTAAACTGACAGATGATAACTACGTCGAAGTGACAGAGAATAGTATAGAGAAACCAGACGGACGGCTTTTTTTTTCTTGTTGCAAAGAATTTCAAAGTTAATGCCCACAGAAAGGTCAAACAAAGGTCAAACATTATTTTGCAAAAATACACACGATCGTTTAATATTTTTTTACTACAATGTTATAAAATGATTTAATGAACCTATTCCTCGAAATGGTTTTGGAATTAGACCACATTGTAAAAAAGTGATCAATGCCAATTTCGAATTGGAAAGAGGGACAGTAAGAAGAAAGTTCTGAAAGCATCGAACAGAAGTAACATAGTTAAGTCGCTCTTTGAGTTTGAGGTAGCAGGGAGTTGCAGGATTAAAAAGAATGCCGTAGAGATGGCGTAGAATGTGTGAATTTCGGCGAAGGCGGATTGGGAGCCACTTCAGCTGCAGTCGAAAATCGTTTTTTGGAAAATCACGTTTTAATTAAAATCATTGTAATCCTACGAGCCTGTAACCTCTTTGACAAGAGGATTATTTCTTAAACAAAATTTGATGTGTAACCTGTCAAATTTCCCGCCAAAGTGATGACACTTGACGAAACAACTTCTACAAAATGTAGGATGACCATGAATTCGGTGGATGGAAGAAGTTTTAACAATAACTTTCTTTTAAATATATACAGAGACTCAAATACGATAGTCGATTAAATTCCATTTTGGCTAGAAATTAATATTTTTCAACTCCTGATCACCAATTAAAAATCACCGTGGCGTGGCTATTATTATTAGTTTTCCTATATTTAATTTCTTAACCAGTTCCTCACTGTATAGAGCTATATTTTATTAAAAAACATCCAGCTCAATATCTTTAGGTACTCGTATTTTATTTAATACATATTGTTTTATGGTGTTGATTTCAGGTGAACTTTTAGTATTGTGTTTAGGACCTCTGACAAATATTGCCCTTGCTATAAGGCTTGATCCTGATTTTATTGAACGGTTGGCTCATTTGTACATAGGCGCTGGACATATTCATTGTAAGTACATTGGCCTCGCCGGCGTTAAGTTTTATTTTAACCTCCTAAGGCCCAACGAAAAATTCGGCATGTAGTCATTACAACACGTAGTCGTACCAGTAGTACTATTGTTTTATACTCATTCAGACCCAAGTTCTTAAAAGACTTTTTTTTTAATGTAATAGTACTTATACAGGACCAGAACTTTTAAACCAAAATGGCGGGTTTCTATTAAGTCCTACTGGTAGGACCGTGGTACGCTATGACTACACAACTGTTGAAGGAGCTGGGTCTGAATAACAATAGTATATTTTTTATCGAGGGACTAAAAGAAGCCAATATATACCCGAGGTGGTTAGCCACCCGAGCTTTAGCAAGGGTGTCTATTTATCCGAGGGTTTATATTGACTTTTAGTCTCCAGGTGAAAACTCTATTTTTCACTTCGATTGCGAGAAACAAATAGTTAGTTTAGTACAAAAAGATTTAATAAAAAAAAACAGTGCGTTGAGTCCCTCCGCGCGGAAGAAGTGTAACTTCATAATAAACCAACCCGCTCTCAATCCGCTCCTAATCCGCCCCCAACCCGCTCCCAACCCGCTCCCAACCCGCCCCCAAACCGCTCCCAACCCACTCTCAACCCGCTCCCAACCCGCCAATTCATTTCATTTGCAATTCATTTGGTTGCATCAAACATTTTCTTATTTGTGCAAAGCTGAATTATGAAGACACAACTCTCTAGTTTTATTTTTTAAACACTAGTTTGGACACAAATTCTTGAGAATTGGCAATTTAAAAAGTTACTTTTCCGCACGCGTGTGGAAAGTAAAATCCATACAATTTTTTTTCACACTTGCGAAAGTGTGCTGGGATGACTAACTTTCTATAGATACCTAATGTTGACTCGCGTCAAGAGGCACTTTCCGAGCATATGCATTGTAATAGTTATTTGTGATACAAGGTTGGTAAGTATGGTTTTACAAATGAGTTGACGAGTGATAAACCCGAGCCGCACGGCGAGGGTTTTCATCGTCACGAGTTTGTAAAACCTTGCCAACCGTGTATCATACGACGTTTTACAATACATTTGTGAGAAAATAGGCAATTAATAACACAAAATTGTAAAATAAAAACAAATTTCTCGAGATACTTATTGGTAGCAAAAGATTATTTTGCGCGGTTTGCGCTTTACTTTAAATATCGGGCGGAATTAATGCCATGTTATTGTCGACTTCATCACTTGAACATCACTCATTTTGTTTGGTTTTTGTACATATACTATAATCAACAACTCAAAACAACGCAAAGTTTTACAAAAATGGCGCGTCCGTAATGCGCATGCGTAAGTTTTGTTTTTAATTAGGTTAACTTAAATTATCAGGCAAAGGTTCGACGCGTTCAGCCACTTTGATTTTTTAGAATAAATAAAAGGTGGAAATCATTAAAATCTGCGGTAATTAAATTACAGTTTATAATAATAACAATCAATTTTGCAAATTCATTACTTAGTTTTGTATATTTATACATTTTTCTACGTATAAATCGATATTTTTTTATTTTTGTCACTTAAAACTGTTTGCTTGTAAACTTAAAATGGAGAATTAAAAAAAACTGTAAAAAATCGCACTAGTGCGATAAAATGAACTTACGAGCCATGTATACATCCTTTGAAAGTGAATTTTTCGAGCAAATGTATTGTAAAATTAATTACTTTTACTCCCTAGGGACTAAATCACTCACTTTACTCCCGCCTCGGAAGGCTATATTGACCTACTTTTAGAGCATGAGAAGTGAAAAGTTAATAAGTACTATGGGTAAGACCTTAGGCCTTAGGAGGTTAACCTATATTGTTAATCTTCGTTTTTCTAAAGACTTTTGTTGAGTTTTGTGTTGTTTGGTTAAAGCCCATTAAGTGTTAGTATCCTGAAATATATTTTAGTATACTATCACACGAAGTAAATATTAAGTTTAGATCGGGCTGCGGCGCTGCCTCTCGATCTACACTAGAGAGCAAAAATTTCGGATCACTGTCATTATATTATGTATATCGTAATATCAGCGTCGTGCCACCTTAGTGATCCGACAAGAGCTGAGTGGACTCCTTTTTCGCATTTGTATTTTATTTCTATTTTTAATGTTTCTTTTCATCTTAGCATGAGCACGGTCATTAGGTTGCTTATGCGAAATAATTTTTTTTATACTTATTCATATAAATCATATTATTGTAATATTTCAAAAATGAATTCACCTAACATAATGAAATAAACTGAATCATATGGACAATTTAATGTTCCATAAGTATTACTTAAAGGACATTTTTTTTTTAATAAAAAAGTGTACCCTGTACTTTTTTTTAAAAACCTAACAAATTTTGGGTTATTTCTACTCAGAATCACAAGCACTATCAATTTAAGGAATAAGAAAGTGTCCCTCTTTTAATTGTCAGTTTTATGACGCAGTTAATGTATGGACCGTCACAAAACAGACTAATAAATTTTGTATGGAAAATTAAGGATAATAAAAAAAAAAATTAGGGGACAATCTTACACAAATCGACCTAGTCGCAAACTAAGCAAAGCTTGTACTATGGGTACTAGACGACGATAAACATACTTATATACATAAATACATAGAAAACATCCATAACTCAGGAACAAATATTCGTGCTCATCACACAAATAAATGCCCTTACCGGGATTCGAACCCAGGACCTCTTGCTTCGTAGGCAGGGTCACTACCAACTAGGCTAAAGCGGTCGTTAATAATTAAGACAAAACGGATACATTTTTTTCTGAAAACCCCTTAAAACGTATTGGTTATTATGAAGTAATGGCATTAGAAAAAGTATAAACTAATGTGCCTTCCGTCAGGCTGTATGGGGCAACGTTGGGATGGGTGCAGTGTTTTAAATACCTTGGACAGTGTGTTGACAGAGGATTTGAGAGATCACCAGGAGCTTTTTTCGGACCTCTGATGTATTTAGCGAACAGATGTGTGTCACTATTACTAAAATTCTAAATATCAAATAAAAATTTAAATATTGTTCATAAAATCGAAGCAAACTACAAATTATTGCAGTAATAGGTATTCTTAAAAAAATTTAAAGAGAATTACGAGAAAAATAAAATTATTAAAGCTGGAACCAGTAAAAAGCTGTGGGAAACCATTAAAGACATAACCTTTATTAAAAAACCAAAAGAAATGCCGACGGAACTTCTTTCATCAACTAATCCTACTAAATCACTGAACGAAGTAAATTACTTTTTTGCGAATATTGATAAATCTCTTGCTTCTTAACACATTAATCCTGCCAACATATCCATACCGAATTACTCGTTAACTCCGCTTCCAAATTCTTTTGTGTTGCTCCCTACGGACGAAACAGAAGTAGAGACCCTGATCAATAATCATAAATCAGATTGTGCCACAGGACTTGATAACATATCAAGCGACATCATTAAAAAGTTCAGGGCCCAGATAGTTCGACCTCTCACTTATGTCTGTAATCTGGCAATATCAACTGGTGTGTTTCCAAAACTCTTTAAAAGAGCACTTATCCATCCGATCCACAAGAATGGTGACAGACAGTGTATAAATAGTTACAGGCCTATTTCCGTGTTCCCCTCTCTATCCAAAATTCTTGAGTGAATAATGAATACACGGTTAGTTAAGTTTTTAGAAACCAATAAAGTCATCTCTCCGCCTCATGTAATTCATGAACTCACAGATTTTCTAGTAGACAAGCTAGACAAAAAGAAAAAAAAACCGCTCGTAATATTTATAGATTTAGTCAAGGCTTTCGATACGGTGTCTGTCCCCATTCTTGTGGCTAAGCTGGAGAAAGTTAAGTCTGTTTGAAGATTACCTTTCAAACCGTACCCAGTGCGTGAAGATAGAAAATACGATCAGCGAAGAGGTGGGGATCTCTTATGGTGCGCCCCAGGGAAGCATACTTGGGCCGACCCTCTTCCTGGTTTATATCGATGAATTGTGCAAGCTTCAACTACCTTATAGCAAGATCATAACCTTTGCTGATGACACCGCACCATTGTTCCATGCAAACTCCTGGTCAGAGGTTTACCACCACGCTCAAACTGGCTTTGATATTGTATCCAAATGGCTCACACATAACATAACTAACATAACATAACATACTTACAAAACAAAAAACATGACTTTTTCTCTCAAAGCACCTACGAGGGGCGTTCAATATAAAGTGAGAATGAGATGCAAACTCTTTCAATATTAGGAAATTAAATACTGGCCGGTAAAGCTAATCTATCTAGCTGATTGCTATGAAAAAAAAACTAACTGTCTTTTGTTTAAAAAAAATACGGTAATTTCTTTGCAATGCTATTGAGTACGTTAGCGAAAATGGAGAAAATTTAACTAAGCGCCGTTATCAAATACTTGTGTTTGAAAAAATTTTCTACGGACCAAGTCAATTTAGATTTGCGGGACACTTTAGGGTCTAATGCTCCTCCGTATGCGACAGTCGCACGTTGGTGCGCCGAATTTAGACGTGGACGAACATCGACAATGGACGACCCCCGCTCCGGACGCCCTACTACTGCAATAACTGAAGAAATTGTGAAAAAAGTCGTAAACTCAGTTTTGGCGGATCGTCGTGTCACGGTTCGTTTTATTGCTGAAAATGTAAAGATTTCAACGGGGAGCGTGCATAATATTTTACATGAACGCTTGGGTATGAAAAAGGTGTCTGCGCGTTGGGTACCAAGAATGCTTACTGACACGCAAAAACAAACTAGAGTCGAGATTTGTCAAGAAGCTTTGGACCTGATGCAGCAAGACCGGGAACTTTTTTTGGCGCGATTTATAACAATGGACGAAACATGGCTCCATCACTACGACGCTGAAACGAAACTGTAGTCTATGACATGGAAAAGGCCATCATCTCCAACTCCGAAGAAATTCAAGGTGGGCCCATCTGCCGGTAAGGTCATGGGCTCTGTTTTTTGGGATGGTAAAGGGGTATTAATGATTGAGTATCTCAAACATGGAGCCACTATTACGGGCACTTTATACGCCAAACAAATAGCAACATTGCGCAATGAGATCCGCGAAAAACGGCGAGGTAAACTCTCGAAAGTTGTGCTGTTCCACCAGGACAATGCCCCGGCACACAAGTCCATCGTTGCAATGGCTGCAATTCGTGATGCTGGGTTCAATATCCTTAAGCAACCTCTGTATTCACCAGATCTCGCTCCCAGTGATTTCTACCTATTTCCGAGATTGAAACAATACCCGAGAGGCCAGAAATTTGAAGACGACGACGCGGTAGTCGCTGCAGTACAAGATTTTTTAACTACTCAAGATGAGACCTTTTTTAAAAATGAAATTTTAAGTTTAGAAAAAAGATATAATAAGTGTATTATGCTAAAAGGTGACTTTGTCGAAAAATAAAATTACATTTAGTAAAAGTTGTTTACAACAAACTCATTCTCACTTTTTATTGAACGCCCCTAGTACTTTATCCATAAAATTACCGCCCACTCCTGCCACAACCTTAGTTCCCCAAGCTGTAGCAGCTCTCCTAATCTTGAGCATACATCCACCACTCGAGCATCCTATTGAATTGCAGGCTCAATTTCAAACCCTTTATTATTGATCTTCACGCAGTTCGAACACGCAAATTAGTTTTCATATTTAAAAACCTTCGCCATGTTGCTAATACTAAGCTAATAAAATCAGTTTACTTCGCAATGTGCCAATCTATACTTTCCTATTGTATCTTGTCATGGGGTGGTGCCCACAAAACTCATATCTTAAAACTCGAGCGTGCACAACGAGCAGTTCTTAAGGTTAGCTATTCACTCCCTTTTCTCTTTCCGATCTTCAGGTTGTTTAACCAATGTAAACTACTAATCGTACGCCAATTATTCATCCTGCAAATTATCCTGAAAAAGTATTCTGTACTTGACTATGATCCTATACTTTTGTCTAGCAAACGTAGAAAAGATTTGGTCTGTCCACCCATCAAATCCAACACCGGTTTCAATCATAGGTGTATATGGTAGAATCAAACACAATTTTCTCCTTTCGACAAATCGCATATAATATCATTAAACATATTAGGGAAGCGTAAGCTTATACGTTAGCGTGTTGACGATATGGTACAACGCCATCTAACGGGAACTCTTGCAACCAAAAAAACTGAACATAGGTTCTACTACTTTTTGGGAGGTTTCCTTTACAATAAGCTAAATGCATCCATATCGATCCACCATTTAACAAAAAATCACTGTAAGCGTGTTGTAACGCAAAGGTTGCTTAGTCTGGATTATAATGAAACAGAAAAACTTCTAATGACAATTACATAGATTATGTGAAATATAATGTTCCGTTCGTGATACCGACACACTCACGCACTTGCTTGCACGCACCCACGCGAACGCAGACACACACATACACACAAACTTCAACATTATATTTAGATTTTTGATAAGAACTTGTATTGTGTTAACTTTAAATATGTTAAATAGTAGTTACAGACATTTGGGGGTCGGAGACCTGCTGACCTGACACACAGGTCCGTCCTAGTTCGGGCACCAGTCTCTGCCACACAGGTCTGACAATAATATTGTAACTTAGCACATTACTGTTGTTTCATAATTGTAATCGGTGGTGGAGAAATAAATAAATACTAGCTTTTGCCCGCGACTTCGTCCGCGTAAAATTCCAATTTGTGGTAAAGCTTCTTCATCTCTTTCATTGTATAAAACAAAAATCTGGCAACGACAATCTCCATCATTATTATCATTTCATCATCATCAGTATCGGTTAGTGAATATTATGAATCCCGTTTATTCTCTATGCCGTGGGAATTTCAACAAATTTGTCCTTATTCTAAGCAAATTTTCGCTTATTTTTATCCCGCGGGAATTTTGCATTTATCCGGAAAATAGCATCCTATGTTAATCAAGGACAGTGTAAGTATCTTTTCTATTGGTGAAAGACATTTTAAAATAAGCTCCGAAGTTGAAATTTTCTTTCTATCCCTTGGGAATTTTGCATTTTCCCGGAAAAAAGTAGCTTATGTCAATAAAGGATAGTGTAACTTTTTACTGGTAAAAGATTTTCTTTTAACCTTTTGACCGCCACGCATCGTTTTTGTTTGGAACAAAATTGATTCTTATGCGGATGCGGGTAGGTTTAATTTTCTATTACCGTACTGTCGTCTATAGCCGACGCTGGCGGTCAAAAGGTTTAATCGGCTCGGAAGTTTGGAGTGCAACAGTGGCACAAGTAAAAATATAAAAATAACTACTAATCAACTGTAATTATTGTATAATTATTGTATAATTCTTCTTCTTCTTCTTCTTCTTTCGCTGGCTCAGCGACCCGAAGTGGATCTTGGCCTCCGACATTAAAGTGCGCCATTCCTTCCTGCTCATTGTATTGCTGCAATAAGTTTTTTTTTGCTGTTATATGTATGACCATTTACGCTTATACTGAATTTGAAAAGTTTAGTAATTGTAGTTATGGAGATAGGATCCAGTTGATTTGAGTACTTATATAAATCCTGATTTATCCGTATTCCGTGGGAATTTTCAAAATTATTGAAATTAGCTTTAAATTCTAATAGTCTACTTGCATGCCCAATTTGAACAGTTAAGTAATCTTCGTTATGGGGATAGGGTCACTCTTTGATGAAATATATACATCCCGTATATTCCTTACCCCGTGGGAATTCCGGAAAATTCTTTCTTATCGGATGCCTACGTCATACAAAGAACACATCCTCCAAGTTTCAGGTCTCTACATACAGCGGTTTAGGCTGTGCATTAATCCGCCAGTCAGTCATTTAGGACTTCAGGACAAAGCATTTTATATGTATTTGCATTGCACCAAGCTTTTATGCGAGTTCAACAATGATGTTTGAATACTCAATTCGATTTTATTCGAAAAAGGTTGAACTCTCATAAAAGCTTCATCATCATCATTTCAGCCGTAGGACGTCCACTGCTGGACATAGGCCTCCCTCATTGACGCCCAATCATTACGGTTGGAAGCAACTTGTATCCACCCTGAACCTGCGGCCACCCTGCGCTTGTACGAGGGGCGTTCAATATAAAGTGAGAATGAGATGCAAACTCTTTTAATATTACGAAATTAAATAATGGCCGGTAAAGTTAATCTATCTAGCTGATTGCTATGAAAAAAAAAACTAACTGTCTTTTGTTTAAAAAAATATACGGTAATTTCTTTGCAATGCTATTGAGTACGTTAGCGAAAATGGAGAAAATTGAACTGCGCGCCGTTATCAAATACTTGTGTTTGAAAATTTTTTCTACGGACCAAGTCAATTTGGATTTGCGGGACACTTTAGGGTCTAATGCTCCTCCGTATTCGACAGTCGCACGTTGGTGCGCCGAATTTAGACGTGGAAGAACATCGACAATGGACGAGCCCCGCTCCGGACGCCCTACTACAGCAGTAACTGAAGAAATTGTGAAAAAAGTCGAAAACTCAGTTTTGGCGGATCGTCGTGTCACGGTTCGTTTTATTTCTGAAAATGTAAAGATTTCAACGGGGAGCGTGCATAATATTTTACATGAACGCTTGGGTATGAAAAAGGTATCTGCGCGTTGGGTACCAAGAATGCTTACTGACACGCAAAAACAAACTAGACTAGAGATTTGTCAAGAAGCTTTAAACCTGATGCAGCAAGGCCAGGAACTTTTTTTGGCGCGATTTATAACAATGGACGAAACATGGGTCCATCATTACGACCCAGAAACGAAACTGCAGTCTATGACATGGAAAAGGCCATCATCTCCAACTCCGAAGAAATTCAAGGTGAGCCCATCTGCCGGTAAGGTCATGGGCTCTGTTTTTTGGGATGGTAAAGGGGTATTAATGATTGAGTATCTCGAACATGGAGCCACTATTACGGGCACTTTATACGCCAAACAAATAGCAACATTGCGCAATGAGATCCGCGAAAAACGGCGAGGTAAACTCTCGAAAGTTGTGCTGTTCCAGCAGGACAATGCCCCGGCACACAAGTCCGCCGTTGCAATGGCTGCAATTCGTGATGCTGGGTTCGATATCCTTAAGCATCCTCCGTATTCACCAGATCTCGCTCCCAGTGATTTCTACCTATTTCCGAGATTGAAACAATACCTGAGAGGCCAGAAATTTGAAGACGACGACGCGGTAGTCGCTGCAGTACAAGATTTTTTAAGTACTCAAGATGAGACCTTTTTAAAAATGGAATTTTAAGTTTAGAAAAAAGATATACTAAGTGTATTATGCTAAAAGGTGACTATGTCGAAAAATAAAATGACATTTAGTAAAAGTTGTTTATAACATACTCATTCTCACTTTTTATTGAACGCCCCTAGTAAAAGCAAAAGCTTGGTGAAATGCAAATACTTATACATATAATTAGTTATTATCAGAGATCAGATCAGAAGGAAGTGGTTGACAAACGTAGACAAATGGTTTGCAAAATTTGAAGTTTCGTTTCGTTTACAATGTGTCAAAATAAAATGTAATTTAAATCAAAAGCACTAAGGAGTATTGATATCAACTTCGAAGCAAATCACCCCCAAAATAACTTTCTACTCCTTTTTAACCCCGTCAAGGGATGAATTTCAATAAAATACGAAACACGTCTTCCATCAATTCTGTTAAAGAATGTTTATGCAAAATTTGAAGTAGATTGGACCAAGGAATCACGTTGTCCCATACAAACTTTGCCCCCTTTTTTACCCCCTTAGGAGTAGAACTACGAAAAATCCTTTCTTATCGAATGCCTACGTCATACAAAGAAATCACCCTCCAAGTTTCAGGTCTCTACGATCAGCGGTTTAGGCTGTGCGTTGATCCGTCAGTCAGGACAAAGGATTTTATATGTATAGATTATTATAGGACATTGAACGAGAGCGGAGAGCGTTATCAATCAGAACGAATATGATAGCTCGCAGGTTTGCTCGTTGCTTGGTTGCAGCGAAGATCACTTTGTTTCGAGCATACTGCACTTCTTTTTACACGAGTAGCCAGTGGGTTGGGTATACCGGGAAGTCGTATAGCGCGCTCCGTGTTTTCAATATAACAACGCGTCGTTGTCGTAGGTCGTTGTTGCGGCTGCCCCGCTGCTGCAGCGCCTCCGGCTTGTTCGCGGCGCGCGCGTGGACTGTTTCTTCGCCACAATGCGCAAGAGGTGTGCGCGTCCATGGCGCGGCGGGCGCGGGCCAGCGGGAACAGCCTCCTGAAAGCAGTGGCCGATGCACTGTCCGGCCCTTTTATGAAACACTGGCTATCTCAGCACGCACCTATACCTCCGTTCCAACGGCTTATTTTATTTCATTTCGTAATTTTTTGTATTCCATTTTTATTTTAATTTAATTGTAAACTGTGCTGTGTCACGGCCTTTGATTTAATATGCTTTTTTATTTTTATTTTTATTTTAAATTGTGACATTTTAATTATAATTTTACTAACAATAGATGATAAAATTTTATTTGTATACTTTTTACTAACAGAATGGATGTAAATGTCTGAAAAATGAATAACGCCGGTTTTTAGAAAATTTAACAGTCGTTCTTCCATTTATCGTTACTCTTAGTTTCGTTCTCACACAAAATTCCTTTATTCATAAAGTGGCCATTATTAAAAGAATAATTGTGTCACAGCGCCCGAAGAATATACAAGAATCCTCACAATACCGTAAAGCGGGTGAAGCCGGCGAGATACAGTATGAATAGTAGCTGCGTGGCATTGTCAACAGTTCAACATTTTTATAAACGTTTTGTAGGATGTGGGGCTAAATTCAGGAACGGCGCAACACGGTTTGTGAGCGGTAATTCAATCATTTGCGAGAGGATAGGGATGGGCTGAGCTTGGGATGAGCCTTATTTTCCTGTTAATTTGCTTTGTAAATAAATAAATGAAAAAAAAAGTAAGGCTCATCCCAAGCTCAATCCAAACCACTCGCAAACCAGTGATTTTCGGCGTTCCTGAATAGCAGGTTCATCCCTATCCTCTCGCAAACGACTGAATTAACGCTCGCAAACCGTGTTGGGCCGTTCCTGAGTTTAGCCCCTGGTTCGAACCTGCGCAGCTTTTTACATAGGTACTAGCTGTCAGTATAGGCGTATTCATAAACGCCTTCCAGCGCCATATAGATTGGTGTATTCGTAAACACTCCAGCGTGATATCGAGTTGTTTAGTCTATGCATACAATACATGTTGTTCTGCTTCAAACGTCCTTCGTAGTACACCATAACATTTTTGCCTGGTTTGGCAGCTGGTCCATTGCCGACTTTAATATCTTCAATGGAGACTCCGCAGCTGATGGTTTTCTTTACCTTCTTTTCAACTTCTCCATTTTGGGCTTCTTTCTTGGACTCAGACTTTTTCTTTTCAGCCTTTGTTTGCTGCTCTGGTTTTTCCTTCTTGGCTTTGTCAACTCCATTGACCTGAGGTTGTTCCTTGCCCTCCTTTTTGTTCTTCTTGGCTAGACGCCTTCTTGGTGGCAGCAATTTGAGTGGTATTCCATAGCAACTGGCCTAGAAAACAAAAGTGCAGTGGTTCAAGTGGCTACGTTCATGAGCTGCATTGGGCCGGATGCCGCCATTATATACAATACGTTCGGCATGACAACCGAGGATGCAAAAGACTTCCACATTCTCAATCTCATATTTGGCTAATCAACTTGACTTCTATATTTTATTTGGTGGTTAAAATCAAAATTAGCTAAGTCAAATCTTATGCTTCAATTTAACATAACTTAACTACTATGTGTAAATCATTTGACAGTTCAAGTTCAGAATTGATATCTGCAGAACTTGGCACCTATTTAGATCTCAATATTCACTTTTAAGTCCACAATCATATTTTAATACATATTAAACTTGGCTAACATTTTTCATATTTATGTAATTGGTGGAATATCATTACTTTTTGTAAAAAAAAAAATAGTGAAAATTTTATCATTTTTCTTTAGTTTACGTTGTAAAGTTTTCTGTTTTGTGCTAAACTAACCTTTTTTCAATGTTAAAAATATTAGAGCACATTGCCCATTGATTATCTGCAACGTTTTACATGTTTTCTCTTTATCCTTAAATTTCGTTGAGCAGGCGTTATTCGTTGCAGTTTCACTTATTATTGGTCGTCTAAGTTTTTATGAATGATCTAGTAAGTTATGAAGGAGACAAATAAAGTGGCTCCAAATGGTTTGTGTAATATTACACACGGCGCTGCTTCGCCAGCTCCTTCTGCTTGAACTTGGCTTGACACGCTGCCGCGTGTCTAGATTGTCTGTAAAGTTCAATTTATTTTAATATAATAGCTGTATTTGTTTTCAAGAAATTGAAGTCTATGCGTTAGTAACCCGAAATTTTTGCTCTGGAATATAATATGTAAAAAAAACTTAAAATGTAGTCTTGAAGAAAAAGCTCTAATAGGTGGAGGCAAAATTGTTATAACAGCAAAGGATCCGAGTATACAACGACCTTCACCGATCTGGTTAATGGATGAAAATTATTTTATATGAAATTAAATATGTTAATAAATATATATTGCAAGTAGATTGACTAAAAAAGTTCAGTCCAGAATAATATGATTACTTAATTTTTTTTAACTTTCTCCGTTTCGGTTAGCAGTCAAATTGACATAGGTACCAATCAAAAGTATGAAGCCTATAGAATATGCAAACGTTACGTTGACTAACCAGACCAGTGCAAATATCGATTTACCTGTTTATACCTGCCTACCCAAAAGTTATGACGGGAAAAAATAGTTAACCTAGCGTTTGCATATTCTATAGGCTTTCATACTTTTGATTGGTAGGTATGTTATTTTTCTATTAACCGAAACGGTGAAATGTTAAAAAAAACATACTGGACTGAAATTTTTTAGTCAACCCACTTGCAATATGTTTATTAGCATATTATTTTAAAATAAAATACTTTTCATTCATTAACCAGTTCGGTGAAGTGAAGGTCTTTGTATACTCGGATCTTAGACTATATGTTTGCCTGATAGCGAAAACTAAAGGTTTTAAAATTTAAGGCAACGACTACTCAACCCCTGAATTTAATGCACTAGTGGATGTCGAGGCTTACCACATTGTTGTGGATAGTGCAACTTCTGACAAAGTTACTGTTTTGCCTTTCTCTCAAGTCAAAACCCAGCTCGACTTCTGCAAGGTAAGTACCTAATACAAGCAATAAAAAAATGTTTTATTGACCTACAAAAAAATGCTAAAATTATTGCAAAATATTTTCCTATATTTTTAGAGTTGGAGAAATGATGAGTTAGGCTCATTTAATACTGACATAGTCAAAGCTATGAACAAATATGAAAGAATAGCACTTAATAAAAGTGATCGTTGGCAAACACTCGATCCTGCCGTTATTGCCATAGCAATAAAAGAAGATTTAGTGGAAGAGTATATATATTCTAAGAATAACATTTTTTTACATGGTAAGTATTACATTGAGTAATTTGTGATTCACGAAAATTTACTTCGCAGAACATTTTTCATTTAAAGAGTTTAAGGGTCTCACCTATCTAAATATATAAGATATTTAAATAATTGTTTTTATCGTCCAACATAGTAAAACGAGTTGCTGTTGTTTACTTACAGGTGAACAGAGAGGCATTGTAACAAATGAATTCGTAGAAAAAGACAAGGCAAACGTCAGAATAGCCCACAAACTAAAGGGAGAAGATTACAAAAAGTTCTTATTGAGTGTGTTCTGTAATGAATGAAATAAAAAAAAACTGTTGCTCGTAAATACGTCTGCATCGCACGGGAACGTAGCACTTTCCCGGAAAAGTAGAATAGAATACGCTATTGAAAGAATCTATGTCGTTTGAAAAAGGAACTTCAGCAGGCTTATAAAAAGTAATTGAATTTGTAAAGTGCGTAACTCTTATAAAATAAATAAGTAGATGCACAATAAATGTAAGGAGGCATAATCTCTAACACAAAAATCAAAGTAGTTTTAACAACAAGTACATTATACTCGTACGATAAGTTCGGAACATTTAAATATGGAAGGCCACAAAAACCTTTGACATAAATAAATGTCACTTAAAATATGACTTAAAGCGAGTGCACACGCGCGATTATTATGATAAGGACATACGTTGCAAAAAAAACTATGTTAGTCAATAATGGCCCATCAAATGCAAAAAAAATATCTATTTAAGAGTGTTTATTAGTAAAACTAAAAGAAATATTCTGAATCGTTATATCACTGCATAACACCGAATCCGCTTAGATAAAAAGATGAAGAAACTGAAATAATAAACAATGAAGAGAACTGACCAAACTGACTCTCATAGTATTAACATAAAAGATATCAATCAAAGTCTAATAACGCTTAATGCCGTGTTCATCTTAACTAAATCAACAAATAAAAGTTATACGAAAAATAATCTGTTCTGTTAGTATTTTGCTGAATATTTTGGGACAAGAAAAGTAAAGGATGGACCAAATGTCTTTTGGAATTTAAAAAAAATAGAAGAAAAATTACCATAATTGAAACATCTTATTTCAGAATGTCTTTTATGTGATAAGTCCCAACATGACTTGAATCATAATCTTTTAGCTCGTAGACCTGATTGGAAATCACACGACTAACGACACAACGTGTAAAACGTGGAGCTAACTTGCCAGAAAAAAAATCATTACCAGTGGAACGAGCAAAATTCTTCCTCCAAACTATATCGCCTGTTTGTAAGGTAATCGTAACTCTATTTCGGTTATAGCTCTTGGAATTTGCGAGGAAAGCATGTGAAAGGTTGTCGGCGACCTTAGCAAAATACTTCGTTGAGTGAAGAAAGACATGATGCTCGATCAATCCGTCTTTCGGCTATATCTCCGCCTAGAGACTGATTTTCACGGCACTGCCTGTTGTCAACGATAACATCTCTTCCGAACATTAGAAAATTTGGGGAGTAAGAAGTTGCCAAGTTTATACAGGAGTTTAGGTATAATTTGACTTTTGGTAGAAGTCGTGCCCAACTTCGGTGGTTTTGTTCAACTAAAATAGAAAAGCAAGTAACGACACTTTGGTTGTACTTTTCGACTGTGTTCGCTTGAGGAGAATAATACGGCGTAAAGTAAGGCTCCCCAATATTATAAGAACGTAAGAAACGACTAAAGAAATTACTGTGAAATACAGTTGCGTTATCACAGAGAATGGATGTAGGGACACCGAAGATTAAAAAAAAATCTGTTTCTAGCGCATTACAGATGCCTTTAGCATCTAACTATTTTAACGAGTACTTTGATCCAAGATGGTAACAAGGGTCTGATGATGGAGCTGGATGGTGGCCATAGGCACTCCATAATGAAACAGCACTACCCCATCGAGTATTCTTACTTTGTTAGGTTAATAACAGTTTCCTTAAATATATAGTATTATAAAATAAGGAAACTCTTAAACCTTTCTACTAATCTCGTACTAAATGTGGAGTGTTTAATGTCAAAATTTTGCATATTCTCTTTTTTCCTTTTAACAAGTTTTATTGATGTTATTTTACTCATTGACTAACGTACTTTCGATATCAGTTTAAAGTTTTCTGATAATATGTCTGTTATATTTACGTAATAATCGCCTGGCTACACTTAACGATTACATGTATAGTAATTAGTACATTACTAATTACTACAAAGACCGGGAAGTAAGGGGTTGCCCGCCGAATATTTCTATAGGTACGGCCGAGCAACAGCGAGGCAAGACAGGTTTACGAAGCTGGCAAGTCCGTTTCCTGCCGAGGTATGTTATACGAGACAGGATTCTTGGCGGGAATTTGAAAGAAGGCGGGTGTAAATTTTTCTTTAAATTTTTTTTTTATTGAAAAAAGTAATATAATACTAGATATTTATTGTGAGACAACTACAAAATGGAGGGCAATGAGCAGGGCGGCGATGACCCGCCCAACTCTTCGAAGCGCTTACGGGCCGGCGACAATGAAGGATCACCCCATATTTCAAACCAAATTATAAAAGACTCTACCCCGAAAATTCAACCGAATTTAAAGTGTTCGTGGAACTTCTCGACTATAAAGACAGATTACGGAATAAAAGCACGATATATTTAAACCATATAATTTACAACACACGTTAAAAGTGTGATGGCTAATCAGCGACTGAATGCTAATAACATCACAAAAACAATCAAATTCAAATTCAAATTCATTTATTCAAGTGACAAGACTCGTAAAAATATTACATATTACAATAAAGATTAAGTTATTACAATAAATAAATAAAAAAGACTGGCCACCGCATGACATTTTGAAAGTAAAATGATTTTATCTGTGTCCCCTGCACTAGGCTAGGCCTGTGTCGCAGGTTGACGCTTGCATTATCTTTTCAGATTTTGGATTACCTGGCGCTAAAGTAATAACCGTATTTACTAAAATTAAGAAGCATGCAAAATAAAAAGACAAATTATACTAATAAAACATGTGATGCGCACTTAAGAATAGGGAACAGGACTGATTATAAGAAATAAACTAATTGCGTTTGCGAGCGTGCGCGTGCGTGTGCGTGTGTGTGTGTGTGTGTGTGTGTGTGCGTGTGTGTATGTGTGTGTGTGTGTGTGTGTGTGTGCGTGTGTGTGTGTGTGTTTTGTATGGTTGTTTATTGTGATGTAATCCTTTCCGTTTCCTGATAGTTCAAAGTGCTCAGCCATTTCTCGATTTTTGCTTTTAATTCTCTACTGGAACATGATTTTAAGTCATAGATACTGTTTATTTTCTTGTATATGTGTAGGTACATGTAAGACCCAAATCGTTTCGCGAACCTAGAGTTAACTTTTGGTAGTGGGATTATAAATTTACGTTTTTGTAGCCGATCTTCATAGTCAGGCAGATTTAGAACGATTTTGTGGGCAATATCAGCACACCTCAAGATGTACAGCTGCCGCACGCTAAGCACTCTGCTCTCTTGGTACAGCTTATACGTGGAGTACCTGCGGGGCCTTGAAAGCATGACTTTAAGCAGTGAGCGCTGAGATCTCTCTAAAAGTATTAAGTAGGTGCTAGCAGCCCCTCCCTACGCTGTTATGCAGTATGTTATTATGGATTGGCCGAGCGCTAGGTATGTAGTCTTTAGGAGGTCTCTGTTCATGACGTTTCGTAATTTCTTGAAAATAGATATGAGTTTTCTAACCCGATTTGCAGTAGCTAAAATATGATCTTTAAAAGTTAATTTCTCATCTAGAACAACTCCCAGATATTTAATCGACGTAGCCCTACCGATAATGGCACAATTACATACACTCACGCCTGGGTCCATCAGACAAGTATGGATCTTCATGTCAATCAGATTCGTGGGAGCAGACGCAATCGTTTTGTAAAAGCATAAGAATTTGGTTTTTTCTGCGTTTGACGTTAACAAATTGTTTCGCAACCACTTGGCCACACAAGATATACCTCTTTCCGCTGTATATCGTAGCGAACTCCACGAAGTGTCATGAAATATGATCACCGTATCATCCGCATAACATACAATGTCCGCATTTGCAAGTTTTAATGATGCCTAGTCATTTATGTAAAGTAAAAATAAAGTAGGGCCCAAAATGCTACCCTGCGGTACTCCGAAAGTTATTTCTCTTAGATCGCTTATTTTACCATCTATTTTGACACATTGCTTTCGATCAGACATATAGCTTTGAATCCAATTCAGTGGGATTCCTCGAATGCCCAAAAATTCAAGTTTCCTTATCAGTATTGGAATAGAGACTGTGTCGAAAGCTTTAGCAAGATCAAGAAATACTCCGGCACACGCCTTATTTTGGTCCAGATGACCAGAAATAATATCGATCAGCAAAGTGACTGCATTTTCAGTTGATCTGGCCTGTCGAAAACCAAATTGTTTATTTGATAGTAAATTGTTATCATTGATGAAATTGATCAGTCGTTTATAAACAAGCTTCTCCAAAATTTTCGATAATGATCCCAGAAGTGATATAGGCCTATAATTAGTGCAGCTACTTTTCCCCCCCCTTTTGTAGACTGGAGTCACTGCTGCAACTTTCCAGGCGTCCGGGAAAATACCTTCGCTTAAGCTCATGTTACATACAAACGTTAATGGCAAGATGATACAATTCTTAATTTTTTTCAAAAGTTTATTTGTAATACCATCCAGTCCAGGGGCACTGTCCGAATTTAGGTTTGCTATTAGTCCTTCAATTTCTTCTTCGTTAGTTGGGCGTAAAAAGAATGAGTTTGATTGTGAAAGCTCTAATTTAGTGTTACGAACTAGATTTGTCTGATCTTTATTTATTTGTTTAAGGATATCACTTGCAAGATTTGGACCAACACTAGTGAAGTATTCGTTACAGTAGTTTAATGAGTACAATATAACACAGCCAGCAATTTTCTGAACAATAACACATTTTTGAAGAAATACAACATGAAGGCTTACCTATACCAGCAACTCAAATCGAATAAAACGGGCATTAAAGATTTGTACCGGCAAATATTTCAAATAGGGACTTATACTCAAAACTTAGCTCCATTTATGAAATGATTTCAATTAGACGATTCACAAAAAAGTAGGACAAAACAGAGTACCGCAAACTTAGCTCCATTTATGAAATAATTTCAATTAGACGATTCACTAAAAAAGTAGGACAAAACAGAGTACCGCTACAAACAGTTGGCATTCTTTTGTCCTCCAAGTAGTTAATGTGTCTATCAAATAAACGCAATAACCATTATATATTTACATAGTTCTATTGATTCATTAGCAGATACTAGTTATATAAATAGCAATTTTATGAATTTTAATTATTTATTTCGTACGTACAAATAATGGTGTCACATGGAACAAAAATATATAGAGTAGCTATTATATTATATTTACTCACCATAATCATAATAATTAGCTTGACTAACGACAAAAAAGTGTAGGAATGAAAATTTAATATATTATATTTTATAAGTAAAGCTTTCCACGGAATCTTAAGCGACGTGCAAAATGGGCTGCAATACTAGCACGAGATAGGCGTAATGAACTACTTAAGCCCAATAACTAGTCCGTTGTGTGCTCGACACATTTTTGCCCCATCGATATCCTAGCTCAATCGATTATATTCGCACAAAATGTTCGCCGCAAATGTAAATATAGTGTAAATACATTGTGTCTTAGTCTTAAAACGTGTAAAATAAAGCATTTAAAAACATTTTATAAATTTTATTTTATTAAAAAAAAATTTCAACTATTTTCCATCGAATCGAGAATCCATTCATTCTATGTTCCATCCAGCATCACTTTGAAGTTGACAATGTGTCAATGTTGTTAGAATGGCTACTTCAGTAAAAAGTATTCCACATGTTGATAAGAATGTTTGCAAATTTGATATTAAACGCTCATGAAATTGAGTCGTTTTTTGCATTAAATATTTATCTCAATACAAGTTGTAAACAAGGTGACGTTGGCATCTTCCTGAATACAGCTGCAAATGTCACATTAACCGTGTTTGTTTGAAAATTTTCTTCTGGACCTATCTATGTAATATAATATAATCTAAGCAATAACCCCATAGTGGGTTTTAACTCAGGTGACTTTAATTAAAAAGTTATGTGACGGATAAAAATGCTAAATGCCACCTGATCCGATGGTTAAATTAAGGAACAGTTTATCCGTCACTTAGCGCAAATCAAGACTTATGAAACAGAAATATTAATGTCATGTGTAAAAATAAGGTTCTGATTTAGCTAATCTGAACTTTAAAAAAAATTGGTGAAACAGCCCCTTAATATCTATTGAAGTATGTATTTGTCGATATAAGTATGTTTTATACCAATAGTACATGCTTTGCTTAGTTGAGACTAGGTCAATTGGTGTCAATCGTCGTACAATTTTTTTTGTTTGCTGTCAGTGTTTATGATGGACTTTTCTGCTGCTACTAAACATAAAAGTTAAGACGAAACCCCGCTGCCTAGTGGATCTCTTCGATTTGTAGCTATTTTACTTAGTCACAGAATAAGTAATAGTACTAACATACAGAAGGATCACTCTCGAACAAAAGTCAACTTTAGGTATAAAAAACTTGGCTAATGCTTGCACGCGAAATTGAAACTTATCGTGTGATTCGAGCGTTCATATTCCGTTGGGCACCGCTGATCCGAAATTTATTAATTTATTTTTCTTTGATGATTAATGACATAAATAAGGTAGGTATGTAATATTTATAAAGGTATTTCAAAATTCTTAATCTAAACTAATCAAAACTCAGCTCAAGTGATAAATTCTTACTCGAGTTTTAAGGAGTATAAGTAGTTTACTCGAGTGACTCGTAAACTCGAGTACAACTCGAGTGACGTGGTGAAATTATTCGAATGACTCGAGTCACAAAATCCTACTCGAGTCGCATCACTAATTACGCGCGACGCGGCTAGCGTGCGAACTGAAGGCCGAGCGACAAACCTACTACCATAGTCCTCCGCGGGAGGAGCGCCGGCCGAACATACCTAAACTGCGGAGTGAAACCCCCCTGACTTAATCTCTTTCACCGTCTACGATGTAATACGGTAAATTTTGCGGCGGTTTTGCTCGGGTTTTTTCGTCAGACATACTCGTAATGTCACACTTTTACCAAATATAGGTACTTGTATTATATTAGTTAGAATTCAATAATCGATAATCGTATTAAGTATAATCGTTAAACCATAATGACATAAAAATGCACAGTTGAGGTTCATCATCATCATCATTTCAGCTAAAAGACGTCCACTGCTGAACATAGGCCTCCCCAAGGCTCGCCAAACAGATCGGTCCCGTGCCATCCGCATCCAACGCGATTCCGCAACCTTAACCAGGTCGTCGCTCCATCTTGTTGGAGGCCTACCTACAATGTGTCGCAGCAGCGTCGCGTCTGCGTCTGCGGCACAGTTGAGGTTGATATCATTAAAATGTAATATCTCTAAAACACGTCTATAAATAAAATATAATCGAAACCGATTAACAATTCTACCGATAACATGTCAAAGAAGGTCAATGTTGAATTAATTTATCTAGTAATGTCACAAGAAGCAAGTTTTAAATCACGTTAGTCAGTAAGAATCATGATTGGTCCATCACGTGCTGTGTTTCTTTTATTTTGTCTCGTTATCAAATGTGAAGAAATGTAAGTCCTTATTTGATATTTAATTATTTCGTATGTACCTACCTGTGTTGACTTGTTAATTTTAATTTCGAGGTTGAATATGATGTTTTTTCATATTGAGGTATCGTATGTTAAGAGGTAGCTTACTGGGATAAAAGTTGTCGTTGCGTTTTAATTTTTCAACAAATGTAAAGATCGAAGCAGTGCGTACTCACGGAGACAACATCCTATAAACGGCTTCTGTTCTTTGTTCTTCCTTGCCTGGTGCCGGTGCCGGGCTATCGATATTGGCAGGAAGTCTGATTCTGTCAAAAATTAAAAATGGACTTAGGTACTGCTGGTATCGACCGCAGGGCAGCCTGGTGATACACTTTTTTTATTCCCACGTTAATATTAATGTATACGTTCTACCGAAGAGAATAGCTTATTTTGTTACAAGCTTTTATCTTTTTGATGTTACTTATTTCAGACATAGAAACAGTTTAGGTAAATTGATAATTGACAATGACGCGGGTGGCGATGACGCAACGGCAATATTTCTCGCGCTGCTCAATGAGAAATATAACAATGGGTCAGTATAGCAATTAAAATCCCACTACCTAATATTAGAAATGCGAAAGTGTGTGTGTGTGTGTGTGTGTGTGTGTGTGTGTGTGTGTGTGTGTGTGTGTGTGTGTGTGTGTGTGTGTGTGTGTGTGTGTGTGTGTGCGTGTGTGTGTCTGCGTACAAGATGTTTAAAAATTAATTCGGTCTTTGGTAACATTTGTGCATTCAAACACTATTGAAAACTCCTGAAAAAACATTTAGATTATTACAATATAATTTGTATTTTAATTTTCATTATGAAATAAATAAATCTAATCTAATCTAATATATATCCTAATTTCAGCCCAAAACTCATTGGTTTGACCACCGTCAAGGGCAACACGATAGAGAGTAATGTAATTATTAACAATCAGAGAATCTTAAAAGTCGCTAAGAGGCAAGACGTAAGTATAACCAAGGTATAACTATTGATTTTATAGTCTCTCAATAACCTTAGAGGTTGTGTCAGCAGAAACGTGTACTGTCAGCAACATAAAAATGAATACACTTGAAGTACCAAAAATATGTATACACGCCTTTATAATAATAGATTATATAGGTAATAGAGTCGTGGATGCATATTTTTAGTACTTTGGGTGTATTCATATTTTTGTTGCTGACTGTACCAACACTATATGTAGGTACATAAAGATTCTCATAAGTACAGTCAAGTGTAAAAATATGGGTGCACACAACTTGCTCATAAATATGTCCCATAGCTCTTATGTCGTCGAATTAAGGTATAGGTATATAAGGATGGGAGGATTAAATCGATACTTATTTTTGCACTTGACAGTACCTACCTACATTAGTACCTATGTACATTCATTCAGGATTCAGTGGATTGTAAGCTACTAATTGGTACCAGAATTATTGGTAAGATTAACGTTTTTTTTTTCAGGGTAAAAAGTTTTTAATTATTTACGACATGCATTGTCACTGTTCAATTAGATAATCTTCGCTTTATCTGTGATCATGTCATACTTAATGATTGTCAGCAAATCAATCTCGTTAGTTTTAAACATCGTATCTCACTCAAATTGATACGGTTGACAAAATTGAATCATAACCCACTTAACCGATAATACGTTTAAAACCGTCAAAATTTTACAAGTTAAGTATGAAGTATCTTTTTCTATTTATTTTTACAACTTCATTTTTTTTATTACTTTTACGGTCATCCCGTGAAACCATATATTTCAAACTAAATACAAACTGAAATATAGATGCACAGAAAAAACCCCAGAAAAAAGACCAATGCTGGGAATCGAACCCAGGTCCTCAGCTTTCCGTGCTGCGTGCTTACCCCTACACCACCACTGGTCTAGAAGTTAGTGACGAATTTTTCCCACACATCGTACACTTCAGTCTGTTATAATCACATTATGCAGTGATAAGCGCGCATCTATGTTATGCCCTCTACCGAGAGACTTTAACACTCCTTCGGAGCTAACCGCTCACCTGGACTAAGAGATGGCGCTACTAAGCCAACTTTTACAAGTTAAGTATGAAGTATCTTTTTCTATTTATTTTTTCAACTTCATTTTTTTATTACTTTTACGGTCATCCCGTGAAACCATATATTTCATACCGTCAAAATTGTAAGGTTTTCTTTTCTCGCGTGTATATTGCACTTATGACGTTCTGAATATTAATGAAAAAACTACTTTAATACTGACCAGAGGTCTCGCGTCACAACTTTTATTTTTACCCATCTTCAACAAAACTTTTTATCCACGTAAATACACATAGACGTTCAATTGCCACAAAATATAAAGAAAAAGCGTAGAAATAAGTTTTTTTCTTTCAATTTCAAAAATGGAACGAACTATGGATGCTGTTTCTAATTAGGTGTCCAAGCGCCCAGTACAGAATATCAGCCATCATAAGGTTTAAACTATTTTTTTATAATTAAATGTTAGAAAAAGACTTTCTTTTTTTAATATTTTATTATGAGTATAAGTCACTATATTCTTGCATAGTTATTAGTGATTGAATCTATAATATTTTTTTCACGACACTGCTCGAAAATGTGGCCATAGATAACCTAAATCCAGTACCTAAAACTGCCTATTTATATGTACATTTACCAGCTGACTCATTTATGGCGCGCAAAACACGACAACAATGTAACACAAAACGAAAACAGGACGTATGTATTTCATAATACGATACGACTTTTTGAAAGATAATTTCTGAATTTCATTCCCGGCGTGCTGAAACGACCAATCAAAAGTAATCGTCTGCTGCATGTGAAATTAAATTGACTAATGAGAATGCGTCATTCATGACTATAATGAGGTCTTTTTTTTCCTTAAACGCATAATATGCAGAAAATGCTTTAATTTTTTTAAGTATGAAAAAACGCCACAGCATTAACTTTTTAAGCGCGTCTTGCCCGTCTTGCTGCCGCAGGTCGGACATGACGAAGATGAAATTTTTATTTTTTAATTATGTGGTTTTGGGTACTGGTCACTAAGAAAAAAATAAATTATGTCACAAAAAAAAGTAAAATCGGCGGGAGCAACGCAGTATTTCGATTGTTTAATTTTATTGTTATTTCCTAGCATTAGTCGTGAAAAGCACAATGTTTAGTCTCGGCCAAAAGTGCAATAGATGGACTCGTACTTTCGAGGGCCTCCGCTACGCGTCGGCCCTCAAACTAACTCGTCCATCTATTGCTTACTTTCTAGCCTCTACAACAATGTGCTATTGTGGAATTTGTGGATAATGACGGTTCATTTTGTGCTTACCTAATTAATATGGAGTGTTTCTAATTATGTGACCACCACTGTACGTTTACCTTTAGTTTTGGTTAATCCAAGTGATTTTGCTTTTCACCATACGGCTTTTGAAAAATGATAAAAGCAACCGCTATTTTTTTCCGTTGTAGGGAACGCAGATTTTACTGCGTTCATAGCTCCAATCTCATAATCAGTCTGAAACTCTACTGGTTTCATGTCTGGGAAACGTCTCTGTAGGTAGTAATCTGAATAATTTTTAATATGTAATTTGCTCCTTATTCGACAAAAAAGCAAAAAATAACGGTATTATCAGGGCATTTTCACTTTTACGTGTACCCCCCGATTTTACGATGTCCCTCGAGTTTAAAAAATGTTTATTCGGTGAAATATTAAGTTATCATGATTTGAACAATGTAGACTCATAGTATATTATATTTAATTAATGTTTTCATCAATAATTGCCCGTAAGATACGCATATTGTAATTATTTTTATAGCGCAGCGAGGATATCAATTTTTAACGTATCCCTCCCTAACTTCAAATTTTTTAACCGATTTCAAAAAAAGAGGAGGTTATCAATTCGTCTGTATGTTTTTTTTTGTATGTTTGTTACGCGATTACTCCCTCAATTGTGAACCGATTTTCAAAATTCTTTTTTTGTTTGAAACAGTATACTCTCGAGGTGGTCCCATTGGCACCAAGTCAAGATCTGATCATGGTATCCTAGAGAAATCGAGGGCAACCTTCAAATTTTACAGGCAAACCTATAGTGATTTTAGCATTTTTAGTATCAAGTGAAGTATTTGCATTCAGAAAGTATCATTTGGTAAACTGGACCTGATGAAGAAGACCGTAGATGGCCAACGGAACTCCTCAACGGGTCAAATCTTGCAAGTTAAATTTGACCCACTTCCCGGTTTCCAATTGAGCTGAAATTTTGCAGACATGTGTGAATTGGATGACAATGCAATATTATTATGACATAGAGCTGATCTGATGATGGAGCTGAAAGATGGCCATAGAAACTTTGTAATAAAACGATACGACCGCATTGAGTTTGAGCTCATTTGATTTGTCTTGACGATTACTTTGATCCTAGATGGTAACTAGGGTCTGAAGATGGAGTTGGAAGGTGATCATAAGAACTCCGTAATAAAACGACATAACCCCATCGAGTTTGGGCTCGTTTGATTCGTCTTGACGAGTACTTTGGTAACCAGGATCAAAAAGTACAGTCAGCAAAGAGTGCCTGTTGTATCGCATAATGTTGATTGTTCTAAAATTTTCTGGCCAAGAATGTTTGGCATACTGTTGGAAGTCCTAAAGCATATTTGTTCGTCCTTTTATTGATAACAAGAACATCGAATTACCTACAACGTTTTATTACTAATATTAATTGGCCAAAGCAGTCCTAAGAATTGTGTAAGTTATTCACCTAAACTATATATAGTAAGTAGGTATGGCACCTATGTACAAAGAGAAGGGGGGCAATAAAAAATACCTACAAACCATCTCTCGCTTAACCTTGTTAGGTTCGTTAGATATCTTGCGTCCCGTAGAGTGGGAATGGAAGTCTAGTTAGCGGAGGGGGGCTCGGGGGGCGATGCCCCCCGCTTTAAAAAAATAATTAAAAAATAACCATCCCTCGTTTAACCATGTTAGGTTCGTTAGTTACCTTGCGCTCCTCAAAGTGATATTAAAGGGGGGGCCCGGGGGGCGAAGCCCCCCGCAGTAAAAAAATACTTTCAAACCATCCCCCGTTTACCCTGTTTAGGTTCGTTAACCTTGCGCTCCTCAAAGTGATATCAAAGGGTGGGGGCTCGGGGGGCGAAGCCCCCCGCAATAAAAAAAAACTTTCAAACCATCCCCCGTTTAACCTGTTTAGGTTCGATAGTTACATTGCCCTCCTCAAAGTGATATTAGAGGGGAGGGGCTTGGGGGGCAGAGCCCCCCGAAAAAAAAACCTGTCAAACCGCTTCCCGTTTAACCTAACCAGATTCGTTAGTTATCTTGCATCCCTCAGAGTGGAAATTGAACCCTTGGTAATGGAAGGGGGGCTCGGGGGGCGGAGCCCCCCGTAATAATAAACACCTTCAAACCACCCTCTGTTTAAAACCAAACCTGTTTTAAACCCTGTTAGGGGCGGAGCTGGTTAGCTTCATTAGTTATCTTACGTCCCTGAGAGTGGAAATAGAAGCCCCGCTCTTGGAGGGGGGCTCGGGGAGCGGAGCCCCCCGCAATAAAAATACTCTTAAACCACCTCCCGTTTAACCTGGTTAGATTCGTCAGTTATCTTGCGTCCCTCAGAGTGGAAATACAAGCATCGCTACCGGAAAGGGGACTCGTTGGGCGGAGCCCCCGCAATAAAAAATACTTTCAAACCATCCCCCGTTAAACCTGGTTAGGTTCGTTAGTTACCTTGCACTCCTCAAAGTGAGGGGAGGGGGGCTTGGGAGGCGGAGCCCCCCGCAATAAAAAAAACTGTCAAACCGCGTCCCGTTTAACCCAACCAGATTCGTTAGTTATCTTGCATCCCTCAGAGTGGAAAATGAAGCTTTGGCACTGGAAGGGGGGCTCGGGGGGCGGAGCCCCCCGTAATAAAAAACACCTTCAAACCACCCCCTGTTTAACCTAGTTAGGTTCGATAGTTATCTTACGCCCCTCAGAATGGAAATAGAAGCTGCGCTGATGGAGGGGGGCTCGGGGGGCGGAGCCCCCCGCAATAAAAATACTCTTAAACCACCTCCCGTTTAACCTGGTTTGATTTGTCAGTTATCTTGCGTCCCTCAAGAGTGGAAATAGAAACCTCGGTACCGGTAGAGGGGCTTGGGGGGCGGAGCTCCCGTAATAAAAAATACCTTCAAATCACTTCCCGTTTAACCTGGTTAGGTTAGTTAGCTGTCTTGCGTCCCTCAGGGTTAAAATAAAAGCCCCGCTGTTGGAGGGGAGGGGGGCTCGGGGGGCAGAGCCCCCCGCAATAAAAAAATCTGTTAAACCATCTACCGTTTCACTTGGTTAAATTCGTCAGTTTATCTTGCGTCCCTCAGAGTAGTAATAGAAGCCTCGCTGCTGGACCGGGGGCCGGGGGGCAGAGCTTCCCGCATTAAAAAAATACCTTCAAACCACCCCCGTTTACCCTGGTTAAGTTTGTTAGTTACCTTGCGATCCTCAGAGCGTAAACAGAAGCGGGGCTTCGTTTACTGGCTACGCCTACGCATCTTTTTTATACCAATACAACTAAAAAGCCAAAAATAAAAAAAATTAAATAAAAAATAGAATCGCCTTCAAAAACACCCAAAAAAATAATAATTAAAAATTTAACCGACTATAATGAGCATTATAATATCTTTCTACTAATCTGTTTGAAGTCGGGCCTCAACTCGAGCCAGCAGGAGTGGACCTAGTAATTAAATTAATAAATAAATATCCCGGGACAATTCACACCAATCGACCTAGTCTCAAAGTAAGCAAAGCTTGCGTTATGGGTACTAGGCAACGGATAAACATACTTATATAGATAGATACATACTTAAATACATATTAAACACTCAAGACCCGAGATCAAACATTCGTGTTTTTCATACAAATATCTGCCCCGACGCGGGAACCGAACCTGGAACCTCAAACTTTATAGTAGTAATTTAACTTACCTACCTATTATCCCTGTTATACCTACTATCTGTTGGGCTTCTACCACTCCTGCTAGCTCGTGCTGAGGCCCGACTTCAAACAGATTAGTAGAAAGATATTATAGTCGGTTAAATTTTTAATTAATATTTTTTTGGGTGTTTTTGAAGGCGGTTCTATTTTTTATTTAAAATTTTTATGTATGTTGCAACATCAAAAAATTGACTACCAAACGTGCTGTACTTTTTATACAGTATAAAAATATTGTAGTTTGCACGTCTCATGACAAAGTTTTCTGAATTGAATCTTAATGTTTTTGAATTAAAAACTAAATTCTAATAAACTGCTTGAAACTGGTGCCACCTGACATGTCAACTTTGTGACGATCGTAACTACAGTAAAAATTCTACCAACCCGCTAAATACTTTTGGAAATGGCAACATTACTACAATGCGACAACCGGCCATCAGTTTTAAACTGTCCAGTAGGACTGCGAAAGTGCGGCGTGAAGTAAGTTTTTGTCAGTGGACTGGGTACCGTGCACATTTCGTCAGTCAGGTTTGTGATTAATCTAATATATAAAAATCTCGTGTCACGGTGTTTGTTACCGAACTCCGCCAAAACGGCTTGGCCGATTATTATGAAGATTTTTTCTCTACACTCGGTAGGTCTGAGAATAGGTCGTAGGCTATTTTTTATCTTCCCCCCCTCCCCCATCCTTCGCGGACGGAGTCGCGGGCAACAGCTAGTTTTCTATAATATCAGTAGCTGTTACGTAGAAAACACTAAAATTGTTTAGAAAGAAAATGATAAACTCTCAACTGTTTTTCATAAGAACCATAGTCAAATACCGTAAAATGAGTTCAGAATTATATCTATATCTATACATATAATAAATCTGTAACAAGTCGGTGTCTGTACATTGAAGATATTTGAGAAAAACTGTCACTAGGGCTATTTATTAGCACAATAGAACCCAAAACAATGATTTTTAGAATTATTGTCTGTTTGTCTGTTTGTCTGTGCGTTTGTGCTCGCTAATCTCAGAAACGGATTAACCTAGAAGGATGCAGTTTTCACTGATATGTTCGTATTTTCTTGGATTAACATTAAGTGTTTGTTTCATTTGAATCGGTTCACAAATAAGAATGATACGTCTATTTTAAGAATTTATCGAACAGGTTTTTTTGTTTGAGCTCGCTAATCTCAGGAACTACAGCTCCGATTTGAAAAATTCTTTCAGTGATAGATAGCACATTTATCGAGGAAGGCTATAGGCTATATACTAGGGGCGTTCAATAAAAAGTGAGAATGAGTATGTTATAAACAACTTTTACTAAATGTCATTTTATTTTTCGACATAGTCACCTTTTAGCATAATACACTTAGTATATATTTTTTCTAAACTTATAATTCCATTTTAAAAAAGGTCTCATCTTGAGTACTTTCAAAATCTTGTACTGCAGCGACTACCGCGTCGTTTTCTTCAAATTTCTGGCCTCTCAGGTATTGTTTCAATCTCGGAAATAGGTAGAAATCACTGGGAGCGAGATCTGGTGAATACGGAGGATGCTTAAGGATATCGAACCCAGCATCACGAATTGCAGCCATTGTAACGGCGGACTTGTGTGCCGGGGCATTGTCCTGGTGGAACAGCACAACTTTCGAGAGTTTACCTCGGCGTTTTTCGTGGATCTCATTGCGCAATGTTGCTATTTGTTTGGCGTATAATGTGCCCGTAATAGTGGCTCCATGCTCGAGATACTCAATCATTAATACCCCTTTACCGTCCCAAAAAGCAAAGCCCATGACCTTACCGGCAGATGGGCTCACCTTGAATTTCTTCGGAGTTGGAGAAGATGGCCTTTTTCATGTCATAGACTGCAGTTTCGTTTCTGGGTCGTAATGATGGAGCCATGTTTCGTCCATTGTTATAAATCGCGCCAAAAAAAGTTCCCGGTCTTGCTGCATCAGGTTCAAAGCTTCTTGACAAATCTCTAGTCTAGTTTGTTTTTGCGTGTCAGTAAGCATTCTTGGTACCCAACGCGCAGATACCTTTTTCATACCCAAGCGTTCATGTAAAATATTATGCACGCTCCCCGTTGAAATCTTTAAATTTTCAGCAATAAAAAGAACCGTGACACGACGATCCGCCAAAACTGAGTTTTCGACTTTTTTCACAATTTCTTCAGTTACTGCTGTAGTAGGGCGTCCGGAGCGGGGGTCGTGCATTGTCGATGTTCTTCCACGTCTAAATTCGGTGCACCAACGTGCGACTGTCGAATACGGAGGAGTATTAGACCATAAAGTGTCCCGCAAATCCAAATTGACTTGGTCCGTAGAAAAATTTTTCAAACACAAGTATTTGATAACGGCGCGCAGTTCAATTTTCTCCATTTTCGCTAACGTACTCAATAGCATTGCAAAGAAATTACCGTATATTTTTTTAAACAAAAGACAGTTAGTTTTTTTTTTCATAGCAATCAGCTTGATAGATTAGCTTTACCGCCCAGTATTTAATTTCGTAATATTAAAAGAGTTTGCATCTCATTCTCACTTTATATTGAACGCCCCTCGTATCATCACGCTAACATTAATAGGAGCTGAGCGGAGCGGAAGAATGTTTCAAAATCGGGGGTTTTTGAAGTAAAACTTCTATAAGCACGCTTGACTTGGGAGTACGGTGTGAATGTGAACGCGGGTGCGCGGGGGGGTTCGGGGGGGGGGGGTAATTTTTTTTATATCGAGGAACTAAGGAGAGCCATAATTGATGTAAAAAACAAATTGGATAAAAAAAATAAGCTGCCCAAATTACTAATTCCACGCGGACGGAGTCGCGGGCAAAAGCTAGTTTCAAATAAAATGGAATAGTAAAATGTGACGTCAGTTTTGTGAAATATCGGTCCGTCACTTATAGGCTGACCGCTCTTGTCACAAAACTGACGCCATTAAGGTGGTGTTACATATAGGCGTTCACTCCATGTGTACTCCCGATATTATTATAACAGTATCTTACTTTTATTTACTCAGAATCTTTGATCGTTTCATATACCATACATGAATTTAAATGGCCGTAGTCTAGTTTTTTACCCCCGACGACAAAAGAGGGGTGTTATAAGTTTGACCGCTATGTGTGTCTGTATGTCTGTTTGTCTGTCGGTCTGTGTGTCTGTCTGTTACACTGTAGCTTTTAAATGGGTGGACCGATTTGAATGCGGTTTTTGAAGTGAAAACTTCTTTAGCGGCGTTGTGCACTTTTTGGCATGGGTAAAAAATGTTGAACTCGCGGTGGATGTTGTTTTTTATTTGAAAGCAGGTTTTCTAGCGATGGTTCTTAGACATGTTTTATCAAAATCGGTTTAGCCGTTTTTGAGATATTGAACTTTTAAATGACAACTTCGGGGGTTTTCCAACTTTTTGTTCGTTAGGTTATAATTCAATCTTGTTTCATTTATATCGGTAATAATGTTTGTAAGCTTTTAACTTTGTCAGTAATGTAATATTCTTTGTCTATTCTTCTATAGCGTTTAGGTTCATTTCGTCCACATTCCCAATTCGTCCACATTACCACTTCGTCAGCAATCCCATTTCGTCCACATTCCCACTTTTTCCACATTCCCATTTCGTCCACATTCCCATTTCATCCACATTCCCACTTCGTCAACATTCCCACTTCGTCAACATTCCCATTTCATCCACATTCCCACTTCGTAACAAAATAGTAACGAAATTGGTAGTGTATCTGAATAGTATTGACCCGCACCATGCTTAGCTAGTAGAAAAATACTAGCTAAGCATGGTGCGGGTCAATACCTAAATTACAAAATAAAATCTTCCCTGAGACTGAGAATTAGTGACTCAATAGTTCGTTTGTCTGGCCTAAATAATAAAAAAATGAAAAGTTTTTATTACCAAACTATTAAAAAAAATTGTATCTTTACAAAAATTACAGGTGTCCTTTATATAGTGAGTTTTAGTTTTAGTTGATCGTGTTCTTAACATATTAATAATATGAATTTTTTTTTCATTATTTAACACGCACCATGTAATCCGGCCTAAGAAGGCCTAAGAATTTTAGGCCTGTCAGTTTTGTGACTGTCCCACTTGCACAGTTGCTAAATTCGATCTCTATTGTATTTTTCTTGCGCTTGTTATCTAATGTCTTAGTACTACGTAAAAGTACCCAAAAATATCAATCAATACTATATTACAATTCATAAATACTTTATTACAAAATTCCTAGCAATTAAGAAAATAAAGAACGTGATGGCATCATTCGTCACAAAATTGACGTTAAATCTTGTTTTTAACTAATATCTATCGGTTACTTAAAATAAATGATATATTTCTCTGAAAATGAATTCATATTTTGTAACTATACAAATGAAGAATACTGTTGAATACTTACATATTTAAATCACATTCAACATTATTTAGATCGTCACAAGACTGACAGGTCTGGATGACAGTGTCAGACTAATTTTTCAATAATTAAAAAACTAAGCTTATTTGTGCGGGACCAAAAGCAATTTCAATAAATTTAGAATATTAACTTTATTCTAGAAAATAAGATTCATCATAAAAACATTATTTTTTAAAATGTCGTCATTTTCATCGTGGTACATGATTTACTGAAAATGCCCATCAACGTCTGATTATCATCAGTACTGCCGACGTCTCCATGTATCGTATAAAGTTGGTAGTAGGGACGCGGTGCTACCAATAATGTTTCATCCGCAAAAAAGTGAAAGAGTAAGTTTTAAAAACAAAACGGTATATAAGACAGTGGAATCTGCATAACAATGGAGAAGGTAATTATATAATTCAGGGACATTGTTTTTGACTTCTGTCAACAAGGTGTCTCTATTTATAGAGTTGAAAGCATAGTAATTGATTGTTCAAACCATTCACATTCAATTTTTAACTTTACTTCGCAGGCCTTTGCCATTTTGTTTTACTTAAAATTTGCAAGTACCTAAGTAAGTTAACCTAAGACCGCCGAATAAAATCGTATTATGTGCGTATCATGTTAGCGCCACCTCACAGCATGTAATATCCCGTGTGAGAGTTGGGAAGATCTTGCGAAACAGTGACCAGAATGGCGCAGCTCTGTAAATAAGGCTATTACAGGTTTTGAAACGCATCGCTTAGAGCACCTGGATGCCAAACGCCTTATTAAAAAGACCCGTCCGAGACCTACCTACACTTACACATACAATGATAGTGGTCAACTACATTGCGCACTTTGTAATAGAACCTTCAAAACAAAGTTTGGCTTTGCCAGCCATATTCGGGCGCATAAGTAACAAATGAGCTTAAAGGTTCGCCTTTGTCGGGCACGACATGGAGGACATCATGTTAGACCCCAATAAAAGACACTGGTACCTTTAGAAGACCGCGCGTGAAGTCTCGTGTAGGCATGCAGCCGGGGTGGTTCTCAGGTGGGGTCTTGCTTGCTGTTGTTTGATATGAATTAATATTAATTTTGAAGGGTTCCGTTTACTTTACTTTTAACAATTTAAAAGACTTCATAATATCAAAGGGAGAAACATGCGTAAATTTAAAATTACTTATGTTTGGAAAAGAAACATTTTGTTTTAAGAGGGATTCTGCTATTTTTGAAGAAGACGCGAGACATTTTGTAGTTTCGGTGGGGATTTTTGAAAAGTATGTGTTAAATTCGTTAGCAACTTTAACCGCGTCTGTTGTTGATACGTTATTTTTGAGGACTGCGTGTTTTTATATCGGCCGGTTTGAGGCCAAACTGCTTTAATTTTGTCATTATTGTCATTATTTTGTTTTTGTTTTGGCGTTGTACCTTACTGTAGATTAAGTTTGTTAAGTTAGGAATTTAGAATATTATTTCTCCGCCGCTAAAATAGTGCTGAATTATTTGTCACTAAGTAGTTATTTTCTCTTTTTTCTTTTTGGTGTGTCCGAAGGGACTCTGTGTGGACATACTGCCTTATTTATTATACAGTAATTGTCGGCGAGTACTTGTAATTGGCTTGCTGTATTTACTGTAATTTGTAACTTTAATTTGGAACCCACTTAAGGTTGACAGTCCTGTCATATTGATAGAAATTCAAAGGATATTTTTCCCCAAATTAAAGCACGCGACCATATGTACAAGCTGTTAGTTCTCCATAAATAAATAAATAAATTAGATGACTTAATTTTGTAACTTAAATGAAATGCTTTTGCTTTATTACATATTATGACTTTGATTAATTTTGAATAATCTCTGACATACTGGAGGAAACGTTCATCAGTGGTGTACAAAAATTTCCTGTCATAAAGATCGTACAAGAGGTCCCTACTTTTACGAATTCCGAGTGTGGCCCATTCACTAAATGATAATTTATTTCCTATCTTAATACGCTTTTTACTACACGCTTTATCGAATTCCTCACACACAGTACTTAACAGTACGTATTTTTAAATTTTCATCTGGGTTTTTAGGATTTGATTTTATTGTGTTTACTTTTTGCGCGATGTTCGTTTTGAGACTTAAGTCTTTGTTTGTTCAACGACCTAATTTCTATGATTTGATCAACACCGCCCCGCCCCTATCCTATCCCGAGGTAACTTCACTATTCGAGTTTTGTGATCCGAACGAACTCCACTAACAATAGTTTTTTCTAGGTACTTACAACTTAAGCAAATATTGTCTATACATGTGGTCGAAGTGGTATTCTAATTCTAATCAATGATCTAGATCAATGGTCTGAAAATTTCATAAATTTTGTTTTAGATTCCTATTTATAGAGGAGCCAAGGATTCCTTATTAAAAGAATTTGAGAGTGATCATTACTTTGGTATTGATGGTCTTGGAGACAGCGGTGAATCAGATACTAATATGGTACCCGCACAGGAGAAAAATGCAGTATCTGCACTCATTGAGCTATCAAAAAACCATGCAGGTAAATACTAATCAAAATTAATTGGAAATACAATACAATATTCTTTATTGAACACCAGAACAGTACAGTGATATTACAATTACAAAAATAAAAATAATAGTCTATACCTATAAAACAGTATCGTGACTGACTGACTGATTGGTGACTGACTGAGAGACAACGTTCAGCCTAAACTACTGGTGCTAAAAACTTGTAATTTGGCATACATGCACCTTGAGTATTGTAGAGGTGCACTGAGGAAGGACTTTTCGAAATTCCCACGGAATAGGGAAATTATCTAAACTTTCTTTGTTACTTTGTTTGTAGCGAAATCTCTGAAACTATTAAGTTGATTTTTAAAATAAATTCACCATTAGAAATCTATGCTATCCTTGATTGTCATAAGTTACTTTTTATCCGGGAAAATGCAAATTTCCCACGGTATAGAAATAAATTAATTTTATATCGAGGCTGATTCAAAAAATTCTTACGTATTATGTGGTATGACTATCTCTGATTAACATAGGCTACTTTTTATTCTGGAAAATACAAACTTCCCACGGGATAGAAAAAACTAAATTCAACTTTGGAGCTGATGTTAAAAATTCTTTCACTAATAGAAAGCTACACTATTCCTGATTGGTATAGAGAACTCTTCTTTGGGAAAATGCAAAATTCCCGCGGGACAGAAATAAGTGAATTCAACTTCGCGGCTGTTTTTAAAAATTATTTCACCAATGCTGCACTATCCTTGATTGACATTGGTTACTTTTATCCGAAAAAATGCAAAATTCCCAGGAGACAGAAATAAATTAATTCAATTTCGGGGCTGATTTTAATAATTCTTAGATATTATGCGATATGACTATCCCCAAGGCTACTTTTTTCCCGGAAAATACAAAATTCCCACGGGATAGAAAAACTGAATTCAACTTCGCGGCTGATTTAAAAATAAAATCACCTATAGAAAGAAAGCTTAACATTCCTGATTGTTATAGACTACTCTTCTTTGGTAAAATGCAAAATTCCCGCGGGATAGAAATAAGTAAATTCAACTTCGGCACTGATTTTAAAAACTCACTAATAGTCAGCTACACTTTTCCTGATTGACATTGGCTCCTTTACTACGGTAAAATGCAAATGTCCCGCGGGATAGAAGTAAGTAAGGTCAACTTTGGGACTGCTTTTAAAAAATATTTTAGTAATTGAAAGCTACATCTCTGATTGACATTAGGTACTACTTTTTCTCCGGGAAAATGTAAAATTTCCACGGGATAGAAATAAGTTAATTGAACTAAAGGCTGATTTATAAAATTATTTCACTAATAAAAAACTACACTGTGTCTTATTTTCAAAATAGGTCAAAACAGTTATTTCTATCCCGCGAGAACTTTACTTTGCACTTTCCCGGGATAAAAAAAGCCTGTTTCAATCAGGCACAGGTCTCCTCCCAGAACGACTTAACCACGAACGAATAGACCATTGGATTTCTTCTCAGTTGTGTGCAGCTTTTTTCGCGATGTTTTCCTTCACTGTATATCTCATGGTAAACTTCAAAAGTAATTTAGCACATAAATTCGGATAAAATCAGAGGTGTAAGCCCGGGCTCAAACCCACGACCCTCTTCTGATCATAGGTCAAACCACTAGGCCACCACGGATTAGCGGCTATAAAATTCACTTATTCCTATTCCGCGGGAACTTTGCATTTTCCTGGCATTATCTTGTGTTAATCCATGTATGTAATAAACTACCTATGTGCCAAATTTCATCCAAGCAACTAACGTTATTGTCTTCGCGTACAAAGTTGCGGGCAAAAGCTAGTATTCATATATTATTATATTAATATCATAAATTATCTTTCAAAATGAAAAAAAAACACAGTTAAAAGTTTTATTCTGACTTTGTATCGTATTATTGGACGTAGCTGCAGTCTTTATTAACTAATAACTATTAACTATTATAAGGTAAAGTTTAGATATAATTTAGACGATGGCCTAGTGGTTAGAGAACCTGACTTCGAAGCTTGAGATCCCGGGTTCGATTCCCGTGTCGGGGAAGATATTTGTATGAAAAATACGAATTTTTGTTCTCGGGTCTTGGGTGTTTAATATGTATTTATGTATGTATCTATCTATATAAGTATGTTTATCCGTTGCTTAGTACCCATAACACAAGCTTTGCTTAGCTTACTTTGGGACTAGGTCAATTGGTGTGAATAGTTCTGTGATATTTATTTTATTTTTATTTTTATTTAATTCATATTTATTTTGGACGACCGGTTTAGCCTAGTTGGTAGTGAGCCTGCCTACGAAGCAAGAGGTCCGAGTTCGAATCCCGGTAAGGGCAGTCATTTGTGTGATGAGCACGAATATTTGTTCCCGAGTCGTCTAGTACCCATAGTACAAGCTTTGCTTAGTTTGGGACAAGGTCGATTTGTGTAAGATTGTCCCCTAATATTTATTTATTTATTCCTGGATATCTCATACTACATTATGTATGTGCAATGTACTTCATAATTTCTTCCAGGTGAACTTTCAGTTTTGACTCTAGGGCCTCTTACGAACATCGCCATAGCATTGAGATTAGATCCTGACTTCATTAAGCGATTGGCTCATTTATACATCGGAGCCGGACATGTTCAAAGTAAGTATGAAAATAATGAAATTCACTTATGGATGGATCTTAGTCCATATCAACATTAAAATAAAATAAAATAAAATAACACAAGAGGACGACGTCTACAGCGTGGATTGGCCGTAAAGGCGAATCTTAAAATTAAAAAATCAAAAACCCACTCGCAGAAATACTGAAAAGGTGAAACAAGATAAAATGTTCAATAACAATAAAAAGCTAAGTGAACGAATGAAATCGAAAAAAAAAACTAAACATTGAAATGAATTTAAAACACGTCGATGGCAGTCTTTCAAAATTTAACGCAACGATAAAATGCAGTCGGAGGCATGCATGAAGTGACATTAAATCCCATGCAACCACTTACTCCCATGCCTCCGACTGCATTTTATCGTTGCATTAAAGTTTGAAAGACTTCCATCGACGTGTTTTAAATTCGTTTCAATGTTTAGTTTTTTTTTTCGATTTCTTTCGTTGAGTTCAGTTAGCTTTTTATTGTTATTGAACATTTTATCCTCTTTCACCTTTTCAGTATTTCTGCAGGCGGGTTTTTTGTTTTTTTTTTAATTTATTATTTTATTTACACCGCCCGCAGGCGGGTTTTTAGTCTTTTAATTACTTTTTTTATTTCTTGCTTTTTAGTGTAACCTCCTGAGACCTAGATAAATTATTGAGAATTTGAATTAGGAATCCGTGGCTATTTAGTTCAAAACCAACTTTGAAATAATGTAGGTACCTACTTAATTTTCCACATGGGTTTCATAAAGAAAATTAATGCTCAAAGATATCTTTTAGTACGTAGGCACGTTGTCGTTTTAATGCATTGATTGCCAATTTACTATTCCTAATTAAATTTAAACACATGAATTGTATATATTTTTTTAATCTCTTTTAAAATCCCTTTACTTTGATACCCTACTCGATAGGTTTGAGTAAAAAAACTTTTTTGAAGACTCTTGAAGACTTTTATGAAGAAGATTTAGCGCCAAAAATGCGCCATTTTGATTTTTCAAGAATTTCATGTATCCAGTGTTACTCGCGATATCAAGACGAATCCAATGACGTATCATTTATCAAAATCGGTTCAGCCGTTTGTGTAGTTACGAGAGGACATAGGAGTGGATATACATACATATATACATACGGGTCAAACACATAACCCTTCCTCCTTCGCAGTCGGGTAAAAACAGCGTTAAGTTTAGGTTCGAAAGAGTTAATTAAGGTACCTCCTAATAAAAAATAAGACGAAAAAAACCATACAAAATTATTCAGCACGCAATGTACAGTAAACAATGCAGATAAGATTATGACAGTTAAACGTCAATTATTTCTTATTCTTTACTTAGAGTTTGTGAAAGTAATTTATTACTTGATTAACTGATAGGGCCTACGCTAGCTGACGCGGACGCCCGCCGCGTGCACCCGCTCGCGGGTCGAAAATCTACGTAAAATCCGTCGCACGCGCCCGCGCCACTTAGCGCTGTTCATACAATTTCTTATTAGACGCGCGCACGACGGGCGTCCGTTCCGGGCAATCCGCGTCAGCTAGCGTAGGCCCATAATCGATTAATAATGATGAACAAAAACTGAAAATCGTAGTTTATTTACAGACGTACTTATACGAAAAAACACTTAAAATAAAATAAAAAAACCGGCCAAGTGCGAGTCGGATTCGCGCACCGAGAGTTCCATACAAATTTATATGTATCTATGAACTTCCAGTCTTAGCATTCCCCTGCTCCTAAGAAAAATGTGCGCAGTGTGAGATCATTGTAGATTGGTTACTGATATAGACAGACAGACAAAAAAAATAAACTTTTCGCAACTTTTCCTTTATCTGTGCTATAATATGTTGCTTCGTACCAAATTTCAAGATTCTGAGTTCACGGGATACCCTGTAGGTTTTGATTCCCTTGCGAGTTTCAAAAATTTGCGGAAATTTGCGGCATAAACGGCTGTATCTTTTGATTGCGTTGGCTTAGAAGTTTGATTTTTTCACAGCTCCAAGGGACAGTAGACCTGAGTATTTGATATAAATTTCAGCTTGATACCCCTACGCATTCCTGAGAAAAAGGGTCTTGACAGACAGACGGACGGACGGACAACAAAGTGATCCTATAAGGGTTCCGTTTTTTCTTTTTGAGGTACGGAACCCTAAAAATCTAAAAATAATAAACCATTGGTAGCAAATCATACAAATAACTAAGCTGGTTCGGCTTTATTGCACGTAGGTCCATGTTCTCCTCTTCAAACGATGCATTAACAATAATGTTACAACCAAAATAAATTTGCGTTACATTGCTGCTCGACAACATCTTTAAAAATTAGTAACTTTAATAAGATAAAATTAAAAAAATTATGATTGAATATCGTTTGTACCGCTAATGCCTATGTATAGTTAAAGGTTTCGCTCGTATTCCAAATCCTCTCTGTATCTATAGGATTATTAAAATTTTATAGATACCATACCACGCAACACCTTGCAGACTTTGTAAAAATACCGAGACCCCGTTTCTTATTCCAGGTGACGATTTCCCGACACCAGAATTTAATGCGCAATTTGACACCGACGCATACCATATCGTGCTACAACATGCCAGTCCTGACAAAGTTACTATCTTACCATACTCCCAAGTCCAGCTTCATCTCAATTACAGTAAGGTGGGTTTGGTTTACCCATTGAATATTACGATTTACCAGTTATCTAGAAAATGTATGTGCATATGTATGTAGGTATAATTCTTTAAAGTGCATATCAAACACATGGAATTTAAAGTTCCAAGAAAAATCAAGATGTCTAAGGCAAACTCATAGCTACCTTAAATCAAAGTGGCATATTCGATTATTTAGCTAATTTTTAAATCATATTTCCTTTAACAGTGTATTTAAGTATAAGAAATGCTTTGAGTTGAATTGATTTGACTGCTGCCTAATTTGGCTGGCAGCTTTAATTGCTTTTTAACGCTACCACAGGCTTACAAGCAAAGTTGGTCCATTTTTACAAGCTTTATTTAATTTACAATGTTTATCTAATATATAAAAATCTCGTGTCACGGGTTTTGTTACCGAACTCCTCCGAACTGACTTTTTTCTCTACACTCGGTAGGTCTGAGAATAGGTCGTAGGCTATAATTTATAATATAAATATTTTTTTATTAAATTAAATTTTTTATTTTAAATTTTATATGGCAAAACAACGTTTGCTGAGTCAGCTAGTAATACATACATATGTTTGTCAAAATCCCAAATCGTATTTCACCCGCTTATAGTGATCGTATGGACATGAAATTTGGTTTGGATATTTATATTAAGTTGAGGATGACAATGCAAGTGCAATCAGTACAAAACTTGTAAGTACTTATGTAATGATAATGACCGAATCGTTTAATATAATACAACTTGACGTTTATTTTAAATTAAAATAAAATTTGTCCTGATTTTTTTATGATAGTGAGGAAAACGAGCAAGCGGGTCATCCGATGGAAAATGATCACCACCGCCCATAAATATCAACTAGTTACGTACTTATAAATTTTAATTATATTATTTATTACTTATTAATTTTCGGGTTATTCGTTTGAAATAAAAAATGCGTGGACTTTCTCTTGAAGCGAGGAAATCGACTGTGGACAAAAGGTGTACTGTTCCGTATCGTAACGATTTAACTATAACTTAAATTTTACATTTTCTTTTATTATGAGTACATACTTAATGCGAAACAATTTGGAAGATGTTATTAGTTTTGTTTGTTTTTAATTTTTGTACTAGGTCTGCAAAAAAACCGTTAAATCGGAATACTCCATTCCTCGGGAAATAGTTCTTCGGCGCAACAATCACTACTGCACCACTCGACCGTGAGAGTCAGAACGACGGGTGTACCTTCACAAATAACTACCTATATAAAAGAACTAAGTGTACTAAAAATACGTACTTAAAATGTACTATTTAATACCCACTTTAAAAATAATTGTACCTCCTAGTAGGTACTTAAAGTTATTACAATTTAGAGTTACACTACACCCGCCGTCCTGACTGTCAGAATGGCGGGTGTACCTATGTCAATTTACCAAGAACAAGTTGATTATTGACAAATATTTTTACCCAAAAAAAAATTACTTAATTTGTACTTTATTATGCGGATAAAATTTGATTTATGATTTCCAAGGTAATATACTTACATGTATCATTTTTAGGGTTCCGTACCCAAAGGGAAAAAACGGGAACCCTATTACTGAGGCTCCGCTGTCCGTCCGTCTGTCTGTCTGTCTTTTTTTTTTGCTCGTTTTTGCTCGATATTGATAACGGCAACAGGTAGACGCTTGAAATACCTATTCACAGAATATTTATATTGACTTTAAAAATAAATCATTAAATTAAAATTAAAAAAATATTTAAGGGGGGCTCCCATACAACAAACGTGATTTTTATAGATAATTGTGTTTATAGACGACCAGATGGCCTAGTGGTTAGAGAACCTGACTATGAAGCTTGAGGTCCCGGGTTCGATTCCCGTGTCGGGGCAGATATTTGTATGAAAAATACGAATGTTTGTTCTCGGGTCTTGGGTGTTTAAATATGTATTTAAGTATGTATCTATCTATATAAGTATGTTTATCCGTTGCCTAGTACCCATAACACAAGCTTTCCTAGCTTACTTTGGGACTGGGTCAATTGGTGTGAATTGTCCCGTGATATTTATTTATTTATTTATTTATTTAATTGTACGGAACTATTCGTGCGCGAGTCCGACTTGCACTTGACCGGTTTTTATTTTATTTAAAAATTTATTTTATATAAAAAAATAAAATTATTTTTAGTGGTGTCTCCGCATTTTAGTACATATCTGTGCCGAAAATAGTACAATCATTTTTAAACATATTGTATAGTTATTTTATATATTTGTGAACGTACACTCGCCATTCTGACTCTCACCACACGGCCCGGCATTATTATAGTAAGGCAGGCGATTTGTGAACATGGCCTAAAATCGAGTCTATTTTTTTTACCTCTACAACGACGGCTGATTTCCATGTAAAAGACTGTCTCAAGAAACAAATTCTATTCATGATTAAAAAACACACTGGCCCGACTAAGGCATTCTTTGTACCTAATTGCCTAAATCTTCGGCCAACCTAACGTTTTCCGAACGTTAACCGAAAATTTTCGGAAAAGTTATTTTGCCTATTCTAAAGGACAATGTTGTCGAGACTGAAAAAGGGCCGCAAAAACACCATCGCCGTATATCTGCAACTTTCTGATAACTCTTTTACCTGTTTCTTCTACAGCTTAATTAAATTAAGATAAAAAAAAACACATTTTTAGTTTACCTAATTATGTATGTATGTAAACTCTTTATTGTACAAAAATAAGGAAAAAAAAAGAAAAACATTATTGACAACCGTTGAAATGCATGTACAAAGGCGAACTTATCCCTTTAAGGGATCTCTACCAGTCAACCTTTGAGTGGATGAAAGGAGTATTTAGTAAGGGACCGACAAAGAGTAAGTAAAAATAAAACAGTCGGACAAAGCAAAGGCTACAATACAACTTTTAGTAAATACAATACATAAACTTATAATATAAAGAAACCTATTAAAAATATACTACCATATACAACATATATATGCATAAAACATACAATAAATAAGCAGTGTTCTCAATAAATTAAAGAGATGGTGTGAGCCACATCTTCTTCAAAGCTTCCCTGAACGACACGGAGGGAGATTGCCTAATGGAAGTGGGTAATCGATTCCACAGTCTAGCAGATTGAACAGTAAATGATTTAGAGTACATTTTGGAAGAAGTAGAAGGACAGGCCAAAAGGAGATTGGTACTCGACCGCAAACGATGCTGGCTTCCTTCAGCCAAGTAGCTGAAACGCTCGGAAAGGTATAAAGGGGCGGAAGGATTAAAAAATTAAAATTATTTTTGATTTCTGTATTTTTTGTTGACTTAACCTGCAGCATTTTCATACCAACACGTATCCATGTCAAATTTCAAGTGAAACCGATCCTTACAAGTGCGTGAAATTGAATTTGCAAGATTTGACCCACTTGTATATGTACTAACAGGGCAAGTTAAATAAAAGTTTGTAAAAATGATATTTCAGAGCTGGAGACAGGAATTATTAGGTGGCATTAACAATGATATAGTCAAAGCTATGAATAAATATGAAAGAGTGACCCTAGAAAAGAATGAAAGTTGGATGGAACTTGACCCGGCCGTTGTTGCTGCAGCAGTTAAGCCGGACCTCGTAAAAGAGTATAAATATTCCAAGAACGATATTGATTGGAATGGTGAGTATCAACGGTCACAGCATTCATTATACTTAACTAATCCACAAAAGCAATTATTATTAGTCGATATTGTTAAAAATAAAGTTTTGTATGATGTTTTCACTGTTTTCATCTTTATGGTTTGTTGTCTGTTTGATCTCGTCACAATAAAATTCAAAGCAACATATTTCCCTTGAATTCTTTTCAATCGTTAATAGTAATCCACTCTAACATGGTAGCAGAGCTTGGGTGAATTGAATAAGAAGAGAAGTTCAGTTCTTGGAAAGAATTTTTACGTTTCCGTTTCTTACGATATTTACGAAAAATTCGTACTGTGAAATTTGTACCATCACAACTGCTGTAGATAAGGCAATTGTACTAGGGGCGTTCAATAAAAAGTGAGAATGAGTATGTTATAAACAACTTTTACTAAATGTCATTTTATTTTTCGACATAGTCACCTTTTAGCATAATACACTTAGTATATCTTTTTTCTAAACTTAAAATTCCATTTTTAAAAAAGGTCTCATCTTGAGTACTTAAAAAATCTTGTACTGCAGCGACTACCGCGTCGTCGTCTTCAAATTTCTGGCCTCTCAGGTATTGTTTCAATCTCGGAAATAGGTAGAAATCACTGGGAGCGAGATCTGGTGAATACGGAGGATGCTTAAGGATATCGAACCCAGCATCACGAATTGCAGCCATTGCAACGGCGGACTTGTGTGCCGGGGCATTGTCCTGGTGGAACAGCACAACTTTCGAGAGTTTACCTCGCCGTTTTTCGCGGATCTCATTGCGCAATGTTGCTATTTGTTTGGCGTATAATGTGCCCGTAATAGTGGCTTCATGCTCGAGATACTCAATCATTAATACCCCTTTACCATCCCAAAAAACAGAGCCCATGACCTTACCGGCAGATGGGCTCACCTTGAATTTCTTCGGAGTTGGAGATGATGGCCTTTTCCTTGTCATAGACTGCAGTTTCGTTTCTGGGTCGTAATGATGGAGCCATGTTTCGTCCATTGTTATAAATCGCGCCAAAAAAAGTTCCCGGTCTTGCTGCATCAGGTTCAAAGCTTCTTGACAAATCTCTAGTCTAGTTTGTTTTTGCGTGTCAGTAAGCATTCTTGGTACCCAACGCGCAGATACCTTTTTCATACCCAAGCGTTCATGTAAAATATTATGCACGCTCCCCGTTGAAATCTTTACATTTTCAGCAATAAAACGAACCGTGACACGACGATCCGCCAAAACTGAGTTTTCGACTTTTTTCACAATTTCTTCAGTTACTGCTGTAGTAGGGCGTCCGGAGCGGGGGTTGTCCATTGTCGATGTTCTTCCACGTCTAAATTCGGCGCACCAACGTGCGACTGTCGAATACGGAGGAGCATTAGACCCTAAAGTGTCCCGCAAATCCAAATTGACTTGGTCCGTAGAAAAATTTTTCAAACACAAGTATTTGATAACGGCGCGCAGTTCAATTTTCTCCATTTTCGCTAACGTAACGCATTGCAAAGAAATTACCGTATATTTTTTTAAACAAAAGACAGTTAGTTTTTTTTTCATAGCAATCAGCTAGATAGATTAGCTTTACCGTCCAGTATTTAATTTCGTAATATTAAAAGAGTTTGCATCTCATTCTCACTTTATATTGAACGCCCCTCGTAGAAGCATCTAGGGTGCAAATAGGACACCTAGATTCCAAGAATAACAAAGTCATGGAAGTTCAGAATAATGGTTGTGATAAAGGCCATACCTAGATCCTTAGATTACATCGAAAGCAGGCGAAGCAGGCCACAAACACCAGCTAAAGAGTAAGAGAGTATGAAAAATATTTTAGAATTCATGAATAGGTCTATTTTAATTCTCATGACGACACCTGAAATTAAATTTTAAATCATGTCATGCGTCTGACAAGCTCGCAAGAGGTATGGGAAGAGCTAAATAGATTATATGGAGAAAATATTGAAGATAAAAGTTACGATTTATGTCTGTAATTCTTTAGTTACAAGAAAGAGACAGCACGTTATGTGGTGAATCATATTTCTGCCAGTTAGATTCAAAATTTCGGCCAGATAGATGCATAATTACCAGACATGCTACAGATCTGCAAGATTTTGAGACCCTTTACCGGAAGAATTTTTCGCCTTCAAATCAAGTAGTTCTAGAAAAAAACACTGGTTACGACACCGTGAAAAATATAGTCTTATAAAATGTGAAGAGATTTCGATAACCAGTATGAAACAGAAATTAATTTTGAGTCATTCCAAATATTTTATGATATGACTGCCCCGTTGATAAATGTAGACGCTGAGAGAACATTTAGTAAATTAAAGTGTATATTTTCATCTAGACGGTTGTGGTGTCATTTCGAAGATTAACTTCCAAGTCTCTTTGATATGGTCCGGTGGCAATAATGGCAAATTAGCAGCAAATCGAAACATTCTTCGGTTTTCTTTAGTACGAATACAGTGGATCTCTTCTGCCTTATACCATACTGCTTTGCTGTAGTGGTAAAAACATCCGGATACATGAGCTCCTGGAAATACTGTTTGAACAGCCTTTATAGCGGCTTGTTCATAGTCGCACTTATACTCATAAATTTCAATGCACATCTTTGATTTCAGAATTACAAACAAACGAATATATGTTAGTAACTAGCTTTTGCCCGCGACTCCGTCCGCGTGGAATTAGTAATTTGGGCAGCTTATTTTTTTATCCAATTTGCTTTTTCATCAATTATGGCTCTCCTTAGATCCTTCCGGAAGAAGTGAAACTTCATAATAAACCAACCCACTCCCAATCCGCCCCCAACCCGCTCTCAACCCGCCCCCAACCCGCTCCCAACCCGCTCTCAACCCGCCCCCAACCCGCTCCCAACCCGCCCCAACCCGCCCCCAACCCGCTCCCAACCCACCCCCAACCCGCCCCCAACCCACTCCCAACTCGCTCTCAACCCACCCCCAACCCGCTCCTAACCCGCCCCCAACCCGCTCCCAACTCGCTCCTAACCCGCCCCAACCCACTCCCAACCCGCCCCCAACCCACTACCAACCCGCCCCAAACCCGCTCGCTACTCGCCCCCCACCCGCTCCCAACCCGCCCCCAACCCGCTCTCAAGCCGCCCCCAACCCGCTCTCAACCCGCCCCCCCAACCGCTCCCAACCCGCCCTATCTAACTGGGCTATCTAACACTGAAAGAATTTTCCAAATCGGAGCAGTAGTTCCCGAGATATAGACGTTTTACTTCCAAAACCCCCGATTTGGAAACATTCTTCCGCTCCGCTCCGCTCCTATTGGTGTTAGCGTGATGATATATAGCCTATAGCCTTCCTCGATAAATGTGCTATCTAACACTGAAAGAATTATTCAAATCGGAGCAGTAGTTCCTGAGATTAGCGCGTTCAAATAAAAAACCTGTTCGATAAATTCTTAAAATAGACGTATCTTTCTTATTTGTGAACCGATTCAAATGAAACAAACACTAAATGTTAATCCAAGAAAATACCAACATATCAGTGAAAACCGCATCCTTCTAGGTAAAGCCGTTTCTGAGATTAGCGCGCACAAACGCACGGACAAACAGACAAACAGACAATAATTCTAAAAATCATTGTTTTGGGTTCTATTGCGCTAATAAATAGCCCTAGTGACAGTTTTTCTCAAATATCTTCAATGTACAGACACCGACTTGTTACAGATTTATTATATGTATAGATAAACAAATAAAATTTATTTACAACACAATACTTATATTATATACCTATGTAAAACTATCCTAGACTAAAAAAAAATATGTACAATAAGAAAAAAGAAAACAAAAATATAAAATAATGATAATTACAACTAAAACATATTCTGAAAGCTAGTCCCCTTAGGCAAGGTGCCGAAGATGCTGGCAGCGTTTCCTCTTTGAATAGCTAAGCTAATTCTTTGTCTGAGGAAGCTGCCAGCTCTTCGGTCCCCTGTGACGTCGATTAACCTCTTAGAAATTTCCTTAAAGAGCTTTAAAGCGCTAGAATCCCACGGACCAAGGGTCTCGACACCTAACGGGACAAAATCGTATTCGCTGCATAGACCCCTGTATTTCAGTCCTTTCGCCTTTGCAGCCGCTTCTGAAGCTGCACCAGGTCTGTTGTTAGTAATTGTTTGTTCGGTAACAGTGCAAATATTACCGGGATCACATTAGTAATATTTGCATCTGAATCCAGGTCTATATGAATGGAGTATAGTTGAGCAAATGGTTTGGGTGCTGACTTAAAAGTACCATCGCCAAAAAATGTCCCAGAACCAAAATGTTTCACGAATCGTTTTGAAATATTAGAGCAAAATATTAAAATCTTGTCTGATACTCCGTCTTTCTTTGCAATGCAGTCTTTTAATAATACCTCAGGCATTTTAATTTGCTCCACAGTACTAAATGTAGTGCCATTATTCTCCAAATATGCCCTCCTAGCTCTTATACATAGCGTCCTGCTTCTGTTTAATTGTAGACAAATGTACCTGCAAACATCTCTGTTTTCGAGGGTATGTATTACAATACCGAAGTACGAAAGACCGAATGTATTAAAACATCGAATGGATCAAAAGACCGACACGATTTTTTTCTGAAATCGTAAACATTTCAGAATTTATTAAAACGGCATCATACAGAACCCATTAGGTTAGGTTGGGTTTGTTTTATAACAATCTTAAAAAGTTAACGGTTTCAGAAAAAAATCGTGTCGGTCTTTTGACCCATTCGATGTTTTAATACATTCGGTCTTTCGTACTTCGGTATTGTAATACATACCCGTTTTCGAAGCTCATTGATTGTCGATTCAGGAATATGCGGAACCAGGGACAAATCTTCGCATACGTCTTTTTTGCATTTATTCATAGCAAGAAATACTTTTAATTTGTCGGACTCCGGGAGGCACCATACGAGTATGCTGACTTACTCTTACTTAGAAAGAACATTTTCTTCCGAGTCCAACGATATTGAAGCATTACAATTTTGTCGACGGTTCACACATCTCCAGGTAGATAGTAACTATTAAGTATTCGAATAATGTTGATTATACCGGTAAAGTTGTATAACTATACTCGGGTTGTCGTAAAAATTACCTTACGAGGGGCGTTCAATATAAAGTGAGAATGAGATGCAAACTCTTTTAATATAACGAAATTAAATACTGGCTTTAGCTAATCTATCTAGCTGATTGCTATGAAAAAAAAAACTAACTGTCTTTTGTTTAAAAAAATATACGGTAATTTCCTTGCAATGCTATTGAGTACGTTAGCGAAAATGAAGAAAATTGAACTGCGCGCCCTTATCAAATACTTGTATTTGAAAAATTTTTCTACGGACCAAGTCAATTTGGATTTGCGGGACACTTTAGGGTCTAATGCTCCTCCGTATTCGACAGTCGCACGTTGGTGCGCCGAATTTAGACGTGGAAGAACATCGACAATGGACGACCCCCGCTCCGGACGCCCTACTACAGCAGTAACTGAAGAAATTGTGAAAAAAGTCGAAAACTCAGTTTTGGCGGATCGTCGTGTCACAGTTCGTTTTATTGCTGAAAATGTAAAGATTTCAACGGGGAGCGTGCATAATATTTTACATGAACGCTTGGGTATGAAAAAGGTATCTGCGCGTTGGGTACCAAGAATGCTTACTGACACGCAAAAACAAACTAGACTAGAGATTTGTCAAGAAGCTTTGAACCTGATGCAGCAAGACCGGGAACTTTTTTTGGCGCGATTTATAACAATGGACGAAACATGGCTCCATCATTACGACCCTGAAACGAAACTGCAGTCTATGACATGGAAAAGGCCATCATCTCCAACTCCAAAGAAATTCAAGGTGAGCCCATCTGCCGGTAAGGTCATGGGCTCTGTTTTTTGGGATGGTAAAGGGGTATTAATGATTGATTATCTCGAGCATGGAGCCACTATTACGGGCACTTTATACGCCAAACAAATAGCAACATTGCGTAATGAGATCCGCGAAAAACGGCGAGGTAAACTCTCGAAAGTTGTGCTGCTCCACCAGGACAATGCCCCGGCACACAAGTCCGCCGTTGCAATGGCTGCAATTCGTGATGCTGGGTTCGATATCCTTAAGCATCCTCCGTATTCACCAGATCTCGCTCCCAGTGATTTCTACCTATTTCCGAGATTGAAACAATACCTGAGAGGCCAGAAATTTGAAGACGACGACGCGGTAGTCGCTGCAGTACAAGATTTTTTAAGTACTCAAGATGAGACCTTTTTTAAAAATGGAATTTTAAGTTTAGAAAAAAGATATACTAAGTGTATTATGCTAAAAGGTGACTATGTCGAAAAATAAAATGACATATAGTAAAAGTTGTTTATAACATACTCATTCTCACTTTTTATTGAACGCCCCTAGTATTTGGGTCCGCCATAATTGACGATCGTATTTTGCATTGCGACTTCAAAGCAAATGTCTAATGAAGTGGCCAGTAACACGTGAGTAACAGTCTTCCATTACGTAAAGGATATACATACTTACTACTTAAAGAGGTTTCAAGTTCTCTTATCGCCATTGACAGTTTCTGTACAATGTATATAACAAAACTGACTATTTCCCTCTATAGTAGGTAAACATTTATTATTATAGCGTGCGTGCGGGATGGATACAGTGTGTGAGCGAGATGAATGGTATGCGAGATAGCGGCAGTGAGCGAGTTGTATAGAAGTGATATGAGAGAGAGAGAGAAAGAAAGAGAGAAAGAAAAAACGCGAGAAAGATGGATGATATACATATATCTATAAATATATCTTTGACATCGACTGTATTATTTTGCATTTTTTTCCTCGCAAATGAAAATCATTGTGTGTATCACGGGTAGTAAGGAGATTACAGAGTCATTAAAAGCTTTCGTTAGTAATCGCCTTCACAATGTACTATTCCTTGAATCCTTTTAATCGTTAATAGTATTATACTTTAACAGATTAATTATATTTCTATGTCAGACAACATCCTTACGTAGGCATATAGTTAGTCGATACGAATCAAAAATCGATTGTATGAATTAGAATTTGTTCGGATAACTTAACCTAAGAAAGGATTTTTGATTTTTTACACCATAATCATTGCTAACTTTGGTAATCTTATTATATCCTTAAAATCACCCCTGCCTGCGCTGCTATTTTAGTTTACTAAAATTAAAATTAGTAACGCAATGAATCTTCTTTTCAGGTAGTAAGCGAGGTATCGTATCGAATGAATTCGTAGATAAAGAGAAAGCTAACGCCAGGGTCATCTACTCAATGAAAACAGAAGACTACAGTAATTTTTTGCTAAGTGTATTTTCTGCTGAAAAATAAAATCTTCTTCACGATATTGTCTTTTCAATATTGAAAGATCTGAGGAATTTCCCCTTGTTCCCCGTACATAACCAACTTCTATTGCCAGCACTGGGAGCGGACAAATAATTCCTACTCCAAAACCGGTTTTGTAAAAGGATTTTTTTTTTCTTGTACTAAACCTACGTCATGGGCCGGGTAATGTACGAGGAAAAATAATTCTTAGTACAATACCCGGTTTTGAAGTAGGATTCTTTAATGCCTTGTACAGAACCAACGTCGGGGTCCGGTAATGTACGAAGAAACATATTTCCCGCTGCAAATTCTGCAAAACCTGATTATGTAGCAGAAATTAATCGCAAAAAGGTTACAAACCTCATTTCCTAAACCAACAGTTGTACCTACTGTTTGATAAGTATACAAATATTGGCATCTTCTTAGTTTCAAATTACCTGTTATCATAGCAACATATCGCACTTGGCCGGTTTTTTATGTTAGATTTAGGGAATGCAAAAACCGGTGAAAATCAAAAACCGGTTAATAACCGCCTCGACAGTTTCAAAACCGGTTAACCGGTTTTTAACCGGTTTTTTGAAAACTATTTGAAATCGAAGTTTTAGACGATAATTTTACTATTCTTGGTTGCTATCAGTGTTAACTGCGTATTTTTTGAGATTTAAATATACCCTGTACAAAATTTCTTAATGAAAGAAAAAACATACAGGGTTATTTGTAATTCACTGACATCCTCTTAACCCTGAATTCCTAACACTCAAACAAATGTTTTTTGTTTTACGACTTTTTAAAATGAAGCACTTTTTTCCCATACAAATACACAGAGTATCGTAAAAATAAGAGGTAATCTCCAATTTTCGAAACGTTATTACACCAAATATATTTAGTTATGACAAAAGCCGTAAAACAAAAAACATTTGAGTTTAGGGTTAAAAGGATGCTAGGGAATTAAAAATAATCCTGTATACTTAAAGATGTAAATACAAGACTAAAACTACTATTAAATTAAAATAACTAAAACAAAACCTAATTAAAAAAGAGAGGTGGGCCTCTTGGCATGGTGCCCATCACGCAGGCAGCATTCCCGCGCTGAACTGCGATTGCGATTCTTTGCGCGAGAAAGCTGCTGGCGCGAGGGTTGCCTGTTGCCTCTCTTAACCTATTGCTGAGCTCCCTGTGTTACAGCTCCAGTGCACCCTTACCCCAACGAAAGCAAAGAAATGGTATTGGGCGCCGAGACAGCTATATTTTGTGACCTTGAGGTGTTCTGGGCGTCTGCCGCCGCCCCCGCACGTTTGGTAGTTGCTGGTAGATAGGACGCCGCCAGGGTGTCTGTACAGGTGGCGTCCCACACCAGCGTACGGCCAGTCTTCCAGGGTATCAACGACATTCCGTCAGGGCGCTTGCCATCGCTCCGCACAATCTGGGGCTCCAGAGCAGCGGGAACGTTGGCACTAACGAGCGCCCTTCTGAGAATGTCGTTGAGAGCGGCGTGGCGGGACAGGCGGCCGGCGCCCGAGGAGCAGGAGACGCCATGGTAGCCAAGTCGGTCCGCTGGAGCCCCACAAGAAACACAGTTGTGACTTGCGCAGATCCCAACTCCCAGCCGGAGACCAGCAGCTATGCGTAGAGTGTCTGGGTCGATAAAAGTTCCAGTGTTAGGCGAGGGGTATGCATTGAGCCAGTAACCAGATTCTGGCTTGGACGCAGCTAACAGTCTGGCCCGATCCCTGCCTGTTGAAGATTCTATTAATGTCTGTAAGGTGGCGACGGAGGCTATTGTATCCCAGACCCTTTGCCTATTTGGTTTGGACGGGAGATTTGGGCTCGGTCCAGCTAGCCAGGCATTCGTGGCCTCGTTCAAGCATGCAATCTCGCAGTTAATGTCCGCTGGGGCTTTAAGTATTCTACCTGCGAGATCTAGCGTGCTGTGAATCGAAGACAGGAATGCTGGCAAAGTCTGCCAGCATGAGGAGCATGAGGTTCTACCTTGAGATTTACACCCGCGAAAGGAAAAAAGAAAATTCTTATTTTTAAGCAGATATTTGAGTCGTAAAACATCGAAAACATTATAACATTTCCGTAGTAGATCATCGTAAGTCTACATTCGATTGTTTACGTGGGAATAGTTGTCGTGTAAACGAGACGAAAAGTAACAGCTTCAATAGTATACGTCGCACAAGCCCGCGAGGCGGTCAGTTGGCAACAAGCGACCAATCAGCTAATAACGTTACAATTTTATTATGATTTTTGTTTTTAAAACACGTAATAATGAGGTACAACAGATTTAATGCGCCGAGATCTAAAAAAAATCTTGGTTTGATAACAAAAGACAGTGCAGCAACCGATAATGAAAAACCTAAAGCTGGTAAGTTTGAACATTTTTAGTGATTATATTTTAAAAAGATTGTGTATTTTACGTTGTTAATAGGAATAAAGTGCAGTTACGGTCAAGTTATTGACAAATAATTATTAATTATGAACATTTAATAGTATTACCGACATAAATAATCGAAACTGTCAGTTTCAATATTGTACTTTGGAATTTACTATTGACTTGGTATTGAAACTGCCAGTTTCAATATTGTACGTTGGAATTTACTATTGACTTGGTATCGAAACTGGCAGTTTCAATATTGTACGTTGGAATTTGCCGTTAACTTTGTATCGAAACTGGCAGATTCGATATTGTATTGTGTTGATCAGAATATCATACTATCATTAGGTACCTAGTATTTTTCAGATTCTTCGCTACCTGCAACTTGTACCTTTGGAGACAGAATGGGCCACCCTCGAGGGAATAGTTGACGAAGAACTATCTTCAGACAGAAACTTGGCTACGCCACATTAAATTCTCTATTCTGGAAGCGACGGTAGAAAAAATACTAATTGCAATAAACAGTGATAAGGAGTCAAATATTTTAAGTAGCTCAGAAAATACTCCAGTGCCATCCCCATTACAAGACTTTGAAATCTCAATACAAAGCCAAAGTGAAGATAATAAGCAACGTTAGAAGTTCGTTTTCTCCATTGACACCGCTGCCGACTGAATCCGGGAAACTACTTACACCTGCCAGTAGTCCAGGCCCCATAGCTAGCTCTCTTATAACAGTATCAGAGTATGATTCGCCGAGCTCGACCATTTCATTGAACCAAAAGAGAAGGTCTACATTCAAAGAAAACCCAGGAAAAAAACAAAAAGATGTGTCGTTCTACGTGCAAATTAAAATGTTACGATAAATTTGATACCGACACCCGGCAAAGAATATTAACCAATTTTCGGAAATAAGGGGTACATACTCAGCAGTGGGAATATGTTATGTAGACAAATTTACCGAAAGAACCATAAAAGTAAGAGAAAGTAGTAGTAAACTTTATCTGAATAATAACTTATCCTTCAAAAAAATGTTTTCCTTGAACAAAGAATGGGATCAGCTGCCAAACTATAAAAGTAAATCTGTCACACTACGTCAGTACTAACACTGATATAGTGAATGAACACATGAACGTTGGATTCTATGTCCCAAAGAAAGACATTTGCGACAAATGTCATGCATTTTCAAATGAGGCAAACCCGACTGAAGATCAAATTAGTGTCCAATCTCAGCATATAGAAAATAAAAAAATTGCAAGAAAATTTAAAGCAGATGACAAAATAGTAGCTCAAAATTCACCCGAAGTTGTTTGTGGTACATTTGACTTTTAATATTGAATTGTCCACTTGGAGATGTTGGACTTGCTGTATTTATAATATGTATAAGCGAAAATTTTTGTAATATGGAATAAAGTCAAAGCGGTCAGGGTAGAAAAAATGCACCGAATTGTCTTTTCTTTAAATACGATTTAAAGGGCGAGCAATTTTGCTTAAACACAGTTATCACTACTAGAAGAAGTGGGAAAATAATGAATGATGACGCTGAACTTAAGATGGCATATGGTAACCTGCTGATTGTTACAGATGCAAAATATAAAGATGTTATTTCTTTATGTCAATCGGGGGTGATACCTATCACCTAAAGAACAAATTAATTACAGTACAGTTTATTGGTGATAATGTTGACGATTCTGATTAGAATATTATATGCTTACTTATATTTCATATTTCGTTTGAAGTTAGTGAGCCAAAAGGGTATTTCGTTTTTTTTCTCATAAGTAAGTAAGATTCATTCATTCGTGCAATAAAGAGTTTTTGAGAAGTTTTTTGTTTAGTAATTTAGAGCGTTTGGATACATTTATGTTGTCTGTAACGAGTTTTCTTGTAATAATTTTTATTTATTTACTACATCTGTAGTTTGTTGAGAACTGTTTTGATTTTCACTAGCCATTACTAAGCAGTAATTATAAAATAATAAGCTGTGAAGATAACAGTGATTTAAAAGTCTGATTACTAGAAATAAAAATTTGATTTTCTGAATAAAGTTTTCAATTAACAAAACGTATTGTTTTATTTAAGTACTCATACTAAAAAGTGTCTCAAAAAATTGTGCGTTTATATTGAAACGGGTAAAATAGCTATAATAGAGATTTTTCTTGTGGCGTAGACCATCTACACTACCAGTTACGTTAGCTACCGCAGTACTACTGTCGAAGTAAATAATCGAAACTACCATTTTGGATAAGACCTTTAAAAATAATTCCGGCGTAAAAAATCGAAATTGGCAGTTTCGATACATGTAATTCTCTTTATCACGACGTATGCTATCGAAACTCAAATTTCCAGAAAACTATTATAATTTTCCTGAAAATAAAAATCCCGCAAGATAAAAACTTACTTTATTAGTTATTATGGATATATGAAGTCAATGTAATATTTATATTTTCGGAATTATACCATAAACCAACTTCAAAACGCTATACTGAAAAGTGCAGAAATTGACTTTCGATGATTTACGTAGGGGCCATCGAAATATCCGAAATAAAAGATTTTGTTTCCAAATTAACGCACATTGGGACAATATTGACTCGTGACTATCAAATTCTGGGTATTTTCCTAAAATTTCTGTCTTCAATTTAAAAAAAAATATCAAATTTCGGCTAAGACTAAATAATATAATAATAATATATGGCTAAAAATGTTCAAAAATACCTCGGCTATCACCCCCTTAAAGCTTTGCACGTAGCTACCAAACACCCTGTATAGATTAAGTTAAAACCATGCCAAACACAACCCCAAAGACCAAACACATGAAAGAAACAAAAGAAACCAAATTAATAATCCACTGCGTCATTAAGTCATTACTACGGAATAATGCAATACGTGCGAACCCAATATAAATTCAGAAGTAAATATAGACACTAATATGAAAAAGAAACAATTTTAGTGATAGGATAGAAATACTGATATCATCTATCATTACTGAAATACATACATCACAGCTACATTTTATTAATATTATGTAGGTAAATGGGAATTCACTGTAAAAATCTCCCACATTTTATTGGTAAAACTTTAGATGAGGTAACACTACACAATAATGTCATCAAAAGGGCTTGAACCACAGATAGATTTTACGGCGCGTTCATGAATCTCACTAAATTGAACTTGAACCCTCATCATCATCATCATCATCATCATCATCGTAGCCTATACGTCTGACTGCAGGGCAAAGGCCTCTCAAAATGAGAGTGCTTCGGCCGTAGTTCCCACGCGGGCTCAGTGCGGATTGGGAGCTTCTCACACATCATTGAATGTCTTCGCAGTGTGAAGGATTCCTCAAGTTGATTTTCTTAACCATAAAGCTCATGGTAAATTACAAATGTAAAAAAAACCGGCCAAGAGCGTGTCGGACACGCACAAGGTAGGATTCCGTAGCCATTACAAAAAAATCAAGTAATATTTTTCTAAGGATTTCGTATGTGTACGGAATCATCCAAGTTTAGGTATGTTTTATACCTTAGGCTACTATTTACTCTTAAACTACACATAATTTCCAAGCAATCTTAGCCGCTATAATTTTCCTAGTAAATTTGATATATTTACTACCATTCTGAATTTTTTCAAATTTTTCCACCTAACAGTTTAGATTTTAGAGGGGGGGGGGGACGCTCGATTTTAATGAAAATTTTCACTTTAAAGTTGAATATTTCGCAAACAGATCACTGAATAGAAAAATCATGTTAGCAGCCCCGCAATGGTTATAAAAGACCTATCCAACGATACCCCATACTATAGGATTAGTCGAGAAAAAAAAAATCACCCCCCCTTTACGTCTATGGGAGGTACCCTAAAAAAAATTATTTTTTTATTTTTTATTTTACCACTTCGTTGGCGTGACTGATATGTATATTCATGCTAAATTACAGCTTTCTAGTACTAACGATCTCTGAGCTTAGCCGCGGACAGACAGACAGACGGACAGACATGGCGAAACTATAAGGGTTCCTAGTTGACTACGGAACCCTAAAAATGTTTCACACAAATTTCGCACCTGAACCGTAAAACCAAATGCGACTGGTAGCACTGGTACCTAATATTATATTCTTGGTAAATGCTGCCTTTTATTTTATAAAAAATATCACTGTCACTGTGTTTGGTTTGATCTATGGCCTCTCAAGCAGAGGGTCGTGGGTTCAAATTCAATGGTGTGTGTGAAGTTCCCAACCTGCAATGGGGCCCGCGGGGGAACTATGGCCCAAGCTATCTCGTTCAGAGAGGAAGCCTGTGCCCTGCAGAAAAAAACAGGTTCTGATACGCTCACAGGGCGTTGGTTGCGATTTGCGCGCGAATCAGCTGTAACAAACGAAGTGCCATCCCCGAAACCGTGATCAGCTTGGCCGATTAGTCGGCCACTTAACAACCGACTAATCGGCTAGTCGGCCAAAGTTATGTTATGATCGGCCCATCTCTAACATCGATACGCCGTTACAGGATGAGAATTTGGTTGTATGAAACCATTTGTACAGTAAGTATAATTATAATATTATCTCAGATTAAGCCATGGAAAAAATTACAATTGTATGTTTTAATAAATTTCGCAATAAGACCACAATGACTTGTACTGTTAAACCCTCAAAAGCTTGCATTTACACTAAAAGCGCCATCTCTTAGACTTCGGACCAACAAATTAAACGCTTACCATAGTATGGTAGTGGAAAGCAAATGGCAAAGTAGCCAGCTGTACGAAACATGGTTACTCTTTCAACTAGGTTGCCTACCACTAGATGTCACTAAATACTAGGGGCGTTCAATAAAAAGTGAGAATGAGTATGTTATAAACAACTTTTACTAAATGTCATTTTATTTTTCGACATAGTCACCTTTTAGCATAATACACTTAGTATATCTTTTTTCTAAACTTAAAATTCCATTTTTAAAAAAGGTCTCATCTTGAGTACTTAAAAAATCTTGTACTGCAGCGACTACCGCGTCGTTTTCTTCAAATTTCTGGCCTCTCAGGTATTGTTTCAATCTCGGAAATAGGTAGAAATCACTGGGAGCGTGATCTGGTGAATACGGAGGATGCTTAAGGATATCGAACCCAGCATCACGAATTGCAGCCATTGCAACGGCGGACTTGTGTGCCAGGGCATTGTCCTGGTGGAACAGCACAACTTTCGAGAGTTTACCTCGCCGTTTTTCGCGGATCTCATTGCGCAATGTTGCTATTTGTTTGGCGTATAAAGTGCCCGTAATAGTGGCTCCATGCTCGAGATACTCAATCATTAATACCCCTTTACCATCCCAAAAAACAGAGCCCATGACCTTACCGGCAGATGGGCTCACCTTGAATTTCTTCGGAGTTGGAGATGATGGCCTTTTCCATGTCATAGACTGCAGTTTCGTTTCAGGGTCGTAATGATGGAGCCATGTTTCGTCCATTGTTATAAATCGCGCCAAAAAAAGTTCCCGGTCTTGCTGCATCAGGTTCAAAGCTTCTTGACAAATCTCTAGTCTAGTTTGCTTTTGCGTGTCAGTAAGCATTCTTGGTACCCAACGCGCAGATACCTTTTTCATACCCAAGCGTTCATGTAAAATATTATGCACGCTCCCCGTTGAAATCTTTATATTTTCAGCAATAAAACGAACCGTGACACGACGATCCGCCAAAACTGAGTTTTCGACGTTTTTCACAATTTCTTCAGTTACTGCTGTAGTAGGGCGTCCGGAGCGGGGGTCGTCCATTGTCGATGTTCTTCCACGTCTAAATTCGGCGCACCAACGTGCTACTGTCGAATACGGAGGAGCATTAGACCCTAAAGTGTCCCGCAAATCCAAATTGACTTGGTCCGTAGAAAAATTTTTCAAATACAAGTATTTGATAACGGCGCGCAGTTCAATTTTCTCCATTTTCGCTAACGTACTCAATAGCATTGCAAAGAAATTACCGTATATTTTTTTAAACAAAAGACAGTTAGTTTTTTTTTTCATAGCAATCAGCTAGATAGATTAGCTTTACCGGCCAGTATTTAATTTCGTAATATTAAAAGAGTTTGCATCTCATTCTCACTTTATATTGAACGCCCCTCGTAGAAAGTCGTAGACACGACTTACCTCAAATATTGTTTTTTTTTAGTTTTAGTTAGATTTAAGTTAGTCCTAAGTTTTTACTGTTTTTATTTGATATTTGTTTGATAAAAAATTTAATTCTGCTCGAAAAAGGGTGGATTACAGGTTGTTGTCATAAAATACAAGTCCTCCTTATTCAGCTATTAACAAAACGGCTAAAATAACCTTTTTATACAACCTCAAGGAACAAGTAAGCAGAATATTGAAAAACTATGTATTTTCTATATCCTTTACTCTCGTTTTAACCACTTAGGGGGTATATTTCCAAAAATCCTTTCTTAGTGCACACTTACGTCATATAAGGAACGTTTGTGCAAAATTAGATGATTCTAGACCCAGCGGTTTCAGCTGTCAGATCAGTGAATCAGTTATTCAGCCTGCCAGTCAGTTTATATAATTATATATATATATATATATATATCTGTAATAAATAATATATATATATATATATATATATATAAATAAAAATATATATATATACATATTTTTATTATTTATTACAGAGATAAATCAAAAATACATAACAATAATATAAGACCATCGTTAAACCAGAGTGGTTTGTCTCGATGCTCCATTCCGCAGTACTTAAAGTTTACTAACAAAATCATGCAATAGTTACACAAAAAATACCTATTCAACAACTAATGATGCAAAATTTAAATCTAACACACCTTGCACTAATTATATACTAGTTTGTTATCGCGGCGCATCGGCCGGTCGCTCTGTCAACGAGCAGAACCGGTCGGCGCACATTTGGTACAGGCTGCTCCAACTACGCTTGAGCTACGCTTGGTTTTTGCTTTTTTTTAATATTGTTAGGAACTAGAGTTAATTTGCATGGAATGAAAATAAGTTTTACCAAGAAAACCGTTTAATTAAACTTCAAGCAATGAATTTAAGTTCTATACAAGACAAAGGTACACTGAAAAACGACTTATGAACTTAGCTATCGCTATTCAATGGACAATTTATATGGCTCACGCAATCCTTGGACAACAAGGGATCCTGGAGACGTCTGCCCGCCGCCAGTGCCAAGAAGTCAATGCCGAGAGATCGCGGCGGTAGCTGTTCGCACAGCGCTATACGTGGGTATCTACGTATAGGATGTTGACGTCAGTGGTAAACTTAAGGATTCGCCACAATAGTATTCGGCTTATAATTTATATATATAATTTATTCCTTATTATATATCCTTTACTTAGTTAAATATTTCAGGTCAATAATCGGCACGAAATTGAGAGAGATCTGTTCTCCAAGCTGAGAGTGCACTTTGGCTGGGACTGAGAAGATGATATTTGTTAACGGCGTCATCGTTCAGCAAAGTGTGTAAGAGGCGTCCGAATACAAGCTGGGCAGCATTAGTTAAATCTCTTTTGTGCTCGTACTCCCTTCAAAACATGCCGAGCACCCAGCATGGCAAATATAATGAAAAAGATGCACTGAATCAGCTGGCAATGCAAGAGAAAAATAATCATAGCGAGTTGTGGGTTGTTTGTTTTTTCCTCAGTGCGTCAACAGATGGAACCTATGGCGGAGGCATTGTTCTGCCTTTGGTTTTCACCCAGAAGCTGTAAGGCATAAGATGGTCAAATTTTGGAAGCCTGATGGAAGTGTAAATAACGATGTAAGGCACGGTTCTACTAAATTCAGAGGCAGCTTATTTCCAAAACAAATGTTTGTTTGTTCGCGGTGAGGACTGGAAATGACTTTCCACTGAAAGCAGAAAGAATTCGTAGAGAAGATTTATTTTGGGAGCAACAAAAATGGAATCTAAATGAATAAACTTTTACTACAACTGCTTGTTAACAGAAATTATAGACCCTCGTAAAGCTAGATCTATGCCAATCCGAGATACCTACTAGAAAAATAACAAAATATTAAACCGACTTAAAAAAAACCTTGAAAGTAAAAAAAAGTATATTACTGCAGATGCCGTAAAGTAATTAATTGCTGGACGAGTTTGTGGTAGATTAAACGAGTCCTGCACCTGTTCCGGCCGTGCTTTTCTCAAACAATGTTAGGAAATATTAAAATTAAAATAACTACTAGGTAATCAAGTAAAAAATTGTTTAATTTGCTGCCTTTTTAGGGTTCCGTACCTATAGGACAAAAACGGGGTCCCTATTACTGGGACTTCGCTGTCCGTCCGTCTGTCCGTCTATATGTAGCCGGTATTGTTTTAAATTAATAGGAACGTGATATTTGTGTTAATTAATCTTTATTTTGTAAGAAGTATTGTCTTACACAGTTATAAGTGGGCATACGATGGTAACACAGACCCAATGCAGAGATTACTTAATAGTTACTTCGTAACAGATACTGCATCCCGTACAAAATCTTCAATATCTATCGCGATTATAGCCTACTCTGTCTCCTTAAGAATGTCTGCGTGCCGACAGTGTCAGGACTAGGAGTTTGGATATTTTTTTTCTACATGTTGTTTTACCATTTTGTCGGGATATTTGTTATATATTAAATCCATGCAAACTTTCTAGCACTAATATTCCCTAAGCTAAGCCACGGACGGACAATGGGACAAACAGTCATGGCGTAACTATAAGGGTTCCGTTTTTGCCATTTTAGCTCTAGAATCCTAACAAAAAAGGATATTTATTGTAATGCGCAGAACCCATTGTCACGCTCACAGTGTACCCTAGCCTTATACTAAGATACGAAGGTCAACTTTCGAACTTCGCATCGTGCCATCCCGCTCACGCTTATAGCTTTTTTATAGAAGAGTAAGAGGGACAGCACGATACGAGCTCCAAATTGCTATAATTAGCTACTAATTCTGGCATAATCATATTAAAATTTACCCCCTGTTTCACCATTCACTTATACAGTCCAGGCGGCATATTTTTTCCGTGGAACACGAATAAACGTACGTCGACGCGCGCTTGTGACAACCTACTGAAATTTAGATCGCAGGAGATCTGTGTTGCCGTTCGTCCCCGCGGTAGGTAAATATCGCCCGTAAGTACATGGCGTGCACAGGAGGGCCCGCCTAAACTTCTTTTTGGAGGACATTTTGTAATGAATAGTAAGAGCTCGACTCGAGCTCGGTACCGACAGTGTGTCCCCTATGTATGACAGGCAATGAGTTGATACCAACAAAACTTTCTCGACTCCCTTAATGAACACCGCAGATCCTATTTCATGTGGACAGATTGATCGATGAATTTCACTTCGATTACTGATTTGATAGGTACATATTTAAAGGTTAGTCAGAATTTTAATAGTAGATTGTACACCAAGGGGATAAAGCACTGCATTATGTCACGGGCGCGATATTGAATTCTGAACGAAACGAGGGACTCCAGATTTAACTCCCGAGTGCAGCGAGGGGGTTTCTAGTTGATTCCCGAGCGAAGCGAGGAAATTAAGATGGAGTCCTGAGAGTAGTGAAGGATTTAAGCGCGCCAAAGGTAAAATCAGTTTTATCCCCGAGGAGTATACTCTACTTTTCTCACCTTTTGCGAGACAATAAAAACCTAGGCTACTAGAAAAATACTCGAAATAGACCCAGAAGCACTGATTCCGACACAGATTTTGCGCCTTTCGCAGTTTTCCATTTGTCGAAATCGTCTTACTTAATAGTCATTTTCTTTGACTTCTCTGGAATTAGATTATTAACAATGCCTAAGGCCGGCTTGCGCGGACCTAGGTTAGCTACTTAACTACGAGTTAACTGTGCAAGTGGCCCTTATTCTAGGCGTCTAATTTAATGGAATCCGGAGTGAAATCACTTTCGTCACTCGATATTTTCTTAATTCTTTATCTTCTTTTGCAGTTTTGATACTTAAAATTGCAGCGTATTGAAACACTCGCGGCTTTTCTTTAAAGTATTTAAATTGGTCTTCGTTCGGCCGCGGAGCAGCAAACAAATGAGGCGCGGCGCGCCCTCCGCACGGCCGGCCACCTGCGCCCCCCGCAGCACCTCAGCCTGCAGCAGCAGGGGGACTACTCCGAAATTCGAAAATCGAAGTTTGCATCGTACCGTCTCGCTCGCTCTCGTATTAAATACTATTAGTATGAGCGGAATAGCACGATACGAAGTTCGAATTTTACACTTCGGAGTATAGGCCCAGCGCGGCCTGCACGCGCGCCGTGCAGTTTTGATGAAATTAGACTTTAAACGCATAACAATAAGAACTATGAAAAGTGGGAATCACATTACTGCCCGGTTATAATGAAATTCAGTACAACAATACACCCCGGCGAAAGCCAAGGGCTATAATGATTTACTTTGAGAAAGGTTTACATGATATATAATAAGCCATTGTCGAGCAGGTGGTGTGAAAAGACTCTTATTGTAATGACTATCTATTTAATTTATTTAACCAATGTCAAAAGCGGCTACGATTATTTGAGTTTTAAGGTTCCGTACCCGAAATACCCGAAATATACAGACGGAACCTTATCACTATCCTAGGTATCTACGTTTGTCTGCCTGGAGCTGTATCACATCATAGCCAAATTGTGCTATCTAAACATGTGGTCGTGAGCATATACATATATTATAACAGTCACATAAATTAAACCTAAATACAGTCTAATTTAGCAATTTTATTTCTTTTAAAATTGGTTAAAACTTGCCATGGTAAAAATCAATTAAATTAAGTATTTCAAATATTAAAGTAATTGATTACATTGAGGTTTTTCTCAAGTTTCAAAATAAATTCAGTTTCATTGCACTTGGGTCAGGGACTTTCTATCGCATAGTTTTTCATCAAAATATCGTAGTAAAACAACGTTTACGACTCCAAGCGTCATAAATAAAATCGAACACTTGTTTTACGATAGTAGTAAAAATATTTGCTTTACACCGCAAATTTTATTTCGAAGAGATATAATAATAAAATGGGGCCATTACTATTAAGGGTTATTATGAAAAAAGAGCGCAATAAACCTTAATTTGAACATTGATGTTCACTTAAAGTATACAGGATGGGCACAATAAACAAGAGCATATAATTGTAAAGGAGATACCTAAGAGAATTTATAGTTACTTAATTACCAGGGCCCTATTTCACGAATCTACAAGTTACGGATTTACTAGTTACCAGTAACTAGTGTTATAATTACAAGTGCTAGTAAAATCTGTTTCACTAATAATTCATGTAAGACTAGTGGATTCCTGTTTCACTAATGTCACCAGACTAGTATTACTAGCCCGTGGACTATTATATTACTAGTGTATGTTTCACAAATTTACAATAGTAACCTACTAGTTACTAGTCGCGAACTAGTAAATACTGGCGAATTTTACCATGATAAATTGTCTTTTGTTTCACGCATGTGAAAATATTTACAAACACTTGTAAAATACCACTGTAAACCTACCAAGGTCCGAAGCTTTGTAAAAGTTACTAGTAACATTTTTCTCGTGTGTAATTTATCAGATTTATTAAATTAAATAGTAAATATAACAAACAATGTGGACAGATTCCGACACAGATGAAGATGATGTTATTATTCGTCGCCAGAGAGTTTTTTTACCGAGAATTGAATACCGTCTTGGCACTACATTTGAATTCAATGAAAGATTTCGACTTGGAAGCACGAAACTTGAAGAACTTTTAACTAAAATAGGGCCTAGATTGCACAGATCGACAGAAAGAAGCCAAGCTCTATCAGCTAAACTGATGATTGAAGTGGCACTACACTGGATGGGCACGGGTGCTCAATATCATGCAGTAGGAGACATGCATGGCATATCAAAAGCAAGCGTATGTCGGGCTGTTCATGAAGTGGTAAGTGCAGTTGTACAAGACCTATTTAAAATGACTGTCACGTGGCCCGACGATATTACCCACGTCGTTGAAAGATTTCATATGTTAGCTGGAATGCCATTGGTAGCTGGGTGTTTAGATGGTACGCTCATACCAATTGACGCCCCAAGTGAAAACGAGGAGCAATTTGTTGATAGACATGGAAACCATTCTTTAAACTGTTTGGTTGTTTGTGGTCCAGATCTACAGTTTTATTATTCCTATGCAAACTGGCCAGGGGCTGTACATGACAGTAGAGTTTTAAAGAACAGCTGTCTTTATCGTAGAATGGAAAATGGCTGGAGACCAGCGAATGACACAATATTACTTGCAGACAGTGCTTACCCACTGAAAGATTGGTTAATAACACCAATGGTGACTCATCAAAATGACCAAGGCAATATGCGTTTTCTTCAAGCACACAAAAAAACACGAAGGGTTATTGAATGTGCCATAGGAATTCTCAAGGAAAAGTTTCCGTGCTTGAACCACTTACGACTTCACCCAAGATTTGCATGCCTGGTATTTAATTGCGCAGTTACGTTGTGTAACTTCTCAAGAGATACTGAAGAAGAATTTCACTTAGATTCAGTAAACATTGACGAAGCTGAACAAAACCAAATACTTCCTGATGAAATTCAAGATGAATTACATATTATTAATCGTTTTGAACAAATTCAAAATTATTTTAGGTTGTAAAAGAAAGAAAACACTGTAAAATATTATAATAAAATTTAATTGTTTAAAATTTAAACTAGGTATGTAAATTATTTTATTTAAATATCAAGGCGCATATGCCTTCACATACAAAATGCACGAAATTTATATAATATGTAACATTTTATGCATTTTGTAGGTATGGGAAGGCCTATACTGTGCCTAACCTAAGTAGATATAATATGGAAACGCGTTGTCCGTCCACCCCCTTGTTTTTAGTTAAATCTACATACAAAATTACAAGGTAACAACGGACAATCTTTTAAATGAAAATCAGTACTTAGGTTACCAAGTACCGTCGAGTTAAAAATAATGTAATCATCCAACATAGTGAAATAAACGGATCATTCACGTCTTAAAAAGTTTTTCACTCGACATAAGACGTGAGTGATCCGTTTATTTTCACTATGAGTGAGTCTCACGGTAGTTTCATGCTTAAACTTATCCAACGTTTCAAAAATATGTAACATAAATTCTTATTTCGATGTAATAAAGTCGATATAACATATTTTTGAGCGGTTGACTGTACCAAGAAATAAATTAAAAATTTTAAGAACGCCTGGCGCAATTGGGTTACACATGCCCATTCTGCGTCTAAGATCCCTTCCGCAGCTAACAAAAGAGCTGATAACTTTGAAACGGCTGAACCAATTTTAACGAAACATACCTAAAAACCACCATTGCCAAGAAACCTGATTTCAAATAAAAAAAACGCATCCGAATCGGTTCACCCGTTTACGAGCTATGAGGCCACAGACATACACACACACACACACACACACACAAATAGCGGTCAAAATTATAACACCCCTCTTTTTGTGTCGGGGGTTAAAAATAGCGAAAAAAATTAATAAAATGAGAACTAAATGAATGCTAATAGAGTGAGTTTTTAAAGTAAGTACTTTTTTTTTACTCGTCTGCGTCTGCCTCAGAAGTATTATTAGTTTCTTTGGAGTGTATACTGTATGCGGACGGCGGGATAAAATGATCCATTACCCATTCCTTTCATTAGTATTTTTTTAATCTTATATTAAATAAGATATAAAAATATCACCTGTGAAAACATTAAAACAAAATTTGATCTGTCGGTTTTTGTTTCTTATAACAATTTCATTTAATTTAAGAAAAAATACTAATGAATGCGTATAGCCCAATAAAATTTTGCTTAATAATCGTACTGCGGACTAGTAAAGGAGGGATCACGTGACACAATATGTTTGGTAAAATTAGATTGGACTATATTTAGTTTCATTTCCCGCTCATAAATATCTAGTTCTAGATTGTAATTAGTTAACTGGGCAGTTTTTAAGTCTTCTTCTAGTTTCTTTTTTTTTAAATCGTTATATTGTTGGACCTCGGCGTGTCGACGGCTTCCAATCGTCACAACATTGCGGGTATCGGCACGTCGTCTTAATATATTGGTGGAAGTAGGCAGAGAAGAAGATTGAATCGACGACTCCAGAGTTGGATCGATCGCCGGTTCCGTGGAAGTTAAATCTGTTACTATTGCCTGTGCCTGATGTGGTTCATCATCCATATCAGGCACGTTCAGTCCAACTACTGTAGGAGACTCTTTTCCTAATATTTCGAGGACTAATTCGTCTACAGCCGTGAGTTTTTTATCTTTTCCGCCGACTGAACCTGTTTTCTTTGCATTGTCAATCTTGGCCTGGAAGCGATAATTATTATAAATAAAAATTACTTGACTATGATGAAACGTCTCTCTAACTTTTGAATGAAATCACATGTATAACAATACCATTCAGAAATTTCGAGTAGCAGGTAATTACTACTTAGTTAGTTACTCGAATTAATTGTTTCAACTAGTGAAAATTTTAATTTGTCCTGTGCTTTTGTAATAGGTACACAGATTTTCAATGCTTTGGGATATAACTAAGCATGGCGGAAATACATAATATATATATATATATATATATATATATATATATATATATATATATATATAATAAAAATACCTACAAAATCAGTACAAAAATTCTAGGTTCAGTTAGGACAGAACTGTGACCCGCGAAGCGCCTAACAACAAGAGATAGGAGCTCCGTCGACTACTCCTTTTGTCGATAGTCCCGCGCTGTAGGTAGAGGTAGGTATTTAAAATGCATCTATGTTGAAAAAGATGATTACTAAATCACAAAGAACATGCGAAAATAAGCATCTTTTATTGATTGAAGTTTTTTTTTATAAACTTGACCGTTTAGTAACTAGAGCGGTTCAAAGTTGTTTAGATCCGCCATAGTTGTATTACATACTACATTATAAGTATGTGAGCTATGAACCCGCGACTTGGAAAATGGTAACTTCCGTTGATTGGTAATTGATGAAGGTCTATTCTGGGTAATTATGCCCTTGGGGCAGGATGACAATAGTATACTAACCTAACCTAAACCTAAATTGAAATTGAACTTAACCTACCTCGCAACTTTGGATCGCTGTAAATCCTAAACCGTTAAGTTTATAAGAAAACTTTAAGCAATAAAAGATGCTTATTTTAATGTATTCTTTAAAGTTCTTAAAAACAAATTACGAAAAATACGAAAAAAAAATTTTGTTCAAAAATTTTCTGAGTCCTAAAATCGGGCCACTTTTCCTATACCCCAACCTAAAATAATGGTTATTTTAATCAATAATATAGTTTTCACTAACCATGGTAGCCTTTTTAATGTTGGGCCAGTATGTATCCCGGACGTACGTAAAATCTTTTGCCGCCGGTATTGCACCCAAAGAATGGCATGTATTTGCGATGTCCATCCATTTCTGGCGTTTGTCTTGCTTACTTATTGTACTGGAAAATCCTCCAAACAAAATGTTTTTGTTTTCTAGTATTAACCTAAGCACAGTTAATTTAGTATCCATCTTTTTAATTTAGCAAGAATCTCCAATTATTATTAACTTCAATAATTTTTATGTTCGTCAAAAACGCGCGCTTTTTTCGTCGTCTATTATATTCACCCATAAATTGGCAAAGGGTTCTCAAGCCATTCAGCCATTCAAGCAAGTCTTAATTTTAATAGCGGCTTGTTTTCGCATAAAATATTACAGATATTTAAAAAAAAAGTCTACTATGCATTTGTACTAATTTAAAACATAAAAATAATACGTGATTCAACGAAAATTATATTAATCTGCCATGACGTGGATGAATGGCGTAAATACCCAAAGCCTATCCCAACTAGTATTTTGAGCAGTCTACCGCTACTAGCTACAAGTCTTGTAAAAAAAAACATGAAACAGGATTCATCAAGACTTGTAGCTATTGACTAGTAACTATTAACTAGTAATGCCGTATATTTGTAGAGTCGAGAAACAAAGACTAATATTACTAGTATTTACGAGTTTACACACAAGTATCTAGTAATTTACAATAGTGAGTTCGTGAAACGTACACTTGTAAACTTGTGAAAAATATTAGTCCATGGACTGGTATTACTAGACTTGTAACGTTCGAGAAATAGGGCCCTGTGGTCGTAATGTATAAAAATCTACAAGTACGACGAAATAGTAATCAAAAGTTAGGATGCATAATAATTTTTTCACGTTGCGTACGCGTAGGTAGTACCGTAAACTGGGTTTACATTGATCATTTTCAAAATTTAAACTTCTGTATCTTTAATTATAGCAGTCTAAAGAAAAATGTAAATATCAACTTTTTTAGATCTTTCAATATCCTAAATTTAGTTTTGCTAACTTAATAATTGGTTGCACCGTTTTGCCATGTGCAAGGAGGTGGGCAAGTCTGGTTAACGCCTGGCCATAAGCCCCTGATGCCACGGCACACGTCACGTCATTTACTGGCACTTCATATTCTTTCATAAATAAAAACTAAGCTGTTGTGTCGCGTCTAAAAAGAACTTCTGCATCATATAAAACTATCATTAAAAATAAAGAGCGGTGACGACTTGTGCGTGCAGTGCAGTTCCTAGTTATTTCAGCACGGGCCGCACCATTTGGTCCAGATCGAACCGGTAAACAACCAGAGACCTTACATTGCGTTATCACTCATATTACAGTGTCATTTAGTACAGTTAGTCGCAAAAAAACGTGCACGTCATCGCTTTACCACCGCATCGCTTTTGAGTAGGTATAGCAAAGTTACTGCTCTCATCCCGCATCGCTTTATCCTTGGCAACCTGAACAGTGGAGCTCCTGATTTTGTCCTAGATGACGCTGTTGTCCGGTCCATGCTTTAGGATGGTGGAAAAGACTTACTTGGAGGGTCTTAACGAGGCTACATGGCTACTGGGTAAATAATATATTAACCTATAATATACCTATTATGATAATGCAAAAGCAATGTTTTATGTCAGTCAGCCAATATTTGAAACGAATCGGCCAGGCCGCCAAACACCATGCCGTATATATATCTTTTGGCGCCTTGACTGTAATTATTAACCCAGGTTTGGGACCGTAAATGTTGCTAATTTGGATTGGTTTTGATTTCTTTGGTTCTTTGATTCTTTGGTGGGAAATATATTGCCGTTGCTCTCGACCATTAGCTAGAAACGGTATAGACTTGTCATCATCGCATCTTGTAATTTTTCCACCATTGATAATGTAACAGGAATAAATTATAAAAGTTTTTAAGTGGGTACATTAAATAATATGTATTTACAGGTGATTCCGAGTATCCTCTCAGGAAGTACATGATGACTCCCATTACCAACGCTGCAGAAAACTCGCCTGAAAGTCACTATACCAACATTCATGTTCGCGCCAGAAACGTAGTTGAAAGGACTTTAGGAGTTCTTAAAACTCGTTTTCGATGTATTAGTGGCCATCGAGTGTTGAATTACAGCCCAGAAGTTGCTGGCTCTATTATAAATGCTTGTGCTTTGTTGCACAATATTTGCAATAGAGCAAATCTGCCTGTTTTAGATTTGGGATACCAAAATCGCAGTCTGCAGCAGGCGGCTACCGAACCCCTGCTCGAGGAAACAGTTGTCATTGATGAGACGGAAAGAAGCAACCCACAACTGCGACTCGGTACAGCCATAAGAAATCGCCTTGTTCACCGATTATGGGAAGCGAGAAGATAATCATTGTGATGCATTTCTCACAGGGACGATCTCGCAGTGTCTTCAGTGTGTGGTGTATTTACAAACAGCAACACCCTTCACTGTTCATTCGTGCTTCAGATTAGGGTAGTATGCTGACAAGTTGTACCAATAGTCTGTCAAATGTTGTGACCGAGCATAGGAAGATGGATTATATACAAAGTGCTTTCTGCGCTGAATACATTATTATATTAGTAACATCATTAGCAGACCAAAATAAAAAAGAATAAAGACTGCAATAACCTACCTACCTAAGTAGGTACTAATGTTTAATAGATACTAACATAATTTTAAGTTTTAGTTTTTAAATAATTTTTTGAATCAGGCGTTACTTTGCGGTGGTCCATATTAATGAACTGAAACAATTACTTTGCTCACCCGCGACCTTATGATAGTTAAACTTAACATGTTATGTTATGTTTATTTTGTTTTAACATTTGGTAGCATAGCATACGGTAGTGGTGCTAACTCTGAGGATGAGCTCTGGTTGAGTTCGAAACGCGTCAGTGTAGTTTGGTGGTGGTGTTGGTTTTGTTTTGTGTGATTTGTGTGTGTTCGTACAGTGTGGAGGTGGAGGAACTGCATGAACACGCATTTCTTACATAAACGTAACTATCATAAGGTCGCGGGTGAGCAAAGTAATTGTTTCAGTTCATTTTTAGTTTTTAGTTATAACACCGATATTTAAATGTAGGTATACTATTGAATATAGAAATAAATTAATACCTAAAATGATTTTTTGTTATCACTTATTGTGTTCAATACCCCGCAAACTATAAATAATAATGAGAATCCCACCAAAAACATTTCATATATACACGGAGAAGTTATGAGTTATTTATTAAAGCCAAACCTCTAACCCCGACTCTAAATCTTGGTCAAAAAGTGTGGCTTGGCCATATCGTTTATAATAAATGATAATTTTAATACTGCTGTAGCAGCCTGCAACTACTAAAAGCCTGGCATGGCAGGGTTCATGTAACGCAACACAGACAGTATAGTAGTAGTATTTTAATGTATGTACAAAAACTATGTAATTGTGGAAATCTTCTTTAATTAGGTACCTATGTATAACAGAGGAAGGTGACCGACTGACCCAGAGATCAACCCACAGCCCAAACCACTGGAGCTAGAGACTTAAACCTTGGCAGCCATATACCTTGATGATCACAGACGTACACTAAGGAATCTTTCGTAATTCCCATAGGAAACTAGCGTAGGTATTCTTGTTATTTCACGGGAGCAAAGCCGTGGGTGGGGCATAAGCTAGTTATGAAATAAAACTTAGTATATTAAACAAGATAGGTATTTATTTTGCATGACACATATCTTAAAGTTAAAATCAAAGTAGCGACCCGCCCCGGCTTCGCACGGATGCAATGCCGATACTAAATATACTACAGAATATCTATTACAACGTTCACATCTTTTTTGTCATTAGACCTTATAGGCACGCCGCAATCGCTATGTCCCTGCATTTTAAATCTGTACCTAAATCTTCGAAAATATTAATTTAAATTACATGCTGTAAAAGGCCATATTGATCTATAGATATTTTGTAGTCATTCCAATATCCAATACTAAAATGAAATTTCAATTTGAAAATTCAATAGAATAACCTAACTAGCTTGTTTTGCTGACTTTACTTGCATTGTCAACGGAGATTTACACATGTACCTACCAAATTTCAAGTCAATGCCATTAACCGTTAAAGAGTTGATTTCTGTGGAGGCGATCCTGGTTGGACCACCATTGTAATAATCCGCAATAATCTAGTAATTACATTACTAGATTATTGCATTGTCACCAAACTTATAAGTACATGAGACAAATTTCAGCTCAAATGGATACCAACACACCCAAACATACATATTGACGGTTAACTAAGCAACCTTTTTGTGAAAATTCTGAGACATCGCTCAAATGACAGAGAAATATTTACTGATTCCGAACATTGTACATACATAACTCACTATCTGAAAAAATGTCACTTATAAAGTCAATTTCTCCTTTCAACTATTGATATAGGTACATACAGTGCATGTTATTTTGATTATTAACCCGTCAAGTGACCCTGTTTTTTTTTAGTTACTGATAGGTGACATTAGGCACACGGGTGTCTGCCTAAGTTGCTCGACGGATTAAATGTAAGCATAGATCACTGTGCCAAAATTGTAAGAACAACATTATAAACTGCAATGAGGTTGGAACAGTATAGATATATTAGCTCAGAATTACTTTATTTTACTTGTTTATCAGTACCAAAGTTAGTTCATCAATGAAATTGATTACTTGCTTGCTAATATGCCTACCAGTCCAAAACTTTACAACATACCCTCTCTTACATCTTTCTTGGGATAAACTTAAACATCATAATTATTGTACTCATCGGCACAACTAACTTCCCACTCTTTTTCACTATTTATCATAAAAGCATGCATTGATTAAGTAACAGTTTGGGTCCGTCCATAAAATACGTCACACATTTAGGGGGGGGGGGGGGGGGGTCAAGCGATCTGTGACACGATTTTTGTAAAACTTTGCGTTGTTTTGTGTTGATGATTATAGTATATGTACAAAAACCAAACAAAATGAGTTCTTCAAGTGATAAAGTCGACAATAACATGGAATTACTCTTAACTCCGCCAGATATTTTAAGTAAGGCGCAAATCGCACAAAATAGTCTTTTGCCATCAAAATATCGAGAAATTTGTTTTTATTTTTAAATTTTGTGTTATTAATTGCCAATTTTTTCATTAAGTTTTATTTATTTATTAAATAAACAAATATGAAATAAAAACAGTAAAAACTTAGGACTAACTTAAATCTAACTAAAACTTACTAAAGCTAAAGGTAAAAAATCTGTCCCAAGTCACCGCCAATGGGGAGAGTGCCCAGTGGCTGGCTGGCAGAATTGCCTTAATTGCCTATTTTCTCACAAATGTATTGAAACACGTCGTATGATACACGGTTGGCAAGGTATTACAAACTCGTGACGATGAAAACCCTCGCCTTGCGGCTCGGGTTTATAGTAATAAACCCGAGCCGCAAGGATACGGAAGAAAGGACACGTTTCTTGCTTGTGTTTTTATCTGAAATGGTTATTTGCGATACGAGGTTGGTAAGTTACCCTAAAACCTTACATACCAACCTCGTATCACAAAATAACCATTCCAGATAAAAACACAAGCAAAAAACGTACCTATCCTTTCTTCCAACAGTGTAATTAAATTAAGTAGTTTAAATTAGTGTAAACGTGAAACTTACGATTGTGGCTCACTTCAGAGAGATTTCTGCTTAAAAGTTTACATCATAAGCCCAAGTTGATACGTTAAAAAAAAATTGAATAACAGATTCAATAGTCCGATACCAATCTAATTTACGTTATTTAGGTGCTGCTTTTGAATAAGTATAGGTACTTACTTCAGTCGTGGGTTTGCAATTAAATTTAAAACTTATGGCAAGATGTAGGTATGTTTTACTTGCAGGAAATGAAATTAGTCCAGTACTTTCACTTATACTCGGAGAGTGAAGCAAAGGCAAATCTTATCCAACGAACGAAGTTTAACGAAGTTTTTAGTTTTTTAGTTTAGTTTTAGTTTCTTATAAAACGAAGATTAACGCTAGGGTGAGAAGTATTGTATTTAAAAAACCGGCCAAGAGCGTGTCGGGCACACCCAGGATAAGATTCCTCAGCCGTTACGAAAAAATCCTTGCATATCTTATTAATTTTACTATCCGTATTAAACGAGTAATATTTTTCTAAGGATTTTGTATATAACACTGAATTTCCCAAGTATGTAGTTATACATATTTTATAGGTCAGGCTGTTTAATATTCAGTCATCAGTAATTTCATAGTAATAAGTGTGACGGGGGGGGGGTCCAAATTGATCGAAATTGGTATGACGTAATTTAAGGATGGACCCTGTTTACAGCGCACAATGGCTTCGAGGAAATTATAAATGTCAAAACAAGGTTTATTTACACTTGAATGCATTTATTGATCTACCATCAAAAGACAAAATTTACATAAATCAGCTGAACTTAAATACGATCGTACAAAATCTTGCCTGCGCGATGCAGCGATGGGAACAGCGCCATCTAGTGGGCGTTCGGCATACTAATTTGACTTAAACTAGTTTTACAACGCTAGGCGTTTATACGAGGGGCGTTCAATATAAAGTGAGAATGAGATGCAAACTTTTTCAATATTAGGAAATTAAATACTGGCCGGTAAATCTATCTAGCTGATTGCTATGAAAAAAAAAGTAACTGACTTTTGTTTAAAAAAAAATACGGTAATTTCTTTGCATTGCTATTGAGTACGTTAGCGAAAATGGAGAAAATTTAACTGCGCGCCGTTATCAAATACTTGTGTTTGAAAAATTTTTCTACGGACCAAGTCAATTTAGATTTGCGGGACACTTTAGGGTCTAATGCTCCTCCGTATTCGACAGTCGCACGTTGGTGCGCCGAATTTAGACATGGAAGAACATCGACCATGGACGACCCCCGCTCCGGACGCCCTACTACTGCAATAACTGAAGAAATTGTGAAATAAGTTGAAAACTCAGTTTTGGCGGATCGTCGTGTCACGGTTCGTTTTATTGCTGAAAATGTAAAGATTTCAACGGGGAGCGTGCATAATATTTTACATGAACGCTTGGGTATGAAAAAGGTACTCAAGATGAGACCTTTAAAAATGAAATTTTAAGTTTAGAAAAAAGATATAATAAGTGTACTATGCTAAAAGGTGACTATGTCGAAAAATAAAATTACATTTAGTAAAAGTTGTTTATAACATACTCATTCTCACTTTTTATTGAACGCCCCTAGTATATACATATTAAACACCCAAGACTCGAGCACAAACATTCGTATTATTCACACAAATATCTGCCCCGACCGGGAATCGAACCCGGGACCTCAAGCTATGTTTAATATTAATTTTAATATGTACAAAGCAAAGAGAATATAACCACAACCACTGTTTTAAAAGTTATATTTGGCTCTAAAAAAAGCCATATTTTATGACAAAGAAATATTATTTAAAGAAATGAGTTTTTTTTTAAGTATTCAGTACTTTAAAAATGAAGAACAAATCAAACCGTAAGCTAACTTTAGAAGTGCTTTAGGTTTCGAACGTCCAAACGTCAGTCGAGACTAAAAGAGATAGATATATTTGGTTTGCATATAGCGGCATCCCTTTCGCGACTTAGCGTTTCAGTTTCGGACCAGAGACAATATCCGTCTTTCATTCACTTGTAAGCGATTGAGACTCAGCTCTGAGAAATAGACGTCATGGTACCAATTTCACGATTCAGTTAAGGTGCCTAAATTGAACTGCTCTGCGTTTGGATCGTTTATTGAAAGATCATGGTAAGCCCCCAGTTGCTTAACAAGTACGTACGCCAGAAAAATCTTTACTTCCCCACCCGAAACCGAAGAGAAGTCTTGTTTAAAATTATTAGTAAAAATAAAAGGCGTATTGTACACATAATGTGAATACGATAGCAAAAGGAATGGACAGCAACTGTTACAAAGAATTAGTCGATGGGAGTCTTAGAATAAGTAAAGGTGGTACAGATGAATTTGCCAGCCAAGTGTTCGTTATAGTGTTAGTCGGAGTAAAATTAAAGGTATCTTTTAAAAAATCGTTTGCTTATTTTTGATATCGATCCTAACGGCTGAAATGAAGCCAACCTAGAACTATGTCTTTAGATAAATGCCACTCTGCTGGGGTATAAGTGATAACTTTACTTTTAACTTAACTGTTACCTTTTGGTGGTTACAAAACAAATATGTATTTTGAGTATAAAAACCGGGGCTACTATGTCGATGATTCTGATCTGGAAGAGTTACAGCAATTACTCGTATAGAACGAATTCGTAATAGAATACATAAAACACAACAGAATTTTTTGTTGCATGTGTCCAAAATAGTACTAAATACAATTAGTGAATTCAATTAGGTAATATCGTAGTGAATGGAGCAGTAATTCATGTGGTAATTCATCACACAAAAGACAAAATTTTGTGTAATGGGCAGGGGACGTTTAAAAAACAGACGTATAATACTACAATAATTTTATTAACGAATTGACATAAAACCTTAAAATTTACAGATGGTCTTTGAAAATTAAACAAAAATAATGCAACTTTATGCATTTTATTCTATCAGTATTCAGTCGGAATTTGTTTTTCAATTACAAAATACTATTATTAATAAACTAGCTATTGCCCGCGACTCCATCCGCGAAGAAAAGGGGTAGGTATAAAAACCGGCCAAGACCGTGTCGGACACGCCCAAGATAGGGTTCCGTAGCAGGTACGAAAAAATCTTTGCATACTTTATTAATGTGGTTGTTTTGGTCCCAACTCCCCCCACGCACAGAATTTCAACGTCGGTATGTATGTATGTATGTATGTATGTATGTATGTATGTATGTATGTCCATTCCTATGTCCTCTCGTAACTACACAACGGCTGAACCGATTTTGATAAATAATACGTCATTGGATTCGTCTTGATAACGCGAGTAACACTGGATACATGAAATTCATGAAAAATCAAAATGGCGGATTTTTGGCGTGAAATTGTGAGTCTTCAAAAAATTTTTTTTATTTAATCCTATCGAGTAGGGTATCAAAATAAAGGGTTTTTAAAAGAGATTACAAAAATATATACAAGTCATGTGTTTAAATTTAATTTGGTATAGTAAATTGGCAATCAATGCATTAAAACGACACCGTACCTACTTACTCAGATATCTTTGAGCAATAATTTTCTCTATGAAACCCATGTGGAAAATTAAGTACCTACATATTTTGAAATTGGTTTTGAACTTTAACTATTCAAATACTCAATAATTTATCTGAGACTCAGGAGGTTACACTAAAAAGCAAGAAATAAAAAAGTAATAAAAAAAACTAAAAACCCACCTGCGGTGAAAATAAAATAATAAATTAAAAAAACAAAAAAACCCGCCTGCATAAATACTGAAAAGGTGGAAACAAGATAAAATGTTCAATAACAATAAAAAGCTAACTGAACTCAACGAAAGAAATCGAAAAAAAAACTAAACATTGAAACAAATTTAAAACACGTCGATGGCAGTCTTTCAAAATTTAACGCAACGATAAAATGCAGTCGGAGGGATGCATGAAGTCACATTAAATCCCATGCAGCCACTGACTCCCATGCCTCCGACAGCATTTTATCGTTGCGTTAAATTTTGAAAGACTGCCATCGACGTGTTTTAAATTCGTTTCAATGTTTAGTTTTTTTTTTCGATTTCTTTCGTTGAGTTCAATTAGCTTTTTATTGTTATTGAAAATTTTATCTTGTTTCCACCTTTTCAGTATTTCTGCAGGCGGGTTTTTAGTTTTTTTAATTATTAGCGTTCTGATTTGTTTCGCAAATTGCTAAGTTTTTCATTTGAGAGAGAGTGTGAGAGAGAGAGAGAGAGAGAGAGAGAGAGAGAGAGAGAGAGAGAGAGAGAGATATGTTTATTTACACATATTCGATACAAACACAGAAAAAAAATACATTTGACAGGAAATATACAAATAAAAAATATCGAATAGTATAAATTGGGCCCCACTCAGCATAATGTTGTGGCAAGCCACAACGCTGTTTTTCAGTGGGACCCATTTAAAACTAAACACAAAAAAAAACATACCTACACACTGTAACAACACGAACGCCGGCGAATAGTTCGCAACAAAAACCATCAACAATTTCAATACCTAATAGTAATACTGTACCTAATGAATGCATCACAGAGCCTTCGGATAAGAAAAATTAAAACAATAAAAACATTCCTTCGACCTAACATTGGGTGGGAACACAGCCCGACCTTGTGAAAACCCGTAATAAAAAAATAAAAAAAAGAACTACCGCCATTTGCTTGTAAAAGAAAAAAAAATATATATATATTAACAGAAACAAAACGAACAAACAAAGAGTCAATGTGCCAATCTCAGATGCGCTTAATTTACTTGTCACCCATGAGTGCTACCTCAGCCTGAAGTCTTGTTGGAGCCGGGTAAGGTAAGTAGAGATACACGTGGAAAGTAGGCTATCCCCAATTCGTGTCGCTAAAAAACACGCTTTGCGCGTGATTAACATCGCTGACGCTCAATGGGAATTGTCTATGTTCTGCACTTGTATCATAAATAACTATTTCATTATAGCGTATAGCGTGGCGTCTTTATATCTAGTTCGGAGAATCTACCAAGCGGTCCTTAAAATTTACCCACAGAAATAGTTGTGCAGATGTGCCTAAATGCTTTAAATAGTTAACAACCCTTGTGGCTTACGAATAACTCGCTTAAACCTTTGCTTCGTTACCTGTTCAACATAATAAATAAATAAATAAATAAATTCAACACTTCTGGTTAAATATATGCAAATATAAGTACTTAAGTATTTTATACAAACTAGCTTACTGCAGCGGCTTCGATCCCTTTATAATTCAACTAGCATTTGCCCGCGACTCCGTCCGCAGTGAATTCAAATTTATGGTCACCTATTTCTTAGATGAGCCTTACACGTATACGTTACTGGTGGATGTAGTTGTATGAGCTAGTTTACACACATGACAATATTCCGAATCCCCGGAATATTATCTCCAGCAGCGACAGAATATTAATAACAATACTTAATTGAGATTGATACATTTCGGCTTCGTGCCGAATGTAAGGTTTTTATACGATTTAGTCTGAATAGTGTGAAATTTTGTATTAAAAACTGGCGACACTACTATAATGTCAAATATGTTAAAAAAATGTTTACCCAAAAAATCAAATATGTCTTACGAAATATTACGAATTCTGGAATACTTACCGTTGGAAAGTGACTTTGTTGGTGGTTCTTAACCATTCTTTGTAATTTCAGCATTCTTTTAGAACACATTTCGTCATTTTAAATCAGTTTCAACTTAAACTACTGCCACAATGCAAACTGAGGGTTTTCCAGAGATCCAGCTATCTTCCTACCAAATTTCACCCTAATCCGTCCAGCCGTTTTAACGTGAAAAAGTAACAAAAACAAGCACACCGGCACGCATGAATGCACGCACTTTAACTTTCACATTTAGAAAATCAGTAGGAGAAACGTACAAAAATGAAGATGCTAGGAGTACACTAAAAAGAGCATAAAAATAAATCGCATTAATTTTATTTGAAAAAGCAGTTAGGAATTGGGACCGAAATAAAATTTGACTAGATCTTATCCTTCTTAATCTGCCAGGTCGACGTTGATAGGTGATTTATTTCGTGCAAGGCGAGAATTTTTAAATTGCTTTCGAGTTATCTCTTGATTACACTCGCAACTCTGATATTTACTGTGCTAAGGTGCTAAGGAATTTCAATATACGAAAAAATCTTCTGCTACTTATTATAGCGGAATGTCTTATTTTATACATGCAGTAAAAAATAAACGGAGTTTTGTCGGCTAGTAGCTGGCAGTTTCATGTTTATGTTAAATGAGGAATTATTACATAAGTGCGACGAATGATTAGGCGATGGACAGTTGTACGACGTGTCATTTGTGCGAACCATCGTTGGTGCGAAGTATAATTAGCCGATGGACATCTATGCGATGTGCCGTTTGTGCAAGCCATCGTTCAGGCAATGTACAGTTATGCGACATGCCATTGTCTACGCAAAGTATTGCTTCGGCCACGTATGTTTATGTGACTTATGACTTCATTGGATACATTATATACAATTAAACATATAATGAACTTCTTTGGTTTAAAAGAATGTAAGTATTACTTACTTACCTCACTTCACAGAGTTAGATGTGTATTTCTCTATGTCTATTATGTCCAACGTTACCTCGAGCGTGATCATGTTCTGATCGATAGTGAGATCTTAGTAAGTAATCAAGATTAGTTGAGTGTTGTCTATCAGCAGTTAATAGATATACTTACACTCATACTCATCCAATTTAAATAATTTATACGAGTAGGTATGCACGGATTACCTACTTACAACTAGTACGATATGAAACTCTTGCTTGCCGTTAACACCAATTTAAATTGGAATTATTGCACCTTTATTTCAAATTGTGTATATGGGTGAATATACAAAAGTTGGGTAACTTTTAGGGATATTTTGTTAACGATATTTTTTAAATAATATTGCCACAAATTTGGGCATATAAGATAGCTAATAATAATTAATATATTGTTCGTGTTTGCGCCAGTCACTTTTTCAAGGAGATTCTGAGATATATTGATTTTTCTGAATTTGACTGCCAGCGGACTGATGAGGGTGACATAGTATTGTCAAAAAACAGAATTTCATGAAATTATATAATTCATATTTATTTTATTTTTTTATATATATAATTTATTAATATTTAAAAGAAATCTATTAGAATCTAATAATGGCACATATTTTGAGTCTTAATCGACTTAAGTAACAATTAAAAACTATTAATATTTAATACTGTAAGAAAAAATGAAGTCCACCTTTAAAACTAATCTTCTAAGTAATCAACAAACAATCGAAACTAAAATTATGTCTCCTTCTGCCTTAAAGATACCAAATAATATGGAATTTATAACAAAGTACTTTAACTATTTCAGTCTTCAAAACAGCCTTCTGACATTTTAAATATTTATTGTACATTTTCTAAGAAACTAACAAGTAATAGGCACTTAAAATTATGATTATCTGCGCCTTAAAGGCAAGTAAAAAAAATGAGATCATTTTCTCCACAAAAAAATGAATACTTACTTCAAAATACTTTCACTACAATAATTACTTTTCAATAAAATTAAGATAATCTACGTCTTAAAGGCAAGTAAAAAAAAAAGATTGAAGCCATCACCAAAGCAACTGAACCAGCTAATTCAAAGGAATTACGATCATTTCTTGGTTTTGTTAATTTTTATGAACGCTTCATACCTCACTTACATGGACTTTGTGCGGACCTACACGAACTAACCAGCGGGGGACACCCGTGTGGCGCTGGATAGATCATGAAAGACAATTTTTCGAAATGACAAAGAAATGTATTGCCACATCAAAACCTTTAGCTGCATTTGACGAAAATCGTCCCATTTTCCTTGCGTGTGACGCCTCAGAAAAGGGAGTTGGAGCTGTACTGTACCACAAAAACGGAAACACTGAACATCCTGTAGCTTTTGCATCGAGAAAATTACGTTCCGCAGAAACAAAGTACTCTGTTATAGATCGAGAAGCCCTGGCTATATTATTTGGAATAAAAAAATTTGACCAATACTTACGTGGTGTAAAATTTACGTTAGTCACCGATCACAAACCCCTGATACACATATAAGGTTCACAAAGTAACCTCACCAAGCTTGCTAACAATAGATGAGATGGGCATTAATAATGGGCAGTTACAATTACGAAATCTGTTACCAAAAGGGAGAAAATAATGTACTGGCGGATTGCTTATCAAGACTGCCCAATTGTGAGACTCAACCATCGAGAACAGATCGTGTAGAACAAAGAATTGAGTCACACCTTTTAGGAGCTAGAATGGCTGACTTACATATTTCTGAAGATGGACATAATCCAGAACTTCCTATTTATTCATGGTCTCTACCGGAACAAGTATGGGAAAGAATCCATATAGATTTTGCAGGCCCTTACGAAGGCACGTACTGCTTGGTCTTAAGTGACGCCTTATCCAAGTGGATTGAAGTGAGACCGATGAGGAAAATAACCACTACGAACTTATGCTCGATCTTGGACGACATATTTTGCACGTTTGGCCTTCCACAAAAGATCGTATCGGATAACGGACCACAATTTACTTCAACGGAATTCAAAATTTACTGTCAACGTCAAGGCATTTTACACGTCAGATCATCACCTTATCATCCAAGAACCGGAGAGACTCGTGCGCACGTACAAATCAAGATACTCACACTCAACGGGCTCCCAACAACAACGCCTACAAGAATTTCTTTTCACCTATAGGATCACACCACATACCACTACAGGAAAATCACCAGCTGAAATCATGTTTTGGACGACAACTAAATAGTCTATTTTCGAATATCCGACCGAATATATAAACGAAGAACCTGGCAATATCAGCAAGTACCAAATAATATCAACGAAACCGCAAATAAAAATTCAGATTATACGCCCGGTGATGCAGTGTACCACAGAACGCGACTGGAGAAAACCTGGCAACCAGGATTCATAACCGAACGGAAACATCGTTACGCTTATGTTATTTCAACCCCAAGGGGAGGTAACATTCGCCGACATGCCGATCATATCCGTCCTAGACTGCCATCGGAATCGTTACCTACAAACTCCCCATTTGAAATCCCACATCAACCATCACCTGCGGATAGTCTTCAAGATATACAGACGTCACCATACTTTCTCACCCCCAACTCCACTCCTACCCAAGCGCCACCAAGCGTTCCCACAACTGTGGATGTTTCCCCGTCATCCCCTGCTCCAGACAGCCTTTCCCCATCATCCCCTGCTCCAGACAGCCAATACCCAAGTCCAGTAGCGAACACCCAGAGACTACCAAGTGCTCCCATGATCACCCCGACTACACGACGACAGAGTCAGCGGACTGTACGACACCCTTGTCGACTCATCGAGGATTAATATAACTAGTTAAAGATGGGGAGGGACGAATGTAGTAAACCTCAACAAAACCTCTTCACCTCCGTGTACTTTCGTTTGGCAAATTACGTTTCCCAAACTGATTCATTTGGCAAATATTTAATTTCCCAAATGTTAATTTTTTCTGAAACTGTAAACTATTCAGGATATATTTCAGGACTATTTTGTAGGTTAGGTTAGGGTTGTTTTATAACAATCATGAAAAGTTAACAGTTTCAGAAAAAATAAACATTTGGGTAATGAAGCATTTGTCAAGTGAATCAGTTTGGGAAACGTAATTTGCGAAACATTAGTAAACCTTTCCAAATGTTTTTTTTCTCAGTATAGTTTTTTACTGAAACTTATTTTCTCAATCGCGTTTTTTCTCAAACTTTAAACGAAACAGAAACATAGGTAGGTTCAGGTTATGTGAGGTTTGCATTGGCCCGAAGGGCTAAAATTACACAGAAGAAGAAGCTCCGCGTGAGCGGAGCTCCGTTGACACTGCTTCTGTGTCAATTCAAATTGAAAAAAAAACCGCTACTGTGAGAATAAGCTTCAGTAAAAAACTAGTGAGAAAAAAAGCGTTTGGGAAAAATATCGCCATACTCAACATGTAAAAAGCTGCAAATCTCGAAACGCAGTTCTTATATATAGCTAAAAAGTTTACTTCACTAAAATCTAATATAATTTCATTACTTAAAACTCCACAAAACAATTCAAACTCTAATTAAAAATAATTGGATTACAATTATGTACGTACTATACTTTAGACGTGTACTGTAATGTGTAAGTTATATTTTGAAAAGCGAGCCTTTCCATGCTAATCTTTCCAAAAAGAATCTGACTTCCATACCTAAATCAATTAGCATATTGTTAGTATTTGAAATGAATTCGTCACGTCGAATCACTTCTTTTCGTCGTTTTTCGAGGAGGCCACCTTTCATTCTAATCAGATGAAAGTCCGAATCTTTTTCCAAAAAATTGATAATATTCACCAAATTTGGCTGCCTTTTCCCAACCGACTTATTTATTTTGGAGTGCCACCCTTCTAAACAATTTGTAGTTCGGATGACCTGCTCCAAGATTGACCACTTTGCAATGAAATCGTCGCTCTTAAGCCATTGACGCTCCATGTATTGCTTAAATTTAGCAACGCCTACGTCGTCATCTGGCATGTCATTTGTTATATACGCCCAACCATCCTTTATCAAAGACGATGGTAAGAAGGGTAGTATAGTAGCTAAAGCCACAATTCTTCTTTGACTTTGTGCTTTTATCACTTTTAATTTCTGTGCATGTCTCCAAAGTGCTCTCGCGTAGTGATAAAAGCAGCCTTTTATCATTGCTTGCGGAAATGTTTTTCTTATCGCACTCATTGCTGCTGCCTCATAGTCGGTCATGAATTGTTGAGGATTGAAGCCTGATATCTGAGATTTAACCATATTCAGCATTATTTCATAGGATGTTGCTTTTTCGTCTGACATTAAGACGTAAATGACTGGAACAACGTTAACGAACTGTGTTGAAGACCCAATATCTGCATGTATATAGTTGTTGAAATATCCGTGGGCAACTATGGAAAGTTCCATCACCAAAAAAAGAGTTAAGTGTTGGTATGAGTTTTCTAGCCTCTTGTGAGCAAAATGCGATTATGCGTACATCATCACAAGCATAATCCGCTAATATAAAAGGTTTAAATACCGGTGGTACCTACCTCTACCTCCATGGGGCTTTTATAGCTTAGTTTTGTAACCTGAAGACCATCTTTCCTTTTATTCAATAAATGACTTTTAACTGAATTGTACGTTGGTATTTCTATTATGATTTCAAGACCAGCATCTTTCAGTTGTGTCACATATTTGTCATATATATCTTTTATGGATGTTAAGCTTTTACTCGCTGCCTCTTTCATTAAATAAAATTGTTTGTCAATTTCATTTTTATATAAATCAGGAACACAAGAATGTGCCTTGGTATTTGAAATGCGAGAATCCTGTAATTATAAATGTACAGAGTGATTTAGGGGTCGTAAAGCAAGAAAGAAGCATTAACTTACTTTCTCCTAAGGATCACGATAGGTTAGGACTAACAGTAGACCTGCGACTTATTTTAGTCAGTACAGCAAAAAATAAAAAATAAACTGGGATGATTTGAGATCATGGTCACCCTACTGTTTCCCAAGAAAACTTATGTCAAGTGCATGTACTTAACAATCGTCGCAGTAAGTATGTTAAGTGGTTGTTATGACGATACTGATAGACAGATAAGAAAAATTCCTGCGATGGCTACTACGATTACTTTGTATTGTTTAGAAGGAAAACACTGAATAAAAATTTAAACTTTATTTACACAAAATTTACAACGCTAAATGTACTTCAAAAGTTGTTCAAAATGTGAACCCTGTTCCTGTATGCACAATTCCGCCCGTCGTCTAAGATTGCCCTTTAATCTGTTTAGAGCAAAGTGATTTTGTTTAACCGTTTCAAAGGCTACAACAATTCGCTGGCGTAGCTCTTCTAGGGTGTTAGATTCTTGCTCATACACCAATCGTTTCACCTCTCCCCAGAGAAAAAAGTCCAGCGGTGTGAGGTCGGGGCTGCGTGGTGGCCATGGAATAGGTCCAAGGCGACCGATCCATCGATGCGGAAAATGTTCATTTAAATAATCTCGAACACTGTTATGAAAATGAGCAGGTGCACCATCTTGTTGATAATGCAGATTTTCTAAGTAAAAATCCGCGACGCCTCGCAATAATTCCGGGACAACTTCTCGTAACAAATCAAGGTAATTCATACCAGTCAACCGGCCTTCAATAAAATGAGGCCCGATAACAACATCGTTAATAACTCCCGCCCAAACATTTAAACTAAATCGTGTCTGATGCATTTCTCCGAGTAAGATGTGGATTTTCAGCACTCCAAAAATGTTCGTTGTGCATATTGAACAAACCAATACGCGTAAATGTACTCTCAACAGTCCACAAAATATTCGTTTCTTCATTTTCTAAAATCCATCGACACAGGTTCATTTGTAAGGGAAGATCAGGGGCGGAGATATCTTGGACGGGTAAAAAATGGTATGGATGCAATCCAGTAGCGTTGAGCAGTTGCCAGACAAAACTTTGGCTGACATTGTACCTTCTAGCTGCTTGTCGGATACTGCGTTGCGGATTTCGGTGAAAAAATCTCAGTATGCGTTGATCCAGGTTCTCGGGGTCGCCTCGCCTTTCAGGCCTGTCGCCACCTCGTGCTTGGGCGTGGGTTGGAACGCTGAACTGCCCGTGTTCTCGAAGATTTTGCACCATTGCGTTAATCAAACGTCTAGTTGGTATTGGCAAATTGGGAACGTGCTCTGGTAGTGTTGTTTGTTTGATAGTAAAACATTACCATATCGGATCGCTCGATATTCGAAAATGGGTACGCCGGAGGCATAATTCATTAATTTTATTTTAAATTTTTGTTGACACGTTTATTGACTTTGACTTGCTGTGACATGACATGACATTATTACTCATAAATTATTAAGTATTTTATCAGACAGTTTGTTTTCCAAGAGGTTGTAATTGGAAAAGTAGGGTGACCACGCATTTTAAGTTACTAAACGTTTTTTAATTAAAATATGTAAATAACAAACCATCTCTGTTTCAACTGAAATATATACAGGTAACATCGCAATCATTTACTGAGTCAGAAAAAAATGGTTGGGATCACGACCCCGAAATCACCCTGTATTTATTATTAGTTACCGATACTATTACTACCGACATGTCGCAAATATTTATTTATGACTAGTATTTCGGAAAAAAATATGCTTTGATAGACGTACAGGTAGGTTATACACATGGGAGTGCTGGTATATTTTTATTGGATGTACGGAACCCTAAAAATTAAACACAATATTTTTGTCCAAAATGGCTTACGTGTATAGTAATAGTTCCTCGACATTTATCTGCCTATTTTTGCTGCACACCCAAAGAATAGATCCACTGCTGTACTTTTTGTTGCGGTAAAATTGGTATCCGTTGTAGAGTAACACCAAGCCACCTTTGCGTTTTAAGTATAATAATTCTGGTTCTTTATTATCTGGATCCATTGTCCGACTGCTTTATCCGACCAGACAGTAAGGCATCAAACCTTTCACCAGTACTAACAGAATTAATCTCTCGCAGGTAAAGCAGGAATAATGTCCGTGACAGATATCTATTGACATTAACATTTGATATTGTCTTTATATTATTTTCTAAGAAGGTTACCTACCTAATACGCAGTGTGCAAGTCGCGTGACTCATGTCTTAAATTAAACGCGTGGTCCGATTAGTACTTAGGATCATGTGGTCTAAGAAAACGATAGTTTCTATAATCTGATTAGTCAATCGGACCAACAGGAAATCAGAAGTTCACGTGGTCCGATTGGTGGGACCACGTGGTCTAAGAAATTTATAGATTCAATAGTCCGATTAGTTAATCGGACCAACAGGAAACTTCATGTTGTCCGATCGGTAGGACAAAGGCAGTAGGACTACGTGGCCAGAGGGTTATAAGTCCAGAACTCTTTATTAGTAATAAGGTTGAAAATGTCCAAATTTCTTGATAAACTTCCACTAATTTGAAAGTTTTGAACTTCTTTGTAAGGTTGAAATTCGCGAACCAAAATAATATAAATGTACTCACGCTTTGAACTTTGACACTGAACGCACAGATGCACCAAAACTTCCACTTCGATTTGCTGTAGACGTGGCTCCCTCTTCGCTGTCCCCTGGCGACAACACCGCCTGTGATTCAACTTTGGCACCGCTAGATGGCGCCACCTCCGCTGTTCACTGCCTCTCACTCGTTTCCCTACGAGCAGCGATCCACTGCTACTCTGGGAATGATGCGAAGAGTAGCCCCTTTTGTCCTTAAAAAACTATCCGATCCGATGGACCAATGTTTGGGGAGCTCCGAATGAAAGTCAGATACCAAGACAACTGCTTTAATGATCTTCAAGCCAGAAGCTCACAAAAATAAATGTTACTTAATCTCTTAAGACTCCTAGGACGACATACCGTTAGTTAGTTCGTACCAGGTACACCGCCATCTACCGAGATATTTTTTAAACTAAATTATCTTACTATTAATTAAACACAGCCAAAACAACTAAAACAAACAAACAAACAAAGTTTCATTTAAAATGAACTCTCTACTGTAAATAATAAAGTCGTTATTACAATGAGCTATTTTATCTTATATTTACGTTCATTTTAAACTGAGGATTATTCACTTGAGGACATAATAGAATACAATGGCTTTGTTGGAGGGCTGTTAATGAGATCGGGACACCTCAAAAAATTCGTACTATATACAGGGTGATCAATCCAGTGATCAATCCAAATGGGTATGGAGAAATCAGAAACTATGAGAGATAGCGAAATGTGTTCTTAGGAACCATGGCTTCGATTTTAGATTTAATAATAATGGCATTCATTTTTTTTAATCTCTCGTACATAACCGGGAATCGAACCTGGTTGAAGTCCTGTAAACAATATAAATACTGCAAGTTTTTTCGTTGTTATTGTTGATGGTACGAATCATAAGTTAAAAAGAACACATTTTTAATATTGTTTAAGTAATTAAAAGAAAACCCAACAATAAGATAATTATCAACCGACGAAAACAAAAGGAGGAGGTTCTCAAGTCGACGTGTATATATATATTTTTTTTTATGTATGATCACGCATAACTTTTTACAGAGTAGTCCGATTTTGATGATTCTTTTTTTATTGGAAAGCGTATACCTCAAGGGTGGTCCCATTTAAATTTGGAAATAATATTCCAACCCTAAGGGTAGGAAAACAGGGGATGATTGACTAAATTTTTACAGAATAGTCTGATTTTCATAATTCTTTTTTATTGGAGATGGGAAAAAAGTATAAAATAAAAACTTTTTAACAAAAAAACTAAACCGCCGATAAAACTGAAAAGTAAAAAATAATACCTTTTTTGTTTGACCTAAATCTAGGTACCAGTTTGAAGTAGGTGCCTCAGCACTAGCCAGGAGGAGTGGACCTATAATCGTCTACCTGATTGGCTTCTATCACTCCTCCTGGCTCTCGTGCTGAGACACCGACTTCAAACTGGTACCTAGATTTAGGTCAAACAAAAAAGGTAGTGTTTTTTACTTTTCAGTTTTTTGTTATAAAGTTTTTATTTTATTTCAGTAAATGTTCAAAGTAGTATCCATTTTCCTGGATGCAAAGATCAATTCTATTGGATAACGAAGGCATTATTGCGTTTCGTGTCGTAATTTGATTTGTAAATTTCATCTTTGACATAACCCCACAAGAAATAATCAAGTGGCGTCATGTCAGGCGATCTTGCGGGCCATTTAATGGGGCCGTTTGTACCAATTCAGTTATGTTGAAAATGATCACTGAGGAAGTTTTTGACAATTTGACTATTATGTGTGGCTCCATCTTGTTGAAAATACATATTTTCTATGAATTCTTCTGGCATTCCCCGTATGATTTCAACAAGGTCTTATAAAATTTCGATGTATTTAAATCTGTCCAATCGCCCGTCATAAATTTTAAACATCAAAACTCTGTTATGTAAAAGTCCAACCCAACAATTAAATGAAAATCTTACTTGGTGTCGCCCTTCGTTGCAAGGGGTTTTGTCGTGACCAAAAATGGTGATTTTTGCGATTGTACATATCATTATTTGAAAACTGAGTCTCATCAGAAAATATCATAAACTCTAAGAAGTGTCGATCTGCATTTATTTTCTCCTTTAACCAGTTACAAAATTCGAGCCGTCTGATGTCAGCGCCTAGTTGCAAAGCCTGAACCAAATGTGCATTGCGGTAACACTTGTATTTTCAAAATATTTTGTATGGTACCGTAAGAAATGTCTGGGATATTGCGTATAGCGTCACGAAGTGAAGCATCAGGATTTGCCTCGAAGTAAATCAAAATAGCTATCTCAACATTAATATCACATTTTCGGTGTTTCTTCTGCTTTTTTCTTCTGTAACTACCGCATGTCAAATTCGAAAAAGCTCACATTGTAAATAAGTTTTGGAAATATTTTTCGCGTGGGTACAATACGTAACGGATGCCTATTTCGGTACCAATCTAAAGCTCGTGTGCAATTTTTATCACATTTAAAATACACTTCCAATAGATCTCATTGTTCTTCATTCGTTAAACGCATTTTACAAACATTAGTATACAGCAAATAACACAATAATAATATGAAAGTTTGGTATCTTAAATTACACAAAGCGGTTTTGAAAAGGATCATTTGATTTAAAACACAACATTCATCCCAAGAACAAAAAGTTATTAAGTGTTCCATTTTCAAATTTTAAATAAATTGACACGCCCGCTGTTCGAATGCGTTCTAATTTTAAATAAACGCAATTTGTAATGCATAACATCAATGCAGATAAAATAAATGGCATAAGTGGTTAAGTGGTCTATTCAGATAAATGGTTCATAATGATGACCGATTCATATTAATGATGACATTTTGCAAATTATTTAAATTGTGGGCATTTCAGTCTAATGTTAACACAAGATTTAATAGCAAAATTTAGTCCTTATACATTCAGGATCAATTATACAAACAAATACTATACGCGATTACATAAAGAATATTGACCAGGTTCGATTCCCGGTTATGTACGAGAGATTAAAAAAAATGAATGCCATTATTATTAAATCTAAAATCGAAGCCATGGTTCCTAAGAACACATTTCACTATCTCTCATAGTTTCTGACTTCTCCCTACTGACCCATTTGGATTGATCACCCTGTATACTATACGTACTATAATTCTGGTTTACTCTTGAATCGTAGACCTCAAAAATGTCAAGCCCAGCTGCGGTAGTAACTTTATTGCTATATATCATAGATATGATTATAGTACCAGAATGGAATACTGAAAACATAAATGTTGACATATTATGTGCAGATAACAATTCAACTTTTATACGCAGCTAGCACAAGAAAATTTATTACGTATCAACATAGATTTCGGTTGGATTATCTCTGGCAAATATTACAAAGAACAAGAAGGAAGTACAGTCAGCCTGAGAAGTCACTAAACTTCTGAGGCCGACCGTACTTTATTTATCGTAATATATTGCCAATACCATAAGGCTTGAAGTCCTTACTTTAATGAGCCAGACCTACCATTGCGTATCATTTATATGAAATTCCTTTGGGCACTTAAAGGCACAGGAATAACAAACTCTCCTAAAACTATTCGCGTAGAGGAAGCGCTGAAAGTAATGGAAGATACGAAGTCAAGTGGCCCTGGATTGAGTTTCCACCAGACCACCAGTATTACATATCAATTTTCGGCTGGCATAGACTTTTGAAATACCTACTACGACGTTTTAATTGTAAATCAATTAAGGATTACCAGGAAAAAATTAAAGGAACAGGAGGCTGGCATCATAGAAATTGTCGTATCTCAACCAAGCAACGAGAATGTACCTATCCATTATTTGCTTCATCATAATAGTCAAGTAGGATGGTAAACGAGGCAGGATCGTTTACGATATTTCTGCAAAATGTAATGAAGAGAAAATCGGTGCTTGTAACGAGGTCCACCAATGATTGAAAATCTCCATCCATCAGTTACAGTTAAGTGCGTCAATACGAATTTGAATCCAATTAATTCGGGAACCAACCTGATCAGAGATGAGTGGTCCGCCGGTTCTTCATCCAAAAACAGGATAGCCGGCACTAGATACCCTTTGTGACACTAATAACCAGAAAGGGTGACGAATACACAGCTTTGCTATCGGCGGTCCAGAAATGGTAGATAAGGGATGCAAAGACAGGTATCAAAATGCAGATGTAAACATAACAGAATTACGCACATCTGAAACGCATCAGCACACAGACGTAGATGTAGTGAACTTACCTGATACTAGTACAATCACAGAAAAACTCTGACGCTGATATACAGTGACGAGATAAGAAAATTACAAAAGGAATACAGGATACAGTTGCAGGCAAACAAAGTCACTTAATACGAAAATTGCGCTTATTCCTTAGTATGGATGGAAAAAAAAGGTGTAAAAGACGCATATCTAACACTAATTGGACGTATAACATAACATCCGACACTAACGCCGGGGAAATGTACCTTTGCGAACGTGATTATACGAACTACGCACGGGTCATATACTAACATATTTAGACGACCAGATGGCCTAGTGGTTAGAGAACCTGACTACGAAGCTTGAGGTCCCGGGTTCGATTCCCGTGTCGGGGCAGATATTTGTATGAAAAATACGAATGTTTGTTCTCGGGTCTTGGGTGTTAAATATGTATATAAGTATGTATCTATCTATATAAGTATGTTTATCCGTTGCCTAGAACCCATAACACAAGCTTTACTTAGCTTACTTTGGGACTAGGTCAATTGGTGTGAATTGTCCCGTGATATTTATTTATTTATTTATTTAACATGTGGTAGTACAACATACATTGTGTATCAAAAAATACTGGATACCAAAAGGAAGAGCAGAAGTAGAGCAGAGTAACAAGATAATGTTCTCAGAGCGCGAAGTATGGAAGAGGTCCATATCAGTTGCCACCAACCCCAGTGTTGCAAACAGAGAGGCTAAACTATAGCAAGCATTTTACATAATATATCATAAATGCTAGAACCGTAACATTCTCAGTTGGTCACGTTGGCCGTATTTTGTAAATTGGCTGGTTGTTGCTGAGGAGTTTTTAATTGGAACATTACTAGCTCATAAGTGACGATTGTACCTGCAATCTGAAATAAAAATGAAACTTTTCGTTTAAATTACGATACCTTAATTCGTCTACTAATCTAACCCCCTCCCCCCCCCCCCTGTTTCACCATCCATTGATCAAATTTATTTGACGGATAAATATGATACCGTCTCTGTTTGTTTTTTTTTAATAGACGGAGACGGTATCACATTTATCCGTCAGTTAAAATTAATCAATGGGAGGTGAAACAGCCCCTTAATCTGCTATTGTAGTTTTGTCACTATAACTACTTTTTCTCAAACATGCTATGTAATGTTTACGTTGTGTTCCTTAAAACAGGCTTCAAAATACACCGTTGCAGGCCTAGACCGGCAATGCGATCGTCTATTGTTTTATGTCACACAGCACCATGATGTTTATAGGTCTATGGAATCATAGCATTTAGCCATTTAAAAAAAAACTATAAGCAATATTAAATTTGCGTTTTGGTTCATTATGACATTCTGCCACTACGCTTATTTAAGGTAAGGTAAGATGGTGATGGTGATGGTAATGGTGATCTGCCTAGAGAAATATTTCACCATCAACATCATCATAATCACCATCACCATCACCATCACCATCATCATCATCATCATCGTTATCGTCATAATCATCATTATCATCACCATCATCATCATCATCATCACCATCATCACCATCATCACCATCATCACCATCATCATCATCAACATCATCATCATCATCCATCACCATCACCACCATCATCATTATCACCATCACCACCATCATCATCATCACCATCATCATTATCATCATCATCATCATCTACACCATCATCATCATCATCTTCATTATCACCATCACCATCATCACCATCATCATTATCATCATTATCATCATCATCATCATCATAATCATCATCATCATCATCATCATCATCATAACCACCATCACCATCATCATCACCACCATCATCATCATCACCCATCATCACCCATCATCACCATCATCATCACCATTATCATCACCATCACCATCAGCAGCATCATCATCATCGTCATCATCATCATCATCATAAAATCATCGTCATCATCACATCATTATCACCATCACCATCATCATCATACCTTACCTTAAATAAGCGTAGTGGAAGAATGTCATAATCATAATGAACCAAAACGAAAATATTGCTTATAGTTTTTTTTTAAAGGCTAAATGCTATGATGCCATAGACCTATAAATAAACGTCATGGTGCTGTGTCACATGAAACAATAGACGATCACTTTGCTGGCCAAGGCCAGCAATGTTGTATGAAATTCCATTATTGACCTCTGGTCTAGCCGCACCTGCAACGTGACACTTCGTGGCGTATTATAAGGAACATAACGTCAATATTACGTAGCATATTTGAGAAAATTATGTAACTCTGACTGATTGACATATCAACGCACAGCCCAAACCACTTAAGTTATAAAGACTTGTGGCATAGATATACCTTGATTGGCATAGAGGTACATAAAAAAGGGATTTTTCGAAATTACCTACCACGGGATAGGGAATAAAAGGGATGTATATTTTCGCTTCAAAGTGGCCCTATTTCCATAACTATAATAATATTATTAGAGACTTCAAATTTGGCATGCAAGTAGGTGATTATAATAGTAAAAACTTAATTTTAGGATTATCGGAAAATTCCACGAGATAAGGAAAAAACCTACCTACCTATTTATATTTAATTCAATGGGACCCTATCTCTGTAACGATTCCTTTGGGATCATACATGTGCAGTTAAAAGGGATTGTTGGAATTGCCCTCGGGATATAGATCGGGAGTTGTCCATAATTTTTTTTTGTACACTTAACGTCATAATTAAGTGATCATTTATGTACCTTGTCGCTTTTAGTCGTTACATAATTTCGCATGGCTTTTCAAACATGACGTTAAAGTGACAGGGTACAAAAAGTAATCACTTATTTATGGTGTTGACCCTACGTGGACGCAGTCGCGGGCAAAAGCTAGCATCACAAAAATATATACTCACTGTTAAAAGTAATCCACGAGTGACAGTAAAGAACTGTAGCCCACTTAACGCCACTTTATCTCCATTCACTTGATCAATAAATCTTTGCACCTAAAAGCAGACACTGCTTTGAGTATAATTAAATTTCTCGACTTAGAGCTAATACGAGGGGCGTTCAATATAAAGTGAGAATGAGATGCAAACTCTTTCAATATTAGGAAATTAAATACTGGCCGGTAAAGCCAATCTATCTAGCTGATTGCTATGAAAAAAAAAGTAACTGTCTTTTGTTTAAAAAAAATACGGTAATTTCTTTGCAATGCTATTGAGTACGTTAGCGAAAATGGAGAAAATTTAACTGCGCGCCGTTATCAAATACTTTGTGTTTGAAAAATTTTTCTACGGACCAAGTCAATTTAGATTTGCGGGACACTTTAGGGTCTAATGCTCCTCCGTATTCTACAGTCGCATGTTGGCGCGCCGAATTTAGACATGGAAGAACATCGACCATGGACGACCCCCGCTCCGGACGCCCTACTACAGCAGTAACTGAAGAAATTGTGAAAAAAGTCGAAAACTCAGTTTTGGCGGATCGTCGTGTCACGGTTCGTTTTATTGCTGAAAATGTAAAGATTTCAACGGGGAGCGTGCATAATATTTTACATGAACGCTTGGGTATGAAAAAGGTATCTGCGCGTTGGGTACCAAGAATGTTTACTGACACGCAAAAACAAACTAGACTAGAGATTTGTCAAGAAGCTTTGAACCTGATGCAGCAAGACCGGGAACTTTTTTTGGCGCGATTTATAACAATGGACGAAACATGGCTCCATCATTACGACCCTGAAACGAAACTGCAGTCTATGACATAGAAAAGGCCATCATCTCCAACTCCCGAAGAAATTCAAGGTGAGCCCATCTGCCGGTAAGGTCATGGGCTCTGTTTTTTGGGATGGTAAAGGGGTATTAATGATTGAGTATCTCGAGCATGGAGCCACTATTACGGGCACTTTATACGCCAAACAAATAGCAACATTGCGCAATGAGATCCGCGAAAAACGGCGAGGTAAACTCTCGAAAGTTGTGCTGTTCCACCAGGACAATGCCCCGGCACACAAGTCCATCGTTGCAATGGCTGCAATTCGTGATGCTGGGTTCAATATCCTTAAGCATCCTCTGTATTCACCAGATCTCGCTCCCAGTGATTTCTACCTATTTCCGATATTGAAACAATACCCGAGAGGCGAAAATTTGAAGACGACGACACGGTAGTCGCTGCAGTACAAGATTTTATAAGTACTCAAGATGAGACCTTGTTTAAAAATGAAATTTTAAGTTTAGAAAAAAGATATAATAAGTGTATTATGCTTAAAGGTGACCATGTCGAAAAATAAAATTACATTTAGTAAAAGTTGTTTATAACATACTCATTCTCACTTTTTATTGAACACCCCTAGTAAGTAGTTCTTTTCCGTTTACGGTACACACTACAGTAAAAGTCTAAAAAAAATAAAGAAAAACAATTGGTAGCATGGGGTGTGTGTGGTTTGATCGAAGGGCTACACTGAAGTAACGTCCAAAAAAGAGAATCATTATGTTGATTTTTTGTGTTTAAAAGAGAATCATTATGTTGATTGTTTTTGTTTATCTTTGTATCACATTTTTAGGATCCAAGTAAATATTTACCTCTATACAGTACACAGGTGAAGGGACATCATACAGGACTGGTGCGGGCACTGTAGATGCACTGTTTACTTGAGATGCAATCAAAGATACGGCAATTGACCGAGTGATCAAGTAAACTAATGAAAACAAGAAGTATGCTCCTGTTTCGTATCCACCAAATGGACTCTTTCTGATTTTGAAACAAAGCAAAAGTTCAGTATGTTAATTCTTACCACTTCAGTAAGACGAAGTGTGGTGACTAGAAGCAGCTTAATATGAATTTAAAAACTACAAGATTTAAATAATAACAATAATAGTGAAAATAAACGGATCACTCACGTCTTAAAACGAGCACGTTTGGCAGCCGCCGTGACGTGCGACTCCGAGAGGAAGGGCTACGGATTAGCCCGAAACATGTCGAGTTAAACTCGTTTTAAGGCGTGAGTGATCCGTTTATTTTCACTACGAGTGAGTCTCACGGTAGTTTCATGTTTAAAATAACAATAATAATTCAATATAAACGAAATACACGGCTGACGATTCTTACCCTTCAAGGCGACTTCCACGGCACTCGCCAGTGCCTTTAATACCATCTCTGAAATTGTAAATACAACATTTTTATTATTAAATTAAATAAAAATGTTACTTTCGAAGTAATTGTATTCAAGTCATTAGCAATTGCACTCAATTTGGATTTTGATGATTAAAAAATATTTCCTCTATGTGGATGCGCGCGTGTGTGTGTGTGTGTGTGGGTGTGTGTGTGTGTGTGTGTGTGTGTGTGTGTGTGTGTGTGTGTGTGTGTGTGCGTGTGCGTGTGCGTGCGTGCGTGCGTGCGTGCGTGCATGTGTGTGTGAGTGTGTGAGAGTGTGCGAGCGTATGAGCGTGTGAGAGTGCGAGTGTGCGTGCGTGCGTGCGTGTGTGTATGTGTGTTTGTGGAGATTATGAAGAGTGTACTGAAGATCTGGTGAATCCGTGCACCAGTAGGTATGTACTGTCAAGTGTAAAAATATGGGTGCATACAACTTGCTCATAATTATGTCCCATAGTTCATAAGTCGACGAATTAAGGTATCGGTAGGTACATAATTATGAAAAAAATAAATAAATAAAAATAAATATTAGGGGACAATCTTACACAAATCGACCTAGTCCCAAACTAAGCAAAGCTTGTACTATGGGTACTAGACGACGATAAACATGCTTATATAGATAAATAAATACTTAAATACATAGAAAACATCCATAACTCAGGAACAAATATTCGTGCTCATCACACAAATAAATGCCCTTACCGGGATTCGAACCCAGGACCTCTTGCTTCGTAGGCAGGGTCACTACCAACTAGGCTAAAGCGGTCGTTAGATGAGAGGATGAAATCGATACATATTTTTGCACTTGACTGTAATCGTGGCGATCAGAAGGTGAGAATTTGGGAGCACGTGTACAGCAAGGTACCCGTTGACCAGAACACGTGGACAGCTAGGCACACGTTGAGAGCGCTTGCAGCGCTTGGTAATAGCGCGCCGCGCACAGCTCTTGGAGGTGGCGTGTAGGTATATCACTTGGAAATGGCGCGCTCAACGCTTGGAGATGGCGCGTACAGCGCTTGGAGATGGGGAGTACAGCGCTTGGAGATGGCACGTGCAGCGCCTGGAGGTAGCACGTGCAACGTTTGGAGACGACGCGTGCAGCATTTGGAGTTGGCTGGCGCGCACAGCGCTTGGAGATAGAAATATAGATTTGAAGCAAGTATGAATATTAAAATAAAATTAGGCGAGGCTTGCAGGATCCCGGGGCAGTGCGGCTACCCGTAGGCCTCTAAAAGATGCTTTAGTTTTGAAAGCTGTAGCAAGGGGGAGACCCTTTCGACGCATAGTAACAAATACGTACTTGGCCAATACACACATATTTGGCGACTCGCGTATTTAGATTTGTCTATTCGTGAATGACCATGTTAGTAAAATACCAAGAACGCAAAAGGCCAATATTTGGCGAATCGCGTATTTAGATTTTGTCAATTCGCGAATGACCATGTTAGTAAATTACCAAGAAAACAAAAGGCCAACTTCATTAATTAAATTAATGTCTGACTACTTGTATTTTGACACGCTAACAAATAACAATAAAATAGTAAACAAATTTTAATACATGTTAAACAAATTATTGAACCTAAACCGTTGTTTATTTGCTTACTTACTACTAAAACTTACGTGGAAGTGTTTTATTTTTTTTAGCTTAAGTAATAAAATCATCATCATTCTAATTAAACAATATATAGTTCACTTCAGTAACAGTAATAATGTTAATTTTTTGAGAAAATTAATTGGAAGTATTCTCCCGTTTTCCAGCTTACGCAAATATTTTTTGTACTGCCTGTCAAACCCGATGCCTGCTCTTCGTCTTTTGCTTTTTGTACATGGCTTGCTTACAAAATTTCTTATTTTTGTATCGACAATTTTTAGGTCTTTTTTTAATTTATGAATAAATTCATATAAGTGGGGATTTCGTCGAATGCGAGTATTTATACGGTGATTCCAACCTTCAGCCGGGTTGTTGGTTCTATGACGTTTGTATGCAACACTAATAGTCTCCAATTTGTATTTACGTATTTACGTAGCCAATGTCGTTCGAAGTAAGTAATAAATGTCTTGTCGGATTCCGTAAGTGGTGCTTTCTCTTTTATAATCTTTTTCCAGCACGGCAACATATATTTTGGCGGTAAATTTGCAGCTAATCGCAACATTCGTCTGCCTTCTTTTGATGCTTTACATCCTTTTTTTTGCCGTTCTTCTTTACTGCCTTAGCAAAATTAAAATAGCATCCTGATATGGATACATTTGAGAATACTGTTTCAACCGCAAGCATAGCTGCTTCCTTGTAATCAGCTTTATAGTTTTTAATATTCATTCCCAGTTTATCCCTTAAAGTGCAAAAGAAACGGATGTACGTTTGTGTCTTTTTGTTTGGCAACCAAAAACTATGGGAATAACATTAGTTACTTCATCGCTTGAATCCAGATCTATATATAAAATATAAAACTGTCCAAAATCACTCGGGCAACTCATAAAAGTGCCCTCACCAAAATAAGTATCTGTACTAAAAATATTAATAAATTTCTTCGCATCCTCCGAACATATTATTAAAATCCTTTCTCCGTCTTGGTTATCATCATATATTATCAAATCTTTTTGCAACATACTCGGTATTTCAGAACCATCACTTTGCAAAAATCGGTTTCTGGCTCGGTACATGCTGTCGCTTTTTTGCTCCACTGTGGGTAACTGCTCTTTGACACCCTTTTCATTTAATTTGTTTATGCTATTTTCTAATATATTTGGTACTGCAGACAGATCCTGACAAAGTTCTTGTTTACACTCATTCATTGCGATTAAAATTTCGTTTTCTTCATTATTTGGTTAAAAAAAATGTGTACTCACTCGTAAGATCCTATTCGTGGCAGAGTCCAGCGTAATCGATCCATTACAATTGTCTTTTCTAAGATTCACACATCGCCAATCAGTAAAATCTTTATTCGTTATATTTTTATTGTAGCGGTATCCATTATGAATCAATGAATTACCCATGCGTTGGTTTTTAGTAAAATGTACCCCTTCTTTGTCGTTGTTTTCCATAATGAAAAAGATATTAAGGAAATTCTTCAGAATGAAAATTTTCCTTTATCTGAGAGAAGAATAAATGAAACTAACTGACACTGACATAAATACTTGTCTTATAAGTGGCCATTATTTTAAATAAATAAAATAAATAAATATCACGGGATAATTCACACCAATTGACCTAGTCCCAAAGTAAGCTAAGTAAAGCTTGTATTATGGGTACTAGGCAACGGATAAACATACTTATATAGATAGATACATACTTAAATACATATTAAACACCCAAGACCCGAGAACAAACATTCGTATTTCAAGTGTTTTATTTTGTGCATAATAACAACATTAAAATCTCCTTAATTTGTACGTAACGTAATTTTGACATTATGCGTTTCTGGTATAATAAGTCATTCTTTTTGGCCATATACATTTTTGGTAAGTTGCAAAATTACAGTTTGATCAATTGCGTTTTTGGTTATCAGCGTGTTTGGTAATATACATATCTGGTGAAATGCGTTTATTGGCCAAGTACGTATTTGGTACTATGCGTCGACAGGGATAAGCCTTCCGACGCATATGACCAAGAACCCAAAAGGCCAATAAACGCGAAAGACCAAATTCGCATATTTCCAAACACGCAAATTACCAAATACGTGATTTGATGATGATGATGATGTCCTTATCTTAATAAGCAATGTGCCATAAACGCAGATGTCCAAAACCTAAATACGTAGATGACCAAAAGAACTTTGTCAACTGAATGATATGTAAAAAAAATATTGTCAATATTAAGTAAAATATTTATTTATATTATTAGGCGTGTTGTTATTTGTATAACATTATTCATTAAATGTATTATTTCCAATATTTTATTAATTAAATTTAACATGTCGTGTATATGGTGGATATTGAAATCGTATTGACTCATAAGGACCACTTCCCAAAATGCCCACTTCCCAAAACGTCCACTTCCCAAAATGCCCACTTCCCAAAACGTCCACTTCCCAAATTGTCCACTTTCCAAAACGCCCACTTTCCAGAACGCCCACTTCCCAAAACGCCCATTTCCCAAAACATCCATTTCCCAAAACGCCCCTTTCCCAAAAGGCCCACATACCAGAACCTAGGTAGGTTTAGGTTGTGTTAGTTTTGCAGCAGGCCCGGAGGGCCAAACCACCCACAAGTTCCGTCGACACCGTCTAATTGAATGAAATAAGAGTCCTCCGGGCCAGCTGCAAAACTAACATAACCTAAACCTACCTAGCCCCTATCCACCTATCCCTTATTCCGAAAAAAGTTGTTTCTGAACTTCTGAACTCTTTTAGTTTTTGAACTTTTTATTAAAAGTTGGCTTTTTGGGAATTGTCCTTTTGGGAAGTGGGCGTTTTGTTACAATTTGGTAATATTCGGAGCTGACTGCCAACCATCGTTAGTCGGAGAGGCACCTTTAGAAGAAGAAGAAGAATACAATGCAATCTTCTTTTATGAAAAACTTCGAACATTGCTGGCTGAATTATAAAGCATAGCTACGTACATACTGTCAAATGTCTGTCACGCAAATTGAAAATTAAGCCGGATCAATAAAAGTAGAAGAAGAAGAGCGGTTCAGTAAGTATTTAAATAATACATAGTTTGTTTTATTTATTTTTTGCTTGGGCCTCTGAGGCCGCTATTAGACTATCATAGAAATATATGATAAGAGATATAAGAGTCAATTATTATACATGAAGAAAATATGACGGTATAATATCTACATGATACATTGGGTGCGATTCGGCAACGACATGTGTAAAACTGGCATAAAAACTTGTAAATTAAAATTCCGTTATTTTGGGTTAAAACGCTAAACAATATTCGGAGTACACGCTTATTTCTTAAATGTATGTCCGAGTTCATCAACGGACAAAAATTGATTATGAAAACGGAACAAACAAACCTTCGCCTTTTAATAAAAATAACTAAATACAAACACACAAGCAGTTAACTTTAACTGTTATCAGTTAAAGATGACTGCGTGTGTGTTTGTATTTAGTATTTTTTTATGGCTGTTAATATTAATAGATTTTTCTTTTACAGATGGCGGATTACATTGATGTCGTTGAATACATAAGTGTATTTTATACAAATCTTGAATAAAATTTACACGTACCTTGTTAAAAATATTCAAAATTAATTATCATAAAACAAAAAATGTGTAGGTACTTTTCCACAAACAAAAAACCTTTTTATCTTGATCGTCTGGCTTACTTATTATGCTTTTTGCTTCTTATGCTTTTTGTCTTTTTTTAACGAGTTCAACAGAGTAAGCTTTCGGAGAAACTATAACGATGTTATGACATTTTGTGACAATTTAACTAGAAATCGTTTATATATTTTATCAAAACCGATATCAGAATTTCTTCGTCTACTTTTGATGCAGGGCGAAGACACAAAACGTTTTATTTTTCTGTCACATACTTTGGCATCTTTCTTCATTTTTTGTATAAACTCGTATAGGTGTTGATTTCTCATGATGCGGGTATTTAATACAATGATTCCATCCTTCGGCTGGGTTATTAGTGCGGTGTCGCTCCCCTGCTACGCTAATCATATTTGATGGGCATTTTGTAAGCCATTGCGTATCAAAATATTTTTTGAAAGCTGTGGTATACTTATTTTTTGGTGATATTTCCACAATTGATCTCCAGCCCTCTTTCATGTTCTGTGCGGGTAGCAAAGCAACGGCAAATTAGTGGCTAAACGAACCATTCTACGATTTTCCTTCGCATTTCACGTCGATTGTTTATTTAAATTTTGTCTAATTTTTTGGTCGCTAATTATTTTAGTCGCATTTCACCTCGATCGTTTATTTTATTTTCGCTTTATGTCTCAATCGTCTATTTTTTTGGTCGCTAATAGATGTAACCGCATCTCAGCTCGATTAAATATTTCTGTAACATTATAGTTCAGCAATATTTTAATACTACTTTAAACAAAAAACGTAACGTTTTGTCGTTCACATAGGTACTTTAGAAACCCAGTATTACCTACTTTGAGAATCTTGTATTTAGGTTGGGAAATGTGGCGTTTTAAGGACAAAATAACTTATTTATGTTACTAATTTGCTTTATTGGTGCTTAAACTAAAACTACAAACAAGGTTTTAAACTAAATACACAACAGGACAAGAGTGGAGAAAGAAGTGGCGACCGGATAGCCCAGTGGTTAGAGAACTTAGGTAAATTGGTGTAAATTGTCCCGAGATATTTATTTATTTTATTTATTCATTTAGTATTTCAACATGGCAAGTTTACTAATGCACTGTGCTAGAGGTAGTACGTCCTGCAAATAAGAACTAACTATATGTTGTATTTTAGAGTCCATGATATTGAATTTCATCAATCGTTTCCGAAATATTGGAACATTCAACTCATTTCGTAACAAGTTGAAGTCAACTGTTATGGATTCGTCTCGTAAAACTGATATCAAATATAATACATTCGAATTCGGTTTAAATAATTTGTTTATTTTACTGTGCCATCCTTCTAGCACATTGTTTGTCCTGTGGTGTTGTTGAAAGCACGACAACATACTAATATTGTTGACAGAAAACCACTGGCTTGCCATGTAGTTGTTAAATGTGTCCATATTTGGTAAAGTCGGTGCTTGCTCTAAAACACTAAACCAGGCTTCGTTAATTTTGAATTGCGGGAGATGTGCCGTTGACAGGCATTTTTTTACATAGTAGCAGCCTTCTCTAGTAAGTGATATGCCTAATTTTGCGGCACGTTTCCAAACAGCTTTGACAAAATGGAAATAACAGCCGGACATCTCGACGTGTGGAAATACTGTTCGCATTGCATTAATTGCAGCTCTTTCAAAATCAGTTTTAATAACTTTTGGATTAAATTCAGGTACAGCTTCTTTTATTTTATTGAACAATATTTCATAAGTATCTTGCTGATTATTCGTTAACAAGGCATATACAAACGGGATAACTTTCGTATGACCGTCGTCTGTACCGATGTCTCCGTGCAATGTATACAACTGTGTGTACGGGTGTGGGACTATTTTAAATGTCCCATCTACAAAAAATGTCTCCACGTTTGCGATGTAATTTTTGCATGGAGGGCTAATGAATATTAGGCATTCATCAGTTTGAGCACATAAGAACTCGGAAGCTAAAACCTCTGGAATAATCACATCCGATGCATTTTGATATGTACAGTTGCCGGAATTTCTTTTTCCTGTTCTCCCATCTCATCTCATCATCATCATCATCTCATGTTCATCTGTTCTGTTCTCTGTGTGAGCCCATCACGCTTGCTAAAAAATGATGGGACTTTGTCAGCATATTCTGGTGTTCGAAATTTTGACATTTCCTCATGAAATACATGTGGCACCGGCCTGTAGTCGGTAATGATTTTCCTTTTCAGATCCGTCATGCATTTCTCTACATCGATGCTTTCAAAGTCAGGTGTACACGTATGCAGTGATTCTCGCACTATTTCTGTTTTAGTGGGATTGAGGACTATGGTACCATTGCAAAATTTCGTCGAACATGTATATACCGTTGTTCCAGAGCCATTTGTCCTATTTAGTTGGTGCCTGTGCCCAGCTCTTATCAAAATTTTCCCTTTGTGTGAGCTATCGATGAAATAAAAATTACCCCGCCCAGCAGAAGCAGACCTTGGTTAAAGCTCCATATTTTCAAGCAGCAAACTTTATTGTACTTACTTATTATCTTGAGCTGAGATCTTGAGTAATTATCGCATGTTAATGTCACTGCAATTCAATGTCGCAATGACAGAGTATTGTCTATTATTAGTAATAAAGATAATATTTCAATGAGTTTGATAACCTCTTAGAAATTGAACTATAACTACAAGACGCGTTTAAAAAAAATAGTTACAGAGTTTTGCTGCAAACATCAATCATCGCGTCAAAGAAAAAAGCGTTCCAAATAAATAACGATCGCGGTAAAGTGCGTCTAGGGTAAAATACTACACGGAAAATATGACTCTACAAATTAAGTAGGTATACTTACGTGAGTAGCTGCGCGGTAAATTGCTTCAAGTATAAAAAACTATCGAGATTTTGTTCCGCCGCGACAAAACGCGACTAGGTGAAACGCTACAATGAATTTTTGCTTTTGAGGTAAATAACTAACAAACGGTGCTTCTTGCCATTCTTCCAAACGGCTTTCGAGAAATGGTAATAGCACGTAGATATTTCTGCTGACGGGAACACATTTTTCACAGCCTGAATTGCAGCTTCTTCAAAATTAGCTTTATATTTGCGAATATCAATGTTGAGTTCGTTTTTTAGGAGGGTGAAAAAACGAATATACGTGGACATTTTCTTATTAGGTAATAAACCATAAATAACTGGAATGACATTTGTTATTTCTTCAGTCGATCCCAAATCGACATATATGACATATAGCTGAGCGAACTCACCGGGGGCACTCTTAAATTGTACAATCACCAAAAAAAGTGTCAGTATTAAAAGTATTACTATATGCCCTGCAGACATCTGTACTGAAGATTAATATTCTCTCCATACCTTCTCCATCATCACATGCCAAGAAATTTTTGACAAGACATTTGGTATTCCAGAGTGATTTTTATCTTTAGATTCCAAAAATCGTCTTCTCGCCCGATACATCGTATCTTGCTTCTGTTTTATTTCAGGTAACTGCTGAACTCCACTATTTTCTAACTCATCTAAACAGTCTTCAAGCATTCTCGGCACTGACGAGAGATCCTCACAAACTTGTAGCTTACAATTATTCATTGCCATGCCACCATAATCTTATTCTCATCACAATTTCTTAGACATAAATGTTCACTTATACGTATGATGTCTTTGGTGAATGCATGAATTGTAATTGATGCATTAATCGTATTTTCTGCGGTTAACACATCTCCAATTTTCTATAGGTACGTTCGTTACCATATTGTTTATTGTACCGAAATCCATCATGCAACAAACTCAATCCGTTTCTCTGATTTTTGTAAAAATAATTCCTTCCTCCATTGTCTGACAATATCGCAAGAACAGTGTTGACAGTGATTGATACTTACTTCATAATAATCATATCAATTCCTTTATAAGTGGCTAGTATTTTTCAAGTGCATATTCAACCTATTGTATGTTTTACAGCTATCATTAATTGAGATGAGTATACATTGGCTTTTTGCGTATTTGATCATTTACTGACATGGTCATTCACGAATAGACAAGTTTAAAAACGCGATTCGCCTAAGATGTATGTATTGGCCTTTTGCTTTTTTGGTCATTTGCTAGTGGTCATTCATGAATTGACGAGTTTAAGCACGCTATTCGCCAATAAAATGTGCATTGGTCTTTTGCGTTCTTGGTCATATGCGTCGGAAGGATTTGATTTCATTACTTACTCAAGTGTGTTAAACAGTTGAAGGCAAACAAAAAATAGATTGTTTGTGAATGAAATAAACACTATTCCACTAATAACTTCATCGATTCTGCGGACTAGTTGCGTAGCACGGCCATATTCCTCACGTGATGTTCGCCAAAACAACTCCGACAAATACTGCAAATTAAGAATGACACGTAAATAAACATACAAAAAAATATAAAAGCTTGAAACAAACAAGTGCCAATTTACCTTGCCCTTTGCTAAAAGCAATTTTTTATTGATGTTTTCTAAACGCGAAGTGAGGTAGTAACTCATACAAATCACAAATAAATCTGAAAAGTTCCATATAAAAGTTGCCTGAAAATGCAGAAACTGAAAACAGAAGATCATTGTGAGTAATTTTTAATTTAATTTTATTGTGTTCCATCATAAATATGTAATTATTCTAGATTACTCTAGATCTAGATTATGTATTGTATGCATTAGGAGTTGAAGAAGCTTCAAAACTTATTTATAGGTAATTAGAATTAGTTTAAAAAACCTACCTGAGTGATTATACCCAACAGGGTGGTATACGGTAGAAATTTAAATACCCATGGGTAAAAGAATGTAACAAAACCTTCGTACAAATTAGTATTCGGGTAGCACACCATTGCTCCAGTAAATGCTGACACTAATGATAAGATATGTTCCACTAAAACAACATTAATTGACACATAAGAGCAGTATTACACGAGTTCAGTTTTAAATTTTAAAGAAAGAAATTTTATTTACTACAACACAAGACATCAATATTATTACAAATAGAAAACAGGAAGGATAAAGATAGCGTGTGTCATTGCATAACGCTGAGCTGTTTATAGCACCCCAGCGCTAATTTTCAGTCAGCAGCATTTTAAGATACGTAAATTGGGGTGGGTACTTTGAAATGCGGGGCTACTTTAGAAAACAGTTTTTTACGCCGTGTCCTTATTTTTTTAGACCATCTGTGGCAGTGAAATAATGATTTGTTAGCTGGCGTCTAATACGCATTTGGTCCAATACGCAGTTCGTCCAATTAGAATTCAAGTTCTCATTTCGTCCAAAACGCTTTTCGTCCAACACGCTTTTTGTCCAACACGCAGTTAGTCCAACACGCTTTTCGTCCAACACGCTTTTTGTCCAACACGCAGTTCGTCCAACGCGCTTTTCGTCCAACACGCTTTTTGTCCAACACGCAGTTTGTCCAACACGCAGTTTGTCCAATACGCAGTATGTCCAACATGCAGTTTGTCCAATACGCAGTATGTCCACCATGCTTTTCGTCCAAAACGTATTTGGTCCAGCTAACAAATCGAAATAACTACCTTGATAAATCACCTAACTTTTTACGTCATTTGCTCAATCGAGCTATGAATATTTGCGTTTTTACAACCATTTTAAATCTATCAAAGTAGCCCCAAAATTTCCTAAAGTAACCCCAGTTTACCGGTATATTATTCTTATAATAATATATATTTCTCTTGAAATAACGTCCAAGAGCATGTCGGACATGCACCTCATAATTTTCCGTTGCCTTTGTTAATCTAATTTTAACGTGCACGTTTGGCAGCCGCCGTGACGTGCGACTCCGAGAGGAAGGGCTACGGATTAGCCCGAAACATGTCGAGTTAAACTCGTTTTAAGACGTGAGTGATCCGTTTATTTTCACTATAAGGTCGTATAGAGTGACAAATCTAACACCATTTTTTGAAACTTAATACCTCCCAAAGGCCGCAATAGTGGGACGTGGTTTTTTAATCAGTGATAGGCCTAGTTAAGGGCAATCTTCCTAAATTAGTCACAAGTCCCACGTTTGCGGTTTTAAGTAGGTATGGAGAAAAAAATAAAAACGAAAATCTGGAAAAATACAATTACTCAGTATCTAGAGTCGCTTTTTCAAAAGTAAAACCTGAGAAGCAAGTGCCCCAAGATGCTTTATCACATTACATTTATCGAAATTACGTATCTTTGACAGTTACGACTCCAGATTTTATTTAAAATAAATTCATGGAAATATCACATAACATTTTTTTTATAAGAAACTATTAAGAATTGGCACGAGGCTATTCTCGTCATGCATTTAAAATGCATCCCTTCATCGATTTACACTGAAAACAGCATAGGGAAATTTTTTGAGGCTTATGGAACACTGTGCTGCAGTGGGACGTATATAGGCAGGGATGATGATGATGATGATGATGATAGATACTTACATAAAGCCAAGGTGAGAACTATAGCACAGGTCATGTTGCATTTAAATCTAAGACTTGTATCCATATTAGGGTCTAAATCTTCTGTTTGAACAACGTGTTTTACCAACTTTGGCCAGTTTGAAGCAACATGCAAAAACATTACCATTGTAATCCATGTGGTACTGTAAAAAATTGCTGGTGCTAGAAAAAAGATAAAAGGTTATGGTGGATGATATAAAATTTAATGTTGTTGCCTGCATACATTATGTACATAATATAGTTATAAAAAGATGGACTAATTCCGACTGTCTCACCCACCACCCAACAAGCCAACTCTGTAGCTGAAATTTTGCATAGAGGTATTTCAAGGTTTTTTTTGTTAGAAAAAGCATAACTGATTATTATACCCCGGATCTTTGTTGCAATGGCGTCACGATAGGGTAGTTTGGGCAGTAAATGGAATAGTGTTAAATACAATTTGATAATGATAATTAATACCTTTTTTAACTGAATATTTTTTATTAACTAGGCATTCACGACAAAAACTATTATTATTACCGCAAGTCATTTAGAAAAACTTTTGATTTGTTACGGAGAGTCAGTTAACGAAAGAACATCGTCGACAATTGACTTATAAGTAATTTATAACATGAATGCCTAGTTATTAAAATTTATTCGGTTAAAACCCGGTAGTCTTTAGTATTAATAAACACCGTTCCATTCAGTAAATGGAACAGTGGAACATAATGAAATATATTAGAGTTATCTTTATCAATTTATCAGCTTTAACCTATACAACCTAATTAAGTTTTCACCTAAGATATAAAATGTTTGCTTTATTTGCAACTGCACGTCACAGTGATTATATCAATGTGTCAAGCAAGACGCTGTCACACAAAGGCATATTATATTTTAATGATTTGTTGAATTAAAATAAAATAATGTCTCTAAATAAATATCTTAGTAAATATGACTTTTGCAAGTAATCGAAAATAAATTATTTTGTAAATGGTGTAACACCAACAACAAGCGAGCGGGCAAAAATCAAAGCGAGTTTAACTTAAACCTAACAAAATTTATGTTTTGTAGTAATATACCATGGGCTCAACTAAATAATCCACACTTTCGTATTTTTATCGAAAATTGTTTGAGTGGAAACTACGCATCATCTGTAATACTACCATCGGAAAGTACACTGTGTAAGAATTACTTACCACAACTATACAAAACAAGATATGTATCAATTCAAGAAGAACTTCGCGAAGCCTATATTTATGTTTCTGTAGATGAAACAAGAGATGCCGAAAAAAAACAAGTAGCAAATATTATAATCGGTGGCTTATACGATGATAAACAAAGCAAGCTGCATATCATATCCAGCAAAGTTATTGACAAGTCAGACAGCATTTCCATTGTAAAACTCGTTACAGAAACTTTAGAGAGTTTTTTCAGCGGTGACATTAATTATACAGAACGAGTCTTGCTTTTTACTACTGATGGAGCTGCATATATTTTAAAAGCAGGTAAACAATTACAAGGGATTTACACTAATATGATTCATACAACATGCCTTGCCCACGGTCTGAACAGGGTCGTGCGGCAGCAATTCGAAAATGTAAACGACTTAATCGCAAAAGTAAAACAATTTTTCCTCAAATCACCAACTAGAATGGCCAAGTTTAAAGAAGTGCGTCCAAATATTGCTTTACCTCCAGAACCTGTGATTATTAGATGGAATACATGGTTAAAAGCTTGCTATTACTATAGTGAAAATTTTAGCGATATTAAAAATGTTCTTGCCACCCTACCAGACTCGAATCAAACTATTGTAAGAAAGGCAAAAAATACAGTATTGAAAGAGACTTTCATAAACACTAATTTGCGTGCTTTCGGAGGGTATAACAGAATTGGAAACATAATCACTAGAGCTTTCAGAATCTATTTTGATTGTGGATAACGTGTAGAGCGAGCTATCAAAATTAATTCTGCACGAAAGAGGACGAAAAATATACGAAAAGTTGAGATTTGTATTTAAAAAAATGACGGATTTGCCACGTTGCGTAACATTAACAATCTTAATGCAGGTCAAGAAATACAAATTAATCCAAGCAACCGTAAAAAATCCTGCTTTGATAACCGCAAGCTTTTCAAATATGCACCAATAACATCTGTCGAAGTGGAAAGAAGCTTTTCCTTTTTGAAGTGGATATATTCTGCTAGAAGACGTAACCTAACCGCAAGTCATTTAGAACAACTTTTGATCTGTTACGGAGAGTCAGTTAACGAAAGAACAACGTCGATAAATTAATTATTTGACAATTGACTTATAGGTATATATTGTGGATGCCTGATAATAACATTTTAATTCCGTAGAACACCAATAGACTAGGTTGTCGCATTAATTAACACCGTTTCATTTACTCCCCAAACTACCCTATTGTGACGTCATTGCCACAAAGATCCGGGGTCTACTGATTATAAAATTTTCGTGACCCACGAAACTAGGCTTCTTTTTATTTCTACCACACGAGCAAAGCCGAGGGAATTATCTAATCTACATATTATAATAGAATACGTACTTGTGACATTTAGCGATGCTGAAGATTTAAAAATGTCGTAAAAGCACAGGAAACACATGAATATTTGTCCCATAAATAATAAAAAGGAATATAAACACCTCCAAGAAATCCAAGAAAAACTGCAAATAATAAAATATTTTACGTTTAATCTTGTGTCAGTCAGTATTAACTATTTTCAACAAAATTTGAGGTTATCTACAGGGAGTTACCGGTGCGGGTTCATTTTATTAAAACTGCTAATAATATGTTCCATTAGCAATTGTTTGCATGTATTAGCAAACCATAATTTTTCGACTTCAATTCAATTTCAATCTCTTTCTATTTCTTCAATTTTTTCAACGATCGCTTTAGCCTAGTTGGTAGTGACCCTGCCTACGAAGCAAGAGGTCCTGGGTTCGAATCCCGGTAAGGGCATTTATTTGTGTGATGAGCACGCATATTTGTTCCTGAGTTATGGATGTTTTCTATGTATTTAAGTATTTATTTATCTATATAAGTAGGTTTATCGTCGTCTAGTACCCATAGTACAAGCTTTGCTTAGTTTGAGACTAGGTCGATTTGTGTAAGATTGTCCCCTAATATTTATAATTATGTGAATTAACTGGACAAATAGCAACGCAAGTAAGCGTTGAAAGAATGTTTTCTTCGCTGAAATATGTGTTGTCGTGGCTACGGTGCAGGCTTAATGATGATGTCATCGAAGACATACTTATCATAAGGAACAGTAAAGTGTAATTATTTTATAGTTTTAATTTTTTTTCCTAAAATGTCTGCTTCTTTACTTGTACCTAACCTTTTTAACGTAACCGTTTTTATTTATAAAAGGAAATACTTTTAAGTTTTTTTAAGTTGTTTGTCAATTTTAAAGTCATTTAGAGATTTAAGTAATAAATATATATCTAACTAGCTTTTGCCCGCGACTCCGTCCGCGTGGAATTAGTAATTTGGGCAGCTTATTTTTTATCCAATTTGCTTTTTCATCAATTATGGCTCTCCTTAGATCCTTCCGGAAGAAGTGAAACTTCATAATAAACCAACCCGCTCCCAATCCGACCCAACCCGCTCCCAACCCACCCCCAACTCGCTGTCACCCCGCCTCCAACCTGCCCCCAACCCACTCCCAACCCGCCCCAACCCGCCCCCAACTCGCTCTTAACCCGCCCCCAACCCGCTCCTAAACCGCCACCAACTCACTCCCAACCCGCCCCATCCCGCTCCCAACCCGCCCCCAACCCGCTCCCAACTCGCTCCCCCACCCGCTCCCAACCCGCCCCCAACCCGCTCTCAAACCGCCCCCAACCCGCCCTATCTAACTGGGCTATCTGACACTGAAAGACTTTTTCAAATCGTAGTTAGTAGTAATAGTAGTTCCCGAGATATATAAGTTTCACTTCAAAAACCCCCAATTTGGAAACATTCTTCCGCTCCGCTCCGCTCCTATTGGTGTTAGCGTGATGATATATAGCCTATAGCCTTCCTCGATAAATGGACTATCTAACACTGAAAGAATTTTTCAAATCGGAGCAGTAGTTCCTGAGGTTAGCGCGTTCATAATAACAACTCTTATAAAAACAGTTCGATAAATTCTTAAAATAAACGTATCTTTCTTATTTGTGAACCTATTCAAATGAAACAAACACTAAATGTTAATCCAAGAAAATACCAACATATCAGTGAAAACCGCATCCTTCTAGGTTAAGCCGTTTCTGAGATTAGCGCACACAAACGCACAGACAAACAGACAAACAGACAATAATTCTAAAAATCATTGTTTTGGGTTCTATTGCGCTAGTAAATAGCCCTAGTGTCAGTTTTTCTCAAATATCTTCAATGTACAGACACCGACTTGTTACAGATTTATTATATGTAATATAGATATTGTAAAAATGGCCTATTTATTTGACGTTGAAGAATTTCGACAGTTCCGTACGGAGCTGAATGCGAAGATAGAAATTATTAAGACTAGACGTGGTAATAATAATAATCCTATAGTTCCAAATTTCTGCCTTGGCTTGATACAGTCATTTTAGAGAGAGATGTTTAAGATTTTTCTAAAACAAATCCATTTCATACACTATGACGATTGCTGGGAAGAAGTCGTGGTTGTGTTTCGGAAATATCGACATGATGATGAATTTAATAATGTTAATGATGATTGCTTATGTCCAAGGCAACAACCATCAGCGTTACGCAAAATGTTGACAGGATTAACTAAACAAACTTTTGGTCAATTTTGGGTTGAAGTGGTAAATGACATCGAAAAATATAATTACACCTAATACATTCCCTGTTCTATGATTCAGTCGTTTTATTTTCGTAGTTAGTTTGTACGTCGAAGTCAAAAATATGTTTACACTTTAGTACTTTGTCTAATTAACGTTTTGTTCGAACTGCCATATATGAATTGTAACAGAGATAAAAGTGACAAGGTACTATTAAAGCGTAAACATATTTTTGTCTTCGACTGTAATGAAATCAATAGGTAAACAAAAAAAAAATCGTTAACAATGGTCCAAATGGAATTAGTTAACAATTAAATTTTAATAGGTCATGCATTAGACAAATTAAGGACATAAACATTTTTGGTGTCATCATTTAGGCGGAGTTCGACTATCGAACTACTAGTAGGACTGGATGGAATAAAGGGGAAAAGCAGTAAGCAAAGCACCTAATGATAAATTATAAAAATACAAACACTCGAGTTGGGAGACCTAAACACCAGGTCCTGTGCTAAGCTACGTGGCTTGATGCCTGTGGAGGGAAGTTTCCTTCTACGTTAATGTGTAATAATGTGTCACGTTTTGTTCTTAGAATCCTAGAGTTCGTGTTTTGTTATTTTTTAATTGTAAATGATATTATCTATACTCCATAGCTACAAATATAAACATCACTAATAATTGGTGGTATAACGACCGCCTTAGCCTAGTTGGTAGTGACCCTGCCTACGAAGCAAGAGGTCCTGGGTTCAAATCCCGGTAAGGGCATTTATTTGTGTGATGAGCACGAATATTTGTTCCTGAGTTATGGATGTTTTCTATGTATTTAAGTATTTATTTGTCTATATAAGTATGTTTATCGTCGTCTAGTACCCATAGTACAAGCTTTGCTTAGTTTGGGACTAGGTCGATTTGTGTAAGATTGTCCCCTAATTTTTTTTTTTTATTGTTTTTGAAATAATTACCTACCGTACCACTGGTGGTATGGACGGTGGTACGGTGGGTCAGAAGGGGCTTATTTGCATGCGAGTGTATTTAACATAGAAGATGATAAAATTCAGGCATAGTGTGGCCAACTTGATTTATAGGTAAAGAAAAAGCACTATGTAATGTTTGACCGCTAATTCCGAAAGCCGCCTTTCCTGTTGGTGCAGACAAAAGTATTTTGATAAAATCTGGGACCCAGACCCAGGAGATGAATTGCAAAACTCTTGTCAAACATTGAAATAAGCTGGTTATAAATAAGCTTTTGCCTACTCCTGCTCCACTACTTAAAAATAAATAAACCGGCTTCCATTCAGGATCGTGATTATTATTAAAGTACTGCAAGACATTAATCAAAAAGTCGCGTTGGTCTACATTTAATTTTCGAGTTAGTTCCAAATACGCTTCCTCAAGTATAAGGACAGGTGCAACAAATGTAGCTGGTTCACCTTAGTTTGGTCCAGCATTTCCCCCAGGCAAAATATCATCTGCAAATCTCAGTTTAGGTTGTGTGTGGAAGTTTTCAAGTACATATTTATCGAAGACCACCAACCTTAAGCCTGTTCTTTTACTTTTAATCAACCCTCCTACGGGCAAAAGACCAAAAGCGTATCCAATAATCATTATGGTTCTTAACGATTCTTCAAAGGATACTGTCTTAATCGTACGTTTTGGCTTAGCAACATGGACCTTGTTTTCTAAAAAAAAAAAAATTAATCAACTTAATTTCAAATACAAGCGAGATAAAATAATTCTTACTTTTAGATATCCATGATGTAATATTTTTCCTTAAAACATCAGCTTTGTTCATTTCTTCAATCTGTAGCATTTGTATACAAGTGACATTATTCCTGTTCACTAGAACCATTTGTTTTTGGATTCGTAATTGGCTTAATGGATACTGGCAATTTACAACAATCTTCATATCGTGTCGGCAGGTTAGAGTTCCTCAGCGAGTTTCCTTAAAAATATGAAAGATTACTTACTTAAAAACCTTCGATAAATAATTAAGTACCTATTTACAACGAAAAAAAAACAGGCGTCTAAATAGGTTATTTATTCACAACCCTTTCAATACCAACACGGCTTCGCTCGCGTCAAGCATTAGATCTGGTAGTTGAATTGAAATTGCGGGGTTAAATTAAATTTCCTTGGGAATTTCCATAAGTTAAATGGTGGTATTCGTTAACGTTGTATGAAGAACACCCGCAAAAATGTATGTATGTAATGTATGTATGTATGCATGTCTCTATACTAGACTTAACGGATGGGGTTTAGGAATTTTACATGCTCCCGATTTCATGGGAACATCGAAATAAAAAGTAGCCTTTCAACTCCTGAAGTCCAGCTATCTACAGACCAACTTTCATCCAAAACCCTGCTATTAGCGTAAAAAGATTAACCTAACTAACACACACACGCACACGTACCTACACAAGCTTTTGCATGAAGTAATAGTATCAGTAGGATTCAGCACAGAATTATTTACATCATAAATTACATAAATTTAATGTGAGAAGAATATAAACTGAAAGCGTCAAGATTTGACTTCAAAATAAGTCGCAACACCTGTACCTATGGTGTACAATGTAATTTCTACAAATGTTGAAGTTACTTATATATGTATTCTTGTACAGAACCCCGTAACTCTGCTTCGAAGCCAATTGCCGACCCTTCTATTGAAATAGTAAAGTATAATTATTTAACGTACAGTCGAAGGCATAAATATCTATACTTACATCCATTGCATCAAATATATATGTAAACATCAGCCTTATCTATGTTTAATTGCATAGAGCTGTATAGATATTTTTGACGCCTTGGTAACGTTTTGCTGAGACGCAACAAAATATACGTGCCCAAGAAAAAGGAAACAAAATGATATAGTCACCTATCAACGAATAGTGAAGATAGTGGACGATCTCGTACTAAACAAAATAAGCGTTGAAGAATGTCTGTCAAGACTGGTGAAACTAAAATTTGCATAAGCATAATTCGCAAACTCGCATGTACTAACTTCGTAATATTAAATGCTTGTTTAGAACTTGTCAAATGGCAAATATCTTATTTTTGTATGATCATTACAAAAAGGGGTTAAATCAAGATATAATCATCATCTTCATCCTCTCCTAGCCGTATTCGGCCACAGCGACTGTTTCCTATAATTCAGAGCGTCGCTGATGCGCTCTCAGGTGGCTGACGTAGCCGATTTTTGCAGCGAATGTTCTGCCACACTCGCCACAGGTCAGCACCCCTCCGACGTAGTTATAGTTTATGGCCACAGGTGGTCTGGCCTTCAGCTCGTCGCGTTTAGCGTCTAATCCGCTACAGCGACTAGCCTCAAAGTCACACACTTTATTGTGCAGCGTCTGCCTCCATCGTGGTCGATCTTTTGCTAAAGCCTCCCACATGGATGGATTAATATTGGCTCTCTTCATGTGACGCTTCAGCACGTCCTTATATCGCAGAAACTGCCCGCCTTGTTTGCGCTTGCCGTTCTGCAGTTCACTGTAAAAGATGCGTTTCGCCACTCTGTTATCAGCCATGCGGGAGACATGTCCGCACCATCGCAGCTGCCGCCTCATTAGATAGGCCTCTATTCCGGCGACACCGGCACGCCTAAGAGCCTTTGTGTTTCTCTCACGGTCAGACCAATGTATGCCCATAATGTCGCGCAAGCATCTAAGGTGGAAATTATCCAAGGAGCGGATATGCTTACGATAAAGGACCCACGTTTCCGAGGCATACAGCAGATTCGGCAGGATATAATACTATACACATACGATAACTAAAGGGGGCGAATTAAGAATAAAAATAAGGGGATTTCCAAAAAGGGGGCAAATCTCTACAAATAGTATGGGCCTCACACTTAGTAAGCTAAATCAGAAAGGGGGCAGGTACCGAACAGATAAATCAGGTAGATCTTATAAAGGTTGAACACGTGAAAAACTTGGACACACTAAAAGTAATATCATGGAAAAGATTTAATAAACAATCAAAAGACGTTTACGTTAACCTCTTCCTTTTTTCTTCTTTTTTGTGTGTTTTAATATTAAAACTATCTATTTTTTTATTTTATCAGTAAATATTCATTTGGTTGCATCAAACATTTTCTTATTTGTGCAAAGCTGAATTATGAGGACACAACTCTCTAGTCTTATTTTTTAAACACTAGTTTGGACACAACTTTTTGAGAATTGGCAATTTAAAAAGTTACTTTTCCGCACGCGTGTGGAAAGTAACATCCATACAATTTTTTTCACACTTGCGAAAGTGTGCTGGGATGACTAACTTTCTATAGATATGTTGACTCGCGTCAAGAGGCACTTTCCGAGCATATGCATTGTAAATATAAATAAAGAACACAAGAGCTGTAGTACAAAAATCCAAGAATGTGAAAAAAAAAATCTGATGCTTACAACTATAGGGTCAAACTACCTAGAAGTAAGGTGAGGAGAAATAAAATTCCGATTTGAACAGATAGCAGTTGGAAGAACTTTTGTGAGTACACAAAAACCGAGAGCTGAACTGCCCTCTAGCATAAGAAATTAAACTAAGTATAATAAAAGGGTTTCTGTCAGACTTCATAATACAGCAGGAGCATATTGAATCAATTGTTTGTACTCTCCTCAGGTGGAAAACAGGTGCTCACCAGGCACTCGACGCCGTAAACGCAATGGAGTCGTCGTCGTCTTACAGACGCATAGTGTTTGCATAGCATATTCAGAGGAGTGTATTTTTTCGCTGACTCCCTAGAAAAAGGAATCACAGTTACAATAAGTCTAAAACTCCTGATGTAGGTCGCCTACGTTACGTAACCGTGATAAGAATCCGATGTCTAAAAAGCAATTAGCGTATAAAACTATTTGGAAGATCCAAGTGCACCTTAAAGTGTCTCAGAACCTATTATTTGGAACTGACTGGTACGATGGACTCAGGTAGAGGAAAAAGTGAACTAGGATCCATCAATGGAGCCATGCAGAGGATCCTAGTGGACAGAGGGGGTATAATTATGAAAAAGCCATATAGAGTTATTTAAAGAACGCAAATTCATACTTTCATGTTTTTCAGGCAGGCTTTACCTTGGCATATTTATATGCTCTTTTTAGTGCCAGGTTCGTCAGCCTAAATTAATTGATACAAGCATATAAGTGTTTATGAATAAATGACGTAATTAAAACTCATCCGGTTTCAGATTCTTATTAGAAGAAACATATCAATTTAATTTTGTGATACAAAACTGGTTTGCAAGAAGTAAAAAAATACTAAACCTTGTCAGACTATAAGTAGATAACTGAATTGAGTTGAGCCCAAAAGCTGTGTTATTACAAACTAAGAGTATATTTAAACTAGGGTAAACTTGTTAGATACGTGTTCGTAAGTAAACATTGTAATCGCACCGACAACCAAGCTAGCAGGTACAACACAAATATACACATGTCTAGTTGCTGTATCAAGTGAATCTGATTCTTATCTGTTGTTTTGATGTTTACATACTCGTTAAATGTCCGTCGACACGAGAGGCCTTTCATTAACATCGATCAATGTATAAATGGCTCAATTCATCTATAACAGTCCAATAGTAGTATGTAATTCTAGTTAATTGTAATTGCTGCTCTGCAGTTGCAAAACGCCTACGGTAACTTCTTAGGGCCTAACTTTAATGTTTTGAATCATTCCATTTTACAATCACTGACTTGGACTTGTGTATCTAAAAGAAGAAAATCAGAACATCAACTAATAAAATAATCTTTCCCCTTCTTTCTAATATGTAAAAATCTCGTGTCACAGTGTTAGTTAGCTTGAGCAATTTGTATGAAATTTTTCGTCTACATTTGGTAGGTCTGAGAATAGGTCGTAGGCTATTTTTTGTACCCCTATTCTTCGTAGACAGAGTCGCAGGCAACACCTAGTATATTTATAAGCAAAGCCCGGGGGCTCAATAGTAGTATTTTATGCAACGGTTGTAGGTACAAGTGAGGTCTTAAAAGGAGAGTGACGTGAGTTGCGATGTGAACGAAGTGAATATCGCAATGAAAGACGGCACGAGCCGTTTAGACCCAATTATACACCGTTGCGTACAATATTTTTCCTGCTTCATCCATGTTTTCTTCTATTTGTACAGTAAGGGCTGTTCAGCTTGAACTATATAGCGGATAAAGTATTAGTCTTACATTCAGGCAACTTTCCAAAATCCGTGGGACAGAAAGATTGGACAGGCCATTAAGTAGGCGAGCGTTGTAATCGATTGGTTAAATAGAAACTGTCGATCAATGTTGAACAATTCTTTCTGCAATCGATCGCTTTGGTGTAGTAAAAATGTCGATCGATATCGACCAATCCATTCTATCGATGGCCGTGCCTTTGTTTTGTTCGATTTGGCGGGGGCACTGCTGTGCCCTCAGATACTGATCAAATCAATCCAAACACGACTTGTCAGCTTTAACTTTTTAGGATTATTCTAGTGTACTGGACAGTGTTGGCAAATTTTTTTGTTGTACGTTAAATTAAATACTGATCAAAACGAACTCAAACACTACATATCTGATTTTTTTTTCAGGAGTGTACTTGGGTGCTGGATATCCTGGCTGCAGCATCAGACCAAGAATTAGATAACCTTGCATAGTTTGAGTAGGATGAAAAACTGATCTAGCTATGTTTCATTTTCAGAAAATCGCTTTTACTCGTGTTTTCCGGCTATTTTTGTTTGCATTAGCCACTCACTTGCTTGCGATTTTTAGCTACGGTAGCCTAAATTGTCATGACGTTTTATAGAAACAACGGCATAATGTTATGTTATTTTCAAAAATCGAGAACTTTGCTTCTGCTTAATTAATAACAAAGATTTTTTCAGTCTTGTAAAGATAAAGAAACGAAATATTATAAAATGAGATTATAATTAATGAGTACATGGCCAAAATAATTTAAAAAAATTCACAAATTTGACATATTGAAATAATTGCTGAGTTTTAACAGAAAACTATTTTTTATTAAAAATTTAAAGTGATAACGTATATTTTTTTCTTACTCAATTTAAAGCAGACTAAATAAGCTTTTATATGACACCAAACAACTTGTTAGCTTCTCTATAAAAATTTAGAGTAAAAATGATTCAATTTCCGATTTAAAACTTTTGAAACGCTCAACTTGTTGCGAAATAATGCGTTACGTTCATGATTTTTTTGTGAATAATTTAGGCACCGAATTACCAAAATATAGCCATAAACAGGATGAGAAACTAATAATCTTTAAATAAAATGCATATTTTATGCAATTTTCATGGTTGTCGTAGCCCTATAACTCAAGATAACAAAACAAGTATGTACGTACCCAAAAAATCCTAATGTTTTTGTAGTGCCAATCACAAAGAACAGAAATAACTTATAATCACAATAACACGTTTAATAAACACATCATAGTATACACTTGATAACAGTTTATCGATTATAAGCAAATACTTAGGGAATTGCACTCACTCACAGTAAATAAACAAACGAAACTGCATTTTTGCAACAGCTGACCCCACGCGTTGGCCGGTAGTGAGCCAGGAGTAACCGAAAATTTTGAACAAAATTCAAGATGGCTGCCCACTTAGGGTGGAGACACAATGCGCGCGCGGCACAACTGTGTAATAGGAATGATGATGATGATTAACATTTTAATGATGTATGAGTACCTACGTAAAGCGAATAATTTAATAATGTTTATAATAAAATATAACCTTAGATTTGGAATAATATTTGATTTATGTGATCATCTATTACGATATCAGCGAAACATTGTTTTAGTAGTTGCACAGAAAAAGCCGTGTTTAAATAATATGTATACTTAAAGCAAACACGACAAAGCATGAAAGTAAAAAAAAAACATAAAAAAATTAATAAGTGAGTCCTTTATATTTTTCGTTAAATACCAAAATAAAAAATATTAGTAAAAAAATAAATAACATATTTATTTATTTATTATCCTATTTTTGTATCCCACTGCTGGGCAAAGGCCTCTCATAAGAACAAAAAATCATCCCAAATGGCTACGCGACGATCGATGTGTACACCAGCCTTACGACCTAAAGCGGATAGCAGAATTGATCTTGGTAACCACAGTTACCGAGTTTTAGTTGCAATTTTCTGTCACATGTTTGGTTTGATAATCCTATGAAATAATCTGTGGTTTCATACATTTTATGGTTTATAATCGAAGCGTAATATTGTTACTATTTAATGACAATTGATTAGTGAAGAAATATTTGATAATCTTAAAAATGTAGGGCGTCAAAATACGAAACACGTCAAAAACCTACTGATATTTTGTAGTAAAGTAAATTTTTTTCTTCACCAATATGCAATAGAACAAAAATATAGATTTAATATAATACACCAATAAACGCCGAGTATTTTGATATCTAATACTAATAGAAATATATAAATTTGAGTGCTTAAGGCATTTTAAAAACACTTAGTAGTTTGTTACGGAATCACTTCCGAGACACCTTGCAAAGAAACTTGAATAAAAAATATTTTAGTTGTATCCATTAGGCTGAATCATTTTTTTTTATGTTGTTATATTGGTACTCTGTATTTTGACTACATTTTACAGCGTATCTGTGCCACCATTTACAGATTAAAAATCGAAAACCGCCTATACTGCCCTTGGTAACCAGAGTTACCACAAGCAATTTGGAGGTGCACAAAGTTGGTAACTCTAGTTACCACAAGCAAGTGAGTGGTTAGAATACAAAGCTAAATTTCGCCGGCTTCGAGCAGACCAAAATAGCACAGTAGAAATCGGGTGGTCACGCATCCAGCCGACCTCGGTTCGATACCACGGTTTTTTTTTAAGGTTTTTAGTTTTTTTTTTAAGTTAATTTTTCATGAGAAAACGTCGAGTTTCTTCTTTTGTGGGAAAAAGTTACTATTTTGCGAGAAAAAGTATTATAGGGAACGTGCATTAACTATAGGCAGCAGCACTAATACGACAGAAGAGACACTATGCTGACAGTAAAACAAACTTATCAAGGTAAAACATTCAAATTGATGGCACCCTTATGGCACCAGTTGGCAGCACCGTCTATGTGCACGTTCCCTATTGGGAGCAAAGAACAGGAAAAACCGGTTGTCTGTAAAGTCGGTTTACGGACGATAGTTTAACGTGACTCACCCCTCCACCACCTCCGGTGTTTTTGTCGAATATCTTGAAAATGGTGCATCCTACGGCAAAATCAATGAAATTTTCATCCCCCTTTGATGCTCCCGCACTCTATCCCCCTCTCCCCCCCCCACCCCTCCGGTGTTTTTGTCAAATATCTAGAAAACGGTGCATCCTACGGCAAAATCAATGAAATTTTCATCCCCCTTTGGAACCCCCGAACCCCCTCCCCTGCCCCCCCTCCTTCGCACATATATAATCAGGATCTCGGAAACGGCTCCAACGATTTCGATGAAATTTGGTATGTGGGGGTTTTCGGGGATGAAAAATTGATCTAGCTTGGTCTTATCTCTGGGAAACCGGAAAACGCTTAGTACCGAGTTTCAGCCCGAGCAGAGCTCGGTCGCCCAGGTACTTGGCCATTAAAGCGGCAATTGTGTCACTGCTGACTTTGTTCCTTTGGACAGTTTTTATTAACTTTAACTGACTGAAAACTTTAAAATTTGAAAAGGGGAGGACCAGCAAAAGTGAAATTACTTTTTTAAAGTTTTCAAAAATAGGTTCTTGTAATGCATTTTTTATTTTGAATATTTTTGACCAATATTCATCTGCATCTAGATGAGTTGAGCTGTGTTCTGGATTCTCAAGAAAGGCATGGTTTCTCCACTCTTTATGAACTTCTTATAAATCTACTTTTTTTTATAAAACCGGAAATCTTGGATTAGAAACTTTTGTGCTTGATCTGGTTCCAAAATTTGTTCTATGGTGTTGGGGAAAAATCTTCGATAGCAAAAGAGAGAAATGCAGACACTTACCTAGGCTCCAGGAACGCAGCTCCTGGGGGCCCCCAGTGATTTGTCGTCCACAGGCGTATATCTGGACTTGATGGACGCTTATGTCTGTTTGGTGCTAGGTTTTGAGTATTTTCTAAATTTGAAATTGGAACTTTGAGCGGAGCGGCGATGACGCACGCACACGGCGGTAAGAGGTTTTTTCGAAGAAGTAATTCTTTACGTTGGCAGCACTGTCTTAGAGGTGCTGCGTTTCGTTGTTCCTTTTTTGGAAAGCGTTTGGTTCGCATCTGCGTTCCCTCTTGCTATCGACTTGTACGGATTAAAAATTAGTTATAAAACAAATGATCGCCTTGTGCTAGCTAGACGATAAACTCTAGAAATACGGAACATGCCGCCGACCATAAAATAATGCTTATTTTATTAAGAAACTATGCTAACTTAATACTACAACGTGTAATGAAATAGTAAAGAAAAGTCTAATGAAGAGGCAAGGGGCAGACCTTGACGACAGGTCGCCTGGTTACGGTATTACCGATGCGTACAGTGACGACGCGTGTAACACCATCTACGCCCGGGTGCAGTTGCTGCACGCGTGCTAGACGCCACTGCAACGGTGGCAGTGTATTGTCGATCAACACAACTACAGAACCCTCGCGGAGGGGTGTACGAGACTCGTCGTGGAACCATTTACCGCGCTGTTGTAGCTGGTGGAGATACTCTACACTCCAGCGTTTCCAAAAATGTTGGACAGCTTGCTGAATAACCTGCCATCTGACGAGGCGGTTGGGATTATCGTTAGATAAATCGAATTCTGGGAGTGCGGTTAGTGGTTGCCCGACAAGAAAGTGTCCGGGTGTGAGCGGTAGCGGATCCGAGGGATCGTTACTTAAACTACTGAGCGGTCGCGAATTGAGAACTGCCTCGATTTGGCAAAGCAGTGTGCTAAATTCGTCCTGTGTGAGAGTAAGTGTACCGATTACACGATGTAAGTGCGTCTTAAAAGAACGCACAGCTGATTCGTAGATTCCACCGAAATGACTCGCATAAGGGGGATTGAAATGCCACGTTATGGCCAGCTCGGTAAGCTGTTTGTTGATTAAAGTTTCATTAGATTCGTTATGGAGAAACGTGTAAAGTTCAGCTAGATAGCGATTACATCCGACGAAATTACGACCATTGTCAGAATAAATGTCCGTACATAACCCTCGACGAGAAATGAATCGGCGTAACGCGTTTAGAAATGCGTCGGTTGACAGATCTGGAACGAGTTCTAAGTGAATAGCCTTCGTTGACATGCAAACGAAGACACATACATACGATTTAAATATCCTTGCATTTCTAAACCCGCTAGATTTAAGATTAAAGTGCCCGGCGAAATCTATCCCTACATGCAGAAATGGACGCAGAGAACGGACTCGAGCGGCCGGCAGTTGAGCCATCGGCGGCTGCGGCGCGAACGGTCGCGCGCGGAAGCAGCGCACGCAGCGGCGCGTGCGCATGCGGGCAGCGTCACGGGCGCATAAGATCCAGTAGGTTTGTGCAAGCATATATTGCAAAGTTTGAGGACCAACGTGCAAATGTGTCGTATGGTAAAAATCTATAAGTAAATTGGTAAAATGATGTCGTTTGGGTAAAACAATTTGATGCCTAGCGTCGTACGGAACGTTGGCACGATTTATTCTGCCGCCGACCCTGAGAAGTCCGGCATCATCTACGAACGGCTTAAGTTTTTGAAGACGTTTTGTACATCTGTCGTCGTCCTTAAGACGAGAGATATCTGTTGAGAACTGTTCCGATTGAACGAGCAAAATAATCCGATTGAGAACTTGTTTGGTCTCTGGAATGGTTACAAACTTAGTTGAGTATGATGGCATTTTTCGTCATTTATGATAAAATCGGAAGAGTAGTGCTACAATGCGTATCATTTTAGGCAGTGAAGAAAACCTTTCAAGAAACTCGAGACTAGATTCACTCGTTTGAGTGACGAGAGTGGATTTACGACGTTCTTCGTCAGTATGACAATTGACGTGGGACATCGGCCATTCTGGCTACGGCTTAGTAAGCCAGGAGGGTCCATGAAACCATTGTTGATGGTCCAAGCGTGAAGGAAGAACCCCTCGGGACGCGGGGTCCGCGGGGTTGTCAGCGGATCGCACATGATGCCACTGTGCGGCAGGCACGTTGCTTATAGTTTCCGCGATACGGTTACTGATATAGGTTCGCCACTTGTCAGGGGACGAACGGAGCCAAGCAAGTGTAATTGATGAATCGCACCAAGCGAAGACTTGATCAACTGACACTACATTGCTGTAAGCAGTGAGTATCTTTTTAATGAGCTTTGATAAAAGCAGAGCACCACACAGTTCCAAACGTGGAACCGATAGGCGTTTCAAAGGCGCAACTTTTGTCTTGCCAAGAAGAAGGTGTGAAGTTATGACACTGTCCGAGTCAGTTACGCGAATATACACGCAAGCAGAATATGCCTTTTCGGAAGCATCCGAAAAACCATGAAGTTGCACGTTATGAAGGCTTGGAAGAACATGACGAGGTAACGAAATATCTTGAAGCAACGGAAGTTCATCGAGAAATTGATACCACATATCACAGATACCCTGAGGAGGAGCTTCGTCCCATCCTGTACCTGATACCCACAGGAGTTGAATTAAATGCTTGACATACAAAGTTATGGGACTGAGAAAACCCAAAGGATCGTAAATCTTTGCGATTTCGGCAAGCATGATACGTTTCGTACATTTACGCGTAGGTATATCCGTCTGATAGGTAAAAGTATCCGATTTCGGATTCCATTTGAGTCCTAGCACTTTTACTGAAGTATCAGTGTCAAGAGCAGAAAGTATTAAGGAGTCATCTTGATGCTCGTCATTGTTTAAAACATGAGATAAAAATTCAGAGCTGTTGCTAGTCCATTTGCGGAGTTCGAAAGTTCCCGCCTTGCAAATGGACATGAGCTGTCGTTGAAGAACTAAAGCCTGATCCAATGAATCAGCACCGGTGACGACGTCATCGACAAAAACATTGTTGAGAAGCACTTGCGAAGCAAGTGGGAACGCGGCTGCTTCGTCAATCGCTAATTGACGAAGTGTCCGTAAGGCTAGAAATGGCGCGGAAGCAACGCCGAAAGTCACCGTGCACAGACGGTATTCTTGAACTGGATCAAGAGGAGAGAATCGCCAAAGGATTCGTTGGAAGTCGCGATGTTCTTTGCAGACATTGATGAAGCGATACATCATTTTAATGTCAGCCGTGAAGACGATTTTATGAAGCCTATATTTTAAAAGAACCTCGGAAATATCTTGGTGAAGCTTCTGTCCTGTAAGGAGATTATCATTTAGTGAACGACCCGATGATGTCTTACACGAAGCATCATACACTACACGTAGCTGTGTAGTGGCCGCCGACCTTTTCACCACGCAGTGATGAGGAACGTAATATGGAATCATGTCACTGTTCGCTGAATCAGCGACAGGCTCCATGTGACCCATGTCCAAGTATTCTTGAAGACATTTGTTGTATTCTGCTCGTAAAACAGAATCGCGTGATAATCGGGCCTCTAGTTTGGATAAACGTGAGAGGGCGATATTGCGAGATTCACCCAAAGGAGGCGCATTCTCCCTGAAGGGAAGCGAAACCGTGTACTTACCGGTTGAATCGCGTTTATGAGTGTTCACGAAAATGAACTCGCACAAAGCGTCATCTTTTGAAAGATGAATCTCCTCTGGAATGGACTCCAGTTCCCAAAACCTTTGGAGTTGAATGTCCAACTGACACGTACTAAGGTTAGTACTAACCCGTCCTAGATAAGTATGGGAAATTCTACCATTGAGTAGGTAGCCAAAGATACTATTAATTGCCACAGGGGTTCCCTGCGGGCCCTTAATATTGTCGTGAAGCAGTATGCTGTCACTATAGTCGGACCCCAGTAAGAGATCGACAGGACGCGCAGAACGTAGTTCTGGATCCGCCAAGGGAAGACCTTGAAGATGTGGAATTTGTTCAAATGAACTCGGAATGTTCGGAATGTAACTGGTTATTTTTGGTAAAATTAACGCTTCAATGTACAGCTTCGGTTCAGGTTTGTCGTGGGGCGTAACCTCGCACATCACGTAACCACGCGGTCGTTCGTTGCTGTCGCCGATGCCCGAGACAGTAGTGCTGGTATGCGCGGGGCGCCGCGGCAAGCCGAGCCGCTGCACGCACGACTCCGTGATGAGCGTGGCTTGCGAGCCCTGGTCCACGAGAGCGCGCACGGGACGCGCCATCGTCAGCGCAGCATCCGTTGAACGAATGTTAACAAGCGCGGTAGTTAACAAAACCGTACAATTTTTATTATTACTCGGACCCAAATCACCATGTAATGGAGTGGGTGAAGATACAGTGTCCGCTACCGAGCGCGACTCGGGGGACTTGGAACATTCCGTCGTCAGTGTGACGTTTTTAGCGGGCATATCCTCATGTAATGAGGAGTGATGCCGCTGCGAGCAAACGCGGCAACTGTGGCGCGAATTACAATCCTTTGTTTCGTGACCGAAAAACAAGCAGTTATAACAAATTTTATTTTCTGTTATGAAACGTTTCCGTTCAATTAAATTAAGTTTTTTAAAGTTCTCGCATTTATATAACGGATGAGAATTATCCTTACAATACAAGCATTTAATTTTATTTAGATAATCGCATGCAGTTGTGGCGTGAACACTCATAGCTCGCGCGGGACGTGAAAAGGAAGAGTCAGAAGATTGTGGCACGTTATGCTTGTAATGCTGTGCTGCTGCATCGGACTGCGAGCGAGAGAATGATAGCGCGCGGCGCGCGGCGTGCGCGTGGCGCGAGGCGGAGCCGGGCGGCGCCGGCGGCGGCGGGCCCGCGCGGCCCGCGCTCGCCAGCCGCGCAGACGACATCACCTCCGTCGTTGATAGCTCCTTGTTAAGGAAAACTACTAAATCTTTGACATTAGGAATGTCGCTTGACGATTGTAATGACAATTCAAAACGTCTTCGAATATTAGAAGTAATTTTGCGTAGCAAAATGTTTAAAAGAACAAAACTCCAGTCAGACACCGGAAATCCTAAAGAACATAAGGCTGTAATATTTTCGTGGTAGGTATTCAACAAGTTACGTAAGCTCGGTTCAATGTTTTTATCATTCACCGGTTCGACATCAAATATATTATTGAAATGCTGAGTTGCAATAATACGTTTATTGTCATAACGATTAATTAACACCTGCAAGGCGTTATCATAATTCGACTCAGTAACCGGAATAGATTTTATTAAGTTATAAGGTTCGCCCTTTAATGATAAAAGTAAATAACGAAATCGTTCGACGTTCGTTAAGGAATCGTTATTATGCACGAGAGATTTATATAAATCGTAAAACGCACTCCATTCGGTTAGTTTACCCTCAAATGATTGCAACGACAAAGTAGGTAGTTTAACATGAACCTTGCTAAGGTCGCGCCCGTCGTGCCCGTAAGGCGTCGACATGCTGATGGAACTTTGTCTACGCGTCTCCTTCATAGTATCCAAAATTGTTTGAACTTCATAATACATCGAATCGAATTGATTACGCGTTGCTAGATGTTGATCTTTACAAAAGTCGCCAAGCTTTACTGAAAGTTTTTCGATTTTTCCTTGTACTTGGAAGAATGTTTTCTTTATAGAATTTAAATCCTTAACACGAACTCGGAATTCGGATAAATTGCTAGAACAATCCACAATACGTTGGATACTATTTAGAGCTAAATCCAGTTCGAACGTTAGTTGTTCAAGTTCCATTGTGAATTATTTAAAATAAGTATTTATTTTATTTACTTTAGTAGTTAGATATTTATATGTAACGACGATGTATGTACCGTAACTATTTGTTAAGTAAGTATATGCAACGACGTTGAGTATAAAATGAAAAGCAAAGTGTAAAAGTTTCTTGTCGCGAACCAAAAGGAGAAATTAAAATTTTAACGTAGTGTTAGATATAATAAATTTAGATATTCAGTACGAAAATACGTGAATAGCTACAGGTGGGTCAACGAAATTAAAATGGTCGCTTGAAATAAATGGGTTCGGTACGCAATACCTAAACCGCTACGAAATACTAATAGTACTAAATACTGCTTCAGTACAATAAATCTGTATGAAATACAAATTAAATTTTAAACTTAGAATTGAGACGTACTGTCGCCTACTTGTGGCGCCGAGCAGGCGGGAGTCACCAACTACCGTGCCGCGCGGCCAGAAAATAACGAAATGTAATTTCGAAAATATCGCTCAAAACCTAATAAAACTATATATAATTAGAAAGATCTCGTTGAGATCTCACTGTACACACCGGTATTATCGCAAAATAATACGCGAGATAGTCGGAAACTTGATATTAATATTTATGGCTGGCGGTAGAACCCGCGCTGCGCGCATAGAATTAATACAGTAACTAGCACAAAACGAGTGAAACGCGAATATTAACAAGATAACCAGATATAATAAACGATATATCCGGCTCGAAGCTATGTTGGGGAAAAATCTTCGATAGCAAAAGAGAGAAATGCAGACACTTACCTAGGCTCCAGGAACGCAGCTCCTGGGGGCCCCCAGTGATTTGTCGTCCACAGGCGTATATCTGGACTTGATGGACGCTTATGTCTGTTTGGTGCTAGGTTTTGAGTATTTTCTAAATTTGAAATTGGAACTTTGAGCGGAGCGGCGATGACGCACGCACACGGCGGTAAGAGGTTTTTTCGAAGAAGTAATTCTTTACGTTGGCAGCACTGTCTTAGAGGTGCTGCGTTTCGTTGTTCCTTTTTTGGAAAGCGTTTGGTTCGCATCTGCGTTCCCTCTTGCTATCGACTTGTACGGATTAAAAATTAGTTATAAAACAAATGATCGCCTTGTGCTAGCTAGACGATAAACTCTAGAAATACGGAACATATGGTGTTAAATATGGGATCACTGAAATCGAATCTGTTTATAATTTGTTTAATGAGCTCTATATAAAATGACAGGCATGACTTCCGGAAGGCCTCAATTTCGGTCATTGGTACTGGCACTTCATTTGTCAGCTCCATCAACGAATGTTGTGCTGCGCTACTTCCAAGTAAATCTTTTCTAGTGGTAAGAAGAATCGTGGATTTGGAAATTTTATTTTTAATGGATCAGTTGTTTTGCAATAAATTAATTCCATGTAATTACTTGAAATTGTTTTGATGAGTTTCATTAGTTCTGGTTTGATTTTATGTAAGAGAGGTTTTTCTGATTGAAATAATCTGTTGAAATCACATAAAAGTTCTAAACTGATTGTCATGAATTCAAGATAAATTTTGGTAAATCTGTTATTCAGCGCTCCTATTATGTCTTCAGTAACCTTGCTTGGATCTTCATGCAATTCTTATCTAAAATATTCTGTCAATACAGTATATTGCTCTAGCGTTCTATCAACACATGCCTTTAGGGAGAGCCTTCTGGTGTTTGATTGACTTAAAATTTTATGAATGGCCACTTGAAAAAATATTTGGAACTCTCTAAATTTGTTCTGTCTGGTGGAACTTCTACTGAAGTGTGAGCCTACACTTCTCAAAAAGTCTTCGATAAACCTAGGTAACGTTAAACAGGCCTTGGATGCTGCAAGGTGGATCATATGGCAACTGCATTTGATGCAGGCAATATGAGGCAATCTTTCCTTTAGGTGGCTAAAAACTGAATTAAACTGTCAAGTGGTATGTTTTGGTTTTGTAACCATTTCAACAGGTTACTGCAAAGGTCTTCAGCTTTTCCAGAATCAACTTCATATATAGTAAGAAACTGAGTTTGCACTTTATTAGTTGATTCATCATAGAAAATAACAGAAAGTGCACATTGTTTTTTAACTGTGTTTGTCATTTATGGACAAATCCTGATCTCTATCCTGTGGAAAATTCCAAAAATCCCTTATGACTGCACGTTATGTTCCTAAAGGAATGGTTGAGGTGATAGGGTCCCATTGAATTGAATACGTAAATCCCATTTTTTTCTTATCCCGTGAGATTTTCCGATAACCCTAAAATTATAGTTTTTTACGCTTATAATCACTTTCTTGCATGCCAAATTTGAAGTCTCTAATAATTATAGTTACGGAGATAGGGCCACTTTGAAGCGAAAATATGTATCCCGAATAATCCCGATTATTTCCTATTCCGAGGGACTTTTGAAAAATCCCTTCTTAATGTACCTCTATGACACTCAAGGTTTAGCCTGTATGTTGATATATCAGTCAGTCAAGACTTTGTCTATGTACACGGTGATTTTTAATCGGTGATCAGGAATTGAAAAATATTAACCCCTAGGCAAAATGGAATTTTATATATTAACCCTTCCTTGCATGGTGATGGAAATTTCCATCATAACATTGTCCTATTAATTAAAGGTAGTTTTGCGGGTGATTGATATTTATTTTTAAGTCTGCCAAGTTTCAATAACAGTAAAGTGTGAAATGAAACGTAGTTGTAAAAAACAGAATTTTGAAATTTCAAATTTCAATTCGCGGGCTCGCCGTTTCGCGCCATTTACGAAAACTGTTGACCTTCTAGCTGTATTCTGGAGGATATTACTGCGAAAGTATTGATTTTTGCAGAATAATAAATGTGTATCAGGTATGTAATTTAATATTATGTTACTTTTTGTGCATACATTTTCAAAATTCGAACATAAAGTAACTCGAAAGTATGTGATGGAAATTTACATCACTATGCATCGACTTCGGCTATTTTTTAAGATGATCTTGAAGCAGATTCTGATGGAGAAGAATACCACGATGTTGGTGAAATTATAAAATTGTTACAAGAGAACACTGATTCATAATAATAATAAATAATAATAATAATACTGTCCGAGCCGATTTCGGCTACAGCGACTGCTGGACAGGCTCAGCAGCTGGTGCCTCATTGGTCCGCGCGTTGTTGTGCGCGCATGTGACTGTTGTAGCCAATTTTGGCCTTAAATGTTCTTGAGCATATCGGACAGGTGAGAACGCCGCCAATATAATTGTAAGTTAAAGCCGTTGGTGGTGGTGCTGATTCATAAGATGATGATGAAGAAGCTGCTTACAGTAATCCTACTGCTGTGGAAGATTTTGACAGTGACCCTTGTCAACGACGTATCAGAAGATATAGAAGAGCAGAGAACCTCTCACGGGGCTACTTCAGGCCATTTCACATTTGACAAAAGAAAATTACTGTGGAAAAAGAAGAACATGGAGTATAACGCAGATAAAATTGCATTCGTGGGTAGTTCAAATACTACAAATGAGGTAGCACAGTTACAAACACCTTTTCAGTGTTTCACTCACTTTTTCAAACCAGACTTTATATAAAAATAGTAGAACAGACCAATATGTATGTATTACAAAAAAAAATCAAATTCAAACAGTGTATACCTACTTCAACTGATTTGAAGAATTTTTTGGTATCCTACTACACATGTTAGTGCAGAGATTCCCCAGCACTAAGTGAAAAGATGAAGCTAGCTTTGTTAATAACAATGATGAACACAAACCAGTGGGGCATCCCAATCATGACAGATTGTTCAAAATTCAACCTGTGATAGGGCACCTCAATGAGAGTGTAACGGTACCTGCTCCCCCCCCCCTATTTAAAATCTTCCCTGAGAGCTAGCCTGAAGCTATCTATCCTGAATCTATTGAAGGCTGAAAAATCTGAATTAAATTGCTGAAATATTGATCTAAATTACCTATTTAATCTTATTAAAGCTATCAAGCTCTAAAGCTCTGAACCAAATAAATAATGAATTTATATACTGAAATCTATACGGCGTAGAAACCTAAGATTATCTCTATTGGTCGTGATACGTGATATGGCCATGTGATCGTCTAGTACCTAAGAGAACCCTTCGTTGTGCCCGTGCCTAAGTAACCCTGGAACTTTTAGTGAAGAATAAAGATTGGACTACCTATAAATATTTATTATATAGCGGCTAGTAATTTTTTGCTAATTTTATTTAGTGGAAATTGTTGGTATTGAACTGCATAAGAGAAGACAGTCAGTTATAGAGTCTTATCTATGTATTAGAGTGGGTAAGTAAGTCTTAAGATAGATTATAGCCTAGAGGAGTAAATCAGAAGTGTTTGGAGTAGATATTATGTTTCTCTGAAGGCTCCAGGTTATTCTAACTTAATAATATTCTATCTATTATGGTAATGAAGATATATGATTGCCCATATTTGATTCAGGTTATAGGTAACTTAAGTAGTATTGAAGAAGACGTAAAGATAGTTAAATGGAAGAGGTAATTTCAGGTTTATAAGGTCATTGGTCAATAGTCTGTGTCATGTACTTGTGAGCAAGGAATTTTATATTGCGGCTATGTTTGAGAGCCCACTCCCCGCTCTCAAAGGTGGTATCCGACTCCAAACTGGGACTCAAACCTCCCCCGCATGAGCTCTGATGGAGCATACTACCTTCTCCTTGCAGGTAATTAGAATATAACATTATAACATTGTATAATAAAAGAGGGCAATCGAAGGGAAGGTCAGTTATAGCCCGAGGCCGTCCCTAGGTCAATCCTGTGATCATAATACTCCTTCATTAGCAAAACAACTTCAGTGGTAATTGTAGACTACATTGGTTTATCATAATGACTAATGAGTAGCTACCGGGTCCCTTGGTACCGGTAAACCACTAACTTGCTTCTGCCTTAGTTTCAGTCAGAGTGACTTCCATTGTCAGTTTATAAAGATAAGCATTTGGTATAACTTTTACCATTAAATTTAGTTGGTATAACTAACCACTACAGGACCAAATAACCCAAGGTTGCTTTACCAGGGACGACCACCGACTTCAAAGGAGATTCTACTTTTTTTCAACAAATAAGTATTATTCATGGTGAGTTATTGATTTCATTTTGTCTCACTCAATTGCTACTACTAGGGTTTGTAACGTAGGACATATGGATGAAAATAAACTCCGAAAGCTTTCATCCGTCGGTAAGTACATAAGTCTATCAAAGTAAGTATTAGTCAGTAAGGTCATTGAAGTCTCAGAATCCAATAAATAAGTCAAATAGTATAACCCTTGCCTCCCACATCAAACAGTATATCGATGTGCAGTAATATTTAGTTAATGGCAACGGTATTAAGTAAGTCGGATAGCATATCCCTTGCCTCCAACAACAAATAGTATATCGATGAACAGTAATAGATCGTTAAATGGTAATGACGCCTACCCTCATCTTAACCCTAACCTAACAGCTAAACTAACCAACTAATCTACTCGAAATTAGCAAGCTAGAAATCCGGATTCCACATTTACAATTACCGCGGGTTCCCTCTTCAACTGATAAGAGAGGGCCTATCCTAACCTAATGCCTACGTTGAGCGGGTTAACTCAGCTTCCTAGCCCCTATACCCGTGAGCTTCTGGTACCCATCTGAGGGGATTGGGTTAGATGAATACCAGAGTGTAAATATATATATAAATAGATAAGCGGACTAGACATTGATGAGGTTAAAACACCGGTTGTGGCGCTTCAAACCCTTCAACACCCAGGGAGAAATTAGGTCCGACTCTTGAGTTATAATACAGACCCCCACCCTTCTCCAATAGGTGGTACCCCTACCCTTAAACGCCTCCAAGAAGAGCCAGGCTATCAGTTAACAACCGCAAGGTGACCCGTCTGTCACTTCTCAGAGGTCAGCTCTTACTTAGCTGAGGTCTAGATGAGTTCACGAATACACTAATTTTTGTTGCTTAGTTGCTTAGTACCCATAACACAAGCTTTGCTAAGCTTACTTTGGGACCAGGTCAATTGGTGTGAATTGTCCCATGATATTTATTTATTTATTTATTTATTTATTTACTAATATAACACTCCCAGACATAGACCCCACCAAATCCCACTAAACTCCATTGTTGAAGATTGAAGAATTTGAAGAGGAGTTCGCATTACCCCTGTAGTAATAAAATAGCAATAAGTTGTGTCTGTATATAATAGTGTAACTAGAATTAAGGATAGCTTTAAGTTGTCAAAAATTGCCTTTCACTTTTTCTGTAAGATCTGCTGTGTAATGGCACATTAAAAGGTCTAGTGTTTCGCAAATTACGCTTTTTTATTAAAGTCCATTGATTTACTCCCAACATATGGTCCATCGAGCCTGATTGAAGAATCAGAAATTAATTGCAAGAAGCAAGAAGAATAAATAATTACTGGCGAGTTAAAGTTAATAGCACTTGGCGGCACCCGAGTACTTGTGAGTTAAAGGAAGTGTTGCGTCATCCATCGTGTGTGGCCGAGATTTGCAGTTATTGGACTATAATATCAGAATTATAATTCTTGTAGTGTTAAGCGGTACTAAATTTCACCCAGCACTCAAATTCAGGTATTTATTAAGCGTAAAAAAAGCGACTGATAAGGTTAGTAAATGTACTTTATATCTACCTTATATAAGTTAAGTGTACCGGTTTGAGTATCATTTCAATAATTATCAAATTTATTGATAATCTATTAATTACGATTACTTACTCATAACGCTTATATGTTACACTTAACTTTGCTTAATGGTTAGTAAGCAGGTAGGTAATTAGAATGCAGTGATATATGCAGTTAGAATTTACTTAATCATTAATTTAATATCAGTTAAGACACATAATCATACAGCAAAAATAACCAAGAAGTAAATTAAGAATAAGTAAGTAGGTTATTAAAATAAAGCAGTTGAAAATAGAGAAAAGTAAACAGTTAAAGTATTTATAAGCATAAGAAATCAGTACATGTAATCAGTAGTAGAATAATATATGTAAATTAATTCACAAATTAAGTAATGATTAAATTAGCGTATAAAGTTCAAGATAAGCAAGATCAAAATCAAAATATAGTTACGTAAAAGTTCCTTATATGCTAAACAAAACAATACATTATTAACTACACTGCTAAACATTAAATCAACATCTCAATCATATTTACAAGTTAAAAGAAAATATACTTAAAGTTACTTAATACCTATTTACTTACTTAACTAGATCTTAAACTAATATTGTTAACATTTAATTTACGATTGTCATTAATATTATATACCGAACGTTTCAGGTGAGACTTAACACCAGCCTGCCAAAATGACCGAAGAAAAAGAGTTGATTAAAAAGCGTGGAAGTTATAAGGGTCGTTTGACGGTCTTTGCTACCTACTTAAACAGTTTGGATGCATCTAAACTAACTTCCACTGACGTGAACGAATTGTTTTGTAAGCGGCTTGTAGCTGCATATCCCGGATTAGTCGAATGTCATAATGTAGGTCACCTGTTACAAATTGCCTCCTTGGAATTTTTGTAGCTTATAATGGCAATAATCGACACCTCTGTATTTTGGCTCCTTGTAAGAGAATGTGGTATCAATCGAGACGCAATGTTCCTAACTTTAAGGTGATCATGCAAAATGATAGTCACTGCCTGGGATCCAATCTTCAATTTGTCTTGAATCTCTCGGTTGGTGATATTCCGATATTTCTTGATTAGCTACTCCACTTTGATAACGTTTTCTGGAGTGACTGCCGTTGACGGTGGCCCCAGTATAGGGTCACCTTTGACGTCGCTCTGCCTCCGCGTAAATTCATGAAACCAGTAAATGATAGTACCAAAATATGGAGCTAATGCTCAAAAAGAACTGGTTAAATTTTCATAAGATTCTTTGTAAGTTAGCCCTCGTTTAGAGTCATAGTATATCATAGCACGACAGCTCTCCCACATTACCTCCATTGTAGCTTCAAAAAGTGACAGACATGTTTCATTTCTAAATCCATAAAAAATTAAATGAATGTCACTGGCCAGTGATAATTGCACCTAAGAATTCATAATGAAATTTCCCTTTAAACGACAAAAAAAATCAATAGGATTGATAGTACGCCGGTGACTAACTATTTTTGGACCAGCCCACGTACAGTTATTGAAACAGTCTTGTTTTACGAAATTTATTTATTTAGATAAGGATTAATAAGTAGGTATGGTTAACATGGTCTGATTTTAGTCGGCATTTCTATCAACTTTTAAAACGTAAAGAAGTAGTTATAGTGACAAAACTACAATAATTTATTGAATCAGGCGTAATAGACGTAATAGATAGGTTCAAAAATAATCAAATTCCCGATCAACCCTTTTGAAATTATCATGTCAAAAAGAAACTCTACTTTTTCATTTGTTTTTAAATTAACGTATATAGTCATGAACTCAATGATAAGGACGACGATAATTTTGAGATAGTTGTCCCAGTTTTTTACCCCCGTACCACGAAATGCCTTGTACCAAGTGCATTAGTGATATGAGTAACGACAATTACGTAGTACACCCACTATACTTAACGTGCGGATTTTGGAAATATAATTGTGCAGTTAATTCACATTATTATTATTTGGTAAAACATGCTAATGGAACGTATTATTAGAAGTTTTAATGAATGCCCGCGAGCCGGTAACTCACTGTACACGACTGAAGTTACCCGTCGTTTGACGTTCCATAAACACCATCACTCCCGTATCGCTCCCATACCTCAGGAACAGACTAGACTCAGTTGTGCGCTAGGCCTGTAACTTCCTGCCGCCCACGTCAAATTTTGTTCAATGAAATTACAACGGACATCGGACCTCAGGAGGGTAATGCATGGCATTACAGAAATGTGATAAATTACTTAATTCAAAATTAGTTTACGTATTTATACCTCAAAACTCAATAGCAATCATTCTTTTGCGTAATAAAACTATGAAGGTAACCAAATAAAACCATAAACCAAATAAAACACTGATCATAAAATTTATACAAGTAATAGTACCATGGGTGGCTCGACAATTGTGTGTAAAATTATTACTCTTTTATGTGTATGTGTATTCTCGCGTGTTTGGGCTGACGACAATATTATTTACAATACTGCACTCATAAGACGAAGAGATGTGTTACCACTTAATATGGCCAGAAGATTTTATAGGGATGAGGATGACTTGAGCTATAGGAAAACAAAAGATATACAGGACGATATAATAAAAACCAGAAGATATGAGGTAAATTTATTTTTTCAACGATTTCCGCTATTCATCAAGTCATGGCCTTACAAAAAAGCATCCCAAGTAGGTAACCAAGTAAAACACATAATTTATGAAACGCCTTAGAAGGTTCCAATTCAAGTCAAATTAAGATATGCAGGCATTTTAAATTCTTAGATTATTTAAAAGCGAAAAAGTTTTCGGGTGCGCCGGTGGGATTCGAACCCACGTCTTCTGGGTATGCGCCCCAACGGGTGTTCTACCAATTGAACCACGTCGCATCCAACGGATCCAACGGATGCGACGTGGTTCAATTGGTAGAACACCCGTTGGGGCGCATACCCAGGAGACGTGGGTTCGAATCCCACCGGCGCACCCGAAAAACTTTTTCGCTTTTAAATAATCTTAGATTCGGTGAGCAGCCGTACTGCTAATAAAATAAATAATATTTTAAATTCTTAGTCAAATCTATGTAGATGCAAAGAAACTTTCACTTTTTTTTAACAGCGTTCTATTTTGGGCTAAAAGTTAGTACCTACTTATTTTAAAGTAAGACACCACAACAATCGGGTCGGTAAAGTCATGACAATTTCGCATTGGGGTGGGCGGAGATGATCTTAAGTTAATAGAGTGAATCAGATCGATTTTTAGAAGTAATATATTATGGTAATTTCAAGGATTTATCACTTTCGAGTTTTAGGGCCTGTCACTCTGTGATAAAATCCTGGTATTTTATGTGCTAGATATCCTATATGCTGTCTCTGTTCATTCGTAAAAACAAAACAGAGACGGCATACAGATATCTGACACATAAAGCATGCAAATGTGTGTTAGTTTTATCGAAGGTTCAGTGATGCGTCACAATATCAAAATTAGTGAAATTGCTGATAATTCACTACAGTAGCCAGAACAATCCTTGGCGTAATTTGTCGCGGTTTAATGGTTCAGATACGATTAAACTGGTCAAGTGTTGCCATACATACTTCCGGTTTGTACCTATTTAGGTTTTTGTTGCGAACTACACTTTCCGCTGGCGTTCGTGTCATCACACCTTGAGTTTTTTTTTGTGTTTAGTTTTTAAATGGGTCCCACTGAAAAACAGCGTTGCGGCTTGCCGCAACATTATGCTGAGTGGGGCCCAATTTATACTATTCGATAATTTTATTTGTATTTTTTTCCTGTCAACTGTATTTCCTGTGTATCGAATATGTGTAAATAAACATCTCTCTCTCTCTCTCTCTCAAATGGATTTATCAGTCATTGTTTGCGAGCGAATTCATGACATTTTTGTTGGGTCATTTTTATAACGAAAATGGTGTCCCTGAAAAAAGGACATACTATTTTTTAAATAATACGCTACTTATCTAAAACAACGGCCTAATTTGGCATGATACGCTGTGTAATTATACGCCTTATTTGCAATAATTAAAGTATCAAGTTGCACACCGTAGTATTTTGGAATAGAGCGTTGTTTTAGATAAGCAGCGATTATGTGCAGTGAACTTAATATAATTAATTTAATACTCCAAATATAATATGTGTCACTAAGCTTTACCAAGCAAAATCTAACAAGAAGATTAAGGTTGGCTTAAGGTAATAAATTTAATTGTACCTCTACAAATAGCATATTAATGTTTACGTTTTAGTGTCATCCTTGACTAATCGCTACGGGGATGCCTACCTTATTATAGGCAATTTGTTTTTTTTTTATTTTTTTTTATTTTTAAGCAAACTATTTTTTACAATGAATATTAAGAGCAGTGGGAAAAACTCAGCAGAATTTATCTGCCGCTGTTGGCTAAGTATTAATTTAATAATACGGGACCAGCAACTGCCATTCCGGCCGAGGCAAATATAGTATTTTCAAAAAATCACAAAAGAAACAACAAACAAATAAAAGAAAATGTAATTGACATAAAGTATTAATTACTAACAAGACAATACGGTGTCATCTAACAATGTCATTTGAAGAGGTGTAGTTTTCTAGTCAAAATATCTCAAGCTGGGTACCTGGTGACACGTATACTTAAAAACGTAGGCATTCTTTTATTTTATTTCATTTTGTGTGTAGAGTGCTTAAATTATACATTGATGTTTTGTCATTTTTAAAAAGTTGTTAACATATTTATTTGAGAAAAAAACGGTTTTTAAAAATTTCCTTGCTATAAACTGAAATTGAAGTGGATCCAAACGAATAGTACCTACTAGGTTGTATAGTGATTTTACAAGCTTTTATTTAGCTCACCCAGTTTGTTTTATTCTTGGGTCAAATCTTAGAAGTCGAATTTGACCCACTTCCAGTGGTTGGATTCACCTGAAATTTGGTATACTTATGTAGGTTGGATGACAATGCAAGTACAGTCAACAAAAAGTACAGTCAGCTAAAAAGCTTGCTTTAAAAATGAAATTTTTAACAAAACTTATTTTCAAATAAATCCAAGGAAATAATACAGTTGTTCAACTTAAATGTACTATTCTTTAGATTTGGGAGGCAGCAAGTTCGACATTGCTAGCTCCGTTTCCGCTCTTAGATCTGGCGGTGTGTATTCAATCTCCATGTCTCTTGATGATGAACTCATATTGGCAACAATATTTAACTCTTATTTTGTTAAAAACCAGTTGTTTTAGGTATAAACCATACAAGCATTTTTTTTTTCAATTCCCGCTAAATACTCTTTTTCAACTTTTTATTTTTGTAAGCTGTTCATTCGGGTTAATGTTTTTGCCACCAAATCTGGAGCTGATTTTATTTATTAAAAAATAACGATACCGTATTAATTCGTTATTTTAACAAATTATTTACAATAAATGTCAATTCTTGTTTATTTTATTGAATTAAATCTGTTTTTTTTTTGGATTTTTATTGGATTAAATATAGTCAAATAAGACATTAAAAAGTAAATTCACACATCATATTTTTCTTAATTGGCAGTATGTCATAGATAGGTAAGTCTCTTGGCTGGCCATGGGCTGCAATGTTGTATGAAATTCCTTTATTGTCCTTTAATTTAAAATTAGAACGAATCTTCAATAAGTGCTATGCAATGACGTACTTCGCGTTCTATTGTTACGAATTGGATTACGAAAGACTTCCTTGGATGTTTGAGAAAATAGTACATTATTGTCGTGGCCTGAAAGTAGGCAATTGCTGGCTGAGTATGAGTATTAAACGGACGAGCTTGCGAGTGCCAGCAATTGCAATTCCAGCCGAGACTAATATACCTAAATCTTTTCTCAAAAATGGTGATGAAAAAAATAGAATAAACTTTTACTAACTTAAATGGGTAGGTACAACGAATAGCAAATCACTTAAAATTAAATGTCATTTAACCCTTTCCCGCCTTTTTTCATTAAAAAAAACCGCAGGCGTATTTTTCCATCGAAAACACCACAAGCTGTTACAAACACAATAAAAAAAAGTCCGGAGTTCCAACGAAACAACTGATATCGGTCATTTGAGTTGGCTGTATACATAGTGCCAGCTTATTACCATGGTCGTTTTAACTTTTTTAAAAGTTTGAGACTCGACAATAATGGTATTTGTATGCGACATGGTTGTCGAGTTTATCGAGCCAGCAATTTTTTTAATTATTTAATTTTTTACTGACCATAAACTATGCACTTCGTGTTCTGATGTGTAAAGAATAATGTCAACTTTTAGGGATATTTTTGAGAAAAGATTTCCAGATCAGTTCATAAATTATGGATTTCTGGGACCAAAATGGCCTAATAGAGAACCTGACTAGGAAGAGCTAGGGTTCGATTCCCGCGTCAGGGCAAATATTTGCCTTTTTTGCCCGTGGTACTACCTAAATTTTCTTCCCGTAGTAGGATAGACCGAGGCGAAACGGATCGGTGGAGGAATCGGATCATGTTAAGCACTTTTGTCAAATTTAAAAGATCGCCGTTAGCCACGGGCTGCCAATTAGTGTCCCGCGTTAGGTTTGACTTTTACGCACATCTTAGCAGCAGCCGCCATTAGTTAGGCTCAGCGATGCTTCACGTCAATTCACTCGTTTCGGTGTGCTGCGACATTACCACCGATGTAAAAAACACGGTAACAATATTCGTTATAAAATCAAATTAAGTTGGCTGAAGTTCTATGTTTATTGTTAAATACTCTTAACAATGTTTTTTTTTGTATTAAAACTGTATTTCAAGTCATATTGGCGTTAGGTAAAATATTGTAAACATGCAATGTGATTTGGGGCAGGGCCGCGCCGACCCCCAGCTGCGCCTGTATGCCAAACCTATGAAGCGCCTCTTTTTTTACGAATATTCATTTTTTAACGTATTTTTTCTATAATTTGTTAATTTCGGCCCAAATAAATCTTCTCCAGTTTTATATACTTAAATAATTAAATAATATTTTCCTAAATAGGTAAAACCGCTTCAGTTTGCCAATTACTGATAAAATTAAAACGCTAATAAAATTATTACATACTTTATTTATGATGTTATATCTAATTGTATACTCATTAATAACAAAATAGCTAACTTTTTTCTAATAATACTGATTTAACTATTACGTATACTATGTTTAAAGGAAAAACAACAAGAGTCTAAACTGTGTTAGAATACCTATAAACATACTTCCACTCTTCTCGCTTTTCTGTTTGCGAAATCCTTAATTTAAGTAATACTTTCGTGTATGTCTATAATATGGTCTAATATGGACATCTCTATGGACATTGTTGCTAAATTTGTTAATATTTTCAAGACAGTCACTGAAATAACGTAGGAAATGTGTGAAAATGTGATGAAAAACGCCATGGAAAGGGTTCACATCTGCCATGCTGCTAGAGGTGCATATTTGTCTGACATTATTTTCCATATTTAATTGCCTGCCCTAAATGGTATATTTAACAAGTAATAAGTACTTAATAATTTTTGTATTTTATAGAATAAAATTACAAAACTAAAGTGTATATCTGTTATTTGGCGACCCTGTATTCAAGCAATTTGCTTCAAATTTTGAAATGATGTGCTTTAGATAGATTTGCATCGCCACACAAAAAAAAAATACAATAAAATTATCCGATTCGCCCCATTTTTAGCGGCAAAACGGATCGGAACAAATTCCTTCATAAAATATTGGTTTTCATTCAATAACACATGCAACAATTAAATTAGGAACATTCAGTGTCATAACATAATATTAAGATTAACTACTAGCATGACCAAATCGACATTTTTGTAATATTTCGACTTCCCTTCTATAGCAACATTCAGGTTAAAGTTAAAATCATTCGATAAATAAAATTAGACTTCAATTTGGCCGCTTTCAAGTCTAGGGGAATGAGCATTTACTAGGCAAGCGTGCTCCATCGTAGGCCTCATCTTTGCCTTCCATCAGGCGTGATTGTGGTCAAGCGCAAGCCTATATTGTATGAAAATAATGCAACATAAAATTCAGTTTTAAAGCTAACTTTCGTATTGTCAATAAATGTACTAGATATTAATAACTTTTTTCTCAAACATCCAAGGAAATGTGGTCCTTATAGTCGTGACAATAGAACACGAAGTATGCCATTGTATAGCAGTTGAGGAAGATTCGTTCTAATTTCAAATTAGACGACAATAATGGAATTTCATACAAACATTGCTGGCCAAGGCCAGCAAAGAGATTGTCTTTTGTTTTAGTGGGTCGTATTTTCTTTTATTGACTATCAATGACATACTGCCAATTAAGAAAAATTTAGTTTGTGAATTTACTTTTTAATATCTTACTTGGCTAGATTTAATAAAATAAATAAGGATTGGCGTTTATTGTTAACAATTTATTAAAATAACCAATTAATAAGGTCGTAATTTTTTAATAAATATAAATCATCTCAAGATTTTGCGTCAAAAACATTAACTGGAACAGCTTACAAATAAATTGCTGGAAAAAAAATATTTTAGCGGGAATCAAAAAAAAAACAATTTGAATTAAATATGAATATATAAGTTGAACATTCGTGTCATTTCCTTGGATTTATTTGAGAAAAGCACTATACAAGCCTTGGCCACGAACAGGGATTGCCGGCCTCGTATCTCTAGATGGCCTCGTTAACACTCGGCCATCTATTACTACTCGGCCGGCAATCCCCTATTTCGCGGCCGCTGCAGTAATGTACTATTATTAACACATTTCAGTAATAAAAACTGAAATAAAACTCAAATTGTTATTTTTAGCTAACGGATTTTGGTTTGAACCGAACTATATCCACGGGCTGCTAACTACCAGGGCTGTTCTGAAAGTTTCTAGCTGTGAGAAAACTATATGCAAAATTATATAGTTTTGACTACCGATTAAAACCTTTTTTAATTGAGATTCAAATACCGGGCAAAAATAATAGACAAGACTGATAAAAAAAAAGTTTTTAAAAAAATGTGTCAATCATTTTTTCTTTGCAAAATAAACGTTAACAGGGAAGAATTTCGTGTGATGATTTATTATGACTACAAAAGAGGTCTAACATTTACACAATCTCACGAAAATTTATACGTGGCTTCTAGGAAATCTGGTCCTTTATTTAGTAATGATCGTTATCAACGTGCACTTTTCATAGCAAAGGGTATGGTTAGCAGAAAAACAAATACATTTGAATGTTAACTTTTGTTCTTAACTATAAAATAAATACTTACCTTCTTAGGATTACACCTCTAGATATAAGTCTTTACGGTACAAAACCTTTTTCGCCATAATATATTTTTAAAGCAGTAGGTATACGTCAAATGATTTTAATTTATGTCATATAAATACAACTATAATTGAAAATCTAATTACATTACGCGAAGTGTATATTTAAATCTAAATAATCCAATGCACATCGTATCTCGAGTTGATATTCAAGTATTTCAAGTGGAGTCCCAATAAAGTGCATGTATGATCACAGTATGGATATGATACAATACCCGGATTTTATAACGACGGACGAAGGCGCGCGATGTACTATTTGCAATGTCAATATTAAAAGGAAAAAAGACAATATAAATAACCACCTAAAGTCAAAATCTCATCTAAATAAAAATAAAATAAGCGATTCATACTCGCATTCCAATCTACAACAAAGCTGACAACCCTGATTTTTCAGTCAAAGACAGTAAGTTGGTTATGTATTTTTTTTTATCTAATAGCTAGAAAATAATATCCTTTTCGGATGCAGAGCGAAATGTTACGGAATAGTTATTTGTGATACAAGTTTAGTGCGGAAAGTAGGCAATCTCCAACGAATCGCGGAGATCTAAACACACGAGCGAAGCGAGTGTGGTTTAGCCGACATGAGTTGGGAATTTCCTACTTTCGACACGTATATCATAGAACGTTTTACAATGCATTAAGCGAGGAATAAAATTGGGGCTAAAAATTTTCGGTAAAAGATGTTGCGTTCTTATTTACCTTTCATTGAGGGAAAGTCTCGTAGGTATATACATATTTCAGCATCGACTTAGTCGGCAGGAGACTGTCACATTTGTGCTTGGTCTAGGACGTCAGGCGGTGTTAAGTCCGATGTAAAGTCATCACTTGAACTTTCCATTTTAATTTACTAAACTAAAATTAATTCACTGAATACACGAACACACGAATTACGAATTACTTTGGCGGGTTTTCATGACAGGCGCGAACGGGTAACCATCATTGTTTCGTGTTACGCCATGCGCGCACACTGAAAGCTCATTGGTTGAATTTCGATTGCGCGCACATGATGTCGTACGGTCCGAAATGGACTCAAGGAATTATTTTAGTACTAATTTTATTTTTTTCAAAACTTTTGTCGAAATTAAAATTTGTGTGTTTTAATATTAAAACAATCTGTTTTATTATTTTATCAGTAAATATTCACTTGGTTGCACCAAACATTTTCTTATTTGTGCAAAGCTGAATTATAAAGACAACTCTCTAGTCTCATCTGCCTGCTATATCCTTCTATATGGGTATCCGGAGTGAAATCACTTTCGTCACTCGATATTTTCTTAATTTTTTATCTTCTTTTGTAGTTTTGATACTTAATATCCAGCGTATTGAAACACTCACAGCTTTTGTTTCAAGTATTTGAATTTGTTTTCGTTTGGCCGCGGAGCTGCAAATAAATGTGGCGCGGCGCGCCCACGCCCACCTCCTCCCGCTCACCCTGCAGCACGCCGGCCTGCACGCCGTGCGATTTTGACGAAATTAGACTTTAAACGCATAACAATAAGAACTATTCACATTACTGCCCGGCGGGTTATGATGAAATACAGTACAACATTACGCCCCGGCGAAAGCCAAGGGCTATAATGATTTACTTTGAGAAAGGTTTGCATGATATATAATAAGGCATTGTCGAGCAGGTGGTGTGAAAATACTGTTTTTCCGCCTCGTCGCTTTATTACACCACGGGATAGTGTAACTATTTGTTGCAAAGATGTGAACGGGACATTGTATATTTAAGTATGATTCAGCCGGCCGACGTAATGTCAGCTCTTTTACACCTTGCCAGCTGCTTCTGACATGTTTTCTGCACTCAAATATCCTTGTTGTAACTTTTTTTTTAAACGTACGAATCATCTTAAATATATTTTATCACGGGACATTTCACACCAATTTACCTAGCCTCAAAGTAAACAAAGCTTGTGTTATGGGTGCAAGGCAACGGATAACCATACTTGAATAGGTATGAAACATCACACAAACATTTTACTCAAACATAGGACTTGCAGTCTTGCACACGTTGGAAATGAAAAGGGTCATGCAATCCGTATGTTTTAAGAGTAACATGCACTTTCCACGTTGTCAGTCCGAGAATATTTGCTATGTCCCACATATGGACAAAGAAGGATTTGCCGCTATTAAATCCAGAACATTTTCATCGTCTCGCTCCCTCGGTCTGCCTTCGCTATTTCCTCCTACACCCTGGCCAAGAACTCTGCCTGTACTGTACGCGTTATGGATTCGAGGAAAAATCCGATAATCGGGATGGCGTCTGTTTGGGTAGCGTTCAGCGTACAAAATTGCAGCAGCACTAGCACATAGCACAAGCACTCAAGAATATTGAGCAAAAATAAAAATTAAAAAAAATTAGGTTAAAATGGTGCTATGATCAAAACATTGAACAAAGCGTGTTTGTTAATTTTCGGAAAAAACCTAAAAGTCTAAATATCTCGGAAACTGTGCAGTTTTTACTCTACCTATTATAGCTTTATTATAACGCCCTAAGTGCCCTATATCTGTAGTTCAAGGATTATCCACTCATTACCTAACACCCTGTATATGTATGAATGTATTTTTTCGTAATGAGCGTGTCGAACACTCTCTTGGCCGGTCTTTGAAGTCAGTTTGAAAGTGCACAAATTTAAAAAATCTTTTTTTTTGTCTTGGTCATAAAAAATCATACACGTATGCATTTTAAAAGGTACTTGCTTGTAATTTTATTGTTAGTTTGTCCTTCAAATTTTTATCATTGGCTGCGTTTTGGGACAGCTGCGATATTCAAATCATGTCACAAGTTTGAGAATATCCTTGCCTTATGTTTTGCAGGATCCCGATACCCAATGGCGTGAAGCGAAAATTGCAGAAAATAAAGATCAACTTGAAAAAATACAGCGGGAACTTCGTTGGTTGACTATACAAAATGATGACGGTATAGGAATTGGAATATAGACTCAAATAAAAAATTTACAACAAATACAAATGCAAAATATTTTTACCCAGACCAAAATCGTACGTTGCTATTTTTAAGGAAACAGGTAGTTCTATGTATGTGAATCTGTCTTTTTTATTTGGCGGATAAAGCTAATCGGCTTAGTAAACTTTTGTCAAGAGGAGTAAGTTATATATTTTTTTATTGATCGTGTTCTTAAAGAAAGCAGAAATGTACTGCCGTGCAGAACTTAAAGAACAGTAAGTGCTGATTTTGCGATTATTTATTTTTAAGTGATCTAGAATCAGCACAACAAGACGCAGGTGTGTGTGTATTCGATTTATAATTTCGACGACAGGAATAGTTAGAAACCGAAGCCTCCGTGCACAGTAAATGACAAAAACTTAGTGAATTATGTTGATAAAACTAACTAAAGTGCCGTAAAAACGACACGGTCTACGAATATTGACAATCTACTGATTAAAATACAGTAAACATCTAATTTTTAACCTTAATTAGCCAGTGGTGTGATGTCAACTTTTATGCCAAAAACAGATTAAAATGCAGTAAAATATAAATGTTCTAAAAAAATTATACTGTGTTTTAAAACTTATTGTTTTTTTACCAAACTAACTAAGCTAAAGCACAGTAAAAATGTTTCTTGCTGTTATATAAGTGGTACCTTTGTCGCGAATACAAGAGCACTATTGACGACACTACGTAATTAAATGAAATACACGTTTAAAATGGTTACCAACTATAATAAAAGGGAATAAACAGACAAATAGAACTTAGCACAACCCGTCTGACAGAGCAACTGACTTCTCCGTCTCTGTCAGGCGGGTCTTAGTAGATTTTAAAATAGGAACAAAAATAACGAACTACAAAAAAGAGGTTTTGCCAACCAGTCGCCAACATACCGGACCCCCAGTGTGCAACACTAGGAGCTGGTGGCAACTGGTTGTGGCTCAGCCTCCACTAAAACTAATTTACGGGCTGGTCGGCGTAGCGTTCCACTTCTCGTATGTACATCCACTACGCGGACCAGCCCGTCGGAGCATCGGTAACATTTGACTACTCTTCCCAGGGGCCAGAGCCCGCGGGGAAGGGAGGCATCCGCGATGAGCACCACATCTCCCTCCCGTAATGTTGGTGCGTTGCTTGTTGGGCCTCTTGGTCGAAGGGTTGGAAGATATTCCTTTAGCCAACGAGTCCAAAAATGATCAGCGAGACGTAGTACCCTTCGCCAGTCGCTTCGCCTCAAAATGTCGGCATCAGTCAGAGTAGATGTCCATGGTACGACTGAAGAGCTGCCTAGTATAAAATGGAAAGGCGTTATCGCTTCAGGTGCGTCAGGTGAGGACGATATGTATGTAAGCGGCCTCGAGTTAACAATCGCCTCCGCCTCCAAAAGGAGCGTCGTCAGTACGTCTTCTTTTATGGATCTGTTGTTTAGACAGGATCTTAAAGCTGTCTTCACCGTGCGTACCAGTCTCTCCCACGCTCCACCCATGAAAGGCGATGCAGGAGGTATGAAGCGCCATGCTATATGATGATTCGTAGCGTATTCTTTAACTGACTCGTTGTGTAGAGACCGAAGTTCACGAGAAGCACCGACGAAGTTGGTTCCGTTGTCAGAGAAAATGGTAGACGGGAACCCACGACGAGCTATAAACCGCCTGAGGCTCATGATGGCAGCGTCTGAGGAGAGTGAGTTGACCAATTCAAGGTGTATGGCTCTTGAAACTAGACATGTGTAGAGTGCCACGTAGCGTTTCTCTTGACGTCGACAAATCTTTATAGTTAGAGGGCCAAAGTAATCAAGACCAACGTGAGTAAATGGTCTTTTGTGATGGTCGAGTCTCTCTACAGGTAGGTTACCAATATGTGGTTTTATTCCTTGTCCTTTCCACCTCTTGCATTGTGAACAGGATTTCGTTATGCTGCGGATAGTGTTTCTTGCTTTAAGTATCCAAAATCTCTGTCTAAGTTCATTTAAAACGAGTTCGTTGAAACCATGCGATGCTTTTATATGTTGATCGAGAATTAGGAGTTTCACAATGTGATGGCGGCCGTCCATGATGATGGGTGTCTTCGTATGCTCGGGCACTCCTGGGGCAGAGCCAATTCGGGTATCTATCCTGAGCAAGTTGTCTTCGTCTAGCACTGGCGAAAGCGTGGCGATACGACTGCTCTTGGGTACGGGCTGTGTGGCTGTCAGTGCTTTTATTTCATCAGGAAAGCTGTCACGTTGCATCCGTTGATAGAGCATCTTCTCCGCTTCGACGATATCCAAAGCCCGAAGACGAGAGGGGGATGTGGCGCCATCTGTGTACAAAATAGAGTTTGTAGTAATTGGTTTCGACAGTTTATGTCGAAATAGACGCGCGGCTTGTAGAAAACGGGCGGTAGCGCGTACTAGGCGTAACCACGAGCTAAAACGCATTGGGTTAGGAATAGGTATTTCAACTAGGGGGACGTCGACGAGCAACCCCACTGAATCTGACCTAAGTTCGAAGTCTGTTGAGGTCTCGTCCACGTCCGTAACTTGTTCTTCGGTTGGCCACGTACATAATGGGTCAGCGAGAAACGATGGGCCACTAAACCACCTATGAGAGCAATTAAAGTTAAGCTTTTTGGGTTTAGTGGCATCATCCGCGACGTTGAGAGAGGTAGGGATCCATCTCCAATTTGATGGGTTGGTGGTTTCCAGTATCTCTCCCAAACGATGAGCTACAAATGGTTTGAAAGTACGAGCGTCGCTCCGGATCCACTTTAAGACGGTAGTTGAATCGGTCCAAAAAATGGATGCGGAGGGTTTCAAACGATGAGCGTGTAGTATTGTTTGAGCGAATCTGGAAGCAATAAGTGCCGCTTGTAGCTCCAAACGCGGAATAGAAAGTGGTTTAAGTGGAGCTACTCGCGCTTTGCTGCCAATCAACGCTGTCGATACGGAGCCGTCGTTGTAACTGAAACGCCAATATGCGACGCAGGCGTAGGCTTGTTCGCCACCATCGGCCACAACATGTAACTGAACATCTTTTGGATTCGACTTGAACATGTACCAACGCGGAATTTTGATGCTGACTGTACCCTGTAACTGTTTAAACCAATCTTCGCATTCGACGACGTATTTATCGGGTATTGGTGTATCCCAATCGATCCCTTCTCGCCACAGCTTTTGTATTAAAATGCGACCCCAAATAATAACTGGCATTAACAGGCCAAGCGGGTCGTAAACTTTCATCACGCTGGACAACAAGTTACGTTTTGTTAAAGGGTCAATTTTTGAATAAGGTGTAGAGCGAAAAATGAGTGAATCTTCACGTGGGTTCCATTTGACACCTAAAACGCCGACTTCTCAATTCCTTTGGGATCAAAGCTAGTGCTGCGGGGTCGTTCGACGTCCATGCGCGCATTTCGAAACAGCAATTTTTGTGTACTGTCGTTATGTCGGCGGCCAACTTAGCGGCGTCCGTGACATTTGAGTGGCTACCTAAATAGTCGTCCATATAATGGTCTTCAATTATTGCCTTGCACGCTGCGGGATAGTTAGTCTCAAACATCTTAGCGTTTTTATTCTTCAGGTGCAGTGCGATAAATGGACTAGATACTGCACCAAAGATCATAGATGACATGCGGTATTCTATGATAGCGCCACTTCTGTTGCGCCAAAGAAAACGTTGGGCATCTCTGTCATTTCTTGCGATTTTGACCTGTGGAAACATTTCTTTTATGTCAGCATTTAACGCTACCGCGCCTTCCCTGAAGCGAAATAAAATGTCTAGCAACGAGCAAAGTAAGTCGGGGCCTTGTAAAAGTAAACTATTGAGGCTCACACCCTTCGTTACCGCAGCTGCGTCATGTACGACTCTGAGCTTCTTTTTCTGTGGGTGAAAAACACCGAAAGTTGGCAAGTACCAGCGAATGTTGCCGTTTTGGTTAACGCAAGAGACGTTTGACGGCGAGCGTTTGTGGTATGACTCGAGATCACATTCTTCTGCGTAGCCTTTGCTAACGATATCGTTTATAAATTTTTCGTAAGCTGCGGCGAACGATACGTCCTTAGACATTTGTCTTTCAAGTGCTTTGAAACGTGATAGCGCCTGCGGATAGCTGTCGGGTATTATTTGTGGTAAAGTTTTCTTCCAAGGAAGGACGACTTCAAAACGACCGTCGTCCATTCTTTGAGCAGAAGTTTCGATGATGTCTAACGCTCTCTTATCGTCTTCGTTAGGGCGCAGTACACATTTCGTGATTCCTAAGGAATCGATGGCATACTGGCTCTTTATAAGAGCGTCTAAGTCGTCGCAAACGTGGTTGACGAACTCGAGCTTCTTAGAAGAAACTGAATATGCTCCGTGTAGAACCCACCCTAGTAAAGTGTTAGACGCGACGGGTTCATTCTTCTTGCCGCGGCGTGTTTCGCGGCTCAAAGACAAATGCCAATCGGGGGCACCAATAAGGACCGTCGGCGGTGTGCGACTGTGTGAAAGTTCTTCTGATAAATCTGACAGGTGCTCAAATTCCATGCAATTAATAGTGTCCGGGTTTTGAACTCGCAGGCCAAGGGGCTTAATCGCTCTTGCGTTCTCTACCAGGTGGCGGTCCGATCGGTTACGTCCTCTTATATAGAAATTTACGTAATTTACGTCAACCACTTTTGACATACCACCGACCCCTTCAATTCGAAGACGCTCTTGACGTTTGGGCGTAGCGCCGATGCGCGCCGCTACCTTGCCGTCGATCAATGTCGCCGTGCTGCCCTCGTCGAGTAGAGCTGTGGTTTCGAACGCGCCATCTGGACCCTCGAGGACTATCGGGATCACTTTAAGCAAGCCACGTGGAAATGAAGTTGAGTTCGGCGATCCTGTTAGATTTAATAAAATATCAGCAGTGTTAATAACTTTCACGGAGGTTTCGTCGGTATTAGTACTAGTGAAAGAAGTGGTTGCGTTGTTAGAAGGAGTTGGAGCGTTCTCGTTACGCTGAGTTTCGGTGGTGGAGTTCACGTTTACTTCTGTTAGTGACGTTCCGTGTAAAAGTGAGTTGTGACGTCTGGTGCAACCGTTAACTCCGCATGGCTTAACTCGGCATTGGCTCCAAGTATGTGGATTCGACTTTAAACAACGATAACACGCTTTCTTCTCTCGAACCCAACGCCATTTATCGTCAACGCTAAGGCCTAAAAAAATCTTACAAGTTTTTATGTTGTGCGTCCCCTGTTTGCAGTATGTGCATTCCGGTGACTTATTAGAGGTTGTGGCATGAACGGTTTCTTTTCTTGTAAAAGCAGGCTTTACAGGAAGAAAAGAATTTTGCGGCTTCATATTACCATCTGATAAAAAACTATATTTCAGTTGTTTGTCAGCCTCAATAAGCAAAAACCGTGACAAAATTTCTAATTTTGAAACGTTTTGTTCTATCGGCATGTGAATCGCGGATAAGTCGATAAATCGAGCTCTAGTATGTTCGCTTAATTTAAGTAAAATAGTGCGAAAAAGCTCTGGCGAAAACAAATAGTCGTTCTGTTTTAGCAGTTTAATAGTTGTAACGAAATTGCGTAATTTATTCGCAAGAGCGTTTAAAAGTTCGGGGGAACTTAACTTAGTAATGTTGCATAGCTCGGCGACCTCGCGCGCCACCAGGACTTCGGGGCGGCCGTAGGTTTGCTCCAGCGCGTCGACGATATCCTGCGGGTCGAGCGCGGTCCACAGCAGCGACGCCACGGACTGGTACGCCGGTCCACGAATAGCATTACTCAGTCGAGTTAAATTCTCTGCTGGGGAAAACATTGTCTTAGTTCGGTCATAGACAGATTTGAACGCTATCCATTGATTAATGTCGCCTGAGAAAGAAAATAGTTCGGGTTTTCTCGGGCGGTCGGATAGGGTGGAGATGGCGTGGGCCAGTTGACCAATTGCGTCCGTTGGGTTGTCAGAAATTCTAAAATTACGTGTTGATGAGACGTTGTTATTTCCGACGAGCGTGGGTTCAGTACGGTCAGGAAGGTTGTCATTGGGTGCTGCAAAAGTAACCAAGTTAGTTGGAACAGTCGACTGTGAGGGGCGTCCTTGGGTGATATCACCCAAAGTGACAGTCGGTGCCCCACAAGGTATATTCGCGAGTGCACCCGGAGACATGTTAATGTTTTGAGTATGAACCCACGATTCGGTTCGTTTGTCGGAAAAACAGTTAGAATTTGAGTCTGACTTATTTTTTAACGCTGCGAGTTTCGCCTGGAGTTCCGCCTCGTCTGCTTTCGCCTCTAAAAGGGCGAGTTCACGCTCTCGCTCAGCCTGTAACTTTTCGCGCTCACGCTCTCGCTCGGCCTGTAACTTTTCACGTTGTACGCGGCGCCGAAGGGCGTCCGCTTCCGCGGCCAAAATCTGAGCGTGGATGGTTGCAGACGAACGTGAAGAATGTTTGCTGTAAACACTCAATGGAGGTTTGTCACCGCCTTCTGGCGGACTAGCTCGGGCACTAGGACGGGTGGCGGAAAGCTGCTGAATTTCGCGCGGAGTGTCGTCCACAGGTCGTGTGCCCGAACTAGTAGGTAGCGTCGGAGCGCTGCTAAGAGTAGTAAGAGTTGCCGCGGGAATCGATGGTACGCTACGCGAAGATTGCTCGGCGCGTTGCGTACTTTCGGCTCCCGCAACTGTCAGGAGGGCTGTGCTTTTATGGCTTCGCGTTATAACCATTTCGGACAGAAAAGACGTCAAAATGGGAAAATAAATTTAGGCAAATTTAGACTTACGGTTCGAGAAGGACCAAAATATTGACGACACTACGTAATTAAATGAAATACACGTTTAAAATGGTTACCAACTATAATAAAAGGGAATAAACAGACAAATAGAACTTAGCACAACCCGTCTGACAGAGCAACTGACTTCTCCGTCTCTGTCAGGCGGGTCTTAGTAGATTTTAAAATAGGAACAAAAATAACGAACTACAAAAAAAAGGTTTTGCCAACCAGTCGCCAACAAGCACTATACAATCTAAAGTACAGTATATACTGAACTATCTTACTGTGGTTTAGACAGCCATTTGGCAATTTGTAAAATATCGTTAGCCATGATCGTATCAATCTTGGCTGCATTTATTGTGAACTAGCTCGGATTTTGGTCTTCAGTCGCGTTTTGCGATGTGCGAAGCAGACCGTCCAGCTGCGAGAACGCATGTGATTCGTGGTCTGTGGAAGTTAGTATCTAAATGTATTATAAACTAATTTGGCTACATCTTTTGCGATATACTTCAAAGTTATATTAAAGTCGGACTTCGCATAATCATTTTTATTATGACCGTAATTATTTTCGTGTGCATTCGGAATTCCGAAGATTGCCGAGAGACATTAAGAAAATAGATGCACTATGTTCCTATCCATATATTTACCTTAATTTTGGTGTTAAACAAAGGCTTGTACCTATTATGTCAGTATTTCAAAATTCAAATTCAAATTCAAAATGTATGTAGGTATTGATTTCATTTTATTTTCAGAAAAAAATATATCAGAAACAAAAAAATTATAGCCATAATTAATAGTTTAAAAAACGACAATGATTTGTGTATTCTAGTTATTGTTTTTTTGACTCGAAAAGTATGTGGCATAGTAACAAATAAGATTATACGAATATTAAGAACCAGAATGCCTTAGCAATCAATGACTTTTAGTCTGATTTTGTTAGACATTCTAATTTAAAATACAGTTATTATGTGTATGCGATTACATTAATTATTAATAAGAAATTCATTAAAATTGTTTTTATATTATCATGTATTATTTTTTAATAGACCCTAAGAATCCATTTACTATTCACAGTATCATAGCCAGTAAATGACCTATGATACTGTAGTTTAATATGCAATCAACACCAGTCTCGTTGAGAATACGAGTCTTGTTTACAGTAATCCGAATTTTTACCGCATTTTAATCTGTTTTTCTTATGATTTTATGTCTATCTGAAGGTACAGTAATTGTTTCAAATAAGGAAAAATCCAAATATTTTATTTCAGGAAACGTAGAAAATATTTTAAATTATATCATTATATTCTGTGAATTTCATACTTTATTTCTACGTTCAAAGATTTGTAAATAATTATAGGTAAACTGGAAAAAAAGTGGTTTGAAAGGGTTTTTTGCGTTTTTCTCGAAACTCACTTTTTGCACTTACTGTTGTTTAGGATTTGCACGGCAGTGTAGCTCTTTAATTTTCATTCCTTTTACTTTATTTGAAACATTGAAGGCGTTTAAGATGACATTAAATTTGTAAAATTTATTGGCAGCCAACCGTAGTGAAATGCCTTCGTATCGTACGCAAAGAAAAAAAAATAGGTCAACTGTCGCTTGTCATTGACAAACAATAAACAATAATACGCCGATCTGAAAAGTCCTGTCTACCTCTATATTGGTTTTATGGCACAATAAGATGACTTCTTAGAATAATATACGAAGTTACCTTGACCTGATCCTAATGCGCTAAAATGCTTAAGCTCAGAAAAATAGTAATTTAAAGTTACAATTAATTAGATAGTTGTGTAAAGTTACAATGATTAGTTACCTAGATGTCTTGGTACCGGGCATTTCCTTGGTAGTGGGGCGATGTTTATTTTTAATAACTATATATTTACTCATAGCCTAGGATCCGAGTGCACAACGACTTTCAACGATCTGGTTAATGGATGAAAAGTATTTTATATTAAACTAGCTTTTGCCCGCGACTCCGTCCGCGTGGAATTAGTATTTTGGGCAGCTTATTTTTTTAATCCAATTAGCTTTTTCATCAATTATGGCTCACCTTATTTTGTTTGGTTAATATTTATTAAAATTACAGTTTGATTACATGTTGTCTTCTTGTTTACCACTCAATTACTGAAATCTGACCTATTCTCAGACCTACGGAACACAGATAAAAAAGTTTCATAAAAATCTTCGCAAATTTCTGGAGCAGTTAGTGTACGTTGGCGTTTGCTTTGCACGCAAATAAATTGGTCTTCGCCTTTATACGTAACTTTTGGCCTACCTAAACGAGATCGACTGTAATTAAGACTGGTTTCTTGTTTCCGTTTCAAAGCGCTCACGATAGCGGTTTGAGAAACCTTAATTTTTTCGGCGATTTTCCGCGTTGTGTAGCCATCATTTGACGGAACTACAATAACATCACGAGTTTCGACACTCAAATCGGCTTTGCCACCCATTTTAAATTATTAACAACTTCACGAAATCTCATAGGAAATACAGAAAATAAATATTAAATGGATCAATTTTCCCCAATAATAATAAGAAGAGGTATTTTTATTGTTATTTGGTAGTCATGGAAACAATTTTACGTTTGAAATTCAAAACATATTATATATTTGAACATAATAATTTAATATGATATACACAGTGAACTTAAATTTTTGATCGGTACTTTATAATCTTATATATAAAAATCTCGTGTCACGGTGTTTGTTATTGAAGTCCTCCGAAACGGCTCGACTGATTTTTATGAAACTTTTTTTCTCTATATTCGTAGGTCTGAGAATAGGTCGTAGGTTATTTTTTATTCTTCGGAGACAACACGATTCGCGGGCATCAGCTAGTAGTCATTACATAAAATTACACGTATTGATCTTCATCTGTCAGTTTGTATTTTTGTCTTAAATTGGAATTCTGTTGAAAAACTTTGCTCATAGCATGCATGTTTTTAGGCCCTCTGCTACTAACCCGAAAAGAAAGGAAAATGAATTTACTTAACTCAAATAACAACAAAAGCACAGCGAACTCGTGAATGAAATTGACATTGATAGATTGGCACAGAGGGTGTTTTTTAATTTTATTTAAAGCCGGTGGGACTTTTAGGGGAAGTTCGCATACGAAACATGCAACATGCAATTTGTTGTGAATATAATTTTTTTAAATGAAAAAGAAAGAATCTCTTATTTTCTAACAAAATTATTCGGGCTAGCAATGTACTGCAGACCGTTATGTATAGTATAATCGGAGTACTTGCCGTTGACATTTATTATATTCCATCAATATTTTGCTTAATAAACATATGCGGTTCTTAATTAAATGTCTCAGGTTCTTTCAAAATTACGCAATAGTTTCCTCATTGGTACTAAGTGTGGACGAAATGATTAAATCACTAAAATAACTTTATCGTTTATTTAACGTTTCCAACAAAAAAGTGCACTGTGATATAGTTAATCACTGACAATAGGAAAATTATGGCAATCTCACAAGGTAACTTCTTTTCAAGATAACTTGCACTTTCACAACGAAATCCAGAATCTTTTTCGGTGATCCCACATTCGTGCTCTGGGTTCACAACAACGCGAAAAGTATCAATCGAGCGACTCAAATCTCGGCTTATATTTGCTCTTGTTTCGTCATAATTCACGTGCATCATAATTTAATTTTTTTAGAATAGAATATAATAGAATAGAATAGAATAGAATTTTATTAACACACTTAGAAAAAAAGGTACAATATTAAAAGTAAGGTATTATTTTCTACATTGAACTTACAACTAAGCGTGTTAAATGGATTAGGCTCAGCGTGAGCTGTGGATGCATGCCCACGGAGGTGCGCACGCACACAGCGCTGGTTTTCAGTCCAACCCTTCACACTTTTTTACAGATCTGTGGGTAAGTTCGAATACACTTTTATTTTAATATAAAGATTTTTTTTACATAAATATAAATATAGACATCAAATGAATGCTAAAATGTGAGCCAGAATTAAAGTAACTCTTAAAATGCTTAAACATTTAGCCAACAAATTCAAACTTGAAAACTATTATAAAACTAATTGAACCATACATTAAAAAAAAAATCACCCTAATGAGGACAAGTGGCTTCTGGATTTATTTGTTTATTTAGAAATAAAAGGCTCAATTTGTTTTTCAAGCTTTTTTGGGACATATTTTTGCGTAACGGCGGTGGCAGGTCATTCCAAATTTTTGCTGCTGCGAATTTAAAGCCACCTCGAAATCCGACAGACCTGTGCTTGGGTATTTGGGTAACCATTGTAACGTGCTACTTCCTACAACATACAAAATAGGTATAATATAATATTAGAAATGTTGCTTTATATGTTAGCTTAGGTACTTTATGCTCTTGACAGCGATTACTTATACATTTCATTCGTTGTCTTTTCGTTGTTTCCAACCTAAGTACTCGTGGAAATTTATATAATTTGTGATCACTGTTTTTGCCATTGTTCTTGCAATTTCGTGACCCTTATTTATTTATTTTTGCTTAATTATGCACGGATACGTAAATTTCACTAGTAAATAGTGACAGTTGGTCCGCCGACAGTTCCTTGTTTGGCCACGGCGCGCGCTGCGATCGATTCGTGGTTCCCCCACTTCCTACTTCGCACCTAGCGAATAATGTTCCTTTTCAAGTTTGATTATCATTAATTTTATTTATGTTTTATACTTTTATTTAAAGTCTATTCTATTGCAAGGAGCACATTTATACAGTGCCAATATTTGAAAACCGAAAAACGCTACGAAGTCTGGGACATCACTAAAACGCTCAAGGACATGCACAAGAATGACAGTTGTGTGTGACGACATTCGCCGCAAGTTTGCCGTTCGCCTTCAACGAACATAAACGTGTTCGTGCTGCCGCCTACTAAAATTTTACCCGAAATGTGACTTTTAGTGATATTTTAATATACAGGGTAGAATCCAGCAATGGCCTCTCATGAAAATATTGTGTACCTAACCTAAATGATGCACATATAATCGATTTGTTATGATCAGAAAGTCCTATTAAAATAAAAAAATAAAGCCATTAAAATATTATTTTTAATGATGATGACAACCCTAATGCACATCTAAATAATATTTACATTTAATATGACACCTGTCATTTTCCAATTTTGTACACATGCGATGTTCAAAGGTTCCACGGTGTCGTATAATACACACTGCAGCACGAGTTCGCGTATGCCGATGCACCTCCAATAGAGTAAATGTGATCCCAAACATTGTTTCTGCGGAGATTTTCGAAGGCGATCGTCAGTTTTTGTCTCATTTCTTCAAGAGGGCCATATAACCCTCTCTGTTTAAAGTCGGTAGGAACACAGGCCGCCCATACATTAACCAACAAAGTCAATGCAGTCAAAAAATAGTTCGTAAGAAAGCCAAGTAAAATAACTCACATAAAATTGCACAATTAAGTTTTTATAGCGCACAGGCCTAGTACTGATTAGATAGGGAAAGTAATTAGTAAAGTTTCCCAGATCGCCCGCTCATAAATCTGTGTGCAATGACGGAGGACCCCAAAATAAGGTCAAGACGTGATCTGAATTTTCAGCAGGTGTTACCTGGATATTTTGAAATTTACTTACCTACCCATTTTTTCGGCACATTTTATGAAGATTTAGTTCATTCATAGTTAAGCACTAATAGTACTTCATAGTACCAGCCGCAAAGTGTTTGGCATACTGAGTGGTACTTGTCAGCGCCCAGAGCACCTGAACTGAAAATTTATTTAATAACTTGCCATGCTACAATTTTCTTTCTAGGCGATGGCACAGAATATAATATTTTATACTTATAGCGATTCAACGAGGAAATGCTGCCAGCATCTTCGGCACAATGCCGCAGGGGCCATTTTTAGATCTAGTTTAGTTTTTCATTTAATTTAGTTTGTAATAGTTAGATATTTAGTTTATAGTTAAGTTTTATTCACTGTATTCTTAATTGTTTTATTTTTATCTGTATTTTCAGGTGTACAATAAAGATATATACTTAAGTTAATGTGGCAGTGAATGATCGACTGTAAATGATTTCTCTTAGGTTTTTCTTCTACATTACTGAACCAAATGCGAAATACAATTTATTCGTTTCCTTCTTGTGCAAATTTATTATCGTCCTTGATGTAACCCCTTGTTATTCCCATGACGCTACTCCTGCCCGGCGGTATCCAAGAGGAATGAAACGTGTACTATAATAAGTTTTTGTTAAAAAAATCATTTTAAGAGCAAGATTTTTAGCTGACTGTACTTTTTGTTGACTGTACTTGCATTGTCATCTAACTTACTTAAGTATACCAAATTTCAAGTGAATCCGACTACTGTAAGTGGGTCAAATTCGACTTCCAAGATTTGACCCGTACATACATACTCGTAGATACATTGCAAGTTAATAAAAAAAAGGTTTTAACTTTTAAGAAACTAACTCATTGTGTATATATTAATTTTACTAAAATTATTCTTTGTTTATTTTTCTTTTATACTATGATTGGCGTATAGAGTTTGGTTTTACTCGTCGATTCTGAAGAAATGTTGCATTGACACTATCAAATATAACATTATGCTTTCTGTATTACGTGTCTTAATAATATTAGTATAAACTAGCTTTTACCTGCGACTCCGTCCGCGGATAATTAAAATTTGTGGTCACCTATTTCATAATGAGCTTTACGGTGAAGGAAGCATCGTGAGGAAACCTGCACACACCTGCGGAGAAATTCAATGATGTGAGTGAAGTGTCCAATCAGCACTGGGCCCACCTGGGAACTACGTCCCAAAAGCCCTCTCATCCTGAGAGGAGGCTCGTGCCCTGCAGTAGGACGTGTATAGGCTGGGATGATGATGATGATATTAAATATGTACTTATACGTCCCTCTTCCGCACTTCGGGATTATTCACCCTAAACTTGAATATAGGGTAATAAGCAGAAAGAAGGCAGTTGAGCGAGGTGTTGCGCGCGCCCCCAAGCAGTGCAATGCAAACCGTACAACAAATACGGGACACTGTAACAGGTACGCGCTCGCTGCACAACTGCTCAGGCCCTTCCTCCAGAATGGTTTCTATAGGCGACAGGCCGGAACACGACGAGAGTTGTTTGGCGGCCTGGCTCAATCTATAGGGTGGTGACCCGCCCCGGCCAAAGCCTACAACCAGAGTTGTATCGCTCGTTTAGCACCACCTAGGGGTCACGTGTAGGGTCTCGAGGGTAAACCTACGGACGCGAGCGATTTCAACCCCCAATTGTATTAGACACAAAAGATATAAATAATTTTAGTTTAGTTAGTAAGTACCTACATAAAATTGGGAATGTCTAAAAAAATTACCAGTGGTTTTTATATTTTTTTTGTGTAGAAAAGTCAATTATAAGAAACTAATTTCAATATTTTGTCATTTAGTTCTCTACTTTTTTCAAAATTAATTATTGAAACTATTTTAGTTGATGACGTCAGATTATAATAGAGGGCTCCCACAATGCCAAACTTCTAAATCTATCTAAATGCGTACGATAAGGCAACCCCTTTAATTATTTTTGCGTAGTGGTACACTATACACTGTGTCACTTTACTGACACTGACAAAGTGCTAGATGTCAGACAGCGGGTCCAAATCAAACTCCGTAGTATAATCCACGCTTAAATTGTGAAGAATTCTAACCACACAGAATAAAGTACGACTTGAACCGGTCACGCAATTTACACCAATGTCAAATGAAGGTTATTGCTTATTTGTTATATAATAAATTCATTACATAATATTAAAATTAAATAACTACAGAAAACGATTTAAAAAGCATTTATCTCGAAATGGTTTTCGATTTTCTATACATTGCAAAAAAATAGACCTCCCCATTTGCAATGCCCTTGCAGGATTTCACGCTCTCTGATTATTATAATATTTGTATGTATACAATACTACGTATGAGTAACAAAAACAAAATTATGATTTCAAGCTTTTTAACTGTCTCTGGTCAAGCAACACACCAATTGGTTGCGATGTACTTAAGCAAGCACTCCCTACAAATTTAATTCACTCAAATAAAATAGTAGAAAGTTATACTGTTAAGGACACCATCCAAAAAAATACAGGCATTTATCTGCAGGAAAGCATGTAGGTACGTGGGACGAAAAATAATCTTACTAAATTTCTACCCCATTCACGACTTTTACAATTTCGTGTCACGTATCAAAGATTCACAAGTTTATAGCTGTCATGCCGTAAGGTCAAAAGGGTGCCCTTTAAAGGCGATTAAGCGCAAGAAGAGAAAGTAAACTTTGAATTTTCCACGATGTGTATTTTTAATATCTTTGTTGTCGTGTAACGAAAGGTATCAATGGAGTTAGTTACACAGAAAAAATATAATTTCAGTCAGTCGATAAATGTAGAGGTGTACCTATGTATTTTTATGTACTCTGTACGCGTTAAATCTTCACTGAATCTCCTATTATTGTATTTTATTGTATTTGTTTTGGCTGATATTTTGTAGGTTTTTTTGGGTTTGTTATTTAATTTAATATTCCTTAGGTATGTGATTTTTAGACCCCGGTAACGGAGGCGCAAAATGGTAGCTGTCAAGTTCTTAGGGATGGGTAATCATATTTTTGATGTTGATATCGATACACGATTTTTCTATACATTTGGTTGTACACAGTTAATGTTTTTTAGATCTATGATAATCATTGACAGTAAAAATATAAAAAGTTATTAGTACAACAAAAGATATATCTATGGTTGCTATTATTTTTCTTATGTTTCGAGTTGCAGGGCAGTGTATGAACACTCTTGTGATAAACCTTTTCAATAGAGATTAATACTGGCCACTTATACTGATAATAAATTATTTACGTCAATAGATAATCAATGTCACTTTACAACAATTTCTTCGATTATTTAGCTGTTTACGAGTTTATTCGTCTAAAATAATTTATACAATAGAAAATGGAGTCACTTCTTGCAGAACACCCTGAACTCCAAAAAACGAATGAAAAAATTTACTGCACAGTGTGCAGTGTACACATCATTTCCAGATGTTGGAATATTAAAAAGCACATGGAGTCGAAATGCCATCAAGAGAAAATCAACAACGCATGTCCTAGTCATATTGATTATTTAATAAAGGACATTCCAATACTTGTAAACCAGGACGATAAAGTATATGGTATATCTTGCAACTCAGTTTTGACTCCACCAAAATTTTGTATTGAGAGGTATTTGAAAACCTCTACTCACAGAAAAACAAATGAAGATCAATTTAACTTTAACCGAGATCTGGTAAAGTTTTTCATCAGTTGCAACATACCTTGGACCAAATTGGAAAACCCAAACTTCAGAAGTTTCATGGACAATTGTCTCAATAAAAAATATGGCGATGTTACATTACCGAGAGAATCAACTTTACGCGAAAATTACTTGCCTATAGTATTTAATGAGAAAAAAGATGCTATAAAAGAAGATCTGTCTAACGAATATATATATTTGAGCATTGATGAGACAATTTTTTTTTTTTTTTTTTTAACTATGGGACCCAATACATCCCTGTATTGTTTTTTTATATAATTATTATTATTTTTTATTTAATTCTATATTTGTATGGTTTTTTAGTTTGTAATTTATTATATTTTAATTTGAAAAGATGACTTCCTGCCAACTTTCTTGCGGCGCATTCTTCTTGGCAATGATGGTCCTTACGAAAGCGCTGGCAGTTTAAAAAAGTGACATGTAAAAGAGCCCTTTGCGGCCTATTTGCAGAATAAACGTTTTGACTTTTGACTTTTTTGACTTTTGACTTTACAGATTCAATGGGTAAAAAAGTAGCTAATGTGATAGTTGGAGCTTTAACGAATTATTTATCTAAGCCCCACATCTTTTCTTCACGAAAATTAGACTCTACTAACAATATCACGATTAGTAATCTAGTAAATGAGGTGCTTCGCAAGTTATGGGGCCATAACTACGAACAAAACTGTGATAAGTTGTTATTTTTCGTGACTGATGCGGGGTCATACATGGTAACATCGGGTAAAAATTTAAAGAAAAGCTACCCAAATATGACTCATTTGACATGTGTAGCTCATGGCCTAAATAGGGTAGCTGAAGCCGTGAGACAAGCTTATCCGAAGGTAAACAGTTTAATAAATTTTGTTAAAAAAGTTTTTAAAAAAGCCCCTAATAGAATAGCCATGTTTAAACAAGAATATCCTAATACTCCTCTTCCTCCTGAACCTATCATCACGAGATGGGGCACGTGGACAGAAGCTGTCAGCTATTATAAAGATCATTTCCATAAGGTTCAGAATATTATTTCTAAATTGAAACCCTCTGAAGCTGCTGCTATAGCCAAAGCACAAAGATTGTTCTCTGATGCAAAACTGATAAACGAAATCAATTTCATCGATAACAATTTTAGAATTTTATCTATTTCAATAACAAAGCTAGAGGATCCAAACCTTTGTTTAAAAGAATCCTTAGATGTAATACTCGAGGTTACAAAAAAACTTTCATTATTACGTTTGCATCCAATAGGAAAACTTATTTATTTAAAAATGCGGAATGTATTGCATAAAAATCCTGGGTTCACGACTATACAAATTTTACAAAGTTTGTTGGATGGCAAAAGTGTTGAAATTACAGATGATCTAAATAAAAATACAGTACAGAATTACGCCAAATGTAAATTCTTGCCCATTACTTCTGTCGAAGTAGAAAAGTCATTTTCTTTCTTAAAGTGGATTTTCAACTACAGAAGAAGAAGTCTAACACCCGTTAACTTAGAAAAAAATTTAGTAATATATTACTAGACATATATCTCTAATGATAAATATGACTAATTGTAAGATATTATTATTGTTGTATATATTTATTGTAACTACACTAGTTTATTGCAAAGAATCCGATCATTCATCAAGAACATGGTATCGCCTTTGGTGAATATAAAAGAGTTTATATTTTGTTTTAAATTGATTTATGAATGCTTTATGCTAAGAAGATAACTAAAACTTCTTAGTAATGATGAAAGATTTTTTTTTTGTAAATAATATAAATGTTCAATACATGTTGGTTTTGTAATTATATAGTCCTACTTTATAAAATAAACACTATCATTATGATATAAAAAAAATATCGACATATAACTATGTTTATCGACATGAAGTTAATATTTCAAAACAATGTTTACCCTTCCCTAGTAATGGCTCGAAATTGACAGCTACCATTTTGCACCTCCGATACCTGGGTCTATATTTATTGTGATTTAATTTAATGCTGTTTAAGTATTAATTATATTAATAATGTGAATATATATATGTGGGAATATTAGGTTAGCTTAAATGATTTGCCTGGCAATACTGCTTGCTTTAATTTAAAAAATAAGTATAATGTCAGTCGTTGGAAGTCAGTAAAAGCTCTGTACGTATTCTAATTTGCATCCTATGTTTATTACAGTTTTAAAGGAATAACTTGTTTGTTTTTCGACTGCCATCCCCACAAAATTATGGGGGCTCGTCCGGGATGGTGAAAAACATCGAGTTCAAGACGAAAGATTGTAAGACGTAAGAAGATTCATGATTTAAATTTCAAAAATAAGCTAACGGCCATATTCATCGCTAGTCAAGCTGTCACCTTGTCAGTTGCTATCATTGACAACAAGATTGCGTTTTGTTCCTGCAAGTTCACTATGAAGGTTGGTGTATGGCGCGAAAGTCATAATTGCGTTTTGTTCTTGCGAGATCTATAAAGGTGGACACACACTAAGACTATATTTTGTTATTAAAAATATCAGATGTTTTAAAGAAAAAATATTACCTATTAAAAATATCAACGGATTAAAAGAATTAATCTAGAAAAGAAGACGATTTTCTAAGATTATCAAGACGTAAAAGACGATAACCGGAGATATTTTAAGAAGTGAAGATGCCGCCGCGTAAGAAGAAAGATGGAGAATCGAAAACAGAGCAAGAGCATGACCAAGAACAAGAGCAAGAAGAAGTTGAAGAGGAATATGCTAGCGCAACTCCGCGTATTTCATTTACTGATTTGGAAAAATCTATGACAACATTTAGTGGAGACGACGCCTATGGAATTGAAACATGGATTACAGAGTTTGAAGGTATCGCATCGTTGATGGAATGGAGTGATTTGGAGAAGCTTATTTATTCAAAACGGCTTTTAAGCGGAACTGCACGTTTGTTCCTACGATCTCTAAAGGGTGTTACAAAATGGAATGCTTTGAAAAAAGAACTCAGAGAAGAATTCTGTTCCAGCCTAAACAGTGCTGCGCTACACAAACGACTTGCGTCACGGAAGATGAAGACTAACGAGACATACCAGCAATACTTTTTACACATGAAGGAGATAGCTATACTCGGATCTATAGAAGATGAAGCATTGATGGAATATGTTATAGACGGCATACGTGACACAGAATCTAATAAATCGATTCTATATGGAGCAAACAATATGAAGGAGTTCAGTAAAAAGTTAGAATTATACAGTGAAATAAGAAAGAAGATTGATGCAAAGATACACAATTCTAACTCAAAGCCTTCCCTATCACCTAGTACTTCCAAAGAATATCATCCGAAGCCGAAGATACGTTGCTATAACTGCGGTAGTACTGATCACTTATCTAAAGATTGCACAAAAGGTGTAAAATGTTTTAAATGTAACGATTTTGGACATAAGTCGACTGAATGCCGGAACAAAGAGATACATCAGCTGACGATACAAGAAAAGGACAAAGACCGTTGCGTTACACCATATAAAGATGTGCAAATTAACAACATCTCAATAAAAGCCTTAATTGACACAGGGAGCGATGTAAATCTTGTCAAGGAATCGTATGTTGATAAAATCAATTGCAAGAGTTACAACCACGACTCGGTGCTGTGCCTAAAGGGCATCGCTGACCATGAAATACACACTAAAGGATCATTCATGGCTAATATCCAGATTGACGACTGTTACTTCAACACAACGATCCATGTTGTGGAAGATGATTCGATACTGGTTAATGTCATACTCGGGAACCCAATTATAAACGATGTTGAAGTTAATTTCTCACCTGAAGGTATTTTGGCCAGACGTGTAGTAATGCATTTAACGACGCTAGAAGATTTTAAAGAAAATTCATTGGACGTTGCACAGAAAGGATGCAAAGATGAAATTAAGACGGTGATTAAAGACAAAAATTCTGCAGATCCTGAAAAAGAATCCAATGTTGAGCTGAAGATTATCCTTGATGACGAAACTCAAATTCTCCAAAACCCAAGATGTATTTCGCTATTGGGGTTTGATAAACACAAATTTCAGGGAAGTACACAAATATCAGAATGGCTTAAAGCTGATATAACCGCACCAAGTAAATCAGACTCTGCAAGTCCAGTTGTTCAGGCAAAGAAGAAAAACGGCCCTTATCAAATGCGTATTGATTATAAGCGACCTAACAAACGAATAAAAAAGAAAGACTCACCTTCAAAAGTTACTCGCTGGGCGTTGTTGCTCGAAGAATATGATACTACCATTGAACACCAACCTGGAATAAGGATGAAACACGCCGACACTCTAAGAAGATATCCTATAAAAAATGTTTATGTAAATACCGATATAGCATCACAAATAAGAAAAGCCGAAGATGAAGACCTGAAACTAAAACTGATAAAGAAATTATTAGACACTGAACCTTATGAAGACCATGTTATTGAAAATGGAATTTTGTGTAAAGTGAAGGATAGAAATAAAGTAATTGTGGTATCGAAGAAAATGCAAACTGAGATTATACGAAAGAACCAGAAGATAGAAGAACTTATACTAAGAGAATATTATATCGACCACATGAAAGAGAAAATTAAAGCGGTGATAGATAATTGCGTAGAATGTATTTTGACGTCGCATAAGATAAGAAAGAAAAAAGGTTACTTACCAAGTACGTATCACGTCATAAACCACCGAAGCTCTGCCGATCAGATGAAACCCTGGCTTATCGCTGAAGATTCCGCACATTTATCCGAGACTGATGAATGAACAGGATGGCCGTGTGGGAATATTAGGTTAGCTTAAATGATTTGCCTGGCAATACTGCTTGCTTTAATTTAAAAAATAAGTATAATGTCAGTCGTTGGAAGTCAGTAAAAGCTCTGTACGTATTCTAATTTGCATCCTATGTTTATTACAGTTTTAAAGGAATAACTTGTTTGTTTTTCGACTGCCATCCCCACATATATTTCCAGTGAGATAAATCGGACTTGAGGTATTGTCTATTTAATAAGGCACGCAATCAACTTGTAGCGTATATTGCAATTTACATATAACCCACTCCTATTCCAAGAAATAATTAGGCCAATGAAAAAAATAGGTAGGCAGAAAATCAAGTTTTAATTTTCAGCACACACTTCTACGTGATTGTGTAATTATGAGATTCATTAAAATTAATATTCCTCGTGGAGTTGAGATGGTTTTGACAAAATAATCGTCTCCTATACCGTTGCTTTACGTAGACAAAACTTTAACGCTAACTTTACCAGTACCAGTGTAATTAATGCATGGTGTGAAAAAATCACTTGAGTGAACCTGTGAACCTGTGTGCGTACACCATAGTAGTATTTTATTTGATTTTACGGAAAGTATATGCATGTGTCAATGTTGTCAGTGTACTACTACATAAATTAAACTAAAACTGGGTTATTTTCAGATTTTGCTCAGAAATCTGTGTTACTATTTGTCTACCACTCTGTTACCTGATATTATTTATTTATTCATTGTTATGTCATGTTCGTAAAAATATAAAGTTTATTTATTTACACTATTTATGACAAGAAAAAATAAAAACACATAAAATTAACTAAAACGGGCTTCCTCTTCCAAAGGTAGGGCAGCGCGGGGCATTGTACCTAAACGCTCTGGCCGCGTTGCCCCGCTGCACTGCGAGGCTCAGTTTTTGGGCGAAGAAAAAGCCTGCTCTTAGGTCGCCAGAGACGCCAATTAGTTTGTCCAACACTTCTTTAATAAACTTTTTTGTGTCGGACGACCAAGGCCCAAAGGTTTCGACCGCAAGTGCCGCAAAAAAGTAGTTGTCTCTAAGAAAAGCATATTTGCGGCACTTGACGGTTTGGGCATCGTCTGCAGCTGTCCCTGGCTTCCGCGCAGAGCGTTGGACGTGAGACGGGGCCAACGTATCCACGCATGTAACATCCCACGCCAACGGCTGCCCCAGACGCCACGGCACCAACGTACAACCGTCGGGCCTCTTCCCGTCCGCAGCAGAAAGACCAGTAGGCTCTAGGGTCGCGGGGATGGACGCGGAGCCGAGAGCCCGACGGATGAGATCGTTGAGTGTCGCGTGTCTGTAGAAACGGCCGGCACTAAGTTGGCAATGTAGGCCGTGACGGCCGAGAGCATCAGCCGAGCCACCGCAGCGACAGCAAGGATGAGGTTCGCAGGTCTTGAGGCCCAGACGAAGGCACACCGCGACTCGTAACGATCCCGGGTCTAGAAGGGACCCTGTATTCCGAGAAGGGAGAGCGTGAAGCCAGTGTCCCGACTCAGCTTCTGAAACTGCCAATAATCGGGCTCGCTCAAAGTGGTTACTGCTATTCTCAATCAAATTTTTATGGACAGCTTTTAGAAAGAAAGAAAGAAAGAAAATACATTTATTTACAACATCACAAGACACAATATTATACAAAACAAAAAGGCAATACTAAAGCTAAAGATAGAATGTGTCATTGCGGTTGCAAATCGGACACTGGCTCAGCATAATGCTGAGGCGTTTAAAGTACCCCAGCGCTGATTTTCAGCCAGTACCGTTGGTGACACCCGGATCGCTGTTTAGATAGATAAATAAATAAATAAACTGCACACTAATAGCTACATACATAAGACTAGGTACATGCGTAAATAAATAATTTGTAAATTGTAAAAGCAAATAATAATAAGAAAATTTCTTGAACATAATTAGTATATCTCACTTGCCAAGTATACAACCCTGCGCGGACTAAATCGAAAAATGAAATAACCAAGACAATAAAAATCAAAGAAGTTTTGTGAAATAGTGCTGGAAAGGAGAGGAAATTAAGGATTTTGCAATGACAACAAATAGCCTTTAAGCTTTCGCCCAAAGGTGTACCTGCTAGTCACACTTAGGATGGGAGGGGGGATGTCATTCCAGCACTTAGACGCCGCGAACCTAAAACTCCCTCGAAACGCCGCCGTCCGGTGCGGCGGCACAATAGCCTTAAGTCTGCGCAAACTTTTCAACCATGAGATTTTTTTAAAAAGGTAGGAAGGCGTCTTGTGTCGCACTACACCGAACAAAAGGGTTGCAAGGTGCAAGCGCCTGCGATTGTGCATCTTAAGCAGATCAGCAGCGTTCAAGTACGGAGTGACATGGGACCGAGGAGGGACCTTGAAGCAAAAACGAGCACATGCGTTTTGAACTCGTTGGAGCAATCTCCCAGAACGACCAAGTAAGCAACCATCATAAACGACGTCACAATAGTTCATCCTAGACAATACGAGTGATTCACACAATCGGACACGCAAATCCACACTGAGGTAATCACGAATATTGTAAAGAATCCGAAGGCGATAGAAGCAGCTGCTAACTAACTGAGCTTTTACTTGCAAGAGATCCCAGGCGGCTTGACTATTTTTTTCGGTAGGCAAACTTACCCCAAGGTTGCTGGCTATCCATGCCAACTCTGCGTCCGCCAAACCTGACACCACAACATCAGCGGAATTGGTAACGTTAAGGATACCACTGATGAGGTGGCAGTGCTGTGAACGGAAGAGAGGAAGGCGGGAAGAGCCAGGTCGCTTGTCGTACGAATCCCTAGTCCACCATATTTGATCGGTAAAGTCGCCTGGGTCCAACTTGTTTGAGTATGAGAAATATAAAGGATTTTGCTGGTAGTTTCTTTTAAAACAATATCAATAGATGAGGTCAAGTTGGGAAATTTCCAAACGGAGCAGCAACGTAAAATGTATAAAAAAGTCATGTTTACATATTATAAGATGTTACATTTAAATTTCAAGTCAATCCATTACACCCTGACACACAATAATTTTAACGATAGAAACTCATGCATAAATAATTAATTTAACAAAACATTATATTATATTATATCTGTTTCTCTTGTTAGCAGATCTGTTAATTTTCATGTTTAATGCACAATACATATATACATATTATTACATTAATTGTCATTATATTACATTTATATTTCAATTTAAATCCAAACTATAATATTATAAATGCGAAAGTAACTATGTCTGTCTGTCTGAATCGCTTTCACGCTAAAACTACTGAACCGATTTAAATGAAATTTGGTACACAGATAGTCTAGAGCCTGAGAAAGGACATAGGCTATATGTAATCACGCTAACACCAATAGGAGCGGAGCGGAGCGGAAGAATGTTTCAAAATCGGGGGTTTTTGAAGTAAAACTTCTATAGGCACGCTTGACTTGGGAGTACGGTGGTGAATGTAAACGCGGGTGTGCGGGGGGGTTCGGGTGGTGCGGGGTGTAGGTTGATTCCGTGGTGGGGGGTGCGGGGGGGGGGGGTAATTTTTTTATATCGAGGAACTAAGGAGAGCCATAATTGATGAAAAAGCAAATTGGATAAAAATAATAAGCTGCCCAAATTACTAATTCCACGCGGACGGAGTCGCGGGCAAAAGCTAGTCCTATAATATCTCTTAAAAATTTATTAAAATAAAAAATATGAATTAAATTTACGTACATTACATCAAATATAAATAAAGTTGCTTAGGTTATTATTAATATTATAGTTATTTAATATTATTTCATAATAGTCTCGTCAGTTAAAAATCATTCACCGAGTAGTAATATTTATCTATTAGCAAGGCCTTCAATTTATTTTTAAATATTTTATCAACTGCATTCTGTTTAATTGAGTCTGGAATTTTATTAGAGATCAATATACGTTTATAGTAAGGGCCATTTCTTTGCATTTCAAGGTTAGTTTTCGGAACCAATAACATATTTCTATATTTTTCCCTAGTTTTATATGTGTCTTTTTTACCTCAAACAAATGTGGGTGTTTTCTTACAAACATTGCCGCTTCCATTATATATTATTCATATTCATATTCATATATATATATGGAGGGTAGCGTGAGAAGTTTATTACGAATGAAAAATGTCGACTACTGTTTGGGAGACTACTACTAACTACTAATTATAATAATACTAAGAATCTTTTTTCGGTTCCGATAATCAATAATAGGCTAGTTGACTAAATTTGAAAACTTGGTTAATTACCTTACCTTATTGTCTATTTTATGCAAAAAACCTTTATTTTAAAGAAAAACCTTATTTTATTTTAATTTTAAAAAACAATTTAAATCTCCCTCGAAAACGCTGAATAGAACAAACGCTGATCGCTTGAATGATGTCACGCTCTGCGAAACAAAACTGTTTACGTATTTAAAGTTATTTTAAATGTTCTTTTAAAATGAATTCCTCGTACTACAAGTACTGTATAGTATAGTGCCCCAGTGTAAAAGCACGAGCATAAAACCGCGAAACAAATTATTTTTACGTTCCAAACAATCAACTCATACGGAAAAAGTGGCTAACTAGCACTTGCTAGGAGGAGTGATGCTCATTGTTCATCAATATCAACAAATAATAAAATAAAAAAAATTGTGAAGATCATTTCGATGTAAGTACACACAATTATAATCTAAGAAATGTAAATGTAAAATAAAACTGATATATTGACTCGTAAGGACCTAAAATTAACTTAGGTATTTGATTTATCATTTGTCTTGTTTGTTTATACTTCGTAATTCTAACCTCAAAATATGTCAAAATAATAGGTCTAAAAACTATATGCACAAAGTCGAAAATCTACACTAATATTATAAAGAGGAAAGATTTGTATTTTTGTATGTAACGAATAAACTTAAAAACTACTGGACCGATTACAAAAATTCTTTTGCAGTTAGAAAGCTACATTATCACTGAGTGACATAGGCTACTTTTTACCGCGGGAAAATACCTTTTCCTATGGGATAATTAATTTATCGCGGGCGAAGCTGCGAACGATAGGCTTTTACCTTATAAAACTGAAATATTGCTATTCAAGCTTTTAATAAATATTGTATACTTACTTCGAAGTAACATTGCGAAATTCTGATGTGCAAAAGTCGCTGTTTGTCGCGAAAAATGTGCCAAGCACAACGGCTTCAATTTTGGGCAAGTTATTGCTATTTGCTTTGATAAATCCTGTTTCCATTGTCCTAATATAGTGTCTTTCAATAATTATGACGAAGAAACTGATTAAGGTGACAAAATAATGCTAAAACGAAAAGTAATAAGTACGGAGTAGCCCGTTCCGTTTTATGAAAACGTCAACTAAGGACTGATTCGAAACGAATTTACAAAATTCGAAACTACTTTTTTGTAAGAAATAAATATTTAAGTAGTTATTTAAATTATTATTCTCGTATTTTCTTTTTATTTTACTTTCTCTCCCACCCCTGTCTTAACTTTTGGCGAATACCCTCCATTAAACGGGCGACAGTAGTATCTGTCACCTTCTTGCTGGCTGAATTCCACCTGGCAAGGAAATCATTCTTGTCACGTGCTTCCTTACCCGTTTTACGCAGGAATCCCTTGACCAGAGCCCAGTACCGCTCAATAGGCCAACATTGTGGCACAATAGGAGGATTCATGTCTTTAGGCACTGTTTGGATGGCATTACGATTTAGGAAGCTGAGGGTATCTTTGGCATAGATAGTGGGAAATTGCAAGGTCTGGCCAGAATAGTGTTGAAGAACTGTGCTTTCGGACAAAAGGTAACAGTCGTTTCTGTGAGCACTCGTTGATATAAATTTCCTTGTTGACTGTGCCTGTTGTGACAAAGGCCCGGCTGCGATCACCGCATTGACAAGGCTTGCCAAGTTGCCACACAAGCAGTGGTGGATTTACCAGCAGGCTGAGTAGGCTGGAGCCTAGGGCGGCAAATCTTAGGGGGCGGCAAATTTGGCTCAATTTTTTTTTTTCTATAGAAATAAAAAGAAAAACCTTATTTTATACACGGAGAAAAGAAATTTCGAAAATTTAACAAAAACTACGATATTTTATAGTAGTTCCAACCATTTATTTTCTCGATGACGGCTCCCGTAGAATGTAACTGCATTTAGTTACGCAAATTTAACTTTTAAATGCGAGATATAAAAAATACGACAACTGCCTAATTTTGTTTCTTGATCCCATATAAGATTCATCTAAGACACATTGAGTCCATATATGCAGTATTTTTTTTTAAAGTACGATAATTAATAAACGTTTTAATAAAGTTACATTCTATGGCAATACAAATGTCATGTTATGATTGCCATAGAATGTAACTTTATTAAAACGTTTATTATTTATCGTACTTTAAAAAAAACTGCTACTTTATATGGACTCAATTTGTCTTAGATGAATATTATATAGGATCAAGGAACAAAATTAGGCAGTTGTCGTATTTTTTATACCTCGCATTTAAAAGTTAATTTTTGCGTAACTAAACAAAGTTACTTTCTACGGGAGCTGTCATCGAGAAAATAAATGATTGGAAATACTATTGTATACCGAATACTTACTCCAATCACATATTAGTAATCTGTGACTCCAATGTCTGTAAGTATATGAAAAATTGCTAAGTGTTTTGTAAAGTATAGGTACTTTTGTTAACATGATTTTTTTAAATATTCCTATCCCATAAAAACATTTCATGTTAAATGTTGCCAAGATGAGACCATGTAGCTCGCACTGTCAAAAAGTAATCAGGTCTCTTGTAGAGCCAAGTTTCTAACCCTACGTGCCCAGCTCTAAATCTATAAGCCTTAATTTTACACTAATTAATCTCGTAGGCGTGCAAACCGTGGACTAAACTGGCGAGTCGGCCGCACGAACCTTTTGCAATTCGGCATATGGGCTTGAACTTAAAATCTATTCAATCTTTTAAACTCTTTCCGTGCGGCCGACTCGCCAGTTTGGTCCACGGTTTGCACGCCTACGAGATTAATTAGTGTAAAATTAAGGCTTATAGATTTAGATCTGGGCACGTAGGGTTAGAAACTTGGCTCTACAAGAGATCTGATTACTTTTTAGGGTTCCGTACCCAAAGGGTAAAAACGGGACCCTATTACTGAGGCTCCGCTGTCCGTCCGTCCGTCCGTCCGTCCGTCCGTCTGTCACCAGGCTGTATCTCGGGAACCGTGATAGCTAGAGAGTTGAAATTTTCACGGATGATATATTTCGGTTGCCGCTATAACAACAAATAAAATGGAATAAAATAAATATTTAAGGGGGCTCCCATACAACAAACGTGATTTTTATAGATAATTGTACGGAACCCTTCGTGCGCGAGTCCGACTCGCACTTGTCGTCTTGGCAACATTTAACATGAAACGTTTTTGTGAGATTTCATTTCTTTTTGGTAGGGGATGATTCACTAAAAATCCTGAAATACATAGGTATCTTATTATTTATAACAAGGATAACAAAGACCCTCTATATCAATTTTCAGACCTCTAGCATCAAAATTTGCGGAAGTCTCATACAAGCTTTCACCCCCTAGTTTAAGGGGTTTGGGGGGGGGGGGTAAAAGTTTAGTTTTAAAATTTTTTCGTTGTTTGTATACTATTACTAGCTTACATACCAAATTTCAGCTTTCTAGGACTTCAGGAAGTACCTTAAGAATTTTGATGATCAGTGAGTGAGTGAACCAGTGACGAAATCGGAGGTTTTAAACATTCAAACTTTGTATGTTTCATGTTTGTACTAGTGTCATTATATCTTGAAATTTTCAACTAATTAACATCATCCAAAGCAAAGATATAAGAGTTCAAAAAAACGACGAAACGTTTCGAGAAAAGGTAGGTAGTGCCCTTGCGCTTCGCTTGGCTCGTCTTGGCGGGGGCACTCCCGTGCCCCCCGATAGCGTTCGATCTATATATATAAAAGAAGAAACTGACTGACTGACTGACTGACATATCAACGCACAGCCCAAACCACTGGGCCTAGAGATTCAAAATTTGGCATGTAGGTTCCTTATAAGTCTAAAGTCTAAGAAAGGATTTTTCAAAATTCACTCCCTAAGGGGGTAAAAAGGGGGTTCAAAGTTTGTATTGGGAAACAAGATTAGTTCGACTGTTTTATTCGAAACTTCACAGAAGTACTCCTAATGATAAATGAGTAAACACGTGTTTCAGGTTTTTTGAGAATTCAACCCCTAAAAGGGGGGAAAGAGGTAACAAAGTCTGAAAATCAACATGGGTGTTGTTTCTATGGTTTATCTTGTCGCTGGTTATGAAAACAACAACGGTTTTAAAATCCGACGTGGCAGACGTAAAATACCATATCCCTGGATGGGGTGCGATGGGGTTGAAATATCTAAATAAACTAAATGACTGTTGATATATCAACGCACAGCCCAAACCACTGGACCTAGAGACTTGAAATTTTGCACATAGATACCTTATACAATGTAGGCATCCACTAAGGAAGGATTTTTGGGAATTCCCACGGGAAAGGGAAAAAACGGGATTTATATATTCGATTCCGAGTGACCCTATCTCGGTAACTATAATAACTAGACTCTTCAAATTTGATACACAAGTAGGTATTACATTATTTAAAACATTAATTTGAGAATTTTTAAAAATTCCCACGGGATAAGGAAAAAACGGGATTTATATATTCAGTTCAACGGGATCCTATGAACTATAATTACTAGACTCTTCAAATTTGGCATAGATGTAGGTAATTATAAATTCCTATGGGATAAGGAAAAAACGGGATATTTCGTTTTACTGGCCGTAGAAAGCTGAAATTCGGCATGTAGGTTGTTTGGGGAGTGTTGAGCTGGATTGAGAGAGGACTTTCCAAAATTCCTACGGGAACGGGAAAAACAGGATTTTTCGTTTTACAGGTCGTAGAAAGTTGAAATTCGGCATGTAGGTTGCTTGGGGAGTGTAAATGAGCATTGAGAGAGGACTTTTCCAAATTCCCACGGGAACAGGAAAAAACGGGATTTTTCGTTTTACTGGTCGTAGAAAGCTGAAATTCGGCATGTAGGTCGTTTGGGGAGTGTAGAAGAGCATTGAGAGAGGACTTTCCAAAATTCCCACGGGAACGGGAAAAACGGGATTTTTCGTTTTACTGGTCATAGAAAGCTGAAATTTGGCAAGTGGGTTCCTTGGGGAGTGTAGAGCTGGATTGAGAGAGGACTTTCTAAAATTCCCACGGGAACGGGAAAAAACAGGATTTTTCGTTTTACTGGTTGTAGAAAGCTGAAATTCGGTATGTAGGTTGCTTGGAGAGTGTAGAGGAGCATTGAGAGAGGACTTTCCAAAATTCCCACAGGAACGGGAAAAACGGGCTTTTTCGTTTTACTGGTCATAGAAAGCTGAAATTTGGCAAGTGGGTTCCTTGGGGAGTGTAGGGGAGCATTAAGAAAACATTTCCCGAAATTCTTACGGGAACGGGAAAAAACGGGATTTTGCGTTTTACTAGTTGTAGAAAGCTAAAATTTCAAAATTCATAAGTTTATACTGTATGTACTGCAAAGGGCACTTTAACCGACTTCTAAAAAAGGAGGAGGTTATGCATTCCACTTTAGGATTTTTTTTATGTAGGTATGTTCACCGATTTCTCGGTCAATTGTGGACCTGCTTGCTTGCTTGCCTGTATGCTTCCTTGCTTGATATCTTGGTTTTTTGGAATACTCATAGTACACGCGAGCGAAGCCGCGGGCAAAAGCTAGTACTATAATATAAATTTAGGGTATCAAATTACAGAGCTTAGTAGAGTCAGACCAAGATAAATCTTCAACAATTTTGATAGCACACGCAGTGTAAGTATTATATTATACGTCAAACTTGTATCAAATTATGACGTAAGTATAAATATCACATAGACTTCGTATGGTATCAAAATCGTTGCAGACTTTATCTTGGTCTCACACTAGGGGCGGCAAAAATTTAATAGCCTGCTGGCGGCAAAAGTGTAAATCCGCCACTGCACACAAGATATTTGGAGCCAAACTTTTCCATTCCGATCGTCGTTTGTGAATCTGGAAGAGTGGTTTCTTCTTCTTCTGCGATCGTATAATACTGATCAGGTGATCAGTATTATACGCCAGCCATGCAGCAGTATTATGCTGCCAGGTGGCAGTGTTGAAAAATCAGCCTTGACGTAGGTTTCGTCATCGAGTACTAAGTGAAAATTTTCAGTGCCTAAAAAGTCGTACAATTTACGCGACCTCTTTTTGAAGGTTGCTTATTGTTTCTCCGTAGTTCTGGGCACCTTAGCCTTCTTGGTCTTCATACCAGCCGTTTTTTGGCACGTCTTACCAGATTGGCTCGAATAAGTTTTTTTCGCTATATCTCGTTCAGAAATCTGCAATTCTTCCGAATCGTCCGTATGATATTTCTTTCGAGGCTTGGATCCCGAGGGTCGCCGTGTTCTTTTAACCCTCGGCTTCTGGGCCGTGGATAAGGTCTCCAATTAGCGTTTTATAACTTTATCAACAGTTCAGTGATGGATTTTTAATTCTTTTGCGATGAATTGATTGGGACGATTAGGATTTGACAGCCATTTGACAATGATAATATCGTATTTTAAAAGTTTTACAAAAAAGGTTAAATAAAAAAACCACAAAAATAAATTTGAATTTGGTACATCCGTTTCGAATCAGTCCTTACAATAATGGTGTTTTGCGTGGCGTGACGTAACACACACATACTCACTCACTTTCTGATTGATGTTCACTGTCACGTGCCTTAATGCCTATTTTTATGATTTTTTTCTAAAAATATTAATTATCCTTAATTTTTATGAAAAATAGATTTGTTTTTTCTTATCTACATCTCCTAATTGATAATTAGAAACTATAGTCTAAACAATTTGTTCTTGGTAAGGGTAACCTTAAAGATTGGAAATATCAAATTCTGTGTAAAGGAAACTTTCCTTTATTTTTAAAAACAAAAAATACTGTATTTATGGGTTTTTGAAAAATCACTTATCTTGGTCGGGACTCGAACCCGGTTATATGAGACAAAAATAAAATGCCATATTTTATGATGCAGATCGAAAGGGTTACTGATCAGGTTAATTCATCTCTAAATAACATATACAATCAAAATACCACAAAGCCATGAAAACTAAGAATTACATTGTTAATTTTGAATTTATAACCGTCACGGGAAAATTTTGAAAATAATAAATTATACATTTATAGAATTTTGATCTTGTCGTCCAATATATCGCAATGTCCCAAGTTAAGAGTCTTTGACCAGTGTGTGACCAGTGATGACTATGGCACTGAGACGTGGCCGCTAACGTTGGGCCCCATAAGAAAGCTCAAAGTTACTCAGAGGGCAATGGAGAGGGCTATCGGAGTTTCTCTGCGGGATCGCATTAGAAATGATGAAATCCGTGCAAGAATATTCAGATTCACCGACATAGCTCGAAGAATAGTCAGACTCAAGCAGGCAGGCAGGCAGGCAGGGTACATCGCTCGTAGAACTGATGGCCGATAGGGCAAAAAGGTTCTCGAATGTCGTCCACGGATCGGAAGACGCCGTGTAGGTACGCCTCCAACAAGATGGAACAACGACCTGGTTAAGGTTGCGGGAACGCGTTGGATGTAGATGGCATGGGACCGATCTGTTTGGCGAGCCTTGGGAGAGGCGTATGTTCAGCAGTGGACATATTTTGGCTGAAATGATGATGATGACTATTTAAGGTAATTGCGGTCCATTTTTCGTGAGACGGTTGAAAACAAAATTAACACGTAATTTGTAGTTTTCACGGCCTTCTGTTATTTTGATTGTGTATGTTATTCAGAGATAAATGGACCTCATCAGTAACCCATTCGATCTGCATTATAGAATACGGCATTTGATTTTTAGTCTCATTTAACTGGGTTTGAGTCCCGATTAAGAAAAGCGATTTTTCAAATAATAATTTTATTTTAGTATTATCCATAGTTAAGTAATCTTAGTATTCCGCAAAATTATTTTATTGTGCTAGCATAATTGACAATTTCAAAAACAAATGAAATTAATGTTACTGTCAGTTCAATTCAGTTTATAATTAAAGTGCATGTCAGATTTAATAAAGAGTTTTATCAAATAAACCCAGATCAGATAAATAAATAAATAAATAAATAAATAAATAAATTAGGTATACTTCAAAATCGAGTGGGTCCTCTTTAACCTACCTAGTTACTTGCTAGGTACGTAGGATAATACCACAGGACAAGAAAAACTTATTTATAATCTGGGTAATATTTACCATATGGCGTTCCTGACAAAACGGTCAAAAGTGTGTGTTTGGTGGGACCACGAAAAAGTTTTGTCCCACCAGTGGGACATCGCAGTGGGACCACGGTTCCGGAGTGGGATAGTCAATCACATAATATGTAAGAATTTTTAAAATCAGCCCCGAAATTGATATAATTTATTTCTATCCCGTCGGAATTTTGCATTTTCGCATCGGATAAACAGTAACCTATATCAATCAAGGATAGTGTAGCTTCCTAATGGTGAAAATTTTTTTAAAATCGGCTCAATACTTTCAGAGATTACGCTACAAACAAAGTAACAAAGAAAGTTTAGATATTTCCCGATCCCGTGGGAATTTCGAAAAATCCTTCCTTAGTGCATCTCTACAATACTCAATGTACATGTATTTCAAATTTCAAGTCTCTAGCACCAGCAATTTAGGCTGTGCGTTGTCTGTCAGTCAGCCACCAATCAGTCAGTCACGGTACTGTTTTATATTAAGGTATAGAAAGATAGAAGATTACAACATTCTGGTGAACGATAATGTTGTAACAGTCAAGGCGTTATTGAACATTAAAGTTAAATCTGTAGTGTTAATTGCTTTAAATTAGTAAGACGGGTGGGTAAATTACACTGCCTCACGGGGTCGGTCCTGAGACAACATGCCTGTGTAATTACAGCTCCTGGAATAATGTCCTCGGGCTTTAACACTCCTATTAACTACGATGAGTCAGTAGCTTATGCAAATAAATAATTAACTACAAATGAAAATTACAATACAATACAATTTTTAAACTTAAGTAATGATAAAAAAACATGGAATTTTTAGATACATTTATTTAACAAAATTTACCTAGCTAAGGAAAAAACTTGATGTTACAAGAAAACGTGTTTGGAACATCACCACTTATGGCGTACGCAGGATTTTTTTCCAGGGGAGAGGGGGAGCGAAGGGGAATTTGACGGAAAACAATGCGAGCGCTTATGCTGTAAACCGCGCAAACGAAGAATTTTGTGATGTTGATGGTGCAAAAGAAGCATTGAGCGTACTTGTATTTTTTTATTATCCTTATTTTTTTGTGTCAGTTTTCTGACGAAAAATTAAGGAAAATTAGGTATTTTAAAAAAAATCAACAATATTATCAATAGCGCTTTTGATTCGAAGTAAAAAAAAACGCCAAAATTTGCTCATAAAAATTTAAAGCATACACTTTTTATTGAAAATGCCCCAAATAATATTACTGCCGAGCAAAACACACAATTTTACTCCTCCAGCAGGGACTAAACTACTCTACAACAGGGAAGATAATAAATACATGCAAGAAAATAAATTGAATAAATTTTTGAGTCAGCCAAGAGTTCATCTTCCTTCTTCATCAATTAAGAGGGTACGATGCGCACCATTTCTCCATACAAACGTAATCCCCTGTTTCCTCCCTGGATAATGGCTTTAGAGTCAATTTTTTTTACTGTGTAATCTGTATCTACCGCACCTATGCCCCTATGTTTCGTTTTTTTCCATATTTCAGTTAACATAAGAAATATGAGCTTTCAAAAACTGAAAAAATTGCCCAATTTCAACGTCATTTTCAGACACTCGTCAGAAAAGAATCCCTGATATAAACAAAAAAGGAAAACATAGGGGCATAGCTAAATCTGTCCTCTAATTATTTTTGAAAAAAAATAATTTTATTGGTCAAGTTTTCGAGAAGAAAACAGGGGATTACGAAATGCTGTTTTGATCAATTTTACGCGCCTAATAACGGTCTAAAAAATACCTATTTCTCAAAAGTCTCTCAGCCATCGTACCCTCTTAATCTTCCTCGCACATCTACCTCGCGGGTGCGCATTTTCGTAGTTCGTAGTGTAACTTCGACTAATGGCCAGTTAGCATTAGTGGAAACGGTAACATACTAGTTTCGTAGCGTAGCTTTCGCATTCTCGCAGCATAGCATATTTCTGGTGGAAAGGCACCCTAATAGTTGTGTCCGTTTCGCGATTTTACAAGGCACTAGCGATTTGTTAAAAACGCACTTGCAGTTGTCCCGCTCTCGCTGTACTGACACGGAGGGGTTCGGGCGAGATAGCGACATTTCATTAAAACACCTATTTCTCAAAAGCTCTCAGCCATCGTATCCTCTTAAGCGGTCGACTTCTAAAAATTTATTTCTTGCTTTATACAAAGTGCTCTTGACTGACGCAAACGGTGGAATATCGGTTGCGGATACGCCATTCCTTTCATATGTCTCAACTAAGTCTTCGTAATTTGTTGCACGGGAATTAAATTTTTGCAAACCTCATCTTTAGCCTCGATAAACATTTGTTGCACATTAAGTTTTGAAAAGTTCACTTCATACACATGTTATTTTACCACTTAAAATTTTGTTTTGTCTAGCATTTAAAGTTACCGTTGCGGAACAATTATTTCGTTCCGTACATCTCCATCTAAACATTATTTTGAACTTTCGGAGTGAATATCTCCGAAAATATTCACTTTATCAAAACCCTTGTTGTATCTGTCAACACCTGTCTGTAAAATTTCCTAATCAATTTTATAAATGTTTATTGTTTTCGCTGAATCACGGTCCCAGTAGCGTTTTTATTTAACGCGGGCCGCGCCTCGTCATCTGTCCTTACTGTTCAAGCTGTCTTAGCAAGTTCCTGCCGTATTTTGAATTTTATGAGAATTTCTATATCTTTAACATACGTTGCTAAGGACGCTATAATCGAAAATAATAGAGAAATTTGAAGGCGAAAGATGACCGATCAGCTTTTTTGAATATCCTATTGCCTGTAACTAAGGACGCCCGGGACGCCTGGCTTTGCCACGGCGACCGTCGGCCTCAGCAACCATCAGTGAGCCGCATTTGACATGCTGCGTGCTGTCATAACAGAAGATTTTTAGTAGTGACATTTATTTTTTAAAACCCTATGTATTTCTTAGTTGATTTAGTTTTGTATTGTGCCTGTTGCCTCCGATGGAATGCGACATATGCAATAAAACCTTTTCAACCATAAGGGGCCTACATATTCACCAGTCTCGCATTCACAAAGTTCGTATTTTTCCTATAATTTCTGCTCCAAATCCCACGAAACTCAACACTTCACCTACTTCGTTCAACACAACCACACCTCTACACACTCTCCTCGGCCAGCTCAAGCAGTCTACGCCTTTAATTAAACGCATTCCACGGGGCTCAAGATCAATACTTGCCCAAGCACTTGCAGACGCTATTAACAAAAGTGTTCGGTGCAACATCAACAGTGAAGGAATGACATTTTCTGAAATTGATGTATATCGTTTTGTTGCCAATAAATAGCACCACTTCATCAGTAGCCCAATGTGTAATAAAAAAATTAACAGAGCTTCTTTAAAATTTAAATTTTTTAACTCTTTCGCGAAATCACTTGATCGAATTTGCTCAGACCCAGCTATAGTGTACTCTAATTGCGCGGATTCAACAAAATAATGACTTTATATTTTAGGTTATGTTTTTTTCGGATTTCCAAAACAGTTAGAATTTTTTAACGTTTCCTCCGAGAACAATATTACTTTACCCTCACTTTTTTACAAACGAAACAAATTTAACGTATCTCCCATGATAACACTTTTTACTTAAATTTCACTTTTATTTCACAAAAAATGTGCTATTTGTTCTATAGAATTAGAAGCACCTCAAGTTTCCCATCAGTCCTATGGAACTATGACGTCATAGAACTGTTAACATATTTTTTTTCCCAACAGTTCCATGGTAGAACTATTGAGACAAAAAAAAATTACCATAAGACTTATAACGACCGCTTTAGCCTAGTTGGTAGTGACCCTGCCTACAAAGCAAGAGGTTCGAATCCCGGTAAGGGCATTTATTTGTGTGATGAGCACGAATATTTGTTCCTGAGTTATGGATGTTTTCTATGTATTTAAGTATTATTAGTATATAAGTATGTTTGTTTATCGTCGTCTAGTACCCATAGTACAAGTATTTCAAACTAAATACAAACTGAAATATAGATGCACAGAAAAAACCCCAGAAAAAAGACCAATGCTGGGAATCGAACCCAGGTCCTCAGCGTTCCGTGCTGCGTGCTTACCCCTACACCATCACTGGTCTAGAAGTTAGCGACGAATTTTTCCCATACATCGTACACTTCAGTCTGTTATAATCACTTTATGCAGGGGTGCGCCAAAGTTGAACTAATTTTTCAATGCCGATTATTGGAAGTCCGAAAATGTTGTTCCTAAAAATGTACATCCTAATAATCACAACTCATAACTACTCTGTTCCTAACGTTCTGAATTCCAAATCATTCAACTTCATAATGTCCGTTGCAATAAACATCTATCATACTACTATTTGTTTTCCTATATTTTCTCAACATAACCATCTTTTACACTATTATTCATCATCATATCTTTTTTATGTAGATTTGTTTTTATTCATAAAATTGAACATTATTATACATTAAACTTCATAATTTCCGTTGCAATCCGTTGTCCGTTGTCAGTCGCTTCTGCCCCGATAGGTCTTGCTCGCTCACTGCGCTCGCTCGCTCGCTGACTCCAATGATAGCGATTGAAGCCAGCGAGCGAGCGAAGCGAGCGAGCAAGACTGTCTGAGCGGAAGCGACTCGGTATGGTTAGGTTCAAAGGCTAATGCGGGAGCGTAGCGCAGCGCAGCTCCCGCATTAGCCTTTGGTGTTAGTTATTTTTTTTATGACCACCCGGAAAATCTAATTTGTTTGATAAGTTATAAAGTTTCAACAGTGCAGTTATTATTTAAAATTTTCGGAAAACTGAGTGTTATGGACTACGTTAATAGTAAAATAAATTGTAGGAACGAAAACTTTAGGAAATAAAATTTTAGGAACAGTGATCATTATTGTACAAATCGTTAGGAAAATCAATTTTCGGAAAACTGAGTGTTATAGACTACGTTAATAGTAAAATAAATTGTAGGAACGAAAACTTGAGGAAACAAAATTTTAGGAACAGTGATCATTAGTAGTACAAATCGTTAGGAAAATCAATTTCGGGTGATGAACTTTAGCGAACCCAATATGGACCCCACTATGCAGTGATAAAGCGCGCATCTATGTTATGCCCTCTACCGAGAGACTTTAACACTCCTTCGGAGCTAACCGCTCACCTGGACCAAGAGATGGCGCTACTAAGCCAACTTTTACAAGTTAAGTATGAAGTATCTTTTTCTATTTATTTTTTCAACTTCATTTTTTATTACTTTTACGGTCATCCCGTGAAACCATATATTTTCAAACTAAATACAAACTGAAATATAGATGCACAGAAAAAACCCCAGAAAAAAGACCAATGCTGGGAATCGAACCCAGGTCCTCAGCGTTCCGTGCTGCGTGCTTACCCCTACACCATCACTGGTCTAGAAGTTAGCGACGAATTTTTCCCATACATCGTACACTTCAGTCTGTTATAATCACATTATGCAGTGATAAAGCGCGCATCTATGTTATGCCCTCTACCGAGAGACTTTAACACTCCTTCGGAGCTAACCGCTCACCTGGACCAAGAGATGGCGCTACTAAGCCAACTTTTACAAGTTAAGTATGAAGTATCTTTTTCTATTTATTTTTTCAACTTCATTTTTTATTACTTTTACGGTCATCCCGTGAAACCATATATTTTCAAACTAAATACAAACTGAAATATAGATGCACAGAAAAAACCCCTGAAAAAAGACCAATGCTGGGAATCGAACCCAGGTCCTCAGCGTTCCGTGCTGCGTGCTTACCCCTACACCATCACTGGTCTAGAAGTTAGCGACGAATTTTTCCCATACATCGTACACTTCAGTCTGTTATAATCACATTATGCAGTGATAAAGAGTGCATCTATGTTGTGCCCTCTACCGAGAGACTTTAACACTCCTTCGGAGCTAACCGCTCACCCCAGAAACCCCCAGAAAAAAGACCAATGCTCGGGTTTTTTTCTGTGCATCTATATTTCAGTTTGTATTCAGTTTGAAATATGGGCCATTCTACTTTTCGTTGACCAGTCATTTTTTTTAATGTGCTCTTCAAATATTTTTTTTACAAAAACGGTAAAGTGCTCGGTTTTATCATTAAAGATTTAAATAGGCACATAATTAAGCTTATATTTAAAATTATAACTACGCATAAAAAGTAATCATTATTATCTATAAAGTTGGTAATGCAGTGGACATGCGTGTCCCCGCCATTTGTATGGAAATTGGTGTATTTTCCGCCGAGTTACCAATTTTTTCCACAAAATTTCTTTGAATTTAAAGTTATTTTGCTTTAAAATATTAAATTTAGTTATTTCAGTTTTCATATAAGTTATTTACACTTGAAAAAAATCACCAGGTATGCCTTATATTTCACGAAAGATTAATGGTTACTTAAAAGTAGAATGGCCCATATATGGTTTCACGGGATGACCGTAAAAGTAATAAAAAATGAAGTTGAAAAAAATAAATAGAAAAAGATACTTCATACTTAACTTGCCATAGTACAAGCTTTGCTTAGTTTGGGACTAGGTCGATTTGTGTAAGATTGTCCCCTAATATTTAATATATATTTTTTTTAATATATTACTAAACCGTGATGAGAATGTGATATAACTGTCATTTCACGTACATATTGGCATGCTTATGTGATGTGGCATAATACGTGGTAGCATTGTGGTTTTATTTATTCATGAGTAGTCGCAAAACAATGTTAACTAAAATTGTATCCCTGAATAAAAAAATAATACAATAATGTTTTATTGTTTGATCGAAATGATAATTACGTTTTTATATTATTAGGTAGCTATATAATGTACGTAGTGCAAAGCAAATATTATTACCAGACAGGTTATGGTTACTTCTATATTGCAGTTTTATTTCAGTTTTCCGAACGACTCTCATATCAAAAATAAATGGATTGAAGCAACTGGTCGTAAAAAATGGTTTCCTACAAAAAACAGCTGGATTTGTTCTATACATTTCCACGAACACCTTTGCTGGCCCATCAAAGTACCGACGAGTAATCAGTACAGCTTATCTGACTATTGATCGGTGCCGTGTTCTAATCGATCTGTGAATTTATGCTTTTGAATTGTTTTCGCGCGGCTTATGTTTGTCATCACTAAATTACACTCGTGATCGTGACGCAAAATGTTACACACTCGGTCTCCCTACAAATTGCTGAATTCTTTTCTTCTATCTCGATATATTTCTGTGATTTTGGTATAAAAAAAATAGGCTACTCAAAGTACCTATTAATCCTGCGCAGAAGAAGTCACGGGTAGAAGCTAGTCATTAAATAAAAGTAGAAGTACTTACCTATAATTAAAATAAATACATTAAGAAATATTACAGGGTTATATTATTCTAGCCCTTACCGCGGCTTGACTCACTTTGGCCATTAGATTTGGCATTTGAATTGAAATCACCAATCCATCGGGATTCGCAAAAATTACACCGTGATAGCGCTATTACTATTAGTTATTCTGTGGTTACAGTAAGACGTATTAAGGAAGACGTTGCATAAAAACATCCGCGTCAAATTGCATGTCTCAACCTGGCAGTTGGGTTTTGTTCCAATCCTGTGGGAATGACAAAAAATTTGAAGAGTTCGGGGTTTTGTCCCGTTACTGTGGAAATATCGGGGCAAAACTAGCATTTTGCGAAGCTGGGAATAAAGTTTTATACAAAACACCCTATATTTTTGCTTCTCAACATAGTTAAATCACAGTCATGTTTGAGTACCTATTATGTCCACAGTGATGGGAAAGCGAGTTTCACTTTACTGATAAGTTGTCAGGGTAGACCAGGTGAGACCCTAGGGGTTTAGTTTGAGTGAAACAAAATGAAGATTTAAGACGTTTATTTAGCCCCTAGGGCTTAACTGACAGAAAAATAGATCTCGAGGGTCGCGGATTCGAGAGTTGAGTAGGAAAGCGTTTCTTGGCAAGGCCGTCCTGGATTAGGGTCCGAAGCGTAGACTGCCGGTGCTGGTAGAAGGCTAGCTGGAGGCTGGTAGTGGCCCTTGGTCAGCAAGCGGCAGGAGTAGGCCTCGCCGTAGAAGCAAGGAGGGTCTGCGGTTCCAGGAGCCAGCCGAAGAAAGCGAGCAGGAGAAGATGTACGGATCTTGGAGTGGTAGCCAGGTTCCAATCCGTGCTGTGCTGCCCTGAAATTAAGTCTTGTTAAGACAAGGGGTTCAGGTGGCCTTTTTCTGCCATCCATCCAACCGGCGTGAAGAGAAGCTTCCTAACCAAGTCAGCCGTAATCGTTGGAGGTGGTAGAAAGAAAATCGTTCGAAGATTACAAAAGAAAAATGAAGCTAAATAAATTTGGAAGAAAGTAGCCAAAAGAATTAATTAAAAACAAGATTGCTAGCAATTTTAAAAGAAAAGAATAACAGTCGAGAAAAAATGAAATCTAGCTATGTTACAAAATAAAGATCTGAAAGAAAACACAAGTTCAAAATACACAGTTAAAAATTGATATTTGACAATGACTTACCAAATTTGGGCAGAGTAACACTGATTTTTTTTTAAATATTAAAAAGAAAGTAGAAAGTACTGGAGTTGTTTCCTTTTTTTATGAGCGTACGATGATTTGCAGAATGCCGAATTTTGACCGTGCGCAGCTTTTTATGCCAAATTTTTAGCGTATTATTAAAAATCAGCTGTTCAAGTACACCGTCAAAATTCGACAAATCCACTCACATACCGTCTAGTAAAAAAATCACTCATAAACAATGTAGAATTTGTCTATGGCAAAGTTATACGGATCAGATTTCTATTATAAACAATTAGCTATTCTCAAAATGCTCATTCAAAACGCAACAGTTAGCTCAATAAATAAAATTTAGAAACATAAAATGTTTTTAATATAATGCACCACTAGCGCCATGTAGCAATCATTAGAGAAAATAATCTATTATTTAAAACAGCGCCATCTAGGGACGTAAGGGAACACTGCATTGTGACAAAGTATACATACGGGTGAACATTAAAACAGTTACCCACTCTGGTTTGTAATACGACAATTGACTGTTTATTTTTTGTTTCTTAAATTAATAAATTAAATTAAATAAATTAAAAGCTGTGTGGTGCCGGCGGCGAATAGTACCAACCCATTTCATCCCGTGGGTGTCGTAAAAGGCGACTAAGGGAATAAAGGAACACAGAAGACGGGCAGCAGCGTCTCTGAACCGTTTGACATCTTACTGCGATCGCCAACCCGCCTGCCAAGCGTGGCGATTATGGCAATTCCTCCCAAATGTTTGGGAGAGGCTCTTGCCCAGCAGTGGGATCCCTACGGGCTACTAAAAAAAAAAAAAAAAAAAAAAAAAATTAATAAATTAAAAATAAAAAAATATCACAGGACAATTCACACCAATTGACCTAGTCCCAAAGTAAGCTAAGCATAGCTTGTTTTATGGGTACAAGGCAACGGATAAACATACTTATATAGATAGATACATACTTAAATACATATTAAACACCCAAGACCCGAGAACAAAGATTCGTATTATTCATACAAATATCTGCCCCGACGCGGGAATCGAACCCGGGACCTCAAGCTTTGTAGTCAGGTTCTCTACCTACTAGGCCATCTGGTCGTCAAATGATTGAAATGAAAGAATTCTATGAAGACGAACTATGTTTTTAGATTAGGTCTCCTTCACATCAGCGACACAGCCGATACATCAGTTTCTTGGTAATCTATTTTACACGTACAAAATCGTGAAAATAGTGATAAATATCACGGGACAATTCACACCAATTGACCTAGTCCCAAATTAAGCTAGGCAAAGCTTGTGTTATGAGTACTAGGCAACGGCAAAACATACTTATATAGATAGATATTAAACACCCAAGACCCGAGAACAAACATTCATAATTTTCATACAAATATCTGCCCCGTCACGGGAATCGAACCCCCTCAAGCTTCATAGTCAGGTTCCACTACCATTACCACTAGGTCATCTGGTCGTCATGATCTGCTGTTATATTAATTAAATCTGCTTATTACAATGATTCACGTGACTCGTGAAGAAATTCTATTTTTTTTTAAAGAAAGAAAAGAAAAGAAAAAAATACATTTATTTACAACAACACAAGACACATCAATATTTTACAAAACAAAAGACAACACGAAAACTAAAGATAGAATGTGTCATTGCGGTTGCAAATCGGACACTGGCTCAGCATAATGCTGAGGCGTTTACAGCACATGACACTGATATTGTGTTGTGCGTGTCTTGATTGGAAATGTCTTAAGTCACTGCTATTTTTTCACTTTTTCACTCTTTGTTTTTATTATTTAATTGTTACAAGTTACAATAATTAAAATATTTTATTTATTATATATCGTTTTGCTTGCTGCTCATGTGGTCGGCCGTGTCAGTTGTCAATGTCAACGCCATGCCAAAATATAACGCCCTTGTGTTGGTATTGGTACAGTTGCACGATCATATGGTTGCGTTCACAATTAGACACGGTCCGATCGTGTGTGCAGCGAGCAAATGACGGCCTCACGGTCCCACCGGAAGACCAGCGCTGGCTCTCGAGCCGGCATTATGCTGAGGTGGGTCCGTTTCGTGATATCTAGTTTCTTTCTTTATTTTGTAACCTTTATGCCTTTATGCTATTGTTGTCACGAATAAATGTTTTTTCTTTCTTTCTTTCTTTCACCCCAGCGCTGATTTTCAGCTAGCACCGTTGGTGACACCCGGATCGCTGTTTAGATAGATAAATAAATAGACTGCACACTTATAGCTACATAAGACTACATGCGGAAATAAATAATTTGTAGATTATAAAAAGCAAATAATAATAACAAAATCACTTAAACATTATGTAATTACTATACCTCACTTTTAAAGAAAACTAAGTACTTTAAAATAAATGTATTTAATCGGCAAATAATTTTTCGCTCAATATCTTATCCTCATTTCATTATGTTTGAGAGAATGCCATCTTTAGGCTATGAAAATGATTCATTACACATATTTTAAGAAATCGGCATAAAGTATTGTCTGGTTTTAAAACATCTATTCGGATGAACCATGTTTAGCACTGCAACACAATGAAAATATTTTTACTATTTTTAACGTACGGATAATAAATTATTAATATTTTTCGACAGGGATATTGTAGCTTTCTATTAGTCAATGTAGCTTTCTATTTGTCAAATATTTTTTGCAATTAGTTGAGTAGTTCCAGACTTTACCCCTTACGTATAAACAAACAAACAAACTAGTGATAAAAATAGCTGAAAAATATGGATTGGTTAACATACAATTTCCAATTCATAATAATATGGAATCGCCATCAGTCTGATGTGTTACCAAGTTCAAAATAGTATGGATTCCACATACCTAAGCTTTCTCTACAAATAGAGCGTCTTGCGTGACACTGATTTACGAAGAAAAGATATCCTTTCTTATAACGGCTGAACATCATGCAAACTGGTTGCATGTCGTTTGCCGGCAAGTCCATGCACACTGAGTCGCAAGCTTCTTCAAAACGGGGTTGGAGCGGAACGTTGCCCAAAAATCTTTGAACCGTGACTCCTTAATTAAGAGGCAAGTCATATATTTATCAAGTCTTATATTTTATATTTATATTATATTATATTTTAGCAATCTTATGCTCATACAAACATTAAACGGTGCGCACACTTCCACCTTGGTCCGATAAAGGCGAATTATTACTCATCAATCTTATCGCAGTCGACTATAATATTATGTGGTTTATTTTTAAAAACTTCGCAGTAACTTGGGAGTTTTTAGATCCCATGAAGATATTTTCAACCGACGAAAAAAACGGAAGAGGTTACTCACTGAAGTATATATTTTTTTTATGTATGATCACGCATATTTTTTTACAGAGTAGTCCGATTTTGATCATTCTTTCTTTATTGGATAGGGTACACTTTAAAACCCTACCCTACCTACCTTGGAGGTATACCTTAAAATTGGTTTCATATAAATTTGAAAAAAAACCTACCCTAAGGATGGGAAAATAGGGGTGATTAGTTGTTCACTCACAAATTTTAAGTACCTACCTGGGCGACCGAGCTCCACTCGGACTGAAACTCGGTACCAAGCGTTTTCCCAGAGATAAGACCAAGTTAGATCAATTTTTCATCCCGGAAAAACCCCACCCACATACCAAATTTAATGGAAATCGTTGGAGCCGTTTCTGAGGTACTGATTATATATATATATATATATATATATATATATATATATAAGTAAGTATATGTATATATTCAGGGCGTCGCACAGCTATGCCACATGGAGGGGAAGTACCTTAAATATTGTAGATAGACAATTTTACTGAAAAGAGACTTTATTTTTATTTTAAAAACAATTTTAACTGCATTCAAAGATTTTTGAATAAACGCCTCTCTGAACTGGGAATCAAACCCGTCAAATGGTAAAAAAATACCCGTAATTTTACGACACCAATCAAAAGGCTCAATCAAAAGGATGATTTTTTTCCAAGTAACAAAGCATCGTAAATAAAAGGAAGACCATGCAATTTTAAAGTTCTGTAGTATACAAATTCTCTCTCTTAATAATTTCGCTCCCATTTGACTTTTTTATCTTTTCATGGTGAATGTTTAAAATAATACATCTATGTTCAGCTTGTAACTCCTGTACATTTTCATACTGTTTCTTGTAAACTAAATCTTTTACATAACCCCATTAAAAAAAATACACAAATTGTAAACAAAATGTAATGAACGTAAAATTGCATGGTCTTCCATTTATTTACGATGCTACGTTACTTGGCAAAAAATAATCCTTTTGATTGAGCCTTTGATTGGTGTCGTAAAATTACGGATTTTTTTTTTTACCATTTGACGGGTTCGATTCCCGGTTCAAACAGACGTTCATTCAAAAATTTTTGAATGCAGTTAAAATCGTTTTTAAAATCAAAATTAAGTCTCTTTTCAGTAAAATTGTCTATCTACAATATTTATGGTAGTTCCCTATGGACGCTCTGTACCCTACCTATACAAGAATTGCTCGTTTAAAGGTATTAGATGCCGAGTTGTGTACTTCTTAGAAAAACCTCATTATGAATGAGGTTCAGACCTGTCAGTAATAGAAAAAAACAAAAAAGCATAAAGTAAAAAAAATACCAACAAATTAAACCGCCGAAAAAAAACAAAAAAAAAGCAAGAAATAATAAACCTTTTTATTTAACCTTAATAAGTTAATAACTAAGTTCTTTTAAGCTGTCGGAGAAAGCCGTGGAATAGGTATTTTAAGAAATCTAGATTTAAGTTTTAATTTGTACTCCTTACACAGTTTTGCAGTGACACGTATCCCATACGGTAAATAAATAAATGTACGCTCATGTTGTACCATCTCCCGTTATAATTATTGGAGCTTAGATTATTTATACACTAGATAGAGCTTAGGCGGCATGAAAACGTCCCGAAAAATATAAGCCAACAGTAGGCTTATATGTCAGTTGTTCCCCTTCAGTCTGAATGACGTTTTTGGACGTTTTGTATACCAGTGTTTGCTACTGACACTCTATCAGGTGTATAAATAATCTAAGTATTGGAGACTCTCCGCTCGAAGTTGTTGACGACTATAATTCTACCTGGGACACTGGGATCCAATTAGGTAGGTTCAACTTCGAGAAAGAGGTCAATTGACGAATCCGACTCGGCTGGGCAGCGTTCGGGAAGCTCCGCAATATCTTGTTATCCAATATACCGCAATGTCTTAAGTCAAAAGTCTTTGACCATTGTGATGACTTATGGCACTGAGACGTGGCCGCTAACGATGGGCCTCATAAGGAAGCTCAAAAGTCACTCAGAGAGCAATGGAGAGGGCTATGCTCGGAATTTCTCTGCGGGATCGCATTAGAAATGATGTAATCCGCGCAAGAACTAAAGTCACCGACATAGCTCGAAGAATCGGCAAACTAAAGTGGCAGTGGGCAGGGCACATCGCTCGTAGAACTGATGGCTGATGGGGCAAAAAGGTTCTCGAGTGGCGTCCACGGACCGGAAGACGCAGTGTAGGTAGGCCTCCAACAAGATGGACCGACGACCTGGTTAAGGTTGCGGGATCGCGTTGGATGCGGATGGCACGGGACCGATCTCTTTGGCGAGCCTTGGGGAAGGCCTATGTTCAGCAGTGGACGTCTTTCGGCTGAAATGATGAACTAAGTTCTTAAACTAATGTAAGAATACCTAAGAAATTTTGAGTCGGGGCCAAAGAATCAATCCTTCGCCGGAAAATACCGAGCATTCACGAGCGAGCGTTAATGTCAGCGAGACAGCAACCCTAAAGCTGCGTACGGATTGCGGGTACATTTGCACGCGTAGTCGATTACGCGTGTCCTGGAACGCCATGTCCGTACCTGCAGCTACGCGTAGAGTGTACGCGTAGCTGCAAGCACAGAATATATAATAGTACTAACGACCAGAATGCACGCTCCACCCCGCACCGATTCGAGTTACCCCACCCCTCAAGCGCAGATTGCCGGAAAACCGCCGGAAACGAGTCGGGTGTGCAACGCGCGCGACACATGTCGGTCGCACGGCACTAAGTTCGGGAGCAATAATTTTGTGAAATGGTAATATACTAGGGGCGTTCAATAAAAAGTGAGAATGAGTATGTTATAAACAACTTTTACTAAATGTCATTTTATTTTTCGACATAGTTATCTTTTAGCATAATACACTTAGTATATCTTTTTTCTAAACTTAAAATTCCATTTTTAAAAAAGGTCTCATCTTGAGTACTTAAAAAATCTTGTACTGCAGCGACTACCGCGTCGTCGTCTTCAAATTTCTGGCCTCTCAGGTATTGTTTCAATCTCGGAAATAGGTAGAAATTACTGGGAGCGAGATCTGGTGAATACAGAGGTTGCTTAAGGATATCGAACCCAGCATCACGAATTGCAGCCATTGCAACGGCGGACTTGTGTGCCGGGGCATTGTCCTGGTGGAACAGCACAACTTTCGAGAGTTTACCTCGCCGTTTTTCGCGGATCTCATTGCGCAATGTTGCTATTTGTTTGGCGTATAAAGTGCCCGTAATAGTGGCTCCATGCTCGAGATACTCAATCATTAATACCCCTTTACCATCCCAAAAAACAGAGCCCATGACCTTACCGGCAGATGGGCTCACCTTGAATTTCTTCGAAGTTGGAGATGATGGCCTTTTCCATGTCATAGACTGCAGTTTCGTTTCAGGGTCGTAATGATGGAGCCATGTTTCGTCCATTGTTATAAATCGCGCCAAAAAAAGTTCCCGGTCTTGCTGCATCAGGTTCAAAGCTTCTTGACAAATCTCTAGTCTAGTTTGTTTTTGCGTGTGAGTAAGCATTCTTGGTACCCAACGCGCAGATACCTTTTTCATACCCAAGCGTTCATGTAAAATATTATGCACGCTCCCCGTTGAAATCTTTACATTTTCAGCAATAAAACGAACTGTGACACGACGATCCGCCAAAACTGAGTTTTCGACTTTTTTCACAATTTCTTCAGTTACTGCTGTAGTAGGGCGTCAGGAGCGGGGGTCGTCCATTGTCGATGATCTTCCACGTCTAAATTCGGCGCACCAACGTGCGACTGTCGAATACGGAGGAGCATTAGACCCTAAAGTGTCCCGCAAATCCAAATTGACTTGGTCCGTAGAAAAATTTTTCAAATACAAGTATTTGATAACGGCGCGCAGTTCAATTTTCTCCATTTTCGCTAACGTACTCAATAGCATTGCAAAGAAATTACCGTATGTTTTTTTAAACAAAAGACAGTTAGTTTTATTTTTCATAGCAATCAGCTAGATAGATTAGCTTTACCGGCCAGTATTTAATTTCGTAATATTAAAAGAGTTTGCATCACATTCTCACTTTATATTGAACGCCCCTCGTACTGCGCATTATATGGTTGTTTGTCAACAGCCAAATATAAGGAAAGGAGTTTACCTACCCTACCTACTTCCTGTTATAAATAATGCTTTCTGAAATTATCGCGATTAATACATGAAATAACTACCTACCGAACAATTCGTTTAAGTTTGTAGTCGATGTATCTACTGTAATATTTGTAATTGAAAATAGTAATGCTTAAATACACAAACAGACACGTTTTAAGTAAATTTAAATAATTAGGATTAAATAAATAGATAAGTTTAACGATTACATTTATTTGCACATAGCTAAGCCATACCTACATATTATTATAAGTACCTAAGTATACCTATATGTCATTGGTAGTACTTATTAAGTACTAGGTTTTTGCAATGGTCAGCCCCGTGTATCTTACGCACACATTGACGCGTGTAACGTCGTCGTGCTTATGAAGATTCAAGAAGGCATTTTGTACGTCGTGGCCGCCGTGTGCTGCAAGTACGGGCATGGCGTTCCAGGACACGCGTAATCGACTACGCGTACAAAATGTACGCGCAATCCTTACACAACTTAACGGGCACTTGCGTGACACGTGATTGCTTTGCTTGGCACCGGCTCAAAATTACTTATCTAAGTACTATAATTATATGTATTAGTTTAAGAACTTGATTATTAAGGTTAAATAAAAGGTTTATTATTTTATGCTTTTCAGTTTTTTTCGGCGGTTTAATTTTTTGTTATCATGCGAAAAAGTTTAATTCTAAATTGAAGTAGGTACTTACGCGGGAACAATAAATTTAATAAAATCAATTGAAACATGCCACTTCCTTATGATGGAAAGTATTACTACAAATGTAGGTACCGGTTTTTACTTATTGTCAAAAGTAAATTTCACTTTTACAGTTATTACACAATTTATTGTTATTTTATCGGTAGTGGCAAAACGATTTGCTGCCTCAAAGTTCTTAAAAATAAACATCACGACAAAATTTAACAAAAAATCAGTATATTCAGTAATATCCCTCTACAATTCGGTATTATGCATGTTTTTTTGGTTACTGTTATTATTATTACCTTCGATCAACAATAAATTGTTGATCGAAGATTATTACAAACAAAAATGGGTTCTCAAGTAAACAAGAATATCAACGGGTGTGTAATGATAGATCAAATAGAATTAATATCAATCCTCCGAAGTTTACTTTTTGAGTAAATCGCATTATATCAAATGTAGCATTATACCAAATGTTACAGTTATATCAAATGTTGTTATATCTATCGAGGCGCACCCTAATTTGCCGATTCCGACACGTTAACTTATCAATCGAATGGTGCAAAATTTACGAGATATCGGACAGTTTTAATATTTTCCGATAGTCGATAAAAAAACAGAAGGCGGTAGCGTAATGCCATACTTCTCCGGTGTGGCTTACAGCCCGCCATACCGACGCGAACACGTTAATTTAAAAACAACAATTCAAACCTTTGTACCAAGCTAATTTTTGCACAGCTAATAATTGTCGAGTAGCCATTCACGAAAATCACCATGCCATACTTTTCTGACGGTTCCAAATGGGCGCCATACCGCCGCAAAGAAATAATTTTTATTTTTTTTGCAAAACGATTTGTACCAGTATTGCATTTGGATTTTTGGAAAGTACTTGATAAAATGTGACCGTTATTATATTTGCCGTAAGTCTAGTAAGGGGAAAAAGTGCTGCCATACTTGAAAGACTTATTTATTCGACGAGTTTTAAAAATACGACTGTAAAATACGTGTAATAGTGTGGAACCTAAAGGCCTCTACAATTCGAGAAATCTTTCGAGCGGTGGTAGCCGTACAATCTATCTGGTTATAAGACAAGATTGCCGCCACCTAGATGTTTGAAATTTTGTATTTATATTTTCAAACCTCAAACTTACAGGAAACATTAGTGCCATACTGGTACAAATCGTTTGAATTACGAATAAAACTTAGAATTTTGAAAACATATTGTACACATTCGCCGCCTCCCACAGGTATGGCATTATCAGACTTCTATTTATAATCATACGGAGAACTGTTGAAAAAAGTTTTAGGGTGGTAAAATCGTTTTGCAAAAAAAAATTACTCCTTTGCTGTATGGCACCCATTTGAAAAGTATGGCATGGTGATTTTCGTGAATGGCTACTCGACGATTACTAGCTGTGCAAAAATTAGCTTGGTACAAATGGTTGAATTGTTGTTTTTAAATTAACGTGTTCGCGTCGGTATGGCGGGCTGTAAGCAACACTGGAGAAGTATGGCATTACGCTACCGCCTTCTGTTTTTTTATCGACTATCGGAAAATACAAGAATTTTTGTGGAACAAATCGTTCGATTTTCGTTATTTATCCGACACGTTCGATAACGCCCACGCGATTGGGCCGCCGGTACCAGCGCTATGACCATCATTTTCCTTTTTGTCATTACGTAATTAGACCCCTGAAGAACCGCCATACTGGTACAAATGATCTAGTAGGTATTTTGTATCACCATCTCCCGGTCTATAGTAGGAATATTTAGTTCGTGAGGTTGGCAGCTGATGGCGCGGCAGTTCTTTGTGACGTTTCGTTTAGCGATAGTCGACCTTGAAAAATAGTCACAATATCGATAGGCCTATCGATAGTATCGATAATATCGATAGTATCGATAGTATGGATAGTAATTTTAGACCAATACTATTGATAGCCATTAATACTATCGATACTATCGATACTATTGTTCTTTATCAATAGTATCGATAGTATCGATACTATTGAAAAGCAAAACTATCGATACTATTGAAAGCAATACTATCGATAGTATCGATAGTATTGATGTCTATCAATAGTATAGGTCTGAAATTACTATCGATACTATCGATAGGCCTATCGATATTATCGATAGGCCTATCGATATTGTGACTATTTTTCGAGGTCACAATACTATTGCCGATACTATCGATAGTTCGATCTATTGTTGGCAACGCTAGTTTCGTTTGACAGATGTCATTCCAGAAGCACCACAACACTCTCAGATGGCGCTAGTTAGAAGATTGCCAACAATACAATTTATACTTAATTTATAACTTGCCATTGTGTTTGGAAACTGTAAATTAGATAAGGATATTGATAAATAAATATATTTGACTGGATATACACCGTGAAATTTTAGTGGTTGTTTTCCCGAAACGAGGTGATTTAGTATCGATTGTACAATCGATTTATAATTACTATTTTGACTAGAGTCAAAAATCCAATTGTGAAAAACGAAAGTCGAAAATGACTGCAAACCAATAGTAACGCTTCGTTGGTACCTAACCTATCGTACGATCGTACGCTACTTGTACCAACGAAGCGTTACTATTGGTTTGTGGTCATTTTCGTCTTTGGTTTTTCACAATTGGATTTTTGACTCTATAGAGACTATAGTCAAAATAGTAATTATAAATCGATTGTACAATCGAAACTAAATCACCTCGTTTCGGGAAAACAACCACTAAAATTTCACGGTGTATAAATATATTTTTGTTCAGGGGCAAAGTTTTTACTAACGAATAAATAGTTGATGTGTAAAAACATTTTATCTAAATTTGCCATCTGGCTTAGTAAAGTCCCCTTCATAAAACGACTTTACGATAAGAGATGGGCCACGTCGGCGCTTAATAACAATTTTATTAAAGGCAGAAATGACATCAATTTCACAGTTTTGACGTTGATTTAGGCAAGGATATGTCTCTTGTTATTGGAAAGATATCATCATAATAATCTGAACTTTTTTTATTCGTCAAAAGATGTATAGTTATTAATAAAGGTTGCTAGTCAGAAAGATGCTCGTTTTAATACGTAATATTTATTTCAAAATAGTATATGAAATAAATAGTATAGGTGTAGTAGGTAGGATGCACGTCGTGTCGTGTACCTAAGGGTAAAAAGCGACTCAGGCTTTCAGTATATATGTAAATTGTTAACCTCCGTATTGCAGTAAGACTAGCTCGTAAGTGAAAATTGTACCAGCCACCTGCAACAATATCAATCAATGTCAAAATATCTTTATTCAATTTAGGCTACACCATGAAAGTCGACAACAAACGCTTTTTATGCAAAAGTGAGATAAAAAATAATAAACAAAAATTCTTATTTAAGCAACCAGAGACATGGCACTATTTTACTATAAAGTAGCCTTCCTTCCGCAGCTTCGCCCGCGAAAAATTAAATTTCCCATAGGAAAAGGTATTTTCCCGCGGTAAAAAGTAGCCTATAAAAAGTAGCCTATGTCACTCAGTGATAATGTAACGGCAAAAGAATTTTTGAAATCGGTCCAGTAGTTTTTAAGTTTATTCGTTACATACAAAAATACAAATCTTTCCTCTTTATAATATTAGTGTAGATGTAGACAGGTAATTTCTGTTGATAATATCACTTATCAAGTTACTTTATTCTCGCAAGGAAGAATCGTATTGGAATCAAATCAACAACATCGAACACCCGTAAGTTTGTGGAAATCGTTTCGGTAAAGAGTTTCTTGTGCGCATTTACTATGTCATTCAACCCCCAAGTGGCGTACTGATGAATAGATAAGTAAAGTTAGGTGTGTTTATGTTTAGCAGGGCCACCTGAGCTACAATAATGTAACTATTTATTGCGAGTATTGCTAATGGATTCCGAATTACCTACATCGCAAAATACATAATAATTTTTAATAATCGTTCCCATTATTTTCGGTGCAAACCTGATCGATCGCCCTCACCAAGAAGGACGGAGGGGTGAGACCATAATTGCTGTTGGATCAACATTACGCCGTTTGGCCTCCTAAATTGCTGTTCGACATACTAGGGGCGTTCAATAAAAAGTGAGAATGAGTATGTTATAAACAACTTTTACTAAATGTAATTTTATTTTTCGACATAGTCACCTTTTAGCATAATACACTTAGTGTATCTATTTTCTAAACTTAAAATTCCATTTTTAAAAAAGGTCTCATCTTGAGTACTTAAAAAATCTTGTACTGCAGCGACTACCGCGTCGTCGTCTTCAAATTTCTGGCTTCTCAGGTATTGTTTCAATCTCGGAAATAGGTAGAAATCACTGGGAGCGAGATCTGGTGAATACGGAGGATGCTTAAGGATATCGAACCCAGCATCACGAATTGCAGCCATTGCAACGGCGGACTTGTGTGCCGGAGCATTGTCCTGGTGGAACAGCACAACTTTCGAGAGTTTACCTCGCCGTTTTTCGCGGATCTCAATGCGCAATGTTGCTATTTGTTTGGCGTATAAAGTGCCCGTAATAGTGGCCCCATGCTCGAGATACTCAATCATTAATACCCCTTTACATCCCAAAAAACAGAGCCCATGACCTTACCGGCAGATGGGCTCACCTTGAATTTCTTCGGAGTTGGAGATGATGGCTTTTTCCATGTCATAGACTGCAGTTTCGTTTCAGGGTCGTAATGATGGAGCCATGTTTCGTCCATTGTTATAAATCGCGCCAAAAAAAGTTCCCGGTCTTGCTGCATCAGGTTCAAAGCTTCTTGACAAATCTCTAGTCTAGTTTGTTTTGGCGTGTCAGTAAGCATTCTTGGTACCCAACGCGCAGATACCTTTTTCATATCCAAGCGTTCATGTAAAATATTATGCACGCTCCCCGTTGAAATCTTGACATTTTCAGCAATAAAACGAACTGTGACACGACGATCCGCCAAAACTGAGTTTTCGACTTTTTCACAATTTCTCCAGTTACTGCTTTAGTAGGGCGTCCGGAGCGAGGGTCGTCCATTGTCGATGGTCTTCCACGTCTAAATTCGGCGCACCAACGTGCGACTGTCGAATACGGAGGAGCATTAGACCCTAAAGTGTCCCGCAAATCCAAATTGACTTGGTCCGTAGAAAAAATTTTCAAATACAAGTATTTGATAACGGCGCGCAGTTCAAGCATGGGGCCACTATTACGGGCACTTTATACGCCAAACAAACAGCAACATTGCGCAATGAGATCCGCGAAAAACGGCGAGGTAAACTCTCGAAAGTTGTGCTGTTCCACCAGGACAATGCCCCGGCACACAAGTCCGCCGTTGCAATGGCTGCAATTCGTGATGCTGGGTTCGATATCCTTAAGCATCCTCCGTATTCACCAGATCTCGCTCCCAGTGATTTCTGCGTATTTCCGAGATTGAAACAATACCTGAGAGGCCAGAAATTTGAAGACGACGACGCGGTAGTCGCTGCAGTACAAGATTTTTTAAGTACTCAAGATGAGACCTTTTTTAAAAATGGAATTTTAAGTTTAGAAAAAAGATATACTAAGTGTATTATGCTAAAAGGTGACTATGTCGAATAAAAAAATGACATTTAGTAAAAGTTGTTTATAACATACTCATTCTCACTTTTTATTGAACGCCCCTAGTATAAGGAGAAGGAAATATAGTTTTTGTTAACCATTTGTCGATCTCTTATTATTCAGTACTCATCTGCTCTAGAGATATCATATGTTCCTATCCTTACTATACTAGGGGCGTTCAATAAAAAGTTTGAATGAGTATGTTATAAACAACTTTTACTAAATGTCATTTTATTTTTCAATATACCCACCTTTTAGCATAATACACTTAGTATATCTTTTTTCTAAACTTAAAATTCCATTTTTAAAAAAGGTCTCATCTTGAGTACTTAAAAAATCTTGTACTGCAGCAACTACCTCGTCGTCGTCTTCAAATTTCTGGCCTCTCAGGTATTGTTTCAATCTCGGAAATAGGTAGAAATCACTGGGAGCGAGATCTGGTGAATACGGAGGATGCATAAGGATATCGAACCCAGCATCACGAACTGCAGCCATTGCAACGGCGGACTTGTGTGCCGGGGCATTGTCCTGGTGGAACAGCACAACTTTCGAGAGTTTACCTCGCCGCTTTTCGCGGATCTCATTGCGCAATGTTGCTATTTGTTTGGCGTATAATGTGCCCGTAATAGTGGCTCCATGCTCGAGATACTCAATCATTAATACCCCTTTACCATCCCAAAAAACAGAGCCCATGACCTTACCGGCAGATGGGCTCACCTTGAATTTCTTCGGAGTTGGAGATGATGGCCTTTTCCATGTCATAGACTGCAGTTTTGTTTCAGGGTCGTAATGATGGAGCCATGTTTCGTCCATTGTTATAAATCGCGCCAAAAAAAGTTCCCGGTCTTGCTGCATCAGGTTCAAAGCTTCTTGACAAATCTCTAGTCTAGTTTGTTTTGGCGTGTCAGTAAGCATTCTTGGTACCCAACGCGCAGATACCTTTTTCATACCCAAGCGTTCATGTAAAATATTATGCACGCTCCCCGTTGAAATCTTGACATTTTCAGCAATAAAACGAACTGTGACACGACGATCCGCCAAAACTGAGTTTTCGACTTTTTCACAATTTCTCCAGTTACTGCTTTAGTAGGGCGTCCGGAGCGAGGGTCGTCCATTGTCGATGGTCTTCCACGTCTAAATTCGGCGCACCAACGTGCGACTGTCGAATACGGAGGAGCATTAGACCCTAAAGTGTCCCGCAAATCCAAATTGACTTGGTCCGTAGAAAAAATTTTCAAATACAAGTATTTGATAACGGCGCGCAGTTCAAGCATGGGGCCACTATTACGGGCACTTTATACGCCAAACAAACAGCAACATTGCGCAATGAGATCCGCGAAAAACGGCGAGGTAAACTCTCGAAAGTTGTGCTGTTCCACCAGGACAATGCCCCGGCACACAAGTCCGCCGTTGCAATGGCTGCAATTCGTGATGCTGGGTTCGATATCCTTAAGCATCCTCCGTATTCACCAGATCTCGCTCCCAGTGATTTCTGCGTATTTCCGAGATTGAAACAATACCTGAGAGGCCAGAAATTTGAAGACGACGACGCGGTAGTCGCTGCAGTACAAGATTTTTTAAGTACTCAAGATGAGACCTTTTTTAAAAATGGAATTTTAAGTTTAGAAAAAAGATATACTAAGTGTATTATGCTAAAAGGTGACTATGTCGAATAAAAAAATGACATTTAGTAAAAGTTGTTTATAACATACTCATTCTCACTTTTTATTGAACGCCCCTAGTATAAGGAGAAGGAAATATAGTTTTTGTTAACCATTTGTCGATCTCTTATTATTCAGTACTCATCTGCTCTAGAGATATCATATGTTCCTATCCTTACTATACTAGGGGCGTTCAATAAAAAGTTTGAATGAGTATGTTATAAACAACTTTTACTAAATGTCATTTTATTTTTCAATATACCCACCTTTTAGCATAATACACTTAGTATATCTTTTTTCTAAACTTAAAATTCCATTTTTAAAAAAGGTCTCATCTTGAGTACTTAAAAAATCTTGTACTGCAGCAACTACCTCGTCGTCGTCTTCAAATTTCTGGCCTCTCAGGTATTGTTTCAATCTCGGAAATAGGTAGAAATCACTGGGAGCGAGATCTGGTGAATACGGAGGATGCATAAGGATATCGAACCCAGCATCACGAACTGCAGCCATTGCAACGGCGGACTTGTGTGCCGGGGCATTGTCCTGGTGGAACAGCACAACTTTCGAGAGTTTACCTCGCCGCTTTTCGCGGATCTCATTGCGCAATGTTGCTATTTGTTTGGCGTATAATGTGCCCGTAATAGTGGCTCCATGCTCGAGATACTCAATCATTAATACCCCTTTACCATCCCAAAAAACAGAGCCCATGACCTTACCGGCAGATGGGCTCACCTTGAATTTCTTCGGAGTTGGAGATGATGGCCTTTTCCATGTCATAGACTGCAGTTTTGTTTCAGGGTCGTAATGATGGAGCCATGTTTCGTCCATTGTTATAAATCGCGCCAAAAAAAGTTCCCGGTCTTGCTGCATCAGGTTCAAAGCTTCTTGACAAATCTCTAGTCTAGTTTGTTTTTGCGTGTCAGTAAGCATTCTTGGTACCCAACGCGCAGATACCTTTTTCATACCCAAGCGTTCATGTAAAATATTATGCACGCTCCCCGTTGAAATCTTGACATTTTCAGCAATAAAACGAACTGTGACACGACGATCCGCCAAAACTGAGTTTTCGACTTTTTTCACAATTTCTTCAGTTACTGCTGTAGTAGGGCGTCCGGAGCGGGGGTCGTCCATTGTCGATGTTCTTCCACGTCTAAATTCGGCGCACCAACGTGCGACTGTCGAATACGGAGGAGCATTAGACCCTAAAGTGTCCCGCAAATCCAAATTGACTTGGTCCATAGAAAAATTTTTCAAATACAAGTATTTGATAACGGCGCGCAGTTCAATTTTCTCCATTTTCGCTAACGTACTCAATAGCATTGCAAAGAAATTACCGTATATTTTTTTAAACAAAAGACAGTTAGTTTTTTTTTTCATAGCAATCAGCTAGATAGATTAGCTTTACTGGCCAGTATTTAATTTCGTAATATTAAAAGAGTTGGCATCTCATTCTCACTTTATATTGAACGCCCCTCGTATATACTACATGCCCCTAACGCTAACATTTCAGTTTTTGGTTATGTAGAAAACTTTGTCCACATTATTAACCAGTTTTCTACGCTTAAGATACATTCCCTTTGCATAACTAACTACTTATCAAACTCGGTTAATAAAATGGACGGAAAAATTCCACCCACACAAGTGGTTTTCTATCCGAAAGATAGATTCGCCCTGGATAACAGAACTAATTATCAAACTAATTAGCACTAAGCCTCTTCCATGAGATTTCAAAGAGTCTTATAGATGCTACCGGTGACCGAAGAGCTGGCAGCTACCTCGCTCAAAGAATCAGCCTAGCGATTCAACGAGGAAATGCTGCCAGCATCTTCGGCACAATGCCGCAGGGGGCTTTTTTTAGATCTAGTTTAGTTTTTAATTTAATTTAGTTTGTAATACTAGGGGCGTTCAATAAAAAGTGAGAATGAGTATGTTATAAACAACTTTTACTAAATGTAATTTTATTTTTCGACATAGTCACCTTTTAGCATAATACACTTATTAAATCTTTTTTCTAAACTTAAAATTCCATTTTTAAAAAGGTCTCATCTTGAGTACTTAAAAAATCTTGTACTGCAGCGACTACCGCGTCGTCGTCTTCAAATTTCTGGCCTCTCAGGTATTGTTTCAATCTCGGAAATAGGTAGAAATCACTGGGAGCGAGATCTGGTGAATACGGAGGATGCTTTAGGATATCGAACCCAGCATCACGAATTGCAGCCATCGCAACGGCGGACTTGTGTGCCGGGGCATTGTCCTGGTGGAACAGCACAACTTTCGAGAGTTTGCCTCGCCGTTTTTCGCGGATCTCATTGCGCAATGTTGCTATTTGTTTGGCGTATAATGTGCCCGTAATAGTGGCTCCATGCTCGAGATACTCAATCATTAATACCCCTTTACCATCCCAAAAAACAGAGCCCATGACCTTAACGGCAGATGGGCTCACCTTGAATTTCTTCGGAGTTGGAGATGATGGCCTTTTCCATGTCATAGACTGCAGTTTCGTTTCTGGGTCGTAATGATGGAGCCATGTTTCGTCCATTGTTATAAATCGCGCCAAAAAAAGTTCCCGGTCTTGCTGCATCAGGTTCAAAGCTTCTTGACAAATCTCTAGTCTAGTTTGTTTTTGCGTGTCAGTAAGCATTCTTGGTACCCAACGCGCAGATACCTTTTTCATACCCAAGCGTTCAAGTAAAATATTATGCACGCTCCCCGTTGAAATCTTTACATTTTCAGCAATAAAACGAACCGTGACACGACGATCCGCCAATACTGAGTTTTCGACTTTTTTCACAATTTCTTCAGTTACTGCTGTAGTAGGGCGTCCGGAGCGGGGGTCGTCCATTGTCGATGTTCTTCCACGTCTAAATTCGGCGCACCAACGTGCGACTGTCGAATACAGAGGAGCATTAGACCCTAAAGTGTCCCGCAAATCCAAATTGACTTGGTCCGTAGAAAAAATTTTCAAACACAAGTATTTGATAACGGCGCGCAGTTCAATTTTCTCCATTTTCGCTAACGCACTCAATAGCATTGCAAAGAAATTACCGTATTTTTTTTTAAACAAAAGACAGTTAGTTTTTTTTTTCATAGCAATCAGCTAGATAGATTAGCTTTACCGGCCAGTATTTAATTTCCTAATATTGAAAGAGTTTGCATCTCATTCTCACTTTATATTGAACGCCCCTCGTAGTTAGATATTTAGTTTATAGTTAAGTTTTATTCACTGTTATTTTTTCTTAATTGTTTTATTTTTATTTCTTATTTTTAGTTTTATCAGAGTTCCACCCACATCACTGGTTTTCTCGACGGAAGAATTGTTCTCCCTGGATAACTAGTTATCTAACTTGGTTATATGGGTGGAACAAAGGCCTAAGAACACTATATGCCTAATATCATCAGCCTTCGATATCGTCGACGATCAATCGACGAATCCGACTCGGCTGGGCAGCGTTCGCAAAGCTCCGCAATATCTTGTCTTCCAATATATCGTAGTGTCTCAAGTCAAAAGTCTTTGACCAGTGTGTGTTGCCAGCTTGTTGCCAGTGATAACTTATGGCACTGAGACGTGGCCGCTTACGATGGGCCTCATAAGAAAGCTCAAAGTCAATCATAGCGCGATGGAGAGGGCTATGCTTGGAGGTTCTCTGCGGGATCGCATTAGAAATGATGAAATCCGCGCAAGAACTAAAGTCACGGACATAGCGCGAAGAATTATTCCCAAACATTTTGTAGTCCTTTGCAAGGTAAAAATTAACACAAGGACTAAGGCCAGATTGCTGGCGCAACCGCAGGATTTTTTTACTTAAGGCGGGCTCGGAGTCTAAGTTATGAGTCGGTCCTCAAAGCCACTGAAACGCTCACGGTCGGCTCCGGCCCCGGAACGCCGCCAATTCACATTTACCCCCCGAGTGGCGATCGTAGTATAAGTACCTGATCACGCTTGTCCTCGCGGTCAGCGTTCACAGTGCGGGCGCACAGGGTGGCTGCCGAGACACAGCTAGCGCGACGGCACCTGGAGTGCGAGCACTGGAGTACAATACAACAGGTGAAGCAACTGGAGACGGAACCAGTCTGGCAGTTTTGGAGACCGAAGAGCATTCGTGTGTTTCACTTGCTGCGTCATCTCGCGTCGCATCCTGGGTAAGTGACGTTCGTTCGAAACAGCGAGCACAGAGTAAAGCTCGAACCAGAAAACTCTTTTGAGTTACCAACCAAAGAGCCCGTGCCGCACTTAAACTTTGCTGGACGCGAGGCTGCGCTATACTATAAAAATACATTTCGCGACCTTGCGGTGCCGGCAATGTCACAGCGCGATTTTGTATATTTGAGGCCAAAGAACGATTTATATTTCAATCGGCCGACAGCTCATTTCAAAAAAGAGGCGTCTGTCGCTTTGCCTTCAAAAGCCGATCCTGTGAAAATGGAATCGACATCACCAAATTTCATAAGTTCGCACAAATTGTCTTATAAATACATTGACCTGATGGCATTTAGCGGCAAACCCACAGAGTGACTTATGTTTAAGCGTACGTATGAATGAAGACACTAAACATTCATTTAGATACGCCCACAGAAAGTCCAGCCTGTCTGCCGGGCGCGCTGCTGGGCCGCGCGCTCGAGAGCATGGGGGCGCTGCTGCTGTACACCGCAGCGCGACCCGGCGACGTGCTGGCCGCTCTGGAGCAAACGTTCGCGCAGCACGAAATTGCTCTCGTGCGAGATTTGCCTAAGATAAGCTTTGATCTGAAGGAATTAAACTTAACGGCGCGTTGATTGTCAAACGATTACTTAGAGAGGGTGGGAATAAAAACCAAAATAAACCGAAATAAACCCGAAACAACCGCGCTCTGCTACCAAAAATGTATAGATCTGCGCTAGGCAGAGTTGATTAAGCATAAATACATAGATATAATACTGGGAAGAAAGTGTACCTGGCTTTCACTGCACCGCTTCTCGCTGGGCCCAGCTCGCTTCCACGGCGCTCTTCAGCTCGATCCACTCTTGAGTTGGTGTATGGGTGTGTGTATGTATGTTTGTAAATCCGATAAAGCCCAAAAACCGTACATTTAATATTTTTATATGCGCAGGAGAACTCAGCGCGTGCCGACCGAATCTCGAGAGCTTTTGAACTGTCACCTTGACAGGTCAGAAGAGTATTTCTGAAGGAATACACAGAGAGGTGTATTTTCCTATCAAGGTTGAAAACCGAACAAATAGATAGCTACAATATTTTTGATTGGTATAGACTACTCTTCTTTGGGAAAATGCAAAATTCCCGCGGGATAGAAATAAGTGAATTCAACTTCATAGTTGATTTTAAAATTTTCTTGCACCAATAGTAAGCTACACAGTATCTCTGATTGACATAGGGTACTTTTTTACGGGAAAATAAAAAGTTCCTGCGGGATAGAAATAAGTAAATTCAACTTCGGCACTGATTTTAAAAACTCTTTCATATGATATGATATGACTATCTCCGATTGACGTTAGGCTACTTTTTTATCGCAAAAATGTAAAATTCCCACGGGATAGAAAAAACTGAATTCAACTTAAGGGCTGATTTTAAAACTTCTTTCAGAAATAGAAATCTACACTATTCCTGATTGGTATAGACTATTTTTATTCGGGAAAATGCAAAATTCCCGCGGGATGGAAATAAGTGAATTCAACTTCGGGGCTGATTTTAAAATTTCCTTGCACTAATAGAAAGCTACAGTATCTTTGATTGACATAGGGTGCTCTTTTCGGGAAAACAAACAATTCCCGCGGGATAGAATTAAGTAAATTAAACTTCGGCACTGATTTTAAAAATTATTTCATATGATATGATATGACTATTCCCGATTGACACAGGCTACTTTTTAATCTGGAAATGTAAAATTCCCAAGGGATAGAAAAAACTGAAATCAACTTCCGGACTGATTTTAAAAATTCTTTCACAAATAGAAATCTTCACTATTCCTGATTGGTATAGACTATTCTTCTTCGGGAAAATGCAAAAGTCCCGCGGGATAGTATGTCAATCCAAATTAGGGGCTGATTTAAAAATTCTTTCACTAATAGTAAGATACAGTATCCCTATTGACATAGGCTACTTTTCTACGTGACAATGTAAAATTCCCACGGGATAGAAATAAGTGAATTGAACTTAGGGCCTGATTAAAAAAATCACTAATAACTAAAATAGGTCAAAACAGTTATTTCTATCCCGCGGGAACTTACTTTGCACGTTCATGGGATAAAATAAGCATGTTTCAATCAGGCACAGGCCTCCTCCCAGAACGAGAGGACTTGGGCAGTAGTTCCCACGCGGGCCCAGTGCGATTTGGGAACTTCACACACACCATTGGAATTCTTCACAGGTGTGTGCGTACAGCTTTCCTCGCGATGTTTTCCTTCACTGTAAAGCTCATGGTAAACTTCAAACGCAATTTATTTAGCACAAGAATTAGGAAAAACTAAGAGGTGCAAACCCGGGCACAAACCCACGACCCTCTGCTTAAGAGTCCATAAACGAAAAAGGTCGTCTATCACAAGGTGTTTCACTGAAGAGTGCAACCCATGCACCAAAATACATGGCCAATAAAGAATCATTTAAATACTTGATTTTTTTATTTATATTTTTTTTTAGGATAATTCCTAATAAAAAATTAAACTTAATAAAATCCAAAATCTGCTCATTTATTGCCTCTTAAGGCGGAACAAAGTTCGCCGGGTCAGCTAGTTGATGAATAAATAAATAAATAAATAAAGTGGGTCAACAATCCCGGTTCGCGACTGTACCAAACCAAAAAGATTGGCCAAAAGTAACAAATTAAAGTTTCCTCCATTTACACCCTGTAGTGTCTTAGTCTTCTTTTTTAACCCCCGACACAAAAAGAGGGGTGTTATAAGTTTGTTCGCTATGTGTGTGTGTGTGTGTGTGTGTGTGTGTGTGTGTGTGTGTGTGTGTGTGTGTGTGTGTCTGTCTGTGGCATCGTAGCTCTTAAACGGGTAAACCGATTTGGATGCGGTTTTTTTTTATTTGAAAGCAGGTTTTTAACTCCTTTAGGGGGTATATTCATGCCTGCCTTAAAGGTTGATTTTTAAACACAATGACTTTTTTAAATTATCATTAGGTACGAGTAGGTACGTAACGTACGCTTTAAATAAAACATCTGTTAAGTTACGGGACACATTAGTCTCTTATTTGAATCAGCCCCCCCCCCCCCGCTTCGCTTGGACTAGGCACTTGTAAGTCAGTACCAACCTTTATTTGACAGCTCAAATGAGATTCCTATTACTACTTAATACTTACAGTGAGCACAAGACTTTTGGTAATGTAAAAAAATTGAAGACCACTCAAAGCTACAATGTCATGGTGAACTTGATCCAAAAATCTTTGAACCTAAAACAGAGAGCATTCATTACCAATTTTTATAACTAGCTATCTGATCACTTGATCGCATTATTATGAACGAAGGACTATTACTGATGAAAATGCCGCCAGACTCGTGTGACCTACTTTATTGAGTTTTCTATAGTAAACTCGATTTTTTTCTTTATTTTACGAATTTGCTTAGGAATGCTTACTTATCGCTAAGCAACATTGACACAGCGCATAAATCAATGTGTTTTATACATACCTCAACATTGTATACGGATGACGGAACACCGTAAAGAGCAGGAGCCAAAGATTGCGAAGATGTGTGCACTCGAGCAGCAATGAGAGAGACTGACAAATATCGAAATAATACAAACACCATAGAGTAGGTAAAATAAATTACGTTCTCATATCCTCCTAAGGGCCTGAAAGAACATTGATATCAGTATTAGCTCTGGAGGTAAACGCGCGTTTTCATTCCATGCAGCTTTGGCTTTTGGCTTTAATTGACTTCATCAGACTCTGATAATAATTATGTAATCCTGCCATTCAGTATTTATTCCACTGCCGTCGGGTATACGTATAAAGGTTGTTTTTTGGTCAGCAACTTCCACAATAGGGAGTTACTTTATTAATTCCACTATAAGGAGTTTTTACTTTATTCATTTCAAGATTCTGAGCTAAAAAAAAATGTCAAAATAATTATATTCGCTATTTTATAAATCATGCATGTCGCTGTTTTATAAATCGTTTCTGTAGCGACAAAGTCACAATCAGTTTATGTCCTTGTTTGATACTACCCTAACAAACACATACAAAACACGAGAGACACGAACATAAAACTCATAACGTTGTGCACGGTGATTACGTAATTAAAGTCTTCGGTAAACAAGGCGCGTAGTGACCACAATAAAGTTAAATAATGAGAATTTTTTTAAATGTAATTACTCTGACCTTAGGTTAAGGATATTAGGATTCAGCATTAATTAAACTATCTCTCCTGTTTTGGATGTTGTCGACCAAAAAACATCCTGTATAATATGTAGTTTTCACAATAATTTGTTTTATTGCAATAAGTTGCCTATTATCATTAATTAAATATTGTATACATTATATGGAATTAATACAATCGACGAATAAAATGCGGCGGAAATATGGAGAAAATTTTTATGCAGACATAATTTTATTATTGAACATTATTGCACAGTACAAGAAGTAGAAGATACACAGAGACGATTCGTGTTTGTATAAAAAAAAACAGTGTATAAGAAAATTAAAAATTATATTAATCAATTTTAATCATCCAGAAGTGTCTCTGCTTTGAATAACAGCAACGCTTTGAAAAAGTGCATCGGAAGAAATATACTGAAAAGGCCCACATTTCAAAACTATGAAGTGAACGTTAATAAAACACTTGCAAACACACGCAAACGTTTGAACAGTGTAAATAAAAGCACATAAAGTAGCTAAAAGAACACTACTTAACACCGCAATAAATATTAAAAAAATACCCTTGTGAAATATTTGGGCAGTTTTTCGAGTTCATTTTCTGACGAACGCCATCTCTGCAACGAAATTCTAACATGTTCGTAAACCGCCAAGCCAGTGCAAACTGCTGACTCAGTACTGTCGGGTATGTATTACAATACCGAAATACGAAAGACCGAATGTATTAAAACATCGAATGGGTCAAAAGACCGACACGATTTTTTTCTGAAACCATTAACTTTTTAAGATTGTTATAAAACAAACCTAACCTAACCTAATGGGATCTGTATGATGCCGTTTTAATAAATTCTGAAAAGTTTACGGTTTTAGAAAAAAATCGTGTCGGTCTTTTGACCCATTCGATGTTTTAATACATTCGGTCTTTCGTACTTCGGTATTGTAATACATACCCGTACTGTCACGGCATAAATAGATTTTTATTTTAGTAATACTGGGGTGTCCCATAAGTAAAGAGACAAGATTGAAATGAAAATATCTGATGAAAAAATATAATAAAGTGCTAACATTTACATTAAATCCAATCAAGAATATATTCAAATTTGTTATTTTATATTAAATTTGCTTGTGGAATGCCTTTATAGCCAATTTTTCTGAGGTTTATTGTTGCTCGCCACATTACAGCTTTTCCTGACCTAGTTGCCATAATTTTAGCCGATCTAGTCCATCGATGTTTAAATGCAGGCAATGATTTGGGGTTTTCCGTTTGTTTTTTATATTCTCGTTTGCATAAATACCAAAAATTTTCAATACCACGAGCTTGGGGGACATTTGGGGCATCATTATGTTTTCGTATAAAATCTATCCCCGCAGCCTGTAAATGTTGGGTGACTTCGGTGGCGTAGTGGCATGACGCCATATCCGGCCAGAATATAATTTCTTCCCTATGGTAATATTTATCAATGAAGGGAATCAATCGCTTTATTATACATTCTCTCAGGTAAATGCGTGCGTTCATAGAGCCTGTGCAAATATATGGTTCAGACGGATTACCACTCTGGTCTATGGCTTGCCAAAGTAGGTATTTATTGAAAAATTTGGCCTTTGGTATGATTTTTTGTGAATAAGCTACAGCGTCCCGAACCCGATTGTTTGCATGGTAGTATTGCTTCCCAGGAAAGGAACATCCACTGGGTCCACGGGCACGTAGGTCTCGTCATCAATTATAAGAACTTTTTTCGGTGTTTTTTCATACCCTCTTCGGCATCCTTTTTTAGCTCGCACTTCCTGGTCTTTAATATATTTAGGAGCAGATAATTTTGCAAACGCTTTAAGCTATAGGTCGTGTGTTTTCATTCGAGCTATACTTGACTTCGATATTTTCAATTTATCCGCAGCAACTCTAACAGACATCGAGGGATTCCGTTTATAAACTTTTTTACCTTATTTATATTTTTAGGTGACGAAACAGTACGTTTTCTTCCAGAAATATTTTTATAAATATCTCCGTGCGTTTCTTCAAAACGCTTATAATTCGATACAAAGTAGTTCTTCTGACTCCCTCTGGAGAAAAATGACGTGTCGTGTCCGTTTTCCATGACATTTATAAAATTGAAAAATTCTTTTTGCAAATACTTCGTGTTCAGCTCTCTTTATAATTAAAACTTTAAAAATACTTTCAAAATTCCCGCTTAATCTGACAGATATAATGCCTACGGCGGCCATGAAAGTTATTTTTCTTAAAAAAATGAAAATCTTTTCAACCAGTTTGAAATTTGAAATTTGTCTCTTTACTTCTGGGACAGCCTTTACCTAATGCATAATATTTTTTTGAGTAAAATTGTTTTTTGACTAAGACAGTAATGTTCAACGACAATGAAAACTTGAACTTAATTACACCAATTAAACTCAGACTGAGTATAAACAGTATATGTAGGGCAATTCTTGGCGCCAGCACTGTGCCGTCATGCAGTTAGGGTGAAGACAGACGAGCGTAATTTTGTGAGTCGTGAGCGTAAGCGGCAGAATTTCGGTCGCGCCATACAATATGCAGGTCATCACGTGACACTCACGTGTTACAATGTATGGCACAACCAAAATTCTGCCGCTCACGACTCACAAAATTACGCTCGTCTGGCTTCACCCTTACATTTAATTTAACTCTTTAAGTGGGATGTCCTCTGAGTTAATCTGCGTTCATTCTGATTTGAAGAAAATTTGAAGGAGAAAAATTATGGCTATATTTCATATTTTCTTACTTACGATAGAAGATTATATAACTGAAGGCAGATGAAGAACAAGTTGGTGGCGAAAGACGCGAAGACAACAACGCTGGTGACGTCGTCGAAATCGCGCACCAACTGCGCCGCGCGGCTGTAGTCCTCGCGCATCGATACCCAAAATTTTGAGTACGAATACTGCAACTATTAACGATTTGTATGGTATTGATTCGGTAAATTATCAAGAGTGTATTGTAAAACAACAGATCAGATATATTAAAAAATAAGTACCTTATTATTAAAAAAATCAACAGCATGAAGAAGTAAGTTTCACATTGTGCTCTACATTACGAGGAGTGATCCAAAAGTAATGATAATGAAGTATTTCTACTGGTTGAAACATGTAAATAGGGGTTGTATTTTTTTTAAAACCGGCCAAGAGCGTTTGGACACGCCCAAGGTAGGGTTCCGTAGCCATTACGAAAAAATCAAGGAATATTTTTCTAAGGATTTCGTATGTGTACGGAATCATCCAAGTTTAGGCTACTATTTACTCTTAAACTACAAATAATTTCCAAGCAATCTTAGCCGCTAATTTTCCTAGTAAGTTTGATATATATACTACCATTCTGATTTTTTTCAAATTTTTCCACCCAACAGTTTAGATTTTAGAGGGGGGGGACGGGGACGGTCGATTTTAATGAAAATTTTCACTTTAAAGTTGAATATTTCGCAAACATATCACTGAATAGAAAAATCGTGTTAGCAACCCCGCAATGGTTTTAAAAGACCTATCCAACGATACCCCACACTATAGGGTTAGCCCAGAAAAAAAAATCACCTCCACTTTACGTCTATGGGAGGTACCCTAAAAAAATTTTTTTTAGTTTTTTTATTCAATCACTTTGTCGGCGTGACTGATATATATATTCATGCCAAATTACAGCTTTCTAGTACTAACAGTCTCTGAGCTTAGCCGCGGACGGACAGACAGACAGACAGACAGACAGACTGACAGACAGACAGACAGACTACGGAACCCTAAAAAGGGCATCCTGGCTAGTGAATAAAAAACCGGTTGTCTGTAAAGTCGGTTTACGGACGATAGTTTAACGTGACAACGTAATAACAAAACATTCAAAAAACAAAAATGAAACCAGGCGGTCACCCATCCAAGTACTGACCGCGCCCGATGTTGCTTAACCTCAGTGATCGGACGAGAACCGGTGTTTTGTCAAATATCATGAAAACGGTGCATCCTACGGCAAAATCAATGAAATTTTCATCCCCCTTCCACACCCAACCCGGTGTTTTTGTCAAATATCTTGAAAACGGTGCATCCTACGGCAAAATCAATGAAATTTCATCCCCCTTTGAGACCCCCCTCCGCACCACCACCCCCTCACCCTCCCCCACCCCCCGGTGTTTTTGTCAAATATCTTGAAAACGGTGCATCCTACGGCAAAATCAGTGAAATCATCCCCCTTTGAAACCCACGCACACACCCCCCGCACCCCCTCCCCCGCACCCACACGCACGCACACGTTTGTTCGTTTGTTTTGGTTGTTTTGGCTGCATGTCTACGACGCATTCAATTTTGTTAATAGCGAGGTCATGGCTGCCGAGGAGGCATATTTAGGGAGGATAGAAAAATATATTTTTCTCAAACATCCAAGGAAATGTGGTCCTTTATAGTCGTGACAATAGAACACGAAGTATGTCATTGTCAGAGATCGGACAGATTTGCGTCATCGTTCGCAATAAAGTGGACATGACTCAAAAATTAATCAAATAATTAATCAAATAATTAATTTCTCGAAATAAAATTTGAACTCCCGTAGATAAAAATTTACACATGCATAAAATTATTAGCAAAATGTTAATTAAAGTGGCAGTTGTCGTTCTCGTAAATATTTTTATATAATAAAGAAATCACGATCCTGCTAGATATGATTATTATTTCTGACAAAAAAGTTTTCTAGTTCTATAGGTATAAAACCTCCGTGGATATACTTATTCTTAATATATGTATTTTGACATTGATAGTTGTCAAATTACAGTCGTAATTGCCGTATCTAAATTACGCACCGTACCGTACACATATTCTGCACATATTCTGGCTAGAAATTTGAAAGAAAATCAGCCTACTACTTCGTATTTAATTGCATCTAAAGTTTTGGATAAGGTAAACGGTTCCACAATCTTTAATTTTTTTGAATCAAGTTTACAATGGCTGTGGGAAGACCTTGCTGAAGACAATTTCAAAAAAATATTTTTGGTTACTAGTGATTCGGTAAGCTATATGTTAAATACCGGACTCAAAATTAAAACCAAATATCCACAAATTTTGTTTGGTACACGGAATTCATAGACTTTGCGAAGAAGTAAGAAAAAACTTTGAAGACGTTAACACATTGATCACCTATGTTAAGAAAATATTCTCCAAAGCTCCTTCCAGGATTGCTATGTTTAGACAAATGAATCCAAACATTCCCTTACCACCTCAACCCGTAATCACATGATGGGGTACTTGGATTCAAGCGGCATGTTATTATAATGCTAATTTTGCAGCAGTAAAAAGAGTTATAGAAACATTTAGCAATCGTGATAGTGTATATGTCCGCAAATGTAAACAGATTATGCAGTCGGCTGATGTTGTTGACAATTTACACTTCATTTCACAACATTTCCAATCAATTTTGGTTGTAATAGAGAATTTACAGTCTTCTTCGAATACTGTTGAATATACTTTGAGTAAAATAAGAAATATATTAACTAATCTAGACAGTATACCAGGAGAAATAGGTAACCGTTTGCAAACTAAAATGAAAGCCGTTCTTGACAGAAATTCCGATTTTGAGGTTATCGCTCACAACTTAGAACAGAAAATAAACTCTGAATTATACTGAAATAATAATATTCCTATAAAACTACTTAAGTTTGCCACATTAACATCAGTGGAGTGCGAGCGGAGTTTTTCAGCACTTAAGTATATTTTTGATGTAAAAAAAAATAGACTGACTGCAGAAAATTTGGAATAAATACTGATTATTTTCTTTAATAAATCTATACTTTAACAAACTTTTTGTTTTTATTGACTAGGAATTAAAATTTAAGTCAAGTAAGAAATTAATTAAATGATTACATATTTGATTAATTTTGGAGTCATGTCCACATTATTGCGAGCAATGACGCAAATTTGTCCGATCTCTGGTCATTGTGCAGCAGTTAAGGAAGATTCGTTCTAATTTCAAATTAGACGACAATAATGGAATTTCATACAAACATTGCTGGCCAAGGCCAGCAAAGAGATTGTCTTTTGTTTTAGTGGGTCGTATTTTCTTTTATTGACTATCAATGACATACTGCCAATTAAGAAAAATATGGTTTGTGAATTTACTTTTTAATATCTTACTTGGCTAGATTTAATCAGGTATTCAATAAAATAAATAATGATTGGCGTTTATTGTTAACAATTTATTAAAATAACCAATTAATAAGGTCGTAATTTTTTAATAAATATATTTCATCTCAAGATTTTGCGTCAAAAACATTAACTGGAACGAACAGCTTACAAATAAACTGAAAAAAAAAAATATTTTGGCGGGAATAAAAAAAAACAATTTGTACTAAATTTGAATATATAAGTTGAACATTCGTATCATTTCCTTGGATTTATTTGAGAAAAGCACTATACAAGCCTTGGCCACGAACAGGGATTGCCGGCCTCGTATCTCTAGATGGCCTCGTTAACACTCGGCCACCTATTACTACTCGGCCGGCAATCCCCTGTTTCGCGGCCGCTGCAGTAATGTACTATTTTTAATGGAATTCGCGGTCTGGAGAAAAGATGGACTAAATGTGTAGTCTTATTAGGAAATTTTGTTGAGAAATAAATACGAATACGAATGTTTGAGCTCGAGTCTTTGATGTTTAACACCCATGTCTAGCACCCATAGTACAAGCTGTGCTTGGTTTGGGACTAGATCAATTGGTATCAATTGTTCCATGATTTAGTATTATTACATGCATACATACATACATACATACAATCACGCCTTCTTCCCAGCAAGGGGATAGGCAGTGACTATTTGTTTCCACCTGCTACGATCCTGACATACATCTTTTGCTTCCACAACACTCATTAAACCTTTCATACATGCTTGCCGGTTTCGGGTACTCTTGACCTATTATTATTATTCTCTTTATTTATATTTTTTCTCTTAGGTTAGATTTTCCAATAATTATACAAAAAGTAAAATATAAAACTATACATACAAAACGTAAAATCATTATAAAAACCTAACCTAGGGTGCCACTGGCAGCGAGGCGGGGCCTAAGCTATCGGTGGTTAGGGCGACAGAGAGAGGAACCTCCTGACTATCCGCGCAGTGTCCAGGAGTTCCGCCTTCTGTATCTGACCCTTGATCCAGCCATCTAGCGAGTCTCTTGAGGTGTTGGTCGAGACTCTTCGCTATCAAACCATTATTATTATCATCATTACTTTTGGATCACCCTCGTATAGTGAAAAAAATATCGGTATAACCATGGAAAACGTTACCTTAGTTTTATTTTCAACCAATTTATTCTTAATTCCTTCCAGTATTGAGCTCAAATATAAACTGATGCAAACAATAAACAGATCAGAGTAACTCCAAGCAAGCGTTGCAGTAACATTTAGAAACTGAAAGTAAGTAAGTAAATAAGTAGTAAAATAAGTATTGTTTGGTCGATCAAGGAATTCTATTAACACGCTTTTTTTTTGAGTGCCGATCTTTTTAACCCCCGACGCTAAAAGAGGGGTGATATAAGTTTGACCGCTGTGTGTGTCTGTGCGTGTGTGTATGTGTGTGTGTGTGTGTGTGTGTGTGTGTGTGTGTGTGTGTGTGTGTGTGTGTGTGTGCGTGTGTGTGTGTGTGTGTGTGTGCGTGTGTGTGTATGTGTGTATCTGTGGCATCATAGCTCTTAAACGAGTGAACCGATTTAAATGTGTTTTTTTTTATTTGAAAGCAGGTTTCTTGGCGATGGTTCTTAGACATAATATGTTTCATCAAAATAGTTTCAGCTGTTTCAAAGTTATCAGATCTTTTGTTACCTAGTTGCAAAAGTGATCTTAGACGCATAGTGGGCATTCACTTTTATCAAACATATGTGTGACCTAATTGTGTTGGAGTTTTTTTTTAAATATATATTTATATTTATAGTTATAAAGACCGCCAAACTCAAGTATGACTGGGCGGGACACGTCTGCCGAATGCATCCGGATCGCTGGGCAAAAATCGTCACCGATTGGGTTCCAAGCGACGGGCACCGGAGCAGGAGCAGACCAAAACGGAGATGGCGGGATGACTTGGACCGTTTTGACCCATTTTGGCTGGATTTGGCGAGGGACAGAGACGGGTGGAAAGAAAAAAGGGAGGCCTTTGCTCTCTCTCTCTCTCTCTCCCTCTCTGAAAATTTATAGTCATTAACTTTAACACAATTCAGCCGGTTAAGGTTGGAATATGGTGTTATGCCGTCAGAACCACAGACTGGACTGGAATGTAGTGCCTGTCACAGGAACAGTTTGTGTTTGAAGACCTAGGCTGTCCCGTTAGTGTAATTGCAGTATTTCGTCACAGGGACCTTCAGATTTATATGCTAAAGGTTTGTTCTGGGCCTCGCAGTTCACTAGACAAAAGTTGCTTGAGATACCATTAGTTCAGTACCACAAACAGGCTGCACGTTTCTTAGTAGAACACGCGCAAGTACGTGGCAAAGGGAGCTCAGTGACTCTGATTTCTTCCTCACAAGCTCCTACGCTCTTCTTCAATTTTAACCCTCCGATATTTACCAAATAAAAATTGAATTTGGTCTTCCTTCACTATTATTGTCGTCGATTCGGGTGGATGTATTCGCAGCCCTCTTTAGCGTCGATTCGGGATGAAAGTAAGAAACAAAGACACCCATCGTCTGTGTGGACTTTATGTTTCGAATCTTCAGTTAAGACTAAGACTTAAGAATTTGCGGGTCCAGTATGCCGGCAGGGTCGTTTCGTGATATCTTGGAAGGTCGCTGGGATCACAAGAGAGTTCGTTGTCGTCGGTGGCTAGCTGCTGACTTATGTATGATGGATGAATACAGGTATGACTTACGTATGAGAATAGCCTGCGCTCATTGGCTATAATTACCCGGTAATTCATTCGTAGCAATTGGCAGCTTGATTTACAAACTGCACTGAATTACCAGAGGTTTTCGCTATCGACTCGGATGTTTTTTTTTCATTTCAGCTCAATAACTATTAACCTATTAATTCGTCTTACATGCTATACCTATAAGTTTTGACTGCCCCTAGTACAGCACACAATTAATATTATCGCTAGGGTCGCAAATAGTCGCAATTATAATCGAAAAAAACCGGCCAAGCGCGTGTCGGACACGCTCATTTCAGGATGGGGTTCCGAAGCCGTTATGAAAAAATCTTGCATATCTTATTAATTTCACTATTAATCATATTATCCGTATTAAACAAGTAATATTTTTCTAAGGATTTTGTATTTTGTACAGAATTTTCCAAGTAGGTATATTTTATAGGTCAGGCTGCTATTTCAACACAACAACAAGACAACAACAACAAGTCAGTTTCTTAAACAAACTTTAACGCGAGACCTGTCAAATTCCCCGCCAAAGCGATGACACATGGCGAAACTACTTAACTTTAATAAATATAGGGTGACCATGCATTCGGTAGATGGAGGAAGCTTTAGCAATAAACTTTCTTTTTTAACAAAATACAGACTTCATTGCTTTTAGACTTCATCTATTAAATTCCATTTTGGCTAGGGATCAATATATTTTTCACGACACTGCTCGAAAATGTGGCCATAGATAACCTAAATCCAGTACCTAAAACTGCCTATATAAATGTACATTAAACAGCTGACTCATTTATGGCGCGCAAAACACGACAACAATGTAACACAAAATGGAAACAAGACTCAATATATGTATTTCATAGACGATACGACTTTTTTAAAGATAATTTCTGAATTTCATTTCCGGCGTGCTGAAACGACCAATCAATAGTAATCGTCTGCTGCATGTGAAATTAAATTGACCAATGAGAATGCGTCATTCATGACTTTGATGAGGTGCTTTTTTTCCTCAAACGCATAATATGCACAAAATGCTTTAATTTTTTTAAGTATGAAAAAACGCCACAGCATTAACTTTTTAAGCGCGTCATGCCCGACTTGCTGCCGCAGGTCGGACATGACAAGGATGAAGTTTTTATTTTTTAATTATGTGGTTTTTGGTACTGGGCACTAAGAATGGCCTCGCTCGTTTAAAAAAAATAATTATGTCACAAAAGAAAAAGTAAAGTCGTCGGCGGGAGCAACGCAGTGTTTCGATTGTTTAATTGTTATTTCTTCGCATTAGTCGTGAAAAGCACAATGTTTAGTCTCGACCAAAAGTGCAATAGATGGACTCGTACTTTCGAGGGCCTCCGCTACTCCATCCATCTATTGCTTACTTTCTAGCCTCTACAACAATGTACTATTTTTAGTTTCAATTAGCCACATACTATGGCCACATATTTTGGCACTTGTGACATTTCACTGCCCTAAGATAACGAGATTAATTAACCTTTAAGTAAGTTGCTGTCACATATTTATAAGCTCTTCTCTCGAGTTCTAGTTAACAGGCTTAACAAGAAACTGGAATTCTTCCAACCCAGGGAACAGGCAGGTTTTCGCTCGGGCTTCAGCACCAACGACCACCTCCAAACCCTCAAAACAGTTGTGGAGAAGTGTAATGAGTACAGGAAGCCACTTATTCTGGCCTTCATTGACTACGAGAAAGCGTTTGACTCCGTCGAATGGTGGGCCATAGAAGGAGCTTTAGTTAAATGCCGTGTCGATGAACGCTACATTCGGATCCTCAACCACCTTCATCGCAACGCTACTGCATGGTCGCCCTACATAAGAAGACCAATAAATTTCGTCTGGAGAGAGGGGTCAGGCAGGGAGACACAATATCACCGAAGCTGTTTACCTTAGCACTGGAGTGTATATTTCAACAGATGCAATGGTCAGGGAAAGGGCTGATGGTTGATGGAGAGGAACTGAGAAATCTGAGGTTTGCTAATGATCTGGTTCTGGTCTCGGAGAGAATTCGTGATATGCTGACGATGCTGGAGGACTTGAAACTGGAATCCGAGAAGACTGGCCTTAAAATGAATATGGGGAAAACTAAGATCATGACCAATATTCCCGAAGTCATGGACTACCAACTTCCAGTGGAGAGAGTGACCGAGTATATATATTTGGGCAATAGGATCACACTAGGCTTTGAGAACCAGGTGGCTGAGGTGGAGAGACGGATTGCGCAGGCGTGGGCTGCATTCGGTGCCAATAAGAATATACTGCGGGGCAAAGTATCTCTGCATCTCAAAGTTAAAGTCTTCGAGCAGTGTGTCATGCCCGTGCTCGTTTACGGTACAGAGACTATGACTCTTACGCAAAGGTCTGCCGAGACATTCCGAGTTGCGCAGAGGGGCATGGAGAGAGCGATGATCGGGATCACCCTTCGAGACCGGAAACGTAATGAATGGATCCGAAATAAGACCAAAGTGAAAGACGTCATGGCTGTCATAGCAAAGAAAAAGTGGGCATGGGCAGGACACATTGCGAGGATGGACGAGAGTCGCTGGACAAGGCGGGTCCTTAAGTGGAGACCCAGAGCGGACACTAGGGGGCACGGCAGACCACCGCAGCGCTGGGTGGACGACATTCGGCGACACGGAGGCCAGAACTGGATGAGACGGGCACAGGATCGCCAAGAGTGGAGGAAAAGGGAAGAGGCCTACATCCAAGATTGGATCAACAAGAGGCCAACATGATGATGATGATGAAGTAAGTTGCTGTTTAAAATTTTGTAAACCATTTTGCGACCTTTTCCCGGTTTCCGATTGAGCTGAAATTTGGCTTTAAAGACATCGACTTATTACTATAAATTGAAAATTTAAAAACCCCCAACACAATTTCGTCGTAAATATTATGTTTGAAAATAAAGTAAATGCCCAATGCGTCTAAGATTTCTTCTGCAGCTAACAAAAGAGCTTATAACCAGGGTTCGGATTTTTCATCGCACGGTAAGATGAAGAAAACTATGGAGTCGATATTAAGCTAAAATTTAATTCATATTCATACTCATACTCATTCATTTAATTAATACCGAAAGTAAATTGTAAATGAAGTAAAAAATTTGAATTGAATTAAATTATAAATTAAATTAAAAAAATAACTGCCACACAACAAAAAAAAGAACATTAAGAAAGCTCCTAATTTGTAATATCCATACAGGAATAGGTGCGTCGAAATCTTGACAAGGTATGGCGTGTGTATTGTAAAATGAGTATAATAATGGCGACCTTTTCCATATTTTCTGGAGTAAAACAGGTTCTATATTGGTTGAAATCTACTTGTGACTTGAAAAATATCGTTCTATATCAACGGACCTTAGATTAGTAGTATATTCTAGACTTCCCACATCGTACCTATTACAAAAAATAATTTTAATTACATAAGTAAGGTTAACTTTCGATTGATGGTTTCGATCTGTCAGCCTTATAAAGGGATAAAAGTATTAAGGGACTAAGAAAATGAGTGAGTATGAGTATGAATATGAATTAAATTTTAGCTTTAATATCGACTCCATAGTTTTCTTCATCTTACCGTGCGATGAAAAATCCAAACCCTGCTTATAACTTTGAAACGGCTGAACCGATTTTGATGAAACATATCTAAGAACCATCGCCAAGAAACCTGCTTTCAAATAAAAAAACCGGCCAAGTGCGAGTCAGACTCGCGCACCGAGGGTTCGGTACAAATTTATATGTATATATGAACATCCAGTCTTATCAGACCCCTGCTCCTAAGCAAAATGTGCGCAGTGTGGGATCATTGTAGATTGGTTACTGATATAGGCAGACAGACAAAAAAAATTATGCTTTTCGCAATTTTTCCTTTATTTGTGCTATAAGACCTTGCTTCGTACCAAATTTCAAGATTCTGAGTTCACGGGAATTACCCTGTAGGTTTTGATTCCCTTGCGAGTTTCGAAAATTTGCGCAAATTTGCAGCATAAACGGCTGTATCTTTTGATTGCGTTGGCTTAGAAGTTTGATTTTTTTACAGCTTCAAGGGACAGCAGACTTGAGTATTTGATATAAATTTCAGCAAGATACCTCCACGCGTTTCCGAGAAAAAGGGTCTTGACAGACAGACGGACGGACAACAAAGTGATCCTATAAGGGTTCCGTTTTTTCCTTTTGAGGTACGGAACCCTAAAAAACCGCATTCAAATCCGTTTACCCGTTTAAGAGCTATGATGCCACAGACAGAAACACAGATAGACAGACACACACATCCACACACACACACACACACACACACACACACATACACACACACACACACACACACACACACACACACACACACACACACACACACACACACACACACACACACACACACACACACACACATACATAGCGGTCAAACTGATAACACCCCTCTTTTTGTATCGGGCGTTAAAAACGAAACTTGGTAGTTACGGATGTTTGTTGAGTTTGGATGACAACGCAAGTATGTTCAGCAAAAAAAAGCTTGCATTAAAAATTAAATCTAAACTGTAATAAATAAAACAGTAAAAGTATTTAGACATCTGTCTGTCTGTATGTACACGCTAATCTCTGAAACTACTGAACGGATTTTCTTGCGGTTTTCGCAGATAGATGAAGCTTAAATTGGAGCAACATTTAAGCTTTGTTTCATTACAATTGGGTCACAATAAAAAAAGTTATAGTCGTTTAATCTATACTGTTCGGGCATTTTAATCATTTAATATGAGGGTAAGTCACAATACTACGCTCGGTTGGCGGCAGAAGAGCTGTCAAGAGAGTTCGAGGTAAATGAACGTACGGATCACACGACGTGTTTTTTGTGTGTACTGTTTTAGACGACCAGATGGCCTAGTGGTTAGAGAACCTGACTACGAAGCTTGAGGTTCCGGGTTCGATTCCCGTGTCGGGGCAGATATTTGTATGAAAAATACGAATGTTTGTTCTCGGGTCTTGGGTGTTTAATATGTATTTAAGTATGTATCTATCTATATAAGTATGTTTATCCGTTGCTTAGTACCCATAACACAAGCTTTGCTAAGCTTACTTTGGGACTAGGTCAATTGGTGTGAATTGTCCCATGATATTTATTTATTTATTTATTTATTTACTGTTCTTTTAACCAAAGTACTGATCTTTTGGTGATATTATTTCGGTCATCGGGTTACTACATTTGAACATTATTGTGTGTGTGACATTGTGGACTCTGTGTTAACAACAGCATGCGCCTGAGAGCAGACCAAGTTGAGTGGCTTACCTTATATTGAGAGAGTATAATGCCAAGGATCCTGGGGCTATCCTAATAGAAACCTAGGACCAGTGATCTTCAGCTATCGAAAGGTTCTTTACACGAACATATACCTACTTATAAAGCAGTACCGTGACTGACTGACTGACTGACAGACAACGCACAGCCTAAAAACTGGTGCTAGAGATTTGACATCACTAAAGAAATTATTTTTCGAAATTCCCGTAGGAAAGGAAAATATCTAAACTTTGTTGGGTTTTTTGTCCGTGGGATAGAAATAAGTGAATTCAACTTCGGGCTTGATTTTAAAAATTCTTTCACTAATAAGTATTACATTACCTAATGCTCCACATACCTAACATGTTTTGTACTAATATAGTAAGACATAAAACTTACGAGTCATATAAAACCATAATTATAAATGCTATACTAAAGCAGGCATCGGCAAACCGCAGCTTGCGAGGGGTATGTAAAAGATTTTTTTTTTTTTTGCCAAAATGTCGAAGAAACCGGCCAAGTGCGAGTCGGACTCGCGCACGAAAGGTTCCGTACCATTATCTATAAAATTGGCAAAAATCACGTTTTTTGTATGGGAGCCTCCTTTAAGTATTTGTTTTATTTTAATTAAATAATTTATTTTTAAAGTGAATGTATGTATAACTAAATATTCTGTGAATAAGTATTTCAAGCGTTACCTGTTGCCGTTATCAATATAGAGCAACAAAAAACGGATAGATTTATTGTATTCACTAAGTACCAATACCATACCAATGATGATAGATGAGACGATGGATTTTTGGATGTTGCCGTTGCCGGATTTTGATTTATTCAATGAATGAAATGAAGAAGCTTTACTGCGTGGACGAAGTCGCGGGCACCAGCTAGTTATTAATAATAACTTATTACCAGTAAATACGATTTTTACCTGCGTAATTAAACCAATTAATAAATGGTTGGGTAGATAAAGTTCTGCGACCCAGGGGAAAGAGTACTGAATGAACCTGCTATATATTATATGCCCGTAGTCTGTTGAACAGCTTAATGTTGCAGCATAAGCCGACAATAGAGAAAAGATGTGCTCCACTGAAATAAATATCGTTAATTAATTAACTAGAAAGTAATTATGACCCAGCTGCAGTCACTAGACCGTATCACATCAGGACCGTCACCGTTCCGCCAAGTGAAAAAACCTTGTGAATACTTGTAGTTGCAGTCCACTTTGATGTCAACTGTACGTTAAAATTTCCATTATTCATCAACTTATTGTGTTACTACAATTTAAAAATATACAGACCAATAGCTGATACAAGAAATATGGTTATGGCAATGTTGCATTTTATTTTTATTCTTGGGTCCACGTACTCGTCCAACTTGTAATGCGGTAACTCTTGAATAAGATTAGGCCATTTTGTTGCTGCATGGATAAAAAGGATGGTCGTAGCAGCGCTTGCCGAGTAAAATAACACGAAGCCTGAAACAACAAAAAAGACATTGTACTACAGCATTAAAAAATTCCATCTCATTGAATAAGTATAGACTGTTCCTCCGTAAATATGCGAGTAATGTTACGATCTAGCTTTTATTTAATGCTACATATTTGTATATTTGTAGCCCAGCTAAGTTCTTTAGTTTCTTAAGTCGGAGACGGATTTACTTAAGTACCTACTTATACATTTTCATAACTGTTTAAGTATTTTGTGCTTTTTTTGTTTTTAAACATTAAATGCGCGGCATGGCACAGAAGACGCTGGCACACTCGATGGCTGGTGGTGATTTTCCGTGCCGAGTTGGTGAACGAGAGTCAAATTCAATAGGTATCCTAATTAAATTAGACTTGGTTATGTTAGTTGAAACATGAACAGCAATGTTTTGTTTTAGAAATATTTAAACCGAAATATTTTCTAAAGAGAAAATATAACACAATACCTACTAACTCAGTGGATATTGTGATGTGCGGACATATTCTTTGTGAACAAAAGACAACGATGTGACAACGCAAGTAGGTATGTTTAATTTTCCAACAAAATATTAAATACTAGCTTTTTTACCCGCGGCTTCGCTCGCGTGAACCATAAATGTTTCAGAAAAGCATGCAATTAAGCAAGCTTGAAGCAAGCATGCACGCAAGCATGCAAACAGCATGCAAGCAAGCATGCAAGCTTGCAAGAAAGCATGCAAGGAAGCATTTAAGAATGCAAGTTGGAATCCAAGCAGGATTCTAGCGAGCATGCAAGCAAGCATGCAAGCAAGCATGCATGCAAGCAAGCAAGCAAGCATGCAAGTTAGCATGCAAGTTAGCATGCAAGTTAGCATGCAAGCAAGCATGTAAAAAAACATGCAAGCGACAATCCTAACGGATTCTAGCCAGCGTGCAAGCAAGCATGCAAGCAAGCATGCAAGCAAGCATGCAAGCAAGCGAGCATGCAAGCAAGCATGCAAGCAAGCATGCAAGCAAGCATGCAATCAAGCATGCAAGCAAGCACGCAATCTAGCACGCAAGCAAGCACGCAAGCAAGCAAGCAAGCAATCACGCAAGCAGCATGCAAGCAAGCAAGCTTGCAAGAAAGCATGAAAGCAAGTATGCAAGCGAAAATCCAAGCAGGATTCTAGCGAGCATGTGAGTAAGCATCCAAGCAAGCATGCAAGCAAGCAAACAAGCAAGCATGCATGCAAGCATGCAAGTAAGCAAGCATGCAAGCAAGCATCCAAGTAGGCATTCTAGCGAGCATGCAAGCAAGCAAGCAAGCAAGCAATCACGCAAGCAAGCATGCAAGTAAGCAAGCATGCAAGCAAGCATCCAAGTAGGCATTCTAGCGAGCATGCAAGCAGGCAAGCATGCAATCAAGCACGCAAGCAAGCATGCAAGCAAGCATGCAAGCGAGAATCCAAGCAGGAGGTCCAAATTTTAAAATTAAAAACTGACATTAATTTATATTGACACTTTTAATTTCGTATTATCTTTTGAATGGAATGTCCGATTTCAATAATTCAAAAAGAAATCAACAGGTATTGAACCAGCCTTGAATACGAAATAATTTATTTGAATAAGAATTCATACCAAGGTGTGGATAACATGGTCCGATTATGATAGGCATTTCTATCATCTTTTAAAATGTAAAAAAGTAGTAATAGTGACATAACTACAATAGTTAGTAATACTTTCCGCAGCGCATGCGATGAAAGACATTTTATAACTATTTTTTTTACACCTTGGGTTCGTTTTAGTAATATTTTCTGAGGATCTCTAATTTTTTCTAGTAATAAACATAGCCTATGTTACACAGTGATAATGTAGCTTTCTAACGGCAAAAGAATTTATGAAATCGGTCCAGTAGTTTTTAAGTTTATTCATTACATACAAAAATACAAATCTTTCCTCTTTATAATAATTATTAAGTGTAGATGTAGAATACCCGCCCCCGCACCCCCCACCACAGAACCCCCCCCCCGCACCCCTCAACCCCTCGCCAAGAACCCCCCGCACACCCGCGTTCACATTCACCACCGTACTCCCAAGTCTAGCGTGCCTATAATATAGATGTTTTACTTCAAAAACCCCCGATTTTGAAACATTCTTCCGCTCCGCTCCGCTCCTATTGATGTTAGCATGATGATATATAGCCAATGTCCTTTCTCAGTCTCTAGACTATCTGTGTACCAAATTTTATTTAAATCGGTTCAGTAGTTTTAGCGTGACAGCGAGACACACAGACAGACAGACAGACAGAGCTACTTTCGCATTTATAATATTAGTTAGGATTAGGATAGGATAAGGATGTTTCGAAAACCATACTTACTAATCGATTTTACGGATAAATTCACTCGAAATAGTCTCTGTACGCAAATTACGGCAATCACTGTTTGAGATGCACCCAAAACAACACTATACAAAAAACGGAATGAAAAAACTTTGAACCTGAAAATAATAATAATATTAATTATACAACATTATTAATATTTACTACTCGCTGTTGCCCGCGACTCCGTCTGCAAAGAATTCGTTTATCGTTATCCCGCGTGAACAATGAACTTTCCGTGATAAAATCTATCCCATGTCCTTTCCAAGGTCTCAAACTATCTCCATGCCCATCTAAATCGGTTCAACGGTTTAAGAGTGAAAAGGTAACAGACAGACCGACAGACACTCTTTCGCATTTATAATATTAATTAAGTATTAAGTATATTAAGTATTAAGTCATGTATGGAATACTGCTGCCACCTTTGGGACGGTTCTGCCAAGTATCAGCTGGCGGCTTTGGATTCGGTGGAGCATCGAGCCCGAAGACTCATTGGTGATAGTTCGTCAATCGGTGGTAGGCTGCAGAGCCTCGAGCACCGTCGTCGAGTTGCTTGTTTGTCTGTTTTTTATCGGATACATTTTGGAGAGTGTGCGCAGGAATTACATGATTTAATTCCTCCATCTCCATTTCACCAACGGACATCCAGGCGGGGGGAGCGTCTTCATCCTTATGTGGTTAGTATTCCAGTGGCCCATACGAAGCGCTTCGCGTCATCCTTCCTAATGCGAACTGCTAAAGAATGGAATTCGCTCCCGTCGTCTGTATTTCCTGATAAATACAACCTAGGTCTCTTTAAGGATAGAGTGAATAGGCTGTTACTGAACCAGTGAGGTACACCTTTGGCCTCATCTACACTTTTCATCAGGTGAGATAGTGGTCAATATATGGTGGTGATGGTGGTATTATGTATGGATGGTTTATATCACTTAGCATGGTGCTGGATTCTAAAATGTTTGATTTCATAAAACAGACGTTACCTTGATTATTGATGATCAAACGAACTTACCAAGTGAAGTTCGATCACAATAAAGTTATGTGAGTAACTTCATTCGACGCGATTGTCATGTGTACCAACTATACTTGCCTAATCGAAGCTGGAGGTCTAGTTAAAACACCGAGTACTGGCATCAAACCCACAGTTTGTCCCAAAACAATCAACCACTTAGTAGCTCGTTGAAAGGAGACTAGTTGAGAATTTCCTTCTTTTTTTATTCGATCTGTTAAATACAATATAATAATGAATAATGTTATAATACAATATAATTTTTATTTATTAAAACATAATAATGCAAAAATATTCACATTATTTTATGATAACTATACCACGATAAAGACAAATATCAGTCGTATTGTATGTAGAATATAAATTCAATCTAATATATAAAAATCTCGTGTCACGGTGTTATCGAACTACTCCGGAACGGCTTGAACGATTATTATGAACCTTTTTTCTCCGTATTCGGTAGGTCTGAGAATAGGTCGTAGGCTATTTTTTATACCCCTATTCTTCGCGGACGGAGTCGCGGGCAACAGCTAGTATGTAATAAAAATTAACATATTTATAACAAATTTATTGAATCAGGCGTTACTTTGCGGAGGTCCATATTAATGAACTGAAACAATTACTTTGCTCACCCGCGACCGTTGTTACGTTACGTTTTTTGTAACGTTGTTACGTTTATGTAGAAATGCGTGTTCATGCAGTTCCTCCACAAATCACACAAATTCAAATGTGACTTGTCTCAGTTTATTAATATTTATAATAAGTTCCAGAACACAAGTAGATTAGCTTATAAGTCGATTATTATGTTTGATCAAGAGAAGAAAACGCCTTTTCCGATGCCAATTCCGCGTCAATAGGTAGATCAAGCCCATGCAGCGAAACATAAGTCAGTTAATTGAATTCAGGGTTTGCAACATAAGTAATACGATTATTAAAAAAATATATAAATTCAAATGTATTCTCATGTAGGTATCAGATAAGTCATTGCATTCATGAATTTGATTTAGGCACCTAGCTTTTTTATTTACCTGTTTTTTGGCGTCCTTTCTTTTCAGCAATCTTTGGAATACTTTCCTGGTTCCTGAAATATGATCGGGGTTTGAAACGTTGAAGTTATTGACTAGCGTATTGCATTTTTTATAATTTTATATGTGATCATCACTTAAGGTACCTACCTCAGTTGTCTGTCGTTACAACTTCCAAGCTCAAACTCTCGATACATATGAACCTCAGACGGTCCTGTTAAAACAAATTTGCAGTTAACACGTTCTTATACAACAAGTTATACACGTTTCGGTGTTCATATACAGAGTAAAGTAAAATAAAATGAACACGAGTCATCAAACATGATTCTGGCTATAGTTGTCAAACCAGCGGCTTGTTAGCAGGTAGTTACCGGTGCCAGCGGCTAGAAACGAATAACCAGGCGCTTGGTACCGGATAGACTCTACTTGAGCATCGAAGAAAAAACGATTTTCATAACATTTTTTATTGTTAAACTCTTATTTTTGTTATACACCGAAGACACCGTTTATACCTACTAATTTACTTAATTCAGAGACGACCAGGAAACTATGAAAAAACGCTTGTTTTTAGGTGGTGGTGTATGAAAATTATAAGAATAAAGGTACATGGCTAAATTATTTTACTTTAGATCTAATCATCATTTGGTGGGCAATCTATCTCAAACACTAAAAATTATTTCCCGAATTTAATTTGTCTGAAAACTATTCGAATTATTATCGTTTGTCCGATGACAGGTTTCGTAAATTTTTCTTTTTACCATTTCACGTTTAGTATTAGTATCGTTTGTCGGAAAAACGTTTCCCGTCTCATTTACTTGCCCAATTTATTGATACGTATATTGTTTCTTAACCAATTTTTCATTTGCCCAGTGACGTTTTTGACAATAACTACGTTTAGACAAAATATTAGTTCACTTTTTAACGATATTCCTAGTTATTTTTCGACAGTGATACTTTTTCCTGTAATATTAGTAACTACACTGTCTACGAGCTAAATTTTTGGGCAGGATGTAGTAAAGGTGGGTTGGGTAAGAATAAAGTACATAACTTTGCATGGAATAACGTTTAACATATTGCACAATTGTGAAAACAACAGGAATCAAAAAAAATGAATCGTTACATCGGACGAATTAAATCAAAGTCAATCAAAAAATGTCGAATTATTAAAAAATCAAAACGTTACATCGGATTACCGATATTACGGACAAAAGCGATTTAGGGAAAAATATAATTTGACGAAAGATTAATAAAAAAAAACAATAAATGCCTAATCGTAAAAATTCGAAATTAATTTTCGGACAAACGAAATAAAAGTAAAACATAAATAGTCGAATAGATTTTGGCGAAACGAAAATCGGACTATCGTTTCTAGTGTTCTAGATAGGTAACCCATTTGGTGCATTAAAGAAATACAACTAAATAATGCTTACTATTACTAGGTACCTATCTGTCCACACTTATTTCATAGATAAATAATAAATATTAAAATAGTCTTATTCCACTGCTGTATCACATTTTGTATGAGAATTTTGAATTTTTAACACTTAATACAGATTAAATGTTTATGTATATTTATGTTAAATGTATCTTACAGTAAATAAATCAGAAGAAAAACAACAAAAACAAAACTAAATCATGTGAATATATCAATGAAATGTAAGCAGCCGTTTCCAGCCGCTAGGTATCACGAGAAGTGACAATTAGCCAAATAAGCCGTTTCTAGCCGCTAGGCTAGAAATATTAGTAACCATCTTCACATCTATAATTCTGACTGTTACAATAAATAAAGTAATTTAATCACCTATGGCTTGCTTTACGTTAATGATATTAGCTGTTTTCATAATTGATAAACAATAACGAAATAGACAAAACTTTAAATTATCTCTTTACAAGCTCACGTTGACAACAAAGAATAAAATGTAGAGGTTCTCTGGACTAGGTACTCAAAATGTGCGTGATAAAATAAATAGACAACATGAAATGACATTATTATCGTAACCATTCCAATGCTTACTGAAATCATATGCTGTACAAATGAACTTGTCATGTCAGGAAATATGATAGATGACATGTCCCTGTATTCAAAATAATTTATACACATTTAATATTAGGGAAATAGATGGTGTATATACTAAATGTCAACGAGGGTCGTTTTTTGTATGCCCGATCAAATTCAATATCAGCATTTCTTCGGTTACTTTTTTTTAAAACCTTTCACATAAAGTCTTTAATCGTCGTGTCCCATTCCTTGCTTTTTTTTTTATTTTGTGGAAAAGTCAAAAAATCCCGGATTTTTACTTATTCTCGTATTTATTCTGTGATTCCATCCCTCTAACGCATTATTTGTTCGGTGGCGTATTTCTGATACACTTATCACGTTAAAAAAATCTTCTGTTAGCCATTCTCTTTCGAAATATTTTTTGAATGTTTGACAACGAGCCGTGTTGGGGATATTTCTAATATATTTTGCCAGCAGGTTTTAATAAATTTTGCTGGTAACAATGGCAAGTTTGCCGGCTATTCTAACCATTCTTCGGTCATCTTTCGTCGTAATACAATTCAGTCTCTTTGCATTTCTCCACACAGCTTTGCTCATGTGGTAATAGCAGCCGGATATAGTAATTTGCGGGTATACTGTTTTTATGGTTTTTATTGCTGCTGCCTCATAGTCTGTTTTAAATACATTCATGGTCAGGCTTAATTTATTTTTCAAAAGCTCAAACATCCGGATATATGTTTGATATTTTTTGTTAGGCAGTAAAGCGAAGATCACTGGAATCACGCGAGTGACGGTGTCGGTAGAATCGAGATCCATGTTTATAGTATATAACCTGTGCGAAAGGGGGTGGAGCACTTTTGAATGTACCGTCACCGAAATACATGTCTGATCCAAAAAAAATAAAAATTTTCTGGCTGTCGGGGAACAAAATATTAAAATTTTTTCCGTGTCTCCATCGGCACATAACAAATTTTTTTTTGCTAACACATCAGGAACCTCAACATCTTCTAACCGTAGATAAGTCAGCTTGTCACTGTTCAGAAATTTCTTTCTGGCTCTGTATCCTGTTTTTCTTTTACGGTAGCCAGGCCACGGACTCCATCATTACCGAGAGCTTCTAATTTTTTCTCTACGATTTTTGATACTGTACCTAGATCATCAATTCATCACGCACTTCTTGTTTGCATTGATTCATGGCAATAATTACCTTGCATTTATCAACGTTTCTTTGGTAGAAATGTTGACTACATCGTAAGATGGTTTTATTTGTCAAATCTAGTGTTATAGATGCATTACAGTTCTCTGATCTTTTATTTACACATCGCCAATTATTCGAATAATGATTTACCACATTAAAGTTGTACCGAAACCCATCTTGAATTAATAAATTATTACCAAATTGGTTTTTAGAAAACATTAATGCCTCCGACATGTTTTCGTGTGACTTGACTTACGTCAATAATATATCAGTCAGATATTAAATAATTACTGGCCAGTACCTATACTAAGGAGTGTTTAATCTCTCACTTATTATCAAGTGTTTCTGTGCATGTGTAGTCACCATCAGAAAGATCTAACCGGACAGCGAGCCCATTAAGATTGGATGCAAGGGATCTTCAAAAAAAAACGAATGCGACAAGTGGTTAAAAAAATGTCCTGCAACCGTTCGTCTCAATTATCTACTTAGATACCATTTCAAAAATATGTAACGGCATATATGTAGCATAGTGCACCAAAAAGATCTAATTGGTTAAAAATTCAGCCGTATCTAAGCGGATAAAATTCCATTAGTACCGGATGGGGCAGAACGCCAAAAGAACTGATCGTTCGACAAACTGAACTCTATCTCAAGACATCCACATCCATCCATCGATCATTGAAAAGAAAATAACTTTTTAATGTCATATCAAATCAATGTCACGTGAATCACGACGTGAATGATACCAAATATCCAATAGCTCCTGTGTAAAGTTTGTGTCCGTGCTACATAACTTATTTGCAAATTGGATAATAATTTCACAACGAAGAAATCACCCACCATAGACCCAGCTTCTACAATAGGATAGGACTAGTAGCAGGGCCACGAGGAAGTACGTGAATATTCGTGTTAGCCTCTTTTTCTTGAACATAATGAATAGGAGAGAGGCTAACTCGAATATTCGCCGAATCCCGATAATGTGGCCGTAGCATTATGGGTTACCTATTTTCGAGCACCTGCCAGCACGCACACATGCGTGGAGAGTTTTGGTGGTGATTTATAAATACTTTCACAAATACATTGAAAACTTCTTGAATTGTGGAGGGGCGGGGGCCATGTTATCGTAGAATATCTCTAAATGAAATACTTAGTTATATTAATTATCGCTAAAGTTTTATGACTTTAAACAAATCACTACGGTTTGGTAAGTTTAGAATGGTGTTGTCTGGAGATTACTCAAACTGTCTGTCATCTCATCACATCAGTTAGACCAAGGGTCTTCAACCGGCGGCCCGCGGTTGCGTCCATGGCGGCCAGACATTGTATTGACAAAATTAAATTCACATGTCTACAAATTATACCTATTTACAGATTAAAAAGAATAGAAATTAAAACGATATAGATTTATTATGTTGCGGCCCACTGAACCAATATCAGAGTATACTAGGCCCTTGACTTCAAAATGGTTGAAGACCCTTGAGTTAGACTCAAATATCAAATTTTCTGATGCCATAAAATGGGTAGATTCTGTCCTCCGTGCATACTTACCTAAACCCTTTTATTTATTTTTAAATACACACGAACAAATCAAAATGGCTACGCTTTATCGCATGACACACTATTTTTTTTCTTAATTTTATTATTTTAAGAACAGTCGGTAAACTGGGGAAGATAAATAAACAACAAACATATTCAATCATGTGCGCTTTATTAACAATACTAAACAACTTTATAGATTAAATAACTTTGTAAGTACATCTATTTTGAAATAAAATATACCTTGTTGAGTGTCTTGCCGGATTCTTCTCGACAGAGGTTTTCCAAATTAAATACCTAGTGGATGTCAAGAGTGTTTTGTTTTTTTTTGTCTATTTTTTTGTACCATGAAGAATGTACATACATAATGATATTTTGACTTTAATTTTGAACTATATTTAAGTTCAAACCAGTTTTTACTATATTAGTGTTTGTAAAATATCTTCCGAAAAACTATACTTTAATCATCACTTTTTGAAGAGTGCTTTCCGTGTCCTCTGCTGAATTGCAACAATACCAATTCGTATGTAACTATTGCTGCCGCGACCTGCGAGTGAGTGGAAAATGTTTTAAGTATTATTTTCGCAGGTATTGTATTTTCACTGTAACATGGTGCGGGCAGGTGACATTTGACATACCGCTTCGTTACGCTAAGAAAAAATGCTGCGATATTTATACATGACAAGTTATTTAAATTGCACTCCGAATATGTCTGGAGTTCAACATTTAAACTCAAAAAAAAGTATCTTAGACGAAAGAATTTTAACTTAATACATTTTTAATATCGATAAAAAAATACGATAAAGATGAAGAACTTAATTTGCATGTAACGAAACATTAGAGATAGAGACTCCTTTAATGATAGGACACCATGATCTACAGATGTAGTGCAAAACGATTTCCCACCGGGAAGCTCTGATCTCAATCTTCACTTTAAAACAAAGTACAACAAAATAAAGCTTATTGGGAAATATTTACAAGAATAAAACTCAATACCTGCCTACTTAAAAAACAACATCTACTTACGGGGGGAATTTCATGTCATTGGCGTCCCTCTCGCACCTAAGTAAATAACCCGCATGTGAGAGGGATGCAAACGACATGAAAGCTTTCATACTAGGCCCGTTAGTATACTTATAGGTACTTAACATTAACATTTTACCTACTGCATATTTAGATCAGTGCTTTCATTTACATTAATTACAATCCTATCAATGTGATCACCCATCGAGTGTTCCTACAACCGATATTTATTTTCAAATTTGATGGCATGATCACAAACTTTCTTCCATTCATCCAATCATATTTATTTTTTCTTCAATAAATTTTTTACTGTACCCATATTCATGTCTATGTTCCTTTTTGATACGTAACTTTTTATCTGTGACCATAAGTTTTCAATAGGGTTGAAGTCGGGATGGTATGGCGGTAACCTTAACACTTCGTGTCCATGTTGATGTAAAATTTTGTCAAGGGAATATTCTACAAAGTCTTCTTTATGTCGACAAATAATTTCGTATAGTTGTATTTTGGTTAATGATAAATCATGTGGAATATTGTATTTTTGTAACCAGTACCATAAGCGGCTTTGCGGTATTAGAGTTGGGCGGGCGTTCCACATATTTATTGTGATAAGCAGCGTTGTCTACTACTAATACAGAGTTTGGAGACAAGTTGGGACTAAGTTGATTCTGTAACCATTTTTCATAATTGTCATTTTTCATGGCATCCTGATTATCACCAGTCTTATCAGTAGACTTGTACATAAGTAGAGCACCCGCCCGGTACAAATCCTTTGGCACTACCTGCATGTATTATAATAAGACGTTGACCTTTGGAGATTAACTGTTTCACTCCTTTATCCGTAGAATCGATCCAGCATCTTTTTCCATCAGCATTTAGTAGTATATTTGTTAGTAATGTTCTTGAAAAGAAAACCCATTTGGCGTAGTATCTTTCTTAGTGTAAAATCACAGTCTTTGAAATTCATCGTTTCTATTAATTTGGACTTTAGTCCTCTTATTGTAGGAACTTGTTTATATAAATCAGATGAAAGTTATAATCCATTCGCCGTATTACTGTGTAAACAAAATGATCAAGATATAGATAGAATTGTTTGCGTGATCTACCCACCTTAATATTATTATTGTTTGTGTTGGTATTTTTATTTTTTCTATATTCTTATTCCTGGTTCAAAAATTTTCTTATTGTAGATCTAGCTAGATATGCCCGTTGCATTCGAAATTCGCAGTTGAACTTTGCCATTATTGCTATTTTTGAATTTGTTATTTTCAGATATGAAGTCCGGGTATATATTAAATATAATTCCTTGAACTAGATTTTTTAACCTTTTTCGAGGTTTCGGAATGGTAATACAACCTTTTGTAAGTAAACTATAAATATAATCAAAACTATAGCGAATATTTGAATTGCGTGTTAGCTACTCTATTGGTTTGCTGATGCCCAATACTGCTGACTTACCCCTACGGCTGTAAGATGGGTACTGAAGCTAATTAAGAGAGCCCGATAAATACGAACTTTTTCGATAAATTTATTGAATCAGGCGTTGCTTTGCGGAGGTCCATATTAATGAACTGAAACAATCACCAAGGTCGCGGGTGAGCAAAGTAATTGTTTCAGTTCATTTTTCGATAAAGTACGAAGGAAAATCATTTTGCACTACATCTGTACCACGACTTTATCGATATACCTTAACAAGTTCGTGCCTGACTCTCGGTAGAACCATGTCGCAGTCAGCGTTTGTCGCACTTATCAAAGACAATCTTGATTAGGACAGGAGAGACTCCCTACGACAGGGTTCTACCCAGTGTCACACATGAACTTGTCAAGGTATACTTTCGTGTGATCATGGACGTACTATCTGAATATACAGGGTATGGCGTGAATATTGCTTTCTATTTTATAGTTTATAATATTATCTATATGAAATCGTTAATAGATAAAGTACAACCAAACATTTATTTTTAATTACACATTTCTTAAACATTATTTGTTTTAAATGGGCTCCATCCTGATTAACGCAGACCCTACACCGGTCTAGTACGCTACGCATCATCGCCTGCAAATTAGCTCGTGAGACGCCTGGAATAACTTATGTAATTGCTGCTTTCAATTCGTTCCTGTTGCGAGACCGAGTTTTGTAGACTTCTTGTTTACAATATCCCCATAAAAAGAAGTCGGGAACAGTAAGATTCGGCGACCTTGGAGGCCAACAGTGTGTAGCGATTCTTGAATAGAGTTTATCTCCAAATTTATTGCGGAGCTTTGCAATGACTGGTCTTGTAATGTGACTGGTCGCACCATCGCGTTGAAACCGTATTGAACTTAATGGTATGCGTTTATGGTGTAATTTTGGTGCACCGGTAACTGTCACCGTAGTACCGTTTTCCTCAAAGAAGTACGGGCCGACAACGCCGAATGACGAAACTGCACACCACAACATGGCACGTTCTGGATCTATCCATTTCGTGAATGTTTTCAGGGTTATGCTCAGCCCATATGCGACAATTTTGTTTGTTTATATTACCATTTATGTCAAAAATGAGCTTCATCGGACATAAATAAACAATTTATGAAGTTCTGGTCATCATCTGCGAATCTTATTATTTTTTCACAAAATTCCCGGCGAATTGGCAAATCTTGTTATTTTAGGCGACTTGCTAGTTTAATTTTATATGGAAATAAATCAAAGTTTTTATGGAATATTCTCAACACGGTCCTTTGAATGACTCCTATGTCCGGTGATAATCGTCTTGTGGAAGCTCTGGGATTCAATTGAATTGCTTCAGATACTGCAGCAATTGCGTTGGTCACTCTAGCAATAGGCTCGCGATGGTAATTTTTGGGTTGGGCCGTGCCATGTTCAGCAAACACTTTTATAATCCTGAGAATAGTCCTACGACTTTGGTTTCAAATTTGTTTCCCTTTTGAACGCTCTTTGGCCTAAAATAATCGATCTCAGCTTGATATAATTGCACTATTTTAATTTTAATTTCTTCACTAATACGATTTATATTGAAAAAATATTGAGTTCCCGCGTAAAATGACATAACCAAAGACAATGTAGAGTCAAGGATAAAATAAAACATAAGTTTTTTTTTATGGCGCAATATTCACGCCTCACCCTGTACTTTGTATTATATTATTACCATCTTTAGTCTGCCATGCAAAAATTGCCCTAATAATTTGTAGTATAATAGATGGCACAGGACCGGGATCTTTGGCGTGCACTTGTATTGGAGGCCAGGACACACTTTGGGTCGTTGCGCCAGAGGAGTAAGTAGTGTAGTATAATAGAACTCCGGTACCTAGGTTACTTTATAATGTGGTTTCATGAAATTAACAAAAATAATATTGTTGCCTACACATAATTTAATTTTTAAATTACTTAATAATAAGCAGTTGTAACGATTCGAATTTAAAAGGTTTCACATCTCGTGGTTTTGACACCTGCCACCCGCACCATGCTACAATGGAAATAGATAGTTGAAAGTGTAAACGAGAGAGGATCAAGCTGACAGTTATACAATTGTTTCGGTCATGACTAAATTTCCATCCGCATAAAGGTGCATTTAAATTTGATTACAATAGAATCTGGCAATCTCGTAGACACTTACTAGGGGCGTTCAATAAAAAGTGAGAATGAGTATGTTATAAACAACTTTTACTAAATGTCATTTTATTTTTCGACATAGTCACCTTTTAGCATAATACACTAAGGGGGTGTTTCACCACCTTATTGTCAAACTACTGGTTACGTAACCAATGAATAAACTAAGTACTGGACAAATCTGTCAGCTAGTGTTTTTTCAGTTTCACCACTCCGGTCCTGTGCAAACTAAGTACCACTTAACTAATCGTGGGTTTAACAAAAAGTCGGAATGGCAACGTCGCATTTCACGACCACGCGTTCCTGTTCGCACACTTTCGTTCAAAGAGTCACTCATTATTAAATCAAAAGAAATGGTTAACTATATAATTTTTGAATACATCTATTTTATTTGCATAAACAAATATGTAACATTATAATTGATCCAAAAACGGTATTTATTTACGATACTTTGTTAACAATAACAAAGAAAAATAAAATCACGTAAAACGAATCGAAAAGTGGCGCCAAACCATTTGACAGATAAACTTTTTTTTAATGGCGACATACAAGTTAGGTAGAACAAACGATTGAGCCACTGAAAAAAAGTTTGTTATTAAAAAATATTACGAAATTTTGGATTTATTTTTACATACTAAAAGTGTAACTACATTTTTTTATTCAAATCTTGATATTTAAATTATTTTATGCAATTTAGCATGACCTCTTTCTTTAAAAAATAAAAAATACTTTGATTTATTTTTCTGAAACCGGCTGAAGGGCTCTCCAACCATGGCCACAAAAAAATAAACTAACTTTATGTGACGGATAAAAATGCTAAATGCCTCCTGATCTGATGGTCAAATTAAGAAACAGTTTGTCCGTCACTTAGCGCTAATCGAGACTGGTGAAACAGAAATTTTAATTCCATCTGTCAAATAAGGTTATGATTAAGCTAATCCGAACTTTAAGAAAAGTGGTGAAACAGCCCCTTAGTATATCTTTTTTCTAAACTTAAAATTCCATTTTTAAAAAATTTCTCATCTTGAGTACTTAAAAAATTTTGTATTGCAGCGACTACCGCGTCGTCGTCTTCAAATTTCTGGCCTCTCAGGTATTGTTTCAATCTCGGAAATAGGTAGAAATCACTGGGAGCGACATCTGGTGAATACGGAGGATGCTTAAGGATATCGAACCCAGCATCACGAATTACAGCCATTGCAACGGCGGACTTGTGTGCCGGGGCATTGTCCTGGTGGAACAGCACAACTTTCGAGAGTTTACCTCGCCGTTTTTCGCGGATCTCATTGCGCAATGTTGCTATTTGTTTGGCGTATAAAGTGCCCGTAATAGTGGCTCCATGCTCGAGATACTTAATCATTAATACCCTTTTACCATCCCAAAAAACAGAGCCCATGACCTTACCAGCAGATGGGCTCACCTTGAATTTCTTCGGAGTTGGAGATGATGGCCTTTTCCATGTCATAGACTGCAGTTTCGTTTCAGGGTCATAATGATGGAGCCATGTTTCGTCCATTGTTATAAATCGCGCCAAAAAAAGTTCCCGGTCTTGCTGCATCAGGTTCAAAGCTTCTTGACAAATCTCTAGTCTAGTTTGTTTTTGCGTGTCAGTAAGCATTCTTGGTACCCAACGCGCAGATACCTTTTTCATACCCAAGCGTTCATGTAAAATATTATGCACGCTCCCCGATGAAATCTTTACATTTTCAGCAATAAAACGAACTGTGACACGACGATCCGCCAAAACTGAGTTTTCGACTTTTTTCACAATTTCTTCAGTTACCGTATATTTTTTTAAACAAAAGACAGTTAGTTTTTTTTTCATAGCAATCAGCTAGATAGATTAGCTTTACCGGCCAGTATTTAATTTCGTAATATTAAAAGAGTTTGCATCTCATTCTCACTTTATATTGAACGCCCCTCGTATATAGGTAGCCAAGTGACGTGGACAACGAATTATCTACTACGAATTATTATTATGATTAATTTTTTTTAGGTGTCCATTTCAAAGGTGGCTATCGAAGATATTGTCAGATTCTATTAAAATTAATTTTATATCAGTCGCCAGGATATTTGAAGTGAACATGGGTGGCTTTTCATGGTATTACAAATTAATAAATAGAAAGAAAGGTGTAGGTGTACTACCTTCAGGATCATGTCTCTGGTAACATAAAAAAAATGACCACTAAGAGCCAGTTTGGTGTAGGTAATTTGATGTTGTAAACGTTGAACCTAAAATGAGTAAGTTCGTTAATAGATAAATCGATAACTAGTTAAATTGAGCAAAGATAGTCTTAGGGTTAGATTTGAGGGGTAACTTCTTTTTGTATTCTAAAAAAGTCGAATCCCTCTGTGATAGTTGGTTCAAGCTTTTAGGTTAAAAGTGGTCTCCCAGATTTTCAAGGATTTGGTTGAGGATATAGAGAGGTTGAGACAGTAAGACATGAACGAGATCATGAAGTTAGGCTTAGAGATTTTTTCATAATGTAGAGTGACCGTAAAAATAGTTTGGAATTGTTACATTTATTTGCTGTGAATTTCCCCTAACCTTAAGTTTTTAAATCGTGAAATATAGGAACAGAAAGTTAATAAAACTAAGTATGCTTTACCCATACCACTTCAGTTTGACTAAAGCTTCATATTTATAATTATACTGTATCGGATTGAGGTATTTGATAACTTATTGTTATATTTTATTCATGTTAATGTAAATCCGGCCCGACCACGACAATTGGATGAAAGTGTAACAATTTAAGTTGGTACATAAAAGGTTGTGTAACACCAACCTCGACGGTGTATGCGGAGGAAGCTACGCTTCTCAAAGCAAATATCGACTTCCGAGCGGCATCATGTACGTTTGCCGCTAACAGAGACATCGTCATGGCTCTCAGCACCAGAAATAGAAAGGAAAACGAATAATACACGGAATGAGCGATTCCATTTAGAGCCCTGAAACTCGAAAACAGTATTAAAATATTTGTTTGATAATACCTACATAATTCCATGAAAAAGCCATACCTCAGATTTGGGCAGGAGAAAATGAACTGTTTAGATCGTAATCGTATTGTACATTGCCTGAAAACTAATTTATACCTAACTATGTCGGTTTTGATAAACTTACGCATCTAAGCCTTTTTGACTGCAGGTGTGAAATCCAGAATATCCTTGGCTAGAATTCAAGATCATAATTAAAAATTAATGCTGTGTTTAATTGATGGAAAATAAATTTAATGAACAGGTATATACTTAAGAGTATTGAAGAGCTGCAAACAGATAAAAAATAGATTTATGAAGAATGACAATAGTACGAAGTAGCTCAGCTTCGAGTCAACAAGCATAACCAAAGTCATCAGGTGGCAATACTGTATCCGCATTTTTTCCCATGAGGCGATATTCTGTGGTAAAAATAGTATAATTATTGTTACTGACACATTTTCAAAACAGTAAGACTTCGGGGACGAATGTAACGACCGCGAAAAAATATTTCCGATTCAAACCCTAAGCTTTCTTACAAAAAAAACGAACTTAAGTCTATTAAAATGAAATTCCGCCATTGTAAGAACATAATAGCCAAGAACATAATAACGGGAGACATGAGGATCCAATCTTAGGCTATTATTGCACGTGTAAAAGTGGAGCAAGAACCCTTGGTACATGCGGTCACGTAGCAGCAATCTTATGGTTTTTAAAATGTGAAGTATCCATCATTAAGAACGCTTTATACCATACTTAACACATTGAATGCACAAAGATAGCCTTGTAAAACCAATCAGATATCAATTAATTATAACTAGTAAAGTTTAGCATCGTAATGTACAGTCAGCATCAAATGTAATTTAGCATATGAAATTCTCAAATTAGTGTTACGGTTTAAATGGCCAAAATTGTCTGACATAGCTGTTGAGTCAAAAGTATATGACCATCACCAACGTCAAAATAAACTAACATATAAATTTCAAAAATAGATCATTACATAGATATCATAATAAAATTATTTGACCATGTATCATTTCATAATTATCTAAATATATTTTTTCATAAGTACCTGAAAGATCTACCGATCTTTAACGACCGCTTTAGCCTAGTTGGTAGTGACCCTGCCTACGAAGCAAGAGGTCCTGGGTTCGAATCCCGGTAAGGGCATTTATTTGTGTGATGAGCACGAATATTTGTTCCTGAGTTATGGATGTTTTCTATGTATTTAAGTATTTATTTATCTATATAAGTTTGTTTATCGTCGTCTAGTACCCATAGTACAAGCTTTGCTTAGTTTGGGACTAGGTCGATTTGTGTAAGATTGTCCCCTAATATTTATTTATTTATTTTATTTATTTAGATCTAAAAACTCTTTGGAATGCATCGAAAGAAATCATTGTTCTAAAATTAAAATAATTTTGTCAATTAAATTTTCGTCAGGTGACATTGTCAAAGAAATACTACTTAGTCATGTCTTATCATCTAACAGTTCATGAGAGACATAGGATTGTAACATTGCACGAAGATGGTTTGCCAGTACCCGACATAGCTAGGCGTGTTGGTGTTGCTCGAAATACTGTTGAGCTCTGGGTTCATCGATGGGAAAGTGAAGGTCACCTAAATGTTCTAAAAAAAACTGGAAGGCCTAAAGTCACATCCATTGCCGTTCGTGATGAAATAGTGCAAAGAGAGAGACGAAATGGCTTTCAACCAGTCTCGGACTTAGCTACTCGGTACAATATCTCCCGGTCTACAGTGCGACGAATATTACACGAAGCCAATCTACACTGCCGTCAACCTGCTCGCAAACCTGCTTTAACAGCTTTACATAAGGAAGAGAGGTTAAGATTTGCCCGCGAATATCTTAATTACAATTTTGAGAATGTGATATTCACCGATGAAAAGACGTTTACATCTAATGAAAGTGGACGGTTAACTTTGTGGAGACTAAATAATACGAGATATCTTGAGAGAGAGAGAGAGAGAGAGATGTTTATTTACACATATTCGATACACAGGAAATACATTTGACAGGAAAAGATACAAATAAAAATCATCGAATAGTATAAATTGGGCCCCACTCAGCATAATGTTGCGGCAAGCCGCAACGCTGTTTTTCAGTGGGACCCATTTAAAAACTAAACACAAAAAAAAACAACACATTGTGAAGACACGAACGCTTAGCAAATAACAAATAGGTAACAAAAAATATATAAATACATCCCAACGAATAATTAAAAACAATTAAAAAGTCTGTGTCAAATGCGCTCAATGTACGTGTTGCCCTGAGAGCGTTACCCAAGCCAGCCAAATGTCTTGTTGGAGTTGGAGCAAGGTAAGTATAGTGTTCTGTTTAGGTTATCCATTCAGCGCGAGAAAGTGAATTTTACATTTTGTTTTAAAATTATGCTTTGACTTTAAAGCACGGATCGGTGGAGGCAGATCATTCCAACACTTCGTGGCCGCGTATCCAAAGCTACCACGAAATGCAGCTGAGTGGTGCGGAGGGAAAATAAGCTGAAGGTACCTCTCAGGACGGACTTCCGCAGACCTGGCGTTACGCGACCAGGTCAGCCTACTGTACAGGTACGAAGGCTGTTGCTGGTTAACAATACCAAACATAAGAGTGGCCATGTGCAGTTTTCGGCGCGAAGACATATTCAAAATGCGATTCCGGTTAATGTACGGAGATACATGGGAACGGGGAGGAATAATAAAACAGAAGCGCGCGCATGCGTTTTGAACGCGTTGTATTACGCGCTGTGTACGCGCCAAAAGGCGCGGGCCATATACGATGTCTCCGTAGTTCAACTTTGACAGTACCAAAGCATCGCAAAGTCTGATCCTAAGCTCAACATCGAGGTATTCTCGAATTTTATATAGCAGCTTAAGCCTGTAAAAGCAATTACGCACCGTGTTATGCAAATGTGATTCGAACCGTAATTCCCCGTCCACGAGCAAGCCCAGGTTGCGGGCCTCAAGCACGCGTTCCAGAGACTTATCGTCAATGTGCACCTTGAAATTAACTTTGGATAATTTATCTATCTGTTGTTTTGACCCCAGGATTAAGTATTTTGATTTACTGGGGTTTAAGATCAAAGAATTACGATGCGACCAGGCATTAATCCTGTCAAGATCCTCGTTGAGCTTGTCAACCTGTAAGCACGCGTTGTCAACGCCACACGAAATGTACACTTGCAGGTCATCCGCATAAATGTGGTAGTTACAATTTCTTATCATTTGCGTAATATCACTGGTATAAAGGGCAAACAATACCGGAGCCAGGATGGACCCTTGCGGAGCACCCCTGGGTACCGAGCACAGCTCAGACACCGCGCGCTCACCGTTCGGTCTACACAATTTAACTAGCTGACTGCGGTTACTCAGATAACTAGCAAACCAATTTACGGTGTCATTATCAAATCCGTAGTACGATAATTTTGACAGGAGTAGAGAAATCTTGACCGTAACATTATCAATGTCACCGCAAGTGGACGACTGAACCTTGGGTTTTGGGGCTGGATGTCGGCAGCTGGTCCCGGAGAATTAGTAGAGATCGGTGGACGTATGAATGCCCAGGGGTACATCAACATATTGCAAGAATGTTTGTTGCCAACTGCAGCGATCTGCTACTCTGATAATGCTCCACTATATTTCGTACATGATAATAGTTCTGTACACACATCACGACTGACCAAAGCGTGGTTAAGAGACCATGAAGATCAAATTATTGCCTTGCCTTTTCCACCAAAATCACCGGATATCAATCCGATTGAAAATTTATGGGGGCTAATAGTCCAGACATGGGATCCAACAACTCCTCGCCGACTAAACGCTCTTCGTGACCACGTTTTTCAGTCATGGGAATACTACCGAGGAATAGAGACATGCAAAAATATGGTCGATTCTATGGGGGAATGTCTACAGTGTATAATTGACAATGCTGGAGGACACACACGATTTTAGTTCTTTAGTATTCCTATAGTATTGTTTTGAAGTGTGATTTAATTTAAGTTAATAACGCAGAAACTGCTGTATAATGAACATAATATTCTCTGAATAAAGCATGTTATAAAAATAAAAATCCGTGTTATTAATTAATACATATAATCTATCTATTATCTATACACCTATACATATTATATAAAAGGCAACGTAGGAAAATTGGGTCTAGAACTAGAAAACACTAGAACAAAATAATGGCGATTTTCATAGTACCTAATAAGTGTGACAAGGGGGGAGGGGAGGGGTCCAAATTGATCGAAATTGGTGTGACGTAATTTTTGGATGGCCCCAAAGAGTACCTATGTACCTACCTGTCAGTAATAATACCTATCTGAAGTTACAAATAGGTAGTCTTTGGTCTAAACATCATTTATCTACATTCACTTCAATATGACACGTGCAAAACATGGCTTTTGTTGTTGATTCTCTACATTCACTGTGTTTAACAAAAATCACAGCTATCATAAACGGCAATATGCTAGATATTATATCCTGGAACGTTATTAAAACATGGCAAACAAAGATTTTTCAGCTGCTGCCTGCCTCTGCCAAAATGCGTATTACGTGATGTTTTCCTGGATTTAATCCAGGACCTAAACTTTAAGTTAAACTTGGAAAAAGAAATGGTATTATTTATTGGCATATGCACTAACTGCCTTTATGACGGATTTCTGGGCGATGAAGGAATTTATGAAGAAGACGAACTTGATGGCATATTTTTATTTTGTAAATTATGTGCTAGTCCCTGCTTTATAGAATGTCGTCATACAACCAATTGTCACTAGCTTTTTTTGTAAATAAAATTATTATAATTTTAACATATTTTAGGTGTTCGATTTTCGTGGTAGCCCCTTTAAAATCTCGGTATGGATTTGTCACGACACAGCAATGCGTAAGGCATCAAATACGTTCATTCTATTATGAACCTTTGCACTTTCCGTTAATTTTGAAATTACATTATTTTCTATTCTTTTGGAAAAAGCCAGATATTTATTTTGCATAATTACCTTAACCATTTATTATAAACTTTAAACATGTCAGATAATTCTGAAATTTTAAATGCTGTGTTTCTTGAGGTACTTACATGTGACTATTACTTTTGGTACCTTGTTTTTGATCACTTACTTTTGACGCTGACTGTACCTACATACCTACGAGTTTGTTAGTTCTCCACGCTCACGCTAGGACGAAACTGGACGAAATTCGGCGTGAAGATAGTTTGAACCTTCGAATGATGTTTTTATCCCGATATTGCCACGGAAATAATAATAAGCCAGGTTGCTACAATGTACATTAACTCATAAGAATTATATGTAAATAAAAAATATTGAACATAAAAATATTAGTCATTAATCAAAGTTGCAACTTTATAACAGATGATCAGAGTATTAGAGGCTATATTTTCACAAAATTTCAGCCAAATCGACCGAACGGCTTTTATCGATCATTTTGTGCGAGGTTCTTTTGCCCAACTCTGGTCTCCAGCAACACGACAAGTGACAGGTATTTCACCCGATACGGCAGGGTTTCTTAAATTTTTTGCAGTCACGGACCCCTTTAACAATTTAAATAATTCCACGGACCCCCGTCAAAAAAATTTTTTGCCAATTAAAAATAGTCCGGCCCTACACACCACACCACACAATTTCCTAACAAATATATTTACAAACTGACCTACTGCGGAAGTGCGGACTCCTGATACACATGCTACGGAGTAAGCTAAGGGGTCCGTGGACCCCACTTTAAGAAGATACGGCAAGCACATAATGAGAATTTTAATGAACGAAATTAGTGATCAAATATTATTTTAAGCAGTGTTCAATCATCAATATCAATATCTAGGGATCAGTCGAAAATCAGCCTTGATTTCTATAACATTAGGATACAAATAAAGATAACTGAGAACCTTACTTTTTTTTTCATATACCATATAACACGATTTATGTCTTCACAGTATGAAATAAGATAGACACTTGAACACATTATTAACACATCAATGAAGTTCCACAAAAATGTTGCCTGAAAGTTTACTACCTGAAAAAGAAAATATAAAAGTGCGTTACAATAATACAAGTATTTAGTGTTACGAAGGTGTTCAATAAAGAGTGAGTGTGGGATATATACTCGTATTAAAATAATACTTATTTGATTTTTTTTAATACCTATAGGTAGTTTTTGTTTGTTAAAAGAGAATATTATAAGATTGGATTGATTAGTATTTATGTTGTTTGTTGTTCTTTATTGTAAATAGTTCGCTTCCTGTCCAAGCATATTAAGCCGCCGTAATGAAGTTAAATTATGCTTGAATATGCTTGGAAATATATTAAGTACGCAGCAAATAAATAAAAATTAGGACTAGCAAGAAACTTGGGGGTTCATGTTCTTCCATATTTTATGATTGCGCCTTGGTGTGCTAAGTTTCATGTGTTTAAGCTCGAAATAACTTAGACTAGTGACAACCTTTGGACTAGTTTGGATTGATCATATCTCGAACATGGAGGTTCTTCAGCGAAAGGGAAAGAAGGTTGAACTTATTCGGACAGGAAAACAACAACATTAACATTCTTTAATGTTCAGTATTTGGGCCATATTCTTCGACACCAACAATATCGCCTTCTGCAACCCATCATGATGGGCAAACAAGCCAGTAAATGTAAGGTCGGGAGACGCAAAATGTCATGGCTCCGTGACGTAAGAGAATGGACCGGCATCAAGACTGTTGAACAGCTACATACTTAAATTGGCTGTGGACAGGACGAGATTTAAATAGACCTTCAATTCAGTAATGCCACCACTTCAAAGTTATACTATGATACATCCAAAAAAGGCTGCACAGTTCTTTCTTCCTCGTTAATTGAAATGAAACATATGGAACTTGCAGAACATCATAATTCCCTCAAGGATGCACGTAAAGAATACCATAAACAGAAAGAAACTCGTGATGACAATCTTATGGATTCTATCTTAACCAAGCTCCCTCCCATCAAAAGAAGAGCCATTGAAAGATCAATTGCGACCATAATGAAAACAAAATCCTCCAATTGGTTATCCGTTATACCCACAAGAAAAGATCATTTTGACCTTTCTCCATATGAATTCCGTGATGCCCTTTCAATACGCTACCATCGAACACCAATCTCTATGCCAAAATCTTGTGATGGATGCGGCAATAACGATTTCAATATTGATCATGCCCTCTGTTGCAAAACTGGCGGTCTAATCACGAGACGTCACAACGAAATAAGAGATCTCTTTTGTGAATTATGTCAACAAGCGTGGGGAAATGTAGTCAAAGAACCAATTATCACTGAAGGTGATAGTGGCCAACGAGGCGATTTAGCTTGCCGCGGCGTGTGGGTTGCCCAGAGGGAGGCGTTATTCGATATCCGTGTCGTAGACACCGACGCTCCTTCTTACATCTCACGCCCTGTTGCTTCTGTCTTAAAATCTGCCGAATCGGAAAAGCAAAACAAATATGCCAATGCCTGCGAGCTGCGTCATGCCACATTTACACCCCTTGTCACCTCCGTAGATGGAGTCTTTGCACCACAAATGGCCACCTTTGTGAAACACCTCGGGGAAGCACTTGCATCTCGCTGGGACCGCTCTTTGTCTTGCGTCTTGGGCTGGCTAAGAGCTCGGATAATAACTTCTATATTTAGAGCGACTAGCATGTGCATTCGAGGCACCCGACATAAATGGAAGCCAGCAGCGAAGCTGTTTGGCTTTGATGATGGTGCTGCCCTACCACACTCCGACTGACAGACTGACTTGACATTTTTTTTTCATAGTTTACTAATTTATTAGTTTCCATTTTTATCTGTTATTACTTCCTAATGTATATTTCTAATTTATATAGAATATGTGTAAATAAATTATATTATATTAAAAAAAAAAAAAAAATAAGTGGCACTAAAAGAAGAAGAAGCGACCTGCTGATAAATTATTATTCGTAGCTAATAAAACACCTACAGTTGTTATTAAACGTGTTGTCTGGCATTGATAACACACTTAACTCATGCATTTTTACACATACTTAGGTATGTAAGTAGTTAAATTTAGTGAAACCATAGCGAAATACTTCTCTCACAATAATATATAATGTTAAGAATTTATGATCAAATTACCTCTAGTAAAATTGCCTTCCAAATACTATATGGAGTATATTTGTAGATGGCTGGCTTCCTGAACATAAAATATGCTTTGAAAACCTCCCCTGAAAATGTGAAGTCATCAACACAATCCATTACCAGGTTCATTATAAACACCACTGATAGTAAATGTTCCACTGAAAAAAGAAATACAGTATTAACGTCAAATATATAACAGTGCCAGTCCAGATATACCGCGACATCCAACATGACGATTAACATTAACTCAGCCAATGCGATGAAATCGTTCAGACCATCCGCCTTGTACAAATATGTACCGGAGATTACACATCCTCTACACTCAAGCCGCCGTTCACTACCGTAAAACCCACAGTTATCACACCATTGGTATATACTTAACATCCGAAGTATATTCAAAAATACGAAGGTCACACTCACACTAAAAGTTTTTAGAATGGACCATTTAGAAACAAAAAAAGAAAATAAGTATTTATATAAATTTTGGAAATAGAACTCTTTAGATTCAATTCCGTGTACATTTCATTCGTTTCTATATATATATATATATATACACACAATCTTACACAAATCGACCTAGTCCCAAACTAAGCAAAGCTTGTACTATGGGTACTAGACGACGATAAACATACTTATATAGATAAATATATATAAATACTTAAATACATAGAAAACATCCATAACACAGGAACAAATATTCGTGCTCATCACACAAATAAATGACCTTACCGGGATTCGAACCCAGGACCTCTTGCTTCGTAGGCAGGGTCACTACCAACTAGGCTAAAGCGGTCGTTAACCGTTAGCGGGTATTTGTCATTTGTTTTAACAAATTGGTGGTCAGTTAAAATTATTTGTTTCAAATTAACATGAATTTAAGGCTGCGTTTCCACCAGAGATGTGCGAGGATGCGTTGCGAGGGATGTGTGTGTCATGAAACAATAGAAACACTTCATTTAAAAGATCCTAAGTCAATGAAGTGTTTCTATTGGTTCATATCTGGTGGAAACGCAACCTAAGTCGGGAAAATTTTCGTGCAATTATTTTCGATGAATTTCACTGTGGTTTTAGTCAACAAGAAAATTTCGATAGACTTCGCATGGTCTTTCATGATGAAGGTCTGTCTTGTGCCAATGTTTATAACTGGTGTAATGAATATAAACATGGTCGAAACAATTTTTCTGATGCTCCGCGTGAAGGACGGCCTTCAACTACGACGACTGAAGATAATGTTGGTGCTGTGAGGCTTATGATAGAGAATGACGGTAAAGTGTCCTGCCAGCAAATTTGGACAAGTTTAGGGATTAAGGCCTAAAGCAACAACTTAGGCTTCTCAGGATCAATAAGAACAATCAGTATTGCCATCACATCCACAACTTGAGAAATTATTGTTGGTAAGTGATGTTTAGATTGTTCTATGGCTGTTCAACAAAAACCCTTCATATCTAACAAAATATTGATCGTATAAGTATGAGTATGGTCTCATTCGATTCCGGGCAAAAAATAAATAGAAAATGACTTCTCACTCGCCTAATATGGTAAACTTATAAGACTATAGGTACCAAATCAAGCTAAGCTACACGAAATAAATTCCACCCTATTTACATACAAAACCTTTAAAATAATATGTGAGGATTCATTCATACCTAAAGCCAATCCCATGACAATAAATGCAACGGTGTTTGATTTAAAACGGTACTTTAGTGGTTTGTTCGAACGTACTTCGGCAAGAAAATGCTCAAGTTGCACTAATTCTTTTAAAAAACTTGAATAACTTTGCGCCAAGCGTAACAGCAGAATAGTTGAAATCAATGCTGTGCCGTTGAACAAGAAGTTTGCTGAAACAAAAAAATCTAAAACAGTTCGGCCCAATTAATAGAAGCAAGATAAAATGTAGTTCATTGATTGAACCTCCGTAAAGTAACGCCTGTACCAATTAATTATTTAAATTAAACAGAAGTCAGTTTCACATATTTATTCATATATTTCATATATTTCATATATATAATATAAACGTTTTATGCTAGTATAAGCCTACCGTTTCCTAAATAATCCGTTTTCCAAAATGTGCTTCTCCCAAAAGATACGTTTGTATTGATATCTGTTTCTCAAAAACTCATTCCCAAAAACATCCATTCCTATCACTACCTTTTCCTAAATATGGATGTTATGAGAATCGGTTGTTTGACACACGGTTGCTATGAAAACCGGGTGTATTGACATACTGGTGCGCTTGGAAACGGAACTTTTGGGCATACGGATATCATGAGAGACGGATCTTTTGGTATACGGATGCTAAGAGAACTGGGTGTTTTGATATACTGATGCGATGAGAAACGGATATTTTGGCCTACGGTAATTTGAAGAAACTATTTGTTTGGTACAGATGTTTTGTAAATCGGATGTTTTCAGAAATGGATAGAATGATCCGAAAAGAAAATTTAAAACATAGCCGACTGCTGGTGGTAGGCCAAATTTACAGGGCAGGTAAAACTAAATAAAATCCAAAAAAATAGACGTCATACGTACAGAGACCAGCTAAAGTCAAATGGTCACTAATCAACTGATAAAGACAAAAAGCGGTTAAAATAGCTTGTCCCATGAATGTTAATGTGTAGTACAAGATGTATGGACAACACAAGTTGAACCTGAAAAGACGAAAGATAATATCAAATTAAAATTAAACAGGAAAATTAGGAGTTAGTAACGCGAGTCTATTTTATTTAAGCCCGAAGATGCAGGCCGATAACTTCATGAGTCAAGGCTCGTCATTCCCGTACCGCCAAGCTTGTACTATTTCTATCACATTTGCGAAGAAAATAGAAATTTATAAGTCCTTTAGGTACGAGAGATCCGTTTCCTTAAATATTCGTTGTGTTAAAAACATCTCTTTCCTAAGACACCCATGTATCAAAACATACATATGGTATAAAATCTACTTCCCAAAAAAGAATATACCCAAAACCGTTATTTCCCAGAGTTCCCCTTTTACCTAAACATACATTTATCTAGTAGATAAATTTCCCAAAACGTCAATTTAGTTAAATACCTTTTTCCCGGAATGTTCATTTCCTAAAACGCCCGTTACCGTGTAAAATTAACTTCCCAAAACGTCCGTTCATTTAGATCAATAACCATAACTAATATTCATGTTAGGAAACGGATTTTCTATGATATGGTTACGGATATTTTAACGGATTATTTAGAATTTGGTTAATTACTGGAAACGTGTCCACTAGAATTTAGATTATATAGGAAAATTTGAACATTGTAGAAAATGGATATTTTAAGATTTTGATGTTTTAAGAAACTGATAAGGATAAGAACGGAAAGAATGTCAACCTAACCTGCGCGCGCCGGACGGCGGCGGCGGAAACCACTGCATCTGCATCCCTAGTAAATCAGCTCAAGATGAACAGTACAAAATCAGATGCAGCCCTGAGTCTTCGGGGTCCCTTAAATAGGACAGGGGTGCAAAGAATCCCCGAAGGTAAACAAGCTATTAAACTAGATATATGGAATGTGAGGATTTTGAAAAAGCCATGAATATTGGAAAATGTTGAAAGGGAAATGGATCATTCAGGAATAGACATGTTGGGGCTCAGTAAAACAAGGTGCATGGAGAAAAACAGGGAAAGAATATCAGAAGGCAAGACAGTAAGCAAAAAAACAGTAAAGACAACAGCGAGACAGTAGGCAAGGTTACTAGTGGTAGAGCCAGGTTGTAGCTAGCCGCTGCATCACGAATGGGCCGGCTCGTCCGGGGCAGTACCACCCTCTCACAGAACATCGGCGTGAAGCAGCAGTACTCCTGCTGCGTTTCGTACGGTCAGTTATAGCGCCGGGGGCCCAATACCTCTCCCCCTCCTCTATACCCTTTCCTTTTTCCTCTCCCTTTTAGGGCCGATAACGCACTACTAGGGGCGTTCAATAAAAAGTGAGAATGAGTATGTTATAAACAACTTTTACTAAATGTCATTTTATTTTTCGACACGTCACCTTTTAGCATAATACACTTAGTATATCTTTTTTCTAAACTTAAAATTCCATTTTTAAAAAAGGTCTCATCTTGAGTACTTAAAAAATCTTGTACTGCAGCGACTACCGCGTCGTCGTCTTCAAATTTCTGGCCTCTCAGGTATTGTTTCAATCTCGGAAATAGGTAGAAATCACTGGGAGCGAGATCTGGTGAATACGGAGGATGCTTAAGGATATCGAACCCAGCATCACGAATTGCAGCCATTGCAACGGCGGACTTGTGTGCCGGGGCATTGTCTTGGTGGAACAGCACAACTTTCGAGAGTTTACCTCGCCGTTTTTCGCGGATCTCATTGCGCAATGTTGCTATTTGTTTGGCGTATAAAGTGCCCGTAATAGTGGCTCCATGCTCGAGATACTCAATCATTAATACCTCTTTACCATCCCAAAAAACAGAGCCCATGACCTTACCAGCAGTTGGGCTCACCTTGAATTTCTTCGGAGTTGGAGATGATGGCCTTTTCCATGTCATAGACTGCAGTTTCGTTTCAGGGTCGTAATGATAGAGCCATGTTTCGTCCATTGTTATAAATCGCGCCAAAAAAAGTTCCCGGTCTTGCTGCATCAGGTTCAAAGCTTCTTGACAAATCTCTAGTCTAGTTTGTTTTTGCGTGTCAGTAAGCATTCTTGGTACCCAACGCGCAGATACCTTTTTCATACCCAAGCGTTCATGTAAAATATTATGCACGCTCCCCGTTGAAATCTTTACATTTTCAGCAATAAAACGAACTGTGACACGACGATCCGCCAAAACTGAGTTTTCGACTTTTTTCACAATTTCTTCAGTTACTGCTGTAGTAGGGCGTCCGGAGCGGGGGTCGTCCATTGTCGATGTTCTTCCACGTCTAAATTCAGCGCACCAACGTGCGACTGTCGAATACGGAGGAGCATTAGACCCTAAAGTGTCCCGCAAATCCAAATTGACTTGGTCCGTAGAAAAATTTTTCAAATACATGTATTTGATAACGGCGCGTAGTTAAATTTTCTCCATTTTCGCTAACGTACTCAATAGCATTGCAAAGAAATTACTGTATATTTTTTTAAACAAAAGACAGTTAGTTTTTTTTTCATAGCAATCAGCTAGATAGCTTAGCTTTACCGGCCAGTATTTAATTTCGTAATATTAAAATAGTTTGCATCTCATTCTCACTTTATATTGAACGCCCCTCGTAGCATCGCGTAAAGCGCTGCGGGTGTCTATGGACAGTGGTGATCACTTAACATCAGGTGATCCACTTCGTTTGTCTGGCCTCTCTAACATAAAAAAAAGGTGCTTAGCAAGAAACTTTCTGCAGCAGTCACAAGTGTTTCATCCCATTTTCTAATCGTGTGATGATGCTTAAGTTGACATCAAAACCATTTAATTTGAACGTTATCCAGGTATTTGCATGCTCCAACGGCAGAGAAACTTCTAGATGAAGTCGAAGCGTTCCACCAAGAAATTGACACTCTCTTGAAATATACCAAAAACCACGAAATCAATATTTGATTGGTGAATTTAACGCTAAAGTGGGTGCTAGCGTAGTTTACGGAGCAACAGATGTCTATTAATAGGATGTAAGGAACGAGAGAGGCAACACACTGATTGACTTCTGTCAGGAGAAAAAAAATGTAATCACCAACACCCTCTTCAAACTCTCCCCGCTGTCTTTATACCTATACGTGGACCTCGCCACAAGACAAAAAAGATCACATTGTGCAAAACCAAATCGATTATGTTATCTATCATTAATATGAAAGGTTTCGAAATAGCGTCACAAGTGCACTAACATACCCAGGAGCAGATATATTGTCAGATTATATTCCAGTTATAGTTACCCTACGTTGTAGACTGTAGACCAAACAAAGTCATGAAGAAAAACAGTGGGTACCAAAGATATGACATACTAAAACTTAAAAATCCGGTTGTACTTGTGAAAGTTTCTAATGAGATTAATGACTGGGGCTGGACTGGACTGGTGCACCCCCTTCATGATCCGCAAAACAGCAATGGATATCACTAAAGTTACGAATGAAGAATAAGTATATGTGATCCTTGGCGGTGTACTTTCGTTTGGCAAATTACGTTTCCCAAACCGATTCATTTGGCAAATGTTTCGTTTCCCAAATGTTTATTTTTTCTGAAACTGTCAACTATTCAGGATATATTTCAGGACTATTTTGTAGGTTAGGTTAGGTTAGGGATGTTTTATAACAATCCTGAAAAGTTTACAGTTTCAGAAAAAATAAACATTTAGGAAATTAAACATTTGCCAAGTTAATCAGTTTGGGAAACGTAATTTGCGAAACATTAGTAAACCGACCAAGAGTATTTACCAAAAGTTGGACAACGAAATTTCTGCAGAAATCCTTGTAGCACGAAATAGATACCTTGAAGAAATATTTCACGCATAACAATCACTATTTGTATTGCCATAGAATGTAACTTTATTAATACTGTAACTTTAATAAAGAGCATGTTTCGGCATATAGGAATGAGCATCCAGATAGATCGAATTTTGCAAAACATTTGTTGGAATCAAATCATTCATTGTTAGATTCAGATTCTTATGAAGTGTTACATTATTGCGGCAAGGGGTTGCGTCTGGATGCGCTGGAATGCATGGAAATAATTAGGTACAACACTATGGGGTCTATTATTAATGAACAGGTAAATTTAGTATCTTCTACTTTACTGCGGCTTGGGTCGAATTTGAACAGTTAGTATTAATTAAATATGCCTTATAAATAAATAAACAAAAAATTCAAGGTAGTTTTATAATATGTCAATAAAAGTTAATTTTTGTGGGGTAGTTTGAGAATAAGAAAAATAAAGTGGGTACTTGAGAAGTTACAGTGACAAGTTAAAACATTTGTTTTGGTTTGTTAGTTTAACATTTGGTAGCATAGCATACGGTTGTGGTAACTCTGAAGATGAGCTCTGGTTGAGTTCGAAACGCGTCAGTGTAGCTTGGTGGTGGTGATGGTTGGGTTTATGTGATTTGTGTGTGTTCGTACAGTGTGGAGGTGGAGGAACTGCATGAACGCACATTTCTTGCATAAATGTAACTATTGTAAGGTCGCGGGTGAGCAAAGTAATTGTTTTAGTTCATTTATTAATACGTTTATTATTTATTGTACCTTAAAAAAAAATACTGCATAAAATTATGGACTCAATTTGTTTTTCACGTCTCATGCTCTAAAAGTAGGTCAATATAGCCTTACGAGGCGGGAGTAAAGTGAGTGCTTTAGTCCCTAGGGAGTAAAAGTAATTAATTTTTTAATTCATTTCGTGTGACTTAGATAATCTCAAATAGCCAGTACTTGCTTAGTGGCAAAACAAAATATATATAAAAAAATAAGATTGTGTGGACCATTTTCTCGACGAAAATGTTACGATCTTAGTCTACGTGGTCTTAGTTCTATGCTTTTTCCGCATAGAAGGTGGCGTCATTCTATTTTTTCCAGTTTGTGTATGGGCAGGTTGGGAGCGGGTTTTGGGCGGGTTGGGAGCGGGTTGGGAGCGGATTGGGGGCGGGTTGAGAGCGGGTTGAGAGCGAGGTGGGAGCGGGTTGGGGGCGGGTTGGGAGCGGGTTGAGAGCGGGTTGGGAGCGGGTTGAGAGCGGGTTGTGAGTGAGTTGGGAGCGGGTTGGACGCGGATTGGGAGCGGGTTGGGGGCGGGTTGGGAGCGGGTTAGGAGCGGATTGGGAGCGGGTTGGTTTATTATGAAGTTTCACTTCTTCCGCGCGGAGGGACTCAACGCACTGTTTTTTTTTAATAAATCTTTTTGTACTAAACTGACTATTTTTTTCTCGCAATCGAAGTGAAAAATAGAGTTTTCACCTGGAGACTAAAAGTCAATATAAACCCTCGGGTAAATAGACACCCTCGCTAAAGCTCGGGTGGCTAACCACCTCGAGTATATATTGGCTTCTTTTAGTCCCTCGATAAAAAATATACTGTTAGATGAATATTAAATGGGATCAAGGAACAAAATTAGGCTGTTGTCGTATTTTTTATACCTCCCATTTAAAAGTTAATTTTTGCGTAACTAAACGCAGTTACATTCTACAGGAGCTGTCATCGAGAAAATAAATGATTGGAAATACTATAGAACCACGGCACACCGTACCGACTTGCATCGGCGCGCGGCAGTTAACGTATAACGCTAACTCAAACTCAAACTCTTTATTGCATTTAAATGTTGTGGGTAAAGATCTTAAAAATAATGTACAGCTTCAACATTTACCCTGTAAGGGCACAGCAATATGTATACATAATGGCGGTAGTAACCACTTAACAATATGTTCCTTAGTAAAAAGTTACAGTTATAGTTTACCTATTAACTATATGGCACTAAAAAATATATAAACTTAAAAATAAACTACATACTACTTAGAATATAAGCAAGGATGAAATGACTTTATACCTTATCTATTTTTTTACTGACTTTATATTTTTTTTTTGTTTATTGTATTTTAGTAGTTTAGTGAATTTTACTAATAAATTTTCGTTTTATTTATGTTTTTATATAAATCTATTTTTCGTTTAAAAAATCCTGTAAGGAGTAGTAAGACTTGTTGATTAGATGTTGTTTCAGTCACCTTTTAAATTTGTCTATTTTGGTTTCATCTTGAAATGGTTTTGGAATTTTATTGTATATTGTAACTGACATGGCGAAGGGACCGGAGTGAATCATTTTTAAACGACTATCAGGGGGCTTACCACGATCTCTTAATACGATTCAGTTTAAGCTCTAAACTGAACTGCATCGCTATTTCGTACCACGACGTTACTTACTTTTGCGATTCAGTTCAAGTGCGGTTCAGCGGTAGCGATACAGACATTTTCATTCACTCCCTTCAAGTTCTAGTGGATTTCGTACCATGACGCTTAACTTGAGTGGGAATTGAATCGCTTCAGTGTCAAATTTAGCGATTCAGTATACGTTACTCATTACGGCTGTCAAAGTTTGTTATTACGGATGCCAAAACAAAAATTGACATTTAATATTTAATTATTTAATTTCATATTTAATACAATAGAAATGTAGAGTAAACGTATTGGCCATGCCACAGTGTTGCGCAGTCCCGTTTTGCTCGGAAAAGAAAGGCGAACATAAGTTTCCGAAAGATAAAAGTGTCTCAAAGCAGTGGTTAGTAGCGATTCGCAGGGTCAACTATGCCCCTTCAAAACATTCACGTATTTGTAAAAAACATTTAAATCTTGACGATTATGCATTACCTAAACTAAAGAATCAAATACAGAAAATCGTAAGTAATGATTTTTCTTATTCCTTAATACCGTGCTTGCATCAGGCATTTGATTTACCCCAACCTTGAAACTGAGCAAGTTGTTAAAAATTTTCAGCTATTCCTAAACGTATTTATTAATGTATGGACTTATGTTGTTGTCTGAAATAAATTTATTTATTATTATTTATTATAAACTAAAACCAGCCTAGTCGATTTTCCTGGAACCATGAAAATAAAAAGTATTGGTAGGAATTTCTGGCTCTAGATGTGTGACTTTTGTTTCAGATGCATATGGTGGATCTGTCAGTAACAGAGAGTTATTCGAAAAGTGTAGCATCATAATAAATCTACTTCAAAAAGGGGACAAAGGGGACATTTACAGTAAACATGCCACAGTTTCTGAAAAAAGGGTGTAATCAGTTTGAAGCACACCAACTCAGGCAATCGAAAAAATTGTCATCTGAACGTACCTATCAATGTTAAGCATGTCATTGCTTTAGGAAAAACTTTAAAGATTCTTAGTAATAAGTTATCTATCATCTAATTTAGTACCACTTGGAGGAAGAATCATATTTGTATGCTTTATGCTCACTAATTTCAGGAAGAATATAATGTAAATAAGGATTTTGGACAGTTAATTATAGGTACTTAAATAAAAGTAAAAATAAATCAATCATCTAAACTTTTTATTTATCCTTTCAATACATAGTCATCCCTATTATCTACTATAATAATTAACTATATTTGAAAGGTTTAGGTAATTAACCAAATGTAAACAAAACAATGACGACTGATGTCTTAAATACTGTAATTCTCCCATTGAACTATCTAAACATTTACATTTCTGTATTAAAATACGTTAGTCTAGTTTGTACAGTCAGCGTCAAATAGTTCGTGACACCCAAAGTGGCCAAAAAGTTAGCAACACGGCCTTATTCCAACTGTAATAAAGACGTGTTGCGAACTATTTGACCACTTTGGGTGTCACAAACTATTTGACGCTGACTGTATTAGAATGATAGATAAATAAAATGTTTTGAATCCTTGAATATGCCAAATTTGGAAACTGAAGTTTGTTTACATTTAGTTAACTACCTAAACCTTTCAAGTATAAATAACACATGAAATAGACACATATAACATAGTAGAAGAGAGTAGGTAATTTTTCAGCTTTTTTAGGAGACAAGTTCATTTTAATTTTTTTCGGCTCATGCCATATCTGTTTGTTTACTCTTTAAATCGTAAAATTGCATAACATACACAGGCTATGTGCTCACAAACTGCCTTTGGTCCCATACCAGCAGCACACTCACACATGGATTGAACAATTTTTCCATCTGATTCAAAGGCAATGCTCATAAAATATGATAATGCTTTCGTGTTTTCAGAGTGGACTTGTCCCTTATAGAAAAGCAAATTATTTTGTGTACATTGTCACTAGAGCCACTGTTGGGGAAAAATCTTCGATAGCAAAAGAGAGAAATGCAGACACTTACCTAGGCTCCAGGAACGCAGCTCCTGGGGGCCCCCAGTGATTTGTCGTCCACAGGCGTATATCTGGACTTGATGGACGCTTATGTCTGTTTGGTGCTAGGTTTTGAGTATTTTCTAAATTTGAAATTGGAACTTTGAGCGGAGCGGCGATGACGCACGCACACGGCGGTAAGAGGTTTTTTCGAAGAAGTAAGTCTTTACGTTGGCAGCACTGTCTTAGAGGTGCTGCGTTTCGTTGTTCCTTTTTTGGAAAGCGTTTGGTTCGCATCTGCGTTCCATCTTGCTATCGACTTGTATGGATTAAAAATTAGTTATAAAACAAATGATCGCCTTGTGCTAGCTAGACGATAAACTCTAGAAATACGGAACAGCCACTAAATATTCATTTATCATTATAGCCCTTTCTATGAACTGCAGCACACTGTCTTTGTAAACCTCTAAAAAGTAAGTGTTAATTTCACTATAGGTATCTAAGTCAGGTGATAAGTACACTTCTCGATGTTACACTGCTGTACGAACTGTCAGAAGGCCACTCAACAGTATGTACGCCAAATCGGTTTTTAGTATTTCATCTCCTATGTTTCCAACATAGGAACATATTATTCCTATTGTTACGGAGATGGGTCCACGAGAAACCCGCAAAAACATTTTTATGAAATTAGTAGCACTTGCAGTCGTTTTCAGCAGGCTGAAATCTGATTTCAGGCCGTTCTGGAAGAAGTCCTAACACATAACGGTAAATCAGAAATTATCCCAAGTTAGCATTATTTTCAGCAGGCTGAAACATGTTTTCAGGCCGTTTCAGGACACTAACTCTCACATGGCACCATTTCCTGAAAACCCGTTTTCAGGCCGTTTCAGGCCAAGTTACAGTCCACCTGTCTCTGGAACATTCTAGAAGGTGTGTGACAAGGATAGCCTATATGTGTGAGAGAGACAGACGATCTTGTTTCCGGAACATTCTAGAAGGTGTGTGACAAGGATAGCCTATATGTGTGAGAGAGACAGACGATCTTGTTTCCGGAACATTCTAGAAAGTGTGTGAGCGAGATAGCATAGCGTACTCGTGAAAGAGACAGACAGATAATCCTGTTTCCGGAATATTCTAGACGTATGGGCCAGAGAGTTCTAGCTGGAATGTTCGCGAACTTTGTGGACCGTTTCACTGGACCTATATAAAGGCGGACAAGGTTCCGACACAGTCAGTTTTGGATACGATACCGAGAGATAAACATCGAAGAGAGATCAAAGTGATTACTAAGTGATTTAAGCGAATAAGTTTAGTGTTGCAAGTGATTCCCTTTTGTTCAATTAAATTAGTTTTACGTTAAAGGCGTATTATCTATCTAACGAACCCTACGGCTCGTAACACTATCATAGTCTTGAAGCCTGTAAAAAGAAAAAAACAGCTGTAATCTAGGTAAACAAGCAAATTTTAGACAAAGAAATAGTTTGTTTATAGTAAAAAACTAACCTCTGAATTAGCTGTTCTTTCATACCGTTTAATTTTGCACCTCTTTTTCTTAAAACCGCTTTTGAAGCATTTATTCATTAATCCGTAACTTATATTTGCCATAATTAATCTAACGTATTGCTAAATATTCACAATATTAATATAAATAGAAATAAACCCGCGAAGCCAAACCGTAAACAGTGACATTTGACATTTCGAAGACCTCAAGCTACACTAGCGCCTCACGAATTCATACGCGATAGCCCTCGCGTTCCGAATCTTAGCTGCAGATTGCTTAAAATGTACAAAGCAAAGAGAATATAACCAATACATTTTGTACAAAGGTTTCACAACCACTGTGTTAAAAATTATATTTAGCTCTAAATAAAGTCATATTTTATGACAAAGAAACATTATTTAAGGAAATGAGTTTTTTTAAAGTTTTCAGTACTTTAAAAATGAAGAAGAAATCAAACCGTAAGCTAACTTTAGAAGTACTTTGGGTTTCGAACGTCCAAACGTCAGTCGAGACTAAAAGAGATAGATATATTTGGTTTGTATATAGCGGCATCACTTTCGCGACTTAGCGTTTCAGTTTCGGACCAGAGACAATATCGGTCTTTCTTTCACTTGTAAGCGATTGAGACTCAGCTCTAAGAAATAGACGTCGTGGTACCAATTTCGACGATTCAGTTAACGTGCTTAATTGAACTGCTCTGCGTTTGGAATGTTTATTGAAAGATCATGGTAAGGCCCCTGGTATCGCTAATCTTGTTTGGGGTCGTAAATTTTGTGGACGGGTGTATTGCGGAAAAAGGGATATATTATTTTTAACTTTGAAAAGAAAATTTATATAATAATATCCTTTTAATGATTATTATCCTTATTATCCTTTTGAACGCTACACGTCGTTTTGTCACGAACAAAATTGATTCTTATCCGGACGCGGGCGCGGGTAGGTTAATTTTCGTATTACCGCATTGTCGGCTATAGCCGACGCTGTCGTTCAAAGGTTCAAATAACCAGTAAGTTTAAAATCTTCACTATGGATTCCATATTAACTTTTATATCAAATCGAGTTATCATTATGCGATAGCGATAATATTTAATTTAGTATTTCAGTTATTACAGGCAATTAAAAAAAATGAAGAGTACCTACGCATGCGTATCCAAATCCGAAAAAAAAATTTAGCCCTTATAGCTTGGGACACATTTTTGAATTGAAAGGCTGCCGCTTCTGAACCCAATCACGGAAACGCAGCTGACGATCACGGGGTTCATGATACAACTTTCTCAAGCATTTTACGAAGTTTCACTCGAGAGGAAATACCTAGCACATGAAATGTATGCCTGACTCGGGGTCTATTATATTAAGAAGCCAAAGGGGGTCTTGAAATGTGGGCTACAGTAGAGGCGGAGCGGAAATATGCAGTATCTACTAAATACAATTTAATACCTTAAATTCCCAGGCAGCGGTTGATTTAAAGCATCAACTGGAAAAAATCCAGCCCATTTGCACAACCGCAAAGGATATTGCAAGAATAAATGCATCACGCTAGGTTCAGAATTAAATTCATAACTGTGAATCCTCATGTTGTAAACTTAATAAAAATTTTAATAGCAGAATAGTTTCAGCAATTCGAGTTGTTGTATGGTAATAGCAAGCTAGAGGGACTGAAAGCGATACTGTGTAATTTAAACAGTTATAGTTACGGCTTGTGGTTAACACTGCTATTGGTAGTTATCATAAGTCGTGACTAACAACAAACTTGACATCCTAGTCACTTTGTTTGTTTGTCAATCAAATACCTGCTTTAATAATGTAAAAATAATATTTTACCGGAGAACCTTCAGCGATCTTTTTTCATTGATATGCCGGAATAATTTATAACAGGGTTTGAAGTAAACAAAAACATCAATCACCCTTTCAAATGCTCGCATTTACTAATAAGTTTTTCAGACTAATTGTTTTGATGTGATTCACACATCACACAGTGGTAGATAAGTCATGCGGTTTCTTAATGTTTCGAGTGCGCGTGAATACCATATTTAAACTCTTCTTCATTATAACTAAAATTCTCCATACAGACTATGCCACTTAGAAGACTTAGGAGATAAAATTGCGGTGGTGATAGCAGACGTATTCTTTAATTTCTTTACAATAAGTATTTTTACAACAATTACTTGATTCAAAATAGAAGATTGTACAACAAGAGCATAAAACGAGCCATTATACCCGAGACGTTCATATAGTCACCCGAGCCACCGGTACGGCGAGGGTGGATAGACATGTCGAGGGGAAAATGTGCTTTAGGCTGCGTATCCACCGGAGCTGTACGAGGATGCGTTGCGAGGGATGTGTTTGTCATGAACCAATAGAAACACTTCATTATTTTACAAGTCCTTATAAATGAAGTGTTTTAAAAACAAGACCTTGTAAATGAAGTGTTTGTTGCAGAACCTTTTTGATGAAACCTTTACCTATTGTTATGATTCTATTTAAATATTGGAACTTGACAGTTGACATTAAAAATTATTGCTGAAAAGACTATCGAAGGAATTTTGATTTGATACAGTGTTTCTATTGGTTCATGACAAACACATCCCTCGCAACGCATGTTCGCACACGACACGACAGCCAGTTCGAAACGCAGCTTAATGCTCGAGTTTTACGCTTTGCTTTTCACTTAGATCGCTAGGAAATCAAACAGCAACATTTGAAATTAAATTTACAGCTCTTATTTTACATGCATTGAAATTTCTATAAAGAACAACTTTACGAGCATGAGAAGTGAAAATATATTTTTTGGTAGTAATAAAAGGTACTTAATCATTTATTTATTGATTTATTCATCAATAAAAATTACAACATTACAGTATAACACCAATGCGCTGTAAAATTCAAAAAAATACAAATATAACTTAAATAACTATTTAGGGATTTTTGAAAGACCATCTTTGTCGCTTCCCTAAAACGACGGAACACCACACCCTCCGGCCAGAAGTCGGAGCGCAGGAACATCTGCTGGTGCTTGGCAGGCACTTGGAGCCTAAATGAGCTGAAGTTGTTAGCCCTTTGAGACTCGAGCGGGTAGATGAACAGCTGGGACTCAGTCGTCGTCTTCGTGTCCAACCGAGACAGGTAGATGTCCACCAACGGTACAGCAGCTTGAATACAGGACGACGCTGCAGGAATGGTCCCACGCTGATTGCGATTGCGCTTTAGACGGCGTTTCCGATTCACCACCGGAGTGAAGCCATCACATCACTATTCACAATTACGTTCACAATAATGGTTACGGTTTAAAACGCCTGCTTATAATTAGCTCATCAGTGATCTTAGTTGGTTTCTAAGCAAATGGTTACTTAACACTATGGATGACACTACGCCTATAGACATACAAATTATATCGCTTAACAACGCTTAATTGAAAGTAATGAAGTAAACGCGTCCTATTGCTGTACCTTGTCATGTAAGCAATGTTGACAATCACAACATTTAGGAAATATTCAACAAACAAATAGGATACTTAACAGCTAGGGCGTTTCCTATTTTCTTTGACTCTGCTGGTGGTCATTAAATATGTATAATAAAATAATCAGTATCAATGCATGTTTAAACTCGATTAAATATCGCTTAGCTCGAGTTGAGCGTGCACGTGGAATTATAGTATATTTTTATTTCTTTGCACTAAACTGTGTAATACGAATTTTGTAGGTTGGACCATTTAAAAACGCTTATAATTCAAGAACAATACTTATTAATTTGGGCTATTGTTAGCTCTTTAAAAAAAGATAAAAAAGTTGCTCTAAAAAGTCTCAATTAATTATTTTAAAAGGCCTATCACATTTCATAAGTTCACTAGACAAAAAAAAATGAAGTTTCTGGCCTGTCAATTTATGATATAATTTTTTTCATTTTTCAACATATTTACAAATGAAACTACCGTGATACTAGTAAAACACATAGGTAGTGAAAGTATTCGGATTACTCACGTCTTTAAACGATTTTCGGGCTAATCCGTAGCTCTTCTTCCCGGAGCCACACGTCACGGCGGCTGCCAAACGTGCACTTAAGTGCTACCGCTCTACTCGCGCGGCTGCTCGACGACACTGATATCGGCGCACAACTATCGGCGTAGTATGTCTCCGGGAAAAAGGGCTACGGATTAGCCCGAAACAGTCGAGTTAAACTCGTTTCAAGACGTACATAAGTAATCCGTATATTTTCACTACTTTTCACCATAGTCTCCTTGTAACTGTAATTTTAACCCGTTCAAAGTAGTAGTTGCCGTCCTGCTCTTCAAAATAGGCGTTCACGTTAGCAATGACCTCCTGGTTACTTTCTTGCTTGAAATCTCTGTCCACCGAGCTAAGTTTTAACTCTGGGAAATAAGAAAAAGTCGCTGGGAGCCAGATCTGGAGAATATTGTGGATGGTCAATAATTTTGAATAGCAGCTCTAAAATGTTGGCCATGGGGGTCGCTGACTTTTGAGAAGGTGCGTTATCATGGTGGAACATACCATTTTTCATATCTGGGTACCTAACACAGTTGCCGCAATATTTAAAGCCCTTCTCTCAAAACAATCTGTGCAACCCAACTAGCCCTAACAGTAGAGTAGAGCAGCCCAGTACATCAGCGGCATGTCAGTACCTAGTAGTTAACCCTTGCAGTGCAAGTACAGGTACCTTTAAATTAGTTGAGTTACAGACGGATTGTGACGACAAAAAGGTGGTACCACCTGCTAAACAGGAGCGCCTTCGGGAGGTTAATAAGCTCCAGCATTTTAACACACAGGCATGGAAAGGTTTGAAATACAAATCGATTTTTCAGGGTTTTTTCGGCTACTCCAGGTTTTGTAGCCCTTAAAGTGAATGAAGAATTCAGCCATTTCAAAGCTACTAAAGATCTTTTAGCTTCTGCGGAAAACATGTTAGCTGGGCTAACAAACGCTGAGTTGGAACTTGAGGAACTGTTGAGAGGGGGACTGCAGGAGCTCGTCAATTGGGCGGCAAGGAACCCTACTGAATTAAATCCAAGCTCATTGCTTGAGAAAGCAACTTCTTTCCTAGGACCAGGATCCCCTATCCACAAATTCTCAGAAAATAAGATGCAAATAATTTGTGGCAGACGAGGCGAATGCATAGAAATAAGAAGAGAAAGAATTTTGAAGGAAGTAAACAATATTAACCTCAAAACTTCGCTTCGTGAAATTCCTCCTAGCGCGGAATACTTGTTTATCAGGGATGTTTTACAACCTCTTATACAATCACTTTTTGGCTTAACAGACCTTCCTATATTAAGGAAAAAGGACAGAGTCGGGATCGCTCATCAAACTATAGGCAAGACAAAAGAAGTAGAAATCATGGACAAGAAAATAGAAACCCCGCACAGGATATTATGGCCAAGCAAGGAAGTTCACAGAATTTTCAGAGGCAGAAGAATTTTCGCAACAACAGAGGCAGCTACATTGGTAAGAAGAACTTCGCCAGTCATGATAATAAACAAAAGTGACTATATTCAGAAGCAGGCCTTCTGGGGAGGTTGTCTAATGCAGCTTGCACAAGTATGGAGAGAACTAGGCGCAAATGTAACCAGGGGACGCATTCCTTTCAAGAAGAAGCCTCCTCTTAGACATCTAACACAAAATATGCTGAATAAATTTGCTACAAGAACCTCCCCAGAGATGTCTGCAATCATCAAGGACCTGAAGGAGAAGGCAGTGCTATAGAGGTGCCACCAGTTCTAAATTCCAGCTTCCTTTCAAAAATGTTTTTGATAAAGAAGGCAGATGGAAGCATGCGGCCCATATTCGACCTAAGGGGCCTCAACCAGTAAGTAGCCACCAAGCATTTCCAGTTAGTTTCTCAGTTGGATGTAGCGGATTTCCTGCAAATGAACGACTGGATGACAAAAATAGATCTGCACCAGGCATATTTTCACTTACCAATTGCAGAGACTCATCGTCGATTTTTGAGAGTCTACTACAACCAAGAAGTGCTTCACCTAACTGCGCTACCATTTGGCCTGTCTTCAGCCCCCTGGACTTTCGGAGCAATATCAAATTGGATTGCTGAGTTTCTACGAGAGATAGGTATAAGACTTCTTGTGTATCTCGATGACTACATCCTTGCAAATCAGGACAGATACAAACTAGCCGAACAAGTCACGGAGACTCTAAGCACCCTAGAAAGTCTAGGCTGGCAGGTAAACTACGAAAAATCAGTTCTCTCACCCACACAACAGCTAGATTACCTGGGACTGTCGTGGAACACACAGCAGGTAACAATGGCCTTGGCCGTATCAAAGGTGCAAAAGGTAAAAGAGTTCATAAGCAAGATCCTGACCAGAGCTCAGTCATCCCTATAACCAGATGGCCTAGTGGTTAGAGAACCTGACTACGAAGCTTGAGGTCCCGGGTTCGATTCCCGTGTCGGGGCAGATATTTGTATCAAAAATACGAATGTTTGTTCTCGGGTCTTGGGTGTTTAATATGTATTTAAGTATATATCTATCTATATAAGTATGTTTATCCGTTGCCTAGTACCCATAACACAAGCTATGCTTAGCTTACTTTGGGACTAGGTCAATTGGTGTGAATTGTCCCGTGATATTTATTTATTTATTTATTTATCCCTCAGAGAAACTCAGTGCATTTTGGGTCTGCTAAACTTTGCCAGTCTAACAACACCCTGCGGGCGACTACACTGTCGTCAAACGCAGAGATTTCTGAAGAATCTGACACACTGCGGACCAAGAGAAAGGAGACCTCTACCCCGCGCAGTTCAGATGGAGTTACATTGGTGGCAGAAGGCCATAAACTACAGTTTAATGGCGATGCACCGAGGGGAGGTAACTCATTTCTTGACAACGGATACAGCAGATACCGGCTGAGGTGCTCACCTCAATGAGACTTACTTAACGGGGAAATGGTCAAAAAACCAGAGGTTATGGCACTCAAACCTCAAGGAATTATTCCCCGTATACGGCGCAATAAGACGACACCAACAGAGGCTAGGGAATGCGCATATTTTAGTTCTGTCGGACAACAGGACCCTCGTGGCTTACATACGAAACGAGGGACGAACGCGTTCCCTAGCTTTACTCGAGTTGACGAATAAGCTTCTGGAGCTGACGTCGCAGTTGAACGCCACTCTCTCGGCGGCGTATCTCCTGGGGAGGTACAACGGCATAGCCGACCGCCTATCAAGGAATTGACCAGTGCCGGAATGGCACTTGTTGCCCCCGGCCTCGGAGGCCGTGTTCACTATTTGGGGCGTTCCCGAAGTCGACTTGTTCGCTTCCAGCGACTCCGCGGTCATAGACCGCTATGTAACATGGGACTCCAGAGATGGGTCGGCAATTTTTTGCGACGCATTCAGTCGGCCGTGGATGTTCATATTGGTTTGGGTATTTCCACCACCCAACCTAATACCTCGGGTACTCCGATATCTCAATACGGCTGTGGGAACTTACATAGTAATAGCACCGCACTGGATGCAGTGCTTTTGGCTAGCGGATCTGCGTGCTCGGGCACTAGCAGAACCCTACCCAATACACAACATATGGAACAATCTCATAGATCTGACAAAGGGCAGAGCCTCTCCCCCAGTTAGAAAAGTTAGTGCTTCAGGCATGGAAGATTGGGGGTGGGCCAACCGAGTCCCCTCAAACTATTTACAACCGTCACAGCCACCGCACACCGCCACGCCTCCGCTGTCTGTGCGTTTGAAGCTGAATAGAATAGATAAACGTCATGCGTTTAAATATTAAAATATCGATGAAGGTTTTATCTCAAAATATATCTGAAAGGAATAATCCTGAATTATTTTATAGTAAAAAATAATATTGAATATTTACATGTAATTTTTTTTTGCCAACAATACACTTCGTTACGAAAACTGCACGCTGTTAACGATCATTGGCTTATCATTGGTGATTAATATGCCTTTTATTATCTTACGAAACCGTTTAACTATAACGCTGGCCTCTTCATGATACTTTCTGAATTTTTTCCTGCCAATCAATTATGACAGACAACTATGACAAACAAATGACAGAATGGGTTAAATCAATGCACATAACGATTACCCTATGTTTGGACATAATTTTTATTTAATTATTTCTTAATTTCTACTTTAAGTTATATTTTTTTGACGTAAGGTATAAATATAAATATCTCTTAAAATATCGGTACCTAATTTGTTAGCACCTCGTAGGTACAGTCAAGGACTTAAATTCATAAGCCACAATGGAACCATTTCACAGTAAACGTCATAGTGACATCGCATTAATTAACAAGGAAAATCGTAATGACTTTTCTTTTGAGAAGGTTCCATGGCTCAAGAATTAAAGTCCTTGACCGTACATTATATTTATTTATTTTAACTTAACAAGTAATCGAGGCAATTAAGTATAAAGAATTTAAGTATTCAGTAGTGTTTCGGGTGTTTTATTCTCCTGTATAACTACCAACTTTTGAAATCCGGGCAGGGACGAGTTGGTGGACAAATGTAAATATTAATTAACCATGCACAACATTAATTAGAAGTGTAAAAATAATGGTTAGTGTTAAATTATAAAGTGCACAACAAGTTATTAGTAACCTTTCGTGGGCCATGCAAGGTAACTTTTCCTACCATCAAGGCTTACCTAAAAAGATTCCGTGCTATGTACCCACTGCGCCAGAAGTTCGTGACAGCACAATAACTGGTTTTGTAGTGAAAGAGATCGATCGAGTCGTGCTGAATTACAAGGTTTTTATTTTAAATGGAAGGTAAATTACTGATACACAGTCATTTGGAATCACAATTTCCTTACGCGTACATTGAACAATTTGTACAATTCTACTCAATTTCTTATAGTATTACGTGAAGATAATATTTCGTTCCATAATCATAATCATAATCATAAATCATTTATTTGCAAGAATGTAGTAAGTAATACAAAGTCAGGTGGTAAAATCAATTTAAAAATCCGATACATTCTACTTAATTAACTAAGCATGCAAACATTACATAATCTGATAATTAATATATTTACAATCAAGAAATGATACTAATAACTACATGTCAAATCAATAACAATAAATTCAGACTAATCGCAATATTCTAATGTCAACTTATAAATTAAATTAACTAAGCAAAAAATATATATATAATATTTAAATAAATACAAAAAATATTTTAGAAATATCAATAAATCTATTTTATAATTTATTTTTTTATCATACTAACGGCTGATTACTAATTGGTCCTTAAAGTTATCAGCTACCTGTAGTAGGCCTCGAGCTTCGAATCGACATGTATTATGTATCAGAAGCAAAATTAACAAACAGCAAGACGGACTTGTTGAACCATTGTAAGTATTTTCGTGCTTTATTTAAACTATTCAATAAGCCGTAGTTACAAACAAATAAATTATACTTTCCAGATCATCTTAAGTCACAGTCGGAGATATTTATGACACCATTGGTATCAAATGAAAGCAGTGGTTACCGCGTTACTTTTCAATCTGCTATGAAACTAACAATCTTAATAGGGCAGTTTTTTGGACTCAACCCCGTCATTGGTGTTAGCGAGACTGACATCACCAAATTAAGGTTAGTAGGTTTCTTAATGTAATGTAATGACTAAAGATCTTATCGAGAGGAAACAAAATATACCGCGTCGTTGTTATACAATGCTGCAGAACGTTGAATATAATGTACGAGTAGGTACTATTATGGAATAATGTGTAAATAAAATAATAATTCGATTTGTGATAATGAGGTAAGGGGCGTTTTGTGTGCAACTTACCATCGATGGGTCAACACTGACCCTATTATTTTTTTCATTTAGATACTTGGAAAATTATGATTTATCATGCCGTTTTCATTATTTCACGACAGTTAATTAATAGTATTTTACGTAACGGTTGTATAAGGAGAGTGACGTGAGTTGCAATACGAACGAATTGAGTATCGCAATGGAAGACGGCACGAGCGTTTTTAGATTAAATTATACACTGTTGCATATAGGTACAATATTTTTTCTTTCTTCATCCATGTTTTCTTCTATTAACTTTAATTACGGCAAAAACAAACAGTAATCGGGCAAAGCCAGTGAAAAATATAAAAATGTTTAACATATAACTGGCAGATGTGATTGTCCACGGTAAATTTTAGTTTTTAATTGACGTTCGATATTAAAAAATACATTTTTCTTATGTTGGCAGTAAAAAAATATGTCGGAAAGTTATGGTTTAACACCTGCAAAAAAATCGCGCAAGTGTAGTGCAACTTGCACGGTTTTCCTTGCAGGTCTAAACTGGGCTTTAGTGTTGAGTGTAACCTACATTTTAATAATCTGTGGCAGCTAGGTGTATCGTAATAACGACATTACGACACATGTGCTGTTATGGGGAATAGAGTATAGACTTATCTGAAGTCATATTATCTATGTTCTTATTTAATTGTTCGCGAAAGGTTCGCGACCATGTAAAAATACATAAAAGTACAGAAGTAGAAAAAGTAATTTATTGAATCAGGCGTTACTTTGCGGAGGTCCATATTAAGGGGGTACCGTGTTTTCGGCGCATTTATTGCATTCATTTAAACTCGTGCTGTATCATTACTAGGAATGCTATAGTCCTTACATTTTTAAAATATGTATTTGTTTTAGTAATATGATGAAAATACCCAAAAACGCGCAGTCCAACCAACCTATCTTGAGCCATCGTGCCTCTCCCAAGCGGCCCCACACCCGAAATCGTCCACCCAAAATCCATTAGCGCGAAAAAAGCGGTACCCCCTTAGTATATGTAAGGTCGCGGGTGAGCAAAGTAATTGTTTCAGTTCAGTTAATTAAAGTTTTGTAACTCGGCTACGAATTTAGTATAACTTGTTGCCGTTCGTACATCAGAATTAAAAACTGAGATATTAATCTTATTTAAGAACTCCCGTCTCCCTGTTAATAACCAGCTATGAAATGAGTATTATTTGTTTGCTACCTCTGTATATCCGAGCTATGAACTGGAATGGTAATGTCTCCTTATCGAGGATGCTCATGATAAAAGTCCTGTAAAATGGCATAATAATATGAAGCATACCTAACTGATGTTTTTTGTAGTTTTTTCAGATTTTCTTACTACTATTACTATTAGTAGTTAACAATCAAAGTACGGTCCCTTCAGAAACTATTCGATACCGCCATCCGTTAAGGGAAAACACCAAAAGCATGGAACAGAAGTGTATTGGTGCTGATCTTCAAAAAAGGCGATAGTACTACCTTCATCATCATCATCATCACCATCATCATCATTTAGACGACCAGATGGCCAAGTGGTTAGAGAACCTGACTATGAAGCTTGAGGTCCCGGGTTCGATTCCCGTGTCGGGGCAGATATTTGTATGAAAAATACGAATGTTTGTTCTCGGGTCTTGGGTGTTTAATATGTATTTAAGTATGTATCTATCTATATAAGTATGTTTATCCGTTGCCTAGTACCCATAACACAAGCTTGCCTAGCTTACTTTGGGACTAGGCCAATTGGTGTGAATTGTCCCGTGATATTTATTTTATTTATTTATTTATCATCATCAGCCTATGTTCGTCCACTGCTGGACATAGGCCTCTCCCATGGCACGCCACTGAGCACGATCCTCGGCCACTCTCATCCAGCTGTTGCCAGCCGCCTTGCGAAGATCATCGCTCCACCGAGTCTGAGGACGAGTTCGATTAAGACTTGGGCTGTACTGCAGTCTCTCCAACGGTGCCAAGTGGACTACCAGTACATCGAAGTGTTGAAGTGTCTGTACGAGGGGCCTTCAATATAAAGTGAGAATGAGATGCAAACTCTTTTAATATTACGAAATTAAATACTGGCCGGTAAAGCTAATCTATCTAGCTGATTGCTACGAAAAAAAAAACTAACTGTCTTTTGTTTAAAAAAATATACGGTAATTTCTTTGCAATGCTATTGAGTACGTTAGCGAAAATTGAGAAAATTGAACTGCGCGCCGTTATCAAATACTTGTGTTTGAAAAAATTTTCTACGGACCAATTTGGATTTGCGGGACACTTTAGGGTCGTAAAGCGGGCGTTGAAGGAGCGCTTCTTCTGTCGCCTGACAAAAGTACTTAATAGTCTTTTGTCGGGCGGCAACAAGGTGCGCGCCTTCAACGCCTGGATAATGCCCTTGCTCACTTACTCCTTTGGCATACTAAGGTGGACTCAGACTGAGCTGGACACCTTGGATCGGAGAGTTCGTGTACTGCTCACTTACGCATCGTATGCTTCACCCAAGCTCGTCTGTTATGAGATGTACATCTCGCGGAAGTGTGAAGGTCGCGGCTTTTAAATGCCAAAGACCTCCACAACCGCGAGGTCTGTAGTCTCAGGGATTATTTCCTAAACAACGAGTGTGGGGTACATCGCGACGTAGAAGCAGTAGACGAAAACTTCACCCCGTTTTCCTTGGCAAACGAGAACTGGCGTCAACTTAAAAAATTGAGCGCCGAGGACCGCAAGGCGGTATGGAAGAGCAAGGAGCTACGCGGGCGGTTCTACAAGGCACTCACAGGACCAGATGTAGATCTGCTCGCTTCAGTGAACTGGCTACGTATCGGGGATCTCTTCGGGGAAACCGAAGTTTTTGTCTGTGCAATTGCGAATGAAGTTATCATGACGAACAACTACCGGAGGTATATCCTGAAGGACGGTACGGTCAACATTTGTCGGGCATGCCGCCGTCCCGGGGAGTCACTCAGGCATATTATTTCCGGTTGTGGTAGGAAGAGCTAACGGCTAGTACTTGCACAGACATAACCTTGTAGCTAGGATTATTCACCAGCAACTTGCTCTGCTATACGGCCTTGTGGACTTTGAAGTGCCTAACTATAAGTATATACCTGCGCCAGTTCTCGAAAATGGTCGTGCCACGCTCTATTGGGTTGGGATCGGTCTGTTATCACGGACAGGACTATCCTAGCCAATGGGCCTGATATCGTGCTGATGGATCGATCGAAACGCCAGGCAGTGCTCGTCGACATCACCATCCCCCATGACGAGAACCTTGTAGTAGGTATAGGTACTAGGGGCGTTCAATAAAAAGTGAGAATGAGTATGTTATAAACAACTTTTACTAAATGTAATTTTATTTTTCGACATAGTCACCTTTTAGCATAATACACTTAGTATATCTTTTTTCTAAACTTAAAAAACCATTTTTAAAAAAGGTCTCATCTTGAGTACTTAAAAAAATCTTGTACTGCAGCGACTACCGCGTCGTCGTCTTCAAATTTCTGGCCTCTCAGGTATTGTTTCAATCTCGGAAATAGGTAGAAATCACTGGGAGCGAGATTTGGTGAATACGGAGGATGCTTAAGGATATTGAACCCAGCATCACGAATTGCAGCCATTGCATCGGCGGACTTGTGTGCCGGGGCATTGTCCTGGTGGAACAGCACAACTTTCGAGAGTTTACCTCGCCGTTTTTCGCGGATCTCATTGCGCAATGTTGCTATATGTTTGGCGTATAATGTGCCCGTAATAGTGGCTCCATGCTCGAGATACTCAATCATTAATACCCCTTTACCATCCTAAAAAACAGAGCCCATGACCTTACCGGCAGATGGGCTCACCTTGAATTTCTTCGGAGTTGGAGATGATGGCTTTTTCCATGTCATAGACTGCAGTTTCGTTTCAGGGTCGTAATGATGGAGCCATGTTTCGTCCATTGTTATAAATCGCGCCAAAAAAAGTTCCCGGGGTTGCTGCATCAGGTTCAAAGCTTCTTGACAAATCTCTAGTCTAGTTTGTTTTTGCGTGTCAGTAAGCATTCTTGGTACCCAACGCGCAGATACCTTTTTCATACCCAAGCGTTCATGTAAAATATTATGCACGCTCCCCGTTGAAATCTTTACATTTTCAGCAATAAAACGAACCGTGACACGACGATCCGCCAAAACTGAGTTTTCGACTTTTTTCACAATTTCTTCAGTTACTGCTGTAGTAGGGCGTCCGGAGCGGGGGTCGTCCATTGTCAATGTTCTTCCACGTCTAAATTCGGCGCACCAACGTGTGACTGTCGAATACGGAGGAGCATTAGACCCTAAAGTGTCCCACAAATCCAAATTGACTTGGTCCGTAGAAAAATTTTTCAAACACAAGTATTTGATAACGGCGCGCAGTTCAATTTTCTCCATTTTCGCTAACGTCCTCAATAGCATTGCAAAGAAATTACCGTATATTTTTTTAAACAAAAGACAGTTAGTTTGTTTTTCATAGCAATCAGCTAGATAGATTAGCTTTACCGGCCAGTATTTAATTTTGTAATATTAAAAGAGTTTGCATCTCATTCTCACTTTATATTGAACGCCCCTCGTAAATAGGTTTTAAGTAAAACAAATAAGAGTATCATATTATATTAAAACTAGCTGTTGCCCGCGACTCCGTCCGCGAAGAATGCGGGGGGGGGGGGATAAAAAATAGCCTACGACCTATTCTCAGACCTACCGAGTGTAGAGAAAAAAGTTTCATAAAAATCGGCCAAGCCGTTTCGGAGGAGTTCGGTAACAAACACCGTGACACGAGATTTTTATATATTAGATGACACCTACTAGTACCATATAAGGAAGGTGTCAAGTATCTTCGTGTCGGTACCAAATAAGGAATAATAAATAAATAAATAAATAAATATCACGGGACAATTCACACCAATTAACCCAGTCCCAACGTAAGCTAAGCAAAGCTTGTGTTATGGGCCCTAGGCAACGGATAAACATACTTTTATATAGATAGATACATACTTAAATACATACTAGGGGCGTTCAATAAAAAGTGAGAATGAGTATGTTATAAACAACTTTTACTAAATGTCATTTTATTTTTCGACATGGTCACCTTTTAGCATAATACACTTAGTATATCTTTTTTCTAAACTTAAAATTCCATTTTTAAAAAAGGTCTCATCTTGAGTACTTAAAAAATCTTGTACTGCAGCGACTACCGCGTCGTCGTCTTCAAATTTCTGGCCTCTCAGGTATTGTTTCAATCTCGGAAATAGGTAGAAATCACTGGGAGCGAGATCTGGTGAATACGGAGGATGCTTAAGGATATCGAACCCAGCATCACGAATTGCAGCCATTGCAACGGCGGACTTGTGTGCCGAGGTATTGTCCTGGTGGAACAGCACAACTTTCGAGAGTTTACCTCGCCGTTTTTCGCGGATCTCATTGCGCAATGTTGCTATTTGTTAGGCGTATAATGTGCCCGTAATAGTGGCTCCATGCTCGAGATACTCAATTATTAATACCCCTTTACCATCCCAAAAAACGGAGCCCATGACCTTACCGGCAGATGGGCTCACCTTGAATTTCTTCGGAGTTGGAGATGATGGCCTTTTCCATGTCACAGACTGCAGTTTCGTTTCAGGGTCGTAATAATGGAGCCATGTTTCGTCCATTGTTATAAATCGCGCCAAAAAAAGTTCCCGGTCTTGCTGCATCAGGTTCAAAGCTTCTTGACATATCTCTAGTCTAGTTTGTTTTTGCGTGTCAGTAAGCATTCTTGGTACCCAACGCGCAGATACCTTTTTCATACCCAAGCGTCATGTAAAATATTATGCACGCTCCCCGTTGAAATCTTTACATTTTCAGCAATAAAACGAACCGTGACACGACGATCCGCCAAAACTGAGTTTTCAACTTTTTTCACAATTTCTTCAGTTACTGCTGTAGTAGGGCGTCCGGAGCGGGGGTCGTCTTTTGTCGATGTTCTTCCACGTCTAAATTCGGCGCACCAACGTGCGACTGTCGAATACGGAGGAGCATTAGACCCTAAAGTGTCCCGCAAATCCAAATTGACTTGGTCCGTAGAAAAATTTTTCAAACACAAGTATTTGATAACGGCGCGCAGTTCAATTTTCTCCATTTTTGCTAACGTACTCAATAGCATTGCAAAGAAATTACCGTATATTTTTTTAAACAAAAGACGGTTAGTTTTTTTTTTCAGAGCAATCAGCTAGATAGATTAGCTTTACCGGCCAGTATTTAAATTTGTAATATTAAAAGAGTTTGCATCTCATTCTCACTTTATATTGAACGCCCCTCGTATTAAACACCCTAGACCCAAGAACAAATATTCATATTTTTCATACAAATATCTGCTCCGACACGGGAATCGAACCCGTCCCGGGTAGTCAATGGAATAATATATCCACATTCCATTCCCTAATATAGAATAAGGTTCATAATAATAACAATTATGTCATATTTCAAAGGTGCTATAGGACACCCCATGTTTACCTAGATTACAATGCCCGCGATAAATTAATTTTCCCGTAGGAAAAGCTATTTTCCCGCGGTAAAAAGTAACCTATGTCACTCAGTGATAATTTAGCTTTCTAACGGCAAAATAATTATTGAAATCGGTCCAGTAGTTTCGGAGCCTATTCAATGCAAACAAACAAACACTCAAATCTTTCCTCTTTATAATATTATTATAATTATAATAATATAGATATAAGGAATTAATATTCTTAAATAAAATCAGAGTTAACCGAATCTCCGTTCGATTCATTACTCCCGTCGTGCCCGAACATCACAACCTCGTGAAAGCTGAGAAATACAAAGCCAGTACCTCGTCTGGTCTCGTGACCTTGACCTAACTCACGGGATAACCGCCATGTGGGATGTTGATTCGACGATCATTGTCCCGATAGTCGTTTCTGCGAACGGCCTGATAGCGAAGAGTCTCGACCAACACCTCAAGAGACTCTCGCTAGATGGTTGGATCAAGGGTCAGATACAGAAGGCGGCACTCCTAGACTCTGCGCGGATAGTCAGGAAGTTCCTCTCTCTGTCGCCCTAACCACCGGTAACTTAGGCCCCGCCTCGCTGCCGGTGGCACCCTAGATTAGGTTTTTATAATGGTTTTATGTTTTGTATGTATAGTTTTATATTTCACTTTTTGTATAATTATTGTAAAAGCAAAATAAGACACCCAAAAAATATTAATAAAGAGAATAATAATAATAAAATGAACCAAAAAAAAACGATTTTATGTCGAGATTTAAACTACTTGAGAATAATAATAATACTAATATTTTTTTATTTTATTTGTTATACGTACACAGGTAAAATACATTGGGTCGTACAATAAAATAAAGAAAAGTGTGAAAGTTCTTTGTATTGTGTTCAAACAGCAATATTTTAGTGTTTATGCGCTTCATTATTACTCATTATATTAAAGTGTGGTATTAAAATCTTTTTCACAGATTTCGAGTGCAAACGTGGAGATTTGCTTACAGCCTGTTATCAATAATTGGACAGAGTTCCCTCGTATGCTTTTGTTTTCTCAAGCTATTCACAGACTCAAACCCTAATTTATCTGCTAATGGTAGGAATAATGATTATTAATATTTCAAACAATTGTTTAACTATTTGCTAATTATTAAGCGTAAGATAGACGTAGGAGGAAATACCTACGCGTACTTGTTGGCCAGACTTTTACGCGCGTGTTTTTTTTTATATGATAGAGGGGAAACGAGCAGGCAGGTTACCTGGTAGAAAGCAATCATTCACAATCACAATAATATGTTAACTAGCGACCCGCCCCGGCTTCGCACGGGTGCAATTATGCATGTATTATACATATACCCCTTCCTCTTTAATCACTCTATCTATTAAATAAAACCGCATCAAAATCCGTTGCGTAGTTTTAAAATATAAGCATACATAGGGACAGACAGACAGACAGCGGGAACAGACTTTGTTTTATACTATGTAGTGATGATGTCAAGTGTCTACTAAAATTATAAAACCAATTGAATTTGCGAGTTAGTTTCATCAACATACTGACGAGTTTCTTCAGGGATTTTATCAGATCAATTTTTTGGGTGTTTTTGTCATTTCACTTATCAGATTTAGAGATTTGATCAAATGACGGATTTTTTTCTAGGCAAATGATAAAATGGATTTCCTATTTTAACATCCTGAGTGATTTGGTAATATCTCATAAAGATTTGTTCAATCTCCCTGTTTTGGCCGTTTCTCTGCTTGTGAAACTATCGATAGTAATTATAACAATAATTGTTTGTTTCTCTGCTTGTGAAACTATCTATAGTAATAACTAATAATAATAATATTATTGTTACAGCATCTTTAGTATTTTATTCAACAAATTGCGTAACAAGTATCCTGTTCCTTCGATTGGCACTGAGGTGGCCGAAACTTAGTCAGCAAATTGCCAAAACGGAATCATCTGATCCCAACAAAGATAAAACACTAGTAAAGAAATGCAACATTTCATGTACACTTGTTCTATCTTTGGCTCTTGGTAAGTGATTAATAAAATTAATCCAGGTTGAGACTAAAACCTAATTTATTATTTACTTTATATTATAACTGATTCCAGTGATTTCATATATGCCTATGAATTTATTTAATCATCGGTTCCAGTTGAACACTTGCTATCCGATCTGTCTGGGCTCGCGGGTGCCATTGACTGCCAGCAGGGCACCAACGTCGCTGAAGCCTTCATAACAGCCAGCTTCCCTTGGATCTTTAACTACCTCACGTATAATCACATCATTGGGGCTGTTGTGCAGGTAGGGACATTTTTATCATTATGTTCTAAATATCTGAATATTACATTAAGACAATGTAAGTAGACACATACCGTAGTAAAAGGTTCATTACATTTTTAAGAACATGTCATCTTTAAAATGCTAATGGGCTGAGTCGTGTGTCGTGTAAATATGATAAGTACGTACATATCTAAAAGAATTATTGTTACCACTGTTAATTTGCAGTTTATTAACATTCAATTTACATTCAACTGGAACTTCTCAGACTTATTTGTAATTTGCATCAGTCTTTATCTGACGTCAAGATTAAACCAAGTGAACCGCAGGATTTTCGCTGTTTATGGGAAAGTAAGTACCAAATTGTGGCAATATTTACTTAGTCAAATGGAAGCTTTTTGTGGGAAGTTTTTGTCGAAGATTATTCTCATTCTCATCTTACATTTAAGATACATAAATAAAATAGATTTATTAAAATAATCCCTTTGTGTCTGTCACAAACAAAACGTTTTTATGTTTAAGTAGCCTTGAACAGAATGATACATAGTCGACCAAGAAATTTCTTTACCACTCTAAGGTTTCAAGTTACATTTGCTTTAATCATCAAAGGCCATATTCACTTACAAAGTCAATGTAACAATCAACCTTATTGTTTTCAATTTGATGTAGCACATTGCCGTAAAAAATTCAAAACTACTTACTTGGTCGACTATAAGCAAACATTTTACATATTTCCAATATTTTAAAGCTAGATATCGGTACGGGCTCTGTCCACAGTTCGCGCCGTCGTCCTTTTGGCGTACAATGCGCGAGGATTACAGTCGACTTACCTACCTGGTGAGACGGGTCGACGACGCTATAGGAGGCATCATATTTATATCTTTCGCAAACAATCTATTTTTCATCTGCCTTCAGCTGCTACACACACTTGCGTAAGATACCTTTAAACTAATAATTAAAAATAAATATTTAAATAGAAATAAGTCGTTCTTACCTAAAGTAACCTTATCTGGGGTAGGTGGGTACGGTACGCTTAAGATAGGATTACGACCACGACAACAGCTGTTGCAGCAGAAATAAAGCACCTATTTATAGCGATACAATATTATATTATTTTCAAATAATCCACCAATTCTTAAATCGTTAATTTACATTGAATCAATTCTGTGAGAAATGGAGAATTTTACACTTTTTGTCTGTTATTATTTATTTATTATTTTGTCGTTCTAAATACGGTTTTCGGTTTAGGAAGTCAACATTGTAATATCGAACATAAAAGTAGATGAAAAGATTCGAACTTACAAAACACCTGCACACCGCAACTGTAACGTAAGATTCCATAATATGTCTCTGAACATTCATTCGTTTTTAGGGTTCCGTACCCTAAGGGTCTGTCTGTCTGTCTGTTTGTCTGTCCGTTGACTTGTATTTAGAACCACCAGTAATATTTTAATAACTAGCCTTTTCCCGCGACTTCGTCCGCGCACAAAAAAGTTAAAGTCAACTCCCGATCTCTATCCCGCGGCAAATCCCAAAAATCCCTTTTAATGCGCCTTATCCCAAAGACAGGGTTACGGATACGGAGATAAAGCTCGTTTTTAGGGTTCCGTACCCAAAGGGTAAAAACGGACCCTTATTACTGAGACTGTTGTCCGTCCGTCTATCTGTCTGTTTGTCTGTCTGTCCGTCTGTCACCAGGCTGTATCTCATGAACCGTGATAGCTAGGCAGTTTAAATTTTCACAGTTGATGTATTTCGGTTAACGCTATAATACTAAAAAACAGAATAAAATATTTAGTTATATATCTACTTTAAAAATAAATAATTAATAAAATTAAAATAAAACAAATATTTAAGGGGTGCTCCTACACAACAAAAGTGTTTTTTTGCCGTTTTTATAGATAATGGTACGGAACCCTGCGTGCGCGAGTTCAACTCGCACTTGGCAGGTTTTTTCAAATTTCACACTCCTAAAACGAAAAATACATAATTGAAAATAAAGCAACTGGTTCTGGGGTGTTAGAATTGCATTTAAGATGCAGTGAATCCAGTGTCTCGCAAAAAGTTTAAAAATGATGCTACGGACCCGTTAAATGTAACTCAGGAACTAGGTATACCTATTCCCCTGCAGATACTGACTCCTGAAAGAGGGGTACTACACGTTTTTGGAGCGCAATTATTATTTTATGATATACTATCAATCTTTGGCATGCCCTGCAGCCTTGAGGCTGCACCAGGCGTAACATCTGCCTAGACAAAATATTTCTCAATTGTAGCTCAGCCTTGAGGCTGCAAGGCGTGTGAGGTGTCATTGGATTCGTCTTAGTAGCAAGAGTGACATAAGGTAATATATTTTAGGGGAATTGCATAAGAAAAATAGCTTTCCAGTTTCAAAACTTCCTATTGAATTTGAGTTAAAATTTGGTAGGTACTCATAACATGGGATTAATCGTATTTGGGCAGAAACGTAATTGACCTGGTTCGCATTTGGCCACTATCGCGATTGGACAGCTCTCATGTGGCCAGAATCGCACATTGCCTGTAACGCACTTGTAAAGAAAAGTAAAAGGATCGCGATTAGTTCATACTCAATAAAACATTTTAACAAAAAAATTAAACCGCCGAAAAAACTGAAAAGCAAAAAATAATACCTTTTTTGTTTGACCTTAATCGAGGTACCAGTTTGAAGTCGGTGCCTCAGCACGAGCCACGAGGAGAGATAGAAGCCAATCAGGTAGAAGATTATAGGTCCACTCCTCCTGGCTAGTGCTGAGGCATCGACTTCAAACTGGTATCAGATTAAGGTCAAACAAAAAAGGTATTATTTTTTGCTTTTCAGTTTTTTCGGCGGTTTAATTTTTTTGTTAAAAACTTTTTATTTTATACTTTTTTCGCATCCTTGGGGATTTTTTTTTCCAAATTTATATATTACCAACTTCAAGGCCCTATCCAATAAAAAATAATTATGAAAATCAGACTACTCTGTAAAAAGTTAGTCAATCATCCCTGTTTTCCTACCCTTAGGGTAGGAATATTATTTCCAAACTTACATGGGACCACCCTTGGGGTATACGCTTTCCAATAAAAAAAGAATTATCAAAATCCGATTACTCTGTAATAAGTTATGCGTGATCATATAGTACAATCAGTAACTGAACAATCAATCATCCCCTGTTTTCCTACCCTTAGGGTAGGAATATTATTTCAAAATTTAAATGGGACCACCCTCGGGGTATACGCTTTCCAATAAAAAAAGAATCATCAAAATCCGCTTACTCTGTAATAAGTTATGCGTGATCATATAGTACAATCAGTATCTGAACAATCAATCATCCCCTGTTTTCCTACCCTTAGGGTAGGAATATTATTTCAAAATTTAAATGGGACCACCCTCGGGGTATACGCTTTCCAATAAAACAAGAATCATCAAAATCGGACTACACTGTAAAAAGTTATGCGTGAAAAAAAATATATATACACGTCGACTTGAGAACCTCCTCCTTTTGTTTTCGTCGGTTGAAAACGTAAGTCGTAAAAAAAAAAAAAAAATTAAAATTTAAACTGTTTATTGCAATTAATGTTGTAACAATTTTCTTATACTTAGTTACAATCTTTAAATATTTAAGATTATTATAACTAAGGAAATAAACGAAATAAAATAAAACTATTACTATTACTAGTACTAGTACGGTCAGCGCCACAAACAAGCGACCACCTCTGCACCCCGCCACCATGTCATCCCAACATGTATAACGACTGAAAGCGACAAGGTACCAAGGCGCCTACTCCTTCATGACGCTGACCGTACTGTCAAGCTCACCAATATCCGCACCGCCAACATCCCACAAATATCTATACATAGACCCTAATATGGTAACATAAGGTCTACGTACAGACACCCATGCAAGGCCGGCGATACACATACCGGCGAACCAGACTGTACATTTATTACCTAGATTTAAGTAGCCTTATAATAAGTAAATACAGCATATGATGATGTCTTAAATACTGTAATTCTCCCATCAAAAACTATCCAAACATTTACATTTCTGTATTCAAAAACGTTAGTCTAGTTTGTATTACAATGATAGATTAATAAAAATGTTTTGAACCCTTGAATGTGCCAAATTTGGAAACTAAAGCTTGTCTACATCTAATCAACCACCCAAACCCCTCATACATAGTTATTTTATACATGTCATTCATATCATTACATACTGATATATATATAATGCTCATCTGTAATCACGCCTATCCTAGTTCGACAGAAACGCAAACTGATTAGAAAATTGAAAACCATACCTCCCATCTCTTTTTCTTGATTTAGGCTCGAATAACGAGTGAAAGATATTAGGACCTTCGTACAGGAAAAATGACGAAATTATGAACTTTTTGGGAGAAACCAAAGACCACTTTGCAAAATTGGTTCAGTAGTTTGCTTGGGAGGGAGGTAGGTATAAGTGAAAGACATTTTAGTTTATTTAATAAATGACATCTTTATTAAGAAAATGTGAACACCGAACGGTAGCATTTAAATATATGTTTCATACTTCACAAATTTTATTTAATAATCTTACATATCGTCATTACTTTGAAAAAAAAGCTCGTATCTCAAAATCGATAATCTGGCTAATTGAACTTTACCGAGTGTGCAAGTGGTTCAGTTTGGTTTACATTTTGATTTGAGATACGAGATTTTTTCAAAGTAGTGACGATAATAATATTATATTACGTCCAATCTTATAAGTTATAACATAACACAAAATTCAATCTTATATATAACACAACAGCAAAAAAAGTCCAAACTTTCTGGATTACATATAGGTATACCTACTACAATCTGGTTTAAGACACCAAAATGTTTAATCAATTATTAATACTCAGTTTTCCTTCAACGCACTTTTGGATAATTGACTTTTTTACTGTAAATGGGTCTTGAACCTTTTTTTTCTTATTTAAAGCGACAGATTGTTTGATCCGAAGATCTTGATACTGTGCTTCTTTATAAAGCTGGGCTAAAAATAGAAATAAACTCGATTTTTTTTCTATTTTCGTGTTGAGACGATGATGCCAACCTTCAATGGCACTTGTTGTCCTGTTCTTTTCGTCATAACAACTAAAAATCTCAGGAGTAATTTTTGATATCCATTGATCACTGAAATATTTCTGATATATTTTGAACTCTTCGGTATCTGCAGCGTTATCGACGATGTCAAGATGAGCGTCAAATACCAAATCAGCTGGAAACAGTGCCAAATTTGCATACTTTTTATAGCCGTCGTCATTCACTGTCAATCCCACATCTTTGCCTTTTTAGGGTTCCGTAGTCAACTAGGAACCCTTATAGTTTCGCCATGTCTGTCCGTCTGTCTGTCTGTCTGTCTGTCTATCCGCGGCTAAGCTCAGAGACTGTTAGTACTAGAAAGCTGTAATTTGGCATGAATATATATATCAGTCATGCCGACAAAGTGGTAAAATAAAAAAAACTAAAACAGTTTTTTTAGGGTACCTCCCGTAGACGTAAAGTGGGGGTGATTTTTTTTTTCTCGACTAACCCTATAGTGTGGGGTATCATTGGATAGGTATTTGAAAATAAATAGCTGTTTGCTAAAACCATTTTTTGATAAAGTGAATGTTTTCGGAGACATTCACTCCGAAAGTTCAAAATATTGTGTCCCCCCCTCTAACTTTTGAACCGCACGTCTAAAAAATATGAAAAAAATCACGTAAGTTAGACTTATTAAAAACTTTCTAGGAAAATTATTTTCAACTTAATCAGTTGAGCAGTTTTTAAGTTTTTGTAAAAAAATATTTCTAAACTAAGATTGTAATTTAACCGCCACTGCAAACATTTTTTTTTCTTTAAGTACCTATAAGATCACGCTAACAGTATCTCCTTTCAAATAAAAAAATAACAATTGAAATCGGTTCATATAATAAAGAATTACGTCTGAAAAACATCACCATACATACTAGGTCATAAGTAGATTAGTTACCCAATTCGCCGATAGATGGCGCTGTACCACCGACGTTGAATTCTACATCACGCTGTTAAGATTTTTCCTGAGTTAATGGGGTCGGGATGGATATGCATTGTGTTAGGTCAAGTAAATCTCTCTCTCGATTTCATAGTTGGTCCTTGGTCTTTATCTTTGCTTTGTATTTCGTTCGTTCGTTCGTGGGTACTTAATGTTGTTGTGTGTGGGAAATTGGGTTTAAATTAATTAAAACAAGTTGTAGTGTGGGGTAACATTTAGTCGGTTTAAATTAATTTGCGTTGTGGGATGTAGGGTAGGGTAACATTAATTTCTTGGGGAAGTACTTGAAAAAAAAAACTGTTTATATTAATTTGTTTGGTCGCACCACTTACTGAGTACAATTACCTACTAAGTACTTACGATTTGAGATAGTTAGACTTATTCTTAGTCTTTTTAAGTTTGGTAGAGTGCATAGTGTGTGTTGTCCTAACAGTAAATAGTTAGATTGATAATAATAACTTATTGTTCTATAATTACTTATTGTTCGGTATTAAAATGTTCTCGTATATTTTAAACAATAATAATCATGTTGATGACGACGCTGTGCGCGCCTTTCATGATTTGTTAACGCAATACACATCATTTCGGCCGAGAGAGGTGTCTCTTTTTCTTTATCCGGAGCTAATAGAGCCTGTGCCTGAAAACGAGTCTCATTTGCAGATAATATACGGCGGAGAGATCGGGTCTGTAGGACATTGGATTTGCATTTATTATATAAATGGAATATTACGGGTTTATGATAGTTTATATGATACTTTAAGTCCTTCGCAGCAAGTTTACGTTAACGCACTATTCCCATACTTGGATAGTAATAAAATACAATTCCCTAGTGTCCAACGTCAACCCAATAATAGCATTGAGTGTGGGCTATTTGCCATTTGTTTCACCACCGCCTTAGCATTGAGAGTAAATCCATCTTATGTCAATTACATTACCGAGGATATGCGACGTCATTTGTTTGATATGTTATCTCGTGGTGTCTTAGAGCTTTTCCCATCAACTAACACCGCAAGAAAAGCTGGCCGGCCGCCAGCAAATTTGTTCCTAAATGTCCAAGTAAAAAAAGAGAAAAAGAAAAATAAGGATGCCAACAAGAAAAGTAACAAAAGGTCCCAAAAGAGACAGTCTGAGAACATTGAAAGCCCAAAATTTACTGATAATACTCAGAATATTGAAAGTCAAACATTTACAGGTAATACACAGAAAATTGAAAGTCCAACATTTACAGATGATACACAGAAAATTGAAAGCCACACAAATTATATCCAGACATTTGAGAATTTAACATTTCCGAATAGTAGTCAGGAAATCTTAAGTCCTACATTGAAACGTGTCAACCATGAACATCGTGGGATCAGCCCAGCTAAACGTAAAAAAAATCATTCTTATTATACACAGACAAAGCAAATACGAAACACTAAGAGTCGTAGGGCCACTCGTCAGAATCCCGTCATTAGACAAGCAGAGCAACAACGAGATATGCAGGCTCACCGCACAGCTCGTGAAAACCCGGTCTTCCGTGATGTAGAGCAGCAACGAGATATGCAGGCTCACCGCACAGCTCGTGAAAACCCGGTCTTCCGTGATGAAGAGCAGCAACGAGATATGCAGGCTCACCGCACAGCTCGTGAAAACCCGGTCTTCCGTGATGTAGAGCAGCAACGAGATATGCAGGCTCACCGCACAGCTCGTGAAAACCCGGTCTTCCGTGATGAAGAGCAGCAACGAGATATGCAGGCTCACCGCACAGCTCGTGAAAACCCGGTCTTCCGTGATGTAGAGCAGCAACGTAATACCCAGGCTCACCAAATTGCACGTCAAGATCCAGATTATTTACAAACTGAACGAGCTAGAGACGGCAGGGCTCGAAAATCAGCGCGGTATGATTCTATTCAAGATTGGGATAGTATTACCCGAAAATATTTTGATAACACAAAAGAGGGATACAATCATCCTTGTTCATGTTGTGGTAGATTATGGCACAAAAATTCTATGAGAAAACTAACGAAGAATGCCATTTCGACTAAATATAATGATGATTTTACGTTAAATGTATTTGATTTAAATCCTTCAGATGAAACTGCAGAGTTTTGTTCTACATGTGCTAAATATATTACGCAAGGGCGAGTGCCACGACTAGCAATAGCTAATGGTTTAAAATTTCCAGATATTCCGGATGTTCTGAAAGAATTAACTTCAATGGAGGAGAGATTAGTAAGCCCCCGCCACTTATTTTTGAAAATAGTTCGTAGAGGTCAGGGATTGGGATATCAGCATGGTTTGTCAGGGAATGTTATCAATGTACCTGTAAAAATTAATAATATGGTAAAAGCTTTGCCTCGGTCAATAAATGATGATAACATACGACGGTAATCGTTTACCATCAGGCGATCCGTCTGCTCGTTTGCCCCCTATATCATAAAAAAAAAAAAAAAAACATTATTACTGTGGAGTTGAAGCGTAAATTTTGTTATAAACATGGTCGAAAAGAACGGGTCCGTTCAGAAATAATTCGGAGAGCAGCCGAATACCTAGTAACGTGTGATTTATTTCGGACATATGGTATAGAACTTGAAGATTCATGGGCCAATAATGAGCCTGAAGATACTGTCGAATGTACCTGTGGATCACCTGCGCAAGAGGACGAAGTTGATGAAACCCTTGATGTTAATCCTGGTGGCACAGAAACTCTCTTAGATGAGAATCAAGACCTAACAATAGTCATGGCTCCTGGAGAAGGTGAACGGCCAATTTCATTGCTTTTTGATCAACATCTCGAAGAGCTTGCATTCATAAAAGTACATTGCGGTATTGAGCGAAAATTCCACGTCAACTTAAATCATTCTGAAATCACACGATCAGAAATTTCTAGAAATGATAGGCGAGCTGTAAGACCTGACTATCTATTCACTGCCTTGAAAAAACAACAAACTATTGCCGTCAAAAATAATATAACAACCTGTTTACGCAAAAAGACTGTCAAAGGTGCTTCTGTTCTTGCATGTCATGTGCTTCAAAATAATTTTGTAGACAATTTAGTTCAACATGATGATGGGTATCGTGTTCTCGGCGGAATCAGAAATTCTCCTGCTCACTGGGAAAGCGAAAAAAAAAAGTTACTGGCAATGATAAGACAGTACGGTGTTCCCACTTTGTTTTTAACTTTATCTGCTGCTGAAGTGCAATGGATTCCATTATTAATGTTGCTTAGCGAAGTAGTTGATAAAAAAAAACTGACCGAGTCCGAAACGAAAAATTTAACATATGATACAAAAGCTCGACTGATACAATCTGATCCGTTCATTTGCGCCACGTATTTTGAAATAAAATTAAAAGAAGTTTAAAAAACTTGGTCATGTCCAGCTGGTCCTTTCTTAAATTACAAGATCGTCCACTCTTATTATCGCATTGAGTTTCAACATAGGGGATCGCCTCATGCTCACATGATGTTAGGGTTAGACGGAGCGCCGACTTTTGTTCCCGGTGACACAGCATCTGCTCAAGAAATTTCAAAATTTGTCGACAATATTATTTCATGTAATAGCACTCAAGTACCTGATGAACTTACACGTCTACAGTTACATAAACACACACATACTTGCCGGCCTACTTCAGAAAGATTATGTCGCTTTGGGATACCATTTTACCCCATGGATGAAACTAAAGTATTAGTAGAACTTTCAAAAGACGATCAAGCGTACAAAAAGGCAAGACAAATGGCAAAAGATATTCATCAAAGAATACAAAATATTCCTACAGAATTGTTCTCATTCGAAGAATTTTTGGACTGGATCGGAGTTAATTATGAGGATTATATTTTAGCTATTAGAAGTACTTTAAAACGACCAACGGTTGTCCTTCAACGTAGACCACAGGATGTATTTATTAATCCTTATAGTAAAAAAAATCTTAACTTTACACAAAGCCAACATGGCCATACAATTTATATTAGACCCGTTTGCGTGCGCAATATACATAGTTGATTACATTAACAAGGCTGACCGAGGGATGTCACGTCTTTTGCGTGAAGCTTTGGACGAAGCGAAAAAAGGCAATAAAAGTGTTAAAGATTCATTAAGGATAGTATCAAATGTATTCTTAAATTCTAATGAAATTTCTGCTCAAGAGGCTATATATGTTCTAACTGGTCTACCGCTGTCACGGGCCAGCGAAGCTGAAATGTACATAAACACTACTTTGCCACAAGAACGAGTTCATATTTTAAAAAGCCACCTTGAATTGCAGAGGCTTGAACCTAATTCGTCAGATATATTCCAAAAAGGTGTTATTGACTATTACTCAAAACGACCACTATCTTTAGAAAACATAAGTCTTTCTCATTTTGTAGCATATTACACCTATTCGAAAAATAATCAATCAGTGAGATCAATAGAGACTGCCAATGATATTTCTCAATCAGTTGATAACTCTCAGGCTGATGAAGAAGTTGAAGTGCAAGGGAACTGGATTCCTTTGCAAGATAATTTAGGATACATACGGAAAAGAACTAAGGCGAGAGTGATATGATTTCGCCGGTATAGTTACATTGATGATCCAGACAATTTCTTCAGGGAACAAGTTATGCTGTATATCCCTTGGCGAAGCGAAGAAGAAGAATTACTAAATCCTAACGTAAATATAAAAAATATTTTTGATGAGTGTAAAGAAAGAATAAAGGCTGAAAGTGAACAATTCAATAAGCTAGGTGATGCCGAAATGTTTGAGAGATTGTTAACAGAAATAAGGAATATAGAATTAATAGACGAAGAAGAAGCTGTGCAAGGAAGAGGATTCAATCAGGAGGCATTTGAAGGATTCGAATTCGAAACACAAATTGCAGACGTAGAAGAAGACCTAATTCCAGGTGGAAATCCAGGGCCACAGTTATGTAGTGACCCCTCGACTTTTATTGCGCAACCACCTCAGTTGTCACATGATGATTTCTTAGTTTTTGTTAGAAAATTAAATAATGCTCAAAGGGACACTTTGCTTCATATCTATCAACACTTTTCCTTTACCTCCCCACTTCCATTATATTTATTTATCAGTGGCGGAGCTGGTGTTGGTAAAAGTGTTTTGATAAAAGCAATATATCAATGTCTAACTCACTTATTTAATAGAGAACCTGGTAGTAATCCCGATGACCTAAAAATTCTTTTAACTGCCTTTACCGGTAAAGCGGCATTTGGGATAGGAGGGCAAACAATACATAGCGCACTTGGACTTCCAGTGTCTCAAGCAGGCAGTATTTTACCAGAGCTGTCGCCAAGTGTGGCTAATACTCTGGCCACAAAACTAGCAAAACTGCGTTTAATTGTAATAGACGAAATTTCAATGCTAGGATCTAGGACACTCCACCAAATAAATCGCAGACTTCAGCAAATTTTTCATTCTTCTACCTTTTTTTGCGGTATTTCAGTAATAGTAGTTGGAGACTTAAGACAATTACCTCCTGTTGGCGACAACTGGGTATTTCAAGCTAATTCACGTAATCCTTTAGCAGAAATAGCTGGTACGCCGCTTTGGGATTTATTTGTATTGACAGAACTTCAGGAAATAATGCGCCAAAAGGATGATGCTGCCTTTGCGACGGCATTAAATAATATGGCTAGTGGGTCTATGACACCTGAAGATGTCACTTTAATAGAAAGTCGGTGCTTTAAGAATTCATCGCTTCCAAACACATGTGAGGGTGCAGTTTATCTATATAGCAGTAACCGCGAAGTTGATGATCATAATACTAGAGTACTTTCAAATATGACTACAGAAGGAGCGGTATCTCGGGCTGTGGATAGAGTAAGTGGTGAAACTAATTCTGATATGAAAGACAAAGCTTTAAATACAGTCGCCAAGTTACCCACATCACAAACCTACGGTCTACCTAGTAATATAACTTTAAAGGTTAAGGCAAAATACATGATGACGGTAAACATTAACACATCAGACGGACTAGTAAATGGAGCCACAGGGATATTGACTGCGATTGATTTTGCAGTCAATGCAACTACCGGAGAGAGACGACCATTACGCATTTGGATATCTTTTGATGACGTAAATATAGGTAAATTAAAAAGAATGCACAGCTCAACATCACTCACTCGCTACAAAACGCGGCTTACAAATAATTGGACCCCAATAGATCCAGTCACTTACACCGTAAAAAGGTACAGTCTTCAACTAGTCAAGCTGGAACTAATGGGAATTGACTACGACGAACATGCAAATTTGAAGACTGTACCTTTTTACGGTGTAAGTGACTGGATCTATTGGGGTCCAATTATTTGTAAGCCGCGTTTTGTAGCGAGTGAGTGATGTTGAGCTGTGCATTCTTTTTAATTTACCTATATTTACGTCATCAAAAGATATCCAAATGCGTAATGGTTGTCTCTCTCCGGTAGTTGCATTGACTGCAATATCAATCGCAGTCAATATCCCTGTGGCTCCATTTACTAGTCCGTCTGATGTGTTAATGTTTACCGTCATCATGTATTTTGCCTTAACCTTTAAAGTTATATTACTAGGTAGACCGTCAATCAGTCAGTCAATTCCCATTAGTTCCAGCTGAAGCAGTTATAATACATAAAAGCCAAGGTTCTACGTTAGAAAAGGTAGTTGTGCATTTAAAGCCCGGTATTTTGAGATCTATGTTATACGTCGCTTGCTCACGTGCCACTTGCGCTCAAGGTTTGTTTATCGTAACTGAGGCCTTTCGTGCTCCACGTCCACCATCTGAACATGATTCTGTCGTAATGGAAATGAGAAAGCTTAGATTAAATCCTCTAATACCTATATATCGATTTTTGAGAGAGCCCCACAGTTCTTGTCAAATCATGTTTCATAACGTGCAATCACTAAATAAACACTTGCAAGATATAGTAAGCGATCCTCACACAATGGCATCCGACATTTACTTAGCCGTAGAAACTTGGAGTTGCCTTCAAGATTCGTTCAATATGTTGAATTTCCAAGAAATAATCAGAACAAATGGCCCTAAACCGTATTCTGCAAACCCCGGCTTTGGTGTATGTGCCTGGGCAAAACTAAATGTTGAATATTCCAACCCGCGTTCTTACAGTAAAGTTGTTGGAAGTGAGCACTGTGAAGCAGTATCTTTTGATGTAAACAATGTGAAAATAGTAGCCTTTTATAGATCATGCAAATCTCCCAACAGCGTCGCAGTAGGGTTCATAAATAATTTGCTATCGCATAATAGTTCTTGCATTATATTTGGGGATTTTAACGAAGACTATCTTAGCAACAGCAGTACTGCAGTATTTAAATTACTACATGATGCTGGTTATTACTCTTTGTTACAACCGCTTCCCTCTACACGCGGTGGGACTCAAATAGATAATATTTTTTCAAACTTCCCTTGTGTAGTTGGAATATATAACTCCTTCTTCAGTTATCATCGTCCTATATGGGCCCGTTTTTAGCCTTTAAAGTTAGATAGGTAGGTTAGGTACTAACTATTATAGTTTAAAGTTTAAACTATAAACAGTACTACTACTTACTATTAGTAACTATTAGTTTAAAGTTTAAACTATAATAGTTAGTACAGTTGTTTTACCTCACCAAAGCGAGTGAGCCATACTTGTAGTTGTAATGTATATAGACACGTGCTCTTGTGTGCGTAACTACGGGTAGCGTTAGCAACCTTATCGTTAATGAACAAAATAATATATAAGTTGCATTCGTGTTACTTTTGAACATTACGACGTTGTGGTAAAATAAAATTAATTCGTAAGGGACGTCTAAAATAAGTATTATTTTAGTAAAAAAACATTTATTTACAATTTTATTTCAAATGACCCATTTATGTAGGTACATTTATACACCGTGAAATTTTAGTGGTTGTTTTCCCGAAACTCATATTACGAATCGGAAAAAGAAACGTAATCTCCCTACCGGTCTGATGAGTTCTGTTTCTGTCGTAATGTGTTCTGGCCAAATTCTTATATGACCAATTGAGTTTATGGTGTACAGCTTTTATGGTCAACTGCGTTTTAGGAGTGATGAATTTCTGTCGTAATGCGTTCTGGCCAAATTCTTATATGACCAATTGAGTTTATGATGTACAGCGTTTATGGTCAACTGCGTGTTAGGAGTGATGAGTTTCTGTCGTAATGCGTTCTGTCTAAGAGCAAATCAGGTAAAACGCTTTTCAGGTCAAATGCGAACCAGGTGAATTACGTTTCTGCCCAAATGCGATTAATCCATAACATGTAAGTCGGTGACCCAAAGACGGACGTGTAGGTACGTAAATAAATGAATTTTAAACATGGGGGCCACTTTTTCGGGTCGGTTTTTTTTTCAAAACAGATCTACAAGGATATTTTAAACATATTATCAAATATGATTTACTTAACAACTTATTTTCAAACAGGGACGGAATCAACGCAACGCCTTCCTGTCGATTTGGAGAGCCGGATGAAAGGTAACTTTGTATTACTTACCACATGTAATTTATGTGGGTCTCACTCTATTTGACAGAGGCCTTCTCTTATTTTGACAGGGAAAAAAATTGTCTCCGGTCCTAGCGGACAGAGCAGTTTGAGGGCGGCTTATGTTACATTCGTTTACAATGTATAATGTCAATAAAATTCGTTATAAGTAGTTATTGGTTACTGGTTACAGTGATGCTTACGAAATTGAAAACTCTCTGCAGCTATCTCATTGCGATCTCATGCTTAACAATTAAAATTGTTTTTCTATTTTCTCCTATTTAAATAATTTGAATGTTTTAAAGTTTTGGAAAAATTTATGGTTCTTTACGCAGAACTCATCTCTCTTCGAGATATTTTATGAAGTTTACAAATCTGATTCTGTTTAATGTCTTGTTTGTTAATAGTAAAGTAGGTAGATAATACTAATATTTTTGGATTCTGTTTTGATTATTGAATGATAAAAATAAGATATCAGCGATGCATATTAACATCTTCTAACTCTAATTTTCATTTCGTCTTCACAAACTAAACCATTGTATTTACCGCCCTAAGGATGGTTTCTTGTACGTCTTCACAAACTAAACCATTGTATTTACCGCCCTAAGGATGGTTTCTTGTAAATAAGTAGACAAGGGCCTGAATGTTTCTTAAAAAATGTAGTTGTTATCAGACTTGTATAATTTTAAATGCAGACCGCTGCGGGGCTACGAGCAAGCGACGTATTTCGTGTATTCGTTTGGGTTCCTGATCGCGCGCTCGCTGGCTGTTTCGCTGATCGCATCCCGCGTGCACACCGCCAGTCGAGAACCCGCGCAAGCGCTGTACTTCGTGCCTTCTACGGCATACTGCGTAGAGGTAAAAAACCATTTTTAGTAGCAACTGATAATGGTTTGCAAAGCGCAACGGCTGCCTCTTATTTATTTTTAACAGTGGTACAGTCGCCATCAGATATATGGTAGCGGTCGAGGTAGCTACTCAAATAATTCGAAGCAGCATTAAATTTCAATATACCTAATTATTTGTCACGCTAAATGAAAATAAGGTTTCAGACATGCATCATTAATATGTTGTCAACAATTTGAATTTAGAACAGGTAGTTTGCTGCGACATTCTCCGAAAAGAGTGTGGACTTGTCATCGTGACAAATATATTTCTGTCTCTTTAGCAAATTGGACAGATATTCTTAAGAGGGTTTATACCTGCTGAGCTGGCAATGTTGCATTTTTGTTAGTTTTTCTCGATTATTCCATAAAAATTTAATGAAAATTAAAAATGTTTTGTATACAATTTTTTCTAATTATAATTTAATGTGTCTACTGCAATAATAATTCGTGATAAGACTTTTATTTTCTTTAAAAACCGTTAGGTAATAATTTGTTCGCCCTGATAACCCGACTGGTATTAGCGAATGCCTTTAGGCATTTGTAATTTTTTTAGTTCAGTTCAAATAAGTATAGGCATTTATCAATAATAATAATAATAGGTACCTATTTTATTCGTTAATATTCTCTGACTAAAAGTATATTGTAAAGTGATGAGTAGCTAAAAGGTAGTTTGTAATCCACGTACAAGATAGATTGCCATTTGAACTGGAAGTCACATATTGCAGAACTAAATAAGAAAATCTCGAGTGCATGTTATGCTCTGTCCATTTTATCCGCAACATGTTCTGAGTCAACCACAAGAAATGCGTAGGTACTACGGACATGTACGAGGGGCGTTCAATATAAAGTGAGAATGAGATGCAAACTCTTTTAATATTACGAAATTAAATACTGGCCGGTAAAGCTAATCTATCTAGCTGATTGCTATGAAAAAAAAACAAACTGTCTTTTGTTTAAAAAAATATACGGTAATTTCTTTGCAATGCTATTGAGTACGTTAGCGTAAATGGAGAAAATTGAACTGCGCGCCGTTATCAAATACTTGTGTTTGAAAAATTTTTCTACGGACCAAGTCAATTTGGATTTGCGGGGCACTTTAGGGTCTAATGCTCCTCCGTATTCGACAGTCGCACGTTGGTGCGCCGAATTTAGACGTGGAAGAACATCGACAATGGACGAACCCCGCTCCGGACGCCCTACTACAGCAGTAACTGAAGAAATTGTGAAAAAAGTCGAAAACTCAGTTTTGGCGGATCGTCGTGTCACGGTTCGTTTTATTGCTGAAAATGTAAAGATTTCAACGGGGAGCGTGCATAATATTTAACATGAACGCTTGGGTATTGTAGTGAAACACACGTCATTTAGATCAACACTGTTTATTGAATAGAGGGTAGACATTACATTCGCACAATAGGTACCCACACAATTATACCACATCTTTTCCCTTTCAGCGAAAAAAAAACAAATAAAGAAAAAAAAACTAAACACAAAAATACGATGCACTTATTTCAAGTAGTAGGTAGGTAAAGAGATCAAAATAAGTTACGGATACTATTTTACTAATTACACTACGAGTATGTAAATATGTACATGAATTATAGCCACATGCAATATTAATCTTAAAACAAACTAACTCTAAACCTAATAAATTGCCAAAAAAAAAGCACCTAAACCTAAATTATGTATGTATGTAAACAATACAAAAACTACTAACATTTTATATATTTTTAGTTTAAATGTTTAATTTATTAATTATTTTAGGTACCTACTCAACTAATACTAGCTAACTGTAAAAAGTTACACACTTATGACTAAATATAATTGGAATCACCACTTTGTATTTAACCTTTGTTACATTTTATACTTAATTTTTTTTTTATGTAAGTACATAATATTTTTTTTTATTAATTTATTAGCTATAACATGGTTATAAATACAGTAAGTACTTAATTTATCTTTAGTATTTCTCTAGTTTGAAATATAAGCAGATATCAAGACATAACTTTAAGAAACTAAACTCGTTTTAAGACGTGAGTGTTCCGTATAATTTCACTATGAGTTTAAGAAGTATTCATTTACTTTCTCCTAGGTTTGCTTTAGCCTTTGAGCGTGTAAGGGGAGGTGCAATTATAGGCTTAGCAAATTCGCTTGAGCTAGCATGAACTGTCTCTGTGCTAGTATTACTAGGCTGACATAATTGTGAAGTGCTAGTTCCCGGGTGTGTGTCCGCCGGCTGCACCCGCGCAGTGCCCGCGAGGGGCTCTCGTGCCACCAGGTGGCGTCGGTTGCGGCGATATTTGCGACCCTGCCTATCAACTATTACAAAAGACCTAGGTTCAGTTGCGCGACTAAATATTGTTACGGGTTTTCTGCACTGCCCCTCAATAAGGACTGTTTTTTGCCCCGGGACTAATGGCGACAGTTTCTTGGCAGACCGATCGAAATGTTTTTTATTTTTCTCCCGCTGTTGCATTAACCGTTGATAATTAAGCGTATTATCTACTGTCTCATGCAGTAAGTCATGTTTTATAGGAAGTTTCGTATTTAACCTTCTACCCATTAACATTTGTGCCGGTGAGTCGATGCCGTGCCTCGGGGTCGTTCGATAGTTAAAGGCTTAAATAAAAATCATCTCCTGAATCCTGACACTTTTTAATAATATTTTTGACAGTCTGGACCGTCCGCTCACTTTTCCCGTTAGCTTGGGCGTAACGAGGTGACGACGTGACATGATCGATCTGCCAGTCTGTCATGAATTTTTTGAACTCGACCGAACTGTAAGCGGGCCCATTATCTGTCACTAACTCTTCAGGAATACCGTGGCGTGCAAACTGATCCCTCATAAAATTTGTCACCGACCCGGTAGTTATAGTTTTAAGTTGACCTACTTCAACATAATTTGAAAAGAAATCTACCAGCACGATGTAATATTTTTTTCCGATACTCAAAGATATCGGACGCTAGCTTCCGCCAGGGCAAGTCTGGCACGGCGTGCTGCAGCAGCGGCTCGCGGCGCGGCGCCGGCGCGTGCAGCGCGCAGGCCGCGCACGCGCGCACGCGCCGCTCGATGGCCGTCGACATGCCCGGCCAGAACATCACTTCGCGCGCTCTCCGCTTGCACCGGTCTATTCCCAGATGTCCTTCGTGTACTTTATCTAGCATAACTCCTCGCATATCTTGAGGAATGTACACTCGATTATCCTTAAATATCAAGCCCTCTATCAATTGCAATGATTCTCGGTACGGCCAGAGTAACTGAACGCGTTTATTCACCTCCCATCTGTTTTTGGGCCACCCGTTCCGAATATAACTCATTATAGTTTTACTATCTTCGTCCCCTGCTATGTGTCGTTTGATCAAATCTAACTTTTTATCACTGATCTGCACATTATTGATTAAAAAACAAGTCTGCAGCTCGACTTCATCACTGACACGATTGTGCAACTTTTCTGACAACGGCGCTCGAGATAGTGTGTCAGCAATGTACATATATTTACCGGGCGTGTACTCCACCCGTATATCGAACCCTTGCACCCGCATCATCATGCGCTGCAGCCGCGCCGGAACCGAGGACAGCGGTTTATTGAACAGGGGCTCGAGAGGCTTGTGGTCGGTCTGCACTGTTACATCACTTCGCCCATAAATATACTGTTTAAATCTCTCGACCGCGAAAACAATTGCAAGCATCTCCTTTTCGATTTGAGCGTACCGCTGCTGCGTGTCAGTGAGTGTGAGCGAGGCGAACTCCACGGGGCGGCCGCCCTGCAGCAGCACGGCGCCCAGCGCCGCCGCGCTTGCGTCCACCGACAGCAGCACAGGAACCGCCGTGGAGTACAACGCCAGCACCGGGGCCGATGCTATTTTTCTTTTCAGCTCATCGACTGCCGCCGAATGTTGTTGATCCCACACCCATTGAGACTCCTTTTTTAACAGACCCCGCAATACGGCGACGGAATCTGAATAGTTATGTATAAATTTTGTCAAATAATTCACCATGCCAAGAAATCTCTCCAAAGCCTTTCGATCTGATGGATAAGGCATATCCATGATAGCGCGTACCTTAGAATCATCAGGTGTCATCCCGTTTTCCCCAAATTTATGTCCCAGGTAAACGATTTCCCGTACACCAAATTTACATTTTTCTTTGTTGTACTTTATACCGATTTCTTTCGACCTATCCAGAAGACGCTTTAACCTAGCGTCATGCTCCTGTTTTGTACTACCCCAGACGATTACGTCATCAATAAAACTATCAACGCCCTCTAAATCTTCTAAATGCTGCCTGAGTTTGGCATGGAATACTTCGGGCGCACAGTTAATGCCATATGGCAAACGCAGGAATTGGTAACGACCGAACGGAGTTCCAAATGTGCAAAGGTCGGCACTGGCGTCGTCCATCTGCACCATCCAGAACCCCGAGCGCGCGTCCAGCACGCTGAAACAGCGCGCGCCCTGCAGCCGCACCGCCAGCTCCGACACGGTGGGCAGGCTGTAGTGCGCGCGGCGCACGGCCCGGTTCAACGGCCGTGGATCCAAACAAACTCTTATGTCCCCGTTCTTTTTCGCCACCAAAACGATAGCATTAACCCAATCGGTCGGATGTGTAACTTTTCTAATAACGCCAATTTGTACCATACGTTGTAATTCTGCCTGCAATTTATCGCGTATACCGAGCGGTATTTTCCTCGTCGGACACACAACCGGTTGAACGTTTTGATCGACAACTATTTTATATTTACCGGGTAATTTTCCCAACCCTTCAAAAAGATCGGCATAATTATCGATTTGTATCGAGCTTACTCGATTTACTAAACCTACAGTTACGCAACCTTCCAACCCTAGAACGTTTTGACACTTCAAATCAGACACAACAAACATTAGCTCGTATTTTTTATTGCGATAAAACAATATCAAGTTGCACGTACCTACAATAGGAATATTATTTCCTGTAAATGAATAAACTCGTTTAGTGAATGGGCATAAATCACTTAAACGAAGCCCTAAGTTTAGGTATTCTTGTTTCGATATAACATTTAACATTGACCCTGTATCTAATTTAAGTATCAACTGTTCATCATTACATTTCATTACTTCAAACCATTCTTTTGGTGGTTTGCATTCAGTATCCTGTTGAATAATATTCACATAAAACATACCGTCCGAATCCGAGTCACCATCCGAGTTCTCCACCGCCAAACCGCACACTTGATCGCGTAAAATTTTCTTTTGCGTGCACACCCTTGCAAAATGTCCCTTTTTATCACACACGTAACAAAGCACACCATAAGCTGGGCAACGTTGACCCCCGGCGCATCCTGAGCTGCCGCACGCTCCACACAGCTGGCGCGACGTCCCCGGGCGCGGCGCCCCGGCCGGCGGCCGCGCGGCCCCCGGCGCCCAGGCGCCGCGACGCGCCCCACGCCGGCCACGCCAGCCCGCGCCGCCGGCGCGTCCACCGCCCCGGCTGCCCGAGCCCCATACGGCGTCGACCCGAATCTCCCCCGCAACTCCTTCGATACAACGGCTCTCTTCTTGTGACAACTCTGCGGCTTGACAAATTTGCACTGCCATTTTCAACGTTAACCCGTCCGTACGAAGTAGGCGATCTCTTACAGTATTGTTTACAGTCCCGCACACGATTCTATCACGAATTAAACCTTCCTCCAATGAATCAAATTCACAACACTGACTTAGCAGCCGCAATGACGTGACCCATTGATCTATGTTTTCACCTTCCTCTTGGTTTCTAGTGAAGAACTTATAACGGGAAACTGTAACATTTGGCTTAGTACCAAAGTGTTCATCAAACTTTTGGAGTACACTTTCGACGTCTTTGTCTTCCTTCTCTGTCAATTTAAACGTAGAAAAGACTTCGTACCCGGCTGAACCGATGAGATTGACTAACAAGCTGGCCTGGACCTCCCCAGGTTCTCTGCTTACTCCGGACGCTTTGAGAAATACCTCAAACTGTTTCCGCCATTTACGCCATGACTCAGCGCGCGCGGCCGGGCCGCCTTCCAACACTAAGTCGGCCGGAGGACGTGCGTGTTCCATTTTAATGACCTTTATTTAGTTTTTACAACACTGCGTACGATAATGTAGTAATATTACTCGCGAACATTAATAATTATAATTAATTCGCGACCACCGCTGCCACCATGTTGTGAAACACACGTCAGTTAGATCAACACTGTTTATTGAATAGAGGGTAGACATTACATTCGCACAATAGGTACCCACACAATTATACCACAGGTATGAAAAAGGTATCTGCGCGTTGGGTACAAAGAATGCTTACTGACACGCAAAAACAAACTAGACTAGAGATTTGTCAAGAAGCTTTGAACCTGATGCAGCAAGACCGGGAACTTTTTTTGGCGCGATTTCTAACAATGGACGAAACATGGCTCCATCATTACGACCCAGAAACGAAACTGCAGTCTATGACATGGAAAAGGCCATCATCTCCAACTCCGAAGAAATTCAAGGTGAGCCCATCTGCCGGTAAGGTCATGGGCTCTGTTTTTTGGGATGGTAAAGGGGTATTAATGATTGAGTATCTCGAGCATGGAGCCACTATTACGGGCACATTATACGCCAAACAAATAGCAACATTGCGTAATGAGATCCGCGAAAAACGGCGAGGTAAACTCTCGAAAGTTGTGCTGTTCCACCAGGACAATGCTCCGGCACACAAGTCCGCCGTTGCAATGGCTGCAATTCGTGATGCTGGGTTCGATATCCTTAAGCATCCTCCGTATTCACCAGATCTCGCTCCCAGTGATTTCTACCTATTTCCGAGATTGAAACAATACCTGAGAGGCCAGAAATTTGAAGACGACGACGCGGTAGTCGCTGCAGTACAAGATTTTTTAAGTACTCAAGATGAGACCTTTTTTAAAAATGGAATTTTAAGTTTAGAAAAAAGATATACTAAGTGTATTATGCCAAAAGGTGACTATGTCGAAAAATAAAATGACATTTAGTAAAAGTTGTTTATAACATACTCATTCTCACTTTTTATTGAACGCCCCTAGTATATTCTAGCCGCCGCCTCGCTTTAAGCGCGCTGTCACCTAGCTGTAGCCGTGCGGACACCTCGCAGGTGCTAAGCCGTTTCCGTAAAGCTGCGTACGGATTGCGCGTACATTTGAAAATACAAATATAAATACAAATACAAAATCATTTATTGCCACAAAATAGTACAAAGAGAGCACAGATAAACAAAGCTCAAATATCCTTACTTAATTAATTAATTAATTGGGTCACCCTCAAAGATACTGCATGTAACCTAAGGGCCCAACAAAACGAAACCACGATCGAGTTCGCGTTCCCTGTGTAGCGAAAGCTAGCCATACAACTATATACATAGGTAGTTTTGGCCACACAAAGGAATCAACTAATTTTGCCCTAATAATTAAAGCTCTCAATCATGCGCATTCCCTCCAAAACGACCCAAAAAAGCAATACAAGCATAAACAATGTGAAAGGAAACTAAAAACAATACATGACTACGAAGCATATTGTGGAGGAAGGATTTGTACACATAGTCGATTACGCGTGTCCTGGAACGCCATGTGCGTACCTACGTACAGAAGAAACTTTATCATATTAAGCAAGATATCTGCGACCGGAAAGATTTGACGTCGAACCCACTGCTCCCGCAGCTGGAGATAAATGGCCGCATTGGCTGTGCACTTTCACTAATTTCCTGACTGAACATATTCCAGCTGATGTTACGGATATCATAAAATTAAAATTACTAGCAAATCATTTGACAGCGAACATTTTCATACTTATCAAGGACTGCCAAACATATGACACCGCCATTGCTCTTTTAAATAAAACGTACGTAAAACCCTTAAATTAAATATTAGCCCGCCACGTCCTCGGGACACGAAAACAAAAGCAAGACGAAACTATTTCTGATTATTGCCGTGCTTTGCATCTCCTGGCACAAAAGTGCAGCTTCAAGTCTGTCTCAGCTGAAGAACATAGAGAACAGGCAATACGGAGCGCATTTAAAGCCGGTATCCTGTCGCCTAAAATTCGGGAACGCTTGTTAGAAAAATCATCTCTTTCAATGGATGAAGCTTATAATCAGGCAGTTACCCTCGAAACTGCTGAAAAGGACTCCGAAACAATGGGCGTGAATATCCATAATACTTTGAATGCTTTACCTATGCTAACTCAGCAAGATACTCCAAAGTCTTACGTACCAAATACCCATGATGCTGCAGTCCCGTCGCAAGATTCGGCAAGACGTTGTTTCTTTTGCGGTGGTAAAGTACATCAGAGAATAAAATGTTCCGCCTTTCATGCCTACTGTCAACTTTGTACTAAGAAGGGTCACTTTGATTCAGTCTGTCGTTCCCGTGGCAATCCTTCTACAAGTAATGCTATCCCAAGCCCCGTTACACCTGTCGAATTTTCACCTTCTCCAAGTTCTCACGAAACAGTTAGCACCTTTTACTCTGCAGCATCTCCTTCAAGCTTAGAAAAGCTACAATTCCTATCATTGTCAACAACATTCGTGTCGACGCCTTGATAGACACCGGATGTTCCGTAAGTTTTATTAATAGAAACATAGCACGGATGATGAAACTGCAGCAACGCCCATATAACCAGACTATTAACCTAGCTTCTCTAAGCCACACGTCAAGCGTAGATGGGGTATGTTTCGCTACACTTGGAATCAATAAACATATATAAATAAATAAATAAATAAATAAATAAATATCATGGGACAATTCACACCAATTGACCTAGTCCCAAAGTAAGCTTAGCAAAGCTTGTGTTATGGGTACTAAGCAACGGATAAACATACTTATATAGATAGATACATACTTAAATACATATTAAACACCCAAGACCCGAGAACAAACATTCGTATTTTTCATACAAATATCTGCCCCGACACGGGAATCGAACCCGGAACCTCAAGCAACGTCCCCTACTTGTAATTGACAACCTGTGTGCAGACGTCATCGTCGGGCATGACATACTGAAGAATCATTCCAAGCTCGAATTCCAATTCGGAGGGACTAGAGAACCCTTGCAGGTTTGCGTAATGGAAGCCTCAGTACCCCCAGCGTCTATCTTCGCGCACTTATCAGCTGACATTACTCCTATTGCTATCAAGTCCAGACGCCACAACAATGACGAAGAACAATTTATCCAAACTGAGATATCAAAACTTTTAAGAGATGGAATTATTGAACCGAGCATTTCTCCTTGGCGCGCCCAGGTTCTTGTTGCTGGAGGTGGATCTCATCGAAAGCGTATGGTTATCGACTACTCCAGAACTATCAATAAATATACATATCTAGACGCATATCCATTGCCTAATATTGAGTTGATTGTTTCAAAAGTAGCTAAATTCAATCACTTTAGCCAAATTGATCTGAAGAGCGCTTACCACCAGGTACCCATCTTAGAAAACGAGAAAATATATACGGCATTTGAAGCCTGTGGCAAGCTATGGCAGTTCACACGCATCCCTTTTGGTGTCACTAATGGAGTTGCCGCCTTTCAACGTACTCTCGAACACATTATCGAAAAAGAACAGTTACATGGAACCTTTTCTTATCTCGATGACGTCACCGTCTGCGGCAAAGATAAAGAAGAACACGATAAAAACTTACATAAATTCATGTCTGCTGCAAAAAAGTATAAACTAACATTAAACGAGCAAAAGTGCAATTTTAACAAAAAATCCATAAATCTCCTTGGATACACTGTCGAGAATAACGTAGTTGAACCCGACAAAAACCGCCTCGAGCCGCTTATAAAACTACCTCTACCACGCAACATCGCCGAATTGAAGCGAGCGCTCGGGCTATTTGCTCACTACGCTAAATGGGTCCACAACTTTTCTGCAAAGGTTCAACCGTTAATCAATATTAATAATTTTCCTTTAAATGAAAATGTGCAGCGTAGTTTCCAACTTTTGAAATCTGATATCGAAAAGGCAGCATTGGTTGCAATTGACGACAAAGAAACCTTGACGGTAGAGACTGACGCATCAGAGTTTGCAATAGCTGCAACCCTATCTCAAAAGGGTCGGCCGGTTGCATTCTTCTCAAGAACTTTATCAGACAGCGAACGCAAACACGCTTTCGTGGAAAAAGAAGCATGCGCTATAGTCGAGAGCCTCAGAAAATGGCGCCACTACCTCGTTCACAGACACTTTCTTCTTATAACTGATCAGAAATCTGTAAGCTACATTTTCAATCAAAATCATTCCAGCAAAATTAAAAATGACAAAATTGAGAGATGGAGGTTAGAACTATCGTGTTATAAGTATGACATTATTTACAGACCAGGAATTCAGAATACTGCAGCGGATGCTCTTTCAAGGGTTTGCGCGTTTATGAGCAACAGTAAACTCTATGAATTACATGATGCCCTTTCTCATCCTGGGATTACTAGAATGTATCGTTGGATTAAACTGAAAAATCTCCCATACTCTATAAACGATGTCAAACAGATGACGGCTTCGTGCCGCGTATGCTCGGAAATCAAACCACGCTTTGCTAAGGCAAAAGGGACTTTGATTAAAGCTTTATCACCCTTCGAGAGATTGACCATAGATTTCAAGGGACCTTTACCTTCAAATACAAATAACAAATATATACTTACAATAATCGATGAATTCTCGCGATACCCATTCGCATACCCATGTCCTGACACATCTTCTGCGACTGTGATTAGGTGTCTGAAAGATCTGTTCTATGAATACAGTCAGCCTTTATATATACATAGTGATAGAGGGTCTTCCTTCATGTCGGAAGAAATACAAACTTTTCTCAAAAATTGTAACATCGCTACCTCTCGCACTACTCCATACAATCCTCAGGGTAACGGCCAAGTCGAAAAACTGAATGGCACGCTCTGGCGGACCATACAGCTGTCGCTGAGGTCTAAAAACCTGCCCGTTGAAAACTGGGAGCAAGTCTTGAAACCCTCACTTCACTGTGTGCGATCACTCTTATGCACTTCAATAAATGCGACTCCTCACGAAAAACTATTCAATTTCCCTCGGAGGACACCTGTTGGTGAATCGCTTCCGTCCTGGCTTGTCCCGGGACCTATTCTTCTCAAGAAATTTGTTCGGTCGAAAACTGACCCTTACGTCGAAGAAGCTGGACTAATTCATAGTAATCCAAGCTACTCTTATGTACGACGACGTAACGGCCAGGAGTCCACGGTGTCCAAATAGGCACCGCCGCTTCCCATATCGGACGACGAGGACAGCACTTTTGATAATGGACATTCTGAACGTCCAATATTAGACAGAAGCCCTTCTAATGAAGACAGTCAAGAAGAAGAGACCTATGGTACTCCGCCACAAGACACTTCGCAAGGTCTTCGTAGATCCACGAGGACTAGAACGATCCCACGACGCCTCAACGACTATATCATCAACTACGAAACCCTAGAGGGGGAGAATGACATATAATCTCCTTTCGTGTCTTCTAATTGTCGATGGTTAAGATGTTGACGTGTGTCTCTCGATGTATGTATTTCATATTATTATTTTGCAAAGTTCTAGCTAATTAAAGCCAAGTTTACAGTTGGTATTTCGTTTCTCTATTTATCACCTACTTGCAGCTACGCGTACACTCTAGGGGAACGCGTGCCGCGCGAGCTCGGCTCGCAGCGAGCCGCCATCAGTCGGTTTTTGTCGCGCGTCAAAGCGATCGCGCACGCCCGAGAACGCTGTATTTAGACGGTCTGTTTCGATTCATGGCGAATGACTGAGGCTCGACTCGCAGTAGATCGATTGACCTCGCGTTCAGGTTCGCGGCGGTCCGTACAGGAGCTGTACGCGTATCCAATGTACGCGTGGACTGCGTATCCCGACTACGAGTAACATAGGAACGCGCAATCCGTACGCAGCTTTACGTGCTTGCGTATGGTTGACGGCTGGTTGATGGCGAGCCGATCAGTTGAGGTGGCGTCGTTTCGGTGCCGAGCGGTTACGTTTGCGACAACCTTATTTGTGTTGTTGGTTTTCTATATTCTTGACGTTGACAATTTCTTGCAATTGTTATCCTCGTACTATTTCATCGAAAGTTGACTTTTGGTGAAAATTGTTATTTTAATCTTGGATAACAGTTTTTCCTATCACCATGATTCCCTATCGCGTAGATACTCGAAATAAAAAAGAAAATAATACTATTACGGAATGATGGTATGTCTATAACAGACGTAGCTGATGAAGTTGGCGTTGCAGTAAGTATTGTTTACTATACTTAATACTATATTATACAGAATATCGCTCTCGCATCGGTCTAGTAAGCCACGAACGACGTTGTGCACAAGCAATACACCAAAATTCGTCTGTAACAGACGCATAGGCCTAAATGAAATACAGAATTTAAATGCAAAGCTTATTAATGATAATAATACAATTTACTATAAATATATTTCAGAGAAACACTGTGTATCGATGGCTGGAGAGATGGCAGCAAGAAGGTGCCGTGTCGAATCACGTATCATTTGGACGTCCGCGTTCTACGACAAGGCGTCAGGACACGGATATCATAAATCAAGCTCACGAAGAAAGATTCATAAATACCACTCAGTTTGCAAATGAATACTAAATATCGAGCACTACCATACGACGGCGTCTAAAAGAGGGTGGTTTACAAAACAGAGTGCCAGCAAGGAAACCGGCACTAACTGATAGACACACAGCTGACAGGTTTGCTGCTAGGTATTTAAATCACAATTTTAATAATGTGATATTTATGGACGATAGGATATTGTTCATCGGATAATGGCAGAATGAGTTTGTGGAGACCAAACAATACGTGATATCTGGAGCGAAATGGAGTGCCTAATCGCCAAAGTGGGCGTATTACGATTGGATTATGGGGCTGGATGTGTAAAGATGGCCCAGGTGAGCTGGTAGAAATTACTTGTCGGATGAATGCGGCTCCTTCTTAACGGTAACGTGGTACGGTTGTGTAGTCCGGCAATCCGGACTATGGAAAATTTGTTTTTTTTTTTCGATTATTCGGTGGCGATACCGGTTGGTCGATTGTACATCTGTACACTGTACCTTGGTCCGGTCGTATCGCCCCCGACCCGTAAAATACAAATTTTCCACAGTCCAGCTGGCCGGACTACACAAACCATACATGTCTTGATGTTAAGTTATATTATTAAATTGGCAAAGTGATATGTATGTACTCACGCACACATAAGCAGTCGCGCTGCGTCGCGTATTCGTTTCCTACGCCCAGTAATAAACGAGCATCTTTACGTATAACGTTGTTTTACTTCATCTGGCTGACGAGTTTTTTTTTTACCCGCGCGTAAAAATAAATACATAAAAATCTATCATAATGTCGTTTTTAGGTTATCCTAATCTCAGTAATTTTGACTATAAAAACAGTGAATGGTGTATTTTCAAAGGCCGCCTAGAACAATTTTTTAAATTAAATACGGCCCAAGAAGAGAACAAAAGTGCAATTTTACTGACCTACCTGTCCGATGACTCATACCGGCTGGTTAAAAACTTGGCTTATCCCCATGACCTGGTGACGTTGCAATACTCGGCTATTGTGAAGCTTCTGGATGACCACTTCAAGCCCAGTCAATGCTCATTTGCAGACAAGGCCAAGTTTTATGGAGCAACGAGAAATGCAGGTGAAAGTCTTAGCGACTGGGCCGCGCGACTTAGAGGTCTGGCAAGCGTTTGCGAATTCGGTAATGCTTTAGAGTCTAACATAAGAGACCGTTATGTCCTCGGTTTAAGCGCCGGCCCCGAACGCGACAAATTGTTTCAGCAAAATGCGTCCACCTTGACCATATCCGAAGCAATAAATCTTGCGACCCAAGCGGAAAGTGCTAGGGAGGCCCGCTCAACGTTAGTAGTAAAAGAGGGACCTATTTTCTACTCTGCTAACAAAAGGCGCGGCAGCGGTAACGGCAGCGGCGGCGGCGGCGTAAGGGCTACCGTTGCCAAAAGTGCGGTGTTCGCGGTCATCTTAAAAAGGTGTGTAATGGTAAGAACAATGGTGTTCGTGTGAACTGTATAGCAGCAGAGCAAGCTCAGGGAGAAGAAGAAAGTATGTGCGAAGAATGTCACAACTTTAATTTACGGTACGTTAATAACGACCCTATTAAATTAACAGTGGTATTGGGTGGTCGACGGCTTCATATGGAGCTCGAGTCGGGCTCGGGTACTAGTGTAATTTCCGAAAAATTGTATCGAGAAATGTTTTCTAATTACTGTTTAAATTAATGTAAAATCAGAATGTGTCTTTATAATGGCCACAAAATTCCACCACTAGGATATTTTGTAATCGATGCTAATGTACAACAAAGAATCAAAAAAATTTAAAATATTCGTTGTCAAAAACGGCGGACCTCTTTGTAATCGATGCTAATGTACAACAAAGAATCAAAAAAAATTAAAATATTCGTTGTCAAAAACGGCGGACCTCCCTTATTGGGACGTGACTTTATGTCCGCTTTTAATCTCGTTATTTGTTCGAACTTGAATAAAATCTATGAAAACGATAACGGTGGAGTTAGTTCTGTAATAAAAACATTTCCAAAATTATGGCGTGAAGAATTAGGTACTTTCAATAAATTTAAAGTGGAACTTCAGTTGAGGGAAGGAGCTGTGCCAAAATTTTTTAAACCGCGCCCGGTACCCTTTGCCCTTAAAGACCGAGTTGAAAAGGAATTAAACAGGCTCGTTAATTTAGGAATATTAGTTCCGACTAATCGCGATACGCTACTCCAATAGTGCCAGTTTTAAAAGAGAACGGGTAATCCTGATCGCATTTCTACGCAAGAATGACTTGTTGTTTGCTTAAGTAGTACGTAATTTTCACATTTATTTTATTAAACACTGAAGTTCCCAATCCGCACTGGGCCTGCGTGGGAACTACAACCCAAACCCTCTTATTCGGAGAGGAAGCCTGTGCCCTGCAGTGGGACGTATATAGACTGGGATGATGATGATGATGTTGAAAGTGTGCCTTTGCGGAACCACCTGTATTTATCTGCAGATAAAATAGTATGCCATATTTGTATCGGCAGACGTTATCTGCAGATGCGCAGATGAAATCAGCACCTCTGTCGATATAATGTCGGTGCTCACAGATACGCAGATAAAATCTTACCGCATCTGCGCTGTGTGTGGTCCTCCATTGAATTGGGATGCACCAAATAAAATAACCTATAGTTTTTATATTTTTTTTGGAAAGAATAGGATATTTTACCATTTTCATCGGTTTTGAATTAGCTTGAGTATTTAATTTTTTATATTTTTTTTAAGAAATACGCTGCATGACGTCACAGTGAGAGAGCCACGTTCCATTGTATAAAAAAATTCAGGTCGTACATTAACATAATCTGTGGCACTACTGATTTGTCTTGTCACTGTCACTGTCAATAATACAAGCACGGCTTAGGGTCCTAAATGAACCATGACAAATAGTTTGATTTATTTATCTTCTTTTAGCTTCGATAATTCCTGTTTGTTTAATGGTGTGATACTAAATAGATATTTTTTATTAAATTCTGATATTTAAATTCTTTTATAATTACTTGTAACGTAGTAATTTAATAATTAAATTTGTAAAAATACATTGGAAATACTCGTATACATTTCCGACCTTACGATAAATGACAACTGTATAAAGCCAGGTGCGCATCATGTGATTAAAGTTCTATCTTTGTTACTCTTTGCTATAATAAGCAGGACAGCAACATTTCAAACTGTCAATTTGCTTCAGAGTGTAGACCTGCTTTATATCTGCCTTTGTGACGATTCACTGCAGGGGTCAAATGAAGGTCATTACTTAAATTTTGTTTATTTAATTCAGTTTATTATATTTTAGGAATCTGATTTCTGAAAACGCTTCACAAAGCCTATTTCTCCAAACGGTTTTTGATTTATTATACGTTGTCAAAAATTGGTACATCCCAATTGTATAGGGAGCGATATTGACAGATATCCGTTCAGATACATCTTACCGCATCTGCGCTGTGTGTGATACGCTTATCGAAAATATTGAAATTTAATGCTGCTTGGAATTATTTGAGTACCTCGACCGCTATCATATTATCTGATGGCGACTGTACAAACTGCCTTTTACACCTATGTACATCGGTTTTGATAGTTTAGTTGCAATGAAGTCGGTTAAAAATAGTCCTTTATTCGAATCCAAAGTGATATTGACAGAGTAGCCGTTGTTCTAGAAATTAGGTAAAAACTGAGTTGAAAGACTTGTTTTTTTTTACAAGTTTTGTTTTTGTTGGCATTATATTGTCTATTAGGATTTAAATGGACTGTTATGCCCAAAACAAACACCTGGGTGATCCATTTACGGATTGTTTTCAAGAAAATTATACATTTCTTTGTGTAACGGACCCGGGCACTAATTGTATTTTGATTACAACCCCTATTATTGTGTACGTACGGACACGCACGGCCCTTACTTGTTTTGATTGTAGGTGTAGGTATAACGTACTCGTATTCGCTATGTGCGCGATGACAGCGCCCCTAGAGGCCACAATTATTATGGCGTTGAGATCTGTCAAACTATAGCAACTGGATAGTTTGATATCGATTTTCGAATTGTTTTTCAGCGAAATTAAATTAAAATATGTAAAAAACGGAAGAATTAATGTTATAAATACGTACGGGATTGAAGCGATAAAACATGAAATAAATTTCCAACCTCAAACTGTGCAAAAAGGGAAAATTTTTGTGTTGGACCCATCAGCACTAAAACAATAAAAAAAGAGTTGTAATTTTTGGACGCAGTCGAGTAAAAAATAAATATGTTCATTAATATCATACAAGGTTATTCGCTTATTTTTTCTCTTCACAGCAGCTATCCATTTACGTCTTTGCTCCAATTTCAATTTTGATATTGGAAACGAATAAAACTTGCTTAAACTGTTCATCCCATTGTTTCTACACTTTACAACACAACGTGTACGTACACATATCGCGAAAATTAACGTTTTTATTTAAAAATACTTAATAACCCCACCCACCCACCCACTTTGCACATAGCCAATAATCGCAGGATCAGGATGTCCTTAGACTTCGCTCTAATAAGCGACGGGCCTTAATGTATTGATGATTTGTACTCAGGTTCAAAGATTTCTGGATCAAATACATGGTGATACGATTGCTTTGAGTGGTCTTCAATTCTTCAATGTGAAACGTGGGCTAGTATTGACGGTAAGTTTGGTCACCTTTTGTATGTAAATGAAGTTAGAAGTGTCAAAGTGCCATAATTAATATCGTGTTTTTTTCAGATCGCTGGAACAATAGTGACTTACGAGTTGGTATTAATGCAGTTCACAGGAGTGACGCCGACACCACCGCCATCTACTGTCACTGTCCCAATATTAATTAATACGAGCAGGTTTTCAAATAAGTTGTAAAAATGTACCTAATGTTTTTTTTTTTAGTTCATGTAGGAGACAGATGTGATACATGTTGACATAACTTGTACTGTCGAGTCATTTGAATTGTCCTCACCGTAGAACGTTATCACGGTAAGTGACATAATTATTTACATTGTAGGGCAATGTAATAGATAATACATATCACTATGACATTTCTGTAATAAATAGATTTCACAGCAGGTTGGTTCAGTTGGATCCGTTCTTTTCATAAAAAAGCTTCAAAACGTTCTATAACACTACGTATAAACAGCACCGATTGGACTTTTGCACAACCAATAGCAATACAACCCGTAAATGAATGAATCGGCGAACAATCATTAAATAAAATTGTTTAGTACTTTGTTTGTTTAGTAATTGTTTGATAAATTGTTTCAGCACTGCAGAATTTTGAATGTATTTGATAAAGTCAAATTAGCCATGGCTTTAGAATATAAGGATAGGCTGGGAGAATTAGTTAGATATGACAGATCAAAAAGACTCCGAAGCCTAGATAATATTAATCATTTTTTTGTTCCTAAATGTCAAAATATTTATGGTAAAAGGATCTGGTCCAACTATCTTCCTCAAATACTAAATAATTTTCTCAGGACTACAATTGATAAAATAACTAGTAATCCTAAGAACATTAAAAACATAATTAAGAATTTATTTATTAAGGGCAACTCATAGCCTAGCAATTAGAAATCTTTAAAAATAAAGATTGGCTAGTTATGTCATTATTGTATAATTGTTATGAAATAAACAGATTTAATTTTTTTTTTTTTTTTAGTGATAATAGTCGTAAAATGTGAGATGCCAGGAATCCTAAGTATTTAAGATTATAATGATCATAGAAAAGCCAACGCAGTATCAGTGTTGAGAAAATTAAATAGTTTTTTTTAGGGTTCCGCACCTCGAAAGGAAAAAGCGGAACACTTATAGGATCATTTTGCTGTCCGTCCGTCCGTCCGTCTGTCAAGACCCTTTTTCTCAGGAACGCAGGTTTTTCTCAGGTATCAAGCTGAAATTTATTTCAAATACTCAGGTCTACATACTGTCCCTTGGAGCTGTAAAAAATCCAACTTCTAAGCCAACGCAATCAAAAGGTACAGCCATTTATGCCGCAAATTTTCGACACTAGCAAGGAAATCAAAACCTACAGGGTACTTCCCGTGAACTCAGAATCTTGAAATTTGGTATGAAGCAAGGTCTTATAGCACAGATAAAGAAAAAGATGCGAAAAGCAAAATTTTTTTTGTCTGTGTTTATAACAGTAACCAATCTACAATGATCCCACACTGCATAGATACATATAAATTTGTGGTCTATTCCGATTATAGTTTGCGCGAGATAAACCTGGACAAAAATTCATTGACGCCTGTCTACCAATGTACGTCATTTTTACAAACGATACGATACAAAATCTATGACAATTATCGCTAATACGCCTTACCTTGCGTAACGTGGTAGAAGGCAGGGTGAGCGCCTGACCTTGCCAGACGTAACAAACATTTTCATGCTAGTTATTTTTTTTAAAAGCTTTAGGTTAAAAGAAAGAGCTTATAATTCAAATAAAAATGTTCATTAAAGAGAAAAGAGTATTTCAAGGAAATAGTTTTTAATGCTACAATAATTATATACAGAATGTTACAAAATTACGCGATTTTCTCTCTCACTCGCACTCGTTACCCGATCGTGTCGGCGCGCGCTTTCTGTATGTACCGCCGGCAACAGATCAAATCTTGCAAGTTGAATTTGACCCACTTCCCTGTTTCTGATTGAGTTGAAACGTAGGTATGTGTGTAACAAAAACAAATAACACACCTTTAGCAAATAAACAACAAAGTGGAATTCTCCCAAGTATGTCTAACGCAAGCGCTTGCCGAACGCGGAGTGGAAACGAAACAAAAGTAAAAGACGGACAAAATGGCGACCGAGTGTCGCGCCCCTGCCCGAACGACGCTTGCAAACGTAAGCGCGTAACTTAAAATTTCGAGTTTTGAGTGTGTAAAATACAATTGTTGATTAATATTATGTAATGAAGTAATCACAGTATATAATGAACTACGCATATATTATTGATGGTTAAATTTACAAAGTATTTATTTTAAAGTGTATAAAAGTAAGAAAAAAGTCAGTTGTATCCAAAATTATGAAAATTGTGAAATTTAGCAATCACATCAACCGTAATTTATGTTACAATAATAAATAAGAAAATAGTAATAATGTCATATTATATCAACAAAAATTCCTAAAAAGTGTTACTTTCGAAGTTACTCTTTTCACATTTGGTCAGAGTATTATGAAACTCGTGTCGCGACATGATTAGCGACAGTTTGTATAGCGAGCGACAGAGAACGTACATTTTGTGTGAAACGTGGTAGAAGTCGGGTCTGTGAACTTTTTTCCAGGTTTATCTCGCGCAAAGTATAGGTTGGTTTTGATCCGTGAATCCGTGTCGTAGACATTCTGGACCAAAATGCCAAGACCACCAACGTGTAGCTCTCAGGAATTAGCTGACATGAATTTAATGTACCTATATAGTGAAGCTGGACAAATAGGGCGGCGGGCGAGCGATAGTTTTGCACAGGGAGCGATTCCCGGATCCCAGGGCACTGCAGGATGCACGTGTAATAACTCGTGCATTACAACGAGTTCCTATTACGTCAAGAGTCCTGGTACCAGAAAACAATGTACGTATTCCTGTTCAGTGAAAGGAGAGCAGTGAAAAATTTAGTGTATTCCCAACCGAGGACAACCGTTGAACGACTTAGGGAAAAAATGGCGGAAGTATTTCAACATCTCTAGGAAGAAAATAATAATATCGACGGTTAAAAGGCAAAACGCATGATGCGACACTTTTTGTCAAAATGAGTTAAGTATATACATATTTGAAATCAGCGAATTTTTCTCCGTCGTTTGAGCTGGGTTTCATGTAAAGCTCAAAAAATGTCGCTTGATGCGTTTTGCCTTTTAACCGTCGATATGGAAAAAGTCCAACATTCCCTCCTACGCCGTTGTAATGCTTGCATTGAAGTTCAGAGAAGACATGTGGAAAATCGTATTCTCAGGCGGATAAACCGTAACGATTAATTATTAATTTTCAGTAAAAACACCAACTTAACTATCGGCTTTTATTGACAGTAGATTAAATTTAAAGTTATCACTTGTGACAGTTGTGACGTCACGTAGCGCAAATAAAAATGAGATACACTGCGTGCTGAACTATTTTATAAGGCAAATAAATCTTACATTTTTAATAATTTATAGAAAAACATATTCATTAGGGCCTATACTAGAACTTGTACATAAAGTTTGAGGTTGTATCAAAAATACACGCTGTATAACATAGGTACCACACACAGTGTCATACTTTCTAACGGTGACATGGTATCGAACGGAATTCAAACTTATATCAAAAATTGAAGAGGAAATTATGTACTCAATTGTATGCTAATTAAAATAATAACAACATTAAAAAGTAAAAAAACCGACTTCAACGAAAACAACTATTCAAAGAAGACAAATAAAAAATAAACATACCGTAATCGTCCTCCTTTTTTTTAAGTCGGTTAAAAAGGAGAGTGCGATGCATCGTGATTGCGAAAACTTTAGATAAGAGCTTGTAGGTCAGTCATGAACATATTATATCAATAACAATTTATGTTAGATATATCTCAGCACTATGGTGGGTCTGGCAAAAAAAAGTTACACACAAAATCACACACTAACAATTTATTGTACGAGAATAGGAACGCCAAAAGAGTTGAGGCGAATGATTACACACACAGCTACATAAAGTACTGATTGCAAAAAAAGTAGTGAATGAATGAAATGAGTGATAGAATGAAAATGTGGGTTATATGATCTTATAATGAAATACCTACGCAATACTATGCATATTATACTTTTTCTTTTTTCATATAGGTACTTAACCTATTTTTAAAATAAAACAATTTGAAACTGATAAGAAATATTCGCAAAAAAAATCGGTATTTTATAAATAGCGAAAAATATGCTTACCTGATTTAAATAAAATAAATCAAAATATTTTATTTTCTGTCTTGTTTGAACTAGATGTATTTTCCTAAATAATTCTTAACGAAATAGGTTGAAGAAAATTTTAGTCAATCATGTAATTTACTGTTGAGTCTGTTGAACTTGCCATCGGTACGAATAAAATGTCAAAATCCCGCTGTCATCACATGGCGTGTTGTCGTGTGCGTGACCTCAACTCTCGTGACCTTTATAAACAAACCTCGATTTTCGCGTAAGTACGCGATTGCATTCCCCTCAACCAAAGTAGGTAAGTACCTACTTTGGTTGAGGGGAATGCAATCGCATCGCACCTCCATAGTTATACTAAGTTCGCTGCTGTTGATCTTGGTACCTACCAATTTTCAAATATACGTATTTTGTAGGTAACTGTACACTATCTGCCGTTTTAAGAATCTGCCATTTAAATAATCTGCCATTCAGGGAAAAAGGGAAAAATTTTGGCTAGTTCAGTTTAAATAGGGGCGAAATATTGCAAATGCCCGAATCAAGCACCGAATGGAAGGGCTGATATACGTACCCCCATATACGTTCACCATCCATTGATCAAATTTATTTGACGGATAAATGTGATGCCGTCTGTGTTTGCTTTGTTCGATTAGACGGAGACGGCATCACATTTATCAGTCAGTTAAAATTAATCAATGGGTAGTGAAACAGCCCCTTAATGTCGCAAACGCAATACGTGACAGTCTCAAAACCAGTTCCTTTGTCTATTGCTACTTTGTGTACTTTACACCCCAGCCTATATACGTCCCACTGCAGGGCACAGGCCTACTCTCATAATTATTAAATAATACACTATGGATTACCGTACATTCATTTTATTATTATCATACACAACACCAGAACATTCCTTTGATAATTTAAATACAGCAAAACAAAGGTTTAAATAAAAAGATTACAAATCATTACTTTAACGATAATTAATATACTACTTCATACAATAATGTTTTCTTTCAGCATAAGTGAAATATAAAAAAAACACTTCACAAACTGTATTTTTTTATTGATTAGGAACAACAGCCTTGGTTTATCTATATACTTTCGAATTTATTAATACCTTTAAACGAGCAATTCTTGTATCTCGGAAAACGGCTCCAACGATTTCGATGCAATTTGGTATGTGGGGTTTTCGGGGATGAAAAATTGATCTAGCTTGGTCTTATCTCTGGGAAAACGCTTGGTACCGAGTTTCAGCCCGAGCGGAGCTCGGTCGCCCAGGTATAATCTGGCTAAATGAATAATCTGGCACTTCAAGGTTGCTGCGCAATAATTTAGTTTTCCTAAATTTGAACCAATTCCAAAGTGCCAGTTTATTCATTCAATTGGGGATGTCTATTGCCGGCTCCACACTCTCGCGAGGCGCCTCCTAAACAACCAAGTGAACGAGCGCGAGAGTGTGGTTCATACCCTCGCCTCACCCCCTCGCGTCCTTTGACTCGCGTCCGAAAACCGACACAAAGCGGAGCGACAGCGAGGCGAGGCGAGGGAAGACGAGGCGACACGAGCGCACCGTCCTCACTCTCGTTCTCGCGTTCCCTCGTGTAGCCTCGTGGAGAGTCAGTACGCTTAGTTTTAAGTTTTACTTCATCAAAACACTTCTCGATCGCGTTTACGTAAAAAAATCAATTACTAGGGAAACATGGACAGCGCCTCCGCGGCCGCGCGTCCATGTTTCCATAGAATTGAAATTTTTACGTAAACGCGATCAAGAAGTATTTCGTGAAGTAAAAACTTATACTAAGCATACTGGATGGGGCATATTTTTTCGCAATGTAAAGTGAATCGAAAACCATTTCGAGATAAAGCCTTTTTAACTCGTTTTCTGTAGTTATTTAATTTTAATATAATATAATGCATTTATTACATAACAAATAAGCAATTACCTTCATTTAACATTGGTGTACATTGCGTGACCGGTCCAAGTCGTACTTTATTATGTGTGGTTAGAATTCTTCACAATTTACGCGTGGATTAAACTACGTAGTTTGATTTGGACCCAACTGTCTGATATTTAGCACTTTTACAGCGCCAGTAAAGTGACAGTAGTTACAGTGTACCACTAGACAAAAAATAATAAAGCGGTTGTCTTATCGTACGCATTTAGATAGATTTTGAAATTTGGCTGTGTGGAGCCCTCAATTACTTATAATCTGACGTCATCAACCAAAATAGTTTCAATAATTAATTTTGAAAAAGTAGTGAACTAAATGAAAAAATATTAATAATAATAATAATACTTTATTTCGACCAACATAGGATCATAGTGTTAGTAATACAATACATAAAAGCTTAGATTCTAATTGTTAGTGACGCTACACTTTAGTCAGTACATGAACCATACTGCAATGATTCATGTACTGACAGTCGAACCTCTGCGTGAATGCAATTAGGAAATTAGTTTCTTATAATTGACTTTTCTATTCAAAAAAAATATAAAAACCAGTGGTAATTTTTTTTAGACATTGCCAATTATATATTCGAAAATGTACACTCCTTTGCAAAAAAAACGGGTACTTTTGATTTATTCGAGTACTTTAGGTATTAACAGTTGGAAAAACTATTCGATGCAAAAAAATAAAATAAATATTATTTACTGGGGTAAAAACACATTTGGTTGGTAAAATTACCTAAGTCATTCTTAATTTGTTTTATTTAGATTTTTAGGAAATTAAGTACTCATTTTGGCAAAAAAATAAGGTACCTTCAATTGACTTTTACAAACAATAAAGTGAAAAATTAATATCGAGTGTGGCCTCCTCTGGCTGAAATAACTGCTGCAATTCTTTGTGGCATACTTTGGACGATGTTTTTATGAGTTCTTGCGGAATACGCTCCCATTCAGCCGTAATAGAAATTTTGAGCTCTCGGATGTTCTGTGGGGCTGGGTGTACAGCTCTAACACGTTGTTTTAGAACGTCCCATAGATTCTCAATGGGATTGAAGTCGGGACTTCGTGCTGGCCAATCTAAACGGCGGATCCCGACATCACTTAAGTAAGCGTGTACGTCGCCCGCTCGGTGTGCTGGAGCATTATCGTCCATAAACACAGCAGCACTTCTTTTCTTTGAGCATTTAGAGAGCCATTTTCTACAAATACTAACTCCGTCCGATCTTTCTAAGTTATGCCAGCCCAAAACATGACAGAGCCCCCACCTTTCGGCGTAATTTCTTCAAAACATACCTCTGCATAACGCTCTCCTGGTCTTCTTAGCACTTTACGACGAGGGTCCTCACCAAATAAAGATATTCTAGCTTCATCAGAAAACAAAAGCCTACTCCATTCCACATCGGTCCACATCGCACAATTTTGGGAAAATCTTAACCTTGCAATACGGTGCCCACGAAGTAATTTAGGACCCCTAGCTGGTCTTCGGCTATGTATATCAACTTCTAGAAGTCTCCTCCTGCCGGTCCATACGCTAACACTCACATTTCTAACATCTTCAAGTTTGTTTTTGATGTTATTGTAGGTAGACTCCTGATTTCGTAAAGCTTGGCTCACAATAATATATCGATCGTCTCTGGGCTCAGTACATCGTTTCTTTCCTGATCCCGGTCTTCTTTTCAAACAATCGGGGTCTTGAAACCTAGTCCAGGTCCTCTGAACAGTGGAACGGCTAACACCAAACCGTTCCGATACATAACATTGAGTACAGCCCTCTTGAGGAAGAGTCCCTATATTACCACCGATAATTGTCTTGTCTGCCATTTTACGGTGTAAAATTTGACACGAAAAACCAATTTAAACAATTATACATCAATATCAATTCATAAAAATTACGTAAAACGCTTTTTTATTTATTTATAGCACAGTATCTAAATACAAAATGCGAGAAAATACACGAATCGAATAGAATATTTTAAATAACTTTCCAAATTTTCAAATTTGGAACATTTTATTTTACCTGCCAGAACTTTTTATTACGTAGATAATTGTTTCTATTTAATTTAATGCATATAAAATCTCTTTTGTTTAAGATTTCCATAGTTGTACAGAAAAGTTTTGGGTGCCCTTTTTTTTGCAAATGAGTTTATATGTAAGTGCATTGCATAAAATATTGCAGGAGATGCTTAGTCCAATACACCCGATACAACGAAATTCCTGACACGCTTTTTCAATCCAGTGCCTACAAATCTAACTATGTTTAGCATATTTTCATTTGTCGAACTGAATTAATACTAGTTCATATTTTAAGATAACAGCAGCTACCTGTTCAACAACAAAGAGATGATTAGAGTAGAGTAAGGAAGTCCATTCCTGTTTAGTTCCTGTTATATTATCACTATCTAAAACATATTTTTATAATGTCCTCACCAACACATAAATCGGTCATTTAAAATAACAAAAACTAAACAGGAGTTGCGAAACAGACCCAAAAGGAAGGTAAATTCATATAGATAACGGCTCTTCATCTTTCCATAGAGCTATCTGGCCCCTAACACAGTATCAGAGGTTCTAAAAGCAAAGAAGGCTCACATTAAGAGCCGTCTATTATAATGCCTATGTTATCATTATCAAGTATCACGTTAACAGCACGCGACCATACAAAATTGAACACTATTTGTTCTAAACTACGTGGAACTTATATTTTTGTTTATGGTTCTTTCTTCTATTTTATCGTCTTATGACAGCTGTGATTTTATTATCTCGTTCAGTAAACATATGGCGATAGCAAAATATTTTCTTTTAATGTTTATGACGCTTCCAAGCGTAAAGCCGCATTTACATTTATCTGACATCATTTATTTCGTAACGGATCAGAACAGTACATTAAAATTTTAAACATTTAACACAAGCCGCCACAACACGCTGCATCAGAGAAATATGAACACAACCATATTAAATGTTTGAAACCGATACCATTTTGAAGCGTGACGCCACGTCAAAAAAATGCGAACGACAAGTTTCAGTCGCAGTGCACGTTTTTGGATGCTTTGTGCAACAGACTTGGAAAGTCTATCTATACTCACCTCCAACAATAGTTTTCGGTCTAAGGTAAAGAGGCCCATCCCTTTCATTGCAACAAAATCATAATTAAGCTGAGTTTTAAGTCTGCTGATCTGAAAACAGTAACTTCTTATAGTCAAATAAATTTAATAATAAATAATAATAATAACAAATAATAAATATCACTGGACAATTCACACCAATTGTGTGGTCAATTGACCTACTTAGTCCCAAACTAAGCAAAGCTTGTACCGGGAATCGAACCCGGGACCTCAAGCATATAACATATAACACTGATTAATTTTAGTTGGTTAAATACCTTTGTACAGGTTAATTAATATTCAGCTTATACCTACATATGAAACTAAAAAACACTACAAATCAGGATTCATCTAAGTGCTCTTTTGACTAGTTCAGCTTTATAAACTAATTTACAGGGTTCCTTGCTCAAAAATGAAAATATAAACTTTTTAGACAATGTTGGTTGCTGAGGGAAAATGTTCGATTTGTTGTAAAAACTAAAATAATTTTATATATTTACTTAATTTTATCTGTGGTAGAATAATTAATAAAGGAATTGTATTTTGTTGTATTTTTTTTGTATGGCAATATATCCTAAAATTGATGTCATATAATCGTGTCTACTATATGCACAATATACGTGACGAACGACAAAATCGGCTGGCTGAAAAAAAATTGATGAAAGATCATATTTAGTTTTGTTTTTGAATACTTGTTACTAATAGAAAGCCATATCAATAAAAAAATTATAAGTCAAAACTCGCTGGGGGCAGATTCACTGAGCTTAGGTATCCTGGCATGGCCTTTTATTAACCGACTTCAAAAAAAGAGGAGGTTCTCAATTCGTCTGTATGGTTTTTCTACTTTATGCTTAATAACGTTATGCCACTTCAGCGTTACGCATTTTCGTAATAGAACTATTAATGTTATGTTAATTAAGGGCGACTCTACAAGTCACTGTCTCAAACCTTAACCATATTTCAGTCAGCTAAGTTACAAGCCGTTTGTCGTTAATTAATTAGAGAAACACCACTCGCATGGAACCAGAACGGAGCTTACAAGAGTTGCTAAGTAATTATCAAGATGCAAAATAAGAATTTGCCATCGTTTGTGCTTTGTGCTCGAAAAATAAATTAAATCTAGATTAAAACTAGTGCAGTTCCCGAGGGAAATGGCTGCTCCGTTGGCCGGTCCGTTGTCTCACCAGCGCGGTGATCCGGACGACGCGGCCCAGCTTACTCTATATGCTGTTGCTGGGAAGCTGCATTCTCGTCTTGGTTATTGGGAAGGATGATCTTGCCTCCCTGCATAGCTTGATGTCTGCCATGCTGTGCATCGTCAAGTTGGAAGGCAGCAGTCTACTTCTGCGAGAGCACCGTCGCGCAAAAACAAGCCAAGGAACAGGAGTGCGAAGACCAAAGACATCGGTGCAGATGGAGGGGGAAAGCAAATTTTTTTTTTTTTAACGACCGCTTTAGTCTAGTTGGTAGTGACCCTGCCTACGAAGCAAGAGGTCCTGGGTTCGAATCCCGGTAAGGGCATTTATTTCTGTGATGAGCACGAATATTTATTCCTAAGTTATGGATGTTTTCTATGTAATTAAGTATTTATTTATCTATATAAGTATGTTTATCGTCGTCTAGTACCCATAGTACAAGCTTTGCTTAGTTTGGGACTAGGTCGATTTGTATAAGATTGTCCCCTAAAATACAGTTCGCTGTTCTCCATCTCTCAGCGGGGCCTCCCCGGGTCTGGCGGTAGGTTGCTACGAGTTTCTACTCAAAGGTTTTATCAGGACCGAAAGCCCATACTGCACAGAAACAGCAGCTATATGCAAACCCTGTCACGTTATGCTTATATTTTTACAAGCTTTTATTTAGTTTTTACCTGTCCCGGTGTTTATCTGTCTGTCTGTAATCAAATCTTGCAAGTTAAATTTGACTCATTTCCCGTTTACCGATTGAGCTGAAATTTTGTATGCATGTGTAAATCAGGTAAAAATGCAATATTATTGTGATATGGAGTTTATCTGATGATGGAGCTGGAAGGTGGCCATAGGAACTAAAAAAAGTCAGTATTTTCGTAAAAATTTGGGCACAGAACCTTAAGACTATAGCTAGTCCAGTATTCTACAATTAATTAATTTCTACCTCTACATTGTATACATTACACGGGCAGGCATGGAGAAAAGGCAAAGCGCTTCTTGAATGTGTATGAATGTCAGCCGCGGCTAGAACCACACTGCAGGCGCGAAATATCAACCAGCTGAGAGATAGGAAGTAGTAAATCTTGTTTATGGGAGGTCCTTGTTCATTGCTGGAACATGAACATGAATATCTTGTCAACCGAATGCTAAGTAAATTTTAAAAATTATGTTAAAAATATAGTATTATTATGACATGAAGCTGATAGGTGGCCATAAAAACTCTGTAATAAAACGATACGACCGCATCGAGTTTAGGCTCGTTTGATTCGCATTGACGAGTACTTTGATCCTTGAGGTTTTGGCGATGGAGCTGGAAAGTGACCATAAGAACTCCGTAATAAAACGACATAAACCCATCAAGTTTGGTCTCGTTTGATTCGTCTTGATGATTACTTTGGTAACCAAGGGCAAAAAATACAGTCAGCAAAAAAGCTTGATTAAAAATATATTTTTTAACAAACTTATTTCGAAGTCACACTGATGATTTTATCCTACACATCTATTTATACAAATAAAACTAAAAAGCAAAAAAAAAAAATTAAATAAAAATTAAAACCGCATGCAAAAAACACCCAAAAACGAAAAAAACAAAAAATACGTAATAAAAAGTTAACCGACTACAAACAAGAAGAAGTATAAAAATATCTTTCTACTAATCTGTTTGAAATCGGTGACTCAGCACAAGCCAGCAGGAGTAGACCTAGTTATCTAAGTTTTACTTACATACTTACTATATATTGAGTTTCTACCACTCCTGCTGGCTCGTGCTGAGGCACTGACCTGAGTTTTTGGGTGTTTTTTGAAGGCGGTTTTTTTTTTAATTCATAATAATATTATAAATGCGAAAACAAACTTGTCTGTCTGTTACCTCTTCACGCTTTAACCGATTTAGAGAAATTTGATATGAAGGTAGTTGAAACTCGGGAAGGATATGGAATAGTTTTTGGAAATCATTCCCTAAGTGGGTGAAAAGAGGAGTGAAATTTTTTATGGTAACTTCGTATGTTATTAAATTGGAAACGTGAACGTTAAAATATTGTTTGCTACGCTATATTAAGGCAGCATAAAATACCTACTTTATTCCAAGAAACAATTGCAAACAGATAAAATACAAGTTGTTAAAATTGGATAGCAAGATTAAAGCGCCGAGATTGCCGTCGACCCGCCGCACGAGTTCCGCCTGCCGGACGTACGCTTCCCTAAGCCACCGCCATGTTTGTACTTCTACATATTTTTCTGTTCCAAACTGAAAATACACGTACAGTCTACATATGACTTCCCGGTGTAGATAAGGTTCTATCAATATCCGATTATGCATTAAGGCGACACCACACACTAAGCAAAACTGTCTATAGATTTATGGTCCCTCTAAAGTTATATGAAAAACAGCCACTTCTATTTAAATTTTAATTGCATTATACCTTTTCTAGTTTCCTTTTACGTTTCTCTGATTTTATGATATATTTTACACGCGAGTTCAATCTGTGATATCTAGAAGTCAATCCCATACTGATAAGTATGATTACTAAATCCTGGAAGTTCCATAATATAGTGGCAACGTTACTGAGGAAGAATATAGGTACAGCAACCCATAGGCTGTATTCCCCTAAAAAAATACAAAAAAAAACATATTTCGAACAACTTTTTTTACAAATATTAATCGCTTTTAAAGTAGGTACAGTCAGCGTCATAAGGCGCTGAACGCTTTAGTACTTTGTCGCAATAACCAGTTATAATGTGAAGTTTGAAATATGTCACCTTACTGAAAGTGACAAAGTACTAAAGTGGTCACCGACTTCTGAGGCCGACCGTACTTACACGTGTGTATGAGAAAGCCGTGAGAGCTTAAAATATACTGCTGAAAATATTCCGTAGGTGGACAGTTTAATCCCGTTGCTGCCATCATACTTAAGATGTGTTCCACTGAAAATTTAAAAAAAATCAGTTGAACTTTTTTTAATACAAAATTATGAGTGATATTCAATTTTCATAAAAAAAAACAATGATATACAATTTATTCATGAATAAAAATAATTTTGAAAACACATTTAATTGGTAAAAAAGATTCATGGTACTTGATAATTGCATTGTCATTGAATCACTACAGGTAGGGCTTCAACACGCTAAAACTTGGGCATCTTTATATGCTTATATTTTTACAAATAGTTGGTAAAGAGACATTTTAATACTTAACATATAATCAATAAAAAATATACTTAATAAAAAATGTAACGACCATAAGTCAAGTCGTATTTATTCGTTTTCACGATGGGGAGCCCTGAACTTCAACGGCGAGAACTGATTCTGCTCAACCACGCAGAAGACCCCAGTTTAGGTTTTAGAAAATTACATAGCACTAGCAAAAATCCCTCCAGCGGTGTACGGCATAGGTCCACATATATCCGTGTGGATTAAATCTAATTTAGTCACGCTTCTAGTTATGTGCCTGACCACGAGGAAATGATTTGCTCTTTTGTTTTCCTTCAATGCAAGGGGAACAAGAAGTCAAATCACCATTTGAAAATTCAATACCGCGTGCCAATGAATCACGAGGGATTAACATACCTTTCAAACTAAAATGTTCAAGTCGACGACGCCATAGCTCTAACGAATCAGTTTTAGACATCAAAGCTTTACCTTCAGTGCTAGGAAAATTTATTATGTTATCTAAACAAATGATATTCATATTTCTTCAAACAAATCACTGATAAGATAAAACAATCACCGTTTGAAGCATAAAAAACTAAAACATAAAAACGGGGTTCTTGTCGCATTACACTGAATTTTATTGATACTGCATTCCATATCGCATTGATCATCGCAGCAGATGGAGTCATACGCTCTTAACTGACCGCCGTGCACTATTTCAAGATAAAATAAAAAATACCAGCTGTTTCCATCAATTTATTTTTATTTCCAATTCGTTGTGAAGACCCTTCAAAGTTAATTAAAATTAATAAAAACAAAATGTAGCCAGCCTAGGCCAGCATAAAATAAAGTACCTGTTTTTTATACTTACACAAGGCGCACGAAGCAATAAAACTAGTGACGATAGTCATTCTTTTCTTTATATTAGCATCTTGAGGTAGGCGAATAACTTCTGCTATTTCAATTTTAGCCCAATGTAAAGATAAGTTTTCCCAGGAAGATATGAATTTCCATGACAATATGTGAGAAAATAAGGCATTTCCATAAAATATAGCACCAGAAAGACGAGCTGTAGTACTACCTATAATAATATAAAGTACTAATAAATTTAGTACGAATATTTTAAAAAATTTTACGTACATAACAACAATTTACTTTTCTCAAACATGCTATAAAATATTGACGTTATGTTCCTTATAATTGCGTTTTGATTCATTTTGACATTATGCCACTACGTTTATTTAAGGTATGATAAGATGATGATGATGATGATGGTGGTGATGGTGATGATGATGGTGGGATGATGATGGTGATGGTAATGATGATGGTGATGATGATGGTGGGATGATGATGGTGATGGTGATGATGGTGGTGGTGGTGATGATGATGGTGATGATGGTGGTGATGATGATGATGATGATGATGATGATGGTGGTGGTGGTGATGATGTGATGATAATGATGATGACGATTTTATGATGATGATGATGATGATGACGATGATGATGATGATGATGATGATTATGATGGTGTTGATGATGATGATGATGATGATGGGTGATGGTTGGTGATGATGATGATGATGTTGATGTTGATGATGATGATGATGATGGTTATGATGATGGTGATGGTGGGTGATGATGATAATGGTGATGAAGATGATGGTGGTGATGGTAATGGTGACGATGATGATGATGATGGTGATGATGATGATGATGATGCATGTTTGAGAAAAACTCTATACAAGCCTTGGCCACGAACAGGGATTGCCGGCCTTGTATCTCTAGATGGCCTCGTTAACACTCGGCCATCTATATAACTACTCGGCCGGCAATTCCCTATTTCGCGGCCGCTGCAGTAATGTACTGTATGTATTAAATAGAAATTAGGTTAGGCAGTAACGGGCTAATTTCCGCAACTCGACGTCAATATTTAAATAGAAATTAACAAAAAATATGAAAGCTTTTTGTTTTAATTTTCCGATCTAGGTAAATAAATTAAAATTTTGTAAAAACATAATGCACATACTAGGGGCGTTCAATAAAAAGTGAGAATGAGTATGTTATAAACAACTTTTACTAAATGTCATTTTATTTTTCGACATAGTCACCTTTTAGCATAATACACTTAGTATATCTTTTTTCTAAACTTAAAATTCCATTTTTAAAAAAGGTCTCATCTTGAGTACTTAAAAAATCTTGTACTGCAGCGACTACCGCGTCGTCGTCTTCAAATTTCTGGCCTCTCAGGTATTGTTTCAATCTCGGAAATAGGTAGAAATCACTGGGAGCGAGATCTGGTGAATACGGAGGATGCTTAAGGATATCGAACCCAGCATCACGAATTGCAGCCATTGCAACGGCGGACTTGTGTGCCGGGGCATTGTCCTAGTGGAACAGCACAACTTTCGAGAGTTTACCTCGCCGTTTTTCGCGGATCTCATTGCGCAATGTTGCTATTTGTTTGGCGTATAATGTGCCCGTAATAGTGGCTCCATGCTCGAGATACTCAATCATTAATACCCCTTTACCATCCCAAAAACAGAGCCCATGACCTTACCGGCAGATGGGCTCACCTTGAATATCTTCGGAGTTGGAGATGATGGCCATTTCCATGTCATAGACTGCAGTTTCGTTTCTGGGTCGTAATGATGGAGCCATGTTTCATCCATTGTTATAAATCGCGCCAAAAAAAGTTCCCGGTCTTGCTGCATCAGGTTCAAAGCTTCTTGACAAATCTCTAGTCTAGTTTGTTTTTGCGTGTCAGTAAGCATTCTTGGTACCCAACGCGCAGCTACCTTTTTCATACCCAAGCGTTCATGTAAAATATTATGCACGCTCCCCGTTGAAATCTTTACATTTTCAGCAATAAAACGAACCGTGACACGACGATCCGCCAAAACTGAGTTTTCGACTTTTTTCACAATTTCTTCAGTTACTGCTGTAGTAGGGCGTCCGGAGCGGGGGTCGTACATTGTCGATGTTCTTCCACGTCTAAATTCGGCGCACCAACGTGCGACTGTCGAATACGGAGGAGCATTAGACCCTTAAGTGTCCCGCAAATCCAAATTGACTTGGTCCGTAGAAAAATTTTTCAAACACAAGTATTTGATAACGGCGCGCAGTTCAATTTTCTCCATTTTCGCTAACGTACTCAATAGCATTGCAAAGAAATTACCGTATATTTTTTTAAACAAAAGACAGTTAGTTTTTTTTTTCATAGCAATCAGCTAGATAGATTAGCTTTACCGGCCAGTATTTAATTTCGTAATATTAAAAGAGTTTGCATCTCATTCTCACTTTATATTGAACGCCCCTCGTATATTTAACTGACAATATATTTTATACCTACTTCAAAGGGGTATTAATCTATGACTATTTATTGTTTCTGATTAACTGGTTGTTACGTTACTTAGGTACATACAACGTAGCAACCTTGTTCTACTAATTTTCTCTAAAAATTAACATCAAATTATAAATTTTTTATGATTAAAACTACCTTTTGTACCTACTGTTTGTACCTACTCCAAGAGCCGCGTGATAGGATAAAAATATTGGTGTCTAATTTACGAGTATTAGTACGAGTACAGTCGAAGGCATTAATATATATACAGCCGTCACGTCAAATATATGTAAACATCAATGTTTTGGTTAATGGAATAGAGTTGTACATTATAAGTATTAGCAGTACAAAGAATACTTGACCAAGGAACAGCTAGATAAAGGCACCTATCAGTTGCTCCCAATTGCCTGCCTGATAATATAAATAATAATAATATTTTTGACGCCTTGGTACCATTCTTATATTTTTATTGACTGTATCTTATTTAATGTGTCGGTTTTCACATGGTCACCAACTTTATATCATATCAAAAATCAAAAATCAAAACGTTTATTCTGCAAATAGGCCGCAAAGGGCACTTTTACATGTCACTTTTTTTAAACTACCAGCGCTTTCATAGAGATCAAGAACCTGACGTTAGCCAAGACAATGGACACCGCAGCGGGTGTGCAATACGCGCGCGAGGCTACGGTGAGCGCCTCGGTAGCGGCAGGTGGCACCATCGGCGGCGGGGCCGATCCCGTGTTCAAGATCGGCAAGGGCTCGAGACCCATTACTAGTGAAACAACTAGTATGAACGATGTTAAGTGTCTAGTTTATAGTTTGAAAAACCACAAATCCAGTCAGTGCTGGTTCGCCTCTTATAAGTGTGCCTCCATGGCGAGCAACTGGACGTTTACAGAAGCAGGGCGTAAGGCGAAATTTGCTTTCATGTCTATTTAAATAAAGTGCGTTTGGTGATAATTATTTACCATTTCACCGAGCTGGCACTATGGCAGATACTACCGATATTATTTGTTTCACATACTTTGTGAAACCGAATTCAAGCCTCGTTTTAGTTTTCTTTCGCTTACACTAAAACGAAGCTTGGATAGGTTCTTCAAGCAAACAGTAAAGTAGGGTATTTTTTCCAGCTGTTCCTCTTCCGCTTCATTCTATCAGTCCTCTTCGCAATTTACCATCGGTTTGCCACCGCATCGAAGCACACCGCTAGTGAAACCTGAACCCTTTTTAGACGCTCCGCGGCTATCTGAATACCATGTCCTGCCTTCCCATCTATCCAGCAAGTCTAGGCCAGTGTTGTTTTTATTTCGTATTCAAGAACAGTGCTGACTAAAGCAATTGCTCTATACATATTTTCTATTGTAATAGGGATGTTGACACCACCAATCAACGGACGTACTTTTTACGAGCTATCAAAACACAATTCTCCCAGAGTTTGAATGGCAATAGCAACTTATGACGTAACTTGTCTTGTTCGCCAACTCAATCAACAAACTATTTATTTGTTTTAAAGCAACAAAAAATCTTATTTGCAGTTAATCGAAAATTATTTTGGTTTTCAGGGCTAGGGTTTTTTTTTACTGGAGTCGTGTCTTCGAATTATTTTTTAATGGCGTCAACATCCCTATACCTAATACTTTTTTTAAAACCGCAACTACTTATTTCTCCGACCGGCTAACCGGTTTCAATACGATTACTTCCACTTTGGAACTCGGGATGTTTCCGTTTTAAACGTAAAGATTCCTGTTTTCACATAGAGTACACAAAATCCTAGAACTTACTCACGTAAAATATGCATTGTATCTGTTGTAGTTTGGTTTTTATATGCTTTCAATGTCAATTTGAAAATATGATTTATTTATAGAACGATATAGAGTGAATGGTTTTGTATTTGCATTAAGAAGATTAGCGCAGACTGTTTCAATAAAAGCCGCTGTTACTGCTTATAATGGCTATGTAAATTCTATTCTACGATATTGTGTAGTATTATGGGGAAATTGCAGAGATAGGAACAAAGTATTCATTGTGCAAAAGCGTTGTATTAGAGCTATGTTCCGCATTGGTCAAAGATAATCTTGTCGTCAGTATTTTATAGATTTTATAGATAACTGTATTCTTACCTTCCCATGCCTGTATATTTTTGAGGCTGCCGCATTTGTCCATAAATATAAAGACCAGTTTACTGAAGTGCAGCAGCTGAGTTCTCGTAAAGTACGATCTCAGTATACGCACAAACTATACAAGCCCCCTACGCGACTAGCATTAACTTCAAAGAATTCTTATAATATGTGTATCTCAGTCTACAATAAAATTCCTGATGTTTTCAAATGTAAAACACTGAATAATTTTAAACAATCTGTTAAGACATGGCTTGCTGGGAGATGTTACTATAGTGTTATTGATTACTTTAATGATAAAGATTGACACATAAAATATTTTATTAGTTGCGATAATTTGAGACTCGTCACGTCAAGTGATTAATATTATAAATTATAATTTCTTAAAATGATAAATATTATGGTAACTAAATTGTATGTACACCTGAAAAGGTAGGGTCTGGTGATACTCTATTTCATGTACTGTAATCTGTAAATGTAACCCATGTCCCACATGCATCGAATAAATTATTATTATTATTATGTTGGTACGGATTTCCGATCACGGGCCCATGGGGACCCGGTCATTTGAAAGGCATACATGGGGCCGAAGCCAACATGAAGAGGCCTTTGGTACCATATAATATAAATGAGATGGGCGCAACTATGGGGGTCTATCCCCTAATACACCATGAGGATGTGCTAGCGGACAGTCCCCCACAGTTGCCAAACTATTGCCAGGTAGGAAGCGACATGGAATTGGCTATGGGGTTGGGATGTTGTGGACAGGATTACCGGGCTATGGAGTGAGATAACGGACACCTACCATTTCAATATCTCATAAACTGAACTTTTGGTAGGCGGTGACTCGCCATTCACTAAATGGGTCCCTCAAACTATTGCCCACTCGGGGCAACGAGGCGGCAACATTGGTGTGAACGGCTAAGGATGGAGAGGTGTTCCTGGACTTTAAACTTCAGAATGCCAACTCGCCACTTACGGAAACACATCCATCCTTCGAGCATTAGCTCTTGCGCTCCACTCTAGGCGACCAACAAAGGCAAACTAGAGGCGGGGTGGGTGTGTAACTGTGTGTGAGTGTGTGTATAAGCGCATGTGTGTATGTGTACCCCTGGAGGTCTCGGGTTCGTGGTGTCGCTACGCACCAACAGCTCGCCACAAGCCGCCCTGCGATGACTGACTGCACTGGTGACACGACAACACCAGTTTATTTATTATTATTATAAATTATTATTATTATTATATTATCAGCTGTTTGTAGATTCCTGTCACTTCAATAAAAGTTTTCATAACGTATACACTAAAATCTCGTTTCTCTTGATTTTATAACACGTTATCAGTACGAAAGCTCTTTAAAAGTAGTGAGCAAGTTGTATTTTAGTGTGTTCTAGTTGTGTATGAAGTCGAAATTTAAATTCACCATTTAAAAGTGAATATTTCCGAATTTTCATGAATAGTGGCGATATGTCAGATCACAATAATAAGGGATCTGGTCTACGCTCCCTTGCTGGGATTTTATTAAGCGGTAGACAAGACTATCCCATTTAGAAGTTCAAAATGAAAATGTACCTAATACACGAAGGATTATGGGACTGTATTGTGGGGCAATCACACGAAGCTACCGCAGGTAATACAGATAGAAATGACGAAGTTACGCTGGCAAAAATATGCCTAACTTTGGATGGTCCAGCAATTACACATGTTCGGAATTGTAAAAAAGCCAAAGAGGCTTGGGAAACATTGGCGGTGGCTTATGAAGACAAGTCCATGGGTCGTCGTCTAGCCCTAGAGCGTAAGCTGTACAGGTACAATTTAACTGATTTTGACAATATTGAAGTTTATATAAATGCCGTGATGTCCACAGTTCAGGACCTTGCGGACATTGGTAAGGTGGTTGAGGATGCATCTTGCGCAGCTATTATGCTAGGAGGATTGACGGCTCTTTTTGATCCTTTGATAATGGCTTTAGAGAACTCTACGAGCGATGTTACAAGTGAGTTTGTCAAAACGAAACTTCTGACAGAATTTTCTAGATCAGCCATGAATGATGAAAGTACTAGTTTATTTGGTGGACTGAATGCGGGTACTGGATTCTCTTCCGATAAATGGTACGTAGATTCTGGATCCAGTGCACATATGTCAGGAAGATCTGATTGGTAAGTGGATTATAAGGAGTTTACTACTGCCGAAGTAAAGATCGCCAATGGAGACGTTTTATCTAGTGCAGGAATAGGCAATGTTCCTATTTTAAGTAACTTTGAAACGCAAAGTGACTGTAAAGTTACTAAGATTTGTAATGTAGTATATATTCCTAATTTGAGTACCAATTTAATTTCTGTTAAAAAAGCTACAGAAAATGGTTTTAGTGTTGTTTTTGATACGAAAGGTTGTACATTTTATAATTTTAATATTTTATTTGTACAGGTGAAGCGGTTTTACACGGGTCCTGTTGTGGTGGATTGTATTCGCTGGATTGTTCAGTTAGTCACCCCAAACCCTTATCAGCGTTAGAAGTACAAAGTGATATTGCAAGTTTTCGTTTGTGGCATAAACGACTTGGTCACTTATGCCGTATAGGATTAGACAAACTAAAACGGGATAATCTTGGTGTAGTATACAACGCAGTTGATAAAAACCCTTGCATCGCGTGCATAGAAGGTAAGCAGGCGAAAAAACCTTTCAAATCTGTATCGCACAAAAAAACATCATCTAAATTGGAACTCATTCATTCGGATCTCTGTGGTCCAATGTCTGAAAATTCTTTTCAAGGAAATAAATATACTTTTATAGACGATTTTAGCCGTATGATTTTTATATATTTTATTTCGTCTAAAAATGAGGTTTTTAATAAGTTTTGTTTATTCAAGTCGATGGTCGAGAGGGAAACGGGATTAAAAATTAACACCTTGCGATCCGATAATGGGACTGAGTATGTCAACAAAGAGTTTGCGACATACTTAAGCAAAGAAGGTATTAAGCATCAAACCACAGTACCTTATAACGCGGAACAAAATTCTATTGCTGAAAGGACAAATAGATCAATGATCGAAAAGGCTCGTTGTATGCTTTCAGACAGTTCCCTTTCAAAAGGTTTTTGGCAAGACGCCAGTGGCGAGGCGTGAATTTTTTTCCAGGTAAAGCCGGACGAAAAAAAGCAAACAAAAATCATACCCCATTTCTTAGTAGTTAAACTAGGTTATATTCTTGAAAATTAGTACTTACGTGCAGTAATTCGGTCCATAAGACTGCAGCATATTTATCCTTTCACTGATATCAGTATCAAAACAATATGTTACTTATACATGAATTAGACACTGAATTATAATCAGATTTACAACCTGACAGACGATAATATGTACGATTAAATTTCACCGATATTGCGTATCAACACTGATCTAATATTGTGTTTTTATTAAAATTATTTCACATAATTTTATTATAATATAAATAAACAAACTACAAAACACTGAGCGATTGACATGACATTACTTAATGTTGTCATTTCAATAAATACCACACCACAAACAAAACATTCCGGCAGCGCGGCACAGCGTATACGATTTGGTGTTGTGCAGCGCGCTGAGCACAGCCCGTGGCGGTTTAATTTTGTCTGTTTATAAATCTTATTATAAAAATAGATAAAATATCGTACTTTCTGTTTTACACTAAAACTCGATATTTTAAAATTAAATTTCGCTCCAGTAATTTTAAATAAGTCTACGAATGGCTGCATGAATGTCAATTCCGTCGGCTATTCCAAGTGGGATAAATTAATTAAAAAAAAAGCTTCTGTCAAAGTGAAATTAAGCCTTATGCACAATTTAGAAAGTCTTATTTTAAATGTGATAAGCCGATAGAGACCGGGTTATCTTCAGCCTATTCCATGCCTATTCTTACGGTAGACGCTTGTAGTGAATCTATGGTTTTATGAATGAATATTTACATGTGTGAGTGTACAATTCCTGCCGGAATACTGAATTTATGAATGACTGATTGGTCTTGTGCATATTTTGATGCGTTTTGTTACTGCACCATGTTGAAAAATACTTAAAAGTTTATTATGGAAGAGTAAGTCTCTATACAAACAATCGGTTACTAAGAGAAGCGTTTGGTTACTTCAAAATTTTAGGCAACCCGCTGGGAATCGAGTTGTTAGCACCCTTCGCCACTGCAAGACGCTGTGGACACACTGGACACTGCAGCTGTGTTCTTGAAGAACAGATGCCCACATCGAGCTTTCGACGGGAAGACGCCGTATGAATTATGGTACAATAGAAAACCAAACTTATTAAATTTGAAAGTTTTTGGTTGTCGCGCAATGGTTAAGGTTCCAGATCCTTTGAGGAAAAAGTTGGATCCAAAAGCAGCGCAGTATATTTTTGTCGGATATTCAGACGACCGACAAAGTTATTTGTTTCGTGAACCAAGTTGTCCTAGGAGGTTGGTGAAAGGACGTGATGTAGTATTTTTTGAAGACTCTTTTACAGATATAAAAGATAAAACAATACAATCAGTTCCTTTGACTGTACATGATAACTCTATTTTGGATATGGTTTACCAAAAGGAGCAGAATTCGATGCCAGTTGCTTCTACTTCTCAGGCCAATCAGATGGTCTCAGCTGAGAACGAAGTAGAAACTGTTGACTTGGAGCCCATCATTGACGAAGTTCACAATACTGTTACCAATGAAGATAATGTTACCGAACAGACTGTGATAGAGCCTGAAGAACGGTACCCTCTTCGAAATAGTATAGCAAAGAAAAATCAGGATATTTCTCACTGCAATGCTATAATCGCAAGTGATCCTGATGAGCCCCAAAGTTTTGCTGAAGCTATAAGATCAGATGATAGTGCTAACTGGCAGTCTGCTATGCAGGATGAGTAACTCATTGAATAAGAATAAAACTTGGACGCTGGTTGATACACCAAACAAGAAAGTTATTCCATGCAAAAGGGTGTATAAAATTTAAAAGGATGCCGATGGCAGGGTAGTAAAGTATAAAGCAAGACTTGTTGCTAAATGTTTTAGTCAAGTTTCAGGTGTTGATTACTATGAAACTTTTTCACAAGTTGTTCGAAATTCGTCTCTGCGTACACTAATCGCTTTAGCGGCAGAAATGGATATGAAAATGCAGCACTTGGGTGTGGATACAGCATTTCTGAACGGCGATCTGGAGGAAGAAGTCTACATGCAACAACCTCAAGGCTTTGTTAAGAAAGGCCAAGAAGGAAAAGTTTGTTTGCTGAAAAAGTCGATCTATGGTTTAAAGCAAGGGGCTCGAGCTTGGAATAATAAATTAAACCAAACTTTATCTTCGATAGGTTTTATACGAACCTCTTCGGAACCGTGTGTTTATTAAAAAGGTTTGGTGATGAAACTGTCATCCTAGCGGTCTATGTCGATGACCTAATAATATTTTTTTAAAATGAAATGTCATTTGTCACCGTCAAAACAGAATTGCAAATTAGATTATTGTTTAGGTTTGAATGTGAAACGTACGGGCGAGAAAATATGTGTTAATCAAAAAACGTACATTCAAACTGTTCTGACGCGTTTTCAAATGGAAGAATGCAAGCTTATGTCGACTCCGCTGGATAATAGCAAATACGAAAAAGGTAAAGAATGTGATGATTCTTACCCTTATCAAAGCCTAATTGGCTGTTTAATGTTCTTAGCAGTCCAGACCAGGCCAGATATAGCTTATGCTACTAGCTATTCAAGCCAGTTTAATAATTGTTTCGAAAATAAACATTGGTCGGCCGCAAAAAGAGTTTTGCAGTATCTTAAGGGTACTAGACTACTGTATTACTTACAGGAAGACGGGTGCCTATTTGTGTGGATATACGGATGTTGATTGGGCGAACTGTATGTATGACAGACGGTCATACACCGGTTATTATTTTACACTAGCAGGCGGACCCATTAGTTGGGAGTATAAAAAGCAGCCAACAGTAGCCTTATCTTCAACTGAAGCGGAATACATGGCGTTAACGAGTGCAGCAAAAGAAGCAGTGTTTCTACGAAGGTTAGTCTGTGATATCACTGGTAACGCTGATAAGGTTGTTCTTTTTAATGATAGTCAAAGTGCACAGAAAATTGCGCTCAATCCAATCCACCACAATAGAACCAAACATATTGATACCAAATTTCATTTTATAAGGGAAAAAATTTGTGATGGTATTTATTGATGTTAGGTTTTTACAGTCAGACAGAATGACAGCTGATGTTTTAACTAAGCCCTTAAGGCGAACAGCTCACCTTAGATGTATTGTAGGTATGGGCTTAACCAATACTTAGTTTTGTATGTTATTTTATTGTTCTGTTTAAGTATTGGGTATATATTTTCTTTTTATCTCCATTGAGGGGATGGTGTTGTAGTTTAGTTTTTATATGCATTCAATGTCAATTTGAAAATATGATTTATTTATAGAACGATCAGCTGTTTTACATAACACCATGTATATTAAACAAGTTAAAAACCGCTATCAATAAGCCACTATTTAAAAAAAATCATACTTTGGAACCTACAGAATGGACGGAAGCTTGCAATCACGCCATTAACCTTTTGAACGCTAGCGTCGGCTATAGACGACAATACAGTAATACAAAAATAAACCTACCCACATCCGCATAAGAACCAATTTTGTTCGTAACATAAACGATGCATGGCGTTTAAAGCTGGATGTGTTTAGTGACAGTTTCATGATCAATGACTCCGATTTAAACAGTCAAAGTGAATGAGCGTACTATTTAAATTCATTACTAATCAATCATACAATTATTAGTAGGTACTGCAACGAAAACGCTCCATGTAGGTTGATATGTACAATTAAGATTTTCGAAATTTATGGTGAAAGTGGCCACTGGTAACAGGCCGCTTGTTTTGTCAAATTTTGAAATTATGTCGTCTGGTTCTAGATAGAAAAAAGTGAAGCTAGACATTCATTCTTTGGCTTGATGTCATACGAGGAGCAAGACTCTAAAATTGTGCCTTTTTTCCATTAGGAGACGTTGGTTTGACCCGTCTTCCAGTTGTGGTTTTTTTAAAAAGTTTGCGCCCGAGTAGTGCGAAACTGTGCAGTACCAGCGTTCGACACAGTCGAACAAGTTGAAGGGTTGAACAGTCCTTCCCAGTTTCTAGCCGGAAGTTGTGGTGTCCCGCTACGTCTTATAATCAAGAAGCCAGCTGCGTCTTACGCCTGGGTAAGTGTACCGCTACGCTCTCGATCCCGTTGTGATATCTCCTCGACTTAATCTTGGCTATTTCCCAATAGTGTTCTTACTGTGGGTAATCTTGTGGCTTCCCGGGAGAGGGACCTGTCTTTGTCACCAGCGCGATGCGTCGGACCGAACCGCTACCGCGAAGAGGATGGGACGGAAATGGCACGAAGCGCGAGTCCACGTATTTAATAACCAACGTATATAACCCCGGAACCGGTACACTGTAATATTACTTTGTATCACTAGGGTGCCTGTTTAATAGATTTTCCCCAACAACCAACGTATATAACCCCGGAACCGGTACACTGTAATATTACTTGTATCACTAGGGTGCCTGTTTAATAGATTTTCCCCAATAACCAACGTATATAACCCCGGAACCGGTACACTGTAATATTACTTGTATCACTAGGGTGCCTGTTTAATAGATTTTCCCCAATAACCAACGTATATAACCCCGGAACCGGTACACTGTAATATTACTTGTATCACTAGGGTGCCTGTTTAATAGATTTTCCCCAATAACCAACGTATATAACCCCGGAACCGGTACACTGTAATATTACTTGTATCACTAGGGTGCCTGTTTAATAGATTTTCCCCAATAACCAACGTATATAACCCCGGAACCGGTACACTGTAATATTACTTGTATCACTAGGGTGCCGTGCCTGTTTAATAGATTTTCCCCAATAACCAACGTATATAACCCCGGAACCGGTACACTGTAATATTACTTGTATCACTAGGGTGCCTGTTTAATAGATTTTCCCCAATAACCAACATATATAAACCCCGGAACCGGTACACTGTAATATTACTTGTATCACTAGGGTGCCTGTTTAATAGATTTTCCCCAATAACCAACGTATATAACCCCGGAACCGGTACACTGTAATATTACTTGTATCACTAGGGTGCCTGTTTAATCTACTTTTATCCTAAGGCCACAAACGGCGCGCAGTCCGCCTAGGGCATTACTTCCGGTCTGAATGCATGGCGAATAGTATTTATTTTTAAATCCTTTTTCAAAGTTCTGAAATGCGCACTGCCCGCCCACGTATCGCTCCATAGCGAGTTTTTTCGGCTCCTTTTATTGAAAGTCAAATTGATCATAACGCCTTGCGACTTTGCATAGTTTGTGAACTTGTAAATTTAGTGTGCTTGCCAGGCGAATTACTACCAGGTGACGACCATTCATCCCATCATATTCACGCCCATTACATCATTCACTGTTGCTTGGGAGATTCCTCTCCGTACGGCAGCCACGATTGGCTCCTTTACATGCGTGTTTGCTCGGCGTTTAACCTGTTCTGTATTTTAAAAATGTTACCTCACCCCGTAACCGGGGGTTTTTACTGTATAATCTCCGATAGCCCTATGACATCTAGCACCCGGTTCTTATTAAACGGTTGTAAATGAATTCTTTGTGTGACGTGCATTATTGTATATTCGTTCGGCCTATAGTTTTGAAATAAAATTACCATCGTGTGTTTCGAAAACTATGTGTTGTTTTAATTTTTCGTAGAAAGAAAGAAAGAAAGAAAGAAAGAAGACATTTATTCACTTTTACAAGACACACAAATACAAGAAAGTACACACAAATTCATACAAATAAACAAGGTTCACAAAACAACGAAGTAATAAATACACAGATCTGCATGTGTGTCCATGCAAAAGTGAAACGGTCGCTGACTCAGCATTATGCTGAGGCGTTAGACGCCTGCAGCGCTGATTTTCTGCCAGAACCGTCTGTGACACACGGAACGATACACAAATATACTATATAAACTACTTATTGCAGCTTATTGTAGCAGTACTTATTGTAAATAACAGTTTAAATAAGTAATTCCCTTGTACTAGTTTAACATATTTTGAGCTTTTAGTAAAGTGAAGTAATAATTAAATCAAGCTGCATCTGTCTTACTTATTCATAGGTAAATTATAAAAAATGACACTGTGGCAGGTGATCTACATTACTGCCTTGGACTGTTAAGTGCACACTATGACGTTATGAATATGCAGTAACGTATCTTGTGTCATTTGCATTTCCGATCTTTCCCGATGAATGTCGAGAATTGTCGAGTGCCAAATTGGAAGTAATCATAATTGTACATCTTTGCCGAATGTGTAAAAGTGTCAACTCGAAGAAACAGGCTCGAAGACTTATGTCATACATGACAACCTTGTTTTTCTTTCTAATGCCGCAAAATTTAAGTTTAATTATGCACCTTTGATAAAAATATCAAGATTCTGTTATTTAAAGTATTAAAAAAATTATAGAAAGACCATTTTTACAAAGAAACCAGCTGACCCAGCAAACGTTGTTTTGCCATATAAATTATGGCCTACGACCTATTCTCAGACCTACCGAATACAGAGAAAAAGTTTCATAAAAATCGGTCAAGCCGTCTCGGAGGAGTTCGATAACAAACATCGTGACACGAGATTTTTATGTATTAGATATACTCTGAACATAGAAGTTTTCGAGTAACACTTACTAAAAAAAAAACCGACATCGACACCGTGTAATTACTGAAACATAGGTCAGATTTTTTTTAGTTAAAAAACAATTGAAATTAGTATTAAATATATGCAAGTATTATAAGTCCATCCAGAAATTTAAGTATTTTAAATCAAAACACATAATATATACCTTATATACCTTTTACGACAGCCCAGCCACCGAAAGCTCTTATCAGCTTCCAAATTGCGGTGACTTCTAACCCAAGAAGCATTAAAAGTATGATAACCGATATACACATAGCTGTCATTCCACTCCTCATAGGAATTCCTAACCATCGCGCAGCATTAAATATGAAAGCTATTGTGCAGAGAAATTCCTGTAATATTTAAATTTACATATTATAATAAGACCTTGTTTCTAGTTCACTCTTGACAGTTAAGTACCTAGTTACTTATTAGACACTTACATCTTTATGGAGTGGATGAGTAGACTTCATATTTGAGAATAGTTTACACATTTTGATTGTTTTATATTCACTGGTTATTATATTATTTCCAGTAAGTAATATTTATAAGTAAGTGCAATTTTATTGTATCTATAGATATTCAGTGTCCAAGATAAGGTTCTGCACAGCTGCAAAGGTTAAAAGTCCGTTTTTTCTAAAATCTATATTTTTCAGCACCTTGACTGTTATGATATTTATGATGGCGACTGTGCAGTATGCGACTTTACTTTATTGAAAAGATGCATATTTTGTAAAAAAATAAAATCTCAACAAATGCTCACCATTCTTGCCCAACATTCTTGTTTCAATGTGCAAACAAACAAATTTCCTCAAATAACTGCCATATCTTCAATAAACATCGTCATAAGTTACAAAGTAAATAATAACTGGTTCAAAATTGTACTTTTCCATTTATGTAAAAATACGTGATTGCTGTTTTATAAACTTATTGTCAGTGAAATAAAGTTTATTTTTCAAATTATAGTATTTATCTCGATGCCAATATGGTAGACCCATCAACACGCCAAGCCACCCATGATCGGTTGACATCGATTATATTTATGATATTTGGGAAAACACGTGACAATAACACAATGCTGATAAAATATTCTGTAAAATAAACGACCTACTTATTATTATTTATTTGTTTAGGAAAACTAGCCAACGAAACTAGTCAAAGACGAGGCGTGTAATGACAAAAATCATCTTTTACGCGCAGTCACCGTAGTATCCGTCGATATGGATTTTATATCATTCCTCACAACTCAAACTATCCCGATACTATTTCGATCGATCACTTTCGATCTAAATCGGTTCACCAAGTACTGATTCCCCATAACATCCCTGAGCGGGTTAGAAAACGTATATCTGAAGACGTGAAAAATAAATTGATTTGCCTGAAATTAGATTCTGCAACGTGCTTGGACAGGTCCTTCCTGGGCGTAAATATTCAGCACATTGAAGATGGACAAATAATTTTTTGTAATATAGCCACGCAAGAAATGGTTTTCCGACACTCAAACGGACTCTTTCGGACATTTTGCGTTCGTACAACATCAATTTAAATTAAACAATATTTAATAACGATGGACAACTGCTCGAATTAAAAAAAAAATACCAATCTGATGGAGGACCCTTCTCCAGTAGAGACAGATTCTGACTTCGAAGAAGAAGAAACGATGATGCCTCAGAACACGAATGACCCGTTTGGTATCCAACCCGATGATCTACATTTGGAATTGGAGCATTCCGAAGATGAATCAGACGAAAATTTCATGACCTTGAGCCAGACTCGACCACAATTTGTCAAAAACATCACCTCTGTGAAAAATATCTCAAAAGATGGCGCCGTAAATACCTACTCTATGCTCTAATTTGTGCCCTGAATTGAGGTGTCAACACTGTCAGATTAGACGCGATGAGGTGTAATTTTATTTAAATGTAGAGTCAAAGGCATAAAAAATATACGTTAACAAGGTGTCAAAAATATCTATACAACTCTATGTCATTATTTCATTAATCATAAGGTTAATGTTTAAAAATTTTGACGCGATGACTGTAGGTGTATATTTTATGCTTTCAACTGTACCGTAACTTTTTGTAGCTGAACTTTTTCCCACACACGAAGAAGTTATGGAACCCTAGGACAGCATTTCCGGAGCGATACAGTTTAAGGAGATCTTTAGAAACGAGCCTATGCACATCTCTCAAAGGGTCGGCAACGCACCTGTGACACCCTTAGTGTTGCGGGTGTCCATGGGCGACGGTGATTGCTTCTCATCAAATACCCACATGCTCGTTTGCCCTCTTTCAAAAAATTGGAAAAAATATCGTTTGGGCGGGATCTTATTTGGAATGTAATAATTCAATCCTTTAAAACAATCTAAAAAAAATCTTTAGTACCTACTAGCTCCGATATGGGTACCCGATACCAGAAACGAAATTATTGAGATACCCGTTTTATTGTCACCGTAATTACAGGGCTCATTTTTCGGTCAGGTACCTTTACTTGAAACGGTCAACCTTTAGCGGTACCGTTTGGAAAAGGTATCGTTTAGAAAAGGTATTGTTTAGAAAAGATACTCTTTAACGAATGGGTACCGTTTCATTATGGATACCTTTTCAATTTATACCGTTTGGAAAAGGTATCCTTTGGAAACTACGATCAACAATACGTACTAGATTTAATGTGACAGCTCCGAAAACGGCCAGAGAAATAGAAGCACAAATTAAGTTTTCTCAAACATGCTATGAAATATTGACGTTATGTTCCTTATAATACGCCACGAAGTGTCACGTTGCAGGTGCGCCTAGACGAGAGGTCAATAATGGAATTTCATACAACATTGCTGGCCTTGGCCAGCAAAGTGATCGTCTATTGTTTCATACTATGACGTTTATAGGTCTATGGCATCATAGCATTTAGCCATTAAAAAAAAACTAAAAGCAATATTTTGCGTTTTGGTTCATTAAGACATTCTGCCACTACGTTTATTTAAGGTAAGGTAAGATGATGATGATGTTGGTGATGATGATGGTGATGTTGATGGTGTCGATGATGGCGGTGATGATGATGGTGATGGTGGTGATGATGGTGATGATGGGTGATGATGGTGATGATGATGGTGATAACGAGATGATGATAATGGTGATGATGAGATGATGATGTTGATGATGGTGATGATGGGTGATGATGATGATGATGATGGTGATGATGAGATGATGGTGATGATGGGTGATGGTGATGATGATGATGGTGATGATGATGATGATGGTGATGATAAGATGATGATGGTGGTGATGATGATGGTGATGATGATGGTGATGATAAGATGATGATGGTGGTGATGATGATGGTGATGATGATGGTGACGACGACGACGACGATGACGATGATGATGATGATGATGATGCATGTTTGAGAAAAACTCTATACAAGCCTTGGCCACGAACAGGGATTGCCGGCCTCGTATCTCTAGATGGCCTCGTTAACACTCGGCCATCTATAACTACTCGGCCGGCAATCCCCTATTTCGCGGCCGCTGCAGTAATGTACTATTGTGCTTCTATTTCTGACAGTATGCGCCAACCACAGCCAACGTGAGGACGTGATAAAATGCCACAATATGCGTTTAAAAATTGCGGAAGCAGCCACCGTAACACTAAGTTTTCGGCAGGAATATCTTTTTTCAACTAAGTACAAGTCAGTATTTCATTTAAAGTACGTAAAAATTAGCAGTTTACATTTAAAAATCAATAATTAATTGTTTGGCCAACCATTTCGCCAAAAAACGGTGGTTCAGGAACAACAAATTCATGGAGTAGTTGTCATTTTAAAACAAAATATTTATATTTATTTTTTTGTAGATTTCCTAGTGATCCTTTTTGCTGTGCGGAATGGATATTTACCGTCGCGAAAGAAAGAGAAGAAGAATTTTATAGGCCTTACAAAGTCTATACTAATAATATAAAGCTGAAGAGTTTGTTTGTTTGTTTGAACATGCTAATCTCAGGAACTACTGCTCCGATTTTAAAAATTCTTTCAGTGTTAGATAGCCCATTTATCGAGGAAAGCTAAAGGCTACATATCATCACGCTAAAACCAATAGGAGCGGAGCGGAGCGGAAGAATGTTTCAAAATCGGGGATTTTTGAAGTAAATCTTCTATAGGCGCTAATCTCAGGAAGTACTGCTCCGATTTGAAAAATTCTTTCAGTGTTAACACCGGGGGGGAGGGGGGGGGGTGCGGGGGAGGGGGTTCGGGGGTTGCAAAGGGGGGATGAAAATTTCATTGATTTTGCCGTAGGATGCATCGTTTTCAAGATATTTGACATAAACACCGGGGAGTGGGGGGGGGGGTGAGGGTGCGGGAGAGGGTGTGCGGGGGTATTAAAGGGGGGATGAAAATTTCATTGATTTTGCTGTAGGATGCATGCATCGTTTTCAAGATATTTGACAAAAAAAACTTGAAGTAAAACTTGAAGTAAAACTTCTATAGGCACGCTTGACTTGGGACGAACGCGGGTGTGCGGGGGGTACTGTGTGGGATGGCGTACGGGGGATGCGGGGTTGTACGGGGGGGGGGGGTGTTGGGGGTTCGGGGGTGTGGGGTTGCTGTGCGGAGGGTTCGAGGGGGAGGGGGTTGGAGGGTGCGGGAGGGTATTTTTTTTTATATCGAGGAACTAAGGAGAGCCATAATTGATGAAAAAGCAAATTGGATAAAAAAAATAAGCTGCCCAAATTACTAATTCCACGCGGATGGAGTCGCGGGCAAAAGCTATTCGACTATATTTTCGATTCATTTTGACAAATTTGACGTAACTGGAAATAGCCAAAGGCGTAGATTAAAGAAAACGGCGATTCCCAAATTGCAAGCATAGTTATATAACATGTTTAAAGTAATATAAGATTAAGTGTGGTGAGATGGAGCAGAGGAGTTATCACTTAAGTCCAGCTATATTATTAAAGAAGTCGTAAAGCTTCAACATTTCAAATTTCTAACACGGTCATTTGACTAATTCACTGTATTCTGCGTGAAAAGAGGAATACGTCAATATTTTTGTATTTTAGTTAAGATTGATACTCATTTTATTATTAATTTATTAAAAAGTACTCACTCAATCTCACACTGTATGGCATAATACAGCAAATATACAGAATTCAATATCGCGCCCGTGACATAATGCAGTGCTTTATCCCCTTGGTGTACAATCTACTATTGCATCTCATTCTCACTTTATATTGAACGCCCCTCGTATATCTGTTTTACCTTCTAAATTAGCTTAAAATATACCTTAATTCTAAGCAACAAAGATCCAAATAATAATAATTGTATATAATACTTACGACGTTTCGTCACAAGACGAGCAAAAGCGTTCGATAAACAAAAGAACTTACTTCGTTTCAAAAATATGTCATTCTATTTTTAACCCCCGAAACAAAAAGAGGGGTGTTATAAGTTTGACCGCTATGTGTGTGTGTGTCTGTCTGTCTGTGTGTCTTTCTGTGGTATAATAGCTCTTAAACGGGTGGACCGATTCGGATGCGGTTTTTTTTATTTGAAAGGTGGTTTTATGGCGCTGGTTCTTAGACATGTTTCATCAAAATTGGTTCAGCCGTTTCAAAGTTATCAGCTCTTTTGCTAGCTGCGGAAGGGATCTTGGACGAATAATAGGCATTTTTTTATTTTTAAAATATGTGTGAACCTATTGCGTCGGGGGTTTTTAAAATTTTCAATTTATAGTTATAGGAACAGGGTAATAATGGAGTCGCAACTATACGAGGGGTGTTCAATATAAAGTGAGAATGAGATGCAAACTCTTTTAATATTACGAAATTAAATACTGGCCGGTAAAGCTAATCTATCTAGCTGATTGCTATGAAAAAAAAACTAACTGTCTTTTGTTTAAAAAAATATACGGTAATTTCTTTGCAATGCTATTGAGTACGTTAGCGAAAATGGAGAAAATTGAACTGCGCGCCGTTATCAAATACTTGTATTTGAAAAATTTTTCTACGGACCAAGTCAATTTGGATTTGCGGGACACTTTAGGGTCTAATGCTCCTCCGTATTCGACAGTCGCACGTTGGTGCGCCTAATTTAGACGTGGAAGAACATCGACAATGTACGACCCCCGCTCCGGACGCCCTACTACAGCAGTAACTGAAGAAATTGTGAAAAAAGTCGAAAACTCAGTTTTGGCGGATCGTCGTGTCACAGTTCGTTTTATTGCTGAAAATGTAAAGATTTCAATGGGGAGCGTGCATAATATTTTACATGAACGCTTGGGTATGAAAAAGGTATCTGCGCGTTGGGTACCAAGAATGCTTACTGACACGCAAAAACAAACTAGACTAGAGATTTGTCAAGAAGCTTTGATGCAGCAAGACCGGGAACTTTTTTTGGCGCGATTTATAACAATGGACGAAACATGGCTCCATCATTACGACCCTGAAACGAAACTGCAGTCTATGACATGGAAAAAGCCATCATCTCCAACTCCGAAGAAATTCAAGGTGAGCCCATCTGCCGGTTAGGTCATGGGCTCTGTTTTTTGGGATGGTAAAGGGGTATTAATAATTGAGTATCTCGAGCATGGAGCCACTATTACGGGCACTTTATACGCCAAACAAATAGCAACATTGCGCAATGAGATCCGCGAAAAACGGCGAGGTAAACTCTCGAAAGTTGTGCTATTCCACCAGGACAATGCCCCGGCACACAAGTCCGCCGTTGCAATGGCTGCAATTCGTGATGCTGGGTTCGATATCCTTAAGCATCCTCCGTATTCACCAGATCTCGCTCCCAGTGATTTCTACCTATTTCCGAGATTGAAACAATACCTGAGAGGCCAGAAATTTGAAGACGACGACGCGGTAGTCGCTGCAGTACAAGATTTTTTAAGTACTCAAGATGAGACCTTTTTTAAAAACCGGCCAAGAGCGTGTCGGACACGCACAAGGTAGGGTTCCGTAGCAATTACAAAAAAATCAAGTAATATTTTTCTAAGGATTTCGTATGTGTACGGAATCATCCAAGTTTTAGGTATACCTTATACCTTAGGCTACTATTTACTCTTAAACTACACATAATTTCCAAGCAATCTTAGCCGCTATAATTTTCCTAGTAAATTTGATATATTTACTACCATTCTGAATTTTTTCAAATTTTTCCACCTAACAGTTTAGATTTTAGAGGGGGGGGGGGACGCTCGATTTTAATGAAAATTTTCACTTTAAAGTTGAATATTTCGCAAACAGATCACTGAATAGTAAAATCATGTTAGCAGCCCCGCAATGGTTATAAAAGACCTATCTAACGATACCCCATACTATAAGATTAGTCGAGAAAAAAAAATCACCCCCCCTTTACGTCTATGGGAGGTACCCTAAAAAAAAATATTTTTTTATTTTTTATTTTACCACTTTGTTGGCGTGACTGATATGTATATTCATGCTAAATTACAGCTTTCTAGTACTAACGATCTCTGAGCTTAGCCGCGGACAGACAGACAGACGGACAGACATGGCGAAACTATAAGGGTTCCTAGTTGACTACGGAACCCTAAAAATGGAATTTTAAGTTTAGAAAAAAGATATACTAAGTGTATTATACTAAAAGGTGACTATGTCGAAAAATAAAATGACATTTAGTAAAAGTTGTTTATAACATACTCATTCTCACTTTTTATTGAACGCTCCTAGTAGCTATAAGTGTAAGCAACACGGCCACTTTTTCGCTTTGATTTTGTATGGGAACTTGAATCTAGTTAGAATTGTTGGTCGAAGTTTGGAAAGGTACCTCTTAACGCCCTCTGATGATGTCAAGCCACAACATCGCTACTGCGCACAATTGAAAGACGACGACCGCACGAGGGCGCTGCAATCGCGACGGTTGTCAGTGATAAAAAACAACGTTCTCTTTTGATTTAAAAGCGAAAAAGTTTCCTTGTGCGCCGATGGGACTTGAACTTTTTTTTTTTTCGCTTTCAAACCTTAGGTTCGGTGAGCAGACGTAACTGCTAATAAAATAAATAATATTTGAATTAAATAGAAGTGGTACATTATTTCTTACGCATTTCCAACTAATTTGGAACGTAGGAGTCATAAGCTTCTAATAGTTGTGATGGATGTTACCACACGCCACTGTTGGCGTATGTAAGCGATTAAGAATTTCGGGGAGGTCGGTTGGATGCGGGGTGGTTCAGTTGGTAGAACACCCGTTGGGGCGCATACCCGGGAGACGTGGGTTCAAGTCCCACCGGCGCACCCGGAAACTTTTTCGCTTTTAAATCTTAGGTTCGGTGAGCAGAGCTAATAAAATAAATAATAACGTTCTCTTTTCTTTTTTTTTTTTTTTAATGAGTCGCCAGAGGGGCCAAAGACGCGAAGTCTTTGCTGTTTTTTACTTTAAGGATTGGAAGGGTGACTTGTGCTCGGGAAAAATCCCTTCGGACGAACTGGGAATGGAGGGCCCAGACAGTGTCCGACTTGCACGGACTAAAAAACCCGGTCACAAGTCCCCTTCTCTATTGGTTATCAAAACAAAAACGTGTGCTTTAAATTTTGAGGAGGGGAGGGTAGGGAGGGGACTTTACCCACAGTGTCCTGCCTCAGCCATTTGCTGGAAGGCCGGGAGAGGAGCATGCATTCTCCCGCTGGGCACTGGGGGTGCTTGGGTCGGTCTTTTATGTTTTTACCCGTTGGTTACTTCCTTGACCGACCCTCGCCCGTTTCTGTACAATTACTTAGTCTTATTGGTTGGGTTGGTGGGATCTCCTGTCATATGCATTTATCTATAACTACGGGCTTCCTTTCTTTTGCCCTGCGATGGAAGGGTGGGTCGGAGATCTTTTGGACCCATTGTGTGGCTTTGGATGCCATCTTTTGGGTGGGGCTACCCTTTATGCCTGGTGGTTTTTTGGCATGCTGTGTGCTTTTTTGCGCTTGTCTCCTAGCGCTACCCTCTTTTCGTTTCCGCTTCCATCGATAGTTTTTCTGCTATAATAATACGGAGGGACGAGGAGTGCCCCCCGGACGGCTGGACGCCCCAGTGTCTTAAAGGGATCATGCGGAGCTCGGCAGACCCTTACCCCAGCCAATGCTGAAGGCCAGAGAAGAAACTTTTAGTCTCGATTCTCTGTTTAGGCTTCCGCCGTTGCTCCCACGAGGTCCCCGCTGGGACTACCGGGTGCGTCCCCCGTCCGGAGCTCACCTGTCGTATGGGCGGGAGATGCATATGTCAGGAATTCTTAGATCTAATTATATACTAATAATATTATACAGAAACCAATATACAATTTAATAATTAAAAAGGTTTGACAATTTTTATATATACTGAAAACAGTGTCCAAGTCCAAGGAAAGCAAAAGAGAATCGACATTTCCTGCATAGGTGACAAAATGTTCTATATTTAATGAGAAGGATTGAAAGAAAATTTGGATTGAATGTGTGTGTATGTGTGTGTATGCTATTTATTTCTAAGACATGCCACGCGAACCACTCTTTCCAGGAACTCTTTAGTGTGGTCTCTATTCTTGGCCGATCCAAGCAAATCACTCCAGGTCGAGCTATCTTGAGTTACCTTGACTCCGGTTTTTTGCTCTAGCTCGAACCTTTGTGCGTCAAAGCGGGGGCATTCACAGACAATGTGCCAGACGTCCTCGTCTTTAGCCGGGTCACATATACACGAGGGTGTATCTTTGATTTTGAAACGATGTAGATAGGCTGCGAATCCTCCGTGCCCGGTAAAGGCTTGAACCAAGAGGTTTGTGAGTTTGAGTTTCTTTATGATGCTGTTTGCATCTCTCCCTTGTGGGAAGAACTTCTTGGTTGTTGCACCGGTCTCGGAGGCTCCGTAACGGATCTGCCATTTTTCGATCGTTTCTAATCTTATCGACCTTTTGACGTAAGATATCGGCACCCTGTCGTAATTCGGAGCGGTCTTTTTTCTAATTGCTGCTTGCTTTGCCAGTTCATCTGCCCTCTCGTTTCCTGGCGTTCCAATATGAGCTCGCAGCCAAAAGAATTTTATGTCCACTCCTGTTTCCCTCGCTTGTGTAGTTTGGGTCTTTATCGCTTGGACCAGTGGGTGCGTCGTGTGTGGCGTTTTGAGTGCCTCCAGCGAGGACTTGGAGTCACTGAGAATATTGACGCTTTGCACTCCGTGTTTCATTGCAATCTGCACTGCTCTGAACAGCGCGTACAGTTCGGTTTGATACACAGTGTTGTATGGTGCTAATTTGAAGGTCGAGTGGCGGATTTCTTTCCCACCCTCCCACCATGCGAGTGCCGCGCCCGTCTTTCCCTCAATTTTACTACCATCGGTGTAAATTTGTGGGCCTCCTAGACTGTACCTATCCACTATGTCCTGGTTGTATTCCTCCAGGCTAACATAGTCGATAGACACGGTCTTTGACGGATGTGGTCTCGCCAGAGCGTCTGTCCTATTCTCACTTTCCCTCCCTGGTGGTAGGTGATACTCGCTGAAGCCTCTCTTCACCTCGTAGAGTCTTGCCGCCTCGTGAATGCGCAGGTCCAGTGGGAGAGTTCCCGATAGGACCAGCGCCGATGTCAGAGAGACCGTCCTGTACGCCTTGCATATCTTCTGGGCGAAACCACGCTGTATTGAGTCGAGCTGATTCCGCACCATCAACTTACTTGCTGCTTTGTGCCAGGCACTAGCAGCGTAAAGGACGATCGGCTCTATCACCGCCACGTAGATGGTCTTTAGGATCTCGCTGTTGAGCCCCCATGACACCTTTGCCGCACATGCAAGCTGCCTGTAAATATTGGTAGCTTTTTGGCACGTTTTCGCCACGTGTGCATTGAAAGTTAATTTATGGTCAATGGTAAGTCCCAGCAGTTTTATCTCATTGACAAGCTCCACTTCGGTTCCGGCCATTACGACGCGAATCGGGTCCCATTTTAATGGTGATGATCATAGCCGCTGTTTTTTGTGGTGCAAATTTAAGTTTGTTGTTAGAGCCCCATTCGACAACTTGTTGGAGTGTCCGGTCCGCTCTTGCTTTTATTTCCCCTGAAGTTTTGCCGGAAAACACTAAGGTGACGTCGTCAGCAAAAGCCTGGCAATGAGCATCCGTGTCGTTGAGTTGCTGTAGGAGGTCATCTAGAATAATATTCCAGAATATTGGACCTCCTATAGAACCTTGGACACATCCCTTTGTCGTCGGCCTTTCGCTGACCTCGCCCGCGTAGTGTACCTTGATCACACGATCCTCAAGGTATGAGCATACCGTGCGATAAAGGTTTTTTGGGCAACTTTTTTTCGCCAGTTGAGTTTTAAGTTTTGGCCACCAGGCGTTGTCGAAGGCAACCCTCTATGTCTAGTGAGACAAGTAGTACGATGCGTTTCCTCGTTTCTACCTCAGTTCTTATGTATCTCAAGAGATCATAGAGGGCGTCCTCCGTCGACATTTGGGGCATAAACCCATACTGACGTTTGTTCAGGGTTGGGAGGATGTGCCACTTGATCCTGTTTACGAGCATTTTTTCCAGGATCTTCCCCATCACCGACAAAAGGCCAATCGGTCGGTGTGATTTGGGTTGCGTATAGTCCTACTTTCCGGGTTTCCGCAGTATGCATACGTGTGCTGACTTCCAGGCTTTGGGGAAATGGGCTAGCTTAAGGCAGGTGTTAGCTAAGCACAGGAACACTTCCCTGCTGCACTGAATGGCCGCCGCACATATGTCTGCGGTGAGCCCGTCCGCCCCAGGCGCCTTTTTCGGGTTCATACTCTTGACGACCGCTTCCAGTTCCACTTGTGTGAATGGAGGATCTTCGTCTGTTAGGTTCAGCTCCACTATTGAAGCGTCTCCCTCCGTATCTTGCGCCTGTGATGGTCGGACTCACCTTCCTGGCGGTCGTCCGGATAAAAGCATTGAGCTAGTCTTTGAGCCGACTGTTTTGGTGTTAAGGTTTGCCCCTGTTCGTCCCTGAGCAGCGTGTCTTCCTGACGTCTAGCTGTTTTCCGGATTACACGGTAGATTCCGTCCCACATTGTCTCCCTGTCCTGCGTGGAACAGAATTCCTTCCAGCTAGTCGTCTGAGCCTCCGCCGCTTTGGTCGCATAGTCTTCCTTTGCCTGTTGGTATTGGTCGACCACGAACTGCCTTCTGTTTGGGGCTGCGTTTTTTATTCTCCTTTTGCGTCTTAACACCTCTTTTTGGAGTCGGCCCAATTCTTCGGACCACCACGGCGGTTTCTGTTTTGCTTTCTGAGCTTCGGACCTTGGGATGCTTTCCTCGCATGCTTTTGAGACTGCACTGATGTAGGTGTTTACCACCTTTTCCATCTCTGCTGCGTCTCTCACGTTACTTATGGAGTATTCCGTGAGGTCTTTCTCTAGGAGCTCTTCCGACAAAACACGGCTGAATTTGGTCCAACAAGCCTTTTTGGTGTTGTAAACCCTGGTTGTTTGTTTGGGTACTGGCTTTGGGCGAGTCTGGCTGTACACTGCAAAACTTATGGTGTTGTGGTCCGATGTAGTTACATCTCTGTCTACCTTCTAATCTTGGATTCTTGACAAAATGTTTTCGCTACATGCCGTTACATCCACTATGCTTGAGTAAAGCTTTCCTCCCCGATACGTCTCAAAAGTGGGCGTGTTCCCGACATTCAAGACGTGCAGATCCACCTCATTCAGGAAGCTGTTGTACGCTACCCCTCTGTGGTCCTCCGATCTGCTACCCCACCAGTAACTCGGCATTTACGTCTCCTCCAACTATGTAGCTGTCTGCACCCAATCCAAGCATTATCTCCTTTGTTTTGGTAATGTATTCTTCTATGTCTTGGTCTGGCTCGAAATAAACCGAGATTACTCCAATTGACAAATTGCCAAACTTCAGGAGAGCCGCCGCGATGTTCTCCGTCACCAGTTGTGGGTCGTGTTGGACTTGGACCCGGTCGCCTGAGACTACTATTGCCGATTTAACGGGCTTCATGCGGTTGAGTGTGCACTGTACCACTTTGAAGCCCGGCTGTGCCGCCATCTCCCCTCTCCCGCCCACGTACGGCTCCTGTAGCAGTGCTACTTCGCAGTTACCCTTCTGCATGGCTTGGTGAATTTCTACTGTCACCAGTCTCGCCCTTTGCAGATTGGCTTGCAGGAACCGTATCTCATGACGTGAGGCCGGAGCGGGAGGGGTCGGCTTTGATGTTTGTACCGGCACCACCGTATCAGCAAAAATAGGCTACTTTGGACCTTGCTATAGTGTCCCACTTTTTAAGTTCCCTACACTCGGGGCTGAACGCCTCGTGCTGTGCCTCAGTGTGGTTTCTGCCTGCCCTGGTGCAGTTTATGCACGTAGATTTTTCCTCCGGACAATTCCCTGGTCCGTGGCAGTTCAGGCAGAACCGACAATTGGTGCCCGCTTCCTTGCACAATGCTCTCGTGTGGCCGTAGGCCAGGCACTTGGTGCACTGTACTAGGGGCGACTGATCCTCCACCCTCTGCCTCTGGAAGCCTATGTAGACCTTCTCGGCCTCCACAAACCTCTTCCAGACAACGGGCGGAAGCTCAAACACCGGGTGACAGCACAAGGGGTTTCTCGCTTTTTTGCGGTATTTCAGCTTCAGTTCAGAGGGCTCGATTTTTAGGCCCCCAAGAAGATGGCGATTCTGCGAAAGCAACATCTGCGCTAAGTCCTCGTCCTTGTGATAGCTGAGGACATCTCTTATGCAGATCAGAGGTTTTTTCATCTGCGGATATTCCGCGTTAAGTTTTCCCTCTGCTGCTTTTTTCAAGAGCTCGAGATCCTGCTTGCTAGCACAGTTTACCACCACCTTCTGGTTTTTGGCTTTTCTTACCCTCTCGAACCTTACTCCTGTGCTCTGAACGTCCAGAACTCTACCCAGTTCCTGTAGGACACCTTCGCTGGTCTTGTTGGGGTCCTTTGACGACATGATGACAGTATGCGTGTTGTTGTTGTTGTTGTTGTTGTTGTGCGTGTTCTCTTTTCTTACAACCGTAAATTTGGATATCTAAGGCTATAATTTGATTCGTTCTCTGTATTCTGTTTGGAAAGAGAAAGACGCTGAAAGGGCTTAACTCCAAAACTACCACACAATAGATCCATTACTTTTGTCTAGTCTCTATTAAAAAAAAGTGATGACGTAAATCTGACGTTGAGCTTGTTATCAAATTTAAAATTATTACAGTTCTTTTTTTCTGGTGAATAGGGCAAAGGGAACATAGGTATCTGTTCTGTGGTAGTATTGGTAAATTCAGAAAGGTATATTTTTTAATTTCTTGTATTTTTTGAATATGGAGAAATAAATTATAATAAATATTTTTCCGTGTTTAGGAGGCAAAACTCTTTTGAGTTTGCTAAGTTTGCTTGAGAATTATTTATTAGTAGTTTAAGAGTAAATAGCAGCCTGACTTATATTATAAAATATTGCTTTTTTATACGGACAGCATAATTAATAGTAAAATTAATAAGATTTGCAAGGATTTTTTCGTAACAGCTGCGGAACCCTATCCTGGGCGTGTCCAACACGCTCTTGGCCGGTTTTTTAAATCATGTCTAACCAAGTTACTTGTCGAACCACTCTCGTATTGATAATTATTTTTTGCATAAATTGTAAATAAAACACATTACGTTTTTAAGAATAACTTTATTCGAAACTTTGACAGTTTAAAACGTCGCATTACTCTGAGATGGTTTGTGTGTCGTTGTCCCATTATCATCAAATTGTATCAGAACAAGCTCGTATGTTATAACTGCACCGGCCATCTGAGAAAAAATGAGAATTGGAAAGAAATCTCACCCTTACTTTGTTGATATAATAAAGAGGAAAGAATTGTACTTTTGTATGTTTGTAACGAATAAATTCAAAAACTACTGGCCCGGTTTCAAAAATTCTTTCACCATTGCTTATTATATTTGTTTACTTATATTTGAAAAATCAACCTGACAATCATCTTATCTTATACTGAAAGTAAATAACATATTTATAGTATAGGTTAGGGTATACTATCTAATGTATAAAAATCTCGTGTCACGGTGTTCGTTATCGAACTCCTCCGAAACGGCGATTGATCGATTGATCGATTTTATGAAATGATTTTTTTTTCTATATTTCTATAAGTACATAACTTAGTAAGTAACTTGTAAGTAAGTATTTCTATAAGTACATAACTTTCAGCAACGCTCTCTGAGCTCTCTTCAGCTCTAGAAATTTAGTTTTGGCGGCACCTCCCCAGATAGAGATGCAGTACACAAGGACCGACTGCGCCAGAGCTATATAAATTTGATTTAGGATATTCTTAGTAGCGACATGCCTTAAATTTTTAAAAATGTAAATCAGCTTTCGAGTTCTAGCCATAATCAACTCACAATGCGTATACCATGTGAGCCTCTGGTCAAGCATAATGCCAAGGTATTTAGCACTCTCTACCCTATTGATAGCTGGACAGTTACAATCCGAATCACCCGTTCTCTGGCAATTATGTATCCTAAGAGTGTATCCCGGATTTGGCTGTGTTCTATAACTTTTGGTGAAACATATGTAATTGGTCTTAGAGGTATTTAGGGTAAGAAGGTTTGCAAGCAACCAGCGGGCAATCAACGCAAGACCACGCTCAGCAGTCACTCTAACATCTTCCCAGCTATCGCCCCAGAATACCGCAGCTGTGTCATCTGCATACGCAAAAATAGAAACCTTATCGACTGACAAGTTGCAGAGCTGATTCACATAGATAAGGAACAGCGTTGGCCCCAGGACACTCCCCTGAGGGACGCCATACGTAACTTCACATTCATCGCTTACATGTGGACCTATTTTTACCCTTTGAATACGTGCATGCAATGAAAGAGGAAGCCCTCTTATACCTATATTCTCCAAAGTGTTTAACAGAGTGGGAACAGAAACAGTGTCAAATGCTTTCCTGAGGTCTAGGAATACACTTATACATTTCTTGCTGCTATCCACTTTCTCGACAATTAAAGACGAAAGGGCTGAAACTGCATCTTCAGTGGATCGTCCCCGCCTGAAGCCATATTGAGATGCTGAAACAATTTTGAATTTATTCATGTAGTTCACTAGCTTTGTATTTATGAGTTTTTCCAAAACCTTCGACATTGCTGGAAGGACTGAAATTGGTCTGTGATCAGAAACATCATTTCTGCTTCCACCCTTATAAATTGGGGTAATTATGCCAATTTTCAGTAGATCCGGAAATACGCCGTGACCAAAACACAAATTAAATAAGTGGGTTAGAATAGGGACTAGTACATCACTTGCCAACTTCAAGAATTGGGAGGGGATATTATCCCAACCAGGCGCACTTGTAGATTTGAGGTTAGATAAAGCCAAAAAGACTTCATTCGGATTGGTATCATATAGAACAAAAGAAGATGTATAAGGATTAGAATTGACACACAAGGTCTTAGAGTATTGAGTGCTAGAAGTTATAGTTTCCGCAAGGGACTTCCCTACACCTGAAAAGTAGCGGTTCACTGAATTTACTGAGTCAAGTGGAGAGATACAACAGTTCAATAGCTTCGAGTTATCACTCTTATTTGACTTTCTATTTGTTATATCGTTGACTGCTTCCCAAAGAGACTTACTGTTTTTGCTAGCCTTAATCAAATTCTCCTTTTCATAATTACGTTTAAATTTTTTGATTAGTCCATTACAGAAATTCCGATATCTTTTATAATATATTTTCAATATATTTTCAGCAATATTTTCAGGCTCAGATCGGAGTTTTTTCTGCATGCGATTCCTATTTCTAATACAACGAAGCACACCCAGGGTGATCCATGGTTTGATTATACGACAATTCTTGGGGACTAAGGTAGTAGTTGTATTTTCGAGCAGACATTTTCTGATTATGTTTATTAGCAGGTAAGTCAAGTTGTTAGGATCACTAATTTTGAATAAATCTGTCAGATTTTCTTTTATAAGGCTACTAATGGATTTTTCAAAGTTGACTTTTGTTTTGATTTTTTGCTGCAACCAGTTTGAATTAACACTACTAAGTTTTAATAGTGTCATCGAATGATCTGTGATAGTTGTGTCTAGTACAAGAATGCTTGCCTTTAATTTGCTTCTATTAATTTTTAACATTATATGGTCTAGACATGTCGAGTCCCTTGTAGGCATCACATGCCCTGGGAGAATTCCATGCATTGCTAACATATTCAGATAGTTTAACCGGTTTGAACGTACAGGATTCTGTTCATTTAATCTATGAATAATGTTTATATTAATATCGCCTGTTATTATTATATTGCAGGATGTATTTATCGAGTCTAGATATGAATTAAGAGAAGCGAGGAAATCGTCTGCATTTTGAGAATCTTATTATCTTGCATTGTTATCTCAAGACCTGACGCAAGGGAAAGGTTTAATTCCCTTACTTCAACCTTGGGACAATTCCTTACATACAAATGCGACGACTCCATCGTTTTGGTTTAGATGACGTGAAGTGCAGAAAGAGTCAAAGCTATCAAGCGAGGGAATGGGTTTATTAGAATGTATTCTGCACTCACTTAACACAATTACATCAATGCTAAATTTGAACTGTACCAAAGAAACAAGGAGATTACCAAGGTTGCAGTATATACTCCGTATATTTTGGGATATGATAGTAAGATCCGACTGGCCGAAATTAAGCTTGTTATGTACGTCTTCCCAATTGCATGTTGCCGCTTGGGCAACCTGCAAATCGTCTATTTGACCAAGGGTGGTAAGAGTGCTATCCATAAAAAGTGGGAAAAATAATTAAGTGGGTAACCTGTTGGTGCGTTTTTAAATTCAAAATTAAAGTATTGTGTCCTAGTCCTAGTGAGTTATTATAATATATTTTAGGTTTTAGCGTCAATGTATTAATAGTATGTGAGTGAAATAAGTATTGTAGGGTGAATGCAAGTTAAAATATGTGAATTAGGAAATATGTGTTTTATGTATTTTATATAAGATGCCAGGATTTGATTGTGTTCTGTTTATTTTGTTCTTGTATGACCCCTCCATGTTCCTGAGTGTCTACAATATTTATGTGTAAATGGTTGCTATAAAAGTAGTATATATTAATGCGAGTGTGAGTGATAGTAAGCGGCACGTATAAACGTTGATCAAATTCCAGAGGACATAAGCGATGGTGGCAGGCAAAACACTAGCAGCAAACACATGCACTTAATATTATAATAATATCAAGTCAGCCCTCTTGGAACAGTCTTTGAACCTGCGCCTCGCTAGTTATGTGGATTATGCGCGTCCCTGCATTTTTTTCTTATAAACACCCTTCCGAAGGAAGACCAGCAGTAGGTATATCCTTTTGATTTAGCCAAGTCGCTCGCGAGGTAACGGAGACGAGCGGCTTTAGGCGTGAGTTGCTCCGACACATATATGGGACTGCTCTCTTGTTTTTTGTGGCCAAGGTGTTTCGCACAGATTTTATCATCTGGTTTGTTGATCATCTGGTTTGTTGAGATTGTATTGCTTACATTTAAGCAGTATATCTGATTTTACAATCGACGAAACCAGCTCGACAATGATCGGAGTATTTTTCTTCTCTTCTTGTCTTCCTCGTACTCTGTATATGTCGGAAATCTCTGAGCGGAAGATTTTGCAGCCAACAGTTTCCGTAAGTTGGACTACCATGTTGGTCAGGTCTTCCCTTGTCTCTATTTCAAGTTTTGGAACGTTTTTTATTTCCAAATTGTGTTTACGGCTATCTCTCTGCAGGTCCTCAATCCTATCCTCCAAAAATTTGATGTACTCTTTATCTTCCTTTCTACCCTCCTCAAGTTTCTCCACTTTGCTTTTAAGTTCCTCAGTCTGGGCGGCGAGGAACGTAATGGAATTTTCTATATTACTATTGGACTCTTTAATTTGAAGTAACGTGGGTGTAATTATTTTAAGCTCTTTTTCTTGTGACAACATGAATGCTGCAATCATTTGTTTTATTTCTTCCTTAAAATTTTCTAAGTCCGTCCCTGGACTCTCTCGAGATCTTTTGTTACCCCGCTGAGATGCAAAGTTTGGGGGTGTTAGGACTGGCGGAACATCCTGATATATTTTTACCTGAATCTCCCCCGTCCCAGTTTCGTTCCTGTCACCCATCATTCAACTGTAAGTCGTTCTTAAATTAGACTGGAATCCAAGCTTTAAAGGTGGTTTCGTTGCCAAGTTTTATGCTAGTTAATAGGGTTCATACGTGCTGTTGCGCATTGCACAAACCAGTTTGATGACTCACGGCCGGCCGGCCACCGATGCAACGAATAGCAATGTGAATTTGTCGTAGGTCAGTTACGTGAATTTGAATAAATTTGTTTTTACAATACATTTGCTCGAAAAATTCACTTTCAAAGGATGTATACATGGCTCGTAAGTTCATTTTACCGCACTAGTGCGATTTTTTTAAAGTTTTTTTTAATTCTCCAGTTTAAAAGTTTACAAGCAAAGAGTTTTAAGTGACAAAAATAAAAAAATATCGATTTATACGTAGAAAAAAGTATAAATATACAAAACTAAGTAGTGAGTTTGCAAAATTGATTGTTATTATTATAAACTGTAATTTAATTACCGCAGATTTTAATGATTTCCACCTTTTATTTATTCGAAAAAATCGCAGTGGCTGAACGCTTCGAACCTTTGCCTGATAATTTTAGTTAACCTAATTAAAAACAAAACTTACGCATGCGCATTACGGACGCGCCATTTTTGTAAAACTTTGCGTTGTTTTGAGTTGTTGATTATAGTATATGTACAAAAACCAAACAAAATGAGTGATGTTCAAGTGATGAAGTCGACAATAACATGGAATTAATTCCGCCCGATATTTAAAGTAAGGCGCAAACCGCGCAAAATAATCTTTTGCTACCAATAAGTATCTCGAGAAATTTGTTTTTATTTTACAATTTTGTGTTATTAATTGCCTATTTTCTCACAAATGTATTGTAAAACGTCGTACGATACACGGTTGGCAAGGTTTTACAAACTCGTGACGATGAAAATCACTCGTCAACTCATTTGTAAAACCATACTTACCAACATTGTATCACAAATAACTATTAAGTTAATTCACTCATAACTTCCAAAGTACGTGGTGGATTTTCATGGTAAAAAAACTGTTTAATACTGCACTTTCACTGGATTCTAACGTTATAGGTCTTGACACTCAACAATCACTTTTTACTACTGTTTAATTATTATATTACGGAGCGGCACAAACGTACGTATTCTCTTAGCGAGGTTACTGTGAGGAGGAAAACTTTTAAAGCCATCATGTTGCAAAAAGTAGCATAATTAAATGATCTTTGAAAGCTTTTACAGCACCAAACCGCAATTTCATGAGTTCACGTTAGAGGTTCTAGAAACCGGCCAAGTGCGAGTCGGACTCGCGTACGAAGGGTTCCGTACCATTATCTATTCATTCATTCATTCATTCATCCAAGCCTATATACGTCCCACTGCAGGGCACAGGCCACCTCTCAGAATGAGATGGCTTGGACCGGACCATTGTTCCCACGCAGGCCCTGTGCGGATTGGGAACTTCGCACACATCATTGAATTTCTTCACAGGTTTATACAGGTTTCCTCACGATGTTTTCCTTCACCGTAAAGCTCATGGTAAATTACAACTGGACTGCGTTATGCAATAACGAACTAAGCGACAAAATCGAAAAAATTAGATAAATAAATAAATAAATAAATATTAGGGGACAATCTTACACAAATCGACCTAGTCCCAAACTAAGCAAAGCTTGTACTATGGGTACTAGACGACGATAAACATACTTGTATGGATAAATAAATACTTGATTTGTTAGATGTATTTTCCGATATTTTTATTTTCTTGTATAAATAATTCCGATCGTCTTTTTTCACTGTAGACAAATTTCCGAACGCCTTCTTTCCCTGTATACATATTTCCTGGCATATTTATTTTCTTGTATAAAAAATTCCGAGCGCCTTCGTCCCTATAGACATATTTTCCGATATATTTATTTTTTGTTTAAAAATTTCCGAACGCCTTCTTTCCTTGTATTTTTTTTAGCAAATGCAAAATTTCTAGGGTATCTTTCTAGGGTAATATCACCAACTAAAAACTGGTTGACAATTCCTTGAATTTTCGTATCCTTCTCAACATGTTTTCGACCTCTCTTGCGATATACTTCAACTTCCAGTTCATTTTGTCTGAACTTAAAATCTTGTGACATCGCCTCTTCTTTAAGTGTTGATATGAAATGCAATAAATTTAAGTCAGTCCTTATTTGTTTGTTCAGTTTACTATGCCAACCTTTGGCTACATTTGTTGTACGGTGCCGAAGGTTGTAGCATGAAAGTAAATTTGGGAATTTCATCGCGTACCATTGATTCCCTAAATACTCATTGAATTTTTCAATATTTTCAATCGCCGGTGCTTTTGCCTGTGTACTGTACCAACCTTCCAAAATATTTGACTTCGGTAGATGGGCTAATTGGACACATTTACTCACGTAAGTGCAACCTTCACGGGTGTTACTAATTCCAAATCTACGTGCATTTTTCCACACTGCTTGGGAAAAGTGAAAATAGCAGCCGCTAATTTTTGCAGAAGGAAACGTATTTTGTAGGGCATTTATTGCAGCCAACTCAAAATCTACTTTCATGAGCTTTGGGTCAAAGTTTGGCACACGTTCTTTTATTGTCTGGAACATGATCTCATATGTGTGCTGTTTTTTGTCTGGTAACAGTATATATAAAAATGGGAAGATTTTTGTATATTGCTGGTCGCTTCCTATATCGCCATGAACAGTATATAACTGTTTGTATGGTTTCGGGACAATCTTAAATGTCCCGTCCATAAAAAATGTTTCAATATTTTTCACATGTTTTTGGGAATCTGAAGTCATAAAAATTAAAATTCCGTCTTTTTGAGAACATAAAAAGTTTTTTGCTAGATCCTCTGGTACTTGTACGTCCTCACACGATGATAAGCTAGTTTTAGCCAAATGATCCCGTCGGTGTTTGTAAAGCATGTCTCTTATTTGGAAAAAAGATGGCAATTTACTGCAAATGGCTCCGACATAAACTTTGCCATCTCGTCTTTATAAATTTGAGGTATTGGCCGGTAATCCGTGGTTACCTTTTTCTTCAACCGTAGTATGCTTTCCTCTATCTCAATACCCTCAAAATCTGGAACACATTCATGATATGCTTCCCTTAATATTATATTATTGCGATTTATCGCCAGCAAACCTTACATGTAATTTTAGTGCATGTCCACACTGATGATTCCTTGTTTTCCCTTTTAAGATGGTGTCTGTAGCCACCTCGAATCAAAATTCTGCTACCGTGACTACTTTCAATAAATTTTAATTTTGAATGTGTCGGCTCCATTTTTGCTTTTTTTTCTCTATTTCCACGTATAATAAAATTATCGCAAACACTACATTAAAGCAGACACAATAAATGACAACTTCAAAGTCAAGGAAAAACATAATTGTCAACTAAATACTTATCTACATGGACAGCTCGTAAGAGGCTGAATAGGCAATCATCCTACTAATATATTATAAATATTTATATTATAAACACGAAAATTTGTAAGGATATTTGTTACTCTTTCAAGCTGAAACGGTTAGACGGATTCAGGTGAAATTTGGCAAGCAGGTAGCTTATAACTTGGATTAACCATATAGGATATTTTTTATCACGGAAAATTGCATAGTTCCCGCAAGATAGCGATAAACGAATTCTTTGCAGACGGAGTCGCGGGCAGCAGCTAGAGAAAGTATATATTGTTAAGTAATTGGCTTACTAATTGTATATTTGTATTTTTATTGTGTGTATGTAATACAGTATAATGTACCTATGTAGTAATGCTGTTGCTCTCCTTCCCGTTCTACTAGACTATATGTAATTTTAATAACATGTATGGAAAAATTAGAGATCGGAAAAAAATTATATTCAAAATTTTTCTTTCGTTAAAAATCACAAATCGGTAATTGGGCCATTCTACTTTTAAGTAACCATTAATCTTTCGTGAAATATAAGGCATACCTGGTGATTTTTTTCAAGTGTAAATAACTTATATGAAAACTGAAATAACTAAATTTAATATTTTAAAGCAAAAAAACTTTAAATTCAAAGAAATTTTGTGGAAAAAATTGGTAACTCAGCGGAAAATACACCAATTTCCATACAAATGGCGGGAACACGCATGTCCACTGCGTTACCTACTTTATAGATAATAATGATGACTTTTTATGCGTAGTGATAATTTTAAATATAAGCTTAATTATGTGCCTATTTCAATCTTTAATGATAAAACCGAGCACTTTACCGTTTTTGTAAAAAAAATATTTGAAGAGCACATTACTAAAAATGACTGGTCAACGAAAAGTAGAATGGCCCAATTATGCGAATAGGAAGTTATGCGAGAGATAAAATGTGAATATATGAAATTAGTAGTATGGTAAAATAGGCATACGGAAATTTTTATACAAGAAAATAAATATATCAGGAAATACATCTAAAAGGAAAGAAGGCGACTGGATTTTTTTAATACAAGAAAATAAATATACCTTGAAATTTGTCTACAAGGAAAAAAGACGATCGGAATATTTTATACAAGACAATAAAAATATCGGAAAATACATCTAACAAATGCATGGGCCATCTTGAAGAAGTCAATTTTAACAAGATACCCAAAAGATAGAAAAATTATGCCCCATTGAAATTTTCCAGTCATCGTGAGCAACTTTGGCCGGAGAGAAAACTTATTTCACAACCTAAATTGGATGTTTCGCGTAATTTAATTTACTGAAAACCAAAAGGGGGAAAAAACTGTCTTAAAAGAAGGTTACCCGTACAATTTTAACAAAATAAATAAAAGCGGTATTACGCAACGGAGATGACGTGTCCATCGAAATTTCTGCAGTGCTTCGAGAACTATCAATGATGCATGGATTACGATTCTGCGAGGCACTGACGAGGATCAGACGTGTGAAAGGGACTATATTAGTAACGATATCTTATTGGCAATAAATCAAGCAAAGGAAGATGTCTGTAGTGATTTAGGCCCAGTAGAAGATATATTTGACCGAAAACTTGGACACATACCTGGATGCACTTTCTTTTATTTCTAAAAAAGATACGTTTCGATGATGGAAAGCATTTTTGGACGCAGACCGATTATTTAACAACTTAAGCCAGATTCCTGATTGTTTAGCTAACGACTTTTTGATATACTTACTTATGACGATGCTGAGCATGAAGATAGAAAGACAGCAACTTCAATGACCTTTCTTTAAAGGACATGTGAGCTGAGGCACCACTATCTAATATCCACTTATTACTCTCCTCACTTTCATTACAAGTTCCTGCCCAGGAAAGGAAGGAAAGGAACGCTCGGGCTGAAACTCGGTACCAAGCGTTTTCCCAGAGATAAGACCAAGCTAGATCAATTTTCCATACCCGAAAACCCCCACATACCCAATTACATCGAAATCGTTGGAGCCATTTCTGAGATCATCATTTTTCACAGGTGGCGGGCGATGACTTCTTCTGTGCACCTTGTTTTGCCACTGACAATGCTTTTTCATCGTCCTCTTCATTCAAGCTGGCATCTTCATCTAATAATCGAGCTGTCAAATTAACAATACTTAGTTTGGTTTTTAGGATCGAGTGACATCCAGGCCTGACTTAGGGATCTGTACTTGGAGGGCAAGGTGCTCAATATTTTTGCCATAATCTCTGTGTCGCTGATCTCTTCTCCACATTATTTTAGCTGATTAGCTAAACTTTCCACTTTTGCAATATGCTGAGCGATTCTATCCCCCGACGACATTTTTATATTGATAAAAACGCTCGTGAATAATCATTTTCGTCAACTCTGGCTTTTGTTCGTATATGGACTCTAATCTTGTCATCATCACGAGCGCTGTTTCACAATTTTCAAAAAGCGCTATTTGATTGAAGTCCATGGCCGAAGTCATGACAAATATCGCCATACCATCATCATCTTTATTGCAGTTTATAAGATTTCCTGTCGGTTTTGGCGTGTTAATATCCAACCCTTTTGCACGTAAGACACATTTTATTTGGAATTTCCATTGTTTAAAATTCAACCCGTCGAATTTTTCCAACTTGCCGACCTCCATCTTGTTTTATATGTTAGATCGCAGTATTCAATTTTTTTGCCGACTGAATACTTGAAGTACTTTATCGTTTTCTCTGCTCTTTATTTATTATAATGTCTGACCACGTCCTGGGCCATAACCTCTTGGATTAAATCCAAGTATTTTGTCGTCTGACACGCTCGGTATCTCTAGATAGATATGAATCGACCTTAATTTATATTTAAATTTGAAGAGCTAGTGGTTTTTAGTTATGCAAAGAATATTTCATAAGTTAAGTTGAATTGGAATCCCAAGTACTTTTTTTAGTAATAAATTACTAAACAAACTTTTAATTTTTGTTTTTATTTGGGTCATACAACACACACAGTTTTTTGTTCGCGTCTCTCCAATATTTAGTATTTTCAAAATATTGGAACACAGCATACGTATTACTGTCGTTTTCAGTGATTGAACCTATATTATTTCGTCCTTTAGACATTAATGAACTAAAACAATTACTTTGCTCACCCGCGACCCAACGCGCGGTCGAGGTCGCGGGTGAGCAAAGTAATTGTTTTAGTTCATTAATATGGACCTCCGCAAAGAAACGCCTGATTCAATAAACTTTAGACATTGTTTTTCAATTAGCAGAAAATTCACAGGCATAAAAAAGATCTTAGAATTTATACTTTTACGTACTTTTAACAAAATAGATCTCTCCAGTGAAAAAAAACCCATTCCAGTCAATGCGATATATTCCTTGCTGAGCTGATTTTGAAGTCTTTCAACCTACGAAGTAACGTAATTAAATTAATAATTATAAGTTATCACTACATTTATAGATATTGTTCTCAATTCTTCGCGCTAACTCACTTCGATATTATAGCAATGAGCATTACAAGCGTGGAGGTAACGGAGAGCTCTTTTCGAGTGTACATTAATGTCGGCAGCCGCGAGCACGACGCAGGTCACGCGCACGCACAACCACGCCAGGGACACCAAGTAATACAGTCGTTTTATCAATGACCCGGAAACTCCTTGCCTGTGGATTAACAACAAATTTCACGTTGTGGTTGCCCAACCCCACCCACCAGGCCCCACGGCGTCAATTAATAGGAGATTCGGAATGTTTAAGATCAATTGGTAGTTTTTATTAAGGGGGCTAGTATGATGACTACCTACTTGTATTAAATTTGGAAACTTTTACTCCGTAAGTGCTTTTTAGGGTTCCGTACCCAAAGGGTAAAAACGGGACCATATTACTGAGACTTCGCTGTCCGTCCGTCCGTCTGTCACCAGGCTGTATCTCATGAACCGTGATAGCTAGACAGTTGATATTTTCACAGATGATGTATTTCGGTTGCCGCTATAACAATAAAATACTAAAAAACAGAATAAAATAAATATTTAAGGGGGCTCCCATACAACAAACGTGATTTTTTTGCCGTTTTTATAGATGGACCATTTTTTATTTTTTTGTATTGTGTCGTTTTTGGCATGTCCTACCTCTTTTCACATAAATTAAGCTTACTTTTTCAACATTTTGGTATTTATAGGCTTCCAGTGAAGATTTATAGATGTCTTTAACAAAAATACTTTTTTAAAATGAACAAATTGTTGTTTTTTCTATGTCCTACCATTAAAGTGATCAAGTTTCAAACGTACTTTAACATTTTTTTATATGAATTGAAATTAATGAATTTATCTAATATATAAAAATCTCGTATCACGGTGTTTGTTACCGAACTCCTCCAAAATGGCTGGACCGATCTTTATGAAACTTTTTTCTCTGTATTCGGTAGGTCTGAGAATAGGTCGTAGGCTATTTTTTATACCCCTTGGTGATATAAGGCAAAACAACATTTGCAGGGTCAGCTAGTTATGTATAAATGTTAAATGTTTATTCATTTTTACTATTTATAGTACAGTACATTCAATAAGTAGTAATAAGTCGTATAAAAATTAGTTACAATATTAGACCATAAAAGTTACTCGGTGGAAATTCCTACTGAGTGACGGAGTTTCGTTAATATTTATTTATTTTACTGCTAAAGTAGTAGGATTTTTCTAGTTTGGCAACAATGTAATGCTGCGCCGTGTCCGCCATTTCGGTAGTTTGTTTAGTCACGCACGCGACACAAACAACTCGTGAGAAGTGGACCTGTCCAAACTTGCGGTTTAGGTGTAAGTTATCGTGTTCCATTTAGTGACTGAGATTTTGAAGGTAAGTTACATTTTTTATACAGAATTTTATTGTTTATACTACTAATAAGTTTATCTTATTCTTATATAAAAAGTTTACGGGGAGAACTCGGTTTAATTTGAATTACAAGTTGCATTTTTTATTTGAAAGTCATAACCGTTACGTTCAGTTGAGAAATATCGTTTCTCAGTGGAATAAAATGTAACTCAGTGTAACGATAAAGCCGCGTTATAAGTACAAATGAGACATAAAATAATTAATATTCTACGTACGGACTACGGACACTAGGACACTACGGACTTTTAAATTTTAAACCAAGGTTAGTATAATATAGTTTGATAAATATTTCAAAAGGAGGTTCAGTTGTATTAATGTCAAGTTATTGGAAACTAAACAGATTAATTGTCAGCTACTTTTCATTCCACTGGGTTTTGGCCGAAAGTAATGGACCGATTTAAAATATAAATCATCATTAGAATTCTACATTATCCCTGATAAACATAGCCTCATCTTCATCATCATCATCATTTTATTAAACCCGTGCGGAGCTGGTGGGGGCGCTCGTAAGTTTTATACAGGGTAATTTTTAGGGTTCCGTACCCAAAGGGTAAAAACGGGACCCTGTTACTGAGGCTCCGCTGTCCGTCCGTCTGTCTGTTTGTCACCAGGCTGTATCTCATGAACCGTGATAGATAGACAGTTGACATTTTCACAGATGATGTATTTCGGTTGCCACTATAACAACAAATACTAAAAAGCAAAATAAAATAAATATTTAAGGGGGCTCCCATAGAAAAAACGTGATTTTTTTGCTGTTTTTATAGATAATGGTACGGAACCCTTCGTGCGCGAGTCCAACTCGCACTTGGCCGGTTTTTTAATAAGTGCACAAATTTTAATATGTGATTCAGTATCGTTAAAATAACAAATTTCAGTATTTTTCATTATATTTTAAAATGTAAAAAAAAATCTCGAATAGATAATCGTGATCTATCAACGATACTGAATCACATATCAAAATTTGTGCACTGATTAAAAATGGGAGATAGGTGAGCAGGTCCACTACCAAATATCAAAAAATTACTTCAGTAAAAGTCGCACCGTTTTAGAGAAATTACGTCATTTCTTATTTTTTAAAAAATGTATACCCATTTTTTTTAAATTTATCCGCACTAAGATTTTGAGTCGTGATATTCGTAATTAATTATTTTTTGTATTTATTTTTATTGAAAAATAATCTTAAATAGTTGTGTTATCAGAAGCAAAAAAACATTTAAAAAAAACTATTGTAGTTTATTATTATTTTTTTAATTTAAATTTTGCCTCTTCGCCTTAACTTCGGTCAAGATTTGATCTATCACAGTGAAAAAAAATCACATGACCACTGTTTAGCTTTCAAGCTTAAAAACATGTCCATGTTTCTTGTTTTTGTGGCACTCAAAAGGGTTTTTGCCAATGTGTAAAACCTAAAAAACACGTACTTGGTCCAGAAAATGTACTTAACGAAGCCAATGCGATTCCTAATGTAGCAGCAAAAAATTCGGATCATGTGATGGTATCAGTTAAGGCATTCACAGTAACGCGAAAAGCTCCAACTGCGTCCGAAAACCGACATGAGCATGGGTAAAAGAAAACATATGCATCATCGATCAGAACTTTGAATATGACGACATTCAATCAAAAACCTCTAGTAACTTTAACGAGATCTCAGTTTCAAATATTAAAAATAACTTTGACGCTACTTCAAAGCACTTTCCAATTACTGACGATCATAATGATTGTCGAAATAATACCCGAACAACAAAAATATGACTTCGACGATGCGTATCACTTTCCCTTTTTGGATGCAAGAGATCATGACACGTTACCACCAAACAACCATAATCGGAGCGTTGAATTGGTCAGTCCTGCAACTCAAGAAGTCAAAGGTGCACACAGAATAAAGCTCACGAGTTGTTACCAAACAACACATGTGCTGCACCGAGACAAAAAAAAAATTCTGGGAGATGTAAATATAACAAATAAAGTAATTGAGTTAAAACAAGAAATGAAACAATTGCAATCTAAATCTCTTAAAACTGCGATCAAGCGCACTTTGCCTTGTAATATTTGCAAAAAGCATTTTCTCTTTAACACGTTGAATGCGGGACGTCTTCACTACAACTCACGCTCTGTGATATACATACCATTTTTGACTTGTAACATTTTTTCTACTAGTGCGTTACAAAACGTAAGTAACTTGTAAGCAGAAGATTAAATTTTACCCAATGTTTCTTTGTTTTTTATAAAAATATATAATTTTATGATTGCAATAGCAAGTTGACATGTTTAATTAGATAAGTTTGTTGTCGCCACAGAATACAGACTTTAATTTGGAAGTTATAAGACATTTAAATAATAAGACGAATTCGACTTGTACCGCATCACGGGGTAGGACAAGGTTTGTTATGTCGATAATTTTATAGAGAAGGGAAATATCATGAAACAAAATATCGCTATCGATGTTTACAATTATTTAAAAAAAATACAAAACTAAATGTTCGAATACGAAATGTTGTAGCATTATTGTTTTTCTTAATTTTTTTATAACAGTCAACGCACATTCCACTTCTTGTACCTTTTTGAAACTTGTCGACTTCCTGTTTTGCGGCAACAATTCCATCATATCGTATTGTAGTTTTCGCAAAGCTACTTTGGTCACTTTTTTCTGTGAGTTCAAACACTTTTAGTAATGTTTTCTACGGCCTATTTCTCGGTGCATTGATTGATAACGTAAGTATTAGCGAAACTACATACAAAAAAGTCGGTATTAATCACAATACTAGCCTGCACTGGCCAGTTCCCATGGTGCGATACAAGGCGGTACTTTACAAGGCAGTTTTGGCTGGTACCGCACCAATTATAATTTTTTATCGTCTGGTGCGGTACAAGTCGAATTTGACTGTATATTTTGAACCTAACTATTGGATATAATTTGAAGTAACAAACCTAAATGTATACTTGTCTCTTTCTGAATCAAGATATTTCAATGTGAAATCACCGCCGCACCAGACAGAGATCGCCTATTTTCAACGCCGCACCGAACGAAAGTCTAATGTATACAAGTCAATAATGACTTGTACCGCACTCAACGTGTTAACTTAGGCATGTTCCAATGCTGTTCATGTAAATTTTTTTCTGTAAAAAATGTTGCGGTAAAGTAGATTCTAATGGCTATATTGTGATATGTGTGATATGTGCCATTAGAATCACACCAATCTCAAACAAATTTACTTCCTAAATGATCTCAGTGTTATATAAATAAGGTTAAGTTAGTATATCTTATAATTTAAAAAAATATCATAGCTTCTACCAAACAAGTCTATTGTGCCATTTTAAAATTTGATTGTTAGAAAAAGTAATAATTTAATTATTTTATCTGTGTTACAAAGGATATATCTAAGTACAAGGGTTGAACTGAAAGTTTCAGGAATACAAAAAATGGACCAGCGTAAAGAGTTAAATGTACATTTACTGTTTTTTAAAGTATTTTCCAAGCATATTTATACATTTTTTCATTCGCTTAGACCAAATATTGAAACAGTTATTCCACTCCAAAGATGTAGTCCCCGAAATGGCACTTATGAAGGTGTCCACTGCTGCTTCGAGTGAAAGGAATCGTTGAATGCGTAGCTTATCTTTAATTTTAGGGTATGTATAGAAATCATTAAGACTCAAGTCGCGGCTGTATGATGGATGGGTCATTAGTTCGGCGTTATAATAGTCCAAATACTCATTTGTTTGACGAGCAGTGTACTCGCTAGCGTTGTCGTGATGAGAATGATGCATCGGTTGCAGTTTTCTATTTTGAGTATGTCAACGATTTCAGGCAGACTAATTGTAGTATATCAGTCTGCATTAACCGTTTTGCGATCCTAAAGTGCAACAGTCGCAACTTGCCCTGATTTCGAGACAAAAGTGGCGACTATTTTTTTCGCCGTGCTTCGGGAGCGAACAATCTTGGTCGGTCGCAGTTCGTTTTCGAACACCCAAACTCGTGATTGGTTTTTATTTTCAAGTCCGTAAGCTTGTATCCACGTTTCATCACCCAACTCGATTTTATATACTGCGTTGGAAGTTCCTGGGTTAAACCTATCTAAATTTATTCGGCACCAATTGACCCAGGCCCCCTTTTGTTCATCAGAAAGTTGGTGTGGGACCCAACGGGAAAATAGCTTTCTCACGACCAGTTCTGTTTCCAAGATAGTTTGGATTTGACTTATTGCAATCCCTAAATATTACTGAATTTCACGATATGTGACATGACGCTCTTTATTGATCAGGTCCCGCACGGCATCGACATTTTCTTGAGTATAACCCCAAATTTGGGCCGCCCTTCACGAAAATCATCACTGAGTTTCACACGATCGCGGTAAAATTCGGAAAACCAGCGATACACAGTCGTCTTTCATGCAACTCCCTCCCCAAATGCATAAATCGTCCGATCAAGGCATTATTTTTGAGATAAACCACACTTAAAATCATAAAAATTCATAGCTCTTAAAATTTCTCGCGTTAGGTACTCTAATTTTGGCGACAACAAATCCGTTTTAAAAAATAATTACTAAAAAGTCTCTACTTTGTCTAGTGTGTACTTTTTTTTTTCAAACTGCCTGCTGTAATGAGTTAATTGACAAGACCTCTATCGTTATAAAAAGATTAAATTTGAAACACTATTGTAGGTACCATTAAATAATCGATCCCAGAAACTTTCAGTGCAGCCTAGTATGAAGATTTCTTATTTAACTGAAGGTTTAAATTTTGGATTCATTGATCTCAATGGCATATAAGTATACTAACGAATGTATTTTGTTACATTCTTGAACTGAAGATGAAAATTCAGTTAATAAGTTTCTGTTTCCGTAATTTAATTAATTATGGACATGATCCGTAAAAAAAAGTGTTTTTTTTTGTGTCGGCTTAGCCAAATTAGGAATACATGAAGACGCGTCCTTAGTTTTTTGTTACGTTCCACTTAGAAATTTTCTTAGGTAATCCTAGACATAATTTTGGTTTTTCGAAGGTTATTGTTTGCTTTATTCAACTTTTACAGTGTTTAACATTCACTTTTATACCATCTTTACCTTGTGTAAAAGTTTCTAATTGATATTTCAGTCAATTTTCATCTAAATATTTAAAAAAATGTCCCGCTTTATGATTTAATGTCACTCAGTGGATATGTGATAGATATTTTAAGAAGATTTGGTTATGTTTGTCAAATGCTTGTTTTTGATTAATGATTATTTTGATACGATTTATCTTATAAATAAAAGATTTCATAAATATATGACTTTTTGAATAATGTTTATACCTTCGTAATTTCGTAACTCAGTGGATCACCCAACCCCAGAAACTCTCTCTCTTTTTTTCTTGTATCTTTGGGAAATGCTATTTATTTAAATCGATTTTATGTATTTTAATGTCTAATTAACCTAAAAAAAGTGTTATTTTGTTCAATTATTTCAACACTACTTTTCAAAAATGCTACTACAAAATAAAAAATGGCCCAGATAATGGTACGGAACCCTTCGTGCGCGAGTCCGACTCGCACTTGGCCGATTTATTTCAACCAGTTCGTTGCAGCTCAATGCCCTTCCAAAACTATGATTTACAAGTGGAATGCCACTAGATTGACCTATTCAATCACGGCAAATAGTCAATTGAAGACGACCCTCGCCCGAGTAAACCGATGGTTACCACATAAATAAAATAAATAAATAAATCAATAAAATTCGTTTATTTGAAAAACATAATGTCTGACAATAATTACCAGGGGTCCCCGCACTAGGCTTCGCCTGTATCGCGGAGAACCAGATAACATTTTATAGCAGAATCCAGTTAACACCATAATAAATAACAGACTTATGTATTTAACTTAAGAGAGAAAAAAAAAACAAAGTTTACTCTACTTAAAACTAAATAAGTGGTTGAGCAACAGACATCGTCAGACATGTTCAAAAAGTTGAAAATATTGTATTGAAATACGCTCATTTTTATAAGAACAGTAATCTGCATTAATTAGTATGTCAGATGCAACTATTTTATGGTTTCTTTGTGACAGTGACAAATTAAATGCGTGTGCAAGTTAAGTCCCAAGAACGCTTAAACCGCTGCGGATGTAACAACAAGTTTAAGCGTCGAACCACTTTTCAAACATGTGTGATTGGAAATGAGAGGTAGACTCTTAGTTAATTCATAATAACCATATTGCTTTATACTATTGAAAAGACAGCAAGAAACCATTTGAGATTAAAAGCTGGGGTCTCTATGGTTCACCATAATTTAGTAAGTTTAACCCCCCCCCCCCCCCCCCCGCCTGTTTCACCATCCATTGATCAAATTTATTTGACGGATAAATGTGATGCCGTCTCTGTTGGTTTTGTTCGAGACGGCATCACATTTATCCGTCAGTTAAAATTAATCAATGGGTGGTGAAACAGCCCCTTAATGTATCATTTTCCATAATTGTCATTAGTTATAAAGAGATTTATTTCTAAAAAAGCATTTTCTTCGGAATTGATATTTACCTAACCTAACCTAACCTAACCTAAAATCCTGAAGAAAGTACTGTTTCAAAAAGAAATCACTTTATAACAAATGATAATTATGACTTATTAAATTATGAGAAACCAAGGGATCCCAAAAAGCTGGTAATGCGACGCTCCAGATCATAGCCATGTTGCGACTATTGTTTTTTTTACAGATGCCTTCGAATAGTTTGCTGGTTGCGTCCAGATATCATCCGTATCGTAATAATACGGACACGTGAACGCTTACTTTTAGAGAGCGTTTTTTCTTTATAGTTCATACTCACGTTATTCCTAAAAAGAGCTGCAAACAAATGAAGTAGAAGTTTACAAAACTGGAGAGTAAGATGAGACTTCCCAGCCACGCATCCACCCGGCGGACTAGCATAGCTTGCTTAACATACGCTTCGCGTATTTTTCGCCATGTATATTCGTTATTACTGTTAAGACTGTTACTTTGCTAAAACAGTTAAATTACAAAGTATAAATGGATAGCTACTTTACTTAAATAGAGGTGCACATACTTAAAATTATTTAGTTCTTCATCACTCAATGAAGCGTTCGTACGGTGAAGCCCTAATCAAAAAACATTTTTAGACTAGCACAATATAGGACACTTTGGCTATCATACTCGTATTTTCAAATGCAAAGGTTTTTAAACAAAATTAGTGTAATTTTTCTCACCGAATTTCGGGCTACGTCCTTGTTGACTGATGCTGTGAATTTTGCTACAAAATGGTTGAGCCTGTAATACCGTGATGTCAGGCCCATGCTCACCGCCACAATCAGTGTATCTTGGTAGTTCCAAAGAATCGTTGCTACCTTACTCATGAACAGAAGCGGTATAGCAAACCATATTGAATAGTCGGCTTTAAGTTAAAAGAATATAGACATGTATGAAATTCCATTCGAATTTTAATAAAAAGACTAATTTTATAATTTTGCGACTTACTCCGCAGTAACAGAAATCCGTGCGACATGAGCGTGTATCGCTTGAGTATAAGCGATGCTGGGCAGTCAAAACCAATTAGCGACACCATGCTCATCGCGTGTTCAACTGTTGGAAATGGTTAAGGCATTATTTAGAAAACTATTTTGAAGTTTATGTTAGTTTTAAACTATTTTGTTTTTGCAAACAGTACTTCATAATTTTATTTGCCTGTATAGATCAGTTTACCGATTGTTGAGGTAGGGGTTCCGTGGCAAGCGTTGAGATGAACAAACACAAGGTTCCAGTTTGCAATGAATGTTTAATGTAACACGGGCGTACTTATATACTATAGGGAACAAATAATTATGAGACAAATAATAAAAACTATTGCTATTTCGTACAACATGCGAAATCATAAACTGTGGGTGGATTGAACTGTGTCCTTTTCAGTTTACCCACCGAGTAAATTAAGACGATGATGATGATGACACAAATATATAATACATATATGTGCGGTCGCCACATTACTCCCCCCTCAAGCGAAGCGTACAACGGGCTTGATTTGTCTCCCAGATCGTGAGTCTTACGCGGCCGTCAGCGCCGGAGGGACCCTGGGTGTCGTCATTGATGACGTAAGCGGGCTTTAGCCGGTCGATTGATACATTTGCTTCGCGGCCCGCATTTGCAGCCTAAATACTTTGTTGTCTCGATGCAGTACAGGATATGGGCCTTCGTATGGCGGCGTTAGGGCTTTATGTCCAGTGTCGACTCGAAGAAATACATTTTTGCATGTATGCAAGTCTTTATGCACATAGGTGTTAGGGTTTTTTCTTGCATATCCGGCTACTCTATATTCGTTGATTGTACGACGTAGCTTATCGACGTAATTGTAATCTATTTTTGTGCCGGTGTCAGTCGCGTCGAAGAAATCCCCGGGCAGTCTAACACCACAGCCGTATGTCAATTGCGCTGCGCTAACTCCGGTGTCGCTTCTAGTTGCCGCTCGGAGTCCTAATAGTACAGTTGGCAACACTTCGAGCCATTTTGTATTTTTTTCGACTAGACAAGCTGTTAGTGCTGATTTTAATGACCTGTGCCAACGTTCCAGAATCCCGTTACACTGGGGATGATAGGAAGTGGTTGTTGTTTTTTTTATTCCTAGTAGTTTGGTTAGCGATGAAAAAAGGTGGCTCTCGAACTGCCGTCCTTGATCGGATGTAAGAGTGAGTGGGCATCCGAATCTTGCTATCCACGCTTCATATATCTGTTTAGCCACTATTTCCGCCGTTATGTCATGTAACGGTACAGCTTCCGGCCACCGTGTCTTTCTGTCGATGATAGTAAGGAGATAGCGATGTCCATAACGTGACGGTGGCAGGGGTCCAACGATATCGACGTGGATGTGTTGAAATCGTTCGGCTTGTTGATATAAGCCATAGTCGCTACTCGTATGACGGTGAATCTTCGACTGCTGGCATGGAATACATTCTCTTGTCCAGTTAGCGACGTCGGCGTTCATTGATGGCCAAAAAAATCTCTCCGTTGTTAGTTTGCGAGTTGTTCTCACACCTGGATGGCTGTGATTATGCACGGCGTTGAAAGCTATGCGTCGAAAATTAATGGGTAAATATGGTCTTATATTCGGAGTTGAAACTTCGCAATATATTTTAGTATTTGTGTTTGGTAGTGTGATTGTTTTTAATTTTAAATTATCTTGTCGCATTAGTTTCTGTATCTCTCCGTCTTTGTCTTGTTCGGCCGCTAACTGTGCATAGTCGATCGTAGTGGGGCAGGATATGGTCTCGATGCGTGAGAGTGAGTCGGCAACAATGTTGTTTGTTCCGCTTATGTGACGTATGTCGTTAGTAAACTCGCTGATAAATAGTAACTGGCGGGTACGTCTAGGCGTTTCGCTGTCTGATACCGTCTTATTGAGGACAAATGTGAGCGGTTTGTGGTCTGTGTAAATTATCAGCGATCTTCCTTCAAACATTTTTCGGAAGTATTTGACAGCCATGTATATAGATAATAATTCACGATCAAACGTGGAGTAATTTTGTTGCGTAGTAGAAAATTTTTTCGAAAAATATCCAAGCGGCTGCCATTTGTCGTTGACGTATTGTTGTAATACCGCTCCCGCGGACAGATTAGATGCGTCGCACATTAGAGCAATCGGTGCGTCGTGCGATGGGTGCGCGAGTAGGGCTGCGCTCTCGAGGCTGGTTTTACATTGGACAAACGCTTCGTCTGCTTCTTCAGTCCATATGATCTGGGTTTTGTCTTTCCTTTTGCTGTTGTGCATATATGCGTTTAATGGTGCTTGAAGATGTGCAGCGTGCGGTATGGCGTCTCTGTAGAAATTAAGCATACCCAGGAATCTCCTTAATTCTTCGATTGTGTCAGGCTTCGGGACAGTTGTAATAGCTGCCACTTTGTCTGCCGGTGGTTTGATGCCGGCTGGTGACACCATGTATCCCAGGAACTTTACTTCTTGCGCACCGAATGTGCATTTGGATGGATTTATTGTAACACCGTAGTCGTTGAATCTTTCCAGGACCATGCGTAGGTGTTTGGTGTGTTCATCTTCATCTCGCGAACTAATTATTACGTCATCGATGAAAGGGTAGCAGAAATCTAATCCCTTCAGTACTTGATGAATAAATCGCTGAAAAGTCTGTCCTGCATTTTTCAGCCCTGGACACATCCGTGGGAATTCGTACAAGCCGAACGGTGTTATAATGGCTGTTTTTTCTATATGTTCGGTGAATACCGGTAATTGTTGGTAAGCTCTGTTTAGGTCAAGTGTCGAAAATATTTTTTTCCCATTTAGTTGGTAGGTGAAATCTTTAAGTCGTGGTACAGGATATCGATCTGGTTTGGTGACAGTGTTTAATCTTCTGTAATCGCCGCATACCCTTATGTCGCCATTTTTCTTTGATACGACGTGGAGCGGACTCGCCCATGGGCTCATACTTGGACGGCAGAGCCCCTGCGACATCATGACATCAAATTCATTTTTTACAGCTGCGTAGCGATGTGGTGGAATGGGCCGGGCTTTGCAGTACAGAGGTGGTCCAGTCGTCTCAATGTAATGTTGAACAGAGTGCTTTGGTGCTTCTTTCATTGATGATAAACGGGTGACGTCAGGAAAATCGCGGAGTATATGGTGATACTTCTGTTTAACATCTATACTTCTCACAGTGGGTTCTGTGCTCTTACTAATGGATGCTTGTACGGATAAGTTTGTTTGCTTGTCAATTAGCGCTCGGCCGGCGACATCGACTAGTATATTATAGTGATTTAAAAAATCTGCGCCAATAATGGGTTTGCTTACTGCAGCTACGACGAATTTCCACCGAAGTGAGCGCTGCAGGTTGAAATCCAGGTCCATAGTTTTTTCACCGTAGGTTGGTATGATAGTATTATTTGCTGCATACAATTTAAACGTTGTCGGTCGTGATTGTACGTTCTGTTTTTTCGGGATAACGGAGATATTTGCCCCGGTGTCGATGAGGAAGGTTAATCGTGACTTCTTATCCGTGATGTGAAATGTAACGAGATGTAAAAAGACTTTGATATCGTATGACACATACAATTTTTCAGCTCAGTAACGAGATAATTATACGTAAGTGTTTGCACCCTTTGCTAGACTCCATTGCTTAAAAATATTATAGGCTTTTAGATATTTTTCGTGAGGCTTTTCAGGCAAGAAAGTCTGGTGGCTAAGTGTTGACTTCGTCACTGGACTCGCTCATGTTTAAATATTTATTACTTATGCTATGCTTATTTATTTGTCAGGGATGTTCTTCGCGGTTTGTCTTTCCGGAAATCGAGATCAGGACACACGGGTACGCGACCCCGGCTTCCCGAGCTACCGCTAACTCTCCCTGCTCCTTCTGAGTTAGCTGTATTCTATCCCTTCAATTCCTACCAAGTTTCCATAAATCCTTCTCAAGGCAACCATATCCCAACCAGTCCTTGTATTCCCTTCTAATGTCCGGTGGGAAATGTCGGGCAGCAGCGCTCTTCCACTACTCTTACTGCGATCACCAACACGCCTGCCCAGCGTGGTGATTATGGGCAAATACCCTAAATATGGATAGCGCCAATAAAATACTGCCCCCAGTTCCCTGTTGCTCCGCTATTCCTGGTTATGGTAGCGGCCATGGAAATGGTGGAGTAGGGGGTGCGAAGAATCCCCGGGTGACGATCAGCGGCTACCATCACCGATTGAACCTGGCTACGTATAATGGACGCACCCTTAGGCTTCCTGAACATCTTCTAGAGCTCGAAGTAGAACTTAGCAAGATCAACCGGCACATACTGGGGTTATCAGAAGTCCGAAGACAGGGAGAGGGCACGATATCTCTAGAATCAAGCGATCTCTTCTACTTTCGAGAAAGAGATGAACCATCCAGAGGCGGCATTGGTTTTCTTGTCAACAAGTGTCTTTCAAACAACGTGTTAGAGATAAACAGTGTGTCGACCAGAGTGGCATACCTTGTACTTAAACTAACTCAGAGATACTCTCTAAAGGTGGTACAGGTATACGCGCCGACCTCGACACACTCGGATGATGAGGTGGAGGCTCTCTATGAGGACATCTCAACAGCCTTGCATTCGACCACCCATACCCATTTCACCGTTGTCATGGGAGACTTTAATGTCAAAGTGGGAAGTACAAGAACGCGACGAGTCGAAAATCGGACCACACGGTTACGGACGTCGGAATCGCAGGGGACAAATAAGCTGGAACGTCGAGGTCTTATGAAGTCTACTCTCCGACCTACACCGCTCCAAACTGAACTTGGGTCCGAATATTTTCAGATCGATCTGAAGAACAGATTCGATTTGCTGGAAACCACGGCAAATGTTGACGGGATGGCTAAAAATGTGGCTACAATACTCCGAAACGTGGGTCACAAACATTTTCGACGGCAGAGGAAAGACAGGGTATCCAAGCTGTCTGCTGAGACTCTGGAATACATGACGAAGAGACGGGAAATGGCGCAAACGCAGGACAATGCATTAGCATACCGAGCACTGAACTCTCAGACCAAAAAGCTGATTAGACGCGACCTCCGGCGCTCCAATACTCGCACCGTAGTAGAAGTGATCGAGCGCAATAGGGGGTCCAAAGTGTTTAATCAGCAGCTTGGGAGAGGTCACCTAACAAAGCTCAAGATTGCGGATGGCAGACACGTTACGTCCAAACTAGAAGTTCTCGCAGAAGTCAAGAAATTCTACGATACCCTGTATGCCTAGACACTATGCCTACTGGTCGGCACCCCAAAGATCATCAAGCGTGCTCTGGGCGAGTTCTGAAATAGTCATAATATTCGTTTTCTCAAGAAATTTTGAGCTAAAGACATGACACTTTTTAGCTTCGGTATCATCAAGGCTTCGGTATCATTACTACATTAGCAACTGGTTTTCCTTGTGCATCCGTGGTCTCATCAATCTTTAAATAAATATATTGATTTTTCAATGCCACCCCTATTTATTTTTTTGTTTCTTCGTAAACTTTCGGGAGGTATTTACTGCGTAAGTAACTTTTATGAGGCAAAGTAATATTCTCACCGTATTATACATTTTTCTAGAAATCATCTAAAGTTTGGGTTCTGTAACTGAGCCCATGGGATATTACATTCAACTATGAATTTCGTCAAATCTTCGTTAAATTGCATTTGCTTATCTTTTACCAGCCTGTGTGACAGCGAACCAAGATGTCTTACAATATTGCATTTTTTGGGAATTATGTAACAGTGACATAAATTACAATATATTTTATTATTCTCAATACTAAAATTTATATCTTTATTGACCAGTTTCTCAAGAGTAGTAGTTTTTCTTGCTTTGTGTGATTTTGACGATAAATTCCGATCAACATTATATTTTTTGGGCTTCATATTAACTTTACATATTAAGCAATAAATGTGACCTTTCTGTGACTTAAGTTCAGAGTGCTGTCGTAGTATACTATCCATTGCAATACATAGATATGCAAATTAATAAATAAAGCAAATCTTTCTATTAAGTAGACGGCACTGCACCAACAAATATAAGTATGATCAACAGTCATAATGACGCATGTCAGCTATTTATTTGTTTTTTCTATTGGCCACTTAAATGGGCTATCAGTTATCACTTCAAAGAGTATTTATACATTAAAGACTAATAAATGATAACAGGTAACTAATTTACTATGTTGCAAATACTAAGTACGAATACTCGTTAATTAAAATGTTTTTATGTAAACCATACCAAATGACGTGCCACAAAAATGCCCGCTGGAGTGCGACGTATGCTAATTAATATTCAAAGTTACCAGATTCCAATAAAATATACTTTTATGCTTTTGTCCTCTAAAAAAAAAACCTCACACCATACACCATACAGCTTTGGACTTTGCATGTTTATTTCCTGTAGTTAAGTGATAACGCATGTTTGTTCCGTGTTCAATTGGGGTCTGGTTCGGTTTTTTGGTATTAATAATAACAAACCGTCACTTTTAACTAATATTCTATTTATTTATGTAAAGATAAGTAATATTGACATACAATTGATTTATAGACAAGTGCATAAATATATTTGCTGACTAGCTTGTGCCCGCGACCCGCGACTCCGTCCGCGTGGAATTAGTAATTTGGGCAGCTTATTTTTTTTATCCAATTTGCTTTTTCATCAATTATGGCCTCAATTACCCCCCCGAAAACCCCTCCCCCCCGCACACCCGCGTTCACATTCACCACCGTACTCCCAAGTCAAGCGTGCCTATAGAAGTTTTATATATATAACCTATAGCCTTCCTCGATAAATGGGCTGTCTAACACTGAAAGAATTTTTAAAATCGGAGCAGTAGTTCCTGAGATTAGCGCGTTCAAACAAACAAACAAACCTGTGTGCATGTCCAACTTAAGATGAACCCTATTTAGTATAGTTTACTATATTGTTGTCAGCTCATTTTATGTTGGATTTTTTTTCTATGTACTATCCATGTTCGATAAATTCTTAAAATAGACGAATCTTTCTTATTTGTGAACCGATTCAGATGAAACAAACACTAATGATGATGATGATGATGTTAATCCAAGAAAATACCAACATATCAGTGAAAACCGCATCCTTCTAGGTTAAGCCGTTTCTGAGATTAGCGCGCACAAACGCACAGACAAACAGACAATAATTCTAAAAATCATTGTTTTGGGTTCTATTGCACTAATAAACTAGTGACAGTTTTTCTCAAATATCTTCAATGTACAGATACCGACTTGTTACAGATTTATTATATGTATAGATTATGTATAGATATAGATATAGATGTATAGATATATGTATAGATTATTATATGTATAGATAAGATTAATTGCATCGTTCCAAACTTTAAAAACGCGATAACTAAAAATGTCACTAAAGTGAATAGACATGTTCTTTCCGTGGACCCTTCACATGTTACACAAGACAATGTAAGTCAAGTCGGTAAACAAATCAAAATACTTCAAAATGGCATCAACAAAATTAAATTACGATGCACGTGAATTATAACGAAAAAATAGCAAATGTAACCCGAAATTTGAGTTAAATACCACATGCGAGATTCCTGCGATTGATAATATTCGAGTTATTGACATTGTCAACCCAGAACACGAATGTGGGGTCACCGAATGTGATTCTGATTGTGACCGCGGGTGTGCAGCCAGCATACAGTCCATGGCAGTGTCCATGGACATTTTTGTTGTGAAAGTGCAAGTTATCTTTTTTTTTATCTTGAGAAGAAGTTACCTGGTGAGACTGGCATAATCTTATTATTGTCAGTGATATTATCATAGTTATTTTTTTTGTTGGAAACCTTAAATAAACAAGATAAAGTTATTTTAGTGTTTTAATCGTTTCGCCCATACCTAGGTACTTGATGAGGGAACTATTACGTAATTTTTAAAGAACTGATCATTTAATTAAGAAACTGCACATGTTTAGTAAGCAAAATATTGATGTGTTAAGTAAATTTTCAATTGATAACAATAGTAAATTATGTCAACGTCATGTACTTCAACTAGACATGACGGTCTGCAGTACATTGCTGTCCCGATTAATTTTGATAGAAAATAACAGTTTTTTTTACATTTTAAAAAATTGAAATCACTTGGACTTAATTACTGATTAGTCAAAGGATGTATATTTTAATTTATGCTTCGTGTTATTGGATACACCCTGCATATATTTTTCGCGGCATAAACAGTCCTATCTTTTTTTTACGTTAACTTAGAAGTTTGATTTTTTTACAGCTTCAGGGGACTGTTGACGGATATGATTTTATTTTAAACTCCTCCACGCGTTTCCAAGATAAAGAGTCTTGCAGAAGACGGACGGACGGAAAACAAAAAGATCCTATATTAAAAGGGTTTCGTGTTTTCATCTTGAAATACGGAACCCTAAAAAAAGAGTAATGTTAGTCCAACTAATTATGATAATTTTATGATTATTAATAACTATTATTATTATTATTAATGGACATAATAATAATAATTCGATACACACGTGATTGTGTAGGTTAATACTGTGAAAAAAAACCGGCCAAGAGCGTGTCGGACACGCCCAAGGTAGGGTTCCGTAGCCATTACGAAAAAATCAAGTAATATTTTTCTAAGGATTTCGTATGTGTACGGAATCATCCAAGTTTAGGTATCTTTTATACCTTAGGCTACTATTTACTCTTAAACTACAAATAATTTCCAAACAATCTTAGCCGCTATAATTTTCCTAGTAAATTTGATATATTTACTACCCTTCTGAATTTTTTCAAATTTTTCCACCCAACAGTTTAGCTTTTAGAGGGGGGGGGGGGGCGATTTTAATGAAAATTTTCACTTTAAAGTTGAATATTTCGCAAACAGATCACTGAATAGAAAAATCATGCTAGCAACCCCACAATGATTTTAAAAGACCTATCCAACGATAACCCCACACTATAGGGTTAGCCGAGAAAAAAAAAATCACCCCCACTTTACGTCTATGGGAGGTACCCTAAAAAATTTTTTTTTACTTTTTTTATTCAATCACTTTGTCGGCGTGACTGATATATATATTGATGCCAAATTACAGCTTTCTAGTACTAACAGTCTCTGAGCTTAGCCGCGGACAGACAGACAGACAGACAGACAGACGGACAGACATGGCGAAACTATAAGGGTTCCTAGTTGACTACGGAACCCTAAAAAACGTGACAAATGGACGGATACCAAAGCAGTCTCTCGAGTGCCGTTTTTTTGATAGGTGCAAAACTCTAAAAACTGATAAAGCTATCAAAACTTACGTATAACACAGGCCATCATTATGCAAGTGACTGATATCATACGGCTCTTTAAGTTTTTATCGGGCGGCACATTTATCGCCATAGTTTGGTCCGCCAATGCCCAGAAAGCCGCTAATTCGTTCCACGATGATGATAATTTCCAAGAAAGAATTAGAGTGACAATAGACGATGCATAAAACATCGTTCCAGCCAGCCGAGCAGTAACGCTTCCTAGAATAAATATAATAATCGAAATTTAGCTGCCACATGAACAGCCTTGTCAGTGATTTTTCGATATTTGACGTAGGTAGGTACAATTTGAAATAATTAAGTGCGACACAAATATGAGTACTTACGATGGCCTACAATATCAACTGCCCATCCAGCCAGCGCTTTTATAACCCGCCATATGGCTACACCTTCTATTACTCCAAGAAGGAGTAATATAAAGATCCCAAAAATCTTCCATACAATGTTTCCGGAACCTGCCACGCCAAACCAACGAGAGTAGCAAAATATTATCGTCATTGTCTGCAAAAAATCCTGGAAAACAATAATTGTAGAACTATTTAATTCTTGATGCTACTCTCTTTCTGAGATGGGCCTTTATTAATGACTGACATAAAAATATATCAGAAAAAAATTCAGCAACCAAAAATCAAAATCTAAATCATATCAAAATATATTTATTTGTTACACGGTCTTATGCAAAAAATATAGGTACATGCGTATTTAACCTGCATGCAGGTGTACAAATTTTCAATGTCAAATTATAGTACTTATAGTCTAACGTCAATATTACGATTTAAAATTAAAATTATCATCAAAAAAAATATTATCAATTATTAGCAATGGTTTTTACAGTTATTTTGGGAACAAAGGTAATTTTGATAACATCAGAAGGATATATCACTAGGTCAGGTACGTGTTTGGTCTGATGCGATTTAGGTGCGTTTTGTTATTCGCCAGTTACTATTTTAACCAGATTATCCAATAATCAGATCATTTATTCACCAGATACATTTTCTGTCGGACCTGTTTATTGCCAAATTTGTTTTTCGTCAGATCCTTTATTGGTCACGTCTACACCAGAAACGTTATTCGTCTGGTAATATTATTCTTCAAATTTTATTATATGCCAGATTCGTAAACTGACAATTGAATTATTCGTCAGATTCGTTTTTAATGCATGTCTGATACCTACTTTTAAGAGTCCTTAGTATGATCATTTTTAATTTTAGGGTCCCTTAGTCAAGAAAAATTAAGTGTTTTCTTGCCGATACGCCAGCTAGTTATGATATTCTTTCTATAACGACATAATGTACAACGTCAGTCACTCAAGTAATGATAATTTTTATTTTCCTATATATCTATACTATAAAAAACCGGCCAAGAGCGTGTCGGACACGCCCAAGATAGGGTTCCGTAGCAAGTACGAAAAAATCTTTGCATACTTTATTAATGTGGTTGTTTTGGTCCCAACGTCGGCGGTACAGCGCCATCTATCGGCGAATTGGGTAACTAATCTACTGCAGTCTACTAGAACTAGTATGATCTGATTGTTTTTCAGATGTAATATATTTTTTTATTTGAAAAAAGATACTGTTAGCGTGATCTTATAGGTACTTAAAGAAAAAAAATGCTTGCAATGAAGGTTAAATTACAATCTTAGTTTAGAAATATTTTTTTACAAAAACTTAAAAACTGCTCAACTGATTAAGTTGAAAATAATTTTCCTAGAAAGTTTTCATATTTTTTAGACGTGCGGTTCAAAAGTTAGAGGGGGGACATATTATTTTGAACTTTCGGAGTGAATATCTCCGAAAATATTCACTTTATCAAAAAATGGTTTTAGAAAACCCCTATTCATTTTCAAATACCAATCCAATGATTCCCCATACTATAGGGTTAAACGAGAAAAAAAAAATCACCTCCACTTTACGTCTACGGGAGGTAAGGTACGTTGGGGTAATACCGGACAGATTTTAGACCAGTTGAGAGAGCCTGGTAAAAACTTTTTTTCCTCGGTATCAGTACGCGTCAGATTGTTGAAATATGCCGTAAATGGTTAATAAATAACCGTCGTTTAGGCTCAAATAATATATCGGTTATTATTATAAAATCAAAGGTTAATATGTTATACCTGTGGAAAGATAGCACAAACTATTTCTAAAGTGTAACGATTAATTGGTCATCAAGGGGTAACACCGGATGTAGATGTAGAGGCGCTTTTAATGCTTAGAGAATAAGGTCTCCGCCTTCACCAAGCGCTGCATCCGCCTTCACCAAGCGCTGTCTCCGCCTTCATCAGGCGCCGTCTCCGTCTTCACCAAGTGCCGCCTCCGCCTTCACCAGGCGCTGTCTCACCTACACCTGTTGCCGACTCCACCAACGCCGGTTATTGCCGCCATCTCTATCGTGAGCTACCACATCCGGTTCGTGCGCGGTCACGCCTGGATCACACATTGTTCGCGCCCGACTCGGGCGTTACCCGTACCCGTTCCGGGTGCTGTCGCACCAACACCGTGCCTGCTGCCCATACCGGGTTTGCGCGTTGACACGCCGGACCCTCTGCTGCCTGCTGCCACGTCGTGCGCTGTCAGCGCCACCTGATTGAGCACTGACAGCGCCCCACCGAAGCCTCCTCCTTCGTTGCCGGACTACCTAACACCCTACTCGCACACACACACACACACAACCGACCCTTACTACCACTACACCACTCCACATCCATCTCTTCCGTTTATATTCTATTGTAAATATTTATTTTTACATTATTGTAAATAAATGGTTTTCAGTTTATTTTATTTTTCATTCCATAGCTTAGGTTAGGTCTTTACTTAGTAAATGTCGCTTCACGACATTTTTTAGAATTTAGGTTAGGTTATTTTATCTTTAGACTGTCGCTTCACGACATTTTGGCGCCCAACGTAAATTAGCTCTCTCTCTCTTTCTATCGCTCTCTCTCTCTAAATTTTTTTTTTAATTTCTTCAAGTTTTCTGCGCCTTGTCTTTTTCTCCTGTCTATTGTTGTTTGTGTTTTTTTTTTCTTTTTCGTTCTGACGTATTCATCCTTCACCTTTTCTAAATTCTAAAACAACACTTCATCTAGTGTTTTCATAATTATCTGGCATAAATTTCGACCACCATCCAACACTTCACACTTTACTCACCTTTTTAATTACTAACCTTTTTACAGTTAATTGAAAGGTATATTTAATTGACTTAAATCTTTATTTCTTAACAGTATTTTACAATGAGTAAATTAATTCGATACGAACTTCTTAACAAAACTGAACTGGAATACGAAGTAAAGATTAGATGTGAGGAACCAGCTACTACTGTCTTGCTTTTAAAAAAGCAAATCCTACGTTTAACTTCAAACTCCCTTCCTGAAGATATTTTAACTTCTCCAATGCCGCTTGAAGATGACTTCGACCAAATTGCTACTACTTTGACATACTTAGAGCGTAAAATCGAAAGATTTATACAGGGTGAAACTAAGTATCTCAAATTAATTGAAACTTATATTAATCATGTCTTTTTCAGATTGGAACGCGTTGATATTGACTTACATCCGGACTATAAACCTATTTTTGAGACTATAAAATTGAAATTTGACTCAATTTATAAACAATTTGAATCTCTGATCCCAAATACAACTGCAAATGACTCTTCTTCTCTTGACCCTCCTATAACGACCGTTATGGAACCTTCTCATGTTTTTCAAACTCCTGCTCAAATCCATACGCCATATTCTTCGCCTCCTGTACCTCCTCCTCCAATTAACCTTTTCAAAGATCTCAAACGTCACACCTTCAATGGTAAATGTTGCCCAAGATCATTCCTTCAGAAAATTGAAGAATACTGCTTAGCCCGTGGCTTGTCCAAAGATTTATTAATTTCTCAAATAAACAAAGTTCACAAAACAATGAAGTTATAAATATGGGCATACACAGATCTGCATGTGTGTCCCCGCAAAAGTGAAACGGTCGCTGACTCAGTAAATGTCATTAGATTATCTCTATTTACGAAAAAAGCCTACTGGACAAGGAGATTAGGCCTAAAATCACTGCATCATTGGTATTTATGAAGAAAAATTCACTTATATATTGAGAAATAAAATTCACTTATATATTCTGTTTTGGGAATAAATGTCTTAAACCATAAACTATAAATTCAAGCCAGTACAAGACGGTGCCAGTGTTGCGGATTCAGTACTAATTCCCGAGTTCAAGTCAAAAAGGGACACGCTTTACAGAACCAGACAAACATATTAGCGTTATAAAATGCACGTTCATGTCTGCAAATGACGTCGAAATACCAGAAATCTATTGTAAACGATTTTTTGGTAACAAAGCAAAGGTGGAATTGCAATCTTTACAACAGCGGCTGCAAGAGACGCGGTCACTAAAAAAACGAACTACCTTGGTGATGGCACATTGCGCGTGGTGCCTCACCCTTACTTCTAGTTACACGGCAGCGTGTCAAGCCAAGTGTCAAGCAAAGGGAAATGGCGAAGCAGCGCCGTGTGTATATTCACACGAACCATTTGGAGCCACTTTTGCCACCTTCATAACTCAAAATATATTTAACACAAACACCAAATTTGGTTTATTTACTAAGACCAAATAAGATTAACTAGAATCCCAAATATCAAAAAATATAGCTTAAACGGTTCTCGACATACAAACGTCCAAATATCGCTATTTTTTCACTCGCTGACTGACATAAAGATCAAAAACCTAACCCACTTCCAGATGTCCCAGGAAGTTCAAATCTGGGGTCCAGTCAGGTAATTACGTGTATACAAAGGAAACAATCAGAAAACAGTTTTTTTTAAGATTTGAAATATTCCAAAAAATATATATTTATTAAATACCACCTAACAACACAATTGAGTCATTATTCGAGTGTTTGTTCCGAATCACTTTCGTGGACACTTTTTTTGTAGAAATGGCAAAAGATTCTGATACAGTTTTTAATTCTGTGGAACATAAGGCTTCGAGTTTGACAAAACAAATGGAAATTTCATCAACAGGACTAATGGGAACCGCATATCCAAGTTGTTCTGTAAATAGAACTGTTAGGCTGCGTATCCACCGGAGCTGTGCGAGGATGCGTTGCGAGGGATGGGTCTGTCAACCAATAGAAACACTTCATTTAAAAGGTCCTAAGTGAATGAAGTGTTTCTATTGGTTCATGACAGACACATCCCTCGCAATGCATCCTCGCACATCTCTGGTGGAAACGCAGCCTTAAACAGAACTCCTCATCGACAGAACTAATGGAACAAAAAATCCCAGTAGTTCTGTCAACAGAACTGATCAGCAGAACTAGTGGGAATAAAGGAACAAAACTAGCTGTTTACTTTGCAGCTCATGATGAACCATTCTCACGCATGGATCACCTTGTTGAAATTTTGAAGGATATGTTTCCTGATTCTGAAATAGCGCAATCCCTGGCCATGAAGCGCACAAAAATGAAAGGTGTAATCAAGAACGTTATTAGTAACGTTGAGAAAGAGGAACTAGCGGAAAAATTACGCACATCCAAGTTTTCAATTTTAACGGACGAGTCTACAGATGGTTCATCGGTGAAGACAGCTTGCGTAATGGTTCGATTTTATGATGAGAACTGTGGGCGCGTAGCGTAGTAAGCCGTTTCTGGGAACTTAAGGTCCGCAAAAGATATTCACAGAGCAGTATGTGATCCTTTTGTGAATGCTTACTGCATGTTCCTTCAATGGGTGCTTCCAAAGTTCACTAAAATGAACGAATTTTTCCAGTCTAAAAAAACAGTGGTAACGGTTGTGAACCAAAAAATGACTGAAACTTACACCGACTTTCTTTTGATGTATATGAAAAGAGAATACGTGTGTCGAACTCCACTATCGCAAATTCAGCCAGACGACGCGACCAAACCTTTAGAAATCAGCCAAATATATTTGGGTGTTGCAATAATGCGGCAACTTTCCTCGGCAGAAGCAATGCAGCGTCCAGACATAATAGCTATCTTTCGCAAAAATTTCCTGCAATTCATGATAACGTCTTGCATCCAGATGAAAGCCAGGTAATATTTTATTTTAGTTACGTTATTTAAATTGATGGATTGCAAGTAATGTTTCTTTTTTAATTTTTTATGCTACCTGTTCATTTTTATATTTTTATTGTTCAATTTTTTTAGGAAAATGCTCTAATTGTTACTTACCGCTCTGCTTTCAGAGCAGGACATGAGTGCGTGAGAGCTAACTTGGGGGGCGGCAAGCGTAAGCTTGCCTTCGGAATCCAAAAGCATAATGGTTACTTGACCTTTAATATACGTATATTTTCAGGATAATTTTAATAATTTTGACATTGGAAGACTATCTCCAATATTTTTTTCCTTCTTTTTTTTGTGACGGTGGAAGCATTCTACACTTCCACTGAACGTAGATATAGGTTAAGATGTTTAGTTATTTTTTTTAACTGAGGGACCCCATACATCCCTGTATTTGTTTTTTTATATATGCAATTTATTTTTAATTTTATATTCTAGTTAATATGTTTATTTTGATTGTAATCATTTATTTTATTTTTGTTTGAAAAGATGATTTTCTGTTGTCACAATGCAGTTTTCCCATACGCCTCTAGATGGCGCTATTTTAAAAACTTTTTAACAAAAAAATTAAACCGCCGAAATAACTGAAAAGCGAAAAATAATACCTACTTTATTTGACCTTAATCAAGGTACCAATTTGAAGTCGGTGCCTCAGCACGAGCCAGGAGGAGCGATAGAAGCCCATCAGGTAGACGACTACAGGTCCACTCCTCCTGACTAGTGCTGAGGCACCGACTTCAAATTGGTACCTTGATTAAGGTCAAACAAAAAAGGTATTATTTTTCGCTTTTCAGTTTTTTCGGCGGTTTTATTTTTTTGTTAATAAGTTTTTATTTTATACTTTTTTTCCCACCCCGGGGTAATTTTTTTTTCCAAATTTATATAATACCACACTTGGGATTAGTTCACCTAGGACCACTTCCTTGGACGGCCACTGTGTAAATTCCTACATCGGCCACTTCCCCGAAAGACCACTGTGCAAATTCCTACTTCGGCCATTTGCCAGAGTAACATCTACATGAATTTCTCGCTGCGTAAACTTAATACACCTAGGATTTATTCATCCGTAATTCATTTAAAATCTACAAATTCGACGGAGCCCCGCAAGCGGGGCTCCTATTTCTAGGCGGTTTGCCCTTCAGGCAGGAGAAGCTACCTAACTAACCTAACCTACTTATTTTCTGAACTCGTTCAAGGGAAGTGGCCGTTAGGAGAATAGGCAGGCCATCAAAGGGAAAAGGCCGTTTAAGGAATGTGACCCTACTAGGGGCGTTCAATAAAAAGTGAGAATGAGTATGTTATAAACAACTTTTACTAAATGTCATTTTATTTTTCGACATAGTGATCTTTTAGCATAATACACTTAGTATATCTTTTTTCTAAACTTAAAATTCCATTTTTAAAAAAGGTCTCATCTTGAGTACTTAAAAAATCTTGTACTGCAGCGACTACCGCGTCGTCGTCTTCAAATTTCTGGCCTCTCAGGTATTGTTTCAATCTCGGAAATAGGTAGAAATCACTGGGTGCGAGATCTGTTGAATACGGTGGATGCTTAAGGATATCGAACCCAGCATCACGAATTGCAGCCATTGCAATGGCGGACTTGTGTGCCGGGGCATTGTCCTGGTGTAACAGCACAACTTTCGAGAGTTTACCTCGCCGTTTTTCGCGGATCTCATTGCGCAATGTTGCTATTTGTTTGGCGTATAAAGTGCCCGTAATAGTGGCTCCATGCTCGAGATACTCAATCATTAATACCCCTTTACCATCCCAAAAAACAGAGCCCATGACCTTACCGGCAGATGGGCTCACCTTGAATTTCTTCGGAGTTGGAGATGATGGCCTTTTCCATATCATAGACTGCAGTTTCGTTTCAGGGTCGTAATGATGGAGCCATGTTTCGTCCATTGTTATAAATCGCGCCAAAAAAAGTTGCCAGTCTTGCTGCATCAGGTTCAAAGCTTCTTGACAAATCTCTAGTCTAGTCTGTTTTTGCGTGTCAGTAAGCATTCTTGGTACCCAACGCGCAGATACCTTTTTCATACCCAAGCGTTCATGTAAAATATTATGCACGCTCCCCGTTGAAATCTTTACATTTTCAGCAATAAAACGAACTGTGACACGACGATCCGCCAAAACTGAGTTTTCGACTTTTTTCACAATTTCTTCAGTTACTGCTGTAGTGGGGCATCCGGAGCGGGGGTCGTCCATTGTCGATGTTCTTCCACGTCTAAATTCGGCGCACCAACGTGCGACTGTCGAATACGGAGGAGCATTAGACCCTAAAGTGTCCCGCAAATCCAAATTGACTTGGTCCGTAGAAAAAATTTTCAAATACAAGTATTTGATAACGGCGCGCAGTTCAATTTTCTCCATTTTCGCTAACGTACTCAATAGCATTGCAAAGAAATTACCGTATATTTTTTTAAACAAAAGACAGTTAGTTTTTTTTTTTCATAGCAATCAGCTAGATAGATTAGCTTTACCGGCCAGTATTTAATTTTGTAATATTAAAAGAGTTTGCATCTCATTCTCACTTTATATTGAACGCCCCTCGTAGGTGAACTAATAATCCCTTCAAGGTATACCCTATCCAACAAAAAAAGAATTATGTAAATCAGACTACTCTGTAAAAAGTTATGCCTGGTCATACAGTACTGTACAATCAGTGACTGAACAATCAATCATCACCTGTTTTCCTACCCTTAGGGTAGGAATATTTTTTCCAAATTTAAATGGGACCACCTTCGGGGTATACGCTTTCCAATAAAAAAAGAATCATCAAAATCGGACTACATCTAAACTAAGATTGTAATTTAACCGCCACTGCAAGCATTTCTTTTCTTTAGATACCTATAAGAACACGCTAACAGTATTTTCTTTCAAATAAAAAAAATGAAATCGGTTCATAAAATAAAGAATTACATCTGAAAAACCATCAACATACTACTAGTTCTAGTAGACTGCAGATTAGTCGTACCTGCTACGGAACCCTATCTTGGGCGTGTCCGACACGCTCTTGGCCGGTTTTTTATTTTACTATCATACTAATGATAGTATATAGTAGTTTTTAACTTTAACACTAAGTATATTTCATTTGCCCTATTAAACCAATCATTCCCTTACGCCCTTTCGTGTTCCTGGTTGTTTTTTTATGTATCTGACGATTTCTTTATAATTTTTGAAGTTTTCGCTATACTCGTCCAATTTATAAATAAATTAGAAATATCAGCGCACTCACGTCTGGGTGTGGCTCATAAGGTATGTATTTTTTTTTTAGGCTGCGTTTCTGCTTTCGTTGTTTCGGCATTTTATCTGAAATTATTAAATATAAGATAAGAAAGAATATGATAAATACATTTTTTTCCTGAATAATAAAATGATAATTAGTCCCGATGGACAAAATCAGATTGTATTGATTGTACAATTATAATAATAATAAATCATGGGGCAATTGCCACCAATAAATTGACCTAATACCAAACGAAGCAAAGCTTGTTTGTACCATGGGTACTACAACGGATAGAACGGATAGATACAATTGAATACTTATCATACTAAACATCCAAGACTCGAGCACAAACATTCATATTTAACCCCCTTTTAACCCCGTTAAGGGATGAATTTCAATAAAATATGAAACACGTCTTCCATCAATTCTGTTAAATAATGTTTATGCAAATTTTTAAGTAGATTGGACTAAGGAATCATGTTGTCCCATACAAACTTTGCCCCCCTTTTTTACCCCTTTGGGGTAGAATTTCGGAAAATCCTTTCTTATCGGATGCCTAGGTACGTCATACAAAGAACACACTCTCCAAGTTTCAGATCTCTATCTGCGATCAGCGGTTTAGGCTGTGCGTTTATCTGTCAGTCGATCATTCAGGACAAAGCATTTTATACACAACGTGTTACAAAATACCCCGTAAAAATATAATTAATTATCAAAGTCAAAAATATTGTCAACCCTAGAGTAAGCTGTCATGTCAGGGAACCAGATTATTTAAAAGAAAGGCCTACGTACCTATTTTACCTAACAATTGTCTACTTTAAGAGGGTTTATACCTGCTGAGCTGGCAACGTTGCATTTCTGTTAGTTTTTCTCGATTATTCCATAAAATTTGAATGAAAATTACAAATGTTTTGTATACAAATTGTTCTAATATATAAGTTAATGTGTCTACTGCAATAATAATTCGTGATAGACTTTTATTTTCTTTAAAAACGAACAAATTATTACCTAACGGTTTTTAAAGAAAATAAAAGTCTTATCACGAATTATTATTGCAGTAGACACATTAACTTATATATTAGAACAATTTGTATACAAAACATTTGTAATTTTCATTCAAATTTTATGGAATAACCGAGAAAAACTAACAAAAATGCAACGTTGCCAGCTCAGCAGGTATAAACCCTCTTAATAGTTTTTCCATTTTTCATTCATAAATGTTTGCTACCTCAATACAAGAATGTCATTATACTCAAGTACTGGCTTAAAAAGATGTCAAGTTGGAAAAAAAAAACAAATCTTCTAATCGTTATCCTACAACTGTTTCGAGTTTTTTTTTTCCAACATTTTTTACAAAATAACGATGCTTAACGTAACGTTATTAACGTAAGTCACCCAAAGAGCCATGGAACGGGCTATGTTAGGTATCTCTCTACGTGATTGAATCAGGAACACAGAGATCCGGAAGAGAACGAAATTGGTCGACATAGCCCATGTGATCGCTAGCAGAAAATGGAAGTGGGCGGGCCATATATGCCGTAGACAGGACAACAGGTGGGGTGGTCGGGTGCTTGAGTGGAGGCCTAGAGTAGGGCATAGAAATGTGGGCAGGCAACCGATGCGCTGGACCGACGACCTTGTTAGAGTGGCCGGAAAGGACTGGATGCGAAAGGCGCAAAATTGGAAGAGACCTACACTCAGCATTGGGTGGTGAAAGGTTGAAAAAGAAAGAAAGAAGAAAAGAACGATGCTTTCTAACTCGCAATATTACGATTTGATGTTATGCGTAGGCCATGAAGATAGCAATTTAAATCGTGCTCGCGAACTGTATCGGCAACGATTTATCGATGGTAGACCCCCTGAACATCAAGTCGTCAAGACGACTACATTCCACTGGCTCTTTTCATCGGTCTACTGGAAGTGGACGTCCAAGCACATTCGACGCCAGGCAGGCTGAATTAGTGTTAGAGTATTTTGAAGAAGCGCCGACCACAAGTACGAGGCGAGCCGGAACAAAATTCGGTATAAACCATGTTGCAGTTTGGCGAATTCTTCGTTACGACAATCGTCACCCTTATCACTATCGCCGTACACAGGAGCTGATACCCTCTGATATTGCACCCAGGAGGAACTTCTGTAAGTGGTACCTCAGGCAGTTAGAGGAAAACCCTAATTGGGGATGTCTATTTTTTTGCAATGTATAGTAAATCGAAAACCGTTTCGAGATAAATGCTTTCTAACTCGTTTTCTGTAGTTATTATTTTTTTTATATAATGTAATGAATTTATTAAATAAGAAATAAGCAATGACTTTCATTTAACATTGGTGTATTTTGCGTGACCGGTCCAAGTCGTACTTTATTGTGTGTAACCACACATACGCACACGCAGAATCTAACCAGATTCTTCACAATTTACGCGTGGATTATACTAAGGAGTTTGACTTGGACCGGCAATCTGACATCTAGCACTTTGACAGCGCCGGTAAGTGTCATTACTGTCAATTGTCATTCTTGTTTTGTTTGCGACGAATATTGTATTATTGAGCTAAATCAAGTAAAATACCCTATCTGTGTTTATACCGGATTCAGATAACCTTCTCTGAATGAATTGTACCTTTGCTTAACCCGGACGCCGATTATTTTGCACGCACAACTCTTCTCCAACAACCTATGCTTCTCTTCTTAAAAACGACTCGGTTTGGCCCCGGACACCGATCTTTCTGCACTTACGACGACTTGCACTTTTCTCTTTGAGAATAACTTTATTTGGCCCCGGACACCGATCTTTCTCCTCTTACGACAACCTACGCTGCCTTTTGAAAACAACTTGGCTTGGCCCCGGATACCTACCGATCGTTCTGCACGTACAACGACTGACACTTATTTCCCTCAAAGCGATTAGGCTTGGCTCTGTACTCAGATTATTCTACAAAAACAGATAAAACCAAAGCCTGTTTTCTGCTTCACTCTGGTAGAATGGCTATTAATACCCAGTTTGTTAGGGCTGATTCTACAAATCTCCCAAAAATGGAGTCATGGATGACATTAGTATACCTCAATGTAAGTAATAAATACAATATAGCTGAAATGAGAGGTGCTAAAGCACTTATGTGAGTATCAATATATTTTTATTCCTGTATTTTTTTCTGGTTTCTATTCATTGAAAAATAACATAACAAAGTATGTTTATTGTTTTAGGTCTTCGAAGGATTCATATATAGACACATGTATTGGTTACGTGGAAGTTAGCAGAAACCAACATGTCTGCACTGTCAGCGCAAAAGTAACGCCTGAACATCGCCTACGTAATAAAATAAAGCATATACTGTCACATTAATTGTTAATGAAAAGGATCAAGAGATTATTGATTCTGCATGTGATGGTTGTGCTGCAGCTTTAAGAGGGTGCAAACATACCCTAATGCTATTATTTTAGCTACAAAAGAAGTCATCAGAACCAGCTTCAACTTCTGTTACTTGTTACTTGATACTGATGAATATATAATGTGAGTAGTTTTAAGATTGAAAGTAAAATAAAACTATTTTAGCTGTTTATTCACTTTTTATTATCTCACTTTGCAAATTAATTACACCGCATGCTATAACAACAATTTGGTTCATATACCTTACATGTTTATGGTTTATGACAGAATGGGGTTTTAAAAGTCTAAACTCTCTAATTCTTCTGATAACCCTCTCAACATGTACTCTGAGACTTGCTATTACTTTTGTCTTTATTACTTCTGTTTTACTACGCTTGATACCAGAGTACACGCTGAGAGGGCGGAGCAACTTGACACCTTTTATCATCAGCTCAGCTTCAATTTCTTTGAAGCCTCTGTCTGCCATGATGACTGAGTTCTAGCTCTACTGAAAAGTAATGACAGTGCGACAAGATAACGGGCTCTAATTATAAACCTCCCCCCTGGCATGGACCGAAAGATGCTGGTGGGATTTTCTCATTATACAGCATTATTATGTATGCGAGTAGCATAAGTACATTATTCTAATTGTTATTATTAAAATAAGACTACACCATTTTCGGGTATTTTGTGACTCCTACTCATATACAAAATCTTTAAGTATGTAATATCTGAAATTCTCGGCCCTTTTTACTGCACTCCCAACATAAATCAACATACGACATAAAAATACGACAAAAGCGAAAAAGTTTTCTGGGTGCGCCGGTGGGATTCGGTGAGCAGACGTAACTGCTAATAAAAATAAATAATATTTGAATAAATAGATGTGGTGCATCATTTCTTACGCTTTTCCAACAAATTTGGAACGTAGGAGTCGTAGCTTCTAATAGTTATGATGGATGTTACCGCACGCCACTGTTGGCGTATGTAAGCGATTAAGAATTTCGGGGAAGTCGGTTGGGAGCGACGTGGTTCAATTGGTAGAACACCTGTGTTTGGGCGCATACCCAGGAGACGTGGGTTCGAATCCCACCGGCGCACCCGGAAAACTTTTTCGCTTTTAAATGTTAGTTTCGGTGAGCAGACGTAACGGCTAATAAAAATAAATAATATTTGAATAGTTATATTCGTAGGTTAGTAAGTGTATAAAATAAATTACTTAAAATCATCTTCACAGCAATAATACTGGCGTTTTGAATCAGCATCGATATCTAATTTATAACACCATAGCCTTTTCAAGTTCTTGTTTACGTGCACAAAAACTTTTTTGCTATTACGACTAGTGTTGGTGCAACTTGGTACAATACATTTTTTAGTCATCTCGGTATCCAGAGGCAAGCAAAGTTCAACGAATTAGCAGGCTCAGTCTAGGCTCAGTCAAGGTAGCACAGGTCGACGAGTATATTAGGGCAATCGGAATCCAGGGAAAAGCAGTTCACAGCGATATACGAGATTAAGAATAAGCAGGCTCAGTCCAGGGTACTAGCACAGGTCGACGAGTATATTAGAGCAATCGGAATCCAGGGAAAAGCAGTTCAGATTTAGAATTAGCATTACACAATACAAGGATGGATCGGATTGACATTGACAATAGTTGAAAGTTGCTTGACACTTGACCACAGATAAAAAAAATAGTTAAAGAGGGTGCCACATGACAAAGTCATGAAGTAATCAGCTATGTGGCAGCACTTTATCGAATTGTGACGTCATCAACCAAAATAGTTTAAATAATTAATTTTGAAAAAATATTGAAATTAGTTTCTTATAATTGACTTTTCTATACAAAAAAAAATATAAAAACCATGGGTATTTTTTTTTAGACATCCCCAATTACGTAAACTATGTTCTTTATACGGACGGGGCAACATTCACGAGGTCAGGACTTCCAAATATGCATAACAATCACGTTTGGGCTCGCGAGAATCCACATGCTTCACGACAGGGCAGATTCCAACACCAGTGGCGGCTGAATGTGTGGGCTGGCCTTTATGACGGGCATGTCATCGGTCCCGTCATTGTGCCATCACGTCTGAACGGTAGCAACTATCTAACGTTTTTACAAACGGAATTCGAAGAGACGATTGACGACTTTCCTGTGGCCGACTGGGATTCCCTTGAGAACCAAAGAAACATGGTGTTTCAGCATGATGGAGCTCCGGTACATTTTGCTCACAACGTACGAGAACAACTTAACGTTCGCTTTCCGCGAGGATGGATCGGCCGTGGGGAACCGGTGCTATGGCCTGCTTGTTCTCCGGACCTCACACCCTTGGACTTCTTTTTGTGCGGTTATGTGAAGGACAGAGTGTATTTCTCCGATTGCCCAACGGTTGCCGAGATGGAACAGCGTGTTAGATCGGTTTTCGCGCCAATAACACCGACGATGGTGCGAAATGCCACACAAGCCATATCCCGACGAGCGAGGTTGTGTATTGAGCAAGGCGGAGCACACTTTGAGCCGTTTCTGTAAATTTGACGTTTATTATGAAAAAGTAAGTTTTCGTTTAGGTTTTTTCTAGGTTAGGTCTTTTAAAATTTTTGTCGTTCCGCGAATTAGGTAGAAATGTAGGTACATTCTGCGTAGCATAGTTCTCTTTAATTTTACTGAAATAGGGTTTGCACATCAGTGAAAATAATAATATTTTTTTATTTTTTTTGGGTATGTTATACAGCGTTACCACGGTTCTTAAATATTGTGAATGGACTCGTTTTAAGGCCCCATTTAACCTCCTTTCGGCTTTACGGGTAGTTTAGTAACATCCTGTATATAGATTATCTTTAAAACTTAGCTATAACCCAACTTTACGACACGTGACTTATCTACGCTTCATGAAACTTCGTTATTTTTATATTTTAAATTTATATCAAAGTTTTGCAATAATTTTTTTGATATGTTGATTGTTAGCAGAATCTGGCAGCCATTCGAATTCTTAACTCAGTTTACATTATCTATGGTAGATAAATAAAAAAAAAAGTCAATCTGTATTGGTGGGTAGCCATAATTTTATTAAATTTATGTGTTTAGACACAAAATAATTTTGTTTTTGGATTTTTTCCTCGCAATGTGATGAAAATCACTGTGTGTATCACGGGCAGTAAGGGGATTAAAACTCGAGTCATTAAAAGCCCCCCGCCCGTTAGTAATCCGTAGTTACAGCCCTTGATACACAATGTACCTTTCTTAATGTATCTTTCTATCTTATACCTAATAAAACAGTACCGTGACTGACTGGCTGGCTGACTGACTGACAGACAGACAGACAGACAACGCACAGCCTAAACTACTGGTTCTAGAAACTTGAAATTTGTCATACATGTATGTACCTTTAGTATTGTAGAGGTGCACTAAGGAAGGATTTTTCGAAATTTCCACAGGATAGGGAAATATCTAAACTTTCTTTGTTTCTTTGTTTGTAGCGAAATCTCTGAAACTATTGAACCGATTTTAAAAATTCATTCACCATTAGTAAGCTGCACTATGCTTGATTGACATAGGTTACTTTTTATTCGGGAAAATATAAAATCCCCACGGAAACATAAAGAAAACGTTATTATAATCAGTCAGTCCTTATTTTTTCATATTTAAGTCACATAGCTATGCAGTTTTCGATGATTTCACTTATTGATAATCAACATAACAACCCTGAATCCATAATTTACTATTATCACCACTAATGCACAATAAGTAAGTACGAAGTGCCTAAATAATGTTTGTTTAGGTATAGCATTAGCGAGAGAAAGTTAAATTAAACAAAAAAATATTTAGATAGGTTAAACTTGATTCTTGATTCCGGGAAGAACGACTATGGATTAGCCCGAAAAATGTGTATGATCGTGAGTGATTCGTATATTTTCACTATGAGTGAGTCTCACAGTAGTTTTATGTTTAACTTGATTCTACTATATCTAATCTTTCTTCTTCTAATGCATAAAAATCTCGTGTCACGGTGTTTGTTATCGAACTCTTCTGAAACGGCTTGACCGATTTTTATGTTTTTTTTTCTCTATATTTGGTATGTCTGAGAATAGGACGGAGTCGCGGGCAACAGCTAGTATCTGTATTAGTATTTTGTTATATTTAATTATTTTTTGATGTTTACTATGTACTCTTATGCAACGTGATTAAACATACCGAATTCAAAATAAATCACATGAAAACTCACAACAAACAAAACGAACTGCAAACACAAGCCAGTCACATGATTAGGCACGTGGACGCGGCAAAATGTCTTCGCCGCTTTGGAATTTAACGCGCCGAACATAACCGATCCCAGCTTGAGAACTCCCGAATGCAGTTTCGTTCGTAGTTTCGACAGGTTTGTCGCCGAAACTAAACCGAAACCAGTTTTTTGCCGAAACTCGACCGAAACCGAACTTTAGGTCGGACACTAGACTTAAAGTTAATTTTTTTTCTGGAAGAGTATCCAAGATTTTGCAAATTAAAAGCATTTCCGCGAGATCATTTCCATTAATTTCCTTGTTTAAGTCGTACCATATGTTTTTAAGTGTCGAGATGTGACTTGCCATATCATTATCTTCAAGTTGAAAACGGAAAAACCTCATGCAAAGTTCATAGCTTCGATCTTCTTTTGCCCCATCATAAATACGATAAAGCTCTGTCCACATATCTTTCGACGTTCCACATCGCATTACCTTGTTTAAGGTTTCTTCGGTGAGTCTTATATTTTAACAACTCCTCAGATGACGCCGTCGCCGCAGGTAGATCAGGCTTTGTCGCTATACCTTGTATTTTATCTAGTGTACCTGGTATGCTCCGCATTAGCAGCGAAACTTTGTATTTCCAAGTTTGCCAGTTGGTACTACCTTCGAGTCGTCCAATCTCGAATTTAATCTTTGAACCCATTTTCGATCGATTTGATTGTTCCGAACTCTTTGAAAAATAGACTGTTATCCGGTTTAAGCTTCAAATTGTTATTATGCGCTCTGCTACCATATTAAATGCATTTGTTAAGGAAAAATATATTGGAATAAAGAAAAATCAACAATCAAAAAAATATCAAGCCATAGTAACCGTACACAGATATAAAATACCGACTTCTATAAAGACACTAGAAGACTCCTCTACTGGAAGTATCTTAACAGTATGCGCTGTTGGAGTGTCCTATCAGCACGGATTGTAAGCTTTATAAAGGGGCTAGAATTTGAACATTCATAGCAGCTGCAGTCGTGTGCCTCGAGTGGGCGCGGACCCCGCAGGTGACGGTGATACAATGTAGGGACCATTCCTGCAATGGAGCACCTGGATATTCTGGCCTTGTGTCCCTCAGTAGTTGCAATTTAATAAAACGCATACTCAGAGCGGCGCGTGCGGCGGTTGCGAGAAGCCTTTCGGAGTGTCTTCCCAGGGTTGTTAACGAAAACACAGTTTGAGCTTGGGAAAATTGGGAGATCATGTTTCAACGGCCACTAATGCGTGCATTCAGCGCTTGTGGGATATGCCAATGATGAAACTTATCCACGAAATCTCATCCATTAGTCTACAGATGCTGCGGATAGAACGAAACTTCTTGAAGTCACTTAGAGGGAAGGGAGTCCGGTCCAGTCACTGGCTACAAGCGTTATCGAGCATAGCCGTTTGTTTGCGTCTGAGGGCCAGGGCGTGGGAACCCCATCGTGGTCAGTATGGAAAAGCAGTTGACCACCTGGGCAGCCGCTGGTAGTCTTGTGTCAGGAGTGCGGCGGGCCGTTTATTTCGCCACGGTGCTCTTAACGGCCTCATCCGTCGGACCCTCACCACTGCATAGAAACTAGCTACGACTCTGGAACCATGCGGTTTGTTGAGGGACGACGGGAAGAAGCCAGATGGTGTCACCTTGGTGCCGTGGACGTTGGGGCGTTCATTGGTGTGGGACGTAACTTTTGCCAAGTTCCACGTCCAGGGCAGTGATCAGGGCCGGGGCGGCTGCCGAGCAGGCTCAGGTAAGCAAGGGTCGCAAATATTCAGGTTTGACTAACTACCAGGAGTTTGCGCCGCTTGATTTTAAAACGATGAGGCCGTGGTCAACACACACAAAAAGGGTGCTAAAAGATTTGTCCGGGGGTTAAGTTCTGGCCTTCAATAAATAAATAAATAAATAAAGCTGACGCTTATCTCGCTCAATGGGAAGGGATAGCGGCACAAAAAGGGGTAATGCGGCTAGCGTTAGAGGGTCGATGCCTGCGACGTCATTCGACGACGTGTTTGTCTTGTAGGGAGATTGTTTAGTTTATTATTTGTTTTTGTAAGTTAATTTAAAATTTACCTAGACATAGACATAACTTAATTCGACATCAAAAAAGAAAATGCACTAACTAATACACGTCAGTTACCTAGGATAGTTGTATATAAATAAATTATATTATAAGTATCATTATAATATAAATAAATCTATTTTAACTTACATCACAATAATGTGTCCTTATCTTTATCCATCTAAAATACAGCTAAACGTTCAGCAGGATGAAGTGTAAACTACAAAAGTACAGATACCTACTTTCGCTCAATCATGGAACACGCGATATTGCGACCGAAGGTTCCATTACCGGGTATTGATTTATGAAGTTCAACTAAACCAGCGTGCTTAAATTCAGTATTTACATATATCACACGCGATCGCTTTGACATTTTTAGCTTCGACGAGAAAACATGTTGTGACCACACACAACACGTTATTAAGGCTGTCGCATTAAACCGTTTATTTTAATGTTTTTACTTGTATTCAACGGTTTACTAATGTTGCACAAATTATTTTTTCCAAACTGATTCATTTGGCAAATGTTTAATTTTCCAAGTGTTTATTTTCTCTGAAACTGTAAACATTACATTTAAGGATTGTTATAAAACAAACCTAACCTAACCTAACTTACAGAATAGTACTGAAATATATCCTGAATAGTTTCCAGTTTCAGAAAAAATAAACATTTGGGAAATGAAACATTTGCTAAATGAATCAGTTTGGGAAAAATAATTTGCCAAACGGAAGTACACCTTTAATACTATACTATGCTATACTATATTGATATAATTTACCTAATCAAGATTGTTTTTTTGGAGTCTTTTTGTATTATTTATTTTTTTACTTTTACGATCATCCCGTGAAATCCATACATTTCTCCTTACAAACGTAGATAGATTCCTGTTTCCTCCCTGGATAATGGCAGTTAGAGCATTTTTTTTTCTGTAAAGTCTATATCTACCACGGCCATGACCCTATGCGTTTGTTAGTCATGTACCTCGAAATCATTAATTCCTTGTGGCTTTTCACCTGTGCGCGTTTTGCCGCGATAGCGTATTTTGTTGTAGGTAGCATGTAATATTGGTGGTAGGTACCTACATTTTTTACTCGCATATATTTTTAGTCGCGTTTGGTATTGCTGTAAGCAATAGCATAATTTTACTGTAGCATTGATTATCGATCGCCTATTTAGTTAGTGGCATTTTAATTTATTCTTTACTTTTTTTTTACTTTACAAATACCAATTTACGCTTATTAAGATAACACTCAGAAGATTAACTAAGTGCGAAATGCTTTTAAAAAAACTACAGAGTGTAGTCCTTAAAAAAAATGAAATATCGCGTAAAGTAATATCGCGTTACAAATAAATATATATAGCGGTGAAAAGCGACTAAGGTGAAGAACTACACAAAAAATAATATACTAAGAATTCAATACTTTACATCATTGTGATTGGCGACGAGAAATCATACTAAAATAAAAAATACCGGCCAAGAGCGTGTTGGACACGCCCAGGATAGGGTTCCGCAGCTGTTACGAAAAAATCCTTAATTTTACTATTAATTATACTGTCCGTATTAAACATTTATAGGTCAGGCTGCTATTTACTCTTAAACTACTAATATTTCTCAAGCAAACTTAACCGTTATAGTTTTCCTTGTTAATTTGAGATATTTCCTCCAGTGGCGAAACGTGATTTTTTTTTCAGGTACAGTCATAGCGAAAACCAGTGGCGGCACAGGACCTAAATTTGGTGTAGGCAAGACACATTTTGCGGGGGCCTATGATGACGCGCCACACATTAGATTACGGATGTTTAAACGAGCAAAAAATGGGAAACTTTCGAGGCGCGAGGCCCCTCAGACCGCGAGGCCGCCCACGCCTAAATAAGTTTGTATTACATCAAGTAATTACAAACTTCAAGGTGAATGATCTTTTTGTTGCAGGCCGCTTGCGATTTCAAATTTCAATTTTTTTGTTTTGATTCTCGATTCATAAAAAATTTAAATTGGACATTCATTCAAATATTATTTATTTTATTAGCAATAACGGCTGCTTCACCGAATCTAAGATAATTTGAATAAATAGATGTGGTACATCATTTCTTACGCATTTCCAATGTAATTTAGAACGTAGGAGTCGTAGCTTCTAATAGTTGTGATGGATGTTACCACACGCCACTGTTGGCGTATGTTAGCGATTAAGAATTTCGGGGAAGTCGGTTGGAAGCGACGTGGTTCAATTGGTAGAACACCCAGGTTGGGGCGCATACCCAGGAGACGTGGGTTCGAATCCCACCGGCTCACCCGAAAAACTTTTTCGCTTTTAAATAATCTTGGACATTCATTATTTTGCAGAGATTCTTTGAAGACACATCGGTAGAAGTTGTAAATATTTTTTTTGGTGAATAAGAAACCTAGTCGTTTCTGTTGAAATCGTGGACCTTTTGTGCGATTGTGTCGTGTCTGTGCCATTTTTAGGGATCCGTACCCAATGGGTAAAAACGAGACCCTATTACTGAGGCTTCGCTGTCCGTCCGTCCGTCCGTCTGTCCGTCTGTTACCAGGCTGTATCTCATGAACATACACATGTGAAAATTCACATAGACAGGTGAAATTTTCATAGATGATGAATTTCGGTTGCCGCTGTTGTTATCAACAAATACTAAAAAACAGAATAAAATAAATATGTAGGGGGGCTCCCATACAACAAACGTAATTTTTGTGCTCGTTTTTGCTTGATATTGATAACGGCAACAGAAGACACTTGAAATATCCACAGAATATTTAGTTATTATATTCACTTTAAAAATAAATAATTAAATTAAAATAAAACAAATATCCCGTATAACAAACGTGTTTTTTTGCCGTTTTTATAGATAATGGTATGGAACCCTTCATGCGCGAGTCCGACTCGCACTTGGCCGGTTTTTTTTAAATTTCAGTTCGCGATTTAATTTGAAGAAACCGCTTGCCGTAGCTGTGGGCTACTACTTTCCTTGGTGAAGCCAAGGAGCGTTCCAAAGCCAGTCAAGCCATGATTTTTACGTCTGGGTAAGCTTTAATTGCTGTTTCGTATCGCTTTCATTCCCGGCCAAGTCCCGGCGTATCCTATTCGATGTTTATCTTAGGAAATTGTTCCAGTTTTCAGGTACGGGCATCCTTTTCTGGCTGCGGACATCTCGATCCTACCGGGCTGCTTACTGCGTCGTATCACTGGCGTGACGGACCCGCGGAGACAAGCGGACGTCGAAAATCTTACTGGAGCAGCAACCTCGACGGCCCCACGAATTTTGACCTTATATTCTTTTCAAAATTCTGAAAGGCGCACTGCCCGCCAACGTGCCCCTCTTTACCGGTCTTTTTGATAACGACATAAGGCTTAAATCTTGACAGTGTTTGTTATACCTAATGCTTTTTAGGGTTCCGTACCCAGGCTGTATCTCGGGAACCGTGATAGCTAGAGAGCTGAAATTTTCACAGATGATGTATTTCGGTTGCCGCTATAACAACAAATACTAAAAAATGGAATAAAATAAATATATAAGGGGCTCCCATACAACAAACGTGATTTTTTTGCTCGTTTTTGCTCGATATTGATAACGGCAACAGGTAGACGCTTGAAATATTCACAGAATATTTAATTACAATTGACTTTAAAATAAATCATTAAATTTAAAAAATATATATATATTTAAGGGGGCTCCCATGCTACAAACGTGATTTTTATAGATCGGAACCCTTCGTGCGCGAGTCCGACTCGCACTTGGCCGGTTTTTTACAGAATCACGATCTTTATAACTGGCGTAATTATTTTTTTTAACCTTACTTTTCAATACCATGTATTTCCAAGGGAACCAAACCATTTCACCCGCCCATTCCACCATGCATCTATCACCGTTACTTGGAAATCAAACCGTATTAAAAAAAATATTTTTAGTAGTTATGCTTAGTAGTATTGCTTTTTAATATCCTTTTTAAGCCACAGTCCCCTTCCTACCTTTTCGAAAGATTTAATTACTTGGCTGCTGGATCTGGGAACCGGTTGCGGTCAAGTAATAATCTTTCGTTAGCTTTTCCTGTAAATAAATCCAAATCCTTCTCCGTGCATGCTGTTAGTCTGTGGAATCGGTTGCCGAGTGAAATCAGGCGGTCGCAGTCGGTAGCCATCTTCCGAAGTCGCTTAAGGGCGTACTGGCTTGACAGTTCCTCTTAAATAGAGACAACCTCTATTGTGTTCTCTGTTTAGTGTATATGCGTATATTAATGTATTTATGTAGTTTTTATGTAGGTAGTCTATTTATGTTGATATTAGTCTACTGTATTCATGATATAATATATTAGTGAGTACTTGCGTGTATTCTTTGTATGTATGTACATATTGTTTATGTTAAGTATATTGGTTTGGGTTTACTTTTGATTTTGACTCTTTTTACTCTGCATTGTATGCCTACTCTTGTCTCTGATGTCCTGACAATCGTTCAAAGGTTAACTAGTAGAGATCCCTTTAAGGGATAAGTTCGCCTTTGTACATCTGTTTCTCTTGTTAACTGTTAATTTTCTTGTTTTATGTACAAAAAAGAGTTTTACATACATACATACATACATACCCACTTGACAGTCCGGGCCGCGCGACCAATATGCTTCAAACCGTCCCTTCTATCTCTTAAGATCCATTACGGATTTACTGAGATTTTATTTTTTAACTAGATCCATGACGCGGAGGTGTGGATCTAATGAGATGTTATTTGTCACCTGATACACCATTACTTCTAGTCGCTACAAATGGATCTGAAGAGAATATTTTTCTCATTAGATATAACTTGTTGTTATGGATCTAGTGAGAAGATGCTAATAATTATTAAATTACATTACTCTAAAAAAAACCGGCCAAGTGCGAGTCGGACTCGCGCACGAAGGGTTCCGTACAATTATCTATAAAAATCACGTTTGCTGTATGGGAGCCCCCTTAAATATTTGTTTATTTTAATTTAATGATTTATTTTTAAAGTCATTATATAATTAAATATTCTGTGAATATTTCAAGCGTCTACCTGTTGCCGTTATCAATATCGAGCAAAAACGAGCAAAAAAATCACGTTTGTTGTAAGTAAATATTTATTTTATTCCATTTTTAGTATTTGTTGTTATAGTGGCAACCGAAATACATCATCTGTGAAAATTTCAACTCTTTAGCTATCACGGTTCCCGAGATACAGCCTGGTGACAGACGGACAGACAGACGGACGGACGGACAGACAGACGGACAGCGGAGCCTCAGTAATAGGGTCCCGATTTTACCCTTAGGGTACGGAACCCTAAAAATGTCTTAAACTAACCTTTTCAATTGGGGATGTCTAATTTTTTGCAATGTATAGTAAATCGAAAACCATTTCGAGATAAATGCTTTTTAACTCGTTTTCTGTAGTTATTTAATTTAAATATTATGTAATGAATTTATTATATAACAAATAAGCAATGACCTTCATTTGACATTGGTGTAAATTGCGTGATCGGTTCAAGTCGTACTTTATTCTGTGTGGTTAGAATTCTTCACAATTTACGCGTGGATTATACTACGGAGTTTGATTTGGACCCGCTGTCTGACATCTAGCACTTTGACAGTGCCAGTAAAGTGACACAGTGTATAGTGTACCACTACGCAAAAAATAATTAAAGGGGTTGCCTTATCGTACGCATTTAGATAGATTTAGAAATTTGGCACTGTTGGAGCCTTCAATTACAATCTGACGTCATCAACTAAAATAGTTTCAATAATTAATTTTGAAGAAAGTAGAGAACTAAATGACAAAATATTGAAATTAGTTTCTTATAATTGACTTCTCTATACAAAAAAAATATAAAAACCACTGGTATTTTTTTTAGACATTCCCAATTAGGTCACGCACACGGGTTTTGACGTTCAAAAGGTTATAATTATCATTTCAAAAGATAGCATGATAAAATGTAAACGATATTTAGTACAATACATAATGAAAAAACAAAACAAAATACAGGCAAACTAAAAATTCTTCTTTTTCTTCTACAGGCTTGACACAGATAAGTTCGTTAAAATATATCGTAGTTTTTCCAGGAAGTGCCCAATACTTATCTCGCCACTTGTTAACTGCATCTGGGCAGTTAAAATACGGTCGTCGTAGTCCCTGACAATGTTGCGGCGTTTAGGCCCCGTACTTTTTTTAAATTTCTGTAAACGATGACGGCGAAATGAACTTATCTTCGCTTCTTGAAATAACAGATGCAGAACCTGCAATAGCTGACCTTCATTTTTGTTGATACTGACATTAAGGCTATGATGCCAGCCCTCGCAGCTATTATTCGTTCGGTGTCTCTCTCCATACATATACCATGTTCGATAAAAATCATTTTTCATCCAGTACGATTCAAAATAGTCACAGAACTTGGTCATTGCTTCACCAGAGCCCATTTCATTTCGAATATAGCCCCAACCATCTGGTATGAGATAGTCGGGCAGAAACGCGAGTTTGTTACATAAAGATATAACCCTGGTATTATGTTTTGTGCGTTTTAGGCCGATTGATAAATCTAAATAATGCATTTGAGAAGTGGTAGTGACAACCCATTATTTTCACATTCATTTCAGACAAAGCATCTAATGTGGCTCTCTCAAAATCTATTGTTACCTTTTTAGGTTCCCAGCCTGGCACCTGTGCTTTGATTAAGTTGAACAATGTCGTGTACGCCTCCTTCATCTTATTATATTTCTTCGTATTATATTAGTATTTCCTACGTCACTGCCGATATCAGCATGTATGGTATAAATCTGCCGGAAAGGTGCCGGGCATGATTTGAACGTTCCGTCCATGAACATGTGTTCCGATTGGGTTAAACATTCTCGTCCATCGTTTGAACTAAATATCGTAATTCTTATGTCATTGTGACTGTAATCCGCCAACAGAAAACTCTCGTATTGCACAGGTACCTCCACTTCTTTGGGATCGGTATGGCGCATTTTATCCACACCGGCAATTTTATTCCGTTGGCGATAAATTGACGATTTTTTTTCATTGAACGTTGGGATAGGTTTATTTGCCGCCAAGTGCCAGCCTTTTTCCGTTATGGTAGCCAAAGCCTTTTTGAAAATACGAGGAGCCGTTTCTCTGCCTAAAGAAGCTTCGGCACAATGGTCGTTAATAGTGGATTCTATCAAATTTTGCGTTTCATCTGCAATGCAGCTTCCAGAATGGGGTTTCCTTATTAATATATCCGATTTGTCCTAAAACAATAACGATGACACATACAAAAGTTAACTTTAAAATAACGTCGAATAAAAAAATATTGTTGGAAAATCGTAAGATGTGTCAGAAAAACATATTTTATAAAAAATAATAATCCTTACCGCAGATAACGTTATTGATCCTGTGCACTTTAATTTTGTTTTTTTGTAATTTTCACACCGCCAGAGACTAGTTAGTCCCTTTCTTGTATGTTACATGAGTATGGAACTTATATCCCTCAAACAAGAGGACTTTCCCGCGTCCACTCTTAATGAATTCAAGTTCACTCATTGTACGAGCACGCTCGACATTAATGTTAAGCTGACGCTGCACCCGCTGTGTACGTCACTCCGTTTACATAATAAGTAAAATATGTTATTTTTATATACCTATTTTTTAGTGCAATAAAGGTACTCAACCTGAACGGCCACATCTTTTAATTAACAATCCGTTCTTCTAACATTATAACAGTTACAACGTAACACCAACATACAACATTCGTAAATGTAAGGTCTATTACACTACAAATAGACCCTACATTTTTGGTCCTTCGAATTAAAAAATCAGTAAGTGGTTCCTACGTTTAGTGTTCTTGTGATTTGACTACGGTAGCGAATCGGTTTGACTGGCTTCCCACAAGCGGGTCTCACCAGTCGGATTGAGAAGGCGCACATACCGTAGGGTGATTACATTCGCATACCTTTGGAATCACATTTTAACTGTACAACATAAAAACAAAACAACTTAATCAACCATGGACATCTTTAAGAGACAACAAATTATCACAGAAACCATCGAGAAGATGAAAACAAACTTCAAGAAAGATTCTGCCAGTCGCAAGACGGTGGATTACATAACAAAGCGGTCGGCAACACTTCAAGCTCTGTGGGATGAGTTTGAAGTCAACCATCGACAAGTGCAAAAACTGGAAGACAAGACTTTGCTACCTTCTTACTACGAAGAGAGTTACCAACAGGTGAAACAAATGTATGAAACACTTCGTGAACAGCTGCAGAACTGCGACACAGCCTCCAGCTCCAGTGCTGAAAAAGGAATTCTGTCGCAAACAGATGAACTATTCAACCAACAAGGTACTAATTTTAGGGCACTTACACGCTTGGTTAGAAATCTCAAGCTCGATCTGATTACCGAGAAATGGGAAGTTGAAGACAAGCTACAGATGCTGCAATCGAGATGGAAGGCCATAGATGAGATCCATTGGAAGTTAGATAGCATTTTCATCGGATCTGACTTAGACTACGAAGAGGAGTTCAATCAACATGAACAGATTTATGAACAAACCAAAAAACAACTCTATCAAAAACTCAACGGGTCGGTTCAACAACAACAAGCCACCCCGAGGATTGAAATTCCAACATTTGCAGGGAATTACACGCAATGGACGACATTTATGGACCTTTACTGCGAGGCAATTCACAACAACAATACTATACCAAAAGCTCAAAAAATGCAACATCTTAAAGGAAAATTAAGAGGGGAAGCGGAGCGTCTTGTTCAACATTTGGCGGTGTCAGTGGACAACTATGACACATGCTGGGACATTCTTTGCAACAGATATAACAACAAGCAATTACTTTTCACGAAACTGATGCATACATTTCTCAATCAACCAGCCGCCCAACAACAAACAGCATCGGAGCTAAAGAGACTGCACGATACCAGTCTAGAAGCTGTGCATGCAATCCACAACCTAGGTATCGATACATCAACGTGGGACCCGTTTCTAGTACACATTCTTACAACTAAACTAGATTCGGATACCTATACTTCATACATGGAGGCGAGAAAGTCACCGCGTGAACTGCCACAGTTTGATGAACTTATACTTTTTTTGGAAAACAAATTTATCGCGCTCGAGCCACTCATCAAGAAAAAACAACCATTTAGCCAGCCTGCACCCAAGATGAACCACGGGATTGTACGAAACATGCCCTCAACATCGTCAAGCAATACACAAAATCATAACAACTTCAAACGATTCGTTGCGAAATCATTTCCTGCAACTACAGAACGCAATTGTCCAATATGCAAGACAAACCATATTTTAATGCATTGCAAAACATTCCAGAACATGACGCCTAGCGGTAAAATGACTACAATAACAAAGTTAAACATATGCCAGAATTGCTTATTTTCGCATAATGGCAGGCAATGCAATTCAATTAAACGATGCAAGGTTTGCAATAAGTCACACCATACGGCAATTCATGACTTAATACGTGACTTCGAACGCAACTGCATATCTGCAACGTCTGCAACTACATCCCCTGGCTCACAAGATAACTTAGAGAACTTACAAAAATGCAGTAATCACGTCAATGGGAATTTCAATGAAGTTTTGCTAGCTACGGTGCAAATAAAAATAAGAGCGATAGACGGAACACTAATCCAATTGAGATGCCTGCTAGATCAGGGCTCTCAAATAAACTTGATTACAGAATCAGCCGCTCAAAAATTGGGACTCAAAAGAAACAGACAGAGCGCCACGGTCTCAGGGATTGGACTTGCAGCCAAACAGAGTAAAGGGACCGTACAACTGAGTTGTGAATCACTGAACGGAGATCATTCCTTTACAACAGACGCACTTGTCATGACTACAATGATTAACAACTTACCAAACTATTCATTCGCGAAGCAACAGTGGCCTCACCTCAACAACATTAACTTGGCGGACCCAGATTATAACATCTCCAGACCAGTCGATGTATTATTGGATGCTGGAGTTTACGCAGACATTGTCATGGGAGGTATCCTGCGAGGTCCAGAAAATGCTCCCATAGCACAACAAACTAAATTGGGATGGGTATTGCTCGGCAATGTGAAACCATTCAATTGCTATGCCGTCATAAACAACTTAGACGAACTGGCTCAATTTTGGGAAATTGAAGAGATAACTGAAACTTCCAATAACATGTCTCAGTCTAAAGAGTATTGCGAAACATTGTACAAAACAACAACAAACAGATTACCAAATGGGCGATACGAAGTCAAAATTCCAATGCAACAGAACTTTGAACAACACCTTGGACCCTCGAAGCCCCAAGCAGTCGCACAATTTCTTCAATTGGAAAAACGTCTCGCAAAAAACGAAGCACTGTCGGTCGCATACAAGGCGTTTATGAACGAATACATCGCTCTTGGCCACATGACGAAATGTACTTTGCCCCGGGAACCCAGCTGCTTTGTGCCACACCATGGGGTTCTTAGACTGGAGTCCACAACAACCAAACTACGCGCCGTATTTAATGCATCGTGTCCAACAAAATCTGGATATAGCTTAAACCAGTTCATGGAAGGCGGCCCCAACCTACAACAGGATTTGCAAGCCATGATTCTACGCTGGAGATCATTTCGATATGTCTACACAGCAGATATTGAAAAATTCTATAGACAAATATTTATCAAAGAAGAAGATCAACATTTACAAAAGATCGTGTGGCGCAACACGGAAACAGAACCCATAAAAGAATATCAGCTGTGCACAGTAACATATGGCACAAAGTCAGCACCCTACCTGGCAATGAGGACTATTAAACAACTCGTCAGAGACGACGGTCCTCAGAATCCTCTTGCTGCAGAAATTTTAAATAATCAGTTATATGTAGATGACCTTCTGGGCGGAAGCAACGATCTCAGTTTGGCAAGAACAACACAAAAACAACTTATCAGTCTACTACAAGGCGGCGGTTTCAACTTACGCAAATGGGCTAGCAACCACCCTGAGCTCTTAGATGAATTGACAGAAGATCAAATAAGTAAAAACATGTTAAATATCACTAACATACAAAACAACAAAACGCTCGGAATTCTGTGGAACCCGTGTACGGATCAATTTACGTTTAACATCGCCAACTTATGCACTAACAAAGATAACGTTATAACGAAACGTACACTGCTCTCGGATTTGTCCAAAATATACGATCCGTTGGGCTGGCTTTCCCCAGTAACAATGAAGGGCAAGATTATATTTCAACAAGTATGGAAACAACCGCTCGCATGGGACGAACCTCTTCCGCAACTTATACAAACAGAATGGGCACTTTTCAGGAACGAACTACCAATCCTCAACAAAATAACGATGCCAAGATGTATTGGAAACACATGTCAACAGATTGAGCTGCACGGATTCTGCGACGCTTCTGAACGCGGATTCGCATGCGTCATATACTGCAAAAGTACCTACAACAATCAAGATTTCACCATCAAACAAATCGCAGGCAAAACGAAGCTCGCCCCTGTAAATAAACATATAACACTGCCTAGATTGGAACTCTGTGGCGCGGTGTTACTTTCTAAGTTAATGAATAAGACCATAGACTCACTAAACACAAAGACAGTACAAATATACGGATGGACTGATTCAACTGTTGTACTAGGGTGGCTGCAAGGAGACATAACACGATGGAGAACGTTTGTTGCAAACAGGGTCGATCAAATTAGGCAAGTTATCCCAACAAGCTGCTGGAGACACGTGCGCTCAGAAGATAACCCAGCTGACTGTGCAAGTCGGGGAATACTCCCCTCCCAACTTCTTAACCACTGTCTCTGGTGGGAAGGCCCTCAGCAGATAAAAGAAAACATGTCAAAAACCACAGCAGCAAAATCATACGAAGAACCTGCCGAAGACAGAAAGGGACACAGACAAACATACACTGCTAGATTGACGTCACCGATTGTAGAGGAACTTCTACATAACAATAGCTCTATAACACGTGTGACGCGGATACTCGGTTGGATATCACGTTTTATAAACAACGCAAGCAGAAAAAGTAAAACGGGGTCATTTAACTTAACAACGGCTGAGTTGAATCGTGCGCATACATCAATAATACAAACAGTGCAGAATAAGTATTTTGCTAAAGAAATTGAGCAATTACAGAAAAATAAAAACATAACATCGAAGGGGCCACTTGCACAGTTAAATCCATTCTTAAACCAAGATAACGTGTTGTGCGTTGGTGGAAGATTGAAAGAAGCAACTATTAGTGACTCACAGAAAAATCCCATTATTTTACCTCACAACGACAAATTAACTGAACTGCTGATCGACCTGGCTCATATAACAACACTCCACGGTGGACCACGACTTACGCTTTCCCATCTTAGAAACAAATACTGGATATTGAGAGGAGTGAGAACCACCAAGGGACGTCTTCGAAGGTGTATCAAGTGTCATCGGTTCAAATCAACAACGAACAACCAACTGATGGCTGATCTTCCTGCACCCTGAGTCACGCCCTCCCGGCCCTTCACCCACACGGGTGTAGATTTCACAGGCCAAGTAGAGGTCAAGGCCAACAAGGGAAGGGGCATCAAGACCACAAAGGGTTACATAGCCGTATTTGTATGCCTTGCCACAAAGGCCGCACACCTGGAGCTGGTGTCGGACCTCAGTTCTGAAACATTTTTGGCTGCATTTAGAAGACTATGCGCACGCCGTGGGTCACCTCAACATCTGTACAGTGACAATGGTACCAACTTTGTGGGAGCAGCAAGAATCCTGGCGCAAGAGAGAAATGAAGCTCTTCAACATTATGCCAACACAACAGTCATGGACACCCTCTCCAACCAAGGCATTGAATGGCATTTCAATGTCCCTGCCTGGGCTTCGGCTGGGGGTCTGTGGGAGAGGCTGGTCCGTAGTACCAAACACCACCTGCGCCGGGTGCTTGGGGACCAAAAACTAACATTTGAAGAGTTCTCAACGTTGCTGGCTCAGATTGAAGGCTGCCTCAACTCTAGACCTCTGCTACCGTTAACAGAAGACATCGATGACTTGGAGTGCCTAACTCCGGGACATTTTTTAGTTGGTGGACCGGTTCTAGCAGGCCCGCTGTCACCAGAAATAGAGCTAAGGGGGGCACGAACGCGATGGCAATTAACAGAAAAACTACACAGGGACTTCTGGAAAAAATGGTCAAATGAATATCTACAAACACTCCAGACGCGCAGTAAATGAACTTCAACCAAGCGAAACCTCAAGGTCAACGACATGGTGCTGGTGAAAGAGGACAATACACCACCTGCGAGATGGCTGCTTGGCAGAGTCATCGAACTTCATCCAGGAAAGGATGGACACGTCCGCGTCGTTTCACTGAAAACAAAAAACAATGTCATGAAACGACCTATAACAAAACTGGCTCCCCTACCAATGGATGAAGAGGAAGAACAGGACACTGACAACAACCACCCGCCGACCAAACCAGCTGCTCCGAGTAATAAACCACGCCCTAAGAAAACTTCTACATGCACTTACATTTGTTTATCACTGTTATTGATGCTCATGGCCTGGATACCTACATCTACATGCCAGATCAACGGTATTCGCGAGTTAAACCCATCGAAACAAATTTATTTCGACAAGGTAGCTGACATGCAAATTGTGCAAGATCAATGGAAGATGGTGGTTTATTATAACATGAAGGCATACTGGAAAGGGCTCATAACGATAGAAAAATATGTTAATCACCTCACCGCCCTCTGCAATCAAGAAACAGCTTTTACAACCATCGCTTCGCAACTACAACATGAGATGAATGAGCTCCAACATTACAACAAAATACTATCAACGGAACATGCGACACTCTCTACGAGAAGAAAACGAGGTCTTATCGATGGTGTCGGATACATTGCGAACTCACTGTTTGGGGTGTTGGACGAGAGGTTCGCAGAACAATATGATAAGGACATCCAGTTAGTACGAGCAAACGAAAACCATTTACTAAGTTTATTCAAAAATCGCACTTCAATAATTGAAGGCGAGTACAACCTGTTGCAGAGAAACGAACAATTAATGAACCAACAATTTACTACTATAAACCAGCACTTAATTGAACAAGATAAACATAACAAGGCTGAGCATCAAAACACCATGTACATAACAGCAACAGCACTGGCTGCCAACATGATCCTAGCTAATCTGCGAAGGATACAGCAAATGCTCTTGGATTTAATCACCGACGTTAAAGACGGCCGCGTGGATACGCACCTCATCCAGCCAGACCAATTCGAAGAGCAACTAAATCTCATCGCTGGCAAGCTACCGGGCGATTTATCACTGCCTTGTATAAACAATCAGCACTGCACAAAGGACATGTACAAGCTAGCTCGCGTACATGTGCACTTAACAAACAATTTTCTTTTGTTCGAGTTCAAATTACCATTAGTGAACACTGAAACCTACGAACTCAATCGACTTATACCTATTCCGCAAATGTCGTCTCCAACAACTCAACGCATCATAATAACATCTGAATATCTGGCCATCAATCTCAGGAAGGATGCTGTGATACGACTAACTCATCAAGACATATCATCATGCCAGTTAATTCAAGAACATCAACTATTATGCGACATCAACCTACCTATCTATGACATAAAAGCTAGCGTGAATATATGTGAAGCACAATTAATAAACAATAAAAAGTTATCAAGCTGCCAAACAATAACATCGGAGTGTGCCGATAAATGGATCCGGTTACACCGACTAGACACCTGGCTGTTTGCTTGCTGTGGGAAATGCGCGGTTCGCACTTTTTGTCCTGGCGGCGTTACATCATTAACGTTACGCGATGCCGGCTTAATTACTTTAAAATCGGGATGTATGCTGAAGGGTGATCTGATCACAATACATTCACACAACAACTTTCATAGCAAGATTAATGTCAATGAAGATGACGTTTATGTACCGATTTCATCAGTTAACGACGTTCTGGAAGTAAACAACATTACGTTCACACCGGAAGACCACCATGAAGTAATGACCCAGCTAAAGTCAAGCATTGAAACTGTGAAAGTGCAACAGCAGACACTCAACGAGATCACGTCATCTCATGACGTACATCACTACGCGTTTATTGTGTTTATGACAATTACTCTTATTGTCGCTGTCATTTGGATATCATGTTATATCAGAAGGAGAATCAACGCAACGCAAGTAATTGTTCTGGACCATAACGCCCACCAAGAAGACAACATCTCATCGTTCCGGGAGTCGCGCAACAGCGACACTACAACGGAGGGGGCTGCACATGCTACAAAATATTTCAACAAGGGAACCTCACCCTGAAGAATAAATATTCTTTCTTTTTCTTTCTTGTAGTTGGTAGCATGTACGAGCACGCTCGACATTAATGTTAAGCTGACGCTGCACCCGCTGTGTACGTCACTCCGTTTACATAATAAGTAAAATATGTTATTTTTATATACCTATTTTTTAGTGCAATAAAGGTACTCAACCTGAACGGCCACATCTTTTAATTAACAATCCGTTCTTCTAACATTATAACAGTTACAACGTAACACCAACATACAACATTCGTAAATGTAAGGTCTATTACACTACAAATAGACCCTACACTCATTGTTCAATTTATTTACCGAAGCAAATGATACCTAAGTTTCTTTGTTATATGACAAACAGCAGTGACAATTGCCGGTTTTTTTATCATGATTATGCTACAAGTGGCCAATTCAACATTATATCTAAAGAGAGTAAACGACGTAGTCTATGAGACGAGTATATCTAGCGGGAATATGTTCTCAGTGGATCCACTATCTGGAGCATCGATGGATCTGGTGAGACTTTATTCTCACCAGATCAATACTTGTTCTGAAAAAATGGATCTAGCAGGAATATGTTCTCAGTGGATCCACTATCTGGAGCATCGATGGATCTGGTGAGAATTAAGTCTCACCAGATCCAGTATGGATCTGATAAAATGGATCTAGCGGGAATAATAATCTCATTAGATACATGGACAAGTGAATCAATGGATTCATTGAGAAAGTATTCTCTCTAGATCTATTCCAGAGATGGGCAATGTGTCTACTGAGAAAAAAAATCTCCGAAGAACCATTTCTTGCAACTGGGTAGAGATATGTATCAGATGACAAATAACATCTCATTAGATCCACACCTCCGCGTCATGGATCTAGTTATAAAATAAAATCTCAGTAAATCCGTAATGGATCTAATGAATGGATCTTAAGAGATAGAAGGAAACCGTCCGGGTTTTTTATCGACAGACGCACCGCGCCGCGCTTTCACTACTTTCTAACAAAAACGTCGTCGTACTTAATTTTAATTTGATAGGATGATGATTTTTTTCTTTGCATTGTAAAAGGTTGCCTGGAAGACAACGCTTCGAAGCAATAAGGCCGCCTTTTTCGTAACTTAGATATTTTTTCCATGTACATTACATACCTACATTTGTTTTTCTGTATTGATTTCTATGTGGTTTACAATAAAGAGTCATTGTATTGTATTGATTGGGAACAAGCATTTTATTTAGTTTTACCCTTAATTTGGCAGTGTATGATGTCATACAATATGTCATACAAGGTATTCAAATAATTCTAGAGATCAAAAATAAACCTTTTTTTTCAGTTCATTTGTTATAGTAGGAAGATGAACCACTAAATTAATAATAAAATAATTCATGACACTGACGACCTCAACAATCCGTTATCAACAAAACGTCATGGCAAAGGAAGAATGATGAACTTTCTGAGATAGTTATTTATTGTTGTATTTCTTGTTTTTCTCTATGACACATGCTGTTTTATTTCTCAATTTACAGCACTGTAATGTATTTCGCATCAGTTTTTATAAAAATTACACTAATCAACTGAACCACTAATAACTATCTCGCTTCAAATTTGTTGTATGACCTGTCATACACTGCCAAATTCAATAAAAAATTGTGTTGTAAGGTGCAGGTGCAGCATACACTGCCAAATAGTGACAAACAATAGAAAATAAAAAAATACAAATAAAACAATAAATTGAAAATAGCAGACCCAGCTTATTCTATCGAAGAAGTAAGACACAACCATAAGTCAATTTCCATGTTTCACTACCCAAGGGAGAAGTCGCCTCTGCTCGAAATTTACCACATTGATCTGTATGACGTGGAATATTCGCCTGTGTTTTGTAGCTGGCAAAAACAATAGAAATTGACATTTATTATACCACACAAAACACTAACTTATTCGCCACCAAGTTTCTTTTGACATAATTGTGTAATTTTAGTTTTTTGGTAATTTTTTTGCCAGCTAAGTATTTTTTTCAGAAAAAAGGTAATTCAATCGATTTTTCTATTTTATTATGTCGAATATTTCTCTAAAAAAGATAATATTTATTTCGTTTTATGCAATTTCTTAAAATAATCATAATCGTTTGTAACAAATAATTATTTTACTTTTCCCACGGAAACAGTCTTAATTTGGCAGTGCACCTATATTGTGTCATACATGATTTTTTTCCAAAATAAGGCAAATAGATTTTTTTAAATATTTTCCCATGTCTAATTAGAGCTATGTAAACTCATTAAAATAATTCAAAATAGAAATCTATATCTTTTTTTGCCTGCCAAATTAAGGGTTAAAGTGTAATAGGTACTTACTTACCGCTGAAGCTCAATAATGTACCTAGTCAAAAATAGTGATGAATCTACAGTTTTCTGTAACTTGCGTTAGGTTGCGTTCATTCGTTATGACAGGGCAATAGGCAATGTTACAGAGTTGGGCAACTTAAGTTTAATTTTCAGTCCGTTGTTGGGTCGGTTTATGAGGTCTTCTATTTCATTTGTTTGAAAGTTTTATTGCCTGTTTATTATGACCTTTGTGGCATAAATGGATATTATGTTGGTAGCGGGAAACGTAAATAGAGCATGATTAAAATATAAAGCAGATTGAGAGCTTACTGCTTCAATTTTGTACAGAATAGCGATATTTCTGGCTAATAGATGTAATACTAGCTTTTTCTCGCGACTCCGTCCGCGGAGAATTCAGATTTGTGACCACCTATTTCAAAAATGAGCTTTACGGTGAATGAAACAATGTGAGGAAACCTTCAGACACCTGTGAAGAAATCCAATGGTGTGTGCGAAGTTCCCGATCCGCACTGGGCCCGCGTGGGAATTACGACCCAAGCCCTTTCGTTCGGAGAGACGGCATATGTGCCCTGCAGTGGAACGTATAATAGGCTGAAATGATGATGATGATTTCATAGATGTGCACGCCCCTCTCCAGTTGTTACTTCGGCGCCCCTCCCTACCCGCGCCGCGTTGCTGACTGCGCTGCTGGCCACAGCACACGGCGCGGCGGCGTTTATTTTTCTATCCCCCCATATATTAATCTGCCGCGCTAGATAGAGTGACTTCCCAAATCCCCTCTTGGGCTCCCCTACTATAGAAAGTTATGAAATACTAGCTTTCGCCAGCGACTCCGTCTGCAAAGTATTCGTTTATCACTACTCCACAGAAACTATGCAATTTTCCGAGATAAAAACAATCATATGTCCTTTCGCGGGACTCGAACTATCTCGATACCAAATTTCATCTAGATCGGTTCAGCGGTTTATGCGTGGGGAGGTGGTAACAGACATACAGATAGACAGACCTACTTTTGCATGTATAATATTAGTATAGAAGTTTTTATACACTGGTGTTTTATCTTCTTCTTCTTGCGGTGCCTCTCCACTTGGTTGGCTATCAGCTCCGCATATCTCTCCTTATTTGTCGCCAGAGAAAACAGTTCTTCCACACTGGCGATACCGGTCCACTCTCTGATGTTTTACCCTAGAAATGTGGTTTTACCGTCATATGTTACACATTAGCTGGGTCCATAGAGTCACGAATGACGAGGTACTCCGGCGATTCAAAAAATCCCGAGAACTCATGTTGATCATCAAGACAAGAAATTAAGGTAGCCTATCTAGGGCATGCATGAGCGTTATCATCTACTCCAGACAATAATGATGGGCAAAATTGAGGGGAAAAGACGCGCCGGGAGAAGGAAGAAATCGTGGCTCCGAAACATCAGAGAGTGGACCGGTATCGCCAGTGTGGTGTTTTATATTACGAAATTAATAAAACAAGGTAAATCTAGTTGGTACATTATAATAGAAATTGCAATGCATGAATTATAAGCGCTTGTTAATTTTATTTACAATGCACATGCTCGGAAAGTGCCTCTTGACGAGTATAGAAATTTTGTCATCCCAGCACGCTTCCGCAAGGTTGAAAAAAACTTGTATGGTTTTTCTTTCCTCAAGCGTGCTGAGAAGTAACTTTTTAAATTGCCAAACCTCAAAAAGTTGTGTCCAAACTAGTGTTTTAAAAAAATGAGATTAAGGAGTTGTGTCCTTATAATTCAGCTTTGCACTAATAAGAAAATGCAACATAGTGAATATTTACTGATAAAATAATAAACTGATTGTTTTAGTATTAGAAGAATGTAATAACTTCTTAATTTTGTCAAACAATCTGGATCTGTATAATCCAAGCCATAGAATGAAACCCAGGACATGTCGGTACATGTTTTTTTTGTAACACAATAATAATAATCACGACACGCCATAAAAATATATATATTTATTTGTAAACATAAATTTTTATTTCGTCTTTCTTTTGAGAAAAAAATAATACTAAAATTATTCCTTTACTCCATTTTGGACCGTACGCCATCATGCGCGGGAAACTAGAAATTTAACAAATAAACTATCCGTGCGCGCGCATGGCTTAATGTGAACCAGTCATGGTTACCCGTTCGCGCCTGTCATGAAAACCCGCCAAAGTAGGTAATGTTTATAAGTTCAGTCCAGTGAATTAATTTTTGTTTAGTAAATTAAAATGGAGAGTTCAAGTGACGAATTTACATCGGACTTAAGACCGGCTGACGTTCTTCACGAAGCACAAATAGCCAGTGACAGCCCCCTGGTGACCAAGACGATGCTGAGATAAGTAAACACCTACGAGACTTTCTTTTAGTGGAAAGTAAATAAAGACACATCTTTTTCCGAAAATATTTTTATGGCATATTTCAATAAAATGTCATCAAAATCCCTCAACGTTGTGGTTTATTATTATTCTAGGTTTACGTCAATACTATAAATCTGATAATACGGTGGCGGGCAACTCTAGCTGTTATCCCAGCCTTCGCACGCGAAGAAATATGACATGGACCTGATCTGATGATGGAGGTGGAAGGTGGCCAAAGAAAATCTGTAATAAAATGATAGTATAATTTGTTGAAAGTTTGTTTAAAAATTGGCTTATTAAATCCATTGGTGAACATGGGGCAGTTATTGTAAAATGTAAGTTTTGCAACAAAGAATTGGCCAGCCATAAGGCTATGCTTGAAAAACATGTAGTCAGCCAAAAACACCTGCAATTTGTATGTGTCAACAATACAAACAAAAAGATCAGTCTAGATAGCAATCCAGAGACTTAATATGGTAAAACGAGCCGAACTTAAGCTTTGTAGTATGCTCGCTGAGCACAATTTACCGTTTACTTTGATGGACACCTTAGTACCATTTTTTTTTTTTTCCTAGCCTATAATTGTGTCCCACTGCTGGGCAAAGGCCTCCCCTCTGGTCCTCCACAGCTCCCTGTCCTGAGCGAAATCTGTACCATTAATGCAAAATATTTTTCCAGACTCTAATATAGCATAAGGTTTGGCAATGGGTAGGACTAAGGCCACTGCAGTTGTTACTCAAATATTAGGGCCTGAATTAGTCAATTCAGTTGCTAAATCAGATCCATGGACTGTTCATCATCAGGACCCAAATAATTTCCTCCCACTGGAAAAAAATTACATTGGGGTTCAAACATCTGCTTCTATTACATCATTTAAAAAAAAACACCCTGATGATCCAACAGCAAAATCAGAGGTTGACCAAGTTAGAAAGGGGTGTCTCCAATTTTATATTGAAGTTGTGATTCAGTTAAAAGCACGGTTTCAATTTACTGGCCCTATATTTCAGTTCATTGACATTGTCGACCCATGTCATGCTCAAGGTTATGAAGAAAAGGAACTAGGCGCTGTATTAAAATTCTTTCCGTATATGTCGAGGAATAAGAGCATGCGATTTACTTTATTATTATTACATTAACAGCTGCGGTAGGTAATAATACTGTCGTATTATTATTTTCACACAACCTGCTCGACAATCATGCAAACCTTTCTCAAAGTAAATCATTATAGCTCTTGGCTTTCGCCGGGGCGTATTGTTGTACTGAATTTAATTTTCATAGTTCGTATTGTTATGCGTTCAAAGTCTAATTGCAACTCCGCGGCCGATCGAAACCAAATTCAAATACTTAAAACAAAAGCCGCGAGTGTTTCAATACGCTGCAATTTTTAGTATCAAAACTGCAATAGTACATTGTGCATCAAGGGCCTAAGTAGGGGATTACTAACGAGAGTCTATTAGAAGCCCGACACCGAAGGCGGAGGGCTTTTAATGACTCGAGTTTGTAATCCCCTTACTGCCCGTGATACACACAATGATTTTCATCACATTGCGGTGAAAAAAAAATCCGAAAATAAAATTATTTTGTCTCTAAACACTTAAATTGAATATAATAATGGCTACCCGCCAATACAGTGTCACTTTTTTCGAGTTCATCTACCATAGATAATGTAAACTGCGTTTAGTTTATAATTCCAATGGTCATACGGCCAGATTCTGCCAACATTATTAAAAAATATTCACTAAAATTATTGCAAAAACTATTTAATATAAATTTAAAATATAAAAATAACGAAGTTTCTTTAAGCGTAGATGAGTTTTGTGTTGTAAAATTGGGTTATAGCTAAGTTTTAAAGATATAAATAAAACGTTGGCTGACTTGAAACCTCCTTAGTCTGAAATGACATACCAACTAACCTGTTTGCAAATTTTGAAAGTAAAGTTAGAATATTTCATACTAAATACAAACTGAAATACAGATGCACAGAAAAAAACCCCAGAAAAAAGACCTATGCTGGGAATCGAACCCAGGTCCTCAGCATTCCGTGCCGTGTGCCATAACCCTACACCACCACTGGACTAGTTTCCCCATACATCGTACATTACAATCTGTTAAATAATCACCTTATGCAGTGATACAGCGCGCATCTATGTTATACCCTCTATCGAGAGACTTCAACAATGAAGTTGAAAAAATAAATACAAAAAGATACTTCATATCTAACTTGTGTAAAGTTAGAACTCCCTTGGGAGGAAAAACTGTACGTAAATCCATAACTCCCTTAAGAACAATTTAGGTCATTGTCATTTAGTATACAGGCATGGAACACATTGACGAGCAAGTGTGACGAAAAAGAAGATAAAACATTAAGAAAATATCGAGTGACGAAAGTGATTTGACTCCGGATTCCATTAAATTAGACGCCTAGAATTAGGGCCACTTGCACAGTTCAGGGTTAAGAATGACAGTTCCATACATTTTGATACTTGTTAACCCTGGGTTAGCAGTCTCAGCCATTCCCTAATGCTCAAGCCTCCACTTCTCGCCAACATCTGCAAGCGTGTAGTCCTCGGGCCTCTACTTCTAGCCAGCAATTGCACGTGCTTAGTCCCCTAGCAATAGAACCTTCAAGAAGTCCTCGCCAACTCGACTCACGACACCAGAACATTTAACTACTAAAAGCCCAGAAATATCGCCTTCTCAAAAAATCTCAACTGAAATCCAGCAGACAAACACAAATGTTCCTGGAAAAACCATAACATTTTCATTTAGGTACTAATTGTCCAAATATATCAAACAACACATTTAACATTAAATAATTAATCTAGTTACTTATTTTTTGTAAACTTATGTATTTCGTGCAATTTCAATGGTACTTGTTTTTTCCTGATGTTTTTTTTTTATTTCCACGTGTTGTTTTAAATCACTATACATTAAACTGCTAACAGATGAACGTAGGAAAATAAAGGAAACGACAGATCAAAAAGACCTTTCCACAATCAACAAACGTATCTGACACCTTATACGACAGCAGTTGCGACAGAGGAAGAACAAACTTATTTTGGAAACGATCGAAAAGCATAGAGGGCCGAAAGTTTTCAGAAAACAGTTGAAGCGGGGTAGCCAGCAAATTCATAAGTTGTGTACAGAGGATAATTTGGTTACAACTAATCGTGAAGACGTAATGAAGGTTGTGGAAAAATACTACTCCAATTTATACAGTTCCTGCACACCAGGGCCACATTCGCGGCGGAGGGATCCCAGGGCGCCATTGGTTAGGCACAGAACTGAGGACTTGCCTTAGATAAGTCTGTACGAAATCAAGCATACCGTCAATCAAGCTCATGAAATCAGCAAAATCGCCAGGCAAGGACAGGATAACGTACGAATACCTGAAGTACGGAGGAAAGCCTGTGTTAAAGCAACTCAAATTGCTTTTTAATATGGTGTTGTTCGCGGGTGTGGTACCAGATACATGGAAGAATGCGGTTGTGATACTTCTACATAAAAAAGGTGATATAACCAAACTTGAAAAGTACCGACCAATTTCTCTACTAAGCCATGTGTATAAGATTTTCACCCTACGCTTGACCAATAGACTAGATTCTGCGCAGCCAGTGGAACAAGCAGGCTTTCGATGTGGCTTTTTCGACTATTGATCATATTCACACTGTCAGGCAAGTTGTAGAGAAGTGTACTGAATATAATCGACCTTTGGTAGTAGCCTTTATAGACCACGAAAAGGCGTTTGATACGGTGGAACACTGGGCCGTTAAACAATCTCTGCAAAGATGCCAGGTCGACACGAGATATGTGGAAGCGATCAAAGCAGTCTACCAAAAGTGCAACGCTACAAGTGAAACCCCACGAGCTCACTGAGCCGGTTCCAGTTGAGAGAGGAGTTAGGCAGGGGGACACTATTTCGCCAAAACTATTTACCTCATGTTTGGAAGACATCTTTAAGCTTCTTGACTGGTCAGACAAAGGTATTAACATCAATGGTGAGCGCTTTACTTATCTCCGATTTGCGGATGACATAGTCATTTTTGCGGAAAACCTGGAGGACTTATCAGCTATGATCGGAGAGCTTTATGATGCATCAGTGATTGTTGGGCTAAAGATGAACACATCGAAGACTAAAATAATGTGCAACAACTCCAATATAGATCACATTACTATGCATGGGCATGCGATAGAAAGAGTTGAGGAATATGTCTACTTGGGACAAACCTTGAACCTTGCCAAATTCGGACAAAATAGCGAGATTGAGCGCCGCATCCGCCTAGGCTGGGGTGCTTTTAGCAAACTGTCCGAAGTGTTCAAGAGCACAAGCATTCCCATTAACCTCAAGCGTCGGACCTTTGAACAATGCGTCCTACCAGTCATGGTCTACGGAGCCGAGTCATGGACGCTGACAAAGCAGGTTATACACAAGCTCCAAGACACCCAAAGAGCACCATGTTCCATGGAACGGGCTATGCTAGGTATCTCTCTACGTGATCGAATCAGGAACACAGAGATCCGGAAGAGAACGAAATTGGTCGACATAGCCCATGTGATCGCTAGCAGAAAATGGAAGTGGGCGGGCCATATATGCCGTAGACAGGACAACAGGTGGGGTAGTCGGGTGCTTGAATGGGGGCCTAGAGTAGGGCATAGAAATGTAGGCAAACAACCGATGCGTTGGTCCGACGACCTTGTTAGAGTGGCCGGAAAGGACAAGATGAGAAAGGCGCAAAAGCGGGAAGAATGGCGTGCATTAGAAGAGACCTACACTAAGCATTGGGTGGTGAAAGGTTGAAAAAGAAGAAGAAGAAGAAGAAGAGAAGATTCCTCGACGGAAACATGAATTGCCGGTAACAAGTCATTTTGGTACAAATGCCAAAATGCATAAAATGTTTAGACGTAACGTTGCCAAAAAGTACAAAATGTTTGTGCCACCAAGTCATTTTGTCTGAATATTTTAGGGGCAGAACATGCTTTGGCCAACATGTTCTTTAAGTCAGAATGTTTCCAGGGCAGCATTCATTGTAGTTTAAATGTCCTTGTGTCTGGAAGTTTTTACAACAGAATACTCGGATGTCAAAATGTACAAAATGCGATTGACTGAAAGGGCTCCAATGAGGAATGTCAATAAGTACATTAAAATACCTTTATGACTTTTGTACATTTGGACAAAGGGAGTTTCGAACCCATTGAGCATTTTCGGATCTTGGCCATTTATCTTCTGTTCGTTTTTTCTATTATATAATTAGGCGCTTAGGTTTTTGTGGCATCTAATTATTTTGTCTTTTATTCATTATAACATGTTTACATTTACATAATTTTTGACAGTTGTACATTTTGATAATGAGACATTTTAAACCATTGTATATTTAGACATTTGTTCTAAAATGACCTGTTACCGAATTGCCTGACTCGTCTCTTCACAAACCTCGCGTTGCTCGGCTTGCAAACCACCTCATTAGGCAATTCCCAACTTTCCAGACCTCGGCAGTAATGAACTATTTTCTTTTTTCTTTTTATTACTTAATTCTATGCTTAATACCCGTAATAGACTTTCTCGCAAAGCATGGCAGGATATTTACATACTTACAGCAGAAGCTATAATGAATAATGATTGATTGCAACGTCTAATGAAAAAAAAAGACAAAGAAAAACTATTTCATTTGTATATTTTTAATGTACAAATTACAACATTTTTGCCGATTAAATTAAGAATTTCAGGTCTGTCACATTATGATTATTATTAGTCTATGCATAATAATTTATAATAACACTACGAATACGATACGTGTTTAATATCGTCGAAACTCTTGTAGTGGCGGTTCAATCATGATGGTCTCGGTAGATTCTGGCACTGCTGCTTCTGTCATATTGGAGGGTCGCAGAGATATCGCCAAAGGAAGAGCGGATTGCGCACACAGTTGCGCCGCGCCGCGCGCGGACCCTACCGCAGAACGGTAAAGTGTGCAACGCCCTCGCCTGGAAAAATATGTTCTACTTTTAGTAGGTACATACTAGCTTTTGCTCGCGACTCCGTCCGGGGAGAATCGAAATATTTCATAGATGAGCTTTGCGGTGAAGAAAACATCGTGAAGAAACCTGCACACACCTGCAGAGAAATTCAATGGTGTGTAGGAAGTTTCCAATCCGCACTGGGCCCGCGTGGTAAGACGGCCCAAGCACTCATTCTGAGAGAAGGCCTGTGCCCTGCAGTGGGACGTATCTAGGCTGGAATGATGATGATGATGATTTCATAGATGTGTACGCCCCCTTCCGTACTTCGGCGCCCCGTCCGTCGTCGCGTTGTACGCTGCGTTTGGTCACACACCGCCACACGTAGCCATGGCGCAATACTTTTCCATTACTTGGGGATAAACCATAAAAGAAATGAAATCGGTATTAAATGCTACAAAAGGATTTATTGTTTTAATGGCTTCATTTATTTTATTGCCCATTAGGACTATCCTCAGTTTCCCCCCCCGACGGAGTTGTGCATAAGTGGTGGGCTAAAAGGGGTATTTTTGCGGTTTTAAGGTTATATCTCGAAAAAGACTTACAATATCGCAAACTCTTTTTCATAAAGGATGCAGGGCATGAGTGAAGCCTGCACAGAGTGCAGCCAGGTTCATATTTTTTGGACAACACGTTCTCATACTAATGCTCATCAAAGTTGGTCGTATACATCTTTATGAAAAATGAATTATTTACACTAACCTATACATTAAACACAGTACCTACTACAGTACCGGCCAAAATATATTATCACCTTTATCATTTTATTGGTTATTTCATGTTACTCACACATATACATTTTAATACTTTTACAGCGTATTATTTGTACTATTTAGACGTCATATATACAACCTACAACAATAACTGGCAACTTATTTTTTATTTTATTATGAATTTAACAGATTTGAAAAAAAAACATCGTATCAAGTTATAATTTAACGTTTTGATAATACTTTCAATCCTATAAGTTGTTTATAATAAGTCACTATAATAATAAGTTGGAATTATGGGGAAAAGGCGTGGAGTGAGAAATTTGAATCAGGAGTAACTACAAGCTATCGCGAAGGGTCGCAGGCAAGGCCGAACGCACGAAGAACTTTCGCAACAGTTTGGCATTTGCAGATCGGCAGTAACACCCCTGACAATCCTTCAAATAAAAAGTACGCGGCCGTCCCCGTTACACAACTTCGCTTGTCGATCGCAACATTTTACGAATATCTCGTAGTAACCCGCGACTGACTTCATCGGACATTGCTAAAGAAATAATGGTTCCCGGACAACCTACTCCATCTATATGGACTATCCGACGTCGTCTGCAATCTGCTGGACTACATGGGCGACGACCGGTAAAAAAAACCACTCGTTTCAAAGAAAAATCGGGCAATGCGAGTTGCTTGGTGCAAAAAGCACTTGAAGTGGACATCGCGACAGTGGTCTGATGTACTTTGGAGCGATGAAAGTAAATTTATGATAGTTTGAGAGTGATGGAATAAAGTGGGTTCGTCGTCCCAAGGTCCCAGATACCAACTTCCTACAGTAAAACATGGCGGGGTTCGGTAATGTTATGGGGTGCTTTTTCTGCAAAGGGAATGGGCCCTCTTCACCGAGTCGAGGGTCTAATGAATCAGCATGTGTACCTTAATATTCTCGAGAACGTAATGCTTTCACACGCTCAACGTTTTCTCGACCGTGGCTACGTTTTTCAACAGGACAACGATCCAAAACACCGAGCGAAAAGCGCGCAAGAGTGGTGGTGGTCGCGTGACTGTTATGGACTGGTCAAGTTAATCCCCAGATCTAAACATTATTGAGCCACTATGGGAGGTGTTAGAGAAACGTTTGATAGGCAAGAAAGCTACTAATGCAGCCCATTAATTTGCCCAACTAAAAGAAGAATGGAATAAAAACATCCCTCAAGATACCATCGATAAATTTATCGACTCCATGCCCAGGCGTTGCCAAGCAGTTATTGAAGCAAAAGGTTTTGCAACAAATTACTGAACACCTACGTAATTCGTCTATGTAAATATTTTAGATTTTAAGCCAGTTTTAATATATTTTACAGCGGTCCATTCTGAAGTTAGTTTCATCGTATTTTCTTAGTTTCGAAATAAATTAAATTTTTCCCAAGTTATTTTAAATATTATTTCAATTAATTATGTAAGAGCTTATAATTATATAAATTATCTGAAGCAAATTTTAACAAAAACACAAATGTGATATATTTTTGGCCGGTGCTGTATAGCACTAAATTGCTACGCTACAGTCACTTTCTCGATAGGTTCACTTTTTCAAAACGCACACGCAAAAGAGACACCATTTCCATCTTTACCACGAAATTCAAAAGAAATTTTGTCAGATGAACATCACAAGTCATGATGGCAATGTTAACGTTTTCAGACTGATCTCTAGAAACTTCGTGCTTATTATTTAAACTTAACTCTGGTGTGATTACTGGCTTATCCTTTTTAGGGTTCCGTAGTCAACTAGGAACCCTTATAGTTTCGCCATGTCTGTCCGTCTGTCTGTCTGTCCGCGGCTAAGCTCAGAGATCGTTAGTACTAGAAAGCTGTAATTTGGCATGAATATACATATCAGTCACGCCAACAAAGTGGTAAAAAAAAAAAAAAAAAATTTTTTTTAGTGTACCTCCCACAGGCGTAAAGGGCGGGGTGATTTTTTTTTCCTCGACTAATCCTATTGTGTGGGGTATCGTTGGATAGGTCTTTTAAAACCATTGCGGGGTTGCTAACATGATTTTTCTATTCAGTGATCTGTTTGCGAAATATTCAACTTTAAAGTGAAAATTTTCATTAAAATCGAGCGTCCCCCCCCCCTCTAAAATCTAAACTGTTAGGTGGAAAAATTTGAAAAAAATCAGAATGGTAGTAAATATATCAAATTTACTAGGAAAATTATAGCGGCTACGATTGCTTGGAAATTATGTGTAGTTTAAGAGTAAATAGTAGCCTAAGGTATAAAACATACCTAAACTTGGATGATTCCGTACACATACGAAATCCTTAGAAAAATATTACTTGATTTTTTTGTAATGGCTACGGAACCCTACCTTGTGCGTGTCCGACACGCTCTTGGCCGGTTTTTTTAAATTTAGATTTTTTTATAGTAGAGAGTATTTTCTCAGAAGGTGCACTGTCTTAATTTATTGAGAATGGCACCTTCTGTGAAAATGTATCTTCTGAGAATGTGTTCTATCTGAGAAAATGCACTTTTTGACAAAGTGTACCCATTGGGAAGTGCACTTTTAGAGACAGCGTGCCATCCGAGAAAGTGATCCTTATGAAGAAGTGCACGTTTAGGGAAATTTCACATTTCGGGAAAGTGAGCTTTACAAGCCAGACCCAATAGTGAGACTTACATTTGGACGAAGGCTTCTCCTATTGTACCGATAGTCACCGAGAATTAATAGCAGTCGCCCTTTTTGTTTTTTTTTTCTACAATAATTCAGAACTTACAATTAATTTAAATTTTCTATTAATAAATTAATACCGCAGTTAGTGTCGTTGAAAGCTGATGTCATAATGATAATAAATTTTCTCTAGTGCCAAGTACTTACCGGCTCATTGATGAGATGACATTCAAGATATGAAGTAATAATGATAAGAAAAGAGAGTTCTTATAACAGGTGTATAACAAAGGGGTTTGTTTATATGGCGGTTTCGAAAATAATAAATTCTTATTATTTTCGAAACCGCCATATACCTACTATCCGCCTTACACTATCTGTTATTGAATTAAAATAAAATAACATACGTACCTACCTAGCTCTTATGACCTAACCGATTTTTAATGAATTTTTTGTATAAGAACACTTCCAATTAAACCAGCTTTAAAAAGAAAACAAACCGCATCTCAATTAGTCTATCCGTTTGGGACCTACGATCTACAGACATAAATACACCTGTATGTCAAATTTACAATTTGGTAGGTACGTTTGGCGATTGAATATTTTGCTTTTGTAACATTTTGCGGATTATGCATTTAGCATTGAACAATAAATTCGCGAAATAAATGTGTATTTTTCTTTTACACATTTTGCGTTGTGCTTTCAGCGTAAGTATATTTTGCGTATGTACATTTGCCATAATGTAGATAGATTGACATTAAAAATAAATAAAAATAAATAAATATCACAGGACAATTCACACCAATTTGCACATTATGCGTGCAGTTAGCATTTTGCGTGTTGTATATTATCAGCCGAAGACGAAATTAATTTTTACTTAAATACGAATAATTAACAACTATTTTAACTAGAATTGAATGTAATTATAAGGTTTATGCGTGTATGATGTTGATATGACTATAGCCGTTCTTCAAAAGTGCGTGATTACAAAAAAAATAAGGTACATTCATTACATTGGTTTGTTTACATGATTTCTCATTTGTATTGAACTATTATATGTAGGTATTTACGTGGGTATGTAAACATCACATACAAAAAATGGTACATTCACAAGTCAGTAGAAGCTTTGGTATATGCGTGTAATTAAAACATTGCATTCACCCGAGAGTCTCTAGCTTGTGTGTAAAGGTATATCTTACCTCGAACATTGGCAACACAGCAGTCTGAGGAAAGCGGCTCGGAAAGTTCTGTTAAATATTGTGTAGATTATGGGGTTGATAGTTGATGAAACGTACCCCAGCCACAGGCAGATATTCACTACATTGTCTGAAAATAAACATAATATATTTGATGCACAGGCCGTGATGCAGGCTTTTCTGACTGGGTTCAGAGTAAGAGGTCATAGTTGCATTTTGCCATGGTAAGCAAAACGTCTTAGTTGTGTCCCAGATGTCTAGATGTGCAAAACACCCGTATTTCAATATTCCATAGTCTGACGAAAAAACTTGATTGTAAAATGTCAATACGTAGGTTAAATTCACTATCACCGCTATAGTGCTTCCAAGTCGAATACAGACTACTTATGTTGACAACTAGTTGTCCGCCCCGGATTCTCACGAGCGTTCTATTAAAAAGAAAAATAACCTTTTAATTCACACAAAAAACATTCTCTCAGTTACTAACACGATAAAAAAGAATTAGACAAATAGGTGATGCGCTGAAGTTATTCCGCGTACGTTAATTGATTTATAATTATAAAGAAGACAAGCTGAGACTAGCTGTTGTTACCTATAGCTATACCTCGGTAACTACGCAATTTTCCGAGATGCAAACTATTCTATGTCCTTTCTGATATTACAGACAGACGGACACACTTTCGAATTTATAATATTAGTTTGCCTTTAGCTGTGTGAATTTTGTAGTCTGGCGATTCTGGGGAAGTACCTACAAGAACGATACTGGGGAAATGCAGAGTAGTTTTCCCGCGGTGTGTGTTGGTTCAGCTCCAGAGGAGGGATGGATGATGGCGCTGAAATGCAACGAGCATTACGCTCACGTGGTTCAAAAGAACACACACTTCCACGAGCTTTCGGCAGTTAACACTCGAATGACACACTTTCCGAAAATGGTGCACTTGTTGGAAAACATCACGGATGAATTGCCAGTTTTAGAAGACAGTCGCATTCTGATTTGGGACGGACTAGTTATATCAGATCAGATCCTTGACGGATTAATATATGATAAGGATTTTTAAGTAGCGGACCCTGTCATCCAAAGATATAAAATTGCAATTACCTTAAATTCCTTATCCGCCTGTCTTCGACATAATGGAGGAGATATGCATGTACGCTATTTACCATAATTTTCCAGAGTGTCTTGAGATATTGACGCTCGTTTCGAGAAGAAAAAAAGACCTAAATCATCACTGTTTTCACGAGTGAAGCTCTAGGGGGCTTCTACGAATAGATACAAGGACCTCAACGAATTTTCTGAGACCGCCGCTCTTTCACAGCATCTAGATATTGTTCTGGGCTCGAGGGCAAGATAGAAGGACTCTGCATTCTGATCTCAGGCTAATTAAATCCCTGATTATTAAACTAACGATCTTATGACTTCAGCAACTAACGCATACGATCGACCGAGTTATTTAAGTTTTCTTTTCAGAGAGAATACCGCTAGTTACGATTGATGGCTCTCGGAAGTTAGCTCTCAAGAATGCGCCCGTTTTGTGAAATTTCTATCTGCTTTCTCACTTGTCTCGTGTCATGTCCCAATCAGAACATGCGATTCGGATCATTATGGAAGCCAGTCGAGAAAAATTCTCAGTGGCCAATGCTACTATTAAATATACTCACTAATTTTCGAGAGGCATAAGAACTGTGTTCAGGAGACAACCAGGTGTGTGGTTATGGCCCCCGAACTTAGCTTTTTCACTGATATCCTTATGACCCAGCCACGAATTCGCGCGACCGGCGGTGCGGCACGCGTTTTCCCTGTTCGCACAGTGGTTACCTGGCGGCACACGCAATGAACTGATAAAACTCTCGCCGTGCCGCCGGCCATTAGGGAGCCTAAACAAACCCGCAGTAACCTTGAGCGGGCGCCCCCGCCGTCAGCCATAGCGTCGAGGCACTGCAGGTGGGAATTGAAGTGGAGCTCGTGTGGAGAGCAGCACACTTTATGCAAGAGTGCGCTCTGGCCCAAAGTTTTCTCAGAGAATGCATTAACTACAACTCAGCCGGACGGAAAAGAAATGTCTAACTTCCTTCAAAACAAATTCCACGACTTCCTTTGACGACAAAAAACTGGTGGTTCTATCGAACGAAAGTATGCTAGCGTCTCTCGACATTACCGCAGTTTATGATGCGCTATACAGGGTGATCAATTCATATTGATGAACTAATGACGATATTTTGCAAACTGTTTAAATTGTGGGAATTTCTGTCTAAATAATGTTTTACACAAGAATTCATAACAAAAGTGGGTCGTTATATTCCAGGGATCAACTAATAACAAAACGGCATGTGAATATTTAGGTAGGTACAGAATTTTGATCAGGTTCGATTCCCTGTTATGTACGACAGTTAAAAAAATGTATGAATGCCATTTTTGTTAAATCTAAAAGCGAAGCCATGGTTCCTAAGAACTCGCTATCTCTCATAGTTTCTGATTTCTCCATACGGTTCAGCTTACAATTTTGTTGCTGTCGGTTTTAAGACCCTGGGTCCTTGGGGTCCCGGCGCACTCAACTTAATTAAAGAACTACAAACCACTGGAGACCAAATGACCGGCAGCTATCTCTCTCAAGTCAACGAATCGCCATCGCCATTCAACGAGGGAATTTTGTTCATAACTTTTTTAATGCCATTACTTAAATGTTTTGCTCTATTTGTCGATCCTTGTTTTTTGATTGCTCTTCTCTACCACTCAAAGGTTGACTGGGAGAGATCCCTTCAGGGATAAGTCCGCCTTTGTACTTTCTTTTTTTTCTGTAACCTTTTTGTTTTCCTTTTGTACAATAAAGAGTATAACAAACAAACAAACAAACTTCACGTCAGCCAATAGAATTTTATAGTGTAATGAAGAATTATTATATTAAATTGTCTATAAAGTTCCATTTAATTCTTTTGGCTAGGTGAATTTGGTTTTGAAATATTACGGGTTATTAATATTATTATTTATAATAGTGACCCGAAACTTTTGCTCTCAACTAAATACACTTATTTTTATTAATAATGGTAATATTTATTTACCTGGGACAGAACACGTTGGGCAGGCAGCAAATAAGATGTTTAATAGGAAAAAAGGAGCCCAACAAAGTACGAAAGTAAAAAACACCAAGCCAAGTACTTTGGTTGCTTTTTGTTCATTTGCTACAGCGTTTGCAGTCATAGAACGATGTTTTTTACGGCTTGGTAAAAATCTGCAAAAAAAACACGTATCGCATCATTTTTAAGATAACATTTTGAGATTAAACTGTAATTGGAACAGATACGAGCACTTGTTGATGCGTCTATAGTACAGTGCAAAAAAATGACAAAGAGAGTCACCGCGCTAGGCGACTAGTAATTTTTTTACATACACCGTTACAGTATTAGGGCATTTCTATTTAAAGTTGTATTTTGAGATTTTCCTAATACTATGTCCCCTTGCATTTTTCGCGATTATCTCGTAATATGTTTTTTTTATCTGGACAAAGTATTTATTTTTTTGGATTTAGTGGTTTCTTAACTTATCAATCATCCATTTTAATGTATAATAAAACAGTTTATAAACCCAGTTTTTAAACATAGTATAGTCGCCCCCGAGTACTGTCCCCGCCAAAGAGCTCGATTTTTAACCCCCGACGCAAAAAGAGGGGTGTTATAAGTTTGACCGTTATGTATGTGTGTGTGTCTGTCTGTGGCATCATAGACGGGGAACCGATTTGGATGCGGTTTTTTTTTATTTGAAAGCAGGTTTCTTGGCGATGTTTCTTAGACATGTTTCAGCAAAATTGGTTCAGCCGTTTCAGGGTTATCAGCTCTTATTAGCTGCGGAAGGGATTTTAGACGTATAACGGGCATTACTCAAACATATAGTATGTGCACACATGAGTCACCCTAATTGTCAAATTTCATCTAAACAAGTAACGTTATTATCTACGCGTACAAAATCGCGAGAAAAAACTAGTTAGGTATAGTTATTGATTAAGCAACGCAATTATAACATGAAAAGGTTACGTAAATAACTCAATGTGGCTACAGCTGTATGAAGATCTAGATGCCGCGACGTATAAGCCTTAAGCTAATAAAAATTCCAGAAAGTTGGACTAATTTCAAGGAGACAGCCAGCAGAATTAACACTTATATGCTGACTCTAAAATGCAACAGAAAGGACTATCTTTGACGAAAACAACTAATAATAGACTTAATAAAAAGAGGTGCTACAATAATGCAGTTCATTTAAACAAAGCTCGTCAAGAAATACTTATCTATACTGTTTGTTTGGTTTGTTTGCATTGAATAGGCTCCGAAACTACCGGGCCGATTTCAAAAATTCTTTTGCTGTTAGATAGCTAGGGGAGAGTGGGTAACAGTGGATCACGGGTCACAGCGGATTATTCGCTATAATTCTTATGTGTGATGCTTTACGCACACAAGAAAACGCGTGGCTATTGCACATCGATACCCCCCTCTCACGTGCCAGTCGCCGCCGCGCTCGCCGAGCGGAATCACGTGCTGTCACACGCAGGCCAGTAGGTAAGTACGAAAATATTTTTTTACGTAATTTAGAAATTTGTCGTATTCCCAACCCTTTAATAAATATAAATGATAGTAGTATGTTTTGAACTTGTTATTTGTTAAATCCGTTGTGGGTAATGTAATTTTGGCTTGGGTATAAGTAGTTATTTTTTTAATATTTTTTTCTGTCGTAACGGCCTATGGGTCACAGTGAATAATTTTCATTTGGGTCACAGTGGACTGTGATCCAGTGTGACCCAAGTGGAAATTACATAAATAGCGTGAAATTAAAATGGTTTTGTACTTCTTCGTAGGTAACAATGCCTCGCAATCGGGTACGAAAAACGTTTTTTTTATGCGGCGTAAGTTATTGGTCTAAAACAAAATGAGACTGAAGTCAGTTTTCTTAGAAAATCTGACAAAACACCAAATAATTTTCATATGCCAAATGTGCCAGATATTGGCTCGGTAGCGCTGCATGATATTAAGATGATTTTACCAAAACCTACGTTTTCTGGTACTACAAAGAGGAAGCAAGGCATGTACAACTTGAACGTTGATCTTTCTTACATTAATTTACGCTAATCTAATTAAATTTGATCTCAAACTGAATCTCAGACAATTTTGAGATATCATAAAATGAAAATATTTGTTTTTATAGTTTTTTTTTTGTTATCGATTACTGAAGAAGTAAATATTTTTATTTTTAATAGTTGAGGTATCAACAATGTAAATATATTTATGTATATATATTTATGTTTAATAGTTGAGTTAGCATCAACAATGTTGTTATTAAAATGTTTGTTAATGATTACTGAAGAACTAAATAAACAAAATAAAAATAATAAATATTAGGGGACAATCTTACACAAATCGGCCTAGTCCCAAACTAAGCAAAGCTTGTACTATGGGTACTAGACGACGATAAACAAATACTTAAATACATAGAAAACATCCATAACTCAGGAACAAATATTCGTGCTCATCACACAAATAAATGCCCTTACCGGGATTCGAACCCAGGACCCCTTGCTTCGTAGGCAGGGTCACTACCAACTAGGCTAAAACGGTCGTAATATTATGTTTATTTGAATAGAGAAGAGAGCTTTATGGAAATTAAAGGAGAAAAACTGTTGTTTATTTAAACAAAATGTTGATTAGTTTAGGTCTCTTTATACCAGCATAATTTGTAAGATTTTTGTTATTTTTTTATAAGACTGTGATAGAAGGCTGTCTAAGAATATAAATAAATAAATAATTATGTAGAAAAGTAGTATTTTATTAAACTTTTTTTTAATAGATCCAGTGTACCCCAAGCGATTCCCTGTCACCCATCAAAAGATCCAAAGTGACCCATCCACGGGTCACAGTGGATCATTTCCCATTTTTTTAAAAACTTGTTATAACTTGTAAGTTTATGCCGTTTTTGCCAATAATTGCACTTGTTTTTGTAGATTAGGGACGTATCTTATGGTTAATTATCATAGATTAATTATTTAGGCATAAACTTGGGATTTGTGGAGCTTAAAAAAAAAGTGATCCATTGTTACCCACTCTCCCCTACATTACCACAGAGTGACGTAGTCAACTTTATACGGCGGGAAAATACCTATTCCTACGTTAAAATTAATTTTATCGCGGGCGAAGCTGCGGACGGAAGGCTAGTATATATTATAATATTTTTATTTAATATTTATAAGCTTGCAACATTGAATTTAATTAATTTAATTTGTTATAAAGTTATATAATTATATTGTTTATTATAATTGTTCAAGTTTATCAATATTTTCTGGATTTAAAATTTTTTGGTACATTTTTTACAGGGTTCACGGGATCTCGTTGAGCACGTCTTGTCTTATCTAATATATTATAAAAATCTCGTGTCACGGTGTTTGTTACCGAACTCCTCCGAAACAGCTTGACCGATTTTTATGAAACTTTTTTCACTGTATTCGGTAGGTCTGAGAATAGGTCGTAGGCTATTTTTTATACCCCTATTATTCGCGGACGGAGTCGCGGGCAACAGCTAGTATGTATATAAAAATCTCGTGTCACGGTGTTTGTTACCGAACTCCTCCGAAACGGCATGGCCGATTTTTATGAAACTTTTTTCTCTATATTCGGTAGGACTGAAAATAGGTCGTAGGCTATTTTTTGTATACCTACCCCTATTCTTCACAGACGGAGTCACGGGCAACAGCTAGTAATTGCAGAAAAGCGATAAGTACCTAAACCTATCATTCCTTGCTCTAAAATATACACGGGCTATCTATTCTAGATTAATGAAGGTAATGAACGAATATGGCGGAAATCCGACCATTCTGTATTATGTGCTATCGATCTGTAGAGTTCCATTCACCGTGACTTATGGTTTTTATATTGTTATTTGTAGTTATACATTATTGCCTAATTTTAAATAAATAATTTGTTGTTAGTTGATAAATACTCCAGTTTAAGACCGTTAGATCATCATCATATGTTAAATTTTCCCCTCTTAATTACTAAACATGGGTCAATAATTGGGAAAACTATGCAAAGTATTCTAAAATTATTTTCTATTCTTCTATTAAAATTGCCAATTTGCCCATTCTCCTTTCCTCCTTTTTAAGAATCTGTTTGAATCATTTCTTAGGTATGAACTGTTTATGAGTTACGAGCCCAAATGCAAAAGAGTTCGTCTAGTCACTTGCATACCGACAAACACTTTTTAAATCTTTGATTACAGCTGCAATGTTCATTCTGCAAAATAATATTTACCGTAGGTGACAATGTCGACAATTATAGTTTTCATTTGCGTAGTAGTATCAGATTGATATCGGACATATAAAGAGAATTACTCATTTATATGTTCACGTTAAGTTCGTTTCACGTTAATTGTTGCAAAATAGTTCGTCAAGGAAGTAGTTAACGCTTTAGAATCAAATTAAAAATAAATTTTGTTTGAAAAAAGTATTATTTGAAATTTAGAAAATTAAACTTTGGCTATAAAAAGGCAAATTTTCCGAATTTTGTATTATTTACCAAGTTTTCATAAGTATTCGATATGGGTCGCGGTAAACCAATATCGGACGACATTTCGGAAAGTAATAATTTCAAGCAGTAATGCAGGAAAAATCTGCGTACGATATAGCTCAAGACCTTCACCTAGCGCGATCAACTATACAATCTATTATTCAGCATTACAAGAAAACTGGAAATATATCAAGCTTGAAGAAAACTGGTCGCCCACGCATTACAACACCAGCCGAAAACAGAGTCGTAGCCATTATTTTATTCAATTTAAGTGTCTAGAGACAAAAATGATTTTATTTTTGGATTTTTTTTCCTCGCAATGTGATAAAAATCATTGTGTGTATCACGGGCAGTTAGGGGATTACAAACCCGAGTCATTAAAAGCCCTCCGCCTACGGCGTCGGGCTTCTAATAGACTCTCGTCCTATCCCCTACTTACGGCCCTTGATGCACAATGTACTATTCTACGTTATAAACAATTCGTTACCAAAAGAACCAAGTAAAACTACCTTGGCACTACTACATATCATTTTTTCTTCGTTTTTGCTTAAGAGAACTCTAGTTTCTTTGTATATTAACATAGAACAATACAATATATATTTACTATTAGTATTAGGTGTAAAGCTTGTCCAAATAAAAAAACTGTAAATACATTTCTCTAAATCGTCCAGGGTACAACATTAGATAGAAATGCCCATTAATCATGTGGAAACTTATTCATGTTGTGAAACATTCCACGCTGAGTATGTTGTTATGTAGGTAAGTCGATGAATAGCTTCGCGTCGGGCCTTAAGGCTACCTGTCCATTGGAGCGGAGCGACGCAGCGGAGCGGTGAGCGAGAGAAAAATCCACAACAGAATAGCATTAAATCTCCGCTCCTCTTCAGTAGACAGGATGATGCAAAATTAGTAAAAAAATCATACAAACGAGCGAGGAACAGGAGCGGAGAAACGACCATAGGCTAGCGTCGCATACGGAAAAATACAGTCCGCAAGTCCACTCCGCATTAATTTGTCGCTCTGCTCCACTATCTATCTATCTATGGACTGGCACAGTCCGCAACTCCGCTCCGCATTACCCCCTCGCTCCGCGCCGCTGTCTCGGTCCGCTCCAGTGGACAGGCAAACTAACTAAATGCACACTCGATTAGTAGGTATGTAATCTGTGCCTTACTCCGCTTGGTGAATACACCACTATTATTACCAATTATAACATCATTGAACCTTTTCCAGGCCACGTCTATTTAAAACGCTATTAAAAACTAGTTGACTACGGAACACTAAAAATTATTAATTTTGCTAGATTGTTTACTTATGCACGATTAAATTAAAAGCAAATCATCTTTTCTTTTTAAACAAATTCAATTGATTTTCCACCATATTTCAAAGGGAGCAAGGTCGAATCATTGTGCAGATTTATGTGGTCGCTTTTATTATACGCCAACATGTACCTTGAAAAGGGTTAAATAATAGAACGACAGAAACTAATGTTTAAGATAATGATTAAATATAAAGTTACCTTAGCGTCAATGAGTTAGGAGCATGAAGGTTCAGTTTAAGCGGTCTAATTACTGCTCGCCTGGTCTCTGCAGCGATACTCGACGGCGTCTGAGTGCTAACGTTGCGTGCTCTCTTATTCTGGCCGCCCTCGGGGCCGTTCAAGTAGCTTAATTGTGGGTGGGAAACACTCATACCCATCTTGTTTCGTGCATGACTGCTATTGAATTAAAATGAATATATCAGAGGTGTTCAATAAAATAATTCCCCACAGCCTCAATTTACATTCTATAGTTAAGTACACCTGCTCAGAATATACACATTCATGTATAATTTTCCCGAGAGTATTATTTAATACTAAATCAAATATTGTAACTGAGGAGTGATGATCAAGTTCGCCAGGATATCAAGTCAATAGAAAATAAGGCATACACAATCAGCCTTATTGCTTTTATTCTGATGTAGGAACTGTCACAAAAAATGGTAAAGCACTTACTTGGTCGACTATACTGTCGAGTCTCTTACGATAACGCACACAGCAGGCAACTGGAACTCTCGAGCGATGAAAACACAGAACTCTGAACGCGGAACTCGGTACTCCACCAGACCGCTCTCTGTCTGCGCCCGCTCTTAGCCCCAATTTTTTTCCTCGCTTAATGCATTGTAAAATGTTGTATGATATACGTGTCGAAAGTAGGAAATTCCCAACTCATGTCGGCTAAACCAAACTCGCTTCGCTCGTTTGTTTAGATCTCCGCCATTCGATGGGAATAGCCTACTTTTCGCACTTGTATCATAAATAACTATTTACATACTGAAGTAGAAGGGCTTGATGCGGGTTAAAAATATGCATTTTGTAGCCTATTTTATTATTGTCAAATATAATTTTGTTCGGTTAATCTAACTCGAATAGTTTACAAAATATGCCACTTTCAATTGAAAACAAAAGAAGATCGAGGGCTGCTATTAAGCATAGAGTGTTGTTAGGACTTGCCAGTACACCACCTGAAAGAAAGACCAAATCCGTCGTTGGGGGCACTTCTTGTTCGCTTAGCCTGCTAGACCCTTTGACATGTTTTGACTTTCTTGTTTATCCGGTTGTCAAGACAAATTGTTCTCGATTTTCGTTCCAGAAAGGATAATTTTAGATCCAACCTCCCTCTCAAACTAATTATTACTCATGGCACGACCACAAAGCCCATACTTTAAAATTTCGTCCGTTCTTATTTCCGAATCGTCCTCGAGAGCAGAGCTCCGGCGGAAGCCTATATAAGGCGGTACAATAGTCAAAATAAATCAGTTATTCGTCAGCTTTCCTACGGGGAAGATCTCGAAAAGGCCTTATCTCGGGGCCGAGCTGGTCCTGGGATCCTGCAAGCCTCGCGTCAAGTCGTCTTGAAGTCTCCGCGAATTGTCTCTAGTCTCCGCCAGCTGTCTCCAACTCCACCGTGCGCTGCCGCCCCTGATCCGTGCGCCGCCCGTACCTGATCCGTGCGCCACCCGTACCTGCACCGTGCGCTGCCGCGCCTGGTCCGTGCGCTGTCCGCACCTCGTTCGTGCGCTGCTCGCACCTGGTCCGTGCACTGCCTGCACCTAGTCCGGGCGCTGCCCATACCTGCTCCGAGAGCTGTCCGCTCCTACACCGTGCGCTGCTGCCCGCACCAGGTCTGTGCGCTGCCGCGCCTGCCCCGTCTGCTACCCGCTTCTATATGGTGCGCTGTCAGTGTAACCTGACCGAGCGCTGACAGCGTCTTCACCGAAACCTCGTCCTCGCATCCAGTTCTTCATCGGGTCTTCGCTTCATCTTTACTCTCACCCAGACACATTGCCATCCACCCTCTACATCACATCACTCCACACCCGTCTTATCCATTGTTTATTGTAAATATTTTATTTTTAAGTTATTGTAAATAAATGGCTCTTCAGTTATATTTTTATTTCTCACTTGCATCACGCATTATGGGTTCAATGGTGCCAGCACTCCAAGCTAGTTCGGCCCAATTTTTTGTGTTTCTCTTTGGAGTCCAACATAGAGATGACTGTCAAAATTGGGCCGAACTAGCTTGGGGTGCTGGTACCATTGAACCCATAATGCGTGATGCAAGTGCTGTTTGTTGATCGAAGCAAGTGCTACACAGCCAACCCTTATAGGGGATTTATTACTGAACAGTGTTTGAGAACCTGCAAGGAAAGCGTTCTTCGACGTTCGCATAGTTAATGCTGACGCTTCTTCTTACAGCATCCTTACCTGGCAAAAAACAGCACAGAGCATAGCCGATAAAAACACTTAAAATACTAGGGGCGTTCAATAAAAAGTGAGAATGAGTATGTTATAAACAACTTTTACTAAATGTCATTTTATTTTTCGACATGGTCACCTTTTAGCATAATACACTTAGTATATCTTTTTTCTAAACTTAAAATTCCATTTTTAAAAAAGGTCTCATCTTGAGTACTTAAAAAATCTTGTACTGCAGCGACTACCGCGTCGTCGTCTTCAAATTTCTGGCCTCTCAGGTATTGTTTCAATCTCGGAAATAGGTAGAAATCACTGGGAGCGAGATCTGGTGAATACGGAGGATGCTTAAGGATATCGAACCCAGCATCACGAATTGCAGCCATTGCAACGGCGGACTTGTGTGCCGGGGCATTGTCCTGGTGGAACAGCACAACTTTCGAGAGTTTACCTCGCCGTTTTTCGCGGATCTCATTGCGCAATGTTGCTATTTGTTTGGCGTATAATGTGCCCGTAATAGTGGCTCCATGCTCGAGATACTCAATCATTAATACCCATTTACCATCCCAAAAAACAGAGCCCATGACCTTACCGGCAGATGGGCTCACCTTGAATTTCTTCGGAGTTGGAGATGATGGCCTTTTCCATGTCATAGACTGCAGTTTCGTTTCTGGGTCGTAATGATGGAGCCATGTTTCGTCCATTGTTATAAATCGTGCCAAAAAAAGTTCCCGGTCTTGCTGCATCAGGTTCAAAGCTTCTTGACAAATCTCTAGTCTAGTTTGTTTTTGCGTGTCAGTAAGCATTCTTGGTACCCAACGCGCAGATACCTTTTTCATACCCAAGCGTTCATGTAAAATATTATGCACGCTCCCCGTTGAAATCTTTACATTTTCAGCAATAAAACGAACCGTGACACGACGATCCGCCAAAACTGAGTTTTCGGCTTTTTCCACAATTTCTTCAGTTACTGCTGTAGTAGGGCGTCCGGAGCGGGGGTCGTCCATTGTCGATGTTCTTCCACGTCTAAATTCGGCGCACCAACGTGCGACTGTCGAATACGGAGGAGCATTAGACCCTAAAGTGTCCCGCAAATCCAAATTGACTTGGTCCGTAGAAAAATTTTTCAAATACAAGTATTTGATAACGGCGCGCAGTTCAATTTTCTCCATTTTCGCTAACGTACTCAATAGCATTGCAAAGAAATTACCGTATGTTTTTTTAAACAAAAGACAGTTAGTCTTTTTTTCATAGCAATCAGCTAGATAGATTAGCTTTACCGGCCAGTATTTAATTTCGTAATATTAAAAGAGTTTGCATCTCATTCTCACTTTATATTGAACGCCCCTCGTACGACCGAGCCACAGAAGACCTAAGAGCCTCATCATCTCATGTGATGGAGCCTTAGGGGCTGAATATAGAAGGACAGCATCCAAATTAAACACCAAATGGGGAAAACCGTACTCATAAATATTTTTTTGGTTAAAGGTCAAAGTACAATATAGGCTTGATAAAACATGCCAGAATCGGCTGTAAAACCGATTCGATCAATTCGTTAATAATCGCTAGATTTGACAAACGATCTGTCTTAGCCTCATCACTACAAAGCTCAATAGACAAATGTCATATGTTGGAAGTTAGATCTCACAAACTATAGCCGACGAAGTCAATGCTTTACCATTTTTACGACGGTTCCTTCCTACATCAGAAAAAATCAATAGGGGAAGATACGCACCATTTGTACAGTTTTTGGACTTCGAATTTTTACCCATGGCCTCATTAAAGTAGAGATTAGAATTAATTACCAAACGATAGCATATAATGTGGCTGTGTCTAGTAAAAGGGACCACTTTGAGGATTTTAGTTTCCGAGTTATATGCATTTTTAAAAATTAGTCGAAAATTACGTATAATGGATTTTTGTTACTAATCGGTTATTAACAACTAATATCATTTTATATAAAATAATATCTATATACTTATAATATTTCAGTATTCTAAATAGGTCACGAAGTTTAGTACCAACGGTACCACTTTGAGGTAATATTTTACAAGCGAAGTATTTTCATTAATATCACTATCGCTGGCATGCAGGGAAGTACCTAGCGTTGACTTGACGGTAGGATAATTGTATTTAAATTAATTTAATTTGACAACTTGTCATTTTTTTATTTTTATTGCAAGTGTAATGTTTAGTGACAAAGTGGTACCTGTCTTAGAATATTAATTATTTTTTCCTTAGAAATGAATATAATGTAGAAAAAAAACCGGCCAAGTGCGAGTCGGACTCGCGCACCGAGGGTTCCGTACAAATTTATATGTATCTATGAACATCCAGTCTTAGCAGACCCCTGCTCCCAAGCAAAATGTGCGCAGTGTGGGATCATTGTAGATTGGTTACAGATATAGACAGGCATACAAAAAAATTTATGCTTTTCGAAATTTTTCCTTTATTTGTGCTATAAGACCTTGCTTCGTACCAAATTCCAAGATTCTGAGTTTACGGGAAGTACCCTGTAGGTTTTGAATAATTATGATACTTGATTTTTTTCCACTCTTGCAAGTTCTTCTTTGAATACCATCCAAATCATTATAGTTATTGAGACCATTGATGTCTGTATTTGATCTTTGATGATAGTATTGATAGTAGATTAATTTTGTACCAATCACTCCATAACTTCCTAGTAGAAGTGTATTTTTCACGAGCATAAACTTTAAAATCAATTTTCTCAACTCGTGCATTTTGCTTACTGCATGTTCAAAAATTTATAAAAAAATAATGATTGCACCTAGGAGGTTCTTTTTTCACTGAATAGCTTATTTTACCTAGTTTTAGGATACTTATATCAATAACTCCATACCGCTAAAGTGGTCCCTTTTCCCAGACACAGTCACATATATTTAGCTTCTTTATAAAAAAATACAAGTGACTAGTTCTTATCCTTGCTGCACAAATTTGGTTTTCGTGGAAGTTGGTAATTGTATGAATCTGCCCCGTAATAGGGGCACCTTCGTACACAGGCTGGGGTACGTTCAGAGAGCATGGGATGGGTCAAATTTAGTAATTAATCAAATAGGAAATGTAAACGATCAGTTTCGGTTGAAACATAATTCTAATTTAATCAGTAGGAAAGGTGTAAATACACTTTGGAAGTTCTACCGGTAGATGTTACGGGTGATTAAGAGTTAGGTAAATGAATCAACGTGCTATCAGCAATGATAACGCCATGTTTGTCTTCAATATTAAGGAACACTAATGACCAAGATGATCCAAGTGTTATGTTCAAATAGGATACTTCGTTCTCCTCAGGAGAATAATAATTTTATTTTTTCACGTTAATGAACAAACAACATTTCTTCGCAAATTTAATGTAAGCAAAGTAGTAGTTTGTTCATAATATTTTCTAGTGTTGTACAGTTTAACTGGTATGATTGTGCAAATCTGTACTTTGTTATTTTTTTCTAATAAAACTTTTCGAAATATTGTAATAAGGGGCATATTCGAACACGTACGAACGTTCCCCGAATCACATGTACGAATCTACCCCGAAGGTCCAATAACACATGTTGTAAACTTAATATAAAAAAAAATTTAGAGAAAAACCACAAATTTTCAATGATATTATTATTATTAATATAGTAGCTCATCTTTTATATTATAAGTAATATTATTCTGTAATAATTCACAGTTTCCTTCGTCACAAAAGAACTAAGAACATCGATGTAATATTTACTGTGAGTGCGCGAAAACACGTTACGTGCCCTCTCATCACAGCCAATGGCGGCGCTGGCGTCGAACTTTGTTGACAAGTGGCCACCACTCGCGGCTACTCAGACATATCCCACAAAAACATTTCATGTTAAATGTTGCCAAGACGAGACCATGTAGCTTCCACTGTCAAAAAGTAATCAGATCTCTTGTAGAGCCAAGTTTCTAACCCTACGTGTCCAGCTCTAAATCTGTAAGCCCTAATTTTACACTAATTAATCTCGTAGGCGTGCAAGCCGTGGACTAAACTGGCGAGTCGGCCGCACGAACCTTTTGCAATTCGGCATATGGGCTTGAACTTAAAAATCTATTCAATCTTTTAAACTCTTTCCGTGCGGCCGACTCGCCAGTTTAGTCCACGGTTTGCACGTCTACGAGATTAATTAGTGTAAAATTTAGGGCTTATAGATTTAGAGCTGGACACGTAGGGTTAGAAACTTGGCTCTACAAGAGATCTGATTACTTTTTGACAGTGCGAGCTACATGGTCTCGTCTTGGCAACATTTAACATGAAATGTTTTTGTGGGATGTCATTTCTTTTTGGTAGGGGATGATTTACTAAAAATCCTGAAATACATATCTTATTATTTATAACAAGGATAACAAGGACCCTCTATATCAATTTTCAGACCTCTAGCATCAAAATTTGCGGAAGTCTCATACAAGCTTTCACCCCCGGGTTGGGGGGGTAAAAGTTTCAAGTTTTAAGAATTTTTCGTTGTTTGTATACTATTACTATTAGCTTACATACCAAATTTCAGATTTCTAGGACTTCAGGATGTACCTTAAGAATTTTGATGATCAGTGAGTGAGTGACGAAATCGGGGGTTTTTAGATATTGATAAAATCTAAAGTATAATAGCTACGACATTCAAACTTTGTATGTTTCATGTTTGTACTAGTGTCATTATATCTTGAAATTTTCAACTATTTAACATCATCCAAAGCAAAGTTATAAGAGTTCAAAAAAACGACGAAACGTTTCGAGAAAAGGTAGGTAGTGCCCTAGTTTCCGCTAGGCTCGTCTTGGCGGGGGCACTCCCGTGCCCCCAAATAAAATAAAGAGCGATTGCAGTTAAGATAGATTTTTAATGGCTTCTGTATGAAGGTACCCCGTGTACGAATGGTGCCAATCTTCCTAAGGCTGATTCTCCTATTAAATTCAATTTTATGTAAAAATAGTACGAGGGCGAATCAAAAAGTTCTTAGAACTGGCTATTTACATAAACTTTTTGAATTAAGTTTTTTTTTATTCTGAGCTGTCAGTGTCATGTAATATTTGACCGTTACTTTTATTCGAATCGTTCCCGCCATTACGTAGTAAATTGATATTTTGTGAAACAAGTCGACTAAAACATCACATTATGGAAAAAAATGAGTTACGTGCCGTGATAAAGTACTTGGTATGAAAAATATGACTACCAAGGAAATTTTTTTGGACATTCAGCAAATTGTAGACACTGATGCTTTACCCTAATCCACTGTCGCTTACTGGGTTGCTGAGTTTAAAAGAGACAGATCTAGCTGTGAAGACGACCCCTGCTCCGGTCGCCCATCTACCTCAGTCAACGCACAAACCGTTGAGAAAATTGAGAAAATGGTTTTGGAAGACAGGCAACCAACAATTAAATATCTAGCAGAGACCCTTAACATTTCATTTGTTAGTGTACATTCAATATTACCGGATGTTTTGGGTTTTAAAACAGTGTCAGCAAGATGGGTTCCGCGAATGTTAACTCAGGCAAACAAAGACTTGCGTGTGGAGGTTTCAGAGCGGAATCTTGAAATAGTCAAGCGTAACCCGGACACTTTTTATCGCAGTTTCGTAACTATGGATGAGACATGGGTTCACCATTTTGATCCTGAAACGAAGAAGCAAAGCGTGCCCTGGGAACGTCCATCTTCCCCTCCAATAAAGAAATTCCGAGTATTTCCGACGGCGGGTAAAGTAATGGCCTCAGTTTTCTGGGATGCAGAAGAATTGATTGAATTGATTATCTGCCAAAAGGTAAAACCATTACTGGTGCCTATTACACCAAATCGATCCCAAAAGTGCAGCAAGCAATTAAAGAAAAACGTCGAGGAAAATTGCGTGCTGGAGTGCTTTTCCACCATGATGATAACGCTCCAGCTCATCGGTCACAGGATGGCCCTCACTGCAATCCGCCAAGCTGGTTTTGAGCTCTTTGATCATCCGCCCTACTTGCAAGACTTAGCTCCGAGTGATTATCACTTATTCCCGAAACTAAAGGAGCACATTCGCGGAATTAAATTTGACGATGACAACGCGGTCATGGGTGCCGTAGAGGAGTTTTTCGAGACTCAAGAAAAATCCTTTTTTTATGATGGAATAAAAAAAAATTAAAAACGGTTTCTTTAATGTATAGAACAAGAAGGAAATTATGTAGAAAAATAAAATAAAAAAATATTGATTTCCATTTGTTTTTGACCCTATTCTAAGAAGTTTTTGATTTCCCTACGTATGTTAGTTTTCGGTTATACAGGGTTATTTGTAATTCACTAGCATCCTTTTAACCCTAAACTCCTACCACTTAAACAAATGTTTTTTTTGTTTTACGGCTTTTGTCATAACTTAATATTTTCGGTGTAATAAAGTTTTGAAAATTTTAGATTACCTCTTATTTTTACGATACTCTGTGTATTTGTATGGGAAAAAAAGTACTTCATTTTAAAAAGTCGTAGAACAAAAAACATTTGTTTGAGTGATAGGAATTCAGGGTTACGAGGATGTCAGTGAATTAAAAATAACCCTGTATAAATGAGTGGTAAATTAATTTTGTTGGTCGACTATAGTACAAGAGTAGGTATCAGGTACTTACTTTAACTTATTTATTAAGAAACAAACAAAATAAGTAAAATTTGAGACTTGTGTTAATTCTTACCCACTTGATATACCGGTAACCTTCCAAGTAGTTTCTCTAGACACAGACCGACTAGAGGACAGATTCGGAGAACTTTTAGCGCCTACGCGTCTTATGCCGTGCTGTCCTGTATCAAAGCCGCATAACCTGGGATATTTTAAAAGTTAAGATAAACAAATATCATTTATTTTATTAGATGTACCACTTCTATTTAATTCAAATATTATTTATTTTATTAGCAGTTACGTCTGCTCACCGAACCTAAGATTTAAAAGCGAAAAAGTTTCCGGGTGCGCCGGTGGGACTTGAACCCACGTCTCCTGGGTATGCGCCCCAACGGGTGTTCTACCAACTGAACCACGGCCACCACCGGCGCACCCGGAAACTTTTTTGCTTTTAAATCTTAGGTTCGGTGAGCAGACGTAACTGCTAATAAAATAAATAATATTTGAATTAAATAGAAGTGGTACATCATTTCTTACGCATTTCCAACTAATTTGGAACGTAGGAGTCATAGCTTCTAATAGTTGTGATGGATGTTACCACACGCAACTGTTGGCGTATGTAAGCGATTAAGAATTTCGGGGAGGTCGGTTGGGTGCGACGTGGTTCAGTTGGTAGAACACCCGTTGGGGCGCATACCCAGGAGACTTGGGTTCAAGTCCCACCGGCGCACCCGGAAACTTTTTCGCTTTTAAATCTTAAGATAAACAATTAAAACTATCAAGAAAACAAACTACATAAGTAGATAGGTACACAATATTAATTAAAAAAATAAAAACTCCCGACATGACAGACCTGTAAATCAGTAAAAAATAATACGTATTTAGGTTTAGAGACTACTGGCGAACCTGTCGTCGCAGCTTACCTATATAGCGACTTATGCAACTATGTCGGCTACATATCAATTATCACATCGAGTATTCACCATAATTATGATAAGAAAATCAACAGGTAGCGAACCTACTAAAAGATTGACGATTTCCTTAAGACAAGAAAGATCATCATTTGGAGCATTTAATTAATTAATTTACAAAAAATACTCAATTGGCTACGGCACTGTCAAGTATGTTTTTAATTTGCTTAAAATGATTAATATTTTACGTTATTCCTTTGTTTTAAGATACTATGTTACTAAAGAGGAATTATTATTTTTTGCTCATTCTTTCGATTGCCATCATAAAAATACGGGTGTTTTTTAGGGTTCCGTACGTACCTAAAAGGAAAAAACGGAACCCTTATAGGATCACTTTGTTGTCCGTCTGTCTGTCTGTCAAGGCCCTTTTTCTCAGGAACGAGTGGAGGTATCAAGCTGAAATTCATATCAAATACTCAGGTCTACCGTTTCTTGGAGCTGTGAAAAATCAAACTTCTAAGCCAACGTAATCAAAAGATACAGCCGTTTATGCCGCAGATTTTCGACACTCACAAGGGAATCAAAACCTACATGGTACTTCCCGTGAACTCAGAATCTTGAAATTTGATACGAAGCAACGACTTATAGCACAGATAAATTGCGAAAAGCATAAATTTTTAGTTACATCATATAATTTAAATAAAAAATGAACATAAAATGATCCTACACGACGAACATTTTACTTAGAAGCAGGGCTCTGCTGACACTGGATTATTATAGTTCCGGCTGTTTACGGCGTATATTTTGACATAGCCAAAAATGTGTACGGAACCCTCGGTGCGCGAGTCCGACTCGCACTTGGCCGGTTTTTTCCACATTTGAGTCGAGTCGTAATTTTTAGAAAATCTTTAATTGCAGCAAAATATCCCATCTACAATATTTATATGCATACCTATATAAATATATTTATAGGCAGGTACTTTCCCTTCATATCGCATAGTCTTGGGACGCCCTGTATAGTACCTATTATATATTTTTAGGGTTCCGTAGTCAACTAGGAACCCTTATAGTTTCGCCGTGTCTGTCCGTCTGTCTGTCTGTCCGCGGCTAAGCTCAGAGACTGTTATTACTAGAAAGCTGTAATTTGTCATGAATATATATCAGTCACGCCGACAAAGTAATTAAATAAAAATAAAAAATAAAAATTTTATGGTACCTACACCATAGACGTAAAGTGGGGGTGATTTTTTTTCTCGACTAACCCCCATAGTGTGGGGTATCATTGGATAAGTATTTGAAAATAAATAGGGGTTTGCAAAAACTATTTTTTGATAAAGTGAATATTTTCGGAGAATGTGTCCTCCCCTCTAACTTTTAAACAGCAAGTCTAAAAAATATGAAAAAAATCACGTTATAAAAACTTTCTAGGAAAATTATTTTCAACTTAATCAGTTGAGCAGTTTTAAATTTTTGTAAAAAAATATTTCTAAACTAAGATTGTAATTTAACGGCCATTGCAAGCATTTTTTTTTCTTTAAGTACCTATAAGATCAGGCTAACAGTATCTTCTTTCAAATAAAAAAAAATTGAAATCGGTACATAATATAATAAAGAATTACATCGGAAAATCTATCAGATTAGTTACCCAATTCGCCGATAGATGGCGCTGTACCGCCGACGTTGAAATTCTGCGCGCGGTGGGAGTTGGGACCAAAACAACCACATTAATAAAGTATGCAAAGATTTTTTCGTACCTGCTATGGAACCCTATCTTGGGCGTGTCCGACACGCTCTTGGCCGGTTTTTATCTTCTATACTAATATTATAAAGAGGAAAGATTTGTATTTTTTGTATGTAACGAATAAATTTAAAAACTACTGGACCGATTTCAAAAATTCTTTTGCAGTTAGAAAGCTACATTATCACTGAGTTACATAGGCTACTTTTTACCGCGGGAAAATACCTTTTCCTACGGGAAAATCAATTTATCGCAGGCGAAGCTGCGGACGGAAGGCTAGTCATTAATAAATAACAGATGAGGGTATACATTTCTTATACCGGATCTCTCACTAGTATGAAATACGATACCTTTATTCATTTCACATAATGTGTTTCATAGATACTTTTTGAAAATTTGAACTCGTTGAAATTTTATAAGCGAGAGTATATTATACACAATGTCATTGTATGTATTCCGCTCCGCTCAGAAAAAAGTTAAGAAAATCACAAAAAAGAAAAACGCAAACAAATAACTACCATTTTCCCTAAGCCACGAGATTGAAATTGCAAAAGCTTAACTCATTGAAAAACAGATGACGGTTATCAATGTGTTAACCATTGATGCCTTAATAATAATAATAATAATGATTTAGTAATGTAAGCTTATTTGAAACTTGTGTGTGTGTGTGTAAGTGTTATTTTATTTTATAATTGAAATATGTACGAGTCTTTGTACTTGAAATAAATGAATTTGAATCTACCTTATACCTTTATTTAATTTAATTAAGAAAGGTCTATCATCACTACAACGCCGACGAGACACAAGCACTTACGCAGACGACGCCTACCAGAGTACGGCTTTCAATGTCCAAGTGCCATTATCAAATTGCAATTTCCACCTTTTGACTTAGAGAAGACGATAGATGGTTTATGTGCATTTTTGTTACTTGCTATGATTTGTTATTAGCGGTAGCCTTTAACATAAGAGAACAATGTTATTATTACGAGTTAAGTTCTCAAGTGGTAAACGGTCAGCTTTTAAAATTTCAACTAATATAGGTACTGCTTATGAATGAGATATCTACACGATCGCAATCGAAATAGAAATAATGCATTTTTTTTTCTTCTACACGACCGGATTCGACTCCCGAATTAAAGTGTCATTCAATGGAACTTGCCAACTATGTATACAAAAGACGTAACTTTATTTGTCACCATTTCTTCTTGAATTATCACACCACCTCATCAAACACCATTGAAACCATACACTATTGAAACTGTCGTTACCGTAAAATACAAAACCATAAAATATATATGTAAGGGTGCGAAAGAGACAGAATGCGTGATGCAAGTTCAACAGACTCAACATAGAATTACAAGATTGACTAAAATTTTCTTTAACCAATTTTATTAAGAATTATTTACGAAAATACATCTTCCTAGTTCAAACAAAACAGTTGATAAAATTAATTTAATAAATAAATAAATAAATAAATATTAGGGGACAATCTTACACAAATCGACCTAGTCCCAAACTAAGCAATGCTTGTACTATGGGTACTAGACGACGATAAACATTTATTGAGATAGTTTATTTAACCTATGGTCGTATGCCATTTATTTAATGCTATATAATTCTGAAAAAAACTTTGAAGAATTGTTATTATTTCTAATTATTTTGACATTTGTATTTTTATAATTTTGACATAATATCTGTCTCATTGAGTGTCATTTGGTGCTGTATGACATAAATGATATTTTACCACAGTGATATTGTAGTATTGTTGTAGGTATAAGTTATAAGTACTTAATTGAATGACGGTCTTTGTGCTCTATATTTTATGATATACGGGGGCGTTCAATAAATTCTCGGTATTGAATATTTCAAACCTCTTTAGTTTTTTTTTTGATACTGGCCGCTAAGTGTCATTTATTGAGAGTATAAAAAAGTAAAATACAAACTGGTAAGTTTTTTGTTTCTCTGTAACAGCGGAATAAACGTGATCACCATGAACGATTTTGCAATGTTAAATAAATTAGAGCACCGAGCCGTCATAAAATTCTGAACAAAACAGGGAAAAAATCAAAAGACCATAAAAGAAGAAATGGATTCTGTTTACCGTGAGTCTGCTCCTTCTTTATCTACGATACAAAAGTGGCCTAGTGAATTTCAGCGTGGGAGGGAGAGCATCAAAGATGACCCTAGGGCTGGTCGGACTGTTGAGGCTACTTCACCCGAAAATGTAAATAAAGTGGAGAAAATAATTTTTCTCAAACATGCTATGAAATATTGACGTTATGTTCCTTAAAATACGCCACGAACTGTCACGTTGCAGGTGCGGCTAGACGAGAGGTCAATAATGGAATTTCATACAACATTGCTGGCCAAGGCCAGCAAAGTGATCGTCTATTGTTTTATGTGACACAGCACCATGACGTTTAATAGTTCGACGTGGTCGACGTGGATGGATGGATGGACGGACGGATGGACGGATGGACGGACGGACGGACGGACGAACGGACGGAGGGATGGATGGATGTTGATGGATGGATGGATGGATGGATGTTGATGGATGTTGATGGATGTTGATGGATGTTGATGGATGTTGATGGATGTTGATGGATGTTGGTTGATGGATGTTGATGGATGTTGGTTGATGGATGTTGATGGATGTTGGTTGATGGATGCTGGTTAATGGATGTTGATGGATGTTGATGAATGTTGATGGATGTTGATGGATGTTGATGGATGTTGGTGGATGGTTGTTGATGGATGTTGATGGATGTTGGTTGATGGATGTTGATGTATGTTGATGGATGTTGATGGATGTTGTTGGATGTTGATGGATGTTGTTGGATGTTGATGGTTGTTGATGGATGTTGATGGATGGATGGATGGATGGATGTTGATGGATGTTCTTGTTCATGGATGTTGACGGATGTTGATGGATGTTGATGGATGTTGATGATGTTGATGGATGTTCTTGTTCATCGATGTTGACGGATGTTGATGGATGTTGATGGATGTTGATGATGTTGTTGGTGATGGTGATGGTGATGGTGATGGTGATGGTGATGATGATGGCGTTGATGATGGTGGTGATGATGATGATGCATGTTTGAGAAAAACTCTATACAAGCCTTGGCCACGAACAGGGATTGCCGGCCTCGTATCTCTAGATGGCCTCGTTAACACTCGGCCATCTATAACTACTCGGCCGGCAATCCCCTATTTCGCGGCCGCTGCAGTAATGTACTATTAGAAGATGGTCGAGTGCAGGTGAAATCTATAGCACAAAGGACCAATCTTTCTATTGGTACTGTACATGATATTATCCATGACCACCTTAATATGTCAAAAGTAAGTGCGAGATGGGTGCCGCGAATGCTGTCACCGCTTCAGAAAGAAACGCGTGTAGCTTGTTGTTCCGAGTATATTGACACGTGCGGTGACAATCCTGATGAGGTACTTCAAAGAATTGTTACCGGAGATGAAACCAGCAAGCACAGAGTCCGTAAGTCCATGCAGTGGCACATTAAAGGAACACCTCATCCTAAGAAGTTCAAGGTCATGCCTTCAGCTGGTAAAGTCATAGCCACAATATTCTAGGATTGTGAAGGAATATTACTAATCGATTTTAAATCAAAGGGTGTAAATATTAGCGGAGAGTACTACGCTAACATTCTACGCCAATTAAGGGAAGCCACCAAAGAGAAGAGGAGAGGAAAATTAACCAAAGGAGTTCTGGTGCTGCATGACAACGCCCCGGTGCATACGGCTCGTATTGCCAAGGCCGCTGCTCTTGAATCCGGGTTCGAAACTTTAAACTCATCCGCCGTATAGTCCAGATTTAGCCCCTGGCGACTTCTTTTTGTTTCCCAACCTCAAAAAAGATCTTCGAGGAAACCGATTTTCTGACGATGAACAATGAACGATTTGTAACCGAAGACAAAAAAAAATATTTTTATGAGGGTTTAAAAAAAATAATCGACCGATCTAATAAGTGTATAAACATAGGACGGGGATATATTGAAAATGAAAAATTACTCACTTTCGCATTCTTTTGTTTTCATTCTTATACCGAGAATTTATTGAACGCCCTACGTAGGCATTTTATTTCAAGTTTTCTTTTTAATTATCGCAATACTATTTTGTGTTTTTATTTTTTTTAAGTTCATAATTATTATTTGTTTGTTTTTTCTGACTGCATCCTATATACAGTCAGTATTTGTTTTTTTTTTAAATTTAAGCGACTCGTCTCTGCGGTCGGCGTGCCCTCACTGCCCTAATTCAGTACGAGTTTTTCTGCACATGGCCTCAAAGTGCACATACGACGCATGCACGTACGTTGTCATCGGGGCCCTCGCAGCCGGTTCCTGATACGGTATATCAGCCGGTGCAGGCACAGGGCTGCAGCATAGGTTTAATTAAAAGATTTGGCGACTTTGAAGCGATCAGTCCGTGTGCTTCGTCATATTCCTAAGGGTGCGCGAAGCCTGGCGGCGGGGAAATTGAGCGGCCTCATCGACAGATGCATCGAAGCTAATGGGTTAGCCGAGTGGGTTGCTTTGCTCTCTTTTGCGTACTCAGCTCTTGAGGCTCCGGAAGGCTCGGGTAACCTTACTACTAAGGTGAAGCGTAATGTCGAAGCAGCCAGGGCACTGGTGGAACATTTGGGCGGCGAGAACGTGGGGATAGCGGCTTCTCGGCCTCCATCGATTCTTAGGACTATACAGTCTAAAGTTTTTGAGGGAGACTTAAGGGGGGGGGGGCGGTCAGGGTGCTTATGTCAGATGATGGGATCGCTCTGTCGAACCCTGACACTCTTGCTGCCTTGCAGTCGAAGCAGCCGTTACACATTATAGTCGTTCCCACCAAAACCAGACAGAACGGGTCCTGCGTTGGAGGTAAAGGCGGAAGACGTTGCGCAAGCACTTGGTTCCTTCAACAGTGGCTCTGCGGGTGGTTTAGATGGTATTCGCCCGGTGCAACTTAAGGAGCTTACGTCCGGATCAGCAGGCGATAGTGGGGTACGGTTACTCGGAAGCCTGCCTAAATTGTGCAACTTTTTGCTCAGTGATAATTTGAATACTGAGATCTGTACCACTACCATGAGTTTACAGTGACATCACTGAGTGAGTGAGTGAGTGAGTTGACGGTCATTGTAAACTCATGGTAGTGGTACCGTCCCTGTCTCTACGGAGCATCCTTGTGCGCGCTGTCGAAAAAGGATGGTGGTTTAAGTTAAGACCTATTGCTGTGGGTAGTATTTTTTGTGGGTTGACTGTCAAACTCGGGTGTCGTGTTGTGAGAGAGGAAATAGCTTCTTACCTGCGGCTATACTAGTATGGTCAACAGTATGTACCTTTTTGCATGAACTTTTTGTGTAGTCACCGAAAATTACGATCAAGGTGTCATTCGATTCGGAATATTATGTAGAAAGTTTAAGGAAAGGTCCCAAAAGGGGCCGATAAAAATTGAAAAAGTTATAAACGATTTAATAAAAAAAAAGTAGGGTTTTGTTTTTATTCGAATATCTCAGAAACTATCAAAGATATTTGAAATTTAAAAAAAGATGTAAACAGGAAATTTCCTAAAATAAAGTCTTGACTCCCGGAACTGTATCTATACTAATATTATAAAGAGGAAAGATTTTATTGTTTGTTTGTTTGCATTGAATAGGCTCCAAAACTACTGGAACGATTTCAAAAATTCTGTTGCCGTTAAAAAGTTACATTATCACTGAGTGACATAGGCTACTATTTACCGCGGGAAAATACCTTTTCCTACGGGAAAATAAATTTATCGCGGGCGAAGCTGCGTACGGAAGGCTAGTCTCTACTATTTATAATTTTTACAGAGCCCTGAAAATAGCGACTAAAGTGGGTAGTCTGGCTTCCGCGCGCGGTTCATCACTCGGACACGGTAGCAAAAAAAAACATTTTAACATATTAAATATGAATATTAAGAAATAAAAAAATTCGAGTACTATTGGGATACGTAAATAAATAATAATCCGCCGGCAAAAATTTTTTATCCCCATTTTTCCATTAGTTAGGCATTTGTTAACTTTACCTGAATTGAATGTTAACATAAAAAACCCGATTATTATTGAACTACAACCCTAAGATTTTTTTCACTTCGTGGAGTTATTCTCAAGAGGTATAAAAATAGATCCCCGTTGGAAAAATTCAAAAATGTTAATTTTCTAATTTTTTTATTAATAATTAAAAATATAAAAAAATAAAACTGTATAAAGGTAATTCGGGGTACCGCGTTTATCGCGCTAATCGATTTTGGGTGGGCGATTTCGGGCGTAGGGCCGCTTGGGGGAGGCACGATGGCTCAAGATAGGTTGGTTGGACTGCGCGTGTTTTTGGGTATTTTCATCATGTTACTATAACAAATACATGTTTTAAAAATGTAGCCAGACTACGCCCTAGAAACATCTTGTTTTATTAACGTTCAAAAAGTCATGACCTTCCGTGCAGTATTAGCGTCGTACCTACTACGAGTTTAATTTATATTTTAGAGACGACTTTGGATTTTTTTTCAATCGAGCGAACTACAAGTAATCATGTTTCGAAAAAGACTAGTCGCTAGAGTGAATCCTCAAATATCTTACATATGAATTTCAGGACTGTAGCATTGCTAGTAATGAATGCAATAAATGCGCCATAAACACGGTACCCCCTTAATAAATTTCATTTTTTTAAATATCTCAAATGATTTGATTTCTAACAGTTAAAAGTTACATAAAAATATATTTTTTTAATTTTTACCTTCATTGTTTAAATAATTGTTTATAAGATAATCAGATTTAAAAAAAAAAAAAATATTTATTGCTAAAAAACGCAATTATTAATTAACAATTTTACAAGAGAGAGCAGTGAACAGGTACTCTAGCGCTCGGGTATTTAGCGGGGTGCGGGGTGGAGGGAGGGGGGTGAGGGCGCGGAGGAGGGTTTCAAAGGGGGTTGACAATTTCATTGATTTTGCCGTAGGATGCACCGTTTTCAAGATATTTGACAAAAAACCGGGGGTGGGGGTGGGGGTGCGGAGGGGGGTTTCAAAGGGGGGATGAAAATTTTATTGATTTTGCCGTAAGATGCACTGTTTTCAAGATATTTGACAAAACACCGGTTCTCGTCCGATCACCGAGGTTAAGCAACGTCACATGAATAAATACGGAGCAGAATAAAAAGTTCAAACAACGTCGCGCACGCATTACACTACTACATGCACAACATATGTGTGCGTGACCTGTGACAGACAAGACGGGGGGGGCGTGCACCGGCGCCCGCTCGGAGACAAACCGGTTTGAACTAGCTCAGTGAGTAGACAAAGTTCAGGTGTGCCGCTAGCGACGACGCGACCGTTTAGCGTTTAGCTACATAGTTCGGGTATTCGGTTGTTTTTAAAGATGCCTACCTGTTGTAGTGTTTGTAGATATACAGATATTAGATACTTAGATACTTGTTTGAATAAATATTTTGATTTTTAATTTTTGTTTTTACCGAGCGACAACCCTATGATAATAGGTAAGAATTTCGAGCACTGTTCGGCAGCTTTTCTTCTGCTCCGTATTTATTCATGTGGCAACGTCTCGGGCGCGATCAGTACTTGGGTGGGTGACCGCCTAGTTTCATTTTTGTTTTTTGAATGTTTTGTTATGACGTTGTCACGTTAAACTATCGTCCGTAAACGGACTTTACAGACAACCGGTTTTTTGTTACTTGTTCTGATTTGTTATTAGCGGTAGGCTTCAACAAACGAGAACAATGTTATCTTTACCAGATGAGTTCTGCAGTCCTAAACCCCTAGCTTATAAAATTCCAACTATACATACTTACTTAAATACATATTAAACACCCAAGACCAGAGAACAAACATTCGTATTTTTCATACAAATATCTGCCCCGACACGGGAATCAAACCCAGGGCCTCAAGCTTCGTAGTTAGGTTCTCTAACCACTAGGCCATCTGGTCGTCTAATAAAACATTATAAAACAAAAATTTTCCCGGATCATTAAGAACTATACAATTTATGATTTTTAGAGAAAAAACGGTTCCTTAATATTCATATAAAAAAAAAACAATTGTTAATTAATAAATGCGTTTTTAGCAATAGATATTTTTTTAAGGATTTTTTTTAAACCATAATATATATCCACAAATAGATTAAGAAACAATTTTTTTTGATTATCTTATAAACAATGCATTTGTTTATAACAATTATTTAAACAATGATGGTAAAAAAATAAAAATAAAATATTTTTATGTAACTTTTAACTGTTAAAAATCAAATCATTTGAGATATTTAAAAGAAATAAATTTATTAATTACCTTTATACAGTTTTTAATTTTTTTATATTTTTAATTGTTAATAAAAAAATTAGAAAATTAACATTTTTGAATTTTTCCAACGGGGATCTATTTTTATAACATTTGAAAATAACTCCACGAAGTGAAAAAAATCCTAAGGTTGTAGTTCAATAATAATCGTGTTTTTTATGTTAACATTAAATTCAGAAAAAGTTGTTAGTTAACAAATGCATAACTAATGGAAAAATGGGGATACAAATTCATTGCCGGCGGATTATTGTTTATTTACGTATCCCAATAGTACAAGATGTTTTTATTTCTTTATATTCATATTGAATATGTTAAAATGTTTTTTTTTTGTTACCGAGTCCGAGTGATGAATCGCGCGCGGAAGCCAGACTACCCACCCGCTTTAGCCGCTATTTTCAGACCTTTGTAAAAATTATAAATATTAGAGATACAGTTCCGAGAGTTAAGATTTTTTTTAGGAAATTTTTGGTTCTTTTCGGATCTTTTTTAAATTTCAAATATCTTTGATGGTTTCCGAAATATTCGAAAAAAACCAAAACCCAATTTTTTTTTATTAAATTGTTTATAACTTTTTTAATTTTTATCGGCCCCTTTTGGGACCTTTCCTTATACTTTCTACATAATATTCCGAATCGAATGAAAGGTGTCCTAATTTTCGGTGACTATACAAAAATTTCATGCAAAACACATGTTGACCAGACTATACCAGCTGCTATTCGCGCGGCTCGAGCGTTTTCACTAGACGCAGGGAATTCGGACTTCGTGATTATCAAACTGGATAAATGGAAATAATACCGGTACAATTTTTAATGAAAATTAATAGTAAAATGGGTACAATTCGAAAGCGATAGTTGCCGGTTTCCCTGGTATGTGAATATTTTGTTGCATGTTTAGTGACAATGCGGCTTGATTGTCTTGCATGCTGGATTTACCAGATTCTTCAGTAACAGGCATTATTTTTGGCTGTTTGATGGGGTTAACGTCGGAACCTGCACCGTTGGATGAGCATGGGCGCGGCTGACTTGAACTGCAACTAGCACGCATATTAATAGTTTCCGTTATTTTGCTGGATATTTTGTTCTTATTTTCGAAGGAATCTTCTATATAACCCTCAGCTACGACGCTGGATTTCCACCCCCACCCCGTGTCTTTTTATTGTAGTTAGGTCCGCTCCCGAATCGGCCAATAACGTTGCCGACATTCTACGAAAATTGTGCCCAGTGTACAGTTCCGGGTTTGGCAGATTTAGGTAAGTAATTAATTAGTTATTAATTTGGGGAAACTTGCCAACTTTTTTTTTCAATTACCTGTTTTATTCACCTTCCCTTATTATACTTCAGAAAAAATCTGTTGGATAGCATTTTATCTGGTCGCAAATTTTGATGTTTACAAACTGTGCAAACTTCTTTTTAACCACGAAGGTTCGGTCAATCTTTGTTTTGGTGTTAGGTAATTTTATTAATAGCAAGTTGCCATGGCTTTCCACATCTGTTGTAGTCAAAAATTTGTCAGGTCGATTATTTGATTGTTTGTCTACACGCACCGCTTATGCCGAAAATCAAACAAACCTGAAAAAAGTAAGTCTTAATCAATCATTTATACGGGCGTTGCGTTTTATTATTATATGGATAATTTACCTAATTGGTTTTTGTTTACGAACGTACCTTTGCTGCCAAATATATTTCATCAGGGGCCTCATTCAAGATGTTTATATTTTGTTCTGCAGTAAAAACCTTAGATTTTTCACATTGGCGAACTGTCTATTCAAAAAACGATATCAATTTGGCGTAATTTTTCAAATCTATGTTTAGTTTCGTATTAATTGTGGATGGAAACATGTACATGGAATAAATACTCTACAAAGAAGAGGGCTTTAGTTTCTTCGATAATTCATTGAAATACGTGATCAATACACTTTCCGACATAGATTTCGCTTTCTTTTCAGTGCGCCACTTAATAATATCGTCATAAGCTTTTAAATATCTTTCCTTTGAAATCAGAGGTAGTAAGTTTTCTGTGAATGCCTTTGCCTCTAGTTTTATCGATTCAGGCGTCAAATCTTCACTTGAACTCGTCATTTTTGTTAAAAATGTATACGCAATTTGTAACAGAGCGGAAGAAAATTTATCGCGCCAAACCGTCTTTTTTTTTTAATGGCCTCGCGCTTTTTGGCTTTGGCACATTCAGCCAGCACTGGCTAGCAGCATTATGCCAGCATGGAGGTTTGGAGGTAAGTATTACGCATTACAATTTCCTTGTTTACCAGTTCGTGAATACAAAGGAGCACCATTCGATTTTTAATTTTACTTCCTATCCCTAAAGATGTAAATCGAATTTACAACACGGATTTCAAGTTAAATGCAACCTACTTTCAGAGCTTGAGTGATGAAAAAACGCTTTTAATTCCATTGAGCGCGACATTCACCTCAGTGATGTCAGGGAGAGGGTGCCTTCTCTCTATCCTTTCCTTTTTCAAGTTTACTCGTCTTCTTCTAATCTCTTCTTTGAGGAGTCTCTTATTCTTTTACAGGTTGGTGCACAGCAGGGGGATCCGCTGGGTCCTCTGGCTTTCAGTCTTGCCATCCATAAGGCGATATCGGACCTCCAATCCCCTTTGAATATCTGGTACCTGGATGATGGTACTCTCGGGAAAAAACCCGAGAGTGTACGGCAAGATTTGTTCACTCTACTTCCACGTTTCCGAGATCTGGGATTGGAGGTCAATACGAGTAAATGTGGCACAGAATTTCGTGATTCCTTTCCTTCTTTCAGCGCTATACTTCCCGGTCTCAAGCATTTACCAGCTCAAACGTTCAATCTTTTGGGTTCCCCTGTTTTCCAGGAAGCTATTCCTGAAGACTTTGAAGTCAGGCGGCAGCTTCATCTGACTGCTAAGGAACGGCTCAAAAATCTTCCAGCCCACGTTGCCTTGCTTTTGCTGCGTGTCTGTTTTGCAACTCCCAAGCTGACTTACTTTCTTCGTACGGTTCCAACTTGGCTATGCACCACGGAAATGGATTCGTTTGACTCGGTGTTGAGGGAGACGGTCGAGTGTTTGTTGAATGTCTCCCTCAATTCGGAACAGTAGGATCTTGCTTTTCTGCCTATTCGGAAGGGTGGACTGGGCTTGCGGCGCGCCTTCCTGGCATCGGTGGCTGGGGTCGTGGACCTTGTGACTGATATTTTTTCTTTAGATGGTTACAATGCTACTATACCTTATGCTTCTGATGCCCGGACGGCCTGGTTGGCTCTCAACCCGGGTATCTCCGTGCCTGAGGATATACACCTTCAGCGATCGTGGGACGATGCGGGGGTTAAGCGGGTATTTGATCGTCTGTTGCAGAGAGCTGTGGGTGTGGATAGGGCGAGGCTTAATGCCGTATCCAGGCCGGAGTCTGGGGTGACGCTACACGCGCTTCCTTCCCCTCATCTGGGAACACTACTGGACGACGACTCTTTGCGGGTGGCTGTGGCGCTCCGCCTGGGTTGCGATGTTTGTGAACCTCATTTATGCATCTGTGCACTATGGTAGAGAGCAACGGCCACCACGCATTAAGTTGTTGCCGCTGTGCGGGGAGATTTCCGCGCCATCACGTCCTGAATGATATAATCCGCAGGGCTCTGGTTTCGGCTAACGTCCCTTGTGTGTTGGAGCCTCCTGGTCTTAGCCCTTAGATGGCAAAATACCTGATAGTTTGACCTTGGTGCCCGGGCAAAAGGGAAAGTGCCTGATTTTGGACGTCACTTGCGTCAGTACCTTTGCCTCTTCGCACCTTGGTCGCACTTCAAGGATGGGGGGAGCAGCTGCTGAATTGGTAGCCCTTAAAAAGAACGAGAAGTACTCGGCTCTCTCAATTTATTTCTTTGTTCCACATGCGATGGAGACAACTGGTTGTTAGGGTTCCGAGGCAAAGGTTGTTAAAGAAGTGGGGCGCCGTCTGCGTGAGAGATGTCTTGACCCTCGCTCTGGGTTATTTCAAAGTCAAAGTCACAGTCAAAATTCTTTATTCAATTTAGGCATCAATTGATGCTCCTATGAACGTCGAAGAATCTACCACCGGTTCGGAAAAAACCCTGTTGAGAAGAAACCGGCAAGAAGGCGGCTTTCTGGTACAAAGGTTGTCCATCGCGGTTCAACGTAGCAATGCAGCAAGTGTATTTGACACTTTTGCGCCGGGTACGATCCGGGGCGGTTTGTTTGACTGACAAAATATTATGAACTAGCTTTTGCCCGCGACTCCGTCCGCGTGGAATTAGGAATTTGGGCAGCTTATTTTTTTTATCAAATTTGCTTATTCATCAATTATGGCTCTCCTTAGTTCCTCGATATAAAAAAAATTACCCGCTCCCACAACCCCCCCCCCCCCCGCACACCAGCCACCAGCGTTCACATTCACTACCGTACCTACTCCCAAGTCAAGCGTGCCTGTAGAAGTTTTACTTCAGAAACCCCCGATTTTGAAACATTCTTCCGCTCCGCTCCGCTCCTATTGGTGTTAGCGTGATGATATATAGCCTATAAGCCTTCCTCGATAAATGGGCTATCTAACACTGAAAGAATTTTTCAAATCAGAGCAGGAGTTCCTGAGATTAGCGCGTTCAAACAACAAACAAACAAACTCTTCAGCTTATTAATTCTTCTAAAAACTGTTCGATAAATTCTTAAAAATAGACGTATCTTTCTTATTTGTGAACCGATTGAAATGAAACAAACACTAAATTTTAATCCAAGAAAATCCCAACATATCAGTGAAAACCGCATCCTTCTAGGTTAAGCCGTTTCTGAGATTAGCGCGCACAAACGCACAGACATACAGACAAACAGACAATAATTCTAAAAATCATTTTTTCGGGTTCTATTGCGCTAATAAATAGCCCTAGTGACAGTTTTTCTCAAATATTTTCAATGTACAGACACCGACTTGTTACAGATTTATTATATGTATAGATAGATTGTATTTTATATTGTTACTTATTATTAAAATAAAATGAAAAAAAAAAGTTATAAAATTGTTTTATTTCAAAAATAGGTTATAATATGCATAGTATTGCGTAAGTATTTCATCATATAAGATCATATAACTCACATTATCATTTACTCATTAATTTCATTCATTCACTACTTTTGTTACAATCAGTACTTTATGTGTACCTGTGTGTGTTGTGTAATCATGCGCCTCAACTCTCGTGGCATTACCTATACCTGCCAACGCGGTTGTATACACTACGCGGTAGTATGACAATTAAAAATTTCAATAAATACGTGAACTCAGATTAATCGTTTTAATTCCCTTTTTCTCAAAACCTACTTGTTTTTTACTTTCGGTATTTTATTATTCGATATGGTTTGACATAAGCAAAGGAGTAAGTAAGAGTCTTGCCCAGCACTAGTAAATTCATCATTCAGAGACAATTTCAATATGACGGTTTGTTTGCATAGTTAGCAAGTTCCATTGAATGACACAGTAATACGAACATAGTAATATTGAAGTACGACGACCAGATGGCCTAGTGGTTATAGAACCTGACTACGAAGCTTGAGGTCCCGGGTTCGATTCCCGTGTCGGGGCAGATATTTGTATGAAAAATACGAATGTTTGTTCTCGGGCCTTGGGTGTTTAATATGTATTTACTTAAGTATGTATCTATCTATATAAGTATGTTTATCCGTTGCCTAGTACCCATAATACTTTGCTTAGCTTACTTAGGGACTAGGCCAATTGGTGTGAATTGTCCCGTAATATTTATTTATTTATTATTTATTAAGTAGGAGTTTTTTTATCTGTGAATGCAGTTTTACTTTTTACTGAAATCGATGACGTGGTTCCTTAGAACAGATCTTACGATGTATTCAGTTTCAGTCTGTCAAATTCCAGAGTTCCCCATACTGATACATCTAAGGGCCTGTCCGCTCAGCGATATTTCACCGCGAGGTTTTTATTCTCGCGTATTATATTCCGCAATAATCTGCATAAAACATCACAGATTTTTCGCGCGAATTTTTTAACGCCGGTGCGTCTACGTCCATAAGATTCAATGTGTTACAGAATTGCGAAGAAAAAACCGCGCGGTGAAATATCGCTGTGCGGACGAGGCCTGTTAAAATGCTTATCACTTCTTGGCCTACCTTCTTTGAGTTCCTCCGGCGACAGGCGTAGCAGCCAGTTTCGCTTGTTTTTTTAGCAGATGGACAGTTAGTGCAAATGACACAACCATTGTCATCATTGGTATGTAAAATGCGACAAGTGAGCCAAATATCCAGAAAAGTCGATTGTTGATCACACACACCTTCTGATTCGGCATAACGTTTTTCTTATTAATTAAGCCTAAAAAAATAAAATCTTTCTTCACTGGGTCTTTTTCAATGTTTTATTAAGCTCAAATCTCACAACTAGTTGGAAACTTACCTAAAACAGTAATAGAGCTTGAAACAATCATGCTCAAAAGCCAGACCAAAGCTATTTTGATGAGTACAACTCTCTTGGTGGAATGATGACGACTCTTCAGTGGGTTTCGAATACCCACATATCTGTAACGAAATTTCAAGGTCAGCCAAGTGTTGTTAATAAAATTTTAGGTCATTTCACTTTAAGGCTGCGCGTGTACGAGAAAGCGGAGCGATAAGCGAGAAAGATATCTACTAATAGGATTAGATCCTTATTTTCCTAGTCTCGCTCACCTCCTCGCACAACGCTTTGCTTCCTCGCACATCCTAACCTAATGGACATAAAATATCACGAAGTTCAGAACGTTGGAAATCACGCATCACAAATCTCTTCATCATCCCAGCTTATATTCGACCCACTGCATATAATATCTAAAAATAGTTGCAATTTCTAATCAGGAAGAGAAACAAGGAATTTGTTTTTGCAGAACGTACCTTAGGCTCGTTAGCCTGTCCAGCTGGGAGCTCGCAATTTATCCCCTGTACTAAATTATTTGAATGTTTGAATGTTTGTTAGTCAGTCAACCATGCAACAACGGTTGAACGGATTTAGATAAAACTTGGCATACTGATGGTCAAAGATTTGGATTGAGACATAGGTAGGGATCTCTACTTATTATTAAACCGCGTTTAGAAAGGGATTGAGCTCATATGTAATTTTTTAACTAATGCATACTAGGGTGAGTTGAAAAGTTTTGAGCCTGAGGTTGATAATGAAATTAAAAAGAAAAAATAATACTGCCACGTAAGACTTACATTATTTTTTATCATAATGCACTATCTTTTGTTTTTCTTCTGTCACAATTGCAAATTTTGTAATCGAATTACTAAACGAGGTTCGCGGTTTCCTTTAGAATGGATAAAATCATCGATATATATGTACTAACGTACTAGATATCGCGATCCGAACACTCATTCTGTTACACTGCTTTGACCCCTTGAAGGTGCAACGGACTTCAGTGCGACTTTGACATTCATGAGCGGCGAACGTACTAATTTTTTTTGATTGAGACTCCGAATGTAAGCGTGAACCTGCACGTAAGTAACAATTCACTACTCAAGTAAGTAAAATTACATGTTGTTCAAGTGACTAAGCGGCTAATAATATTGTAATACCACAATAAAAACATTATTTTAAATAAAACGTCACTCCATCCTACAATCATAGACTAAAACATGCAGACGTTCCCATTCAAAATTAGTTGTAAGTAAAAAATTGTGACTGACTGAACTTGAATGACAATTTGTTTAATTATGTTCTTTCTTTTTAGTCCTTAGTCGTTTAGATCCTACTAGGAGAAAAAAAGTGTCCCAAAACTTTCATATAATTTTTGATTCTTCCATTCCGTTACGGTCACATAAAGCCTATGAAAAATGGTAACTGAACGGGAAAAAAAACTTGGGAAACTTTTTTTCTCCTAGTAGGATCGAAAGAGCTCGTGATTCTGAGCAGAAATCACATAAAACTTTCCGAATTTAAAAAAAAGTCAAAAGGTACAACAAAAAATAAAATTGCCCAGGTAAAATAGCTGTGTCACTTCTGCGGTGTATAATCTATATCGCGATGACGTCTTGTGACAATCCGGTATTTGAACATATTGTTGACATGAAAAGTCTTGTCTATCGGTAGATTATATGTCAATGGATAAAATTGAGCACCGTTCTGTCATAAAGTACTTACAAAAAAAAGGCTTAACGCCACAGAAAATTTTTGAAGACATGTGCCAGACTTCAGGAGAATCTGCTCCATCATATGCCACTGCAAAACGATGGGTAGCCGATTTTAAACGGGGCAGAGAAGCAGTTGAAGATGAACCTAGGTGTGGAAGACTAATAACGGCTTCTACAGACGAAAATGTCAACAAAATACTAGATATGATTATTATGAAAGTTGCAGAGATAGCGGAGACAATTGGCATTTCCTATGAGCGAGTACAAAACATAATCACCAAGGAACTTGGATTTTCTAAGTTCTCTGCTAGGTGGGTACCTAGACTACTTTCAGCTGAAAATAAACGCCCCGCCATACAGTGTCACAGGATTGTTTGGATCTGTTTCAATGCGACCCACAAGATTTTATTGATCTTTTCATAACTATGGACGAGACTTGGGTCCACCACAACACACCGGAGTCAAAAGTGCAATCCAAACAATGGAAAAGGTCAGGGTCTCCACCTCCCAAAAAAGCTAAGGCCGTTTTATCAGCTAAGAAGGTAATGGCTTCAGTTTTTTGGGATTGCAAAGGGGTCATCATGGTTGATTATCTCGAAAAGGGTAAAACCATAAATGCTGATTACTATTGCACCCTCTTACAACGTCTGCGTGAAAAAATTAAAATGAAAAGACCTGGTATGATATCTAAAAAAGTGTTTTTCTACCAAGATAATGCTCCTGTCCATACTGCAGCGAAATCTATCGCACAAATACATAACTGTCGGTTTGAATTGTTGCCGCATCCACCCTATTCGCCGGACTTGGCCCCTTCTGATTGTCATCTTTACCCGAACCTAAAAAACACTTGGCAGGACGAAAATTTTCGACGGATGTTGAGGTACAAGAAGCTGTGAACACTAAAGCTGTGAACACTGCTGGGCAAAGACCTCTCCTCTCTTGCTCCACTCCTGCCTATCAAAGGCGAGCGCCCGCCATCCCACATTATAGGCATCTAGGTCGTCCCTCCATCTTCTCCTCGGTCTGCGTCTATTACGGTATTTACGGTATCCGTCACTAGGGACCCATTCCGTGGCAATTTTGGCCCAAAGTTCTGGGTTCATTCGACACCTTCTGTGGGAGGAAACATTTAAAAAAAAAAATTTAAAACCCCAAAGAACCCGAAGACAGAATAATGGAAATATTTGTTGTACTCCAAAGATTCTGAAAAAACCTATTGTAGGAAAGTCCAAAATAGACACTATTAAATCAATGTACAGGTGGATGCCACGAGCAGATGTGGAGTACTATGATACTGTTTTTAACGAATGAGTCTAATACCATTAATCACGCCAGGTGCGGAACCCAATCCGCAGCTGTTGAAGTACGCAATCAGGCGGGATTAACACTCACCAAGGTTCCAGTAGGACATCGTACGAGGGCGGCAAGCTGTGGACACCATGTCGTTTTGTATGTGTTTAGGCGAGGATGAGTAAATGCGTGTGTGTAGGGGTGGGTCTTACAGCCAGTTACAGCACTATTTTCAGCTATTTCACAGCAAGTAATAATAAATTTGATGTAGCGAGATGGAACACGTCCAATACGAAGAAAACGACAGCCATAGAGACATAAAACTTTTGAATATTGACATGCGTTAACTTTTTAAATTGACTGCCTCGACTTCTAGGCAAACAGGCCGTTCTAACCATGTTAATTTTTAGTGTTCTGAAGCCAAAATGGCAAAAACGGAACTCATTAAATAAAAAGCAATATAGATAAGATCGAAATGAGCCATCCTGTATATACCGCTCGCATGTGGCTCGAGCTACAAATACCTGTAGGTATATTCCTCATTTTTCCGCATTAAATGAATATTTTTAGTGCTAAATACTACGCTACAGACAAACAAAGTCCTATGTTACACAACAGAATGTTTCTATAACGCTTCTAAAGCTCTAAGTAAAAAACAAATTGTTTACATTTAATAAATAATTAACTGATTACGGCGTATTTTTATATTTTCGGCATCAGTATATTTGTGTTTCTACAATCGACATATTCGTTCATCTACCAGATCTTTAACCAGCGAAATATGGGTAAGTATACTTATTTTCAAAGCTTATTATCTCTGTTCGATATTCCTGTAACATTGGGGCAGCGATTTTAGTACAATGAAGTTCTAAAGCATGGAAAAAACATCAAATTTATATTACTTAAATAAAATACAAATGTTGTACTTAAATAATTACTTTTAGAAAGACCTTAGACTTTTATCCAGTCATAACACGTCATCATCAGAGCTGTTCTTTATTGAAATATGTTAGTAGAGTCAACCAATTTCAATCCTAGGCCACTATAGATCCTTGTCGCATTAACTACCTACTAGATAATTAGGTACAACGTCAGTGTGGGTCAAAGGATCATCAACTTTTCAATCACTCTTGACATGAGAAGAAAAAGGAGTTTTGACAGACGGACAGTGGCAACTGTATGCTTAGTATAAGTTTTACATCACCAAATACTTCTCGATCGCGTTTACGTTAAAATTTAAATTACTATGGTCATTGGTGAAGTAAAACTTATACTAGGCATAGTGAAATTTAATAAACAAGCAAACTCCTTTCCTAATCTATTCATTATCGTTGACACAAGTTCGCAAAGATCGAGATGTCATCATGACATACATCACGCAATAAACACTGTCGTAGAATATAAACAAATTGATTTATTATGTATGACATGGTTCTATAGTGGCCTAGGAATTAAATTGGTTGACTGTACACATTGCAGATAATTTCTCAGCACCGACCGTTTAATACTTTACAAAGATTCATATTTTATACATACGTAATTTTAACAGCTACGGCAATATGATAACGCGAAAATGATGTGAATTAGTGACAGATTTGTCAGATATAATATTCATATTTTTTATAAAACAAATGACAACATTTACCGAGAATAGAGCCCAAATATGCAAAGCATACTCTGTAAATCTATTAATTCTAAATAAGTGTCTGCACTTATGAAGATATCAAAGATTGACTTATGATTATTATTTAATCATTTATACGTGCTGTTGTGCTAACGGTACTCTCTAATCCCTGTCTAAACGCGGTTTGATAATACCATTGTTTTCTCAATATGTCAAAACGCCTACATTCCACCGGCTCTTTTTAACAGTCTACTGAACGTGGACATCCAAGGACAGTCGATGCCAGGTGGGCTGAATTAGTGTTAGAACATTTGTTTTGAAGAAGAGCCAACCACGATTACGAGGCGAGCCGGAGCAAGATTCGATATGAACCATGTTGCAGTTTGGCGAATTCGTTGTGACAACAATCACCCCTATCACTAGCGTCGTACACAGGAGCTGATAGATACCCTTAGATTTTGCACCCAGGAGGAACTTCTGCGAATGGTACTTCAGGCAGTTAGGGGAAAACCCTAACGACGTAAACTATGTTCTTTGGACGGATGAGGCAACATTCAGAAAGTCAGGACTTTCAAACATGCATAACGGTTACGTTTGGGCTCGCGATAATCCACAAGCTTCACGGGAGATTCCAACACCAGTTCCGTCATTTTGCCATCACGTCTGAAGTTCAGAGTCTGAACGGTGGCAACTACCTAACATTTTTACAAACGGAATTCGAAGAGGCGATTGACGGCTTTTTTTGTAGCCGACAGGGATTATTTTGAAAAAAGGTAGTCAAAGTAATCCCTGTCGGACACAGGAAAGTCGTCAATCGCCTCTTCGGATTCCGTTTGTAAAAAAGTTAGGTAGTTGGTTTGGTTTGGTTGTGTTGTGTTGTTGTTGTTCCTATGAACATGATTTTCAGCACGATGGAGCTTGGACATGGTAAAAGTTAAGTCTATAGCTAATATTTTTTAGTAGTTGTATTTTTTGTTCTAAATAAACAATTAATAATTATTATTATTAGTCAAGTCTACATCAGCATGTTGGGCGCCTGGACAACTCTCGGCCCATTTAAACATTTTCGGAAAAAGATGTTGCGTTCTTATTTACTTTTCATTCAGGGGGTCTCGTAGGTGTTTACATATTTCAGCATCGAGTTAATCGGCAGGATGCTGTCACTGACAATCTGTGCTCGGTGGAGGACGTCAAGCGGCATTAATCCGATGTAAATTCATCACTTAAACTCTCCATTCTAATATACTAAACAAAAATTAATTTCTAATATACTAAACCGGACTGAACTAATGAACATTACTTTGGCGGGTTCGCATGACAGGCGCGAACGAGTACCCAACCATGATTGGTTCATAACGCCATGCGCGCGCACTGGAAGCTCATTGTTGAATTTCGAGTGCGCGCGCATGATGTCATACGGTCCGAAATAGACTCAAGGAATTATTTTAGTACATTTTTTTCTTCAAAACATTAAACGAAATTAAAAGGCTATAGTAGATATAGATATAGTTTCCATAGTAAGTACCTACCTAAGTCGGCCCTTGCACCAAAAAAAAATAGGCTTGGGTTTTTTTACTAAGTACCTCTTGTAATGAAGAATATTTCAGCCGAGTATGAACATCCTACTTATAATAGTTTTTGACTTATGATTGTTTCAAGTTTTTTTTAATGTTTGGTTTTTCAAGATGTATTTCAAGCGATTTGCTTCAAATTTTGAAATGATGTTCTTTAGGTAGATTTGCATCGCCACCCAAAAAACTAATACTAGTTATCGTATAAAAAAAAGAAAAAAAATACCGAATTAAAAAAAAAACATTTTTTTTATGTGGTTGTGAAGAAGTGACACCTCTAGATTTATTTCTCAAAATAGACTATACACTGGCCTACTACTTGCCTAAATATCAAATTTTTCCAGGTGGTACTTCCTACAAAAAATCACTAAAATGTGTGGCCAAGTTCTGTATTCAATCGGTGTTTTTAGGGTTCCGCACCTCGAAAGGAAAAAGCGGAACCCTTATAGGATCACTTTGTTGTCCGTCCGTCCGTCCGTCCGTCCGTCCGTCCGTCTGTCTGTCAAGACCCTTTTTCTCAGAACGCGTGGAGGTATCAAGCTGAAATTTATATCAAATACTCAGGTCTACGGTCCCTTAGAGCTGTAAAAAAAACAAACTTCTAAGCCAACGCAATCAAAAGGTACAGCCGTTTATGCCGCAAATTTCAGCAAATTTTCGAAACTCGCAAGGGAATCAAAACCTACAGGGTACTTCCCGTGAACTCAGAATCTTGAAATTTGGTACGAAGCAACGTATTATATCACAGATAAAGGAAAAATTGCGAAAAGCATAAACTTATAACGCAATCAAAAGATATAGCCTTTTATGCCGCAATTTTCCGCAAATTGTCGGCACTCGCAAGGGAATCAAAACCTACAGGGTACTTTCCTTGAACTCAGAATCTTGAAATTTGGCACGAAGCAAGGTCTTATAGCACAGATAAAGGAAAAATTGCGAAAAGCATAAATTTTTTGTCTGTCTGTCTATAACAGTACAATGATCCCACACTGCGCACATTTTGCTTAGGAGCAGGGGTCTGCTAAGACTGGATGTTCATAGATAGGTACATATATGTGGGATAAGTAATAGGAACACGCGCGAATTAACAATGTTATTTCTTTATTATAAACAGAACTTAGACAGTCGTTACAGCATCGTAGTCTTTTCGTTAGCTGACAGACATTTCTTCTTTTTTTCTAAATTATAGATATAATAACAACTTTTTTAATATTACAAGAGATAAAAAGGTAAAAGAACATAAAACTATCCCACATACAAATTTGTACGGAACCCTCGGTGCGCGAGTCCGACTCGCACTTGGCCGGTTTTTAGAGTAGTATACAAACTCTTCGATTATGTTATGTTTGAGTTTTCTTATCAGTTTGTCGTATTTAAGAGTAAAATGACATAATCGAAGAGTTTGTATACTTCATACATTGAAAAACACCGACTGAATACAGAACTTGGCCACACATTTTGCTGATTTTTTGTAGGAAGTACCACCTGGAAAAATTTGATATTTAGGAAAGTAGTAGGCCAATGTATGGTCTATTTTGTGAAAAAAAATCTACAGGTGTCACTACTTCACAACCACATAAAAAAATGTTTTTTTTTTTTAATTTGTTCTTTTTTTTCTTTTTTTATACTATAACTAGTATTAGTTTTTTGAGTGGCGATTCAAATCTATCTAAAGAACATCATTTCAAAACTTGAAGCAAATCGCTTGAATACATCCTGAAAACTAAACAGTATAAAAAAAAACTGGTAAAATTCATAAGTCAAAAACTACTACAAGTAGGATGTTCATAATCGGCTGAAATATTATTCAGTACAGGAGGTACTCAGAAAAAAAACCCGAGCCCATAATGATGTAATAAGGACCGACTTATTACGGAAACCTGACTTTAACCTTTGCGTTTTTTATATTAAAACAACAACCTGTTTTAATATTTTATCAGTGAATATTCACTTGGTTGCATCAAACATTTTCTTATCTTGTGCAAAACTGAATTATAATTATTATAAAGACAACTCTAGTCTCATTTTTTCGTACACTAGTCTGGACACAACTTTTTGAGATTAGGCAATTTAAAAGTAAGGTACTTTTCCGCACGCGTGTGGAAAGTAAAATCCATACAACTTTTTTCACACTTGCGGAAGCCTGCTGGGATGACTAACTTTCTATAGATACATCAGGAGGCACTTTCCGAGCATGGGCATTGTACGGTCAAGTCCAAAAATAAGTATCGATTTAATCCTCCTATCGTTACATACTTATACTTTAATTCAACGACATAAGAGCTATGGGACATATTTATGAGCAAGTTGTGTGCACCCATATTTTTACACATGACTGTACTTAAATATTATTTTACCTATATTTCGCTTTCCTTAATTAAATGTTCAGCCGTTCAACGCGTCAATTAAATATTAGTTTGTTATTTAAAAATATTGTATTTAAGTACCACTATGCTTTGAAGTATGAATTTATATACATTTTTGTAGCATTAGATGTGAGTAAACACTTGATAAATTGAAATCGATTCAAAAGAATAATCGATTTCAGAATGTGTAAGGTTATAACCAGATATTCACTCATCTTGGCAACTAATTAGGGACGTCGTCGTGCGTCGTCCCTAATTACTTGTCCACAACTGTAGATTCTCACATGAAAAAAAAATTGTTCCAAATTCAATTACGCTACGAGAATCGGTAGTATTGCAGATTCTGAGTAGAAATAACAGAAAATTTTCAAAATACGTGATAATTTTTTTTTTCAACTCCAAAGGTACAGTTGAAAGTATAAATATGTACACTGTATGTGACTTATACAGTCACCGCGTCAAAATATGTAAACATCAACCTCATGGTTAATGACATAGAGTTGTATAGATGTTTACAATGCATATGCTAGACGATCTTTAGACGACCAGATGGCCTAGTAGGTAGAGAACCTGACTACGGAGCTTGAGGTCCCGGGTTCGATTCCCGCGTCGGGGCTGATATTTGTATGAATAATACGAATATTTGTTCTCGGGTCTTGGGTGTTTAATATGTATTTAAGTATGTATCAATCTATATAAGTATGTTTATCCGTTGCCTTGTACCCATACCACAAGCTATGCTTAGCTTACTTTGGGACTAGGTCAATTGGTGTGAATTGTCCCGTGATATTTATTTATTTATTTATTTATATGCTGGGAAAGTGCCTCTTGACGCGAGTCAACATATCTATAGAAAGTTAGTCATCCCAGCACACTTTAGCAAATGTGAAAAAAAATTGTATGGATTTTACTTTCCACATGCGTGCGGAAAAGTAACTTTTTAAATTGCCAATTCTCAAAAAGTTGTGTCCAAACTAGAGTTTAAAAAATAAGACTAGAGAGTCGTGTCTTCATAATTCAGCTTTGCACAAATAAGAAAATGTTTGATGCAACCAAATGAATATTTATTGATAAAATAATAAAACAGATTTTTTTAATATTAAAACACACAAATTTTAATTTCATCAAAAGTTTTGTAATAAAAAATTTAGTACTAAAATAATTCCTTGAGTCCATTTCGGACCGTACGACATCTGCGCTTTTAGTGCGCGCGCATGGCGTAACATGAACCAATCATGTTTACCCGTTCGCGCCTGTCAACCAATGAGCTTTCAGTGTGCGCGCATGGCGTAACACGAACCAATCACGGTTACCCGTTCGCGCCTGTCAACCAATGAGTTTTCAGTGCGCGCGCATGGCGTAACACGATCCAATCATGGTTCGTTCCGTTCGCGCCTGTCATGAAAACCCGCCACAGTAATGTTAATGAATTCAGTCCGGAGAATTAATTTAAGTTTAGTAAATAAAAATGGAGAGTTCAAGTGATGAATTTACATAGGACTTAACGCCGCCTGACGTCCTAGACCAAGCACAAAATTAAATGTTATAGCCTCCTGCTGACTAAACCGATGCTGAAATATGTAAACATCTACGAGACTTTCCCTCAATGAAATGTAAATAAGAATGCAACATCTTTTTCCGAAAATGTTTATGAGCGCGCGCAGACAGAGAGCGGTCTGGAGTTCCGAGTTCAAAGTTCTGCGTTCTTTCGAATGTACTGAGTCTTTTACGATAACGCACACAGCAGGCGACTGAACTCTCGAGCGATGAAAACACTGAACTCTGAACGCGGAACTCGGTACTCCAGACCGCTCTCTGTCTGCGCGCGCTCTTAGCCCCAATTTTTTTCCTCGCTTAATGCATTGTAAAATGTTGTATGATATACGTGTCAAAAGTAGGAAATTCCCAACTCATGTCGGCTAAACCAAACTCGCTTCACTCGTTTGTTTAGATCTCCGCCATTCGTTGGGAATAGCCTACTTTCCGCACTTGTATCATAAATAACTATTACAATGCATATGCTCGGAAAGTGCTTCATGTCGCGAGTCAACCTATCTATAGAAAGTTAGTCATCCCAGCACACTTTAGCAAGTGTGAAAAAAAATTGTATGGATTTTACTTTCCACACGCGTGCGGAAGTCACTTTTTAAATTACCAATTCTCAAAAAGTTGTGTCCAAACCAGGGCTTGAAATACCGTTGAAAAGTTGGTATCGTTACCACTGTGAGACAGATTTAAAGTTAGGTTGTAATTAACGTTAACTAATGCACCGTTACTTATACTGCTTTTTACCGTTAAAAAATGGTAATGTTACCTACAGCTGTGCATTGAGCTAACGTTAAGTCAAAGGTATTGTTAAATCATTTTTAACGTTATTAGGTAACGTTAATAATAGCAGCTTGTTTATTTTTGACTGATGGATGGATATATTGTAGGTAAGGCTCTTCCTTCACTTCATGCACGCTCACGGTAACCATGGCAACAACGCCAGTCAACCAGCGCGTCTATCGGTAGCGCGGTGTGGCAATGTAGCATTACCGATTAAAATAGTGTTACTATGGTAACGTTATAATAATGTGAATTGGGTAACGTTAACAAGCCCTGCAAATTGCAATGAAAAGTAAAATTACCGATTAAAAAATAACGTTAATTGGGTAAAGTTATAATAATGATATGTTATCAAGTAACGTTATAATTTACTACCTTTACTAAGGTATTTTTATGATTTTACCGTTTCCTAACGTTACTCATAATGTGAATTTGGTAACGTTAACAAGCCCTGGTCCAAACTAGTGTTTAAAAAATAAGACTAGAGAGTTGTGTCTTCATAATTCAGCTATGCACAAATAAGAAAATATTTGATGCAACCAAATGAATATTTACTGATAAAATAATAAAGCAGATTGTTTTAATATTAAACACACAATTTTTAATTTCGTCAAAAGTTTTGAAATAAAAAATTTAGTACTAAAATAATTCCTTGGGTCCATTTCGGACCGTACGACATTATGCGCACGCAATCGAAATTCAACCAATGAGCTTTCAGTGCGCGCGCATGGCGTAACACGAACCAATCATGTTTACCCGTTCGCGCCTGTCAACCAATGAGCTTTCAGAGCGCGCGCATGGCGTAACACGGACCAATCATGGTTACCCGTTCGCGCCTGTCAACCAATGAGCTTTCAGTGCGTGCGCATGGCGTAACACGAACCAATCATGGTTACCCGTTCGCACCTGTCATGAAAACCCGCCACAGAATTCAGTCCGGAGAATTAAATTAAGTTTAGTAAATTAAAATGGAATGGGGAGTTCAAGTGATGGATTTACATAGGACTTAACGCCGCCTGACGTCCTAGACCAAGCACAAAATGAAATGTGACAGCCTCCTGCTGACTAAACTGATGCTGAAATATGGAAACATCTACGAGACTTTCCCTTCAATGAAAGGTAAATAAGAACGCAACATCTGTTTCCGAAAATGTTTATGAGCGCGCGCAGACAGAGAGCGGTCTGGAGTTCCGAGTTCAGAGTTCTGCGTTCTTTCGAATGTACCTACTGAGTCTCTTACGATAACGCACACAGCAGGCGACTGGAACTCTCGAGCGGTCAAAACACAGAACTCTGAACGCGGAACTCGGAACTTCAGGCCGCTCTCTGTCTGCGAGCGCTATTAACCCCAATTTTTACCCTCGCTTAATGCATTGTAAAATGTTGTATGATATAGGTGTCGAAAGTAGGAAATTCCCAACTCATGTCGGCTAAATCACCCTCGCTTCGCTCGTGTGTTTAGATCTCCGCCATTCGTTGGGAATAGCCTACTTTCCGCACTTGTATCATAAATAACTATTTTGAAACCTTGTTAAAGTATATATATTTTTGCTCGTGACCGTACACAAACCTGCCAATGCTGATGAAGCACATGTGCATGATGCTAGCCGAGCACGCCAGCACGTCGCACGTCACGTACACGTTGCACCATGCCACGCCCAGTGGCCAGTGCCCTGACCACAAAACACAAAGCTGTCTTTATCCCATAATTGGTTGTTACTTTACTTAAAACTTTTATACACAAAATCCTTGTTTCTGAGTGTGTGCATGTTAATAGTTACTCTTTCCCATTTTATGGAGTGGCTCATTCTACTTTTTAAGTACCAGTAATTTTTTGTCGTGTGCACTTCAAATATTCTTTTTACAAAAACGGTAAAGTGCTCGGTTTTATTATTTAAAACTAGCTTTTGCCTGCGACTCCGTCCGCGTGGAATTAGTAATTTGGGCAGCTCATTTTTTTATCCAATTTGCTTTTTCACCAATTATGGCTCTCCTTAGTTCCTCGATATAAAAAAATTACCCCCCCCCCCCACCCGCACACCCGCGTTCACATTCACCACCGAACTCCCAAGTCAAGCGTCCCTATTGAAGTTTTACTTCAAAAACCCCCGATTTTGAAACATTCTTCCGCTCCTATTGGTGTTAGCGTGATGATATATAGCCTTATAGCCTTCCTCGATAAATGGGCTATCTAACACTGAAAGAATTTTTCAAATCGGAGCAGTAGTTCCTGAGATTAGCGCGTTCAAACAAACAAACAGACAAACTCTTCAGCTTTATAATAATATAGTATATAGATAGCTGTGCCCGCGACTTCGGGGAAGTCCGGCGAGCGATTGTCAGTCAATCCTTCTAAAAACTGTTCGATAAATTCTTAAAATAGAGATACGTCTTCGTTCTTATTTGTGAACCGATTCAAATGAAACAAACACTAAATGTTAATCCAAAAAAATACCAACATATCAGTGAAAACCGCATCCTTCTAGGTTAAGTCGTTTCTGAGATTAGCGCGCACAAACGCACAGACAAAAACAGACAATAATTCTAAAAATCATTGTTTTGGGTTCTATTGCGCTAATACAGCCCTTTCTCAAATATCTTCAATGTACAGACACCGACTTGTTACAGATTTATTATATGTATAGATATAGATATAAATAGGCGCATACTTCAGGCACGTATATTCAGCATACATTTAAGTGTTGCCATACATATTTACTTCGGGCTTCTAATTTGGTTTTTGTTACGAACTATTCGCTGGCGTTCGTGTCGTCACAGTGTGTATGTTTTTGTGTTTAGTTTTTAAATGGGGCCCACTGAAGAACAGCGTTGTGGCTTGCCACAACATTATGCTGAGTGGGGCCCCCAATTTATACTATTCGATATTTTTTTTTTATTTGTAAATTTCCCGTCAAATGTATTTTTTTTTCTGTGTTTGTATCGAATATGTGTAAATAAACATCTCTCTCTCTCTCTCTCTCTCTCTCTCTCATTTAAAATTATTACTACGTATGAAAAGTAAACATTATTGACTTTAAAGTGGGTAACGGCAGTGGCCATGCATGTCCCCGCTAGTTGTATGGAAATTAGAGGATACCTACACCGCTGAGTTACCAATTTTTTCCACAAAAATTCTGTTAATTCATTTTTTATTGTTTGAAAAGATCAAATTTAGGTTGTTTCGGTATTTATATAAGTTGTTTTCACTTGAAACAAATCACCAGGTATGCCTCTTATTCCACAAAATATTTAATTTAATGGTTACTTAGAAGTAGAGTAGCCCGAGTAATACGCAGGCTATATGTACAGGGTGGGAAGAACGAACGCCACATGGAGCAACTACCTTAAATATTGGAAATAGCATAATTGTCTTGTCTTAGTCTGGACTTAACCCGGTCAAATGCGATAAAAATAAAATGCCGTATTTTATGAATTTTATGGTTTATGATGCATATTGAAAGGGTTCCTGATAAGGTCTATCTACCTCTAAATAACAATACAATCAAAGTAACAAAATCAGATTCGCTGCTTCGAGCAGGGCTCGTTTCAGAGCATTAAATTTTGGGTGGGACTTTTGGCAGGCCTTAAGCTCCAATTGGGATGCCCCAATTTTTGACAACGTATAATAAATCAAAAACCGTTTGGAGAAATAGGCTTTGTGAAGCGTTTTCAGAAATCAGATTCCAAAAATATGATAAACTGAATTAAATAAAGAAAATTTAAGTAATGACCTTCATTTGACCCCTGCAGTGAATTGTCACAAAGGCAGATATAAAACAGGTCTACACTCTAAAGCAAATTGACAGTTTGAAATGTTGCTGTCCTGCTTATAATAGGTAAGAGTGACAAAGACAGAACTTTACCATACCATTACCAATGTATTTTTACAAATTTAATTATGAAATTACTACGATACAAGTAAATATAAAAGAATTTAAATATCAGATTTTAATAAAAATATCTATTAACTATCACACCATTAAACAAACAGGAATAATCGAAGCTAAAAGAAGAGAAATTTAATAAAACTATTTGTCATGGTTCATTTAGGACCCTAAGCCGTGCTTGTATTATTGACAGTGACAAGACAAATCAGTAGTGCCACAGATTATGTTATGTACGACTTGAATTCTTCTAGGCAATGAAATTTGGCTCTCTCGCTGTGACGTCAACCAACGTATTTCTTAAAAAAATATATAAAAAATTAAATACTCAACCAAATTCAAAATCGATGAAATTGGTATCTTAAAATATCCTATTCTTTCCAAAAAAAATATAAAAACTATAGGTTATTTTTTTTGGTGTATCCCCCAATTCACTCCACAGAGAAAAGTCAAGTGGGTTGAGATCAGGGCCGAATGGTAGCCATTCATCTGCCGCTATGAAGCCCGGCAAATTGCCTCATGACCAAGTTTAAGTCGTTTTTGGCCTTATGAGCCCGGTGCTGAGTCTTACGGCTACGGCTCGGCCACGACTTCGCGCGTTTGGCGGCGCGGCAAGCGTTTTATCAGTTCATTGCGTGTGCCGCCAGGTAACCACTGTACGACGAGCGTCTCGGCCGCGCAATGAACACAGAAAACGCTCGCCGCGCCGCTAAACGCGCGAAGTCGTGGCCGAGCCGTAATACTCAGCACCGGCTCATAAGGCTAAAACGACTCAAACTTGGTTAAGAGGCAATTTACCGGGCTTCATAGCGGCGGATGAATGGCTACCATTCGGCCCTGATCTCAACCCACTTGACTTTTTCTCTGTGGAGTGAATTGGAGCTTAAGGCCTGCCAAAAGTCCCACCCAAAATTGAATTCCCTGAAACGAGCCCTGCTCGAAGCAGCGAATCTGATCCCTCTGGATAAGATTCGTTGCCGCGGTTGCTGACTGGCCAGGGTTATTTCGAATAGCAATTAGTGACACTTATTGCTCAGTATCTAGGTACTTATCATTATTTAAAAATAATAAAAATATATCTTAGTTATAAAAAAATATAAACGTTTTATTTCGTCTCTGTTTTAGGTTTTATACTATCAATGACTTGGCCATCGGAAGGTTACCTAAGCCTGATGAATTAAGTGTATGGGCTTAACCAATACTTGGTTTCTTATGTTCTTTATTTTGTTCTATGTTAAAGTATTGGTGTAAACATTTTCTTTTCATCTTCATTGAGGGGAGGGTGTTGTGGTTTTAGGTTTTATACTATCAATGTCATTTTGAAAATATTTAATTTGTACATAGAACAATCAGCTGTTTTACCTTACATCCTATTACAATCCTTCAATAACATCTTATTTTTCATTTCTATATTACAACAGCCTCAAAACATATGAACACACAAGGTATTTTTAATAATTCCCCGTGACTGTCGAAAACAAAATTAACAATGTAATTGTTAGTTTTCATGGCTTTGTGTTATTTTGATTGTGTATTATATAAATGTCATGATTAGCAAGGTAGATAGATGATTGTACCACAAAGTCTCTCAAAGTACTTGTATTAGTTATATTGACTCCTTGGACAGGGAAGTTTTTAACAAATGTAGTAGCAGAAAGGTACTCTAATATTACTTACCAAGAAATCCCGGTATAGCTCCCATTGGCATCACAAACAAACTGACAAGTAAATCAGCGATCGCTAATGATAATAAAAAATAATTAGTCACATTTTGTAATCGTTTGTCTAAGCAAACTGCCAAGCAAACCAGGACGTTACCTACTCCACCAGCAATAATAAACAAAATTACAAACAGAAAGCTCCAGTCATATTCAATATGCTTAATCAATGACTGTTCGGAGGTGTTTTTAAAATTCCACATGCATTGAAAATCTTCCAAAGTATTATTGACCACCTGACCGCCAACATTAATGTCAATTCGGAATGTTCTATTGAAACCATTAAGGAAACAAGATAATTGATCCCAGTCACAGATTTGAGGGACTGGGAGACTTAACCACAACTTCTTTAACGCACTTTCAAACGCAAGTGACGCCATATTTAACTTGAAGTCAACGTCACATATCGAATTGTCGCGGTAAAAATCTAAAGTTCCATTAAAACATTTACTGCACGTATATGAAGTTTCATTTTGGATATCAATATTTAATTTGCATTGAAAATAATTTTGACTCGTTACAAGTCTACTTTCTTGGCAGTTGAACCCATACGTCGAGGCTCCACACGCTACAGCGTTTGTAAAAGTACATCTATAATCTTGTGATGGAAAATTAGTTAAATTCAACATGCCGATTTATTAATTTTTTGCCTGCGCTAAGCCACATTCTGGGGATCTCTGTAATGTTGCATGTTGTCTCTTATGCACGTCCGGTAATTCGTTTATCCGAGATCTGTAAGTAAAAAACACAATTGAAAGTATGAGAGAAAGAGAGAGAGAGAGAGATGTTTATTTACACATATTCGATACACAGGAAATACAGTTGACAGGAAAAAATACAAATAAAAATCATCGAATAGTATAAATTGGGCCCCACTCAGCATAATGTTGAGGCAAGCCGCAACGCTGTTTTTCAGTGGGACCCATTTAAAAACTAAACACAAAAAAAACAAACACAAACACATTGTATGCTACTGGATGCGGTTAACACACGACGCGTAATTGTCGACCCGGAATGAACGACAATAATATACGACTAGATAGTTTAAATCCTCATGTTTATTGCCTTAAGGGTTTGAATTTATCAGGTCGAGCATTACTGTCATTAATGCAGGGTCGACAAATAAGGGGTCGTATTTTAATCGCTCCCACTAAAATAACATTACTAATAACTAAAATAAACAACCAACGGTACTCTTTTAACTAAACATTTAATATTTGCATAAGAAAACGCCTTGAAAGATGGAGATGGAAAATACACAAGAAGCGCAGTTATTTCTTAGCAAATAAAACTTATTTTATGATGTCATTGCAAACTTTATTGCAAGTATGATGCCGCGCGATTCACTAAAGTGATAAACCTACACCCTGTTTTTTTTTTAAATCGGGGATCATCAGGCTCCACCGTCAGTGGATTCACAAGCCAGCTCATAATAGACTCCTACTTCAGTTGCTTTTTGCACCTAACATGTGTGATATTTGAATCTTGAAACGGAAACGGGAACGGCAGTGGGTAATGGAAAACCCCGACGTGAGTGCGACCATATCACACCTAGGACATGAAAATAACAAGAACAGTAGTAAAGAGTCAAATCTAGGAATAATTAGGGATACTTAGTACGAGGTTAAATACCGAAGTTGTAGATAATTATGTAAATATGGCTCCTTTTATTTCAGTTGACATCAAAGAAAAACGATATGAAGTGAAGTGTTTGTTGATTCTGGTGCCTCTGTGTCGGTAATTTCAGAAGCATTGGCGATTAAATTAGAATTAAATGTTGTAAGTATGTCAGGCATGCTATTACGTGCCGTAGGAGGAAGTCAAGTGTCAGTCAAAGGCTCATGCAAAGTATCATCCTACTAATATTACCTATAAACGCGAAAGTTTGTAAGTATGGATGGATGGATGGATGGATGGATGGATGTTTGATACTCTTTCACGCAAAAACGGTTTGACGGATTCTGATGAAATTTGGCACACAGATAGTTTATAATCCGGATTCACATATAGGATACTTTTTATTCCGGAAAATTGCATAGTTCCCGCGGGATAGCGATAAACGAATTCTTCGCAGACGGAGTCGCGGGCAGCAGCTCGTGTTTAATAAGTAATTTAAATTTATCTATATATATAAAAGAAGAAACTGACTGACTGACTGACTGACTAACTGACATATCAACGCACAGCCCAAACCACTGGGCCTAGAGATTCAAAATTTGGCATGTAGGTTCCTTATAAGGTCTAGGGGTGCACTAAGAAAGGATTTTTCAAAATTCACACCCTAAGGGGGTGAAACGGGGGTCCAAAGTTTGTATGGGGAAACAAGATTAGTTCGACTATTTTATTCGAAACTTCACAGAAGTACTCCTAATGATAAACGAGTAAACACGTGTTTCAGGTTTTTTGAGAATTCAACCCCTAAAAGGGGGGAAAGGGGTAACAAAGTCTGAAAATCAACATGGGTGTTGTTTCTATGGTTTATCGGGTCGCTGGTTATGAAAACAACAACGGTTTTAAAATCCGACGTGGCAGACGTAAAATACCATCTCCCTGGATGGGGTGCGATGGGGTTGAAATGTCTAAATAAACTAAATGACTTGATATATCAACGAACATCCCAAACCACTGGACCAAGAGACTTGAAATTTTGCACATAGATACCTTATACAATGTAGGCATCCACAAAGGAAGGATTTTTGGGAATTCCCTCAGGAACGGGAAAAAACGGGATTTATATATTCGATTCCGAGTGACCCTATCTCAGTAACTATAATAACTAGACTCTTCAAATTTGATACACAAGTAGGTATTACATTAGTTAAAACATTAATTTCAGGATTTTTCACAATTCCCACGGGATAAGGAAAAAACGGGATTTACATATTCAGTTCAACGGGATCCTATGAACTATAATTACTAGGCTCTTCAAGTTTGGCATAGAAGTAGGTAATTATAATAGTAAAAAACAGTTTTAAGGATTTTCGGAAATTCCCACGGGATAAGGAAAAAACGGGATTTTTCGTTTTACTGATCGTAGAAAGCTGAAATTCGGCATATAGGTTGCTTGGGGAGTGTAGAGCTGGATTGAAAGAGGACTTTCCAAATTCCCACGGGAACGGGAAACAACAGGATTTTTCGTTTTACTGGTCGTAGAAAGCTGAAATTCGGCATGTAGGTTGCTTGGGGAGTGTAAAGGAGCATTGAGAGAGGACTTTCCCAAATTCGCACGGGAACGGGAAAAAACGGGATTTTTCGTTTTACTGGTCGTAGAAAGCTGAAATTCGGCATGAAGGTTGCTTGGGGAGTGTAGAGGAGCATTGAGAGAGGACTTTCCTAAATTCTCACGGGAACGGGAAAAAACGGGATTTTGCGTTTTACTGGTGGTAGAAAGCTAAAATTTCAAAATTCATAAGTTTATACTGTAAGTAGTCCGCAAAGGGCTCTTTAACCGAATTCTAAAAAAGGAGAATGTTATGCATTCCAATTTTTTTTTTATGTAGGTATGTTCACCGATTTATCGGTCAATTGTGGACCTGCTTGCTTGCTTGCCTGTATGCTTGCTTGCTTGATATCTTGGTTCTTTGTAATACTCATAGTACACGCGAGCGAAGCCGCGGGCAAAAGCTAGTTATCAATAAATGAAATGACAGAAATTAATATATTGTCCCAATTTATTGATATAAAATCGAGTACTATACTAATAGACTTTATAATGAATTATTGAGCACCCTATAAAAAATATGAATTCACAAAATATGTCCATCCAAACTGTATACAATATAAACAAATTGTTAATTAATTAGGTAAGAGTATAAGGCTGCCTATCCACCGGAGCTGTGCGAGGATACGTTGCGAGGGATGTGTTTGTTATGAACCAATAGAAACACTTAATTTACAAGGACCTTGCTCTGGTCGCGCGGCTACTCGACGCAACTGACAGCGACACATAACTACCCCCGATTTAATCATCACTTTTACTGTCAATGTAAAATGTAGAGTAGCACACAACACTAACAACATCACTTTGTAAAGGTTCGCTCACACTCACCGTTGACGCAGTACCGAACATTCAACACTGTTTTCCAACTGGGGGGTACCGACCAACCACTATCCCGGTTGAAAGGACCTGGCCGGAATGCCATAGTAAAAGCGCCCCTGGGTGAATATGAAATATTCTTATTATTATTATTCTCTTTATTTATATTTTTTTCTTAGGTAAGAGTATAAGGCTGCTATAAGTATTATTATTATTATTATCTAGCCTGGATTGATGTCCCACTGCTGGGCAAAGGCCTCCCCCCATGTCCTCCATTTCTCCGAAATATTCTTATGTAGGTACGTTTATTTGTCTGATTGTTAGATATACATATCTGTACCGAATATTAGGCCTTAAATGATTATGGTTTGTGAAATATAAAAAAAAAACAATTTTTTTTTTAGCAATGCTATGCAACTGATTGACTTTTTCTTCGGATGTTTTATACATGTATTTAAGATACATTTAATAAAAAAATAAGAGTCCTAACGTTTTTTGAAGTCGACGAATTTGGCTATTTAAGTTTTTTTTTGTTTTTTTTTTTTTTATAATTACTTGCGAGTTAGCGACACCTACCATATTTTGATATAATATACGCAATTTTATATTCTATTAGGTACATGAAATAATTAAGTGACATTAATCAATGACGTGTATGTCATATATTTACAACTACACATTTTCTAGCTATTTCTTATGTAGTTTCATGTAATAATGTCTGGAAGCAGGTGTTAATGTTGTAATATATGTTTACGCAAAACAAAAGGAACTAAAAAAGTGATAGAGAACGCTGACGAAGCTTCGTTTTTTTCTAGTGCTACAAATAATAATATTTTGATTGGCGAATGTGTCCATCAACCCTCTTTCTGTGGTGTGACAAATACAGACTTAACTTAGAAGGCCTCTACTCATTTGCCAATACACTATACATAAACATACGTTCGTAAATGTTATTTTTTGACATGACGCACCATGATTTTTCAAAATGTTTTTAAATGTATACGTAGTTGAGAATTGTGGCTTATTACGTAATTTTTTTGATAGTTGTCTCCACGAGAAGTGGCAAAAAAATGAAGCGAAAAAAAACTAGGTATAAGTATTTTTTTTCATCCAAGTTCAAGGATATGAATGTCTGTAAAAATATGCATTATGAACCCCATTTTATGCTGCTTTAATTCTGAATTTATTTGGTTACTCTTGCTTGTTTGGTTTAGCTAAAATAACAGTTTAAAAATTACCTTGATTTTTTGACATTTTCGTGAATAAGTCTGAAACAAAAGAAGATCGAAGGCTGATATTACGCATACAGTGTTCTTAGGTCTTGCCACCACTGCACCTCAAATTACAACCAAATCACTTGCGAGGGCCACTCTTGTTAGCTTAGCCTGCTATATAGCCTTTGGGGATATTTCATCCTCAAAAACTAAACCTCAAATGAAAAGAATACACAAATAGAAAAGGAAGATGAATCGCCACCTAATATAATTGAGATAAATAATGAAGATGTAAACCAGAGATCTAGATGTGCTTCAGCCATCAAAACCACCAAAAATATCAAGAAATGGACGCGCGATCTGACTGCGCTCTGCGCTCTGCTCCACTCCGGAGTCTTGCCGCATGCCGGAGAATGTCGCGCGCGGCAGACGCGAATCTCTAGGTGAGTGAACCGCTTTACAAGTTAGTTTAGATGTCAACACTAAACATAAAACCTTAAATCTATGATTTGATTTTGTTCTGATGAGATCAGAGTTGTTTCACTTTAAGTTTGTTCCTGAAAACCTTCAAACAGTAGCTACAGGATTCCCGAAAAATCTGCCAGCAGGTACTGAAAGATTCGAAGAATATTTAGTGAAACAGTGGCTATGTAAGAATCAGTTGGGTGAAATAAGCTTTGCCAAAGAACGACACCGCACGAATAATACATTTACAGTACGTGTCCACCTAATCCGTTGTCGGCCGAAGTATGTTCGGGCATCGTCGTCCGAACTAGGCTGATCGAATCAAACGTATGTAAAGGAACGAGAACGCCTATAGGTGAAAAACTTAAGTAAATGACCTGTATTAAGTAGTAGTGCACAATGAACAGATGCAAAAAATTAAGTTTTAATGTTGCCTCTTCCACTTATTTTTATAACTATTGGTCAGCTCAAACTCGGCCAACGGTTATGTTAATTTTTCCTACATATGGCTTTGACTAAAATGTTTGACGATAAATAAAAGTTCACATATTTTCATTCTGTTGTTTTTTAAATATTACAGATTAATGCATTTCAAATTTTGTCCGTAGCAGAATCAACGTAAAACTGCCTAAACTGTATTTTCTCAATGTATCGTTATTTCATACTATGGCATTCTAAAACACAATTTCTATTAACTCTAAACAGAGTGGGTAAAATAGGACCGATGCAACTTGCGATCGACAATCTTAACAACATATCAGTACCCTTAATTCAATTTAATAATGGCCAACAAGAATAACTAAGCACTCTTGACAGTTGACCTACTTTTCTTCACACTTAACAAGTAGGTAAGTCAACGAAATATGATCTCAGTTATGCACCGAGACATGCAAAAAACCGGTTTAAATGCGCACAAATGCATGCTCCAACGAGTACAAGTGCATGGTCATACCTAAAGTTTATGGTTGTGTCACTAAGTTCACGACACTAACCACTGTTATATTATAGAAACCGTTATATTTTATATTATATTTTCTGTTATGTTATATTTTAGAATCCGTGTTTTAAGAAGTCACATGCTACAAGATTGAAAATTATAGTAAATGTAATCACGTTTTATCTGCTACCGTGAAGCCGTCCAATTTTGCCCTTAATGTATATTTTGCCCGTCGAGTCAAATATTGGCTGGGTGCGCGATGACAGCGACAACTAGCGGTTTAAAGGCATAAGGGAAGAAAAAATGCCCTTTATGATTAAGAGCTGTTTTTTTTTTCTACAGGGTGTTACAAAATTACCCGTAATAACTGAAGGGTATGGAAGTACTCCAGTAAAGAATTAAATTAGTATATATATTTTTTTGGGATGGCGGGAGCTCGCCTTTGATAGGCAGGAGTGGAGCAAGAGAGGAGAGGCCTTTGCCCAGCAGTAGGACACAAAAATAGGCTAAATAAAAAAAATAAAAAATATAATTTTATTTTTTTACAAAAAAAAGAACAGCGCGAAAAGTTTGTTTTATTTACTGTTCATGGGGTTTCAGGCTTTAGGGGTTATTTTGTAACACCCTGTATAGTTAGTTGCTTACATCTAGTACCTAGTACAATTGTGCAAAGTTTTGTTGAAAAATTCCCAGTGATTCAGCCGGAAAAAATAAAATCCGAATTCATGAAGTATGACTTTTCTCAAAAAGTATTGTTTTGTATTGTATTTCTTTATTTGCATTAAATGTGGTTAACAATAGATCTTGAATAATTTTATAGGATCACACATTTAGCTGAATTACAGCATGCAAAATGTACACATTAAATCTAAAAAAAAAAATTCTTACGGCTTGCTTATCTACACAATTTCATAAAATGATATGTCCGAGAGTTGAGAGTTAGAAAATATAGTTACATATAAATCCTCAATAATACAGCTAATTTTTAAATATTTTATGTGACTTAGAACATTGTGTCTATAATTAATACTTAATGTCTAAATATCTAATGAAATTGTCAATCTTATCATCTCCTAAATATTATTATTATTATTAAAGAATTCATTTATTGAATAGAAACATTTTTCTATAAACCATGTCTTAAGATTTGAATTAAATTTATTTCCCACTAAACTAGTTATAGATTTCGGCACTGTGTTATAAATTTTGCTTAGCATATAATAGGAATTCCTTTTAAAGAGGTTCAATTTTGCTACTGGCATGTTCAAAGGTTTATGTGTGATTGTTCGTTTATTGTTGTTGTTCTTTATGAGAAACAGATCCATGTGTTTTTTACAAAAGTACATGCCTCTAGAATGTACAAACAAGTAAGTGTTAGAATCCCATGTTGTCTAAATACAGGTCTACAAGAGTCTAAAGGTTTTAAACCGAACATCGCTCTTATGCAGCGCTTTTGAGCTATGAAAACTTTAGGCACATCTGTTGAGTTGCCCCACAATATAATTCCATATCTAAGGGCAGAACACACATATCCGTAATAAACCAACAAAGCAGTTTTATGTGAAGTTACATGTCTAATTGTTTTTATAGCAAATACAAATTTATTAATTTTATTGCAGACTGCCTTAACCTGCTCTTTCCATTCACAGTGTTCATCCACACAAAGACCCAAAAAATTTTGAGACTTAGCTTTCTCTATTGGTTTACCACTACAATTTATATTAAATTTCAGATCGTTTCCCTGCTTGGTACGAAATAAAATATATTTGGTTTTATCTGTATTTATAGTCAAATTATTTTTAGTTAGCCATAGTACGGTTTCCTTTGAAACCTTATTCACTGTGTCATTATAATTACCCACATTTTGATTTTCTATTATGACGGCTGTATCATCCGCAAACATAACTGTAGGATGCTGGACTGCGCGTGGCAGATCATTTATATAAATAATAAATAGCAGGGGACCTAAAATACTGCCCTGTGGTACTCCAAACTTATTTTCCCTTTTCGAAGAAATAAAATCCTCCATTGTATTTGTTGCTTCATTTAACTTGGTTATTTGTGTAACCTGGACACGATTAGATAAGTAACTCTTTATACAATTCTCTGCTGGTCCACGAACACCATAACAGTACAACTTTTTTAGCAGTATATTGTGATCAACAAAATCAAATGCTTTGCTCATATCCAGAAAGAGAGCAATAGTTGGCATTTTATTATTAATATTATTTACGATTTTTTTTATCAAAGTGAAAATGGCTAAGACTGTAGATTTATTTGGTGTAAAACCATTCTGTTCTACTGCTAATGTCTTATTCTTATCTAAAAAATTTTTGTAATCGGGCATAGAAAACTTTTTCAAATATCTTGGATATGACAGGTATTAATGCGACAGGTCTATAATTTCCCATTTCCGTTTTTTTCCCTTTTTTATGAAGTGGTTTAACAATAGTGAATTTTAATCTGTTGGAAATACGCCTTGCTCCAAAGACAAATTTATAATATGACATAATGGTACCGTCAAATGACTAGCAACATTTTTTAAAGCTTCCGTATTTATTTTATCGTAACCAACGGAACTGGTATTGCGTAATGACATTATTATTTTTAATACCTCCTGAGGGGTTGTGGGTTCCAAAAACATACTATTTGAACTGTTAGGGATAAGATTACATACATTTTGATTCATCACATTTTTACTCTTAATAATATTATTGTCATTATTTGTTATATTTATAAAATAATTATTAAATGCATTAGCTATATCAGTTCCATTTCTAATTAAATTTGCATTAACTGAGATCTTGTCAATCTGTGGAGACACTTTCGAATGACCCAATTTTTGATTCACAATATTCCAAGTCGCCCTACACTTATTTTGTGCCCTCTTTATGTACTGATCATTACAATTCCTCTGAAGTTCATGTAAACATTTCCGTAATATTTTAGAGTAATTGTTGTAGAATAGTTTTTTCTCTGCAGTTTTGCTTTTGTAATATTTACATCTAAGCGTTCTTTTGGTTTTACTGCTTTTTTTAATTCCTCTTGTAATCCATGACTTCTTATTTGCCTCTTTAAATTGCTTTACTTTATATTCAGGAAAGCATTGCTCAAACAACAGTACTAGTAGATCATGAAATATATTAAATGCTTCATTAGCATTATTTTCCCTTAAAACTTCATGAAAACTGAGGCTATGAACATAACTTATAAATTTATTCATATTATCTACGCTAAAGTCCCGCTTTATTGTGTACCATGTTTTAGCATTGAAATCCCTATTTAAGTTTATAGTAACAGATTGAGCAGTGTCATGATCCGACAGATTAAGTCGATGCGTTTTGCCTAATGTATTTTTGAAATTACTTACTATATTATCGATACATGTATTCTGCCTTGTAGCTTCATTAATGTGTGGTACTAAGTTATGATTCGCGAATATTTCACACAATTGAATTTTCTTTTTTGAATCAAGTAAGAAGTCCACATTAAAGTCTCCAGCGATAGCTAAATTATGATTCTGTTTTTCTAACTTATTAAGAAGTACTTCAAGCTGTTTCAAACCTGTTTGAAAGTTTGATTTACGAGTTCTGTACAAACAAATAACTCTAGTTTTAATAGATTTAATAGTAACCCCGCAAACTTCAAAGTCTTTCTCTATTGCCAAGTCATTAACCATATCTAACGGTTCACATTCAATACTATCCCTGCAAAGAATACATGTACCTCCCCTACGCGCATTTTGTCTACAAAAAATAGCCACAAGCTTGTAACCAGGAATATTAAGATAATTTTCTTCTCCTTTATCTCCTCTTCTTTTCTCAATTTTTATTAATGGTATTACCAAGTCCCTTTATTCATCATATCATTTATATGCTGATGACCTGCAAATCTATGCAGCGGCTGGCTTTGACGATTTACCTTCTCTAATTGATCAAATTAACACTGATCTGTACACCATCAATGGCTGGGCCACACAGTTTGGCCTGAAGGTTAATGCTGCAAAGACGCAGGCTATAATTATTGGCAGTTCTTAGTTTATCGATAGACTGTCGGAAGTGGTAATACCTAAAATCTTATTTGGAGGGACTACGATCCCGTTGTCAAGTTAGGTTAAGAATTTAGGTATTATCATGGACCAAACTCTTTCTTGGACTGCTCATATAAATGAGGTTAGTCGTAAGCTCTTTGCATCATTTCACTCCCTGAGACGTCTGCAGAACTTTTTTCCGTTTCAAACGAAACTTGCTCTCGCTCGTTCTCTACTCTTGCCTCTCCTTGATTATGGTGATGTTGCTTTTATTGATATAAGAGAAGAGCTGCTTGACAGGCTGGAAAGTCCGCAGAATGTGTGTATCAGGTACATTTATGGTCTACGTAAGTATGATCATGTCTCCCACTTCCGCGAACAGCTTTATTGGCTACCTATTCGTCGTCGCAGAGACATTCATACCCTTTGCCTTCTTTATAATGTCCTGTTTAACCCTGCTTCTCCTTCTTACTTATCTGAAAGATTTAGCTACATGGCCACTGGAAGCGGACACCGTTTGCGGTCGAGTTCCAATCTTACACTCGCCTTCCCGCCTAACAACGCGCGCTCTTATGCTAAATGTTTCACTATCCATTCTGTCAAACTGTGGAACGATTTACCCTTGTCTCTAAGGGAATCTCCGTCTGTGGCCTCGTTCAGGGAGAGGTTACAGAAATTATGGCTTGACACTGACATCTGAGGTGAGACTGTGTTCGCTTTTGTAATAACTGTTTTATGTTGCATTTAATGTAAAATTTTGTATTTATTTTAATTTGTAACTACCTATTTATTTTCTTTCTCTTTTGAGTATTTCTGTTTTTTTCTTTACCGCACGTAATTTTTACTGTCTGCTTATCCACTATATAATAAATTTTCTTCTCTTAACTAGGTTAGCTGGAAGAGATCCCTTTTTAGGGATAAGTTCGCCTTTGTTCTCCTCTCTATGTACTTGTATTTTTATTTTTATGTGCAATAAAGAGTTTACATACATACAAGTCCAAAAGGTTATAAGCAGATGTCCTCGATGTGTGAAGCATGGCGGTGGACCATATTGCTTTACCAGTCACTCCTGTTTTACCAACAGAAAGAGTAAAATATGAATCGGCCTTTGCATACGTAGGCATTGATTATTTCGGTCCTATGTTGGTAAAATCAGATAGGGACCAAGAGAAACGATGGATTTGTTTATTTACATGTCTGGTGATAAGAGCTATTCACCTCGAGGTAGTGAAAGATATGACTGCAGAAGAATGTTCGTTAGCGTTTCGACGGTTCATAGCTTCTAAAGGAGTTCCTACGTTCATATTGACAGATAATGCACTTCAGTTTAAACTGCTATCTGAAGTAGTAACTGGAAGTCTGTCAGACAAAAGGATAGTATGGAAGTTCATACCGCAACTCGCTCCTTGGCACGGTGCAGCCTATGAACGCCTGGTAGCGGTAGTTAAACATTGTTTAAAGCGTACGCTACAGAAACATTTACTCGGTGACAATCAGCTACTGACCATCATGAGGAGGTTGAGGCAGTGGTTAACACCAGACCCTCAACCTACGTAGGGGCTGATTTGGAACACATACTAAAACCCGCAGACTTCTTAACACCTGGTAAATGTTTAAATCTACAGAACTTCATAGAGAATTTATCATCGTCAACTACCTCCACTAAGAAACAATTTGTAGAAGGATGGAAACGTGGCGAAACAATAATTAATGAATATAAAGACATGTTTATAAATCAATACTTATTAAGTCTACGGGAACGTTATCACCAGTCTCCAAAACAACCTAGGGTCAAGACTCATAACACCCCACGTGTGGGTGATATCGTACAAATTAAAGGGGAAGCCAAAAACCGAGGAGGTTGCAAGGTAGGGCGTATTTCCAAACTGCTTAGGGGTACAGATGGACTATGTAGGGTAGCAAGAGTGAAGGTTGGCGATACTATATTCACGAGATCTATTGCCCATCTATATCCGTTAGAAGTTGATGAAACGTCATCACATGATGTTTCTTCTGGTAACAGACCAGTGAGTATCCGAACTTCGTATACAACCGAAGTAGACACTGAAGGAAGGCCAGACTTACCAGTGGCGGTAATAGAAGAATTGGCTGACTTATCAAATGAGAAAATTAACATGGATGTAACTGATAACATGGACGAGACAATTAACACTGATATGACAAACTTGACAAAGGAGAGCACAGAACGAATGGGTGCGCAGACGCAAATGAGACATGTGAAGAAATTGAAACAAACGTTGATGAATTATCATTGACACCACCTAGAGAAGAAAGACAGAAGAGAGCTGCAGCGGTCCAAGCCATGGAGAAGATTAAGGAATGGACCAACCACTTGATGACCACATTAGCTAGTCAACAATAGCTCGCCTCGGCCGGTGTGTTGCGAGTTCTCGCGATGTGCCTTTATTACTGGAAACACTTATCCGACTGTCCCGTCATTTCCTTTATTTGTCTATGGTAAGATGTTTGAATTTTCTAAAAGTAACGTCTCTTGTGTGCACATAGTTTCACGTATTCCTTGCTATCACATTATAAATGATTAAACAGTTAGTAGTGATTGTGTATAACGAAGGGAAGCAACATCGAGCGTCATGGGCGTCATGGCGTCGATGAAAGCTAAGTATTGATGTTTTGTGCCCAAGCTTCTAATGTTTAATGATATGAAAGTGGTTTCATCCTAGCTAAATGGAGGGAATCTGACGTTCTGCCGTTTATGGACGTGACCACTAAGGTCACATGTGTGGGGTGCATCGCGCGCCTGTTGCACTGCTAAGTGTATTACGCTCGGTTGGGTGGTATGTTTAAACTAACAATGCTGGGCAATTTAAATCGCAACCGTAGCATCTCGTATCTGCCACTTTTTGCCGCTGTAAAATATGTATGTACTTTGGTCGTCACTTTTTAATTTCCATTGCCATTTTTGTTTATTTTCAGAAAAACGTGCATTGTAAACCTCCAATTCGAAAGCGAAAATTAAGGAGTCGTCTGGTTCACAAAAGTATCAGAATTACTCAAGCGAAATGCTGGAACTAGCTTGTGAATCAGTTGCTGCAAAACAAATAAAAACAACTGGCTGATTTTTGTTACCAATGACTAGATAAAAGTTTTATAATTGAACTTATGAGTACTAAATTAAAAAAATTGTACCGCTAAAATAATACACTAATTTACAATTCAAACAGTATCAAACAGGTTTTGACTTGATCTTGACATCAAATTACTCATAATTCTTTAAAAATAAAGACTATTTTTATATTGCAACAAAATTCTATAATTAGATAGACTTTATTTGTACATAAAGTATATCAAACCCTATTTTTTTTGTAATAAAACAAAGATTTTTTTAAAGTGGCAAAAATTTGACGATTTCACGGTACCTGCGCAATTAATCATGCAGTCATATTTTGTTAACAAGGATGGAAAAGCAATTATTTGCTATGTTCTGACTCCAAGTAAAGCGTGGGTGCCGAAAATTAGAGTTCAAAACTGACGCTTTGCCCTAGTTAAATATTATGCTTTTCTTTTAGACTAAAAGGTAAGCAAAAGTCAGCAACCCCTCACTTGAAAATTTAAACAGCGAAACGCCAGCGAACTACCACTGGTATTTCGCTGGCGTTTCGCTGTTTGAAGGTTCAAGTGAGGGGTGGTTACCAGCGAGCTATTATAACAAGTACTGCAAAAATTTTAACCGCTTTTGGCATAATCCTTCAAAGACGGTTCACAGCGTTAACATTGCGATTAAAACATCTATGAAGAACAAACTTGGTTTTAGCTGGCTTTTACATTTGCACGAAACCCTCAGTGCACGAGCTCGACTCGCATATAGTCGGATCTTTTACGGTTTCAAAAAGCCAATATTAATTTTAACTTGATAACTCCACACTTTCCTGAGAAAAGTTCCTACGACAACAAAGTAACTTTTACGCAGAGATATTTTTTTCAAAACCTGAACCCTAATCAGAGACTGATCTGATCTCACAAATGCTAAATAAACTCTATTTATTGCACAAACATCGCTTGGGGCGCTTGAGCGTAATACGAACGATATCAAGCACTGTGTCGCGTGTCGTCGAGTTGGTCCGTCCACGTGTGTATAAAAAAACATTGTCTTCATTTTATTCATGTCTGGACGGACTCTCACCCCAACATTTGAAGGACTTAACCAGTCATTTAGTGGGCGATGCAGGCGAGCGTCTAGTTGATTCAATTGTAAAACTAATCAACCACATGTACTCGGGTAATATCAACCCAAACATTGTTCCAATTTTATATGGCGCAAACCTTATTGCCCTTACCAAAAAGGACGGAGGGGTGAGACCGATTGCCGTTGGTTCCACACCTAGACGTCTCGCCTCCAAAATTGCAGTTAGATATATTACCTCTAAATTACAAATAATTTATTGAATCAGGCGTTACTTTGCGGAGGTCCATATTAATGAACTAAAACAATTACTTTGCTCACCCGCGACCTTACAATAGTTACGTTTATGCAAGAAATGTGCGTTCATGCAGTTCCTCCACCTCCACACTGTACGAACACACACAAATCACATAAACCCAACCATCACCACCACCAAGCTACACGACGCGTTTCGAACTCAACCAGAGCTCATCTTCAGAGTTACCACAACCGTATGCTATGCTACCAAACGTTAAACTAACCACGTTGGGTTAGTTTAACGTTTGGTAGCATAGCATACGGTTGTGGTAACTCTGAAGATGAGCTCTGGTTGAGTTCGAAACGCGTCGTGTAGCTTGGTGGTGGTGATGGTTGGGTTTATGTGATTTGTGTGTGTTCGTACAGTGTGGAGGTGGAGGAACTGCATGAACGCACATTTCTTGCATAAACGTAACTATTGTAAGGTCGCGGGTGAGCAAAGTAATTGTTTTAGTTCATTTAGTTCTCTAAATTACAGTCACTTATCGAACCTATACAACTCGGTTTCGGCATAAAAGGAGGATGCGAGGCAGCCGTCCACGCCTTGCGTACATATCTCTCCAACGAACCATGTGATGCACTGGTCAAAATTGATGTTAAAAATGCTTTCAACTCTATAAATAGAGACACCTTGCTGACAGAAGTCAAAAACAATGTCCCTGAGTTATACAATTACCTTCTCCATTGTTATGCAGATCCCACTAGTCTTGTATACCGTGACAATGTTTTATCTTCAGAAGTGGGCTGTCAGCAAGGCGATCCTCTCGGGCCGGCAATCTTCAGTTTGGCTATTAACCCTGTTATTCAAAATTTAAAATCCAAATTCAATGTCTGGTATCTAGACGACGGAACCTTAGGAGGTGATCTGGATACCTTACTGTCTGACCTTTCAACAATCAGATCCAAATTCCAAGCAATTGGCCTTGAGTTAAATTTTAGCAAGTGTGAACTTTATGTGCAAAATCCTGACTTAAATTTACTAGATTTAAAAACAAAATTTGATGCACTGACGCCAGACATTAAGATAGTAGACAGATTTTCTCTCAGCCTCCTTGGGTCTCCTATTTTCGAAGAATCCTTTCCGAATTACATTTTAGATTCTATTTCTAAATTCAAAAGGTATGAAAGTCGTTTGCTTGAAATTAGTCCTCATTTCGCATTGACAATTTTAAAATTCTGTCTTTTCGTTCCAAAATTTACTTATGTACTTCGCTGCTGTCCATTCACTAAATTCAAAATTTCACTGTCACAAATGGATGACTTAATCAAAGCGAACCTGGAATCAATTCTGAACATTCAGCTAAGCGAAGAATCCTCGACTCAAGCATCCCTTCCCATTCGCTTTGGTGGGATAGGGATTCGCAAAATTTCTTCTATTTCCGCACCAGCTTTTTTGTCCTCCGCCCATAGCTCGGCAGATCTCATAGGTAAAATCCTGAGGGCTTGCCCTTTAAACTATGAGACTGCGGGTTTAACGGAGGCTAAAAATGATTGGTCTATTGCCTGTCCGGGAAAGGATTTCCCAGAAAATTTAAAATTTCAAAGGTCCTGGGACGACATTCAGTCAAATTTGACTTATGAATTCCTTCTGAGCCGCAGCACGGGCTCTCATCGTGCCAGACTATTGGCTTCAGGTACGAAGGAAGCCGGCTGCTGGTTGCACGCCTTTCCATCAGCCAACATTGGTACTTTTCTAGAGCCCGACACTCTCAGAATTTCCATCTGCCTGCGACTTGGAGTAGCAGTTTGCGCACCGCATAAATGCCCCTGCGGCTTTGAGGTCGACGCGCTGGGACACCACGGCCTTTCGTGCCAGAAGAGCGCGGGCCGCTTCTCTAGACACTCTGCTCTCAATGACATTATCCGTCGCTCTCTTGCCACCGTCAATGTGCCTGCGTTACTGGAGCCATCGGGCATCGCCAGAGATGATGGCAAGAGACCAGACGGAATGTCATTGATTCCGTGGAAATTGGGTCGTGTGCTAGTGTGGGACGCTACTTGTGTAGACACACTGGCTCCGGCCCACATCCGCGGAACAGCAAATCAAGCTGGTGCAGCAGCAGAAGCGGCAGAAAAGCTTAAGAAAAATAAATACAAAGGTCTTGGCTCTGAATACAACTTTGTTCCATTCGGGGTTGAGACCTTTGGTCCGTGGGGCTCCAGCGCAAAAAGTCTTTACAAAGATATTTGTAAACGGCTTTGTGACACTACAGGAGACCAAAGAGCTGGCAGCTACCTCGCACAACGTATCAGCATTGCTATACAGCGAGGTAATGCTGCCAGTGTCTTTGGGTCCATGCCGCGGGGGGAACCTTTTGTTAATTTTATTTAGTTTTAGTTTAAGTTAGTTTTATTTTATTTTATTTATAGTTATAGTATTCATTTATTATTGTTATTTTTTCTTAATATTTGTATGTGTTTAATAATAATAAATATTTTTTATTCATGTTGGTTATACGACGACTTTCTTCATATTATTATTTATTATAATGCTATATGATAAAATTTGTATTTAATTCATCCATACAAATAAGAAAGCACACAAAATAAATAAGTGCCTAACTTGTTTTTTTTTTAATATTATAGCTTATTTTAATTTAAATATAAATAAATAAATAAATAAATCCATCCATCCATAAACATTAGGGGACAATCTTACACAAATCTACCTAGTCCCAAACTAAGCAAAGCTTGTACTATGGATACTAGACGACGATAAACATACTTATATAGATAAATAAATACTTAAATACATAAAAAACATACATAACTCAGGAACAAATATTCGTGCTCATCACACAAATAAATGCCCTTACCGGGATTCGAACCCAGCACCTCTTGCTTTGTAGGCAGGGTCACTACCAACTAGGCTAAAGCGGTCGTTAAAAAATATGCTCGCAACAGGGTGGATTTATTATTACCGCCCCCTTAGGCATGTTCGATATATTTGAAATCACACTAAAATCGCTCGGCAGTATACATAGACAAAAAACTCGCTAAGCTATTTTTCCACATTGCAACTTTTTACATATGTCGGAGACGTTATAAGAATTTTATCTAAATTTAAAAATAAATATACAAAATTTTATGGTGTACTAGTATTTACGGTTTATACCTACTGCACCAGAAGAAATTAATTACCCACAAAAAGTGTTACTAAATTATGCGGCTTTTGTAAATCAAACTCAAGTTTTTTAAAACATAAGTAGAGAAAAAGGGATTTTGAAAATAACTTCAAATAACCTTACCTAAAAAAAATTTATGATTCCGTAATAAAATAATGAGTAGGTAGAATAAATACTTCTTCTTTCATAATTTAATGTTCTGAAAATTATACTTGAAGGATTTACGAATATCTTATTTGTTAATTTTATCTTATGGAATTTAATTAAAATAAAAGTAATTAACTATGTCCCGGTACAAACAGAAGCTTTGCTGTTCGTACTTTTCACCACTAACACTTAATTATTATGTTTATACCTTAAAACAATTTAGTAAAGTTAAACAATTGCACTCACCATTATCGAACTCAACAAATAAGGCTTTTAGTAAGTTTAGAAGTTACATAAAAACCGACAATTGCGAAAAAAACTGGCACAAATGTATGTAAAGAACGGTTAAAATGTATATTTATCTCGCTTTGGAACGTCCGAGTTTGTTGGTATCTATAGGGAAACTGGCGGGAAATCTGGCTCATCTCGCGGGATATGCGCACGACGTGCGTCGAGCGTCGGGCAAACGGACACCGTGCTCGCTTTTTGCAACCCCGAATGCTGGAACCGACAACGACACCACCTCTACACAAGCACATAAAAATTCATCTGTAGTCACATTTCAAATGGACGAAGGAACTAAAGAAGTTAATTTTTAATTTATGCAACATGTGCGTACCTACTGCAAAATGTTCTCATACAATACAGTAAAAACTAAGTAGGTTATGGCGTGTAAATAGCCAATTTTTAAGGGGTAGCGGAAGGCCAGGAGCCCGCTGGTGCCAAAAAAATGTAATTTGGAACAAGTGCAGAAGCACTCACCTGGTTGAAGCTCCGGCCGATGTTGTAGGAGGCGGTTGATGCGGTGGTAGTATATTTTAAGCACAATTATCATTAATATTGCCTTTTTGCGGTGGATCCGACGATGACATACAAATTGATAGTACATGACAGTAGATTATATGACAGACAGTTTTTTCTTCTAGGAGCCAGAGAGCACCCCTGCACTGTATAGAACTAAAAGGAGGTTTTAGCGCGCGAACATGCTCCCGGTGCAGTGAAGTATGATGCGGTGCGGTGCGGTGATTGATATAATAAAATGGTCTAATCTACTGTGAAGGTAGAAGATATAATTTTACGACAGGACGCTTAAATGATCCTTTCGCAGTTTTTATCATGGCTACACGAACCACATTATCAGACCCTGGATAAACATTTGTTACAACAGCTAAGGGCCAGTGAAGCGGTGGGACATTGTCGTCACCCATTAACACGACCTTCCCTACTTGATGGGGTGGTCTGGGGTACACCATTTATTCCTGGCTTGCAACGTGTGCAGGTATTTAGTACGCTAACTTTTCTAATATGATTGGACTAAGTATGTTGTCTAGCAATTTCTTCATATTGTGAAGATTTCGGCACTCGTTAGACAAGTCAGTAGCGGATAAAAACTGGAGTGGGATTAAGAAATGCGCGGGTGTTAATATTTCTAGGTGCAGATCCGAAGATTTATGCTCTAAGCGGTGGCTGTATCGAATGTACACGCTGTATAAAAGCTGTCAAATATTTTATTTATGAAAGCGATGTTTTCACTGAAGTACAATAATAGCGGTTTAAGTAATAGAGCGGTTTAAATATTAAAGCGGTTTTAAGTAAAAGAGCGGTTTTAAATAAGAGAGCGGTTTTAAATAAAAGAGCGGTTTTAATTAAAAGAGCGGTTTTAAATAAGAGAGCGGTTTTAAATAAAAGAGCGGGTTAAATTAAAAGAGCGGTTTTAAATAATAGAGCAGTTTTACACAAAAGAGCGGTTTAAGACATTTTATTTTCGTCACATTAAAGTAATAATAAATAAGTAATAATTATATCAAAATGTGCGGGTATTCTAAGAAATCAAAAGGTTTAGGTAATCTGTACAGTATAGACTGTTCAGTTTGAACAAATGCGGTTAAAGTATAGTTTTGCATTTAAGCAACTTGACAATTTTGGGGGACAGAAAGATTGGACAGGCCATTCCGTAGGCGAGTGCGACATTAATTGTGACGGTAGCATACCGCGAGACAAACAATCACTAGGGTTGTCAGCTCCAGCAACGTGATAAAAGTTCTGTGGTGCAACATTCTCTTGACATTGCGCAACGCGGTTACTCACGAAAATGGACCATCTATGAGGAGATGATTTAATCCACGAAAGAGCAATTGTCGAGTCTGTGAATGCATATATTCCTGCAATTGGAATGCGAGCTAAATATGTGTCCTGAACAGTTTTGATCAATTTGGACATTAAAAGAGCGGCACATAGCTCTAGAGAGCAAGAGTAGTTATTTTTGTGGGAGACACTTTCGACTTTGAGCATAGTAGCCTCACAGTGATATTACCGGCTGGGTCCGTAACATGCAAGTAAATGACACATCCATAGCCATTGAGGCTGGCATCCGAAAATCCGACTATGTTTACCATACAGTCAGCAGAAACGCCAACGTGACGCGGAATTTTTAAAGTTGAGAGCATTGGAAACTCTTGTATTAACATTGAGTAGCTTTTGATTATATGGTCGGGGGGTGTGTCATCCCAGTCGATTTTGCAAAGCCAAAGTTCTTTTATTAACAACTTGGCGTATAATACAACGGGAGCTACTAAACCAAGGACATCAAACAAGCGAGCTACGGTCGACAGTATTATTCGCTTGGTGCACTTCCCACCAGCAGGCGGAGACGTGTTTATGAAGAAAGTGTCATTTGTGGGTTCCCATGACAACCCTAACACCTTTGCAACACTTTGCTTGTCGTTAAAGTTGACAGAAGCACGATGTGAGTCAGGAAGACTATTTAATAATACAGAGGGATTACTTGACCATTTGACTAAGTCAAATGCACCAGACTTGAACAGTGCGATTAATTCTTGCGACAAACGCATGGCACTTTCATTGTCAGTACACGAATGGACCAGATCATCCATGTAAAGCTGGGAGATAGCTACATTTGCAGCGTCAGGAAAGCGATGACTCTCGTCTGAGCATAACTGTTTGACAGTACGCATAGCCATAAAGGGGCTTGACTTGAGTCCAAAAGGGACGCGAGTAAATTGAAAGGTGCGGATTGGCTCGCTTTCAGAAAAGCGAAACAATATTTTGACATATTTATAGTCATGCGGAGGCAAGCAAATTTGCATATACATTTGTTTAATATCAGACGTTATAGCTACTGGGAATAAACGAAAGTTCAGCAAGAGCAAAAACAAATCAGCCTGTAGATTGGGACCAGTATGCAAGATGTCATTGAGTGACATACCTGAATGAGTCTTAGCACTGGCATCGAGAACTACTCTAACAGGAGACGTAACTTTTTCCGGGCGGATGACAGCATGATGAGGGATATAGTAACCATCATCAGTAACTTTAGACTCTGGTACTTCGGTTAGATAACCATTCTGCATATATTCAGATAAAACTTTATTATAGGCATCGCGAAGAGTAGGGGTTTGCTTGAACTTTTTTTCCAAATACATTAGACGGCGGTGAGCAACAGAACGAGAATTCCCCAGTTCTGAGGGATCTTTAGAGAAAGGTAAGGCCGCAGTGTATCTACCTTCCTCGTTGCGGGACACAGAAGTTGTGTATAAATTTTCACATTTAGTCTCTTCTGGACTTAAATGGCGTTTGAATGGGATTTCTTCTAATTCCCAAAATTTATTTAGGCTCGACTCGAGGTCATTGAGCACCAGAGCGGTAAAAGAAGTGGCGTTACTAGGGTCAGACTTACAAGGATAGTCACCCATTAGAACAAAACCGAAAGCGGTTAGAAAGGCGGGAGGAGCACAAGAACCAGACTCTACTTTATTCCCCAAATAAATATACGGGAACAGCTGGACACCGAGCACTACATCAATGCACCCAGGAATGTTCCACGTGAGGTCTGCGAGCGGTATATTATTAAGGTAAGCCATGTCACGTTCATTATATTCAATAAAATGCGAGGGCAATTGATCGGTTATACAATCTACCACTAAAGCGTGTATGTAGTATTTATTATTCGGATATACGCGGGATTCAATATTTAAGTAAACATATCCGTGAATTGGTCTCGAAGTTAAACCAACACCCTTTATATAAGAGTTAGTTAGCGGTATTATAGGTAAATTCAGTGATTTGCAGCAATCGGGCGTTATTAAATTATTTTGAGATCCGCTATCAATAAGGCATCTAATAATCATTTTGTTATCGCTATTATTTTGTTTAGCATAAACTTGAGCGGTCGATAATAGTATTGTCGAATTTGGTTTCGACTCTGCCTTCAGAGAAACTGAAGCGTTCGCGGGGTTAGCGTTATTGACCGGCAGTGTAGTCGTTATATTATGTGACGGCGGCGACGCGATTCGATTACTGTCATGCGGCGGATGAGCACACGAGCACGCGGCTGTGGGCGGCAGCGGGGCGCGAGCAGCGTGGGCAGCAGCAGTTGCTGGCTCGCGCGAGCGGGGCGCAGCAGGCTCCGCGCGCGGGCACGATGCGGCTGACGAGGCGGTCGGCGCAGGCGCGGCATGCGAAGTTGAGCCGTTCGTGAACAACTGCGTCGATTTAACGTACGGCTTTGCGGGGAAACGCTTATGCGGTTGAGAATTAGTATTAGTATTGTCAAAGTGCAACAACGTATGATGACGTTTTTGACATAACTTGCAAGTCGTACGTGAGCTGCAATGGAGCAGAGTATGTGATGTGCTTAAGCAGTTAACACAACCACGAATATTTTTAATAAAGTCGAATCTTGCCTGCGGCGTACTCATATTTTTGAATTTAGAACAACTATACAATAGGGATGTTTCCTAGGTAAAAAAATAATAATTCTTATTAGTCCGTATTTTACATTATCAAAAAATATTAGACACGTAATTTTTCTTTTGACAATTAAACAAAAAATGACGAAGATATGGCGCGTTGAAGTTCCGCGTGACGAGGCGTGACGTCACTTGTTCCTAAAACGCTCATACAAAGTGTAGGAACAAGTGACGTCACGCGAAACTTCAACGCGCCATATCTTCGTAATTTTTTGTTTAATTGACAAAATAAAAAATACGTGTCCAATATTTTTTGATAATCTAAAAGACTGACTAGTTAGGAAAGTAGCCTATTGCACGTGCTCATTGCTTTTGCACAATACACAGGGTTCGTCATTTGCGGAGCTGGAAGAAGGAACATCGTTACTAGCTACAAAAGCTTTGTAAGTAGTACGCGCGGGTTGAGCCGGTGTATTGGCGGTAGCTTTGTAAGCGGTTCGCGGAGTATTTATAGAAGAACTATTGCCTGACCGTTCTAAAATTTTGACTTGGCTCTGTATAAATGTGACATATTTTTCGTACGACGGAATAGTTTCGTCACGAACAGACATTTCGAAATTTTGCAAAGTCTGCTGGTCAGTTTTTCGCAGAGCACACTGCAGGAAAAAGAAATCTGACAGATCAGGAATGTCTAGTTGTTTTAAAGCGGCTACAGTCGCAGAATATCTTTCGATGAAGCTATTGAGACTGCTAGGCGAGTTTGAGCTTGGCTTAATGTCCAAGATGTTATTGAGGTAGTAAGTACCCAAGGCGCGTTTGTCTTGATATTTTTTCACTAAACTTTCCCAAATAATGGTATAAGTCTCTCCTGTGGGTACCAAACCTGCGGTAATATTTAGGGCGCTATGGGTTAGCTTGCCCATGAGGTACTGCACGCGTTGCGAATTAGTAAGGTGGTCGTTATTATGTATATTAGCTTTAAACGACTCATAAAATATAGGCCAATTTTCAGTCCTACCATCAAAGAAAGGAAGGTCGATAGGCGGGAGCTTAATGGTTGGACCTTTAGCTTGCGACGCGGGTGTAGAAGTCGAACTCGTTTGCGGAGAAGTTATTTTCAAAATATTAGCACGAGTGCGCTTTATGCGGGCGTATAAGTCTTCAAATGTATTCAGAGTCTCATAATCGGGCTCATGTTGAGGATCAAGGGACATTGAAATTGCATTAATTTCGTCCAGTATTTTTTCAAAATTCACGCGAAAATCATCGATCGTCTCTGATTCCGTCATAAAATTTTCGTTGCTGCGAGAATCGAGTGTAGATATTTTTTTCGACAAATCAAAGAGGTGCGAGAATCGACGTAAAATTCGTTCCTCTTTGGTTTTTAATATGGATAATTTCGATTCCAAAGGTGATTTCGCCATAATTATGTAACGCGAAAATTTAAAATTTAGTTTCTAAAAATATATGAGATGTCAGAAGAAAATATGACAGAAATGGCGGTTGAAAATTATGCCTATTGTGAGAGCCAAAAATTACGCTATGTCACAGGCGAAGCGGGTGAATAATTTCGTTCCGGGAATCAATCCGGTTCGAAGGACCAAGAAATATGTTATGGCGTGTAAATAGCCAATTTTTAAGGGGTAGCGGAAGGCCAGGAGCCCGCTGGTGCCAAAAAAATGTAATTTGGAACAAGTGCAGAAGCACTCACCTGGTTGAAGCTCCGGCCGATGTTGTAGGAGGCGGTTGATGCGGTGGTAGTATATTTTAAGCACAATTATCATTAATATTGCCTTTTTGCGGTGGATCCGACGATGACATACAAATTGATAGTACATGACAGTAGATTATATGACAGACAGTTTTTTCTTCTAGGAGCCAGAGAGCACCCCTGCACTGTATAGAACTAAAAGGAGGTTTTAGCGCGCGAACAAAGTATGTATTTACATACAGTGTTTGGCAGACGGTTGGCGAAATGAAAACGGCGGACTGGTGAGGTAATTTTCTACTTATTCTGGCAAAATTCCCAGGTCATAGCCCCACGGTATATTTTTTTTACAATTTTTTTTGAAAAATACCGAAATTTGTCACTTAGTCTATTTTTTTTTTCAAAAGTAGTAAAGATTGTAGCGTTTTGTGCTGTTTACTTACAATTATATCGTGTTTTAGCTCCCTTATCGTATCTTTTTCACGTCCTGTCGTCGATCTTAATATCATTAGAATCGCGTCACCTTCATTTCTGCAGGGTCCTGCGAAATCACAAAAGCTGAATAACACAGTTTCACTTGGTTTTCACTACGTATTTTCACGTTACAATCACTTTTTGATTCGATGAAAACGGACACTAACTTTTTCGGTCTTTTCCTATGTGTTGCGGTTATGCTGGAGATTCGGGCTTCGCATGTGCTGATGCGTGACATTTTTTCCTGTGTTTTTAATCTAATAACAATTATTTTCATGGCTCCTTACAATTGCTATTGTCTTCAATACAAAAACTGACATGTTATGACAAGCTTGTTTATTCGGTTGTCATGACAAATATTTTCGTTTTTCATGTCAGAAAAAAAATATTTTAGATCAAACCTCCCTCTAAAACGAGTAAATATATTTGGCCACGTGTACAAATTTACTTTTAATTTAAAATTTCATATGTTCTGATTCTCGAAACCCCCTCGGGAGCGGACCTACGTCACGAGGCCTATAAAAGCCATACAAATCCCAGAGCGAGTTAGTTTATCGTCAGCTTCCTAATAAGGAACAAGTCGAAAAGGCCTAATCCCGGGGCCGAAGTGGTCCCGGGATCCTGAAAGCCTCCGCGAGTCATCTTATAAGTCTCTGCGAGTCATCTCAAGTCTCCGCGAGTCATCTCAAGTCTCCGCGAGCCATCTCAAGTCTCCGGGAGTCATCTCAATCTCCGCGAGTGCTCTCAAAGTCTCCGCGTAATATCCAAAGTCACCGCGATTCGCCTCAAGTCTTATCCTGTTGTCTTCAACTCCACCGTGCTTTACCCGCATCCCGCATCAATATCGGGTGCTGCCGCACCTAGTCCACGTGTTGCCGTGCCTTCCTGCTGCCTCCATCTGTGCCGTGCACCGTCCGTGTCCTCACTGTGCAGGTGCACAGATCGTCGAGGTCGTGCACCCTACGCCGATACGAGGCGTACCGTGCGCCTGTAGCGCCTGTTGCGCGCCCCCTGACAGAGCGCTGACGGCGCTTCCACCAGGCGCTGTCGCGCCCCTCAGAGCGTCCTTTTACGCTCCTATCGTCACCGGACTACATCTCATCGAAGCCCCGCATCGCCACCGGATCCACTACATCTCTACTCTCACTCACACACACTTCCGACCATTACTACAAATCACCACTCAACACCCATCTCCTCCGTTTATATTTTATTGTAAATAATACTTCTTATATTATTGTAAATAAATGGTTTTCAGTTAATTTTTTATTTTTCATTTCATAGGTTAGGTTTATTTCATTTAAAATTGTCACTTCGTGACATTTTTTAGAATTTAGGTTAGATTACTTCAATTTTGTCTGTCGCTTCACGACATTTTGGCGCCCAACGGAAATTAGCTCTCTCTCTCTCTTTTTCTATCTCTCTCTCTCTCTTAATTTTATTTTTTAATTTCTTCAAGTTTTCTGCGCCTTGTCTTTTTTCTCCTGTCTATTGTTGTTTGTGGTCTTTTTTCTTTTTCGTTCTGACGTATTCATCCTTCACCTTTTCTAAATTCTAAAACAACACTTCATCTAGTGTTTTCATAATTATCTGGCATCTATTTTGACCACCATCTTACACTTCACACGTCACTCACCTTCTTAAATACTAACCTTTTTACAGGTAATTGAAAGGTATATTTAATTAACTTAAAACTTTATTTCTTAACAGTGTTTTACAATGAGTAAATTAATTCGATATGAACTTCTTAACAAAACTGAACTGGAATATGAAGTAAAGATTAGATGTGAGGAACCAGCTAATACTGTCTTGCTTTTAAAAAAGCAAATCGTACGTTTAACTTCAAACTCCCACCCTGAAGATATTATAACTTCGCCAATCCCGATTGAGGATGACTTAGACCAAATTGCTGCTACTTTGACCTACTTAGAACGTAAAATCGAAAGATTTATACAGGGCGAAACTAAATATTTAAAATTAATTGAAACTTATATTAATCATGCCTTTTTCAGATTGGAACGCATTGATATCGACTTACATCCGGACTATAAACCTATTTTTGAGACTATAAAATTGAAATTTGATTCAATTTATAAACAATTTGAATCTCTGATCCCACATACAACTGCAAATGACTCTTCCTCTCTTGGCCCTCCTATAACAACCGCTATGGATCCTCCTATTGTTTTTCAAACTCCTGCTACGCCATATCCTCTGCCTCCTGGACCTCCTCCTTCAATTAACCTCTTCAAAGATCTCAAACGTCACACCTTCAATGGTAAAAGTTGCCCAAGATCATTCCTTCAAAAAATTGAAGAATACTGCTTAGCCCGTGGGTTGTCCAAAGATCTATTAATTTCACAAGCTTTCGAAATTTTTACAGACAACGCTCTTCATTGGTTCAGATTTAAATACAATCAGAATCCAAACTTATCTTGGAATGAACTTTCTTCATTGTTAATTAAAGACTTTGGTGGTTTCGATTATGACCATAAGCTTCTCGAAGCTATCAGGAATCGTACTCAAGGTCGTGATGAACCTATTGTCATCTATATCTCCATTATGTCTGGAATGTTCTCTCGCCTCTCGATGAAACTTTCTGAAATAGAACAATTACAGATTATTCTAAGAAATATTCGACCATGCTACTCAGTTTTCGTAGCGCTGAAAGACATTGACTCTATCGATTCTCTTCTGGCTACTTGTCAAAACTATGAAAAATTCATAGATAGAGATAAACAATTTAAAGAACCAAATTTACAACAAAATCCTTTAGCTGCTGAATTCAATTATAAACATTCAAGTTCAAGTCCAGCAGTTACTTCCAATCCTTCTATTAATTCTCGACCTCCTCCTCCTCCCTTTGCGAACAAATTTAACCCAAATTATAATAAATACCCTTCTAGACAACTTAATAGTCTCGCTCAATCCAGACCTCAAGAAACTCTCTATTGTGTTCGCTGTCGTAAACAAGGTCATACTTTGAACACTTGTACTCAACCTCGATTTGTGATTTGCTTCAAATGTGGTCTTAAGGGCTTTAAAACTACAGATTGCCCTAACTGCTCTCCCAAACCCAATACTAGCTCAAAAAACTAAATACTGACTTGAAAAGTAACTCGAAATTTGATAATGATGATTGGACTAATTGGATTAAAACTCTTCAAACCTTCTTTCCGTGCTACAAAATCTCTTCTACACTATACTCTAAAGAAAAAGATTTTAATCGTCCATTCGTTAATATCAAAGTTTATGACTTAACTTTATCTGGTTTACTTGACTCTGGTAGCTCAATTACTATTCTAGGTAATAATTCTCATTTGGAAATTCTTAAACTGGGCTGCAAACTTTTCAAGTCAGATTTTATTACTGTCTCTACTGCTAGTAATCAAAAAATTAATTCTTTGGGTTATTTTGAATTGCCTGTTAATTTTAATAATCAAACTCACTTAATTAAAGCTTATGTTTTCCCGGAAATATTTCCTTCTCTAATACTAGGTATTGACTTCTGGAGGAAGTTTAATCTTTTACCCAGTATTTTATCTTCTCTTAACTTTACAGAACCTAAATGCTCTGTTATTGAATCTAAAGACATTAAAGTTTTACCTTATGAACATTTAACTTCTAGTCAGAAGAACATTGCAAACGACATCATCCAACGCTTCAAGACGATTTCTTTTGAAAAAAGAGGTGTTCTGGGAAGCACACACTTGATCACCCACAAGATTGACACTGGTGATTCTCTTCCAATCAAACAAAGATGTTACAGACTGTCTCCTGAAAAACAAAAGGCTCTAATAAATGAAGTTGACAAGATGCTGGGATGGAAAGTCATTGAGCAATGCGAAAGTCCTTGGCTATCTCCAGTACTCATCACTCCGAAGAAGAATGGTGAATGGCGTTTCTGCGTAGATAGCAGGAAGCTTAACGCAGTCACGCGTCGTGATGCTTATAGTCTACCACTTATAAGCGAAATTTTGGACAACCTCAGAAATGCCAAATTCTTATCAAGCATTGACATTGCGAAAGCATTTTGGGAGATACCCTTGAATCCTGCTGACAAAGATAAAACAGCTTTTTATGTACCTGGCAGAGGCATGTTTAGATTTAAAGTAATGCCTTTTGGTCTCACTAACTCTCCAGCAACTCAACAAAGATTGATGGATATGCTGTTTACTCCTGAATTCGAAAATAAGGTATTTTGCTATCTGGACGATATCGTCATCATCAGCGAAACTTTTGATGAACACATATCCCTTCTCATGAAAGTTCATGAAAAACTTTCTTATGCTAATTTGACTATTAACTTTGAGAAAAGTCAATTTTTCAGGAAAGAGCTAAAATACCTTGGCTTTTTAGTGGATGAACATGGTCTACGTGCTGATCCTGAGAAAATTAAAGCAATTCTAGAATACCCTATACCTACTTGCAGAAAAGAAGTACGAAGATTTATTGGCACCTTAGCTGGTTCAGAAGATTTATTCCGAACTTTAGCACTATTGCCTCTCCACTCAACCGTTTAACCTGCTCTGGGAAAAACGCTCCTAAATTTTTATGGAATCCAGAAGCTGCAGCTGCTTTCCTGAAACTTAAAGAAGCCTTAGTAACTGCTCCTGTCCTGGCCTGCCCCGATTTCAATCTACCCTTCTCTGTACACTGCGATGCATCTAACTACGGCATTGGAGCAATGCTTACTCAACATCAAGATGACAAAGAAGTCGTGATTGCTTACATGAGTAAAGCACTAAATAAAAACCAACAAAACTACTCAACTACAGAACGAGAAACGTTAGCTGTACTGACTGCCTTAGAACATTGGCGCTGTTATCTAGATAATGGTAAAGAATTTTCGATATACACTGACCATGCCGCACTTAAATGGTTCCAGAACTTATCAAATCCATCAGGAAGACTTGCTCGCTGGACTCTTCGCTTATCATGCTTCAACTTCGTCCTGAAACATAAAAAAGGAAAAGATAACGCTGTTCCAGATTTATTATCAAGACATAAGACTCAAGAATGCCCTGTTTCACAAGAAACTTCACCTCAAGGCATACATCCTATTGCATTAGAAGAACCACCTGATCGTGAACTTGAACACTACAACAAGATCTTTCTCGGTTGCTCTAACAACCCAGATGCATACCCCAACTATACCATCAGAGATAGTAAGCTTTATCGCTGCATTCATTCTCCTGATAGTCTGAATGACGACTTTATTTGGAAAGAAGTTCCATTACCTCAAGACAGATATGCACTTATTCAAGCTAACCATGGTTCTATTTCAGATGTACATCTTGGTATCTTCAAGACATACAAAAGAATATCTCTAAAATATTATTGGCCTGGTATGTTTAAGGACATAGCCAATTTTATCTCAAGTTGCGAAACCTGCTTATCCTACAAACATCCTAATCAATCTCCTTATGGTCTTATGGGTAAACCTAAACTTTGCTCCAGACCTTTTCTATATCTTTAGATCTTATGGGCCCATTACCCATGACTCGTAAACGAAATCAGTATATCGTAGTAATTAACTGTAATTTTACTAAGTATACTATTATTGCTCCTCTTAAGCGCGCTACAAGCGCAAACATTATAAATATACTAGAAAATTCTGTTTTTCTAGTTCATGGCGTTCCTCAAACTATTATAATGGACAACGCTGTTCAATTTCAGTCTCGGGAATTCCATTCATTCTTACATAGGTATAATGTCCCTTGTATTTTTCATACAGCGTTATATTGCCCACAGGTCAATCCAACAGAGAAATTTAATAATACAATTATTACAGCCCTAGCATCCCTAGTAGGAGAAGATCACAGATCTTGGGATAACTATCTTTCGAAAATTCAATTGGCTATGAACAGTGCTACAAATGTTGCGACTGGTTTTACACCAGATTTTTTGGTCTTTGGTAGGGAAACAATTCCTTGCGGTTCCTTCTACACTCCAACTCTCAACCTAGAGGAATTAATCTTTATGCCCCGTGATATTTACGCGACTAATGCTGGTTTCCTTACATCTATCTTTCACAGAGTCCAGACTAAATTACACATAGCTCACGCTAGGAATAGCGCTCGCTATGATCTTCACCGGTCTTTTAAAGAATTTAACGTGGGAGATACTGTTTGGCGTAAAAACCATGTATTAAGTAATGCTAGCGCATACTTTAGTGCAAAACTTGCCCCTAAATTCATTAAATGTAAGGTGGTAGAGAAATTATCACCATTAGTATACATATTGGAAGACCCTAATGGAATTAGAGGCAAGTGGCACATTAAAGATGTGAAGGCATAAAAAAAAAAATTTCGGAACTTATTAACTTTAAATTTGTATATATGTATAAATATCATCATCATTTCATTTATTGTTTATTTTATTTAGTTGCCTGTTAAATCTGTGTTCTTAAACACCCCTAAGCATGTATTGCTTAAATCAAACTCCGAATCTAATATTCGTTGTTTTGTCTTTAACTTTCTTTATGTTCCAGACGCATCTCGCTGTTGATGTGGCTGTCGTCTAGTCTTGAGCTCTACCGCTCTGGGCTTTCTTTACTATCTAGACACATCTTATTGCTAATGTAACTAACTTCTAGCTTTGAGCTCTACCGCTCTGGGCTTCTTTTATCTTTTCTTAAGTCTTAGTGATTAAAGCTTGCTTAAGACTAATTTCTCTTAAGGCTTAATGAACCTTAGATTAGTAATTTTTCTCCACTCTGGAGCGGACGACTACTCCTTAAATAAGCCTTAATGTCCTTTTAAAACACACTTTTAGAGTGGTAGTCATTGACTGTGAACTCCACCCTTACCTGAATGAAGATGATGAATGTTAGAGATAGTATATCTGACTTTGTTTGGTGATGTCTGTTTCTGCAAAGCTGTGTTTTTATTGTCTTCTTTAGCTGTATATTTCAAAATTTTTGCTGAGTCAAAAATTTTCCAGGGTCGGGGGGAAAATGTAGCGTTTTGTGCTGTTTACTTACAATTATATCGTGTTTTAGCTCCCTTATCGTATCTTTTTCACGTCCTGTCGTCGATCTTAATATCATTAGAATCGCGTCACCTTCATTTCTGCAGGGTCCTGCGAAATCACAAAAGCTGAATAACACAGTTTCACTTGGTTTTCACTACGTATTTTCACGTTACAATCACTTTTTGATTCGATGAAAACGGACACTAACTTTTTCGGTCTTTTCCTATGTGTTGCGGTTATGCTGGAGATTCGGGCTTCGCACGTGCTGATGCGTGACATTTTTTCCTGTGTTTTTAATCTAATAACAATTATTTTCATGGCTCCTTACAATTGCTATTGTCTTCAATACAAAAACTGACATGTTATGACAAGCTTGTTTATTCGGTTGTCATGACAAATATTTTCGTTTTTCATGTCAGAAAAACAATATTTTAGATCAAACCTCCCTCTAAAACGAGTAAATATATTTGGCCACGTGTACAAATTTACTTTTAATTTAAAATTTCATATGTTCTGATTCTCGAAACCCCCTCGGGAGCGGACCTACGTCACGAGGCCTATAAAAGCCATACAAATCCCAGAGCGAGTTAGTTTATCGTCAGCTTCCTAATAAGGAACAAGTCGAAAAGGCCTAATCCCGGGGCCGAAGTGGTCCCGGGATCCTGCAAGCCTCCGCGAGTCATCTTATAAGTCTCTGCGAGTCATCTCAAGTCTCCGCGAGTCATCTCAAGTCTCCGCGAGCCATCTCAAGTCTCCGGGAGTCATCTCAATCTCCGCGAGTGCTCTCAAAGTCTCCGCGTAATATCCAAAGTCACCGCGATTCGCCTCAAGTCTTATCCTGTTGTCTTCAACTCCACCGTGCTTTACACGCATCCCGCATCAATATCGGGTGCTGCCGCACCTAGTCCACGTGTTGCCGTGCCTGCCTGCTGCCTCCATCTGTGCCGTGCACCGTCCGTGTCCTCACTGTGCAGGTGCACAGATCTTCGAGGTCGTGCACCCTACGCCGATACGAGGCGTACCGTGCGCCTGTAGCGCCTGTTGCGCGCCCCCTGACAGAGCGCTGACGGCGCTTCCACCAGGCGCTGTCGCGCCCCTCAGAGCGTCCTTTTACGCTCCTATCGTCACCGGACTACATCTCATCGAAGCCCCGCATCGCCACCGGATCCACTACATCTCTACTCTCACTCACACACACTTCCGACCATTACTACAAATCACCACTCAACACCCATCTCCTCCGTTTATATTTTATTGTAAATAATACTTCTTATATTATTGTAAATAAATGGTTTTCAGTTAATTTTTTATTTTTCATTTCATAGGTTAGGTTTATTTCATTTAAAATTGTCACTTCGTGACATTTTTTAGAATTTAGGTTAGATTACTTCAATTTTGTCTGTCGCTTCACGACAAGATATTCTCCAGAATGTATGCTTTTCGTAATCTTGACTGTTTATTTGTACTTTTAAAATTTACACTTGATGTAGGTAACGTCTAAAAAAATTATGAACTCTCCAACTTTTTAAAAGTGGGAAATAAAAACATTCAGACCAACTTTGCGTTACTAAAAAGAAAATACTAAAAACGGAGAAATTCGAGTAGTCTTAAAAACATCTAAAGTTTATTCCCTTTTCAACTAGTTACGTCTGTAATAATTCTCGTGGGATCTTTCTTAAATAGCTGCAGTATTTGTTCATCCACAGAAACATTAAGTTGTCTAAAGTTCATATGGGGCTCACAGAAATTTAAATCACCTAACTCTCCTAAAAGCTTTTAAGTGTTGGTATGTCTAGTTATCACAGTTCATGACATACAGCCTGGTGACAGACGGACAGATGGACGGACAGCGGAGCCTCGGTAATAGGGTCCCGTTTTTACCCTTTTGGGTACGGAACCCTAAAAATGAACGCGGAACATTACTAAGAATTTCTGAAAGTACAACAACAGCAACAACAACAAATAACAGACATTCTAAAACAACTGGTGATACAACAGCGACCGACACTGGCGACTCCCACACCAGCACTGCAACACCTGGTATGGAAGCTACCGGCTCGGCGAACACCAACAACAACAGTAACAAAACTAACAGTAAAAGTGACTCGCAATTATTAAAAAATTCAAGTGTGACACATTTAACCTTACCACTACCATTACGTCGATAGAATTCTTAACCGATTTCAAAAAAAAGAGGAGGTTCTCAATTCATCTGTAGGTGTTTTTTTTTTCGAAAAAGTATGCGATATTCTGGACGTACGTACGTGAAGACGACATCAGGAAAGAACTTTTATTCTCTTGGTTAACTCCTGTCCCGTTAAGTTCTCTATGCGCAAAAATATAGAAAGAGAACTTGAGCGTTAAGTGAACGAGGGAATAGTTACTAACGTTGATCCAAATAAGTCTCCTTTAGAATGGGCAACACCCACTGTCAACGTGGTCAAAACAAATGGCCAAATTAGAATTCGCGGTGACTTTCGTAGCACTATAAGGGCCTGTCCACACAGCGATATTTCACAGCGAGGTTTTTATTCTCGCGTATTATATTCCGCGATAATCTACATAAACTCACAGATTTTATCGAGCGAATTTTTTACGCCGGTGCGGCTACGTCCATAAGATTCAATGTGTTACAGAATTACGAATAAAAAAACCTCGCGGTAAAATATCACTGCGCCTTTTTAACCCTGCGATGGTAACACACGCTCATCGAGCTCCACTATTTGCAATTTGAGATCATCCCAGAGTCAAAAAAGTACCTGACAATATCTACTCACAATGGATATATACCAATACAATAGGATGCCTTTTGGAATATCAACAGCAGCCTCGATTTTTCAACACTACCTTGACGAACTACTAGGTGGTATAACAAATGTAGCGAATTTATTTCGTTGAAATCGCCTTAACAGGGAAGAATGACACTGAACATCTCGAAACACTTTTTATCGTGATCAATTGTCAAACTACAAAGAGCTGGCTTAAAAGTCAATTTAACAAAATGTTCATTGTTCCAAACAGATATCGAATACCTGGGACACACAATCAGTAAGGACGGAATACGGCCAACCAAATCCAAGATTGAAGCAATAACAAAAGCGACACCGCCCGCCCACTACCCAAGTAGCACAAGTAGCATTATAAGAAATCACTTTTGGTGTACACGGAAACTTTAAGCTGTACAAGACAGTGTTACAATGGTGTTAACAGCGCTGTTAACACTGAAATAACTCTTATTTGGGCACAAATTATTCAGCCTATAGTTCTAGTTTAGTTCACATTTCTGTTTAACAGCATTACAGTAGCACTATATTGGAATTATTATGGGTCACCAGGCTGTTTATCAGCTGCTTAACAGAATACGAGTGTCCTGTTATACAGACTAAGCGTCAGGATTGGGTGACTGCTAGTCTTATATAACGCTTTAGGTTTTACATTACCCTTCGTTCATATTGAAATTGCTTATTATATTTGCAGATTTGCTTTTAATAGTATTATAGCGGTGCCGATAAATTTCCAGAGTGTGATGTGTAATGGCGAAGTAAATGTCACAATTTTATTGAGAATTTGTGTTAACTCACGAAAGTACACCTTTATAGCCAACCTACTGTGAAAACATTTGGGAATGCAAGTTTACTGTGAATGTTTATATGGTTTTTTAGCAAAAATTTTACGCGCTTCGGAAATATCTCGTTTTAATTAGAAATGTTGTGAAAAAAGTAATACACCAAAAATATATGTATACATTTTTGAGCGATTTACATAAAATTATACGAAGTTTTATAGTATACTATAATAAGTGTATATGAATAACGTGTAATTTAGGGCAGTAAAATATAAATAACAACAGAATAATTATCAATATATACGATTTAGGTTATAATAAAATGGCGCATTCTTAAGAAACTTTTGTGAACTCTTTTTATTCTGAATTAATTACCATGGCTGTACAAGAGTACACCCCAGTTCCTTTATTATACTTATTGCAGTAAATAAGAGTTCAAGTGAACCAATATTCAGCCTGTCAGCTGTTATTAGTTTTAGTGTGGTTCACATTAACGCTAAAACCATTTATTTGAACTACTTAAACGCATTACCTTTTAAAAGTTATTTAATTTTTATTTAGTGTTTTAATTTTAATTCAATCTTGTTTTAATTTTTCAATTTTTTTAGCATTTTGTATAATTTAATACACGATCCACGCCAACTGTTAAAATGACCGCTTAAGAATTTAATGATTGACTAACGTGAACCTGATTGCAGCTTCGTGCGTTATAATATCTGTAAAGTGTTCTTTTATGCAGACTAAAACAATATATTGGTATATTTCACAGCCAAATGCTGCATTTCTGAGTTAAACAAGGATCTTGAAATACCTTCGGTGTTCACGTGTATTAATAAAACACCTTTTAACTGCTTTGAAAAATAGGCTTATAACAGAGCCGAGGCGAACCGATGTGGAACTTTTTGTGTTAAATTACTCTAAGTGTACACTACTCTAAAACTGTTAGCTGTACGGTAGTTCACAGTGACACTTTTAAGACGCTAGCATTTCAGTGGTATAATTCTACGCCTTTAAACAGCAATAGCATATTTTACTACCACTATAATGCTCTTAAGCAACCAATGCAAAAGAGACTGTAAGAAGGCATTTTTGACATCTGCACTAACTCTGATCCCGTAACAATAGTATCCGTTTCTACTTTTATGATGCTGTTATACAGACTAAAGCGTAATACGCAGCTCTAAGTTCTCAGTTGAACCATATTAACTGTTTATTAAGTCATGAAGTTCCGATTTATACCCAAAGTGATTTCTTATAATGATAACTGTGCTACTTGGGTAACGCTCAAGAACTACGATCATTCCTTGGCCTCGTAAATTTCTACGAGAAATTCATACGTCACTTGCACAGCTTCTGTGCGGATCTGCATGCATTAACTGGCACCCGCCAGAAGTGGCGATGGACCGACAAAGAAAATACATCGTACATTTCGTACTAAATACAAACTGAAATATAGATGCACAGAAAAAACCCCAGAAAAAAGACCAATGCTCCGACCAATGGGTTCGATTCCCAGCATTGGTCTTTTTTCTGGGGTTTTTTCTGTGCATCTATATTTCAGTTTGTATTTAGTACGAAATGTATGATTTCACGGGATGACCGTAAAAGTAATAAAAAAATGAAGTTGAAAAAATAAGTACAAAAAAAAAAAGATACTTCATAGCTAACTTGTTTAAAATACATCGTTTGAAAATGCAAAAATTGTCATTATAGGTAGATGATTTCATACACCAATTTGAAACGATTGCGATTATCAAGAAATGGACTGCAGAGCAGAAGCGAGTGGCAATCGCGCTTAATTTAGAGGGACCCGCGTTGTCTTGGTACAAGGCCAATTTTACGACGTTGGAGTCGTATGATTTAATAATAGAGAAATTGGCAGAACAATTTCCATCGCAAGAAGACTAACATCGTAGCTGTCAACATGGTTTCTGGTGATGACTGCGCTCATTATTTTATTTAATAACTATCGATGTAGTTGGGCGCGCTATACCTCAACTCGTGCATTAACCACTTCTTATACACTTAATTTTTTGATATGGGTCGTGAATTAGATATGTTACGTACATGTTCTAATGTCCAGCCTGGGAATCCTTGTGTGGTTCGCAGCCGGGACGAACATGCTGCGTAATTACGGTCTCTTTGTGACGTGTATCAGAAAGTGGAAGATGCATTGGTTGTACACGTTCTTATGTTCAGCCTGAGATCCCTTATGTAGTTCGCAGCCGGGACGAACTACTGCTACTTTACTGTATTTTCGTGACGTTTATCAGAACGTGGTAGATGAATTGGTTCTCGCGTTTAAACTTAACGCTACTCGATTTAATAATGGTTCACAGCTTTACTAGCTCACCGATTTAGAGTCTCAATGTGCAGGAATTTCCATATTAAATATATCTTGAAATGATTCTGGTTCGTATCGTTATCGTTTGTACTTCTTCGAATATTTTATTTTCCAAATTCTAAAATCATTGTCATGTGTCAAACATTATCATTGTCAAGTATTATATCATTATTTGGTTTTAATTTTGTGTTAGGTTCGTTATGTTTGCTGACGGTACTATCTTTATACGTTTGATTTTTCTGTCCGGTGATCTATGGCGTAGTTTAGCCTAAAGTTTTTATCGTTTAGTACTCAAAAGTTATCGCAAGTGAATGACACACTCTTGGGGACAGCACTTGAGAACGAAACGTAGTAATTTTCCCTTTGCTTTAACTTCTTAACTTGTAAGTATTGTTGCTCATCCTCGTTAATAGGGTGTATGTTTAAGGCGCTGCCCTTCCCACACATTAATCAAAATTGATTGTTTTGTATTTTTTTTGTATTGTATTATATTATGTTCTTTGCATGTATTTACGTATGTTCCATTGTAATGATTTTATAAATAATAGTTTGCTTGGCACCTCACTACCAATGACATTGAATTCCATGGTGACATTGGTGACATAATGATATTCAAACTACAAGACACGAAAAATAAGACTGACAGATCATTTGTGATTCGGTATGAGTTTATGAATAATTAAAAAAAATCTTCGTCTTTATGATGTCCAAACAGACAGACTTTTTCTTAACTGCAGGAACGGGAAGTGCACAAAACAAGTCATTGGACGCCACAAAATGTTAGCCATGCCAAAAGAAATTGCTACATTTTTAAAACTACCTACTCCGGATTTCTATACTGGACGCTGCTTTCGACGTACATCTTCAACACTTCTTGCCGATTCTGGAGCCAATCTTCTGTTGGTCAAAAGGCTTGGCGGGTGGAAATCCGATAAAGTGGCAGAAGGCTACATAGAGGATTCAGTTCCAAACAAACAAGAGATAACAAAAAATATCACTAAGAACATTGTTCTGGCAAGCAACACTTAGACAGAAGATGTGCACCATCCATCATCATCACACCAGCAATCACTTTACATAAATCCACAGCCAGGCAGTTTCCGTGACTCTCCTCCAGTTTGGATTAAACATATAAGTACTCCACACAAAATTGATACCCTGCCAAAGTCTTCTTGCACACATTCACTACCATCTGCTAATTTTCAACCGCCAGTAATTCACAGCCAGGTTCAAGATTTCCCACAGTCTGCACATGGTGCCGCAGATCCTCAACCCGCTCAACTGCCATTGCCATCTCAGCCGGAAGTAAGGGCAAGTGAACAACCAACCAGTCACATTGCATCATCACAGTCAGGATCAGTTTCAGAAATACAGCCAACCAATATTAATGTACCTGGTAAAACAATAACACTTACAATAAGTAATTGCCCAAATGTCAAATGTAACATTCAATATCAGTTAAATTTATCAAACAAAACCTTTTTCAATAACTTGTTCGTTTTTGAAGAACCTTTGATGTTTTGTACAATAAATATTTTACAGGCCGAAATCCATACTTGGTGATTTAGACTAGACTAGATGTCTAAATAATAATATAATATGAAGGGTCCACGGAAAGAACATGTCTAGTCACTTTAGTGACATTTTGAATTATCGCGTTTTTTAAGTTTGGAACGATGTAATTAATCAACAAATATATTTATGCACTTGTCTTTAGATAAATAAATAGAATATTAGTTAAAAGTGACGGATGGTTATTATTGATACCAAAAAACCGAACCAGACCCCCTATTGAACAACATGCGTTGTCACTTAACTACAGGAAATAAACATGCGATGTCCAAAGCATAAAAGTATATTTTATTGGAATCTGGTAACTTTGAATATTAATTAGGTATATTTTGATTACATATTCCGTGGTTCTAAATACCATGGAGTCGCTATTGTCTTTATTAATAATATTTATTTAAATGTAAGTCAATCTAGGTATGTCATCTATAGGAAGGTAATAGCTTAGTAACGTAAGTAAGTAAGTAAGTAACGAAAAAAGTTAGTTAAAATTAGCTAATAACTCCATTACCTACTTTATATACCTACCTGTATGAAATAATGCAAAGACTCCGCTCCGAAGTCACATAAAGTTGAGCTCGGAATTAATAATCTACCATTCATTCGTTCTCATTTTGTAATGTGATATGCTAAAAGAAAAGTTTCTCTAATGTATTGTTTTGTTTTGTGACATAACATGTTTTTTCCATGTACCTAATACACAACGCGCGTTATTTCCGTGTACCTACCTATAGGTTTTTTAAAAGTAAAAAAAAGTCACGTCAATATAATAATTCAGTTGCAACAGTAGATGTAAGTTATAGTTTATTACTTGCTTTCCATTTTGGCATTAAAATCTCATTTTCAAAAAAAAAATAGACCTGTTCTTTCCGTGGACCCTTCATATACAGTGTGTAATGTGGGACTTAGCTAGAGTCTAGGTAGAACTAGTACCGGGATACGCGCGTGATGCTAAACTTCAATAAGTAATAACAATATATATTTTTATATGTGGATTTATTCCTTGAGATCAGTATAACTACTACAGTATTATGTCCAGCACCTTTGGCTGTTCGGAGCAATCTGCCCTGACTCGCATACCGCTGACGCTTCTAATTTATTTAAAATCAAGTTCTAGAATTATTTACAAATTTTATACATAATAACATTAAACTAACCTGCCAGTTGGACAACATTTTACCACTGGCTAGCGGTATCGAGCCATGCCTACATATCCTCCCATCCTCTCAAGGGAGGGAGCCTACTCTAAAACCCTACCTAGCGGGATATACAATTATGAAAAGTGCCACTGCTAGTGGCTAGCCACATCTTTTCCATGGAACTCTATGTTAGTGTATGACTATTGTTATTAGCAATTGTCATAGAGTTCCTATAAAGATGGGGCTTCGTTAAGCAAAACCCGAAAAAAGCTTAACGCCTTTTCCAAGTTATGTCCTAGCTAAACAATAGGACATGCAATGTTGCCTGCGCAACATGACACATCATTCTTGCACTGAAACATCTGTGTCATATTTAATTTTTGGCCAGAACGCCACTAGACATCAGAGCTTCATGGCAAGAATATCATACTGCCAACATCTGCTCTATTAGCACATGTTGCTAGAATAATTTGCCTATGCTGACAACAACTGCTTTGACAGCAATTGCTGACAACTTTACCGGTAATTTCTATTCCCAGATAGAACATCATGCCAGCAGTAACTGACAACTCTCCATCCGTTACCGGAATAGTTTGAGATGCATGCAAACTCAGGTCCCTTCGAAAGGTGCCCCCAAGCTTTCATTCAGCTCAAAAATTACCAAGACCAATATGATCAGCTAAAATACCAAGCTGTTCATAATGATTTAGCGAGAAATAAAACTTCTTTTTTATGAGGTGTACCAGATATCTTAGCAGATATCCTCTTGTGTTCTGCCCATTCTTCAGCGCCAGATGCTGAGGAGTTGTGGTGTTCATATTCTTGCTTCTCAGGACCCAAGAGCGGAGTTGCTACTCTGCTCGGTTAGTGGTCTTCCATCTTTTCTTATTTCGCAGCTATGAACTGCGGGTCTTCCATCATTTTTCTTATTTCACAGCTACAAGCCGCGAGTCTTCCATCATTTTTCTTATTTCACAGCCATGGATCCAAGTGTGGACCCCTGGGCAGCCTATCGGCGATCTCAGATGGCTGTGTGGACTTCTGCTGCTTCAATCTATTTGAGAGGCACACAGAAAAACAAACATTATAATCACCAGCCGTGAACACCAATTATCTTTGGGCCTCATGAACACATGAAGATATGAAGTTCTTCACATGCTAAGATAATCTAGAACTACCAATTCTTTATATACCAAAGTTCACATCATATCTGATTATAGTTCATACTGGGAGATGTATGTTCCAATAATCTTATACTTGGTGAATTTTTATATTTAAAAAATTCTCTAAACTAAAAAATATAGCAAGGATTTTATCAGTGGGCTATGCTTCCATCGATTTCATCAGACATCAGCTTTGATATGAACAGCTGGGGCTGCCATCAGTCTTCATCAACCACAGCCTGGCTGCTGTAGACTGCTTTCTCATCTCAGCATGCGAATATTCAATCTCCCAATATGAAAAATACATAAGAAAGAAAATATTAGTCACATACGAGGGGCGTTCAATATAAAGTGAGAATGAGATGCAAACTCTTTTAATATTACGAAATTAAATACTGGCCGGTAAAGCTAATCTATCTAGCTGATTGCTATGAAAAAAAACTAACTGTCTTTTGTTTAAAAAAATATACGGTAATTTCTTTGCAATGCTATTGAGTACGTTAGCGAAAATGGAGAAAATTGAACTGCGCGCCATTATCAAATACTTGTTTGAAAAAATTTTCTACGGACCAAGTCAATTTGGATTTGCGGGACACTTTAGGGTCTAATGCTCCTCCGTATTCGACAGTCGCACGTTGGTGCGCCGAATTTAGACGTGGAAGAACATCGACAATGGACGACCCCCGCTCCGGACGCCCTACTACAGCAGTAACTGAAGAAATTGTGAAAAAAGTCGAAAACTCAGTTTTGGCGGATCGTCGTGTCACGGTTCGTTTTATTGCTGAAAATGTAAAGATTTCAACGGGGAGCGTGCATAATATTTTACATGAACGCTTGGGTATGAAAAAGGTATCTGCGCGTTGGGTACCAAGAATGCTTACTGACACGCAAAAACAAACTAGACTAGAGATTTGTCAAGAAGCTTTGAACCTGATGCAGCAAGACCGGGAACTTTTTTTGGCACGATTTATAACAATGGACGAAACATGGCTCCATCATTACGACCCAGAAACGAAACTGCAGTCTATGACATGGAAAAGGCCATCATCTCCAACTCCGAAGAAATTCAAGGTGAGCCCATCTGCCGGTAAGGTCATGGGTTCTGTTTTTTGGGATGGTAAAGGGGTATTAATGATTGAGTATCTCGAGCATGGAGCCACTATTACGGGCACATTATACGCCAAACAAATAGCAACACTGCGCAATGAGTTCCGCGAAAAACGGCGAGGTAAACTCTCGAAAGTTGTGCTGTTCCACCAGGACAATGCCCCGGCACACAAGTCCGCCGTTGCAATGGCTGCAATTCGTGATGCTGGGTTCGATATCCTTAAGCATCATCCGTATGCAAAGCAAGCAAGCAACGCAACGCCAAAAAGTGTGGGTGGCAGGCAGTATGAAATTTTGCCATACCCGTTGTATTTAATTATTTCCTATTTTAGAGTGAGCAACGGAGAAACTTATTTACAAAATAATTAGACCTACTTATTTGATTTCATGTCAAAATCATCAAATATACATTGCCAAATTCGTCAAAAATTCCGAATAATATATGGCAATAAAAACTGAAGTAAAAAAAATAGCAACACGCAAATCACGCAATTCGGAACTAATATCACACAGGAAACGTAGCTCCATCTTTATTTATCAGAAAAATTCAAAGAATTTTAAAGTTATCTCATGCGTATCATGCACTAATTAATTTTTTTATCTGGTGTAATATGATGTCGCATGTTTACATATGCGTTGCATAAGTCGATATTAATCCCTAAGAATCGCAATAATTAATCAGTATTTTCTGGAAGAAAAAGGCGGAACGATTACCAACCGCAACAACTTCATGAGTGTTTCATTCATATTTTCGAATCAAAACATCGCACTATCGCAGCGCGCAGTTTTCTCTATTATCTGTCATAGACGGTGTTGTCGACTTTATGCTAAAGAATTTCAGCAAACAAAATTTAATATTGTGTTCTTTCGATTGCAATGTACAACTATTAAGTGTTATACTGTGATGTGAACTGTTTATTGGAATAAAAGTTTAACTTGAAGACTCACTAAACCTACTTTGGTATACCTATTATTATTATTGTGTTGATTTGAGTGGTTTGTCTTACGTCACACGAGGTGGCCAATCGGTCGGCGCCTTGGACAGTGCAACAGGCTGTTGAGAAGTGTTTTTGATTTTGAACAATTTGTTGTCTGTAACCCGATGTTAATGGATCCTCGTTGAAAATATGCTTTTGAAATGTACTGCGGACGGGAGACGAATCAAAGTAAATGGGCCATCAGCAGGCCAGAGCAATGTCGCGAGAGGTAAGTGATTAACAGGCTGTGTAATTATTTTCTTATTTGCATGTTTATAACAAGTACATCTGTGTTCTTACTTGCTCGTAATCGGTTTATTGCTTTGTTTTATATTTCATCACTTGGTTAATTTATTCCCTGAATTAATTTTGTTGATACCTACCTCTAAAACAGCTGATTATAATTTAGTTTGGTAGACATGATTTAGTTATTAGAAACAGTAGAAACGTTGCTCACGTGCATGTGTAACAATCCTTAATTATTCCAGAAGACTGAATTAAAATATCTTTAAATGTGTTGAATGATTCAGTGAAGACTTCAATCCGTATCATGCATGCCACGATTCTGAAGTGAATCTTCGAAACAATTTTTTGAGATTAGGTATTTTTGTGAATATTTATGATGACCACGCATTTAGATTTAGAGTAATTATCCAATTAGAATTTGTTAATACATCTTTTATTTAGTAATTGCAGAATTCAAGGTTAAGAACACTAAAAAATAAACACTTTAGTATGAATCTACTCCCGAAATTATGCCAGTTACAATTACCTACGACCTACGCTACACATAATTTAAAACCTACCTATTGAGATAACAAGACGTACAATTGTCCTCCGGTTGAAATTAATTGAGAAAAGCTGTATTTTTCGCATTGAACTTACTGAAAGTGTGATCAAAATATACTCAGGACTTCACGGTGAACATTGAAGAACTGAACAGGGCACCGGTAGCCTTTTTTTGGCTAAACTTTACAAAAACAAAAACGAAATAACAATAGCGCATCAAATTAACACACACACAAATTACGTTGCGACACCCTACCAAGATAGCTGACTCGCATCGCCTGTTGCAACAGCCGTCAGCAGCTCGGGGAATCGAAGCGCTGACAATAGTGAAACACGATGACACCGCGGACCACCGCCGATTGATTCCAGTTATTATATTATTCATTCTAATTCCCGCCTCGAGTTGGAACGGTAGTCTAAGTAATTAAATGTAACCTTTATATTTTAATTAAATTAATTTTAAGTAAATTGGTTTTTTTCGACTCTTCGACGGCAGCTTCCGTAATTGGCGCAGTCGTTATTCTCTCGAGGCGTTCGCGATCGCTTAACTATCTCGCAACCGTGCGCGTGCGACCGCGAGCAGCTAGCCTTTCACGGCCTCATCGAGATCAAGAAAGAACCTGAAGCCTGCAGAGCGAAGGGGAATCCAGACATCGATTCGTGATCAAGAACCAAGGACCATGACCATCAGCGTTCAGTAAGTGCACTTGAATCAATCTCGTGTTGCTCTCCTTTTATCCTTACATAAGTGACTGATTCCTGTCCAAAATTTTCCACCCACGTAACTTAAGAAATAGGGAGATTGCATCGCGACAGTCTCGCTATAGGGAAATAGATTTACGTAGAGATATTATAAGTGAGGAAGACAGTGTTATGCCCAATATGGATCGGGAAAACGCCCAAGCCTCGGGAGCTCCAATGGATCCAGGGCCGAACAATCAATGTTTCGACCCTGACACTATTTTTAAAGCGATGCGTTTAATACCAGAGTTTGACGGAAACCCGAACGTACTAACCAGGTTTATAAAAATTTGTGACCAGGTTATATCTAGTTTTATTAGCGTAGGTGAGAATAGCGATCTTCCTAATCTATGCTTGTTTAATGGGATTCTGAATAAGATCACTGGCCCAGCGGCACGCACTTTAAATTCTAACGGAACTACTGACAGCTGGTTAGATATACGAAGCGCATTGATTAATAACTTTTCAGACCAGCGTGACGAAACAGCGTTATACAACGACATATCAGCAGCAACCCAGGGTAGTAAGACCCCGCAAGAATTCTATGATCACTGTCAAACCCTATTTAGTACCCTTATGACTTACATCAGTCTGCATGAAACTATACAGACAACTGTTGATGCAAAGCGTAATTTGTATAAAAAAGTTACCATGCAGGCGTTTGTTAGAGGACTAAAAGAACCTCTAGGTTCCCGCATTCGATGCATGCGACCCGATAGTATCGAAAAAGCTCTTGAATTCGTGCAAGAGGAGCTTAACGTGATTTACATGCAGCAACGTAACGATCCTTTTAAAGCCCAGTCAGGGCCTAGGAATTTGTCACAGGGACCATATAGTTTTTCAGCCCTGAGGCCCCCAGTTTCTCAGAATCTAATGCCTTTGCAACCGGAGCCAAATAGAATTAAGATTATGCAGGTACCCCAGCAACCACCCAGGTTTAACTTACCCCAGCAGAGGATGCCAACCCGTACGCAGCAAATGTTTGCTGCACCACCACCTAATTATAATCCTAGAAGTAATGTATTTAGGTTACCGCCGGGAAGACAGAATAGAGAACAGGGACCCCAACATCGGCAGATGCCGCAGCCCATGAGTGGTATAAGCCACTACGTGCCCAAAGTGCTGCCACAAGGTGGGTACGATTTTCGTTATTCAAGGAATCCTATTCAACCTAATTATTATAAGACAAGAGACGTTAATATTAATGAATTCGAACCTTATGACTATTATGACTATTATTCTGACGCTGACCAGTACACTGACACTTTTTACTATGACCAGATGGACGAATACTATAGTTATGATGATCCGCAAGCTATCGAAGCAGCGTATGATTCTGAGCCCCAGCCCTCAACTAGCAAAGAGGATTTTCCCCTAGTCCCGAAATCAAAAAAGCCAAAATAGAAGTTAACCTCCAAACTCAAAGGCAACTTCCATATGTTCATATAAAAAATCCGCCTCTTAACTTTCTCATAGATACGGGTGCCAACCAATCATTCATTAGCCCCGAAGCTGTAAAAAAATTTTTTTCAGAATTTTCTCTTAATTATGACCCATTCGAAGTTACAAATGTGCATGCCACTAGTAGAAACGACTTTTCCATAACCCTGCCTTGCTTTGACGAATTTAATGAACAAGAGGACCTCAATCTTTACGTTTATAAGTTTCACGACCACTTTGACGGTTTGATAGGACTCGACTTACTGACTGAATGGGAAGCTAAAATTGACCTAAAGAACCAAACACTTACGACAAAACACGCCACAAATCCCATAAAAATGTATAACTCTCGAAACGCCAACCTTTATGAGGACATTACCCCAGCTAAATCGTCGAAACTTATACGCATACCTATAAATGCACCTGACGGAGACGTCTTTGTCTATGAACAAATTATTTGCAATTGCATTATTCACGAATGTTTAACTACCGTAAAGAACAGTCGAGGCTTTCTCGATATCGAGAACCCAACTGATAACGATTTAATTTTATCTCTGGATCACCCAGCACAAGCCGAACTATATAACACCGAGGGCATTAATACCAACCACAACTCAACTCGTGTAAATCAGGTTATTTCCAAATTAAGAACAGACCATTTAAATCCCGAAGAAAAGACCAATTTGACCAGACTTTGTGCTCAGTATTCCGATGTGTTCTACATTGAGGGCGAAAAACTAACTTTCACTAATAGAATCAAACATTGCATTAAAACCAAAGATGAAACCCCTATCTATACAAAGACTTACCGATACCCTTTCATTCATCGTCAAGAAGTAAGAAATCAAATTTCCAAAATGCTGGAACAAGGTATCATTAAGCCTTCAGAATCTGCTTGGATCTCACCTATTTGGGTAGTTCCTAAGAAACTAGATGCCTCTGGCAAGCAAAAATGGCGACTTGTGGTCGACTTTAGAAAACTCAACGAAAAGACTATAGATGACAAGTACGCCATACCCAACATTACAGACGTTCTCGACAAACTAGGCAAATGCCAGTATTTTACGACTCTTGACTTAGCTAGTGGGTTCTACCAAGTAGAGATGAACCCAGAAGATGTACAAAAAACAGCCTTTAACGTGGAACATGGGCACTTTGAATTTCTTCGAATGCCCATGGGTCTGAAAAACTCACCATCCACATTTCAACGTGTGATGGACAACGTTTTAAGGGGACTTCAAAACGTAATATGTCTTGTATATCTGGATGACATAATCGTTTTTAGTACCAGCCTCCAGGAACACATCATTAATCTGGAGAAAGTGTTTCAAAGATTGAGGGAATCTAATTTCAAGATTCAGATGGATAAGTCCGAATTCTTGAAATTAGAAACTGCTTATCTTGGGCACATTATCAGCAGAGACGGTATTAAGCCCAATCCAGATAAATTAGTAGCAATTGAAAATTATCCGATTCCTAAAACCTCTAAACAAATTAAACAATTTTTTGGTCTCATTGGCTATTATAGAAAATTTATTCCTGACTTTGCACGTACTACAAAACCTCTAACAACCTGTTTAAAAAAAGGTAGAAAGATCACACTCGACTCTGACTACGTTGAATGCTTTGAAAAATGTAAAAAACTCTTAACCAATGACCCAATTTTGCAGTACCCTGATTTCACTCGCGAATTCATACTCACGTCCGATGCCTCTAACGTAGCTATAGGTGCAGTGCTTTCCCAAGGTCCAGTCGGATCTGATAAACCAATTTCCTATGCATCCCGCACTTTAAATGAAAGCGAGATGAATTATAGTACCATTGAGAAGGAGCTTCTAGCAATAGTTTGGGCAACAAAGTATTTTCGTCCCTATCTTTTTGGCCGCAAATTTAAAATTATAACTGATCACAAGCCTCTTTAATGGTTAATGAATGTTAAAGAACCAAATTCCAGGCTTACAAGATGGCGTCTCAAATTAAGCGGATATAATTATACCGTTGTCTACAAAAAAGGCAAGTGTAACACCAATGCCGATGCCCTTTCCAGAGTAGAAGTACATAATCAAGAGGTAGATCCTTCTACATCAAGAGCTATTACCCCTGACCAACAAATTACAGACGCAGACATTGACCGAATAATAGCAGAATTTATGCCAAATCCCCCTACAAGCAATGAACCCATTAGACAGTTGAACCAACAGACAGACGATGACATGAACTCAGTGGCTGTAAACCCTTCCGAAAATATACCAATCCTAGCTAATTCTACTACAGATACCGTTCATACGGATAATGAAAATCCTATTTTGGAAGTTCCAATTACTGACGAGCCCTTGAACAAATTTCATAGACAATTATGTTTGACAATAGTAAAAGAAGTTAAGAAACGACCGACTGTTACAAAACCTTTTGACACCCACACACGAACTTCTGTACAACTTTTGGAATCTAATTTAGAAGAGGACGTAGTGAACGCCATCAAAGAATATGTCAACCCGAAAGTTAAGACAGCCCTTTTCATAACACCATATCTCGGTTTATACAAAATTATTCCCATTTTACAAGAAAAATTCAAAAATTCGGCGATGAGCTTAGTCCTTGCAAAAACTGAAGTCGAAAATGTTAAAGAATACCTCAGACAGCAAGATATAATCAGATTATACCACGAAGGAAAAACCAACCATCGTGGAATCAATGAATGTTACTTAGCTCTTTCGCGCAAGTACTATTGGCCTAAGATGAAAGAACAAATAACAAAATTCATTAACGAATGCACAGTATGTGGTAAGGCTAAATATGACCGCAATCCCATTAGACCACAATTCAATATAGTACCACCAGCTAAAAAACCTTTTGAAATAGTTCACATGGACCTATTTACCGTAAATTCTGACAAGTACATAACTTTTATTGATGTATTTTCAAAGTATGGACAAGCATACCACTTAAGAGACGGTACCGCAATTAGTATCATACAAGCCCTACTAAAATTTAGCACCCATCACGGCCTGCCTCTTACAATAATAACCGATAATGGTACCGAATTCACAAATCAACTTTTTGCCGAATTTGTAAGATTACACAAAATTAAACACCATAGGATTTTGGCACACTCCCCAAACGACAATGGCAATATAGAAAGATTTCACTCAACTATTCTCGAACATCTCCGTATTCTTAAACTGACAAGGAAAGACGAACCCATTTACAACCTTATGCCATATGCTATTTTAGCCTACAACTCTTCCATTCATAGTTTCACTAAATGCCGACCTTTTGACATTTTGACCGGACATTTTGACCCCAGAGACCCAATGGACATCGATCTTACAGCTCATTTATTACAGCAGTATGTGACAAATCATAAAGAGCAAATGGAATCTGTCTACAAGATAATCAACGAATTTGCATTAGCTGAACGTACAGCACTAATAGAAAATAGGAACAAGACGCGAGAACCAGAGGTAGAATATCAAACCCAACAACAAATTTTTATTAAAAACCCTTCTGCCAGTAGACAAAAAGTCGCCCCACGCTATACACATGACTCTGTGTTAGCAGACCTACCAATACATATATACACCTCCAAAAAACGTGGTCCCGTAGCTAAATCTCGATTAAAGAGTACCAAAAACATCTCGATTGTTACAGAATGTACCTGCTGATCCTGACAATAAAGCTAATTCAAAGCCAAGAGATAAAACTTGAAGACCTCGCAGAGGGACCTGGAATACTACCATTTGACCTAGGTGACATGAAATTGACCACCCAAAAACATACATTCTTGCAATACATTGAACTAACTGACATAGAAATTAGCATTGACAGTGTCCTGACACAACTAAAGGAGACAAAAGACCGACTCAATAACGATACTTATTCTCTTTATGAAATACAAATTCAATTCCTAGTTAAAAAATTGAGCAAAGCATCAGATCAACTAAGAAGCTTGGAGCCTAGTCGTAGTAAAAGAGGGCTTATTGATGGTCTGGGCTCTGTGATTAAAAGTTTAACTGGTAACCTAGATTACTCAGATGCAATTAAATACAATAACGCCATTAAGTCACTAAAAACTGACCAGGACAGGGTTGTTACCGAGCTGAATGATCACATCAGTCTTAGTAAAGAATGGATGGACCACCATAATAACATTATTTTGCAAATGGTGGAAAACCAGATTAAAATTAATGAAACGCTGCAACTACTTCTTAACAGTAATGCCCAAGCAGAAACTAGCTTACTAAAATACGCGAAGTTTGCCCAACATTTAGTTATAATCAATGATAATATAGATAGCTTGATAAGTGAAATTTACCGAATAGAAGACATTTTAGCTTTCACTCGTTCCCGTAGTATGCATCATTCGATGTTAAGTACACATGTACTTAGTAGTATGTTAAGTAGGCTTAGAACGATTTATAATAAGGACCAGGTGTTAGACTTAGAGCTAAGGGAATATTATAGTATAATAGAAACTGGGTCGTATTTTATCCAGAAGCAAATAGTTATCGTTTTTAGATTCCCAATAGTATCCTCATACACATATAATTTATATAAACTCCCTTTAGTCCCAAATAAGTATAATCAGATCATTGTACCCCCCTATCCTTTAATAGCAACCGAGGGAGACTCGTACGTGTACATAGAGGCTGAATGCCCGAAGGTTAAGACATGGTACTTGTGCATAGAAAAGGTGAACCATCAAATTAGAACCCAGCCAGATTGCATCCAGAGTCTGATTAAGACCCAAACAATAGACGATTCATGCAAGCAGACAACTATATCACTATCAAGACAAACCGTGGAGAAACTAGATGACAGAACTTACGCTGTCACGTTCCCATTGCCGACGAAAGTACGACTCATCTGCGGGAGAGAAGACTACAACACCCTCAGCGGGAGCTATCTAGCAACCATCCCAAAGAACTGTATGCTACGCACAAATGATCTTACTATTATCAACACGGAAGACCAAGTGGAGGGACAACCATTGAAGATTGCGAAGATTGAAGACAACACAAAAATCCAGCTCAAATCTCAGCCGACAATCTCGTTAAGCTCCATAAACCTGGAAGAGCTCCATGAGATCCAGAATAGAATATCTCTACAATCACCAGTCTACCTCGAGCATCCACAAGACGTCACTGTCTACCACACTACGATCCCTTTTTACGGAGCTTTGTTAAGCACAACTGTAATCATTATCATTATTCAATGGCGACGCTACATAGCGACCAGAATCAAAAATCCCGAGAAAATCCCGAGCGATGACTACATCGAGAAAGGAGATGGAACTTCGAGCAACAAGCCAGCATCCAGAAAGGCCTCATTGAAAGACGAACTCCCAGCAATATTTTCTCTAAAACTTCAAAAATAATTGCTGGTCTGCGGGGGGAGGAATTACGTTGCGACACCCTACCAAGATAGCTGACTCGCATCGCCTGTTGCAACAGCCGTCAGCAGCTCGGGGAATCGAAGCGCTGACAATAGTGAAACACGATGACACCGCGGACCACCGCCGATTGATTCCAGTTATTATATTATTCATTCTAATTCCCGCCTCGAGTTGGAACGGTAGTCTAAGTAATTAAATGTAACCTTTATATTTTAATTAAATTAATTTTAAGTAAATTGGTTTTTTTTCGACTCTTCGACGGCAGCTTCCGTAATTCACATGTAAACATTCAAAATATAACAGCTTATTCTCGGAAAAAATACTAAAAAATAACCGGTATTTGATCACCTGTTTAACTGCAGTGATTACAAGACATCACACACGTCAGCTGTCATTGAACCAACTGTCAATGCCAACTGACACATACGTCCAGAAATTAGCGAAGTGTTGCAACGTGCATTAAAACTAATTATTAAAAAAAAAAGAGAATATGACGCCTTCGCTTAAATGTTGGAAATGTAAAAATGAAATTAAAAGCAGAGAATATTTAAAATGCGCTTTATGTAATAATATATATGATATAAACTGCGGAAATGTTAGCATCAAAAGATTTTTAATTATGACAAGCGAGCGGAAAATTGTTTGGAAGTGCAGAACATGTTTACATCCAGTTTCTATATTGCCTGAGCATTCATTTCCTGAAAATTCTTCTGCTTCCACTTCCGGTCTAAAAAATCCAACCAAACCAACCTCCGTGGATGGGGTAAATATAGCTGCTAAACCATCATGCAATCAGGAAAATACATACGAAAATGTCACTGTAAGAAAGCCACCAAATAACAGGCGTCCCCAAACCCTGTATACTCTATCGGACCCCGAGTCTGAGGTCGAGTCCGACCCAACTACGATTTTTGATGAGAACAGTATCAGCCTACCTAATATCTCTTCTGTTGGAAATTTTGAAGATGCCGAGTTAATTATTCAAATTGATACACTGTCCGTCCAACTTGCAAGTGCACATGAGGAAATCGATCGCCTCAACTGTGAGATACGCAGTATGAAAAATAAAATTGAGGAACAAGATAAGAAAGTGGAAATTTACAAAAAAACTATTCACGGAAAGAAACGTGTTCAGAAAACTGACACCTATAAAAAAAGATGTATCGAAAGGGAAACATAATGGTGCCGATTACCTTGACAGTGATGATGACACTCCTCAGCTCCTCTCGCCTGAGTGCTCTCAGCGTGTTATCGAGAAAGACACTGAAACTATTACCACCATCAACCAGCATCACCCTCACCCTCATCTTGGATGCCTTGACAATCCATGTGTTACGCCATATAAAGTGACAGAAAAAGAACCTGAACCTGATATATTTGCGAAAAAGGAAAATACTCGGTGCAAAGGTAGAGTAATTATTATTAGCACTGACAATTCAAAACCAATTCTCCAGCGTGCGCAAAGAGCCTTCAAGATTGATGAAATTCTTCACTTTATCAAAACTGACGGCAACACAGAGTATTTGTTAAGTGATATTGGCACAAAAACCGCAGGTCTGACAATGAATGATTTTTGTGTAGTTTTCATTGGTCCGACTGATTTTGAAAAAACATGTAATTACAATAAAATAATTCACTTTCTTAGGTTTAAACTTAAAGAAATATTGCACACTAATGTAGTTATCTGTCTTCCTAACTATAGACTGAGTAAATATGCCATGTTGTATAATAAGCGTGTCGAAGCTTTTAATCGGGCACTGTATGATGATGTCTGTAAATATGAATACGCGTATGTGTTCGACAGTAACAAAAATCTGCAGTACTCATCTAGAATGTTTTCAAAAAATACTGGGCTTGTAAATGGTGTTGCTCTGGGGTCGATCTTGAGAGGTTTAAACAGATACATGCATAAAATAGCTCACTTTAATAGGAATTTGGATCATGAGTTCGCGCATCGTAGTAGCACTGGCTCTGATGAGCAGAATAATTTGTTTCGTGTCTAAGACCTCGCTTCAAATTACAAACACTTTTATAGATAGCAAACTTGACTTAATTCTCCTTCTCCATCAGAATATCGCGGGTTTACTTAATAAGAGGGAATTAGTCGAAGTAACGTTAAGGGGCCTCTATACTGACCTAGGTTAATTACATAGATATATTGTGCTTTACGGAAACCTTCGTTAAGATAGGCGATGAATCAAATGTTATTCTTGACGGGTTTAAACTTGTAGCATGGTATTCAAGGGCCAAAAAGAGAGGTGGTACTTGCATATTATGCAGAGACTACCTAGAAACGAAACCAATGTCTAAAATAAAGGAAATGTCAACCGAATTCCACTTTGAAGCTTGTGGAGTTGAAATACCCCAACTTGGATGTATTGTCATCTGAATTTACAGAATACCTAGCTCTAATGCAAAAATATTTTTGTCCAAGCTAGAAGACTTATTCACGGTCTTGAAAAATAAACATAAAAAAAAGATAATTATCACTGGTGATTTTAATATTGACTTGATGAAACCGACGGAAACTCTTAATGAAATGAAGAGGATTATCCAAAATTTTGATTTTATATTCCATATAACAGTGCCGACTAGATTAAACTCATGTCTTGACTTAATAGCAAGTAATATTCACGAGGCTACTGGCAAAGTTTTCCCTCTGGCACTTTCAGACCATAATACGGGACAATTAATTAAGGTTCCTACTATGAAACAAAAATATATTCCTCCTAAATTTAGATATTTAAAGAAGCAAGACTTTAGCTGTGCAAATATTGAAAAATTTAGATATCACTTAAAAAGCTTGACATGGAGTGAAGTATATTCTGAAATGGATGCCAATCTTGCCTTTGATAAATTTCATGAAATGTACACGTTGCTCTATAATTTATGCTTCCCTTTGTATACAGTCAGAGCCCGAAATTCATTTGAAGATAAGAAATGGATAACGAAAGGCATAAAAAAGGTTGTGGGTGTTAAGCGTGATTTAAGATTTTCGTATTACAAAAGTAAAAAAACAATAGAAAATAAATTGAGATATTTTAACACGGGGAAGCTCGGGAAGCGGCGATTCAACCAAACGTTACGTTAAGAAGAAATATTTATTAACTACTATACAAACAAACAAAGTAATACTATAACTATCAGAATGCCTATTACACTAATATTAACACTAAGACGTCTCACAGGGGTGAAAGCGTATAGCGTGTAATATTAGGTCCCTAGAGTTCATTGAAGATACGTTCGATTCCTTGAACCTCATTATTCCGGGTCAACCAAACGTTAGCGCGATCTAATTTGACCGGTGGCGCCATCTCTTGGCGTATCGGGAAATATTGCGTGTGGTGACTGCCGATACTACAGCTTAAAGGGGTTACCTAGCGCCATCTATGGGCAGCTTTAGTAAATATTGTGTTACAGATCTCCCCCTCTGTCCGCGAAGTCGCCTCGACGAGGGAGACAGGACTGTATTTCTATTGACGTGCTCTAGTCGGTGGCCTTCCACGAGGCCTAGTTGCCGTAGTCGGAGTTGTCTTCTTACAATTCTCTTGTTTCTTTGACCTGCCTCTCTTTCTAATTGGGAGCGTGGGTTCTGGTTTGTCACCGCCTTGGGGTCGATACCGAAACAAGGCTGAAGCGTGATAGATGCCAACAGGGTTGTTCGTATCGGTACTTGCGATTTCGAAGGAGCTGGGGCCGTGTCGGCGCACAATAGTGTACGGGCCATCGCGTCGGGGGGCCAGCTTTGAGCTAAACCCTTGGTTGGCTTTACTCAATACGTGAGTGTTAACCAAAACGAGGTCTCCTGGTTGATAGTCAGGGCAAGGTTGTCTCTTCTTATCCACGTATTCCTTCCTTTTCTCCACTTTATCATTCTGTATCTCCCTTGCTCTATTCAATGTTTTTGCCATCATGAGCAAACGTGGAGTCACCTCTTTGATGAAGCAGTCATTCTCTACTATTTCTCGTAGGTCATGATTCACGTTGTCCGGTGTTCTCAATTCACGGCCGAACGTAAGGAATGCGGGTGTATAACCAGTCGAGCAGGATTTCGCCGTGTTCATGGCGAAGCGGATACTGGGCAACTTCTCTACCCATGCTCGGTGGTTGTCTCCAACAAGGATAGCCAACTGAGTCTTCATGTCCCGGTTTTTTCGTTCGCACGGGTTGGTCTCGGGATGATACACTGGGGTGAAGCCATGTTGGATATTGAGGCAATAGGTCAGTTGCTGCATGACACTGCTGACGAATTGGGTACCGTTATCGCTGAGAAACCTACGTGGAGTGCCATATCTCAGTATTATCTCATCAAGCAGGACCTTAGCGCATTCTTCTGCGGTGGCTCGTTGCAAGGGAAATAATTCTACCTATCTTGTAGCAACATCTTCTATTATAAATATCCAGTTGTAGTTACCTGCAGTTTGGGGCAATGGCCCGAATAAATCAAAGGCTACCACTTCAAAACGTTGGTTTTGGGCCATCGTTTGGAGTAAACCAGCTGGTTTTTGATTAGTAGGCTTGTAACGTTGGCACTGAAGACAGTTGCGAACGTATGTTTCGACTTGCTTCCTCATGCCTTTCCAAAAGTATCGTTTCATTATACGATCGAGCGTCTTGTCTGTGCCATAGTGTCCAGCAGTTGGGTCATCGTGATATGCAGCAATAATACTAGCTTGTTCTTGTTTGGGAATTAATAATTGACTGCTTTCGACTTCGGCCTCTGGACTGTAGCGATATAACAGTCCATTGTTCATTATATAGCCTTTACGACTCCAATATCTAGCCTCTTCTTCTTTATTATTTTCTAGGCTCTGCACTATTTTCACAATGTCTGTATCCTTGTGCTGTTCCTCTCTTATAATTTCTTTAGTTTTAGCGGGCATATCCACCACTACTGTGCAAATTCCACAACTCTCCTCCGTTTCCGGTTCACAACTGGGACGTGACAGTGAGTCAGCGACGACATTAGTCCTGCCGGCAATATATTTAACCGTGATGTCGTATGGTTGCAATAGTAGGGCCCACCGGGCCAACCGTCCAGACGGCGACTTCAGGGACATGAGCCATCTAAGAGCCTGGTGGTCAGTCATTATTGTTATTTTACCACCTTCAACGTAGCCTCTGAATTTTACAACCGCCCACACAACCGCAAGGGCTTCACGCTCTGTCGTAGAATAGTTCCGTTCCGGTTTGGTCAGGAGCCTACTCGCATATTCCACAGGATGTTCTTTATCACCCTCCCCCTGCACGAGAACTGCTCCAAGAGCATAGCTGCTTGCATCTGTTTTAATTATATAAGGCTTGGTGTGGTCGGCTTGGGCTAAAATCAGGGAGGTCGCTAAGAGCTCACGAAGTTTTGTAAAAGCGGTAGTCTGCTCTTCTTCCCACTTCCAAGTTGCATTCTTTTTGGTCAAGCGCGTCAATGGCTCTGCGACTTTCGCGAAGTTGGGTATAAATCTCCTATACCAAGAGCACATCTGGATGAAAGTCAGCAAGTGTTTCAAGTTTCGTGGAGGCGGCGTGTCCAGTATAGCACTAACTTTTTCAGGGTCCAACTGCAGCCCATCAGGGGTAATATAATGACCCAAATATTTTACTCTAGTGCAGCAGAAGTTACATTTTTCACGGTTCGCCGTCAAGTTGAACTTAACAGATACCTCATTTAATTTGCCTCCTATTGTTGGCCGCTTTTAAACTTTGGCAGATCCTTGTCAGAGAGAATTTATGTTGTCATCGTATTTGCGTATGTAATTTAATATTATAATAATATAACAAATAGTCTGAAACAATAGCCTTAAATGTTGTTTCTCCTTTCAGGTAAGGTTTGTTTATAGTACCTACAGTTTTGTAACTCATGCTTAATGTAAAATTTAATTAGTTTTGTGTTAATAAAAATGTTCTCCTTTCAGAGCAACACATTTTGGTTTTTGTCTCTACGTTACAATCTTTATAAGAACATATTATAAAACAACATTTCTACAGCTATTTGACAAAAATGGAAAAGTTAAAATTTGAATTCGTAGTGAAACCAAGTGAAGATCCAAAAACAAACATAGTCTGTATAACTTCTATCACGGATTCCAATGAAAAAATATTTTTACTGCCGGAACATCTCCAACCTATGAGACTGCATGATTTGATCGTACAAACGCAAGTTTATAAAAAGGTGAAAAATACACTACAAAAAAGACATGATAATAGAAAAGTATGGATTTCTTTGACACCGGAGATACAGAAAGTTTACATTGATGAAGAGGGAAATATGCAGTTCAAAGAATACTTGCTACAAGAATATACACCGGAAACACGTCAAGAGGCCTCCAATGCTGGAATTTCAGAGGAAGTTTTGACGAGAATCCTGGGAAATATAGCGGATATGAAGAAAGAAACGTCCAATACTTGTAACTTGAAAAATGTGTTAGAGAAATTTGTGATACAAAAATTCAGTACAAAAAACTCAAATGCGTTCCAATGGTTGAATTCTTTTGAAGCAGAATGTGCTCGTATGGGTATAGAAGAGGATACTAAGAAGATAGAATCACTAAGGATATTTCTGGAAGATTCATGTATTGACTGGTATCGTTCTATGCTTTTAAAACATACAGTGGATTCAAAATGGTCAACGTGGAAAGATAGCTTTTGTGATACTTACGCAGATAAAGGGTGGTCTCCAATCAGGTATGCCATGTTATTCAAATATATGCAAGGTTCTCTGCTGGAATATGCTTTGAAAAAGGAAAGATTGCTGTTAGAGGTCAATAAATCAATGGATACAACTACTTTAATTGACCTGATTGCCACCGGTCTACCAAATTTCATCTCCGACAAAATTTATAGGAATAGCTTAAAGCAAACTGAGGATTTATTTAATAACATCCGAAGCTTAGAACATTTGGTAATAAAAAAAAGCGTTGAAAAAAATTTAGTATTTGAAAATAAGAATAAAGGAAAACAATCAAAAGACTACAAACCATGCCGGATTTGTGAAAAAGAGAACAAAGGAATCCGATATCATCCAGAATCTTTATGCTGGTTCAAAATAAAAAATTATGACGGACCTAAAAAAGATCAGATAAGAACGGTTAATAATTCACAATTAGAAACAGAATTAAACGAAATAGATCCAAAAAACTAAGAATTCCACCATTAATCAAAATAAAACTGTTGTTAAATGATACGCTAGAAATATTAGGAATTTATGATTCAGGATCGAACGTATCTTTAATAAATTCAAAACTATTATGCTTAAATAATACGGTTAATAATGTTCATAATAATCCAAAACTAAAAACGATTAATGGTGAGAAAAAAACTATAGGAATGATAACTATAAAAGTAAAAATCTTTAATATTGAACAAAATATTAATGTTTTTGTCATAGACAAAGAAAATTTTGACTACGACTTTCTTATTGGATTAGACTGCATTGAAAAATTTCGTCTTATTCAAAATGAAAAATTAGAAATTACACAAAATAGCTTAGCTATAATTTAATTTGCCTCCTATTGTTGGCCGCTTTTAAACTTTGGCAGATCCTTGTCAGAGAGAATTTATGTTGTCATCGTATTTGCGTATATAATTTAATATTATAATAATATAACAAATAGTCTGAAACAATAGCCTTAAATGTTGTTTCTCCTTTCAGGTATATTGTGAGGTTAGTATATTGTCAAAGACATCTTGCAGATCACGGAGGTGGTCCTCGAAAGTAGTTGACATGACAATCAAGTCATCCAAGTAAACTAGTAATTTGATAAGACTGAGCGTGATACGAAAGCGATCCATCATCCGTTGGAATGTGGCTGGGGCATTGCGGAGTCCGAATGGCATTCTTCGGAATCTATATATCCCGAACGGTGTAACAAATGCAGTCTTATCCCGATGATCTTCTTTGACGCTGATTTGCCAATACCCAGCACGAAGGTCTATCGTACTCATAAAAGGGGTAGGCTTGGCACCGTGGAGCAGGTCGTCAATCCTTGGCATAGGATACGCGTCGGGGGTGGTTATTGCGTTCAGCTGTCTATAATCAACGCAGACTCGTACACTGCCATCTTTCTTGGGTATCATTACAACGGGTGCAGCCCATGGGGATGAACAGGGTTCGATAACATTTTCCGCTAGCATGTTAGCTATTTCTCTTTTGCGAACCTCAGTCTTAACAGGAGATAGACGATATGGCGGCACTGAGATCGCCTTCTGGTCTCCTGTTTCTATGGCATGCTCGAAGCCTTTCACTGGTTCTCCATTAGGTGAGAATACGGTTCGATTGTTGTCCAGAAATGTTGTCAGTGCCTGGATGTCGATTGATGCTATTGAAGTCCTTCTTTTTGCTTGATCCGGAAACAGTGCTCTATCATATTCATCCAAATCATCTTCTTCATCGTAATTCTGAAGGCTGGTCATAGCGTCCCGATACGGGGCCTCCAGGATTGGTGATCGGTTGACTGGAAATGTGCTATGATGCCTCTTCTTTGTTGTAGCAGATGCGTATGCTGAGTCCAAGGGTACTGGAGGGCAATGTGGTCGCGTACTGACATTTTCAGTGTCGCTTGCTTCCGGTAGAGAAGGGGACAGGGATACATCATCGGTGTTCATCACGGTAGCAATATCTACTTCGTTGAATGTTGCGAAGCTTTCCTGGTAAAGCTCGAACTCTTCAAAAGGTTCTTCTATGAAGTGCCAGGTACATTGAGGCAGATTGAGTACCATGTGGGCATCCATTATAAACCCAACTCCAAGGAGAGTGCGATTGCTTCGGGACTCTGGTACAACCAAGAGAGTGGTCATAACTGTTCGATTGTATATTTTTACCGGAGCTCGGGTAACCAGCACAGTCTGCCGTTTCTGAATACCATCAGCCAGTGTAATTCCAACTCCCAATTCTTTAAAGGCGTAACCTTCTTTTCGTAGTTTGCAGTATAAGGAATATGATGCAATACTTGATTTAGCGCACGTATCGAGATATGCTGCTCCGGACTTTTTACCGATATGAACATAAATTATGGGCCGATCTCTGGCGTCGGTTGTTGTATCGACGGAGCAAAATTGGACCTCCGGTTGTTTTGTGCGTGCCTGCTGGAGTGACAGGTTGAGCAGTTGCCTCTCACTACTCCAGGGGCACCACAGCCGTAGCATTGCACCTTTGGTGCCGACGGTGACGGGAATTGTGTAACAGCTTCGGTCCTTGTCGGTGCTTTCGCCAAATTGTTCTTTTGGGCAGCTAGTTTTCTGCAATTCTCACTGACATGACCGTAGTTCTTACAGTACCTGCAGCGTGGCTTGCGCGTTAATGCTGGACCGTCTTCAGACTTTTGTTCATTTGGCTTAATATTTCTTGAGCATACTTCATTTTTCTTCTCCGAAAGGACAAGCTCTGCAGCAAGAGCTGCCTTCGATAGGCCCTTAAAATCTTTGACCGCAGCTCGTGGTACTTTTTCTCGGATGTCTAGGCGTAGCAGACTGTAGATCATGTCAAGTTGTTGAGTCTCTGTGTGGCCTGGCTTCGGTAATTGAGAGAATAGCATACGCTTGCGTCGTATGAAGTCTTCAGTTGACATTCCTTGCAGTTGTTTCTCCTGAGTAATGTCGGAGTATAATAAGTACGGCTCGCGGATAGGTGCAAAATTTTCTCGTAGACGTGTTTCGAAATCTTGCCACGAAGTCACGTCGTTTTTTATTCCAAGTCACCAGACTCCAGCTTCGCCTTTGAGAAGAATGGGAAGTTCATCCAGTGCTGTCTTGTCGCCGATGTCGAAAGACCGCTTAAAGATGTTCACAGCAGACAGAAATGCTTCCACTACTTCAGCGTTTTTGTCACCGTTGTAACTATAGTTGCAGTTGGTGAAAGAGCCCTTCGTTGCTGTGGGGGCAGGAGTGAACTTGTCCAAAAATTGCTGGAACTGTTCCGGTGACAACATACTGCTTGATTTTTTCTTGATTTTAACAGTAGTCGTGCGTCCAGAACAAGTAACGTAACGTAGGTTGGTTGTTTGTGCGTGCTTCCGGAACCTCTTCCACACATTAATTAATGTAGGTGCGTCGTCTTGAGCAGCTCGTAGCAGATAGGCGAGAAACGTAGGACGCGTAGCACCCGCTACGAATCTCGTAGTCGTCGTAGCACGTAGCTGACGTCACGCGACGGGCCGAACGGAGGGCGCCACTTTAACACGGGGAAGCTCGGGAAGCGGCGATTCAACCAAACCAGACGTTACGTTAAGAAGAAATGTTTATTAACTACTATACAAACAAACAAAGTAATACTATAACTATCAGAATGCCTATTACACTAATATTAACACTAAGACGTCTCACAGGGGTGAAAGCGTATAGCGTGTAATATTAGGTCCCTAGAGTTCATTGAAGATACGTTCGATTCCTTGAACCTCATTATTCCGGGTCAACCAAACGTTAGCGCGATCTAATTTGACCGGTGGCGCCATCTCTTGGCGCATCGGGAAATATTGCGTGTGGTGACTGCCGATACTACAGCTTAAAGGGGTTACCTAGCGCCATCTATGGGCAGCTTTAGTAAATATTGTGTTACAATATAATAATTATAATAAACTGCTAAAAAAATGTATAATCATTTCTAAGAAAAATTGCAATAGCGCGTACATATCTAAATCAAAAAATATTTCCAAAGCCAGCTGGTATTTAATAAAAAAAGATCTGGGCACTCTAAAAGGTACAAAAAGAAATATACAAAAAATTAAATATAATAATGAAATTATTGTTGAACCACAGGACATAGCAAATGCATTTAATAAACATTTTATAAATATTGCAAATACTGATGTTAATGGTTCAACTAAATCCTATGAACATAAATTAATATCAAGTCATGCAAACATGTTTTTGCTACCCACTGACCCACAGGAAGTTTTAAAGATAATAAAAACACTTAAAAATACGAATTCTGTGGGTCACGATGACATTTCAACCAATATAATAAAACTGACTTCGGAAATTATTGCTCCTATACTATCACACCTAATTAATTTGTCTTTCCAACAGGGTGTATATACTGATAAACTTAAGATTTCTATATTAAAGCATATTTAAAGCTGGTGATGTAATTTTACCTGACACATACAGACCTATCGCACTGGTACTTGTACTGTCAAAAGTTTTTGAGAGAGCAATGCATGGTCGCCTAACGAACTTTATGACTAAATGCAAGATATTGGGCTCTCAACAATATGGATTTCAAAAGGGGAAATCCACTACACTCGCTGCTTTCAATATGGTCAACCGCATCATAGACAATGTTGATAATAAAATTAAAACGGTTTCTATCTTTTTTGATATGAGCAAGTCCTTCGATTGTGTTTCTCATGATCTACTATTGTTGAAATGTGAGAACTATGGAATGAGGGGTCTGGTTTTTGACTGGCTAAAAAGCTATCTTATGGACAGACAACAGATAGTAGAAATAACAGGACTTTACAAGAATATGATTGAAAGAACGTACAGATCAACAACAAAAGTCAACAGGGTGGGAGTTCCTCAGGGAAGTATACTAGGACCATTATTATTCTTGTTATACATTAATGATTTACCTTTAATTACAAAATTTGAATGCACTTTGTTCGCGGATGGCATATCTATTATTATTCATGATGATAATATTCAAAATTATAATGATGTTATTAATAATACTATATCTGACATTTTGCCATGGCTTAAAAATAACAATCTTAAAATTAATTTGAATAAAACAAAATACATGCAGTTTATAAACAAGGGTGGTAAAAAATCATTGCTTAAAATTACTCACAATAGCGAAGTTTTAACCGAAAGTAACAGCACAACTTTCTTAGGATTATTAACTACTGCTCTTGGAAAATGCATGTCGATAAAATTGTCTCGAAACTAAATAGATTTTCTTATGCGCTGTGGCGCTTAGCTAGAATAACTGATACTAAGACAGCATTAAAAGCATATCACGGTTATGAAGCGTCTAATTTAAGGTATGGAATTTTGCTTTGGGTTAACTCTGTTGCAGTAAATTGAGCTTTTATTGCACAGAAACAGTGCATAAGAGCTATTAGTAATGCTAACCGACGAACTTCGTGTAGACCCTGGTTTCTAGAATAAGGTTTACTAACTGTCTACTCTATTTACATCTATGAGCAATGTTGTCACATACAATTTTGAAAAATTGGTAGAATAAAATCCAAAAGTTAACAGAAATAGGTAGAATTTAAAATGAAAATAGGTAGATCTACCACTTTAGTTAAATCAGTACCTTTTTAATGAATGAAAATGAGTAAAAATGTTTGAAATTATTTATGGGTGGTGCTTTTACATGTTTTTGTTAAACAATTTCAAATGGATGGAGTTAGGAACACCACTTGTTAAAAAAAAATTGTGTGTGCAGTAATTTATCTAAGGTTTGGCAAGTTTTCATATTATTTATGGGCGAAAACAGTCTCTCAACATTCGCACTTCTATGATGAAGTGGACAGAAACAAAGAAATTGTTTGCAACGGAAATGTTTTGAAAAAGAGGTAGATTTGAGGCCGCGGGTGGTAGATAGGTAGATCAGAGGCAAAATAGGTAGATCTACCAAAAAGTTGGTAGATGTGACAACACTGTCCGTATTCACCAGATCTCGCTCGCAGTGATTTCTACCTATTTCCGAGATTGAAACAATACCTGAGAGGCCAGAAATTTGAAGACGACGACGCGGTAGTCGCTGCAGTACAAGATTTTTTAAGTACTCAAGATGAGACCTTTTTTAAAAATGGAATTTTAAGTTTAGAAAAAAGATATACTAAGTGTATTATGCTAAAAGGTGACTATGTCGAAAAATAAAATGACATTTAGTAAAAGTTGTTTATAACATACTCATTCTCACTTTTTATTGAACGCCCCTAGTATTTATAATATGCACAGTACTAAAACAAAACGCCGCACTTCCTTATAATATAAATATGACAAAAAAACGACGGCAAGATACTGTTTGCCCTCGAAATATACACTATGTACGATAAGAGCGTGACCGGTAAAATTTACGGAAAAAAAAAGTATTATCATTAGAAATACTGTAATTAATTCGGTTTCTAGTTATATAAACATGCTTTAATATTAGTAAGGCGTCCAGTCTCCCGAATTATCTATAATTGCTTGGCACCTTTGAGGCATACTTTCTACCAAATTTTCAGCGTAACTGTGAGGTAGATCTCCATACGGACTTCAGTTCTCGAGCTAGGTCAGCAAAGCTAATTATATTTTTTCCTCGTAATTTGAGCTTCATCCAGGCCCATACATTTTCGATTGGATTGGCATCAGGTGATTGTGAGGGCCAATCCAAAACATCGACGCCATTTTCAGCCATCCACGCAGTACAGACCCGACTTCGGTGTTTAGGGTCATTATCTTCTTGTAGGATCCACGAAGCATTATGCCTTGTGAACATCTTCTTAGCAGAAGGTAACAATGCCTTTTCATAAGTTTTGGTCATTTTTTTGGCGTCCAGTGTATGTACCAGTGAACAACTTAAGTGGCCAAAACCCTGTTTTGAGAAGCATCCCCAAACATGCACCTTCACCGGATGTTTCACGGTCCGCACGAGCATTCTGTTTCCAGTCGTAGACCAAGCCCGAGTCGAGTAATTAGCTGTCCAAAATGAAGCTTCATCGGAAAATATTACATTGTTCCAATCCCGGTTTTTGTTTTCACTTGCCCATGACAGCCTTTTTTCCGTGTGTTTCTCAGTTAGGAGCGGTTTCTTCACCGTACTCCGATATTTCAATCCATTTTCAATCAAACGTCTTCTTATTGTATCTATAGATAAATCTAAACCTTTTTTTTTAATTTTTCTTGACCGGAACGCAATGATAATAATGGATTTTTCGAAAACATCAGTAAAATCCGTTTGTCTTCTGTAGAGGAGGTCGATTTTGTTTTCCCACGTTCTGGTAAGTCATCGACGTTTTTTGTTTCCGTATATCTCTTCACCCACTTGTTTACGAACGTCTTCGATTTATTCATGTACTTGGCGGCCGATTCGCGTGACATTTTGGGACCTTTCGGATGTGTACAGAGGAACACGGCTTCATATCGTTTAGTATACGCGGCACTCATTTTGGAAAATGTGCTTTTGGCGGGAAACTGTCAAAAGATTTTTTCTTTTTTTTTACAGAGCATTGTACGTAAAAGATCACGCTATTCAGCCAGTACTTTTTTTTTCTATGTGTCATTTTAAAAATAAAAATTATGGCGGTCACGATCTTGTCAAACACACTGTAAACAAAAAACATCCCTTCTCATCTAGATTTTACGCATTCCTTGCACCTCTTCTTTACAATAGATTAAACGCCCAATTAGACATTTACTCACTTACTTAATTATAATAAAGTTAAGTTAATTCTCCAAACAGCACTTCAACAAATGTCCTATGAGGATACAGAAAAATTATTGTCAGTCCTAAAATAAATATACTTAGATGGGTATAGAGTTTGTAAGAGTTGTAGATACTGTCGAGGGGTGAAAGGCTAATGGCGTTAAGCGACACTATGGGCGATATTGAGTTATATACATATTCGGAATCAGCAAATTTTTCCGCGTCGTTTGAGCCGGGTTTCACGTCAAGCAGAGCTATTTTTTGTCGCTTGGTGCAAATAGATTTGGACGCTGTTTTTCACTCCACTGCTGACTGAAGCGACACAAAAATTAGCTATTATCTTAACAAGTTTGACTTGAGCTATATAAAAATACTATGGCAATGACTTAAACCGTTTATCCTTTCTCGTCATGGAAGCCAAATGGTTTTTAAAGCTTTTTTCCATATTCTATTTCAAAAGCTGATGGTTGGTTGAATTACTTAGCTTGCTCCGTAATGCACAAATAGATGTCGCTTAATGCAAGTAGCCTGTGACCGAAATGTATGAAATTAGTCGCTTAAAGCAAATGTCTTTCCAAAAAAATATAAGAAACTGGTTGCTTGAATCAATTAGCGTGCAACAAAAATAAACAAAACACGTCGTTTGAATTATTTGGCCTTAAGTCTATTTTACCTTAACAAAGCTACTTAAAGCAATCAGCCTTTCTCCAATATTAGGTGAACTGGTTATTTAAATTATTATTTCTTGTATTATTTTAAAAGAAAGCTGTCACATAAATTAAGACATAAAGAATGTTTTTGTACTTGAATCGGGTTTCTTTCACTACAATGAGTAAGTAATGTGCGTTCAGCAAATATGTTTTCGCCTCAGCACCTCAAACAGGCAGGTTTTGCTACTAAAAAACAGTGAACAAAATCCGATTTTGCTCACTACGTGAGACAAAGTAGCTTTTTAATTTTTTTTTTTAAAGTCAAAGACAATGATGGGTCTGCTTACTGAATTCGAAAGATTTAAACTTCAGTTTGATCTGTCACTTTCATTTCGATACGAAAAGAGCGAGAGATAAGATCAAATCGATTCCAATTTCGATTTCAAATTCTATCCTAGTCGACCTAAAAATAAACGAACGATTGAACGTTCGGATACTCATAATAAGTTATTAACCTTAAAATTGTAATTCGTCTGTTAAGGTTTTAAATTAAATTATTGTAGGTACTTTTTTTAATAATTGGATTATATTTTTATATAATCAAATTAATAGTAAAAATGTTGTTGAAAACAAAGTTTAAACATGTATCTATATAATTATTAATAATTTTAACAATCTTGAACATCGTGGTAAATACAGCGGATGCAGCATCGGAACGCAGCGGGTGTAGTATCAGAAAGCATCTTTAAAAAAATAGCGGGATTCAAATTTTAATTCTTTTCTTCTGTTTATCTAGCTACAGAGTTCGATATCTATGAGTTTGGTACACGATCAGAGGCAATTTGGAAATTATTAGAATAGTATTAAGTACTTATTTAATACATATGATATGAGTGAATTGAGTGAGTTCAGTGACGAAGTCAACAATTGAACACCAGACGAATTAATGGAGTAATACATAATGCAGAGTAAGTTTCTTACTTGAAAAGTCTCGCGAAAAATATTTAAAAGCTTATGATATTTTTAAACAATGCAAACACTTTTTCGGAGACTGTACCTGTTATATATATAATATGAAGTATTTACTCAATGTTGAAAACCACAACAAAGACAAAAAGACGACGTTCATATACCTTTAATAATTTATTATGTTCTCGCTGCTGAGGTGAAAAGTTGTATGTGTCACACGAGACCAAAGTTTTTTTGCATCTCGTGTATTTGAATCACTCGCGCACTCAGGATTCTAACTTAGAATCACTCGCTAAACGCTCGTGATTCAATTATAGAATCCTTCGCTAACTCGTGATTCAAAATCAGCACTCGCAGTAAAAAACAACTTTGCTCTCTTGTTGCACAAATAACTATTTACTAAAACAGTAGTTGATCAACGTCGTTTAAGACCAACATAAAATGTTTGTGTAATCTAAAACCTACTCGCGAATAGTAGATGTGCGCTCGCGCGGGGTGCCTCAGTCGGTCCCATATCGTCAGGGAGATTTTTTGGTGATAGTGAATAGCCTCTAAATCTTACAAAATCAGTCTCAACCTAAAGTTTAATTTCGTTTAAGCCTCTTTCTTGTACAAGATTATTTTGTAGTACGTCAAAATTATTAGTTTCTTAAATACTAATAATTGAGTTTTTGTTAAGTTTTGTTATAGTTGGCTGACTGAGGTAATGATTATAACAAAAAAAAAATAGTTTCTAAAATACTGATAATTGTATTTTTGTTAAGTTTTGTTACAGTTGGCTGACTGAGGTAGTCATTGTCGGCAATAAAAAAAATTTTTTCACGTCATTTTCTGCATTTTATTCTCTATCTTATTTTTTTTGTTTTCTACAATGTTCATGTTGATAGTTTTTATATTGGTTTCAAACACCAATACCAATTAAAATTCTAAATTACCGCGATTTAAATGAATACGACTCGAATAGTGATCGTTCCATAAGCTACTTTTCCTGCTTTTAAAAACTAATGGAATGGGACTTTGAGCATATTAGCCGTAAACTATTGCACTCGTAACAAGGCAGTTAAACCAAGCTTTACACGAAAACTACAGTTACAATCCTTTTAAGTCATTTAGCCTTGCGCTAATTTTCCTAGTCGTTGTTTCTTAAATCATTTAGTTGTATTCCAAAAAAGACTTGAAACGTCGTTTACGTCGTTTTTCCTTGCCCTAAAAAATAAGAATATTTAAATATGTTTAGTCTATAAGTTGTTATGTTTTGTAACTTTTAGTATGATAAATGATTTATTTATTTATTTATTATTTACAATTTGCTTCTCATACATTACAGTATGTATGTAACGGAAACTTTGAACATGATTTTGACCCACTTTTCGGTTTCCGATTGAGCTGAAATTTTGCACGTATGTGTAAATTAGATGAAAATGCAGTATTATTGTAACATGAAGCTGATCTAATGATGGAGCTGGATGGTGGCCATAGGAACTCTGTAATAAAACGACACAACCCCATCGAGTTTGGGCTCGTTTGATTCGTCTTGACGAGCACTTTGATCCCAGATGGTAACCAGGGTCTGATGATGGAGCTGGATGGTGGCCAAAGGCACTCCACAATAAAACGACACGACCCCGTCGATTTGGGGTCGTTTGATTCGTCTTGACGAGCGCTTTGATCCCAGATGGTAACCAGCGTCTGATGATGTAGCTGGAAGATGGCCAAAGGCACTCCACAATAAAAAGGGGGTGAAGATAGAAATAGAGAGAGTTACGTTTGGTATATTACTGTAGAGCAGTGCGCGCACACCAAAGACCAAGTATAAGATGGACCGATTCGTCTCTTTTTAGCACATGAAAACTCGCACTGTGAAAAAAATCCAACTAAAAAATAGAAAATAAATAATTGTTAAAAAACTAAAAAAAAACGCTTTTATAGGAAATCTACCTAAAAAATAGAAAATAATTTTAATAAAATTGAAGAAGTGTATTTTTTTTTATTAGTAAGCAATTATTATATTCTTATAACAAGATCAAAATTTGTAGACTATACTAAATATTGATAAAATAAACAATACTTTAAAATATTTTATTGTAAAAAAGCGTGGGGTGCTTTTTAAGATATTATCAAAATGATAATCCTTCTACTCATATATGTCAATAATATATTTCTAAAAATTGTTACTATACACCCCACGCTTTTTTTACAATAAAATATTTTAAACAATAATTTATTTTATCAATATTTAGTATTGATCTTATTCAAATTTATTTTCTATTTTTTAGGTGTATTTCCTATAAAAGCGTTTTTTTTTCATCATCATCATCATCAGCCTATAACAGTCCACTGCTGGACATAGGCCTCCCCCAATGAGCGCCATTGCGCCCTGTCCTCGGCTAGACGCATCCAGCTTCTACCAGCAGCCTTTCGCAGATCATCACTCCACCTGGCCGGAGGGCGTCCTACACTACGTTTCTTTTTGGCCTCAAATCACTTCCACAATCTCCTGAAGTGCCCCAGCTGCTGTTCGGAGCCCTGCCTGTGAATATCGCCGGCTCAATTTTTGGACAAGAGACCCAGCATATTTGTTTGCTTGTGTCTTTTCTTTTGAAAGCTTTCTACGTGTTTTCTTCTTTTTCCGAACTTTGTTTGGTGCTTGGCGAGGGCAGAGAGCACCTGCCCGAGAGTCGATAGTACCCAGGGTGGTGCTTAAGATCGCTTGCTGCTGGACGGCTGTCTGCGGATACTATGGTTGAGCACGGCTTACCATCTTCCGTGACACAAGCTCCGTTGGACCCCTTACAAACACCCAAACAGGGATACCATTCATTATTTTGACCCCGGAGCATCAGGCCCTAAAATTTAGGTTTTAAATCTTATCTTTTTAACTACACATATCGTCGTCCCTGTTCGAAGGTAGTTTAAATTTTTTATTCAGACTAAGACCTAGGTCAATTTTAATTGGTGTTCTTTTAGTATAATTTTATTAGAAACATTGTTCCCGAACCCAACTATCCAAGACTCCCGTATTTTTTTTTATCTATAATATAATTTAATTTTGAGTGCAATCATATTTTAATTTGTCTCTCTAGTTAAGTACATTTTCCTGCTTTAGGTCTATAAAAGCACGGTGGCGCCCCTTTAATGTCTTTTTGTTTACTTTTATTTTCTTTCTGATTTTTTTTTTTTTTTACTTTGCCTTTTTATCCAAATTACATTTGTCAAACCGAGCCCCAGCTGAACCTTCACCCTGAGCAGCTGGCCCGGCATATCATCTCGTGTGGAAACCTCACAGCCACCTTACACCTTTACATTTACGTTTTTTTTTAGTTTTTTAATATCAATAATAGTAATTTTTACATATCAATTTTTGCTTTTAAAAAAAGCCTAACATTCAATTTCAAACATGTCAGTCTTGTAAATCTATACATATAATAAATCTGTAACAAGTCGGTGTCTGTACATTGAAGATATTTGAGAAAAACTGTCACTAGGGCTATTTATTAGCGCAATAGAACCCAAAACAATGATTTTTAGAATTGTTGTCTGTTTGTCTGTGCGTTTGTGCGCGCTAATCTCAGAAACGGCTTAACCTAGAAGGATGCGGTTTTCACTGATATATTGGATTAACATTTAGTGTTTGTTTCATTTGAATCGGTTTACAAATAAGAAAGATACGTCTATTTTAAGAATTTATCGAACAGTTTTTAGAAGAATTGACTGACAATCGCTCGCCGGATTTCCCCGAACGCAGTCTCATCTGGAGGGCACGATCTCGCAGTCCACGCGGACGGGAGTCGCGGGCACAGCTATCTATATACTAATATTATAAAGCTGAAGAGTTTGTTTGTTTGTTTGTTTGAACGCGCTAATCTCAGGAACTACTGCTCCGATTTGAAAAATTCTTTTAATGTTAGATAGCCCATTTATCGAGGAAGGCTATAGGCTATATATCATCACGCTAACACCAATAGGAGCGGAGCGGAGCGGAAATAATGTTTCAAAATCGGGGGTTTTTGAAGTAAAACTTCTATAGGCACGCTTGACTTGGGAGTTCGGTGGTGAATGTGAACGCGGGTGTGCGGGTGGGGGGAAGGGTTGGGGGGTATTTTTTTATATCGAGGAACTAAGGAGAGCCATAATTGATGAAAAAGCGAATTGGATAAAAAAAATAAGCTGCCCAAATTACTAATTCCACGCGGACGGAGTCGCGGGCAAAAGCTAGTGTTAACTATTTTTATTCAAAATTTTCTGAATATTTTAAAATTAAAAGAATTTGTTGTAGCTAAAAATTTGATTTTTGTAAAAGTTATGCCCATTTATTGACAAACTTAATATAAATTAACATTTTAACAATGAGCAAATTTCCTTAAAAAGTGAACTGATTTAATTACATTGAAATTTTCATTCTCATTATTATAACTGTTTTTTTTTTTAATTTTTGTAGCTCCCAACGACCTCAAGAAGTCTCAATTCTAGTGTCAATGACCCTCCAGAGACAATAGCTCTTGAAGATGACGAAAATAATACAGAAAATATTGGAAATTCTGAGGATTTGAACGAGGTAATGATTTATTATTTGCTACTGAATCATTTAAATATTATCAAGTATTTCTATTAGTATTAGATAGCTCATATAATATAAATTACTCTATCTATGTTATACATATAATTTACTTTTGCTGCATTTATAATTTTTTATTAAATTGATGATAAATTTATTTCTCATTCTTGAACATGTTATAATCATAAACTAGAAACTTAAAAGTTTTCTATTCATTTCAGATGCCGTCAACTTCAACATCATCTACATCTGCTGGCCAAGTTGTCTGTTGTATATTTTGCAACCAGAAACAGAAAAAATCAGGAAACTAGTCCACAATCTAATCATTTCCTCGAGTAATGAGCTGTGTGAAAGAATAAAAAATGTAGCAGAATGCTTAGGTGAATGTGAGTTGCTTTTAAATCTGAAGAATCTACCGATTGCTTATCATAAACCCTGTTATGCTTCTTTTCTAATGAAAGAAAAACGAAGCCATGATCATCATTCATATTTCAGTTGGAATACCTACTTATCGAAACCTGCATAAACAAGCTTTTGAATGTATTGCCGATTTTATTTCAAATGAAATAATTGAAAATAATCGAGTAATGTACTTCTCTCAATTATTTTTGAGATATCAAGCTCTATTATTAGAATTTGGAAAAAATACAATCGATCTATCGTTGATATTGAGGATTACCGATCTGAAATGCTGGAAAAAAAATTTAACAAGTTTGGTGATACCTTAATAATTGAAGCATCGAACGGTCCGCGTAATCAAAAAATTATATATAAAGCGGACATCGACGTTTCAGTTATGGCTAATACTACAACATTTCTGCAGAAAAAAACGAAGAGAAATTCGATGATGTTTCATTTCACTTAAGAAACTGTATCAAAAAAATTTAATCGAAACCATTGCCTAAACGTTTTAGGCTTAAAACAACTAAATTTCATAATACCTTATTCACTAATACCCCTAATTAAAACGCCTAAACGCCTCACAGCAGAAGACGTCATTCGTGGGGAATGTGAAATCCCACCAATATTATTGGATTTTATGTGTAATCTTATTAAAGGTCCTCACTTTTCCGAGAAAAACTCAACTCAGGCTACAATACAAGTTATGTCAATTTGCAGTGATATAATTTACGCAGTCACTAAGGGCGCGCATGTAAACCGACAAAAAATTTAACACTTGGTTTAGCATTAAAATCAATAACAAATTCTCGTCAAGTTATTACGATGCTTAATAAATATGGTCATACAATTTCTTATAATTTGGCACAAGAACTTGAGATAGAAATGACATATACTTCAGTTCAAGACAGCCAAGTTCTACCACCCGGACTCAGCACAACAAATAACTGTAGCACTCATGTCGCTTTCGATAATTTTGATCGCTTTGTAGACACGAATTCAGGAAAAGATACCATGCATGATACAGTTGGAATTGTTTACCAATTTTGCAACACCCAAAACGAAGATTCTGAGCTTGAACCGATGAGAGCGTCAACACCTGAGCTTCATGACAATGAAGAAGATCACGAGCCTTTGCGAAAAAGAAGACGTTTCGTTGGAATCTCTAGAGATATTCGAGCTTCGTACTTCAAACCGACAGTTAGTATGAAGATGCTTGAAGTAGATTCATTCACTAACACAATCGAAATTTGCACAGGCGCAACAGAGAGAGCAAAAAGTTACTTGGTCAAGATTCAATTCCATCGTGGTTAGGTTATAACTGTAGAATATTAACCGATCTCAGTGAAATCCAGAAAATAGAATATTTCTCTCCTATTAACTCTTCTCCTACCTCGTATGCTGTAGTGAATGAAACACTAAACATGGCCAATTAAATTGCAGAACAATGTAACCAAGATAAGATAATTGTTACATATGATTTAGCTATTGCTAAAATCGCAATGCAAATCCAAGAAAAAGAGCATCCAAAATTTGATAATATTTTTATCAATTTGGGTGCGTTTCATATACAGATGGCATTTTTCAAAGCTATAGGGAAATTCATAGATTCCTGCGGATTGGTTGAAATTCTTGTTCAAGCTGAAGTATTAGCTGGTGGTTCGACTAACAGCTTTTTGGATAGTAAGCATTTTAATCGGTGCAAGCGTTTATATCCGCTAACTGCTGCTGCTTTACAAACGCTACACTTTCAACCATATTTATCAACAACTAATGTATCTTTGGAAATGTTAGAAAATTTATTACAGACAACAAGAGAAACCGCATCGTTGAATACAACAGTATCTAACGTTAATGATGCTATTGAATTACCACAGACATTAAATAAATTTGTTGATGGGTATAAAGAGTTCTGCAGACAAACTTTGGCTGGCGAAAAAGGGAAAACAGCTCAGTACTATTATCTATACTGCGAATTTGTTAATTTATTCCTTCGTTTTTCAAGAAGTATACGCACATGTAATATTGAACTGTACATTGACTCGATGTTCAATATTTGTGATTTGTTCTTTGGACTTAACCAACCAAACTATGCCAGATGGGGTCTTTTATATGTGAGCAATTTGATCAGATTGTATACGGAAAATTCGCCTTTGGTATCAGAATTTCGACGAGGAGCATTCGGAGTCCGGCCGGCGTACTGCAGCGAATTTTTCGAGATCACCCGTTGACTTAACACTAGAACAAACAATAAACGCTGATGCTAGTAATTAATTAACAAACAATCTTGCAGTGGAAGCAATATCAGCTCGACAACGATGGGCTCTTAATCACAGCATGAGAACGAAAATTTTAACAAGTCTAAAAGAAAATATTGGCCTGTCAAAAAAAGACAATACATCATTATTGTTTACAGAAAAACAGGATCAAGAAAGATCAAAAAAAATCTGCAAAGTATAATTCAGGCAATAAATGATACAATGAATCCATTCGATGATAATATTGATAAAAATGTTTTATTCAATATTTCAACAGGCAAAGCGGCATCCAAGAGGTCTTTGTCAGGGGCTGACACCGTACGTGCAGCATGGCCGTGTTGGCAACACTGGTTTTGCCATCGAGGCGGAAGATGGAGTTTCCGGGCGGGACTGCAGAGGGGCGATGCGATGCGACGCCGCATCACAGGAACTAACGATGCGAATTGCTGCGATGCGATTTCGTGCGGTAAGCGCAAGGTTCAAGTGACCATACCTTCAGTATGTATGTTGTCTGGGAGCCCTAAAGAATTCGATTAAGGGGCGATTTTTCAATCCCCCACTCAAATGAATGAAACCCGGTGCGCAAGCCGGCACAGGCCTATTTCGTTCTTCATTTGTGTTAGAGCCACTAGAACTGCTGTTAATTTGTAGATTTGAAACTAAAGTTATTATTCATTCTATTCGTATTTTGCTGTCTGAAAAGTAAAATTTAACAGTAGGTAATAAAATAAACATTAGACTATATAATTTTCTTTTACAGAGATAAACCTTCAGGCTGTGGGTAAAACGGTATGGAGATTCTGGCGACATAGAAAGGAAGCGTCCAGGTTTTCAACCCATTATGTTTACACCTCAATCTGCACGTCATCAAGACATTGTTGCAAGACACACTGCAAACTCTTTCCTATCAACCTAGAAACTGCTCACGGTAAAGCAGTAAAGACTGTAACCGACGCTATCCAAGCTTGGTAACAGTATTATGTATTTATACAGGGTGTTTGTCAGTCGAGTGTAGGGGTTTTAAGGGGTGATAGTTAGGGTCATTCTGAACATTTTTGACCACATTTACGATTATGCCAAGTTGCACGGTTTTCGAGATGATTGTTCTCAAATTTTAAAATAGATTGAGCGATAGAAATATTGGTACCTAATTTGTTAGCATCCTTTATATAGTTCAAAATATATTATTATTGTTGTAACTCTTTATTTTTGTTAAATATTATTAGACGACCAGATGGCCTATTGGTTAGAGAACCTGACTATGAAGCTTGAGGTCCCGGGTTCGATTCCTGTGTCGGGGCAGATATTTGTATGAAAAATACGAATGTTTGTTCTCGGGTCTTGGGTGTTAGGTGGATCGAAAAAAAATTTCGTCTTTCAAATTGTAATAGTAACAAAAAGTTGCATTTTTTAATTACTAATAAGATTTAGTTCTACACTACAGCGATCGGAATACGTTAAATGCCTCCCCGCAAGCTACTTGAAGTTTCCCAGAATCGAAATTTTAGAGCCTAGTTTACTCACATATTATAATTAAAAATGTTACGTTTATTACAATAATTCTGATTCTTTTTATAGTATTGTATACTATTTTTTTTAAAAAATACACTAGCGACCCGCCCCGGCTTCGCACGGGTGTAACTTTGAAAAATAGGTGTGAAAAATAAAGAAAGTCTGTAATTTAAGGTGGTAAGTTTATATATTTACCTCTTTTTCCCCAAACTACACCCACACGAAGTCGGGGCGCGTCGCTAGTTTTATGAATAAAATTTCGACCCGTACATTTAATTTAAACGATCGTATTCTGTTAATCACGCCAACTGTCAAACGACTGGCAGTTATGTCAAACGCCATAAGGTTACATTAGAAAAGTTATTATGGACGGTAATTTTTCTTATATTTTCTAATTTTCCGCGCAATTTTCTTAATTTTTTCTTTCATAAGAACCTTCTCCTGACAATGACGAACACAACAAAAAAAGAATTAGTGAAATCGGTCCAGCCGTTCACGCGTGATGCCGTGACCAAGGGAAATAGGGATTCATTTATATATATATAGATAAAACAGCAAATTTTTGCCGTCACAGAATCATACGAGAGGATGGTAGGATTCCTATTTAAGCGAGTTTAGGGTGTTTTTCCTAAAATTTTAAGTCACGCGTGATTCACAGGAATTATTTACATAGTCTTGTGTTTTGTGTTTTAAAATCTTGTAAGTAAATTTGAATAACGGAAAAAACTCGTAATGCTGTTGTTTCTCCTTTATTTGGTACTAATTGCAAGCTTAAAGAAAATGTACTTCCCACCTACGAAGACATTATGAAAAAAAAAATATTGCTCAAATCGTATCCCAAGATATACAAAAGATACTTATGATTAAAAGCCTCACTACCATTGTAGGTAGGGGTAGGTAGGTATCACATACGAGAATCATACAAATGATAAAAGCGTACCATCTTAAGTGTAAGAATATCCTCAGATCTATCACTCGACTTGCAGAAGAAAAGAAGCAAGAGTTCGTGACAAAAAGGAGGATTTTATTCGATACGTCTTCATGCAAATTCAAAAATATCGAGTAATGCGCTTGTCCAAAAGAAAGAAAGGTCCCAAAAACCGAACAAGCTTTTCTAATAGACCAGAGAACGATCCGAAAAATGGTAATAGCTGGAATAGACGTCAAAACAACACATTTTCTTCAAAATCGACTGAAAAGACGATTGGCTTTAAATAAAAAATAACACCAACCACACAATAACGAGGAAGAACATGCAACGAAACAACTCCAAACTCAGGAAAACAAATCCAATTACAACTCCTCCTGTCCTCAACGGATTATCCGAAGAAGAACTTGCCGCGATTGCTCAGAGCAGCAGTGGGAACGATCCCTCTATTTTTACGTCTGCCCAACCACACCCAAGCAGTAGAAAGAGCAGTAAAAGTTACAACAGAAGCGTCTGTATTTGCTTGTACAAAAATATCTAGAGAAGGTCTAATTCGATTAAAGTTGGCTTCCAGAAAAATCATGCCAAAATTTGAGAGCAAGAGAGATTTTAAGGCAAACTAGTGAGATGATTTAGTATGTTAAACGTATTCTAAAGTTTATTTAACTATTAAATTAATAAATTTTGAACCTTTGTACACTGTTTTTCATTAAAAATAAGCAGTATTAACAAATAATTTTAATTTTACCTTTTTTTTTAATGAGACATATTTTTTGATTATGTAAATTTTTTGACAGAGATGCGGGGGCATAAGATAAAGTTTTAAAAATATAAAAAAATACGTCCTTTATTGTTTTACTATGTAAGTATGTGTATCCGTTGCCTAGTACCCATGACACAAGCTTGCCTAGCTTACTTTGGGACTAGGTCAATTGGTGTGACTTGTCCCGTGATATTCATTGATTTATTTTACTTATTTTTTATTAAAGTAACATTAAAATTACTATGCAAATATTATTTACTAGCTTTTGCCCGCGACTCAGTCCGCGTGGAATTAGTAATTTGGCCAGGTCATTTCTTTTTTATCCAATTTGCTTTTTCATGAATTATTCACCGCCGCGTTCACATTCACCACCGTACTCGCAAGTCGTCAAGCGTGCCTATAGAAGTCTTACTTCAAATCCCCCGATTTTGAAACAATCTTCCGCTCCGCTCCGCTCCTATTGGTGTTAGCGTGATGATATATAGCCTATGTCCTTTCTCAGGCTCTAGGCTATCTGTGTACCAAATTTCATTTAAATCGGTTCAGTAGTTTTAGCGTGAAAGCGAGACAGACAGACAGACAGACAGACAGATTTACTTTCGCATTTATAATATTAGTTAGGATTTGGATTAGGTATAAAATTGAAATCTTTGGCTTGACATTTTTTCCTCTTGCCCCTTTCATTTTTCAGTAAATTGTTGTTATAAATTGTTGTACTAAATCAAGATAGCACATTTTTTTACTTTTTTCATTTATTTGAGCTTTTAACTATGCAGTCCAACAGTTTTTATGAAGATTCATTGACTGGCCTCCATTATTAATGGTAGTTATAGAATACATACATAATCCAGAGATAATAAATTATATACATACATTATAGCCTGTTAAAAGGCGGGATATTAGGAGGAAAGCGGCGTTGGGTTCGGAATTTTTGTAGGAAATAAATAAAAATCATCGAACGAAACTTAACTTATTGTAATTCACCACAATTGCTTATTACAACCTTGGCTGACACAGTCCCACTCTTGCTACCGTACCTTTCTATTTTCTTCAACACATCTAATCCAGAAATTACGTGTCCAAATACAACGTGTTTTCCATCCAACCAATCCGTCCTGTAACAAATAAAAAAAATCGGTCCAAAGCTAGTCGGACTCGTACAGTCAGCATCATATACTAGTGGCAGTCAATATCATCAATATCGACTCATCCAAAGTAATCAAATTATTCAGGTCATCCGCCGTGTACAAATTCACCGGAGCACACAAAGCGCCTAATACTTGGTAGCTGTCAAACCGCCGTTGGCACCGTAACACCCACAAACACCATTGGTAACCTAGCATCCAAAGTATCCAAAAATACGGAACACACCACACTACAAATATGTATGAACTTTTTCACGACACTGCTCGAAAATGTGGCCATAGATAATCTAAATCCAGTACCCAAAACTGCCTGTATATGTACATTTAACAGCTGACTCATTTAAGGCGCGCAATACACGACAACAATGTAACACAAAACGAAAACACGACGTATCAATATAAGTATGCATTTCATAATACGATACGACTTTTTCAAAGATAATTTCTGAATTTCATTCCCGGCGTGCTGAAACGACCAATCAAAAGTAATCGTCTGCTGCATGTAAAATTAAATTGACCAATGAGAATGCGTCATTCATGACTTTAATGAGGTGTTTTTTTTTCCTTAAACGCATAATATGCACAAAATGCTTTAATTTTTTTAAGTACATATGAAATAACGCGACAGCATTAACTTTTTAAACGCGTCATGCCCGACTTGCTGTCGCAGGTCGGACATGACGAGGATGAAGTTTTTATTTTTTAATTATGTGGTTTTGGGTACTGGCCACTAAGAATGGCCTCGCTCGTTTAAAAAAAAATATGTCACAAAAGAAAAAGTAAAGTCGTCGGCGTCGGAGCAACGCAGTGATTCGATTGTTTAAATTATTATTTCCTCGCATTAGTCGTGAAAAGCACAATGTTTAGTCTCGGCCCAAAGTGCAATAGATGGACTCGTACTTTCGAGGGCCTCCGCTACGCGTCGGCTCTCAAACTAACTCGTCAATCAATTGCTTACTTTCTAGCCTCTACAATAATGTACTATATTTTAAAAACACAATGTTTAGTCTCGGCCAAAAGTGCAATAGATGGCCTCGTACTTTCGATTGCTTACTTTCTAGCCTCTACAATAATGTACTATATTTTAAATGTAATACTTAGAGCTCATCAATACAAGGGAATATACAATATCTTCTCGAAGTTTGAATTTTGACAATCACTGAGAAGAGTGCCGAACTGTCAAGTCATTTTATCCCTTTCATTACTATAGGAATGACAATATACTTCAGACGACCAGATGGCTTAGTGGTTAGAGAACCTGACTACGAAGCTTGAGGTCCCGGGTTCGATTCCCGTGTCGGGGCAGATATTTGTATGAAAAATACGAATGTTTGTTCTCGGGTCTTGGGTGTTTAATATGTATTTAAGTATGTATCTATCTATATAAGTATGCTTATCCGTTGCTTAGTACCCATAACACAAGCTTAGCTTAGCTTACTTTGGGACTAGGTCAATTGGTGTGAAATGCCCCGTGATATTTATTTATTTATTTACTAGCTTTTGCCCGCGGCTTCGCTCGCGTGTACCATGAGTATTCCAAAGAACCAAGATATCAATCAAGCAAGCATACAGGCAAGCAAGCAAGCAGGTCCACAATTGACCGAGAAATCAGTGAACATACCTACGTAAAAAAATACATAATGTGGAATGCAATAATCTCCTCCTTTTTTAGTAGTCAGTTAAAGAGCCCTTTGCGGCCTACTTACAGTATAAACTTATGAATTTTGAAATTTTAGCTTTCTACAACCAGTAAAACGCAATTTAAAATCCCGTTTTTTCCCGTTCCCGTAAGAATTTCGGGAAATGCTTTCTTAATGCTCCCCTACACTCCCCAAGGAACCCACTTGCCAAATTTCAGCTTTCTATGGACCAGTAAAACGAAAAATGCCGTTTTTCCCGTTCCCGTGGGAATTTGGGAAAGTCCTCTCTAAATCCTGCTTTACACTCCCCAAGCAATCTACATGCCGAATTTCAGCTTTCTACGACCAGTAAAACGAAAAATCCCGTTTTTTCTTTATCCCGTGGGAATTTCCAAAAATCCTTATAACAGTTTTTATTATTATAATTACCTACTTTTATGCCAAGTTTGAAGAGTCTAGTAATTATAGTTCATAGGATCCCGTTGAACTGAATATATAAATCCCGTTTTTTCCTTATCCCGTGAGAATTTTGAAAAATCCTGAAAATAATGTTTTAACTAAAATGTAATACCTACTTGTGTATCAAATTTGAAGAGTCTAGTTATTATAGTTACTGAGATAGGGTCACTCGGCATCGAATATATAAATCCCGTTTTTTCCCGTTCCCGTAGGAATTCCCAAAAATCCTTCCAAAAAATGTGCAAAATTTCAAGTCTCTAGGTCCAGTGGTTTGGGCTGTGCGTTGATATATCAACAGTCATTTAGTTTATTTCAACCCCATCGCACCCCATCCAGGGAGATGGTACTTTACGTATGCCACGTCGAATTTTAAAACCGTTGTTGTTTTTATAACCAGCGACCCTATAAACCATAGAAACGACACTCATGTTGATTTTCAGACTTTGTTACCCCTTTCCCCCCCCCCCCTTTTAGGGGTTGAATTCTCAAAAAACCTGAAACACGTGTTTACTCATTTATCATTAGGAGTAATTCTGTGAAGTTTCGAATAAAATAGTCGAACTAATCTTGTTTCCCCATACAAACTTTGGACCCCCGTTTCACCCCCTTAGGGAGTGAATTTTGAAAAATCCTTTCTTAGTGCACCCCTAGACCTTATAAGGAACCTACATGCCAAATTTGGAATCTCTAGGCCCAGTGGTTTGGGCTGTGCGTTGATATGTCAGTCAGTCAGTCAGTCAGTTTCTGCTTTTATATATATAGATTTACACTTGTTTCGTATTATTTACGCCGTCCGCATAAAGTGTACAATCAAAGCTTGGTCTGATTCACAGATAAGTTGGTTAGCCTGTAGGGTCTTGACGGCAAAATCAAGTTTATTTTTTGTTTTATGCAGGATTTGTATAAACCTTTTTGATTTGAATTGGAAAATACTAAAAACCCTTTTTGAAAAAAAGAACCGATTTACATTTCCACCATAGTTTTGTGCATAATATGTAGTGCTGCCGGCAAGACGAGACTGAAAAGAGTTAAAGCGAATGATTATACACACAGCTACATAAAGTACTGATTGCAAAAAAAGTTGTGAATGATTGAATGAAAATGTGAGTTATATGATCTTACTAGCTTTTGCCCGCGGCTTCGCTCGCGTGTACTATGAGTATTACAAATAACCAAGATATCAAGCAAGCAAGCATACAGGCAAGCAAGCAAGCAGGTCCACAATTGACCGAGAAATCGGTGATCATAGGTACCTACATAAAAAAATAAAGTGGAATGCATAACCTCCTCCTTTTTTAGAAGTCGGTTGAAGAGCCCTTTGCGGCCTACTTACAGTATAAACTTATGAATTTCGAAATTTTAGCTTTCCACAACCAGTAAAACGCAAAATCCCGTTTTTTCCCGTTCCCGTAAGAATTTCGGGAATTTTTTTCTTAATGCTCCCAAGGAACCTATTTGCCAAATTTCAGCTTTCTATGACCAGTAAAACGAAAAATTCCGTTTTTCCCGTTCCCGTGGGAATTTATGAAAGTTCTCTCTCAATGCTCCTCTACACTCTCCAAGCAACCTACAAGCCGAATTTCAGCTTTCTATGACCAGTAAAACGAAAAATCCCGTTTTTCCCGTTCCCTTGGGAATTTTGGAAAGTCCTCTCTCAATCCAGCTCTACACTCCCCAAGCAACCTACATGCCTAAGTTCAGCTTTCTACGACCAGTAAAACGAAAAATCCCGTGTTTTCCTTATCCCGTGGGAATTTCCGAAAATCCTTAAAACTGTTTTTTACTATTGTAATTACCTACTTCTATGCCAAATTTGAAGAGTCTAGTAATTATAGTTCATAGGATCCCGTTGAGCTGAATATATAAATCCCGTTTTTTCCTTATCCCGTGGGAATTGTGAAAAATCCTGAAATTAATGTTTTAACTAATGTAATACCTACTTGTGTATCAAATTTGAAGAGTCTAGTTATTATAGTTACTGAGATAGGGTCACTCGGAATCGAATATAATATAAGTCCCGTTTTTTCCGTTCCCGAGGGAAGTCCCAAAAATCCTTCCTTAGTGGATGCCTACATTGTATAAGGTATCTATGTGGAAAATTTCAAGTCTCTAGGTCCAGTGGTTTGGGCTGTGCGTTGATATATCAACAGTCATTTAGTTTATTTAGACATTTTAACCCCATCGCACCCCATCCAGGGAGATGGTATTTTACGTCTGCCACGTCGGATTTTAAAACCGTTGTTGTTTTCATAACCAGCGACCCGAAACCGTAGAAACACCACCCATGTTGATTTTCAGACTTTGTTACCCCTTTCCCCCCTTTTAGGGGTTGAATTCTCAAAAAACCTGAAACACGTGTTTACTCATTTATCATTAGGAGTACTTCTGTGAAGTTTCGAATGAAATAGTCGAACTAATCTTGTTTCCCCATACAAACTTTGGACCCCCGTTTCACCCCCTTAGGGTGTGAATTTTGAAAAATCCTTTCTTAGTGCACCCCTAGACCTTATAAGGAACCTACATGCCAAATTTTGAATCTCTAGGCCCAGTGGTTTGGGCTGTGCGTTGATATGTCAGTCAGTCAGTCAGTCAGTCAGTTTCTTCTTTTATATATATAGATAATGACCTACGCAATACTATGCATATCATAGTTTTCCTTTTTCATATAACCTGTTTTTGAAATAAAAAACAATTTGAAACTGATAAGAAATATTCGCAACAAATAAATCGGTATTTTATAAATAAGGTCCCGTTTTTATTCTTTGGGTTTCGACCCTAAAAATCAACAAGATTCAACCACACATTCACTTACTTAGCAGTGCAAAGGAAGAACTGCGATCCATTTGAATTGGGTCCAGAGTTGGCCATACTCAACACGCCAGGTCCAGTATGTCTAAGAGTGAAGTTTTCGTCATCAAATTTTCGTCCATATATAGATTTTCCACCGGTCCCATTGTTATTTGTAAAATCTCCGCCTTGACACATCTGATACGATTTAGTTAACGAAATCATATAAAAACACCATAAGGAAATAAAAATTATAATTTCCATCAAAACCATAAATGTAAAAAAGACCAAGCTGGAGATGATCGTTATTATGTTGCTACGTTTAGGGTCGGGAGAAGATAAATTAAACAATCTAATTAAGTAAATAATCATTTATTTCTCCCGAACGCCGCAAGCACACGAAAAGATCGTAGGGGGTAGGTTCGAAAGGCCGGTCTGAATTTACTCCTGGTTAAAAGGGGTTGTGCTTCCACCACGCTAGTACTCCCCTGGATCTCGGAGACGCCGTGGAGATGAAGAGCCGATTAGCCGTCAGCTTGGCTGGTAATGGGGAGGTTTGCGCGCGAGCCGTAAGGTAGTGGTAGGACCCTGGAACCGTCCGTCGTGTAAATGAATATTGGTTCATGATATTCTTTCCTTGACTGTGACTGGCAGTAAGCAGAAGCAGGAAAAGAGAAAGTACTGCGTGATGGTAAAATGGGCCGGAAAGTGCTGATGTCACAGTCAGACGGAGTTTACAAAAATGAGATGAAAATGATGCAAAAAAAAAACTATTAAAATGATTCTTGTTTTCATCTTACTAACATGAATAAAGCATGATTAAATTAACGGAAGAAAAGGATATGCGTGACTAAGTGCTTGTTGTTTGATCAGTAGTTAAAGATACCAATAGTCAAATTGCCTTTGAAATGCGTTAACCATTGTTATGTTTGCTATATATTTTGACTGTTAGTTTGTATAACTATCGATCAAACAACGGGCTGAAGCATTTAAATTAATTTGCAAGCGAAATTAAAACGAAGTAATATTATAACGAAAAAATCTACCTACTTACAGTTTAAAACATAAGAAATGTTCAACACTTACCCAATATAGGGGTTTAACACTGATTTTAATATCGTTACTAATACGAGCAACACAAATTGAGGCTACTTAATGCCCAATATAAAAATTTAAATAGTAAATTATCTGCGCCGGCGCAACGTACGGGGACGCTCTCCTGAGAAAAACGAACGTGCGCCTGCGTCAATAACAAATTTCTGTCTAACGTACGGCGGCCGCGGCCGGCGGTGAGAGGCACCGCGCGGTCGGCAAGTTTTATTAAAACAAAGAGATGGGAGTATAGTACAGTGCGCCAGGGAAATAAGGTTGCGACGAGCTGTACAATAACTGTCATCATCATCATCACTAACTATATATTAATTTAATTGGTAATTTATTTTATTTTAGATTTTGCCAATATATAAAGGGGTAAACTTGGAACACTCAAGTGAAGCGTTTAGCTCTTTAAGTGCAAGTACCGACCTTGATGTGTGATCAAATTGATCAACTCGGTCCTTAAGTGAAGCGAAAGCTCTTTAAGTGCGACTGATCCTTTGATATGTAATGATTGGCATTAGCCAATGTGTAATGTAATGATTGGCTAATGTGCATGATTAGTTTTGTCAGTTAGCTTGAACTATCATGATGAATACATAACAAAAAAACAAATCACCTTAAACATTATGTGCTTTCAGGAAACACAAACTTTGACAAGAGGTCTTTGTCAGGGGCTGACACCGTGCGTGCAGCATGGCCGTGTTGGCAACACTGGTTTTGCCATCGAGGCGGAAGATGGAGTTTCCGGGCGGGACTGCAGAGGGGCGATGCGATGCGACGCCGCATCACAGGAACTAACGATGCGAATTGCTGCGATGCGATTTCGTGCGGTAAGCGCAAGGTTCAAGTGACCATACCTTCAGTATGTATGTTGTCTGGGAGCCCTAAAGAATTCGATTAAGGGGCGATTTTTCAATCCCCCACTCAAATGAATGAAACCCGGTGCGCAAGCCGGCACAGGCCTATTTCGTTCTTCATTTGTGTTAGAGCCACTAGAACTGCTGTTAATTTGTAGATTTGAAACTAAAGTTATTATTCATTCTATTCGTATTTTGCTGTCTGAAAAGTAAAATTTAACAGTAGGTAATAAAATAAACATTAGACTATATAATTTTCTTTTACAGAGATAAACCTTCAGGCTGTGGGTAAAACGGTATGGAGATTCTGGCGACATAGAAAGGAAGCGTCCAGGTTTTCAACCCATTATGTTTACACCTCAATCTGCACGTCATCAAGACATTGTTGCAAGACACACTGCAAACTCTTTCCTATCAACCTAGAAACTGCTCACGGTAAAGCAGTAAAGACTGTAACCGACGCTATCCAAGCTTGGTAACAGTATTATGTATTTATACAGGGTGTTTGTCAGTCGAGTGTAGGGGTTTTAAGGGGTGATAGTTAGGGTCATTCTGAACATTTTTGACCACATTTACGATTATGCCAAGTTGCACGGTTTTTGAGATGATTGTTCTCAAATTTTAAAAATTTGTTAAATTAAAAGTGACTTGTTTTGATGAGTAGATTGAGCGATAGAAATATTGGTACCTAATTTGTTAGCACCCTTTATATAGTTCAAAATATATTATTTGGCGTGGGACGTCACCTGTGTAGACACATTGGCTCCGTCCCACGTTAACAATTCTACACGGAAGCCTGGGTCCGCCGCAGAGCAGGCCCAAACTATTAAGTGCCGCAAATACGCATTTCTTTCGAACAACTACATATTTGCGGCACTTACAATTGAAACTTTGGGCCCATGGTCGTCCGGCACAAAAAAGTTTGTAAAAGAAGTGTCGGACAAGCTCTTCGGCGTCTCAGGCGACCATAGGGCTGGTACCTTCTTTGCCCAGCGCCTAAGTTTGGCGGTGCAGAGGGGCAACGCGGCCTCCGTCCTGGGGACGATGCCCCAAGTGGGCGACCTCCAGGGTATTTTTTATTTGTAATTTTTAGTTTTGTAAAATTTTGTTTTATTCAATAAATAATTGAAGTAAATATATTATTTTTGTTGTAACTCGTTATTTTTGTTAAATATTATTAGACGACCAGATGGCCTAGTGGTTAGAGAACCTGACTATGAAGCTTGAGGTCCCGGGTTCGATTCCTGTGTCGGGCCAGGTATTTGTATGAAAAATACGAATGTTTGCTCTCGGGTCTTGGGTGTTAGGGTGGATCGAAAAAAAAATTTCGTCTTTCAAATTGTAATAGTAACAAAAAGTTGCATTTTTTAATTACTAATAAGATTTAGTTCTACACTACAGCGATCGGAATACGTTAAATGCCTCCGCAAGCTACTTGAAGTTTCCCAGAATCGAAATTTTAGAGCCTAGTTTACTCACATATTATAATTAAAAATGTTACGTTTATTACAATAATTCTGATTCTTTTTATAGTATTGTATACTATTTTTTTTAAAAAATACATAAAACAGCAAATTTTTGCTGTCACAGAATCATACGAGAGGATGGTAGGATTCCTATTTAAGCGAGTTGAGGGTGTTTTTCCTAAAATTTTAAGTCACGCGTGATTCACAGGAATTATTTACATAGTCTTGTGTTTTGTGTTTTAAAATCTTGTAAGTAAATTTGAATAACGGAAAAAACTCGTAATGCTGTAGTTTCTCCTTTATTTGGTACTAATTGCAAGCTTAAAGAAAATGTACTTCCCACCTACGAAGACATTATGAAAAAAAAAATATTGCTCAAATCGTATCCCAAGATATACAAAAGATACTTATGATTAAAAGCCTCACTACCATTGTAGGTAGGGGTAGGTAGGTATCACATACGAGAATCATACAAATGATAAAAGCGTACCATCTTAAGTGTAAGAATATCTTGAGATCTATCACTCGACTTGCAGAAGAGAAGAAGCAAGAGTTCGTGACAAAAAGGAGGATTTTATTCGATACGTCTTCATGCAAATTCAAGAATATCGAGTAATGCGCTTGTCCAAAAGAAAGAAAGGTCCCAAAAACCGAACAAGCTTTTCTAATAGACCAGAGAACGATCCGAAAAATGGTAATAGCTGGAATAGACGTCAAAACTACAAATGTTCTTTAAAATCGACTGAAAAGACGATTGGCTTTAAATAAAAAATAACACCAACCACATAATAACGAGGAAGAACATGCAACGAAACAACTCCAAACTCAGGAAAACAAATCCAATTACAACTCCTCCTGTCCTCAACGGATTATCCGAAGAAGAACTTGCCGCGATTGCTCAGAGCAGCAGTGGGAACGATCCCTCTATTTTTACGTCTGCCCAACCACACCCAAGCAGTAGAAAGAGCAGTAAAAGTTACAACAGAAGCGTCTGTATTTGCTTGTACAAAAATATCTAGAGAAGGTCTAATTCGATTAAAGTTGGCTTCCAGAAAAATCATGCCAAAATTTGAGAGCAAGAGAGATTTTAAGGCAAAGTAGTGAGATGATTTAGTATGTTAAACGTATTTTAAAGTTTGTTTTAGCTATTAAATTAATAAATGTTGAACCTTTGTACACTGTTTTTCATTAAAAATAAGCAGTATTAACAAATAATTTTAATTTTACCTTTTTTTTAATGAGACATATTTTTTGATTTTGTCAATTTTTTGACAGAGATGCGGGGGCATAAGATAAAGTTTTAAAAATATAAAAAAAATACGTCCTTTATTGTTTTACTATTTAAGTATGTTTATCCGTTGCCTAGTACCCATGACACAAGCTTGCCTAGCTTACTTTGGGACTAGGTCAATCAATTGAAACTCTCAATTTGCGCACCAATATAAGAGCACATTTAAGTAATAGGTAACCACGGTGGCAATTTCTGACAAAAAATACTTAAATTAGGAGACGGAAAATTACCCACTCCAATTGCAAACAGCTCCCAAGTATTGTTGGATAATGAATTGGTTCAAACTGTTCACAGTCTAGAAATTCTTATAGACACAATCTATCCCGACATCGAAAATCTTACAGAAATAAATTTTTATTGGCTCTGTTCGAGGGCGATATTGTCACCAAGAAACGATTCAGTAAATGAGATAAACAATATGATTATGGAAAAAATACCCGGTTATTTTAAATGTTACAAATCTGTTGACACCGTGTGCAACATCGAAGATACAGTGCACTACCCACAAGAATTTTTAAATTCCCTTAATCCTGCCGGCTTGCCACCCCACAAACTAAAATTAAAAGTAGGTATTCCTATTATGCTATTGAGAAATTTAAGCCCTCCCAGTATGTGTAATGGTACAAGACTTTTGATAAAGGAATTAAGAGACAACGTGATCGTAGCAACTATCATCACGGGCCCCGCGGCCGGTCAGCTCGCTTACATTCCGCGGATCCCGATGATACCGACGGATTTGCCTATATCTTTTAAAAGGTTACAGTTTCCTGTAAAGATATCGTTTGCCCTTACAATAAATAAATCCCAGGGACAAACTTTCTCGACGGTTGGCACTGACCTAAGGAAAGAGTGCTTTTCTCATGGGCAATTTTATGTTGCTCTTTCTCGAGCAGGATCTCCTGAAAATCAATATGTTTTGTTGCCACCTACAAATACTACTGCCAACATAGTGTACAGTGAAGCTTTAAGGTAAAAATGTAAAAACTTAAAGTTAAGTAAAGCCTTAAAATAAAAATATGAACAAAGAAAATAAAAAATTGCATAATTAAAAAAATTACACCCGCAATAAATAAAATACATAAAACAACAAAAAAATATAAATAAATAAAAAAATATATATAAAATAAAAAAAAATAGGTTTATGGTAAAAAATGTTTAACGTTCAAATTTTTTTAATTTTAATTTACTTCTATGAAAATTAGTTTAAAGGTGAAAGGTTAAAGGTTAAAGGTGGTTCTTTTAAAAGTGAGGTAATTGACACGTGTTAATGTTCTGTAAGTTAAAGAATTGTTAATTCTATTGTAAATATTTCAATCTGTTAAGTAGTTTTAGGTGATTAAGATTAGATTATACTATTATTTGTGATTGCTTTGGTTGAAAATAAAGTTTAAAGGTCGTTGTCTAACGTCTTAGTTTTTAAATTTGAAAATTTGGACAAATCATGAAAAAAACATTTGAAAAAATCATCTAGGTACGTTATAATTAACATACTTATGCATACTGGTTCACGCGAGCGAAGCCGCGGGTAAAAGCCATACGGCATAACATCTGCCAAGAGAAATATTTCTCTATTGTAGGTAGCTTAAATGTAATACATGCATTGTACCCGTGCGAAGCCGGGGCAGGTCGCTAGTAAATAAAATATAAAGGTATTCGTAATTAAAGTGATTTCAATAAAGCAATCTAAGCGGATTAAACTTTCAGATATTTCGTCCTTTTTTCATCATTGATCGCTGAAAAAAGTACTTATCGTCGGAAAGTTAGAAGGTTTTATATAATACTAGCGACCCGCCCCGGCTTCGCACGGGTACAACTATATTATGCATGTATTATACTTGTAAACCTTCCTCTTGAATCACTTTATCTAATATATAAACACATAAATAGCATGGTTTGAATTTGGTTAGCATTTTCATTAATGTTTAAAATGAAAAAAGTTGTTGTAGTGACATAACTACAATAGTTGGACATATGCTACTGCGGAGTTTTTTGTAGACATTATGATGTTCTTCAATATTGTTGTACATTATTTTGTTCTATCGCTAATAGTTTCGGCAGCGCATTCGACGAAAGACATTTTAAGACTCATTTTTCTACACCTTCGGTTACATTGTTCAAATGTTACCAAGGATCCCTAATTTTTTTCAAAATGAAATGTAGCCTATGTCAAATTGGAAGAATGTAGCATTCTATTGGTGAAAGAATTTTTTAAATCGGCCCAGTACTTTTTGAGCCTATTCATTACAAACATACAAAAATAGGTACAAATCTTTCCTCTTTATAATATTATATATAATATATATATATATATATATAATATAAATCAAAAAAAACCTGTCGATTTGTCGATAACATCGATAAAAAGCGGTGCTCTCTCCCTACGATCTGTCATCAGACGCACGCAAAATTCCGGGCCTTAGTAATGACCATTAGGATACTGCCGTGTTCATAATAGAACATGTCGTAATGCTGGTCATTATATATGGTTTTTGAACGCATAATGGAGATTTACTATATGGGTGTAGATAAAATTTTCTTTCAGTAAACTTAATGTAGGTACCTACCTAAGTACCTACCCAGTTGTACAAAGTCTACTTATAACTATAAATTAAAATTAAAAAAAACCCCAACGTAATTATGTCACTGTCAATGCCCGTTATGCGTCTAAGATCTCTTCCGCAGCTAACAAAAGAGCTGATAACTTTGAAACGGCTGCACCGATTTTGATGAAACATATCTAAGAACCATCGCCAACAAAACCTGCTTTCTATTAAAAAAACCGCATCCAAATCGGTGCACCCGCTTAAGAGCTATGATGCCACAGACAGACAAACAGACAGACAGACACACACACATAGCGGTCAAACACATAACACCCCTCTTTTTATGTTGGGGGTTAAAAATATCTCTGAATATTATTTTAATGCTGAAAGTCTATTAAATGTACTTAGTTTACGCGATTCACCTGGGTGAATGAATCAAGTGCCTCAAGTAAATTAGAAGTCACCCAACTTAACATAACAGCCTATGAAAACCATATTTGGGAGACAACAAACAAATTCTTTGGGATGGATGGATCGGGATGAAATGTTCTAATGTGCAAATGGATTTTAAAGTAAGTAAGGAGTGTTCAATTTACTAAGCGGACATACTTAATTCAATATTAAACCTTCAACTAGAAAATAACTCATAGGTTAGTGGCTGGTTATAAAACAAACATACGCAAGTCTATCAAGAACGACCGCTTTAGCCTAGTTGGTAGTGACCCTGCCTACGAAGCAAGAGGTCCTGGGTTCAAATCCCGGTAAGGGCATTTATTTGTGTGATGAGCACGAATATTTGTTCCTGAGTTATGGATGTTTTCTATGTATTTAAGTACTTATTTATCTATATAAGTATGTTTATCGTCGTCTAGTACCCATAGTACAAGCTTTGCTTAGTTTGGGACTAGGTCGATTTGTGTAAGATTGTCCCCTAATATTTATTATTTAAGTGTTCAATATTTTTTTTTAATTGTCAAATTATTTTTCACGATGGAGCGAATTAATATTGATGATAGCAAATTAATCTTGCAAAAATGGTGTACAGGCAAATTTTTTACTGCGGGAAATTGCGCAAGAGTTTATATTTTCCAAGTCAGCCGTGTTTCAAATCATGAATAAATTTGGAGAGCATCATACGCTCGACGATTTACCTAAATTGCGGCGGAGAAGTGGCCCGGCAAACCCAAATATTGAAGAAAAGGTCGTGCGGCTGTTAAAATCAAAAAAGTACATGTCCGTTTGTGAAATTGCAAAAAAAGAAGGTATTAGCGTAGGCACTGTGCAAAATATCAAGAAAAGAAATAACATACGGACATAATATAAGAAGCAAAAAATGCCGAAGAGAAGTGCCGAGCAACAAATAAGGTCCAAAAAAAGGTGCCGCAATTTATACGATATTTTGCTGCAAAACAAATCTCGATGCATTCTAATGGACGATGAAACGTACGTGAAGTTTGACAGCAGTAACGTTACCGGGGCCCCAGTATTACCATGCGGTTGTAGGATAAATTGTACCAGATTCCGAAAAAGCCGAAAAATTCGGAAAGAATTGGCAGGCAATTTGTTCCTGTGGCCTCAAAAGTACGTCTTATTTCGCAACCGGAACTATTGGTGGCGAAATATAGAAAGGAATGCATCACAAAACTGTTACTTCCTATATATAGAAAGCACAGTATTCCCCCTTTGTTTTGGCCTGATCTGGCTAGTGCTCACTATGCTGGTGAGACTGTGGTGCAGTTAAATTCAAAATACATCGATTTTGTTAAGAAAGAAGACAATCCACCAAACTGCCCGGAGCTCTGCCCCATCGAGCGATTCTGGGCCATTGTAAAAAAATACTTGAGGAAGAATGGCCGAGAAGCTAGTAGGTACATTGGCAGAATTTAAACGCATGTGGTTTACTGCTTATAGAAAAGTATCCAAAAGCGATGTGCAAACACTTATCCACTCACATGCTTCTGGCAACTATGGTTGCCAATCTATTTATTTATTTCAATCAAATTCATTCCTTAAGTCAATAATGACAATATCTAATATCACTTGTTAATAAATGACGAATCCGGGCTAAAGTCCGAATTTTTTACCGTTGTAATTAAATTAATTTTTCTTGTGTTATATATTACTTAATTTTAATATTGTTAATAATTATTCACCGTAATAAAGATATATTTGTTATAAGAAATCCGTAAATTAACCTATTCTGGATGTCCGCTTAGTAAATTGAACACTCCTTAATATCATGCGTAAAAAGAAAGTGTAAAGGATACAAAGTCTGGAATAATTCGATGAAAGCTGCTTCCTTGATATCCAAAGCCTTTTTCATGAGTACAAAGAGCTCTAAAGTTCTCTGCAGTTCTTGGAACTACATCAGCTCTTAGCATAATGATGATACGACCAAGTTCCTGCTTCCCCACATTCATATCAAAATAAACTTGAGGATTACGTTTTTCTATTGGTTTTGCTACTGTCTGCACCTGCAAAGAAATAAATATGTTGATCAGTTCTGGACGCCATCTATGTATTACTTTACTACAAATTAAATTTTCAACTTCGGACACCATGTTGGTAGAAATGTAAGAAGAGGACCGAGAGGGCTTACTCCATTATGCTCCCACTCTCATGACATGATCCCAGTGGGATCATTATAAAACTTTTGAGTTAATTAAGCTCCGACTATACAATAAATACAATACAGTACAATGACTCTTTATTGTACACCTGGAATAGTAAGCAATACAGAAAACAGGTACACAGAGATTAAGAGAGTTTGTGGGTTTCAAAAATTCCTCCGGTTTTATTCCATTTTGATCCTAGCTTTATATTCACATGTTCACATCACATCATTAATTCCGGGTGTGTGGGATTATAATGGAACAATGAGTGTTCACAGCTCCCTAGTGGGAGCTTAATAAACTCTAAAGTTTTGTATGATCCCAAAGGGATCATGAGAGTGGCAGCATAATGGAATAAGCTACCGAGAGACTACACAGTAATAAGTGTACATTAGAAGCAATAATAAACACTGTAGAATAATCTAGGTTCACATCGCCCACACTGAGGCAACCAGATAGCCTAATGGTTAGAGGACCTACAAACACAGAACAGAAAAAAGGAGCAGTAAAACGTCTTCATACAAACGGCCGGAACACGAGTTATACCTACGCGCCACGAATTCTCAGCATACCTCGGCAACCATCAGTCGCGAGTGCCCCGCGGCTACGTACGGTCGGCGCGGGACCCAAAGAAAGAAAGAAAGAAAGAAAATACATTTTCTCAAACATCCAAGGAAATGTGGTCCTTATAGTTGTGACAATAGAACACGAAGTATGCCATTGTATAGCAGTTGAGGAAGATTCGTTCTAATTTCAAATTAGACGACAATAATGGAATTTCATACAAACATTGCTGGCCAAGGCCAGCAAAGAGATTGTCTTTTGTTTTAGTGGGTCGTATTTTCTTCAATGATATACTGCCAATTAAGAAAAATTTAGTTTGTGAATTTACTTTTTAATATCTTACTTGGCTAGATTTAATAAAATAAATAAGGATTGGCGTTTATTGTTAACAATTTATTAAAATAACCAATTAATAAGGTCGTAATTTTTTAATAAATATAAATCATCTCAAGATTTTGCGTCAAAAACATTAACTGGAACAGCTTACAAATAAATTGCTGGAAAAAAATATTTTGGCGGGAATCAAAAAAAACAATTTGAATTAAATATGAATATATAAGTTGAACATTCGTGTCATTTCCTTGGATTTATTTGAGAAAAGCACTATACAAGCCTTGGCCACGAACAGGGATTGCCGGCCTCATATCTCTAGATGGCCTCGTTAACACTCGGCCATCTATTACTACTCGGCCGGCAATCCCCTATTTCGCGGCCGCTGCAGTAATGTACTATTATTTACAACAACACAAGACACATAAATATTTTAACAAAAAGGACAATACAAAGGCTAAAAATAGAGTGTGTCATTGCGGTTGCAAATTGGACACTGGCTCAGCATAATGCTGAGGCGTTTATAACACCCCAGCGCTGATTTTCAGCCAGTACCGTCGGTAATACCCGGAACGCCACACAGATAGATAAAATGTACACTTATAAATATAAGCGATGAACTACATAAACTACATGCGTAAATGGATAATTTGTAGATCATAAAAACGAATAATTTTAACAAAATTACTTAATCATAAATTACTATACTATAATATAACTCACTTGCCAAGTATACAACTCTGCGCGGATTAAAACAAGAAATGAAATAACCGAGACAAAGAAAAATCAAAGAAGTTTTGTGAAATAGTGCTGGAAAGGAAAGGAATTAAGTTTTCTGAAATGACAACAAATAGCCTTTAAGCTTTCGCCCAAAGGTGTACCTGCTAGTCACTCCTAGGATGGGAGGGGGGATGTCATTCCAGCACTTAGACGCCGCAAACCTGAAACTGCCTCGAAACGCCACCGTCCGGTGCGGCGGAACAATAGCCTTAAATCTGCGCACACTTTTCGACCATGTGATTTTTTCAAAAAGGTACGAAGGCGTCTTGTGCCGCGCTACACCGAACAAAAGGGTTGCAAGATGCAAGTGCCTGCGATTGTGCATCTTAAGCAAATCAGCAGCGTTCAAGTACGGAGTGACATGGGACCGAGGAGGGATTCTGAAGCAAAAACGAGCACATGCGTTTTGAACTCGCTGGAGCAATCTCTTAGAACGACCAAGTATGCAACCATCATAGACGACATCACAATAATTTAATCTAGACAATACGAGTGATTCACACAGTCGGACACGCAAATCCACACTGAGGTAATCACGAATATTGTAAAGAATCCGAAGGCGATAGAAGCAGCTGCTAACTAACTGAGTTATATGGCTCTCGAAGCGTAGCTCGCCGTCCATAGTTAGCCCAAGATTTCTTGCTACATCTACCCTCTCTATTGGTTCGCCCATGACAGCAACATTCTCGGTAGCCAGATTTTTCAAAGTATTACGAATTTGATGCTTAGATCCAAATATAAGATACTTAGATTTTCTAGGATTAAGAGCCAGACAGCTCCTCCCCGACCAGGAAAAAACGCGATCAAGGTCCGCGTTTATGCTCTTCACGACGGTGACTGCATCTGAAGGCACACTGGATGCATACAGTTGCAAGTCGTCGGCGTAAAGATGGTATTTACAGTTCTCCATACAGGAAACGATATCAGCGCTGTAAATTATAAAAAGCAGCGGACCCAAAATCGAACCCTGCGGCACTCCTCTGTTAACAGAACTAAGAGAAGACCGCAAAACACCACCATGCATTCCGCGTAACTCAACTGTTTGCGCCCGGCCGGACAAGTAACTGTCAAACCACCTAATCGCCATAGCATCAAATCCGTAATATGACATCTTAGATAATAGCAAGGACAAATTGATGCAATCAAAAGCCCTGGAGAAATCCAAAAGAACCAAAATGGTACTTCTGCCAGCATCCCTTGCCTGTAAGATGTTGTCGACTACATCAAGTAACGCAGTTGCAGTTGATCGACCTTTGCGAAAACCCGACTGTAGTTCAGGCAGGATGCTATTTTCCTCCAGGTATTCCGACAGCTGATCACAAATTACCCTTTCCAGTATCTTCGATGTACCCATACCCACGCGCATTTATTACGTACAATCGGCCCAGACGCCAGCTTGACACCATAAAGGCCCAGTTTGCGTGCAGTGGCTAGACATCTGTCCATACCAATCCATACCAATGAACTTCAACGGCTGCAAGCAAATTTGTTTTGAAACTGGCAAGCTGACGCTTGGGCCGATTGTACCTATCTAATTATGTCATGACGATATAAACAGAATTGTTCGGTGTACGGATGTTTAAATTCATCTATATCGAAACCGGAATTTACATTTTTTAGATTACCAACTCACGGAATTTATACTCTTAAAATCAATAATAAAGCTTTTCGCACATCCCAGAAGAGGCGCAAATACTTCTCCGTACCTAGCTAATTTGTAGGTAGCAAATATATGTAGTGATGAAACTAAATAAAACCGTATAAAAACATAATACGTTTTGTGGTTTATTAAAATAACGTAAAATGTATTTTTTAAACACCACTTAGTCCATTCCTTCCATAATTTCCTAAAGCTCCTAATCCTTTCCCTACTTTAAATTTCATGTGACATTATAAAAACATAACTGAAGAGTGACTGTTAGTAGGCAGCCCTAACGCGAGTTTATCTACCGATCCGGCGCGTGGCGTAGGTAATTATAATTATTATCAAGGACGCTGCTGAAACGTTATACTGCTCCTTTTTTCTGTACTGTGCTACAAAGAAGCTTGAGGACTCTGAGTTAATCCCTGATCATGGTGGATTTTTATTATGAAAAATATAATAATAATAATATCACAGGACAATTCACACCAATTGACCTAGCCTCAAAGTAAGCAAAGCTTGTGTTATGGGTACTAGGTAATGGATAAACATACTTATATATACCCTGTCTATTTAACAGAGTTAGCAAGGCGTTCTCTCTGTTGCACTTTTGTATGCAAATGAAAGGGACAAGAAACTGTCAGTGGGCGACAACAATCGCACGTTGATGGCGGGCTCGGCTTACATGCGGATTGTTGGAATATTCGTAATATTTCACGTGATTTTTTGATTTTTCTCGTGGCACCTCAAATAATTACATGTAATGTTTATTCATCTAATTTAAAGTAGTAGATAATAATATTTAAATATGTGCCCTGCAGTGGGACGTATGTGCCGGTTTCATCGTCCTTATCGCTGACCAATTACGTGCATTCTCTGTTTTCTAGTACTAACTCTGTTAAATAGACAGAATATACATAGATAGGTACATACTTAAATACATATTAAACACCCAAGACTCAAGAACAAACATTCGTATTTTTCTTACAGATATCTGCCCCGAGACTCGGGAATCAAACCCGGGACCTTAAGCTTCGTAGTCAGGTTCTCTAATATATAAAAATTTCGTGTCACGGTGTTTGTTATCAAACTCCTCCGAAACGGCTCAACCGATTGTTATGAAACTTTTTTTTCTGTATTTGGTAGGTCTGAGAATAGGTCGTAGACTATTTTATATATGTCCCTTTTCTTCGCAGACGGAGTCGCGTGCAACAGCTAGTCTAATATATAAAAATCTTGTGTCACGGTGTTTGTTATCAAACTCCTCCGTGACGGCTTGACCGATTTTTATGAAACTTTTTTAACTGTATTCGGTAGGTCTGAGAATAGGTTGTAGGCTAACTTTTATACCCCTATTCTTCGCGGATGGAGTTGCGGGCAACAGCTAGTCTAATATATAAAAATCTTGTGTCACTGTGTTTGTTATCAAACTCCTCCGAAACGTCTTGACCGATTATTATATTTTTTATTCTCTATATTTGGTAGGTCTGAGAATAGGTTGTAGGCTATTCTTTATACCCCTATTCTTCGTAGACGGAGTTGCGGGCATCAGCTAGTATTTATATAGTTATGTAGTGTTTTAAAGTAATTGTTTACTTACAGTGTTTTTTTCTGATTCAGGGTCATCTTTTTGTTCCGTTTCCACACCACCGTCTTTGTCTAGAGGCAGGGTTTCCCCTGCATGCTTCTGCAGCCATGTATCTTCAGACCATACTGGCCGTGTAGAGCCCTCCTTGATGCGCTGTGGTGCTGCAATATTCACTCTGACAGTCCGACCAAACAGTTCTGAATCGTTCTGGAAAAGTTATGCAAGCTCCATGTTAATGTCTATTACTAAACTTGAAATCATTCTCGAGAGTTTAGAATGGAAAATGATTCATTACTGTCAATTTATTTTGGAAAATAAAACAAAACACATTGAAAAGTTAACTACAAGAAATTAAAAATATTGATTTATTTATATATATTTAATTTATATATTTATATAGGTGTTGATGCAAGCTTTTATCCACAGCTCCACACGCGTAAACCATTAGGTCCGGCAATTTAAATTTTACTGAACTTACTTACTTTTGTACTGACTTTCATCCTTCTTCCAGACATAGTGTTATATTTATAGCCTAGGATCCGCTTATACAACGACCTTCACCGAGCTGGTTAATGGATGAAAGTATTTTATATGAAATTAAATATGTTGATAAATATATTGCAAGAGGGTTGACTAAAAAATTTCAGTCCAGTATTTTTTTTTTTACAGTTCAACGTTTCGGTTAATAGGCAAATGTAATACCTACCAATCAAAAGTATGAAGCCTGTAGAATATGTAAACGTTAGGTTGACTATTTTTTCCGGTCATAACTTTTGACCGCAACGGAACAGAACTTTTGAACTTTAACAGGTAAAAACAGGTAAATCGATATTTGCACTGGTCTGGTTAGTCAATTAACACATTATTAACACAAGCTAACATTAGCATATTCTACAGGCTTTATACTTTTGATTGGTACAACATTTTGTCTATTAACCGAAACGGTAAAATATTTAAAAAAATATTAAAAAATTAATTAATCATATTCTGGACTGAAATTTTTTGGTCAACCTACTTGCAATATAAACTCACCGGCAAAAAATTTGGCCCACAGTCCGTCCATCTTTCATACAAACGAGGCTACTTTGTTTCCTTATTTCTACACCAGGATAGTGTCCCGGTTGAGAACTGATGATGGATATCCAGAGCATCGATAATGGTTGTCCAGAGTTTCTAACACACACAACTGATTCAACAACCAGTTTACACAACAGCGAGAGAATTTGTATAGCACCGAGATTTTCATTCATTTTATTGCCATTTTAGCTGTTTTTCTAAATGCGTATAATTTCCATGTTAAACGCAGATTCAATCAGGTGGGTATCTTAAATAAATAAATAAAATAAAAAAAAATAAAAATCATTTATTTTCAGACTGTTATGTCCATAGTTTGTTAGTTACTAGCTTAAGTCCTATGTCAGTATCACAATTTATAGATAAATGAAAATGAATTACAATGTCAGAAAGAATTAATTAATTAAAAATATATATATATATATATATATATATATATAACAATCAAAAGAAAATACACTCACTAGTTAAGAGATTCCATGTCTGAGAACATGCAGCTCAGTGTATCGGCTGAGTATGGCGGTATCGAACCTCCCTGCTATCATCTTCAGGACACCATTGTTACTCCCCCGTATTCGTAATAAAACTGATGCTGTCTTTTTGCGCATAATGGCATAGAAGTCATCTACACTGGCAGCAGCAAACATGCCGGACGCGCTACAGAAACGGGGGAGCCTCAATAGTGCCCTAAAGGTGTTATTATATTGAATCCGCAAGGAGTCATAAGATCTTCGCCTGAAACTGGCCCACAGACCGCCCGTATAGAAACTTTGGCAATAAGCTCGAAATAATGTTAATTTCACTTCATAACTACAACGAGCAAATCTATGCGCCAGCATCCCGCCCCTAACCGACAACGACCTGCGCTCCCGCTCCAGGTCCATATCATCCCTGAAATCCTCAGTAATGAAATGCCCCAGATATTTGAAATGTGACACACGTTCCATAGGAGTGTCGTAAAGCATTACAGGAGGCACGTTAGTGGGTCCTGTATTCTTACCTTTTATGACCATAATTTTGCTCTTAGACACATTATATTTTAAACCATGCTCATTTGCATAAGTCTCGCACACCTCAAGTAAAGATTTTAAACCCGCCACCGATGGGCTCAGCAGCACCATATCGTCTGCGTAACTAATGTTATTTAGGCTGACATTGTCTATTCTACACCCGACATGCATGCTGCTAAGCTCACCGATTAGCTGATCGACATATAAATTGAAAAGTCTTGGTGAGGTCAAACCCCCCTGTCTAACACCACAATCCAAAATATATGGATCCGAATATTCATTCGCCCATTTAACCACATTCGTTTGACTTTTGTACCAATATGCAAGGATATTTGTAATTTCAGATTTTATACCTACGTCCTTTAGCTTTAACCATAATTTATCATAGGACACTAAGTCAAAGGCTTTCGATAAATCCAAAAAACATGCATATATTGGTGTACTTCTCTTTAAGTAATAATCGATTGTATGTTTCAAAGCCAGGATCGCACTTTCCGTTGACAAACAATCTTAGGAACTCTGAATGTCCTTTATCAATTCTTGGAGTAGCCATCATCAGATCTCAACCGGGGCACTACCCTGGTGTAGAAATAAGGCTTCAAAGTAGCCTCGTTTGTATGAAAGGGGACTGTGGGCCAAATTTTTTGCCAGTGAGTGTATTTATCAACATATTTAATTTCATATAAAACACTTTTCATCCATTAACCAGCTTGGTGAAGGTTGTTGTATAAGCGGATCCTAGGCTATTAGCTATCATTTTTGTCTCCAAGAAAAGAGAGGTTAACATAAGTTGGCTGGTCTTTCTACTTAAAGAAAACACTATACAAGTAACATTTTATGTGCCAATAAATACAGTACATACTTACAGTCAAAGGCATGAATATGTATAGTATGTATGTAACCAAGGTGTCAAAAATAAAATATCTATACAACTCTTTGCCACTAAACATAAGGTTGGTGTTTGCATTTTTTTGATGCAATGGCTGTATAGATATTTATACATCACATACACATCCGGTTTGATAAGGCTTCCATACTTGCGAGAGAAAAGTTTTTCATTCCGCGGAAGGTGCGTGAAGCTATCGAGATTGGTTGTCATCCAAATTTTAACCGGGATAGTGGTTGGTGCCCCCGAGTTGGAAAACAGTGTTGAATGTTCGTACTGTGTCAACGGTGAGTGTGAGCGAACCTTTACAAAGTGATGTTGTTAGTGTTGTGTGCTACCCTACATTTGACAATGACAATAAAAGTGATGATGAAAACGGGGGTAGTTGTGTGTCGCTGTCAGTTGCGTCGAGTAGCCGCACGACCAGGGCGGTAGCACGCAGTGCACGTTTGGCAGCCGCCGTGACGTGCGACTCTGAGAGGAAGGGCTACGGATTAGCCCGAAACATGTTGAGTTAAACTCGTTTTGAGACGTGAGTGATCCGTTTATTTTCACTAAGATATTTATGCTTTTGATCCATCACTCACTATAAAATGTCCACTACAAAAGCACATAAAATTTGGTGAATAAAAGTAGGACTCCTGTCATTATTAACTGCAAATATAATCTAATATATAAAAATCACATGTCACGGTGTTTGTTACCAAACTCCTCCAAAACGGCTTGACTGATTTTTATTAAACTTTTTTCTTTACACTCGGTAGGTCTGAGAATAGGTTGTAGGCTATTTTTTATCCCCACCCCCATTCTTCGCAGATGGAGTCGCGGGCAATAGCTAGTAATATATAACTATTTATCCACACAAAATATAAATTCACCTTATAGTTATCTAATCTTCTTCTTCTTCTAATATATAAAAATCTTGTGTCACTGTTGTTTGTTATCAAACTCCTGACCTAGTTTTATGAATTTTTTTGTTAATATTTGGTAGGTTTATACCCCTATTCTTCGCAAACGGAGTCATGGGCAACAGCTAGTTATGTATATACACAACTATTCCTAACTAAAATAAGGTATATTAAAAAAAGAAAAATATACAGGGTAATTTTTTAATCAGTGCATTGATACATGATTCAGTATCGTTGATAGATCACGATTATCTGCTGCAAGTTTTTTTTTTTAATTTTGAAATTTAGTATAAGTTAATAACCTAAAATTAAACATTGTCACGAATATCAAGGTACAGAGCCAAAAACTGTGTTAAATTTTAAACAGAGTTAAAATTAAGCAGCAGAAGTTTGATCTGCAGCGCAGTTTTTTAATTTTTTAAGTTAAATATTTGTGCACTTCTAGAGAAATCAGTAAAATTCATCAAATTTTGACCTAAACATAAATACATGGGTATTAGCTAATGCCACCAGCTTCGCCCCTGTTGCTGGGAGTTCCTTATCCTTTAGAAATGTCACATAATCTTTTCTTATTCCCTATAGCCATCATAAAGATAGGTTTTGCAAAATTTCAAATTTCTAGTTCCAAGATTGGGACATTGAAAAGTGCATCAGTCAGTTAACGTTGAAGAGTTCCCGGCAGCAGCAAGTTTAAAATGTAGAGGTAAAATTTGCTTTTGGTTTGTGCTGTTTGGTTGTATGTATAGGAATCAGTTCTGGATTATCAAAATTACTGAGCGGGTTCTAAAAATGTTTGTACTAATATACACCTTTTCAACAAAAGAGCCTGTAAAACAAGAACAGCGCAAAGGCTTCGCACGAAGTGATAGGCGACACAAGAAAGTAAATTTATTATCACGTACCATATTGTCAATAGCCGCCGCAGCATCCTCTGCATTTTCAAACTCAATGAAAGCAAAGCCTCTATGTTTTTCTGTCTCGTAGTCAAGGGGTATCTGCACATCTACGAGGTCTCCAAACGGCACAAACGCCGCGTTGAGAACCTTCTCATTTACTTCCTCGGCTAAGCCGCCGACGTAAATCGTGCGCTTTGAATTTGGCTTACTAGTCATTTTTCTCTAATCTCGAAACTGCTTCTTCAATAATCTTTCGACAATGACGACGGATTAGATTGTTGTTTAAAAACTTAAGAACCTTTTTTATACTTTTTAAACAAGTAACAATCGAAACCAAGCAAGATTTCTGTACCACAGATTACTAATATGTAGTTCTGTACCGCTACATAACTCAGTCAGTAAAGTCAGTCGTCTGAGGGATGTAAACGATACATCGATGTTTGCCATCGATGTTCACTATTGCAAAACATCGATATATCGATGTTGTTTTATGCGATGTTTATACATAGATGTTTTGCCTGCCATCTATAAAATTTTTTAGTAAAATAGCTGTTAAAGGTAATTTTATTTCCTATACTCTACTCTACACCTTCCTTATTCTAAAGACTATTTAATAGATAATATTGTTATAGATAATAGATAATATACAATTTAACTATTAAATAGATAGATCATTAAAAAATTTAAAAAAAACATCGATGTTTCGATACATCGATGTTTTAGGGGCGATGTTTTTTGAACATCATCATCATTGAACAACATCGATGTTGTTCTCGATACATCGATGTTCTTGCTTTCGATATAATAATATAAATCAGCGCTGGGGTGTTATAAACGCCTCAGCATTATGCTGAGCCAGTGTCCAATTTGCAACCGCAATGACACACTCTATTTTTAGCCTTTGTATTGTCCTTTTTGTAAAAATATTTATGTGTCTTGTGTTGTTGTAAATGAATGTATTTTCTTTCTTTCTTTCTATATTTGCATCCCTCGTCTCGTCTCAGTCATTTATACTCTTTGGTCAGTTACGTACACACAGGTAGAAAAAAAAATGGAGTGGCGATATTCTACTATAGATACATTTGTTATACAAATATGTGTGAAATCGACATAAAAACCAAAAGACACATATGGTATCTTTCTTTCTAAGGTGACTTGGCATATGAAGAAAGAAATGGCATGACATTTGTTTGTTCTATGCTCGGAAATATTTTGACATAACGAGTAGACAGCATTTCCGGCTGCCATTTGTGACAGAGGCTCTATGGTACTTGAGCTGTCAAGTGAACGTAACTGTGCAGTTTTTAGTGTTTTTCAGCGATTTTTAAATACTATTCCATTTGGTTTTGTGTTGTGGACATCTATTAATAAAAACGCAATATGGCTCCGTGTTCCATAAAAGGGTGTGCTTCACGAAAAACGAAAAATCAACCGAATTTAACTCTTCATAGGTTAGTAACAGTTGTTTCATCAAATAGTGTCATTAGATTGTAATATTTACTCAGTGATAGTTAATTAAGCTTAGGTAAGCTTTTGTCGCTGCCATCATAGAAATGCAGAACCGAATTTAACTCTTCATAGGTTAGTGACAGTCATAGACCTATACCGATGGACCGGTGATACCTACAAATCAAGCGAGTATACACAAAGTTGTCACACAAAATGGCGCTCAAGGGTTGTGACATCGAAACCAAAATAGTCTATATCGATACTTGAACGGCTAGCGGACATTTCAAGCAGCAATGGTAATATTCGAGTTTCTTAGTAGAAAAGTTAGTTTGAAATTAGCTTTGTTCATAATTACTTCGGTTATGGCATATTCGTTATACAGGAAAATGTAGAATGTTATTATGTTCCTTTGGAAATTATATGGGGTAAAGGTATCTCAAAATTAATAGTTCAAAGGTATCTAAAAAAATAAATAAAAACCAACAAACAAGTTTGCAATGTCTATTCACAGAGTCTTTTAGGTATGGTCACAATACCAAATCATAAAAAAAATTGTTAAAATCAACTGCAAAATGGGGATTTGCAATGTATAGTAAATTGAAAACCATTTCGAGATAAAAGCTTTTTAACCCGTTTTCTGTAGTTATTTAATTTTAATATTATGTAATGAATTTATAATATAAGAAATAAGCAATGACCTTCATTTGACATTGGTGTAAATTGCGTGACCGGTTCTAGTCGTACTTTATTCTGTGTGGTTAGAATTCTTCACAATTTACGCATGGATTATACTACGGAGTTTGATTTGGTCCCGCTGTCTGACATCTAGCACTTTGACAGTGCCAGTAAAGTGACACAGTGTATAGCAAGGTGTATAGTGTACCACTACGTAAGAAATAATTAAAGGGGTTGCCTTATCGTATTCATTTAGATAGATTTAGAAATTTGGCATTGTGGGAGCTCTCAATTATAATCTGACGTCATCAACTAAAATAGTTTCAATAATTAATTTTGAAAAAAGTAGAGAACTAAATGACAAAATATTGAAATTAGTTTCTTATAATTGACTTTTCTATACAAAAAAAATATAAAAACCACTGGTAATTTTTTTAGACATTCCCAATTGGGGACATTTTTTTTAGTCATCAAAGTCAATAGCGCTCTTGAATCTGAGCAAGAAAATTCTTTGGGAATCTGTAAAATTAGAACAGACATCAGTCAGAAAACATGGGAGTTATTTCAGTTCTACTTATGTCGATATTCAGCACAATACTAACGAATAATGACGATTGTACTGAATTCAACAAAATCAAAAATACAACGAACGATAAGTGGAGAAAAATCTGCATTTCTATGATGGCAGCGACAAAAGCTTACCAAAATTAACTATCACTGAGTAAATATTACAATCTAATGACACTATTTGATGAAAAAACTGTTACTAACCAATGAAGAATTAAATTCGGTTGATTTTTCGCTTTTCGTGAAGCACACCCTTTTATGGAACACGGAGCCATATTGCGTTTTTATTAACAGATGTCCGCAACACAAAACCAAATGTAATAGTATTTAAAAATCGCAGAAAAACACTAAAAACTGTGCAGTTATCGTTCACTTGACAACTCAAGTACCATAGAGCCTCTGTCACAAATGGCAGCCGGCAATGCTGTCTACTCGTTATGTCAAAATATTTCCGAGCATAGAACAAACAAATGTCATGCCATCTCTTTCTTCATATGCCAAGTCACCTTAGAAAGAAAGAGACCATATGTGTTTTTTGGTTTTTGTGTCGATTTCACACATATTTGTATAATAAATTTACCTATCTATAGTAGAATACTGCAACTCCATTTTTTTCATCAAATAGTGTCATTAGATTGTAATATTTACTCAGCGATAGTTAATTTTGGTAAGCTTTTGTCGCTGCCATCATAGAAATGCAGATTTTTCTCCATTTATCGTTGTATTTTTGATTTTGTTGAATTCAGTACAATAGGCTACTTTCCTAACTAGTCAGTCTTTTAGATTATCAACAAATATTGGACACGTATTTTTTATTTTGTCAATTAAACAAAAAATTACGAAGATATGGCGCGTTAAAGTTTCGCGTGACGTCACTTGTTCCTACACTTTGTATGAGCGTTTTAGGAACAAGTGACGTAACGCCTCGTCACGCGGAACTTCAACGCGCCATATCTTCGTCATTTTTTGTTTAATTGTCAAAAGAAAAATTACGTGTCTAATATTTTTTGATAATGTAAAATACGGACTAATAAGAATTATTATTTTTTTACCTAGGAAACATCCCTATTGTCATTCTTCGTTATTGTTGTGCTGAATATCGACATAAGTAGAACTGAAATAACTCCCACGTTTTCTGACTGATGTCTGTTCTAATTTTACAGATTCCCTAGAATTTTCTTGCTCAGAATCAAGAGCGCTATTGACTTTGATGACTAACAAAAATGACCCCAATTTTCCATACATTATTTTTTGTTTGAAATTTGTGTCGAGCCTTTTAAACTGTACGAAAAAAAACACAAAACTTACTTTACGGTACCCTTTTTTAGGGTTCCGTACCCAAAGGCTATAAACGGGACCCTATTACTGAGACTTCGCTGTCCGTCCATCTGTCCGTCTGTCACCAGGCTGTATCTCATAAACCGTGATAGCTAGACGGTTGAAATTTTCACGGATGATGTATTGTCGTGAAGCTACAATCTAAATTGAAGTATCCTAACCTAAATTTCTGAAATGTCGTGAAGCGACAATTTTTATAACCTAAACTATGAAATTAAAAATAAAATTTATAAATTAGAAATTTATTTACAATAAGTTTTTAAACGAATATTTACAACAGGATAAGATGGGTGTAGAGTGGTGTTATGTAGTAAATGACGGTTGTGTGTGTGGGTGCGAGTGGAGGTGTTAGATGAAGCGTAGTCCCGCTGTCGCTATGGAGACTTCGATGAGGTGCAGGTGGCGATGTCAGTGGCTTGAGCGTGTAGGACGCTCTGAGGGGCGCGACAGCGCCTGGTGGCGGCGCCAACAACGCCCAAGAACGCTGTGAGGAGCGCGACAGCGCCTGGTGGCAGTGCCAACAGCGCCCAGGCAGAGGCGCGCGACAGGCGCTAACAGCGCCCAGACAGGGGCGCGCGACAGGCGCGCTTAACGGGCGCTACGGGCGCGCGAGGTGAACGGTGGAAGCACCGTTAGCGCACGGTACTGATGCGGAAAGCAGACGGGCAGTCGTGGCAGCCTGTGGAACGACGCCCGGCACAGGTGTACCACCGCACGGTAAAGTAGGAGACAGCTGGCGGAGGCTCGGACAATACGCGGAGACTGAGATGACCCGCGGAGACTGAGTTGACTCGCGGAGACTTGAGATAATTCGCGGAGACTTGAGATAACTTTTAAAGTGAAGGCGCGGGGCTTGAAGAATCTCGGGACCAGCTCGGCCCCGAGACAAGCCCTTTTCGAGTTGCTTCTAGTTAGAAGGCTGTCGAATAACTGACTCTCTTCGGCGTTTGTATGGCTTATATAGCCGTCTGACGGAGCTCTGCTCTCGAGGGCGTTTCGAGAATCAGAACAGACAAAATTTCAAATTAAAAGCAAATTTGTACACGTGGCCAAGAATAATTTCTAGTTTTAGAGGGAGGTTTGCTATAAAATATACTCTTCTGAGATGAAAAACGAAAATAATTGTTATGACAACCGGATAAACAAGCTTGTCATAATATATCAATTTTTGTATTGAAGAGCATACCATTCACATGGAACAACGAAAATAATTAAAATTATGTTGAAAACACAGGAAAAACTATCGTGCATTAGCACGCGCGAAGTCCGAATCGCCAGAGTAATCGCAACACATAGAAAAAGGCCGAAAAAGTTAGTGTCTATTTTCATCGATTCAAAAAGTGATTGTAACATGAAAATACGTAGTGAAAACCAAGTGAATTTGTGCTATTTAGCTTTTGTGATGTTGCAGGACCCTGCAGAAATGAAGGTGACGTGATTCTAATAATATTAAGATCGTCAACAGGACGTGAAAAAGATATGACTAGAAAGCTAAAACACGATATAAACTATAAGTAACGCTACAGTATTTCGGTTGCTGCTATAACAACAAATACTAAAAAACAGAATAAAATAAAAATTAAAGGAACTCCCATATAAAAACGTGTTTTTTTAATGCTCGATATTGATAACGGCAACAGGTAGACACTTGAAATATTTACTGAATATTTAGTTATATATTCGCTTTAAGAATAAAAAATTAAATTTTAATAAAACAAACAACAGACATGAATGGGGCTCCGTACAACAGACATGATTTTTTCCCATTTTTATAGATAATGGTACGGAACCCTTCGTGCGCGATTCCGACTCGCACTTGGCCGGTTTTTCTTTATGAAAATGAATAGTACTTGTGATTTTGAATAAAAAGACCCTAAGATTTTCTCCTGTTAAAAAAAATAAATGGCACACTTACAATCCAAACTGCCCAATTGTGAAAAATTCTTGTATTATTTTCGTTGTTTTACAAATAATGGGCATTTCATACTTTGTTATACTTGTTATTTTATTTAGTCAGCACAAAGTAATCACATTCTTCTTAATTCCTGCAAGTTTTTGAAATAAGCGCGTTCGGTTTTATTATTTTATTTTTTATTTTGCAGTTGAATTTCACGATTTTTTTTATGATTTGGTATTGTGACCATACCTAAAAGACTCTGTGAATAGACATTGCAAACTTGTTTGTTGGTATTTATTTATTTTTTTAGATACCTTTTGAACTATTAATTTTGAGATACCTTTACCCCTTATAATTTCCAAAGGAACATAATAACATTATACATTTTCCTGTATAGCGAATATGCCATAACCGAAGTAATTATAAACAAAGCTAATTTCAAACTAACTTTTCCACTAAGAAACTCGAATATTACCATTGCTGCTTGAAATGTCCGCTAACCGCAGGGGGGGCACACTTACATATATCACACTTTTCATGCGACTACAGCGATCTCTGGTTGTTTGTTAAAGAACTAAATTAGCGGCCATCTTGGTTGACTTGTCAAACTTGTCAGTTGTCATTCATCGGCCATGGCCATGGCGTACCAAATTGTACGGTCAAGGACTTTAATTGATAGGCCACTTGCCAATGTTCGTATTTTAGCCGTATAGTGCAAATCGGGTTTAGCCGCTTATACTTCGTATATGCTGATTTGAATTAGACGGCTAAAATACGAATAGTGGCAATTAGCCTATCAATTAAAATTACGCGTAATTATAGCTGTACATCACTACCAACATATACATATAGATAGGTATACATCTATAGATACGTCACATTAGTTCTTCACCAGGACGTAGGGCAGCAGCACCTTCCATACATGCATATTTGACCATAGAGTTGCCACTCTTGTTCATATAATATTACAATACTCTTTGGCTAACCGTCAAGTATCGATATCGACTATTTTGGTTTCGATGTCACAACCCTTGAGCGCCATTTTGTGTGACAACTTTAGGTATACACGCATGATTTGTAGGTATCACCGGTCCCATCGGTATTATAGGTCTATGGTTATGTATGAACTTATGATGATAATTGGTAACTAATTATAACTGAAACTGGCTGGTTAGGGATGGCGATCTGAGATCGATTAATTCAAGAATCGATTGATTATGTAGCACTGAATCGACTCAGTGAATCGATAGGTACTTCACCCTAGAAAATTGACGTCCGATTTTTTCTTAATTTAAGCCTCAATAGAGAGTTATTTCTCAAGGCAGATTTCTTTTAGTTATTTCAGTTCTACTTATATTTCAGTTCGACTATAGAACCGTTTTCCCCCCGAAGGGCAGAAAACGTATATTTAGGTTTCAGCCGAAGCTTGAACCACTTTGAGATTACGCCTTCCGAATTACTCACTCACACCCTTGCAAATATACATTTGTGTGCGTTAGTTAACTGTCAAACTCTATACTCTATGTCAAGAAGCAGCGCGCGGGGAGCGGCGCGGGGGCGACGCACCTGTCAGTACCTGGTAAAATGTAAATGAGCCGGCAAGACTCATGAAACTGGTGGTTCAAGCTTCGGCTGAAACCTAAATATACGTTTTCTGCCCTTCGGGGGGAAAACGGTTATATTTAGGTGTTCGAGCCTTCGCTTGAACCACTTTGAGACGTGTTTATATTCTGCCGGCGCTGCTTATGCGTACTGTGATAGGTTTAACGCCCATTAAGTTTGGTGTGTAACGCTGACTATGATTCTTGATTTATTTTTCTTTATTACTTTAAAGAAATATACCAAAATGGAAACAACCAATAGACTTCAGGTTTTATCAGAGGCAATAGTTTCTTTAAGTTAAAAACAATACCTAATTGTATTCTTGACGACCGGATAGCCAAGCGGATAGAGAACCCGACCACGAAGGAGGTCCCGGGCTCGATCCCCAGTCGGGGTAGAAGTCTGTTTGTTCTTGGCTCTCGGATACTAACAAACAGCTATTTATTTATCTATACATATAAGTATGTTTATCCGTTTGCTAGTAGGTACCCATGATAATAAGCTTTATTTAGTTTGGAACTAGTTAGGTCAATTGGTGACAATTGTCCCAAGATATTTATTTATTTATTTAGGTACTTAAATTATTCTAACTTATGAATTATGAATAACCATCATGGCATTGTGAAAAGCTTTCCTAAAGTTTGAGAGATGAATAACACTAATTCTTAAGTGTTTGTTTGTGTAAGTATTGCGGACTTCCTTAAAATAGAAGTTAGGGAAGATTTCTTTAAACGCCAGTTCTCTTTCTTGAGAACTTCCTCAATAAGCGGCTACAAATCTCATGAAGAGCCAAAAAGGCCCGTATTATTCGGCTTATAGCTCTACAATTGGTCTCCCAACTAGAAATTTATTATCTTACAGGTCGCCCAAGACTAAATTTTTCTACTCTTATAACATACTTACGAACCGCTGTAAGTGTCGATTTAGGCGCACTTTATAAAAGGATTCTCACTTATAGTAAACTTATAACGTTCTTATCGAGGATTATACTTAAGGTACACTTAGAAAATCTTGTTACTGCTGTTGTAAGTAATACCGAATTAACTTACAAGGGTTGCCTGGAAGAGATTGCTCTTAAGCGATAAGGCCGCCTATTGCTTACCTTGTAACTTTCTGTCTATGTACCTGTTTTCTGTATTGCTTACTATTTCTGGTGTACAATAAAGAGTCATTGTATTGTATTGTATTGTAAGGGTTTTATAATGGCCTGGTTCTAGGGCAATAAGACCTAGAGCGCTTTTAGTAAGTGAATCCTCTTATACATGGTTTACACTCGCATACGAGTGGCGAGACGAACTGCGGGACGAGCCACGAGACGAGAGTGTAAATAGGCGCGCCTCGCGCCTCGTCTCGTGATTCGCCTTGATTTTGAGGCTCGCGTCCGGAGCGTGACGACGAGGCGAGGCGCGAGGCGAGGTGACGAGGCGAAAGTGTAAATTAGGTATCATATTGCTTTTCGAAAGCTTGTTATAGGAGTATTTTATAACACAACGGTCAAAAGAAGTGTGCGAGCGCACTGTAGCAAGAGGAAACTAAAACTGTTGTCAATATTATTTTAATAGTAGAATTTATTATTTTCTCAGGTCCAGCAGTAGTAATGTCTTTAGAATATTAGTAACAAATTCATATTTATTTGTAAATATAAAAACTGAGACCATTAAAGGTTGATAGCTAATTTGCTCTTCTGTAAAGCAAACTAAAGACTAAAATGTCTTACTGCACACTCCCTAAGATAACTGTAAACTTTTTGATCTTATTGAACACATGCATGCCTTGGTATATAACACAAAAACATAAAATGCAGAATGTAATGTAATTTTCGAACAGATATCAATCTATTTATCCATCTATTTATTTGTCCTCAGGATCAGAAAATTAAGACTAGAATCTGCCAGTTTAAAGTTTCAGACTTTTTATTTTTGTGCGGAACCATCGAATGATAGTCAGGCTCCGGCTTATTCTGACATAGTACTACTAGTACCTGGTAGCTTTTTAGTGAGTCTGTGTATTTTTATTGATTTTATTCCTATAAACTCCACTTCTTTTAAATCTGTTCCATATTTTAAATCCCATGCTTTGATATGTGACAAATACTTGTTAGGTTATTTACTCGAATATATTTAATGGCCGACATTCTTAATAAAGCGCTCATAAGTCCTAAAAGACAAAATATTCTGATAGAGCTCTTCTATTATGCTTCTATTCTTTAATTTGACTCGGATATGAATTTGTAGACTTACGACTAGTTAGTTTTATAGCAGTTGAATGCAAAAGTTTATTAAAGTAAAGTCTAGTAAAACGCTCATGTAGACTCTACTAAGAACAAATGCACTTTTATTTTCTAAGTGCAAATCATATCCATGAGCAATTGCTCTTCGAAAATACACTTGTACGACAATTGTGCTGGTAAATGTCTTACAACGATTCTTTATAAACCTCTATAAGAGTACGTACTAGGTGATAGTATTCTTTAAATAACAATTGCCTTAAATCATGCTCTTACAAGATGTGCTGTCATAGTCAAGACATGTCTAATTTCTTCATGTAATACCTTAGTTCTCCTGCTGGAGTGCGCTAGTGTGGCGAGCTACAGGGCACTATATCTCGGGACACCGAGGTCGCTCCAGGAAGTCGTCGGCAACGTGAAGGGTCTGCTAAGCTTCCTTAAGGAGTTGGGCTGGCATGAATAGTGCCTACAGCCAGTTACGCAAAATAGGCGCATAAAAGATGTCGAGTTGCGGAAATTAGCCCGTTATTACCAATTACCAAATTACCTTCGTTCATAAATCAGCATGCGCGTAAGAAAAAATTGCTAGTTGGACTAACTTTTGGTCGTAAAGGTAAGTTATATTTAATGGCTTTACAAAGGTAGTACAAGAGCGATGGTCAGTGGTATGCCATGAGCATAGCTGGGCACCGTTAATCAAAAGGTTAACTTCGTTAATCGCTAATCCGTTACTAAGGAAGTTAACTTTGTTAAACGTTATAGCGTTATATTCCGGAAGATTCAACGCAAGTTAACGTTAATTGTTAATCCGTTTAAATGTGATAAAAATTGTGGTTTCCCTTGGCCTTAGAAGGCTGAAATTTAACAAAAGACAATGACAGATTTGTTGAAATTCCTACGGGATAAGGAATAACCGCGATTTGATTTATATATTCACCAATACTAATGATGATGATAATGATGGATGATTGGATGTTTCCGAGGCCGGATTTTTGTTTTATTCGGTAATTCATCATTGTACCGAGATTTTTTTCATCGATCTTCATCATTTTATTTGCATCCATTGGATGGGTGCCACATTAACATTGTCGTTCATCAAATCGCTTTTACTATAATTTTGGTTCATGATAAGTTAAAATTCTTAAATTTCTTATAATACAGAAAATTATTTAACTGGGTTGAGTCTATCGAGGGTTATAGGTTAGGTTAGGTTAGTCTTGTGTCAAGGCGCGAAGCGCCTTAAATACGCGGAATATATAGGAGCTCCGCGAAGCGGAGCTCCGTCGACTCTGTCACACGATAGTTCGTAGTAGTCTACAATTTATTGAATACTTGTCCTTTGTCACATAAAATCACGGGATACATTTTTGAATTTAATTTTATCAAAAGTATGCTTTCGATGAAGCACCACTGCCATAATAACAAACCTAACGGACCATCTGTGAATCATGTTTCGATGATTAATACTCTTATTAACTGATTATTCTATGACAGGTAAATTTAATAAATAATTACATAATGAAATTCATGGAATAGTTTTTAAATAAGTAACTGTACTTACAATCCGTAAGTAACGACAAGGCTGTACAGGCCAGGCAGCTTATAAGCTAGTTGGACTATTTCTCTGTTCTTCCAAGTCGAGTTCTAGGCACAGGATAGTATGTAGATTGTTCTGGTTGCTGTGCCATTTTTGCTTATTTTGTTATAATATTTACCTAGTCCTTTAAACTTCTGACCATTTACTATGGTGGGAAGCCTTTGTTATGGATAGCGATGGTTTCAGCAGATGTATTATTGTATTTTTCTGCAGCAGTCTGTGCGAAACTGCCGCCGGCGTTAGTTCGAACTCTTGAAGGGAGTTGTAATTTCCGATCTGTTTCCGATCGTGTGACTCTCTAGCCAAGAGGCTATTTACTATTAAATCATAGAATACAGAAGCTTGGAAATGTTTTTATTTTGTTAGTTCTCTTTGTGCTTCCGAGAATTTTTCTCTTAGCTCAGATTCTCTGGAGTTAAACATTCAAACTAGCCGGGAGGTCAGCGCTTCCGCCTCCTCATATAATAAATTTAATAATAATTTTGTTTAATAAAAGAAATCCACTTTCACAATTAGTTTCGAACTACCGAGCGGTCTCCCACTAGGCAATGAATATGAAATCTGAACTGTAAATCTTGTAACTCTTGTCTTGTAATAATTGTAAGATAAACCATCTCTGAGGGAACTACTTGCAGCCATTTAATAAATTTGGGGATCCTTTTAATAAACTGTGGTATACAAATTACCAGCTTGTGGTAGATATAAGTTTAGGTATACCAAACATAGTAGTCTGTGGAGTGAACTTTACATGTTAACTTTTTCAACGCCAAGCGTAGCTAATCGTAAAGCTACTTTGAACCTGAAGGCATTGCGTCAAGATCACTTTGAAAAGGTTAAGCCTTCCACACACCGAAGTGCGCGGCGTGCAGGGTCGCCGACGGAGCGGGCGAACGCGCTGTATTATACAGTACAACACTGAATTATATGCGGTGTCACACACCGACTTACGGCCGGCACCATAGCGGCGATGCCGATGCGTGCGCGGCGCGGCACGGAGCGTTCAGTGTTGCCCACCTTATTGACTTTGTCATACAGGACAATTTTTAATCTGGCAACATCATACAACAGAGCTGACAGAGCGTGCTTGCGCGAATGCACAGCGAGTTGAGGCGACATGACGCCTTATTTCGAAAAGGCGTTTCGTCGAAACGCCGTTTCACACGAGGTGCCGTCTCAAGTCAGGCGACGTCTCGTGTTAGGCAACGCCCCTTCGGGCTGCCGTTTCAAAACGATCTAGACGACGTATCGACCGAAACGACGCATCGACCGAGACGACGTATTGATCGAGACGACATATCAACCGAGACGACGCATCAATCGAAACGACGCATCAATCGAGACGACGTATCAATCGAAAAGGCGTTTCGTCGAAACGTCACTTCAGACAAGGTGCCGTCTCAAGTCAGGCGACGTCTCAAATGACGTCTCGTGTTAGGCAACGCCCCTTCGGGCTGCCGTTTCAAAACGATCGAGACGACGTATCGATCGAGACGACGTATCAATCGGACGTCATGAGACGTAGGTACCGAGCCAGTGGCCCGTTCAAGATTAAGAATATATGTAAGTGCCTGAGCACGAACAGCGTCGCTGGTCCAAGGGAGCCGAGCGGAATTTATTTCGTTCTTAATCATAAAGTGTCGTCATTTCACTTCACTTCCGATGATCTCAAGATCCGATGTACACGTGTGAACTATTCGGAATTAAAAAGCGTACTGACAGGTGCGTCGCCCCCGCGCCGCCTCCCGCGCGCTGCTTCTTGACATAGAGTATAGAGTTTGACAGTTAACTAACGCACACAAATGTATATTTGCAAGGGTGTGAGTGAGTAATTCGGAAGGCGTAATCTCAAAGTGGTTCAAGCGAAGGCTCGAACACCTAAATATCTATATTTAGTTATTTAAGTTCGACTATATCTACCTGGGACACACAATCCAATTAGGTAGGTTCAACTTCGAGAAAGAGGTCAATCGACGTATCCGGCTCGGCTGGGCAGCTTTCGGGAAGCTCCGCAACATCTTGTCATCCAATATACCGCAATGTCTCAAGTCAAAAGACTTTGACCAGTGTGTGTTGCCAGTGATGACTTATGGTATTGAGACGTGGCCGCTAACGATGGGCCTCATAAGGAAGCTCAAAGTCACTCAGAGGGCGGACGAATGGACGGACGCACGGACAGATGGACGGACAGCGAAGTCTCAGTAATAGGGAACCTTAAAACGAGCGACCAGAGAGGTAGACCCTGTTACTTCTAATTATACATAATATTTATATTTAATACCTATTTCAGCAATATAATGAATATATATATATATATATATACACTGTGGCTTGGAATGACCTTAGATTTTAACAGCGTATTTCTGACGATAATACGAGTAAATAATGTTATGTCAACATAGGTCCAAATATGTATTAAAACAACATTATTTTTAGAACAAAATTAATCAATTAATTTTAGCACTTCCTTGTAAACAAACCTTTAATTGAAAGAGTGAGAGAAAAATAATCCTGTCAATTCCTGTCCCTAGACGAGAAACAGAGTAAGCTAAAGACACTTCACGAATCACTCCGACATCATACGATTACGGCGAGTGGGGTGACGGTTTGTGTCATGTCAATGTGATTGTTTACTAGTTCCCATCATAACAACAAACGTCTTGAATGTATAGCATGCTCGTGTTTAAGTGAATTGACCGAAGAAGCTATCTCAATATATTGGCGTAACTAAATTAATTTCAATCGCACCACAAAACCGTGGCCATGGCCACGATTTTATCCAAAAGAAATCATACGTCCCACTCGTTGTTACTTACCTACTCCCTGGTAGGAGAGCGGTTGCATTTTCTGTTATAAAAGCAATCATGCTAGTCAAGCCGTATTTTGAATTCTCGCTTATTTAATAAATTTTATGAGATTTATACTACAATGATTCCACATTGCAGGCTTCAATCCGAGTGACAAGAAAAACAACACACTTTTGAAAGAATGTACATTTATTAGTGGATAGTAAATAAATAAAATTAAAAAAAAAACTAATTGATAAGATTTTCAAAATGTGAACCATTGGTCTCTATGTAATTATTTAGCCTCAGTCGGATTCAATGGTTCAGAGAAACAAAACTACTTTTTATTTCCTCTCAGGCTGTCATAATTCTTGTAAATAATTCTTCTCTGGAGTGGATTGCTTTTGCGTAAACCTTATTATTTTTCAGTGTTCCCCATACAAAAAAGACGGTCTGGAAGATCTGGATATTCTTGATCCAACCAAGAAAGAACCACACGGCCAAAGTGAGCTGGAGCGCCGTCGTGCTGAAACCACATATTTCTTCTAGTATCTAAATCGACGTCTTCCAGCAAAACAGTAACCCGTTCCTCAAAAAATGAAAATAATGAATTTTCCCTTTTCGAATGCTGATTGTCTTCTAGCCCCTGATGGAGATTGTGGGAATTGAATATCCCTTCTCTCATAAATAGAGACTCGTCAGGTCCATAATATTTTACTTAGAAATTGGGGATCTTCACCAGTTTCTGATTTATTTTTTGACAATAAGTCACTCTGGCAAGCCCATCATTAATAAATAGTCCTTGCACTTTTCGATAATGGAAAGGGTTAAGCCCGTATCTTTTCCATAGCTTCAACACCTGACACTACACACATCCGTGCTACATCACGTGATGACAAAGTCGGATCGGTTGTTATTAAATTCATTATACGATTTTCTGTACTCGCGCGCGATCCAATTGAAAAACAATTTGCAACTTGAAGTTTAGTAAGTTTCAGTGACAGTAAGATTTTATTTTGTACCTTGACATTTAAGTGTCACGAAATTGAAACTATGGATTTAGGTACGGCCAGTTATAGGTGTAAATAATTTGAACACTCTGATTGTGATGATTAAGTGATGAATTTAATTAAATGCTCTTTGTTATTAAAAGATAAACATAACTATCGTAAGTACAGCTAGGAGTACTATTCTGTTACTCATCCTTAAGTCGCATTGTCGTATATGTGGCTGTAAAATATCTGTAACCTTTTTGTTGCTGGATAGCAAACTTATTACGAAACCTAAAGCAATTTTATTGTAACTGGCTAATAACAATGTCTTTTCCGCTTCTGCATGTAAAAGTTTGCAGCTACGTCACATTAATTAGGGTTGGATTCACTGGAGATTGTTTAATTTGTAAATTTATAAAAAATATTAATATCTCGAAAAGTAAGCGACTTTGGACTATACGTTATACCACTTTTTAGGGTTCCGTACCCAATTGGTAAAAACGGAACCCTATTACTGAGGCTCCGCTGTCCGTCCGTCCGTCTGTCACCAGGCTGTATCTCATGAACCGTGCTAGCTAAACAGTTGTAATTTTAACGACCGCTTTAGCCTAGTTGGTAGTGACCCTGCCTACGAAGCAAGAGGTCCTGGGTTCGAATCCCGGTAAGGGCATTTATTTGTATGATGAGCATGAATATTTGTTCCTGAGTTATGGATGTTTTCTATGTATTTAAGTATTTATTTATCTATATAAGTATGTTTATCGTCGTCTAGTACCCATAGTACACGCTTTGCTTAGTTTGGGACTAGGCCGATTTGTGTAAGATTGTCCCCTAATATTTATTTATTTAGATGATGTATTTTGGTTGCCGCTATAACAACAAATACTAAAAACCAGAATAAAATAAATATTTAAGGGGGCTCCCATACAACAAACGTGATTTTTTTGCCGTTTTGTTTTCATAGATAACGGGTACGGAACCCTTCGTGCGCGAGTGCGACTCGCACTTGGCCGGTTTTTTACTCCAATTAGTCATCAAAATCGATTTTTAAGATCTTTCGGATTTTTGAAAATCACGGAGTATATACACCGTGAAATTTTAGTGGTTGTTTTCCCGAAACGAGGTGATTTAGTATCGATTGTACAATCGATTTATAATTACTATTTTGAAAAGAGTCAAAAATCCAATTGTGAAAAACGAAAGTCGAAAATGACCGCAAACCAATAGTAACGCTTCGTTGGTACCTAACCTATCGTACGATCGTACGCTACTTGTACCAACGAAGCGTTACTATTGGTTCGCGGTCATTTTCGACTTTCGTTTTTCACAATTCGATTTTTGACTCTAGTCAAAATAGTAATTATAAATCGATTGTACAATCGAAACTAAATCACCTCGTTTCGGGAAAACAACCACTAAAATTTCACGGTGTATATCTATTGCTATATATATTAATGTACATTATAAAGCATGAAAATTAAGTTACATGCTTTATATGTACATTTATATGTAGCAATAGATATGTAGGTACATGCAAGTATCGAGCGCCATACGAACATGTCCAGTTCAGTCAGGTTTACTAGCGGTTGCTTCTTTTTTTAAGTTTTCGTTAGGGGCCGCATCGCGCAGGTTGAGGGAGATCACTTTAAACTGGGTGGTCCATGAACCTTCCATGATGTTCGGTTGTAGCGTGTATCGAACTAAAGAACGAAAACTTAATTTAAACTTGAGACTGAAGTCTTTGACGATTTGATGGATTAGTAACTTGTACAGGATGTAAGGGCAGACGGTTAGCCAAATGAAAACGGCGGACAGTTGAGGTCATTTTCTACTTAATCAGCCCAAATTCCAAGTCCAATTCCAAATTCAAAGTCATACATAGCATAGCCCCATGGTAGTATTTTTATTTATTGCCGAAAATCATCATTAAAACCAATTGACGACCGGATAGCCTGTAGATATAGTTGTTAGAGAATCTGACTACGAAGCTTGAGGTCCCGGGTTCGATTCCCGATCGGGGCAGATATTTGTGTAAAAAAACTTTTTAACAAAAAATTAACCCCCGAAAAAAACTGAAAACAACAAAATAACAAACATTTTTTATTTAACCTTAATAACTAAATTCTTAAACTAATGTAAGTATACCTAACCAATTTTTAGCCGATGCCGAGCCGGAGCCAAACAATCACGTGTCATGTGTGTGCGGGCGTACGGGTTGCTATCTCGCTGAAATTAACGCTCGCTCGTGAACGCTTGGCATTTTCCGGCGAAGGATTGATTGTTTTAACTGCATTTTGAACTGCATAAAATTGTTTTTATGCTCTAGTGCTTAAAGTAAAATCTTCGTCTAAGACCAATGCGTTCAGGCGCAAACAGCCATGAACAATATCACTTCACTACATAGTATAAAACAAAGTCGCTTCCCGCTGTCTGTCTGTCCCTATGTATGCTTACATCTTTAAAACTACGCAACGGATTTTGATGCGATTTTTTTTATTAGATAGAGTGATTAAAGGGAAGGTTTGTATGTATAATACATCTATCTATACTATAATAAAACAGTAAAAGTAGAGCTCTGTCCGTCTGTATGTAATCGCTAATCTCCGATCGAAGTCCGGCCTGCTCGGGGGGCTGGAACTGTCGAGCCTTCACGCAAGACGGTTCGTGATGACTCTCGAAAACAGCTTATAGAGGTGGCTTAAGAGTGAAATGGGTCGATGTTTCTTCAAAAGAGTTTTATCACCCTTTTTGAAAAACAACACAACAATACTCTTACTCCGCGCCTCTGGAGTTCTCCCATCAAAAAGAACAGTATTAAAAATGTTCTGGAGCTCCTTCATTATAGGTTTACCACCAGATTTCAGGAGCTCAGTCGTAATACCGTCTTTTCCAGGGGCTTTTCCATTTTTAAGCTGTCTGAAAGCCATCGCGATATCGTCCAGGCTGATTTCTGGCAAGTCTTCCGTAAAGTGGCGTGTTAATGCAGCTCTGGACTCCTCATTTTCGGGATCAGGTTGAGATGCATACGTAGCAGTTTTCAATTCAACTGGCTGTAGAAGTTTTCAATTTCCGAAAGAATCCCAGACCTGGAAGAAACAACTACTCCATCCGTAGTGGTCAGCTTCGTCAGATGACTTCTTCCAAGAGACTTGACAAAAACCTTTGATCCCCGATTTTGCTCGATCGCTCGTTCTATTGAACGGGTGTTGGAGCATTGGAGATCGTATCCTACATGTTTGCCAATTCTCTTGTTTAGAGCATGTCGTTCTATAATTAAATAATTAATATTAAAAATTTAACATCATACAATTTTAATTTAAAGAACTAAAACAATTACTTTGCTCACCCGCGACCTTACAATAGTTACGTTTATGCAAGAAATGTGCGTTCATGCAGTTCCTCCACCTCCACACTGTACGAACACACACAAATCACATAAACCCAACCATCACCACCACCAAGCTACACTGACGCGTTTCGAACTCAACCAGAGCTCATCTTCAGAGTTACCACAACCGTATGCTATGCTACCAAATGCTAAACTAACAAACCAAAACAAATGTTTACCCACTATGTAGTACCCACTTTATTTTTCTTATTCTCAAACTACCCCACAAAAATTAACTTTTATTGACATATTATAAAACTACCTTGAATTTTTTGTTTATTTATTTATAAGGCATATTTAATTTTAAACAATATTAATGTTGCCTTTAAGACTAACAACTCTTTGTACTCTAGGCTATGTAACCACAAAGAACAGGTAGATAAGGGAACTAGATCGGGGGTATACAAGCTTACTTGTAATGACTGCAATGGGATATACTAGGGGCGTTCAATAAAAAGTGAGAATGAGTATGTTATAAACAACTTTTACTAAATGTAATTTTATTTTTCGACATAGTCACCTTTTAGCATAATACACTTATTAAATCTTTTTTCTAAACTTAAAATTTCATTTTTAAAAAAGGTCTCATCTTGAGTACTTAAAAAATCTTGTACTGCAGCGACTACCGCGTCGTCGTCTTCAAATTTCTGGCCTCTCAGGTATTGTTTCAATCTCGGAAATAGGTAGAAATCACTGGGAGCGAGTTCTGGTGAATACGGAGGATGCTTAAGGATATCGAACCCAGCATCACGAATTACAGCCATTGCAACGGCGGACTTGTGTGCCGGGGCATTGTCCTGGTGGAACAGCACAACTTTCGAGAGTTTACCTCGCCGTTTTTCGCGGATCTCATTGCGCAATGTTGCTATTTGTTTGGCGTATAATGTGCCCGTAATAGTGGCTCCATGCTCGAGATACTCAATCATTAATACCCCTTTACCATTCCAAAAAACAGAGCCCATGACCTTACCGGCAGATGGGCTCACATTGAATTTCTTCGGAGTTGGAGATGATGGCCTTTTCCATGTCATAGACTGCAGTTTCGTTTCTGGGTCGTAATGATGGAGCCATGTTTTGTCCATTGTTATAAATCGCGCCAAAAAAAGTTCGCGGTCTTGCTGCATCAGGTTCAAAGCTTCTTGACAAATCTCTAGTCTAGTTTGTTTTTGCGTGTCAGTAAGCATTCTTGGTACCCAACGCGCAGATACCTTTTTCATACCCAAGCGTTCATGTAAAATATTATGCACGCTCCCCGTTGAAATCTTTACATTTTCAGCAATAAAACGAACCGTGACACGACGATCCGCCAAAACTGAGTTTTCGACTTTTTTCACAATTTCTTCAGTTACTGCTGTAGTAGGGCGTCCGGAGCGGGGGTCGTCCATTGTCGATGTTCTTCCACGTCTAAATTCGGCGCACCAACGTGCGACTGTCGAATACGGAGGAGCATTAGACCCTAAAGTGTCCCGCAAATCCAAATTGACTTGGTCCGTAGAAAAATTTTTCAATCACAAGTATTTGATAACGGCGCGCAGTTCAATTTTCTCCATTTTCGCTAACGTACTCAATAGCATTGCAAAGAAATTACCGTATTTTTTTTTAAACAAAAGACAGTTAGTTTTTTTTTCATAGCAATCAGCTAGATAGATTAGCTTTACCGGCCAGTATTTAATTTCCTAATATTGAAAGAGTTTGCATCTCATTCTCACTTTATATTGAACGCCCCTCGTACGTAGGACAGACAGGCCGAAGTTTTAATACTAGATTTAAAGAGCATGTTTCGGCATATAGGAATGAGCATCCAGATAGATCGAATTTTGCAAAACATTTGTTGGAATCAAATCATTCATTGTTAGATTCAGATTCTTATGAAGTGTTACATTATTGCGGCAAGGGGTTGCGTCTGGATGCTCTGGAATGCATGGAAATAATTAGGTACAACACTATGGGGTCTATTATTAATGAACAGGTAAATTTAGTATCTTCTCCTTTACTGCGGCTTGGGTCGAATTTGAACAGTTAGTATTAATTAAATATGCCTTATAAATAAATAAACAAAAAATTCAAGGTAGTTTTATAATATGTCAATAAAAGTTAATTTTTGTGGGGTAGTTTGAGAATAAGAAAAATAAAGTGGGTACTTGAGAAGTTACAGTGACAAGTTAAAACATTTGTTTTGGTTTGTTAGTTTAGCATTTGGTAGCATAGCATACGGTTGTGGTAACTCTGAAGATGAGCTCTGGTTGAGTTCGAAACGCGTCAGTGTAGCTTGGTGGTGGTGATGGTTGGGTTTATGTGATTTGTGTGTGTTCGTACAGTGTGGAGGTGGAGGAACTGCATGAACGCACATTTCTTGCATAAACGTAACTATTGTAAGGTCGCGGGTGAGCAAAGTAATTGTTTTAGTTCATTAATATGGACCTCCGCAAAGTAACGCCTGATTCAATAAATTTTAATTTATATAATATTTTATCTTTCCTAATATTGTTTAGTTTATAATTTTTTTTTACCAAGAAACACTTCTATCCAATGACGTTTCATTTCATATGTTTAACAAAACGCATACCTACCCTCCTATAAAATTACAAACTGCACACGGTCACAAAAAGTTAAACGTCTATTTTTAAATTTTCATTTTTTAAATTTAAATTTTCATCGAACAAATAACATTTTTTAAAAAATAATTCTATACGTGGGTTGCATTGAAAGTTTCGGGAATACAAAAAATGGACCAGTGTAAAGAGTTAAATGTATATTTACTGTTTTTTAAAGTATTCTCCAAGCATATTTATACATTTTTTCATTCGCTTAGGCCAATTATTGAAACCGTTATTCCACTCCAAAGATGTAGTATATAGAGTGTCTTTAGCCTCCTTTAGCTCCATCATCAGACCTTGGTTACCATCGGGGATCAAAGTTCTCGTCGAGGCAAATCAAAAGAGCCCAAGCTCGATGGGGTTGTGTCGTTTTATTTTATGGAGTGCCTTTGGCCACCTTCCAGTTCCATCATCAGATCAGCTCCATAATATGTCATATCTGAAGATATTTTATTGTCATCCGATTTTTTATTTTGAATGAGTCGCCTGAGCGGCCGAAGACGCGAAGTCTTTGCTGTTTTTTTTTTTACTTTAGGGTAGGAAGGGTGACTTGTGCTCGGGAAAAATCCCTTCGGACGAACTGGGAATGGAGGGCCCAGACAGTGTCCGACTTGCACGGACTAAAAAACCCGGTCACAAGTCCCCTTCTCTATTGATTATCAATACCAAAAACGTGTGCTTTAAATTTTGAGGAGGGGAGGGGTAGGGAGGGGACTTAATCTACCCACAGTGTCCTGCCTCAGCCATTTGCTGGAAGGCCGGGAGAGGAGCATGCATTCTTCCGCTGGGCATTGGGGGGTGCTTAGGTCGGTCTTTTATGTTTTTACCCATTGGTTTCTTCCTTGACCGACCCTCACCCGTTTCTGTTTTTATTACTTAGAGCTATTGGTTGGGTTGGTGGGATTTCCTGTCATATGCATTTATCTATAGCTACGGGCTTCCTTTCTTTTGCACTGCGATGAAAGGGTGGGTCGGAGATCTTTTGGTCCCATTGTGTGTGTAGTCAACTAGGAACCCTTATAGTTTCGCCATGTCTGTCCGTCTGTCTGTCTGTCTGTCTGTCTGTCCGCGGCTAAGCTCAGAGACTGTTAGTACTAGAAAGCTGTAATTTGGCATCAATATATATATCAGTCACGCCGACAAAGTGATTCAATAAAAAAAAGTAAAAAAAATTTTTTTAGGGTACCTCCCATAAACGTAAAGTGGGAGTGATTTTTTTTCTCGGCTAATCCTATAGTGTGTGTTGGATAGGTCTTTTAAAATCATTGTGGGATTGCTAACATGATTTTTCTATTCAGTGATCTGTTTGCGAAATATTCAACTTTAAAGTGAAAATTTTCATTAAAATCGGCCGTCCCCTCCCTCTAAAATCTAAACTGTTTGGTGGAAAAATTTGAAAAAATTCAGTAGGGTAGTAAATATATGAAATTTACTAGGAAAATTATAGCGGCTAAGATTGCTTGGAAATTATTTGTAGTTTAAGAGTAAATAGTAGCCTAGGGTATAAAACATACCTAAACTTGGATGATTCCGTACACATACGAAATCCTTAGAAAAATATTACTTGATTTTTTCGTAATGGCTACGGAACCCTACCTTCGGCGTGTCCGACACGCTCTTGGCCGGTTTTTTTTTGGCATGCTGTCTGTGTTTTTGCGCTTGTCTCCTAGCGCTACCCTCTTTTCGTTTCCGCTTACATCGATAGTTTTCCTGCTATAATAATTCGGAGTGTCCATCCGATTTACACTTGCAAGTGTTAAAAGCTTTCCGAGCTTCACCGCCGTGTGTCATGGCGCAGGCTGAGTATAAAACGAGTACAGGCGGCTGAATCGCATCTACTCGCTTCCCGCAAGGTCAAGTGCGAGCGTCCAAGTCATTGCTCCTCACGTGCGTATCGCCAACTTGCGCCAGCGCACCCAGTGTGCTTTTACCAGTGACCGCCGTTCTGCACTCACAGTAAGTGTATTGCATTATTTGAACCGATTGTATGATATTTGCGCTACCAGATAAAGGTATATAACATTATTATGTAACTTAACTTTGGTTCCCACAGGCAATATGTTTATTGCAAAAGCCAAGTATACATGCTATTATGTATTTTATTAAGTAAGTACAGTCAAGGAAACTGAATCGCATACCGGCGTGGAACCTTTTCACAACCAATTTCACAATGTTTTCATTGGCAACATGAAATTTGCAATGAAAAGGGTTCACCTTGGTATCTACGTGATTCAGTGTCATCGACTGTACATGTTTATGTCTTGACATTTTATATATTTTTATTCAGCAAATTGTGCATGTTTGGGCGGCCGGAATCCATGCCAAGGATGACAGTAATTAACTTTAACTTCATGGTTAGATTTAATGTATGGTTTTCTTATTCTTACAATTCCCTTTCCTTGTAGAGGCGGTATTAATTTGTAAACAGGATATCTGGATATTTGCCACAGGTAATAAAATATTTCTAAATTCTGCGGTGTTTATACGAGTACCTACAATTACTTATCTGTTGATCGGTTTTGGCGTTATTTATATTTTACACAATTAAGTATTCCTTTAAACTGATTTGGGTAATGACTTATAAAGTAATAGGTACAATAGCTTATGTTTAATCAGTAATTTTATTTAATTTTATGAGTAAAAAACGTAAGTGTTTCGGAATCAAAGCTACTTATTGGCGGAATGAATTTGGCGGAAGAGTTGCTGCTAACAGTGGAATAAATGACAAATAGGCTAGCACAAAAACAAAGAGTTCACTTCTTACCTCTTCTCACTGTAAGATATATTTGCGAAGTTACTAAATATTTGAGTTCTTTCTCGCGTATTTAATATTTATACAATGCTATGCGAGTATTCGTACCTTTTGTATCTTTTCATCTCTCATACTCGGAAAGTGAGGCAAATCATATCTGACATACGGGAGGATAACTATTATTTTCTTCCCTAGGGTAGATATGAATTAAAAAAATAAAGGCATTGGCTGTCAATGGAACACATACGCATTCAGCCAAGCATTACGGCATATACATGGAATAATTAAGTACCTACTGAGTTTTTTTTCTTAATTAGTCATATTACAAATGTTATAATGACAGTGAAATATTATTAAATTAAATAATTAATTTACATCAGTTTCTTATTTAACGACCGGTTTAGCCTAGTTGGTAATGACCCTGCCTACGAAGCAAGAGGTCCTGGGTTCAAATCCCGGTAAGGGCATTTATTTGTGTGATGAGCACGAATATTTGTTCCTGAGTTATGGATGTTTTCTATGTATTTAAGTATTTATTTATCTATATAAGTATGTCTATCGTCGTCTAGTACCCATAGTACAAGCTTTGCTTAGTTTGGGACTAGGTCGATTTGTGTAAGATTGTCTCCTAATATTATTATTATTATTATTTAGTGACTTAAACCAGAAAAGTTAGCAAATGTTAAGAAAAAACACGGTAGGTAAACGACAATGTTATTGTCCACACAGCCTATCTCTTTACAGCTTAACTCCTTGGTTCAAATTGCTTACTTACATATTTTATAAATAAATTTACTAAAATACCTACTTTATCTACTGTTTTCATTGATTATTATATTGAACATTCTAAATTTTGTTAAATTAATTATTCTTTAACAATAAACTCCATTTAAATATTTTACAACGATCATATTGACCTGTTTAGACATTTTTATTTATTTATACTTATATTTTCTTACTTTCCTTGTAGTCAAAATGAAAAGCAGAGTGTTTAACTCGGGAAAAACACCCATATCACCCTCGGAATATTGGCACCCTCGCTGTGCTCGGGTGCCAAGTAACCTCGTGTGATATTGGTTATTTTCCTCCCTTGTTGTACAATCTACTATTGTTGTTTTATATATCTACTAGCTGTTGCCCGCGACTCCGTCTGCGAAGAATGGGGGAGCGGGGGGTGGGATAAAAAATAGCCTACGACCTATTCTCAGACCTACCGAGTGTAGAGAAAAAAGTTTCATAAAAATCGGCCAAGCCGTTTCGGAGGAGTTCGATAACACACAGTGACACGAGATTTTTATATATTAGATCTATACTAATATTATAAAGAGGAAAGATTTGATTGTTTGTTTGTTTGTTTGTTTGTTTGTTTGCATTGAATAGGCTCCGAAACTACTGGACCGGTTTAAAAAATTGTTTTGTCGATAGAAAGCCACATTATCACTGAGTGACATAGGCTACTTTTTACTGCGGGAAAATACCTTTTCCTACGGGAAACTGCTATTGATTTACTATTAAAATAATAAATGCTTATCGCTTTGAAGTAACTTTTGTACTTACATAAACCATTATCCAACCAAGCTCATATACTCACTAACTGTTTAATAGGTAGGTATAGTCGACCAAGTAAGTGCTTTACCATTTTTAATGACATTAATGACAGTTCCTACATCAGAATAAAAACCATAAGGCTGATTGTCACATTGACTTGTGAGTGGAAATAGCCTTTGATGTTGTAAGTCATGCAACTGACATTGATCCTTAGGGTGGTAAAGGAGTTTCTTGGTCGACTATACTTACCTAAAACTAGCTTTTGCCCGCGACTCCGTCCGCGTGGAATTAGTAATTTGGGCAGCTTATTTTTTTATCCAATTGGCATAATAATTCCTCAGTTCCTCGATATAAAAAAATTTACCCCCCCGCAACCCCCCGCACCCTCCAACCCGCTCCCTCTCGCACCCCCCCCCCTCACCCCCCGCACTCTCCACCCTTCCGCACCCCTCCGCACCCCCCGTACACCCTCCCACACAGCACCCCCCGCACACCCGCGTTCGTCCCAAGTCAAGCGTGCCTATGCCTATAGAAGTTTTACTTCAAGTTTTACTTTAAGTTTTTTTTTGTCAAATATTTTGAAAACGGTGCATCCTACGGCAAAATCATTGAAATTTTAATCCCCCTTTGCAGCCCCCCCCGCACTTTCACCCCCCTCACAACCCCCCCCCCCCCGGTGTTTTTGTCAAATATGTTGAAAACGGTGCATCCTACGGCAAAATCAATAAAATTTTCATCCCCCCTCTGGAACCCCCGCACCCCGTCCCCCTCACCATCACCCCACCTCAACCCACCCCCCCACCCCCCCGGTGTTAACACTGAAAGAATTTTTCAAATCGCAGCAGTAGTTCCTGAGATTAGCGCCTATAGAAGTTTTACTTCAAAAACCCCCGATTTTGAAACATTATTTCCGCTCCGCTCCGCTCCTATTGGTGTTAGCGTGATGATATATAGCCTATAGCCTTCCTCGATAAATGGGCTATCTAACACTGAAAGAATTTTTCATATCGGAGCAGTAGTTCCTGAGATTAGCGCCTATAGAAGTTTTACTTTAAAAACCCCCGATTTTGAAACATTCTTCCGCTCCGCTCCGCTCCTATTAGTGTTAGCGTGATGATATATAGCCTACGAGCTGCTGCCCGCGACTCCGTCTGCGAAGAATTCGTTTATCACTATCCCGCGGGAACTATACAATTTTCCGGGATAATAAGTATCCTATGTGTTAATCCGGATTATTAACTATCTGTGTGCCAAATTTCATCAGGATCCGTCAAACCGTTTTAGCGTGAAAGAGTAACAAACATCCATCCATACATACATACATACTTACAAACTTTCGCGTTTATAATATTAGTAGGATAGCCTTCCTCGATAAATGGGCTATCTAACACTGAAAGAATTTTTCAAATCGGAGCAGTAGCTCCTGAGATTAGCGCGTTCAAACAAACAAACAAACAAACAAACTCTTCAGCTTTATAATATAAAGTATAGATTAAAAATCTCCAAATGCAAATAAACTCACTAACTATTTAATAGGTAAAATTAATTTCAATTAATTAAAAAAAAGCAAACTCTTACCAACACGAGAACTAATCAGAATTCTTACATGTCGTTTTTAACTAATAAAATTAATCAAGCTTCAGCTAAATATATATTTACTCATATGCAGGATGTCCCAAAACTCAACAATAACTTGGTACCGGGCGAGATGTCAAGTTATACCAGTTACTCTCTAAAAAATTTAACATAAGTACTCCAAAAAAAGACGAAAATAACTTTCTATTGATCTGGTCAGTCAGTCAGGTCAGTGTCTCAGCACGAGTCAGCAGGAGTGCGGAGTGAGGAGCCCAATAGATAATTATGTAGGTAAGGTAGATACCTAGATGACTAGGCTCACTCCTGCTGGCCCGTGCTAAGGCACAGACTTCAAGCAGTCAAACAAATCAGTAAGACAGTTATTTTCTTTTCATCACTTGCCTGTCAATGGTGTTATTGCATGCCTGTATACTAAATGACAATGGCCTAAATCGTACGTATAAATAATAATCGTCGAATAGCCATTCACGAAAATCACCATGCCATACTTTTCTGGCGGTTCCAAATGGGCGCCATACCGCCGCCGCAAAGGAGTAATTTTTATTTTTTTTTTGCAAAACGATTTACCACCCTAAAACTTTTTTCAACAGTTCTCCGTATGATTATAAATAGAAGTCTGATAATGCCATACCTGTGGGAGGTGGCGAGTGTGTACAATATTTTTTCAAAATTCTAAGTTTTATTCGTAATTCATACGATTTGTACCAGTATGGTTTGAGAAGTAAGGTAAGTTTGAGGTTTGAAAATATAAATACAAAATTTCAAACATCTAGGTGGCGGTAATCTAGGTCTTATAACCAGATATTATGTTACCGCTCGAAAAAAATCTCGAATTGTAGAGGTCTTTAGGTTCCACAATAACCGAATACAGTGATGCCATACTGTAACAAATGATTTTAGTCTTGTACCTTGAAAACGTGTCGAAAAATCAAGTTTTTCAAGTATAGTGCCACTTTTCCCCCTACTAGAAGTATGGGAAATATGATAATGGTCACATTGCATCGTATAGTTTCCAAAAATCCAAATGCCATACTGGTGCAAATCGTCAAAAAAAATTTTTTTAATATCTTTGCTTAAGTCCGACAGTCATCCGCCTCATGGTTACGATCTGGAATAGGTAATTTTTTTTAGGTATTTTTAAAACTCGTCGAATAAATAAGTTTTTCAAGTATGGCAGCACTTTTTCCCCCTACTAGAAGTATGGCAAATTTATATCGGTCACATTCTATCTTTAGCTTTAGTGTTGCCTTTTGTTTTGTAAAATATTGATGATGTGTCTTGTGGTGTTGTAAATAAATATATTTTCTTTCTTTCTTTCTTTCTTTCTTTCTTTCAGTACTTTCCAAAAATCCAAATCCAATACTGGTACAAATCGTTTTGCAAAAAAAAATAAAAATTACTCCTTTGCGGCCTTTGCGGCGCCCATTTGGAACCGTCAGAAAAGTATGGCATGGTGATAGGTGATAGCAAGATCATAGGAAAAATTTGTGTCTAAACTCCTGACCAGTGGTGGTGTAGGAGTTTAGCACGTGGCACGGAATGCCAAGGACCTGGGTTCGATTCCCAGCATTGGTCTTTTTTCTGGGGTTTTTTCTGTGCATCTATGTTTCAGTTTGTATTTAGTATGAAATATATTTGTAGTTATTAAGGTTAAATAAAAGAGGTTTATTATTTTTTGATTTTCAGTTTTTTCTGCGGTTTATTTTTTGTTAAAAAGTTTTTGTATCCGCTGGGTCGGTTATTGTTTTCGGAATTTCAGAGTTCTTTTTCAAAAGTATTTTTCAATAAAAGACACGTCAAGATCGCTTACCTACTTTCTAATGCTAAATAAAAAACAAGCAGGTATAGATAGGTACACCTCATGTCAGAAATCGCTTGCCGAAGCCAAATCTTGATGAATTCGAACAAAGTGATTCTGAGACTAGATTTTTTATTAGTTTTAAAAGTCAAGGTATTTAGTTTTTATGCTAAATTATGTTTTTATTGGTTAAAAATTATAATTAATTTAATTTTAATAAAGTCGAACATTTTTCATATTAATTTTCACTACATACACTCTTTTGTCCCATTTCACGACAGCTAAAAGTCACTATGCTCAATAACCAATAAACTATCGATACAATTATTTAAATTTTTGTTTCGTATCTGCAATAATTTCAAATACCGTAAAATGGGGTGAGTAGGGTTCGCGGGGGGAGTTGGGTTGCGAATCCAGAATTTATTTTTTCAGTTGCTACTTTAATTTTCGGGCTCAGGTTGCTCTCAAAGTAATTTGATTATATTTTTAGACATATTTTTTCTTCTTTTCGCAACACTAAGCTGCCAAATCATACAATTTTGAAATACAAATTCACTGTCAAAGTTGATGCTCGAAAGCGGCGGATTTTTAGTTGAATTTAACTTTGTTTTTATGTGATGTTTGCCAAAGTAAGTGTTCATCCATCTTTGGGATATCGTTTATATACTTACATGGCTTATTGGAAACAGAAAAACATAAGTTATATTTTCTTTATTTATAATGGTTTTAACATAGAAAACGATTAAGCCGCATTTGAGGAATTTTATGGGGAGAGCAGGGATGTACCGAGGGGTGAGTTGGGTCGACAACGGGGACAGTTGGGTCATGAATGGGGAGAGTTGGTGTTACGAACGGGGTGTACCGGGATGATAGAGGGGGGAGTTGGTGTTCGTAGTTCAGGGTTTTCGATTTACATAAGTAGTCAAAAATAAAAATAAATAAATTAAATAAATATTAGGGGACAATCTTACACAATTCGACCTAGTCCCAAACTAAGCAAAGCTTGTACTATGGGTACTAGACGACGATAAACATACTTATACAGATAAATAAATACTTAAATACATAGAAAACATCCATAACTCAGGAACAAATATTCGTGCTCATCACACAAATAAATGCCCTTACCGGTATTCGAACCCAGGACCTCTTGCTTCGTAGGCAGGGTCACTACCAACTAGGCTAAAGCGGTCGTCAAAAGTGTCTTACATTATGATAAAATGCTAAATATTATTTTAAAAAATATTGAAGTAGCGGAGGAATTAAAGAGAAAATTGTGACACTACGTCGTCGACTGTCGACGTGTCACAGTGTGCCATGCAGGTCATTAATTTCATATTAATGTTTTTGATGGGATTCACCTTACTAATTTCATATCTATGTATAGATCAAAGTATTTTTTTCGATTGATCTAAAAAACTATTTATACGTCATAAAAATAAGGGTCACAACTTACAGAAAACATTAAACCGTTTTAAGTAGGAGCATAAATAAAACATAATTTAGCTACATTAATAAAAAAATCTCTTCACAAGTCAAGCTATTTTCTTAATCCAAAAGTCTCAACCCTAGCAATTTTCCCATCTCACCCCATTGCTAGCCCTTAAAACCCCAACTACGGGATGAGCTGGGTTTGCCTACTATTATATATTTTTCGTTGAAACTATGCAATGAAGCAACAAATTATCATTGACAAACTAAAATTCATACCTCCGGAACACTTTTTTTGTATATAAATCAATGTGCCACATATAAAAATAAAGTTTTATCCAGGTTTGAACTTCGATTTCGACCCAACTCACCCCATTTCACGGTACTTATTACAATATGTACCTTAAACTTAATTTAAATTGTAAACGAATTTATAAAATCAAAAAATATGTAAACACGTTTATCTCCGTCGCGTCAATTTGGTACTTAGTGAGTTTTGGTTGTCACTCGACACTCGACGTATGATAGATAACTATTTAGTTGAACTATTTGGTCTATGGACATAAAAGTTAAGAAGTCTTATTTTCCTGCGTTGTCAATTAAACTCTGCCACAGGTTCAATTAAGTCCGTTAGTCGGAAATAATAGCGCAAACAGTGAAACAGTTAACGTTGTCTAAATTTACATCCGCCATAGTAAGATAGGTATTTATTAAAACGTGAGAAACGTTGTGAGTGAGTTCAAGCCAAATTGCTGTAACCGTTACATTGTTACAACGTAGTTTGACTCAGTGGCCGTATCTCCATTATCACAGTTGGTTATGTATTATGTCCTAACAATGATTTAAAATGCTGAATAGTAGAACAAGCGTGTTAATGTAATGGACAGGCCTGAAGTATAGGTATTATACAGAGTGTTTGGCAGCCGAGTGTAGGGGTTTCCACATTTACTATTATGCCAAATTGCACGGTTTTTGAGATATAGCCATTTTTTTGTAAAATCACTCTTTTTGCCAGATTTTTTTAATTTTTACATCCTGTATAGCCTGTATTGAATATTTTTTAGTGTCTTGCCTTCACAATATCCTGGTTCTTCAAAATATATTCAAATAATATATGTACATTTATTCATAGAATACAAATACTAACTAAATAAATAATACTCTATAAATAATACTCTTGTCTCTGATGTCCTGTCAATCGTTCAAAGGTTAACTGGAAGAGATCCCTTTAAGGGATAAGCTCACCTTTGTACATCTGTTTCTCTTTCTAACTGTTAATTTTCATGTTTTATGTACAATAAAGAGTTTTACATACATACATACATACAAATATTAAGAAACAATAATTAAAACTTAACTATAAACTAAATATCTAAACTTAAAAACTACTAGACTAACCCCTGTTTCACCATACATTGATAAAATTTATTTGACGGATAAATGTGATGCAGTCTTTGTTGGTTTTGTTCGAATAGACGAAGACGGCATCACATTTATCCGTCAGTTAAAATTAATCAATGGGTGGTGAAACAGCCCCTCAGTCTAAAAAAGGCCCCCGTGGTATCGTACCCAAAAGGTTGGCAGCATTCCCTTGTTGAATGGTGATGGCGATTCGTTGAGAGAGATAGCTGCCAGGCCTTTGGTCTCCGGTGGTGTCAACCGGACGCTTTTGCACTTGTTTAACTAAGTTGTGTGCGCCGGGATCCCAAGGACCCAGGGTCTCAAAACCGACAGCAACAAAATTGTAAGCTGAACCGAGACCCTGGTATTTTAATACTTTCCTACTCTCGGCCGCTTTAGCCGCTGCGCCAGCTTTTTTTGTTGTACCCTGAAGGTGTGAAGGGGCTAGGGTATCGACGCAGGATGCGTCCTTAACTAAAACCCGATCCATCCTCCAGGGAATCAGAGACATACCGTCCGGCCTTTTGCCATCATCCCGCGCAATGCCTTTTGGTTCTAATATTGACGGCACGTTTATGGTGGCAAGAGACCGGCGGATAGTATCATTCAACGCAGCGTGTCGGGAAAAGCGGCCAGCACTTTTTTGGCAGGAAAGCCCATGGTGGCCCATTTGGTCGACATTGGCACCACAGGGACAACGGTGTGGAGAACACAAAGCAGCGCCCAACCTCAGCCCAACTGCAATTCGCAAGGTTCCAGGCTCCAGGAAGGTTCCAGTATTAAAAGAAGGATAGGCTTGAAGCTTTTCGCCAGATTCTTTCTTTCCTACAGCGAGAAGCCTTGCATGGTCTGGGCCTGAGCTGGAACTTAAATTTCAGAATAAGTCAATTTGCAAAGTACGTCGTCCCAGCTCCGTTGATAATTTGGATGGGTGGGAAGATTTTGACCCGGACAAGCCATAAGCCAAGCATTCCTAGCATCGACCAAACCCGTCGTCTCGTAGTTTGAAGGACAATTCTTGAGAATTTTACCTACGAGGTTGGACGTGCTGTGGACTGATGATAGGAAATCTGGCAGTGCAACACTAGAAATTTTGTGGATCCCAAGCCCACCATATCTGATAGGAAAGGAAGGGATGCCTGGGTCCAAGACTGCTCGCTGAGTTATACATATATTAACAATGAATTCTACAGAATTTTTAATGAGAGAATCAATAGGAGTTAATAAACTTTATTGTTTCCAGAATGACAACAGTGAAGCAAATATGTGAATTTAGGTACTGTCAAGAAATTTAATTTCCAACCTACCTAAGTTTGAAAATCGTAAGGCAAACTGTCACCACATTTAAGAGCTAGCAACGATGTTGTTTATTGTGTTGCAATTGACATTTGGACCTTAATGCATTGCGAATATTACACGACATTTTTACGAAATGGGTAGGGACTTGACTGTACAAAAAGACAAAATTTTAAAATAGTGATATCGGGATGAGCATTGATTTCAAGTAATCGGTCTGCGCAATTTTGAAATTTTGATATATTTTGGCCATTATGTGTGGAATTGCATCTTCGAAGATTGGTGACCCCAGGAGGCTAAGGCTTTGCTTGTTAACAATTTTAATATTTGGACAAAGCATATTAAAATGTTGGCAAAGATTTGAGGTGTTAGTAATGTTATCTATGTAACGTTCACATTTTTATTAAAATTTTAATCTAAACCAAATGACTTTAAATTTAACAAAAATTTCTGAAAGTATTGTATTTGCGTCACCTCAAAGAGTTCCATCATCAAGAATTAATAACGGCTCTTTAGACATGACGAGAAAAAAGTCTCAAATACTTTTGTAAATTTGCGTGTCTATAGGGACGCCTTGTTATCCGAAATTAAATCGAACATCCCTAAATTTACAATTATCTCCTTCAGTGTCATGCGGATCCAACGAAGTTGATGTACCGATCAAACGAGTTGTTATCCGAAGTCGGCTGCCAGCAAGGTGATCCCCTGGGGCCAGAAATTTTCAGTTTGGCAGTACATCCAGTAATTTAAAATTTAACATCAAAATTTAATGTTTGATATTGGAATGACGGGACCTTAAGAAGTGACGCAGACTCAGTTTGGGGGTAGTTGCAATAGAGAGATCTCTCTCCAGGCAGATGTTATGCCAGGGGACCGAAGTCCAAAAATGACGGGAAGCGAACGGACGGGATGTCTCTGATTCCGTGAGTATGGGACGGGTGCTAGTGTGGGATGCAACTTGTGTTGACATACTGGCCCCATCACATCTCCACCGAACATCCATAAGGGCAGCAGCAGCAGCAGAAACGGCCGAAATTGACAAGTTAGTGGTCTCGACGCCGAATATAATTTTGTACCTTTTGGCATCGAGACCCTTGGTCCGTGGGGCCCTGGTGCTCTGAGTCTCTTCAAAGACTTGTCACAGAGACTCAGAGATACCACAGGAGACCGAAGAGCTGGCAGCTTCCTCGCTCAACGCATCAGTCTTACGATCCAGCGAGGAAATGCTGCCAACGTTTTCGGTACTATGCCGCAGGGGCCATTTAGATTTAATGTAGTTTTAGTTTATTTTATTTTAATATAGTTAGTTTTAATTTATATAAGTACATTGTTAGTGTATCTCAGATAACATTGTGAGTTATAAAATAAAATTTTTATTCTTCATCTATTCTGACTAATATTATAAATGCGAAAGTAATTATTTTCTGTTACCTCTTAAACTAATGAACCTTTTCAGTTGAAATATGACATGAAGATAGTTTGACACTCTGGGAAGACAGAATATTTTTATCCCGCAAATCCCCCTTGGGGGGTAAAAAGGGGCGTTCAAAAGCGAGTAACTCTTGTACACTTATTTCGAGGGTCTCGGAAACGGCTCTAGCGATTTTGATGAAATTTACTTTGTTGGAGTTTCCGGGGGCGAACAATCGATTTTGCTTGGACCAAGCAAGGTCGATTGTTCACCCCCGGAAACCCCCACAAAGTAAATTTAAGAAGAAAGAATTTAAAGATAAGAATCTTTGGGAAAACGCGTGTTTTCGATTTTTAAATAACTCAAACAAACCGGTCGCCCAGGTACTAGTTCCGAAATTACATAAATGTTTGCGATTGTATTAAAAAGTATTAGATTGATTTTGCCCTTCTACACTTTTAACTTTTGACCCTGGGAAAATATAAAATTCCAACAGAACGTGGGTGAAAGTTAAAAAATACCTTTTGCCCTATTGCTCGTCTCTGTCACGTGTGTATTAGTCCTCACAGGTGGGTGTTGTTGTTATATCTTCGGCTCGTGGGTGGCTTCTGTAGAAATGGCGACAAAAGTCTCTAATTAGTTTATTCATACGACAGCCTATAATATACATCATATTTTGTCTGTTAGGTAGATGATGATGATCATGGGCTGTAGTGTAGGTAGGTAAATCAGCTTGAAGATGAATTACCAACTCTAAATGTTTTTTCTGATTATCATAAACTGCTCGTTTGCGGATAACCAGTTCATAGAATATAGGTTCAAAATATTCAAAATAGACCACTAAACACTTATACTCCTACGTTACGTATGTATCGTCGAGTATATCTACTTAAATAAATTTACATAGGCACTTAATGTGTAATTGAAGAACTTGATTTGATATACATTTTAACACTAAGTATATTTGTGTAAGATCATTACGCAATTATTGCCGATGGCATAATGTGGGGGAGACTGCGTGCGCGCATACCTGTAGCAAGGCCGCGGAGGAGCAATGACCTTTGCGGATGGGCTCCACTTCTACACGTAATTGCACATAAAAAGAAAAAATAATGGATAACTTGTTCAATAAATTCAAATGGTGGATACTTAAGTGTTTAAAGACAAACTAGTTTATCTATAAGATCTCTAATAATTAAGTTAAAGACGTTGATCCATGCATTGAAAATTACGCGCGCAATATTCAAAATTGACATACGTATAAGGTACTCGTACAGACACGACAATAAACACAAACACAAAAACACCCTTACGACGGTAAGGTACGACAGTGTCGAAATTAAACGTAAGGTATTAAGGGCCTACCTACCGAGCTTTTCGCGCTAATCGATTTTGGGTGGGCGATTTCGGGCGTGGGGGAGGCACGATGGCACAAGATAGGCTGGTTGGACTGCGCGTGTTTTTAGGTATTTTTATCTTATTACTAAAACAAATACATATTTTAAAAATGCAGCAACACTACGCCCTAGAAAACATCTTGTTTTATTAACATTCAAAAAGTCATGACCTGCCGTGCGGTATTAGCATCGTACTACGGATTTTATTTTATTTTTTAGAGACGACTTTAGATTTTTTTTCTATCGAGCGAACTATAAGTAATCGTGTTTCGATAAACACTTGTCATTAGAGTGAATCCTCAAATAACTTACAAATGAATTTCAAGACTATATCTTTACTTGTAATGATACAGCACGAGATTAAATCTATCTATACATATAATAAATCTGTAACAAGTCGGTGTCTGTACATTGAAGATATTTGAGAAAAACTGTCACTAGGGCTATTTATTAGCGCAATAGAACCCAAAACAATGATTTTTAGAATTATTGTCTGTTTGTCTATTTATCTGTTTGGCTGTTTGTCTGTTTGTCTGTGCGTTTGTGCGCGCTAATCTCAGATAACGGCTTAACCTAGAAGGATGCGGTTTTCACTGATATGTTGGTATTTTCTTGGATTAACATTTAGTGTTTGTTTCATTTGAATCGGTTAACAAATAAGAAAGATACGTCTATTTTAAGAATTTATCGAACAGTTTTTAGAAGAATTGACTGACAATCGCTCGCCGGATTTCCCCGAACGCAGTCCCATCTGTACCACTACCATGAGTTTACAATGACCGTACTCGATAGCGACTGCGTAAATGATTTGTATGGAGAGTCCATACAAACCATTTACGCAGTCGCTATAGAGTACCGTCACTGTAAACTCATGGTAGTGGTACTGGAGGGCACGATCTCGCAGTCCACGCGGACGGGAGTCGCGGGCACAGCTATCTATATACTAATATTATAAAGCTGAAGAGTTTGTTTGTTTGTTTTTTTGAACGCACTAATCTCAGGAACTACCTACTGCTCCGATTTGAAAAATTCTTTTAATGTTAGATAGCCCATTTATCGAGGAAGGCTATAGGCTATATATCATCACGCTAACACCAATAGGAGCGGAGCGGAGCGGAAAGAATGTTTCAAAATCGGGGGTTTTTGAAGTAAAACTTCTATAGGCACGCTTGACTTGGGAGTTCGGTGGTGAATGTGAACGCGGGTGTGCGGGTGGGGTTCGGTGGGGGGGGGGGGAAAGGGTTGGGGGGGTATTTTTTTTATATCGAGGAACTACGGAGAGCCATAATTGATGAAAAAGCGAATTGGAAAAAAAATAAGCTGCCCAAATTACTAATTCCACGCGGACGGAGTCGCGGGAAAAAGCTAGTTAGTGAATAAATGCGCCAAAAACACGGTAGGCCCTTAAGTTAAGGTGTTTTTCTCAAACATCATCATCATCATCCCAGCCTATATACGTCCCACTGCAGGGCACAGGCCTCCTCTTCGAATGAGAGGGCTTGGGCAATAGATCCCACGCGGGCCCAGTGCGGATTGGGAACTTCACACACACCATTGAATTTCTTCGCAGGTGTATGCAGGTTTCCTCACGATGTTTTCCTTCACCGTAAAGCTCATGGTAAATTACAAATGTAATTTCGCACATAAATTCCGAAAAACTCAGAGGTGCGAGCCGGGATTTGTGCCCACGACTCTCTGCTTGAGAGACCATAGGTCAAACCACTAGGCCACCACGTCATTTATTATATTTATATTTTCTCAAACATGCAACGAAATATTGATCTTATACGAGCGGCGTTCAATATAAAGTGAGAATGAGATGATGAGATGCAAACTCTTTTAATATTACGAAATTAAATACTGGCCGGTAAAGCTAATCTATCTAGCTGATTGCTATGAAAAAAAAAACTAACTGTCTTTTGTTTAAAAAAATATACGGTAATTTCTTTGCAATGCTATTGAGTACGTTAGCGAAAATGGAGAAAATTGAACTGCGCGCCGTTATCAAATACTTGTATTTGTAAAATTTTTCTACGGACCAAGTCAATTTGGATTTGCGGGACACTTTAGGGTCTAATGCTCCTCCGTATTCGACAGTCGCACGTTGGTGCGCCGAATTTAGACGTGGAAGAACATCGACAATGGACGACCCCCGCTCCGGACGCCCTACTACAGCAGTAACTGAAGAAATTGTAAAAAATGTCGAAAACTCAGTTTTGGCGGATCGTCGTGTCACAGTTCGTTTTATTGCTGAAAATGTAAAGATTTCAACGGGGAGCGTGCATAATATTTTACATGAACGCTTGGGTATGAAAAAGGTATCTCCGCGTTGGGTACCAAGAATGCTTACTGACACGCAAAAACAAATTAGACTAGAGATTTGTCAAGAAGCTTTGAACCTGATGCAGCAAGACCGGGAACTTTTTTTGGCGCGATTTATAACAATGGACGAAACATGGCTCCATCATTACGACCCTGAAACGAAACTGCAGTCTATGACATGGAAAAGGCCATCATCTCCAACTCCGAAGAAATTCAAGGTGAGCCCATCTGCCGGTAAGGTCATGGGCTCTGTTTTTTGGGATGGTAAAGGGGTATTAATGATTGAGAATCTCGAGCATGGAGCCACTATTACGGGCACTTTATACGCCAGACAAATAGCAACATTGCGCAATGAGATCCGCGAAAAACGGCGAGGTAAACTCTCGAAAGTTGTGCTGTTCCACCAGGACAATTCCCCGGCACACAAGTCCGCCGTTGCAATGGCTGCAATTCGTGATGCTGGGTTCGATATCCTTAAGCATCCTCCGTATTCACCAGATCTCGCTCCCAGTGATTTCTACCTATTTCCGAGATTGAAACAATACCTGAGAGGCCAGAAATTTGAAGACGACGACGCGGTAGTCGCTGCAGTACAAGATTTTTTAAGTACTCAAGATGAGACCTTTTTTAAAAATGGAATTTTAAATTTAGAAAAAAGATATACTAAGTGTATTATGCTAAAAGGTGACTATGTCGAAAAATAAAATGACATTTAGTAAAAGTTGTTTATAAAATACTCATTCTCACTTTTTATTGAACGCCCCTAGTATGTTCCTTATTAATAGGCCGCGAAGTATCACGTTTCAGGTGAAAGTTAATACAACATTGGCGGCCTAGGCCGGCAAAATGATCTTTTTTAATTTCCATTCCACACGGAGTGACACGGTGCATCATGCGTTTAGCCATTAAACAACCGGCCAAGAGCGTGTCGGACACGCCCAAGATAGGGTTCCGTAGCAGCGGCGGAGATGTTAGACAAGTTAGAGAGTTAGAGATTAAGGTTGAGATTGTTCAACATCTGTGGCGATAGCATTAGCAGATCGTGGGTTGGGCCCAGAACTACGGCATACGCTTGCAAAATGCTCTTTCTTGGAAAAACTTTTAAAAAAAGAAATTAAACCTCCGAAAAACTGAAAAGCAAAAATGATACCTTTTTTTGTTTGACCTTAAGACGATTCCCTATAGGTCCACTCCTCCTGGCTAGAGCTGAGGCACCGACTTCAAACTGGTACCTAGATTAAGGTCAAACAAAAAAGGTATTATTTTTTGCTTTTCAGTTTTTTCGGAGGTTAATTTTTTTGTTAAAAAGTTTTTATTTTATTCTTTTTCCCATCCTTGGGGTAATTTTATACCAATACCAACTTCAAGCTATTCCCTATCAAATAAAAAAGAAGTATGAAAATCAGACTACTCTGTAAAAACTTAGTCAATCATCCCCTGTTTTCCTACCCTTAGGGTAGGAATATTATTTCCTAATTTAAATGGGACCACCCTTGGGGTACACGCTTTCCAATAAAAAAAGAATCATCAAAATCGGACTACACTGTAAAAAGTTATGCGTGTTCATACATAAAAAAAATATACACGTCGACTTGAGAACCTCCTCCTTTTGTTTTCGTCGGTTGACAAAGCTGACATTCGGCGTTACACGCGGGACATCTGTTTCGCTGATGAAGATTACTGCCACCACAGAAGAAACATCGTCGTCGGGTTTGGTTAGGATAAGAATCAGGTCGAGGTCTGTTTGGAGCGTTTGTAGCTGCTAAATTGGTCATCGGCGAGTGTTCTGGAGCTTCAGAGGCAGCATTAGCATGAGCAGATGTAGAAGGTGAACTGTAAGTTTAACGACCGCTTTAGCCTAGTTGGTAGTGACCCTGCCTACGAAGCAAGAGGTCCTGGGTTCGAATCCCGGTAAGGGCATTTATATGTGTGATGAGCACGAATATTTGTTCCTGAGTTATGGATGTTTTCTATGTATTTAAGTATTTATTTATCTATATAAGTATGTTTATCGTCGTCTAGTACCCATAGTACAAGCTTTGCTTAGTTTGGGACTAGGTCGATTTGTGTAAGATTGTCCCCTAATATTTATTTATTTATTTATTTATTTATTTATTTATTTAAGTAGTTGTGAAGTGCTTTGTTAATGAAATTGAAATGTTAATGAACCGATTTCCATCTGATTAAACAAAATTAGTAAGTAACTCAAGTTTTTCACAGTTTTTACTACACAAAGTGAAAAGGGCATAAATTGTAGATATTTTTAAGACTAAGTACTAGAATTTTTCTATCGTAATTTTATTATTTTTTTTGTAACGCAATGTTGAGCTGAAGGTTTCTAATTTACCACTTTTAAAAAATTCGAGGGCTCATCATTTTTTAGGGTTCCGTACCCAAAGGCTAAAAACGGGACCCTATTACTGAGACTTCGCTGTCCGTCCGTCTGTCACCAGGCTGTATCTCACGAACAGTGATAGCTAGACAGTTGAAATTTTCACAGGTGATGTATTTCGGTTGCCGCAATAACAATAAATACTAAAAAACGGAATAAAATAAATATTTAAGGGGGCTCTCATACAACAAACGTGATTTTTATGCCGTTTTTATAGATAGATAATGGTACGGAACCCTTCGTGCGCGAGTCCGACTCGCACTTGGCCGGTTTTTAGACGGTATCTACAGTGTTGGGCAGATTAAGTGTCCTAGCTTTGTATCGCCATGTTATTTAAATTATAACGGATTTTTTTTCACCATATCACATTTTTAAAATTAATAATTGGTCCGTCTTTAGGATATCTAGAGGTCAGAGTTAAATCTCTTGTTTTTAGATTGTTTTCATTCAACAATAGACGCAAAATGCCAGCTCGTTGTAAACTTATACAAACAAAAATTCCGGCCGTGCGAAATGTTTAAGAAGCTGAAACATTTACTTAATTAAGATATTAATGTGAGGTTCATATCGCAGACCATCAAGCGATTCAAAGAAACTGGAGCTTTTCGAATCAGGCCCAAACCAGTACCACTACCTACCATGAGTTTACATTGACCGTACTCGATAGCGACTGCGTAAATGATTTGTATGGAGTCTCCATACAAATCATTTACGCAGTCGCTATCGAGTACCGTCACTGTAAACTCATGGTAGTGGTACAGTACGCTTAGTATAAGTTTTACTTCACCAAAATACTTCTCGATCGCGTTTACGTAAAAAAATCAATTACTAGGGAAACATGGAGAGCGTTCCGCTCGCGCGCTTACATGTTTCCATAGAATTGAAATTTTTACGTACACGCGATCGAGAAGTATTGAAGTGAAGGAAAACTTATACTAAGCGTACAGACACATGAATAAATACGGAGCAGAATAAAAAGTTCAAACAACGTCGCGCACACATTACACTACTACACGCACAAAATATGTGTGCGTGACCTGTCACAGACAGGACGGGGGGGCGTGCACCAGCGCCCGCTCGGAGACAAACCGGTTTGAACTAGCTCAGTGAGTAGACAAAGTTCAGGTGTGCCGCTAGCGACGACGCGACCGTTTAGCGTTTAGCTACATAGTTCGGGTGTTCGGTTGTTTTTAAAGATGCCTACCTGTTGTAGTGTTTGTAGATATACAGATATTATATATTTAGGTACTTGTTTGAATAAAATATTTTGATTTTTAATATATTTTTTTACCGAGCGATAACCCTATGATAATAGGTAAGAATTTCGAGCACTGTTCGGAAGCTTTTCTTCTGCTCTATATTTATTCATGTGGTACAGATATTGGAGAACTCGACTGTACACCTTTTTGCTGGCGATGCTTTCCATTTGCAGTGTCGTCGGTCTTACATGTAACAAATGTCAAAATGAAGATTTGTTTTAATTTTTATTCAGTTCGTTAGCTAACACGCAACACGCGAAACCAATCCATGTAAAAAAGTATGATATGATTATTTGAGAATATTGTTGACAAACTGCAGTTTTAACTTTTAAATCTTTTTTTTAGTTTCAAGATGCTTCGGAGACAGCTTCTCATAACCTGTTTGATATGTTGGACTGCACAAGTGTTGGCAAGCAGTGATGATAGATTCATCAAGAAATACGCTATGATGAAGGTACGTACCTTGAAAAATAAAGACTGTATCGTTTTATATGTTGTTCTCATCGTTTCCCAAATAAACAATTACAGCGGTAAATAATGCATTACAAGACAACTTGATAAATCATTATTGAAAATCCTTATTTTGTAGGTACTTTTCTTATTCTATCCTTGTCCGTATTATGTGACAATGAAAAAAATTTGAAATAAAAATAAAAACGCCTTCAAACACAACGAAAAAAAATAGAAAATAAAAATTGAACCGAGCATGAAAATATGCTTCTACCTACTTACTAATCTGTTTGAAGTCAGTGCTTCAGCACGAGCCAACAGGAGTGGTAGAAGCCCTATAGATCTTGGAGTAGATGGTCGTTATGATGTTAATATTCTATTTATTACCTATTTATCTCACTGATTTTTAAAATATACCATATGGCTGGATGTAATATGCTGTCAAAAGTTTTCAAAACGCTAGGTACAGCGGTTTGCAAAACTCTCTGAGGTACCTACCTACTTATGTAGGTACCTAGATGTAAGATTTTTTACCGGCTTGGGGTGCCTTTCGTTTTCTGTGTTTTAAGTTGTTTTAGTCTCTTTTTTAAAATTTTATTTTTGAGTTTGATTCGTTTGTATTTGTTGTATTTTTGGTGGCTGTTATTAGTTTTTAAAGACTGGACCTGGAGAGGCCTGTTTTCTTCCTTATTTACATAAGTAGTTTAGCTTATTCAGAAGGCACAATTGTGCATAATTGTGTACTAAGTAAGGATGTAAATTATTTGCAATTTACTTCTACCCTAAGGCAAGGGTCTTCAACCTTTTTGAAGTCAAGTGCCTAGTATACTCTGATATTGGTTCGGTGGACCGCAACGTAATAAATAGACTCTATTCTATATCGTTTTAATTTCTATTCTTTTTAATCTGTAAATAGGTATAATTTGTAGACATGTGAATTTAATTTTGTCAATACAATGTCTGTTTGTGTGTGCGTGCGTGTATGTTACTCCTACTCTCTGTTACTACTACCAGTCAAACCTCGTTTTATTTTTCAATTCGACTGCCAGATCTAATGGTTTACGCGAGCGAAGCCGCTATTTATAATATAATATTAATATAATTAGAAAGACGCTGACTGAACTGAATAACAATCGATTATCTTGTAAGCATATACCTAGCACTAGCACTATCTAGCTATCTAAACTATGTTTGATGTTATAGATTTACGAAAGTTGTTTTGGCCCGGAAGTGGTAAAACAAATTCGACAAGAAATGAAGGAAGCCTACGCAAAATGCTCAGCCCCGCCATCTTACGAATCACAACCGAACTTGCATATACCCTCGTCGGTACTGTTGGGGAAACTCCCACCCGGCTTCGCGATAGATCCGAGCTCGCAAACCATCACTAAACCCACAGATGGCGCTATGCTTAACCAGGATAATGATTTGCCAAATCAAGATGCACATTCTCTTAAAGGATCACCACTTGGAGGAGTTCTCGCTTTTAGGCCTCATGGCGTAAGTACTAGATATCATTTGAATATCATTATGTTTTAAGTACGAGTATAGCTCTATTCCAACATGGAAACGGCCCATGGGAATACACGAAACCACTGGTTAACGAGGTCAGTCCTCTAGACACTAAGCTAAAGAGTCGACGCTTTATAATTACAATCATAAAAAAAAATTGTTACTACTACAAAAGGGTATCTTTGAACAGTTTCACCTATGGAGGGTAGAGGTTCACGGAAAACAACCTCTGTGTATGCTAAAAATGTCCGTCGAAAAGCGTTAAATAGGCAGCACTACAGTAGCAACTTAGTGGATAAATTTTAAAGGAAGTGTCGGCAATACTAGACTAGATGGCGCTGACGCCCTGCTACGTTCATTTCTGACACCTAGTACTACACTAGAGGGATCTGGAACTGTTATTTACCGCTTGATACTGGACAATTACATACTAGGTACTACGACTACGTCATCGTGTGTCACATCGGGCCTTTCAAGAAAAGGGTTTAATACTTCCTTAAAAAAACCGGCAACAGATTAGTGACTCTCTTTGAGTAGTTAATATTTATAGGCGATGGTGATAATTTCCCATCAGATGACCCGCTTGCTCGTTTGCCTCCCTCTTATAAAAAAACTAGCTGTTGCCCACGACTCCGTCTGCGAGGAATAGGGGTATAAAAAAATAATAAATTAAAAAATCAAAAAAACCCGCCTACGAAATACTGAAAACTTGGAAACAAGATAAAATGTTCAATAACAATAAAACGAATTTAAAACACGTCGATGGCAGTCTTTCAAAATTTAATGCAACGATAAAATGCAGTCGGAGGCATGCATAAAGTGACATTAAATCCCATGCAGCCACTGACTCCGTTGAACCGTAATATTTTTTTAAAGGAATTTTTTTTTCTTAAAAGTCATAATTTAAATCAACAAATAGATTAGGAAAAAAAATATTTTTTTTTATCTTATAAATAACGCATTTGTTTATAACAATTATTTAAATAATGGTGGTAAAAAAGTAAAAAAAAATATTTTTAAGTAACTTTTAACCGTTTTAAATCAAAACATTGGAGTAATAAAAATAAAAATAAATTTTACCCATCTTTATTCAGTTTTTAATTTTTTTACATTTTAGATTGTTAATAAATAAATGGAAAATTAATATTTTTGTTTTTTTCCAACGGGGATCTATTTTTGTGTCTCTTAAGAATAACTCCACGAAGTGAAAAAAATCTTACGGTTGTAGTTCAATAATAATCGGATTTTTTATGTTAACATTCAATTGAGAAAAAGTTGTTGGTTAACAAATGCATAACTATCAATGAAAAAATGGGGATAACAATTTTTTGCCGGCGGATTATTGTTTATTTATGTATCCAAAAAGTACCCAAATTTTTTTTATTCTTTATTATTCATATTTAATATGTTAAAATGTTTTTTTTTGTTACCGTGTCCGAGTGACGAATCGCGCGCGGAAGCCAGACCACCCGCTTTTACCTCTATTTTCAGGGCTCTGTAAAAGTTATAAATATTATAGATAGAGTTCTATGAGGTAGAACTTTTTTTTTGGAAATTTCCTGCTCTTTTCAGATCTTTTTTCAAATTTTAAATATCTGTGATAGTTTTTGAGATAATAAAAAAACAAATTCCTATTATTTTTTTTAATAAATTGCTTACAACTTTTTTAATTTTTATCGGCCCTTTTTGGGACCTTTCCTTAAACTTTTTACATAATATTCCGAATCGAATGACACCTTGATCGTAATTTTCGGTGAATATACAAACATTTTATGCAAAAAGGTAGATGTTGACCAGACTAAAACGTGGGTAACAGTATTCTAAAATTGGCTTTATTTGTAGGTCGTTAAAGTTGAATATGAATTTAAGGCAAACCATCTGTTAGTGGTAAACTTTATGTAATTTTGCTGTACGCGTCGTTTGAAGTTCCGTAAACACACCCCTCCCGTACCGCTCCCATACCTCAGCAACAGACTCAGTTATGCGTTAGGCCTGTAACTTTCAAACCGGCATAACTCTAAAAGTTGCTTAGGTGACTGACTAGAGTCATGTTCTTTCCGTGTACCCTTCAGATAATGTGTGTCATAAATAAATAAATATATTTCACTTCTGGAAACACGCGTTCGCATAACAACAGGGCAGCTACTTCTGTTCCTCTTGTTCTCAGTACTGTGAATAGAGATGATGTCACCATAAAACATATAACATTATTTCCAACGCGACTCTAGTATTGATTGTACCCGGAAAACCAGATTTATCTTTTATCTGCAAAATTAGCATTAACAAATAAGTAATTAGTCGATTACCTGACTCGATTGAGTTAGTTGAGTGATTAGTCGACATCATTCAAAATTTATGGGCGAAACGTTTTTTAACAGCTCATAAAAAGTACGATTGATTGATGTTTAGTATAGTAATATAATATAATAAAAATAGGTATAATGTGAGTGTTGCAAGTAAAGCTCGTGGAATGACGTGTATCTGGAATATGCTTCAGGCGCAGTTCCAGCAGCCACCGGCGGGCGCGGTCGGCGGGGCGCCGCCGTACGCCCTGCCCGGCGGCCCGCACTTCCGGCCATTCAGCCCGGCGA